>OX352303.1:460000-3408000 GCA_947086415.1 Pammene aurita | reverse complement strand
ATTAACAAAAAATTTTTATTCTGAAAATTTAAGTTTTCTCAAATTTCAGGTGTGATATGCTGATATATTTTCAGGAGTTATTGGCTTGTTATTGGTCTCAAATGATAGCTTAAGCTTAGAGTAGTTCAAAACCGCGGAGTTCCTGGCTCTGAGTTTACTTATGTTCTGCGAAAAAATAAGTTTGAAATATCGATTTTCTCATATTTCAGGTGTGATATGCTGATATATTTTCAGGAGTTCTAGGCTTGCTTTAAGTCTTTAATGATAGCTCATGCTTAGATTAGTTCAAAACCGCGGAGGTCCCGTCTCTGTGCTGCCTTTTTTGTAACGAAAAAAATTAACTCTGAAATTTCGATTTTCTCAAATTTTAGGTGTGATATGCTGATATATTTTCAGGAGTTCTTGGGTTGTCATTGGTCTCAAATGATAGCTCAAGCTTGGTTTCGTCGAAAACCGCGAAGTTTCCGTCTCTGTGCTGCCTTTTTTATTACCAAAAAATTTTTATTCTGAAAATTTAAGTTTTCTCAAATTTCAGGTGTGATATGCTGATATATTTTCAGGATTTATTGGCTTGTTATTGATTTCAAATGTCAGCTTAAGCTTGGTTTCGTCCAAAACCGCGGAGTTCCTGGCTCTGAGTTTACTTATGTTCTGCGAAAAAATAAGTTTGAAATATCGATTTTCTCATATTTCAGGTGTGATATGCTGATATATTTTCAGGAGTTCTTGGCTTGTCATTGGTCTCAAATGATAGCTCAAGCTTGGTTCCGTCCAAAACCGCGGAGTTCCCGTCTCTGTGCTGCCTTTTTTATTACGAAAAAATTTTATTCTGAAAATTTAAATTTTCTTAAATTTCAGGTGTGATATGCTGATATATTTTCAGGAGTTTATGGCTTGTTTTTAGTCTTAAATGATAGCTCATGCTTAGATTAGTTCAAAACCGCGGAGTTCCTGTCTCTGTGCTGCCTTTTTTGTAACGAAAAAAATTAACTCTGAAATTTCGATTTTCTCAAATTTTAGGTGTGATATGCTGATATATTTTCAGGAGTTCTTGGCTTGTTATTGGTCTCAAATGATAGCACAAGCTTGGTTTCGTCGAAAACCGCGAAGTTACCGTCTCTGTGCTGCCTTTTTTATTAACAAAAAATTTTTATTCTGAAAATTTAAGTTTTCTCAAATTTCAGGTGTGATATGCTGATATATTTTCAGGAGTTATTGGCTTGTTATTGGTCTCAAATGATAGCTTAAGCTTAGAGTAGTTCAAAACCGCGGAGTTCCTGGCTCTGAGTTTACTTATGTTCTGCGAAAAAATAAGTTTGAAATATCGATTTTCTCATATTTCAGGTGTGATATGCTGATATATTTTCAGGAGTTCTAGGCTTGCTTTTAGTCTTTAATGATAGCTCATGCTTAGATTAGTTCAAAACCGCGGAGTTCCCGTCTCTGTGCTGCCTTATTTATTACGAAAAAATTTTACTCTGAAAATTTAAATTTTCTCAAATTTCAGGTGCGATATGCTGATATATTTTCAGGAGTTCTAGGCTTGATTTTAGTCTTAAATGCTAGCTCATGCTTAGATTAGTTCAAAACCACGGAGTTCCCGTCTCTGTGCTGCCTTTTTCGTAACGAAAAAAATTAACTCTGAAATTTCGATTTTCTCAAACTTTAGGTGTGATATGCTGATATATTTTCAGGAGTTCTTGGCTTGTTATTAGTCTCAAATAATAGCACAAGCTTGGTTTCGTCGAAAACCGCGAAGTTCCCGTCTCTGTGCTGCCTTTTTTATTACCAAAAAAATTTTATTCTGAAAATTTAAGTTTTCTCAAATTTCAGGTGTGATATGCTGATATATTTTCAGGATTTATTGGCTTGTTATTGGTTTCAAATGATAGCTTAAGCTTGGTTTCGTCCAAAACCGCGGAGTTCCTGGCTCTGAGTTTACTTATGTTCTGCGAAAAAATAAGTTTGAAATATCGATTTTCTCATATTTCAGGTGTGATATGCTGATATATTTTCAGGAGTTCTAGGCTTGCTTTTGGTCTCAAACCATAGCTCATGCTTGGTTACGTACAAAACCGCGTAGTTCCTGGCTCTGACTGTACTTATGTTCTATGAAAAAAATAAGTCTGAAATTTCGATTTTCTCAAACTTTAGGTGTGATATGCTGATATATTTTCAGGAGTTCTTGGCTTGTCATTGGTCTCAAATGATAGCTCAAGCTTGGTTTCGTCCAAAACCGCGGAGTTCCCGTCTCTGTGCTGCCTTTTTTATTACGAAAAAATTTTATTCTGAAAATTTAAATTTTCTTAAATTTCAGGTGTGATATGCTGATATATTTTCAGGAGTTTATGGCTTGTTTTTAGTCTTAAATGATAGCTCATGCTTAGATTAGTTCAAAACCGCGGAGTTCCTGTCTCTGTGCTGCCTTTTTTGTAACGAAAAAAATTAACTCTGAAATTTCGATTTTCTCAAATTTTAGGTGTGATATGCTGATATATTTTCAGGAGTTCTTGGCTTGTTATTGGTCTCAAATGATAGCACAAGCTTGGTTTCGTCGAAAACCGCGAAGTTCCCGTCTCTGTGCTGCCTTTTTTATTACCAAAAAATTTTTATTCTGAAAATTTAAGTTTTCTCAAATTTCAGGTGTGATATGCTGATATATTTTCAGGATTTATTGGCTTGTTATTGATTTCAAATGATAGCTTAAGCTTGGTTTCGTCCAAAACCGCGGAGTTCCTGGCTCTGAGTTTACTTATGTTCTGCGAAAAAATAAGTTTGAAATATCGATTTTCTCATATTTCAGGTGTGATATGCTGATATATTTTCAGGAGTTCTAGGCTTGCTTTTGGTCTCAAACCATAGCTCATGCTTGGTTACGTACAAAACCGCGTAGTTCCTGGCTCTGACTGTACTTATGTTCTATGAAAAAAATAAGTCTGAAATTTCGATTTTCTCAAACTTTAGGTGTGATATGCTGATATATTTTCAGGAGTTCTTGGCTTGTCATTGGTCTCAAATGATAGCTCAAGCTTGGTTTCGTCCAAAACCGCGGAGTTCCCGTCTCTGTGCTGCCTTTTTTATTACGAAAAAATTTTATTCTGAAAATTTAAATTTTCTTAAATTTCAGGTGTGATATGCTGATATATTTTCAGGAGTTTATGGCTTGTTTTTAGTCTTAAATGATAGCTCATGCTTAGATTAGTTCAAAACCGCGGAGTTCCTGTCTCTGTGCTGCCTTTTTTGTAACGAAAAAAATTAACTCTTAAATTTCGATTTTCTCAAATTTTAGGTGTGATATGCTGATATATTTTCAGGAGTTCTTGGCTTGTTATTGGTCTCAAATGATAGCACAAGCTTGGTTTCGTCGAAAACCGCGAAGTTCCCGTCTCTGTGCTGCCTTTTTTATTACCAAAAAATTTTTATTCGGAAAATTTAAGTTTTCTCAAATTTCAGGTGTGATATGCTGATATATTTTCAGGATTTATTGGCTTGTTATTGGTTTCAAATGATAGCTTAAGCTTGGTTTCGTCCAAAACCGCGGAGTTCCTGGCTCTGAGTTTACTTATGTTCTGCGAAAAAATAAGTTTGAAATATCGATTTTCTCATATTTCAGGTGTGATATGCTGATATATTTTCAGGAGTTGTTGGCTTGTCATTGGTCTCAAATGATAGCTCAAGCTTGGTTCCGTCCAAAACCGCGGAGTTCCCGTCTCTGTGCTGCCTTTTTTATTACGAAAAAATTTTATTCTGAAAATTTAAATTTTCTTAAATTTCAGGTGTGATATGCTGATATATTTTCAGGAGTTTATGGCTTGTTTTTAGTCTTAAATGATAGCTCATGCTTAGATTAGTTCAAAACCGCGGAGTTCCTGTCTCTGTGCTGCCTTTTTTGTAACGAAAAAAATTAACTCTGAAATTTCGATTTTCTCAAATTTTAGGTGTGATATGCTGATATATTTTCAGGAGTTCTTGGCTTGTTATTGGTCTCAAATGATAGCACAAGCTTGGTTTCGTCGAAAACCGCGAAGTTACCGTCTCTGTGCTGCCTTTTTCGTAACGAAAAAAATTAACTCTGAAATTTCGATTTTCTCAAACTTTAGGTGTGATATGCTGATATATTTTCAGGAGTTCTTGGCTTGTTATTAGTCTCAAATAATAGCACAAGCTTGGTTTAGTCGAAAACCGCGAAGTTCCCGTCTCTGTGCTGCCTTTTTTATTACCAAAAAATTTTTATTCTGAAAATTTAAGTTTTCTCAAATTTCAGGTGTGATATGCTGATATATTTTCAGGATTTATTGGCTTGTTATTGATTTCAAATGATAGCTTAAGCTTGGTTTCGTCCAAAACCGCGGAGTTCCTGGCTCTGAGTTTACTTATGTTCTGCGAAAAAATAAGTTTGAAATATCGATTTTCTCATATTTCAGGTGTGATATGCTGATATATTTTCAGGAGTTCTAGGCTTGCTTTTGGTCTCAAACCATAGCTCATGCTTGGTTACGTACAAAACCGCGTAGTTCCTGGCTCTGACTGTACTTATGTTCTATGAAAAAAATAAGTCGGAAATTTCGATTTTCTCAAACTTTAGGTGTGATATGCTGATATATTTTCAGGAGTTCTTGGCTTGTCATTGGTCTCAAATGATAGCTCAAGCTTGGTTTCGTCCAAAACCGCGGAGTTCCCGTCTCTCTGCTGCCTCTTTTATTACGAAAAAATTTTATTCTGAAAATTTAAATTTTCTTAAATTTCAGGTGTGATATGCTGATATATTTTCAGGAGTTTATGGCTTGTTTTTAGTCTTAAATGATAGCTCATGCTTAGATTAGTTCAAAACCGCGGAGTTCCTGTCTCTGTGCTGCCTTTTTTGTAACGAAAAAAATTAACTCTGAAATTTCGATTTCTCAAATTTTAGGTGTTATATGCTGATATATTTTCAGGAGTTCTTGGCTTGTTATTGGTCTCAAATGATAGCACAAGCTTGGTTTCGTCGAAAACCGCGAAGTTACCGTCTCTGTGCTGCCTTTTTTATAAACAAAAAATTTTTATTCTGAAAATTTAAGTTTTCTCAAATTTCAGGTGTGATATGCTGATATATTTTCAGGAGTTATTGGCTTGTTATTGGTCTCAAATGATAGCTTAAGCTTAGAATAGTTCAAAACCGCGGAGTTCCTGGCTCTGAGTTTACTTATGTTCTGCGAAAAAATAAGTTTGAAATATCGATTTTCTCATATTTCAGGTGTGATATGCTGATATATTTTCAGGAGTTCTAGGCTTGCTTTTAGTGTCTTTAATGATAGCTCATGCTTAGATTAGTTCAAAACCGCGGAGTTCCCGTCTCTGTGCTGCCTTTTTTATTACGAAAAAATTTTACTCTGAAAATTTAAATTTTCTCAAATTTCAGGTGTGATATGCTGATATATTTTCAGGAGTTCTAGGCTTGCTTTTAGTCTTTAATGATAGCTCAAGCTTAGATTAGTTCAAAACCGCGGAGTTCCCGTCTCTGTGCTGCCTTTTTCGTAACGAAAAAAATTAACTCTGAAATTTCGATTTTCTCAAACTTTAGGTGTGATATGCTGATATATTTTCAGGAGTTCTTGGCTTGTTATTAGTCTCAAATAATAGCACAAGCTTGGTTTCGTCGAAAACCGCGAAGTTCCCGTCTCTGTGCTGCCTTTTTTATTACCAAAAAATTTTTATTCTGAAAATTTAAGTTTTCTCAAATTTCAGGTGTGATATGCTGATATATTTTCAGGATTTATTGGCTTGTTATTGGTTTCAAATGATAGCTTAAGCTTGGTTTCGTCCAAAACCGCGGAGTTCCTGGCTCTGAGTTTACTTATGTTCTGCGAAAAAATAAGTTTGAAATATCGATTTTCTCATATTTCAGGTGTGATATGCTGATATATTTTCAGGAGTTCTTGGCTTGTAATTGGTCTCAAATGATAGCTCAAGCTTGGTTCCGTCCAAAACCGCGGAGTTCCCGTCTCTGTGCTGCCTTTTTTATTACGAAAAAATTTTATTCTGAAAATTTAAATTTTCTTAAATTTCAGGTGTGATATGCTGCTATATTTTCAGGAGTTTATGGCTTGTTTTTAGTCTTAAATGATAGCTCATGCTTAGATTAGTTCAAAACCGCGGAGTTCCTGTCTCTGTGCTGCCTATTTGTAACGAAAAAAATTAACTCTGAAATTTCGATTTTCTCAAATTTTAGGTGTGATATGCTGATATATTTTCAGGAGTTCTTGGCTTGCTTTTAGTCTTAAATGATAGCTCATGCTTAAGTTAGTTCAAAACGGTGGAGTTCCCGTCTCTGTGCTGCCTTTTTTGTAACGAAAAAAATGAACTATGAGATTTCGATTTTCTCAAACTTTAGGTGTGATATGCTGATATATTTTCAGGAGTTCTTGGCTTGTTATTGGTCTCAAATGATAGCTCAAGCTTAGTTTAGTACAAAACCGCGGAGTTCCCGTCTCTGTGCTGCCTTTTTTTAACGAAAAAAATTAACTTTAAAATTTGAATTTTCTCAAACTTCAGATTTGATATGCTGATACTTTTTCAGGAGTTCTAGACTTGTTTTTGGTCTTAATTGATATGCTTATGTTCATACAAAGCTACGTCGTAGTCGACTCTGCGCTGACTTTTTTGATAAGAAAAAATTAACTCCGTAGATTCAATATTCTCAAATTTCAGGTGTGATATGCTAATATATTTTCAGGAGTTCTAGGCTTATTTTTGGTCTTAAACGATAGTTATTGCTCGGTAACGTAAAAAACCACGCAGTTCTTGGTTCTGCGCTGCCTTTTTTATTACGAAAAATTTACTCTGAAATTTAGATTTTCTCAAACATCGTGATATGATATATTTTCAAAAGTTCTAGGCTTATTTTTGGGCTTAAATGATAGCTCATGTTTAGATTAGTTCAAAACCGCGGAGTTCCCCTCTCTGTGCTGCCTTTTTTGTAACGAAAAATATTAACTCTGAAATTTCGATTTTCTCATATTTCAGGTGTGATATGCTGATATATTTTCAGGAGTTCTAGGCTTGCTTTTAGTCTTAAATGATAGCTCATGCTTAGATTAGTTCAAAACCGCGGAGTTCCCGTCTCTGTGCTGCCTTTTTTATTACGAAAAAATTTTACTCTGAAAATTTAAATTTTCTCAAATTTCAGGTGCGATATGCTGATATATTTTCAAGAGTTCTAGGCTTGATTTTATTCTTAAATGATAGCTCATGCTTAGATTAGTTCAAAACCACGGAGTTCCCGTCTCTGTGCTGCCTTTTTCGTAACGAAAAAAATTAACTCTGAAATTTCGATTTTCTCAAACTTTAGGTGTGATATGCTGATATATTTTCAGGAGTTCTTGGCTTGTTATTGGTCTTAAATGATAGCACAAGCTTGGTTTCGTCGAAAACCGCGAAGTTACCGTCTCTGTGCTGCCTTTTTTATTAACAAAAAATTTTTATTCTGAAAATTTAAGTTTTCTCAAATTTCAGGTGTGATATGCTGATATATTTTCAGGAGTTATTGGCTTGTTATTGGTCTCAAATGATAGCTTAAGCTTAGAGTAGTTCAAAACCGCGGAGTTCCTGGCTCTGAGTTTACTTATGTTCTGCGAAAAAATAAGTTTGAAATATCGATTTTCTCATATTTCAGGTGTGATATGCTGATATATTTTCAGGAGTTCTAGGCTTGCTTTTAGTCTTTAATGATAGCTCATGCTTAGATTAGTTCAAAACCGCGGAGTTCCCGTCTCTGTGCTGCCTTTTTTATTACGAAAAAATTTTACTCTGAAAATTTAAATTTTCTCAAATTTCAGGTGCGATATGCTGATATATTTTCAGGAGTTCTAGGCTTGATTTTAGTCTTAAATGATAGCTCATGCTTAGATTAGTTCAAAACCACGGAGTTCCCGTCTCTGTGCTGCCTTTTTCGTAACGAAAAAAATTAACTCTGAAATTTCGATTTTCTCAAACTTTAGGTGTGATATGCTGATATATTTTCAGGAGTTCTTGGCTTGTTATTGGTCTCAAATAATAGCACAAGCTTGGTTTCGTCGAAAACCGCGAAGTTCCCGTCACTGTGCTGCCTTTTTTATTACCAAAAAAATTTTATTCTGAAAATTTAAGTTTTCTCAAATTTCAGGTGTGATATGCTGATATATTTTCAGGATTTATTGGCTTGTTATTGGTTTCAAATGATAGCTTAAGCTTGGTTTCGTCCAAAACCGCGGAGTTCCTGGCTCTGAGTTTACTTATGTTCTGCGAAAAAATAAGTTTGAAATATCGATTTTCTCATATTTCAGGTGTGATATGCTGATATATTTTCAGGAGTTCTTGGCTTGTCATTGGTCTCAAATGATAGCTCAAGCTTGGTTCCGTCCAAAACCGCGGAGTTCCCGTCTCTGTGCTGCCTTTTTTATTACGAAAAAAATTTATTCTGAAAATTTAAATTTTCTTAAATTTCAGGTGTGATATGCTGATATATTTTCAGGAGTTTATGGCTTGTTTTTAGTCTTAAATGATAGCTCATGCTTAGATTAGTTCAAAACCGCGGAGTTCCTGTCTCTGTGCTGCCATTTTTGTAACGAAAAAAATTAACTCTGAAATTTCGATTTTCTCAAATTTTAGGTGTGATATGCTGATATATTTTCAGGAGTTCTTGGCTTGTTATTGGTCTCAAATGATAGCACAAGCTTGGTTTCGTCGAAAACCGTGAAGTTACCGTCTCTGTGCTGCCTTTTTTATTAACAAAAAATTTTTATTCTGAAAATTTAAGTTTTCTCAAATTTCAGGTGTGATATGCTGATATATTTTCAGGAGTTATTGGCTTGTTATTGGTCTCAAATGATAGCTTAAGCTTAGAGTAGTTCAAAACCGCGGAGTTCCTGGCTCTGAGTTTACTTATGTTCTGCGAAAAAATAAGTTTGAAATATCGATTTTCTCATATTTCAGGTGTGATATGCTGATATATTTTCAGGAGTTCTAGGCTTGCTTTTAGTCTTTAATGATAGCTCATGCTTAGATTAGTTCAAAACCGCGGAGTTCCCGTCTCTGTGCTGCCTTTTTTGTAACGAAAAAAATTAACTCTGAAATTTCGATTTTCTCAAATTTTAGGTGTGATATGCTGATATATTTTCAGGAGTTCTTGGGTTGTCATTGGTCTCAAATGATAGCTCAAGCTTGGTTTCGTCGAAAACCGCGAAGTTCCCGTCTCTGTGCTGCCTTTTTTATTACCAAAAAATTTTTATTCTGAAAATTTAAGTTTTCTCAAATTTCAGGTGTGATATGCTGATATATTTTCAGGATTTATTGGCTTGTTATTGATTTCAAATGATAGCTTAAGCTTGGTTTCGTCCAAAACCGCGGAGTTCCTGGCTCTGAGTTTACTTATGTTCTGCGAAAAAATAAGTTTGAAATATCGATTTTCTCATATTTCAGGTGTGATATGCTGATATATTTTCAGGAGTTCTTGGCTTGTCATTGGTCTCAAATGATAGCCCAAGCTTGGTTCCGTCCAAAACCGCGGAGTTCCCGTCTCTGTGCTGCCTTTTTTATTACGAAAAAATTTTATTCTGAAAATTTAAATTTTATTAAATTTCAGGTGTGATATGCTGATATATTTTCAGGAGTTTATGGCTTGTTTTTAGTCTTAAATGATAGCTCATGCTTAGATTAGTTCAAAACCGCGGAGTTCCTGTCTCTGTGCTGCCTTTTTTGTAACGAAAAAAATTAACTCTGAAATTTCGATTTTACCAAAATTTAGGTGTGATATGCTGATATATTTTCAGGAGTTCTTGGCTTGTTATTGGTCTCAAATGATAGCACAAGCTTGGTTTCGTCGAAAACCGCGAAGTTACCGTCTCTGTGCTGCCTTTTTTATTAACAAAAAATTTTTATTCTGAAAATTTAAGTTTTCTCAAATTTCAGGTGTGATATGCTGATATATTTTCAGGAGTTATTGGCTTGTTATTGGTCTCAAATGATAGCTTAAGCTTAGAGTAGTTCAAAACCGCGGAGTTCCTGGCTCTGAGTTTACTTATGTTCTGCGAAAAAATAAGTTTGAAATATCGATTTTCTCATATTTCAGGTGTGATATGCTGATATATTTTCAGGAGTTCTAGGCTTGCTTTTAGTCTTTAATGATAGCTCATGCTTAGATTAGTTCAAAACCGCGGAGTTCCCGTCTCTGTGCTGCCTTATTTATTACGAAAAAATTTTACTCTGAAAATTTAAATTTTCTCAAATTTCAGGTGCGATATGCTGATATATTTTCAGGAGTTCTAGGCTTGATTTTAGTCTTAAATGCTAGCTCATGCTTAGATTAGTTCAAAACCACGGAGTTCCCGTCTCTGTGCTGCCTTTTTCGTAACGAAAAAAATTAACTCTGAAATTTCGATTTTCTCAAACTTTAGGTGTGATATGCTGATATATTTTCAGGAGTTCTTGGCTTGTTATTAGTCTCAAATAATAGCACAAGCTTGGTTTCGTCGAAAACCGCGAAGTTCCCGTCTCTGTGCTGCCTTTTTTATTACCAAAAAAATTTTATTCTGAAAATTTAAGTTTTCTCAAATTTCAGGTGTGATATGCTGATATATTTTCAGGATTTATTGGCTTGTTATTGGTTTCAAATGATAGCTTAAGCTTGGTTTCGTCCAAAACCGCGGAGTTCCTGGCTCTGAGTTTACTTATGTTCTGCGAAAAAATAAGTTTGAAATATCGATTTTCTCATATTTCAGGTGTGATATGCTGATATATTTTCAGGAGTTCTAGGCTTGCTTTTGGTCTCAAACCATAGCTCATGCTTGGTTACGTACAAAACCGCGTAGTTCCTGGCTCTGACTGTACTTATGTTCTATGAAAAAAATAAGTCTGAAATTTCGATTTTCTCAAACTTTAGGTGTGATATGCTGATATATTTTCAGGAGTTCTTGGCTTGTCATTGGTCTCAAATGATAGCTCAAGCTTGGTTTCGTCCAAAACCGCGGAGTTCCCGTCTCTGTGCTGCCTTTTTTATTACGAAAAAATTTTATTCTGAAAATTTAAATTTTCTTAAATTTCAGGTGTGATATGCTGATATATTTTCAGGAGTTTATGGCTTGTTTTTAGTCTTAAATGATAGCTCATGCTTAGATTAGTTCAAAACCGCGGAGTTCCTGTCTCTGTGCTGCCTTTTTTGTAACGAAAAAAATTAACTCTGAAATTTCGATTTTCTCAAATTTTAGGTGTGATATGCTGATATATTTTCAGGAGTTCTTGGCTTGTTATTGGTCTCAAATGATAGCACAAGCTTGGTTTCGTCGAAAACCGCGAAGTTCCCGTCTCTGTGCTGCCTTTTTTATTACCAAAAAATTTTTATTCTGAAAATTTAAGTTTTCTCAAATTTCAGGTGTGATATGCTGATATATTTTCAGGATTTATTGGCTTGTTATTGATTTCAAATGATAGCTTAAGCTTGGTTTCGTCCAAAACCGCGGAGTTCCTGGCTCTGAGTTTACTTATGTTCTGCGAAAAAATAAGTTTGAAATATCGATTTTCTCATATTTCAGGTGTGATATGCTGATATATTTTCAGGAGTTCTAGGCTTGCTTTTGGTCTCAAACCATAGCTCATGCTTGGTTACGTACAAAACCGCGTAGTTCCTGGCTCTGACTGTACTTATGTTCTATGAAAAAAATAAGTCTTAAATTTCGATTTTCTCAAACTTTAGGTGTGATATGCTGATATATTTTCAGGAGTTCTTGGCTTGTCATTGGTCTCAAATGATAGCTCAAGCTTGGTTTCGTCCAAAACCGCGGAGTTCCCGTCTCTGTGCTGCCTTTTTTATTACGAAAAAATTTTATTCTGAAAATTTAAATTTTCTTAAATTTCAGGTGTGATATGCTGATATATTTTCAGGAGTTTATGGCTTGTTTTTAGTCTTAAATGATAGCTCATGCTTAGATTAGTTCAAAACCGCGGAGTTCCTGTCTCTGTGCTGCCTTTTTTGTAACGAAAAAAATTAACTCTGAAATTTCGATTTTCTCAAATTTTAGGTGTGATATGCTGATATATTTTCAGGAGTTCTTGGCTTGTTATTGGTCTCAAATGATAGCACAAGCTTGGTTTCGTCGAAAACCGCGAAGTTCCCGTCTCTGTGCTGCCTTTTTTATTACCAAAAAATTTTTATTCGGAAAATTTAAGTTTTCTCAAATTTCAGGTGTGATATGCTGATATATTTTCAGGATTTATTGGCTTGTTATTGGTTTCAAATGATAGCTTAAGCTTGGTTTCGTCCAAAACCGCGGAGTTCCTGGCTCTGAGTTTACTTATGTTCTGCGAAAAAATAAGTTTGAAATATCGATTTTCTCATATTTCAGGTGTGATATGCTGATATATTTTCAGGAGTTGTTGGCTTGTCATTGGTCTCAAATGATAGCTCAAGCTTGGTTCCGTCCAAAACCGCGGAGTTCCCGTCTCTGTGCTGCCTTTTTTATTACGAAAAAATTTTATTCTGAAAATTTAAATTTTCTTAAATTTCAGGTGTGATATGCTGATATATTTTCAGGAGTTTATGGCTTGTTTTTAGTCTTAAATGATAGCTCATGCTTAGATTAGTTCAAAACCGCGGAGTTCCTGTCTCTGTGCTGCCTTTTTTGTAACGAAAAAAATTAACTCTGAAATTTCGATTTTCTCAAATTTTAGGTGTGATATGCTGATATATTTTCAGGAGTTCTTGGCTTGTTATTGGTCTCAAATGATAGCACAAGCTTGGTTTCGTCGAAAACCGCGAAGTTACCGTCTCTGTGCTGCCTTTTTCGTAACGAAAAAAATTAACTCTGAAATTTCGATTTTCTCAAACTTTAGGTGTGATATGCTGATATATTTTCAGGAGTTCTTGGCTTGTTATTAGTCTCAAATAATAGCACAAGCTTGGTTTAGTCGAAAACCGCGAAGTTCCCGTCTCTGTGCTGCCTTTTTTATTACCAAAAAATTTTTATTCTGAAAATTTAAGTTTTCTCAAATTTCAGGTGTGATATGCTGATATATTTTCAGGATTTATTGGCTTGTTATTGATTTCAAATGATAGCTTAAGCTTGGTTTCGTCCAAAACCGCGGAGTTCCTGGCTCTGAGTTTACTTATGTTCTGCGAAAAAATAAGTTTGAAATATCGATTTTCTCATATTTCAGGTGTGATATGCTGATATATTTTCAGGAGTTCTAGGCTTGCTTTTGGTCTCAAACCATAGCTCATGCTTGGTTACGTACAAAACCGCGTAGTTCCTGGCTCTGACTGTACTTATGTTCTATGAAAAAAATAAGTCTGAAATTTCGATTTTCTCAAACTTTAGGTGTGATATGCTGATATATTTTCAGGAGTTCTTGGCTTGTCATTGGTCTCAAATGATAGCTCAAGCTTGGTTTCGTCCAAAACCGCGGAGTTCCCGTCTCTCTGCTGCCTCTTTTATTACGAAAAAATTTTATTCTGAAAATTTAAATTTTCTTAAATTTCAGGTGTGATATGCTGATATATTTTCAGGAGTTTATGGCTTGTTTTTAGTCTTAAATGATAGCTCATGCTTAGATTAGTTCAAAACCGCGGAGTTCCTGTCTCTGTGCTGCCTTTTTTGTAACGAAAAAAATTAACTCTGAAATTTCGATTTCTCAAATTTTAGGTGTTATATGCTGATATATTTTCAGGAGTTCTTGGCTTGTTATTGGTCTCAAATGATAGCACAAGCTTGGTTTCGTCGAAAACCGCGAAGTTACCGTCTCTGTGCTGCCTTTTTTATAAACAAAAAATTTTTATTCTGAAAATTTAAGTTTTCTCAAATTTCAGGTGTGATATGCTGATATATTTTCAGGAGTTATTGGCTTGTTATTGGTCTCAAATGATAGCTTAAGCTTAGAATAGTTCAAAACCGCGGAGTTCCTGGCTCTGAGTTTACTTATGTTCTGCGAAAAAATAAGTTTGAAATATCGATTTTCTCATATTTCAGGTGTGATATGCTGATATATTTTCAGGAGTTCTAGGCTTGCTTTTAGTGTCTTTAATGATAGCTCATGCTTAGATTAGTTCAAAACCGCGGAGTTCCCGTCTCTGTGCTGCCTTTTTTATTACGAAAAAATTTTACTCTGAAAATTTAAATTTTCTCAAATTTCAGGTGTGATATGCTGATATATTTTCAGGAGTTCTAGGCTTGCTTTTAGTCTTTAATGATAGCTCAAGCCTAGATTAGTTCAAAACCGCGGAGTTCCCGTCTCTGTGCTGCCTTTTTCGTAACGAAAAAAATTAACTCTGAAATTTCGATTTTCTCAAACTTTAGGTGTGATATGCTGATATATTTTCAGGAGTTCTTGGCTTGTTATTAGTCTCAAATAATAGCACAAGCTTGGTTTCGTCGAAAACCGCGAAGTTCCCGTCTCTGTGCTGCCTTTTTTATTACCAAAAAATTTTTATTCTGAAAATTTAAGTTTTCTCAAATTTCAGGTGTGATATGCTGATATATTTTCAGGATTTATTGGCTTGTTATTGGTTTCAAATGATAGCTTAAGCTTGGTTTCGTCCAAAACCGCGGAGTTCCTGGCTCTGAGTTTACTTATGTTCTGCGAAAAAATAAGTTTGAAATATCGATTTTCTCATATTTCAGGTGTGATATGCTGATATATTTTCAGGAGTTCTTGGCTTGTAATTGGTCTCAAATGATAGCTCAAGCTTGGTTCCGTCCAAAACCGCGGAGTTCCCGTCTCTGTGCTGCCTTTTTTATTACGAAAAAATTTTATTCTGAAAATTTAAATTTTCTTAAATTTCAGGTGTGATATGCTGATATATTTTCAGGAGTTTATGGCTTGTTTTTAGTCTTAAATGATAGCTCATGCTTAGATTAGTTCAAAAATGCGGAGTTCCTGTCTCTGTGCTGCCTATTTGTAACGAAAAAAATTAACTCTGAAATTTCGATTTTCTCAAATTTTAGGTGTGATATGCTGATATATTTTCAGGAGTTCTTGGCTTGTTATTGGTCTCAAATGATAGCACAAGCTTGGTTTCGTCGAAAACCGCGAAGTTACCGTCTCTGTGCTGCCTTTTTTATTAACAAAAAATTTTTATTCTGAAAATTTAAGTTTTCTCAAATTTCAGGTGTGATATGCTGATATATTTTCAGGATTTATTGGCTTGTTATTGGTTTCAAATGATAGCTTAAGCTTGGTTTCGTCCAAAACCGCGGAGTTCCTGGCTCTGACTGTACTTATGTTCTATGAAAAAAATAAGTCTGAAATTTCGATTTTCTCAAATTTTAGGTGTTATATGCTGATATATTTTCAGGAGTTCTTGGCTTGTCATTGGTCTCAAATGATAGCTCAAGCTTGGTTTCGTCCAAAACCGCGGAGTTCCCGTCTCTGTGCTGCCTTTTTTATTACGAAAAAATTTTATTCTGAAAATTTAAATTTTCTTAAATTTCAGGTGTGATATGCTGATATATTTTCAGGAGTTTATGGCTTGTTTTTAGTCTTAAATGATAGCTCATGCTTAGATTAGTTCAAAACCGCGGAGTTCCTGTCTCTGTGCTGCCTTTTCTGTAACGAAAAAAATTAACTCTGAAATTTCGATTTTCTCAAATTTCAGGTGTGATATGCTGATATATTTTCAGGAGTTATTGGCTTGTTATTGGTCTCAAATGATAGCTTAAGCTTAGAGTAGTTCAAAACCGCGGAGTTCCTGGCTCTGAGTTTACTTACGTTCTGCGAAAAAATAAGTTTGGAATATCGATTTTCTCATATTTCAGGTGTGATATGCTGATATATTTTCAGGAGTTCTAGGCTTGCTTTTAGTCTTTAATGATAGCTCATGCTTAGATTAGTTCAAAACCGCGGAGTTCCCGTCTCTGTGCTGCCTTTTTTATAACGAAAAATTTTTACTCTGAAAATTTAAATTTTCTCAAATTTCAGGTGCGATATGCTGATATATTTTCAGGAGTTCTAGGCTTGATTTTAGTCTTAAATGATAGCTCATGCTTAGATTAGTTCAAAACCACGGAGTTTTCGTCTCTGTGCTGCCTTTTTCGTAACGAAAAAAATTAACTCTGAAATTTCGATTTTCTCAAACTTTAGGTGTGATATGCTGATATATTTTCAGGAGTTCTTGGCTTGTTATTGGTCTCAAATAATAGCACAAGCTTGGTTTCGTCGACAACCGCGAAGTTCCCGTCTCTGTGCTGCCTTTTTTATTACCAAAAAATGTTTATTCTGAAAATTTAAGTTTTCTCAAAGTTCAGGTGTGATATGCTGATATATTTTCAGGAGTTATTGGCTTGTTATTGGTCTCAAATGATAGCTTTAGCTTGGTTTCGTCCAAAACCGCGGAGTTCCTGGCTCTGAGTTTACTTATGTTCTGCGAAAAAATAAGTTTGAAATATCGATTTTCTCATATTTCAGGTGTGATATGCTGATATATTTTCAGGAGTTCTAGGCTTGCTTTTGGTCTCAAACGATAGCTCATGCTTGGTTTCGTACAAAACCGCGTAGTTCCTGGCTCTGACTGTACTTATGTTCTATGAAAGAAATAAGTCTGAAATTTCGATTTTCTCAAATTTAAGATGTGATATGCTGATATATTTTCAGGAATTTGGGGCTTGTTTTTAGTCTCAAACGATAGCTTATGCTCGGTTACGTACAAAACCTTGCAGTTCCTGGCTCTGCGCTGCCTTTTTTTATTACGAAAAAAATTACTCTGTAATTTAGATTTTCTCAAATTTCAGGTGTGATAAGCTGATATATTTTCAGGAGTTCTAGGCGTTTTTTTGGTCTTAAGCGACGCAGTTCCAGGCTCTGTACTGCCTTTTTTATAACGAAAAAATTTTAATCTGAAAATTTAAATTTTCTCAAACTTCAGGTGTGATATGCTGATATATTTTCAGGAGTTCCTGGCTTGTTATTGGTCTCAAATGATAGCTCAAGCTTGGTTTCGTACAAAACCGTGGAGTTGCTGTCTCTGTGCTGACTTTTTTATTACGAAAAAAATTTACTCTGACAATTTAAATTTTCTCAAACTTCAGGTGCGATATGCTGATATATTTTCAGGAGTTTATGGCTTGTTTTTAGTCTTAAATGATAGCTTATGCTTAGATTAGTTCAAAACCGCGGAGTTCCCGTCTCTGTACTCCCTTTTTTGTAACGAAAAAAATTAACTCTGAAATTTCGATTTTCTCAAATTTTAGGTGTGATATGCTGAGATATTTTCAGGAGTTCTAGGATTGTTTTTAGTCTTAAATGATAGATCATGCTTAGATTAGTTCAATACCGCGGAGTTCCCGTCTCTGTTCAGCCTTTTTTGTAACGAAAAAAATTAAATCTGAAATTTCGATTTTCTCAAATTTTAGGTGTGATATGCTGATATATTAACAGGAGTTCTTGGCTTGTGATTGGTTTCAAATGATAGCACAAGCCTGGTTTCGTTCAAAACCGCGGAGGTCCCGTCTCTGTGCTGCCTTTTTTATTACGAAAAAATTTTACTCTGAAAATTTAAATTTTCTCAAATTTCAGGTGCGATATGCTGATATATTTTCAGGAGTTCTAGGCTTGATTTTAGTCTTAAATGATAGCTCATGCTTAGATTAGTTCAAAACCACGGAGTTCCCGTCTCTGTGCTGCCTTTTTCGTAACGAAAAAAATTAACTCTGAAATTTCGATTTTCTCAAACTTTAGGTGTGATATGCTGATATATTTTCAGGAGTTCTTGGCTTGTTATTAGTCTCAAATAATAGCACAAGCTTGGTTTCGTCGAAAACCGCGAAGTTTCCGTCTCTGTGCTGCCTTTTTTATTACCAAAAAATTTTTATTCTGAAAATTTAAGTTTTCTCAAATTTCAGGTGTGATATGCTGATATATTTTCAGGATTTATTGGCTTATTATTGGTTTCAAATGATAGCTTAAGCTTGGTTTCGTCCAAAACCGCGGAGTTCCTGGCTCTGAGTTTACTTATGTTCTGCGAAAAAATAAGTTTGAAATATCGATTTTCTCATATTTCAGGTGTGATATGCTGATATATTTTCAGGAGTTCTAGGCTTGCTGTTGGTCTCAAACCATAGCTCATGCTTGGTTACGTACAAAACCGCGTAGTTCCTGGCTCTGACTGTACTTATGTTCTATGAAAAAAATAAGTCTGAAATTTCGATTTACTCAAACTTTAGGTGTGATATGCTGATATATTTTCAGGAGTTCTTGGCTTGTCATTGGTCTCAAATGATAGCTCAAGCTTGGTTTCGTCCAAAACCGCGGAGTTCCCGTCTCTGTGCTGCCTTTTTTATTACGAAAAAATTTTATTCTGAAAATTTAAATTTTCTTAAATTTCAGGTGTGATATGCTGATATATTTTCAGGAGTTCTTGGCTTGTTATTGGTCTCAAATAATAGCACAAGCTTGGTTTCGTCGAAAACCGCGAAGTTCCCGTCTCTGTGCTGCCTTTTTTATTACCAAAAAATGTTTATTCTGAAAATTTAAGTTTTCTCAAAGTTCAGGTGTGATATGCTGATATATTTTAAGGAGTTATTGGTCTCAAATGATAGCTTAAGCTTGGTTTCGTCCAAAACCGCGGAGTTCCTGGCTCTGAGTTTACTTATGTTCTGCGAAAAAATAAATTTGAAATATCGATTTTCTCATATTTCAGGTGTGATATGCTGATATATTTTCAGGAGTTCTAGGCTTGCTTTTGGTCTCAAACGATAGCTCATGCTTGGTTTCGTACAAAACCGCGTAGTTCCTGGCTCTGACTGTACTTATGTTCTATGAAAGAAATAAGTCTGATTCTTCGATTTTCTCAAATTTAAGATGTGATATGCTGATATATTTTCAGGAATTTGGGGCTTGTTTTTAGTCTCAAACGATAGCTTATGCTCGGTTACGTACAAAACCTTGCAGTTCCTGGCTCTGCGCTGCCTTTTTTTATTACGAAAAAAATTACTCTGTAATTTAGATTTTCTCAAATTTCAGGTGTGATAAGCTGATATATTTTCAGGAGTTCTAGGCGTTTTTTTGGTCTTAAGCGACGCAGTTCCAGGCTCTGTACTGCCTTTTTTATAACGAAAAAATTTTAATCTGAAAATTTAAATTTTCTCAAACTTCAGGTGTGATATGCTGATATATTTTCAGGAGTTCCTGGCTTGTTATTGGTCTCAAATGATAGCTCAAGCTTGGTTTCGTACAAAACCGTGGAGTTGCTGTCTCTGTGCTGACTTTTTTATTACGAAAAAAATTTACTCTGACAATTTAAATTTTCTCAAACTTCAGGTGCGATATGCTGATATATTTTCAGGAGTTTATGGCTTGTTTTTAGTCTTAAATGATAGCTTATGCTTAGATTAGTTCAAAACCGCGGAGTTCCCGTCTCTGTACTCCCTTTTTTGTAACGAAAAAAATTAACTCTGAAATTTCGATTTTCTCAAATTTTAGGTGTGATATGCTGAGATATTTTCAGGAGTTCTAGGATTGTTTTTAGTCTTAAATGATAGATCATGCTTAGATTAGTTCAATACCGTGGAGTTCCCGTCTCTGTTCAGCCTTTTTTGTAACGAAAAAAATTAAATCTGAAATTTCGATTTTCTCAAATTTTAGGTGTGATATGCTGATATATTAACAGGAGTTCTTGGCTTGTGATTGGTTTCAAATGATAGCACAAGCCTGGTTTCGTTCAAAACCGCGGAGGTCCCGTCTCTGTGCTGCCTTTTTTATTACGAAAAAATTTTACTCTGAAAATTTAAATTTTCTCAAATTTCAGGTGCGATATGCTGATATATTTTCAGGAGTTCTAGGCTTGATTTTAGTCTTAAATGATAGCTCATGCTTAGATTAGTTCAAAACCACGGAGTTCCCGTCTCTGTGCTGCCTTTTTCGTAACGAAAAAAATTAACTCTGAAATTTCGATTTTCTCAAACTTTAGGTGTGATATGCTGATATATTTTCAGGAGTTCTTGGCTTGTTATTAGTCTCAAATAATAGCACAAGCTTGGTTTCGTCGAAAACCGCGAAGTTTCCGTCTCTGTGCTGCCTTTTTTATTACCAAAAAATTTTTATTCTGAAAATTTAAGTTTTCTCAAATTTCAGGTGTGATATGCTGATATATTTTCAGGATTTATTGGCTTATTATTGGTTTCAAATGATAGCTTAAGCTTGGTTTCGTCCAAAACCGCGGAGTTCCTGGCTCTGAGTTTACTTATGTTCTGCGAAAAAATAAGTTTGAAATATCGATTTTCTCATATTTCAGGTGTGATATGCTGATATATTTTCAGGAGTTCTAGGCTTGCTTTTGGTCTCAAACCATAGCTCATGCTTGGTTACGTACAAAACCGCGTAGTTCCTGGCTCTGACTGTACTTATGTTCTATGAAAAAAATAAGTCTGAAATTTCGATTTTCTCAAACTTTAGGTGTGATATGCTGATATATTTTCAGGAGTTCTTGGCTTGTCATTGGTCTCAAATGATAGCTCAAGCTTGGTTTCGTCCAAAACCGCGGAGTTCCCGTCTCTGTGCTGCCTTTTTTATTACGAAAAAATTTTATTCTGAAAATTTAAATTTTCTTAAATTTCAGGTGTGATATGCTGATATATTTTCAGGAGTTCTTGGCTTGTTATTGGTCTCAAATAATAGCACAAGCTTGGTTTCGTCGAAAACCGCGAAGTTCCCGTCTCTGTGCTGCCTTTTTTATTACCAAAAAATGTTTATTCTGAAAATTTAAGTTTTCTCAAAGTTCAGGTGTGATATGCTGATATATTTTAAGGAGTTATTGGTCTCAAATGATAGCTTAAGCTTGGTTTCGTCCAAAACCGCGGAGTTCCTGGCTCTGAGTTTACTTATGTTCTGCGAAAAAATAAATTTGAAATATCGATTTTCTCATATTTCAGGTGTGATATGCTGATATATTTTCAGGAGTTCTAGGCTTGCTTTTGGTCTCAAACGATAGCTCATGCTTGGTTTCGTACAAAACCGCGTAGTTCCTGGCTCTGACTGTACTTATGTTCTATGAAAGAAATAAGTCTGATTCTTCGATTTTCTCAAATTTAAGATGTGATATGCTGATATATTTTCAGGAATTTGGGGCTTGTTTTTAGTCTCAAACGATAGCTTATGCTCGGTTACGTACAAAACCTTGCAGTTCCTGGCTCTGCGCTGCCTTTTTTTATTACGAAAAAAATTACTCTGTAATTTAGATTTTCTCAAATTTCAGGTGTGATAAGCTGATATATTTTCAGGAGTTCTAGGCGTTTTTTTGGTCTTAAGCGACGCAGTTCCAGGCTCTGTACTGCCTTTTTTATAACGAAAAAATTTTAATCTGAAAATTTAAATTTTCTCAAACTTCAGGTGTGATATGCTGATATATTTTCAGGAGTTCCTGGCTTGTTATTGGTCTCAAATGATAGCTCAAGCTTGGTTTCGTACAAAACCGTGGAGTTGCTGTCTCTGTGCTGACTTTTTTATTACGAAAAAAATTTACTCTGACAATTTAAATTTTCTCAAACTTCAGGTGCGATATGCTGATATATTTTCAGGAGTTTATGGCTTGTTTTTAGTCTTAAATGATAGCTTATGCTTAGATTAGTTCAAAACCGCGGAGTTCCCGTCTCTGTTCAGCCTTTTTTGTAACGAAAAAAATTAAACCTGAAATTTCGATTTTCTCAAATTTTAGGTGTGATATGCTGATATATTAACAGGAGTTCTTGGCTTGTGATTGGTTTCAAATGATAGCACAAGCCTGGTTTCGTTCAAAACCGCGGAGGTCCCGTCTCTGTGCTGCCTTTTTTATTACGAAAAAATTTTACTCTGAAAATTTAAATTTTCTCAAATTTCAGGTGCGATATGCTGATATATTTTCAGGAGTTCTAGGCTTGATTTTAGTCTTAAATGATAGCTCATGCTTAGATTAGTTCAAAACCACGGAGTTCCCGTCTCTGTGCTGCCTTTTTCGTAACGAAAAAAATTAACTCTGAAATTTCGATTTTCTCAAACTTTAGGTGTGATATGCTGATATATTTTCAGGAGTTCTTGGCTTGTTATTAGTCTCAAATAATAGCACAAGCTTGGTTTCGTCGAAAACCGCGAAGTTTCCGTCTCTGTGCTGCCTTTTTTATTACCAAAAAATTTTTATTCTGAAAATTTAAGTTTTCTCAAATTTCAGGTGTGATATGCTGATATATTTTCAGGATTTATTGGCTTATTATTGGTTTCAAATGATAGCTTAAGCTTGGTTTCGTCCAAAACCGCGGAGTTCCTGGCTCTGAGTTTACTTATGTTCTGCGAAAAAATAAGTTTGAAATATCGATTTTCTCATATTTCAGGTGTGATATGCTGATATATTTTCAGGAGTTCTAGGCTTGCTTTTGGTCTCAAACCATAGCTCATGCTTGGTTACGTACAAAACCGCGTAGTTCCTGGCTCTGACTGTACTTATGTTCTATGAAAAAAATAAGTCTGAAATTTCGATTTTCTCAAACTTTAGGTGTGATATGCTGATATATTTTCAGGAGTTCTTGGCTTGTCATTGGTCTCAAATGATAGCTCAAGCTTGGTTTCGTCCAAAACCGCGGAGTTCCCGTCTCTGTGCTGCCTTTTTTATTACGAAAAAATTTTATTCTGAAAATTTAAATTTTCTTAAATTTCAGGTGTGATATGCTGATATATTTTCAGGAGTTTATGGCTTGTTTTTAGTCTTAAATGATAGCTCATGCTTAGATTAGTTCAAAACCGCGGAGTTCCTGTCTCTGTGCTGCCTTTTTTGTAACGAAAAAAATTAACTCTGAAATTTCGATTTTCTCAAATTTTAGGTGTGATATGCTGATATATTTTCAGGAGTTCTTGGCTTGTTATTGGTCTCAAATGATAGCACAAGCTTGGTTTCGTCGAAAACCGCGAAGTTACCGTCTCTGTGCTGCCTTTTTTATTAACAAAAAATTTTTATTCTGAAAATTTAAGTTTTCTCAAATTTCAGGTGTGATATGCTGATATATTTTCAGGAGTTATTGGCTTGTTATTGGTCTCAAATGATAGCTTAAGCTTAGAGTAGTTCAAAACCGCGGAGTTCCTGGCTCTGAGTTTACTTATGTTCTGCGAAAAAATAAGTTTGAAATATCGATTTTCTCATATTTCAGGTGTGATATGCTGATATATTTTCAGGAGTTCTAGGCTTGCTTTTAGTCTTTAATGATAGCTCATGCTTAGATTAGTTCAAAACCGCGGAGTTCCCGTCTCTGTGCTGCCTTTTTTATTACGAAAAAATTTTACTCTGAAAATTTAAATTTTCTCAAATTTCAGGTGCGATATGCTGATATATTTTCAGGAGTTCTAGGCTTGATTTTAGTCTTTAATGATAGCTCATGCTTAGATTAGTTCAAAACCACGGAGTTCCCGTCTCTGTGCTGCCATTTTCGTAACGAAAAAAATTAACTCTGAAATTTCGATTTTCTCAAACTTTAGGTGTGATATGCTGATATATTTTCAGGAGTTCTTGGCTTGTTATTAGTCTCAAATAATAGCAGAAGCTTGGTTTCGTCGAAAACCGCGAAGTTCCCGTCTCTGTGCTGCCTTTTTTATGACCAAAAAATTTTTATTCTGAAAATTTAAGTTTTCTCAAATTTCAGGTGTGATATGCTGATATATTTTCAGGAGTTATTGGCTTGTTATTGGTTTCAAATGATAGCTTAAGCTTGGTTTCGTCCAAAGCCGCGGAGTTCCTGGCTCTGAGTTTACTTAAGTTCTGCGAAAATATAAGTTTGAAATATCGATTTTCTCATATTTCAGGTGTGATATGCTGATATATTTTCAGGAGTTCTAGGCTTGCTTTTGGTCTCAAACGATAGCTCATGCTTGGTTTCGTACAAAACCGCGTAGTTCCTGGCTCTGACTGTACTTATGTTCTATGAAAAAAATAAGTCTGAAATTTCGATTTTCTCTAATTTAAGATGTGATATGCTGATATATTTTCAGGAATTTGGGGCTTGTTTTTAGTCTCAAACGATAGCTTATGCTCGGTTACGTACAAAACCTTGCAGTTCCTGGCTCTGCGCTGCCTTTTTTTATTACGAAAAAAATTACTCTGTAATTTAGATTTTCTCAAATTTCAGGTGTGATATGCTGATATATTTTCAGGAGTTCTAGGCTTATTTTTGGTCTTAAACGATAGTTATTGCTCGGTAACGTAAAAAACCACGCAGTTCTTGGCTCTGCGCTACCTTTTTTATTACGAAAAATTTACTCTGAAATTTAGATTTACTCAAACATCGTGATATGATATATTTTCAAAATTCTAGGCTTATTTTTGGGCTTAAATGATAGCTCATGCGTAGCTTAGTGCAAAACTGCGAAGTTCCCCTCTCTGTGCTGCCTTTTTTGTAACGAAAAAAATTAACTCTGAAATTTCGATTTTCACGAAATTTAGGTGTGATATGCTGAGATATTTTCAGGAGTTCTAGGATTGTTTTTAGTCTTAAATGATAGATCATGCTTAGGTTAGTTCAATACCGCGGAGTTCCTGTCTCTGTTCAGCCTTTTTTGTAACGAAAAAAATTAACCCTGAAATTTCGATTTTCTCAAATTTTAGGTGTGATATGCTGATATATTAACAGGAGTCCTTGGCTTGTGATTGGTTTCAAATGATAGCTCAAGCCTGGTTTCGTTCAAAACCGCGGAGGTCCCGTCTCTGTGCTGCCTTTTTTATTACGAAAAAAAAAAATCTGAAAATTTAAATTTTCTCAAATTTCAGGTGCGATATGCTGATATATTTTCAGGAGTTCTAGGCTTGCTTTTAGTCTTAAATGATAGCTCATGCTTAAGTTAGTTCAAAACGGTGGAGTTCCCGTCTCTGTGCTGCCTTTTTTGTAACGAAAAAAATGAACTCTGAGATTTAGATTTTCTCAAACTTTAGGTGTGATATGCTGATATATTTTCAGGAGTTCTTGGCTTGTTATTGGTCTCAAATGATAGCTCAAGCTTAGTTTAGTACAAAACCGCGGAGTTCCCGTCTCTGTGCTGCCTTTTTTTAACGAAAAAAATTAACTTTAAAATTTGAATTTTCTCAAACTTCAGATTTGATATGCTGATACTTTTTCAGGAGTTCTAGACTTGTTTTTGGTCTTAATTGATATGCTTATGTTCATACAAAGCTACGTCGTAGTCGACTCTGCGCTGACTTTTTTGATAAGAAAAAATTAACTCCGTAGATTCAATATTCTCAAATTTCAGGTGTGATATGCTAATATATTTTCAGGAGTTCTTGGCTTGTTATTAGTCTCAAATAATAGCAGAAGCTTGGTTTCGTCGAAAACCGCGAAGTTCCCGTCTCTGTGCTGCCTTTTTTATGACCAAAAAATTTTTATTCTGAAAATTTAAGTTTTCTCAAATTTCAGGTGTGATATGCTGATATATTTTCAGGAGTTATTGGCTTGTTATTGGTTTCAAATGATAGCTTAAGCTTGGTTTCGTCCAAAGCCGCGGAGTTCCTGGCTCTGAGTTTACTTATGTTCTGCGAAAATATAAGTTTGAAATATCGATTTTCTCATATTTCAGGTGTGATATGCTGATATATTTTCAGGAGTTCTAGGCTTGCTTTTGGTCTCAAACGATAGCTCATGCTTGGTTTCGTACAAAACCGCGTAGTTCCTGGCTCTGACTGTACTTATGTTCTATGAAAAAAATAAGTCTGAAATTTCGATTTTCTCAAATTTAAGATGTGATATGCTGATATATTTTCAGGAATTTGGGGCTTGTTTTTAGTCTCAAACGATAGCTTATGCTCGGTTACGTACAAAACCTTGCAGTTCCTGGCTCTGCGCTGCCTTTTTTTATTACGAAAAAAATTACTCTGTAATTTAGATTTTCTCAAATTTCAGGTGTGATATGCTGATATATTTTCAGGAGTTCTAGGCTTATTTTTGGTCTTAAACGATAGTTATTGCTCGGTAACGTAAAAAACCACGCAGTTCTTGGCTCTGCGCTACCTTTTTTATTACGAAAAATTTACTCTGAAATTTAGATTTACTCAAACATCGTGATATGATATATTTTCAAAATTCTAGGCTTATTTTTGGGCTTAAATGATAGCTCATGCGTAGCTTAGTGCAAAACTGCGAAGTTCCCCTCTCTGTGCTGCCTTTTTTGTAACGAAAAAAATTAACTCTGAAATTTCGATTTTCACGAAATTTAGGTGTGATATGCTGAGATATTTTCAGGAGTTCTAGGATTGTTTTTAGTCTTAAATGATAGATCATGCTTAGGTTAGTTCAATACCGCGGAGTTCCTGTCTCTGTTCAGCCTTTTTTGTAACGAAAAAAATTAACCCTGAAATTTCGTTTTTCTCAAATTTTAGGTGTGATATGCTGATATATTAACAGGAGTTCTTGGCTTGTGATTGGTTTCAAATGATAGCTCAAGCCTGGTTTCGTTCAAAACCGCGGAGGTCCCGTCTCTGTGCTGCCTTTTTTATTACGAAAAAAAAAAAATCTGAAAATTTAAATTTTCTCAAATTTCAGGTGCTATATGCTGATATATTTTCAGGAGTTCTAGGCTTGCTTTTAGTCTTAAATGATAGCTCATGCTTAAGTTAGTTCAAAACGGTGGAGTTCCCGTCTCTGTGCTGCCTTTTTTGTAACGAAAAAAATGAACTCTGAGATTTCGATTTTCTCAAACTTTAGGTGTGATATGCTGATATATTTTCAGGAGTTCTTGGCTTGTTATTGGTCTCAAATGATAGCTCAAGCTTAGTTTAGTACAAAACCGCGGAGTTCCCGTCTCTGTGCTGCCTTTTTTTAACGAAAAAAATTAACTTTAAAATTTGAATTTTCTCAAACTTCAGATTTGATATGCTGATACTTTTTCAGGAGTTCTAGACTTGTTTTTGGTCTTAATTGATATGCTTATGTTCATACAAAGCTACGTCGTAGTCGACTCTGCGCTGACTTTTTTGATAAGAAAAAATTAACTCCGTAGATTCAATATTCTCAAATTTCAGGTGTGATATGCTAATATATTTTCAGGAGTTCTAGGCTTATTTTTGGTCTTAAACGATAGTTATTGCTCGGTAACGTAAAAAACCACGCAGTTCTTGGTTCTGCGCTGCCTTTTTTATTACGAAAAATTTACTCTGAAATTTAGATTTTCTCAAACATCGTGATATGATATATTTTCAAAAGTTCTAGGCTTATTTTTGGGCTTAAATGATAGCTCATGTTTAGATTAGTTCAAAACCGCGGAGTTCCCCTCTCTGTGCTGCCTTTTTTGTAACGAAAAAAATTAACTCTGAAATTTCGATTTTCTCATATTTCAGGTGTGATATGCTGATATATTTTCAGGAGTTCTAGGCTTGCTTTTAGTCTTAAATGATAGCTCATGCTTAGATTAGTTCAAAACCGCGGAGTTCCCGTCTCTGTGCTGCCTTTTTTATTACGAAAAAATTTTACTCTGAAAATTTAAATTTTCTCAAATTTCAGGTGCGATATGCTGATATATTTTCAAGAGTTCTAGGCTTGATTTTATTCTTAAATGATAGCTCATGCTTAGATTAGTTCAAAACCACGGAGTTCCCGTCTCTGTGCTGCCTTTTTCGTAACGAAAAAAATTAACTCTGAAATTTCGATTTTCTCAAACTTTAGGTGTGATATGCTGATATATTTTCAGGAGTTCTTGGCTTGTTATTGGTCTCAAATAATAGCACAAGCTTGGTTTCGTCGAAAACCGCGAAGTTCCCGTCACTGTGCTGCCTTTTTTATTACCAAAAAATTTTTATTCTGAAAATTTAAGTTTTCTCAAATTTCAGGTGTGATATGCTGATATATTTTCAGGATTTATTGGCTTGTTATTGGTTTCAAATGATAGCTTAAGCTTGGTTTCGTCCAAAACCGCGGAGTTCCTGGCTCTGAGTTTACTTATGTTCTGCGAAAAAATAAGTTTGAAATATCGATTTTCTCATATTTCAGGTGTGATATGCTGATATATTTTCAGGAGTTCTTGGCTTGTCATTGGTCTCAAATGATAGCTCAAGCTTGGTTCCGTCCAAAACCGCGGAGTTCCCGTCTCTGTGCTGCCTTTTTTATTACGAAAAAAATTTATTCTGAAAATTTAAATTTTCTTAAATTTCAGGTGTGATATGCTGATATATTTTCAGGAGTTTATGGCTTGTTTTTAGTCTTAAATGATAGCTCATGCTTAGATTAGTTCAAAACCGCGGAGTTCCTGTCTCTGTGCTGCCTTTTTTGTAACGAAAAAAATTAACTCTGAAATTTCGATTTTCTCAAATTTTAGGTGTGATATGCTGATATATTTTCAGGAGTTCTTGGCTTGTTATTGGTCTCAAATGATAGCACAAGCTTGGTTTCGTCGAAAACCGCGAAGTTACCGTCTCTGTGCTGCCTTTTTTATTAACAAAAAATTTTTATTCTGAAAATTTAAGTTTTCTCAAATTTCAGGTGTGATATGCTGATATATTGTCAGGAGTTATTGGCTTGTTATTGGTCTCAAATGATAGCTTAAGCTTAGAGTAGTTCAAAACCGCGGAGTTCCTGGCTCTGAGTTTACTTATGTTCTGCGAAAAAATAAGTTTGAAATATCGATTTTCTCATATTTCAGGTGTGATATGCTGATATATTTTCAGGAGTTCTAGGCTTGCTTTTAGTCTTTAATGATAGCTCATGCTTAGATTAGTTCAAAACCGCGGAGTTCCCGTCTCTGTGCTGCCTTTTTTGTAACGAAAAAAATTAACTCTGAAATTTCGATTTTCTCAAATTTTAGGTGTGATATGCTGATATATTTTCAGGAGTTCTTGGGTTGTCATTGGTCTCAAATGATAGCTCAAGCTTGGTTTCGTCGAAAACCGCGAAGTTCCCGTCTCTGTGCTGCCTTTTTTATTACCAAAAAATTTTTATTCTGAAAATTTAAGTTTTCTCAAATTTCAGGTGTGATATGCTGATATATTTTCAGGATTTATTGGCTTGTTATTGATTTCAAATGATAGCTTAAGCTTGGTTTCGTCCAAAACCGCGGAGTTCCTGGCTCTGAGTTTACTTATGTTCTGCGAAAAAATAAGTTTGAAATATCGATTTTCTCATATTTCAGGTGTGATATGCTGATATATTTTCAGGAGTTCTAGGCTTGCTTTTGGTCTCAAACGATAGCTCATGCTTGGTTTCGTACAAAACCGCGTAGTTCCTGGCTCTGACTGTACTTATGTTCTATGAAAAAAATAAGTCTGAAATTTCGATTTTCTCTAATTTAAGATGTGATATGCTGATATATTTTCAGGAATTTGGGGCTTGTTTTTAGTCTCAAACGATAGCTTATGCTCGGTTACGTACAAAACCTTGCAGTTCCTGGCTCTGCGCTGCCTTTTTTTATTACGAAAAAAATTACTCTGTAATTTAGATTTTCTCAAATTTCAGGTGTGATATGCTGATATATTTTCAGGAGTTCTAGGCTTATTTTTGGTCTTAAACGATAGTTATTGCTCGGTAACGTAAAAAACCACGCAGTTCTTGGCTCTGCGCTACCTTTTTTATTACGAAAAATTTACTCTGAAATTTAGATTTACTCAAACATCGTGATATGATATATTTTCAAAATTCTAGGCTTATTTTTGGGCTTAAATGATAGCTCATGCGTAGCTTAGTGCAAAACTGCGAAGTTCCCCTCTCTGTGCTGCCTTTTTTGTAACGAAAAAAATTAACTCTGAAATTTCGATTTTCACGAAATTTAGGTGTGATATGCTGAGATATTTTCAGGAGTTCTAGGATTGTTTTTAGTCTTAAATGATAGATCATGCTTAGGTTAGTTCAATACCGCGGAGTTCCTGTCTCTGTTCAGCCTTTTTTGTAACGAAAAAAATTAACCCTGAAATTTCGATTTTCTCAAATTTTAGGTGTGATATGCTGATATATTAACAGGAGTTCTTGGCTTGTGATTGGTTTCAAATGATAGCTCAAGCCTGGTTTCGTTCAAAACCGCGGAGGTCCCGTCTCTGTGCTGCCTTTTTTATTACGAAAAAAAAAAAAAATCTGAAAATTTAAATTTTCTCAAATTTCAGGTGCTATATGCTGATATATTTTCAGGAGTTCTAGGCTTGCTTTTAGTCTTAAATGATAGCTCATGCTTAAGTTAGTTCAAAACGGTGGAGTTCCCGTCTCTGTGCTGCCTTTTTTGTAACGAAAAAAATGAACTCTGAGATTTCGATTTTCTCAAACTTTAGGTGTGATATGCTGATATATTTTCAGGAGTTCTTGGCTTGTTATTGGTCTCAAATGATAGCTCAAGCTTAGTTTAGTACAAAACCGCGGAGTTCCCGTCTCTGTGCTGCCTTTTTTTAACGAAAAAAATTAACTTTAAAATTTGAATTTTCTCAAACTTCAGATTTGATATGCTGATACTTTTTCAGGAGTTCTAGACTTGTTTTTGGTCTTAATTGATATGCTTATGTTCATACAAAGCTACGTCGTAGTCGACTCTGCGCTGACTTTTTTGATAAGAAAAAATTAACTCCGTAGATTCAATATTCTCAAATTTCAGGTGTGATATGCTAATATATTTTCAGGAGTTCTAGGCTTATTTTTGGTCTTAAACGATAGTTATTGCTCGGTAACGTAAAAAACCACGCAGTTCTTGGTTCTGCGCTGCCTTTTTTATTACGAAAAATTTACTCTGAAATTTAGATTTTCTCAAACATCGTGATATGATATATTTTCAAAAGTTCTAGGCTTATTTTTGGGCTTAAATGATAGCTCATGTTTAGATTAGTTCAAAACCGCGGAGTTCCCCTCTCTGTGCTGCCTTTTTTGTAACGAAAAAAATTAACTCTGAAATTTCGATTTTCTCATATTTCAGGTGTGATATGCTGATATATTTTCAGGAGTTCTAGGCTTGCTTTTAGTCTTAAATGATAGCTCATGCTTAGATTAGTTCAAAACCGCGGAGTTCCCGTCTCTGTGCTGCCTTTTTTATTACGAAAAAATTTTACTCTGAAAATTTAAATTTTCTCAAATTTCAGGTGCGATATGCTGATATATTTTCAAGAGTTCTAGGCTTGATTTTATTCTTAAATGATAGCTCATGCTTAGATTAGTTCAAAACCACGGAGTTCCCGTCTCTGTGCTGCCTTTTTCGTAACGAAAAAAATTAACTCTGAAATTTCGATTTTCTCAAACTTTAGGTGTGATATGCTGATATATTTTCAGGAGTTCTTGGCTTGTTATTGGTCTCAAATAATAGCACAAGCTTGGTTTCGTCGAAAACCGCGAAGTTCCCGTCACTGTGCTGCCTTTTTTATTACCAAAAAATTTTTATTCTGAAAATTTAAGTTTTCTCAAATTTCAGGTGTGATATGCTGATATATTTTCAGGATTTATTGGCTTGTTATTGGTTTCAAATGATAGCTTAAGCTTGGTTTCGTCCAAAACCGCGGAGTTCCTGGCTCTGAGTTTACTTATGTTCTGCGAAAAAATAAGTTTGAAATATCGATTTTCTCATATTTCAGGTGTGATATGCTGATATATTTTCAGGAGTTCTTGGCTTGTCATTGGTCTCAAATGATAGCTCAAGCTTGGTTCCGTCCAAAACCGCGGAGTTCCCGTCTCTGTGCTGCCTTTTTTATTACGAAAAAAATTTATTCTGAAAATTTAAATTTTCTTAAATTTCAGGTGTGATATGCTGATATATTTTCAGGAGTTTATGGCTTGTTTTTAGTCTTAAATGATAGCTCATGCTTAGATTAGTTCAAAACCGCGGAGTTCCTGTCTCTGTGCTGCCTTTTTTGTAACGAAAAAAATTAACTCTGAAATTTCGATTTTCTCAAATTTTAGGTGTGATATGCTGATATATTTTCAGGAGTTCTTGGCTTGTTATTGGTCTCAAATGATAGCACAAGCTTGGTTTCGTCGAAAACCGCGAAGTTACCGTCTCTGTGCTGCCTTTTTTATTAACAAAAAATTTTTATTCTGAAAATTTAAGTTTTCTCAAATTTCAGGTGTGATATGCTGATATATTGTCAGGAGTTATTGGCTTGTTATTGGTCTCAAATGATAGCTTAAGCTTAGAGTAGTTCAAAACCGCGGAGTTCCTGGCTCTGAGTTTACTTATGTTCTGCGAAAAAATAAGTTTGAAATATCGATTTTCTCATATTTCAGGTGTGATATGCTGATATATTTTCAGGAGTTCTAGGCTTGCTTTTAGTCTTTAATGATAGCTCATGCTTAGATTAGTTCAAAACCGCGGAGTTCCCGTCTCTGTGCTGCCTTTTTTGTAACGAAAAAAATTAACTCTGAAATTTCGATTTTCTCAAATTTTAGGTGTGATATGCTGATATATTTTCAGGAGTTCTTGGGTTGTCATTGGTCTCAAATGATAGCTCAAGCTTGGTTTCGTCGAAAACCGCGAAGTTCCCGTCTCTGTGCTGCCTTTTTTATTACCAAAAAATTTTTATTCTGAAAATTTAAGTTTTCTCAAATTTCAGGTGTGATATGCTGATATATTTTCAGGATTTATTGGCTTGTTATTGATTTCAAATGATAGCTTAAGCTTGGTTTCGTCCAAAACCGCGGAGTTCCTGGCTCTGAGTTTACTTATGTTCTGCGAAAAAATAAGTTTGAAATATCGATTTTCTCATATTTCAGGTGTGATATGCTGATATATTTTCAGGAGTTCTAGGCTTGCTTTTGGTCTCAAACGATAGCTCATGCTTGGTTTCGTACAAAACCGCGTAGTTCCTGGCTCTGACTGTACTTATGTTCTATGAAAAAAATAAGTCTGAAATTTCGATTTTCTCTAATTTAAGATGTGATATGCTGATATATTTTCAGGAATTTGGGGCTTGTTTTTAGTCTCAAACGATAGCTTATGCTCGGTTACGTACAAAACCTTGCAGTTCCTGGCTCTGCGCTGCCTTTTTTTATTACGAAAAAAATTACTCTGTAATTTAGATTTTCTCAAATTTCAGGTGTGATATGCTGATATATTTTCAGGAGTTCTAGGCTTATTTTTGGTCTTAAACGATAGTTATTGCTCGGTAACGTAAAAAACCACGCAGTTCTTGGCTCTGCGCTACCTTTTTTATTACGAAAAATTTACTCTGAAATTTAGATTTACTCAAACATCGTGATATGATATATTTTCAAAATTCTAGGCTTATTTTTGGGCTTAAATGATAGCTCATGCGTAGCTTAGTGCAAAACTGCGAAGTTCCCCTCTCTGTGCTGCCTTTTTTGTAACGAAAAAAATTAACTCTGAAATTTCGATTTTCACGAAATTTAGGTGTGATATGCTGAGATATTTTCAGGAGTTCTAGGATTGTTTTTAGTCTTAAATGATAGATCATGCTTAGGTTAGTTCAATACCGCGGAGTTCCTGTCTCTGTTCAGCCTTTTTTGTAACGAAAAAAATTAACCCTGAAATTTCGATTTTCTCAAATTTTAGGTGTGATATGCTGATATATTAACAGGAGTTCTTGGCTTGTGATTGGTTTCAAATGATAGCTCAAGCCTGGTTTCGTTCAAAACCGCGGAGGTCCCGTCTCTGTGCTGCCTTTTTTATTACGAAAAAAAAAAAATCTGAAAATTTAAATTTTCTCAAATTTCAGGTGCGATATGCTGATATATTTTCAGGAGTTCTAGGCTTGCTTTTAGTCTTAAATGATAGCTCATGCTTAAGTTAGTTCAAAACGGTGGAGTTCCCGTCTCTGTGCTGCCTTTTTTGTAACGAAAAAAATGAACTCTGAGATTTCGATTTTCTCAAACTTTAGGTGTGATATGCTGATATATTTTCAGGAGTTCTTGGCTTGTTATTGGTCTCAAATGATAGCTCAAGCTTAGTTTAGTACAAAACCGCGGAGTTCCCGTCTCTGTGCTGCCTTTTTTTAACGAAAAAAATTAACTTTAAAATTTGAATTTTCTCAAACTTCAGATTTGATATGCTGATACTTTTTCAGGAGTTCTAGACTTGTTTTTGGTCTTAATTGATATGCTTATGTTCATACAAAGCTACGTCGTAGTCGACTCTGCGCTGACTTTTTTGATAAGAAAAAATTAACTCCGTAGATTCAATATTCTCAAATTTCAGGTGTGATATGCTAATATATTTTCAGGAGTTCTAGGCTTATTTTTGGTCTTAAACGATAGTTATTGCTCGGTAACGTAAAAAACCACGCAGTTCTTGGTTCTGCGCTGCCTTTTTTATTACGAAAAATTTACTCTGAAATTTAGATTTTCTCAAACATCGTGATATGATATATTTTCAAAAGTTCTAGGCTTATTTTTGGGCTTAAATGATAGCTCATGTTTAGATTAGTTCAAAACCGCGGAGTTCCCCTCTCTGTGCTGCCTTTTTTGTAACGAAAAAAATTAACTCTGAAATTTCGATTTTCTCATATTTCAGGTGTGATATGCTGATATATTTTCAGGAGTTCTAGGCTTGCTTTTAGTCTTAAATGATAGCTCATGCTTAGATTAGTTCGAAACCGCGGAGTTCCCGTCTCTGTGCTGCCTTTTTTATTACGAAAAAATTTTACTCTGAAAATTTAAATTTTCTCAAATTTCAGGTGCGATATGCTGATATATTTTCAAGAGTTCTAGGCTTGATTTTATTCTTAAATGATAGCTCATGCTTAGATTAGTTCAAAACCACGGAGTTCCCGTCTCTGTGCTGCCTTTTTCGTAACGAAAAAAATTAACTCTGAAATTTCGATTTTCTCAAACTTTAGGTGTGATATGCTGATATATTTTCAGGAGTTCTTGGCTTGTTATTGGTCTCAAATAATAGCACAAGCTTGGTTTCGTCGAAAACCGCGAAGTTCCCGTCACTGTGCTGCCTTTTTTATTACCAAAAAATTTTTATTCTGAAAATTTAAGTTTTCTCAAATTTCAGGTGTGATATGCTGATATATTTTCAGGATTTATTGGCTTGTTATTGGTTTCAAATGATAGCTTAAGCTTGGTTTCGTCCAAAACCGCGGAGTTCCTGGCTCTGAGTTTACTTATGTTCTGCGAAAAAATAAGTTTGAAATATCGATTTTCTCATATTTCAGGTGTGATATGCTGATATATTTTCAGGAGTTCTTGGCTTGTCATTGGTCTCAAATGATAGCTCAAGCTTGGTTCCGTCCAAAACCGCGGAGTTCCCGTCTCTGTGCTGCCTTTTTTATTACGAAAAAAATTTATTCTGAAAATTTAAATTTTCTTAAATTTCAGGTGTGATATGCTGATATATTTTCAGGAGTTTATGGCTTGTTTTTAGTCTTAAAAGATAGCTCATGCTTAGATTAGTTCAAAACCGCGGAGTTCCTGTCTCTGTGCTGCCTTTTTTGTAACGAAAAAAATTAACTCTGAAATTTCGATTTTCTCAAATTTTAGGTGTGATATGCTGATATATTTTCAGGAGTTCTTGGCTTGTTATTGGTCTCAAATGATAGCACAAGCTTGGTTTCGTCGAAAACCGCGAAGTTACCGTCTCTGTGCTGCCTTTTTTATTAACAAAAAATTTTTATTCTGAAAATTTAAGTTTTCTCAAATTTCAGGTGTGATATGCTGATATATTTTCAGGAGTTCTAGGCTTGCTTTTGGTCTCAAACCATAGCTCATGCTTGGTTACGTACAAAACCGCGTAGTTCCTGGCTCTGACTGTACTTATGTTCTGCGAAAAAATAAGTTTGAAATATCGATTTTCTCATATTTCAGGTGTGATATGCTGATATATTTTCAGGAGTTCTAGGCTTGCTTTTAGTCTTTAATGATAGCTCATGCTTAGATTAGTTCAAAACCGCGGAGTTCCCGTCTCTGTGCTGCCTTTTTTGTAACGAAAAAAATTAACTCTGAAATTTCGATTTTCTCAAATTTTAGGTGTGATATGCTGATATATTTTCAGGAGTTCTTGGGTTGTCATTGGTCTCAAATGATAGCTCAAGCTTGGTTTCGTCGAAAACCGCGAAGTTCCCGTCTCTGTGCTGCCTTTTTTATTACCAAAAAATTTTTATTCTGAAAATTTAAGTTTTCTCAAATTTCAGGTGTGATATGCTGATATATTTTCAGGATTTATTGGCTTGTTATTGATTTCAAATGATAGCTTAAGCTTGGTTTCGTCCAAAACCGCGGAGTTCCTGGCTCTGAGTTTACTTATGTTCTGCGAAAAAATAAGTTTGAAATATCGATTTTCTCATATTTCAGGTGTGATATGCTGATATATTTTCAGGAGTTCTAGGCTTGCTTTTGGTCTCAAACCATAGCTCATGCTTGGTTACGTACAAAACCGCGTAGTTCCTGGCTCTGACTGTACTTATGTTCTATGAAAAAAATAAGTCTGAAATTTCGATTTTCTCAAACTTTAGGTGTGATATGCTGATATATTTTCAGGAGTTCTTGGCTTGTCATTGGTCTCAAATGATAGCTCAAGCTTGGTTTCGTCCAAAACCGCGGAGTTCCCGTCTCTGTGCTGCCTTTTTTATTACGAAAAAATTTTATTCTGAAAATTTAAATTTTCTTAAATTTCAGGTGTGATATGCTGATATATTTTCAGGAGTTTATGGCTTGTTTTTAGTCTTAAATGATAGCTCATGCTTAGATTAGTTCAAAACCGCGGAGTTCCTGTCTCTGTGCTGCCTTTTTTATTAACAAAAAATTTTTATTCTGAAAATTTAAGTTTTCTCAAATTTCAGGTGTGATATGCTGATATATTTTCAGGAGTTATTGGCTTGTTATTGGTCTCAAATGATAGCTTAAGCCTAGAGTAGTTCAAAACCGCGGAGTTCCTGGCTCTGAGTTTACTTATGTTCTGCGAAAAAATAAGTTTGAAATATCGATTTTCTCATATTTCAGGTGTGATATGCTGATATATTTTCAGGAGTTCTAGGCTTGCTTTTAGTCTTTAATGATAGCTCATGCTTAGATTAGTTCAAAACCGCGGAGTTCCCGTCTCTGTGCTGCCTTTTTCGTAACGAAAAAAATTAACTCTGAAATTTCGATTTTCTCAAACTTTAGGTGTGATATGCTGATATATTTTCAGGAGTTCTTGGCTTGTTATTGGTCTCAAATAATAGCACAAGCTTGGTTTCGTCGAAAACCGCGAAGTTCCCGTCTCTGTGCTGCCTTTTTTATTACCAAAAAATGTTTATTCTGAAAATTTAAGTTTTCTCAAAGTTCAGGTGTGATATGCTGATATATTTTCAGGAGTTATTGGCTTGTTATTGGTCTCAAATGATAGCTTAAGCTTGGTTTCGTCCAAAACCGCGGAGTTCCTGGCTCTGAGTTTACTTATGTTCTGCGAAAAAATAAGTTTGAAATATCGATTTTCTCATATTTCAGGTGTGATATGCTGATATATTTTCAGGAGTTCTAGGCTTGCTTTTGGTCTCAAACGATAGCTCATGCTTGGTTTCGTACAAAACCGCGTAGTTCCTGGCTCTGACTGTACTTATGTTCTATGAAAGAAATAAGTCTGAAATTTCGATTTTCTCAAATTTAAGATGTGATATGCTGATATATTTTCAGGAATTTGGGGCTTGTTTTTAGTCTCAAACGATAGCTTATGCTCGGTTACGTACAAAACCTTGCAGTTCCTGGCTCTGCGCTGCCTTTTTTTATTACGAAAAAAAATACTCTGTAATTTAGATTTTCTCAAATTTCAGGTGTGATAAGCTGATATATTTTCAGGAGTTCTAGGCGTTTTTTTGGTCTTAAGCGACGCAGTTCCAGGCTCTGTACTGCCTTTTTTATAACGAAAAAATTTTAATCTGAAAATTTAAATTTTCTCAAACTTCAGGTGTGATATGCTGATATATTTTCAGGAGTTCCTGGCTTGTTATTGGTCTCAAATGATAGCTCAAGCTTGGTTTCGTACAAAACCGTGGAGTTGCTGTCTCTGTGCTGACTTTTTTATTACGAAAAAAATTTACTCTGACAATTTAAATTTTCTCAAACTTCAGGTGCGATATGCTGATATATTTTCAGGAGTTTATGGCTTGTTTTTAGTCTTAAATGATAGCTTATGCTTAGATTAGTTCAAAACCGCGGAGTTCCCGTCTCTGTACTCCCTTTTTTGTAACGAAAAAAATTAACTCTGAAATTTCGATTTTCTCAAATTTTAGGTGTGATATGCTGAGATATTTTCAGGAGTTCTAGGATTGTTTTTAGTCTTAAATGATAGATCATGCTTAGATTAGTTCAATACCGCGGAGTTCCCGTCTCTGTTCAGCCTTTTTTGTAACGAAAAAAATTAAACCTGAAATTTCGATTTTCTCAAATTTTAGGTGTGATATGCTGATATATTAACAGGAGTTCTTGGCTTGTGATTGGTTTCAAATGATAGCACAAGCCTGGTTTCGTTCAAAACCGCGGAGGTCCCGTCTCTGTGCTGCCTTTTTTATTACGAAAAAATTTTACTCTGAAAATTTAAATTTTCTCAAATTTCAGGTGCGATATGCTGATATATTTTCAGGAGTTCTAGGCTTGATTTTAGTCTTAAATGATAGCTCATGCTTAGATTAGTTCAAAACCACGGAGTTCCCGTCTCTGTGCTGCCTTTTTCGTAACGAAAAAAATTAACTCTGAAATTTCGATTTTCTCAAACTTTAGGTGTGATATGCTGATATATTTTCAGGAGTTCTTGGCTTGTTATTAGTCTCAAATAATAGCACAAGCTTGGTTTCGTCGAAAACCGCGAAGTTTCCGTCTCTGTGCTGCCTTTTTTATTACCAAAAAAATTTTATTCTGAAAATTTAAGTTTTCTCAAATTTCAGGTGTGATATGCTGATATATTTTCAGGATTTATTGGCTTATTATTGGTTTCAAATGATAGCTTAAGCTTGGTTTCGTCCAAAACCGCGGAGTTCCTGGCTCTGAGTTTACTTATGTTCTGCGAAAAAATAAGTTTGAAATATCGATTTTCTCATATTTCAGGTGTGATATGCTGATATATTTTCAGGAGTTCTAGGCTTGCTTTTGGTCTCAAACCATAGCTCATGCTTGGTTACGTACAAAACCGCGTAGTTCCTGGCTCTGACTGTACTTATGTTCTATGAAAAAAATAAGTCTGAAATTTCGATTTTCTCAAACTTTAGGTGTGATATGCTGATATATTTTCAGGAGTTCTTGGCTTGTCATTGGTCTCAAATGATAGCTCAAGCTTGGTTTCGTCCAAAACCGCGGAGTTCCCGTCTCTGTGCTGCCTTTTTTATTACGAAAAAATTTTATTCTGAAAATTTAAATTTTCTTAAATTTCAGGTGTGATATGCTGATATATTTTCAGGAGTTCTTGGCTTGTTATTGGTCTCAAATAATAGCACAAGCTTGGTTTCGTCGAAAACCGCGAAGTTCCCGTCTCTGTGCTGCCTTTTTTATTACCAAAAAATGTTTATTCTGAAAATTTAAGTTTTCTCAAAGTTCAGGTGTGATATGCTGATATATTTTCAGGAGTTATTGGCTTGTTATTGGTCTCAAATGATAGCTTAAGCTTGGTTTCGTCCAAAACCGCGGAGTTCCTGGCTCTGAGTTTACTTATGTTCTGCGAAAAAATAAGTTTGAAATATCGATTTTCTCATATTTCAGGTGTGATATGCTGATATATTTTCAGGAGTTCTAGGCTTGCTTTTGGTCTCAAACGATAGCTCATGCTTGGTTTCGTACAAAACCGCGTAGTTCCTGGCTCTGACTGTACTTATGTTCTATGAAAGAAATAAGTCTGATTCTTCGATTTTCTCAAATTTAAGATGTGATATGCTGATATATTTTCAGGAATTTGGGGCTTGTTTTTAGTCTCAAACGATAGCTTATGCTCGGTTACGTACAAAACCTTGCAGTTCCTGGCTCTGCGCTGCCTTTTTTTATTACGAAAAAAATTACTCTGTAATTTAGATTTTCTCAAATTTCATGTGTGATAAGCTGATATATTTTCAGGAGTTCTAGGCGTTTTTTTGGTCTTAAGCGACGCAGTTCCAGGCTCTGTACTGCCTTTTTTATAACGAAAAAATTTTAATCTGAAAATTTAAATTTTCTCAAACTTCAGGTGTGATATGCTGATATATTTTCAGGAGTTCCTGGCTTGTTATTGGTCTCAAATGATAGCTCAAGCTTGGTTTCGTACAAAACCGTGGAGTTGCTGTCTCTGTGCTGACTTTTTTATTACGAAAAAAATTTACTGACAATTTAAATTTTCTCAAACTTCAGGTGCGATATGCTGATATATTTTCAGGAGTTTATGGCTTGTTTTTAGTCTTAAATGATAGCTTATGCTTAGATTAGTTCAAAACCGCGGAGTTCCCGTCTCTGTACTCCCTTTTTTGTAACGAAAAAAATTAACTCTGAAATTTCGATTTTCTCAAATTTTAGGTGTGATATGCTGAGATATTTTCAGGAGTTCTAGGATTGTTTTTAGTCTTAAATGATAGATCATGCTTAGATTAGTTCAATACCGCGGAGTTCCCGTCTCTGTTCAGCCTTTTTTGTAACGAAAAAAATTAAACCTGAAATTTCGATTTTCTCAAATTTTAGGTGTGATATGCTGATATATTAACAGGAGTTCTTGGCTTGTGATTGGTTTCAAATGATAGCACAAGCCTGGTTTCGTTCAAAACCGCGGAGGTCCCGTCTCTGTGCTGCCTTTTTTATTACGAAAAAATTTTACTCTGAAAATTTAAATTTTCTCAAATTTCAGGTGCGATATGCTGATATATTTTCAGGAGTTCTAGGCTTGATTTTAGTCTTAAATGATAGCTCATGCTTAGATTAGTTCAAAACCACGGAGTTCCCGTCTCTGTGCTGCCTTTTTCGTAACGAAAAAAATTAACTCTGAAATTTCGATTTTCTCAAACTTTAGGTGTGATATGCTGATATATTTTCAGGAGTTCTTGGCTTGTTATTAGTCTCAAATAATAGCACAAGCTTGGTTTCGTCGAAAACCGCGAAGTTTCCGTCTCTGTGCTGCCTTTTTTATTACCAAAAAATTTTTATTCTGAAAATTTAAGTTTTCTCAAATTTCAGGTGTGATATGCTGATATATTTTCAGGATTTATTGGCTTATTATTGGTTTCAAATGATAGCTTAAGCTTGGTTTCGTCCAAAACCGCGGAGTTCCTGGCTCTGAGTTTACTTATGTTCTGCGAAAAAATAAGTTTGAAATATCGATTTTCTCATATTTCAGGTGTGATATGCTGATATATTTTCAGGAGTTCTAGGCTTGCTTTTGGTCTCAAACCATAGCTCATGCTTGGTTACGTACAAAACCGCGTAGTTCCTGGCTCTGACTGTACTTATGTTCTATGAAAAAAATAAGTCTGAAATTTCGATTTTCTCAAACTTTAGGTGTGATATGCTGATATATTTTCAGGAGTTCTTGGCTTGTCATTGGTCTCAAATGATAGCTCAAGCTTGGTTTCGTCCAAAACCGCGGAGTTCCCGTCTCTGTGCTGCCTTTTTTATTACGAAAAAATTTTATTCTGAAAATTTAAATTTTCTTAAATTTCAGGTGTGATATGCTGATATATTTTCAGGAGTTTATGGCTTGTTTTTAGTCTTAAATGATAGCTCATGCTTAGTTTAGTTCAAAACCGCGGAGTTCCTGTCTCTGTGCTGCCTTTTTTGTAACGAAAAAAATTAACTCTGAAATTTCGATTTTCTCAAATTTTAGGTGTGATATGCTGATATATTTTCAGGAGTTCTTGGCTTGTTATTGGTCTCAAATGATAGCACAAGCTTGGTTTCGTCGAAAACCGCGAAGTTACCGTCTCTGTGCTGCCTTTTTTATTAACAAAAAATTTTTATTCTGAAAATTTAAGTTTTCTCAAATTTCAGGTGTGATATGCTGATATATTTTCAGGAGTTATTGGCTTGTTATTGGTCTCAAATGATAGCTTAAGCTTAGAGTAGTTCAAAACCGCGGAGTTCCTGGCTCTGAGTTTACTTATGTTCTGCGAAAAAATAAGTTTGAAATATCGATTTTCTCATATTTCAGGTGTGATATGCTGATATATTTTCAGGAGTTCTAGGCTTGCTTTTAGTCTTTAATGATAGCTCATGCTTAGATTAGTTCAAAACCGCGGAGTTCCCGTCTCTGTGCTGCCTTTTTTATTACGAAAAAATTTTACTCTGAAAATTTAAATTTTCTCAAATTTCAGGTGCGATATGCTGATATATTTTCAGGAGTTCTAGGCTTGATTTTAGTCTTAAATGATAGCTCATGCTTAGATTAGTTCAAAACCACGGAGTTCCCGTCTCTGTGCTGCCTTTTTCGTAACGAAAAAAATTAACTCTGAAATTTCGATTTTCTCAAACTTTAGGTGTGATATGCTGATATATTTTCAGGAGTTCTTGGCTTGTTATTAGTCTCAAATAATAGCAGAAGCTTGGTTTCGTCGAAAACCGCGAAGTTCCCGTCTCTGTGCTGCCTTTTTTATGACCAAAAAATTTTTATTCTGAAAATTTAAGTTTTCTCAAATTTCAGGTGTGATATGCTGATATATTTTCAGGAGTTATTGGCTTGTTATTGGTTTCAAATGATAGCTTAAGCTTGGTTTCGTCCAAAGCCGCGGAGTTCCTGGCTCTGAGTTTACTTATGTTCTGCGAAAATATAAGTTTGAAATATCGATTTTCTCATATTTCAGGTGTGATATGCTGATATATTTTCAGGAGTTCTAGGCTTGCTTTTGGTCTCAAACGATAGCTCATGCTTGGTTTCGTACAAAACCGCGTAGTTCCTGGCTCTGACTGTACTTATGTTCTATGAAAAAAATAAGTCTGAAATTTCGATTTTCTCTAATTTAAGATGTGATATGCTGATATATTTTCAGGAATTTGGGGCTTGTTTTTAGTCTCAAACGATAGCTTATGCTCGGTTACGTACAAAACCTTGCAGTTCCTGGCTCTGCGCTGCCTTTTTTTATTACGAAAAAAATTACTCTGTAATTTCGATTTTCTCAAATTTCAGATGTGATATGCTGATATATTTTCAGGAGTTCTAGGCTTATTTTTGGTCTTAAACGATAGTTATTGCTCGGTAACGTAAAAAACCACGCAGTTCTTGGCTCTGCGCTACCTTTTTTATTACGAAAAATTTACTCTGAAATTTAGATTTACTCAAACATCGTGATATGATATATTTTCAAAATTCTAGGCTTATTTTTGGGCTTAAATGATAGCTCATGCGTAGCTTAGTGCAAAACTGCGAAGTTCCCCTCTCTGTGCTGCCTTTTTTGTAACGAAAAAAATTAACTCTGAAATTTCGATTTTCACGAAATTTAGGTGTGATATGCTGAGATATTTTCAGGAGTTCTAGGATTGTTTTTAGTCTTAAATGATAGATCATGCTTAGGTTAGTTCAATACCGCGGAGTTCTTGTCTCTGTTCAGCCTTTTTTGTAACGAAAAAAATTAACCCTGAAATTTCGATTTTCTCAAATTTTAGGTGTGATATGCTGATATATTAACAGGAGTTCTTGGCTTGTGATTGGTTTCAAATGATAGCTCAAGCCTGGTTTCGTTCAAAACCGCGGAGGTCCCGTCTCTGTGCTGCCTTTTTTATTACGAAAAAAAAAAAAACTGAAAATTTAAATTTTCTCAAATTTCAGGTGCGATATGCTGATATATTTTCAGGAGTTCTAGGCTTGCTTTTAGTCTTAAATGATAGCTCATGCTTAAGTTAGTTCAAAACGGTGGAGTTCCCGTCTCTGTGCTGCCTTTTTTGTAACGAAAAAAATGAACTCTGAGATTTCGATTTTCTCAAACTTTAGGTGTGATATGCTGATATATTTTCAGGAGTTCTTGGCTTGTTATTGGTCTCAAATGATAGCTCAAGCTTAGTTTAGTACAAAACCGCGGAGTTCCCGTCTCTGTGCTGCCTTTTTTTAACGAAAAAAATTAACTTTAAAATTTGAATTTTCTCAAACTTCAGATTTGATATGCTGATACTTTTTCAGGAGTTCTAGACTTGTTTTTGGTCTTAATTGATATGCTTATGTTCATACAAAGCTACGTCGTAGTCGACTCTGCGCTGACTTTTTTGATAAGAAAAAATTAACTCCGTAGATTCAATATTCTCAAATTTCAGGTGTGATATGCTAATATATTTTCAGGAGTTCTAGGCTTATTTTTGGTCTTAAACGATAGTTATTGCTCGGTAACGTAAAAAACCACGCAGTTCTTGGTTCTGCGCTGCCTTTTTTATTACGAAAAATTTACTCTGAAATTTAGATTTTCTCAAACATCGTGATATGATATATTTTCAAAAGTTCTAGGCTTATTTTTGGGCTTAAATGATAGCTCATGTTTAGATTAGTTCAAAACCGCGGAGTTCCCCTCTCTGTGCTGCCTTTTTTGTAACGAAAAAAATTAACTCTGAAATTTCGATTTTCTCATATTTCAGGTGTGATATGCTGATATATTTTCAGGAGTTCTAGGCTTGCTTTTAGTCTTAAATGATAGCTCATGCTTAGATTAGTTCAAAACCGCGGAGTTCCCGTCTCTGTGCTGCCTTTTTTATTACGAAAAAATTTTACTCTGAAAATTTAAATTTTCTCAAATTTCAGGTGCGATATGCTGATATATTTTCAAGAGTTCTAGGCTTGATTTTATTCTTAAATGATAGCTCATGCTTAGATTAGTTCAAAACCACGGAGTTCCCGTCTCTGTGCTGCCTTTTTCGTAACGAAAAAAATTAACTCTGAAATTTCGATTTTCTCAAACTTTAGGTGTGATATGCTGATATATTTTCAGGAGTTCTTGGCTTGTTATTGGTCTCAAATAATAGCACAAGCTTGGTTTCGTCGAAAACCGCGAAGTTCCCGTCACTGTGCTGCCTTTTTTATTACCAAAAAATTTTTATTCTGAAAATTTAAGTTTTCTCAAATTTCAGGTGTGATATGCTGATATATTTTCAGGATTTATTGGCTTGTTATTGGTTTCAAATGATAGCTTAAGCTTGGTTTCGTCCAAAACCGCGGAGTTCCTGGCTCTGAGTTTACTTATGTTCTGCGAAAAAATAAGTTTGAAATATCGATTTTCTCATATTTCAGGTGTGATATGCTGATATATTTTCAGGAGTTCTTGGCTTGTCATTGGTCTCAAATGATAGCTCAAGCTTGGTTCCGTCCAAAACCGCGGAGTTCCCGTCTCTGTGCTGCCTTTTTTATTACGAAAAAAATTTATTCTGAAAATTTAAATTTTCTTAAATTTCAGGTGTGATATGCTGATATATTTTCAGGAGTTTATGGCTTGTTTTTAGTCTTAAATGATAGCTCATGCTTAGATTAGTTCAAAACCGCGGAGTTCCTGTCTCTGTGCTGCCTTTTTTGTAACGAAAAAAATTAACTCTGAAATTTCGATTTTCTCAAATTTTAGGTGTGATATGCTGATATATTTTCAGGAGTTCTTGGCTTGTTATTGGTCTCAAATGATAGCACAAGCTTGGTTTCGTCGAAAACCGCGAAGTTACCGTCTCTGTGCTGCCTTTTTTATTAACAAAAAATTTTTATTCTGAAAATTTAAGTTTTCTCAAATTTCAGGTGTGATATGCTGATATATTGTCAGGAGTTATTGGCTTGTTATTGGTCTCAAATGATAGCTTAAGCTTAGAGTAGTTCAAAACCGCGGAGTTCCTGGCTCTGAGTTTACTTATGTTCTGCGAAAAAATAAGTTTGAAATATCGATTTTCTCATATTTCAGGTGTGATATGCTGATATATTTTCAGGAGTTCTAGGCTTGTTTTTAGTCTTTAATGATAGCTCATGCTTAGATTAGTTCAAAACCGCGGAGTTCCCGTCTCTGTGCTGCCTTTTTCGTAACGAAAAAAATTAACTCTGAAATTTCGATTTTCTCAAACTTTAGGTGTGATATGCTGATATATTTTCAGGAGTTCTTGGCTTGTTATTAGTCTCAAATAATAGCACAAGCTTGGTTTCGTCGAAAACCGCGAAGTTTCCGTCTCTGTGCTGCCTTTTTTATTACCAAAAAATTTTTATTCTGAAAATTTAAGTTTTCTCAAATTTCAGGTGTGATATGCTGATATATTTTCAGGATTTATTGGTTTATTATTGGTTTCAAATGATAGCTTAAGCTTGGTTTCGTCCAAAACCGCGGAGTTCCTGGCTCTGAGTTTACTTATGTTCTGCGAAAAAATAAGTTTGAAATATCGATTTTCTCATATTTCAGGTGTGATATGCTGATATATTTTCAGGAGTTCTAGGCTTGCTTTTGGTCTCAAACCATAGCTCATGCTTGGTTACGTACAAAACCGCGTAGTTCCTGGCTCTGACTGTACTTATGTTCTATGAAAAAAATAAGTCTGAAATTTCGATTTTCTCAAACTTTAGGTGTGATATGCTGATATATTTTCAGGAGTTCTTGGCTTGTCATTGGTCTCAAATGATAGCTCAAGCTTGGTTTCGTCCAAAACCGCGGAGTTCCCGTCTCTGTGCTGCCTTTTTTATTACGAAAAAATTTTATTCTGAAAATTTAAATTTTCTTAAATTTCAGGTGTGATATGCTGATATATTTTCAGGAGTTTATGGCTTGTTTTTAGTCTTAAATGATAGCTCATGCTTAGTTTAGTTCAAAACCGCGGAGTTCCTGTCTCTGTGCTGCCTTTTTTGTAACGAAAAAAATTAACTCTGAAATTTCGATTTTCTCAAATTTTAGGTGTGATATGCTGATATATTTTCAGGAGTTCTTGGCTTGTTATTGGTCTCAAATGATAGCACAAGCTTGGTTTCGTCGAAAACCGCGAAGTTACCGTCTCTGTGCTGCCTTTTTTATTAACAAAAAATTTTTATTCTGAAAATTTAAGTTTTCTCAAATTTCAGGTGTGATATGCTGATATATTTTCAGGAGTTATTGGCTTGTTATTGGTCTCAAATGATAGCTTAAGCTTAGAGTAGTTCAAAACCGCGGAGTTCCTGGCTCTGAGTTTACTTATGTTCTGCGAAAAAATAAGTTTGAAATATCGATTTTCTCATATTTCAGGTGTGATATGCTGATATATTTTCAGGAGTTCTAGGCTTGCTTTTAGTCTTTAATGATAGCTCATGCTTAGATTAGTTCAAAACCGCGGAGTTCCCGTCTCTGTGCTGCCTTTTTTATTACGAAAAAATTTTACTCTGAAAATTTAAATTTTCTCAAATTTCAGGTGCGATATGCTGATATATTTTCAGGAGTTCTAGGCTTGATTTTAGTCTTAAATGATAGCTCATGCTTAGATTAGTTCAAAACCACGGAGTTCCCGTCTCTGTGCTGCCTTTTTCGTAACGAAAAAAATTAACTCTGAAATTTCGATTTTCTCAAACTTTAGGTGTGATATGCTGATATATTTTCAGGAGTTCTAGGCTTGTTATTAGTCTCAAATAATAGCAGAAGCTTGGTTTCGTCGAAAACCGCGAAGTTCCCGTCTCTGTGCTGCCTTTTTTATGACCAAAAAATTTTTATTCTGAAAATTTAAGTTTTCTCAAATTTCAGGTGTGATATGCTGATATATTTTCAGGAGTTATTGGCTTGTTATTGGTTTCAAATGATAGCTTAAGCTTGGTTTCGTCCAAAGCCGCGGAGTTCCTGGCTCTGAGTTTACTTATGTTCTGCGAAAATATAAGTTTGAAATATCGATTTTCTCATATTTCAGGTGTGATATGCTGATATATTTTCAGGAGTTCTAGGCTTGCTTTTGGTCTCAAACGATAGCTCATGCTTGGTTTCGTACAAAACCGCGTAGTTCCTGGCTCTGACTGTACTTATGTTCTATGAAAAAAATAAGTCTGAAATTTCGATTTTCTCTAATTTAAGATGTGATATGCTGATATATTTTCAGGAATTTGGGGCTTGTTTTTAGTCTCAAACGATAGCTTATGCTCGGTTACGTACAAAACCTTGCAGTTCCTGGCTCTGCGCTGCCTTTTTTTATTACGAAAAAAATTACTCTGTAATTTCGATTTTCTCAAATTTCAGATGTGATATGCTGATATATTTTCAGGAGTTCTAGGCTTATTTTTGGTCTTAAACGATAGTTATTGCTCGGTAACGTAAAAAACCACGCAGTTCTTGGCTCTGCGCTACCTTTTTTATTACGAAAAATTTACTCTGAAATTTAGATTTACTCAAACATCGTGATATGATATATTTTCAAAATTCTAGGCTTATTTTTGGGCTTAAATGATAGCTCATGCGTAGCTTAGTGCAAAACTGCGAAGTTCCCCTCTCTGTGCTGCCTTTTTTGTAACGAAAAAAATTAACTCTGAAATTTCGATTTTCACGAAATTTAGGTGTGATATGCTGAGATATTTTCAGGAGTTCTAGGATTGTTTTTAGTCTTAAATGATAGATCATGCTTAGGTTAGTTCAATACCGCGGAGTTCTTGTCTCTGTTCAGCCTTTTTTGTAACGAAAAAAATTAACCCTGAAATTTCGATTTTCTCAAATTTTAGGTGTGATATGCTGATATATTAACAGGAGTTCTTGGCTTGTGATTGGTTTCAAATGATAGCTCAAGCCTGGTTTCGTTCAAAACCGCGGAGGTCCCGTCTCTGTGCTGCCTTTTTTATTACGAAAAAAAAAAAAACTGAAAATTTAAATTTTCTCAAATTTCAGGTGCGATATGCTGATATATTTTCAGGAGTTCTAGGCTTGCTTTTAGTCTTAAATGATAGCTCATGCTTAAGTTAGTTCAAAACGGTGGAGTTCCCGTCTCTGTGCTGCCTTTTTTGTAACGAAAAAAATGAACTCTGAGATTTCGATTTTCTCAAACTTTAGGTGTGATATGCTGATATATTTTCAGGAGTTCTTGGCTTGTTATTGGTCTCAAATGATAGCTCAAGCTTAGTTTAGTACAAAACCGCGGAGTTCCCGTCTCTGTGCTGCCTTTTTTTAACGAAAAAAATTAACTTTAAAATTTGAATTTTCTCAAACTTCAGATTTGATATGCTGATACTTTTTCAGGAGTTCTAGACTTGTTTTTGGTCTTAATTGATATGCTTATGTTCATACAAAGCTACGTCGTAGTCGACTCTGCGCTGACTTTTTTGATAAGAAAAAATTAACTCCGTAGATTCAATATTCTCAAATTTCAGGTGTGATATGCTAATATATTTTCAGGAGTTCTAGGCTTATTTTTGGTCTTAAACGATAGTTATTGCTCGGTAACGTAAAAAACCACGCAGTTCTTGGTTCTGCGCTGCCTTTTTTATTACGAAAAATTTACTCTGAAATTTAGATTTTCTCAAACATCGTGATATGATATATTTTCAAAAGTTCTAGGCTTATTTTTGGGCTTAAATGATAGCTCATGTTTAGATTAGTTCAAAACCGCGGAGTTCCCCTCTCTGTGCTGCCTTTTTTGTAACGAAAAAAATTAACTCTGAAATTTCGATTTTCTCATATTTCAGGTGTGATATGCTGATATATTTTCAGGAGTTCTAGGCTTGCTTTTAGTCTTAAATGATAGCTCATGCTTAGATTAGTTCAAAACCGCGGAGTTCCCGTCTCTGTGCTGCCTTTTTTATTACGAAAAAATTTTACTCTGAAAATTTAAATTTTCTCAAATTTCAGGTGCGATATGCTGATATATTTTCAAGAGTTCTAGGCTTGATTTTATTCTTAAATGATAGCTCATGCTTAGATTAGTTCAAAACCACGGAGTTCCCGTCTCTGTGCTGCCTTTTTCGTAACGAAAAAAATTAACTCTGAAATTTCGATTTTCTCAAACTTTAGGTGTGATATGCTGATATATTTTCAGGAGTTCTTGGCTTGTTATTGGTCTCAAATAATAGCACAAGCTTGGTTTCGTCGAAAACCGCGAAGTTCCCGTCACTGTGCTGCCTTTTTTATTACCAAAAAATTTTTATTCTGAAAATTTAAGTTTTCTCAAATTTCAGGTGTGATATGCTGATATATTTTCAGGATTTATTGGCTTGTTATTGGTTTCAAATGATAGCTTAAGCTTGGTTTCGTCCAAAACCGCGGAGTTCCTGGCTCTGAGTTTACTTATGTTCTGCGAAAAAATAAGTTTGAAATATCGATTTTCTCATATTTCAGGTGTGATATGCTGATATATTTTCAGGAGTTCTTGGCTTGTCATTGGTCTCAAATGATAGCTCAAGCTTGGTTCCGTCCAAAACCGCGGAGTTCCCGTCTCTGTGCTGCCTTTTTTATTACGAAAAAAATTTATTCTGAAAATTTAAATTTTCTTAAATTTCAGGTGTGATATGCTGATATATTTTCAGGAGTTTATGGCTTGTTTTTAGTCTTAAATGATAGCTCATGCTTAGATTAGTTCAAAACCGCGGAGTTCCTGTCTCTGTGCTGCCTTTTTTGTAACGAAAAAAATTAACTCTGAAATTTCGATTTTCTCAAATTTTAGGTGTGATATGCTGATATATTTTCAGGAGTTCTTGGCTTGTTATTGGTCTCAAATGATAGCACAAGCTTGGTTTCGTCGAAAACCGCGAAGTTACCGTCTCTGTGCTGCCTTTTTTATTAACAAAAAATTTTTATTCTGAAAATTTAAGTTTTCTCAAATTTCAGGTGTGATATGCTGATATATTGTCAGGAGTTATTGGCTTGTTATTGGTCTCAAATGATAGCTTAAGCTTAGAGTAGTTCAAAACCGCGGAGTTCCTGGCTCTGAGTTTACTTATGTTCTGCGAAAAAATAAGTTTGAAATATCGATTTTCTCATATTTCAGGTGTGATATGCTGATATATTTTCAGGAGTTCTAGGCTTGTTTTTAGTCTTTAATGATAGCTCATGCTTAGATTAGTTCAAAACCGCGGAGTTCCCGTCTCTGTGCTGCCTTTTTTGTAACGAAAAAAATTAACTCTGAAATTTCGATTTTCTCAAATTTTAGGTGTGATATGCTGATATATTTTCAGGAGTTCTTGGGTTGTCATTGGTCTCAAATGATAGCTCAAGCTTGGTTTCGTCGAAAACCGCGAAGTTCCCGTCTCTGTGCTGCCTTTTTTATTACCAAAAAATTTTTATTCTGAAAATTTAAGTTTTCTCAAATTTCAGGTGTGATATGCTGATATATTTTCAGGATTTATTGGCTTGTTATTGATTTCAAATGATAGCTTAAGCTTGGTTTCGTCCAAAACCGCGGAGTTCCTGGCTCTGAGTTTACTTATGTTCTGCGAAAAAATAAGTTTGAAATATCGATTTTCTCATATTTCAGGTGTGATATGCTGATATATTTTCAGGAGTTCTAGGCTTGCTTTTGGTCTCAAACCATAGCTCATGCTTGGTTACGTACAAAACCGCGTAGTTCCTGGCTCTGACTGTACTTATGTTCTATGAAAAAAATAAGTCTGAAATTTCGATTTTCTCAAACTTTAGGTGTGATATGCTGATATATTTTCAGGAGTTCTTGGCTTGTCATTGGTCTCAAATGATAGCTCAAGCTTGGTTTCGTCCAAAACCGCGGAGTTCCCGTCTCTGTGCTGCCTTTTTTATTACGAAAAAATTTTATTCTGAAAATTTAAATTTTCTTAAATTTCAGGTGTGATATGCTGATATATTTTCAGGAGTTTATGGCTTGTTTTTAGTCTTAAATGATAGCTCATGCTTAGATTAGTTCAAAACCGCGGAGTTCCTGTCTCTGTGCTGCCTTTTTTGTAACGAAAAAAATTAACTCTGAAATTTCGATTTTCTCAAATTTTAGGTGTGATATGCTGATATATTTTCAGGAGTTCTTGGCTTGTTATTGGTCTCAAATGATAGCACAAGCTTGGTTTCGTCGAAAACCGCGAAGTTACCGTCTCTGTGCTGCCTTTTTTATTAACAAAAAATTTTTATTCTGAAAATTTAAGTTTTCTCAAATTTCAGGTGTGATATGCTGATATATTTTCAGGAGTTATTGGCTTGTTATTGGTCTCAAATGATAGCTTAAGCCTAGAGTAGTTCAAAACCGCGGAGTTCCTGGCTCTGAGTTTACTTATGTTCTGCGAAAAAATAAGTTTGAAATATCGATTTTCTCATATTTCAGGTGTGATATGCTGATATATTTTCAGGAGCTCTAGGCTTGCTTTTAGTCTTTAATGATAGCTCATGCTTAGATTAGTTCAAAACCGCGGAGTTCCCGTCTCTGTGCTGCCTTTTTTATTACGAAAAAATTTTACTCTGAAAATTTAAATTTTCTCAAATTTCAGGTGTGATATGCTGATATATTTTCAGGAGTTCTAGGCTTGCTTTTAGTCTTTAATGATAGCTCATGCTTAGATTAGTTCAAAACCGCGGAGTTCCCGTCTCTGTGCTGCCTTTTTCGTAACGAAAAAAATTAACTCTGAAATTTCGATTTTCTCAAACTTTAGGTGTGATATGCTGATATATTTTCAGGAGTTCTTGGCTTGTTATTAGTCTCAAATAATAGCACAAGCTTGGTTTCGTCGAAAACCGCGAAGTTCCCGTCTCTGTGCTGCCTTTTTTATTACCAAAAAATTTTTATTCTGAAAATTTAAGTATTCTCAAATTTCAGGTGTGATATGCTGATATATTTTCAGGATTTATTGGCTTGTTATTGGTTTCAAATGATAGCTTAAGCTTGGTTTCGTCCAAAACCGCGGAGTTCCTGGCTCTGAGTTTACTTATGTTCTGCGAAAAAATAAGTTTGAAATATCGATTTTCTCATATTTCAGGTGTGATATGCTGATATATTTTCAGGAGTTCTTGGCTTGTCATTGGTCTCAAATGATAGCTCAAGCTTGGTTCCGTCCAAAACCGCGGAGTTCCCGTCTCTGTGCTGCCTTTTTTATTACGAAAAAATTTTATTCTGAAAATTTAAATTTTCTTAAATTTCAGGTGTGATATGCTGATATATTTTCAGGAGTTTATGGCTTGATTTTAGTCTTAAATGATAGCTCATGCTTAGATTAGTTCAAAACCGCGGAGTTCCTGTCTCTGTGCTGCCTTTTTTGTAACGAAAAAAATTAACTCTGAAATTTCGATTTTCTCAAATTTTAGGTGTGATATGCTGATATATTTTCAGGAGTTCTTGGCTTGTTATTGGTCTCAAATGATAGCACAAGCTTGGTTTCGTCGAAAACCGCGAAGTTACCGTCTCTGTGCTGCCTTTTTTATTAACAAAAAATTTTTATTCTGAAAATTTAAGTTTTCTCAAATTTCAGGTGTGATATGCTGATATATTTTCAGGAGTTATTGGCTTGTTATTGGTCTCAAATGATAGCTTAAGCTTAGAGTAGTTCAAAACCGCGGAGTTCCTGGCTCTGAGTTTACTTATGTTCTGCGAAAAAATAAGTTTGAAATATCGATTTTCTCATATTTCAGGTGTGATATGCTGATATATTTTCAGGAGTTCTAGGCTTGCTTTTAGTCTTTAATGATAGCTCATGCTTAGATTAGTTCAAAACCGCGGAGTTCCCGTCTCTGTGCTGCCTTATTTATTACGAAAAAATTTTACTCTGAAAATTTAAATTTTCTCAAATTTCAGGTGCGATATGCTGATATATTTTCAGGAGTTCTAGGCTTGATTTTAGTCTTAAATGCTAGCTCATGCTTAGATTAGTTCAAAACCACGGAGTTCTCGTCTCTGTGCTGCCTTTTTCGTAACGAAAAAAATTAACTCTGAAATTTCGATTTTCTCAAACTTTAGGTGTGATATGCTGATATATTTTCAGGAGTTCTTGGCTTGTTATTAGTCTTAAATAATAGCACAAGCTTGGTTTCGTCGAAAACCGCGAAGTTCCCGTCTCTGTGCTGCCTTTTTTATTACCAAAAAATTTTTATTCTGAAAATTTAAGTTTTCTCAAATTTCAGGTGTGATATGCTGATATATTTTCAGGATTTATTGGCTTGTTATTGGTTTCAAATGATAGCTTAAGCTTGGTTCCGTCCAAAACCGCGGAGTTCCTGGCTCTGAGTTTACTTATGTTCTGCGAAAAAATAAGTTTGAAATATCGATTTTCTCATATTTCAGGTGTGATATGCTGATATATTTTCAGGAGTTCTAGGCTTGCTTTTGGTCTCAAACCATAGCTCATGCTTGGTTACGTACAAAACCGCGTAGTTCCTGGCTCTGACTGTACTTATGTTCTATGAAAAAAATAAGTCTGAAATTTCGATTTTCTCAAACTTTAGGTGTGATATGCTGATATATTTTCAGGAGTTCTTGGCTTGTCATTGGTCTCAAATGATAGCTCAAGCTTGGTTTCGTCCAAAACCGCGGAGTTCCCGTCTCTGTGCTGCCTTTTTTATTACGAAAAAATTTTATTCTGAAAATTTAAATATTCTTAAATTTCAGGTGTGATATGCTGATATATTTTCAGGAGTTTATGGCTTGTTTTTAGTCTTAAATGATAGCTCATGCTTAGATTAGTTCAAAACCGCGGAGTTCCTGTCTCTGTGCTGCCTTTTTTGTAACGAAAAAAATTAACTCTGAAATTTCGATTTTCTCAAATTTCAGGTGTGATATGCTGATATATTTTCAGGAGTTATTGGCTTGTTATTGGTCTCAAATGATAGCTTAAGCTTAGAGTAGTTCAAAACCGCGGAGTTCCTGGCTCTGAGTTTACTTACGTTCTGCGAAAAAATAAGTTTGGAATATCGATTTTCTCATATTTCAGGTGTGATATGCTGATATATTTTCAGGAGTTCTAGGCTTGCTTTTAGTCTTTAATGATAGCTCATGCTTAGATTAGTTCAAAACCGCGGAGTTCCCGTCTCTGTGCTGCCTTTTTTATTACGAAAAATTTTTACTCTGAAAATTTAAATTTTCTCAAATTTCAGGTGCGATATGCTGATATATTTTCAGGAGTTCTAGGCTTGATTTTAGTCTTAAATGATAGCTCATGCTTAGATTAGTTCAAAACCACGGAGTTTTCGTCTCTGTGCTGCCTTTTTCGTAACGAAAAAAATTAACTCTGAAATTTCGATTTTCTCAAACTTTAGGTGTGATATGCTGATATATTTTCAGGAGTTCTTGGCTTGTTATTGGTCTCAAATAATAGCACAAGCTTGCTTTCGTCGAAAACCGCGAAGTTCCCGTCTCTGTGCTGCCTTTTTTATTACCAAAAAATGTTTATTCTGAAAATTTAAGTTTTCTCAAAGTTCAGGTGTGATATGCTGATATATTTTCAGGAGTTATTGGCTTGTTATTGGTCTCAAATGATAGCTTAAGCTTGGTTTCGTCCAAAACCGCGGAGTTCCTGGCTCTGAGTTTACTTATGTTCTGCGAAAAAATAAGTTTGAAATATCGATTTTCTCATATTTCAGGTGTGATATGCTGATATATTTTCAGGAGTTCTAGGCTTGCTTTTGGTCTCAAACGATAGCTCATGCTTGGTTTCGTACAAAACCGCGTAGTTCCTGGCTCTGACTGTACTTATGTTCTATGAAAGAAATAAGTCTGAAATTTCGATTTTCTCAAATTTAAGATGTGATATGCTGATATATTTTCAGGAATTTGGGGCTTGTTTTTAGTCTCAAACGATAGCTTATGCTCGGTTACGTACAAAACCTTGCAGTTCCTGGCTCTGCGCTGCCTTTTTTTATTACGAAAAAAATTACTCTGTAATTTAGATTTTCTCAAATTTCAGGTGTGATAAGCTGATATATTTTCAGGAGTTCTAGGCGTTTTTTTGGTCTTAAGCGACGCAGTTCCAGGTTCTGTACTGCCTTTTTTATAACGAAAAAATTTTAATCTGAAAATTTAAATTTTCTCAAACTTCAGGTGTGATATGCTGATATATTTTCAGGAGTTCCTGGCTTGTTATTGGTCTCAAATGATAGCTCAAGCTTGGTTTCGTACAAAACCGCGGAGTTGCTGTCTCTGTGCTGACTTTTTTATTACGAAAAAAATTTACTCTGACAATTTAAATTTTCTCAAACTTCAGGTGCGATATGCTGATATATTTTCAGGAGTTTATGGCTTGTTTTTAGTCTTAAATGATAGCTTATGCTTAGATTAGTTCAAAACCGCGGAGTTCCCGTCTCTGTACTCCCTTTTTTGTAACGAAAAAAATTAACTCTGAAATTTCGATTTTCTCAAATTTTAGGTGTGATATGCTGAGATATTTTCAGGAGTTCTAGGATTGTTTTTAGTCTTAAATGATAGATCATGCTTAGATTAGTTCAATACCGCGGAGTTCCCGTCTCTGTTCAGCCTTTTTTGTAACGAAAAAAATTAAACCTGAAATTTCGATTTTCTCAAATTTTAGGTGTGATATGCTGATATATTAACAGGAGTTCTTGGCTTGTGATTGGTTTCAAATGATAGCACAAGCCTGGTTTCGTTCAAAACCGCGGAGGTCCCGTCTCTGTGCTGCCTTTTTTATTACGAAAAAATTTTACTCTGAAAATTTAAATTTTTTGATGAGTTTACTTATGTTCTGCGAAAAAATAAGTTTGAAATATCGATTTTCTCATATTTCAGGTGTGATATGCTGATATATTTTCAGGAGTTCTTGGCTTGTCATTGGTCTCAAATGATAGCTTAAGCTTGGTTTCGTCCAAAACCGCGGAGTTCCTGGCTCTGAGTTTACTTATGTTCTGCGAAAAAATAAGTTTGAAATATCGATTTTCTCATATTTCAGGTGTGATATACTGATATATTTTCAGGAGTTCTTGGCTTGTCATTGGTCTCAAATGATAGCTCAAGCTTGGTTCCGTCCAAAACCGCGGAGTTCCCGTCTCTGTGCTGCCTTTTTTATTACGAAAAAATTTTATTCTGAAAATTTAAATTTTCTTAAATTTCAGGTGTGATATGCTGATATATTTTCAGGAGTTTATGGCTTGTTTTTAGTCTTAAATGATAGCTCATGCTTAGATTAGTTCAAAACCGCGGAGTTCCTGTCTCTGTGCTGCCTTTTTTGTAACGAAAAAAATTAACTCTGAAATTTCGATTTTCTCAAATTTTAGGTGTGATATGCTGATATATTTTCAGGAGTTCTTGGCTTGTTATTGGTCTCAAATGATAGCACAAGCTTGGTTTCGTCGAAAACCGCGAAGTTACCGTCTCTGTGCTGCCTTTTTTATTAACAAAAAATTTTTATTCTGAAAATTTAAGTTTTCTCAAATTTCAGGTGTGATATGCTGATATATTGTCAGGAGTTATTGGCTTGTTATTGGTCTCAAATGATAGCTTAAGCTTAGAGTAGTTCAAAACCGCGGAGTTCCTGGCTCTGAGTTTACTTATGTTCTGCGAAAAAATAAGTTTGAAATATCGATTTTCTCATATTTCAGGTGTGATATGCTGATATATTTTCAGGAGTTCTAGGCTTGCTTTTAGTCTTTAATGATAGCTCATGCTTAGATTAGTTCAAAACCGCGGAGTTCCCGTCTCTGTGCTGCCTTTTTTATTACGAAAAAATTTTACTCTGAAAATTTAAATTTTCTCAAATTTCAGGTGCGATATGCTGATATATTTTCAGGAGTTCTAGGCTTGATTTTAGTCTTAAATGATAGCTCATGCTTAGATTAGTTCAAAACCCTGGAGTTCCCGTCTCTGTGCTGCCTTTTTCGTAACGAAAAAAATTAACTCTGAAATTTCGATTTTCTCAAACTTTAGGTGTGATATGCTGATATATTTTCAGGAGTTCTTGGCTTGTTATTAGTCTCAAATAATAGCACAAGCTTGGTTTCGTCGAAAACCGCGAAGTTCCCGTCTCTGTGCTGCCTTTTTTATTACCAAAAAATTTTTATTCTGAAAATTTAAGTTTTCTCAAATTTCAGGTGTGATATGCTGATATATTTTCAGGATTTATTGGCTTGTTATTGGTTTCAAATGATAGCTTAAGCTTGGTTTCGTCCAAAACCGCGGAGTTCCTGGCTCTGAGTTTACTTATGTTCTGCGAAAAAATAAGTTTGAAATATCGATTTTCTCATATTTCAGGTGTGATATGCTGATATATTTTCAGGAGTTCTTGGCTTGTCATTGGTCTCAAATGATAGCTCAAGCTTGGTTCCGTCCAAAACCGCGGAGTTCCCGTCTCTGTGCTGCCTTTTTTATTACGAAAAAATTTTATTCTGAAAATTTAAATTTTCTTAAATTTCAGGTGTGATATGCTGATATATTTTCAGGAGTTTATGGCTTGTTTTTAGTCTTAAATGATAGCTCATGCTTAGATTAGTTCAAAACCGCGGAGTTCCTGTCTCTGTGCTGCCTTTTTTGTAACGAAAAAAATTAACTCTGAAATTTCGATTTTCTCAAATTTTAGGTGTGATATGCTGATATATTTTCAGGAGTTCTTGGCTTGTTATTGGTCTCAAATGATAGCACAAGCTTGGTTTCGTCGAAAACCGCGAAGTTACCGTCTCTGTGCTGCCTTTTTTATTAACAAAAAATGTTTAATCTGAAAATTTAAGTTTTCTCAAATTTCAGGTGTGATATGCTGATATATTTTCAGGAGTTATTGGCTTGTTATTGGTCTCAAATGATAGCTTAAGCTTAGAGTAGTTCAAAACCGCGGAGTTCCTGGCTCTGAGTTTACTTATGTTCTGCGAAAAAATAAGTTTGAAATATCGATTTTCTCATATTTCAGGTGTGATATGCTGATATATTTTCAGGAGTTCTAGGCTTGCTTTTAGTCTTTAATGATAGCTCATGCTTAGATTAGTTCAAAACCGCGGAGTTCCCGTCTCTGTGCTGCCTTTTTTATTACGAAAAATTTTTAATCTGAAAATTTAAATTTTCTCAAATTTCAGGTGCGATATGCTGATATATTTTCAGGAGTTCTAGGCTTGATTTTAGTCTTAAATGATAGCTCATGCTTAGATTAGTTCAAAACCACGGAGTTTTCGTCTCTGTGCTGCCTTTTTCGTAACGAAAAAAATTAACTCTGAAATTTCGATTTTCTCAAACTTTAGGTGTGATATGCTGATATATTTTCAGGAGTTCTTGGCTTGTTATTGGTCTCAAATAATAGCACAAGCTTGGTTTCGTCGAAAACCGCGAAGTTCCCGTCTCTATGCTGCCTTTTTTATTACCAAAAAATGTTTATTCTGAAAATTTAAGTTTTCTCAAAGTACAGGTGTGATATGCTGATATATTTTCAGGAGTTATTGGCTTGTTATTGGTCTCAAATGATAGCTTAAGCTTGGTTTCGTCCAAAACCGCGAAGTTCCTGGCTCTGAGTTTAATTATGTTCTGCGAAAAAATAAGTTTGAAATATCGATTTTCTCATATTTCAGGTGTGATATGCTGATATATTTTCAGGAGTTCTAGGCTTGCTTTTGGTCTCAAACGATAGCTCATGCTTGGTTTCGTACAAAACCGCGTAGTTCCTGGCTCTGACTGTACTTATGTTCTATGAAAAAAATAAGTCTGAAATTTCGATTTTCTCAAATTTAAGATGTGATATGCTGATATATTTTCAGGAATTTGGGGCTTGTTTTTAGTCTCAAACGATAGCTTATGCTCGGTTACGTACAAAACCTTGCAGTTCCTGGCTCTGCGCTGCCTTTTTTTATTACGAAAAAAATTACTCTGTAATTTAGATTTTCTCAAATTTCAGGTGTGATAAGCTGATATATTTTCAGGAGTTCTAGGCGTTTTTTTGGTCTTAAGCGACGCAGTTCCAGGCTCTGTACTGCCATTTTTATAACGAAAAAATTTTAATCTGAAAATTTAAATTTTCTCAAACTTCAGGTGTGATATGCTGATATATTTTCAGGAGTTCCTGGCTTGTTATTGGTCTCAAATGATAGCTCAAGCTTGGTTTCGTACAAAACCGCGGAGTTGCTGTCTCTGTGCTGCCTTTTTTATTACGAAAAAAATTTACTCTGACAATTTAAATTTTCTCAAACTTCAGGTGCGATATGCTGATATATTTTCAGGAGTTTATGGCTTGTTTTTAGTCTTAAATGATAGCTCATGCTTAGATTAGTTCAAAACCGCGGAGTTCCTGTCTCTGTGCTGCCTTTTTTGTAACGAAAAAAATTAACTCTGAAATTTCGATTTTCTCAAATTTTAGGTGTGATATGCTGATATATTTTCAGGAGTTCTTGGCTTGTTATTGGTCTCAAATGATAGCACAAGCTTGGTTTCGTCGAAAACCGCGAAGTTACCGTCTCTGTGCTGCCTTTTTTATTAACAAAAAATTTTTATTCTGAAAATTTAAGTTTTCTCAAATTTCAGGTGTGATATGCTGATATATTGTCAGGAGTTATTGGCTTGTTATTGGTCTCAAATGATAGCTTAAGCTTAGAGTAGTTCAAAACCGCGGAGTTCCTGGCTCTGAGTTTACTTATGTTCTGCGAAAAAATAAGTTTGAAATATCGATTTTCTCATATTTCAGGTGTGATATGCTGATATATTTTCAGGAGTTCTAGGCTTGTTTTTAGTCTTTAATGATAGCTCATGCTTAGATTAGTTCAAAACCGCGGAGTTCCCGTCTCTGTGCTGCCTTTTTTGTAACGAAAAAAATTAACTCTGAAATTTCGATTTTCTCAAATTTTAGGTGTGATATGCTGATATATTTTCAGGAGTTCTTGGGTTGTCATTGGTCTCAAATGATAGCTCAAGCTTGGTTTCGTCGAAAACCGCGAAGTTCCCGTCTCTGTGCTGCCTTTTTTATTACCAAAAAATTTTTATTCTGAAAATTTAAGTTTTCTCAAATTTCAGGTGTGATATGCTGATATATTTTCAGGATTTATTGGCTTGTTATTGATTTCAAATGATAGCTTAAGCTTGGTTTCGTCCAAAACCGCGGAGTTCCTGGCTCTGAGTTTACTTATGTTCTGCGAAAAAATAAGTTTGAAATATCGATTTTCTCATATTTCAGGTGTGATATGCTGATATATTTTCAGGAGTTCTAGGCTTGCTTTTGGTCTCAAACCATAGCTCATGCTTGGTTACGTACAAAACCGCGTAGTTCCTGGCTCTGACTGTACTTATGTTCTATGAAAAAAATAAGTCTGAAATTTCGATTTTCTCAAACTTTAGGTGTGATATGCTGATATATTTTCAGGAGTTCTTGGCTTGTCATTGGTCTCAAATGATAGCTCAAGCTTGGTTTCGTCCAAAACCGCGGAGTTCCCGTCTCTGTGCTGCCTTTTTTATTACGAAAAAATTTTATTCTGAAAATTTAAATTTTCTTAAATTTCAGGTGTGATATGCTGATATATTTTCAGGAGTTTATGGCTTGTTTTTAGTCTTAAATGATAGCTCATGCTTAGATTAGTTCAAAACCGCGGAGTTCCTGTCTCTGTGCTGCCTTTTTTGTAACGAAAAAAATTAACTCTGAAATTTCGATTTTCTCAAATTTTAGGTGTGATATGCTGATATATTTTCAGGAGTTCTTGGCTTGTTATTGGTCTCAAATGATAGCACAAGCTTGGTTTCGTCGAAAACCGCGAAGTTACCGTCTCTGTGCTGCCTTTTTTATTAACAAAAAATTTTTATTCTGAAAATTTAAGTATTCTCAAATTTCAGGTGTGATATGCTGATATATTTTCAGGATTTATTGGCTTGTTATTGGTTTCAAATGATAGCTTAAGCTTGGTTTCGTCCAAAACCGCGGAGTTCCTGGCTCTGAGTTTACTTATGTTCTGCGAAAAAATAAGTTTGAAATATCGATTTTCTCATATTTCAGGTGTGATATGCTGATATATTTTCAGGAGTTCTTGGCTTGTCATTGGTCTCAAATGATAGCTCAAGCTTGGTTCCGTCCAAAACCGCGGAGTTCCCGTCTCTGTGCTGCCTTTTTTATTACGAAAAAATTTTATTCTGAAAATTTAAATTTTCTTAAATTTCAGGTGTGATATGCTGATATATTTTCAGGAGTTTATGGCTTGATTTTAGTCTTAAATGATAGCTCATGCTTAGATTAGTTCAAAACCGCGGAGTTCCTGTCTCTGTGCTGCCTTTTTTGTAACGAAAAAAATTAACTCTGAAATTTCGATTTTCTCAAATTTTAGGTGTGATATGCTGATATATTTTCAGGAGTTCTTGGCTTGTTATTGGTCTCAAATGATAGCACAAGCTTGGTTTCGTCGAAAACCGCGAAGTTACCGTCTCTGTGCTGCCTTTTTTATTAACAAAAAATTTTTATTCTGAAAATTTAAGTTTTCTCAAATTTCAGGTGTGATATGCTGATATATTTTCAGGAGTTATTGGCTTGTTATTGGTCTCAAATGATAGCTTAAGCTTAGAGTAGTTCAAAACCGCGGAGTTCCTGGCTCTGAGTTTACTTATGTTCTGCGAAAAAATAAGTTTGAAATATCGATTTTCTCATATTTCAGGTGTGATATGCTGATATATTTTCAGGAGTTCTAGGCTTGCTTTTAGTCTTTAATGATAGCTCATGCTTAGATTAGTTCAAAACCGCGGAGTTCCCGTCTCTGTGCTGCCTTATTTATTACGAAAAAATTTTACTCTGAAAATTTAAATTTTCTCAAATTTCAGGTGCGATATGCTGATATATTTTCAGGAGTTCTAGGCTTGATTTTAGTCTTAAATGCTAGCTCATGCTTAGATTAGTTCAAAACCACGGAGTTCTCGTCTCTGTGCTGCCTTTTTCGTAACGAAAAAAATTAACTCTGAAATTTCGATTTTCTCAAACTTTAGGTGTGATATGCTGATATATTTTCAGGAGTTCTTGGCTTGTTATTAGTCTTAAATAATAGCACAAGCTTGGTTTCGTCGAAAACCGCGAAGTTCCCGTCTCTGTGCTGCCTTTTTTATTACCAAAAAATTTTTATTCTGAAAATTTAAGTTTTCTCAAATTTCAGGTGTGATATGCTGATATATTTTCAGGATTTATTGGCTTGTTATTGGTTTCAAATGATAGCTTAAGCTTGGTTCCGTCCAAAACCGCGGAGTTCCTGGCTCTGAGTTTACTTATGTTCTGCGAAAAAATAAGTTTGAAATATCGATTTTCTCATATTTCAGGTGTGATATGCTGATATATTTTCAGGAGTTCTAGGCTTGCTTTTGGTCTCAAACCATAGCTCATGCTTGGTTACGTACAAAACCGCGTAGTTCCTGGCTCTGACTGTACTTATGTTCTATGAAAAAAATAAGTCTGAAATTTCGATTTTCTCAAACTTTAGGTGTGATATGCTGATATATTTTCAGGAGTTCTTGGCTTGTCATTGGTCTCAAATGATAGCTCAAGCTTGGTTTCGTCCAAAACCGCGGAGTTCCCGTCTCTGTGCTGCCTTTTTTATTACGAAAAAATTTTATTCTGAAAATTTAAATATTCTTAAATTTCAGGTGTGATATGCTGATATATTTTCAGGAGTTTATGGCTTGTTTTTAGTCTTAAATGATAGCTCATGCTTAGATTAGTTCAAAACCGCGGAGTTCCTGTCTCTGTGCTGCCTTTTTTGTAACGAAAAAAATTAACTCTGAAATTTCGATTTTCTCAAATTTCAGGTGTGATATGCTGATATATTTTCAGGAGTTATTGGCTTGTTATTGGTCTCAAATGATAGCTTAAGCTTAGAGTAGTTCAAAACCGCGGAGTTCCTGGCTCTGAGTTTACTTACGTTCTGCGAAAAAATAAGTTTGGAATATCGATTTTCTCATATTTCAGGTGTGATATGCTGATATATTTTCAGGAGTTCTAGGCTTGCTTTTAGTCTTTAATGATAGCTCATGCTTAGATTAGTTCAAAACCGCGGAGTTCCCGTCTCTGTGCTGCCTTTTTTATTACGAAAAATTTTTACTCTGAAAATTTAAATTTTCTCAAATTTCAGGTGCGATATGCTGATATATTTTCAGGAGTTCTAGGCTTGATTTTAGTCTTAAATGATAGCTCATGCTTAGATTAGTTCAAAACCACGGAGTTTTCGTCTCTGTGCTGCCTTTTTCGTAACGAAAAAAATTAACTCTGAAATTTCGATTTTCTCAAACTTTAGGTGTGATATGCTGATATATTTTCAGGAGTTCTTGGCTTGTTATTGGTCTCAAATAATAGCACAAGCTTGCTTTCGTCGAAAACCGCGAAGTTCCCGTCTCTGTGCTGCCTTTTTTATTACCAAAAAATGTTTATTCTGAAAATTTAAGTTTTCTCAAAGTTCAGGTGTGATATGCTGATATATTTTCAGGAGTTATTGGCTTGTTATTGGTCTCAAATGATAGCTTAAGCTTGGTTTCGTCCAAAACCGCGGAGTTCCTGGCTCTGAGTTTACTTATGTTCTGCGAAAAAATAAGTTTGAAATATCGATTTTCTCATATTTCAGGTGTGATATGCTGATATATTTTCAGGAGTTCTAGGCTTGCTTTTGGTCTCAAACGATAGCTCATGCTTGGTTTCGTACAAAACCGCGTAGTTCCTGGCTCTGACTGTACTTATGTTCTATGAAAGAAATAAGTCTGAAATTTCGATTTTCTCAAATTTAAGATGTGATATGCTGATATATTTTCAGGAATTTGGGGCTTGTTTTTAGTCTCAAACGATAGCTTATGCTCGGTTACGTACAAAACCTTGCAGTTCCTGGCTCTGCGCTGCCTTTTTTTATTACGAAAAAAATTACTCTGTAATTTAGATTTTCTCAAATTTCAGGTGTGATAAGCTGATATATTTTCAGGAGTTCTAGGCGTTTTTTTGGTCTTAAGCGACGCAGTTCCAGGTTCTGTACTGCCTTTTTTATAACGAAAAAATTTTAATCTGAAAATTTAAATTTTCTCAAACTTCAGGTGTGATATGCTGATATATTTTCAGGAGTTCCTGGCTTGTTATTGGTCTCAAATGATAGCTCAAGCTTGGTTTCGTACAAAACCGCGGAGTTGCTGTCTCTGTGCTGACTTTTTTATTACGAAAAAAATTTACTCTGACAATTTAAATTTTCTCAAACTTCAGGTGCGATATGCTGATATATTTTCAGGAGTTTATGGCTTGTTTTTAGTCTTAAATGATAGCTTATGCTTAGATTAGTTCAAAACCGCGGAGTTCCCGTCTCTGTACTCCCTTTTTTGTAACGAAAAAAATTAACTCTGAAATTTCGATTTTCTCAAATTTTAGGTGTGATATGCTGAGATATTTTCAGGAGTTCTAGGATTGTTTTTAGTCTTAAATGATAGATCATGCTTAGATTAGTTCAATACCGCGGAGTTCCCGTCTCTGTTCAGCCTTTTTTGTAACGAAAAAAATTAAACCTGAAATTTCGATTTTCTCAAATTTTAGGTGTGATATGCTGATATATTAACAGGAGTTCTTGGCTTGTGATTGGTTTCAAATGATAGCACAAGCCTGGTTTCGTTCAAAACCGCGGAGGTCCCGTCTCTGTGCTGCCTTTTTTATTACGAAAAAATTTTACTCTGAAAATTTAAATTTTTTGATGAGTTTACTTATGTTCTGCGAAAAAATAAGTTTGAAATATCGATTTTCTCATATTTCAGGTGTGATATGCTGATATATTTTCAGGAGTTCTTGGCTTGTCATTGGTCTCAAATGATAGCTTAAGCTTGGTTTCGTCCAAAACCGCGGAGTTCCTGGCTCTGAGTTTACTTATGTTCTGCGAAAAAATAAGTTTGAAATATCGATTTTCTCATATTTCAGGTGTGATATACTGATATATTTTCAGGAGTTCTTGGCTTGTCATTGGTCTCAAATGATAGCTCAAGCTTGGTTCCGTCCAAAACCGCGGAGTTCCCGTCTCTGTGCTGCCTTTTTTATTACGAAAAAATTTTATTCTGAAAATTTAAATTTTCTTAAATTTCAGGTGTGATATGCTGATATATTTTCAGGAGTTTATGGCTTGTTTTTAGTCTTAAATGATAGCTCATGCTTAGATTAGTTCAAAACCGCGGAGTTCCTGTCTCTGTGCTGCCTTTTTTGTAACGAAAAAAATTAACTCTGAAATTTCGATTTTCTCAAATTTTAGGTGTGATATGCTGATATATTTTCAGGAGTTCTTGGCTTGTTATTGGTCTCAAATGATAGCACAAGCTTGGTTTCGTCGAAAACCGCGAAGTTACCGTCTCTGTGCTGCCTTTTTTATTAACAAAAAATTTTTATTCTGAAAATTTAAGTTTTCTCAAATTTCAGGTGTGATATGCTGATATATTGTCAGGAGTTATTGGCTTGTTATTGGTCTCAAATGATAGCTTAAGCTTAGAGTAGTTCAAAACCGCGGAGTTCCTGGCTCTGAGTTTACTTATGTTCTGCGAAAAAATAAGTTTGAAATATCGATTTTCTCATATTTCAGGTGTGATATGCTGATATATTTTCAGGAGTTCTAGGCTTGCTTTTAGTCTTTAATGATAGCTCATGCTTAGATTAGTTCAAAACCGCGGAGTTCCCGTCTCTGTGCTGCCTTTTTTATTACGAAAAAATTTTACTCTGAAAATTTAAATTTTCTCAAATTTCAGGTGCGATATGCTGATATATTTTCAGGAGTTCTAGGCTTGATTTTAGTCTTAAATGATAGCTCATGCTTAGATTAGTTCAAAACCCTGGAGTTCCCGTCTCTGTGCTGCCTTTTTCGTAACGAAAAAAATTAACTCTGAAATTTCGATTTTCTCAAACTTTAGGTGTGATATGCTGATATATTTTCAGGAGTTCTTGGCTTGTTATTAGTCTCAAATAATAGCACAAGCTTGGTTTCGTCGAAAACCGCGAAGTTCCCGTCTCTGTGCTGCCTTTTTTATTACCAAAAAATTTTTATTCTGAAAATTTAAGTTTTCTCAAATTTCAGGTGTGATATGCTGATATATTTTCAGGATTTATTGGCTTGTTATTGGTTTCAAATGATAGCTTAAGCTTGGTTTCGTCCAAAACCGCGGAGTTCCTGGCTCTGAGTTTACTTATGTTCTGCGAAAAAATAAGTTTGAAATATCGATTTTCTCATATTTCAGGTGTGATATGCTGATATATTTTCAGGAGTTCTTGGCTTGTCATTGGTCTCAAATGATAGCTCAAGCTTGGTTCCGTCCAAAACCGCGGAGTTCCCGTCTCTGTGCTGCCTTTTTTATTACGAAAAAATTTTATTCTGAAAATTTAAATTTTCTTAAATTTCAGGTGTGATATGCTGATATATTTTCAGGAGTTTATGGCTTGTTTTTAGTCTTAAATGATAGCTCATGCTTAGATTAGTTCAAAACCGCGGAGTTCCTGTCTCTGTGCTGCCTTTTTTGTAACGAAAAAAATTAACTCTGAAATTTCGATTTTCTCAAATTTTAGGTGTGATATGCTGATATATTTTCAGGAGTTCTTGGCTTGTTATTGGTCTCAAATGATAGCACAAGCTTGGTTTCGTCGAAAACCGCGAAGTTACCGTCTCTGTGCTGCCTTTTTTATTAACAAAAAATGTTTAATCTGAAAATTTAAGTTTTCTCAAATTTCAGGTGTGATATGCTGATATATTTTCAGGAGTTATTGGCTTGTTATTGGTCTCAAATGATAGCTTAAGCTTAGAGTAGTTCAAAACCGCGGAGTTCCTGGCTCTGAGTTTACTTATGTTCTGCGAAAAAATAAGTTTGAAATATCGATTTTCTCATATTTCAGGTGTGATATGCTGATATATTTTCAGGAGTTCTAGGCTTGCTTTTAGTCTTTAATGATAGCTCATGCTTAGATTAGTTCAAAACCGCGGAGTTCCCGTCTCTGTGCTGCCTTTTTTATTACGAAAAATTTTTACTCTGAAAATTTAAATTTTCTCAAATTTCAGGTGCGATATGCTGATATATTTTCAGGAGTTCTAGGCTTGATTTTAGTCTTAAATGATAGCTCATGCTTAGATTAGTTCAAAACCACGGAGTTTTCGTCTCTGTGCTGCCTTTTTCGTAACGAAAAAAATTAACTCTGAAATTTCGATTTTCTCAAACTTTAGGTGTGATATGCTGATATATTTTCAGGAGTTCTTGGCTTGTTATTGGTCTCAAATAATAGCACAAGCTTGGTTTCGTCGAAAACCGCGAAGTTCCCGTCTCTGTGCTGCCTTTTTTATTACCAAAAAATGTTTATTCTGAAAATTTAAGTTTTCTCAAAGTACAGGTGTGATATGCTGATATATTTTCAGGAGTTATTGGCTTGTTATTGGTCTCAAATGATAGCTTAAGCTTGGTTTCGTCCAAAACCGCGAAGTTCCTGGCTCTGAGTTTAATTATGTTCTGCGAAAAAATAAGTTTGAAATATCGATTTTCTCATATTTCAGGTGTGATATGCTGATATATTTTCAGGAGTTCTAGGCTTGCTTTTGGTCTCAAACGATAGCTCATGCTTGGTTTCGTACAAAACCGCGTAGTTCCTGGCTCTGACTGTACTTATGTTCTATGAAAAAAATAAGTCTGAAATTTCGATTTTCTCAAATTTAAGATGTGATATGCTGATATATTTTCAGGAATTTGGGGCTTGTTTTTAGTCTCAAACGATTGCTTATGCTCGGTTACGTACAAAACCTTGCAGTTCCTGGCTCTGCGCTGCCTTTTTTTATTACGAAAAAAATTACTCTGTAATTTAGATTTTCTCAAATTTCAGGTGTGATAAGCTGATATATTTTCAGGAGTTCTAGGCGTTTTTTTGGTCTTAAGCGACGCAGTTCCAGGCTCTGTACTGCCATTTTTATAACGAAAAAATTTTAATCTGAAAATTTAAATTTTCTCAAACTTCAGGTGTGATATGCTGATATATTTTCAGGAGTTCCTGGCTTGTTATTGGTCTCAAATGATAGCTCAAGCTTGGTTTCGTACAAAACCGCGGAGTTGCTGTCTCTGTGCTGCCTTTTTTATTACGAAAAAAATTTACTCTGACAATTTAAATTTTCTCAAACTTCAGGTGCGATATGCTGATATATTTTCAGGAGTTTATGGCTTGTTTTTAGTCTTAAATGATAGCTTATGCTTAGATTAGTTCAAAACCGCGGAGTTCCCGTCTCTGTACTCCCTTTTTTGTAACGAAAAAAATTAACTCTGAAATTTCGATTTTCTCAAATTTTAGGTGTGATATGCTGAGATATTTTCAGGAGTTCTAGGATTGTTTTTAGTCTTAAATGATAGATCATGCTTAGATTATTTCAATACCGCGGAGTTCCCGTCTCTGTTCAGCCTTTTTTGTAACGAAAAAAATTAACCCTGAAATTTCGATTTTCTCAAATTTTAGGTGTGATATGCTGATATATTAACAGGAGTTCTTGGCTTGTGATTGGTTTCAAATGATAGCACAAGCCTGGTTTCGTTCAAAACCGCGGAGGTCCCGTCTCTGTGCTGCCTTTTTTATTACGAAAAAATTTTACTCTGAAAATTTAAATTTTCTCAAATTTCAGGTGCGATATGCTGATATATTTTCAGGAGTTCTAGGCTTGATTTTAGTCTTAAATGATAGCTCATGCTTAGATTAGTTCAAAACCACGGAGTTCCCGTCTCTGTGCTGCCTTTTTCGTAACGAAAAAAATTAACTCTGAAATTTCGATTTTCTCAAACTTTAGGTGTGATATGCTGATATATTTTCAGGAGTTCTTGGCTTGTTATTAGTCTCAAATAATAGCACAAGCTTGGTTTCGTCGAAAACCGCGAAGTTCCCGTCTCTGTGCTGCCTTTTTTATTACCAAAAAATTTTTATTCTGAAAATTTAAGTTTTCTCAAATTTCAGGTGTGATATGCTGATATATTTTCAGGATTTATTGGCTTGTTATTGGTTTCAAATGATAGCTTAAGCTTGGTTTCGTCCAAAACCGCGGAGTTCCTGGCTCTGAGTTTACTTATGTTCTGCGAAAAAATAAGTTTGAAATATCGATTTTCTCATATTTCAGGTGTGATATGCTGATATATTTTCAGGAGTTCTTGGCTTGTCATTGGTCTCAAATGATAGCTCAAGCTTGGTTCCGTCCAAAACCGCGGAGTTCCCGTCTCTGTGCTGCCTTTTTTATTACGAAAAAATTTTATTCTGAAAATTTAAATTTTCTTAAATTTCAGGTGTGATATGCTGATATATTTTCAGGAGTTTATGGCTTGTTTTTAGTCTTAAATGATAGCTCATGCTTAGATTAGTTCAAAACCGCGGAGTTCCTGTCTCTGCTGCCTTTTTTGTAACGAAAAAAATTAACTCTGAAATTTCGATTTTCTCAAATTTTAGGTGTGATATGCTGATATATTTTCAGGAGTTCTTGGCTTGTTATTGGTCTCAAATGATAGCACAAGCTTGGTTTCGTCGAAAACCGCAAAGTTACCGTCTCTGTGCTGCCTTTTTAATTAACAAAAAATTTTTATTCTGAAAATTTAAGTTTTCTCAAATTTCAGGTGTGATATGCTGATATATTTTCAGGAGTTATTGGCTTGTTATTGGTCTCAAATGATAGCTTAAGCTTAGAGTAGTTCAAAACCGCGGAGTTCCTGGCTCTGAGTTTACTTATGTTCTGTGAAAAAATAAGTTTGAAATATCGATTTTCTCATATTTCAGGTGTGATATGCTGATATATTTTCAGGAGTTCTAGGCTTGCTTTTAGTCTTTAATGATAGATCATGCTTAGATTAGTTCAAAACCGCGGAGTTCCCGTCTCTGTGCTGCCTTTTTTATTACGAAAAAATTTTAATCTGAAAATTTAAATTTTCTCAAATTTCAGGTGCGATATGCTGATATATTTTCAGGAGTTCTAGGCTTGATTTTAGTCTTAAATGATAGCTCATGCTTAGATTAGTTCAAAACCACGGAGTTCCCGTCTCTGTGCTGCCTTTTTCGTAACGAAAAAAATTATCTCTGAAATTTCGATTTTCTCAAAGTTTAGGTGTGATATGCTGATATATTTTCAGGAGTTCTTGGCTTGTTATTAGTCTCAAATAATAGCACAAGCTTGGTTTCGTCGAAAACCGCGAAGTTCCCGTCTCTGTGCTGCCTTTTTTATTACCAAAAAATTTTTATTCTGAAAATTTAAGTTTTCTCAAATTTCAGGTGTGATATGCTGATATATTTTCAGGATTTATTGGCTTGTTATTGGTTTCAAATGATAGCTTAAGCTTGGTTTCGTCCAAAACCGCGGAGTTCCTGGCTCTGAGTTTACTTATGTTCTGCGAAAAAATAAGTTTGAAATATCGATTTTCTCATATTTCAGGTGTGATATGCTGATATATTTTCAGGAGTTCTTGGCTTGTCATTGGTCTCAAATGATAGCTCAAGCTTGGTTCCGTCCAAAACCGCGGAGTTCCCGTCTCTGTGCTGCCTTTTTTATTACGAAAAAATTTTATTCTGAAAATTTAAATTTTCTTAAATTTCAGGTGTGATATGCTGATATATTTTCAGGAGTTTATGGCTTGTTTTTAGTCTTAAATGATAGCTCATGCTTAGATTAGTTCAAAACCGCGGAGTTCCTGTCTCTGTGCTGCCTTTTTTGTAACGAAAAAAATTAACTCTGAAATTTCGATTTTCTCAAATTTTAGGTGTGATATGCTGATATATTTTCAGGAGTTCTTGGCTTGTTATTGGTCTCAAATGATAGCACAAGCTTGGTTTCGTCGAAAACCGCGAAGTTACCGTCTCTGTGCTGCCTTTTTTATTAACAAAAAATTTTTAATCTGAAAATTTAAGTTTTCTCAAATTTCAGGTGTGATATGCTGATATATTTTCAGGAGTTATTGGCTTGTTATTGGTCTCAAATGATAGCTTAAGCTTAGAGTAGTTCAAAACCGCGGAGTTCCTGGCTCTGAGTTTACTTATGTTCTGCGAAAAAATAAGTTTGAAATATCGATTTTCTCATATTTCAGGTGTGATATGCTGATATATTTTCAGGAGTTCTAGGCTTGCTTTTAGTCTTTAATGATAGCTCATGCTTAGATTAGTTCAAAACCGCGGAGTTCCCGTCTCTGTGCTGCCTTTTTTATTACGAAAAATTTTTACTCTGAAAATTTAAATTTTCTCAAATTTCAGGTGCGATATGCTGATATATTTTCAGGAGTTCTAGGCTTGATTTTAGTCTTCAATGATAGCTCATGCTTAGATTAGTTCAAAACCACGGAGTTTTCGTCTCTGTGCTGCCTTTTTCGTAACGAAAAAAATTAACTCTGAAATTTCGATTTTCTCAAACTTTAGGTGTTATATGCTGATATATTTTCAGGAGTTCTTGGCTTGTTATTGGTCTCAAATAATAGCACAAGCTTGGTTTCGTCGAAAACCGCGAAGTTCCCGTCTCTGTGCTGCCTTTTTTATTACCAAAAAATGTTTATTCTGAAAATTTAAGTTTTTTCAAAGTTCAGGTGTGATATGCTGATATATTTTCAGGATTTATTGGCTTGTTATTGGTTTCAAATGATAGCTTAAGCTTGGTTTCGTCCAAAACCGCGGAGTTCCTGGCTCTGAGTTTACTTATGTTCTGCGAAAAAATAAGTTTGAAATATCGATTTTCTCATATTTCAGGTGTGATATACTGATATATTTTCAGGAGTTCTTGGCTTGTCATTGGTCTCAAATGATAGCTCAAGCTTGGTTCCGTCCAAAACCGCGGAGTTCCCGTCTCTGTGCTGCCTTTTTTATTACGAAAAAATTTTATTCTGAAAATTTAAATTTTCTTAAATTTCAGGTGTGATATGCTGATATATTTTCAGGAGTTTATGGCTTGTTTTTAGTCTTAAATGATAGCTCATGCTTAGATTAGTTCAAAACCGCGGAGTTCCTGTCTCTGTGCTGCCTTTTTTGTAACGAAAAAAATTAACTCTGAAATTTCGATTTTCTCAAATTTTAGGTGTGATATGCTGATATATTTTCAGGAGTTCTTGGCTTGTTATTGGTCTCAAATGATAGCACAAGCTTGGTTTCGTCGAAAACCGCGAAGTTACCGTCTCTGTGCTGCCTTTTTTATTAACAAAAAATTTTTATTCTGAAAATTTAAGTTTTCTCAAATTTCAGGTGTGATATGCTGATATATTGTCAGGAGTTATTGGCTTGTTATTGGTCTCAAATGATAGCTTAAGCTTAGAGTAGTTCAAAACCGCGGAGTTCCTGGCTCTGAGTTTACTTACGTTCTGCGAAAAAATAAGTTTGGAATATCGATTTTCTCATATTTCAGGTGTGATATGCTGATATATTTTCAGGAGTTCTAGGCTTGCTTTTAGTCTTTAATGATAGCTCATGCTTAGATTAGTTCAAAACCGCGGAGTTCCCGTCTCTGTGCTGCCTTTTTTATTACGAAAAATTTTTACTCTGAAAATTTAAATTTTCTCAAATTTCAGGTGCGATATGCTGATATATTTTCAGGAGTTCTAGGCTTGATTTTAGTCTTAAATGATAGCTCATGCTTAGATTAGTTCAAAACCACGGAGTTTTCGTCTCTGTGCTGCCTTTTTCGTAACGAAAAAAATTAACTCTGAAATTTCGATTTTCTCAAACTTTAGGTGTGATATGCTGATATATTTTCAGGAGTTCTTGGCTTGTTATTGGTCTCAAATAATAGCACAAGCTTGCTTTCGTCGAAAACCGCGAAGTTCCCGTCTCTGTGCTGCCTTTTTTATTACCAAAAAATGTTTATTCTGAAAATTTAAGTTTTCTCAAAGTTCAGGTGTGATATGCTGATATATTTTCAGGAGTTATTGGCTTGTTATTGGTCTCAAATGATAGCTTAAGCTTGGTTTCGTCCAAAACCGCGGAGTTCCTGGCTCTGAGTTTACTTATGTTCTGCGAAAAAATAAGTTTGAAATATCGATTTTCTCATATTTCAGGTGTGATATGCTGATATATTTTCAGGAGTTCTAGGCTTGCTTTTGGTCTCAAACGATAGCTCATGCTTGGTTTCGTACAAAACCGCGTAGTTCCTGGCTCTGACTGTACTTATGTTCTATGAAAGAAATAAGTCTGAAATTTCGATTTTCTCAAATTTAAGATGTGATATGCTGATATATTTTCAGGAATTTGGGGCTTGTTTTTAGTCTCAAACGATAGCTTATGCTCGGTTACGTACAAAACCTTGCAGTTCCTGGCTCTGCGCTGCCTTTTTTTATTACGAAAAAAATTACTCTGTAATTTAGATTTTCTCAAATTTCAGGTGTGATAAGCTGATATATTTTCAGGAGTTCTAGGCGTTTTTTTGGTCTTAAGCGACGCAGTTCCAGGTTCTGTACTGCCTTTTTTATAACGAAAAAATTTTAATCTGAAAATTTAAATTTTCTCAAACTTCAGGTGTGATATGCTGATATATTTTCAGGAGTTCCTGGCTTGTTATTGGTCTCAAATGATAGCTCAAGCTTGGTTTCGTACAAAACCGCGGAGTTGCTGTCTCTGTGCTGACTTTTTTATTACGAAAAAAATTTACTCTGACAATTTAAATTTTCTCAAACTTCAGGTGCGATATGCTGATATATTTTCAGGAGTTTATGGCTTGTTTTTAGTCTTAAATGATAGCTTATGCTTAGATTAGTTCAAAACCGCGGAGTTCCCGTCTCTGTACTCCCTTTTTTGTAACGAAAAAAATTAACTCTGAAATTTCGATTTTCTCAAATTTTAGGTGTGATATGCTGAGATATTTTCAGGAGTTCTTGGCTTGTTATTGGTCTCAAATGATAGCACAAGCTTGGTTTCGTCGAAAACCGCGAAGTTACCGTCTCTGTGCTGCCTTTTTTATTAACAAAAAATTTTTAATCTGAAAATTTAAGTTTTCTCAAATTTCAGGTGTGATATGCTGATATATTTTCAGGAGTTATTGGCTTGTTATTGGTCTCAAATGATAGCTTAAGCTTAGAGTAGTTCAAAACCGCGGAGTTCCTGGCTCTGAGTTTACTTATGTTCTGCGAAAAAATAAGTTTGAAATATCGATTTTCTCATATTTCAGGTGTGATATGCTGATATATTTTCAGGAGTTCTAGGCTTGCTTTTAGTCTTTAATGATAGCTCATGCTTAGATTAGTTCAAAACCGCGGAGTTCCCGTCTCTGTGCTGCCTTTTTTATTACGAAAAATTTTTACTCTGAAAATTTAAATTTTCTCAAATTTCAGGTGCGATATGCTGATATATTTTCAGGAGTTCTAGGCTTGATTTTAGTCTTCAATGATAGCTCATGCTTAGATTAGTTCAAAACCACGGAGTTTTCGTCTCTGTGCTGCCTTTTTCGTAACGAAAAAAATTAACTCTGAAATTTCGATTTTCTCAAACTTTAGGTGTTATATGCTGATATATTTTCAGGAGTTCTTGGCTTGTTATTGGTCTCAAATAATAGCACAAGCTTGGTTTCGTCGAAAACCGCGAAGTTCCCGTCTCTGTGCTGCCTTTTTTATTACCAAAAAATGTTTATTCTGAAAATTTAAGTTTTTTCAAAGTTCAGGTGTGATATGCTGATATATTTTCAGGATTTATTGGCTTGTTATTGGTTTCAAATGATAGCTTAAGCTTGGTTTCGTCCAAAACCGCGGAGTTCCTGGCTCTGAGTTTACTTATGTTCTGCGAAAAAATAAGTTTGAAATATCGATTTTCTCATATTTCAGGTGTGATATACTGATATATTTTCAGGAGTTCTTGGCTTGTCATTGGTCTCAAATGATAGCTCAAGCTTGGTTCCGTCCAAAACCGCGGAGTTCCCGTCTCTGTGCTGCCTTTTTTATTACGAAAAAATTTTATTCTGAAAATTTAAATTTTCTTAAATTTCAGGTGTGATATGCTGATATATTTTCAGGAGTTTATGGCTTGTTTTTAGTCTTAAATGATAGCTCATGCTTAGATTAGTTCAAAACCGCGGAGTTCCTGTCTCTGTGCTGCCTTTTTTGTAACGAAAAAAATTAACTCTGAAATTTCGATTTTCTCAAATTTTAGGTGTGATATGCTGATATATTTTCAGGAGTTCTTGGCTTGTTATTGGTCTCAAATGATAGCACAAGCTTGGTTTCGTCGAAAACCGCGAAGTTACCGTCTCTGTGCTGCCTTTTTTATTAACAAAAAATTTTTATTCTGAAAATTTAAGTTTTCTCAAATTTCAGGTGTGATATGCTGATATATTGTCAGGAGTTATTGGCTTGTTATTGGTCTCAAATGATAGCTCAAGCTTGGTTCCGTCCAAAACCGCGGAGTTCCCGTCTCTGTGCTGCCTTTTTTATTACGAAAAAATTTTATTCTGAAAATTTAAATTTTCTCAAATTTCAGGTGCGATATGCTGATATATTTTCAGGAGTTCTAGGCTTGATTTTAGTCTTAAATGATAGCTCATGCTTAGATTAGTTCAAAACCACGGAGTTCCCGTCTCTGTGCTGCCTTTTTCGTAACGAAAAAAATTAACTCTGAAATTTCGATTTTCTCAAACTTTAGGTGTGATATGCTGATATATTTTCAGGAGTTCTTGGCTTGTTATTAGTCTCAAATAATAGCACAAGCTTGGTTTCGTCGAAAACCGCGAAGTTCCCGTCTCTGTGCTGCCTTTTTTATTACCAAAAAATTTTTATTCTGAAAATTTAAGTTTTCTCAAATTTCAGGTGTGATATGCTGATATATTTTCAGGATTTATTGGCTTGTTATTGGTTTCAAATGATAGCTTAAGCTTGGTTTCGTCCAAAACCGCGGAGTTCCTGGCTCTGAGTTTACTTATGTTCTGCGAAAAAATAAGTTTGAAATATCGATTTTCTCATATTTCAGGTGTGATATGCTGATATATTTTCAGGAGTTCTTGGCTTGTCATTGGTCTCAAATGATAGCTCAAGCTTGGTTCCGTCCAAAACCGCGGAGTTCCCGTCTCTGTGCTGCCTTTTTTATTACGAAAAAATTTTATTCTGAAAATTTAAATTTTCTTAAATTTCAGGTGTGATATGCTGATATATTTTCAGGAGTTTATGGCTTGTTTTTAGTCTTAAATGATAGCTCATGCTTAGTTTAGTTCAAAACCGCGGAGTTCCTGTCTCTGTGCTGCCTTTTTTGTAACGAAAAAAATTAACTCTGAAATTTCGATTTTCTCAAATTTTAGGTGTGATATGCTGATATATTTTCAGGAGTTCTTGGCTTGTTATTGGTCTCAAATGATAGCACAAGCTTGGTTTCGTCGAAAACCGCGAAGTTACCGTCTCTGTGCTGCCTTTTTAATTAACAAAAAATTTTTATTCTGAAAATTTAAGTTTTCTCAAATTTCAGGTGTGATATGCTGATATATTTTCAGGAGTTATTGGCTTGTTATTGGTCTCAAATGATAGCTTAAGCTTAGAGTAGTTCAAAACCGCGGAGTTCCTGGCTCTGAGTTTACTTACGTTCTGCGAAAAAATAAGTTTGGAATATCGATTTTCTCATATTTCAGGTGTGATATGCTGATATATTTTCAGGAGTTCTAGGCTTGCTTTTAGTCTTTAATGATAGCTCATGCTTAGATTAGTTCAAAACCGCGGAGTTCCCGTCTCTGTGCTGCCTTTTTTATTACGAAAAATTTTTACTCTGAAAATTTAAATTTTCTCAAATTTCAGGTGCGATATGCTGATATATTTTCAGGAGTTCTAGGCTTGATTTTAGTCTTAAATGATAGCTCATGCTTAGATTAGTTCAAAACCACGGAGTTTTCGTCTCTGTGCTGCCTTTTTCGTAACGAAAAAAATTAACTCTGAAATTTCGATTTTCTCAAACTTTAGGTGTGATATGCTGATATATTTTCAGGAGTTCTTGGCTTGTTATTGGTCTCAAATAATAGCACAAGCTTGCTTTCGTCGAAAACCGCGAAGTTCCCGTCTCTGTGCTGCCTTTTTTATTACCAAAAAATGTTTATTCTGAAAATTTAAGTTTTCTCAAAGTTCAGGTGTGATATGCTGATATATTTTCAGGAGTTATTGGCTTGTTATTGGTCTCAAATGATAGCTTAAGCTTGGTTTCGTCCAAAACCGCGGAGTTCCTGGCTCTGAGTTTACTTATGTTCTGCGAAAAAATAAGTTTGAAATATCGATTTTCTCATATTTCAGGTGTGATATGCTGATATATTTTCAGGAGTTCTAGGCTTGCTTTTGGTCTCAAACGATAGCTCATGCTTGGTTTCGTACAAAACCGCGTAGTTCCTGGCTCTGACTGTACTTATGTTCTATGAAAGAAATAAGTCTGAAATTTCGATTTTCTCAAATTTAAGATGTGATATGCTGATATATTTTCAGGAATTTGGGGCTTGTTTTTAGTCTCAAACGATAGCTTATGCTCGGTTACGTACAAAACCTTGCAGTTCCTGGCTCTGCGCTGCCTTTTTTTATTACGAAAAAAATTACTCTGTAATTTAGATTTTCTCAAATTTCAGGTGTGATAAGCTGATATATTTTCAGGAGTTCTAGGCGTTTTTTTGGTCTTAAGCGACGCAGTTCCAGGTTCTGTACTGCCTTTTTTATAACGAAAAAATTTTAATCTGAAAATTTAAATTTTCTCAAACTTCAGGTGTGATATGCTGATATATTTTCAGGAGTTCCTGGCTTGTTATTGGTCTCAAATGATAGCTCAAGCTTGGTTTCGTACAAAACCGCGGAGTTGCTGTCTCTGTGCTGACTTTTTTATTACGAAAAAAATTTACTCTGACAATTTAAATTTTCTCAAACTTCAGGTGCGATATGCTGATATATTTTCAGGAGTTTATGGCTTGTTTTTAGTCTTAAATGATAGCTTATGCTTAGATTAGTTCAAAACCGCGGAGTTCCCGTCTCTGTGCTGCCTTTTTCGTAACGAAAAAAATTAACTCTGAAATTTCGATTTTCTCAAACTTTAGGTGTGATATGCTGATATATTTTCAGGAGTTCTTGGCTTGTTATTAGTCTCAAATAATAGCACAAGCTTGGTTTCGTCGAAAACCGCGAAGTTCCCGTCTCTGTGCTGCCTTTTTTATTACCAAAAAATTTTTATTCTGAAAATTTAAGTTTTCTCAAATTTCAGGTGTGATATGCTGATATATTTTCAGGATTTATTGGCTTGTTATTGGTTTCAAATGATAGCTTAAGCTTGGTTTCGTCCAAAACCGCGGAGTTCCTGGCTCTGAGTTTACTTATGTTCTGCGAAAAAATAAGTTTGAAATATCGATTTTCTCATATTTCAGGTGTGATATGCTGATATATTTTCAGGAGTTCTTGGCTTGTCATTGGTCTCAAATGATAGCTCAAGCTTGGTTCCGTCCAAAACCGCGGAGTTCCCGTCTCTGTGCTGCCTTTTTTATTACGAAAAAATTTTATTCTGAAAATTTAAATTTTCTTAAATTTCAGGTGTGATATGCTGATATATTTTCAGGAGTTTATGGCTTGTTTTTAGTCTTAAATGATAGCTCATGCTTAGTTTAGTTCAAAACCGCGGAGTTCCTGTCTCTGTGCTGCCTTTTTTGTAACGAAAAAAATTAACTCTGAAATTTCGATTTTCTCAAATTTTAGGTGTGATATGCTGATATATTTTCAGGAGTTCTTGGCTTGTTATTGGTCTCAAATGATAGCACAAGCTTGGTTTCGTCGAAAACCGCGAAGTTACCGTCTCTGTGCTGCCTTTTTAATTAACAAAAAATTTTTATTCTGAAAATTTAAGTTTTCTCAAATTTCAGGTGTGATATGCTGATATATTTTCAGGAGTTATTGGCTTGTTATTGGTCTCAAATGATAGCTTAAGCTTAGAGTAGTTCAAAACCGCGGAGTTCCTGGCTCTGAGTTTACTTACGTTCTGCGAAAAAATAAGTTTGGAATATCGATTTTCTCATATTTCAGGTGTGATATGCTGATATATTTTCAGGAGTTCTAGGCTTGCTTTTAGTCTTTAATGATAGCTCATGCTTAGATTAGTTCAAAACCGCGGAGTTCCCGTCTCTGTGCTGCCTTTTTTATTACGAAAAATTTTTACTCTGAAAATTTAAATTTTCTCAAATTTCAGGTGCGATATGCTGATATATTTTCAGGAGTTCTAGGCTTGATTTTAGTCTTAAATGATAGCTCATGCTTAGATTAGTTCAAAACCACGGAGTTTTCGTCTCTGTGCTGCCTTTTTCGTAACGAAAAAAATTAACTCTGAAATTTCGATTTTCTCAAACTTTAGGTGTGATATGCTGATATATTTTCAGGAGTTCTTGGCTTGTTATTGGTCTCAAATAATAGCACAAGCTTGCTTTCGTCGAAAACCGCGAAGTTCCCGTCTCTGTGCTGCCTTTTTTATTACCAAAAAATGTTTATTCTGAAAATTTAAGTTTTCTCAAAGTTCAGGTGTGATATGCTGATATATTTTCAGGAGTTATTGGCTTGTTATTGGTCTCAAATGATAGCTTAAGCTTGGTTTCGTCCAAAACCGCGGAGTTCCTGGCTCTGAGTTTACTTATGTTCTGCGAAAAAATAAGTTTGAAATATCGATTTTCTCATATTTCAGGTGTGATATGCTGATATATTTTCAGGAGTTCTAGGCTTGCTTTTGGTCTCAAACGATAGCTCATGCTTGGTTTCGTACAAAACCGCGTAGTTCCTGGCTCTGACTGTACTTATGTTCTATGAAAGAAATAAGTCTGAAATTTCGATTTTCTCAAATTTAAGATGTGATATGCTGATATATTTTCAGGAATTTGGGGCTTGTTTTTAGTCTCAAACGATAGCTTATGCTCGGTTACGTACAAAACCTTGCAGTTCCTGGCTCTGCGCTGCCTTTTTTTATTACGAAAAAAATTACTCTGTAATTTAGATTTTCTCAAATTTCAGGTGTGATAAGCTGATATATTTTCAGGAGTTCTAGGCGTTTTTTTGGTCTTAAGCGACGCAGTTCCAGGTTCTGTACTGCCTTTTTTATAACGAAAAAATTTTAATCTGAAAATTTAAATTTTCTCAAACTTCAGGTGTGATATGCTGATATATTTTCAGGAGTTCCTGGCTTGTTATTGGTCTCAAATGATAGCTCAAGCTTGGTTTCGTACAAAACCGCGGAGTTGCTGTCTCTGTGCTGACTTTTTTATTACGAAAAAAATTTACTCTGACAATTTAAATTTTCTCAAACTTCAGGTGCGATATGCTGATATATTTTCAGGAGTTTATGGCTTGTTTTTAGTCTTAAATGATAGCTTATGCTTAGATTAGTTCAAAACCGCGGAGTTCCCGTCTCTGTACTCCCTTTTTTGTAACGAAAAAAATTAACTCTGAAATTTCGATTTTCTCAAATTTTAGGTGTGATATGCTGAGATATTTTCAGGAGTTCTAGGATTGTTTTTAGTCTTAAATGATAGATCATGCTTAGATTAGTTCAATACCGCGGAGTTCCCGTCTCTGTTCAGCCTTTTTTGTAACGAAAAAAATTAAACCTGAAATTTCGATTTTCTCAAATTTTAGGTGTGATATGCTGATATATTAACAGGAGTTCTTGGCTTGTGATTGGTTTCAAATGATAGCACAAGCCTGGTTTCGTTCAAAACCGCGGAGGTCCCGTCTCTGTGCTGCCTTTTTTATTACGAAAAAATTTTACTCTGAAAATTTAAATTTTTTGATGAGTTTACTTATGTTCTGCGAAAAAATAAGTTTGAAATATCGATTTTCTCATATTTCAGGTGTGATATGCTGATATATTTTCAGGAGTTCTTGGCTTGTCATTGGTCTCAAATGATAGCTTAAGCTTGGTTTCGTCCAAAACCGCGGAGTTCCTGGCTCTGAGTTTACTTATGTTCTGCGAAAAAATAAGTTTGAAATATCGATTTTCTCATATTTCAGGTGTGATATACTGATATATTTTCAGGAGTTCTTGGCTTGTCATTGGTCTCAAATGATAGCTCAAGCTTGGTTCCGTCCAAAACCGCGGAGTTCCCGTCTCTGTGCTGCCTTTTTTATTACGAAAAAATTTTATTCTGAAAATTTAAATTTTCTTAAATTTCAGGTGTGATATGCTGATATATTTTCAGGAGTTTATGGCTTGTTTTTAGTCTTAAATGATAGCTCATGCTTAGATTAGTTCAAAACCGCGGAGTTCCTGTCTCTGTGCTGCCTTTTTTGTAACGAAAAAAATTAACTCTGAAATTTCGATTTTCTCAAATTTTAGGTGTGATATGCTGATATATTTTCAGGAGTTCTTGGCTTGTTATTGGTCTCAAATGATAGCACAAGCTTGGTTTCGTCGAAAACCGCGAAGTTACCGTCTCTGTGCTGCCTTTTTTATTAACAAAAAATTTTTATTCTGAAAATTTAAGTTTTCTCAAATTTCAGGTGTGATATGCTGATATATTGTCAGGAGTTATTGGCTTGTTATTGGTCTCAAATGATAGCTTAAGCTTAGAGTAGTTCAAAACCGCGGAGTTCCTGGCTCTGAGTTTACTTATGTTCTGCGAAAAAATAAGTTTGAAATATCGATTTTCTCATATTTCAGGTGTGATATGCTGATATATTTTCAGGAGTTCTAGGCTTGCTTTTAGTCTTTAATGATAGCTCATGCGTAGATTAGTTCAAAACCGCGGAGTTCCCGTCTCTGTGCTGCCTTTTTTATTACGAAAAAATTTTACTCTGAAAATTTAAATTTTCTCAAATTTCAGGTGCGATATGCTGATATATTTTCAGGAGTTCTAGGCTTGATTTTAGTCTTAAATGATAGCTCATGCTTAGATTAGTTCAAAACCACGGAGTTTTCGTCTCTGTGCTGCCTTTTTCGTAACGAAAAAAATTAACTCTGAAATTTCGATTTTCTCAAACTTTAGGTGTGATATGCTGATATATTTTCAGGAGTTCTTGGCTTGTTATTGGTCTCAAATAATAGCACAAGCTTGGTTTCGTCGAAAACCGCGAAGTTCCCGTCTCTGTGCTGCCTTTTTTATTACCAAAAAATGTTTATTCTGAAAATTTAAGTTTTCTCAAAGTACAGGTGTGATATGCTGATATATTTTCAGGAGTTATTGGCTTGTTATTGGTCTCAAATGATAGCTTAAGCTTGGTTTCGTCCAAAACCGCGAAGTTCCTGGCTCTGAGTTTAATTATGTTCTGCGAAAAAATAAGTTTGAAATATCGATTTTCTCATATTTCAGGTGTGATATGCTGATATATTTTCAGGAGTTCTAGGCTTGCTTTTGGTCTCAAACGATAGCTCATGCTTGGTTTCGTACAAAACCGCGTAGTTCCTGGCTCTGACTGTACTTATGTTCTATGAAAAAAATAAGTCTGAAATTTCGATTTTCTCAAATTTAAGATGTGATATGCTGATATATTTTCAGGAATTTGGGGCTTGTTTTTAGTCTCAAACGATAGCTTATGCTCGGTTACGTACAAAACCTTGCAGTTCCTGGCTCTGCGCTGCCTTTTTTTATTACGAAAAAAATTACTCTGTAATTTAGATTTTCTCAAATTTCAGGTGTGATAAGCTGATATATTTTCAGGAGTTCTAGGCGTTTTTTTGGTCTTAAGCGACGCAGTTCCAGGCTCTGTACTGCCATTTTTATAACGAAAAAATTTTAATCTGAAAATTTAAATTTTCTCAAACTTCAGGTGTGATATGCTGATATATTTTCAGGAGTTCCTGGCTTGTTATTGGTCTCAAATGATAGCTCAAGCTTGGTTTCGTACAAAACCGCGGAGTTGCTGTCTCTGTGCTGCCTTTTTTATTACGAAAAAAATTTACTCTGACAATTTAAATTTTCTCAAACTTCAGGTGCGATATGCTGATATATTTTCAGGAGTTTATGGCTTGTTTTTAGTCTTAAATGATAGCTTATGCTTAGATTAGTTCAAAACCGCGGAGTTCCCGTCTCTGTACTCCCTTTTTTGTAACGAAAAAAATTAACTCTGAAATTTCGATTTTCTCAAATTTTAGGTGTGATATGCTGAGATATTTTCAGGAGTTCTAGGATTGTTTTTAGTCTTAAATGATAGATCATGCTTAGATTATTTCAATACCGCGGAGTTCCCGTCTCTGTTCAGCCTTTTTTGTAACGAAAAAAATTAACCCTGAAATTTCGATTTTCTCAAATTTTAGGTGTGATATGCTGATATATTAACAGGAGTTCTTGGCTTGTGATTGGTTTCAAATGATAGCACAAGCCTGGTTTCGTTCAAAACCGCGGAGGTCCCGTCTCTGTGCTGCCTTTTTTATTACGAAAAAATTTTACTCTGAAAATTTAAATTTTCTCAAATTTCAGGTGCGATATGCTGATATATTTTCAGGAGTTCTAGGCTTGATTTTAGTCTTAAATGATAGCTCATGCTTAGATTAGTTCAAAACCACGGAGTTCCCGTCTCTGTGCTGCCTTTTTCGTAACGAAAAAAATTAACTCTGAAATTTCGATTTTCTCAAACTTTAGGTGTGATATGCTGATATATTTTCAGGAGTTCTTGGCTTGTTATTAGTCTCAAATAATAGCACAAGCTTGGTTTCGTCGAAAACCGCGAAGTTCCCGTCTCTGTGCTGCCTTTTTTATTACCAAAAAATTTTTATTCTGAAAATTTAAGTTTTCTCAAATTTCAGGTGTGATATGCTGATATATTTTCAGGATTTATTGGCTTGTTATTGGTTTCAAATGATAGCTTAAGCTTGGTTTCGTCCAAAACCGCGGAGTTCCTGGCTCTGAGTTTACTTATGTTCTGCGAAAAAATAAGTTTGAAATATCGATTTTCTCATATTTCAGGTGTGATATGCTGGTATATTTTCAGGAGTTCTTGGCTTGTCATTGGTCTCAAATGATAGCTCAAGCTTGGTTCCGTCCAAAACCGCGGAGTTCCCGTCTCTGTGCTGCCTTTTTTATTACGAAAAAATTTTATTCTGAAAATTTAAATTTTCTTAAATTTCAGGTGTGATATGCTGATATATTTTCAGGAGTTTATGGCTTGTTTTTAGTCTTAAATGATAGCTCATGCTTAGATTAGTTCAAAACCGCGGAGTTCCTGTCTCTGCTGCCTTTTTTGTAACGAAAAAAATTAACTCTGAAATTTCGATTTTCTCAAATTTTAGGTGTGATATGCTGATATATTTTCAGGAGTTCTTGGCTTGTTATTGGTCTCAAATGATAGCACAAGCTTGGATTCGTCGAAAACCGCAAAGTTACCGTCTCTGTGCTGCCTTTTTAATTAACAAAAAATTTTTATTCTGAAAATTTAAGTTTTCTCAAATTTCAGGTGTGATATGCTGATATATTTTCAGGAGTTATTGGCTTGTTATTGGTCTCAAATGATAGCTTAAGCTTAGAGTAGTTCAAAACCGCGGAGTTCCTGGCTCTGAGTTTACTTATGTTCTGTGAAAAAATAAGTTTGAAATATCGATTTTCTCATATTTCAGGTGTGATATGCTGATATATTTTCAGGAGTTCTAGGCTTGCTTTTAGTCTTTAATGATAGATCATGCTTAGATTAGTTCAAAACCGCGGAGTTCCCGTCTCTGTGCTGCCTTTTTTATTACGAAAAAATTTTAATCTGAAAATTTAAATTTTCTCAAATTTCAGGTGCGATATGCTGATATATTTTCAGGAGTTCTAGGCTTGATTTTAGTCTTAAATGATAGCTCATGCTTAGATTAGTTCAAAACCACGGAGTTCCCGTCTCTGTGCTGCCTTTTTCGTAACGAAAAAAATTATCTCTGAAATTTCGATTTTCTCAAAGTTTAGGTGTGATATGCTGATATATTTTCAGGAGTTCTTGGCTTGTTATTAGTCTCAAATAATAGCACAAGCTTGGTTTCGTCGAAAACCGCGAAGTTCCCGTCTCTGTGCTGCCTTTTTTATTACCAAAAAATTTTTATTCTGAAAATTTAAGTTTTCTCAAATTTCAGGTGTGATATGCTGATATATTTTCAGGATTTATTGGCTTGTTATTGGTTTCAAATGATAGCTTAAGCTTGGTTTCGTCCAAAACCGCGGAGTTCCTGGCTCTGAGTTTACTTATGTTCTGCGAAAAAATAAGTTTGAAATATCGATTTTCTCATATTTCAGGTGTGATATGCTGATATATTTTCAGGAGTTCTTGGCTTGTCATTGGTCTCAAATGATAGCTCAAGCTTGGTTCCGTCCAAAACCGCGGAGTTCCCGTCTCTGTGCTGCCTTTTTTATTACGAAAAAATTTTATTCTGAAAATTTAAATTTTCTTAAATTTCAGGTGTGATATGCTGATATATTTTCAGGAGTTTATGGCTTGTTTTTAGTCTTAAATGATAGCTCATGCTTAGATTAGTTCAAAACCGCGGAGTTCCTGTCTCTGTGCTGCCTTTTTTGTAACGAAAAAAATTAACTCTGAAATTTCGATTTTCTCAAATTTTAGGTGTGATATGCTGATATATTTTCAGGAGTTCTTGGCTTGTTATTGGTCTCAAATGATAGCACAAGCTTGGTTTCGTCGAAAACCGCGAAGTTACCGTCTCTGTGCTGCCTTTTTTATTAACAAAAAATTTTTAATCTGAAAATTTAAGTTTTCTCAAATTTCAGGTGTGATATGCTGATATATTTTCAGGAGTTATTGGCTTGTTATTGGTCTCAAATGATAGCTTAAGCTTAGAGTAGTTCAAAACCGCGGAGTTCCTGGCTCTGAGTTTACTTATGTTCTGCGAAAAAATAAGTTTGAAATATCGATTTTCTCATATTTCAGGTGTGATATGCTGATATATTTTCAGGAGTTCTAGGCTTGCTTTTAGTCTTTAATGATAGCTCATGCTTAGATTAGTTCAAAACCGCGGAGTTCCCGTCTCTGTGCTGCCTTTTTTATTACGAAAAATTTTTACTCTGAAAATTTAAATTTTCTCAAATTTCAGGTGCGATATGCTGATATATTTTCAGGAGTTCTAGGCTTGATTTTAGTCTTCAATGATAGCTCATGCTTAGATTAGTTCAAAACCACGGAGTTTTCGTCTCTGTGCTGCCTTTTTCGTAACGAAAAAAATTAACTCTGAAATTTCGATTTTCTCAAACTTTAGGTGTTATATGCTGATATATTTTCAGGAGTTCTTGGCTTGTTATTGGTCTCAAATAATAGCACAAGCTTGGTTTCGTCGAAAACCGCGAAGTTCCCGTCTCTGTGCTGCCTTTTTTATTACCAAAAAATGTTTATTCTGAAAATTTAAGTTTTTTCAAAGTTCAGGTGTGATATGCTGATATATTTTCAGGATTTATTGGCTTGTTATTGGTTTCAAATGATAGCTTAAGCTTGGTTTCGTCCAAAACCGCGGAGTTCCTGGCTCTGAGTTTACTTATGTTCTGCGAAAAAATAAGTTTGAAATATCGATTTTCTCATATTTCAGGTGTGATATGCTGATATATTTTCAGGAGTTCTAGGCTTGCTTTTGGTCTCAAACGATAGCTCATGCTTGGTTTCGTACAAAACCGCGTAGTTCCTGGCTCTGACTGTACTTATGTTCTATGAAAAAAATAAGTCTGAAATTTCGATTTTCTCAAATTTAAGATGTGATATGCTGATATATTTTCAGGAATTTGGGGCTTGTTTTTAGTCTCAAACGATAGCTTATGCTCGGTTACGTACAAAACCTTGCAGTTCCTGGCTCTGCGCTGCCTTTTTTTATTACGAAAAAAATTACTCTGTAATTTAGATTTTCTCAAATTTCAGGTGTGATAAGCTGATATATTTTCAGGAGTTCTAGGCGTTTTTTTGGTCTTAAGCGACGCAGTTCCAGGCTCTGTACGGCCTTTTTTATAACGAAAAAATTTTAATCTGAAAATTTAAATTTTCTCAAACTTCAGGTGTGATATGCTGATATATTTTCAGGAGTTCCTGGCTTGTTATTGGTCTCAAATGATAGCTCAAGCTTGGTTTCGTACAAAACCGCGGAGTTGCTGTCTCTGTGCTGCCTTTTTTATTACGAAAAAAATTTACTCTGACAATTTAAATTTTCTCAAACTTCAGGTGCGATATGCTGATATATTTTCAAGAGTTTATGGCTTGTTTTTAGTCTTAAATGATAGCTTATGCTTAGATTAGTTCAAAACCGCGGAGTTCCCGTCTCTGTACTCCCTTTTTTGTAACGAAAAAAATTAACTCTGAAATTTCGATTTTCTCAAATTTTAGGTGTGATATGCTGAGATATTTTCAGGAGTTCTAGGATTGTTTTTAGTCTTAAATGATAGATCATGCTTAGATTAGTTCAATACCGCGGAGTTCCCGTCTCTGTTCAGCCTTTTTTTAACGAAAAAAATTAACCCTGAAATTTCGATTTTCTCAAATTTTAGGTGTGATATGCTGATATATTAACAGGAGTTCTTGGCTTGTGATTGGTTTCAAATGATAGCACAAGCCTGGTTTCATTCAAAACCGCGGAGGTCCCGTCTCTGTGCTGCCTTTTTTATTACGAAAAAATTTTACTCTGAAAATTTAAATTTTCTCAAATTTCAGGTGCGATATGCTGATATATTTTCAGGAGTTCTAGGCTTGATTTTAGTCTTAAATGATAGCTCATGCTTAGATTAGTTCAAAACCACGGAGTTCCCGTCTCTGTGCTGCCTTTTTCGTAACGAAAAAAATTAACTCTGAAATTTCGATTTTCTCAAATTTTAGGTGTGATATGCTGATATATTTTCAGGAGTTCTTGGCTTGTTATTAGTCTCAAATAATAGCACAAGCTTGGTTTCGTCGAAAACCGCGAAGTTCCCGTCTCTGTGCTGCCTTTTTTATTACCAAAAAATTTTTATTCTGAAAATTTAAGTTTTCTCAAATTTCAGGTGTGATATGCTGATATATTTTCAGGATTTATTGGCTTGTTATTGGTTTCAAATGATAGCTTAAGCTTGGTTTCGTCCAAAACCGCGGAGTTCCTGGCTCTGAGTTTACTTATGTTCTGCGAAAAAATAAGTTTGAAATATCGATTTTCTCATATTTCAGGTGTGATATGCTGATATATTTTCAGGAGTTCTTGGCTTGTCATTGGTCTCAAATGATAGCTCAAGCTTGGTTCCGTCCAAAACCGCGGAGTTCCCGTCTCTGTGCTGCCTTTTTTATTACGAAAAAATGTTATTCTGAAAATTTAAATTTTCTTAAATTTCAGGTGTGATATGCTGATATATTTTCAGGAGTTTATGGCTTGTTTTTAGTCTTAAATGATAGCTCATGCTTAGATTAGTTCAAAACCGCGGAGTTCCTGTCTCTGTGCTGCCTTTTTTGTAACGAAAAAAATTAACTCTGAAATTTCGATTTTCTCAAATTTTAGGTGTGATATGCTGATATATTTTCAGGAGTTCTTGGCTTGTTATTGGTCTCAAATGATAGCACAAGCTTGGTTTCGTCGAAAACCGCGAAGTTACCGTCTCTGTGCTGCCTTTTTAATTACCAAAAAATTTTTATTCTGAAAATTTAAGTTTTCTCAAATTTCAGGTGTGATATGCTGATATATTTTCAGGAGTTATTGGCTTGTTATTGGTCTCAAATGATAGCTTAAGCTTAGAGTAGTTCAAAACCGCGGAGTTCCTGGCTCTGAGTTTACTTATGTTCTGTGAAAAAATAAGTTTGAAATATCGATTTTCTCATATTTCAGGTGTGATATGCTGATATATTTTCAGGAGTTCTAGGCTTGCTTTTAGTCTTTAATGATAGCTCATGCTTAGATTAGTTCAAAACCGCGGAGTTCCCGTCTCTGTGCTGCCTTTTTTATTACGAAAATATTTTAATCTGAAAATTTAAATTTTCTCAAATTTCAGGTGCGATATGCTGATATATTTTCAGGAGTTCTAGGCTTGATTTTAGTCTTAAATGATAGCTCATGCTTAGATTAGTTCAAAACCACGGAGTTCCCGTCTCTGTGCTGCCTTTTTCGTAACGAAAAAAATTAACTCTGAAATTTCGATTTTCTCAAAGTTTAGGTGTGATATGCTGATATATTTTCAGGAGTTCATGGCTTGTTATTAGTCTCAAATAATAGCACAAGCTTGGTTTCGTCGAAAACCGCGAAGTTCCCGTCTCTGTGCTGCCTTTTTTATTACCAAAAAATTTTTATTCTGAAAATTTAAGTTTTCTCAAATTTCAGGTGTGATATGCTGATATATTTTCAGGATTTATTGGCTTGTTATTGGTTTCAAATGATAGCTTAAGCTTGGTTTCGTCCAAAACCGCGGAGTTCCTGGCTCTGAGTTTACTTATGTTCTGCGAAAAAATAAGTTTGAAATATCGATTTTCTCATATTTCAGGTGTGATATGCTGATATATTTTCAGGAGTTCTTGGCTTGTCATTGGTCTCAAATGATAGCTCAAGCTTGGTTCCGTCCAAAACCGCGGAGTTCCCGTCTCTGTGCTGCCTTTTTTATTACGAAAAAATTTTATTCTGAAAATTTAAATTTTCTTAAATTTCAGGTGTGATATGCTGATATATTTTCAGGAGTTTATGGCTTGTTTTTAGTCTTAAATGATAGCTCATGCTTAGATTAGTTCAAAACCGCGGAGTTCCTGTCTCTGTGCTGCCTTTTTTGTAACGAAAAAAATTAACTCTGAAATTTCGATTTTCTCAAATTTTAGGTGTGATATGCTGATATATTTTCAGGAGTTCTTGGCTTGTTATTGGTCTCAAATGATAGCACAAGCTTGGTTTCGTCGAAAACCGCGAAGTTACCGTCTCTGTGCTGCCTTTTTTATTAACAAAAAATTTTTATTCTGAAAATTTAAGTTTTCTCAAATTTCAGGTGTGATATGCTGATATATTTTCAGGAGTTATTGGCTTGTTATTGGTCTCAAATGATAGCTTAAGCTTAGAGTAGTTCAAAACCGCGGAGTTCCTGGCTCTGAGTTTACTTATGTTCTGCGAAAAAATAAGTTTGAAATATCGATTTTCTCATATTTCAGGTGTGATATGCTGATATATTTTCAGGAGTTCTAGGCTTGCTTTTAGTCTTTAATGATAGCTCATGCTTAGATTAGTTCAAAACCGCGGCGTTCCCGTCTCTGTGCTGCCTTTTTTATTACGAAAAAATGTTTATTCTGAAAATTTAAGTTTTCTCAAAGTTCAGGTGTGATATGCTGATATATTTTCAGGAGTTATTGGCTTGTTATTGGTCTCAAATGATAGCTTAAGCTTGGTTTCGTCCAAAACCGCGGAGTTCCTGGCTCTGAGTTTACTTATGTTCTGCGAAAAAATAAGTTTGAAATATCGATTTTCTCATATTTCAGGTGTGATATGCTGATATATTTTCAGGAGTTCTAGGCTTGCTTTTGGTCTCAAACGATAGCTCATGCTTGGTTTCGTACAAAACCGCGTAGTTCCTGGCTCTGACTGTACTTATGTTCTATGAAAGAAATAAGTCTGAAATTTCGATTTTCTCAAATTTAAGATGTGATATGCTGATATATTTTCAGGAATTTGGGGCTTGTTTTTAGTCTCAAACGATAGCTTATGCTCGGTTACGTACAAAACCTTGCAGTTCCTGGCTCTGCGCTGCCTTTTTTTATTACGAAAAAAATTACTCTGTAATTTAGATTTTCTCAAATTTCAGGTGTGATAAGCTGATATATTTTCAGGAGTTCTAGGCGTTTTTTTGGTCTTAAGCGACGCAGTTCCAGGTTCTGTACTGCCTTTTTTATAACGAAAAAATTTTAATCTGAAAATTTAAATTTTCTCAAACTTCAGGTGTGATATGCTGATATATTTTCAGGAGTTCCTGGCTTGTTATTGGTCTCAAATGATAGCTCAAGCTTGGTTTCGTACAAAACCGCGGAGTTGCTGTCTCTGTGCTGACTTTTTTATTACGAAAAAAATTTACTCTGACAATTTAAATTTTCTCAAACTTCAGGTGCGATATGCTGATATATTTTCAGGAGTTTATGGCTTGTTTTTAGTCTTAAATGATAGCTTATGCTTAGATTAGTTCAAAACCGCGGAGTTCCCGTCTCTGTACTCCCTTTTTTGTAACGAAAAAAATTAACTCTGAAATTTCGATTTTCTCAAATTTTAGGTGTGATATGCTGAGATATTTTCAGGAGTTCTAGGATTGTTTTTAGTCTTAAATGATAGATCATGCTTAGATTAGTTCAATACCGCGGAGTTCCCGTCTCTGTTCAGCCTTTTTTGTAACGAAAAAAATTAAACCTGAAATTTCGATTTTCTCAAATTTTAGGTGTGATATGCTGATATATTAACAGGAGTTCTTGGCTTGTGATTGGTTTCAAATGATAGCACAAGCCTGGTTTCGTTCAAAACCGCGGAGGTCCCGTCTCTGTGCTGCCTTTTTTATTACGAAAAAATTTTACTCTGAAAATTTAAATTTTTTGATGAGTTTACTTATGTTCTGCGAAAAAATAAGTTTGAAATATCGATTTTCTCATATTTCAGGTGTGATATGCTGATATATTTTCAGGAGTTCTTGGCTTGTCATTGGTCTCAAATGATAGCTTAAGCTTGGTTTCGTCCAAAACCGCGGAGTTCCTGGCTCTGAGTTTACTTATGTTCTGCGAAAAAATAAGTTTGAAATATCGATTTTCTCATATTTCAGGTGTGATATACTGATATATTTTCAGGAGTTCTTGGCTTGTCATTGGTCTCAAATGATAGCTCAAGCTTGGTTCCGTCCAAAACCGCGGAGTTCCCGTCTCTGTGCTGCCTTTTTTATTACGAAAAAATTTTATTCTGAAAATTTAAATTTTCTTAAATTTCAGGTGTGATATGCTGATATATTTTCAGGAGTTTATGGCTTGTTTTTAGTCTTAAATGATAGCTCATGCTTAGATTAGTTCAAAACCGCGGAGTTCCTGTCTCTGTGCTGCCTTTTTTGTAACGAAAAAAATTAACTCTGAAATTTCGATTTTCTCAAATTTTAGGTGTGATATGCTGATATATTTTCAGGAGTTCTTGGCTTGTTATTGGTCTCAAATGATAGCACAAGCTTGGTTTCGTCGAAAACCGCGAAGTTACCGTCTCTGTGCTGCCTTTTTTATTAACAAAAAATTTTTATTCTGAAAATTTAAGTTTTCTCAAATTTCAGGTGTGATATGCTGATATATTGTCAGGAGTTATTGGCTTGTTATTGGTCTCAAATGATAGCTTAAGCTTAGAGTAGTTCAAAACCGCGGAGTTCCTGGCTCTGAGTTTACTTATGTTCTGCGAAAAAATAAGTTTGAAATATCGATTTTCTCATATTTCAGGTGTGATATGCTGATATATTTTCAGGAGTTCTAGGCTTGCTTTTAGTCTTTAATGATAGCTCATGCTTAGATTAGTTCAAAACCGCGGAGTTCCCGTCTCTGTGCTGCCTTTTTTATTACGAAAAAATTTTACTCTGAAAATTTAAATTTTCTCAAATTTCAGGTGCGATATGCTGATATATTTTCAGGAGTTCTAGGCTTGATTTTAGTCTTAAATGATAGCTCATGCTTAGATTAGTTCAAAACCCTGGAGTTCCCGTCTCTGTGCTGCCTTTTTCGTAACGAAAAAAATTAACTCTGAAATTTCGATTTTCTCAAACTTTAGGTGTGATATGCTGATATATTTTCAGGAGTTCTTGGCTTGTTATTAGTCTCAAATAATAGCACAAGCTTGGTTTCGTCGAAAACCGCGAAGTTCCCGTCTCTGTGCTGCCTTTTTTATTACCAAAAAATTTTTATTCTGAAAATTTAAGTTTTCTCAAATTTCAGGTGTGATATGCTGATATATTTTCAGGATTTATTGGCTTGTTATTGGTTTCAAATGATAGCTTAAGCTTGGTTTCGTCCAAAACCGCGGAGTTCCTGGCTCTGAGTTTACTTATGTTCTGCGAAAAAATAAGTGTGAAATATCGATTTTCTCATATTTCAGGTGTGATATGCTGATATATTTTCAGGAGTTCTTGGCTTGTCATTGGTCTCAAATGATAGCTCAAGCTTGGTTCCGTCCAAAACCGCGGAGTTCCCGTCTCTGTGCTGCCTTTTTTATTACGAAAAAATTTTATTCTGAAAATTTAAATTTTCTTAAATTTCAGGTGTGATATGCTGATATATTTTCAGGAGTTTATGGCTTGTTTTTAGTCTTAAATGATAGCTCATGCTTAGATTAGTTCAAAACCGCGGAGTTCCTGTCTCTGTGCTGCCTTTTTTGTAACGAAAAAAATTAACTCTGAAATTTCGATTTTCTCAAATTTTAGGTGTGATATGCTGATATATTTTCAGGAGTTCTTGGCTTGTTATTGGTCTCAAATGATAGCACAAGCTTGGTTTCGTCGAAAACCGCGAAGTTACCGTCTCTGTGCTGCCTTTTTTATTAACAAAAAATGTTTAATCTGAAAATTTAAGTTTTCTCAAATTTCAGGTGTGATATGCTGATATATTTTCAGGAGTTATTGGCTTGTTATTGGTCTCAAATGATAGCTTAAGCTTAGAGTAGTTCAAAACCGCGGAGTTCCTGGCTCTGAGTTTACTTATGTTCTGCGAAAAAATAAGTTTGAAATATCGATTTTCTCATATTTCAGGTGTGATATGCTGATATATTTTCATGAGTTCTAGGCTTGCTTTTAGTCTTTAATGATAGCTCATGCTTAGATTAGTTCAAAACCGCGGAGTTCCCGTCTCTGTGCTGCCTTTTTTATTACGAAAAATTTTTACTCTGAAAATTTAAATTTTCTCAAATTTCAGGTGCGATATGCTGATATATTTTCAGGAGTTCTAGGCTTGATTTTAGTCTTAAATGATAGCTCATGCTTAGATTAGTTCAAAACCACGGAGTTTTCGTCTCTGTGCTGCCTTTTTCGTAACGAAAAAAATTAACTCTGAAATTTCGATTTTCTCAAACTTTAGGTGTGATATGCTGATATATTTTCAGGAGTTCTTGGCTTGTTATTGGTCTCAAATAATAGCACAAGCTTGGTTTCGTCGAAAACCGCGAAGTTCCCGTCTCTGTGCTGCCTTTTTTATTACCAAAAAATGTTTATTCTGAAAATTTAAGTTTTCTCAAAGTACAGGTGTGATATGCTGATATATTTTCAGGAGTTATTGGCTTGTTATTGGTCTCAAATGATAGCCTAAGCTTGGTTTCGTCCAAAACCGCGAAGTTCCTGGCTCTGAGTTTAATTATGTTCTGCGAAAAAATAAGTTTGAAATATCGATTTTCTCATATTTCAGGTGTGATATGCTGATATATTTTCAGGAGTTCTAGGCTTGCTTTTGGTCTCAAACGATAGCTCATGCTTGGTTTCGTACAAAACCGCGTAGTTCCTGGCTCTGACTGTACTTATGTTCTATGAAAAAAATAAGTCTGAAATTTCGATTTTCTCAAATTTAAGATGTGATATGCTGATATATTTTCAGGAATTTGGGGCTTGTTTTTAGTCTCAAACGATAGCTTATGCTCGGTTACGTACAAAACCTTGCAGTTCCTGGCTCTGCGCTGCCTTTTTTTATTACGAAAAAAATTACTCTGTAATTTAGATTTTCTCAAATTTCAGGTGTGATAAGCTGATATATTTTCAGGAGTTCTAGGCGTTTTTTTGGTCTTAAGCGACGCAGTTCCAGGCTCTGTACTGCCATTTTTATAACGAAAAAATTTTAATCTGAAAATTTAAATTTTCTCAAACTTCAGGTGTGATATGCTGATATATTTTCAGGAGTTCCTGGCTTGTTATTGGTCTCAAATGATAGCTCAAGCTTGGTTTCGTACAAAACCGCGGAGTTGCTGTCTCTGTGCTGCCTTTTTTATTACGAAAAAAATTTACTCTGACAATTTAAATTTTCTCAAACTTCAGGTGCGATATGCTGATATATTTTCAGGAGTTTATGGCTTGTTTTTAGTCTTAAATGATAGCTTATGCTTAGATTAGTTCAAAACCGCGGAGTTCCCGTCTCTGTACTCCCTTTTTTGTAACGAAAAAAATTAACTCTGAAATTTCGATTTTCTCAAATTTTAGGTGTGATATGCTGAGATATTTTCAGGAGTTCTAGGATTGTTTTTAGTCTTAAATGATAGATCATGCTTAGATTATTTCAATACCGCGGAGTTCCCGTCTCTGTTCAGCCTTTTTTGTAACGAAAAAAATTAACCCTGAAATTTCGATTTTCTCAAATTTTAGGTGTGATATGCTGATATATTAACAGGAGTTCTTGGCTTGTGATTGGTTTCAAATGATAGCACAAGCCTGGTTTCGTTCAAAACCGCGGAGGTCCCGTCTCTGTGCTGCCTTTTTTATTACGAAAAAATTTTACTCTGAAAATTTAAATTTTCTCAAATTTCAGGTGCGATATGCTGATATATTTTCAGGAGTTCTAGGCTTGATTTTAGTCTTAAATGATAGCTCATGCTTAGATTAGTTCAAAACCACGGAGTTCCCGTCTCTGTGCTGCCTTTTTCGTAACGAAAAAAATTAACTCTGAAATTTCGATTTTCTCAAACTTTAGGTGTGATATGCTGATATATTTTCAGGAGTTCTTGGCTTGTTATTAGTCTCAAATAATAGCACAAGCTTGGTTTCGTCGAAAACCGCGAAGTTCCCGTCTCTGTGCTGCCTTTTTTATTACCAAAAAATTTTTATTCTGAAAATTTAAGTTTTCTCAAATTTCAGGTGTGATATGCTGATATATTTTCAGGATTTATTGGCTTGTTATTGGTTTCAAATGATAGCTTAAGCTTGGTTTCGTCCAAAACCGCGGAGTTCCTGGCTCTGAGTTTACTTATGTTCTGCGAAAAAATAAGTTTGAAATATCGATTTTCTCATATTTCAGGTGTGATATGCTGATATATTTTCAGGAGTTCTTGGCTTGTCATTGGTCTCAAATGATAGCTCAAGCTTGGTTCCGTCCAAAACCGCGGAGTTCCCGTCTCTGTGCTGCCTTTTTTATTACGAAAAAATTTTATTCTGAAAATTTAAATTTTCTTAAATTTCAGGTGTGATATGCTGATATATTTTCAGGAGTTTATGGCTTGTTTTTAGTCTTAAATGATAGCTCATGCTTAGATTAGTTCAAAACCGCGGAGTTCCTGTCTCTGCTGCCTTTTTTGTAACGAAAAAAATTAACTCTGAAATTTCGATTTTCTCAAATTTTAGGTGTGATATGCTGATATATTTTCAGGAGTTCTTGGCTTGTTATTGGTCTCAAATGATAGCACAAGCTTGGTTTCGTCGAAAACCGCGAAGTTACCGTCTCTGTGCTGCCTTTTTAATTAACAAAAAATTTTTATTCTGAAAATTTAAGTTTTCTCAAATTTCAGGTGTGATATGCTGATATATTTTCAGGAGTTATTGGCTTGTTATTGGTCTCAAATGATAGCTTAAGCTTAGAGTAGTTCAAAACCGCGGAGTTCCTGGCTCTGAGTTTACTTATGTTCTGTGAAAAAATAAGTTTGAAATATCGATTTTCTCATATTTCAGGTGTGATATGCTGATATATTTTCAGGAGTTCTAGGCTTGCTTTTAGTCTTTAATGATAGATCATGCTTAGATTAGTTCAAAACCGCGGAGTTCCCGTCTCTGTGCTGCCTTTTTTATTACGAAAAAATTTTAATCTGAAAATTTAAATTTTCTCAAATTTCAGGTGCGATATGCTGATATATTTTCAGGAGTTCTAGGCTTGATTTTAGTCTTAAATGATAGCTCATGCTTAGATTAGTTCAAAACCACGGAGTTCCCGTCTCTGTGCTGCCTTTTTCGTAACGAAAAAAATTATCTCTGAAATTTCGATTTTCTCAAAGCATATCACAATATGCTGATATATTTTCAGGAGTTCTTGGCTTGTTATTAGTCTCAAATAATAGCACAAGCTTGGTTTCGTCGAAAACCGCGAAGTTCCCGTCTCTGTGCTGCCTTTTTTATTACCAAAAAATTTTTATTCTGAAAATTTAAGTTTTCTCAAATTTCAGGTGTGATATGCTGATATATTTTCAGGATTTATTGGCTTGTTATTGGTTTCAAATGATAGCTTAAGCTTGGTTTCGTCCAAAACCGCGGAGTTCCTGGCTCTGAGTTTACTTATGTTCTGCGAAAAAATAAGTTTGAAATATCGATTTTCTCATATTTCAGGTGTGATATGCTGATATATTTTCAGGAGTTCTTGGCTTGTCATTGGTCTCAAATGATAGCTCAAGCTTGGTTCCGTCCAAAACCGCGGAGTTCCCGTCTCTGTGCTGCCTTTTTTATTACGAAAAAATTTTATTCTGAAAATTTAAATTTTCTTAAATTTCAGGTGTGATATGCTGATATATTTTCAGGAGTTTATGGCTTGTTTTTAGTCTTAAATGATAGCTCATGCTTAGATTAGTTCAAAACCGCGGAGTTCCTGTCTCTGTGCTGCCTTTTTTGTAACGAAAAAAATTAACTCTGAAATTTCGATTTTCTCAAATTTTAGGTGTGATATGCTGATATATTTTCAGGAGTTCTTGGCTTGTTATTGGTCTCAAATGATAGCACAAGCTTGGTTTCGTCGAAAACCGCGAAGTTACCGTCTCTGTGCTGCCTTTTTTATTAACAAAAAATTTTTAATCTGAAAATTTAAGTTTTCTCAAATTTCAGGTGTGATATGCTGATATATTTTCAGGAGTTATTGGCTTGTTATTGGTCTCAAATGATAGCTTAAGCTTAGAGTAGTTCAAAACCGCGGAGTTCCTGGCTCTGAGTTTACTTATGTTCTGCGAAAAAATAAGTTTGAAATATCGATTTTCTCATATTTCAGGTGTGATATGCTGATATATTTTCAGGAGTTCTAGGCTTGCTTTTAGTCTTTAATGATAGCTCATGCTTAGATTAGTTCAAAACCGCGGAGTTCCCGTCTCTGTGCTGCCTTTTTTATTACGAAAAATTTTTACTCTGAAAATTTAAATTTTCTCAAATTTCAGGTGCGATATGCTGATATATTTTCAGGAGTTCTAGGCTTGATTTTAGTCTTCAATGATAGCTCATGCTTAGATTAGTTCAAAACCACGGAGTTTTCGTCTCTGTGCTGCCTTTTTCGTAACGAAAAAAATTAACTCTGAAATTTCGATTTTCTCAAACTTTAGGTGTTATATGCTGATATATTTTCAGGAGTTCTTGGCTTGTTATTGGTCTCAAATAATAGCACAAGCTTGCTTTCGTCGAAAACCGCGAAGTTCCCGTCTCTGTGCTGCCTTTTTTATTACCAAAAAATGTTTATTCTGAAAATTTAAGTTTTCTCAAAGTTCAGGTGTGATATGCTGATATATTTTCAGGAGTTATTGGCTTGTTATTGGTCTCAAATGATAGCTTAAGCTTGGTTTCGTCCAAAACCGCGGAGTTCCTGGCTCTGAGTTTACTTATGTTCTGCGAAAAAATAAGTTTGAAATATCGATTTTCTCATATTTCAGGTGTGATATGCTGATATATTTTCAGGAGTTCTAGGCTTGCTTTTGGTCTCAAACGATAGCTCATGCTTGGTTTCGTACAAAACCGCGTAGTTCCTGGCTCTGACTGTACTTATGTTCTATGAAAGAAATAAGTCTGAAATTTCGATTTTCTCAAATTTAAGATGTGATATGCTGATATATTTTCAGGAATTTGGGGCTTGTTTTTAGTCTCAAACGATAGCTTATGCTCGGTTACGTACAAAACCTTGCAGTTCCTGGCTCTGCGCTGCCTTTTTTTATTACGAAAAAAATTACTCTGTAATTTAGATTTTCTCAAATTTCAGGTGTGATAAGCTGATATATTTTCAGGAGTTCTAGGCGTTTTTTTGGTCTTAAGCGACGCAGTTCCAGGTTCTGTACTGCCTTTTTTATAACGAAAAAATTTTAATCTGAAAATTTAAATTTTCTCAAACTTCAGGTGTGATATGCTGATATATTTTCAGGAGTTCCTGGCTTGTTATTGGTCTCAAATGATAGCTCAAGCTTGGTTTCGTACAAAACCGCGGAGTTGCTGTCTCTGTGCTGACTTTTTTATTACGAAAAAAATTTACTCTGACAATTTAAATTTTCTCAAACTTCAGGTGCGATATGCTGATATATTTTCAGGAGTTTATGGCTTGTTTTTAGTCTTAAATGATAGCTTATGCTTAGATTAGTTCAAAACCGCGGAGTTCCCGTCTCTGTACTCCCTTTTTTGTAACGAAAAAAATTAACTCTGAAATTTCGATTTTCTCAAATTTTAGGTGTGATATGCTGAGATATTTTCAGGAGTTCTAGGATTGTTTTTAGTCTTAAATGATAGATCATGCTTAGATTAGTTCAATACCGCGGAGTTCCCGTCTCTGTTCAGCCTTTTTTGTAACGAAAAAAATTAAACCTGAAATTTCGATTTTCTCAAATTTTAGGTGTGATATGCTGATATATTAACAGGAGTTCTTGGCTTGTGATTGGTTTCAAATGATAGCACAAGCCTGGTTTCGTTCAAAACCGCGGAGGTCCCGTCTCTGTGCTGCCTTTTTTATTACGAAAAAATTTTACTCTGAAAATTTAAATTTTTTGATGAGTTTACTTATGTTCTGCGAAAAAATAAGTTTGAAATATCGATTTTCTCATATTTCAGGTGTGATATGCTGATATATTTTCAGGAGTTCTTGGCTTGTCATTGGTCTCAAATGATAGCTTAAGCTTGGTTTCGTCCAAAACCGCGGAGTTCCTGGCTCTGAGTTTACTTATGTTCTGCGAAAAAATAAGTTTGAAATATCGATTTTCTCATATTTCAGGTGTGATATACTGATATATTTTCAGGAGTTCTTGGCTTGTCATTGGTCTCAAATGATAGCTCAAGCTTGGTTCCGTCCAAAACCGCGGAGTTCCCGTCTCTGTGCTGCCTTTTTTATTACGAAAAAATTTTATTCTGAAAATTTAAATTTTCTTAAATTTCAGGTGTGATATGCTGATATATTTTCAGGAGTTTATGGCTTGTTTTTAGTCTTAAATGATAGCTCATGCTTAGATTAGTTCAAAACCGCGGAGTTCCTGTCTCTGTGCTGCCTTTTTTGTAACGAAAAAAATTAACTCTGAAATTTCGATTTTCTCAAATTTTAGGTGTGATATGCTGATATATTTTCAGGAGTTCTTGGCTTGTTATTGGTCTCAAATGATAGCACAAGCTTGGTTTCGTCGAAAACCGCGAAGTTACCGTCTCTGTGCTGCCTTTTTTATTAACAAAAAATTTTTATTCTGAAAATTTAAGTTTTCTCAAATTTCAGGTGTGATATGCTGATATATTGTCAGGAGTTATTGGCTTGTTATTGGTCTCAAATGATAGCTTAAGCTTAGAGTAGTTCAAAACCGCGGAGTTCCTGGCTCTGAGTTTACTTATGTTCTGCGAAAAAATAAGTTTGAAATATCGATTTTCTCATATTTCAGGTGTGATATGCTGATATATTTTCAGGAGTTCTAGGCTTGCTTTTAGTCTTTAATGATAGCTCATGCTTAGATTAGTTCAAAACCGCGGAGTTCCCGTCTCTGTGCTGCCTTTTTTATTACGAAAAAATTTTACTCTGAAAATTTAAATTTTCTCAAATTTCAGGTGCGATATGCTGATATATTTTCAGGAGTTCTAGGCTTGATTTTAGTCTTAAATGATAGCTCATGCTTAGATTAGTTCAAAACCACGGAGTTTTCGTCTCTGTGCTGCCTTTTTCGTAACGAAAAAAATTAACTCTGAAATTTCGATTTTCTCAAACTTTAGGTGTGATATGCTGATATATTTTCAGGAGTTCTTGGCTTGTTATTGGTCTCAAATAATAGCACAAGCTTGGTTTCGTCGAAAACCGCGAAGTTCCCGTCTCTGTGCTGCCTTTTTTATTACCAAAAAATGTTTATTCTGAAAATTTAAGTTTTCTCAAAGTACAGGTGTGATATGCTGATATATTTTCAGGAGTTATTGGCTTGTTATTGGTCTCAAATGATAGCTTAAGCTTGGTTTCGTCCAAAACCGCGAAGTTCCTGGCTCTGAGTTTAATTATGTTCTGCGAAAAAATAAGTTTGAAATATCGATTTTCTCATATTTCAGGTGTGATATGCTGATATATTTTCAGGAGTTCTAGGCTTGCTTTTGGTCTCAAACGATAGCTCATGCTTGGTTTCGTACAAAACCGCGTAGTTCCTGGCTCTGACTGTACTTATGTTCTATGAAAAAAATAAGTCTGAAATTTCGATTTTCTCAAATTTAAGATGTGATATGCTGATATATTTTCAGGAATTTGGGGCTTGTTTTTAGTCTCAAACGATAGCTTATGCTCGGTTACGTACAAAACCTTGCAGTTCCTGGCTCTGCGCTGCCTTTTTTTATTACGAAAAAAATTACTCTGTAATTTAGATTTTCTCAAATTTCAGGTGTGATAAGCTGATATATTTTCAGGAGTTCTAGGCGTTTTTTTGGTCTTAAGCGACGCAGTTCCAGGCTCTGTACTGCCATTTTTATAACGAAAAAATTTTAATCTGAAAATTTAAATTTTCTCAAACTTCAGGTGTGATATGCTGATATATTTTCAGGAGTTCCTGGCTTGTTATTGGTCTCAAATGATAGCTCAAGCTTGGTTTCGTACAAAACCGCGGAGTTGCTGTCTCTGTGCTGCCTTTTTTATTACGAAAAAAATTTACTCTGACAATTTAAATTTTCTCAAACTTCAGGTGCGATATGCTGATATATTTTCAGGAGTTTATGGCTTGTTTTTAGTCTTAAATGATAGCTTATGCTTAGATTAGTTCAAAACCGCGGAGTTCCCGTCTCTGTACTCCCTTTTTTGTAACGAAAAAAATTAACTCTGAAATTTCGATTTTCTCAAATTTTAGGTGTGATATGCTGAGATATTTTCAGGAGTTCTAGGATTGTTTTTAGTCTTAAATGATAGATCATGCTTAGATTATTTCAATACCGCGGAGTTCCCGTCTCTGTTCAGCCTTTTTTGTAACGAAAAAAATTAACCCTGAAATTTCGATTTTCTCAAATTTTAGGTGTGATATGCTGATATATTAACAGGAGTTCTTGGCTTGTGATTGGTTTCAAATGATAGCACAAGCCTGGTTTCGTTCAAAACCGCGGAGGTCCCGTCTCTGTGCTGCCTTTTTTATTACGAAAAAATTTTACTCTGAAAATTTAAATTTTCTCAAATTTCAGGTGCGATATGCTGATATATTTTCAGGAGTTCTAGGCTTGATTTTAGTCTTAAATGATAGCTCATGCTTAGATTAGTTCAAAACCACGGAGTTCCCGTCTCTGTGCTGCCTTTTTCGTAACGAAAAAAATTAACTCTGAAATTTCGATTTTCTCAAACTTTAGGTGTGATATGCTGATATATTTTCAGGAGTTCTTGGCTTGTTATTAGTCTCAAATAATAGCACAAGCTTGGTTTCGTCGAAAACCGCGAAGTTCCCGTCTCTGTGCTGCCTTTTTTATTACCAAAAAATTTTTATTCTGAAAATTTAAGTTTTCTCAAATTTCAGGTGTGATATGCTGATATATTTTCAGGATTTATTGGCTTGTTATTGGTTTCAAATGATAGCTTAAGCTTGGTTTCGTCCAAAACCGCGGAGTTCCTGGCTCTGAGTTTACTTATGTTCTGCGAAAAAATAAGTTTGAAATATCGATTTTCTCATATTTCAGGTGTGATATGCTGATATATTTTCAGGAGTTCTTGGCTTGTCATTGGTCTCAAATGATAGCTCAAGCTTGGTTCCGTCCAAAACCGCGGAGTTCCCGTCTCTGTGCTGCCTTTTTTATTACGAAAAAATTTTATTCTGAAAATTTAAATTTTCTTAAATTTCAGGTGTGATATGCTGATATATTTTCAGGAGTTTATGGCTTGTTTTTAGTCTTAAATGATAGCTCATGCTTAGATTAGTTCAAAACCGCGGAGTTCCTGTCTCTGCTGCCTTTTTTGTAACGAAAAAAATTAACTCTGAAATTTCGATTTTCTCAAATTTTAGGTGTGATATGCTGATATATTTTCAGGAGTTCTTGGCTTGTTATTGGTCTCAAATGATAGCACAAGCTTGGATTCGTCGAAAACCGCAAAGTTACCGTCTCTGTGCTGCCTTTTTAATTAACAAAAAATTTTTATTCTGAAAATTTAAGTTTTCTCAAATTTCAGGTGTGATATGCTGATATATTTTCAGGAGTTATTGGCTTGTTATTGGTCTCAAATGATAGCTTAAGCTTAGAGTAGTTCAAAACCGCGGAGTTCCTGGCTCTGAGTTTACTTATGTTCTGTGAAAAAATAAGTTTGAAATATCGATTTTCTCATATTTCAGGTGTGATATGCTGATATATTTTCAGGAGTTCTAGGCTTGCTTTTAGTCTTTAATGATAGATCATGCTTAGATTAGTTCAAAACCGCGGAGTTCCCGTCTCTGTGCTGCCTTTTTTATTACGAAAAAATTTTAATCTGAAAATTTAAATTTTCTCAAATTTCAGGTGCGATATGCTGATATATTTTCAGGAGTTCTAGGCTTGATTTTAGTCTTAAATGATAGCTCATGCTTAGATTAGTTCAAAACCACGGAGTTCCCGTCTCTGTGCTGCCTTTTTCGTAACGAAAAAAATTATCTCTGAAATTTCGATTTTCTCAAAGTTTAGGTGTGATATGCTGATATATTTTCAGGAGTTCTTGGCTTGTTATTAGTCTCAAATAATAGCACAAGCTTGGTTTCGTCGAAAACCGCGAAGTTCCCGTCTCTGTGCTGCCTTTTTTATTACCAAAAAATTTTTATTCTGAAAATTTAAGTTTTCTCAAATTTCAGGTGTGATATGCTGATATATTTTCAGGATTTATTGGCTTGTTATTGGTTTCAAATGATAGCTTAAGCTTGGTTTCGTCCAAAACCGCGGAGTTCCTGGCTCTGAGTTTACTTATGTTCTGCGAAAAAATAAGTTTGAAATATCGATTTTCTCATATTTCAGGTGTGATATGCTGATATATTTTCAGGAGTTCTTGGCTTGTCATTGGTCTCAAATGATAGCTCAAGCTTGGTTCCGTCCAAAACCGCGGAGTTCCCGTCTCTGTGCTGCCTTTTTTATTACGAAAAAATTTTATTCTGAAAATTTAAATTTTCTTAAATTTCAGGTGTGATATGCTGATATATTTTCAGGAGTTTATGGCTTGTTTTTAGTCTTAAATGATAGCTCATGCTTAGATTAGTTCAAAACCGCGGAGTTCCTGTCTCTGTGCTGCCTTTTTTGTAACGAAAAAAATTAACTCTGAAATTTCGATTTTCTCAAATTTTAGGTGTGATATGCTGATATATTTTCAGGAGTTCTTGGCTTGTTATTGGTCTCAAATGATAGCACAAGCTTGGTTTCGTCGAAAACCGCGAAGTTACCGTCTCTGTGCTGCCTTTTTTATTAACAAAAAATTTTTAATCTGAAAATTTAAGTTTTCTCAAATTTCAGGTGTGATATGCTGATATATTTTCAGGAGTTATTGGCTTGTTATTGGTCTCAAATGATAGCTTAAGCTTAGAGTAGTTCAAAACCGCGGAGTTCCTGGCTCTGAGTTTACTTATGTTCTGCGAAAAAATAAGTTTGAAATATCGATTTTCTCATATTTCAGGTGTGATATGCTGATATATTTTCAGGAGTTCTAGGCTTGCTTTTAGTCTTTAATGATAGCTCATGCTTAGATTAGTTCAAAACCGCGGAGTTCCCGTCTCTGTGCTGCCTTTTTTATTTCGAAAAATTTTTACTCTGAAAATTTAAATTTTCTCAAATTTCAGGTGCGATATGCTGATATATTTTCAGGAGTTCTAGGCTTGATTTTAGTCTTCAATGATAGCTCATGCTTAGATTAGTTCAAAACCACGGAGTTTTCGTCTCTGTGCTGCCTTTTTCGTAACGAAAAAAATTAACTCTGAAATTTCGATTTTCTCAAACTTTAGGTGTTATATGCTGATATATTTTCAGGAGTTCTTGGCTTGTTATTGGTCTCAAATAATAGCACAAGCTTGGTTTCGTCGAAAACCGCGAAGTTCCCGTCTCTGTGCTGCCTTTTTTATTACCAAAAAATGTTTATTCTGAAAATTTAAGTTTTTTCAAAGTTCAGGTGTGATATGCTGATATATTTTCAGGATTTATTGGCTTGTTATTGGTTTCAAATGATAGCTTAAGCTTGGTTTCGTCCAAAACCGCGGAGTTCCTGGCTCTGAGTTTACTTATGTTCTGCGAAAAAATAAGTTTGAAATATCGATTTTCTCATATTTCAGGTGTGATATGCTGATATATTTTCAGGAGTTCTAGGCTTGCTTTTGGTCTCAAACGATAGCTCATGCTTGGTTTCGTACAAAACCGCGTAGTTCCTGGCTCTGACTGTACTTATGTTCTATGAAAAAAATAAGTCTGAAATTTCGATTTTCTCAAATTTAAGATGTGATATGCTGATATATTTTCAGGAATTTGGGGCTTGTTTTTAGTCTCAAACGATAGCTTATGCTCGGTTACGTACAAAACCTTGCAGTTCCTGGCTCTGCGCTGCCTTTTTTTATTACGAAAAAAATTACTCTGTAATTTAGATTTTCTCAAATTTCAGGTGTGATAAGCTGATATATTTTCAGGAGTTCTAGGCGTTTTTTTGGTCTTAAGCGACGCAGTTCCAGGCTCTGTACGGCCTTTTTTATAACGAAAAAATTTTAATCTGAAAATTTAAATTTTCTCAAACTTCAGGTGTGATATGCTGATATATTTTCAGGAGTTCCTGGCTTGTTATTGGTCTCAAATGATAGCTCAAGCTTGGTTTCGTACAAAACCGCGGAGTTGCTGTCTCTGTGCTGCCTTTTTTATTACGAAAAAAATTTACTCTGACAATTTAAATTTTCTCAAACTTCAGGTGCGATATGCTGATATATTTTCAAGAGTTTATGGCTTGTTTTTAGTCTTAAATGATAGCTTATGCTTAGATTAGTTCAAAACCGCGGAGTTCCCGTCTCTGTACTCCCTTTTTTGTAACGAAAAAATTTTACTCTGAAAATTTAAATTTTCTCAAATTTCAGGTGCGATATGCTGATATATTTTCAGGAGTTCTAGGCTTGATTTTAGTCTTAAATGATAGCTCATGCTTAGATTAGTTCAAAACCACGGAGTTCCCGTCTCTGTGCTGCCTTTTTCGTAACGAAAAAAATTAACTCTGAAATTTCGATTTTCTCAAATTTTAGGTGTGATATGCTGATATATTTTCAGGAGTTCTTGGCTTGTTATTAGTCTCAAATAATAGCACAAGCTTGGTTTCGTCGAAAACCGCGAAGTTCCCGTCTCTGTGCTGCCTTTTTTATTACCAAAAAATTTTTATTCTGAAAATTTAAGTTTTCTCAAATTTCAGGTGTGATATGCTGATATATTTTCAGGATTTATTGGCTTGTTATTGGTTTCAAATGATAGCTTAAGCTTGGTTTCGTCCAAAACCGCGGAGTTCCTGGCTCTGAGTTTACTTATGTTCTGCGAAAAAATAAGTTTGAAATATCGATTTTCTCATATTTCAGGTGTGATATGCTGATATATTTTCAGGAGTTCTTGGCTTGTCATTGGTCTCAAATGATAGCTCAAGCTTGGTTCCGTCCAAAACCGCGGAGTTCCCGTCTCTGTGCTGCCTTTTTTATTACGAAAAAATGTTATTCTGAAAATTTAAATTTTCTTAAATTTCAGGTGTGATATGCTGATATATTTTCAGGAGTTTATGGCTTGTTTTTAGTCTTAAATGATAGCTCATGCTTAGATTAGTTCAAAACCGCGGAGTTCCTGTCTCTGTGCTGCCTTTTTTGTAACGAAAAAAATTAACTCTGAAATTTCGATTTTCTCAAATTTTAGGTGTGATATGCTGATATATTTTCAGGAGTTCTTGGCTTGTTATTGGTCTCAAATGATAGCACAAGCTTGGTTTCGTCGAAAACCGCGAAGTTACCGTCTCTGTGCTGCCTTTTTAATTACCAAAAAATTTTTATTCTGAAAATTTAAGTTTTCTCAAATTTCAGGTGTGATATGCTGATATATTTTCAGGAGTTATTGGCTTGTTATTGGTCTCAAATGATAGCTTAAGCTTAGAGTAGTTCAAAACCGCGGAGTTCCTGGCTCTGAGTTTACTTATGTTCTGTGAAAAAATAAGTTTGAAATATCGATTTTCTCATATTTCAGGTGTGATATGCTGATATATTTTCAGGAGTTCTAGGCTTGCTTTTAGTCTTTAATGATAGCTCATGCTTAGATTAGTTCAAAACCGCGGAGTTCCCGTCTCTGTGCTGCCTTTTTTATTACGAAAAAATTTTAATCTGAAAATTTAAATTTTCTCAAATTTCAGGTGCGATATGCTGATATATTTTCAGGAGTTCTAGGCTTGATTTTAGTCTTAAATGATAGCTCATGCTTAGATTAGTTCAAAACCACGGAGTTCCCGTCTCTGTGCTGCCTTTTTCGTAACGAAAAAAATTAACTCTGAAATTTCGATTTTCTCAAAGTTTAGGTGTGATATGCTGATATATTTTCAGGAGTTCATGGCTTGTTATTAGTCTCAAATAATAGCACAAGCTTGGTTTCGTCGAAAACCGCGAAGTTCCCGTCTCTGTGCTGCCTTTTTTATTACCAAAAAATTTTTATTCTGAAAATTTAAGTTTTCTCAAATTTCAGGTGTGATATGCTGATATATTTTCAGGATTTATTGGCTTGTTATTGGTTTCAAATGATAGCTTAAGCTTGGTTTCGTCCAAAACCGCGGAGTTCCTGGCTCTGAGTTTACTTATGTTCTGCGAAAAAATAAGTTTGAAATATCGATTTTCTCATATTTCAGGTGTGATATGCTGATATATTTTCAGGAGTTCTTGGCTTGTCATTGGTCTCAAATGATAGCTCAAGCTTGGTTCCGTCCAAAACCGCGGAGTTCCCGTCTCTGTGCTGCCTTTTTTATTACGAAAAAATTTTATTCTGAAAATTTAAATTTTCTTAAATTTCAGGTGTGATATGCTGATATATTTTCAGGAGTTTATGGCTTGTTTTTAGTCTTAAATGATAGCTCATGCTTAGATTAGTTCAAAACCGCGGAGTTCCTGTCTCTGTGCTGCCTTTTTTGTAACGAAAAAAATTAACTCTGAAATTTCGATTTTCTCAAATTTTAGGTGTGATATGCTGATATATTTTCAGGAGTTCTTGGCTTGTTATTGGTCTCAAATGATAGCACAAGCTTGGTTTCGTCGAAAACCGCGAAGTTACCGTCTCTGTGCTGCCTTTTTTATTAACAAAAAATTTTTATTCTGAAAATTTAAGTTTTCTCAAATTTCAGGTGTGATATGCTGATATATTTTCAGGAGTTATTGGCTTGTTATTGGTCTCAAATGATAGCTTAAGCTTAGAGTAGTTCAAAACCGCGGAGTTCCTGGCTCTGAGTTTACTTATGTTCTGCGAAAAAATAAGTTTGAAATATCGATTTTCTCATATTTCAGGTGTGATATGCTGATATATTTTCAGGAGTTCTAGGCTTGCTTTTAGTCTTTAATGATAGCTCATGCTTAGATTAGTTCAAAACCGCGGCGTTCCCGTCTCTGTGCTGCCTTTTTTATTACGAAAAAATGTTTATTCTGAAAATTTAAGTTTTCTCAAAGTTCAGGTGTGATATGCTGATATATTTTCAGGAGTTATTGGCTTGTTATTGGTCTCAAATGATAGCTTAAGCTTGGTTTCGTCCAAAACCGCGGAGTTCCTGGCTCTGAGTTTACTTATGTTCTGCGAAAAAATAAGTTTGAAATATCGATTTTCTCATATTTCAGGTGTGATATGCTGATATATTTTCAGGAGTTCTAGGCTTGCTTTTGGTCTCAAACGATAGCTCATGCTTGGTTTCGTACAAAACCGCGTAGTTCCTGGCTCTGACTGTACTTATGTTCTATGAAATAAATAAGTCTGAAATTTCGATTTTCTCAAATTTAAGATGTGATATGCTGATATATTTTCAGGAATTTGGGGCTTGTTTTTAGTCTCAAACGATAGCTTATGCTCGGTTACGTACAAAACCTTGCAGTTCCTGGCTCTGCGCTGCCTTTTTTTATTACGAAAAAAATTACTCTGTAATTTAGATTTTCTCAAATTTCAGGTGTGATAAGCTGATATATTTTCAGGAGTTCTAGGCGTTTTTTTGGTCTTAAGCGACGCAGTTCCAGGTTCTGTACTGCCTTTTTTATAACGAAAAAATTTTAATCTGAAAATTTAAATTTTCTCAAACTTCAGGTGTGATATGCTGATATATTTTCAGGAGTTCCTGGCTTGTTATTGGTCTCAAATGATAGCTCAAGCTTGGTTTCGTACAAAACCGCGGAGTTGCTGTCTCTGTGCTGACTTTTTTATTACGAAAAAAATTTACTCTGACAATTTAAATTTTCTCAAACTTCAGGTGCGATATGCTGATATATTTTCAGGAGTTTATGGCTTGTTTTTAGTCTTAAATGATAGCTTATGCTTAGATTAGTTCAAAACCGCGGAGTTCCCGTCTCTGTACTCCCTTTTTTGTAACGAAAAAAATTAACTCTGAAATTTCGATTTTCTCAAATTTTAGGTGTGATATGCTGAGATATTTTCAGGAGTTCTAGGATTGTTTTTAGTCTTAAATGATAGATCATGCTTAGATTAGTTCAATACCGCGGAGTTCCCGTCTCTGTTCAGCCTTTTTTGTAACGAAAAAAATTAAACCTGAAATTTCGATTTTCTCAAATTTTAGGTGTGATATGCTGATATATTAACAGGAGTTCTTGGCTTGTGATTGGTTTCAAATGATAGCACAAGCCTGGTTTCGTTCAAAACCGCGGAGGTCCCGTCTCTGTGCTGCCTTTTTTATTACGAAAAAATTTTACTCTGAAAATTTAAATTTTTTGATGAGTTTACTTATGTTCTGCGAAAAAATAAGTTTGAAATATCGATTTTCTCATATTTCAGGTGTGATATGCTGATATATTTTCAGGAGTTCTTGGCTTGTCATTGGTCTCAAATGATAGCTTAAGCTTGGTTTCGTCCAAAACCGCGGAGTTCCTGGCTCTGAGTTTACTTATGTTCTGCGAAAAAATAAGTTTGAAATATCGATTTTCTCATATTTCAGGTGTGATATACTGATATATTTTCAGGAGTTCTTGGCTTGTCATTGGTCTCAAATGATAGCTCAAGCTTGGTTCCGTCCAAAACCGCGGAGTTCCCGTCTCTGTGCTGCCTTTTTTATTACGAAAAAATTTTATTCTGAAAATTTAAATTTTCTTAAATTTCAGGTGTGATATGCTGATATATTTTCAGGAGTTTATGGCTTGTTTTTAGTCTTAAATGATAGCTCATGCTTAGATTAGTTCAAAACCGCGGAGTTCCTGTCTCTGTGCTGCCTTTTTTGTAACGAAAAAAATTAACTCTGAAATTTCGATTTTCTCAAATTTTAGGTGTGATATGCTGATATATTTTCAGGAGTTCTTGGCTTGTTATTGGTCTCAAATGATAGCACAAGCTTGGTTTCGTCGAAAACCGCGAAGTTACCGTCTCTGTGCTGCCTTTTTTATTAACAAAAAATTTTTATTCTGAAAATTTAAGTTTTCTCAAATTTCAGGTGTGATATGCTGATATATTGTCAGGAGTTATTGGCTTGTTATTGGTCTCAAATGATAGCTTAAGCTTAGAGTAGTTCAAAACCGCGGAGTTCCTGGCTCTGAGTTTACTTATGTTCTGCGAAAAAATAAGTTTGAAATATCGATTTTCTCATATTTCAGGTGTGATATGCTGATATATTTTCAGGAGTTCTAGGCTTGCTTTTAGTCTTTAATGATAGCTCATGCTTAGATTAGTTCAAAACCGCGGAGTTCCCGTCTCTGTGCTGCCTTTTTTATTACGAAAAAATTTTACTCTGAAAATTTAAATTTTCTCAAATTTCAGGTGCGATATGCTGATATATTTTCAGGAGTTCTAGGCTTGATTTTAGTCTTAAATGATAGCTCATGCTTAGATTAGTTCAAAACCCTGGAGTTCCCGTCTCTGTGCTGCCTTTTTCGTAACGAAAAAAATTAACTCTGAAATTTCGATTTTCTCAAACTTTAGGTGTGATATGCTGATATATTTTCAGGAGTTCTTGGCTTGTTATTAGTCTCAAATAATAGCACAAGCTTGGTTTCGTCGAAAACCGCGAAGTTCCCGTCTCTGTGCTGCCTTTTTTATTACCAAAAAATTTTTATTCTGAAAATTTAAGTTTTCTCAAATTTCAGGTGTGATATGCTGATATATTTTCAGGATTTATTGGCTTGTTATTGGTTTCAAATGATAGCTTAAGCTTGGTTTCGTCCAAAACCGCGGAGTTCCTGGCTCTGAGTTTACTTATGTTCTGCGAAAAAATAAGTGTGAAATATCGATTTTCTCATATTTCAGGTGTGATATGCTGATATATTTTCAGGAGTTCTTGGCTTGTCATTGGTCTCAAATGATAGCTCAAGCTTGGTTCCGTCCAAAACCGCGGAGTTCCCGTCTCTGTGCTGCCTTTTTTATTACGAAAAAATTTTATTCTGAAAATTTAAATTTTCTTAAATTTCAGGTGTGATATGCTGATATATTTTCAGGAGTTTATGGCTTGTTTTTAGTCTTAAATGATAGCTCATGCTTAGATTAGTTCAAAACCGCGGAGTTCTTGTCTCTGTGCTGCCTTTTTTGTAACGAAAAAAATTAACTCTGAAATTTCGATTTTCTCAAATTTTAGGTGTGATATGCTGATATATTTTCAGGAGTTCTTGGCTTGTTATTGGTCTCAAATGATAGCACAAGCTTGGTTTCGTCGAAAACCGCGAAGTTACCGTCTCTGTGCTGCCTTTTTTATTAACAAAAAATGTTTAATCTGAAAATTTAAGTTTTCTCAAATTTCAGGTGTGATATGCTGATATATTTTCAGGAGTTATTGGCTTGTTATTGGTCTCAAATGATAGCTTAAGCTTAGAGTAGTTCAAAACCGCGGAGTTCCTGGCTCTGAGTTTACTTATGTTCTGCGAAAAAATAAGTTTGAAATATCGATTTTCTCATATTTCAGGTGTGATATGCTGATATATTTTCATGAGTTCTAGGCTTGCTTTTAGTCTTTAATGATAGCTCATGCTTAGATTAGTTCAAAACCGCGGAGTTCCCGTCTCTGTGCTGCCTTTTTTATTACGAAAAATTTTTACTCTGAAAATTTAAATTTTCTCAAATTTCAGGTGCGATATGCTGATATATTTTCAGGAGTTCTAGGCTTGATTTTAGTCTTAAATGATAGCTCATGCTTAGATTAGTTCAAAACCACGGAGTTTTCGTCTCTGTGCTGCCTTTTTCGTAACGAAAAAAATTAACTCTGAAATTTCGATTTTCTCAAACTTTAGGTGTGATATGCTGATATATTTTCAGGAGTTCTTGGCTTGTTATTGGTCTCAAATAATAGCACAAGCTTGGTTTCGTCGAAAACCGCGAAGTTCCCGTCTCTGTGCTGCCTTTTTTATTACCAAAAAATGTTTATTCTGAAAATTTAAGTTTTCTCAAAGTACAGGTGTGATATGCTGATATATTTTCAGGAGTTATTGGCTTGTTATTGGTCTCAAATGATAGCCTAAGCTTGGTTTCGTCCAAAACCGCGAAGTTCCTGGCTCTGAGTTTAATTATGTTCTGCGAAAAAATAAGTTTGAAATATCGATTTTCTCATATTTCAGGTGTGATATGCTGATATATTTTCAGGAGTTCTAGGCTTGCTTTTGGTCTCAAACGATAGCTCATGCTTGGTTTCGTACAAAACCGCGTAGTTCCTGGCTCTGACTGTACTTATGTTCTATGAAAAAAATAAGTCTGAAATTTCGATTTTCTCAAATTTAAGATGTGATATGCTGATATATTTTCAGGAATTTGGGGCTTGTTTTTAGTCTCAAACGATAGCTTATGCTCGGTTACGTACAAAACCTTGCAGTTCCTGGCTCTGCGCTGCCTTTTTTTATTACGAAAAAAATTACTCTGTAATTTAGATTTTCTCAAATTTCAGGTGTGATAAGCTGATATATTTTCAGGAGTTCTAGGCGTTTTTTTGGTCTTAAGCGACGCAGTTCCAGGCTCTGTACTGCCATTTTTATAACGAAAAAATTTTAATCTGAAAATTTAAATTTTCTCAAACTTCAGGTGTGATATGCTGATATATTTTCAGGAGTTCCTGGCTTGTTATTGGTCTCAAATGATAGCTCAAGCTTGGTTTCGTACAAAACCGCGGAGTTGCTGTCTCTGTGCTGCCTTTTTTATTACGAAAAAAATTTACTCTGACAATTTAAATTTTCTCAAACTTCAGGTGCGATATGCTGATATATTTTCAGGAGTTTATGGCTTGTTTTTAGTCTTAAATGATAGCTTATGCTTAGATTAGTTCAAAACCGCGGAGTTCCCGTCTCTGTACTCCCTTTTTTGTAACGAAAAAAATTAACTCTGAAATTTCGATTTTCTCAAATTTTAGGTGTGATATGCTGAGATATTTTCAGGAGTTCTAGGATTGTTTTTAGTCTTAAATGATAGATCATGCTTAGATTATTTCAATACCGCGGAGTTCCCGTCTCTGTTCAGCCTTTTTTGTAACGAAAAAAATTAACCCTGAAATTTCGATTTTCTCAAATTTTAGGTGTGATATGCTGATATATTAACAGGAGTTCTTGGCTTGTGATTGGTTTCAAATGATAGCACAAGCCTGGTTTCGTTCAAAACCGCGGAGGTCCCGTCTCTGTGCTGCCTTTTTTATTACGAAAAAATTTTACTCTGAAAATTTAAATTTTCTCAAATTTCAGGTGCGATATGCTGATATATTTTCAGGAGTTCTAGGCTTGATTTTAGTCTTAAATGATAGCTCATGCTTAGATTAGTTCAAAACCACGGAGTTCCCGTCTCTGTGCTGCCTTTTTCGTAACGAAAAAAATTAACTCTGAAATTTCGATTTTCTCAAACTTTAGGTGTGATATGCTGATATATTTTCAGGAGTTCTTGGCTTGTTATTAGTCTCAAATAATAGCACAAGCTTGGTTTCGTCGAAAACCGCGAAGTTCCCGTCTCTGTGCTGCCTTTTTTATTACCAAAAAATTTTTATTCTGAAAATTTAAGTTTTCTCAAATTTCAGGTGTGATATGCTGATATATTTTCAGGATTTATTGGCTTGTTATTGGTTTCAAATGATAGCTTAAGCTTGGTTTCGTCCAAAACCGCGGAGTTCCTGGCTCTGAGTTTACTTATGTTCTGCGAAAAAATAAGTTTGAAATATCGATTTTCTCATATTTCAGGTGTGATATGCTGATATATTTTCAGGAGTTCTTGGCTTGTCATTGGTCTCAAATGATAGCTCAAGCTTGGTTCCGTCCAAAACCGCGGAGTTCCCGTCTCTGTGCTGCCTTTTTTATTACGAAAAAATTTTATTCTGAAAATTTAAATTTTCTTAAATTTCAGGTGTGATATGCTGATATATTTTCAGGAGTTTATGGCTTGTTTTTAGTCTTAAATGATAGCTCATGCTTAGATTAGTTCAAAACCGCGGAGTTCCTGTCTCTGCTGCCTTTTTTGTAACGAAAAAAATTAACTCTGAAATTTCGATTTTCTCAAATTTTAGGTGTGATATGCTGATATATTTTCAGGAGTTCTTGGCTTGTTATTGGTCTCAAATGATAGCACAAGCTTGGTTTCGTCGAAAACCGCGAAGTTACCGTCTCTGTGCTGCCTTTTTAATTAACAAAAAATTTTTATTCTGAAAATTTAAGTTTTCTCAAATTTCAGGTGTGATATGCTGATATATTTTCAGGAGTTATTGGCTTGTTATTGGTCTCAAATGATAGCTTAAGCTTAGAGTAGTTCAAAACCGCGGAGTTCCTGGCTCTGAGTTTACTTATGTTCTGTGAAAAAATAAGTTTGAAATATCGATTTTCTCATATTTCAGGTGTGATATGCTGATATATTTTCAGGAGTTCTAGGCTTGCTTTTAGTCTTTAATGATAGATCATGCTTAGATTAGTTCAAAACCGCGGAGTTCCCGTCTCTGTGCTGCCTTTTTTATTACGAAAAAATTTTAATCTGAAAATTTAAATTTTCTCAAATTTCAGGTGCGATATGCTGATATATTTTCAGGAGTTCTAGGCTTGATTTTAGTCTTAAATGATAGCTCATGCTTAGATTAGTTCAAAACCACGGAGTTCCCGTCTCTGTGCTGCCTTTTTCGTAACGAAAAAAATTATCTCTGAAATTTCGATTTTCTCAAAGCATATCACAATATGCTGATATATTTTCAGGAGTTCTTGGCTTGTTATTAGTCTCAAATAATAGCACAAGCTTGGTTTCGTCGAAAACCGCGAAGTTCCCGTCTCTGTGCTGCCTTTTTTATTACCAAAAAATTTTTATTCTGAAAATTTAAGTTTTCTCAAATTTCAGGTGTGATATGCTGATATATTTTCAGGATTTATTGGCTTGTTATTGGTTTCAAATGATAGCTTAAGCTTGGTTTCGTCCAAAACCGCGGAGTTCCTGGCTCTGAGTTTACTTATGTTCTGCGAAAAAATAAGTTTGAAATATCGATTTTCTCATATTTCAGGTGTGATATGCTGATATATTTTCAGGAGTTCTTGGCTTGTCATTGGTCTCAAATGATAGCTCAAGCTTGGTTCCGTCCAAAACCGCGGAGTTCCCGTCTCTGTGCTGCCTTTTTTATTACGAAAAAATTTTATTCTGAAAATTTAAATTTTCTTAAATTTCAGGTGTGATATGCTGATATATTTTCAGGAGTTTATGGCTTGTTTTTAGTCTTAAATGATAGCTCATGCTTAGATTAGTTCAAAACCGCGGAGTTCCTGTCTCTGTGCTGCCTTTTTTGTAACGAAAAAAATTAACTCTGAAATTTCGATTTTCTCAAATTTTAGGTGTGATATGCTGATATATTTTCAGGAGTTCTTGGCTTGTTATTGGTCTCAAATGATAGCACAAGCTTGGTTTCGTCGAAAACCGCGAAGTTACCGTCTCTGTGCTGCCTTTTTTATTAACAAAAAATTTTTAATCTGAAAATTTAAGTTTTCTCAAATTTCAGGTGTGATATGCTGATATATTTTCAGGAGTTATTGGCTTGTTATTGGTCTCAAATGATAGCTTAAGCTTAGAGTAGTTCAAAACCGCGGAGTTCCTGGCTCTGAGTTTACTTATGTTCTGCGAAAAAATAAGTTTGAAATATCGATTTTCTCATATTTCAGGTGTGATATGCTGATATATTTTCAGGAGTTCTAGGCTTGCTTTTAGTCTTTAATGATAGCTCATGCTTAGATTAGTTCAAAACCGCGGAGTTCCCGTCTCTGTGCTGCCTTTTTTATTACGAAAAATTTTTACTCTGAAAATTTAAATTTTCTCAAATTTCAGGTGCGATATGCTGATATATTTTCAGGAGTTCTAGGCTTGATTTTAGTCTTCAATGATAGCTCATGCTTAGATTAGTTCAAAACCACGGAGTTTTCGTCTCTGTGCTGCCTTTTTCGTAACGAAAAAAATTAACTCTGAAATTTCGATTTTCTCAAACTTTAGGTGTTATATGCTGATATATTTTCAGGAGTTCTTGGCTTGTTATTGGTCTCAAATAATAGCACAAGCTTGGTTTCGTCGAAAACCGCGAAGTTCCCGTCTCTGTGCTGCCTTTTTTATTACCAAAAAATGTTTATTCTGAAAATTTAAGTTTTTTCAAAGTTCAGGTGTGATATGCTGATATATTTTCAGGATTTATTGGCTTGTTATTGGTTTCAAATGATAGCTTAAGCTTGGTTTCGTCCAAAACCGCGGAGTTCCTGGCTCTGAGTTTACTTATGTTCTGCGAAAAAATAAGTTTGAAATATCGATTTTCTCATATTTCAGGTGTGATATGCTGATATATTTTCAGGAGTTCTAGGCTTGCTTTTGGTCTCAAACGATAGCTCATGCTTGGTTTCGTACAAAACCGCGTAGTTCCTGGCTCTGACTGTACTTATGTTCTATGAAAAAAATAAGTCTGAAATTTCGATTTTCTCAAATTTAAGATGTGATATGCTGATATATTTTCAGGAATTTGGGGCTTGTTTTTAGTCTCAAACGATAGCTTATGCTCGGTTACGTACAAAACCTTGCAGTTCCTGGCTCTGCGCTGCCTTTTTTTATTACGAAAAAAATTACTCTGTAATTTAGATTTTCTCAAATTTCAGGTGTGATAAGCTGATATATTTTCAGGAGTTCTAGGCGTTTTTTTGGTCTTAAGCGACGCAGTTCCAGGCTCTGTACGGCCTTTTTTATAACGAAAAAATTTTAATCTGAAAATTTAAATTTTCTCAAACTTCAGGTGTGATATGCTGATATATTTTCAGGAGTTCCTGGCTTGTTATTGGTCTCAAATGATAGCTCAAGCTTGGTTTCGTACAAAACCGCGGAGTTGCTGTCTCTGTGCTGCCTTTTTTATTACGAAAAAAATTTACTCTGACAATTTAAATTTTCTCAAACTTCAGGTGCGATATGCTGATATATTTTCAAGAGTTTATGGCTTGTTTTTAGTCTTAAATGATAGCTTATGCTTAGATTAGTTCAAAACCGCGGAGTTCCCGTCTCTGTACTCCCTTTTTTGTAACGAAAAAAATTAACTCTGAAATTTCGATTTTCTCAAATTTTAGGTGTGATATGCTGAGATATTTTCAGGAGTTCTAGGATTGTTTTTAGTCTTAAATGATAGATCATGCTTAGATTAGTTCAATACCGCGGAGTTCCCGTCTCTGTTCAGCCTTTTTTTAACGAAAAAAATTAACCCTGAAATTTCGATTTTCTCAAATTTTAGGTGTGATATGCTGATATATTAACAGGAGTTCTTGGCTTGTGATTGGTTTCAAATGATAGCACAAGCCTGGTTTCATTCAAAACCGCGGAGGTCCCGTCTCTGTGCTGCCTTTTTTATTACGAAAAAATTTTACTCTGAAAATTTAAATTTTCTCAAATTTCAGGTGCGATATGCTGATATATTTTCAGGAGTTCTAGGCTTGATTTTAGTCTTAAATGATAGCTCATGCTTAGATTAGTTCAAAACCACGGAGTTCCCGTCTCTGTGCTGCCTTTTTCGTAACGAAAAAAATTAACTCTGAAATTTCGATTTTCTCAAATTTTAGGTGTGATATGCTGATATATTTTCAGGAGTTCTTGGCTTGTTATTAGTCTCAAATAATAGCACAAGCTTGGTTTCGTCGAAAACCGCGAAGTTCCCGTCTCTGTGCTGCCTTTTTTATTACCAAAAAATTTTTATTCTGAAAATTTAAGTTTTCTCAAATTTCAGGTGTGATATGCTGATATATTTTCAGGATTTATTGGCTTGTTATTGGTTTCAAATGATAGCTTAAGCTTGGTTTCGTCCAAAACCGCGGAGTTCCTGGCTCTGAGTTTACTTATGTTCTGCGAAAAAATAAGTTTGAAATATCGATTTTCTCATATTTCAGGTGTGATATGCTGATATATTTTCAGGAGTTCTTGGCTTGTCATTGGTCTCAAATGATAGCTCAAGCTTGGTTCCGTCCAAAACCGCGGAGTTCCCGTCTCTGTGCTGCCTTTTTTATTACGAAAAAATGTTATTCTGAAAATTTAAATTTTCTTAAATTTCAGGTGTGATATGCTGATATATTTTCAGGAGTTTATGGCTTGTTTTTAGTCTTAAATGATAGCTCATGCTTAGATTAGTTCAAAACCGCGGAGTTCCTGTCTCTGTGCTGCCTTTTTTGTAACGAAAAAAATTAACTCTGAAATTTCGATTTTCTCAAATTTTAGGTGTGATATGCTGATATATTTTCAGGAGTTCTTGGCTTGTTATTGGTCTCAAATGATAGCACAAGCTTGGTTTCGTCGAAAACCGCGAAGTTACCGTCTCTGTGCTGCCTTTTTAATTACCAAAAAATTTTTATTCTGAAAATTTAAGTTTTCTCAAATTTCAGGTGTGATATGCTGATATATTTTCAGGAGTTATTGGCTTGTTATTGGTCTCAAATGATAGCTTAAGCTTAGAGTAGTTCAAAACCGCGGAGTTCCTGGCTCTGAGTTTACTTATGTTCTGTGAAAAAATAAGTTTGAAATATCGATTTTCTCATATTTCAGGTGTGATATGCTGATATATTTTCAGGAGTTCTAGGCTTGCTTTTAGTCTTTAATGATAGCTCATGCTTAGATTAGTTCAAAACCGCGGAGTTCCCGTCTCTGTGCTGCCTTTTTTATTACGAAAAAATTTTAATCTGAAAATTTAAATTTTCTCAAATTTCAGGTGCGATATGCTGATATATTTTCAGGAGTTCTAGGCTTGATTTTAGTCTTAAATGATAGCTCATGCTTAGATTAGTTCAAAACCACGGAGTTCCCGTCTCTGTGCTGCCTTTTTCGTAACGAAAAAAATTAACTCTGAAATTTCGATTTTCTCAAAGTTTAGGTGTGATATGCTGATATATTTTCAGGAGTTCATGGCTTGTTATTAGTCTCAAATAATAGCACAAGCTTGGTTTCGTCGAAAACCGCGAAGTTCCCGTCTCTGTGCTGCCTTTTTTATTACCAAAAAATTTTTATTCTGAAAATTTAAGTTTTCTCAAATTTCAGGTGTGATATGCTGATATATTTTCAGGATTTATTGGCTTGTTATTGGTTTCAAATGATAGCTTAAGCTTGGTTTCGTCCAAAACCGCGGAGTTCCTGGCTCTGAGTTTACTTATGTTCTGCGAAAAAATAAGTTTGAAATATCGATTTTCTCATATTTCAGGTGTGATATGCTGATATATTTTCAGGAGTTCTTGGCTTGTCATTGGTCTCAAATGATAGCTCAAGCTTGGTTCCGTCCAAAACCGCGGAGTTCCCGTCTCTGTGCTGCCTTTTTTATTACGAAAAAATTTTATTCTGAAAATTTAAATTTTCTTAAATTTCAGGTGTGATATGCTGATATATTTTCAGGAGTTTATGGCTTGTTTTTAGTCTTAAATGATAGCTCATGCTTAGATTAGTTCAAAACCGCGGAGTTCCTGTCTCTGTGCTGCCTTTTTTGTAACGAAAAAAATTAACTCTGAAATTTCGATTTTCTCAAATTTTAGGTGTGATATGCTGATATATTTTCAGGAGTTCTTGGCTTGTTATTGGTCTCAAATGATAGCACAAGCTTGGTTTCGTCGAAAACCGCGAAGTTACCGTCTCTGTGCTGCCTTTTTTATTAACAAAAAATTTTTATTCTGAAAATTTAAGTTTTCTCAAATTTCAGGTGTGATATGCTGATATATTTTCAGGAGTTATTGGCTTGTTATTGGTCTCAAATGATAGCTTAAGCTTAGAGTAGTTCAAAACCGCGGAGTTCCTGGCTCTGAGTTTACTTATGTTCTGCGAAAAAATAAGTTTGAAATATCGATTTTCTCATATTTCAGGTGTGATATGCTGATATATTTTCAGGAGTTCTAGGCTTGCTTTTAGTCTTTAATGATAGCTCATGCTTAGATTAGTTCAAAACCGCGGCGTTCCCGTCTCTGTGCTGCCTTTTTTATTACGAAAAAATTTTACTCTGAAAATTTAAATTTTCTCAAATTTCAGGTGCGATATGCTGATATATTTTCAGGAGTTCTAGGCTTGATTTTAGTCTTAAATGATAGCTCATGCTTAGATTAGTTCAAAACCACGGAGTTCCCGTCTCTGTGCTGCCTTTTTCGTAACGAAAAAAATTAACTCTGAAATTTCGATTTTCTCAAACTTTAGGTGTGATATGCTGATATATTTTCAGGAGTTCTTGGCTTGTTATTAGTCTCAAATAATAGCACAAGCTTGGTTTCGTCGAAAACCGCGAAACTCCCGTCTCTGTGCTGCCTTTTTTATTACCAAAAAATTTTTATTCTGAAAATTTAAGTTTTCTCAAATTTCAGGTGTGATATGCTGATATATTTTCAGGATTTATTGGCTTGTTATTGGTTTCAAATGATAGCTTAAGCTTGGTTTCGTCCAAAACCGCGGAGTTCCTGGCTCTGAGTTTACTTATGTTCTGCGAAAAAATAAGTTTGAAATATCGATTTTCTCATATTTCAGGTGTGATATGCTGATATATTTTCAGGAGTTCTTGGCTTGTCATTGGTCTCAAATGATAGCTCAAGCTTGGTTATGTCCAAAACCGCGGAGTTCCCGTCTCTGTGCTGCCTTTTTTATTACGAAAAAAATTTATTCTGAAAATTTAAATTTTCTTAAATTTCAGGTGTGATATGCTGATATATTTTCAGGAGTTTATGGCTTGTTTTTAGTCTTAAATGATAGCTCATGCTTAGATTAGTTCAAAACCGCGGAGTTCCTGTCTCTGTGCTGCCTTTTTTGTAACGAAAAAAATTAACTCTGAAATTTCGATTTTCTCAAATTTTAGGTGTGATATGCTGATATATTTTCAGGAGTTCTTGGCTTGTTATTGGTCTCAAATGATAGCACAAGCTTGGTTTCGTCGAAAACCGCGAAGTTACCGTCTCTGTGCTGCCTTTTTTATTAACAAAAAATTTTTAATCTGAAAATTTAAGTTTTCTCAAATTTCAGGTGTGATATGCTGATATATTTTCAGGAGTTATTGGCTTGTTATTGGTCTCAAATGATAGCTTAAGCTTAGAGTAGTTCAAAACCGCGGAGTTCCTGGCTCTGAGTTTACTTATGTTCTGCGAAAAAATAAGTTTGAAATATCGATTTTCTCATATTTCAGGTGTGATATGCTGATATATTTTCAGGAGTTCTAGGCTTGCTTTTAGTCTTTAATGATAGCTCATGCTTAGATTAGTTCAAAACCGCGGAGTTCCCGTCTCTGTGCTGCCTTTTTTATTACGAAAAATTTTTACTCTGAAAATTTAAATTTTCTCAAATTTCAGGTGCGATATGCTGATATATTTTCAGGAGTTCTAGGCTTGATTTTAGTCTTAAATGATAGCTCATGCTTAGATTAGTTCAAAACCACGGAGTTTTCGTCTCTGTGCTGCCTTTTTCGTAACGAAAAAAATTAACTCTGAAATTTCGATTTTCTCAAACTTTAGGTGTTATATGCTGATATATTTTCAGGAGTTCTTGGCTTGTTATTGGTCTCAAATAATAGCACAAGCTTGGTTTCGTCGAAAACCGCGAAGTTCCCGTCTCTGTGCTGCCTTTTTTATTACCAAAAAATGTTTATTCTGAAAATTTAAGTTTTCTCAAATTTCAGGTGTGATATGCTGATATATTTTCAGGAGTTATTGGCTTGTTATTGGTCTCAAATGATAGCTTAAGCTTAGAGTAGTTCAAAACCGCGGAGTTCCTGGCTCTGAGTTTACTTATGTTCTGCGAAAAAATAAGTTTGAAATATCGATTTTCTCATATTTCAGGTGTGATATGCTGATATATTTTCAGGAGTTCTAGGCTTGCTTTTAGTCTTTAATGATAGCTCATGCTTAGATTAGTTCAAAACCGCGGAGTTCCCGTCTCTGTGCTGCCTTTTTTATTACGAAAAAATTTTACTCTGAAAATTTAAATTTTCTCAAATTTCAGGTGCGATATGCTGATATATTTTCAGGAGTTCTAGGCTTGATTTTAGTCTTAAATGATAGCTCATGCTTAGATTAGTTCAAAACCACGGAGTTCCCGTCTCTGTGCTGCCTTTTTCGTAACGAAAAAAATTAACTCTGAAATTTCGATTTTCTCAAACTTTAGGTGTGATATGCTGATATATTTTCAGGAGTTCTTGGCTTGTTATTAGTCTCAAATAATAGCACAAGCTTGGTTTCGTCGAAAACCGCGAAGTTCCCGTCTCTGTGCTGCCTTTTTTATTACCAAAAAATTTTTATTCTGAAAATTTAAGTTTTCTCAAATTTCAGGTGTGATATGCTGATATATTTTCAGGATTTATTGGCTTGTTATTGGTTTCAAATGATAGCTTAAGCTTGGTTTCGTCCAAAACCGCGGAGTTCCTGGCTCTGAGTTTACTTATGTTCTGCGAAAAAATAAGTTTGAAATATCGATTTTCTCATATTTCAGGTGTGATATGCTGATATATTTTCAGGAGTTCTTGGCTTGTCATTGGTCTCAAATGATAGCTCAAGCTTGGTTCCGTCCAAAACCGCGGAGTTCCCGTCTCTTTGCTGCCTTTTTTATTACGAAAAAATTTTATTCTGAAAATTTAAATTTTCTTAAATTTCAGGTGTGATATGCTGATATATTTTCAGGAGTTTATGGCTTGTTTTTAGTCTTAAATGATAGCTCATGCTTAGATAAGTTCAAAACCGCGGAGTTCCTGTCTCTGTGCTGCCTTTTTTGTAACGAAAAAAATTAACTCTGAAATTTCGATTTTCTCAAATTTTAGGTGTGATATGCTGATATATTTTCAGGAGTTCTTGGCTTGTTATTGGTCTCAAATGATAGCACAAGCTTGGTTTCGTCGAAAACCGCGAAGTTACCGTCTCTGTGCTGCCTTTTTTATTAACAAAAAATTTTTATTCTGAAAATTTAAGTTTTCTCAAATTTCAGGTGTGATATGCTGATATATTTTCAGGAGTTATTGGCTTGTTATTGGTCTCAAATGATAGCTTAAGCTTAGAGTAGTTCAAAACCGCGGAGTTCCTGGCTCTGAGTTTACTTATGTTCTGCGAAAAAATAAGTTTGAAATATCGATTTTCTCATATTTCAGGTGTGATATGCTGATATATTTTCAGGAGTTCTAGGCTTGCTTTTAGTCTGTAATGATAGCTCATGCTTAGATTAGTTCAAAACCGCGGAGTTCCCGTCTCTGTGCTGCCTTTTTTATTACGAAAAAATTTTACTCTGAAAATTTAAATTTTCTCAAATTTCAGGTGCGATATGCTGATATATTTTCAGGAGTTCTAGGCTTGATTTTAGTCTTAAATGATAGCTCATGCTTAGATTAGTTCAAAACCACGGAGTTCCCGTCTCTGTGCTGCCTTTTTCGTAACGAAAAAAATTAACTCTGAAATTTCGATTTTCTCAAACTTTAGGTGTGATATGCTGATATATTTTCAGGAGTTCTTGGCTTGTTATTAGTCTCAAATAATAGCACAAGCTTGGTTTCGTCGAAAACCGCGAAGTTCCCGTCTCTGTGCTGCCTTTTTTATTACCAAAAAATTTTTATTCTGAAAATTTAAGTTTTCTCAAATTTCAGGTGTGATATGCTGATATATTTTCAGGATTTATTGGCTTGTTATTGGTTTCAAATGATAGCTTAAGCTTGGTTTCGTCCAAAACCGCGGAGTTCCTGGCTCTGAGTTTACTTATGTTCTGCGAAAAAATAAGTTTGAAATATCGATTTTCTCATATTTCAGGTGTGATATGCTGATATATTTTCAGGAGTTCTTGGCTTGTCATTGGTCTCAAATGATAGCTCAAGCTTGGTTCCGTCCAAAACCGCGGAGTTCCCGTCTCTGTGCTGCCTTTTTTATTACGAAAAAATTTTATTCTGAAAATTTAAATTTTCTTAAATTTCAGGTGTGATATGCTGATATATTTTCAGGAGTTTATGGCTTGTTTTTAGTCTTAAATGATAGCTCATGCTTAGATTAGTTCAAAACCGCGGAGTTCCTGTCTCTGTGCTGCCTTTTTTGTAACGAAAAAAATTAACTCTGAAATTTCGATTTTCTCAAATTTTAGGTGTGATATGCTGATATATTTTCAGGAGTTCTTGGCTTGTTATTGGTCTCAAATGATAGCACAAGCTTGGTTTCGTCGAAAACCGCGAAGTTACCGTCTCTGTGCTGCCTTTTTTATTAACAAAAAATTTTTATTCTGAAAATTTAAGTTTTCTCAAATTTCAGGTGTGATATGCTGATATATTTTCAGGAGTTATTGGCTTGTTATTGGTCTCAAATGATAGCTTAAGCTTAGAGTAGTTCAAAACCGCGGAGTTCCTGGCTCTGAGTTTACTTATGTTCTGCGAAAAAATAAGTTTGAAATATCGATTTTCTCATATTTCAGGTGTGATATGCTGATATATTTTCAGGAGTTCTAGGCTTGCTTTTAGTCTTTAATGATAGCTCATGCTTAGATTAGTTCAAAACCGCGGAGTTCCCGTCTCTGTGCTGCCTTTTTTATTACGAAAAAATTTTACTCTGAAAATTTAAATTTTCTCAAATTTCAGGTGCGATATGCTGATATATTTTCAGGAGTTCTAGGCTTGATTTTAGTCTTAAATGATAGCTCATGCTTAGGTTAGTTCAAAACCACGGAGTTCCCGTCTCTGTGCTGCCTTTTTCGTAACGAAAAAAATTAACTCTGAAATTTCGATTTTCTCAAACTTTAGGTGTGATATGCTGATATATTTTCAGGAGTTCTTGGCTTGTTATTAGTCTCAAATAATAGCACAAGCTTGGTTTCGTCGAAAACCGCGAAGTTCCCGTCTCTGTGCTGCCTTTTTTATTACCAAAAAATTTTTATTCTGAAAATTTAAGTTTTCTCAAATTTCAGGTGTGATATGCTGATATATTTTCAGGATTTATTGGCTTGTTATTGGTTTCAAATGATAGCTTAAGCTTGGTTTCGTCCAAAACCGCGGAGTTCCTGGCTCTGAGTTTACTTATGTTCTGCGAAAAAATAAGTTTGAAATATCGATTTTCTCATATTTCAGGTGTGATATGCTGATATATTTTCAGGAGTTCTTGGCTTGTCATTGGTCTCAAATGATAGCTCAAGCTTGGTTCCGTCCAAAACCGCGGAGTTCCCGTCTCTGTGCTGCCTTTTTTATTACGAAAAATTTTTATTCTGAAAATTTAAATTTTCTTAAATTTCAGGTGTGATATGCTGATATATTTTCAGGAGTTTATGGCTTGTTTTTAGTCTTAAATGATAGCTCATGCTTAGATTAGTTCAAAACCGCGGAGTTCCTGTCTCTGTGCTGCCTATTTGTAACGAAAAAAATTAACTCTGAAATTTCGATTTTCTCAAATTTTAGGTGTGATATGCTGATATATTTTCAGGAGTTCTTGGCTTGTTATTGGTCTCAAATGATAGCACAAGCTTGGTTTCGTCGAAAACCGCGAAGTTACCGTCTCTGTGCTGCCTTTTTTATTAACAAAAAATTTTTATTCTGAAAATTTAAGTTTTCTCAAATTTCAGGTGTGATATGCTGATATATTTTCAGGAGTTATTGGCTTGTTATTGGTCTCAAATGATAGCTTAAGCTTAGAGTAGTTCAAAACCGCGGAGTTCCTGGCTCTGAGTTTACTTATGTTCTGCGAAAAAATAAGTTTGAAATATCGATTTTCTCATATTTCAGGTGTGATATGCTGATATATTTTCAGGAGTTCTAGGCTTGCTTTTAGTCTGTAATGATAGCTCATGCTTAGATTAGTTCAAAACCGCGGAGTTCCCGTCTCTGTGCTGCCTTTTTTATTACGAAAAAATTTTACTCTGAAAATTTAAATTTTCTCAAATTTCAGGTGCGATATGCTGATATATTTTCAGGAGTTCTAGGCTTGATTTTAGTCTTAAATGATAGCTCATGCTTAGATTAGTTCAAAACCACGGAGTTCCCGTCTCTGTGCTGCCTTTTTCGTAACGAAAAAAATTAACTCTGAAATTTCGATTTTCTCAAACTTTAGGTGTGATATGCTGGTATATTTTCAGGAGTTCTTGGCTTGTTATTAGTCTCAAATAATAGCACAAGCTTGGTTTCGTCGAAAACCGCGAAGTTCCCGTCTCTGTGCTGCCTTTTTTATTACCAAAAAATTTTTATTCTGAAAATTTAAGTTTTCTCAAATTTCAGGTGTGATATGCTGATATATTTTCAGGATTTATTGGCTTGTTATTGGTTTCAAATGATAGCTTAAGCTTGGTTTCGTCCAAAACCGCGGAGTTCCTGGCTCTGAGTTTACTTATGTTCTGCGAAAAAATAAGTTTGAAATATCGATTTTCTCATATTTCAGGTGTGATATGCTGATATATTTTCAGGAGTTCTAGGCTTGCTTTTAGTCTTTAATGATAGCTCATGCTTAGATTAGTTCAAAACCGCGGAGTTCCCGTCTCTGTGCTGCCTTTTTTATTACGAAAAAATTTTACTCTGAAAATTTAAATTTTCTCAAATTTCAGGTGCGATATGCTGATATATTTTCAGGAGTTCTAGGCTTGATTTTAGTCTTAAATGATAGCTCATGCTTAGGTTAGTTCAAAACCACGGAGTTCCCGTCTCTGTGCTGCCTTTTTCGTAACGAAAAAAATTAACTCTGAAATTTCGATTTTCTCAAACTTTAGGTGTGATATGCTGATATATTTTCAGGAGTTCTTGGCTTGTTATTAGTCTCAAATAATAGCACAAGCTTGGTTTCGTCGAAAACCGCGAAGTTCCCGTCTCTGTGCTGCCTTTTTTATTACCAAAAAATTTTTATTCTGAAAATTTAAGTTTTCTCAAATTTCAGGTGTGATATGCTGATATATTTTCAGGATTTATTGGCTTGTTATTGGTTTCAAATGATAGCTTAAGCTTGGTTTCGTCCAAAACCGCGGAGTTCCTGGCTCTGAGTTTACTTATGTTCTGCGAAAAAATAAGTTTGAAATATCGATTTTCTCATATTTCAGGTGTGATATGCTGATATATTTTCAGGAGTTCTTGGCTTGTCATTGGTCTCAAATGATAGCTCAAGCTTGGTTCCGTCCAAAACCGCGGAGTTCCCGTCTCTGTGCTGCCTTTTTTATTACGAAAAAATTTTATTCTGAAAATTTAAATTTTCTTAAATTTCAGGTGTGATATGCTGATATATTTTCAGGAGTTTATGGCTTTTTTTTAGTCTTAAATGATAGCTCATGCTTAGATTAGTTCAAAACCGCGGAGTTCCTGTCTCTGTGCTGCCTTTTTTGTAACGAAAAAAATTAACTCTGAAATTTCGATTTTCTCAAATTTTAGGTGTGATATGCTGATATATTTTCAGGAGTTCTTGGCTTGTTATTGGTCTCAAATGATAGCACAAGCTTGGTTTCGTCGAAAACCGCGAAGTTACCGTCTCTGTGCTGCCTTTTTTATTAACAAAAAATTTTTATTCTGAAAATTTAAGTTTTCTCAAATTTCAGGTGTGATATGCTGATATATTTTCAGGAGTTATTGGCTTGTTATTGGTCTCAAATGATAGCTTAAGCTTAGAGTAGTTCAAAACCGCGGAGTTCCTGGCTCTGAGTTTACTTATGTTCTGCGAAAAAATAAGTTTGAAATATCGATTTTCTCATATTTCAGGTGTGATATGCTGATATATTTTCAGGAGTTCTAGGCTTGCTTTTAGTCTTTAATGATAGCTCATGCTTAGATTAGTTCAAAACCGCGGCGTTCCCGTCTCTGTGCTGCCTTTTTTATTACGAAAAAATTTTACTCTGAAAATTTAAATTTTCTCAAATTTCAGGTGCGATATGCTGATATATTTTCAGGAGTTCTAGGCTTGATTTTAGTCTTAAATGATAGCTCATGCTTAGATTAGTTCAAAACAACGGAGTTCCCGTCTCTGTGCTGCCTTTTTCGTAACGAAAAAAATTAACTCTGAAATTTCGATTTTCTCAAACTTTAGGTGTGATATGCTGATATATTTTCAGGAGTTCTTGGCTTGTTATTAGTCTCAAATAATAGCACAAGCTTGGTTTCATCGAAAACCGCGAAACTCCCGTCTCTGTGCTGCCTTTTTTATTACCAAAAAATTTTTATTCTGAAAATTTAAGTTTTCTCAAATTTCAGGTGTGATATGCTGATATATTTTCAGGATTTATTGGCTTGTTATTGGTTTCAAATGATAGCTTAAGCTTGGTTTCGTCCAAAACCGCGGAGTTCCTGGCTCTGAGTTTACTTATGTTCTGCGAAAAAATAAGTTTGAAATATCGATTTTCTCATATTTCAGGTGTGATATGCTGATATATTTTCAGGAGTTCTTGGCTTGTCATTGGTCTCAAATGATAGCTCAAGCTTGGTTATGTCCAAAACCGCGGAGTTCCCGTCTCTGTGCTGCCTTTTTTATTACGAAAAAATTTTATTCTGAAAATTTAAATTTTCTTAAATTTCAGGTGTGATATGCTGATATATTTTCAGGAGTTTATGGCTTGTTTTTAGTCTTAAATGATAGCTCATGCTTAGATTAGTTCAAAACCGCGGAGTTCCTGTCTCTGTGCTGCCTTTTTTGTAACGAAAAAAATTAACTCTGAAATTTCGATTTTCTCAAATTTTAGGTGTGATATGCTGATATATTTTCAGGAGTTCTTGGCTTGTTATTGGTCTCAAATGATAGCACAAGCTTGGTTTCGTCGAAAACCGCGAAGTTACCGTCTCTGTGCTGCCTTTTTTATTAACAAAAAATTTTTAATCTGAAAATTTAAGTTTTCTCAAATTTCAGGTGTGATATGCTGATATATTTTCAGGAGTTATTGGCTTGTTATTGGTCTCAAATGATAGCTTAAGCTTAGAGTAGTTCAAAACCGCGGAGTTCCTGGCTCTGAGTTTACTTATGTTCTGCGAAAAAATAAGTTTGAAATATCGATTTTCTCATATTTCAGGTGTGATATGCTGATATATTTTCAGGAGTTCTAGGCTTGCTTTTAGTCTTTAATGATAGCTCATGCTTAGATTAGTTCAAAACCGCGGAGTTCCCGTCTCTGTGCTGCCTTTTTTATTACGAAAAATTTTTACTCTGAAAATTTAAATTTTCTCAAATTTCAGGTGCGATATGCTGATATATTTTCAGGAGTTCTAGGCTTGATTTTAGTCTTAAATGATAGCTCATGCTTAGATTAGTTCAAAACCACGGAGTTTTCGTCTCTGTGCTGCCTTTTTCGTAACGAAAAAAATTAACTCTGAAATTTCGATTTTCTCAAACTTTAGGTGTTATATGCTGATATATTTTCAGGAGTTCTTGGCTTGTTATTGGTCTCAAATAATAGCACAAGCTTGGTTTCGTCGAAAACCGCGAAGTTCCCGTCTCTGTGCTGCCTTTTTTATTACCAAAAAATGTTTATTCTGAAAATTTAAGTTTTCTCAAATTTCAGGTGTGATATGCTGATATATTTTCAGGAGTTATTGGCTTGTTATTGGTCTCAAATGATAGCTTAAGCTTAGAGTAGTTCAAAACCGCGGAGTTCCTGGCTCTGAGTTTACTTATGTTCTGCGAAAAAATAAGTTTGAAATATCGATTTTCTCATATTTCAGGTGTGATATGCTGATATATTTTCAGGAGTTCTAGGCTTGCTTTTAGTCTTTAATGATAGCTCATGCTTAGATTAGTTCAAAACCGCGGAGTTCCCGTCTCTGTGCTGCCTTTTTTATTACGAAAAAATTTTACTCTGAAAATTTAAATTTTCTCAAATTTCAGGTGCGATATGCTGATATATTTTCAGGAGTTCTAGGCTTGATTTTAGTCTTAAATGATAGCTCATGCTTAGATTAGTTCAAAACCACGGAGTTCCCGTCTCTGTGCTGCCTTTTTCGTAACGAAAAAAATTAACTCTGAAATTTCGATTTTCTCAAACTTTAGGTGTGATATGCTGATATATTTTCAGGAGTTCTTGGCTTGTTATTAGTCTCAAATAATAGCACAAGCTTGGTTTCGTCGAAAACCGCGAAGTTCCCGTCTCTGTGCTGCCTTTTTTATTACCAAAAAATTTTTATTCTGAAAATTTAAGTTTTCTCAAATTTCAGGTGTGATATGCTGATATATTTTCAGGATTTATTGGCTTGTTATTGGTTTCAAATGATAGCTTAAGCTTGGTTTCGTCCAAAACCGCGGAGTTCCTGGCTCTGAGTTTACTTATGTTCTGCGAAAAAATAAGTTTGAAATATCGATTTTCTCATATTTCAGGTGTGATATGCTGATATATTTTCAGGAGTTCTTGGCTTGTCATTGGTCTCAAATGATAGCTCAAGCTTGGTTCCGTCCAAAACCGCGGAGTTCCCGTCTCTTTGCTGCCTTTTTTATTACGAAAAAATTTTATTCTGAAAATTTAAATTTTCTTAAATTTCAGGTGTGATATGCTGATATATTTTCAGGAGTTTATGGCTTGTTTTTAGTCTTAAATGATAGCTCATGCTTAGATAAGTTCAAAACCGCGGAGTTCCTGTCTCTGTGCTGCCTTTTTTGTAACGAAAAAAATTAACTCTGAAATTTCGATTTTCTCAAATTTTAGGTGTGATATGCTGATATATTTTCAGGAGTTCTTGGCTTGTTATTGGTCTCAAATGATAGCACAAGCTTGGTTTCGTCGAAAACCGCGAAGTTACCGTCTCTGTGCTGCCTTTTTTATTAACAAAAAATTTTTATTCTGAAAATTTAAGTTTTCTCAAATTTCAGGTGTGATATGCTGATATATTTTCAGGAGTTATTGGCTTGTTATTGGTCTCAAATGATAGCTTAAGCTTAGAGTAGTTCAAAACCGCGGAGTTCCTGGCTCTGAGTTTACTTATGTTCTGCGAAAAAATAAGTTTGAAATATCGATTTTCTCATATTTCAGGTGTGATATGCTGATATATTTTCAGGAGTTCTAGGCTTGCTTTTAGTCTGTAATGATAGCTCATGCTTAGATTAGTTCAAAACCGCGGAGTTCCCGTCTCTGTGCTGCCTTTTTTATTACGAAAAAATTTTACTCTGAAAATTTAAATTTTCTCAAATTTCAGGTGTGATATGCTGATATATTTTCAGGAGTTCTAGGCTTGATTTTAGTCTTAAATGATAGCTCATGCTTAGATTAGTTCAAAACCACGGAGTTCCCGTCTCTGTGCTGCCTTTTTCGTAACGAAAAAAATTAACTCTGAAATTTCGATTTTCTCAAACTTTAGGTGTGATATGCTGATATATTTTCAGGAGTTCTTGGCTTGTTATTAGTCTCAAATAATAGCACAAGCTTGGTTTCGTCGAAAACCGCGAAGTTCCCGTCTCTGTGCTGCCTTTTTTATTACCAAAAAATTTTTATTCTGAAAATTTAAGTTTTCTCAAATTTCAGGTGTGATATGCTGATATATTTTCAGGATTTATTGGCTTGTTATTGGTTTCAAATGATAGCTTAAGCTTGGTTTCGTCCAAAACCGCGGAGTTCCTGGCTCTGAGTTTACTTATGTTCTGCGAAAAAATAAGTTTGAAATATCGATTTTCTCATATTTCAGGTGTGATATGCTGATATATTTTCAGGAGTTCTTGGCTTGTCATTGGTCTCAAATGATAGCTCAAGCTTGGTTCCGTCCAAAACCGCGGAGTTCCCGTCTCTGTGCTGCCTTTTTTATTACGAAAAAATTTTATTCTGAAAATTTAAATTTTCTTAAATTTCAGGTGTGATATGCTGATATATTTTCAGGAGTTTATGGCTTGTTTTTAGTCTTAAATGATAGCTCATGCTTAGATTAGTTCAAAACCGCGGAGTTCCTGTCTCTGTGCTGCCTTTTTTGTAACGAAAAAAATTAACTCTGAAATTTCGATTTTCTCAAATTTTAGGTGTGATATGCTGATATATTTTCAGGAGTTCTTGGCTTGTTATTGGTCTCAAATGATAGCACAAGCTTGGTTTCGTCGAAAACCGCGAAGTTACCGTCTCTGTGCTGCCTTTTTTATTAACAAAAAATTTTTATTCTGAAAATTTAAGTTTTCTCAAATTTCAGGTGTGATATGCTGATATATTTTCAGGAGTTATTGGCTTGTTATTGGTCTCAAATGATAGCTTAAGCTTAGAGTAGTTCAAAACCGCGGAGTTCCTGGCTCTGAGTTTACTTATGTTCTGCGAAAAAATAAGTTTGAAATATCGATTTTCTCATATTTCAGGTGTGATATGCTGATATATTTTCAGGAGTTCTAGGCTTGCTTTTAGTCTTTAATGATAGCTCATGCTTAGATTAGTTCAAAACCGCGGAGTTCCCGTCTCTGTGCTGCCTTTTTTATTACGAAAAAATTTTACTCTGAAAATTTAAATTTTCTCAAATTTCAGGTGCGATATGCTGATATATTTTCAGGAGTTCTAGGCTTGATTTTAGTCTTAAATGATAGCTCATGCTTAGATTAGTTCAAAACCACGGAGTTCCCGTCTCTGTGCTGCCTTTTTCGTAACGAAAAAAATTAACTCTGAAATTTCGATTTTCTCAAACTTTAGGTGTGATATGCTGATATATTTTCAGGAGTTCTTGGCTTGTTATTAGTCTCAAATAATAGCACAAGCTTGGTTTCGTCGAAAACCGCGAAGTTCCCGTCTCTGTGCTGCCTTTTTTATTACCAAAAAATTTTTATTCTGAAAATTTAAGTTTTCTCAAATTTCAGGTGTGATATGCTGATATATTTTCAGGATTTATTGGCTTGTTATTGGTTTCAAATGATAGCTTAAGCTTGGTTTCGTCCAAAACCGCGGAGTTCCTGGCTCTGAGTTTACTTATGTTCTGCGAAAAAATAAGTTTGAAATATCGATTTTCTCATATTTCAGGTGTGATATGCTGATATATTTTCAGGAGTTCTTGGCTTGTCATTGGTCTCAAATGATAGCTCAAGCTTGGTTCCGTCCAAAACCGCGGAGTTCCCGTCTCTTTGCTGCCTTTTTTATTACGAAAAAATTTTATTCTGAAAATTTAAATTTTCTTAAATTTCAGGTGTGATATGCTGATATATTTTCAGGAGTTTATGGCTTGTTTTTAGTCTTAAATGATAGCTCATGCTTAGATAAGTTCAAAACCGCGGAGTTCCTGTCTCTGTGCTGCCTTTTTTGTAACGAAAAAAATTAACTCTGAAATTTCGATTTTCTCAAATTTTAGGTGTGATATGCTGATATATTTTCAGGAGTTCTTGGCTTGTTATTGGTCTCAAATGATAGCACAAGCTTGGTTTCGTCGAAAACCGCGAAGTTACCGTCTCTGTGCTGCCTTTTTTATTAACAAAAAATTTTTATTCTGAAAATTTAAGTTTTCTCAAATTTCAGGTGTGATATGCTGATATATTTTCAGGAGTTATTGGCTTGTTATTGGTCTCAAATGATAGCTTAAGCTTAGAGTAGTTCAAAACCGCGGAGTTCCTGGCTCTGAGTTTACTTATGTTCTGCGAAAAAATAAGTTTGAAATATCGATTTTCTCATATTTCAGGTGTGATATGCTGATATATTTTCAGGAGTTCTAGGCTTGCTTTTAGTCTGTAATGATAGCTCATGCTTAGATTAGTTCAAAACCGCGGAGTTCCCGTCTCTGTGCTGCCTTTTTTATTACGAAAAAATTTTACTCTGAAAATTTAAATTTTCTCAAATTTCAGGTGTGATATGCTGATATATTTTCAGGAGTTCTAGGCTTGATTTTAGTCTTAAATGATAGCTCATGCTTAGATTAGTTCAAAACCACGGAGTTCCCGTCTCTGTGCTGCCTTTTTCGTAACGAAAAAAATTAACTCTGAAATTTCGATTTTCTCAAACTTTAGGTGTGATATGCTGATATATTTTCAGGAGTTCTTGGCTTGTTATTAGTCTCAAATAATAGCACAAGCTTGGTTTCGTCGAAAACCGCGAAGTTCCCGTCTCTGTGCTGCCTTTTTTATTACCAAAAAATTTTTATTCTGAAAATTTAAGTTTTCTCAAATTTCAGGTGTGATATGCTGATATATTTTCAGGATTTATTGGCTTGTTATTGGTTTCAAATGATAGCTTAAGCTTGGTTTCGTCCAAAACCGCGGAGTTCCTGGCTCTGAGTTTACTTATGTTCTGCGAAAAAATAAGTTTGAAATATCGATTTTCTCATATTTCAGGTGTGATATGCTGATATATTTTCAGGAGTTCTTGGCTTGTCATTGGTCTCAAATGATAGCTCAAGCTTGGTTCCGTCCAAAACCGCGGAGTTCCCGTCTCTGTGCTGCCTTTTTTATTACGAAAAAATTTTATTCTGAAAATTTAAATTTTCTTAAATTTCAGGTGTGATATGCTGATATATTTTCAGGAGTTTATGGCTTGTTTTTAGTCTTAAATGATAGCTCATGCTTAGATTAGTTCAAAACCGCGGAGTTCCTGTCTCTGTGCTGCCTATTTGTAACGAAAAAAATTAACTCTGAAATTTCGATTTTCTCAAATTTTAGGTGTGATATGCTGATATATTTTCAGGAGTTCTTGGCTTGTTATTGGTCTCAAATGATAGCACAAGCTTGGTTTCGTCGAAAACCGCGAAGTTACCGTCTCTGTGCTGCCTTTTTTATTAACAAAAAATTTTTATTCTGAAAATTTAAGTTTTCTCAAATTTCAGGTGTGATATGCTGATATATTTTCAGGAGTTATTGGCTTGTTATTGGTCTCAAATGATAGCTTAAGCTTAGAGTAGTTCAAAACCGCGGAGTTCCTGGCTCTGAGTTTACTTATGTTCTGCGAAAAAATAAGTTTGAAATATCGATTTTCTCATATTTCAGGTGTGATATGCTGATATATTTTCAGGAGTTCTAGGCTTGCTTTTAGTCTTTAATGATAGCTCATGCTTAGATTAGTTCAAAACCGCGGAGTTCCCGTCTCTGTGCTGCCTTTTTTATTACGAAAAAATTTTACTCTGAAAATTTAAATTTTCTCAAATTTCAGGTGCGACATGCTGATATATTTTCAGGAGTTCTAGGCTTGATTTTAGTCTTAAATGATAGCTCATGCTTAGATTAGTTCAAAACCCTGGAGTTCCCGTCTCTGTGCTGCCTTTTTCGTAACGAAAAAAATTAACTCTGAAATTTCGATTTTCTCAAACTTTAGGTGTGATATGCTGATATATTTTCAGGAGTTCTTGGCTTGTTATTAGTCTCAAATAATAGCACAAGCTTGGTTTCGTCGAAAACCGCGAAGTTCCCGTCTCTGTGCTGCCTTTTTTATTACCAAAAAATTTTTATTCTGAAAATTTAAGTTTTCTCAAATTTCAGGTGTGATATGCTGATATATTTTCAGGATTTATTGGCTTGTTATTGGTTTCAAATAATAGCTTAAGCTTGGATTCGTCCAAAACCGCGGAGTTCCTGGCTCTGAGTTTACTTATGTTCTGCGAAAAAATAAGTTTGAAATATCGATTTTCTCATATTTCAGGTGTGATATGCTGATATATTTTCAGGAGTTCTTGGCTTGTCATTGGTCTCAAATGATAGCTCAAGCTTGGTTCCGTCCAAAACCGCGGAGTTCCCGTCTCTGTGCTGCCTTTTTTATTACGAAAAAATTTTATTCTGAAAATTTAAATTTTCTTAAATTTCAGGTGTGTTATGCTGATATATTTTCAGGAGTTTATGGCTTGTTTTTAGTCTTAAATGATAGCTCATGCTTAGATTAGTTCAAAACCGCGGAGTTCCTGTCTCTGTGCTGCCTTTTTTGTAACGAAAAAAATTAACTCTGAAATTTCGATTTTCTCAAATTTTAGGTGTGATATGCTGATATATTTTCAGGAGTTCTTGGCTTGTTATTGGTCTCAAATGATAGCACAAGCTTGGTTTGGTCGAAAACCGCGAAGTTACCGTCTCTGTGCTGCCTTTTTTATTAACAAAAAATGTTTAATCTGAAAATTTAAGTTTTCTCAAATTTCAGGTGTGATATGCTGATATATTTTCAGGAGTTATTGGCTTGTTATTGGTCTCAAATGATAGCTTAAGCTTAGAGTAGTTCAAAACCGCGGAGTTCCTGGCTCTGAGTTTACTTATGTTCTGCGAAAAAATAAGTTTGAAATATCGATTTTCTCATATTTCAGGTGTGATATGCTGATATATTTTCAGGAGTTCTAGGCTTGCTTTTAGTCTTTAATGATAGCTCATGCTTAGATTAGTTCAAAACCGCGGAGTTCCCGTCTCTGTGCTGCCTTTTTTATTACGAAAAATTTTTACTCTGAAAATTTAAATTTTCTCAAATTTCAGGTGCGATATGCTGATATATTTTCAGGAGTTCTAGGCTTGATTTTAGTCTTAAATGATAGCTCATGCTTAGATTAGTTCAAAACCACGGAGTTTTCGTCTCTGTGCTGCCTTTTTCGTAACGAAAAAAATTAACTCTGAAATTTCGATTTTCTCAAATTTTAGGTGTGATATGCTGATATATTTTCAGGAGTTCTTGGCTTGTTATTGGTCTCAAATGATAGCACAAGCTTGGTTTCGTCGAAAACCGCGAAGTTACCGTCTCTGTGCTGCCTTTTTTATTAACAAAAAATGTTTAATCTGAAAATTTAAGTTTTCTCAAATTTCAGGTGTGATATGCTGATATATTTTCAGGAGTTATTGGCTTGTTATTGGTCTCAAATGATAGCTTAAGCTTAGAGTAGTTCAAAACCGCGGAGTTCCTGGCTCTGAGTTTACTTATGTTCTGCGAAAAAATAAGTTTGAAATATCGATTTTCTCATATTTCAGGTGTGATATGCTGATATATTTTCAGGAGTTCTAGGCTTGCTTTTAGTCTTTAATGATAGCTCATGCTTAGATTAGTTCAAAACCGCGGAGTTCCCGTCTCTGTGCTGCCTTTTTTATTACGAAAAATTTTTACTCTGAAAATTTAAATTTTCTCAAATTTCAGGTGCGATATGCTGATATATTTTCAGGAGTTCTAGGCTTGATTTTAGTCTTTAATGATAGCTCATGCTTAGATTAGTTCAAAACCACGGAGTTTTCGTCTCTGTGCTGCCTTTTTCGTAACGAAAAAAATTAACTCTGAAATTTCGATTTTCTCAAATTTTAGGTGTGATATGCTGATATATTTTCAGGAGTTCTTGGCTTGTTATTGGTCTCAAATAATAGCACAAGCTTGGTTTCGTCGAAAACCGCGAAGTTCCCGTCTCTGTGCTGCCTTTTTTATTACCAAAAAATGTTTATTCTGAAAATTTAAGTTTTCTCAAAGTTCAGGTGTGATATGCTGATATATTTTCAGGAGTTATTGGCTTGTTATTGGTCTCAAATGATAGCTTAAGCTTGGTTTCGTCCAAAACCGCGAAGTTCCTGGCTCTGAGTTTAATTATGTTCTGCGAAATAATAAGTTTGAAATATCGATTTTCTCATATTTCAGGTGTGATATGCTGATATATTTTCAGGAGTTCTAGGCTTGCTTTTGGTCTCAAACGATAGCTCATGCTTGGTTTCGTACAAAACCGCGTAGTTCCTGGCTCTGACTGTACTTATGTTCTATGAAAAAAATAAGTCTGAAATTTCGATTTTCTCAAATTTAAGATGTGATATGCTGATATATTTTCAGGAATTTGGGGCTTGTTTTTAGTCTCAAACGATAGCTTATGCTCGGTTACGTACAAAACCTTGCAGTTCCTGGCTCTGCGCTGCCTTTTTTTATTACGAAAAAAATTACTCTGTAATTTAGATTTTCTCAAATTTCAGGTGTGATAAGCTGATATATTTTCAGGAGTTCTAGGCTTGTTATTGGTCTCAAATGATAGCACAAGCTTGGTTTCGTCGAAAACCGCGAAGTTACCGTCTCTGTGCTGCCTTTTTTATTACCAAAAATTTTTTATTCTGAAAATTTAAGTTTTCTCAAATTTCAGGTGTGATATGCTGATATATTTTCAGGAGTTATTGGCTTGTTATTATTCTCAAATGATAGCTTAAGCTTAGATTAGTTCAAAACCGCGGAGTTCCTGGCTGTGAGTTTACTTATATTCTGCGAAAAAATAAGTTTGAAATATCGATTTTCTCATATTTCAGGTGTAATATGCTGATATATTTTCAGGAGTTCTAGGCTTGCTTTTAGTCTTAAATGATAGCTCTTGCTTAGATTAGTTCAAAACCGCGGAGTTCCCGTCTCTGTGCTGCCTTTTTTATTACGAAAAAATTTTACTCTGAAAATTTAAATTTTCTCAAATTTCAGGTGCGATATGCTGATATATTTTCAGGAGTTCTAGGCTTGATTTTAGTCTTAAATGATAGCTCATGCTTAGATTAGTTCAAAACCACGGAGTTCCCGTCTCTGTGCTGCCTTTTTCGTAACGAAAAAAATTAACTCTGAAATTTCGATTTTCTCAAACTTTAGGTGTGATATGCTGATATATTTTCAGGAGTTCTTGGCTTGTTATTAGTCTCAAATAATAGCACAAGCTTGGTTTCGTCGAAAACCGCGAAGTTCCCGTCTCTGTGCTGCCTTTTTTATTACCAAAAAATTTTTATTCTGAAAATTTAAGTTTTCTCAAATTTCAGGTGTGATATGCTGATATATTTTCAGGATTTATTGGCTTGTTATTGGTTTCAAATGATAGCTTAAGCTTGGTTTCGTCCAAAACCGCGGAGTTCCTGGCTCTGAGTTTACTTATGTTCTGCGAAAAAATAAGTTTGAAATATCGATTTTCTCATATTTCAGGTGTGATATGCTGATATATTTTCAGGAGTTCTTGGCTTGTCATTGGTCTCAAATGATAGCTCAAGCTTGGTTCCGTCCAAAACCGCGGAGTTCCCGTCTCTGTGCTGCCTTTTTTATTACGAAAAAATTTTATTCTGAAAATTTAAATTTTCTTAAATTTCAGGTGTGATATGCTGATATATTTTCAGGAGTTTATGGCTTGTTTTTAGTCTTAAATGATAGCTCATGCTTAGATTAGTTCAAAACCGCGGAGTTCCTGTCTCTGTGCTGCCTTTTTTGTAACGAAAAAAATTAACTCTGAAATTTCGATTTTCTCAAATTTTAGGTGTGATATGCTGATATATTTTCAGGAGTTCTTGGCTTGTTATTGGTCTCAAATGATAGCACAAGCTTGGTTTCGTCGAAAACCGCGAAGTTACCGTCTCTGTGCTGCCTTTTTTATTAACAAAAAATTTTTATTCTGAAAATTTAAGTTTTCTCAAATTTCAGGTGTGATATGCTGATATATTTTCAGGAGTTATTGGCTTGTTATTGGTCTCAAATGATAGCTTAAGCTTAGAGTAGTTCAAAACCGCGGAGTTCCTGGCTCTGAGTTTACTTATGTTCTGCGAAAAAATAAGTTTGAAATATCGATTTTCTCATATTTCAGGTGTGATATGCTGATATATTTTCAGGAGTTCTAGGCTTGCTTTTAGTCTTTAATGATAGCTCATGCTTAGATTAGTTCAAAACCGCGGAGTTCCCGTCTCTGTGCTGCCTTTTTTATTACGAAAAAATATTACTCTGAAAATTTAAATTTTCTCAAATTTCAGGTGCGATATGCTGATATATTTTCAGGAGTTCTAGGCTTGATTTTAGTCTTAAATGATAGCTCATGCTTAGGTTAGTTCAAAACCACGGAGTTCCCGTCTCTGTGCTGCCTTTTTCGTAACGAAAAAAATTAACTCTGAAATTTCGATTTTCTCAAACTTTAGGTGTGATATGCTGATATATTTTCAGGAGTTCTTGGCTTGTTATTAGTCTCAAATAATAGCACAAGCTTGGTTTCGTCGAAAACCGCGAAGTTCCCGTCTCTGTGCTGCCTTTTTTATTACCAAAAAATTTTTAATCTGAAAATTTAAGTTTTCTCAAATTTCAGGTGTGATATGCTGATATATTTTCAGGATTTATTGGCTTGTTATTGGTTTCAAATGATAGCTTAAGCTTGGTTTCGTCCAAAACCGCGGAGTTCCTGGCTCTGAGTTTACTTATGTTCTGCGAAAAAATAAGTTTGAAATATCGATTTTCTCATATTTCAGGTGTGATATGCTGATATATTTTCAGGAGTTCTTGGCTTGTCATTGGTCTCAAATGATAGCTCAAGCTTGGTTCCGTCCAAAACCGCGGAGTTCCCGTCTCTGTGCTGCCTTTTTTATTACGAAAAAATTTTATTCTGAAAATTTAAATTTTCTTAAATTTCAGGTGTGATATGCTGATATATTTTCAGGAGTTTATGGCTTGTTTTTAGTCTTAAATGATAGCTCATGCTTAGATTAGTTCAAAACCGCGGAGTTCCTGTCTCTGTGCTGCCTTTTTTGTAACGAAAAAAATTAACTCTGAAATTTCGATTTTCTCAAATTTTAGGTGTGATATGCTGATATATTTTCAGGAGTTCTTGGCTTGTTATTGGTCTCAAATGATAGCACAAGCTTGGTTTCGTCGAAAACCGCGAAGTTACCGTCTCTGTGCTGCCTTTTTTATTAACAAAAAATGTTTAATCTGAAAATTTAAGTTTTCTCAAATTTCAGGTGTGATATGCTGATATATTTTCAGGAGTTATTGGCTTGTTATTGGTCTCAAATGATAGCTTAAGCTTAGAGTAGTTCAAAACCGCGGAGTTCCTGGCTCTGAGTTTACTTATGTTCTGCGAAAAAATAAGTTTGAAATATCGATTTTCTCATATTTCAGGTGTGATATGCTGATATATTTTCAGGAGTTCTAGGCTTGCTTTTAGTCTTTAATGATAGCTCATGCTTAGATTAGTTCAAAACCGCGGAGTTCCCGTCTCTGTGCTGCCTTTTTTATTACGAAAAATTTTTACTCTGAAAATTTAAATTTTCTCAAATTTCAGGTGCGATATGCTGATATATTTTCAGGAGTTCTAGGCTTGATTTTAGTCTTAAATGATAGCTCATGCTTAGATTAGTTCAAAACCACGGAGTTTTCGTCTCTGTGCTGCCTTTTTCGTAACGAAAAAAATTAACTCTGAAATTTCGATTTTCTCAAATTTTAGGTGTGATATGCTGATATATTTTCAGGAGTTCTTGGCTTGTTATTGGTCTCAAATGATAGCACAAGCTTGGTTTCGTCGAAAACCGCGAAGTTACCGTCTCTGTGCTGCCTTTTTTATTAACAAAAAATGTTTAATCTGAAAATTTAAGTTTTCTCAAATTTCAGGTGTGATATGCTGATATATTTTCAGGAGTTATTGGCTTGTTATTGGTCTCAAATGATAGCTTAAGCTTAGAGTAGTTCAAAACCGCGGAGTTCCTGGCTCTGAGTTTACTTATGTTCTGCGAAAAAATAAGTTTGAAATATCGATTTTCTCATATTTCAGGTGTGATATGCTGATATATTTTCAGGAGTTCTAGGCTTGCTTTTAGTCTTTAATGATAGCTCATGCTTAGATTAGTTCAAAACCGCGGAGTTCCCGTCTCTGTGCTGCCTTTTTTATTACGAAAAATTTTTACTCTGAAAATTTAAATTTTCTCAAATTTCAGGTGCGATATGCTGATATATTTTCAGGAGTTCTAGGCTTGATTTTAGTCTTAAATGATAGCTCATGCTTAGATTAGTTCAAAACCACGGAGTTTTCGTCTCTGTGCTGCCTTTTTCGTAACGAAAAAAATTAACTCTGAAATTTCGATTTTCTCAAATTTTAGGTGTGATATGCTGATATATTTTCAGGAGTTCTTGGCTTGTTATTGGTCTCAAATAATAGCACAAGCTTGGTTTCGTCGAAAACCGCGAAGTTCCCGTCTCTGTGCTGCCTTTTTTATTACCAAAAAATGTTTATTCTGAAAATTTAAGTTTTCTCAAAGTTCAGGTGTGATATGCTGATATATTTTCAGGAGTTATTGGCTTGTTATTGGTCTCAAATGATAGCTTAAGCTTGGTTTCGTCCAAAACCGCGAAGTTCCTGGCTCTGAGTTTAATTATGTTCTGCGAAATAATAAGTTTGAAATATCGATTTTCTCATATTTCAGGTGTGATATGCTGATATATTTTCAGGAGTTCTAGGCTTGCTTTTGGTCTCAAACGATAGCTCATGCTTGGTTTCGTACAAAACCGCGTAGTTCCTGGCTCTGACTGTACTTATGTTCTATGAAAAAAATAAGTCTGAAATTTCGATTTTCTCAAATTTAAGATGTGATATGCTGATATATTTTCAGGAATTTGGGGCTTGTTTTTAGTCTCAAACGATAGCTTATGCTCGGTTACGTACAAAACCTTGCAGTTCCTGGCTCTGCGCTGCCTTTTTTTATTACGAAAAAAATTACTCTGTAATTTAGATTTTCTCAAATTTCAGGTGTGATAAGCTGATATATTTTCAGGAGTTCTAGGCTTGTTATTGGTCTCAAATGATAGCACAAGCTTGGTTTCGTCGAAAACCGCGAAGTTACCGTCTCTGTGCTGCCTTTTTTATTACCAAAAATTTTTTATTCTGAAAATTTAAGTTTTCTCAAATTTCAGGTGTGATATGCTGATATATTTTCAGGAGTTATTGGCTTGTTATTATTCTCAAATGATAGCTTAAGCTTAGATTAGTTCAAAACCGCGGAGTTCCTGGCTGTGAGTTTACTTATATTCTGCGAAAAAATAAGTTTGAAATATCGATTTTCTCATATTTCAGGTGTGATATGCTGATATATTTTCAGGAGTTCTAGGCTTGCTTTTAGTCTTAAATGATAGCTCTTGCTTAGATTAGTTCAAAACCGCGGAGTTCCCGTCTCTGTGCTGCCTTTTTTATTACGAAAAAATTTTACTCTGAAAATTTAAATTTTCTCAAATTTCAGGTGCGATATGCTGATATATTTTCAGGAGTTCTAGACTTGCTTTTAGTCTTAAATGATAGCTCATGCTTAGATTAGTTCAAAACCGCGGAGTTCCCGTCTCTGTGCTGCCTTTTTTATTACGAAAAAATTTCGCCCTAAAAATTTAAATTTTCTCAAATTTCAGGTGCGATATGCTGATATATTTTCAGGAGTTCTAGACTTGATTTTAGTCTTAATTGATAGCTCATGCTTAGATTAGTTCAAAACCACGGAGTTCCCGTCTCTGTGCTGCCTTTTTCGTAACGAAAAAAATTAACTCTGAAATTTCGATTTTCTCAAATTTTAGGTGTGATATGCTGATATATTTTCAGGAGTTCTTGGCTTGTTATTGGTCTCAAATAATAGCACAAGCTTGGTTTCGTCGAAAACCGCGGAGTTCCCGTCTCTGTGCTGCCTTTTTTATTACCAAAAATTTTTATTCTGGAAATTTAAGTTTTCTCAAATTTCAGGTTTGATATGCTGATATATTTTCAGGAGTTATTGGCTTGTTATTATTCTCAAATGATAGCTTAAGCTTGGTTTCGTCCAAAACCGCGGAGTTCCTGGCTCTGAGTTTACTTATGTTCTGCGAAAAAATAAGTTTGAAATATCGATTTTATCATATTTCAGGTGTGATATGCTGATATATTTTCAGGAGTTCTTGGCTTGTCATTGGTCTCAAATGATAGCTCAAGCTTGGTTCCGTCAAAAACCGCGGAGTTCCCGTCTCTGTGCTGCCTTTTTTATTACGAAAAATTTAAATTTTCTTAAATTTCAGGTGTGATATGCTGATATATTTTCAGGAGTTTATGGCTTGTTTTTAGTCTTAAATGATAGCTAATGCTTAGATTAGTTCAAAACCGCGGAGTTCCTGTCTCTGTGCTGCCTTTTTTGTAACGAAAAAAATTAACTCTGAAATTTCGATTTTCTCAAATTTTAGGTGTGATATGCTGATATATTTTCAGGAGTTCTTGGCTTGTTATTGGTCTCAAATGATAGCACAAGCTTGTTTTCGTCGAAAACCGCGAAGTTACCGTCTCTGTGCTGCCTTTTTTATTAACAAAAAATTTTTATTCTGAAAATTTAAGTTTTCTCAAATTTCAGGTGTGATATGCTGATATATTTTCAGGAGTTATTGGCTTGTTATTGGTCTCAAATGATAGCTTAAGCTTAGAGTAGTTCAAAACCGCGGAGTTCCTGGCTCTGAGTTTACTTATGTTCTGCGAAAAACGAAGTTTGAAATATCGATTTTCTCATATTTCAGGTGTGATATGCTGATATATTTTCAGGAGTTCTAGGCTTGCTTTTAGTCTTTAATGATAGCTCATGCTTAGATTAGTTCAAAACCACGGAGTTCCCGTCTCTGTGCTGCCTTTTTTATTACGAAAAAATTTTACTCTGAAAATTTAAATTTTCTCAAATTTCAGGTGCGATATGCTGATATATTTTCAGGAGTTCTAGGCTTGATTTTAGTCTTAAATGATAGCTCATGCTTAGATTAGTTCAAAACCACGGAGTTCCCGTCTCTGTGCTGCCTTTTTCGTAACGAAAAAAATTAACTCTGAAATTTCGATTTTCTCAAACTTTAGGTGTGATATGCTGATATATTTTCAGGAGTTCTTGGCTTGTTATTAGTCTCAAATAATAGCACAAGCTTGGTTTCGTCGAAAACCGCGAAGTTCCCGTCTCTGTGCTGCCTTTTTTATTACCAAAAAATTTTTATTCTGAAAATTTAAGTTTTCTCAAATTTCAGGTGTGATATGCTGATATATTTTCAGGATTTATTGGCTTGTTATTGGTTTCAAATGATAGCTTAAGCTTGGTTTCGTCCAAAACCGCCGAGTTCCTGGCTCTGAGTTTACTTATGTTCTGCGAAAAAATAAGTTTGAAATATCGATTTTCTCATATTTCAGGTGTGATATGCTGATATATTTTCAGGAGTTCTTGGCTTGTCATTGGTCTCAAATGATAGCTCAAGCTTGGTTCCGTCCAAAACCGCGGAGTTCCCGTCTCTGTGCTGCCTTTTTTATTACGAAAAAATTTTATTCTGAAAATTTAAATTTTCTTAAATTTCAGGTGTGATATGCTGATATATTTTCAGGAGTTTATGGCTTGTTTTTAGTCTTAAATGATAGCTCATGCTTAGATTAGTTCAAAACCGCGGAGTTCCTGTCTCTGTGCTGCCTTTTTTGTAACGAAAAAAATTAACTCTGAAATTTCGATTTTCTCAAATTTTAGGTGTGATATGCTGATATATTTTCAGGAGTTCTTGGCTTGTTATTGGTCTCAAATGATAGCACAAGCTTGGTTTCGTCGAAAACCGCGAAGTTACCGTCTCTGTGCTGCCTTTTTTATTAACAAAAAATTTTTATTCTGAAAATTTAAGTTTTCTCAAATTTCAGGTGTGATATGCTGATATATTTTCAGGAGTTATTGGCTTGTTATTGGTCTCAAATGATAGCTTAAGCTTAGAGTAGTTCAAAACCGCGGAGTTCCTGGCTCTGAGTTTACTTATGTTCTGCGAAAAAATAAGTTTGAAATATCGATTTTCTCATATTTCAGGTGTGATATGCTGATATATTTTCAGGAGTTCTAGGCTTGCTTTTAGTCTTTAATGATAGCTCATGCTTAGATTAGTTCAAAACCGCGGAGTTCCCGTCTCTGTGCTGCCTTTTTTATTACGAAAAAATTTTACTCTGAAAATTTAAATTTTCTCAAATTTCAGGTGCGATATGCTGATATATTTTCAGGAGTTCTAGGCTTGATTTTAGTCTTAAATGATAGCTCATGCTTAGATTAGTTCAAAACCACGGAGTTCCCGTCTCTGTGCTGCCTTTTTCGTAACGAAAAAAATTAACTCTGAAATTTCGATTTTCTCAAACTTTAGGTGTGATATGCTGATATATTTTCAGGAGTTCTTGGCTTGTTATTAGTCTCAAATAATAGCACAAGCTTGGTTTCGTCGAAAACCGCGAAGTTCCCGTCTCTGTGCTGCCTTTTTTATTACCAAAAAATTTTTATTCTGAAAATTTAAGTTTTCTCAAATTTCAGGTGTGATATGCTGATATATTTTCAGGATTTATTGGCTTGTTATTGGTTTCAAATGATAGCTTAAGCTTGGTTTCGTCCAAAACCGCGGAGTTCCTGGCTCTGAGTTTACTTATGTTCTGCGAAAAAATAAGTTTGAAATATCGATTTTCTCATATTTCAGGTGTGATATGCTGATATATTTTCAGGAGTTCTTGGCTTGTCATTGGTCTCAAATGATAGCTCAAGCTTGGTTCCGTCCAAAACCGCGGAGTTCCCGTCTCTGTGCTGCCTTTTTTATTACGAAAAAATTTTATTCTGAAAATTTAAATTTTCTTAAATTTCAGGTGTGATATGCTGATATATTTTCAGGAGTTTATGGCTTGTTTTTAGTCTTAAATGATAGCTCATGCTTAGATTAGTTCAAAACCGCGGAGTTCCTGTCTCTGTGCTGCCTTTTTTGTAACGAAAAAAATTAACTCTGAAATTTCGATTTTCTCAAATTTTAGGTGTGATATGCTGATATATTTTCAGGAGTTCTTGGCTTGTTATTGGTCTCAAATGATAGCACAAGCTTGGTTTCGTCGAAAACCGCGAAGTTACCGTCTCTGTGCTGCCTTTTTAATTAACAAAAAATGTTTATTCTGAAAATTTAAGTTTTCTCAAATTTCAGGTGTGATATGCTGATATATTTTCAGGAGTTATTGGCTTGTTATTGGTCTCAAATGATAGCTTAAGCTTAGAGTAGTTCAAAACCGCGGAGTTCCTGGCTCTGAGTTTACTTATGTTCTGCGAAAAAATAAGTTTGAAATATCGATTTTCTCATATTTCAGGTGTGATATGCTGATATATTTTCAGGAGTTCTAGGCTTGCTTTTAGTCTTTAATGATAGCTCATGCTTAGATTAGTTCAAAACCGCGGAGTTCCCGTCTCTGTGCTGCCTTTTTTATTACGAAAAAATTTTACTCTGAAAATTTAAATTTTCTCAAATTTCAGGTGCGATATGCTGATATATTTTCAGGAGTTCTAGGCTTGATTTTAGTCTTAAATGATAGCTCATGCTTAGATTAGTTCAAAACCACGGAGTTCCCGTCTCTGTGCTGCCTTTTTCGTAACGAAAAAAATTAACTCTGAAATTTCGATTTTCTCAAATTTTAGGTGTGATATGCTGATATATTTTCAGGAGTTCTTGGCTTGTTATTAGTCTCAAATAATAGCACAAGCTTGGTTTCGTCGAAAACCGCGAAGTTCCCGTCTCTGTGCTGCCTTTTTTATTACCAAAAAATTTTTATTCTGAAAATTTAAGTTTTCTCAAATTTCAGGTGTGATATGCTGATATATTTTCAGGATTTATTGGCTTGTTATTGGTTTCAAATGATAGCTTAAGCTTGGTTTCGTCCAAAACCGCGGAGTTCCTGGCTCTGAGTTTACTTATGTTCTGCGAAAAAATAAGTTTGAAATATCGATTTTCTCATATTTCAGGTGTGATATGCTGATATATTTTCAGGAGTTCTTGGCTTGTCATTGGTCTCAAATGATAGCTCAAGCTTGGTTCCGTCCAAAACCGCGGAGTTCCCGTCTCTGTGCTGCCTTTTTTATTACGAAAAAATTTTATTCTGAAAATTTAAATTTTCTTAAATTTCAGGTGTGATATGCTGATATATTTTCAGGAGTTTATGGCTTGTTTTTAGTCTTAAATGATAGCTCATGCTTAGATTAGTTCAAAACCGCGGAGTTCCTGTCTCTGTGCTGCCTTTTTTGTAACGAAAAAAATTAACTCTGAAATTTCGATTTTCTCAAATTTTAGGTGTGATATGCTGATATATTTTCAGGAGTTCTTGGCTTGTTATTGGTCTCAAATGATAGCACAAGCTTGGTTTCGTCGAAAACCGCGAAGTTACCGTCTCTGTGCTGCCTTTTTTATTAACAAAAAATTTTTATTCTGAAAATTTAAGTTTTCTCAAATTTCAGGTGTGATATGCTGATATATTTTCAGGAGTTATTGGCTTGTTATTGGTCTCAAATGATAGCTTAAGCTTAGAGTAGTTCAAAACCGCGGAGTTCCTGGCTCTGAGTTTACTTATGTTCTGCGAAAAAATAAGTTTGAAATATCGATTTTCTCATATTTCAGGTGTGATATGCTGATATATTTTCAGGAGTTCTAGGCTTGCTTTTAGTCTTTAATGATAGCTCATGCTTAGATTAGTTCAAAACCGCGGAGTTCCCGTCTCTGTGCTGCCTTTTTTATTACGAAAAAATTTTACTCTGAAAATTTAAATTTTCTCAAATTTCAGGTGCGATATGCTGATATATTTTCAGGAGTTCTAGGCTTGATTTTAGTCTTAAATGATAGCTCATGCTTAGGTTAGTTCAAAACCACGGAGTTCCCGTCTATGTGCTGCCTTTTTCGTAACGAAAAAAATTAACTCTGAAATTTTGATTTTCTCAAATTTTAGGTGTGATATGCTGATATATTTTCAGGAGTTCTTGGCTTGTTATTAGTCTCAAATAATAGCACAAGCTTGGTTTTGTCGAAAACCGCGAAGTTCCCGTCTCTGTGCTGCCTTTTTTATTACCAAAAAATTTTTATTCTGAAAATTTAAGTTTTCTCAAATTTCAGGTGTGATATGCTGATATATTTTCAGGATTTATTGGCTTGTTATTGGTTTCAAATGATAGCTTAAGCTTGGTTTCGTCCAAAACCGCGGAGTTCCTGGCTCTGAGTTTACTTATGTTCTGCGAAAAAATAAGTTTGAAATATCGATTTTCTCATATTTCAGGTGTGATATGCTGATATATTTTCAGGAGTTCTTGGCTTGTCATTGGTCTCAAATGATAGCTCAAGCTTGGTTCCGTCCAAAACCGCGGAGTTCCCGTCTCTGTGCTGCCTTTTTTATTACGAAAAAATTTTATTCTGAAAATTTAAATTTTCTTAAATTTCAGGTGTGATATGCTGATATATTTTCAGGAGTTTATGGCTTGTTTTTAGTCTTAAATGATAGCTCATGCTTAGATTAGTTCAAAACCGCGGAGTTCCTGTCTCTGTGCTGCCTATTTGTAACGAAAAAAATTAACTCTGAAATTTCGATTTTCTCAAATTTTAGGTGTGATATGCTGATATATTTTCAGGAGTTCTTGGCTTGTTATTGGTCTCAAATGATAGCACAAGCTTGGTTTCGTCGAAAACCGCGAAGTTACCGTCTCTGTGCTGCCTTTTTTATTAACAAAAAATTTTTATTCTGAAAATTTAAGTTTTCTCAAATTTCAGGTGTGATATGCTGATATATTTTCAGGAGTTATTGGCTTGTTATTGGTCTCAAATGATAGCTTAAGCTTAGAGTAGTTCAAAACCGCGGAGTTCCTGGCTCTGAGTTTACTTATGTTCTGCGAAAAAATAAGTTTGAAATATCGATTTTCTCATATTTCAGGTGTGATATGCTGATATATTTTCAGGAGTTCTAGGCTTGCTTTTAGTCTTTAATGATAGCTCATGCTTAGATTAGTTCAAAACCGCGGAGTTCCCGTCTCTGTGCTGCCTTTTTTATTACGAAAAAATTTTACTCTGAAAATTTAAATTTTCTCAAATTTCAGGTGCGATATGCTGATATATTTTCAGGAGTTCTAGGCTTGATTTTAGTCTTAAATGATAGCTCATGCTTAGATTAGTTCAAAACCCTGGAGTTCCCGTCTCTGTGCTGCCTTTTTCGTAACGAAAAAAATTAACTCTGAAATTTCGATTTTCTCAAACTTTAGGCGTGATATGCTGATATATTTTCAGGAGTTCTTGGCTTGTTATTAGTCTCAAATAATAGCACAAGCTTGGTTTCGTCGAAAACCGCGAAGTTCCCGTCTCTGTGCTGCCTTTTTTATTACCAAAAAATTTTTATTCTGAAAATTTAAGTTTTCTCAAATTTCAGGTGTGATATGCTGATATATTTTCAGGATTTATTGGCTTGTTATTGGTTTCAAATGATAGCTTAAGCTTGGTTTCGTCCAAAACCGCGGAGTTCCTGGCTCTGAGTTTACTTATGTTCTGCGAAAAAATAAGTTTGAAATATCGATTTTCTCATATTTCAGGTGTGATATGCTGATATATTTTCAGGAGTTCTTGGCTTGTCATTGGTCTCAAATGATAGCTCAAGCTTGGTTCCGTCCAAAACCGCGGAGTTCCCGTCTCTGTGCTGCCTTTTTTATTACGAAAAAATTTTATTCTGAAAATTTAAATTTTCTTAAATTTCAGGTGTGATATGCTGATATATTTTCAGGAGTTTATGGCTTGTTTTTAGTCTTAAATGATAGCTCATGCTTAGATTAGTTCAAAACCGCGGAGTTCCTGTCTCTGTGCTGCCTTTTTTGTAACGAAAAAAATTAACTCTGAAATTTCGATTTTCTCAAATTTTAGGTGTGATATGCTGATATATTTTCAGGAGTTCTTGGCTTGTTATTGGTCTCAAATGATAGCACAAGCTTGGTTTCGTCGAAAACCGCGAAGTTACCGTCTCTGTGCTGCCTTTTTTATTAACAAAAAATGTTTAATCTGAAAATTTAAGTTTTCTCAAATTTCAGGTGTGATATGCTGATATATTTTCAGGAGTTATTGGCTTGTTATTGGTCTCAAATGATAGCTTAAGCTTAGAGTAGTTCAAAACCGCGGAGTTCCTGGCTCTGAGTTTACTTATGTTCTGCGAAAAAATAAGTTTGAAATATCGATTTTCTCATATTTCAGGTGTGATATGCTGATATATTTTCAGGAGTTCTAGGCTTGCTTTTAGTCTTTAATGATAGCTCATGCTTAGATTAGTTCAAAACCGCGGAGTTCCCGTCTCTGTGCTGCCTTTTTTATTACGAAAAATTTTTACTCTGAAAATTTAAATTTTCTCAAATTTCAGGTGCGATATGCTGATATATTTTCAGGAGTTCTAGGCTTGATTTTAGTCTTAAATGATAGCTCATGCTTAGATTAGTTCAAAACCACGGAGTTTTCGTCTCTGTGCTGCCTTTTTCGTAACGAAAAAAATTAACTCTGAACTTTCGATTTTCTCAAATTTTAGGTGTGATATGCTGATATATTTTCAGGAGTTCTTGGCTTGTTATTGGTCTCAAATGATAGCACAAGCTTGGTTTCGTCGAAAACCGCGAAGTTACCGTCTCTGTGCTGCCTTTTTTATTAACAAAAAATGTTTAATCTGAAAATTTAAGTTTTCTCAAATTTCAGGTGTGATATGCTGATATATTTTCAGGAGTTATTGGCTTGTTATTGGTCTCAAATGATAGCTTAAGCTTAGAGTAGTTCAAAACCGCGGAGTTCCTGGCTCTGACTTTACTTATGTTCTGCGAAAAAATAAGTTTGAAATATCGATTTTCTCATATTTCAGGTGTGATATGCTGATATAATTTCAGGAGTTCTAGGCTTGCTTTTAGTCTTTAATGATAGCTCATGCTTAGATTAGTTCAAAACCGCGGAGTTCCCGTCTCTGTGCTGCCTTTTTTATTACGAAAAATTTTTACTCTGAAAATTTAAATTTTCTCAAATTTCAGGTGCGATATGCTGATATATTTTCAGGAGTTCTAGGCTTGATTTTAGTCTTAAATGATAGCTCATGCTTAGATTAGTTCAAAACCACGGAGTTTTCGTCTCTGTGCTGCCTTTTTCGTAACGAAAAAAATTAACTCTGAAATTTCGATTTTCTCAAACTTTAGGTGTGATATGCTGATATATTTTCAGGAGTTCTTGGCTTGTTATTGGTCTCAAATAATAGCACAAGCTTGGTTTCGTCGAAAACCGCGAAGTTCCCGTCTCTGTGCTGCCTTTTTTATTACCAAAAAATGTTTATTCTGAAAATTTAAGTTTTCTCAAAGTACAGGTGTGATATGCTGATATATTTTCAGGAGTTATTGGCTTGTTATTGGTCTCAAATGATAGCTTAAGCTTGGTTTCGTCCAAAACCGCGAAGTTCCTGGCTCTGAGTTTAATTATGTTCTGCGAAAAAATAAGTTTGAAATATCGATTTTCTCATATTTCAGGTGTGATATGCTGATATATTTTCAGGAGTTCTAGGCTTGCTTTTGGTCTCAAACGATAGCTCATGCTTGGTTTCGTACAAAACCGCGTAGTTCCTGGCTCTGACTGTACTTATGTTCTATGAAAAAAATAAGTCTGAAATTTCGATTTTCTCAAATTTAAGATGTGATATGCTGATATATTTTCAGGAATTTGGGGCTTGTTTTTAGTCTCAAACGATAGCTTATGCTCGGTTACGTACAAAACCTTGCAGTTCCTGGCTCTGCGCTGCCTTTTTTTATTACGAAAAAAATTACTCTGTAATTTAGATTTTCTCAAATTTCAGGTGTGATAAGCTGATATATTTTCAGGAGTTCTAGGCGTTTTTTTGGTCTTAAGCGACGCAGTTCCAGGCTCTGTACTGCCATTTTTATAACGAAAAAATTTTAATCTGAAAATTTAAATTTTCTCAAACTTCAGGTGTGATATGCTGATATATTTTCAGGAGTTCCTGGCTTGTTATTGGTCTCAAATGATAGCTCAAGCTTGGTTTCGTACAAAACCGCGGAGTTGCTGTCTCTGTGCTGCCTTTTTTATTACGAAAAAAATTTACTCTGACAATTTAAATTTTCTCAAACTTCAGGTGCGATATGCTGATATATTTTCAGGAGTTTATGGCTTGTTTTTAGTCTTAAATGATAGCTTATGCTTAGATTAGTTCAAAACCGCGGAGTTCCCGTCTCTGTACTCCCTTTTTTGTAACGAAAAAAATTAACTCTGAAATTTCGATTTTCTCAAATTTTAGGTGTGATATGCTGAGATATTTTCAGGAGTTCTAGGATTGTTTTTAGTCTTAAATGATAGACCATGCTTAGATTATTTCAATACCGCGGAGTTCCCGTCTCTGTTCAGCCTTTTTTGTAACGAAAAAAATTAACCCTGAAATTTCGATTTTCTCAAATTTTAGGTGTGATATGCTGATATATTAACAGGAGTTCTTGGCTTGTGATTGGTTTCAAATGATAGCACAAGCCTGGTTTCGTTCAAAACCGCGGAGGTCCCGTCTCTGTGCTGCCTTTTTTATTACGAAAAAATTTTACTCTGAAAATTTAAATTTTCTCAAATTTCAGGTGCGATATGCTGATATATTTTCAGGAGTTCTAGGCTTGATTTTAGTCTTAAATGATAGCTCATGCTTAGATTAGTTCAAAACCACGGAGTTCCCGTCTCTGTGCTGCCTTTTTCGTAACGAAAAAAATTAACTCTGAAATTTCGATTTTCTCAAACTTTAGGTGTGATATGCTGATATATTTTCAGGAGTTCTTGGCTTGTTATTAGTCTCAAATTATAACACAAGCTTGGTTTCGTCGAAAACCGCGAAGTTCCCGTCTCTGTGCTGCCTTTTTTATTACCAAAAAATTTTTATTCTGAAAATTTAAGTTTTCTCAAATTTCAGGTGTGATATGCTGATATATTTTCAGGATTTATTGGCTTGTTATTGGTTTCAAATGATAGCTTAAGCTTGGTTTCGTCCAAAACCGCGGAGTTCCTGGCTCTGAGTTTACTTATGTTCTGCGAAAAAATAAGTTTGAAATATCGATTTTCTCATATTTCAGGTGTGATATGCTGATATATTTTCAGGAGTTCTTGGCTTGTCATTGGTCTCAAATGATAGCTCAAGCTTGGTTCCGTCCAAAACCGCGGAGTTCCCGTCTCTGTGCTGCCTTTTTTATTACGAAAAAATTTTATTCTGAAAATTTAAATTTTCTTAAATTTCAGGTGTGATATGCTGATATATTTTCAGGAGTTTATGGCTTGTTTTTAGTCTTAAATGATAGCTCATGCTTAGATTAGTTCAAAACCGCGGAGTTCCTGTCTCTGTGCTGCCTTTTTTGTAACGAAAAAAATTAACTCTGAAATTTCGATTTTCTCAAATTTTAGGTGTGATATGCTGATATATTTTCAGGAGTTCTTGGCTTGTTATTGGTCTCAAATGATAGCACAAGCTTGGTTTCGTCGAAAACCGCGAAGTTACCGTCTCTGTGCTGCCTTTTTAATTAACAAAAAATTTTTATTCTGAAAATTTAAGTTTTCTCAAATTTCAGGTGTGATATGCTGATATATTTTCAGGAGTTATTGGCTTGTTATTGGTCTCAAATGATAGCTTAAGCTTAGAGTAGTTCAAAACCGGGGAGTTCCTGGCTCTGAGTTTACTTATGTTCTGTGAAAAAATAAGTTTGAAATATCGATTTTCTCATATTTCAGGTGTGATATGCTGATATATTTTCAGGAGTTCTAGGCTTGCTTTTAGTCTTTAATGATAGCTCATGCTTAGATTAGTTCAAAACCGCGGAGTTCCCGTCTCTGTGCTGCCTTTTTTATTACGAAAAATTTTTACTCTGAAAATTTAAATTTTCTCAAATTTCAGGTGCGATATGCTGATATATTTTCAGGAGTTCTAGGCTTGATTTTAGTCTTAAATGATAGCTCATGCTTAGATTAGTTCAAAACCACGGAGTTTTCGTCTCTGTGCTGCCTTTTTCGTAACGAAAAAAATTAACTCTGAAATTTCGATTTTCTCAAATTTTAGGTGTGATATGCTGATATATTTTCAGGAGTTCTTGGCTTGTTATTGGTCTCAAATGATAGCACAAGCTTGGTTTCGTCGAAAACCGCGAAGTTACCGTCTCTGTGCTGCCTTTTTTATTAACAAAAAATGTTTAATCTGAAAATTTAAGTTTTCTCAAATTTCAGGTGTGATATGCTGATATATTTTCAGGAGTTATTGGCTTGTTATTGGTCTCAAATGATAGCTTAAGCTTAGAGTAGTTCAAAACCGCGGAGTTCCTGGCTCTGACTTTACTTATGTTCTGCGAAAAAATAAGTTTGAAATATCGATTTTCTCATATTTCAGGTGTGATATGCTGATATAATTTCAGGAGTTCTAGGCTTGCTTTTAGTCTTTAATGATAGCTCATGCTTAGATTAGTTCAAAACCGCGGAGTTCCCGTCTCTGTGCTGCCTTTTTTATTACGAAAAATTTTTACTCTGAAAATTTAAATTTTCTCAAATTTCAGGTGCGATATGCTGATATATTTTCAGGAGTTCTAGGCTTGATTTTAGTCTTAAATGATAGCTCATGCTTAGATTAGTTCAAAACCACGGAGTTTTCGTCTCTGTGCTGCCTTTTTCGTAACGAAAAAAATTAACTCTGAAATTTCGATTTTCTCAAACTTTAGGTGTGATATGCTGATATATTTTCAGGAGTTCTTGGCTTGTTATTGGTCTCAAATAATAGCACAAGCTTGGTTTCGTCGAAAACCGCGAAGTTCCCGTCTCTGTGCTGCCTTTTTTATTACCAAAAAATGTTTATTCTGAAAATTTAAGTTTTCTCAAAGTACAGGTGTGATATGCTGATATATTTTCAGGAGTTATTGGCTTGTTATTGGTCTCAAATGATAGCTTAAGCTTGGTTTCGTCCAAAACCGCGAAGTTCCTGGCTCTGAGTTTAATTATTTTCTGCGAAAAAATAAGTTTGAAATATCGATTTTCTCATATTTCAGGTGTGATATGCTGATATATTTTCAGGAGTTCTAGGCTTGCTTTTGGTCTCAAACGATAGTTCATGCTTGGTTTCGTACAAAACCGCGTAGTTCCTGGCTCTGACTGTACTTATGTTCTATGAAAAAAATAAGTCTGAAATTTCGATTTTCTCAAATTTAAGATGTGATATGCTGATATATTTTCAGGAATTTGGGGCTTGTTTTTAGTCTCAAACGATAGCTTATGCTCGGTTACGTACAAAACCTTGCAGTTCCTGGCTCTGCGCTGCCTTTTTTTATTACGAAAAAAATTACTCTGTAATTTAGATTTTCTCAAATTTCAGGTGTGATAAGCTGATATATTTTCAGGAGTTCTAGGCGTTTTTTTGGTCTTAAGCGACGCAGTTCCAGGCTCTGTACTGCCATTTTTATAAAGAAAAAATTTTAATCTGAAAATTTAAATTTTCTCAAACTTCAGGTGTGATATGCTGATATATTTTCAGGAGTTCCTGGCTTGTTATTGGTCTCAAATGATAGCTCAAGCTTGGTTTCGTACAAAACCGCGGAGTTGCTGTCTCTGTGCTGCCTTTTTTATTACGAAAAAAATTTACTCTGACAATTTAAATTTTCTCAAACTTCAGGTGCGATATGCTGATATATTTTCAGGAGTTTATGGCTTGTTTTTAGTCTTAAATGATAGCTTATGCTTAGATTAGTTCAAAACCGCGGAGTTCCCGTCTCTGTACTCCCTTTTTTGTAACGAAAAAAATTAACTCTGAAATTTCGATTTTCTCAAATTTTAGGTGTGATATGCTGAGATATTTTCAGGAGTTCTAGGATTGTTTTTAGTCTTAAATGATAGACCATGCTTAGATTATTTCAATACCGCGGAGTTCCCGTCTCTGTTCAGCCTTTTTTGTAACGAAAAAAATTAACCCTGAAATTTCGATTTTCTCAAATTTTAGGTGTGATATGCTGATATATTAACAGGAGTTCTTGGCTTGTGATTGGTTTCAAATGATAGCACAAGCCTGGTTTCGTTCAAAACCGCGGAGGTCCCGTCTCTGTGCTGCCTTTTTTATTACGAAAAAATTTTACTCTGAAAATTTAAATTTTCTCAAATTTCAGGTGCGATATGCTGATATATTTTCAGGAGTTCTAGGCTTGATTTTAGTCTTAAATGATAGCTCATGCTTAGATTAGTTCAAAACCACGGAGTTCCCGTCTCTGTGCTGCCTTTTTCGTAACGAAAAAAATTAACTCTGAAATTTCGATTTTCTCAAACTTTAGGTGTGATATGCTGATATATTTTCAGGAGTTCATGGCTTGTTATTAGTCTCAAATAATAACACAAGCTTGGTTTCGTCGAAAACCGCGAAGTTCCCGTCTCTGTGCTGCCTTTTTTATTACCAAAAAATTTTTATTCTGAAAATTTAAGTTTTCTCAAATTTCAGGTGTGATATGCTGATATATTTTCAGGATTTATTGGCTTGTTATTGGTTTCAAATGATAGCTTAAGCTTGGTTTCGTCCAAAACCGCGGAGTTCCTGGCTCTGAGTTTACTTATGTTCTGCGAAAAAATAAGTTTGAAATATCGATTTTCTCATATTTCAGGTGTGATATGCTGATATATTTTCAGGAGTTCTTGGCTTGTCATTGGTCTCAAATGATAGCTCAAGCTTGGTTCCGTCCAAAACCGCGGAGTTCCCGTCTCTGTGCTGCCTTTTTTATTACGAAAAAATTTTATTCTGAAAATTTAAATTTTCTTAAATTTCAGGTGTGATATGCTGATATATTTTCAGGAGTTTATGGCTTGTTTTTAGTCTTAAATGATAGCTCATGCTTAGATTAGTTCAAAACCGCGGAGTTCCTGTCTCTGTGCTGCCTTTTTTGTAACGAAAAAAATTAACTCTGAAATTTTTGATTTTCTCAAATTTTAGGTGTGATATGCTGATATATTTTCAGGAGTTCTTGGCTTGTTATTGGTCTCAAATGATAGCACAAGCTTGGTTTCGTCGAAAACCGCGAAGTTACCGTCTCTGTGCTGCCTTTTTAATTAACAAAAAATTTTTATTCTGAAAATTTAAGTTTTCTCAAATTTCAGGTGTGATATGCTGATATATTTTCAGGAGTTATTGGCTTGTTATTGGTCTCAAATGATAGCTTAAGCTTAGAGTAGTTCAAAACCGGGGAGTTCCTGGCTCTGAGTTTACTTATGTTCTGTGAAAAAATAAGTTTGAAATATCGATTTTCTCATATTTCAGGTGTGATATGCTGATATATTTTCAGGAGTTCTAGGCTTGCTTTTAGTCTTTAATGATAGCTCATGCTTAGATTAGTTCAAAACCGCGGAGTTCCCGTCTCTGTGCTGCCTTTTTTATTACGAAAAAATTTTAATCTGAAAATTTAAATTTTCTCAAATTTCAGGTGCGATATGCTGATATATTTTCAGGAGTTCTAGGCTTGATTTTAGTCTTAAATGATAGCTCATGCTTAGATTAGTTCAAAACCACGGAGTTCCCGTCTCTGTGCTGCCTTTTTCGTAACGAAAAAAATTAACTCTGAAATTTCGATTTTCTCAAAGTTTAGGTGTGATATGCTGATATATTTTCAGGAGTTCTTGGCTTGTTATTAGTCTCAAATAATAGCACAAGCTTGGTTTCGTCGAAAACCGCGAAGTTCCCGTCTCTGTGCTGCCTTTTTTATTACCAAAAAATTTTTATTCTAAAAATTTAAGTTTTCTCAAATTTCAGGTGTGATATGCTGATATATTTTCAGGATTTATTGGCTTGTTATTGGTTTCAAATGATAGCTTAAGCTTGGTTTCGTCCAAAACCGCGGAGTTCCTGGCTCTGAGTTTACTTATGTTCTGCGAAAAAATAAGTTTGAAATATCGATTTTCTCATATTTCAGGTGTGATATGCTGATATATTTTCAGGAGTTCTTGGCTTGTCATTGGTCTCAAATGATAGCTCAAGCTTGGTTCCGTCCAAAACCGCGGAGTTCCCGTCTCTGTGCTGCCTTTTTTATTACGAAAAAATTTTATTCTGAAAATTTAAATTTTCTTAAATTTCAGGTGTGATATGCTGATATATTTTCAGGAGTTTATGGCTTGTTTTTAGTCTTAAATGATAGCTCATGCTTAGATTAGTTCAAAACCGCGGAGTTCCTGTCTCTGTGCTGCCTTTTTTGTAACGAAAAAAATTAACTCTGAAATTTCGATTTTCTCAAATTTTAGGTGTGATATGCTGATATATTTTCAGGAGTTCTTGGCTTGTTATTGGTCTCAAATGATAGCACAAGCTTGGTTTCGTCGAAAACCGCGAAGTTACCGTCTCTGTGCTGCCTTTTTTATTAACAAAAAATTTTTATTCTGAAAATTTAAGTTTTCTCAAATTTCAGGTGTGATATGCTGATATATTTTCAGGAGTTATTGGCTTGTTATTGGTCTCAAATGATAGCTTAAGCTTAGAGTAGTTCAAAACCGCGGAGTTCCTGGCTCTGAGTTTACTTATGTTCTGCGAAAAAATAAGTTTGAAATATCGATTTTCTCATATTTCAGGTGTGATATGCTGATATATTTTCAGGAGTTCTAGGCTTGCTTTTAGTCTTTAATGATAGCTCATGCTTAGATTAGTTCAAAACCGCGGCGTTCCCGTCTCTGTGCTGCCTTTTTTATTACGAAAAAATTTTACTCTGAAAATTTAAATTTTCTCAAATTTCAGGTGCGATATGCTGATATATTTTCAGGAGTTCTAGGCTTGATTTTAGTCTTAAATGATAGCTCATGCTTAGATTAGTTCAAAACCACGGAGTTCCCGTCTCTGTGCTGCCTTTTTCGTAACGAAAAAAATTAACTCTGAAATTTCGATTTTCTCAAACTTTAGGTGTGATATGCTGATATATTTTCAGGAGTTCTTGTCTTGTTATTAGTCTCAAATAATAGCACAAGCTTGGTTTCGTCGAAAACCGCGAAACTCCCGTCTCTGTGCTGCCTTTTTTATTACCAAAAAATTTTTATTCTGAAAATTTAAGTTTTCTCAAATTTCAGGTGTGATATGCTGATATATTTTCAGGATTTATTGGCTTGTTATTGGTCTCAAATGATAGCTTAAGCTTAGAGTAGTTCAAAACCGCGGAGTTCCTGGCTCTGAGTTTACTTATGTTCTGCGAAAAAATAAGTTTGAAATATCGATTTTCTCATATTTCAGGTGTGATATGCTGATATATTTTCAGGAGTTCTAGGCTTGCTTTTAGTCTTTAATGATAGCTCATGCTTAGATTAGTTCAAAACCGCGGAGTTCCCGTCTCTGTGCTGCCTTTTTTATTACGAAAAATTTTTACTCTGAAAATTTAAATTTTCTCAAATTTCAGGTGCGATATGCTGATATATTTTCAGGAGTTCTAGGCTTGATTTTAGTCTTAAATGATAGCTCATGCTTAGATTAGTTTAAAACCACGGAGTTTTCGTCTCTGTGCTGCCTTTTTCGTAACGAAAAAAATTAACTCTGAAATTTCGATTTTCTCAAACTTTAGGTGTTATATGCTGATATATTTTCAGGAGTTCTTGGCTTGTTATTGGTCTCAAATAATAGCACAAGCTTGGTTTCGTCGAAAACCGCGAAGTTCCCGTCTCTGTGCTGCCTTTTTTATTACCAAAAAATGTTTATTCTGAATATTTAAGTTTTTTCAAAGTTCAGGTGTGATATGCTGATATATTTTCAGGATTTATTGGCTTCTTATTGGTTTCAAATGATAGCTTAAGCTTGGTTTCGTCCAAAACCGCGGAGTTCCTGGCTCTGAGTTTACTTATGTTCTGCGAAAAAATAAGTTTGAAATATCGATTTTCTCATATTTCAGGTGTGATATGCTGATATATTTTCAGGAGTTCTAGGCTTGCTTTTGGTCTCAAACGATAGCTCATGCTTGGTTTCGTACAAAACCGCGTAGTTCCTGGCTCTGACTGTACTTATGTTCTATGAAAAAAATAAGTCTGAAATTTCGATTTTCTCAAATTTAAGATGTGATATGCTGATATATTTTCAGGAATTTGGGGCTTGTTTTTAGTCTCAAACGATAGCTTATGCTCGGTTACGTACAAAAACCTTGCAGTTCCTGGCTCTGCGCTGCCTTTTTTTATTACGAAAAAAATTACTCTGTAATTTTGATTTTCTCAAATTTCAGGTGTGATAAGCTGATATATTTTCAGGAGTTCTAGGCGTTTTTTTGGTCTTAAGCGACGCAGTTCCAGGCTCTGTACGGCCTTTTTTATAACGAAAAAATTTTAATCTGAAAATTTAAATTTTCTCAAACTTCAGGTGTGATATGCTGATATATTTTCAGGAGTTCCTGGCTTGTTATTGGTCTCAAATGATAGCTCAAGCTTGGTTTCGTACAAAACCGCGGAGTTGCTGTCTCTGTGCTGCCTTTTTTATTACGAAAAAAATTTACTCTGACAATTTAAATTTTCTCAAACTTCAGGTGCGATATGCTGATATATTTTCAGGAGTTTATGGCTTGTTTTTAGTCTTAAATGATAGCTTATGCTTAGATTAGTTCAAAACCGCGGAGTTCCCGTCTCTGTACTCCCTTTTTTGTAACGAAAAAAATTAACTCTGAAATTTCGATTTTCTCAAATTTTAGGTGTGATATGCTGAGATATTTTCAGGAGTTCTAGGATTGTTTTTAGTCTTAAATGATAGATCATGCTTAGATTAGTTCAATACCGCGGAGTTCCCGTCTCTGTTCAGCCTTTTTTTAACGAAAAAAATTAACCCTGAAATTTCGATTTTCTCAAATTTTAGGTGTGATATGCTGATATATTAACAGGAGTTCTTGGCTTGTGATTGGTTTCAAATGATAGCACAAGCCTGGTTTCGTTCAAAACAGCGGAGGTCCCGTCTCTGTGCTGCCTTTTTTATTACGAAAAAATTTTACTCTGAAAATTTAAATTTTCTCAAATTTCAGGTGCGATATGCTGATATATTTTCAGGAGTTCTAGGCTTGATTTTAGTCTTAAATGATAGCTCATGCTTAGATTAGTTCAAAACCACGGAGTTCCCGTCTCTGTGCTGCCTTTTTCGTAACGAAAAAAATTAACTCTGAAATTTCGATTTTCTCAAATTTTAGGTGTGATATGCTGATATATTTTCAGGAGTTCTTGGCTTGTTATTAGTCTCAAATAATAGCACAAGCTTGGTTTCGTCGAAAACCGCGAAGTTCCCGTCTCTGTGCTGCCTTTTTTATTACCAAAAAATTTTTATTCTGAAAATTTAAGTTTTCTCAAATTTCAGGTGTGATATGCTGATATATTTTCAGGATTTATTGGCTTGTTATTGGTTTCAAATGATAGCTTAAGCTTGGTTTCGTCCAAAACCGCGGAGTTCCTGGCTCTGAGTTTACTTATGTTCTGCGAAAAAATAAGTTTGAAATATCGATTTTCTCATATTTCAGGTGTGATATGCTGATATATTTTCAGGAGTTCTAGGCTTGCTTTTGGTCTCAAACGATAGCTCATGCTTGGTTACGTACAAAACCGCGTAGTTCCTGGCTCTGACTGTACTTATGTTCTATGAAAAAAATAAGTCTGAAATTTCGATTTTCTCAAACTTTAGGTGTGATATGCTGATATATTTTCAGGAGTTCTTGGCTTGTCATTGGTCTCAAATGATAGCTCAAGCTTGGTTTCGTCCAAAACCGCGGAGTTCCCGTCTCTGTGCTGCCTTTTTTATTACGAAAAAATTTTATTCTGAAAATTTAAATGTTCTTAAATTTCAGGTGTGACATGCTGATATATTTTCAGGAGTTTATGGCTTGTTTTTAGTCTTAAATGATAGCTCATGCTTAGGTTAGGTCAAAACCGCGGAGTTCCTGTCTCTGTGCTGCCTTTTTTGTAACGAAAAAAATTAACTCTGAAATTTCGATTTTCTCAAATTTTAGGTGTGATATGCTGATATATTTTCAGGAGTTCTTGGCTTGTTATTGGTCTCAAATGATAGCACAAGCTTGGTTTCGTCGAAAACCGCGAAGTTACCGTCTCTGTGCTGCCTTTTTTATTAACAAAAAATTTTTATTCTGAAAATTTAAGTTTTCTCAAATTTCAGGTGTGATATGCTGATATATTTTCAGGAGTTATTGGCTTGTTATTGGTCTCAAATGATAGCTTAAGCTTAGAGTAGTTCAAAACCGCGGAGTTCCTGGCTCTGAGTTTACTTATGTTCTGCGAAAAAATAAGTTTGAAATATCGATTTTCTCATATTTCAGGTGTGATATGCTGATATATTTTCAGGAGTTCTAGGCTTGCTTTTAGTCTTTAATGATAGCTCATGCTTAGATTAGTTCAAAACCGCGGAGTTCCCGTCTCTGTGCTGCCTTTTTTATTACGAAAAAATTTTACTCTGAAAATTTAAATTTTCTCAAATTTCAGGTGCGATATGCTGATATATTTTCAGGAGTTCTAGGCTTGATTTTAGTCTTAAATGATAGCTCATGCTTAGATTAATTCAAAACCACGGAGTTCCCGTCTCTGTGCTGCCTTTTTCGTAACGAAAAAAATTAACTCTGAAATTTCGATTTTCTCAAATTTTAGGTGTGATATGCTGATATATTTTCAGGAGTTCTTGGCTTGTTATTAGTCTCAAATAATAGCACAAGCTTGGTTTCGTCGAAAACCGCGAAGTTCCCGTCTCTGTGCTGCCTTTTTTATTACCAAAAAATTTTTATTCTGAAAATTTAAGTTTTCTCAAATTTCAGGTGTGATATGCTGATATATTTTCAGGATTTATTGGCTTGTTATTGGTTTCAAATGATAGCTTAAGCTTGGTTTCGTCCAAAACCGCGGAGTTCCTGGCTCTGAGTTTACTTATGTTCTGCGAAAAAATAAGTTTGAAATATCGATTTTCTCATATTTCAGGTGTGATATGCTGATATATTTTCAGGAGTTCTTGGCTTGTCATTGGTCTCAAATGATAGCTCAAGCTTGGTTCCGTCCAAAACCGCGGAGTTCCCGTCTCTGTGCTGCCTTTTTTATTACGAAAAAATTTTATTCTGAAAATTTAAATTTTCTTAAATTTCAGGTGTGATATGCTGATATATTTTCAGGAGTTTATGGCTTGTTTTTAGTCTTAAATGATAGCTCATGCTTAGATTAGTTCAAAACCGCGGAGTTCCTGTCTCTGTGCTGCCTTTTTTGTAACGAAAAAAATTAACTCTGAAATTTCGATTTTCTCAAATTTTAGGTGTGATATGCTGATATATTTTCAGGAGTTCTTGGCTTGTTATTGGTCTCAAATGATAGCACAAGCTTGGTTTCGTCGAAAACCGCGAAGTTACCGTCTCTGTGCTGCCTTTTTTATTAACAAAAAATTTTTATTCTGAAAATTTAAGTTTTCTCAAATTTCAGGTGTGATATGCTGATATATTTTCAGGAGTTATTGGCTTGTTATTGGTCTCAAATGATAGCTTAAGCTTAGAGTAGTTCAAAACCGCGGAGTTCCTGGCTCTGAGTTTACTTATGTTCTGCGAAAAAATAAGTTTGAAATATCGATTTTCTCATATTTCAGGTGTGATATGCTGATATATTTTCAGGAGTTCTAGGCTTGCTTTTAGTCTTTAATGATAGCTCATGCTTAGATTAGTTCAAAACCGCGGAGTTCCCATCTCTGTGCTGCCTTTTTTAATACGAAAAATTTTTACTCTGAAATTTTAAATTTTCTCAAATTTCAGGTGCGATATGCTGATATATTTTCAGGAGTTCTAGGCTTGATTTTAGTCTTAAATGATAGCTCATGCTTAGATTAGTTCAAAACCACGGAGTTTTCGTCTCTGTGCTGCCTTTTTCGTAACGAAAAAAATTAACTCTGAAATTTCGTTTTTCTCAAACTTTAGGTGTGATATGCTGATATATTTTCAGGAGTTCTTGGCTTGTTATTGGTCTCAAATAATAGCACAAGCTTGGTTTTGTCGAAAACCGCGAAGTTCCCGTCTCTGTGCTGCCTTTTTTATTACCAAAAAATGTTTATTCTGAAAATTTAAGTTTTCTCAAAGTTCAGGTGTGATATGCTGATATATTTTCAGGAGTTATTGGCTTGTTATTGGTCTCAAATGATAGCTTAAGCTTGGTTTCATCCAAAACCGCGAAGTTCCTGGCTCTGAGTTTAATTATGTTCTGCGAAAAAATAAGTTTGAAATATCGATTTTCTCATATTTCAGGTGTGATATGCTGATATATTTTCAGGAGTTCTAGGCTTGCTTTTGGTCTCAAACGATAGCTCATGCTTGGTTTCGTACAAAACCGCGTAGTTCCTGGCTCTGACTGTACTTATGTTCTATGAAAAAAATAAGTCTGAAATTTCGATTTTCTCAAATTTAAGATGTGATATGCTGATATATTTTCAGGAATTTGGGGCTTGTTTTTAGTCTCAAACGATAGCTTATGCTCGGTTACGTACAAAACCTTGCAGTTCCTGGCTCTGCGCTGCCTTTTTTTATTACGAAAAAAATTACTCTGTAATTTAGATTTTCTCAAATTTCAGGTGTGATAAGCTGATATATTTTCAGGAGTTCTAGGCGTTTTTTTGGTCTTAAGCGACGCAGTTCCAGGCTCTGTACTGCCATTTTTATAACGAAAAAATTTTAATCTGAAAATTTAAATTTTCTCAAACTTCAGGTGTGATATGCTGATATATTTTCAGGAGTTCCTGGCTTGTTATTGGTCTCAAATGATAGCTCAAGCTTGGTTTCGTACAAAACCGCGGAGTTGCTGTCTCTGTGCTGCCTTTTTTATTACGAAAAAAATTTACTCTGACAATTTAAATTTTCTCAAACTTCAGGTGCGATATGCTGATATATTTTCAGGAGTTTATGGCTTGTTTTTAGTCTTTAATGATAGCTTATGCTTAGATTAGTTCAAAACCGCGGAGTTCCCGTCTCTGTACTCCCTTTTTTGTAACGAAAAAAATTAACTCTGAAATTTCGATTTTCTCAAATTTTAGGTGTGATATGCTGAGATATTTTCAGGAGTTCTAGGATTGTTTTTAGTCTTAAATGATAGATCATGCTTAGATTATTTCAATACCGCGGAGTTCCCGTCTCTGTTCAGCCTTTTTTGTAACGAAAAAAATTAACCCTGAAATTTCGATTTTCTCAAATTTTAGGTGTGATATGCTGATATATTAACAGGAGTTCTTGGCTTGTGATTGGTTTCAAATGATAGCACAAGCCTGGTTTCGTTCAAAACCGCGGAGGTCCCGTCTCTGTGCTGCCTTTTTTATTACGAAAAAATTTTACTCTGAAAATTTAAATTTTCTCAAATTTCAGGTGCGATATGCTGATATATTTTCAGGAGTTCTAGGCTTGATTTTAGTCTTAAATGATAGCTCATGCTTAGATTAGTTCAAAACCACGGAGTTCCCGTCTCTGTGCTGCCTTTTTCGTAACGAAAAAAATTAACTCTGAAATTTCGATTTTCTCAAACTTTAGGTGTGATATGCTGATATATTTTCAGGAGTTCTTGGCTTGTTATTAGTCTCAAATAATAGCACAAGCTTGGTTTCGTCGAAAACCGCGAAGTTCCCGTCTCTGTGCTGCCTTTTTTATTACCAAAAAATTTTTATTCTGAAAATTTAAGTTTTCTCGAATTTCAGGTGTGATATGCTGATATATATTCAGGATTTATTGGCTTGTTATTGGTTTCAAATGATAGCTTAAGCTTGGTTTCGTCCAAAATCGCGGAGTTCCTGGCTCTGAGTTTACTTATGTTCTGCGAAAAAATAAGTTTGAAATATCGATTTTCTCATATTTCAGGTGTGATATGCTGATATATTTTCAGGAGTTCTTGGCTTGTCATTGGTCTCAAATGATAGCTCAAGCTTGGTTCCGTCCAAAACCGCGGAGTTCCCGTCTCTGTGCTGCCTTTTTTATTACGAAAAAATGTTATTCTGAAAATTTAAATTTTCTTAAATTTCAGGTGTGATATGCTGATATATTTTCAGGAGTTTATGGCTTGTTTTTAGTCTTAAATGATAGCTCATGCTTAGATTAGTTCAAAACCGCGGAGTTCCTGTCTCTGTGCTGCCTTTTTTGTAACGAAAAAAATTAACTCTGAAATTTCGATTTTCTCAAATTTTAGGTGTGATATGCTGATATATTTTCAGGAGTTCTTGGCTTGTTATTGGTCTCAAATGATAGCACAAGCTTGGTTTCGTCGAAAACCGCGAAGTTACCGTCTCTGTGCTGCCTTTTTAATTACCAAAAAATTTTTATTCTGAAAATTTAAGTTTTCTCAAATTTCAGTTGTGATATGCTGATATATTTTCAGGAGTTATTGGCTTGTTATTGGTCTCAAATGATAGCTTAAGCTTAGAGTAGTTCAAAACCGCGGAGTTCCTGGCTCTGAGTTTACTTATGTTCTGTGAAAAAATAAGTTTGAAATATCGATTTTCTCATATTTCAGGTGTGATATGCTGATATATTTTCAGGAGTTCTAGGCTTGCTTTTAGTCTTTAATGATAGCTCATGCTTAGATTAGTTCAAAACCGCGGAGTTCCCGTCTCTGTGCTGCCTTTTTTATTACGAAAAAATTTTATTCTGAAAATTTAAATTTTCTTAAATTTCAGGTGTGATATGCTGATATATTTTCAGGAGTTTATGGCTTGTTTTTAGTCTTAAATGATAGCTCATGCTTAGATTAGTTCAAAACCGCGGAGTTCCTGTCTCTGTGCTGCCTTTTTTGTAACGAAAAAAATTAACTCTGAAATTTTTGATTTTCTCAAATTTTAGGTGTGATATGCTGATATATTTTCAGGAGTTCTTGGCTTGTTATTGGTCTCAAATGATAGCACAAGCTTGGTTTCGTCGAAAACCGCGAAGTTACCGTCTCTGTGCTGCCTTTTTAATTAACAAAAAATTTTTATTCTGAAAATTTAAGTTTTCTCAAATTTCAGGTGTGATATGCTGATATATTTTCAGGAGTTATTGGCTTGTTATTGGTCTCAAATGATAGCTTAAGCTTAGAGTAGTTCAAAACCGGGGAGTTCCTGGCTCTGAGTTTACTTATGTTCTGTGAAAAAATAAGTTTGAAATATCGATTTTCTCATATTTCAGGTGTGATATGCTGATATATTTTCAGGAGTTCTAGGCTTGCTTTTAGTCTTTAATGATAGCTCATGCTTAGATTAGTTCAAAACCGCGGAGTTCCCGTCTCTGTGCTGCCTTTTTTATTACGAAAAAATTTTAATCTGAAAATTTAAATTTTCTCAAATTTCAGGTGCGATATGCTGATATATTTTCAGGAGTTCTAGGCTTGATTTTAGTCTTAAATGATAGCTCATGCTTAGATTAGTTCAAAACCACGGAGTTCCCGTCTCTGTGCTGCCTTTTTCGTAACGAAAAAAATTAACTCTGAAATTTCGATTTTCTCAAAGTTTAGGTGTGATATGCTGATATATTTTCAGGAGTTCTTGGCTTGTTATTAGTCTCAAATAATAGCACAAGCTTGGTTTCGTCGAAAACCGCGAAGTTCCCGTCTCTGTGCTGCCTTTTTTATTACCAAAAAATTTTTATTCTAAAAATTTAAGTTTTCTCAAATTTCAGGTGTGATATGCTGATATATTTTCAGGATTTATTGGCTTGTTATTGGTTTCAAATGATAGCTTAAGCTTGGTTTCGTCCAAAACCGCGGAGTTCCTGGCTCTGAGTTTACTTATGTTCTGCGAAAAAATAAGTTTGAAATATCGATTTTCTCATATTTCAGGTGTGATATGCTGATATATTTTCAGGAGTTCTTGGCTTGTCATTGGTCTCAAATGATAGCTCAAGCTTGGTTCCGTCCAAAACCGCGGAGTTCCCGTCTCTGTGCTGCCTTTTTTATTACGAAAAAATTTTATTCTGAAAATTTAAATTTTCTTAAATTTCAGGTGTGATATGCTGATATATTTTCAGGAGTTTATGGCTTGTTTTTAGTCTTAAATGATAGCTCATGCTTAGATTAGTTCAAAACCGCGGAGTTCCTGTCTCTGTGCTGCCTTTTTTGTAACGAAAAAAATTAACTCTGAAATTTCGATTTTCTCAAATTTTAGGTGTGATATGCTGATATATTTTCAGGAGTTCTTGGCTTGTTATTGGTCTCAAATGATAGCACAAGCTTGGTTTCGTCGAAAACCGCGAAGTTACCGTCTCTGTGCTGCCTTTTTTATTAACAAAAAATTTTTATTCTGAAAATTTAAGTTTTCTCAAATTTCAGGTGTGATATGCTGATATATTTTCAGGAGTTATTGGCTTGTTATTGGTCTCAAATGATAGCTTAAGCTTAGAGTAGTTCAAAACCGCGGAGTTCCTGGCTCTGAGTTTACTTATGTTCTGCGAAAAAATAAGTTTGAAATATCGATTTTCTCATATTTCAGGTGTGATATGCTGATATATTTTCAGGAGTTCTAGGCTTGCTTTTAGTCTTTAATGATAGCTCATGCTTAGATTAGTTCAAAACCGCGGCGTTCCCGTCTCTGTGCTGCCTTTTTTATTACGAAAAAATTTTACTCTGAAAATTTAAATTTTCTCAAATTTCAGGTGCGATATGCTGATATATTTTCAGGAGTTCTAGGCTTGATTTTAGTCTTAAATGATAGCTCATGCTTAGATTAGTTCAAAACCACGGAGTTCCCGTCTCTGTGCTGCCTTTTTCGTAACGAAAAAAATTAACTCTGAAATTTCGATTTTCTCAAACTTTAGGTGTGATATGCTGATATATTTTCAGGAGTTCTTGTCTTGTTATTAGTCTCAAATAATAGCACAAGCTTGGTTTCGTCGAAAACCGCGAAACTCCCGTCTCTGTGCTGCCTTTTTTATTACCAAAAAATTTTTATTCTGAAAATTTAAGTTTTCTCAAATTTCAGGTGTGATATGCTGATATATTTTCAGGATTTATTGGCTTGTTATTGGTCTCAAATGATAGCTTAAGCTTAGAGTAGTTCAAAACCGCGGAGTTCCTGGCTCTGAGTTTACTTATGTTCTGCGAAAAAATAAGTTTGAAATATCGATTTTCTCATATTTCAGGTGTGATATGCTGATATATTTTCAGGAGTTCTAGGCTTGCTTTTAGTCTTTAATGATAGCTCATGCTTAGATTAGTTCAAAACCGCGGAGTTCCCGTCTCTGTGCTGCCTTTTTTATTACGAAAAATTTTTACTCTGAAAATTTAAATTTTCTCAAATTTCAGGTGCGATATGCTGATATATTTTCAGGAGTTCTAGGCTTGATTTTAGTCTTAAATGATAGCTCATGCTTAGATTAGTTTAAAACCACGGAGTTTTCGTCTCTGTGCTGCCTTTTTCGTAACGAAAAAAATTAACTCTGAAATTTCGATTTTCTCAAACTTTAGGTGTTATATGCTGATATATTTTCAGGAGTTCTTGGCTTGTTATTGGTCTCAAATAATAGCACAAGCTTGGTTTCGTCGAAAACCGCGAAGTTCCCGTCTCTGTGCTGCCTTTTTTATTACCAAAAAATGTTTATTCTGAATATTTAAGTTTTTTCAAAGTTCAGGTGTGATATGCTGATATATTTTCAGGATTTATTGGCTTCTTATTGGTTTCAAATGATAGCTTAAGCTTGGTTTCGTCCAAAACCGCGGAGTTCCTGGCTCTGAGTTTACTTATGTTCTGCGAAAAAATAAGTTTGAAATATCGATTTTCTCATATTTCAGGTGTGATATGCTGATATATTTTCAGGAGTTCTAGGCTTGCTTTTGGTCTCAAACGATAGCTCATGCTTGGTTTCGTACAAAACCGCGTAGTTCCTGGCTCTGACTGTACTTATGTTCTATGAAAAAAATAAGTCTGAAATTTCGATTTTCTCAAATTTAAGATGTGATATGCTGATATATTTTCAGGAATTTGGGGCTTGTTTTTAGTCTCAAACGATAGCTTATGCTCGGTTACGTACAAAACCTTGCAGTTCCTGGCTCTGCGCTGCCTTTTTTTATTACGAAAAAAATTACTCTGTAATTTAGATTTTCTCAAATTTCAGGTGTGATAAGCTGATATATTTTCAGGAGTTCTAGGCGTTTTTTTGGTCTTAAGCGACGCAGTTCCAGGCTCTGTACGGCCTTTTTTATAACGAAAAAATTTTAATCTGAAAATTTAAATTTTCTCAAACTTCAGGTGTGATATGCTGATATATTTTCAGGAGTTCCTGGCTTGTTATTGGTCTCAAATGATAGCTCAAGCTTGGTTTCGTACAAAACCGCGGAGTTGCTGTCTCTGTGCTGCCTTTTTTATTACGAAAAAAATTTACTCTGACAATTTAAATTTTCTCAAACTTCAGGTGCGATATGCTGATATATTTTCAGGAGTTTATGGCTTGTTTTTAGTCTTAAATGATAGCTTATGCTTAGATTAGTTCAAAACCGCGGAGTTCCCGTCTCTGTACTCCCTTTTTTGTAACGAAAAAAATTAACTCTGAAATTTCGATTTTCTCAAATTTTAGGTGTGATATGCTGATATATTAACAGGAGTTCTTGGCTTGTGATTGGTTTCAAATGATAGCACAAGCCTGGTTTCGTTCAAAACAGCGGAGGTCCCGTCTCTGTGCTGCCTTTTTTATTACGAAAAAATTTTACTCTGAAAATTTAAATTTTCTCAAATTTCAGGTGCGATATGCTGATATATTTTCAGGAGTTCTAGGCTTGATTTTAGTCTTAAATGATAGATCATGCTTAGATTAGTTCAATACCGCGGAGTTCCCGTCTCTGTTCAGCCTTTTTTTAACGAAAAAAATTAACCCTGAAATTTCGATTTTCTCAAATTTTAGGTGTGATATGCTGATATATTAACAGGAGTTCTTGGCTTGTGATTGGTTTCAAATGATAGCACAAGCCTGGTTTCGTTCAAAACAGCGGAGGTCCCGTCTCTGTGCTGCCTTTTTTATTACGAAAAAATTTTACTCTGAAAATTTAAATTTTCTCAAATTTCAGGTGCGATATGCTGATATATTTTCAGGAGTTCTAGGCTTGATTTTAGTCTTAAATGATAGCTCATGCTTAGATTAGTTCAAAACCACGGAGTTCCCGTCTCTGTGCTGCCTTTTTCGTAACGAAAAAAATTAACTCTGAAATTTCGATTTTCTCAAATTTTAGGTGTGATATGCTGATATATTTTCAGGAGTTCTTGGCTTGTTATTAGTCTCAAATAATAGCACAAGCTTGGTTTCGTCGAAAACCGCGAAGTTCCCGTCTCTGTGCTGCCTTTTTTATTACCAAAAAATTTTTATTCTGAAAATTTAAGTTTTCTCAAATTTCAGGTGTGATATGCTGATATATTTTCAGGATTTATTGGCTTGTTATTGGTTTCAAATGATAGCTTAAGCTTGGTTTCGTCCAAAACCGCGGAGTTCCTGGCTCTGAGTTTACTTATGTTCTGCGAAAAAATAAGTTTGAAATATCGATTTTCTCATATTTCAGGTGTGATATGCTGATATATTTTCAGGAGTTCTAGGCTTGCTTTTGGTCTCAAACGATAGCTCATGCTTGGTTACGTACAAAACCGCGTAGTTCCTGGCTCTGACTGTACTTATGTTCTATGAAAAAAATAAGTCTGAAATTTCGATTTTCTCAAACTTTAGGTGTGATATGCTGATATATTTTCAGGAGTTCTTGGCTTGTCATTGGTCTCAAATGATAGCTCAAGCTTGGTTTCGTCCAAAACCGCGGAGTTCCCGTCTCTGTGCTGCCTTTTTTATTACGAAAAAATTTTATTCTGAAAATTTAAATGTTCTTAAATTTCAGGTGTGACATGCTGATATATTTTCAGGAGTTTATGGCTTGTTTTTAGTCTTAAATGATAGCTCATGCTTAGGTTAGGTCAAAACCGCGGAGTTCCTGTCTCTGTGCTGCCTTTTTTGTAACGAAAAAAATTAACTCTGAAATTTCGATTTTCTCAAATTTTAGGTGTGATATGCTGATATATTTTCAGGAGTTCTTGGCTTGTTATTGGTCTCAAATGATAGCACAAGCTTGGTTTCGTCGAAAACCGCGAAGTTACCGTCTCTGTGCTGCCTTTTTTATTAACAAAAAATTTTTATTCTGAAAATTTAAGTTTTCTCAAATTTCAGGTGTGATATGCTGATATATTTTCAGGAGTTATTGGCTTGTTATTGGTCTCAAATGATAGCTTAAGCTTAGAGTAGTTCAAAACCGCGGAGTTCCTGGCTCTGAGTTTACTTATGTTCTGCGAAAAAATAAGTTTGAAATATCGATTTTCTCATATTTCAGGTGTGATATGCTGATATATTTTCAGGAGTTCTAGGCTTGCTTTTAGTCTTTAATGATAGCTCATGCTTAGATTAGTTCAAAACCGCGGAGTTCCCGTCTCTGTGCTGCCTTTTTTATTACGAAAAAATTTTACTCTGAAAATTTAAATTTTCACAAATTTCAGGTGCGATATGCTGATATATTTTCAGGAGTTCTAGGCTTGATTTTAGTCTTAAATGATAGCTCATGCTTAGATTAATTCAAAACCACGGAGTTCCCGTCTCTGTGCTGCCTTTTTCGTAACGAAAAAAATTAACTCTGAAATTTCGATTTTCTCAAATTTTAGGTGTGATATGCTGATATATTTTCAGGAGTTCTTGGCTTGTTATTAGTCTCAAATAATAGCACAAGCTTGGTTTCGTCGAAAACCGCGAAGTTCCCGTCTCTGTGCTGCCTTTTTTATTACCAAAAAATTTTTATTCTGAAAATTTAAGTTTTCTCAAATTTCAGGTGTGATATGCTGATATATTTTCAGGATTTATTGGCTTGTTATTGGTTTCAAATGATAGCTTAAGCTTGGTTTCGTCCAAAACCGCGGAGTTCCTGGCTCTGAGTTTACTTATGTTCTGCGAAAAAATAAGTTTGAAATATCGATTTTCTCATATTTCAGGTGTGATATGCTGATATATTTTCAGGAGTTCTTGGCTTGTCATTGGTCTCAAATGATAGCTCAAGCTTGGTTCCGTCCAAAACCGTGGAGTTCCCGTCTCTGTGCTGCCTTTTTTATTACGAAAAAATTTTATTCTGAAAATTTAAATTTTCTTAAATTTCAGGTGTGATATGCTGATATATTTTCAGGAGTTTATGGCTTGTTTTTAGTCTTAAATGATAGCTCATGCTTAGATTAGTTCAAAACCGCGGAGTTCCTGTCTCTGTGCTGCCTTTTTTGTAACGAAAAAAATTAACTCTGAAATTTCGATTTTCTCAAATTTTAGGTGTGATATGCTGATATATTTTCAGGAGTTCTTGGCTTGTTATTGGTCTCAAATGATAGCACAAGCTTGGTTTCGTCGAAAACCGCGAAGTTACCGTCTCTGTGCTGCCTTTTTTATTAACAAAAAATTTTTATTCTGAAAATTTAAGTTTTCTCAAATTTCAGGTGTGATATGCTGATATATTTTCAGGAGTTATTGGCTTGTTATTGGTCTCAAATGATAGCTTAAGCTTAGAGTAGTTCAAAACCGCGGAGTTCCTGGCTCTGAGTTTACTTATGTTCTGCGAAAAAATAAGTTTGAAATATCGATTTTCTCATATTTCAGGTGTGATATGCTGATATATTTTCAGGAGTTCTAGGCTTGCTTTTAGTCTTTAATGATAGCTCATGCTTAGATTAGTTCAAAACCGCGGAGTTCCCGTCTCTGTGCTGCCTTTTTTAATACGAAAAATTTTTACTCTGAAATTTTAAATTTTCTCAAATTTCAGGTGCGATATGCTGATATATTTTCAGGAGTTCTAGGCTTGATTTTAGTCTTAAATGATAGCTCATGCTTAGATTAGTTCAAAACCACGGAGTTTTCGTCTCTGTGCTGCCTTTTTCGTAACGAAAAAAATTAACTCTGAAATTTCGTTTTTCTCAAACTTTAGGTGTGATATGCTGATATATTTTCAGGAGTTCTTGGCTTGTTATTGGTCTCAAATAATAGCACAAGCTTGGTTTTGTCGAAAACTGCGAAGTTCCCGTCTCTGTGCTGCCTTTTTTATTACCAAAAAATGTTTATTCTGAAAATTTAAGTTTTCTCAAAGTTCAGGTGTGATATGCTGATATATTTTCAGGAGTTATTGGCTTGTTATTGGTCTCAAATGATAGCTTAAGCTTGGTTTCATCCAAAACCGCGAAGTTCCTGGCTCTGAGTTTAATTATGTTCTGCGAAAAAATAAGTTTGAAATATCGATTTTCTCATATTTCAGGTGTGATATGCTGATATATTTTCAGGAGTTCTAGGCTTGCTTTTGGTCTCAAACGATAGCTCATGCTTGGTTTCGTACAAAACCGCGTAGTTCCTGGCTCTGACTGTACTTATGTTCTATGAAAAAAATAAGTCTGAAATTTCGATTTTCTCAAATTTAAGATGTGATATGCTGATATATTTTCAGGAATTTGGGGCTTGTTTTTAGTCTCAAACGATAGCTTATGCTCGGTTACGTACAAAACCTTGCAGTTCCTGGCTCTGCGCTGCCTTTTTTTATTACGAAAAAAATTACTCTGTAATTTAGATTTTCTCAAATTTCAGGTGTGATAAGCTGATATATTTTCAGGAGTTCTAGGCGTTTTTTTGGTCTTAAGCGACGCAGTTCCAGGCTCTGTACTGCCATTTTTATAACGAAAAAATTTTAATCTGAAAATTTAAATTTTCTCAAACTTCAGGTGTGATATGCTGATATATTTTCAGGAGTTCCTGGCTTGTTATTGGTCTCAAATGATAGCTCAAGCTTGGTTTCGTACAAAACCGCGGAGTTGCTGTCTCTGTGCTGCCTTTTTTATTACGAAAAAAATTTACTCTGACAATTTAAATTTTCTCAAACTTCAGGTGCGATATGCTGATATATTTTCAGGAGTTTATGGCTTGTTTTTAGTCTTTAATGATAGCTTATGCTTAGATTAGTTCAAAACCGCGGAGTTCCCGTCTCTGTACTCCCTTTTTTGTAACGAAAAAAATTAACTCTGAAATTTCGATTTTCTCAAATTTTAGGTGTGATATGCTGAGATATTTTCAGGAGTTCTAGGATTGTTTTTAGTCTTAAATGATAGATCATGCTTAGATTATTTCAATACCGCGGAGTTCCCGTCTCTGTTCAGCCTTTTTTGTAACGAAAAAAATTAACCCTGAAATTTCGATTTTCTCAAATTTTAGGTGTGATATGCTGATATATTAACAGGAGTTCTTGGCTTGTGATTGGTTTCAAATGATAGCACAAGCCTGGTTTCGTTCAAAACCGCGGAGGTCCCGTCTCTGTGCTGCCTTTTTTATTACGAAAAAATTTTACTCTGAAAATTTAAATTTTCTCAAATTTCAGGTGCGATATGCTGATATATTTTCAGGAGTTCTAGGCTTGATTTTAGTCTTAAATGATAGCTCATGCTTAGATTAGTTCAAAACCACGGAGTTCCCGTCTCTGTGCTGCCTTTTTCGTAACGAAAAAAATTAACTCTGAAATTTCGATTTTCTCAAACTTTAGGTGTGATATGCTGATATATTTTCAGGAGTTCTTGGCTTGTTATTAGTCTCAAATAATAGCACAAGCTTGGTTTCGTCGAAAACCGCGAAGTTCCCGTCTCTGTGCTGCCTTTTTTATTACCAAAAAATTTTTATTCTGAAAATTTAAGTTTTCTCGAATTTCAGGTGTGATATGCTGATATATTTTCAGGATTTATTGGCTTGTTATTGGTTTCAAATGATAGCTTAAGCTTGGTTTCGTCCAAAATCGCGGAGTTCCTGGCTCTGAGTTTACTTATGTTCTGCGAAAAAATAAGTTTGAAATATCGATTTTCTCATATTTCAGGTGTGATATGCTGATATATTTTCAGGAGTTCTTGGCTTGTCATTGGTCTCAAATGATAGCTCAAGCTTGGTTCCGTCCAAAACCGCGGAGTTCCCGTCTCTGTGCTGCCTTTTTTATTACGAAAAAATGTTATTCTGAAAATTTAAATTTTCTTAAATTTCAGGTGTGATATGCTGATATATTTTCAGGAGTTTATGGCTTGTTTTTAGTCTTAAATGATAGCTCATGCTTAGATTAGTTCAAAACCGCGGAGTTCCTGTCTCTGTGCTGCCTTTTTTGTAACGAAAAAAATTAACTCTGAAATTTCGATTTTCTCAAATTTTAGGTGTGATATGCTGATATATTTTCAGGAGTTCTTGGCTTGTTATTGGTCTCAAATGATAGCACAAGCTTGGTTTCGTCGAAAACCGCGAAGTTACCGTCTCTGTGCTGCCTTTTTAATTACCAAAAAATTTTTATTCTGAAAATTTAAGTTTTCTCAAATTTCAGTTGTGATATGCTGATATATTTTCAGGAGTTATTGGCTTGTTATTGGTCTCAAATGATAGCTTAAGCTTAGAGTAGTTCAAAACCGCGGAGTTCCTGGCTCTGAGTTTACTTATGTTCTGTGAAAAAATAAGTTTGAAATATCGATTTTCTCATATTTCAGGTGTGATATGCTGATATATTTTCAGGAGTTCTAGGCTTGCTTTTAGTCTTTAATGATAGCTCATGCTTAGATTAGTTCAAAACCGCGGAGTTCCCGTCTCTGTGCTGCCTTTTTAATTACGAAAAAATTTTAATCTGAAAATTTAAATTTTCTCAAATTTCAGGTGCGATATGCTGATATATTTTCAGGAGTTCTAGGCTTGATTTTAGTCTTAAATGATAGCTCATGCTTAGATTAGTTCAAAACCACGGAGTTCCCGTCTCTGTGCTGCCTTTTTCGTAACGAAAAAAATTAACTCTGAAATTTCGATTTTCTCAAAGTTTAGGTGTGATATGCTGATATATTTTCAGGAGTTCATGGCTTGTTATTAGTCTCAAATAATAGCACAAGCTTGGTTTCGTCGAAAACCGCGAAGTTCCCGTCTCTGTGCTGCCTTTTTTATTACCAAAAAATTTTTATTCTGAAAATTTAAGTTTTCTCAAATTTCAGGTGTGATATGCTGATATATTTTCAGGATTTATTGGCTTGTTATTGGTTTCAAATGATAGCTTAAGCTTGGTTTCGTCCAAAACCGCGGAGTTCCTGGCTCTGAGTTTACTTATGTTCTGCGAAAAAATAAGTTTGAAATATCGATTTTCTCATATTTCAGGTGTGATATGCTGATATATTTTCAGGAGTTCTTGGCTTGTCATTGGTCTCAAATGATAGCTCAAGCTTGGTTTCGTCCAAAACCGCGGAGTTCCCGTCTCTGTGCTGCCTTTTTTATTACGAAAAAATTTTATTCTGAAAATTTAAATTTTCTTAAATTTCAGGTGTGATATGCTGATATATTTTCAGGAGTTTATGGCTTGTTTTTAGTCTTAAATGATAGCTCATGCTTAGATTAGTTCAAAACCGCGGAGTTCCTGTCTCTGTGCTGCCTTTTTTGTAACGAAAAAAATTAACTCTGAAATTTCGATTTTCTCAAATTTTAGGTGTGATATGCTGATATATTTTCAGGAGTTCTTGGCTTGTTATTGGTCTCAAATGATAGCACAAGCTTGGTTTCGTCGAAAACCGCGAAGTTACCGTCTCTGTGCTGCCTTTTTTATTAACAAAAAATTTTTATTCTGAAAATTTAAGTTTTCTCAAATTTCAGGTGTGATATGCTGATATATTTTCAGGAGTTATTGGCTTGTTATTGGTCTCAAATGATAGCTTAAGCTTAGAGTAGTTCAAAACCGCGGAGTTCCTGGCTCTGAGTTTACTTATGTTCTGCGAAAAAATAAGTTTGAAATATCGATTTTCTCATATTTCAGGTGTGATATGCTGATATATTTTCAGGAGTTCTAGGCTTGCTTTTAGTCTTTAATGATAGCTCATGCTTAGATTAGTTCAAAACCGCGGCGTTCCCGTCTCTGTGCTGCCTTTTTTATTACGAAAAAATTTTACTCTGAAAATTTAAATTTTCTCAAATTTCAGGTGCGATATGCTGATATATTTTCAGGAGTTCTAGGCTTGATTTTAGTCTTAAATGATAGCTCATGCTTAGATTAGTTCAAAACCACGGAGTTCCCGTCTCTGTGCTGCCTTTTTCGTAACGAAAAAAATTAACTCTGAAATTTCGATTTTCTCAAACTTTAGGTGTGATATGCTGATATATTTTCAGGAGTTCTTGTCTTGTTATTAGTCTCAAATAATAGCACAAGCTTGGTTTCGTCGAAAACCGCGAAACTCCCGTCTCTGTGCTGCCTTTTTTATTACCAAAAAATTTTTATTCTGAAAATTTAAGTTTTCTCAAATTTCAGGTGTGATATGCTGATATATTTTCAGGATTTATTGGCTTGTTATTGGTTTCAAATGATAGCTTAAGCTTGGTTTCGTCCAAAACCGCGGAGTTCCTGGCTCTGAGTTTACTTATGTTCTGCGAAAAAATAAGTTTGAAATATCGATTTTCTCATATTTCAGGTGTGATATGCTGATATATTTTCAGGAGTTCTTGGCTTGTCATTGGTCTCAAATGATAGCTCAAGCTTGGTTATGTCCAAAACCGCGGAGTTCCCGTCTCTGTGCTGCCTTTTTTATTACGAAAAAATTTTATTCTGTAAATTTAAATTTTCTTAAATTTCAGGTGTGATATGCTGATATATTTTCAGGAGTTTATGGCTTGTTTTTAGTCTTAAATGATAGCTCATGCTTAGATTAGTTCAAAACCGCGGAGTTCCTGTCTCTGTGCTGCCTTTTTTGTAACGAAAAAAATTAACTCTGAAATTTCGATTTTCTCAAATTTTAGGTGTGATATGCTGATATATTTTCAGGAGTTCTTGGCTTGTTATTGGTCTCAAATGATAGCACAAGCTTGGTTTCGTCGAAAACCGCGAAGTTACCGTCTCTGTGCTGCCTTTTTTATTAACAAAAAATTTTTAATCTGAAAATTTAAGTTTTCTCAAATTTCAGGTGTGATATGCTGATATATTTTCAGGAGTTATTGGCTTGTTATTGGTCTCAAATGATAGCTTAAGCTTAGAGTAGTTCAAAACCGCGGAGTTCCTGGCTCTGAGTTTACTTATGTTCTGCGAAAAAATAAGTTTGAAATATCGATTTTCTCATATTTCAGGTGTGATATGCTGATATATTTTCAGGAGTTCTAGGCTTGCTTTTAGTCTTTAATGATAGCTCATGCTTAGATTAGTTCAAAACCGCGGAGTTCCCGTCTCTGTGCTGCCTTTTTTATTACGAAAAATTTTTACTCTGAAAATTTAAATTTTCTCAAATTTCAGGTGCGATATGCTGATATATTTTCAGGAGTTCTAGGCTTGATTTTAGTCTTAAATGATAGCTCATGCTTAGATTAGTTCAAAACCACGGAGTTTTCGTCTCTGTGCTGCCTTTTTCGTAACGAAAAAAATTAACTCTGAAATTTCGATTTTCTCAAACTTTAGGTGTTATATGCTGATATATTTTCAGGAGTTCTTGGCTTGTTATTGGTCTCAAATAATAGCACAAGCTTGGTTTCGTCGAAAACCGCGAAGTTCCCGTCTCTGTGCTGCCTTTTTTATTACCAAAAAATGTTTATTCTGAAAATTTAAGTTTTTTCAAAGTTCAGGTGTGATATGCTGATATATTTTCAGGATTTATTGGCTTGTTATTGGTTTCAAATGATAGCTTAAGCTTGGTTTCGTCCAAAACCGCGGAGTTCCTGGCTCTGAGTTTACTTATGTTCTGCGAAAAAATAAGTTTGAAATATCGATTTTCTCATATTTCAGGTGTGATATGCTGATATATTTTCAGGAGTTCTAGGCTTGCTTTTGGTCTCAAACGATAGCTCATGCTTGGTTTCGTACAAAACCGCGTAGTTCCTGGCTCTGACTGTACTTATGTTCTATGAAAAAAATAAGTCTGAAATTTCGATTTTCTCAAATTTAAGATGTGATATGCTGATATATTTTCAGGAATTTGGGGCTTGTTTTTAGTCTCAAACGATAGCTTATGCTCGGTTACGTACAAAACCTTGCAGTTCCTGGCTCTGCGCTGCCTTTTTTTATTACGAAAAAAATTACTCTGTAATTTAGATTTTCTCAAATTTCAGGTGTGATAAGCTGATATATTTTCAGGAGTTCTAGGCGTTTTTTTGGTCTTAAGCGACGCAGTTCCAGGCTCTGTACTGCCATTTTTATAACGAAAAAATTTTAATCTGAAAATTTAAATTTTCTCAAACTTCAGGTGTGATATGCTGATATATTTTCAGGAGTTCCTGGCTTGTTATTGGTCTCAAATGATAGCTCAAGCTTAGTTTCGTACAAAACCGCGGAGTTGCTGTCTCTGTGCTGCCTTTTTTATTACGAAAAAAATTTACTCTGACAATTTAAATTTTCTCAAACTTCAGGTGCGATATGCTGATATATTTTCAGGAGTTTATGGCTTGTTTTTAGTCTTAAATGATAGCTTATGCTTAGATTAGTTCAAAACCGCGGAGTTCCCGTCTCTGTACTCCCTTTTTTGTAACGAAAAAAATTAACTCTGAAATTTCGATTTTCTCAAATTTTAGGTGTGATATGCTGAGATATTTTCAGGAGTTCTAGGATTGTTTTTAGTCTTAAATGATAGATCATGCTTAGATTAGTTCAATACCGCGGAGTTCCCGTCTCTGTTCAGCCTTTTTTGTAACGAAAAAAATTAACCCTGAAATTTCGATTTTCTCAAATTTTAGGTGTGATATGCTGATATATTAACAGGAGTTCTTGGCTTGTGATTGGTTTCAAATGATAGCACAAGCCTGGTTTCGTTCAAAACCGCGGAGGTCCCGTCTCTGTGCTGCCTTTTTTATTACGAAAAAATTTTACTCTGAAAATTTAAATTTTCTCAAATTTCAGGTGCGATATGCTGATATATTTTCAGGAGTTCTAGGCTTGATTTTAGTCTTAAATGATAGCTCATGCTTAGATTAGTTCAAAACCACGGAGTTCCCGTCTCTGTGCTGCCTTTTTCGTAACGAAAAAAATTAACTCTGAAATTTCGATTTTCTCAAACTTTAGGTGTGATATGCTGATATATTTTCAGGAGTTCTTGGCTTGTTATTAGTCTCAAATAATAGCACAAGCTTGGTTTCGTCGAAAACCGCGAAGTTCCCGTCTCTGTGCTGCCTTTTTTATTACCAAAAAATTTTTATTCTGAAAATTTAAGTTTTCTCGAATTTCAGGTGTGATATGCTGATATATTTTCAGGATTTATTGGCTTGTTATTGGTTTCAAATGATAGCTTAAGCTTGGTTTCGTCCAAAATCGCGGAGTTCCTGGCTCTGAGTTTACTTATGTTCTGCGAAAAAATAAGTTTGAAATATCGATTTTCTCATATTTCAGGTGTGATATGCTGATATATTTTCAGGAGTTCTTGGCTTGTCATTGGTCTCAAATGATAGCTCAAGCTTGGTTCCGTCCAAAACCGCGGAGTTCCCGTCTCTGTGCTGCCTTTTTTATTACGAAAAAATGTTATTCTGAAAATTTAAATTTTCTTAAATTTCAGGTGTGATATGCTGATATATTTTCAGGAGTTTATGGCTTGTTTTTAGTCTTAAATGATAGCTCATGCTTAGATTAGTTCAAAACCGCGGAGTTCCTGTCTCTGTGCTGCCTTTTTTGTAACGAAAAAAATTAACTCTGAAATTTCGATTTTCTCAAATTTTAGGTGTGATATGCTGATATATTTTCAGGAGTTCTTGGCTTGTTATTGGTCTCAAATGATAGCACAAGCTTGGTTTCGTCGAAAACCGCGAAGTTACCGTCTCTGTGCTGCCTTTTTAATTACCAAAAAATTTTTATTCTGAAAATTTAAGTTTTCTCAAATTTCAGGTGTGATATGCTGATATATTTTCAGGAGTTATTGGCTTGTTATTGATCTCAAATGATAGCTTAAGCTTAGAGTAGTTCAAAACCGCGGAGTTCCTGGCTCTGAGTTTACTTATGTTCTGTGAAAAAATAAGTTTGAAATATCGATTTTCTCATATTTCAGGTGTGATATGCTGATATATTTTCAGGAGTTCTAGGCTTGCTTTTAGTCTTTAATGATAGCTCATGCTTAGATTAGTTCAAAACCACGGAGTTCCCGTCTCTGTGCTGCCTTTTTTATTACGAAAAAATTTTAATCTGAAAATTTAAATTTTCTCAAATTTCAGGTGCGATATGCTGATATATTTTCAGGATTTCTAGGCTTGATTTTAGTCTTAAATGATAGCTCATGCTTAGATTAGTTCAAAACCACGGAGTTCCCGTCTCTGTGCTGCCTTTTTCGTAACGAAAAAAATTAACTCTGAAATTTCGATTTTCTCAAAGTTTAGGTGTGATATGCTGATATATTTTCAGGAGTTCATGGCTTGTTATTAGTCTCAAATAATAGCACAAGCTTGGTTTCGTCGAAAACCGCGAAGTTCCCGTCTCTGTGCTGCCTTTTTTATTACCAAAAAATTTTTATTCTGAAAATTTAAGTTTTCTCAAATTTCAGGTGTGATATGCTGATATATTTTCAGGATTTATTGGCTTGTTATTGGTTTCAAATGATAGCTTAAGCTTGGTTTCGTCCAAAACCGCGGAGTTCCTGGCTCTGAGTTTACTTATGCTCTGCGAAAAAATAAGTTTGAAATATCGATTTTCTCATATTTCAGGTGTGATATGCTGATATATTTTCAGGAGTTCTTGGCTTGTCATTGGTCTCAAATGATAGCTCAAGCTTGGTTCCGTCCAAAACCGCGGAGTTCCCGTCTCTGTGCTGCCTTTTTTATTACGAAAAAATTTTATTCTGAAAATTTAAATTTTCTTAAATTTCAGGTGTGATATGCTGATATATTTTCAGGAGTTTATGGCTTGTTTTTAGTCTTAAATGATAGCTCATGCTTAGATTAGTTCAAAACCGCGGAGTTCCTGTCTCTGTGCTGCCTTTTTTGTAACGAAAAAAATTAACTCTGAAATTTCGATTTTCTCAAATTTTAGGTGTGATATGCTGATATATTTTCAGGAGTTCTTGGCTTGTTATTGGTCTCAAATGATAGCACAAGCTTGGTTTCGTCGAAAACCGCGAAGTTACCGTCTCTGTGCTGCCTTTTTTATTAACAAAAAATTTTTATTCTGAAAATTTAAGTTTTCTCAAATTTCAGGTGTGATATGCTGATATATTTTCAGGAGTTATTGGCTTGTTATTGGTCTCAAATGATAGCTTAAGCTTAGAGTAGTTCAAAACCGCGGAGTTCCTGGCTCTGAGTTTACTTATGTTCTGCGAAAAAATAAGTTTGAAATATCGATTTTCTCATATTTCAGGTGTGATATGCTGATATATTTTCAGGAGTTCTAGGCTTGCTTTTAGTCTTTAATGATAGCTCATGCTTAGATTAGTTCAAAACCGCGGCGTTCCCGTCTCTGTGCTGCCTTTTTTATTACGAAAAAATTTTACTCTGAAAATTTAAATTTTCTCAAATTTCAGGTGCGATATGCTGATATATTTTCAGGAGTTCTAGGCTTGATTTTAGTCTTAAATGATAGCTCATGCTTAGATTAGTTCAAAACCACGGAGTTCCCGTCTCTGTGCTGCCTTTTTCGTAACGAAAAAAATTAACTCTGAAATTTCGATTTTCTCAAACTTTAGGTGTGATATGCTGATATATTTTCAGGAGTTCTTGTCTTGTTATTAGTCTCAAATAATAGCACAAGCTTGGTTTCGTCGAAAACCGCGAAACTCCCGTCTCTGTGCTGCCTTTTTTATTACCAAAAAATTTTTATTCTGAAAATTTAAGTTTTCTCAAATTTCAGGTGTGATATGCTGATATATTTTCAGGATTTATTGGCTTGTTATTGGTTTCAAATGATAGCTTAAGCTTGGTTTCGTCCAAAACCGCGGAGTTCCTGGCTCTGAGTTTACTTATGTTCTGCGAAAAAATAAGTTTGAAATATCGATTTTCTCATATTTCAGGTGTGATATGCTGATATATTTTCAGGAGTTCTTGGCTTGTCATTGGTCTCAAATGATAGCTCAAGCTTGGTTATGTCCAAAACCGCGGAGTTCCCGTCTCTGTGCTGCCTTTTTTATTACGAAAAAATTTTATTCTGTAAATTTAAATTTTCTTAAATTTCAGGTGTGATATGCTGATATATTTTCAGGAGTTTATGGCTTGTTTTTAGTCTTAAATGATAGCTCATGCTTAGATTAGTTCAAAACCGCGGAGTTCCTGTCTCTGTGCTGCCTTTTTTGTAACGAAAAAAATTAACTCTGAAATTTCGATTTTCTCAAATTTTAGGTGTGATATGCTGATATATTTTCAGGAGTTCTTGGCTTGTTATTGGTCTCAAATGATAGCACAAGCTTGGTTTCGTCGAAAACCGCGAAGTTACCGTCTCTGTGCTGCCTTTTTTATTAACAAAAAATTTTTAATCTGAAAATTTAAGTTTTCTCAAATTTCAGGTGTGATATGCTGATATATTTTCAGGAGTTATTGGCTTGTTATTGGTCTCAAATGATAGCTTAAGCTTAGAGTAGTTCAAAACCGCGGAGTTCCTGGCTCTGAGTTTACTTATGTTCTGCGAAAAAATAAGTTTGAAATATCGATTTTCTCATATTTCAGGTGTGATATGCTGATATATTTTCAGGAGTTCTAGGCTTGCTTTTAGTCTTTAATGATAGCTCATGCTTAGATTAGTTCAAAACCGCGGAGTTCCCGTCTCTGTGCTGCCTTTTTTATTACGAAAAATTTTTACTCTGAAAATTTAAATTTTCTCAAATTTCAGGTGCGATATGCTGATATATTTTCAGGAGTTCTAGGCTTGATTTTAGTCTTAAATGATAGCTCATGCTTAGATTAGTTCAAAACCACGGAGTTTTCGTCTCTGTGCTGCCTTTTTCGTAACGAAAAAAATTAACTCTGAAATTTCGATTTTCTCAAACTTTAGGTGTTATATGCTGATATATTTTCAGGAGTTCTTGGCTTGTTATTGGTCTCAAATAATAGCACAAGCTTGGTTTCGTCGAAAACCGCGAAGTTCCCGTCTCTGTGCTGCCTTTTTTATTACCAAAAAATGTTTATTCTGAAAATTTCAGTTTTTTCAAAGTTCAGGTGTGATATGCTGATATATTTTCAGGATTTATTGGCTTGTTATTGGTTTCAAATGATAGCTTAAGCTTGGTTTCGTCCAAAACCGCGGAGTTCCTGGCTCTGAGTTTACTTATGTTCTGCGAAAAAATAAGTTTGAAATATCGATTTTCTCATATTTCAGGTGTGATATGCTGATATATTTTCAGGAGTTCTAGGCTTGCTTTTGGTCTCAAACGATAGCTCATGCTTGGTTTCGTACAAAACCGCGTAGTTCCTGGCTCTGAATGTACTTATGTTCTATGAAAAAAATAAGTCTGAAATTTCGATTTTCTCAAATTTAAGATGTGATATGCTGATATATTTTCAGGAATTTGGGGCTTGTTTTTAGTCTCAAACGATAGCTTATGCTCGGTTACGTACAAAACCTTGCAGTTCCTGGCTCTGCGCTGCCTTTTTTTATTACGAAAAAAATTACTCTGTAATTTAGATTTTCTCAAATTTCAGGTGTGATAAGCTGATATATTTTCAGGAGTTCTAGGCGTTTTTTTGGTCTTAAGCGACGCAGTTCCAGGCTCTGTACTGCCTTTTTTATAACGAAAAAATTTTAATCTGAAAATTTAAATTTTCTCAAACTTCAGGTGTGATATGCTGATATATTTTCAGGAGTTCCTGGCTTGTTATTGGTCTCAAATGATAGCTCAAGCTTAGTTTCGTACAAAACCGCGGAGTTGCTGTCTCTGTGCTGCCTTTTTTATTACGAAAAAAATTTACTCTGACAATTTAAATTTTCTCAAACTTCAGGTGCGATATGCTGATATATTTTCAGGAGTTTATGGCTTGTTTTTAGTCTTAAATGATAGCTTATGCTTAGATTAGTTCAAAACCGCGGAGTTCCCGTCTCTGTACTCCCTTTTTTGTAACGAAAAAAATTAACTCTGAAATTTCGATTTTCTCAAATTTTAGGTGTGATATGCTGAGATATTTTCAGGAGTTCTAGGATTGTTTTTAGTCTTAAATGATAGATCATGCTTAGATTAGTTCAATACCGCGGAGTTCCCGTCTCTGTTCAGCCTTTTTTGTAACGAAAAAAATTAACCCTGAAATTTCGATTTTCTCAAATTTTAGGTGTGATATGCTGATATATTAACAGGAGTTCTTGGCTTGTGATTGGTTTCAAATGATAGCACAAGCCTGGTTTCGTTCAAAACCGCGGAGGTCCCGTCTCTGTGCTGCCTTTTTTATTACGAAAAAATTTTACTCTGAAAATTTAAATTTTCTCAAATTTCAGGTGCGATATGCTGATATATTTTCAGGAGTTCTAGGCTTGATTTTAGTCTTAAATGATAGCTCATGCTTAGATTAGTTCAAAACCACGGAGTTCCCGTCTCTGTGCTGCCTTTTTCGTAACGAAAAAAATTAACTCTGAAATTTCGATTTTCTCAAATTTTAGGTGTGATATGCTGATATATTTTCAGGAGTTCTTGGCTTGTTATTAGTCTCAAATAATAGCACAAGCTTGGTTTCGTCGAAAACCGCGAAGTTCCCGTCTCTGTGCTGCCTTTTTTATTACCAAAAAATTTTTATTCTGAAAATTTAAGTTTTCTCAAATTTCAGGTGTGATATGCTGATATATTTTCAGGATTTATTGGCTTGTTATTGGTTTCAAATGATAGCTTAAGCTTGGTTTCGTCCAAAACCGCGGAGTTCCTGGCTCTGAGTTTACTTATGTTCTGCGAAAAAATAAGTTTGAAATATCGATTTTCTCATATTTCAGGTGTGATATGCTGATATATTTTCAGGAGTTCTAGGCTTGCTTTTGGTCTCAAACGATAGCTCATGCTTGGTTACGTACAAAACCGCGTAGTTCCTGGCTCTGACTGTACTTATGTTCTATGAAAAAAATAAGTCTGAAATTTCGATTTTCTCAAACTTTAGGTGTGATATGCTGATATATTTTCAGGAGTTCTTGGCTTGTCATTGGTCTCAAATGATAGCTCAAGCTTTGTTTCGTCCAAAACCGCGGAGTTCCCGTCTCTGTGCTGCCTTTTTTATTACGAAAAAATTTTATTCTGAAAATTTAAATGTTCTTAAATTTCAGGTGTGATATGCTGATATATTTTCAGGAGTATATGGCTTGTTTTTAGTCTTAAATGATAGCTCATGCTTAGATTAGGTCAAAACCGCGGAGTTCCTGTCTCTGTGCTGCCTTTTTTGTAACGAAAAAAATTAACTCTGAAATTTCGATTTTCTCAAATTTTAGGTGTGATATGCTGATATATTTTCAGGAGTTCTTGGCTTGTTATTGGTCTCAAATGATAGCACAAGCTTGGTTTCGTCGAAAACCGCGAAGTTACCGTCTCTGTGCTGCCTTTTTTATTAACAAAAAATTTTTATTCTGAAAATTTAAGTTTTCTCAAATTTCAGGTGTGATATGCTGATATATTTTCAGGAGTTATTGGCTTGTTATTGGTCTCAAATGATAGCTTAAGCTTAGAGTAGTTCAAAACCGCGGAGTTCCTGGCTCTGAGTTTACTTATATTCTGCGAAAAAATAAGTTTGAAATATCGATTTTCTCATATTTCAGGTGTGATATGCTGATATATTTTCAGGAGTTCTAGGCTTGCTTTTAGTCTTTAATGATAGCTCATGCTTAGATTAGTTCAAAACCGCGGAGTTCCCGTCTCTGTGCTGCCTTTTTTATTACGAAAAAATTTTACTCTGAAAATTTAAATTTTCTCAAATTTCAGGTGCGATATGCTGATATATTTTCAGGAGTTCTAGGCTTGATTTTAGTCTTAAATGATAGCTCATGCTTAGATTAGTTCAAAACCACGGAGTTCCCGTCTCTGTGCTGCCTTTTTCGTAACGAAAAAAATTAACTCTGAAATTTCGATTTTCTCAAATTTTAGGTGTGATATGCTGATATATTTTCAGGAGTTCTTGGCTTGTTATTAGTCTCAAATAATAGCACTAGCTTGGTTTCGTCGCAAACCGCGAAGTTCCCGTCTCTGTGCTGCCTTTTTTATTACCAAAAAATTTTTATTCTGAAAATTTAAGTTTTCTCAAATTTCAGGTGTGATATGCTGATATATTTTCAGGATTTATTGGCTTGTTATTGGTTTCAAATGATAGCTTAAGCTTGGTTTCGTCCAAAACCGCGGAGTTCCTGGCTCTGAGTTTACTTATGTTCTGCGAAAAAATAAGTTTGAAATATCGATTTTCTCATATTTCAGGTGTGATATGCTGATATATTTTCAGGAGTTCTTGGCTTGTCATTGGTCTCAAATGATAGCTCAAGCTTGGTTCCGTCCAAAACCGCGGAGTTCCCGTCTCTGTGCTGCCTTTTTTATTACGAAAAAATTTTATTCTGAAAATTTAAATTTTCTTAAATTTCAGGTGTGATATGCTGATATATTTTCAGGAGTTTATGGCTTGTTTTTAGTCTTAAATGATAGCTCATGCTTAGATTAGTTCAAAACCGCGGAGTTCCTGTCTCTGTGCTGCCTTTTTTGTAACGAAAAAAATTAACTCTGAAATTTCGATTTTCTCAAATTTTAGGTGTGATATGCTGATATATTTTCAGGAGTTTATGGCTTGTTTTTAGTCTTAAATGATAGCTCATGCTTAGATTAGTTCAAAACCGCGGAGTTCCTGTCTCTGTGCTGCCTTTTTTGTAACGAAAAAAATTAACTCTGAAATTTCGATTTTCTCAAATTTCAGGTGTGATATGCTGATATATTTTCAGGAGTTCTTGGCTTGTTATTGGTCTCAAATGATAGCACAAGCTTGGTTTCGTCGAAAACCGCGAAGTTACCGTCTCTGTGCTGCCTTTTTAATTACCAAAAAATTTTTATTCTGAAAATTTAAGTTTTCTCAAATTTCAGGTGTGATATGCTGATATATTTTCAGGAGTTATTGGCTTGTTATTGGTCTCAAATGATAGCTTAAGCTTAGAGTAGTTCAAAACCGCGGAGTTCCTGGCTCTGAGTTTACTTATGTTCTGTGAAAAAATAAGTTTGAAATATCGATTTTCTCATATTTCAGGTGTGATATGCTGATATATTTTCAGGAGTTCTAGGCTTGCTTTTAGTCTTTAATGATAGCTCCTGCTTAGATTAGTTCAAAACCGCGGAGTTCCCGTCTCTGTGCTGCCTTTTTTATTACGAAAAAATTTTAATCTGAAAATTTAAATTTTCTCAAATTTCAGGTGCGATATGCTGATATATTTTCAGGAGTTCTAGGCTTGATTTTAGTCTTAAATGATAGCTCATGCTTAGATTAGTTCAAAACCACGGAGTTCCCGTCTCTGTGCTGCCTTTTTTTGTAACGAAAAAAATTAACTCTGAAATTTCGATTTTCTCCAAGTTTAGGTGTGATATGCTGATATATTTTCAGGAGTTCATGGCTTGTTATTAGTCTCAAATAATAGCACAAGCTTGGTTTCGTCGAAAACCGCGAAGTTCCCGTCTCTGTGCTGCCTTTTTTATTACCAAAAAATTTTTATTCTGAAAATTTAAGTTTTCTCAAATTTCAGGTGTGATATGCTGATATATTTTCAGGATTTATTGGCTTGTTATTGGTTTCAAATGATAGCTTAAGCTTGGTTTCGTCCAAAACCGCGGAGTTCCTGGCTCTGAGTTTACTTATGTTCTGCGAAAAAATAAGTTTGAAATATCGATTTTCTCATATTTCAGGTGTGATATGCTGATATATTTTCAGGAGTTCTTGGCTTGTCATTGGTCTCAAATGATAGCTCAAGCTTGGTTCCGTCCAAAACCGCGGAGTTCCCGTCTCTGTGCTGCCTTTTTTATTACGAAAAAATTTTATTCTGAAAATTTAAATTTTCTTAAATTTCAGGTGTGATATGCTGATATATTTTCAGGAGTTTATGGCTTGTTTTTAGTCTTAAATGATAGCTCATGCTTAGATTAGTTTAAAACCGCGGAGTTCCTGTCTCTGTGCTGCCTTTTTTGTAACGAAAAAAATTAACTCTGAAATTTCGATTTTCTCAAATTTTAGGTGTGATATGCTGATATATTTTCAGGAGTTCTTGGCTTGTTATTGGTCTCAAATGATAGCACAAGCTAGGTTTCGTCGAAAACCGCGAAGTTACCGTCTCTGTGCTGCCTTTTTTATTAACAAAAAATTTTTATTCTGAAAATTTAAGTTTTCTCAAATTTCAGGTGTGATATGCTGATATATTTTCAGGAGTTATTGGCTTGTTATTGGTCTCAAATGATAGCTTAAGCTTAGAGTAGTTCAAAACCGCGGAGTTCCTGGCTCTGAGTTTACTTATGTTCTGCGAAAAAATAAGTTTGAAATATCGATTTTCTCATATTTCAGGTGTGATATGCTGATATATTTTCAGGAGTTCTAGGCTTGCTTTTAGTCTTTAATGATAGCTCATGCTTAGATTAGTTCAAAACCGCGGCGTTCCCGTCTCTGTGCTGCCTTTTTTATTACGAAAAAATTTTACTCTGAAAATTTAAATTTTCTCAAATTTCAGGTGCGATATGCTGATATATTTTCAGGAGTTCTAGGCTTGATTTTAGTCTTAAATGATAGCTCATGCTTAGATTAGTTCAAAACCACGGAGTTCCCGTCTCTGTGCTGCCTTTTTTATTACCAAAAAATTTTTATTCTGAAAATTTAAGTTTTCTCAAATTTCAGGTGTGATATGCTGATATATTTTCAGGATTTATTGGCTTGTTATTGGTTTCAAATGATAGCTTAAGCTTGGTTTCGTCCAAAACCGCGGAGTTCCTGGCTCTGAGTTTACTTATGTTCTGCAAAAAAATAAGTTTGAAATATCGATTTTCTCATATTTCAGGTGTGATATGCTGATATATTTTCAGGAGTTCTTGGCTTGTCATTGGTCTCAAATGATAGCTCAAGCTTGGTTATGTCCAAAACCGCGGAGTTCCCGTCTCTGTGCTGCCTTTTTTATTACGAAAAAATTTTATTCTGAAAATTTAAATTTTCTTAAATTTCAGGTGTGATATGCTGATATATTTTCAGGAGTTTATGGCTTGTTTTTAGTCTTGAATGATAGCTCATGCTTAGATTAGTTCAAAACCGCGGAGTTCCTGTCTCTGTGCTGCCTTTTTTGTAACGAAAAAAATTAACTCTGAAATTTCGATTTTCTCAAATTTTAGGTGTGATATGCTGATATATTTTCAGGAGTTCTTGGCTTGTTATTGGTCTCAAATGATAGCACAAGCTTGGTTTCGTCGAAAACCGCGAAGTTACCGTCTCTGTGCTGCCTTTTTTATTAACAAAAAATTTTTAATCTGAAAATTTAAGTTTTCTCAAATTTCAGGTGTGATATGCTGATATATTTTCAGGAGTTATTGGCTTGTTATTGGTCTCAAATGATAGCTTAAGCTTAGAGTAGTTCAAAACCGCGGAGTTCCTGGCTCTGAGTTTACTTATGTTCTGCGAAAAAATAAGTTTGAAATATCGATTTTCTCATATTTCAGGTGTGATATGCTGATATATTTTCAGGAGTTCTAGGCTTGCTTTTAGTCTTTAATGATAGCTCATGCTTAGATTAGTTCAAAACCGCGGAGTTCCCGTCTCTGTGCTGCCTTTTTTATTACGAAAAATTTTTACTCTGAAAATTTAAATTTTCTCAAATTTCAGGTGCGATATGCTGATATATTTTCAGGAGTTCTAGGCTTGATTTTAGTCTTAAATGATAGCTCATGCTTAGATTAGTTCAAAACCACGGAGTTTTCGTCTCTGTGCTGCCTTTTTCGTAACGAAAAAAATTAACTCTGAAATTTCGATTTTCTCAAACTTTAGGTGTTATATGCTGATATATTTTCAGGAGTTCTTGGCTTGTTATTGGTCTCAAATAATAGCACAAGCTTGGTTTCGTCGAAAACCGCGAAGTTCCCGTCTCTGTGCTGCCTTTTTTATTACCAAAAAATGTTTATTCTGAAAATTTAAGTTTTTTCAAAGTTCAGGTGTGATATGCTGATATATTTTCAGGATTTATTGGCTTGTTATTGGTTTCAAATGATAGCTTAAGCTTGGTTTCGTCCAAAACCGCGGAGTTCCTGGCTCTGAGTTTACTTATGTTCTGCGAAAAAATAAGTTTGAAATATCGATTTTCTCATATTTCAGGTGTGATATGCTGATATATTTTCAGGAGTTCTAGGCTTGCTTTTGGTCTCAAACGATAGCTCATGCTTGGTTTCGTACAAAACCGCGTAGTTCCTGGCTCTGAATGTACTTATGTTCTATGAAAAAAATAAGTCTGAAATTTCGATTTTCTCAAATTTAAGATGTGATATGCTGATATATTTTCAGGAATTTGGGGCTTGTTTTTAGTCTCAAACGATAGCTTATGCTCGGTTACGTACAAAACCTTGCAGTTCCTGGCTCTGCGCTGCCTTTTTTTATTACGAAAAAAATTACTCTGTAATTTAGATTTTCTCAAATTTCAGGTATGATAAGCTGATATATTTTCAGGAGTTCTAGGCGTTTTTTTGGTCTTAAGCGACGCAGTTCCAGGCTCTGTACTGCCTTTTTTATAACGAAAAAATTTTAATCTGAAAATTTAAATTTTCTCAAACTTCAGGTGTGATATGCTGATATATTTTCAGGAGTTCCTGGCTTGTTATTGGTCTCAAATGATAGCTCAAGCTTAGTTTCGTACAAAACCGCGGAGTTGCTGTCTCTGTGCTGCCTTTTTTATTACGAAAAAAATTTACTCTGACAATTTAAATTTTCTCAAACTTCAGGTGCGATATGCTGATATATTTTCAGGAGTTTATGGCTTGTTTTTAGTCTTAAATGATAGCTTATGCTTGGATTAGTTCAAAACCGCGGAGTTCCCGTCTCTGTACTCCCTTTTTTGTAACGAAAAAAATTAACTCTGAAATTTCGATTTTCTCAAATTTTAGGTGTGATATGCTGAGATATTTTCAGGAGTTCTAGGATTGTTTTTAGTCTTAAATGATAGATCATGCTTAGATTAGTTCAATACCGCGGAGTTCCCGTCTCTGTTCAGCCTTTTTTGTAACGAAAAAAATTAACCCTGAAATTTCGATTTTCTCAAATTTTAGGTGTGATATGCTGATATATTAACAGGAGTTCTTGGCTTGTGATTGGTTTCAAATGATAGCACAAGCCTGGTTTCGTTCAAAACCGCGGAGGTCCCGTCTCTGTGCTGCCTTTTTTATTACGAAAAAATTTTACTCTGAAAATTTAAATTTTCTCAAATTTCAGGTGCGATATGCTGATATATTTTCAGGAGTTCTAGGCTTGATTTTAGTCTTAAATGATAGCTCATGCTTAGATTAGTTCAAAACCACGGAGTTCCCGTCTCTGTGCTGCCTTTTTCGTAACGAAAAAAATTAACTCTGAAATTTCGATTTTCTCAAATTTTAGGTGTGATATGCTGATATATTTTCAGGAGTTCTTGGCTTGTTATTAGTCTCAAATAATAGCACAAGCTTGGTTTCGTCGAAAACCGCGAAGTTCCCGTCTCTGTGCTGCCTTTTTTATTACCAAAAAATTTTTATTCTGAAAATTTAAGTTTTCTCAAATTTCAGGTGTGATATGCTGATATATTTTCAGGATTTATTGGCTTGTTATTGGTTTCAAATGATAGCTTAAGCTTGGTTTCGTCCAAAACCGCGGAGTTCCTGGCTCTGAGTTTACTTATGTTCTGCGAAAAAATAAGTTTGAAATATCGATTTTCTCATATTTCAGGTGTGATATGCTGATATATTTTCAGGAGTTCTAGGCTTGCTTTTGGTCTCAAACGATAGCTCATGCTTGGTTACGTACAAAACCGCGTAGTTCCTGGCTCTGACTGTACTTATGTTCTATGAAAAAAATAAGTCTGAAATTTCGATTTTCTCAAACTTTAGGTGTGATATGCTGATATATTTTCAGGAGTTCTTGGCTTGTCATTGGTCTCAAATGATAGCTCAAGCTTGGTTTCGTCCAAAACCTTGGAGTTCCCGTCTCTGTGCTGCCTTTTTTATTACGAAAAAATTTTATTCTGAAAATTTAAATGTTCTTAAATTTCAGGTGTGATATGCTGATATATTTTCAGGAGTTTATGGCTTGTTTTTAGTCTTAAATGATAGCTCATGCTTAGATTAGGTCAAAACCGCGGAGTTCCTGTCTCTGTGCTGCCTTTTTTGTAACGAAAAAAATTAACTCTGAAATTTCGATTTTCTCAAATTTTAGGTGTGATATGCTGATATATTTTCAGGAGTTCTTGGCTTGTTATTGGTCTCAAATGATAGCACAAGCTTGGTTTCGTCGAAAACCGCGAAGTTACCGTCTCTGTGCTGCCTTTTTTATTAACAAAAAATTTTTATTCTGAAAATTTAAGTTTTCTCAAATTTCAGGTGTGATATGCTGATATATTTTCAGGATTTATTGGCTTGTTATTGGTTTCAAATGATAGCTTAAGCTTGGTTTCGTCCAAAACCGCGGAGTTCCTGGCTCTGAGTTTACTTATGTTCTGCGAAAAAATAAGTTTGAAATATCGATTTTCTCATATTTCAGGTGTGATATGCTGATATATTTTCAGGAGTTCTTGGCTTGTCATTGGTCTCAAATGATAGCTCAAGCTTGGTTATGTCCAAAACCGCGGAGTTCCCGTCTCTGTGCTGCCTTTTTTATTACGAAAAAATTTTATTCTGAAAATTTAAATTTTCTTAAATTTCAGGTGTGATATGCTGATATATTTTCAGGAGTTTATGGCTTGTTTTTAGTCTTAAATGATAGCTCATGCTTAGATTAGTTCAAAACCGCGGAGTTCCTGTCTCTGTGCTGCCTTTTTTGTAACGAAAAAAATTAACTCTGAAATTTCGATTTTCTCAAATTTTAGGTGTGATATGCTGAGATATTTTCAGGAGTTCTAGGATTGTTTTTAGTCTTAAATGATAGATCATGCTTAGATTAGTTCAATACCGCGGAGTTCCCGTCTCTGTTCAGCCTTTTTTGTAACGAAAAAAATTAACCCTGAAATTTCGATTTTCTCAAATTTTAGGTGTGATATGCTGATATATTAACAGGAGTTCTTGGCTTGTGATTGGTTTCAAATGATAGCACAAGCCTGGTTTCGTTCAAAACCGCGGAGGTCCCGTCTCTGTGCTGCCTTTTTTATTACGAAAAAATTTTACTCTGAAAATTTAAATTTTCTCAAATTTCAGGTGCGATATGCTGATATATTTTCAGGAGTTCTAGGCTTGATTTTAGTCTTAAATGATAGCTCATGCTTAGATTAGTTCAAAACCACGGAGTTCCCGTCTCTGTGCTGCCTTTTTCGTAACGAAAAAAATTAACTCTGAAATTTCGATTTTCTCAAATTTTAGGTGTGATATGCTGATATATTTTCAGGAGTTCTTGGCTTGTTATTAGTCTCAAATAATAGCACAAGCTTGGTTTCGTCGAAAACCGCGAAGTTCCCGTCTCTGTGCTGCCTTTTTTATTACGAAAAAATTTTACTCTGAAAATTTAAATTTTCTCAAATTTCAGGTGCGATATGCTGATATATTTTCAGGAGTTCTAGGCTTGATTTTAGTCTTAAATGATAGCTCATGCTTAGATTAGTTCAAAACCACGGAGTTCCCGTCTCTGTGCTGCCTTTGTCGTAACGAAAAAAATTAACTCTGAAATTTCGATTTTCTCAAATTTTAGGTGTGATATGCTGATATATTTTCAGGATTTATTGGCTTGTTATTGGTTTCAAATGATAGCTTAAGCTTGGTTTCGTCCAAAACCGCGGAGTTCCTGGCTCTGAGTTTACTTATGTTCTGCGAAAAAATAAGTTTGAAATATCGATTTTCTCATATTTCAGGTGTGATATGCTGATATATTTTCAGGAGTTCTTGGCTTGTCATTGGTCTCAAATGATAGCTCAAGCTTGGTTATGTCCAAAACCGCGGAGTTCCCGTCTCTGTGCTGCCTTTTTTATTACGAAAAAATTTTATTCTGAAAATTTAAATTTTCTTAAATTTCAGGTGTGATATGCTGATATATTTTCAGGAGTTTATGGCTTGTTTTTAGTCTTAAATGATAGCTCATGCTTAGATTAGTTCAAAACCGCGGAGTTCCTGTCTCTGTGCTGCCTTTTTTGTAACGAAAAAAATTAACTCTGAAATTTCGATTTTCTCAAATTTTAGGTGTGATATGCTGATATATTTTCAGGAGTTCTTGGCTTGTTATTGGTCTCAAATGATAGCACAAGCTTGGTTTCGTCGAAAACCGCGAAGTTACCGTCTCTGTGCTGCCTTTTTTATTAACAAAAAATTTTTAATCTGAAAATTTAAGTTTTCTCAAATTTCAGGTGTGATATGCTGATATATTTTCAGGAGTTATTGGCTTGTTATTGGTCTCAAATGATAGCTTAAGCTTAGAGTAGTTCAAAACCGCGGAGTTCCTGGCTCTGAGTTTACTTATGTTCTGCGAAAAAATAAGTTTGAAATATCGATTTTCTCATATTTCAGGTGTGATATGCTGATATATTTTCAGGAGTTCTAGGCTTGCTTTTAGTCTTTAATGATAGCTCATGCTTAGATTAGTTCAAAACCGCGGAGTTCCCGTCTCTGTGCTGCCTTTTTTATTACGAAAAATTTTTACTCTGAAAATTTAAATTTTCTCAAATTTCAGGTGCGATATGCTGATATATTTTCAGGAGTTCTAGGCTTGATTTTAGTCTTAAATGATAGCTCATGCTTAGATTAGTTCAAAACCACGGAGTTTTCGTCTCTGTGCTGCCTTTTTCGTAACGAAAAAAATTAACTCTGAAATTTCGATTTTCTCAAACTTTAGGTGTTATATGCTGATATATTTTCAGGAGTTCTTGGCTTGTTATTGGTCTCAAATAATAGCACAAGCTTGGTTTCGTCGAAAACCGCGAAGTTCCCGTCTCTGTGCTGCCTTTTTTATTACCAAAAAATGTTTATTCTGAAAATTTAAGTTTTTTCAAAGTTCAGGTGTGATATGCTGATATATTTTCAGGATTTATTGGCTTGTTATTGGTTTCAAATGATAGCTTAAGCTTGGTTTCGTCCAAAACCGCGGAGTTCCTGGCTCTGAGTTTACTTATGTTCTGCGAAAAAATAAGTTTGAAATATCGATTTTCTCATATTTCAGGTGTGATATGCTGATATATTTTCAGGAGTTCTAGGCTTGCTTTTGGTCTCAAACGATAGCTCATGCTTGGTTACGTACAAAACCGCGTAGTTCCTGGCTCTGAATGTACTTATGTTCTATGAAAAAAATAAGTCTGAAATTTCGATTTTCTCAAATTTAAGATGTGATATGCTGATATATTTTCAGGAATTTGGGGCTTGTTTTTAGTCTCAAACGATAGCTTATGCTCGGTTACGTACAAAACCTTGCAGTTCCTGGCTCTGCGCTGCCTTTTTTTATTACGAAAAAAATTACTCTGTAATTTAGATTTTCTCAAATTTCAGGTGTGATAAGCTGATATATTTTCAGGAGTTCTAGGCGTTTTTTTGGTCTTAAGCGACGCAGTTCCAGGCTCTGTACTGCCTTTTTTATAACGAAAAAATTTTAATCTGAAAATTTAAATTTTCTCAAACTTCAGGTGTGATATGCTGATATATTTTCAGGAGTTCCTGGCTTGTTATTGGTCTCAAATGATAGCTCAAGCTTAGTTTCGTACAAAACCGCGGAGTTGCTGTCTCTGTGCTGCCTTTTTTATTACGAAAAAAATTTACTCTGACAATTTAAATTTTCTCAAACTTCAGGTGCGATATGCTGATATATTTTCAGGAGTTTATGGCTTGTTTTTAGTCTTAAATGATAGCTTATGCTTAGATTAGTTCAAAACCGCGGAGTTCCCGTCTCTGTACTCCCTTTTTTGTAACGAAAAAAATTAACTCTGAAATTTCGATTTTCTCAAATTTTAGGTGTGATATGCTGAGATATTTTCAGGAGTTCTAGGATTGTTTTTAGTCTTAAATGATAGATCATGCTTAGATTAGTTCAATACCGCGGAGTTCCCGTCTCTGTTCAGCCTTTTTTGTAACGAAAAAAATTAACCCTGAAATTTCGATTTTCTCAAATTTTAGGTGTGATATGCTGATATATTAACAGGAGTTCTTGGCTTGTGATTGGTTTCAAATGATAGCACAAGCCTGGTTTCGTTCAAAACCGCGGAGGTCCCGTCTCTGTGCTGCCTTTTTTATTACGAAAAAATTTTACTCTGAAAATTTAAATTTTCTCAAATTTCAGGTGCGATATGCTGATATATTTTCAGGAGTTCTAGGCTTGATTTTAGTCTTAAATGATAGCTCATGCTTAGATTAGTTCAAAACCACGGAGTTCCCGTCTCTGTGCTGCCTTTTTCGTAACGAAAAAAATTAACTCTGAAATTTCGATTTTCTCAAATTTTAGGTGTGATATGCTGATATATTTTCAGGAGTTCTTGGCTTGTTATTAGTCTCAAATAATAGCACAAGCTTGGTTTCGTCGAAAACCGCGAAGTTCCCGTCTCTGTGCTGCCTTTTTTATTACCAAAAAATTTTGATTCTGAAAATTTAAGTTTTCTCAAATTTCAGGTGTGATATGCTGATATATTTTCAGGATTTATTGGCTTGTTATTGGTTTCAAATGATAGCTTAAGCTTGGTTTCGTCCAAAACCGCGGAGTTCCTGGCTCTGAGTTTACTTATGTTCTGCGAAAAAATAAGTTTGAAATATCGATTTTCTCATATTTCAGGTGTGATATGCTGATATATTTTCAGGAGTTCTAGGCTTGCTTTTGGTCTCAAACGATAGCTCATGCTTGGTTACGTACAAAACCGCGTAGTTCCTGGCTCTGACTGTACTTATGTTCTATGAAAAAAATAAGTCTGAAATTTCGATTTTCTCAAACTTTAGGTGTGATATGCTGATATATTTTCAGGAGTTCTTGGCTTGTCATTGGTCTCAAATGATAGCTCAAGCTTGGTTTCGTCCAAAACCGCGGAGTTCCCGTCTCTGTGCTGCCTTTTTTATTACGAAAAAATTTTATTCTGAAAATTTAAATGTTCTTAAATTTCAGGTGTGATATGCTGATATATTTTCAGGAGTTTATGGCTTGTTTTTAGTCTTAAATGATAGCTCATGCTTAGATTAGGTCAAAACCGCGGAGTTCCTGTCTCTGTGCTGCCTTTTTTGTAACGAAAAAAATTAACTCTGAAATTTCGATTTTCTCAAATTTTAGGTGTGATATGCTGATATATTTTCAGGAGTTCTTGGCTTGTTATTGGTCTCAAATGATAGCACAAGCTTGGTTTCGTCGAAAACCGCGAAGTTACCGTCTCTGTGCTGCCTTTTTTATTAACAAAAAATTTTTATTCTGAAAATTTAAGTTTTCTCAAATTTCAGGTGTGATATGCTGATATATTTTCAGGAGTTATTGGCTTGTTATTGGTCTCAAATGATAGCTTAAGCTTAGAGTAGTTCAAAACCGCGGAGTTCCTGGCTCTGAGTTTACTTATATTCTGCGAAAAAATAAGTTTGAAATATCGATTTTCTCATATTTCAGGTGTGATATGCTGATATATTTTCAGGAGTTCTAGGCTTGCTTTTAGTCTTTAATGATAGCTCATGCTTAGATTAGTTCAAAACCGCGGAGTTCCCGTCTCTGTGCTGCCTTTTTTATTACGAAAAAATTTTACTCTGAAAATTTAAATTTTCTCAAATTTCAGGTGCGATATGCTGATATATTTTCAGGAGTTCTAGGCTTGATTTTAGTCTTAAATGATAGCTCATGCTTAGATTAGTTCAAAACCACGGAGTTCCCGTCTCTGTGCTGCCTTTTTCGTAACGAAAAAAATTAACTCTGAAATTTCGATTTTCTCAAATTTTAGGTGTGATATGCTGATATATTTTCAGGAGTTCTTGGCTTGTTATTAGTCTCAAATAATAGCACAAGCTTGGTTTCGTCGAAAACCGCGAAGTTCCCGTCTCTGTGCTGCCTTTATTATTACCAAAAAATTTTTATTCTGAAAATTTAAGTTTTCTCAAATTTCAGGTGTGATATGCTGATATATTTTCAGGATTTATTGGCTTGTTATTGGTTTCAAATGATAGCTTAAGCTTGGTTTCGTCCAAAACCGCGGAGTTCCTGGCTCTGAGTTTACTTATGTTCTGCGAAAAAATAAGTTTGAAATATCGATTTTCTCATATTTCAGGTGTGATATGCTGATATATTTTCAGGAGTTCTTGGCTTGTCATTGGTCTCAAATGATAGCTCAAGCTTGGTTCCGTCCAAAACCGCGGAGTTCCCGTCTCTGTGCTGCCTTTTTTATTACGAAAAAATTTTATTCTGAAAATTTAAATTTTCTTAAATTTCAGGTGTGATATGCTGATATATTTTCAGGAGTTTATGGCTTGTTTTTAGTCTTAAATGATAGCTCATGCTTAGATTAGTTCAAAACCGCGGAGTTCCTGTCTCTGTGCTGCCTTTTTTGTAACGAAAAAAATTAACTCTGAAATTTCGATTTTCTCAAATTTTAGGTGTGATATGCTGATATATTTTCAGGAGTTCTTGGCTTGTTATTGGTCTCAAATGATAGCACAAGCTTGGTTTCGTCGAAAACCGCGAAGTTACCGTCTCTGTGCTGCCTTTTTTATTAACAAAAAATGTTTAATCTGAAAATTTAAGTTTTCTCAAATTTCAGGTGTGATATGCTGATATATTTTCAGGAGTTATTGGCTTGTTATTGGTCTCAAATGATAGCTTAAGCTTAGAGTAGTTCAAAACCGCGGAGTTCCTGGCTCTGAGTTTACTTATGTTCTGCGAAAAAATAAGTTTGAAATATCGATTTTCTCATATTTCAGGTGTGATATGCTGATATATTTTCAGGAGTTCTAGGCTTGCTTTTAGTCTTTAATGATAGCTCATGCTTAGATTAGTTCAAAACCGCGGAGTTCCCGTCTCTGTGCTGCCTTTTTTATTACGAAAAATTTTTACTCTGAAAATTTAAATTTTCTCAAATTTCAGGTGCGATATGCTGATATATTTTCAGGAGTTCTAGGCTTGATTTTAGTCTTAAATGATAGCTCATGCTTAGATTAGTTCAAAACCACGGAGTTTTCGTCTCTGTGCTGCCTTTTTCGTAACGAAAAAAATTAACTCTGAAATTTCGATTTTCTCAAATTTTAGGTGTGATATGCTGATATATTTTCAGGAGTTCTTGGCTTGTTATTGGTCTCAAATGATAGCACAAGCTTGGTTTCGTCGAAAACCGCGAAGTTACCGTCTCTGTGCTGCCTTTTTTATTAACAAAAAATGTTTAATCTGAAAATTTAAGTTTTCTCAAATTTCAGGTGTGATATGCTGATATATTTTCAGGAGTTATTGGCTTGTTATTGGTCTCAAATGATAGCTTAAGCTTAGAGTAGTTCAAAACCGCGGAGTTCCTGGCTCTGAGTTTACTTATGTTCTGCGAAAAAATAAGTTTGAAATATCGATTTTCTCATATTTCAGGTGTGATATGCTGATATATTTTCAGGAGTTCTAGGCTTGCTTTTAGTCTTTAATGATAGCTCATGCTTAGATTAGTTCAAAACCGCGGAGTTCCCGTCTCTGTGCTGCCTTTTTTATTACGAAAAATTTTTACTCTGAAAATTTAAATTTTCTCAAATTTCAGGTGCGATATGCTGATATATTTTCAGGAGTTCTAGGCTTGATTTTAGTCTTAAATGATAGCTCATGCTTAGATTAGTTCAAAACCACGGAGTTTTCGTCTCTGTGCTGCCTTTTTCGTAACGAAAAAAATTAACTCTGAAATTTCGATTTTCTCAAACTTTAGGTGTGATATGCTGATATATTTTCAGGAGTTCTTGGCTTGTTATTGGTCTCAAATAATAGCACAAGCTTGGTTTCGTCGAAAACCGCGAAGTTCCCGTCTCTGTGCTGCCTTTTTTATTACCAAAAAATGTTTATTCTGAAAATTTAAGTTTTCTCAAAGTTCAGGTGTGATATGCTGATATATTTTCAGGAGTTATTGGCTTGTTATTGGTCTCAAATGATAGCTTAAGCTTGGTTTCGTCCAAAACCGCGAAGTTCCTGGCTCTGAGTTTAATTATGTTCTGCGAAAAAATAAGTTTGAAATATCGATTTTCTCATATTTCAGGTGTGATATGCTGATATATTTTCAGGAGTTCTAGGCTTGCTTTTGGTCTCAAACGATAGCTCATGCTTGGTTTCGTACAAAACCGCGTAGTTCCTGGCTCTGACTGTACTTATGTTCTATGAAAAAAATAAGTCTGAAATTTCGATTTTCTCAAATTTAAGATGTGATATGCTGATATATTTTCAGGAATTTGGGGCTTGTTTTTAGTCTCAAACGATAGCTTATGCTCGGTTACGTACAAAACCTTGCAGTTCCTGGCTCTGCGCTGCCTTTTTTTATTACGAAAAAAATTACTCTGTAATTTAGATTTTCTCAAATTTCAGGTGTGATAAGCTGATATATTTTCAGGAGTTCTAGGCGTTTTTTTGGTCTTAAGCGACGCAGTTCCAGGCTCTGTACTGCCATTTTTATAACGAAAAAATTTTAATCTGAAAATTTAAATTTTCTCAAACTTCAGGTGTGATATGCTGATATATTTTCAGGAGTTCCTGGCTTGTTATTGGTCTCAAATGATAGCTCAAGCTTGGTTTCGTACAAAACCGCGGAGTTGCTGTCTCTGTGCTGCCTTTTTTATTACGAAAAAAATTTACTCTGACAATTCAAATTTTCTCAAACTTCAGGTGCGATATGCTGATATATTTTCAGGAGTTTATGGCTTGTTTTTAGTCTTAAATGATAGCTTATGCTTAGATTAGTTCAAAACCGCGGAGTTCCCGTCTCTGTACTCCCTTTTTTGTAACGAAAAAAATTAACTCTGAAATTTCGATTTTCTCAAATTTTAGGTGTGATATGCTGAGATATTTTCAGGAGTTCTAGGATTGTTTTTAGTCTTAAATGATAGATCATGCTTAGATTATTTCAATACCGCGGAGTTCCCGTCTCTGTTCAGCCTTTTTTGTAACGAAAAAAATTAACCCTGAAATTTCGATTTTCTCAAATTTTAGGTGTGATATGCTGATATATTAACAGGAGTTCTTGGCTTGTGATTGGTTTCAAATGATAGCACAAGCCTGGTTTCGTTCAAAACCGCGGAGGTCCCGTCTCTGTGCTGCCTTTTTTATTACGAAAAAATTTTACTCTGAAAATTTAAATTTTCTCAAATTTCAGGTGCGATATGCTGATATATTTTCAGGAGTTCTAGGCTTGATTTTAGTCTTAAATGATAGCTCATGCTTAGATTAGTTCAAAACCACGGAGTTCCCGTCTCTGTGCTGCCTTTTTCGTAACGAAAAAAATTAAATCTGAAATTTCGATTTTCTCAAACTTTAGGTGTGATATGCTGATATATTTTCAGGAGTTCTTGGCTTGTTATTAGTCTCAAATAATAGCACAAGCTTGGTTTCGTCGAAAACCGCGAAGTTCCCGTCTCTGTGCTGCCTTTTTTATTACCAAAAAATTTTTATTCTGAAAATTTAAGTTTTCTCAAATTTCAGGTGTGATATGCTGATATATTTTCAGGATTTATTGGCTTGTTATTGGTTTCAAATGATAGCTTAAGCTTGGTTTCGTCCAAAACCGCGGAGTTCCTGGCTCTGAGTTTACTTATGTTCTGCGAAAAAATAAGTTTGAAATATCGATTTTCTCATATTTCAGGTGTGATATGCTGATATATTTTCAGGAGTTCTTGGCTTGTCATTGGTCTCAAATGATAGCTCAAGCTTGGTTCCGTCCAAAACCGCGGAGTTCCCGTCTCTGTGCTGCCTTTTTTATTACGAAAAAATTTTATTCTGAAAATTTAAATTTTCTTAAATTTCAGGTGTGATATGCTGATATATTTTCAGGAGTTTATGGCTTGTTTTTAGTCTTAAATGATAGCTCATGCTTAGATTAGTTCAAAACCGCGGAGTTCCTGTCTCTGTGCTGCCTTTTTTGTAACGAAAAAAATTAACTCTGAAATTTCGATTTTCTCAAATTTTAGGTGTGATATGCTGATATATTTTCAGGAGTTCTTGGCTTGTTATTGGTCTCAAATGATAGCACAAGCTTGGTTTCGTCGAAAACCGCGAAGTTACCGTCTCTGTGCTGCCTTTTTAATTAACAAAAAATTTTTATTCTGAAAATTTAAGTTTTCTCAAATTTCAGGTGTGATATGCTGATATATTTTCAGGAGTTATTGGCTTGTTATTGGTCTCAAATGATAGCTTAAGCTTAGAGTAGTTCAAAACCGCGGAGTTCCTGGCTCTGAGTTTACTTATGTTCTGTGAAAAAATAAGTTTGAAATATCGATTTTCTCATATTTCAGGTGTGATATGCTGATATATTTTCAGGAGTTCTAGGCTTGCTTTTAGTCTTTAATGATAGCTCATGCTTAGATTAGTTCAAAACCGCGGAGTTCCCGTCTCTGTGCTGCCTTTTTTATTACGAAAAAATTTTAATCTGAAAATTTAAATTTTCTCAAATTTCAGGTGCGATATGCTGATATATTTTCAGGAGTTCTAGGCTTGATTTTAGTCTTAAATGATAGCTCATGCTTAGATTAGTTCAAAACCACGGAGTTCCCGTCTCTGTGCTGCCTTTTTCGTAACGAAAAAAATTAACTCTGAAATTTCGATTTTCTCAAAGTTTAGGTGTGATATGCTGATATATTTTCAGGAGTTCTTGGCTTGTTATTAGTCTCAAATAATAGCACAAGCTTGGTTTCGTCGAAAACCGCGAAGTTCCCGTCTCTGTGCTGCCTTTTTTATTACCAAAAAATTTTTATTCTGAAAATTTAAGTTTTCTCAAATTTCAGGTGTGATATGCTGATATATTTTCAGGATTTATTGGCTTGTTATTGGTTTCAAATGATAGCTTAAGCTTGGTTTCGTCCAAAACCGCGGAGTTCCTGGCTCTGAGTTTACTTATGTTCTGCGAAAAAATAAGTTTGAAATATCGATTTTCTCATATTTCAGGTGTGATATGCTGATATATTTTCAGGAGTTCTTGGCTTGTCATTGGTCTCAAATGATAGCTCAAGCTTGGTTCCGTCCAAAACCGCGGAGTTCCCGTCTCTGTGCTGCCTTTTTTATTACGAAAAAATTTTATTCTGAAAATTTAAATTTTCTTAAATTTCAGGTGTGATATGCTGATATATTTTCAGGAGTTTATGGCTTGTTTTTAGTCTTAAATGATAGCTCATGCTTAGATTAGTTTAAAACCGCGGAGTTCCTGTCTCTGTGCTGCCTTTTTTGTAACGAAAAAAATTAACTCTGAAATTTCGATTTTCTCAAATTTTAGGTGTGATATGCTGATATATTTTCAGGAGTTCTTGGCTTGTTATTGGTCTCAAATGATAGCACAAGCTAGGTTTCGTCGAAAACCGCGAAGTTACCGTCTCTGTGCTGCCTTTTTTATTAACAAAAAATTTTTATTCTGAAAATTTAAGTTTTCTCAAATTTCAGGTGTGATATGCTGATATATTTTCAGGAGTTATTGGCTTGTTATTGGTCTCAAATGATAGCTTAAGCTTAGAGTAGTTCAAAACCGCGGAGTTCCTGGCTCTGAGTTTACTTATGTTCTGCGAAAAAATAAGTTTGAAATATCGATTTTCTCATATTTCAGGTGTGATATGCTGATATATTTTCAGGAGTTCTAGGCTTGCTTTTAGTCTTTAATGATAGCTCATGCTTAGATTAGTTCAAAACCGCGGCGTTCCCGTCTCTGTGCTGCCTTTTTTATTACGAAAAAATTTTACTCTGAAAATTTAAATTTTCTCAAATTTCAGGTGCGATATGCTGATATATTTTCAGGAGTTCTAGGCTTGATTTTAGTCTTAAATGATAGCTCATGCTTAGATTAGTTCAAAACCACGGAGTTCCCGTCTCTGTGCTGCCTTTTTCGTAACGAAAAAAATTAACTCTGAAATTTCGATTTTCTCAAAGTTTAGGTGTGATATGCTGATATATTTTCAGGAGTTCATGGCTTGTTATTAGTCTCAAATAATAGCACAAGCTTGGTTTCGTCGAAAACCGCGAAACTCCCGTCTCTGTGCTGCCTTTTTTATTACCAAAAAATTTTTATTCTGAAAATTTAAGTTTTCTCAAATTTCAGGTGTGATATGCTGATATATTTTCAGGATTTATTGGCTTGTTATTGGTTTCAAATGATAGCTTAAGCTTGGTTTCGTCCAAAACCGCGGAGTTCCTGGCTCTGAGTTTACTTATGTTCTGCGAAAAAATAAGTTTGAAATATCGATTTTCTCATATTTCAGGTGTGATATGCTGATATATTTTCAGGAGTTCTTGGCTTGTCATTGGTCTCAAATGATAGCTCAAGCTTGGTTATGTCCAAAACCGCGGAGTTCCCGTCTCTGTGCTGCCTTTTTTATTACGAAAAAATTTTATTCTGAAAATTTAAATTTTCTTAAATTTCAGGTGTGATATGCTGATATATTTTCAGGAGTTTATGGCTTGTTTTTAGTCTTAAATGATAGCTCATGCTTAGATTAGTTCAAAACCGCGGAGTTCCTGTCTCTGTGCTGCCTTTTTTGTAACGAAAAAAATTAACTCTGAAATTTCGATTTTCTCAAATTTTAGGTGTGATATGCTGATATATTTTCAGGAGTTCTTGGCTTGTTATTGGGCTCAAATGATAGCACAAGCTTGGTTTCGTCGAAAACCGCGAAGTTACCGTCTCTGTGCTGCCTTTTTTATTAACAAAAAATGTTTAATCTGAAAATTTAAGTTTTCTCAAATTTCAGGTGTGATATGCTGATATATTTTCAGGAGTTATTGGCTTGTTATTGGTCTCAAATGATAGCTTAAGCTTAGAGTAGTTCAAAACCGCGGAGTTCCTGGCTCTGAGTTTACTTATGTTCTGCGAAAAAATAAGTTTGAAATATCGATTTTCTCATATTTCAGGTGTGATATGCTGATATATTTTCAGGAGTTCTAGGCTTGCTTTTAGTCTTTAATGATAGCTCATGCTTAGATTAGTTCAAAACCGCGGAGTTCCCGTCTCTGTGCTGCCTTTTTTATTACGAAAAATTTTTACTCTGAAAATTTAAATTTTCTCAAATTTCAGGTGCGATATGCTGATATATTTTCAGGAGTTCTAGGCTTGATTTTAGTCTTAAATGATAGCTCATGCTTAGATTAGTTCAAAACCACGGAGTTTTCGTCTCTGTGCTGCCTTTTTCGTAACGAAAAAAATTAACTCTGAAATTTCGATTTTCTCAAACTTTAGGTGTGATATGCTGATATATTTTCAGGAGTTCTTGGCTTGTTATTGGTCTCAAATAATAGCACAAGCTTGGTTTCGTCGAAAACCGCGAAGTTCCCGTCTCTGTGCTGCCTTTTTTATTACCAAAAAATGTTTATTCTGAAAATTTAAGTTTTCTCAAAGTTCAGGTGTGATATGCTGATATATTTTCAGGAGTTATTGGCTTGTTATTGGTCTCAAATGATAGCTTAAGCTTGGTTTCGTCCAAAACCGCGAAGTTCCTGGCTCTGAGTTTAATTATGTTCTGCGAAAAAATAAGTTTGAAATATCGATTTTCTCATATTTCAGGTGTGATATGCTGATATATTTTCAGGAGTTCTAGGCTTGCTTTTGGTCTCAAACGATAGCTCATGCTTGGTTTCGTACAAAACCGCGTAGTTCCTGGCTCTGACTGTACTTATGTTCTATGAAAAAAATAAGTCTGAAATTTCGATTTTCTCAAATTTAAGATGTGATATGCTGATATATTTTCAGGAATTTGGGGCTTGTTTTTAGTCTCAAACGATAGCTTATGCTCGGTTACGTACAAAACCTTGCAGTTCCTGGCTCTGCGCTGCCTTTTTTTATTACGAAAAAAATTACTCTGTAATTTAGATTTTCTCAAATTTCAGGTGTGATAAGCTGATATATTTTCAGAAGTTCTAGGCGTTTTTTTGGTCTTAAGCGACGCAGTTCCAGGCTCTGTACTGCCATTTTTATAACGAAAAAATTTTAATCTGAAAATTTAAATTTTCTCAAACTTCAGGTGTGATATGCTGATATATTTTCAGGAGTTCCTGGCTTGTTATTGGTCTCAAATGATAGCTCAAGCTTGGTTTCGTACAAAACCGCGGAGTTGCTGTCTCTGTGCTGCCTTTTTTATTACGAAAAAAATTTACTCTGACAATTCAAATTTTCTCAAACTTCAGGTGCGATATGCTGATATATTTTCAGGAGTTTATGGCTTGTTTTTAGTCTTAAATGATAGCTTATGCTTAGATTAGTTCAAAACCGCGGAGTTCCCGTCTCTGTACTCCCTTTTTTGTAACGAAAAAAATTAACTCTGAAATTTCGATTTTCTCAAATTTTAGGTGTGATATGCTGAGATATTTTCAGGAGTTCTAGGATTGTTTTTAGTCTTAAATGATAGATCATGCTTAGATTATTTCAATACCGCGGAGTTCCCGTCTCTGTTCAGCCTTTTTTGTAACGAAAAAAATTAACCCTGAAATTTCGATTTTCTCAAATTTTAGGTGTGATATGCTGATATATTAACAGGAGTTCTTGGCTTGTGATTGGTTTCAAATGATAGCACAAGCCTGGTTTCGTTCAAAACCGCGGAGGTCCCGTCTCTGTGCTGCCTTTTTTATTACGAAAAAATTTTACTCTGAAAATTTAAATTTTCTCAAATTTCAGGTGCGATATGCTGATATATTTTCAGGAGTTCTAGGCTTGATTTTAGTCTTAAATGATAGCTCATGCTTAGATTAGTTCAAAACCACGGAGTTCCCGTCTCTGTGCTGCCTTTTTCGTAACGAAAAAAATTAACTCTGAAATTTCGATTTTCTCAAACTTTAGGTGTGATATGCTGATATATTTTCAGGAGTTCTTGGCTTGTTATTAGTCTCAAATAATAGCACAAGCTTGGTTTCGTCGAAAACCGCGAAGTTCCCGTCTCTGTGCTGCCTTTTTTATTACCAAAAAATTTTTATTCTGAAAATTTAAGTTTTCTCAAATTTCAGGTGTGATATGCTGATATATTTTCAGGATTTATTGGCTTGTTATTGGTTTCAAATGATAGCTTAAGCTTGGTTTCGTCCAAAACCGCGGAGTTCCTGGCTCTGAGTTTACTTATGTTCTGCGAAAAAATAAGTTTGAAATATCGATTTTCTCATATTTCAGGTGTGATATGCTGATATATTTTCAGGAGTTCTTGGCTTGTCATTGGTCTCAAATGATAGCTCAAGCTTGGTTCCGTCCAAAACCGCGGAGTTCCCGTCTCTGTGCTGCCTTTTTTATTACGAAAAAATTTTATTCTGAAAATTTAAATTTTCTTAAATTTCAGGTGTGATATGCTGATATATTTTCAGGAGTTTATGGCTTGTTTTTAGTCTTAAATGATAGCTCATGCTTAGATTAGTTCAAAACCGCGGAGTTCCTGTCTCTGTGCTGCCTTTTTTGTAACGAAAAAAATTAACTCTGAAATTTCGATTTTCTCAAATTTTAGGTGTGATATGCTGATATATTTTCAGGAGTTCTTGGCTTGTTATTGGTCTCAAATGATAGCACAAGCTTGGTTTCGTCGAAAACCGCGAAGTTACCGTCTCTGTGCTGCCTTTTTAATTAACAAAAAATTTTTATTCTGAAAATTTAAGTTTTCTCAAATTTCAGGTGTGATATGCTGATATATTTTCAGGAGTTATTGGCTTGTTATTGGTCTCAAATGATAGCTTAAGCTTAGAGTAGTTCAAAACCGCGGAGTTCCTGGCTCTGAGTTTACTTATGTTCTGCGAAAAAATAAGTTTGAAATATCGATTTTCTCATATTTCAGGTGTGATATGCTGATATATTTTCAGGAGTTCTAGGCTTGCTTTTAGTCTTTAATGATAGCTCATGCTTAGATTAGTTCAAAACCGCGGCGTTCCCGTCTCTGTGCTGCCTTTTTTATTACGAAAAAATTTTACTCTGAAAATTTAAATTTTCTCAAATTTCAGGTGCGATATGCTGATATATTTTCAGGAGTTCTAGGCTTGATTTTAGTCTTAAATGATAGCTCATGCTTAGATTAGTTCAAAACCACGGAGTTCCCGTCTCTGTGCTGCCTTTTTCGTAACGAAAAAAATTAACTCTGAAATTTCGATTTTCTCAAAGTTTAGGTGTGATATGCTGATATATTTTCAGGAGTTCATGGCTTGTTATTAGTCTCAAATAATAGCACAAGCTTGGTTTCGTCGAAAACCGCGAAACTCCCGTCTCTGTGCTGCCTTTTTTATTACCAAAAAATTTTTATTCTGAAAATTTAAGTTTTCTCAAATTTCAGGTGTGATATGCTGATATATTTTCAGGATTTATTGGCTTGTTATTGGTTTCAAATGATAGCTTAAGCTTGGTTTCGTCCAAAACCGCGGAGTTCCTGGCTCTGAGTTTACTTATGTTCTGCGAAAAAATAAGTTTGAAATATCGATTTTCTCATATTTCAGGTGTGATATGCTGATATATTTTCAGGAGTTCTTGGCTTGTCATTGGTCTCAAATGATAGCTCAAGCTTGGTTATGTCCAAAACCGCGGAGTTCCCGTCTCTGTGCTGCCTTTTTTATTACCAAAAAATTTTTATTCTGAAAATTTAAGTTTTCTCAAATTTCAGGTGTGATATGCTGATATATTTTCAGGATTTATTGGCTTGTTATTGGTTTCAAATGATAGCTTAAGCTTGGTTTCGTCCAAAACCGCGGAGTTCCTGGCTCTGAGTTTACTTATGTTCTGCGAAAAAATAAGTTTGAAATATCGATTTTCTCATATTTCAGGTGTGATATGCTGATATATTTTCAGGAGTTCTTGGCTTGTCATTGGTCTCAAATGATAGCTCAAGCTTGGTTCCGTCCAAAACCGCGGAGTTCCCGTCTCTGTGCTGCCTTTTTTATTACGAAAAAATTTTATTCTGAAAATTTAAATTTTCTTAAATTTCAGGTGTGATATGCTGATATATTTTCAGGAGTTTATGGCTTGTTTTTAGTCTTAAATGATAGCTCATGCTTAGATTAGTTCAAAACCGCGGAGTTCCTGTCTCTGTGCTGCCTTTTTTGTAACGAAAAAAATTAACTCTGAAATTTCGATTTTCTCAAATTTTAGGTGTGATATGCTGATATATTTTCAGGAGTTCTTGGCTTGTTATTGGTCTCAAATGATAGCACAAGCTTGGTTTCGTCGAAAACCGCGAAGTTACCGTCTCTGTGCTGCCTTTTTTATTAACAAAAAATTTTTAATCTGAAAATTTAAGTTTTCTCAAATTTCAGGTGTGATATGCTGATATATTTTCAGGAGTTTATGGCTTGTTTTTAGTCTTAAATGATAGCTCATGCTTAGATTAGTTCAAAACCGCGGAGTTCCTGTCTCTGTGCTGCCTTTTTTGTAACGAAAAAAATTAACTCTGAAATTTCGATTTTCTCAAATTTTAGGTGTGATATGCTGATATATTTTCAGGAGTTCTTGGCTTGTTATTGGTCTCAAATGATAGCACAAGCTTGGTTTCGTCGAAAACCGCGAAGTTCCCGTCTCTGTGCTGCCTTTTTTATTAACAAAAAATTTTTATTCTGAAAATTTAAGTTTTCTCAAATTTCAGGTGTGATATGCTGATATATTTTCAGGAGTTATTGGCTTGTTATTGGTCTCAAATGATAGCTTAAGCTTAGAGTAGTTCAAAACCGCGGAGTTCCTGGCTCTGAGTTTACTTATGTTCTGCGAAAAAATAAGTTTGAAATATCGATTTTCTCATATTTCAGGTGTGATATGCTGATATATTTTCAGGAGTTCTAGGCTTGCTTTTAGTCTTTAATGATAGCTCATGCTTAGATTAGTTCAAAACCGCGGCGTTCCCGTCTCTGTGCTGCCTTTTTTATTACGAAAAAATTTTACTCTGAAAATTTAAATTTTCTCAAATTTCAGGTGCGATATGCTGATATATTTTCAGGAGTTCTAGGCTTGATTTTAGTCTTAAATGATAGCTCATGCTTAGATTAGTTCAAAACCACGGAGTTCCCGTCTCTGTGCTGCCTTTTTCGTAACGAAAAAAATTAACTCTGAAATTTCGATTTTCTCAAACTTTAGGTGTGATATGCTGATATATTTTCAGGAGTTCTTGTCTTGTTATTAGTCTCAAATAATAGCACAAGCTTGGTTTCGTCGAAAACCGCGAAACTCCCGTCTCTGTGCTGCCTTTTTTATTACCAAAAAATTTTTATTCTGAAAATTTAAGTTTTCTCAAATTTCAGGTGTGATATGCTGATATATTTTCAGGATTTATTGGCTTGTTATTGGTTTCAAATGATAGCTTAAGCTTGGTTTCGTCCAAAACCGCGGAGTTCCTGGCTCTGAGTTTACTTATGTTCTGCGAAAAAATAAGTTTGAAATATCGATTTTCTCATATTTCAGGTGTGATATGCTGATATATTTTCAGGAGTTCTTGGCTTGTCATTGGTCTCAAATGATAGCTCAAGCTTGGTTATGTCCAAAACCGCGGAGTTCCCGTCTCTGTGCTGCCTTTTTTATTACGAAAAAATTTTATTCTGAAAATTTAAATTTTCTTAAATTTCAGGTGTGATATGCTGATATATTTTCAGGAGTTTATGGCTTGTTTTTAGTCTTAAATGATAGCTCATGCTTAGATTAGTTCAAAACCGCGGAGTTCCTGTCTCTGTGCTGCCTTTTTTGTAACGAAAAAAATTAACTCTGAAATTTCGATTTTCTCAAATTTTAGGTGTGATATGCTGATATATTTTCAGGAGTTCTTGGCTTGTTATTGGTCTCAAATGATAGCACAAGCTTGGTTTCGTCGAAAACCGCGAAGTTACCGTCTCTGTGCTGCCTTTTTTATTAACAAAAAATTTTTAATCTGAAAATTTAAGTTTTCTCAAATTTCAGGTGTGATATGCTGATATATTTTCAGGAGTTATTGGCTTGTTATTGGTCTCAAATGATAGCTTAAGCTTAGAGTAGTTCAAAACCGCGGAGTTCCTGGCTCTGAGTTTACTTATGTTCTGCGAAAAAATAAGTTTGAAATATCGATTTTCTCATATTTCAGGTGTGATATGCTGATATATTTTCAGGAGTTCTAGGCTTGCTTTTAGTCTTTAATGATAGCTCATGCTTAGATTAGTTCAAAACCGCGGAGTTCCCGTCTCTGTGCTGCCTTTTTTATTACGAAAAATTTTTACTCTGAAAATTTAAATTTTCTCAAATTTCAGGTGCGATATGCTGATATATTTTCAGGAGTTCTAGGCTTGATTTTAGTCTTAAATGATAGCTCATGCTTAGATTAGTTCAAAACCACGGAGTTTTCGTCTCTGTGCTGCCTTTTTCGTAACGAAAAAAATTAACTCTGAAATTTCGATTTTCTCAAACTTTAGGTGTTATATGCTGATATATTTTCAGGAGTTCTTGGCTTGTTATTGGTCTCAAATAATAGCACAAGCTTGGTTTCGTCGAAAACCGCGAAGTTCCCGTCTCTGTGCTGCCTTTTTTATTACCAAAAAATGTTTATTCTGAAAATTTAAGTTTTTTCAAAGTTCAGGTGTGATATGCTGATATATTTTCAGGATTTATTGGCTTGTTATTGGTTTCAAATGATAGCTTAAGCTTGGTTTCGTCCAAAACCGCGGAGTTCCTGGCTCTGAGTTTACTTATGTTCTGCGAAAAAATAAGTTTGAAATATCGATTTTCTCATATTTCAGGTGTGATATGCTGATATATTTTCAGGAGTTCTAGGCTTGCTTTTGGTCTCAAACGATAGCTCATGCTTGGTTTCGTACAAAACCGCGTAGTTCCTGGCTCTGAATGTACTTATGTTCTATGAAAAAAATAAGTCTGAAATTTCGATTTTCTCAAATTTAAGATGTGATATGCTGATATATTTTCAGGAATTTGGGGCTTGTTTTTAGTCTCAAACGATAGCTTATGCTCGGTAACGTACAAAACCTTGCAGTTCCTGGCTCTGCGCTGCCTTTTTTTATTACGAAAAAAATTACTCTGTAATTTAGATTTTCTCAAATTTCAGGTGTGATAAGCTGATATATTTTCAGGAGTTCTAGGCGTTTTTTTGGTCTTAAGCGACGCAGTTCCAGGCTCTGTACTGCCTTTTTTATAACGAAAAAATTTTAATCTGAAAATTTAAATTTTCTCAAACTTCAGGTGTGATATGCTGATATATTTTCAGGAGTTCCTGGCTTGTTATTGGTCTCAAATGATAGCTCAAGCTTAGTTTCGTACAAAACCGCGGAGTTGCTGTCTCTGTGCTGCCTTTTTTATTACGAAAAAAATTTACTCTGACAATTTAAATTTTCTCAAACTTCAGGTGCGATATGCTGATATATTTTCAGGAGTTTATGGCTTGTTTTTAGTCTTAAATGATAGCTTATGCTTAGATTAGTTCAAAACCGCGGAGTTCCCGTCTCTGTACTCCCTTTTTTGTAACGAAAAAAATTAACTCTGAAATTTCGATTTTCTCAAATTTTAGGTGTGATATGCTGAGATATTTTCAGGAGTTCTAGGATTGTTTTTAGTCTTAAATGATAGATCATGCTTAGATTAGTTCAATACCGCGGAGTTCCCGTCTCTGTTCAGCCTTTTTTGTAACGAAAAAAATTAACCCTGAAATTTCGATTTTCTCAAATTTTAGGTGTGATATGCTGATATATTAACAGGAGTTCTTGGCTTGTGATTGGTTTCAAATGATAGCACAAGCCTGGTTTCGTTCAAAACCGCGGAGGTCCCGTCTCTGTGCTGCCTTTTTTATTACGAAAAAATTTTACTCTGAAAATTTAAATTTTCTCAAATTTCAGGTGCGATATGCTGATATATTTTCAGGAGTTCTAGGCTTGATTTTAGTCTTAAATGATAGCTCATGCTTAGATTAGTTCAAAACCACGGAGTTCCCGTCTCTGTGCTGCCTTTTTCGTAACGAAAAAAATTAACTCTGAAATTTCGATTTTCTCAAATTTTAGGTGTGATATGCTGATATATTTTCAGGAGTTCTTGGCTTGTTATTAGTCTCAAATAATAGCACAAGCTTGGTTTCGTCGAAAACCGCGAAGTTCCCGTCTCTGTGCTGCCTTTTTTATTACCAAAAAATTTTGATTCTGAAAATTTAAGTTTTCTCAAATTTCAGGTGTGATATGCTGATATATTTTCAGGATTTATTGGCTTGTTATTGGTTTCAAATGATAGCTTAAGCTTGGTTTCGTCCAAAACCGCGGAGTTCCTGGCTCTGAGTTTACTTATGTTCTGCGAAAAAATAAGTTTGAAATATCGATTTTCTCATATTTCAGGTGTGATATGCTGATATATTTTCAGGAGTTCTAGGCTTGCTTTTGGTCTCAAACGATAGCTCATGCTTGGTTACGTACAAAACCGCGTAGTTCCTGGCTCTGACTGTACTTATGTTCTATGAAAAAAATAAGTCTGAAATTTCGATTTTCTCAAACTTTAGGTGTGATATGCTGATATATTTTCAGGAGTTCTTGGCTTGTCATTGGTCTCAAATGATAGCTCAAGCTTGGTTTCGTCCAAAACCGCGGAGTTCCCGTCTCTGTGCTGCCTTTTTTATTACGAAAAAATTTTATTCTGAAAATTTAAATGTTCTTAAATTTCAGGTGTGATATGCTGATATATTTTCAGGAGTTTATGGCTTGTTTTTAGTCTTAAATGATAGCTCATGCTTAGATTAGGTCAAAACCGCGGAGTTCCTGTCTCTGTGCTGCCTTTTTTGTAACGAAAAAAATTAACTCTGAAATTTCGATTTTCTCAAATTTTAGGTGTGATATGCTGATATATTTTCAGGAGTTCTTGGCTTGTTATTAGTCTCAAATGATAGCACAAGCTTGGTTTCGTCGAAAACCGCGAAGTTACCGTCTCTGTGCTGCCTTTTTTATTAACAAAAAATTTTTATTCTGAAAATTTAAGTTTTCTCAAATTTCAGGTGTGATATGCTGATATATTTTCAGGATTTATTGGCTTGTTATTGGTTTCAAATGATAGCTTAAGCTTGGTTTCGTCCAAAACCGCGGAGTTCCTGGCTCTGAGTTTACTTATGTTCTGCGAAAAAATAAGTTTGAAATATCGATTTTCTCATATTTCAGGTGTGATATGCTGATATATTTTCAGGAGTTCTTGGCTTGTCATTGGTCTCAAATGATAGCTCAAGCTTGGTTATGTCCAAAACCGCGGAGTTCCCGTCTCTGTGCTGCCTTTTTTATTACGAAAAAATTTTATTCTGAAAATTTAAATTTTCTTAAATTTCAGGTGTGATATGCTGATATATTTTCAGGAGTTTATGGCTTGTTTTTAGTCTTAAATGATAGCTCATGCTTAGATTAGTTCAAAACCGCGGAGTTCCTGTCTCTGTGCTGCCTTTTTTGTAACGAAAAAAATTAACTCTGAAATTTCGATTTTCTCAAATTTTAGGTGTGATATGCTGATATATTTTCAGGAGTTCTTGGCTTGTTATTGGTCTCAAATGATAGCACAAGCTTGGTTTCGTCGAAAACCGCGAAGTTACCGTCTCTGTGCTGCCTTTTTTATTAACAAAAAATTTTTAATCTGAAAATTTAAGTTTTCTCAAATTTCAGGTGTGATATGCTGATATATTTTCAGGAGTTATTGGCTTGTTATTGGTCTCAAATGATAGCTTAAGCTTAGAGTAGTTCAAAACCGCGGAGTTCCTGGCTCTGAGTTTACTTATGTTCTGCGAAAAAATAAGTTTGAAATATCGATTTTCTCATATTTCAGGTGTGATATGCTGATATATTTTCAGGAGTTCTAGGCTTGCTTTTAGTCTTTAATGATAGCTCATGCTTAGATTAGTTCAAAACCGCGGAGTTCCCGTCTCTGTGCTGCCTTTTTTATTACGAAAAATTTTTACTCTGAAAATTTAAATTTTCTCAAATTTCAGGTGCGATATGCTGATATATTTTCAGGAGTTCTAGGCTTGATTTTAGTCTTAAATGATAGCTCATGCTTAGATTAGTTCAAAACCACGGAGTTTTCGTCTCTGTGCTGCCTTTTTCGTAACGAAAAAAATTAACTCTGAAATTTCGATTTTCTCAAACTTTAGGTGTTATATGCTGATATATTTTCAGGAGTTCTTGGCTTGTTATTGGTCTCAAATAATAGCACAAGCTTGGTTTCGTCGAAAACCGCGAAGTTCCCGTCTCTGTGCTGCCTTTTTTATTACCAAAAAATGTTTATTCTGAAAATTTAAGTTTTTTCAAAGTTCAGGTGTGATATGCTGATATATTTTCAGGATTTATTGGCTTGTTATTGGTTTCAAATGATAGCTTAAGCTTGGTTTCGTCCAAAACCGCGGAGTTCCTGGCTCTGAGTTTACTTATGTTCTGCGAAAAAATAAGTTTGAAATATCGATTTTCTCATATTTCAGGTGTGATATGCTGATATATTTTCAGGAGTTCTAGGCTTGCTTTTGGTCTCAAACGATAGCTCATGCTTGGTTACGTACAAAACCGCGTAGTTCCTGGCTCTGAATGTACTTATGTTCTATGAAAAAAATAAGTCTGAAATTTCGATTTTCTCAAATTTAAGATGTGATATGCTGATATATTTTCAGGAATTTGGGGCTTGTTTTTAGTCTCAAACGATAGCTTATGCTCGGTTACGTACAAAACCTTGCAGTTCCTGGCTCTGCGCTGCCTTTTTTTATTACGAAAAAAATTACTCTGTAATTTAGATTTTCTCAAATTTCAGGTGTGATAAGCTGATATATTTTCAGGAGTTCTAGGCGTTTTTTTGGTCTTAAGCGACGCAGTTCCAGGCTCTGTACTGCCTTTTTTATAACGAAAAAATTTTAATCTGAAAATTTAAATTTTCTCAAACTTCAGGTGTGATATGCTGATATATTTTCAGGAGTTCCTAGCTTGTTATTGGTCTCAAATGATAGCTCAAGCTTAGTTTCGTACAAAACCGCGGAGTTGCTGTCTCTGTGCTGCCTTTTTTATTACGAAAAAAATTTACTCTGACAATTTAAATTTTCTCAAACTTCAGGTGCGATATGCTGATATATTTTCAGGAGTTTATGGCTTGTTTTTAGTCTTAAATGATAGCTTATGCTTAGATTAGTTCAAAACCGCGGAGTTCCCGTCTCTGTACTCCCTTTTTTGTAACGAAAAAAATTAACTCTGAAATTTCGATTTTCTCAAATTTTAGGTGTGATATGCTGAGATATTTTCAGGAGTTCTAGGATTGTTTTTAGTCTTAAATGATAGATCATGCTTAGATTAGTTCAATACCGCGGAGTTCCCGTCTCTGTTCAGCCTTTTTTGTAACGAAAAAAATTAACCCTGAAATTTCGATTTTCTCAAATTTTAGGTGTGATATGCTGATATATTAACAGGAGTTCTTGGCTTGTGATTGGTTTCAAATGATAGCACAAGCCTGGTTTCGTTCAAAACCGCGGAGGTCCCGTCTCTGTGCTGCCTTTTTTATTACGAAAAAATTTTACTCTGAAAATTTAAATTTTCTCAAATTTCAGGTGCGATATGCTGATATATTTTCAGGAGTTCTAGGCTTGATTTTAGTCTTAAATGATAGCTCATGCTTAGATTAGTTCAAAACCACGGAGTTCCCGTCTCTGTGCTGCCTTTTTCGTAACGAAAAAAATTAACTCTGAAATTTCGATTTTCTCAAATTTTAGGTGTGATATGCTGATATATTTTCAGGAGTTCTTGGCTTGTTATTAGTCTCAAATAATAGCACAAGCTTGGTTTCGTCGAAAACCGCGAAGTTCCCGTCTCTGTGCTGCCTTTTTTATTACCAAAAAATTTTGATTCTGAAAATTTAAGTTTTCTCAAATTTCAGGTGTGATATGCTGATATATTTTCAGGATTTATTGGCTTGTTATTGGTTTCAAATGATAGCTTAAGCTTGGTTTCGTCCAAAACCGCGGAGTTCCTGGCTCTGAGTTTACTTATGTTCTGCGAAAAAATAAGTTTGAAATATCGATTTTCTCATATTTCAGGTGTGATATGCTGATATATTTTCAGGAGTTCTAGGCTTGCTTTTGGTCTCAAACGATAGCTCATGCTTGGTTACGTACAAAACCGCGTAGTTCCTGGCTCTGACTGTACTTATGTTCTATGAAAAAAATAAGTCTGAAATTTCGATTTTCTCAAACTTTAGGTGTGATATGCTGATATATTTTCAGGAGTTCTTGGCTTTTCATTGGTCTCAAATGATAGCTCAAGCTTGGTTTCGTCCAAAACCGCGGAGTTCCCGTCTCTGTGCTGCCTTTTTTATTACGAAAAAATTTTATTCTGAAAATTTAAATGTTCTTAAATTTCAGGTGTGATATGCTGATATATTTTCAGGAGTTTATGGCTTGTTTTTAGTCTTAAATGATAGCTCATGCTTAGATTAGGTCAAAACCGCGGAGTTCCTGTCTCTGTGCTGCCTTTTTTGTAACGAAAAAAATTAACTCTGAAATTTCGATTTTCTCAAATTTTAGGTGTGATATGCTGATATATTTTCAGGAGTTCTTGGCTTGTTATTGGTCTCAAATGATAGCACAAGCTTGGTTTCGTCGAAAACCGCGAAGTTACCGTCTCTGTGCTGCCTTTTTTATTAACAAAAAATTTTTATTCTGAAAATTTAAGTTTTCTCAAATTTCAGGTGTGATATGCTGATATATTTTCAGGAGTTATTGGCTTGTTATTGGTCTCAAATGATAGCTTAAGCTTAGAGTAGTTCAAAACCGCGGAGTTCCTGGCTCTGAGTTTACTTATATTCTGCGAAAAAATAAGTTTGAAATATCGATTTTCTCATATTTCAGGTGTGATATGCTGATATATTTTCAGGAGTTCTAGGCTTGCTTTTAGTCTTTAATGATAGCTCATGCTTAGATTAGTTCAAAACCGCGGAGTTCCCGTCTCTGTGCTGCCTTTTTTATTACGAAAAAATTTTACTCTGAAAATTTAAATTTTCTCAAATTTCAGGTGCGATATGCTGATATATTTTCAGGAGTTCTAGGCTTGATTTTAGTCTTAAATGATAGCTCATGCTTAGATTAGTTCAAAACCACGGAGTTCCCGTCTCTGTGCTGCCTTTTTCGTAACGAAAAAAATTAACTCTGAAATTTCGATTTTCTCAAATTTTAGGTGTGATATGCTGATATATTTTCAGGAGTTCTTGGCTTGTTATTAGTCTCAAATAATAGCACAAGCTTGGTTTCGTCGAAAACCGCGAAGTTCCCGTCTCTGTGCTGCCTTTTTTATTACCAAAAAATTTTTATTCTGAAAATTTAAGTTTTCTCAAATTTCAGGTGTGATATGCTGATATATTTTCAGGATTTATTGGCTTGTTATTGGTTTCAAATGATAGCTTAAGCTTGGTTTCGTCCAAAACCGCGGAGTTCCTGGCTCTGAGTTTACTTATGTTCTGCGAAAAAATAAGTTTGAAATATCGATTTTCTCATATTTCAGGTGTGATATGCTGATATATTTTCAGGAGTTCTTGGCTTGTCATTGGTCTCAAATGATAGCTCAAGCTTGGTTCCGTCCAAAACCGCGGAGTTCCCGTCTCTGTGCTGCCTTTTTTATTACGAAAAAATTTTATTCTGAAAATTTAAATTTTCTTAAATTTCAGGTGTGATATGCTGATATATTTTCAGGAGTTTATGGCTTGTTTTTAGTCTTAAATGATAGCTCATGCTTAGATTAGTTCAAAACCGCGGAGTTCCTGTCTCTGTGCTGCCTTTTTTGTAACGAAAAAAATTAACTCTGAAATTTCGATTTTCTCAAATTTTAGGTGTGATATGCTGATATATTTTCAGGAGTTCTTGGCTTGTTATTGGTCTCAAATGATAGCACAAGCTTGGTTTCGTCGAAAACCGCGAAGTTACCGTCTCTGTGCTGCCTTTTTTATTAACAAAAAATTTTTATTCTGAAAATTTAAGTTTTCTCAAATTTCAGGTGTGATATGCTGATATATTTTCAGGAGTTATTGGCTTGTTATTGGTCTCAAATGATAGCTTAAGCTTAGAGTAGTTCAAAACCGCGGAGTTCCTGGCTCTGAGTTTACTTATGTTCTGCGAAAAAATAAGTTTGAAATATCGATTTTCTCATATTTCAGGTGTGATATGCTGATATATTTTCAGGAGTTCTAGGCTTGCTTTTAGTCTTTAATGATAGCTCATGCTTAGATTAGTTCAAAACCGCGGAGTTCCCGTCTCTGTGCTGCCTTTTTTATTACGAAAAAATTTTACTCTGAAAATTTAAATTTTCTCAAATTTCAGGTGCGATATGCTGATATATTTTCAGGAGTTCTAGGCTTGATTTTAGTCTTAAATGATAGCTCATGCTTAGATTAGTTCAAAACCCTGGAGTTCCCGTCTCTGTGCTGCCTTTTTCGTAACGAAAAAAATTAACTCTGAAATTTCGATTTTCTCAAACTTTAGGTGTGATATGCTGATATATTTTCAGGAGTTCTTGGCTTGTTATTAGTCTCAAATAATAGCAAAAGCTTGGTTTCGTCGAAAACCGCGAAGTTCCCGTCTCTGTGCTGCCTTTTTTATTACCAAAAAATTTTTATTCTGAAAATTTAAGTTTTCTCAAATTTCAGGTGTGATATGCTGATATATTTTCAGGATTTATTGGCTTGTTATTGGTTTCAAATGATAGCTTAAGCTTGGTTTCGTCCAAAACCGCGGAGTTCCTGGCTCTGAGTTTACTTATGTTCTGCGAAAAAATAAGTTTGAAATATCGATTTTCTCATATTTCAGGTGTGATATGCTGATATATTTTCAGGAGTTCTTGGCTTGTCATTGGTCTCAAATGATAGCTCAAGCTTGGTTCCGTCCAAAACCGCGGAGTTCCCGTCTCTGTGCTGCCTTTTTTATTACGAAAAAATTTTATTCTGAAAATTTAAATTTTCTTAAATTTCAGGTGTGATATGCTGATATATTTTCAGGAGTTTATGGCTTGTTTTTAGTCTTAAATGATAGCTCATGCTTAGATTAGTTCAAAACCGCGGAGTTCCTGTCTCTGTGCTGCCTTTTTTGTAACGAAAAAAATTAACTCTGAAATTTCGATTTTCTCAAATTTTAGGTGTGATATGCTGATATATTTTCAGGAGTTCTTGGCTTGTTATTGGTCTCAAATGATAGCACAAGCTTGGTTTCGTCGAAAACCGCGAAGTTACCGTCTCTGTGCTGCCTTTTTTATTAACAAAAAATGTTTAATCTGAAAATTTAAGTTTTCTCAAATTTCAGGTGTGATATGCTGATATATTTTCAGGAGTTATTGGCTTGTTATTGGTCTCAAATGATAGCTTAAGCTTAGAGTAGTTCAAAACCGCGGAGTTCCTGGCTCTGAGTTTACTTATGTTCTGCGAAAAAATAAGTTTGAAATATCGATTTTCTCATATTTCAGGTGTGATATGCTGATATATTTTCAGGAGTTCTAGGCTTGCTTTTAGTCTTTAATGATAGCTCATGCTTAGATTAGTTCAAAACCGCGGAGTTCCCGTCTCTGTGCTGCCTTTTTTATTACGAAAAATTTTTACTCTGAAAATTTAAATTTTCTCAAATTTCAGGTGCGATATGCTGATATATTTTCAGGAGTTCTAGGCTTGATTTTAGTCTTAAATGATAGCTCATGCTTAGATTAGTTCAAAACCACGGAGTTTTCGTCTCTGTGCTGCCTTTTTCGTAACGAAAAAAATTAACTCTGAAATTTCGATTTTCTCAAACTTTAGGTGTGATATGCTGATATATTTTCAGGAGTTCTTGGCTTGTTATTGGTCTCAAATAATAGCACAAGCTTGGTTTCGTCGAAAACCGCGAAGTTCCCGTCTCTGTGCTGCCTTTTTTATTACCAAAAAATGTTTATTCTGAAAATTTAAGTTTTCTCAAAGTTCAGGTGTGATATGCTGATATATTTTCAGGAGTTATTGGCTTGTTATTGGTCTCAAATGATAGCTTAAGCTTGGTTTCGTCCAAAACCGCGAAGTTCCTGGCTCTGAGTTTAATTATGTTCTGCGAAAAAATAAGTTTGAAATATCGATTTTCTCATATTTCAGGTGTGATATGCTGATATATTTTCAGGAGTTCTAGGCTTGCTTTTGGTCTCAAACGATAGCTCATGCTTGGTTTCGTACAAAACCGCGTAGTTCCTGGCTCTGACTGTACTTATGTTCTATGAAAAAAATAAGTCTGAAATTTCGATTTTCTCAAATTTAAGATGTGATATGCTGATATATTTTCAGGAATTTGGGGCTTGTTTTTAGTCTCAAACGATAGCTTATGCTCGGTTACGTACAAAACCTTGCAGTTCCTGGCTCTGCGCTGCCTTTTTTTATTACGAAAAAAATTACTCTGTAATTTAGATTTTCTCAAATTTCAGGTGTGATAAGCTGATATATTTTCAGGAGTTCTAGGCGTTTTTTTGGTCTTAAGCGACGCAGTTCCAGGCTCTGTACTGCCATTTTTATAACGAAAAAATTTTAATCTGAAAATTTAAATTTTCTCAAACTTCAGGTGTGATATGCTGATATATTTTCAGGAGTTCCTGGCTTGTTATTGGTCTCAAATGATAGCTCAAGCTTGGTTTCGTACAAAACCGCGGAGTTGCTGTCTCTGTGCTGCCTTTTTTATTACGAAAAAAATTTACTCTGACAATTCAAATTTTCTCAAACTTCAGGTGCGATATGCTGATATATTTTCAGGAGTTTATGGCTTGTTTTTAGTCTTAAATGATAGCTTATGCTTAGATTAGTTCAAAACCGCGGAGTTCCCGTCTCTGTACTCCCTTTTTTGTAACGAAAAAAATTAACTCTGAAATTTCGATTTTCTCAAATTTTAGGTGTGATATGCTGAGATATTTTCAGGAGTTCTAGGATTGTTTTTAGTCTTAAATGATAGATCATGCTTAGATTATTTCAATACCGCGGAGTTCCCGTCTCTGTTCAGCCTTTTTTGTAACGAAAAAAATTAACCCTGAAATTTCGATTTTCTCAAATTTTAGGTGTGATATGCTGATATATTAACAGGAGTTCTTGGCTTGTGATTGGTTTCAAATGATAGCACAAGCCTGGTTTCGTTCAAAACCGCGGAGGTCCCGTCTCTGTGCTGCCTTTTTTATTACGAAAAAATTTTACTCTGAAAATTTAAATTTTCTCAAATTTCAGGTGCGATATGCTGATATATTTTCAGGAGTTCTAGGCTTGATTTTAGTCTTAAATGATAGCTCATGCTTAGATTAGTTCAAAACCACGGAGTTCCCGTCTCTGTGCTGCCTTTTTCGTAACGAAAAAAATTAAATCTGAAATTTCGATTTTCTCAAACTTTAGGTGTGATATGCTGATATATTTTCAGGAGTTCTTGGCTTGTTATTAGTCTCAAATAATAGCACAAGCTTGGTTTCGTCGAAAACCGCGAAGTTCCCGTCTCTGTGCTGCCTTTTTTATTACCAAAAAATTTTTATTCTGAAAATTTAAGTTTTCTCAAATTTCAGGTGTGATATGCTGATATATTTTCAGGATTTATTGGCTTGTTATTGGTTTCAAATGATAGCTTAAGCTTGGTTTCGTCCAAAACCGCGGAGTTCCTGGCTCTGAGTTTACTTATGTTCTGCGAAAAAATAAGTTTGAAATATCGATTTTCTCATATTTCAGGTGTGATATGCTGATATATTTTCAGGAGTTCTTGGCTTGTCATTGGTCTCAAATGATAGCTCAAGCTTGGTTCCGTCCAAAACCGCGGAGTTCCCGTCTCTGTGCTGCCTTTTTTATTACGAAAAAATTTTATTCTGAAAATTTAAATTTTCTTAAATTTCAGGTGTGATATGCTGATATATTTTCAGGAGTTTATGGCTTGTTTTTAGTCTTAAATGATAGCTCATGCTTAGATTAGTTCAAAACCGCGGAGTTCCTGTCTCTGTGCTGCCTTTTTTGTAACGAAAAAAATTAACTCTGAAATTTCGATTTTCTCAAATTTTAGGTGTGATATGCTGATATATTTTCAGGAGTTCTTGGCTTGTTATTGGTCTCAAATGATAGCACAAGCTTGGTTTCGTCGAAAACCGCGAAGTTACCGTCTCTGTGCTGCCTTTTTAATTAACAAAAAATTTTTATTCTGAAAATTTAAGTTTTCTCAAATTTCAGGTGTGATATGCTGATATATTTTCAGGAGTTATTGGCTTGTTATTGGTCTCAAATGATAGCTTAAGCTTAGAGTAGTTCAAAACCGCGGAGTTCCTGGCTCTGAGTTTACTTATGTTCTGTGAAAAAATAAGTTTGAAATATCGATTTTCTCATATTTCAGGTGTGATATGCTGATATATTTTCAGGAGTTCTAGGCTTGCTTTTAGTCTTTAATGATAGCTCATGCTTAGATTAGTTCAAAACCGCGGAGTTCCCGTCTCTGTGCTGCCTTTTTTATTACGAAAAAATTTTAATCTGAAAATTTAAATTTTCTCAAATTTCAGGTGCGATATGCTGATATATTTTCAGGAGTTCTAGGCTTGATTTTAGTCTTAAATGATAGCTCATGCTTAGATTAGTTCAAAACCACGGAGTTCCCGTCTCTGTGCTGCCTTTTTCGTAACGAAAAAAATTAACTCTGAAATTTCGATTTTCTCAAAGTTTAGGTGTGATATGCTGATATATTTTCAGGAGTTCTTGGCTTGTTATTAGTCTCAAATAATAGCACAAGCTTGGTTTCGTCGAAAACCGCGAAGTTCCCGTCTCTGTGCTGCCTTTTTTATTACCAAAAAATTTTTATTCTGAAAATTTAAGTTTTCTCAAATTTCAGGTGTGATATGCTGATATATTTTCAGGATTTATTGGCTTGTTATTGGTTTCAAATGATAGCTTAAGCTTGGTTTCGTCCAAAACCGCGGAGTTCCTGGCTCTGAGTTTACTTATGTTCTGCGAAAAAATAAGTTTGAAATATCGATTTTCTCATATTTCAGGTGTGATATGCTGATATATTTTCAGGAGTTCTTGGCTTGTCATTGGTCTCAAATGATAGCTCAAACTTGGTTCCGTCCAAAACCGCGGAGTTCCCGTCTCTGTGCTGCCTTTTTTATTACGAAAAAATTTTATTCTGAAAATTTAAATTTTCTTAAATTTCAGGTGTGATATGCTGATATATTTTCAGGAGTTTATGGCTTGTTTTTAGTCTTAAATGATAGCTCATGCTTAGATTAGTTTAAAACCGCGGAGTTCCTGTCTCTGTGCTGCCTTTTTTGTAACGAAAAAAATTAACTCTGAAATTTCGATTTTCTCAAATTTTAGGTGTGATATGCTGATATATTTTCAGGAGTTCTTGGCTTGTTATTGGTCTCAAATGATAGCACAAGCTAGGTTTCGTCGAAAACCGCGAAGTTACCGTCTCTGTGCTGCCTTTTTTATTAACAAAAAATTTTTATTCTGAAAATTTAAGTTTTCTCAAATTTCAGGTGTGATATGCTGATATATTTTCAGGAGTTATTGGCTTGTTATTGGTCTCAAATGATAGCTTAAGCTTAGAGTAGTTCAAAACCGCGGAGTTCCTGGCTCTGAGTTTACTTATGTTCTGCGAAAAAATAAGTTTGGAATATCGATTTTCTCATATTTCAGGTGTGATATGCTGATATATTTTCAGGAGTTCTAGGCTTGCTTTTAGTCTTTAATGATAGCTCATGCTTAGATTAGTTCAAAACCGCGGCGTTCCCGTCTCTGTGCTGCCTTTTTTATTACGAAAAAATTTTACTCTGAAAATTTAAATTTTCTCAAATTTCAGGTGCGATATGCTGATATATTTTCAGGAGTTCTAGGCTTGATTTTAGTCTTAAATGATAGCTCATGCTTAGATTAGTTCAAAACCACGGAGTTCCCGTCTCTGTGCTGCCTTTTTCGTAACGAAAAAAATTAACTCTGAAATTTCGATTTTCTCAAAGTTTAGGTGTGATATGCTGATATATTTTCAGGAGTTCATGGCTTGTTATTAGTCTCAAATAATAGCACAAGCTTGGTTTCGTCGAAAACCGCGAAACTCCCGTCTCTGTGCTGCCTTTTTTATTACCAAAAAATTTTTATTCTGAAAATTTAAGTTTTCTCAAATTTCAGGTGTGATATGCTGATATATTTTCAGGATTTATTGGCTTGTTATTGGTTTCAAATGATAGCTTAAGCTTGGTTTCGTCCAAAACCGCGGAGTTCCTGGCTCTGAGTTTACTTATGTTCTGCGAAAAAATAAGTTTGAAATATCGATTTTCTCATATTTCAGGTGTGATATGCTGATATATTTTCAGGAGTTCTTGGCTTGTCATTGGTCTCAAATGATAGCTCAAGCTTGGTTATGTCCAAAACCGCGGAGTTCCCGTCTCTGTGCTGCCTTTTTTATTACGAAAAAATTTTATTCTGAAAATTTAAATTTTCTTAAATTTCAGGTGTGATATGCTGATATATTTTCAGGAGTTTATGGCTTGTTTTTAATCTTAAATGATAGCTCATGCTTAGATTAGTTCAAAACCGCGGAGTTCCTGTCTCTGTGCTGCCTTTTTTGTAACGAAAAAAATTAACTCTGAAATTTCGATTTTCTCAAATTTTAGGTGTGATATGCTGATATATTTTCAGGAGTTCTTGGCTTGTTATTGGTCTCAAATGATAGCACAAGCTTGGTTTCGTCGAAAACCGCGAAGTTACCGTCTCTGTGCTGCCTTTTTTATTAACAAAAAATGTTTAATCTGAAAATTTAAGTTTTCTCAAATTTCAGGTGTGATATGCTGATATATTTTCAGGAGTTATTGGCTTGTTATTGGTCTCAAATGATAGCTTAAGCTTAGAGTAGTTCAAAACCGCGGAGTTCCTGGCTCTGAGTTTACTTATGTTCTGCGAAAAAATAAGTTTGAAATATCGATTTTCTCATATTTCAGGTGTGATATGCTGATATATTTTCAGGAGTTCTAGGCTTGCTTTTAGTCTTTAATGATAGCTCATGCTTAGATTAGTTCAAAACCGCGGAGTTCCCGTCTCTGTGCTGCCTTTTTTATTACGAAAAATTTTTACTCTGAAAATTTAAATTTTCTCAAATTTCAGGTGCGATATGCTGATATATTTTCAGGAGTTCTAGGCTTGATTTTAGTCTTAAATGATAGCTCATGCTTAGATTAGTTCAAAACCACGGAGTTTTCGTCTCTGTGCTGCCTTTTTCGTAACGAAAAAAATTAACTTTGAAATTTCGATTTTCTCAAACTTTAGGTGTGATATGCTGATATATTTTCAGGAGTTCTTGGCTTGTTATTGGTCTCAAATAATAGCACAAGCTTGGTTTCGTCGAAAACCGCGAAGTTCCCGTCTCTGTGCTGCCTTTTTAATTACCAAAAAATGTTTATTCTGAAAATTTAAGTTTTCTCAAAGTTCAGGTGTGATATGCTGATATATTTTCAGGAGTTATTGGCTTGTTATTGGTCTCAAATGATAGCTTAAGCTTGGTTTCGTCCAAAACCGCGAAGTTCCTGGCTCTGAGTTTAATTATGTTCTGCGAAAAAATAAGTTTGAAATATCGATTTTCTCATATTTCAGGTGTGATATGCTGATATATTTTCAGGAGTTCTAGGCTTGCTTTTGGTCTCAAACGATAGCTCATGCTTGGTTTCGTACAAAACCGCGTAGTTCCTGGCTCTGACTGTACTTATGTTCTATGAAAAAAATAAGTCTGAAATTTCGATTTTCTCAAATTTAAGATGTGATATGCTGATATATTTTCAGGAATTTGGGGCTTGTTTTTAGTCTCAAACGATAGCTTATGCTCGGTTACGTACAAAACCTTGCAGTTCCTGGCTCTGCGCTGCCTTTTTTTATTACGAAAAAAATTACTCTGTAATTTAGATTTTCTCAAATTTCAGGTGTGATAAGCTGATATATTTTCAGAAGTTCTAGGCGTTTTTTTGGTCTTAAGCGACGCAGTTCCAGGCTCTGTACTGCCATTTTTATAACGAAAAAATTTTAATCTGAAAATTTAAATTTTCTCAAACTTCAGGTGTGATATGCTGATATATTTTCAGGAGTTCCTGGCTTGTTATTGGTCTCAAATGATAGCTCAAGCTTGGTTTCGTACAAAACCGCGGAGTTGCTGTCTCTGTGCTGCCTTTTTTATTACGAAAAAAATTTACTCTGACAATTCAAATTTTCTCAAACTTCAGGTGCGATATGCTGATATATTTTCAGGAGTTTATGGCTTGTTTTTAGTCTTAAATGATAGCTTATGCTTAGATTAGTTCAAAACCGCGGAGTTCCCGTCTCTGTACTCCCTTTTTTGTAACGAAAAAAATTAACTCTGAAATTTCGATTTTCTCAAATTTTAGGTGTGATATGCTGAGATATTTTCAGGAGTTCTAGGATTGTTTTTAGTCTTAAATGATAGATCATGCTTAGATTATTTCAATACCGCGGAGTTCCCGTCTCTGTTCAGCCTTTTTTGTAACGAAAAAAATTAACCCTGAAATTTCGATTTTCTCAAATTTTAGGTGTGATATGCTGATATATTAACAGGAGTTCTTGGCTTGTGATTGGTTTCAAATGATAGCACAAGCCTGGTTTCGTTCAAAACCGCGGAGGTCCCGTCTCTGTGCTGCCTTTTTTATTACGAAAAAATTTTACTCTGAAAATTTAAATTTTGTCAAATTTCAGGTGCGATATGCTGATATATTTTCAGGAGTTCTAGGCTTGATTTTAGTCTTAAATGATAGCTCATGCTTAGATTAGTTCAAAACCACGGAGTTCCCGTCTCTGTGCTGCCTTTTTCGTAACGAAAAAAATTAACTCTGAAATTTCGATTTTCTCAAACTTTAGGTGTGATATGCTGATATATTTTCAGGAGTTCTTGGCTTGTTATTAGTCTCAAATAATAGCACAAGCTTGGTTTCGTCGAAAACCGCGAAGTTCCCGTCTCTGTGCTGCCTTTTTTATTACCAAAAAATTTTTATTCTGAAAATTTAAGTTTTCTCAAATTTCAGGTGTGATATGCTGATATATTTTCAGGATTTATTGGCTTGTTATTGGTTTCAAATGATAGCTTAAGCTTGGTTTCGTCCAAAACCGCGGAGTTCCTGGCTCTGAGTTTACTTATGTTCTGCGAAAAAATAAGTTTGAAATATCGATTTTCTCATATTTCAGGTGTGATATGCTGATATATTTTCAGGAGTTCTTGGCTTGTCATTGGTCTCAAATGATAGCTCAAGCTTGGTTCCGTCCAAAACCGCGGAGTTCCCGTCTCTGTGCTGCCTTTTTTATTACGAAAAAATTTTATTCTGAAAATTTAAATTTTCTTAAATTTCAGGTGTGATATGCTGATATATTTTCAGGAGTTTATGGCTTGTTTTTAGTCTTAAATGATAGCTCATGCTTAGATTAGTTCAAAACCGCGGAGTTCCTGTCTCTGTGCTGCCTTTTTTGTAACGAAAAAAATTAAATCTGAAATTTCGATTTTCTCAAATTTTAGGTGTGATATGCTGATATATTTTCAGGAGTTCTTGGCTTGTTATTGGTCTCAAATGATAGCACAAGCTTGGTTTCGTCGAAAACCGCGAAGTTACCGTCTCTGTGCTGCCTTTTTAATTAACAAAAAATTTTTATTCTGAAAATTTAAGTTTTCTCAAATTTCAGGTGTGATATGCTGATATATTTTCAGGAGTTATTGGCTTGTTATTGGTCTCAAATGATAGCTTAAGCTTAGAGTAGTTCAAAACCGCGGAGTTCCTGGCTCTGAGTTTACTTATGTTCTGTGAAAAAATAAGTTTGAAATATCGATTTTCTCATATTTCAGGTGTGATATGCTGATATATTTTCAGGAGTTCTAGGCTTGCTTTTAGTCTTTAATGATAGCTCATGCTTAGATTAGTTCAAAACCGCGGAGTTCCCGTCTCTGTGCTGCCTTTTTTATTACGAAAAAATTTTAATCTGAAAATTTAAATTTTCTCAAATTTCAGGTGCGATATGCTGATATATTTTCAGGAGTTCTAGGCTTGATTTTAGTCTTAAATGATAGCTCATGCTTAGATTAGTTCAAAACCACGGAGTTCCCGTCTCTGTGCTGCCTTTTTCGTAACGAAAAAAATTAACTCTGAAATTTCGATTTTCTCAAAGTTTAGGTGTGATATGCTGATATATTTTCAGGAGTTCTTGGCTTGTTATTAGTCTCAAATAATAGCACAAGCTTGGTTTCGTCGAAAACCGCGAAGTTCCCGTCTCTGTGCTGCCTTTTTTATTACAAAAAAATTTTTATTCTGAAAATTTAAGTTTTCTCAAATTTCAGGTGTGATATGCTGATATATTTTCAGGATTTATTGGCTTGTTATTGGTTTCAAATGATAGCTTAAGCTTGGTTTCGTCCAAAACCGCGGAGTTCCTGGCTCTGAGTTTACTTATGTTCTGCGAAAAAATAAGTTTGAAATATCGATTTTCTCATATTTCAGGTGTGATATGCTGATATATTTTCAGGAGTTCTTGGCTTGTCATTGGTCTCAAATGATAGCTCAAGCTTGGTTCCGTCCAAAACCGCGGAGTTCCCGTCTCTGTGCTGCCTTTTTTATTACGAAAAAATTTTATTCTGAAAATTTAAATTTTCTTAAATTTCAGGTGTGATATGCTGATATATTTTCAGGAGTTTATGGCTTGTTTTTAGTCTTAAATGATAGCTCATGCTTAGATTAGTTCAAAACCGCGGAGTTCCTGTCTCTGTGCTGCCTTTTTTGTAACGAAAAAAATTAACTCTGAAATTTCGATTTTCTCAAATTTTAGGTGTGATATGCTGATATATTTTCAGGAGTTCTTGGCTTGTTATTGGTCTCAAATGATAGCACAAGCTAGGTTTCGTCGAAAACCGCGAAGTTACCGTCTCTGTGCTGCCTTTTTTATTAACAAAAAATTTTTATTCTGAAAATTTAAGTTTTCTCAAATTTCAGGTGTGATATGCTGATATATTTTCAGGAGTTATTGGCTTGTTATTGGTCTCAAATGATAGCTTAAGCTTAGAGTAGTTCAAAACCGCGGAGTTCCTGGCTCTGAGTTTACTTATGTTCTGCGAAAAAATAAGTTTGAAATATCGATTTTCTCATATTTCAGGTGTGATATGCTGATATATTTTCAGGAGTTCTAGGCTTGCTTTTAGTCTTTAATGATAGCTCATGCTTAGATTAGTTCAAAACCGCGGCGTTCCCGTCTCTGTGCTGCCTTTTTTATTACGAAAAAATTTTACTCTGAAAATTTAAATTTTCTCAAATTTCAGGTGCGATATGCTGATATATTTTCAGGAGTTCTAGGCTTGATTTTAGTCTTAAATGATAGCTCATGCTTAGATTAGTTCAAAACCACGGAGTTCCCGTCTCTGTGCTGCCTTTTTCGTAACGAAAAAAATTAACTCTGAAATTTCGATTTTCTCAAAGTTTAGGTGTGATATGCTGATATATTTTCAGGAGTTCATGGCTTGTTATTAGTCTCAAATAATAGCACAAGCTTGGTTTCGTCGAAAACCGCGAAACTCCCGTCTCTGTGCTGCCTTTTTTATTACCAAAAAATTTTTATTCTGAAAATTTAAGTTTTCTCAAATTTCAGGTGTGATATGCTGATATATTTTCAGGATTTATTGGCTTGTTATTGGTTTCAAATGATAGCTTAAGCTTGGTTTCGTCCAAAACCGCGGAGTTCCTGGCTCTGAGTTTACTTATGTTCTGCGAAAAAATAAGTTTGAAATATCGATTTTCTCATATTTCAGGTGTGATATGCTGATATATTTTCAGGAGTTCTTGGCTTGTCATTGGTCTCAAATGATAGCTCAAGCTTGGTTATGTCCAAAACCGCGGAGTTCCCGTCTCTGTGCTGCCTTTTTTATTACCAAAAAATTTTTATTCTGAAAATTTAAGTTTTCTCAAATTTCAGGTGTGATATGCTGATATATTTTCAGGATTTATTGGCTTGTTATTGGTTTCAAATGATAGCTTAAGCTTGGTTTCGTCCAAAACCGCGGAGTTCCTGGCTCTGAGTTTACTTATGTTCTGCGAAAAAATAAGTTTGAAATATCGATTTTCTCATATTTCAGGTGTGATATGCTGATATATTTTCAGGAGTTCTTGGCTTGTCATTGGTCTCAAATGATAGCTCAAGCTTGGTTCCGTCCAAAACCGCGGAGTTCCCGTCTCTGTGCTGCCTTTTTTATTACGAAAAAATTTTATTCTGAAAATTTAAATTTTCTTAAATTTCAGGTGTGATATGCTGATATATTTTCAGGAGTTTATGGCTTGTTTTTAGTCTTAAATGATAGCTCATGCTTAGATTAGTTCAAAACCGCGGAGTTCCTGTCTCTGTGCTGCCTTTTTTGTAACGAAAAAAATTAACTCTGAAATTTCGATTTTCTCAAATTTTAGGTGTGATATGCTGATATATTTTCAGGAGTTCTTGGCTTGTTATTGGTCTCAAATGATAGCACAAGCTTGGTTTCGTCGAAAACCGCGAAGTTACCGTCTCTGTGCTGCCTTTTTTATTAACAAAAAATTTTTAATCTGAAAATTTAAGTTTTCTCAAATTTCAGGTGTGATATGCTGATATATTTTCAGGAGTTATTGGCTTGTTATTGGTCTCAAATGATAGCTTAAGCTTAGAGTAGTTCAAAACCGCGGAGTTCCTGGCTCTGAGTTTACTTATGTTCTGCGAAAAAATAAGTTTGAAATATCGATTTTCTCATATTTCAGGTGTGATATGCTGATATATTTTCAGGAGTTCTAGGCTTGCTTTTAGTCTTTAATGATAGCTCATGCTTAGATTAGTTCAAAACCGCGGAGTTCCCGTCTCTGTGCTGCCTTTTTTATTACGAAAAATTTTTACTCTGAAAATTTAAATTTTCTCAAATTTCAGGTGCGATATGCTGATATATTTTCAGGAGTTCTAGGCTTGATTTTAGTCTTAAATGATAGCTCATGCTTAGATTAGTTCAAAACCACGGAGTTTTCGTCTCTGTGCTGCCTTTTTCGTAACGAAAAAAATTAACTCTGAAATTTCGATTTTCTCAAACTTTAGGTGTTATATGCTGATATATTTTCAGGAGTTCTTGGCTTGTTATTGGTCTCAAATAATAGCACAAGCTTGGTTTCGTCGAAAACCGCGAAGTTCCCGTCTCTGTGCTGCCTTTTTTATTACCAAAAAATGTTTATTCTGAAAATTTAAGTTTTTTCAAAGTTCAGGTGTGATATGCTGATATATTTTCAGGATTTATTGGCTTGTTATTGGTTTCAAATGATAGCTTAAGCTTGGTTTCGTCCAAAACCGCGGAGTTCCTGGCTCTGAGTTTACTTATGTTCTGCGAAAAAATAAGTTTGAAATATCGATTTTCTCATATTTCAGGTGTGATATGCTGATATATTTTCAGGAGTTCTAGGCTTGCTTTTGGTCTCAAACGATAGCTCATGCTTGTTTACGTACAAAACCGCGTAGTTCCTGGCTCTGAATGTACTTATGTTCTATGAAAAAAATAAGTCTGAAATTTCGATTTTCTCAAATTTAAGATGTGATATGCTGATATATTTTCAGGAATTTGGGGCTTGTTTTTAGTCTCAAACGATAGCTTATGCTCGGTTACGTACAAAACCTTGCAGTTCCTGGCTCTGCGCTGCCTTTTTTTATTACGAAAAAAATTACTCTGTAATTTAGATTTTCTCAAATTTCAGGTGTGATAAGCTGATATATTTTCAGGAGTTCTAGGCGTTTTTTTGGTCTTAAGCGACGCAGTTCCAGGCTCTGTACTGCCTTTTTTATAACGAAAAAATTTTAATCTGAAAATTTAAATTTTCTCAAACTTCAGGTGTGATATGCTGATATATTTTCAGGAGTTCCTGGCTTGTTATTGGTCTCAAATGATAGCTCAAGCTTAGTTTCGTACAAAACCGCGGAGTTGCTGTCTCTGTGCTGCCTTTTTTATTACGAAAAAAATTTACTCTGACAATTTAAATTTTCTCAAACTTCAGGTGCGATATGCTGATATATTTTCAGGAGTTTATGGCTTGTTTTTAGTCTTAAATGATAGCTTATGCTTAGATTAGTTCAAAACCGCGGAGTTCCCGTCTCTGTACTCCCTTTTTTGTAACGAAAAAAATTAACTCTGAAATTTCGATTTTCTCAAATTTTAGGTGTGATATGCTGAGATATTTTCAGGAGTTCTAGGATTGTTTTTAGTCTTAAATGATAGATCATGCTTAGATTAGTTCAATACCGCGGAGTTCCCGTCTCTGTTCAGCCTTTTTTGTAACGAAAAAAATTAACCCTGAAATTTCGATTTTCTCAAATTTTAGGTGTGATATGCTGATATATTAACAGGAGTTCTTGGCTTGTGATTGGTTTCAAATGATAGCACAAGCCTGGTTTCGTTCAAAACCGCGGAGGTCCCGTCTCTGTGCTGCCTTTTTTATTACGAAAAAATTTTACTCTGAAAATTTAAATTTTCTCAAATTTCAGGTGCGATATGCTGATATATTTTCAGGAGTTCTAGGCTTGATTTTAGTCTTAAATGATAGCTTAGATTAGTTCAAAACCACGGAGTTCTCGTCTCTGTGCTGCCTTTTTCGTAACGAAAAAAATTAACTCTGAAATTTCGATTTTCTCAAATTTTAGGTGTGATATGCTGATATATTTTCAGGAGTTCTTGGCTTGTTATTAGTCTCAAATAATAGCACAAGCTTGGTTTCGTCGAAAACCGCGAAGTTCCCGTCTCTGTGCTGCCTTTTTTATTACCAAAAAATTTTGATTCTGAAAATGTAAGTTTTCTCAAATTTCAGGTGTGATATGCTGATATATTTTCAGGATTTATTGGCTTGTTATTGGTTTCAAATGATAGCTTAAGCTTGGTTTCGTCCAAAACCGCGGAGTTCCTGGCTCTGAGTTTACTTATGTTCTGCGAAAAAATAAGTTTGAAATATCGATTTTCTCATATTTCAGGTGTGATATGCTGATATATTTTCAGGAGTTCTAGGCTTGCTTTTGGTCTCAAACGATAGCTCATGCTTGGTTACGTACAAAACCGCGTAGTTCCTGGCTCTGACTGTACTTATGTTCTATGAAAAAAATAAGTCTGAAATTTCGATTTTCTCAAACTTTAGGTGTGATATGCTGATATATTTTCAGGAGTTCTTGGCTTGTCATTGGTCTCAAATGATAGCTTAAGCTTGGTTTCGTCCAAAACCGCGGAGTTCCCGTCTCTGTGCTGCCTTTTTTATTACCAAAAAATTTTTATTCTGAAAATTTAAGTTTTCTCAAATTTCAGGTGTGATATGCTGATATATTTTCAGGATTTATTGGCTTGTTATTGGTTTCAAATGATAGCTTAAGCTTGGTTTCGTCCAAAACCGCGGAGTTCCTGGCTCTGAGTTTACTTATGTTCTGCGAAAAAATAAGTTTGAAATATCGATTTTCTCATATTTCAGGTGTGATATGCTGATATATTTTCAGGAGTTCTTGGCTTGTCATTGGTCTCAAATGATAGCTCAAGCTTGGTTATGTCCAAAACCGCGGAGTTCCCGTCTCTGTGCTGCCTTTTTTATTACCAAAAAATTTTTATTCTGAAAATTTAAGTTTTCTCAAATTTCAGGTGTGATATGCTGATATATTTTCAGGAGTTCTTGGCTTGTCATTGGTCTCAAATGATAGCTCAAGCTTGGTTCCGTCCAAAACCGCGGAGTTCCCGTCTCTGTGCTGCCTTTTTTATTACGAAAAAATTTTATTCTGAAAATTTAAATTTTCTTAAATTTCAGGTGTGATATGCTGATATATTTTCAGGAGTTTATGGCTTGTTTTTAGTCTTAAATGATAGCTCATGCTTAGATTAGTTCAAAACCGCGGAGTTCCTGTCTCTGTGCTGCCTTTTTTGTAACGAAAAAAATTAACTCTGAAATTTCGATTTTCTCAAATTTTAGGTGTGATATGCTGATATATTTTCAGGAGTTCTTGGCTTGTTATTGGTCTCAAATGATAGCACAAGCTTGGTTTCGTCGAAAACCGCGAAGTTACCGTCTCTGTGCTGCCTTTTTTATTAACAAAAAATTTTTAATCTGAAAATTTAAGTTTTCTCAAATTTCAGGTGTGATATGCTGATATATTTTCAGGAGTTATTGGCTTGTTATTGGTCTCAAATGATAGCTTAAGCTTAGAGTAGTTCAAAACCGCGGAGTTCCTGGCTCTGAGTTTACTTATGTTCTGCGAAAAAATAAGTTTGAAATATCGATTTTCTCATATTTCAGGTGTGATATGCTGATATATTTTCAGGAGTTCTAGGCTTGCTTTTAGTCTTTAATGATAGCTCATGCTTAGATTAGTTCAAAACCGCGGAGTTCCCGTCTCTGTGCTGCCTTTTTTATTACGAAAAATTTTTACTCTGAAAATTTAAATTTTCTCAAATTTCAGGTGCGATATGCTGATATATTTTCAGGAGTTCTAGGCTTGATTTTAGTCTTAAATGATAGCTCATGCTTAGATTAGTTCAAAACCACGGAGTTTTCGTCTCTGTGCTGCCTTTTTCGTAACGAAAAAAATTAACTCTGAAATTTCGATTTTCTCAAACTTTAGGTGTTATATGCTGATATATTTTCAGGAGTTCTTGGCTTGTTATTGGTCTCAAATAATAGCACAAGCTTGGTTTCGTCGAAAACCGCGAAGTTCCCGTCTCTGTGCTGCCTTTTTTATTACCAAAAAATGTTTATTCTGAAAATTTAAGTTTTTTCAAAGTTCAGGTGTGATATGCTGATATATTTTCAGGATTTATTGGCTTGTTATTGGTTTCAAATGATAGCTTAAGCTTGGTTTCGTCCAAAACCGCGGAGTTCCTGGCTCTGAGTTTACTTATGTTCTGCGAAAAAATAAGTTTGAAATATCGATTTTCTCATATTTCAGGTGTGATATGCTGATATATTTTCAGGAGTTCTAGGCTTGCTTTTGGTCTCAAACGATAGCTCATGCTTGTTTACGTACAAAACCGCGTAGTTCCTGGCTCTGAATGTACTTATGTTCTATGAAAAAAATAAGTCTGAAATTTCGATTTTCTCAAATTTAAGATGTGATATGCTGATATATTTTCAGGAATTTGGGGCTTGTTTTTAGTCTCAAACGATAGCTTATGCTCGGTTACGTACAAAACCTTGCAGTTCCTGGCTCTGCGCTGCCTTTTTTTATTACGAAAAAAATTACTCTGTAATTTAGATTTTCTCAAATTTCAGGTGTGATAAGCTGATATATTTTCAGGAGTTCTAGGCGTTTTTTTGGTCTTAAGCGACGCAGTTCCAGGCTCTGTACTGCCTTTTTTATAACGAAAAAATTTTAATCTGAAAATTTAAATTTTCTCAAACTTCAGGTGTGATATGCTGATATATTTTCAGGAGTTCCTGGCTTGTTATTGGTCTCAAATGATAGCTCAAGCTTAGTTTCGTACAAAACCGCGGAGTTGCTGTCTCTGTGCTGCCTTTTTTATTACGAAAAAAATTTACTCTGACAATTTAAATTTTCTCAAACTTCAGGTGCGATATGCTGATATATTTTCAGGAGTTTATGGCTTGTTTTTAGTCTTAAATGATAGCTTATGCTTAGATTAGTTCAAAACCGCGGAGTTCCCGTCTCTGTACTCCCTTTTTTGTAACGAAAAAAATTAACTCTGAAATTTCGATTTTCTCAAATTTTAGGTGTGATATGCTGAGATATTTTCAGGAGTTCTAGGATTGTTTTTAGTCTTAAATGATAGATCATGCTTAGATTAGTTCAATACCGCGGAGTTCCCGTCTCTGTTCAGCCTTTTTTGTAACGAAAAAAATTAACCCTGAAATTTCGATTTTCTCAAATTTTAGGTGTGATATGCTGATATATTAACAGGAGTTCTTGGCTTGTGATTGGTTTCAAATGATAGCACAAGCCTGGTTTCGTTCAAAACCGCGGAGGTCCCGTCTCTGTGCTGCCTTTTTTATTACGAAAAAATTTTACTCTGAAAATTTAAATTTTCTCAAATTTCAGGTGCGATATGCTGATATATTTTCAGGAGTTCTAGGCTTGATTTTAGTCTTAAATGATAGCTCATGCTTAGATTAGTTCAAAACCACGGAGTTCCCGTCTCTGTGCTGCCTTTTTCGTAACGAAAAAAATTAACTCTGAAATTTCGATTTTCTCAAATTTTAGGTGTGATATGCTGATATATTTTCAGGAGTTCTTGGCTTGTTATTAGTCTCAAATAATAGCACAAGCTTGGTTTCGTCGAAAACCGCGAAGTTCCCGTCTCTGTGCTGCCTTTTTTATTACCAAAAAATTTTGATTCTGAAAATTTAAGTTTTCTCAAATTTCAGGTGTGATATGCTGATATATTTTCAGGATTTATTGGCTTGTTATTGGTTTCAAATGATAGCTTAAGCTTGGTTTCGTCCAAAACCGCGGAGTTCCTGGCTCTGAGTTTACTTATGTTCTGCGAAAAAATAAGTTTGAAATATCGATTTTCTCATATTTCAGGTGTGATATGCTGATATATTTTCAGGAGTTCTAGGCTTGCTTTTGGTCTCAAACGATAGCTCATGCTTGGTTACGTACAAAACCGCGTAGTTCCTGGCTCTGACTGTACTTATGTTCTATGAAAAAAATAAGTCTGAAATTTCGATTTTCTCAAACTTTAGGTGTGATATGCTGATATATTTTCAGGAGTTCTTGGCTTGTCATTGGTCTCAAATGATAGCTCAAGCTTGGTTTCGTCCAAAACCGCGGAGTTCCCGTCTCTGTGCTGCCTTTTTTATTACGAAAAAATTTTATTCTGAAAATTTAAATGTTCTTAAATTTCAGGTGTGATATGCTGATATATTTTCAGGAGTTTATGGCTTGTTTTTAGTCTTAAATGATAGCTCATGCTTAGATTAGGTCAAAACCGCGGAGTTCCTGTCTCTGTGCTGCCTTTTTTGTAACGAAAAAAATTAACTCTGAAATTTCGATTTTCTCAAATTTTAGGTGTGATATGCTGATATATTTTCAGGAGTTCTTGGCTTGTTATTGGTCTCAAATGATAGCACAAGCTTGGTTTCGTCGAAAACCGCGAAGTTACCGTCTCTGTGCTGCCTTTTTTATTAACAAAAAATTTTTATTCTGAAAATTTAAGTTTTCTCAAATTTCAGGTGTGATATGCTGATATATTTTCAGGATTTATTGGCTTGTTATTGGTTTCAAATGATAGCTTAAGCTTGGTTTCGTCCAAAACCGCGGAGTTCCTGGCTCTGAGTTTACTTATGTTCTGCGAAAAAATAAGTTTGAAATATCGATTTTCTCATATTTCAGGTGTGATATGCTGATATATTTTCAGGAGTTCTTGGCTTGTCATTGGTCTCAAATGATAGCTCAAGCTTGGTTATGTCCAAAACCGCGGAGTTCCCGTCTCTGTGCTGCCTTTTTTATTACGAAAAAATTTTATTCTGAAAATTTAAATTTTCTTAAATTTCAGGTGTGATATGCTGATATATTTTCAGGAGTTTATGGCTTGTTTTTAGTCTTAAATGATAGCTCATGCTTAGATTAGTTCAAAACCGCGGAGTTCCTGTCTCTGTGCTGCCTTTTTTGTAACGAAAAAAATTAACTCTGAAATTTCGATTTTCTCAAATTTTAGGTGTGATATGCTGATATATTTTCAGGAGTTCTTGGCTTGTTATTGGTCTCAAATGATAGCACAAGCTTGGTTTCGTCGAAAACCGCGAAGTTACCGTCTCTGTGCTGCCTTTTTTATTAACAAAAAATTTTTAATCTGAAAATTTAAGTTTTCTCAAATTTCAGGTGTGATATGCTGATATATTTTCAGGAGTTATTGGCTTGTTATTGGTCTCAAATGATAGCTTAAGCTTAGAGTAGTTCAAAACCGCGGAGTTCCTGGCTCTGAGTTTACTTATGTTCTGCGAAAAAATAAGTTTGAAATATCGATTTTCTCATATTTCAGGTGTGATATGCTGATATATTTTCAGGAGTTCTAGGCTTGCTTTTAGTCTTTAATGATAGCTCATGCTTAGATTAGTTCAAAACCGCGGAGTTCCCGTCTCTGTGCTGCCTTTTTTATTACGAAAAATTTTTACTCTGAAAATTTAAATTTTCTCAAATTTCAGGTGCGATATGCTGATATATTTTCAGGAGTTCTAGGCTTGATTTTAGTCTTAAATGATAGCTCATGCTTAGATTAGTTCAAAACCACGGAGTTTTCGTCTCTGTGCTGCCTTTTTCGTAACGAAAAAAATTAACTCTGAAATTTCGATTTTCTCAAACTTTAGGTGTTATATGCTGATATATTTTCAGGAGTTCTTGGCTTGTTATTGGTCTCAAATAATAGCACAAGCTTGGTTTCGTCGAAAACCGCGAAGTTCCCGTCTCTGTGCTGCCTTTTTTATTACCAAAAAATGTTTATTCTGAAAATTTAAGTTTTTTCAAAGTTCAGGTGTGATATGCTGATATATTTTCAGGATTTATTGGCTTGTTATTGGTTTCAAATGATAGCTTAAGCTTGGTTTCGTCCAAAACCGCGGAGTTCCTGGCTCTGAGTTTACTTATGTTCTGCGAAAAAATAAGTTTGAAATATCGATTTTCTCATATTTCAGGTGTGATATGCTGATATATTTTCAGGAGTTCTAGGCTTGCTTTTGGTCTCAAACGATAGCTCATGCTTGGTTACGTACAAAACCGCGTAGTTCCTGGCTCTGAATGTACTTATGTTCTATGAAAAAAATAAGTCTGAAATTTCGATTTTCTCAAATTTAAGATGTGATATGCTGATATATTTTCAGGAATTTGGGGCTTGTTTTTAGTCTCAAACGATAGCTTATGCTCGGTTACGTACAAAACCTTGCAGTTCCTGGCTCTGCGCTGCCTTTTTTTATTACGAAAAAAATTACTCTGTAATTTAGATTTTCTCAAATTTCAGGTGTGATAAGCTGATATATTTTCAGGAGTTCTAGGCGTTTTTTTGGTCTTAAGCGACGCAGTTCCAGGCTCTGTACTGCCTTTTTTATAACGAAAAAATTTTAATCTGAAAATTTAAATTTTCTCAAACTTCAGGTGTGATATGCTGATATATTTTCAGGAGTTCCTAGCTTGTTATTGGTCTCAAATGATAGCTCAAGCTTAGTTTCGTACAAAACCGCGGAGTTGCTGTCTCTGTGCTGCCTTTTTTATTACGAAAAAAATTTACTCTGACAATTTAAATTTTCTCAAACTTCAGGTGCGATATGCTGATATATTTTCAGGAGTTTATGGCTTGTTTTTAGTCTTAAATGATAGCTTATGCTTAGATTAGTTCAAAACCGCGGAGTTCCCGTCTCTGTACTCCCTTTTTTGTAACGAAAAAAATTAACTCTGAAATTTCGATTTTCTCAAATTTTAGGTGTGATATGCTGAGATATTTTCAGGAGTTCTAGGATTGTTTTTAGTCTTAAATGATAGATCATGCTTAGATTAGTTCAATACCGCGGAGTTCCCGTCTCTGTTCAGCCTTTTTTGTAACGAAAAAAATTAACCCTGAAATTTCGATTTTCTCAAATTTTAGGTGTGATATGCTGATATATTAACAGGAGTTCTTGGCTTGTGATTGGTTTCAAATGATAGCACAAGCCTGGTTTCGTTCAAAACCGCGGAGGTCCCGTCTCTGTGCTGCCTTTTTTATTACGAAAAAATTTTACTCTGAAAATTTAAATTTTCTCAAATTTCAGGTGCGATATGCTGATATATTTTCAGGAGTTCTAGGCTTGATTTTAGTCTTAAATGATAGCTCATGCTTAGATTAGTTCAAAACCACGGAGTTCCCGTCTCTGTGCTGCCTTTTTCGTAACGAAAAAAATTAACTCTGAAATTTCGATTTTCTCAAATTTTAGGTGTGATATGCTGATATATTTTCAGGAGTTCTTGGCTTGTTATTAGTCTCAAATAATAGCACAAGCTTGGTTTCGTCGAAAACCGCGAAGTTCCCGTCTCTGTGCTGCCTTTTTTATTACCAAAAAATTTTGATTCTGAAAATTTAAGTTTTCTCAAATTTCAGGTGTGATATGCTGATATATTTTCAGGATTTATTGGCTTGTTATTGGTTTCAAATGATAGCTTAAGCTTGGTTTCGTCCAAAACCGCGGAGTTCCTGGCTCTGAGTTTACTTATGTTCTGCGAAAAAATAAGTTTGAAATATCGATTTTCTCATATTTCAGGTGTGATATGCTGATATATTTTCAGGAGTTCTAGGCTTGCTTTTGGTCTCAAACGATAGCTCATGCTTGGTTACGTACAAAACCGCGTAGTTCCTGGCTCTGACTGTACTTATGTTCTATGAAAAAAATAAGTCTGAAATTTCGATTTTCTCAAACTTTAGGTGTGATATGCTGATATATTTTCAGGAGTTCTTGGCTTTTCATTGGTCTCAAATGATAGCTCAAGCTTGGTTTCGTCCAAAACCGCGGAGTTCCCGTCTCTGTGCTGCCTTTTTTATTACGAAAAAATTTTATTCTGAAAATTTAAATGTTCTTAAATTTCAGGTGTGATATGCTGATATATTTTCAGGAGTTTATGGCTTGTTTTTAGTCTTAAATGATAGCTCATGCTTAGATTAGGTCAAAACCGCGGAGTTCCTGTCTCTGTGCTGCCTTTTTTGTAACGAAAAAAATTAACTCTGAAATTTCGATTTTCTCAAATTTTAGGTGTGATATGCTGATATATTTTCAGGAGTTCTTGGCTTGTTATTGGTCTCAAATGATAGCACAAGCTTGGTTTCGTCGAAAACCGCGAAGTTACCGTCTCTGTGCTGCCTTTTTTATTAACAAAAAATTTTTATTCTGAAAATTTAAGTTTTCTCAAATTTCAGGTGTGATATGCTGATATATTTTCAGGAGTTATTGGCTTGTTATTGGTCTCAAATGATAGCTTAAGCTTAGAGTAGTTCAAAACCGCGGAGTTCCTGGCTCTGAGTTTACTTATATTCTGCGAAAAAATAAGTTTGAAATATCGATTTTCTCATATTTCAGGTGTGATATGCTGATATATTTTCAGGAGTTCTAGGCTTGCTTTTAGTCTTTAATGATAGCTCATGCTTAGATTAGTTCAAAACCGCGGAGTTCCCGTCTCTGTGCTGCCTTTTTTATTACGAAAAAATTTTACTCTGAAAATTTAAATTTTCTCAAATTTCAGGTGCGATATGCTGATATATTTTCAGGAGTTCTAGGCTTGATTTTAGTCTTAAATGATAGCTCATGCTTAGATTAGTTCAAAACCACGGAGTTCCCGTCTCTGTGCTGCCTTTTTCGTAACGAAAAAAATTAACTCTGAAATTTCGATTTTCTCAAATTTTAGGTGTGATATGCTGATATATTTTCAGGAGTTCTTGGCTTGTTATTAGTCTCAAATAATAGCACAAGCTTGGTTTCGTCGAAAACCGCGAAGTTCCCGTCTCTGTGCTGCCTTTTTTATTACCAAAAAATTTTTATTCTGAAAATTTAAGTTTTCTCAAATTTCAGGTGTGATATGCTGATATATTTTCAGGATTTATTGGCTTGTTATTGGTTTCAAATGATAGCTTAAGCTTGGTTTCGTCCAAAACCGCGGAGTTCCTGGCTCTGAGTTTACTTATGTTCTGCGAAAAAATAAGTTTGAAATATCGATTTTCTCATATTTCAGGTGTGATATGCTGATATATTTTCAGGAGTTCTTGGCTTGTCATTGGTCTCAAATGATAGCTCAAGCTTGGTTCCGTCCAAAACCGCGGAGTTCCCGTCTCTGTGCTGCCTTTTTTATTACGAAAAAATTTTATTCTGAAAATTTAAATTTTCTTAAATTTCAGGTGTGATATGCTGATATATTTTCAGGAGTTTATGGCTTGTTTTTAGTCTTAAATGATAGCTCATGCTTAGATTAGTTCAAAACCGCGGAGTTCCTGTCTCTGTGCTGCCTTTTTTGTAACGAAAAAAATTAACTCTGAAATTTCGATTTTCTCAAATTTTAGGTGTGATATGCTGATATATTTTCAGGAGTTCTTGGCTTGTTATTGGTCTCAAATGATAGCACAAGCTTGGTTTCGTCGAAAACCGCGAAGTTACCGTCTCTGTGCTGCCTTTTTTATTAACAAAAAATTTTTATTCTGAAAATTTAAGTTTTCTCAAATTTCAGGTGTGATATGCTGATATATTTTCAGGAGTTATTGGCTTGTTATTGGTCTCAAATGATAGCTTAAGCTTAGAGTAGTTCAAAACCGCGGAGTTCCTGGCTCTGAGTTTACTTATGTTCTGCGAAAAAATAAGTTTGAAATATCGATTTTCTCATATTTCAGGTGTGATATGCTGATATATTTTCAGGAGTTCTAGGCTTGCTTTTAGTCTTTAATGATAGCTCATGCTTAGATTAGTTCAAAACCGCGGAGTTCCCGTCTCTGTGCTGCCTTTTTTATTACGAAAAAATTTTACTCTGAAAATTTAAATTTTCTCAAATTTCAGGTGCGATATGCTGATATATTTTCAGGAGTTCTAGGCTTGATTTTAGTCTTAAATGATAGCTCATGCTTAGATTAGTTCAAAACCCTGGAGTTCCCGTCTCTGTGCTGCCTTTTTCGTAACGAAAAAAATTAACTCTGAAATTTCGATTTTCTCAAACTTTAGGTGTGATATGCTGATATATTTTCAGGAGTTCTTGGCTTGTTATTAGTCTCAAATAATAGCAAAAGCTTGGTTTCGTCGAAAACCGCGAAGTTCCCGTCTCTGTGCTGCCTTTTTTATTACCAAAAAATTTTTATTCTGAAAATTTAAGTTTTCTCAAATTTCAGGTGTGATATGCTGATATATTTTCAGGATTTATTGGCTTGTTATTGGTTTCAAATGATAGCTTAAGCTTGGTTTCGTCCAAAACCGCGGAGTTCCTGGCTCTGAGTTTACTTATGTTCTGCGAAAAAATAAGTTTGAAATATCGATTTTCTCATATTTCAGGTGTGATATGCTGATATATTTTCAGGAGTTCTTGGCTTGTCATTGGTCTCAAATGATAGCTCAAGCTTGGTTCCGTCCAAAACCGCGGAGTTCCCGTCTCTGTGCTGCCTTTTTTATTACGAAAAAATTTTATTCTGAAAATTTAAATTTTCTTAAATTTCAGGTGTGATATGCTGATATATTTTCAGGAGTTTATGGCTTGTTTTTAGTCTTAAATGATAGCTCATGCTTAGATTAGTTCAAAACCGCGGAGTTCCTGTCTCTGTGCTGCCTTTTTTGTAACGAAAAAAATTAACTCTGAAATTTAGATTTTCTCAAATTTTAGGTGTGATATGCTGATATATTTTCAGGAGTTCTTGGCTTGTTATTGGTCTCAAATGATAGCACAAGCTTGGTTTCGTCGAAAACCGCGAAGTTACCGTCTCTGTGCTGCCTTTTTTATTAACAAAAAATGTTTAATCTGAAAATTTAAGTTTTCTCAAATTTCAGGTGTGATATGCTGATATATTTTCAGGAGTTATTGGCTTGTTATTGGTCTCAAATGATAGCTTAAGCTTAGAGTAGTTCAAAACCGCGGAGTTCCTGGCTCTGAGTTTACTTATGTTCTGCGAAAAAATAAGTTTGAAATATCGATTTTCTCATATTTCAGGTGTGATATGCTGATATATTTTCAGGAGTTCTAGGCTTGCTTTTAGTCTTTAATGATAGCTCATGCTTAGATTAGTTCAAAACCGCGGAGTTCCCGTCTCTGTGCTGCCTTTTTTATTACGAAAAATTTTTACTCTGAAAATTTAAATTTTCTCAAATTTCAGGTGCGATATGCTGATATATTTTCAGGAGTTCTAGGCTTGATTTTAGTCTTAAATGATAGCTCATGCTTAGATTAGTTCAAAACCACGGAGTTTTCGTCTCTGTGCTGCCTTTTTCGTAACGAAAAAAATTAACTCTGAAATTTCGATTTTCTCAAACTTTAGGTGTGATATGCTGATATATTTTCAGGAGTTCTTGGCTTGTTATTGGTCTCAAATAATAGCACAAGCTTGGTTTCGTCGAAAACCGCGAAGTTCCCGTCTCTGTGCTGCCTTTTTTATTACCAAAAAATGTTTATTCTGAAAATTTAAGTTTTCTCAAAGTTCAGGTGTGATATGCTGATATATTTTCAGGAGTTATTGGCTTGTTATTGGTCTCAAATGATAGCTTAAGCTTGGTTTCGTCCAAAACCGCGAAGTTCCTGGCTCTGAGTTTAATTATGTTCTGCGAAAAAATAAGTTTGAAATATCGATTTTCTCATATTTCAGGTGTGATATGCTGATATATTTTCAGGAGTTCTAGGCTTGCTTTTGGTCTCAAACGATAGCTCATGCTTGGTTTCGTACAAAACCGCGTAGTTCCTGGCTCTGACTGTACTTATGTTCTATGAAAAAAATAAGTCTGAAATTTCGATTTTCTCAAATTTAAGATGTGATATGCTGATATATTTTCAGGAATTTGGGGCTTGTTTTTAGTCTCAAACGATAGCTTATGCTCGGTTACGTACAAAACCTTGCAGTTCCTGGCTCTGCGCTGCCTTTTTTTATTACGAAAAAAATTACTCTGTAATTTAGATTTTCTCAAATTTCAGGTGTGATAAGCTGATATATTTTCAGGAGTTCTAGGCGTTTTTTTGGTCTTAAGCGACGCAGTTCCAGGCTCTGTACTGCCATTTTTATAACGAAAAAATTTTAATCTGAAAATTTAAATTTTCTCAAACTTCAGGTGTGATATGCTGATATATTTTCAGGAGTTCCTGGCTTGTTATTGGTCTCAAATGATAGCTCAAGCTTGGTTTCGTACAAAACCGCGGAGTTGCTGTCTCTGTGCTGCCTTTTTTATTACGAAAAAAATTTACTCTGACAATTCAAATTTTCTCAAACTTCAGGTGCGATATGCTGATATATTTTCAGGAGTTTATGGCTTGTTTTTAGTCTTAAATGATAGCTTATGCTTAGATTAGTTCAAAACCGCGGAGTTCCCGTCTCTGTACTCCCTTTTTTGTAACGAAAAAAATTAACTCTGAAATTTCGATTTTCTCAAATTTTAGGTGTGATATGCTGAGATATTTTCAGGAGTTCTAGGATTGTTTTTAGTCTTAAATGATAGATCATGCTTAGATTATTTCAATACCGCGGAGTTCCCGTCTCTGTTCAGCCTTTTTTGTAACGAAAAAAATTAACCCTGAAATTTCGATTTTCTCAAATTTTAGGTGTGATATGCTGATATATTAACAGGAGTTCTTGGCTTGTGATTGGTTTCAAATGATAGCACAAGCCTGGTTTCGTTCAAAACCGCGGAGGTCCCGTCTCTGTGCTGCCTTTTTTATTACGAAAAAATTTTACTCTGAAAATTTAAATTTTCTCAAATTTCAGGTGCGATATGCTGATATATTTTCAGGAGTTCTAGGCTTGATTTTAGTCTTAAATGATAGCTCATGCTTAGATTAGTTCAAAACCACGGAGTTCCCGTATCTGTGCTGCCTTTTTCGTAACGAAAAAAATTAAATCTGAAATTTCGATTTTCTCAAACTTTAGGTGTGATATGCTGATATATTTTCAGGAGTTCTTGGCTTGTTATTAGTCTCAAATAATAGCACAAGCTTGGTTTCGTCGAAAACCGCGAAGTTCCCGTCTCTGTGCTGCCTTTTTTATTACCAAAAAATTTTTATTCTGAAAATTTAAGTTTTCTCAAATTTCAGGTGTGATATGCTGATATATTTTCAGGATTTATTGGCTTGTTATTGGTTTCAAATGATAGCTTAAGCTTGGTTTCGTCCAAAACCGCGGAGTTCCTGGCTCTGAGTTTACTTATGTTCTGCGAAAAAATAAGTTTGAAATATCGATTTTCTCATATTTCAGGTGTGATATGCTGATATATTTTCAGGAGTTCTTGGCTTGTCATTGGTCTCAAATGATAGCTCAAGCTTGGTTCCGTCCAAAACCGCGGAGTTCCCGTCTCTGTGCTGCCTTTTTTATTACGAAAAAATTTTATTCTGAAAATTTAAATTTTCTTAAATTTCAGGTGTGATATGCTGATATATTTTCAGGAGTTTATGGCTTGTTTTTAGTCTTAAATGATAGCTCATGCTTAGATTAGTTCAAAACCGCGGAGTTCCTGTCTCTGTGCTGCCTTTTTTGTAACGAAAAAAATTAACTCTGAAATTTCGATTTTCTCAAATTTTAGGTGTGATATGCTGATATATTTTCAGGAGTTCTTGGCTTGTTATTGGTCTCAAATGATAGCACAAGCTTGGTTTCGTCGAAAACCGCGAAGTTACCGTCTCTGTGCTGCCTTTTTAATTAACAAAAAATTTTTATTCTGAAAATTTAAGTTTTCTCAAATTTCAGGTGTGATATGCTGATATATTTTCAGGAGTTATTGGCTTGTTATTGGTCTCAAATGATAGCTTAAGCTTAGAGTAGTTCAAAACCGCGGAGTTCCTGGCTCTGAGTTTACTTATGTTCTGTGAAAAAATAAGTTTGAAATATCGATTTTCTCATATTTCAGGTGTGATATGCTGATATATTTTCAGGAGTTCTAGGCTTGCTTTTAGTCTTTAATGATAGCTCATGCTTAGATTAGTTCAAAACCGCGGAGTTCCCGTCTCTGTGCTGCCTTTTTTATTACGAAAAAATTTTAATCTGAAAATTTAAATTTTCTCAAATTTCAGGTGCGATATGCTGATATATTTTCAGGAGTTCTAGGCTTGATTTTAGTCTTAAATGATAGCTCATGCTTAGATTAGTTCAAAACCACGGAGTTCCCGTCTCTGTGCTGCCTTTTTCGTAACGAAAAAAATTAACTCTGAAATTTCGATTTTCTCAAAGTTTAGGTGTGATATGCTGATATATTTTCAGGAGTTCTTGGCTTGTTATTAGTCTCAAATAATAGCACAAGCTTGGTTTCGTCGAAAACCGCGAAGTTCCCGTCTCTGTGCTGCCTTTTTTATTACCAAAAAATTTTTATTCTGAAAATTTAAGTTTTCTCAAATTTCAGGTGTGATATGCTGATATATTTTCAGGATTTATTGGCTTGTTATTGGTTTCAAATGATAGCTTAAGCTTGGTTTCGTCCAAAACCGCGGAGTTCCTGGCTCTGAGTTTACTTATGTTCTGCGAAAAAATAAGTTTGAAATATCGATTTTCTCATATTTCAGGTGTGATATGCTGATATATTTTCAGGAGTTCTTGGCTTGTCATTGGTCTCAAATGATAGCTCAAACTTGGTTCCGTCCAAAACCGCGGAGTTCCCGTCTCTGTGCTGCCTTTTTTATTACGAAAAAATTTTATTCTGAAAATTTAAATTTTCTTAAATTTCAGGTGTGATATGCTGATATATTTTCAGGAGTTTATGGCTTGTTTTTAGTCTTAAATGATAGCTCATGCTTAGATTAGTTTAAAACCGCGGAGTTCCTGTCTCTGTGCTGCCTTTTTTGTAACGAAAAAAATTAACTCTGAAATTTCGATTTTCTCAAATTTTAGGTGTGATATGCTGATATATTTTCAGGAGTTCTTGGCTTGTTATTGGTCTCAAATGATAGCACAAGCTAGGTTTCGTCGAAAACCGCGAAGTTACCGTCTCTGTGCTGCCTTTTTTATTAACAAAAAATTTTTATTCTGAAAATTTAAGTTTTCTCAAATTTCAGGTGTGATATGCTGATATATTTTCAGGAGTTATTGGCTTGTTATTGGTCTCAAATGATAGCTTAAGCTTAGAGTAGTTCAAAACCGCGGAGTTCCTGGCTCTGAGTTTACTTATGTTCTGCGAAAAAATAAGTTTGGAATATCGATTTTCTCATATTTCAGGTGTGATATGCTGATATATTTTCAGGAGTTCTAGGCTTGCTTTTAGTCTTTAATGATAGCTCATGCTTAGATTAGTTCAAAACCGCGGCGTTCCCGTCTCTGTGCTGCCTTTTTTATTACGAAAAAATTTTACTCTGAAAATTTAAATTTTCTCAAATTTCAGGTGCGATATGCTGATATATTTTCAGGAGTTCTAGGCTTGATTTTAGTCTTAAATGATAGCTCATGCTTAGATTAGTTCAAAACCACGGAGTTCCCGTCTCTGTGCTGCCTTTTTCGTAACGAAAAAAATTAACTCTGAAATTTCGATTTTCTCAAAGTTTAGGTGTGATATGCTGATATATTTTCAGGAGTTCATGGCTTGTTATTAGTCTCAAATAATAGCACAAGCTTGGTTTCGTCGAAAACCGCGAAACTCCCGTCTCTGTGCTGCCTTTTTTATTACCAAAAAATTTTTATTCTGAAAATTTAAGTTTTCTCAAATTTCAGGTGTGATATGCTGATATATTTTCAGGATTTATTGGCTTGTTATTGGTTTCAAATGATAGCTTAAGCTTGGTTTCGTCCAAAACCGCGGAGTTCCTGGCTCTGAGTTTACTTATGTTCTGCGAAAAAATAAGTTTGAAATATCGATTTTCTCATATTTCAGGTGTGATATGCTGATATATTTTCAGGAGTTCTTGGCTTGTCATTGGTCTCAAATGATAGCTCAAGCTTGGTTATGTCCAAAACCGCGGAGTTCCCGTCTCTGTGCTGCCTTTTTTATTACGAAAAAATTTTATTCTGAAAATTTAAATTTTCTTAAATTTCAGGTGTGATATGCTGATATATTTTCAGGAGTTTATGGCTTGTTTTTAATCTTAAATGATAGCTCATGCTTAGATTAGTTCAAAACCGCGGAGTTCCTGTCTCTGTGCTGCCTTTTTTGTAACGAAAAAAATTAACTCTGAAATTTCGATTTTCTCAAATTTTAGGTGTGATATGCTGATATATTTTCAGGAGTTCTTGGCTTGTTATTGGTCTCAAATGATAGCACAAGCTTGGTTTCGTCGAAAACCGCGAAGTTACCGTCTCTGTGCTGCCTTTTTTATTAACAAAAAATGTTTAATCTGAAAATTTAAGTTTTCTCAAATTTCAGGTGTGATATGCTGATATATTTTCAGGAGTTATTGGCTTGTTATTGGTCTCAAATGATAGCTTAAGCTTAGAGTAGTTCAAAACCGCGGAGTTCCTGGCTCTGAGTTTACTTATGTTCTGCGAAAAAATAAGTTTGAAATATCGATTTTCTCATATTTCAGGTGTGATATGCTGATATATTTTCAGGAGTTCTAGGCTTGCTTTTAGTCTTTAATGATAGCTCATGCTTAGATTAGTTCAAAACCGCGGAGTTCCCGTCTCTGTGCTGCCTTTTTTATTACGAAAAATTTTTACTCTGAAAATTTAAATTTTCTCAAATTTCAGGTGCGATATGCTGATATATTTTCAGGAGTTCTAGGCTTGATTTTAGTCTTAAATGATAGCTCATGCTTAGATTAGTTCAAAACCACGGAGTTTTCGTCTCTGTGCTGCCTTTTTCGTAACGAAAAAAATTAACTTTGAAATTTCGATTTTCTCAAACTTTAGGTGTGATATGCTGATATATTTTCAGGAGTTCTTGGCTTGTTATTGGTCTCAAATAATAGCACAAGCTTGGTTTCGTCGAAAACCGCGAAGTTCCCGTCTCTGTGCTGCCTTTTTAATTACCAAAAAATGTTTATTCTGAAAATTTAAGTTTTCTCAAAGTTCAGGTGTGATATGCTGATATATTTTCAGGAGTTATTGGCTTGTTATTGGTCTCAAATGATAGCTTAAGCTTGGTTTCGTCCAAAACCGCGAAGTTCCTGGCTCTGAGTTTAATTATGTTCTGCGAAAAAATAAGTTTGAAATATCGATTTTCTCATATTTCAGGTGTGATATGCTGATATATTTTCAGGAGTTCTAGGCTTGCTTTTGGTCTCAAACGATAGCTCATGCTTGGTTTCGTACAAAACCGCGTAGTTCCTGGCTCTGACTGTACTTATGTTCTATGAAAAAAATAAGTCTGAAATTTCGATTTTCTCAAATTTAAGATGTGATATGCTGATATATTTTCAGGAATTTGGGGCTTGTTTTTAGTCTCAAACGATAGCTTATGCTCGGTTACGTACAAAACCTTGCAGTTCCTGGCTCTGCGCTGCCTTTTTTTATTACGAAAAAAATTACTCTGTAATTTAGATTTTCTCAAATTTCAGGTGTGATAAGCTGATATATTTTCAGAAGTTCTAGGCGTTTTTTTGGTCTTAAGCGACGCAGTTCCAGGCTCTGTACTGCCATTTTTATAACGAAAAAATTTTAATCTGAAAATTTAAATTTTCTCAAACTTCAGGTGTGATATGCTGATATATTTTCAGGAGTTCCTGGCTTGTTATTGGTCTCAAATGATAGCTCAAGCTTGGTTTCGTACAAAACCGCGGAGTTGCTGTCTCTGTGCTGCCTTTTTTATTACGAAAAAAATTTACTCTGACAATTCAAATTTTCTCAAACTTCAGGTGCGATATGCTGATATATTTTCAGGAGTTTATGGCTTGTTTTTAGTCTTAAATGATAGCTTATGCTTAGATTAGTTCAAAACCGCGGAGTTCCCGTCTCTGTACTCCCTTTTTTGTAACGAAAAAAATTAACTCTGAAATTTCGATTTTCTCAAATTTTAGGTGTGATATGCTGAGATATTTTCAGGAGTTCTAGGATTGTTTTTAGTCTTAAATGATAGATCATGCTTAGATTATTTCAATACCGCGGAGTTCCCGTCTCTGTTCAGCCTTTTTTGTAACGAAAAAAATTAACCCTGAAATTTCGATTTTCTCAAATTTTAGGTGTGATATGCTGATATATTAACAGGAGTTCTTGGCTTGTGATTGGTTTCAAATGATAGCACAAGCCTGGTTTCGTTCAAAACCGCGGAGGTCCCGTCTCTGTGCTGCCTTTTTTATTACGAAAAAATTTTACTCTGAAAATTTAAATTTTGTCAAATTTCAGGTGCGATATGCTGATATATTTTCAGGAGTTCTAGGCTTGATTTTAGTCTTAAATGATAGCTCATGCTTAGATTAGTTCAAAACCACGGAGTTCCCGTCTCTGTGCTGCCTTTTTCGTAACGAAAAAAATTAACTCTGAAATTTCGATTTTCTCAAACTTTAGGTGTGATATGCTGATATATTTTCAGGAGTTCTTGGCTTGTTATTAGTCTCAAATAATAGCACAAGCTTGGTTTCGTCGAAAACCGCGAAGTTCCCGTCTCTGTGCTGCCTTTTTTATTACCAAAAAATTTTTATTCTGAAAATTTAAGTTTTCTCAAATTTCAGGTGTGATATGCTGATATATTTTCAGGATTTATTGGCTTGTTATTGGTTTCAAATGATAGCTTAAGCTTGGTTTCGTCCAAAACCGCGGAGTTCCTGGCTCTGAGTTTACTTATGTTCTGCGAAAAAATAAGTTTGAAATATCGATTTTCTCATATTTCAGGTGTGATATGCTGATATATTTTCAGGAGTTCTTGGCTTGTCATTGGTCTCAAATGATAGCTCAAGCTTGGTTCCGTCCAAAACCGCGGAGTTCCCGTCTCTGTGCTGCCTTTTTTATTACGAAAAAATTTTATTCTGAAAATTTAAATTTTCTTAAATTTCAGGTGTGATATGCTGATATATTTTCAGGAGTTTATGGCTTGTTTTTAGTCTTAAATGATAGCTCATGCTTAGATTAGTTCAAAACCGCGGAGTTCCTGTCTCTGTGCTGCCTTTTTTGTAACGAAAAAAATTAACTCTGAAATTTCGATTTTCTCAAATTTTAGGTGTGATATGCTGATATATTTTCAGGAGTTCTTGGCTTGTTATTGGTCTCAAATGATAGCACAAGCTTGGTTTCGTCGAAAACCGCGAAGTTACCGTCTCTGTGCTGCCTTTTTAATTAACAAAAAATTTTTATTCTGAAAATTTAAGTTTTCTCAAATTTCAGGTGTGATATGCTGATATATTTTCAGGAGTTATTGGCTTGTTATTGGTCTCAAATGATAGCTTAAGCTTAGAGTAGTTCAAAACCGCGGAGTTCCTGGCTCTGAGTTTACTTATGTTCTGTGAAAAAATAAGTTTGAAATATCGATTTTCTCATATTTCAGGTGTGATATGCTGATATATTTTCAGGAGTTCTAGGCTTGCTTTTAGTCTTTAATGATAGCTCATGCTTAGATTAGTTCAAAACCGCGGAGTTCCCGTCTCTGTGCTGCCTTTTTTATTACGAAAAAATTTTAATCTGAAAATTTAAATTTTCTCAAATTTCAGGTGCGATATGCTGATATATTTTCAGGAGTTCTAGGCTTGATTTTAGTCTTAAATGATAGCTCATGCTTAGATTAGTTCAAAACCACGGAGTTCCCGTCTCTGTGCTGCCTTTTTCGTAACGAAAAAAATTAACTCTGAAATTTCGATTTTCTCAAACTTTAGGTGTGATATGCTGGTATATTTTCAGGAGTTCTTGGCTTGTTATTAGTCTCAAATAATAGCACAAGCTTGGTTTCGTCGAAAACCGCGAAGTTCCCGTCTCTGTGCTGCCTTTTTTATTACCAAAAAATTTTTATTCTGAAAATTTAAGTTTTCTCAAATTTCAGGTGTGATATGCTGATATATTTTCAGGATTTATTGGCTTGTTATTGGTTTCAAATGATAGCTTAAGCTTGGTTTCGTCCAAAACCGCGGAGTTCCTGGCTCTGAGTTTACTTATGTTCTGCGAAAAAATAAGTTTGAAATATCGATTTTCTCATATTTCAGGTGTGATATGCTGATATATTTTCAGGAGTTCTTGGCTTGTCATTGGTCTCAAATGATAGCTCAAGCTTGGTTCCGTCCAAAACCGCGGAGTTCCCGTCTCTGTGCTGCCTTTTTTATTACGAAAAAATTTTATTCTGAAAATTTAAATTTTCTTAAATTTCAGGTGTGATATGCTGATATATTTTCAGGAGTTTATGGCTTGTTTTTAGTCTTAAATGATAGCTCATGCTTAGATTAGTTCAAAACCGCGGAGTTCCTGTCTCTGTGCTGCCTTTTTTGTAACGAAAAAAATTAACTCTGAAATTTCGATTTTCTCAAATTTTAGGTGTGATATGCTGATATATTTTCAGGAGTTCTTGGCTTGTTATTGGTCTCAAATGATAGCACAAGCTAGGTTTCGTCGAAAACCGCGAAGTTACCGTCTCTGTGCTGCCTTTTTTATTAACAAAAAATTTTTATTCTGAAAATTTAAGTTTTCTCAAATTTCAGGTGTGATATGCTGATATATTTTCAGGAGTTATTGGCTTGTTATTGGTCTCAAATGATAGCTTAAGCTTAGAGTAGTTCAAAACCGCGGAGTTCCTGGCTCTGAGTTTACTTATGTTCTGCGAAAAAATAAGTTTGAAATATCGATTTTCTCATATTTCAGGTGTGATATGCTGATATATTTTCAGGAGTTCTAGGCTTGCTTTTAGTCTTTAATGATAGCTCATGCTTAGATTAGTTCAAAACCGCGGCGTTCCCGTCTCTGTGCTGCCTTTTTTATTACGAAAAAATTTTACTCTGAAAATTTAAATTTTCTCAAATTTCAGGTGCGATATGCTGATATATTTTCAGGAGTTCTAGGCTTGATTTTAGTCTTAAATGATAGCTCATGCTTAGATTAGTTCAAAACCACGGAGTTCCCGTCTCTGTGCTGCCTTTTTCGTAACGAAAAAAATTAACTCTGAAATTTCGATTTTCTCAAAGTTTAGGTGTGATATGCTGATATATTTTCAGGAGTTCATGGCTTGTTATTAGTCTCAAATAATAGCACAAGCTTGGTTTCGTCGAAAACCGCGAAACTCCCGTCTCTGTGCTGCCTTTTTTATTACCAAAAAATTTTTATTCTGAAAATTTAAGTTTTCTCAAATTTCAGGTGTGATATGCTGATATATTTTCAGGATTTATTGGCTTGTTATTGGTTTCAAATGATAGCTTAAGCTTGGTTTCGTCCAAAACCGCGGAGTTCCTGGCTCTGAGTTTACTTATGTTCTGCGAAAAAATAAGTTTGAAATATCGATTTTCTCATATTTCAGGTGTGATATGCTGATATATTTTCAGGAGTTCTTGGCTTGTCATTGGTCTCAAATGATAGCTCAAGCTTGGTTATGTCCAAAACCGCGGAGTTCCCGTCTCTGTGCTGCCTTTTTTATTACCAAAAAATTTTTATTCTGAAAATTTAAGTTTTCTCAAATTTCAGGTGTGATATGCTGATATATTTTCAGGATTTATTGGCTTGTTATTGGTTTCAAATGATAGCTTAAGCTTGGTTTCGTCCAAAACCGCGGAGTTCCTGGCTCTGAGTTTACTTATGTTCTGCGAAAAAATAAGTTTGAAATATCGATTTTCTCATATTTCAGGTGTGATATGCTGATATATTTTCAGGAGTTCTTGGCTTGTCATTGGTCTCAAATGATAGCTCAAGCTTGGTTCCGTCCAAAACCGCGGAGTTCCCGTCTCTGTGCTGCCTTTTTTATTACGAAAAAATTTTATTCTGAAAATTTAAATTTTCTTAAATTTCAGGTGTGATATGCTGATATATTTTCAGGAGTTTATGGCTTGTTTTTAGTCTTAAATGATAGCTCATGCTTAGATTAGTTCAAAACCGCGGAGTTCCTGTCTCTGTGCTGCCTTTTTTGTAACGAAAAAAATTAACTCTGAAATTTCGATTTTCTCAAATTTTAGGTGTGATATGCTGATATATTTTCAGGAGTTCTTGGCTTGTTATTGGTCTCAAATGATAGCACAAGCTTGGTTTCGTCGAAAACCGCGAAGTTACCGTCTCTGTGCTGCCTTTTTTATTAACAAAAAATTTTTAATCTGAAAATTTAAGTTTTCTCAAATTTCAGGTGTGATATGCTGATATATTTTCAGGAGTTATTGGCTTGTTATTGGTCTCAAATGATAGCTTAAGCTTAGAGTAGTTCAAAACCGCGGAGTTCCTGGCTCTGAGTTTACTTATGTTCTGCGAAAAAATAAGTTTGAAATATCGATTTTCTCATATTTCAGGTGTGATATGCTGATATATTTTCAGGAGTTCTAGGCTTGCTTTTAGTCTTTAATGATAGCTCATGCTTAGATTAGTTCAAAACCGCGGAGTTCCCGTCTCTGTGCTGCCTTTTTTATTACGAAAAATTTTTACTCTGAAAATTTAAATTTTCTCAAATTTCAGGTGCGATATGCTGATATATTTTCAGGAGTTCTAGGCTTGATTTTAGTCTTAAATGATAGCTCATGCTTAGATTAGTTCAAAACCACGGAGTTTTCGTCTCTGTGCTGCCTTTTTCGTAACGAAAAAAATTAACTCTGAAATTTCGATTTTCTCAAACTTTAGGTGTTATATGCTGATATATTTTCAGGAGTTCTTGGCTTGTTATTGGTCTCAAATAATAGCACAAGCTTGGTTTCGTCGAAAACCGCGAAGTTCCCGTCTCTGTGCTGCCTTTTTTATTACCAAAAAATGTTTATTCTGAAAATTTAAGTTTTTTCAAAGTTCAGGTGTGATATGCTGATATATTTTCAGGATTTATTGGCTTGTTATTGGTTTCAAATGATAGCTTAAGCTTGGTTTCGTCCAAAACCGCGGAGTTCCTGGCTCTGAGTTTACTTATGTTCTGCGAAAAAATAAGTTTGAAATATCGATTTTCTCATATTTCAGGTGTGATATGCTGATATATTTTCAGGAGTTCTAGGCTTGCTTTTGGTCTCAAACGATAGCTCATGCTTGTTTACGTACAAAACCGCGTAGTTCCTGGCTCTGAATGTACTTATGTTCTATGAAAAAAATAAGTCTGAAATTTCGATTTTCTCAAATTTAAGATGTGATATGCTGATATATTTTCAGGAATTTGGGGCTTGTTTTTAGTCTCAAACGATAGCTTATGCTCGGTTACGTACAAAACCTTGCAGTTCCTGGCTCTGCGCTGCCTTTTTTTATTACGAAAAAAATTACTCTGTAATTTAGATTTTCTCAAATTTCAGGTGTGATAAGCTGATATATTTTCAGGAGTTCTAGGCGTTTTTTTGGTCTTAAGCGACGCAGTTCCAGGCTCTGTACTGCCTTTTTTATAACGAAAAAATTTTAATCTGAAAATTTAAATTTTCTCAAACTTCAGGTGTGATATGCTGATATATTTTCAGGAGTTCCTGGCTTGTTATTGGTCTCAAATGATAGCTCAAGCTTAGTTTCGTACAAAACCGCGGAGTTGCTGTCTCTGTGCTGCCTTTTTTATTACGAAAAAAATTTACTCTGACAATTTAAATTTTCTCAAACTTCAGGTGCGATATGCTGATATATTTTCAGGAGTTTATGGCTTGTTTTTAGTCTTAAATGATAGCTTATGCTTAGATTAGTTCAAAACCGCGGAGTTCCCGTCTCTGTACTCCCTTTTTTGTAACGAAAAAAATTAACTCTGAAATTTCGATTTTCTCAAATTTTAGGTGTGATATGCTGAGATATTTTCAGGAGTTCTAGGATTGTTTTTAGTCTTAAATGATAGATCATGCTTAGATTAGTTCAATACCGCGGAGTTCCCGTCTCTGTTCAGCCTTTTTTGTAACGAAAAAAATTAACCCTGAAATTTCGATTTTCTCAAATTTTAGGTGTGATATGCTGATATATTAACAGGAGTTCTTGGCTTGTGATTGGTTTCAAATGATAGCACAAGCCTGGTTTCGTTCAAAACCGCGGAGGTCCCGTCTCTGTGCTGCCTTTTTTATTACGAAAAAATTTTACTCTGAAAATTTAAATTTTCTCAAATTTCAGGTGCGATATGCTGATATATTTTCAGGAGTTCTAGGCTTGATTTTAGTCTTAAATGATAGCTTAGATTAGTTCAAAACCACGGAGTTCTCGTCTCTGTGCTGCCTTTTTCGTAACGAAAAATATTAACTCTGAAATTTCGATTTTCTCAAATTTTAGGTGTGATATGCTGATATATTTTCAGGAGTTCTTGGCTTGTTATTAGTCTCAAATAATAGCACAAGCTTGGTTTCGTCGAAAACCGCGAAGTTCCCGTCTCTGTGCTGCCTTTTTTATTACCAAAAAATTTTGATTCTGAAAATGTAAGTTTTCTCAAATTTCAGGTGTGATATGCTGATATATTTTCAGGATTTATTGGCTTGTTATTGGTTTCAAATGATAGCTTAAGCTTGGTTTCGTCCAAAACCGCGGAGTTCCTGGCTCTGAGTTTACTTATGTTCTGCGAAAAAATAAGTTTGAAATATCGATTTTCTCATATTTCAGGTGTGATATGCTGATATATTTTCAGGAGTTCTAGGCTTGCTTTTGGTCTCAAACGATAGCTCATGCTTGGTTACGTACAAAACCGCGTAGTTCCTGGCTCTGACTGTACTTATGTTCTATGAAAAAAATAAGTCTGAAATTTCGATTTTCTCAAACTTTAGGTGTGATATGCTGATATATTTTCAGGAGTTCTTGGCTTGTCATTGGTCTCAAATGATAGCTTAAGCTTGGTTTCGTCCAAAACCGCGGAGTTCCCGTCTCTGTGCTGCCTTTTTTATTACCAAAAAATTTTTATTCTGAAAATTTAAGTTTTCTCAAATTTCAGGTGTGATATGCTGATATATTTTCAGGATTTATTGGCTTGTTATTGGTTTCAAATGATAGCTTAAGCTTGGTTTCGTCCAAAACCGCGGAGTTCCTGGCTCTGAGTTTACTTATGTTCTGCGAAAAAATAAGTTTGAAATATCGATTTTCTCATATTTCAGGTGTGATATGCTGATATATTTTCAGGAGTTCTTGGCTTGTCATTGGTCTCAAATGATAGCTCAAGCTTGGTTATGTCCAAAACCGCGGAGTTCCCGTCTCTGTGCTGCCTTTTTTATTACCAAAAAATTTTTATTCTGAAAATTTAAGTTTTCTCAAATTTCAGGTGTGATATGCTGATATATTTTCAGGATTTATTGGCTTGTTATTGGTTTCAAATGATAGCTTAAGCTTGGTTTCGTCCAAAACCGCGGAGTTCCTGGCTCTGAGTTTACTTATGTTCTGCGAAAAAATAAGTTTGAAATATCGATTTTCTCATATTTCAGGTGTGATATGCTGATATATTTTCAGGAGTTCTTGGCTTGTCATTGGTCTCAAATGATAGCTCAAGCTTGGTTCCGTCCAAAACCGCGGAGTTCCCGTCTCTGTGCTGCCTTTTTTATTACGAAAAAATTTTATTCTGAAAATTTAAATTTTCTTAAATTTCAGGTGTGATATGCTGATATATTTTCAGGAGTTTATGGCTTGTTTTTAGTCTTAAATGATAGCTCATGCTTAGATTAGTTCAAAACCGCGGAGTTCCTGTCTCTGTGCTGCCTTTTTTGTAACGAAAAAAATTAACTCTGAAATTTCGATTTTCTCAAATTTTAGGTGTGATATGCTGATATATTTTCAGGAGTTCTTGGCTTGTTATTGGTCTCAAATGATAGCACAAGCTTGGTTTCGTCGAAAACCGCGAAGTTACCGTCTCTGTGCTGCCTTTTTTATTAACAAAAAATTTTTAATCTGAAAATTTAAGTTTTCTCAAATTTCAGGTGTGATATGCTGATATATTTTCAGGAGTTATTGGCTTGTTATTGGTCTCAAATGATAGCTTAAGCTTAGAGTAGTTCAAAACCGCGGAGTTCCTGGCTCTGAGTTTACTTATGTTCTGCGAAAAAATAAGTTTGAAATATCGATTTTCTCATATTTCAGGTGTGATATGCTGATATATTTTCAGGAGTTCTAGGCTTGCTTTTAGTCTTTAATGATAGCTCATGCTTAGATTAGTTCAAAACCGCGGAGTTCCCGTCTCTGTGCTGCCTTTTTTATTACGAAAAATTTTTACTCTGAAAATTTAAATTTTCTCAAATTTCAGGTGCGATATGCTGATATATTTTCAGGAGTTCTAGGCTTGATTTTAGTCTTAAATGATAGCTCATGCTTAGATTAGTTCAAAACCACGGAGTTTTCGTCTCTGTGCTGCCTTTTTCGTAACGAAAAAAATTAACTCTGAAATTTCGATTTTCTCAAACTTTAGGTGTTATATGCTGATATATTTTCAGGAGTTCTTGGCTTGTTATTGGTCTCAAATAATAGCACAAGCTTGGTTTCGTCGAAAACCGCGAAGTTCCCGTCTCTGTGCTGCCTTTTTTATTACCAAAAAATGTTTATTCTGAAAATTTAAGTTTTTTCAAAGTTCAGGTGTGATATGCTGATATATTTTCAGGATTTATTGGCTTGTTATTGGTTTCAAATGATAGCTTAAGCTTGGTTTCGTCCAAAACCGCGGAGTTCCTGGCTCTGAGTTTACTTATGTTCTGCGAAAAAATAAGTTTGAAATATCGATTTTCTCATATTTCAGGTGTGATATGCTGATATATTTTCAGGAGTTCTAGGCTTGCTTTTGGTCTCAAACGATAGCTCATGCTTGTTTACGTACAAAACCGCGTAGTTCCTGGCTCTGAATGTACTTATGTTCTATGAAAAAAATAAGTCTGAAATTTCGATTTTCTCAAATTTAAGATGTGATATGCTGATATATTTTCAGGAATTTGGGGCTTGTTTTTAGTCTCAAACGATAGCTTATGCTCGGTTACGTACAAAACCTTGCAGTTCCTGGCTCTGCGCTGCCTTTTTTTATTACGAAAAAAATTACTCTGTAATTTAGATTTTCTCAAATTTCAGGTGTGATAAGCTGATATATTTTCAGGAGTTCTAGGCGTTTTTTTGGTCTTAAGCGACGCAGTTCCAGGCTCTGTACTGCCTTTTTTATAACGAAAAAATTTTAATCTGAAAATTTAAATTTTCTCAAACTTCAGGTGTGATATGCTGATATATTTTCAGGAGTTCCTGGCTTGTTATTGGTCTCAAATGATAGCTCAAGCTTAGTTTCGTACAAAACCGCGGAGTTGCTGTCTCTGTGCTGCCTTTTTTATTACGAAAAAAATTTACTCTGACAATTTAAATTTTCTCAAACTTCAGGTGCGATATGCTGATATATTTTCAGGAGTTTATGGCTTGTTTTTAGTCTTAAATGATAGCTTATGCTTAGATTAGTTCAAAACCGCGGAGTTCCCGTCTCTGTACTCCCTTTTTTGTAACGAAAAAAATTAACTCTGAAATTTCGATTTTCTCAAATTTTAGGTGTGATATGCTGAGATATTTTCAGGAGTTCTAGGATTGTTTTTAGTCTTAAATGATAGATCATGCTTAGATTAGTTCAATACCGCGGAGTTCCCGTCTCTGTTCAGCCTTTTTTGTAACGAAAAAAATTAACCCTGAAATTTCGATTTTCTCAAATTTTAGGTGTGATATGCTGATATATTAACAGGAGTTCTTGGCTTGTGATTGGTTTCAAATGATAGCACAAGCCTGGTTTCGTTCAAAACCGCGGAGGTCCCGTCTCTGTGCTGCCTTTTTTATTACGAAAAAATTTTACTCTGAAAATTTAAATTTTCTCAAATTTCAGGTGCGATATGCTGATATATTTTCAGGAGTTCTAGGCTTGATTTTAGTCTTAAATGATAGCTTAGATTAGTTCAAAACCACGGAGTTCTCGTCTCTGTGCTGCCTTTTTCGTAACGAAAAAAATTAACTCTGAAATTTCGATTTTCTCAAATTTTAGGTGTGATATGCTGATATATTTTCAGGAGTTCTTGGCTTGTTATTAGTCTCAAATAATAGCACAAGCTTGGTTTCGTCGAAAACCGCGAAGTTCCCGTCTCTGTGCTGCCTTTTTTATTACCAAAAAATTTTGATTCTGAAAATGTAAGTTTTCTCAAATTTCAGGTGTGATATGCTGATATATTTTCAGGATTTATTGGCTTGTTATTGGTTTCAAATGATAGCTTAAGCTTGGTTTCGTCCAAAACCGCGGAGTTCCTGGCTCTGAGTTTACTTATGTTCTGCGAAAAAATAAGTTTGAAATATCGATTTTCTCATATTTCAGGTGTGATATGCTGATATATTTTCAGGAGTTCTAGGCTTGCTTTTGGTCTCAAACGATAGCTCATGCTTGGTTACGTACAAAACCGCGTAGTTCCTGGCTCTGACTGTACTTATGTTCTATGAAAAAAATAAGTCTGAAATTTCGATTTTCTCAAACTTTAGGTGTGATATGCTGATATATTTTCAGGAGTTCTTGGCTTGTCATTGGTCTCAAATGATAGCTTAAGCTTGGTTTCGTCCAAAACCGCGGAGTTCCCGTCTCTGTGCTGCCTTTTTTATTACGAAAAAATTTTATTCTGAAAATTTAAATGTTCTTAAATTTCAGGTGTGATATGCTGATATATTTTCAGGAGTTTATGGCTTGTTTTTAGTCTTAAATGATAGCTCATGCTTAGATTAGGTCAAAACCGCGGAGTTCCTGTCTCTGTGCTGCCTTTTTTGTAACGAAAAAAATTAACTCTGAAATTTCGATTTTCTCAAATTTTAGGTGTGATATGCTGATATATTTTCAGGAGTTCTTGGCTTGTTATTGGTCTCAAATAATAGCACAAGCTTGGTTTCGTCGAAAACCGCGAAGTTACCGTCTCTGTGCTGCCTTTTTTATTAACAAAAAATTTTTATTCTGAAAATTTAAGTTTTCTCAAATTTCAGGTGTGATATGCTGATATATTTTCAGGAGTTATTGGCTTGTTATTGGTCTCAAATGATAGCTTAAGCTTAGAGTAGTTCAAAACCGCGGAGTTCCTGGCTCTGAGTTTACTTATATTCTGCGAAAAAATAAGTTTGAAATATCGATTTTCTCATATTTCAGGTGTGATATGCTGATATATTTTCAGGAGTTCTAGGCTTGCTTTTAGTCTTTAATGATAGCTCATGCTTAGATTAGTTCAAAACCGCGGAGTTCCCGTCTCTGTGCTGCCTTTTTTATTACGAAAAAATTTTACTCTGAAAATTTAAATTTTCTCAAATTTCAGGTGCGATATGCTGATATATTTTCAGGAGTTCTAGGCTTGATTTTAGTCTTAAATGATAGCTCATGCTTAGATTAGTTCAAAACCACGGAGTTCCCGTCTCTGTGCTGCCTTTTTCGTAACGAAAAAAATTAACTCTGAAATTTCGATTTTCTCAAATTTTAGGTGTGATATGCTGATATATTTTCAGGAGTTCTTGGCTTGTTATTAGTCTCAAATAATAGCACAAGCTTGGTTTCGTCGAAAACCGCGAAGTTCCCGTCTCTGTGCTGCCTTTTTTATTACCAAAAAATTTTTATTCTGAAAATTTAAGTTTTCTCAAATTTCAGGTGTGATATGCTGATATATTTTCAGGATTTATTGGCTTGTTATTGGTTTCAAATGATAGCTTAAGCTTGGTTTCGTCCAAAACCGCGGAGTTCCTGGCTCTGAGTTTACTTATGTTCTGCGAAAAAATAAGTTTGAAATATCGATTTTCTCATATTTCAGGTGTGATATGCTGATATATTTTCAGGAGTTCTAGGCTTGCTTTTGGTCTCAAACGATAGCTCATGCTTGGTTACGTACAAAACCGCGTAGTTCCTGGCTCTGACTGTACTTATGTTCTATGAAAAAAATAAGTCTGAAATTTCGATTTTCTCAAACTTTAGGTGTGATATGCTGATATATTTTCAGGAGTTCTTGGCTTGTCATTGGTCTCAAATGATAGCTTAAGCTTGGTTTCGTCCAAAACCGCGGAGTTCCCGTCTCTGTGCTGCCTTTTTTATTACGAAAAAATTTTATTCTGAAAATTTAAATGTTCTTAAATTTCAGGTGTGATATGCTGATATATTTTCAGGAGTTTATGGCTTGTTTTTAGTCTTAAATGATAGCTCATGCTTAGATTAGGTCAAAACCGCGGAGTTCCTGTCTCTGTGCTGCCTTTTTTGTAACGAAAAAAATTAACTCTGAAATTTCGATTTTCTCAAATTTTAGGTGTGATATGCTGATATATTTTCAGGAGTTCTTGGCTTGTTATTGGTCTCAAATGATAGCACAAGCTTGGTTTCGTCGAAAACCGCGAAGTTACCGTCTCTGTGCTGCCTTTTTTATTAACAAAAAATTTTTATTCTGAAAATTTAAGTTTTCTCAAATTTCAGGTGTGATATGCTGATATATTTTCAGGAGTTATTGGCTTGTTATTGGTCTCAAATGATAGCTTAAGCTTAGAGTAGTTCAAAACCGCGGAGTTCCTGGCTCTGAGTTTACTTATATTCTGCGAAAAAATAAGTTTGAAATATCGATTTTCTCATATTTCAGGTGTGATATGCTGATATATTTTCAGGAGTTCTAGGCTTGCTTTTAGTCTTTAATGATAGCTCATGCTTAGATTAGTTCAAAACCGCGGAGTTCCCGTCTCTGTGCTGCCTTTTTTATTACGAAAAAATTTTACTCTGAAAATTTAAATTTTCTCAAATTTCAGGTGCGATATGCTGATATATTTTCAGGAGTTCTAGGCTTGATTTTAGTCTTAAATGATAGCTCATGCTTAGATTAGTTCAAAACCACGGAGTTCCCGTCTCTGTGCTGCCTTTTTCGTAACGAAAAAAATTAACTCTGAAATTTCGATTTTCTCAAATTTTAGGTGTGATATGCTGATATATTTTCAGGAGTTCTTGGCTTGTTATTAGTCTCAAATAATAGCACAAGCTTGGTTTCGTCGAAAACCGCGAAGTTCCCGTCTCTGTGCTGCCTTTTTTATTACCAAAAAATTTTTATTCTGAAAATTTAAGTTTTCTCAAATTTCAGGTGTGATATGCTGATATATTTTCAGGATTTATTGGCTTGTTATTGGTTTCAAATGATAGCTTAAGCTTGGTTTCGTCCAAAACCGCGGAGTTCCTGGCTCTGAGTTTACTTATGTTCTGCGAAAAAATAAGTTTGAAATATCGATTTTCTCATATTTCAGGTGTGATATGCTGATATATTTTCAGGAGTTCTTGGCTTGTCATTGGTCTCAAATGATAGCTCAAGCTTGGTTCCGTCCAAAACCGCGGAGTTCCCGTCTCTGTGCTGCCTTTTTTATTACGAAAAAATTTTATTCTGAAAATTTAAATTTTCTTAAATTTCAGGTGTGATATGCTGATATATTTTCAGGAGTTTATGGCTTGTTTTTAGTCTTAAATGATAGCTCATGCTTAGATTAGTTCAAAACCGCGGAGTTCCTGTCTCTGTGCTGCCTTTTTTGTAACGAAAAAAATTAACTCTGAAATTTCGATTTTCTCAAATTTTAGGTGTGATATGCTGATATATTTTCAGGAGTTCTTGGCTTGTTATTGGTCTCAAATGATAGCACAAGCTTGGTTTCGTCGAAAACCGCGAAGTTACCGTCTCTGTGCTGCCTTTTTTATTAACAAAAAATTTTTATTCTGAAAATTTAAGTTTTCTCAAATTTCAGGTGTGATATGCTGATATATTTTCAGGAGTTATTGGCTTGTTATTGGTCTCAAATGATAGCTTAAGCTTAGAGTAGTTCAAAACCGCGGAGTTCCTGGCTCTGAGTTTACTTATGTTCTGCGAAAAAATAAGTTTGAAATATCGATTTTCTCATATTTCAGGTGTGATATGCTGATATATTTTCAGGAGTTCTAGGCTTGCTTTTAGTCTTTAATGATAGCTCATGCTTAGATTAGTTCAAAACCGCGGAGTTCCCGTCTCTGTGCTGCCTTTTTTATTACGAAAAAATTTTACTCTGAAAATTTAAATATTCTCAAATTTCAGGTGCGATATGCTGATATATTTTCAGGAGTTCTAGGCTTGATTTTAGTCTTAAATGATAGCTCATGCTTAGATTAGTTCAAAACCCTGGAGTTCCCGTCTCTGTGCTGCCTTTTTCGTAACGAAAAAAATTAACTCTGAAATTTCGATTTTCTCAAACTTTAGGTGTGATATGCTGATATATTTTCAGGAGTTCTTGGCTTGTTATTAGTCTCAAATAATAGCACAAGCTTGGTTTCGTCGAAAACCGCGAAGTTCCCGTCTCTGTGCTGCCTTTTTTATTACCAAAAAATTTTTATTCTGAAAATTTAAGTTTTCTCAAATTTCAGGTGTGATATGCTGATATATTTTCAGGATTTATTGGCTTGTTATTGGTTTCAAATGATAGCTTAAGCTTGGTTTCGTCCAAAACCGCGGAGTTCCTGGCTCTGAGTTTACTTATGTTCTGCGAAAAAATAAGTTTGAAATATCGATTTTCTCATATTTCAGGTGTGATATGCTGATATATTTTCAGGAGTTCTTGGCTTGTCATTGGTCTCAAATGATAGCTCAAGCTTGGTTCCGTCCAAAACCGCGGAGTTCCCGTCTCTGTGCTGCCTTTTTTATTACGAAAAAATTTTATTCTGAAAATTTAAATTTTCTTAAATTTCAGGTGTGATATGCTGATATATTTTCAGGAGTTTATGGCTTGTTTTTAGTCTTAAATGATAGCTCATGCTTAGATTAGTTCAAAACCGCGGAGTTCCTGTCTCTGTGCTGCCTTTTTCGTAACGAAAAAAATTAACTCTGAAATTTCGATTTTCTCAAATTTTAGGTGTGATATGCTGATATATTTTCAGGAGTTCTTGGCTTGTTATTGGTCTCAAATGATAGCACAAGCTTGGTTTCGTCGAAAACCGCGAAGTTACCGTCTCTGTGCTGCCTTTTTTATTAACAAAAAATGTTTAATCTGAAAATTTAAGTTTTCTCAAATTTCAGGTGTGATATGCTGATATATTTTCAGGAGTTATTGGCTTGTTATTGGTCTCAAATGATAGCTTAAGCTTAGAGTAGTTCAAAACCGCGGAGTTCCTGGCTCTGAGTTTACTTATGTTCTGCGAAAAAATAAGTTTGAAATATCGATTTTCTCATATTTCAGGTGTGATATGCTGATATATTTTCAGGAGTTCTAGGCTTGCTTTTAGTCTTTAATGATAGCTCATGCTTAGATTAGTTCAAAACCGCGGAGTTCTCGTCTCTGTGCTGCCTTTTTTATTACGAAAAATTTTTACTCTGAAAATTTAAATTTTCTCAAATTTCAGGTGCGATATGCTGATATATTTTCAGGAGTTCTAGGCTTGATTTTAGTCTTAAATGATAGCTCATGCTTAGATTAGTTCAAAACCACGGAGTTTTCGTCTCTGTGCTGCCTTTTTCGTAACGAAAAAAATTAACTCTGAAATTTCGATTTTCTCAAACTTTAGGTGTGATATGCTGATATATTTTCAGGAGTTCTTGGCTTGTTATTGGTCTCAAATAATAGCACAAGCTTGGTTTCGTCGAAAACCGCGAAGTTCCCGTCTCTGTGCTGCCTTTTTTATTACCAAAAAATGTTTATTCTGAAAATTTAAGTTTTCTCAAAGTTCAGGTGTGATATGCTGATATATTTTCAGGAGTTATTGGCTTGTTATTGGTCTCAAATGATAGCTTAAGCTTGGTTTCATCCAAAACCGCGAAGTTCCTGGCTCTGAGTTTAATTATGTTCTGCGAAAAAATAAGTTTGAAATATCGATTTTCTCATATTTCAGGTGTGATATGCTGATATATTTTCAGGAGTTCTAGGCTTGCTTTTGGTCTCAAACGATAGCTCATGCTTGGTTTCGTACAAAACCGCGTAGTTCCTGGCTCTGACTGTACTTATGTTCTATGAAAAAAATAAGTCTGAAATTTCGATTTTCTCAAATTTAAGATGTGATATGCTGATATATTTTCAGGAATTTGGGGCTTGTTTTTAGTCTCAAACGATAGCTTATGCTCGGTTACGTACAAAACCTTGCAGTTCCTGGCTCTGCGCTGCCTTTTTTTATTACGAAAAAAATTACTCTGTAATTTAGATTTTCTCAAATTTCAGGTGTGATAAGCTGATATATTTTCAGGAGTTCTTGGCGTTTTTTTGGTCTTAAGCGACGCAGTTCCAGGCTCTGTACTGCCATTTTTATAACGAAAAAATTTTAATCTGAAAATTTAAATTTTCTCAAACTTCAGGTGTGATATGCTGATATATTTTCAGGAGTTCCTGGCTTGTTATTGGTCTCAAATGATAGCTCAAGCTTGGTTTCGTACAAAACCGCGGAGTTGCTGTCTCTGTGCTGCCTTTTTTATTACGAAAAAAATTTACTCTGACAATTCAAATTTTCTCAAACTTCAGGTGCGATATGCTGATATATTTTCAGGAGTTTATGGCTTGTTTTTAGTCTTAAATGATAGCTTATGCTTAGATTAGTTCAAAACCGCGGAGTTCCCGTCTCTGTACTCCCTTTTTTGTAACGAAAAAAATTAACTCTGAAATTTCGATTTTCTCAAATTTTAGGTGTGATATGCTGAGATATTTTCAGGAGTTCTAGGATTGTTTTTAGTCTTAAATGATAGATCATGCTTAGATTATTTCAATACCGCGGAGTTCCCGTCTCTGTTCAGCCTTTTTTGTAACGAAAAAAATTAACCCTGAAATTTCGATTTTCTCAAATTTTAGGTGTGATATGCTGATATATTAACAGGAGTTCTTGGCTTGTGATTGGTTTCAAATGATAGCACAAGCCTGGTTTCGTTCAAAACCGCGGAGGTCCCGTCTCTGTGCTGCCTTTTTTATTACGAAAAAATTTTACTCTGAAAATTTAAATTTTCTCAAATTTCAGGTGCGATATGCTGATATATTTTCAGGAGTTCTAGGCTTGATTTTAGTCTTAAATGATAGCTCATGCTTAGATTAGTTCAAAACCACGGAGTTCCCGTCTCTGTGCTGCCTTTTTCGTAACGAAAAAAATTAAATCTGAAATTTCGATTTTCTCAAACTTTAGGTGTGATATGCTGATATATTTTCAGGAGTTCTTGGCTTGTTATTAGTCTCAAATAATAGCACAAGCTTGGTTTCGTCGAAAACCGCGAAGTTCCCGTCTCTGTGCTGCCTTTTTTATTACCAAAAAATTTTTATTCTGAAAATTTAAGTTTTCTCAAATTTCAGGTGTGATATGCTGATATATTTTCAGGATTTATTGGCTTGTTATTGGTTTCAAATGATAGCTTAAGCTTGGTTTCGTCCAAAACCGCGGAGTTCCTGGCTCTGAGTTTACTTATGTTCTGCGAAAAAATAAGTTTGAAATATCGATTTTCTCATATTTCAGGTGTGATATGCTGATATATTTTCAGGAGTTCTTGGCTTGTCATTGGTCTCAAATGATAGCTCAAGCTTGGTTCCGTCCAAAACCGCGGAGTTCCCGTCTCTGTGCTGCCTTTTTTATTACGAAAAAATTTTATTCTGAAAATTTAAATTTTCTTAAATTTCAGGTGTGATATGCTGATATATTTTCAGGAGTTTATGGCTTGTTTTTAGTCTTAAATGATAGCTCATGCTTAGATTAGTTCAAAACCGCGGAGTTCCTGTCTCTGTGCTGCCTTTTTTGTAACGAAAAAAATTAACTCTGAAATTTCGATTTTCTCAAATTTTAGGTGTGATATGCTGATATATTTTCAGGAGTTCTTGGCTTGTTATTGGTCTCAAATGATAGCACAAGCTTGGTTTCGTCGAAAACCGCGAAGTTACCGTCTCTGTGCTGCCTTTTTTATTAACAAAAAATTTTTATTCTGAAAATTTAAGTTTTCTCAAATTTCAGGTGTGATATGCTGATATATTTTCAGGAGTTATTGGCTTGTTATTGGTCTCAAATGATAGCTTAAGCTTAGAGTAGTTCAAAACCGCGGAGTTCCTGGCTCTGAGTTTACTTATGTTCTGCGAAAAAATAAGTTTGAAATATCGATTTTCTCATATTTCAGGTGTGATATGCTGATATATTTTCAGGAGTTCTAGGCTTGCTTTTAGTCTTTAATGATAGCTCATGCTTAGATTAGTTCAAAACCGCGGAGTTCCCGTCTCTGTGCTGCCTTTTTTATTACGAAAAAATTTTACTCTGAAAATTTAAATATTCTCAAATTTCAGGTGCGATATGCTGATATATTTTCAGGAGTTCTAGGCTTGATTTTAGTCTTAAATGATAGCTCATGCTTAGATTAGTTCAAAACCCTGGAGTTCCCGTCTCTGTGCTGCCTTTTTCGTAACGAAAAAAATTAACTCTGAAATTTCGATTTTCTCAAACTTTAGGTGTGATATGCTGATATATTTTCAGGAGTTCTTGGCTTGTTATTAGTCTCAAATAATAGCACAAGCTTGGTTTCGTCGAAAACCGCGAAGTTCCCGTCTCTGTGCTGCCTTTTTTATTACCAAAAAATTTTTATTCTGAAAATTTAAGTTTTCTCAAATTTCAGGTGTGATATGCTGATATATTTTCAGGATTTATTGGCTTGTTATTGGTTTCAAATGATAGCTTAAGCTTGGTTTCGTCCAAAACCGCGGAGTTCCTGGCTCTGAGTTTACTTATGTTCTGCGAAAAAATAAGTTTGAAATATCGATTTTCTCATATTTCAGGTGTGATATGCTGATATATTTTCAGGAGTTCTTGGCTTGTCATTGGTCTCAAATGATAGCTCAAGCTTGGTTCCGTCCAAAACCGCGGAGTTCCCGTCTCTGTGCTGCCTTTTTTATTACGAAAAAATTTTATTCTGAAAATTTAAATTTTCTTAAATTTCAGGTGTGATATGCTGATATATTTTCAGGAGTTTATGGCTTGTTTTTAGTCATAAATGATAGCTCATGCTTAGATTAGTTCAAAACCGCGGAGTTCCTGTCTCTGTGCTGCCTTTTTCGTAACGAAAAAAATTAACTCTGAAATTTCGATTTTCTCAAATTTTAGGTGTGATATGCTGATATATTTTCAGGAGTTCTTGGCTTGTTATTGGTCTCAAATGATAGCACAAGCTTGGTTTCGTCGAAAACCGCGAAGTTACCGTCTCTGTGCTGCCTTTTTTATTAACAAAAAATGTTTAATCTGAAAATTTAAGTTTTCTCAAATTTCAGGTGTGATATGCTGATATATTTTCAGGAGTTATTGGCTTGTTATTGGTCTCAAATGATAGCTTAAGCTTAGAGTAGTTCAAAACCGCGGAGTTCCTGGCTCTGAGTTTACTTATGTTCTGCGAAAAAATAAGTTTGAAATATCGATTTTCTCATATTTCAGGTGTGATATGCTGATATATTTTCAGGAGTTCTAGGCTTGCTTTTAGTCTTTAATGATAGCTCATGCTTAGATTAGTTCAAAACCGCGGAGTTCTCGTCTCTGTGCTGCCTTTTTTATTACGAAAAATTTTTACTCTGAAAATTTAAATTTTCTCAAATTTCAGGTGCGATATGCTGATATATTTTCAGGAGTTCTAGGCTTGATTTTAGTCTTAAATGATAGCTCATGCTTAGATTAGTTCAAAACCACGGAGTTTTCGTCTCTGTGCTGCCTTTTTCGTAACGAAAAAAATTAACTCTGAAATTTCGATTTTCTCAAACTTTAGGTGTGATATGCTGATATATTTTCAGGAGTTCTTGGCTTGTTATTGGTCTCAAATAATAGCACAAGCTTGGTTTCGTCGAAAACCGCGAAGTTCCCGTCTCTGTGCTGCCTTTTTTATTACCAAAAAATGTTTATTCTGAAAATTTAAGTTTTCTCAAAGTTCAGGTGTGATATGCTGATATATTTTCAGGAGTTATTGGCTTGTTATTGGTCTCAAATGATAGCTTAAGCTTGGTTTCGTCCAAAACCGCGAAGTTCCTGGCTCTGAGTTTAATTATGTTCTGCGAAAAAATAAGTTTGAAATATCGATTTTCTCATATTTCAGGTGTGATATGCTGATATATTTTCAGGAGTTCTAGGCTTGCTTTTGGTCTCAAACGATAGCTCATGCTTGGTTTCGTACAAAACCGCGTAGTTCCTGGCTCTGACTGTACTTATGTTCTATGAAAAAAATAAGTCTGAAATTTCGATTTTCTCAAATTTAAGATGTGATATGCTGATATATTTTCAGGAATTTGGGGCTTGTTTTTAGTCTCAAACGATAGCTTATGCTCGGTTACGTACAAAACCTTGCAGTTCCTGGCTCTGCGCTGCCTTTTTTTATTACGAAAAAAATTACTCTGTAATTTAGATTTTCTCAAATTTCAGGTGTGATAAGCTGATATATTTTCAGGAGTTCTAGGCGTTTTTTTGGTCTTAAGCGACGCAGTTCCAGGCTCTGTACTGCCATTTTTAAAACGAAAAAATTTTAATCTGAAAATTTAAATTTTCTCAAACTTCAGGTGTGATATGCTGATATATTTTCAGGAGTTCCTGGCTTGTTATTGGTCTCAAATGATAGCTCAAGCTTGGTTTCGTACAAAACCGCGGAGTTGCTGTCTCTGTGCTGCCTTTTTTATTACGAAAAAAATTTACTCTTACAATTCAAATTTTCTCAAACTTCAGGTGCGATATGCTGATATATTTTCAGGAGTTTATGGCTTGTTTTTAGTCTTAAATGATAGCTTATGCTTAGATTAGTTCAAAACCGCGGAGTTCCCGTCTCTGTACTCCCTTTTTTGTAACGAAAAAAATTAACTCTGAAATTTCGATTTTCTCAAATTTTAGGTGTGATATGCTGAGATATTTTCAGGAGTTCTAGGATTGTTTTTAGTCTTAAATGATAGATCATGCTTAGATTATTTCAATACCGCGGAGTTCCCGTCTCTGTTCAGCCTTTTTTGTAACGAAAAAAATTAACCCTGAAATTTCGATTTTCTCAAATTTTAGGTGTGATATGCTGATATATTAACAGGAGTTCTTGGCTTGTGATTGGTTTCAAATGATAGCACAAGCCTGGTTTCGTTCAAAACCGCGGAGGTCCCGTCTCTGTGCTGCCTTTTTTATTACGAAAAAATTTTACTCTGAAAATTTAAATTTTCTCAAATTTCAGGTGCGATATGCTGATATATTTTCAGGAGTTCTAGGCTTGATTTTAGTCTTAAATGATAGCTCATGCTTAGATTAGTTCAAAACCACGGAGTTCCCGTCTCTGTGCTGCCTTTTTCGTAACGAAAAAAATTAAATCTGAAATTTCGATTTTCTCAAACTTTAGGTGTGATATGCTGATATATTTTCAGGAGTTCTTGGCTTGTTATTAGTCTCAAATAATAGCACAAGCTTGGTTTCGTCGAAAACCGCGAAGTTCCCGTCTCTGTGCTGCCTTTTTTATTACCAAAAAATTTTTATTCTGAAAATTTAAGTTTTCTCAAATTTCAGGTGTGATATGCTGATATATTTTCAGGATTTATTGGCTTGTTATTGGTTTCAAATGATAGCTTAAGCTTGGTTTCGTCCAAAACCGCGGAGTTCCTGGCTCTGAGTTTACTTATGTTCTGCGAAAAAATAAGTTTGAAATATCGATTTTCTCATATTTCAGGTGTGATATGCTGATATATTTTCAGGAGTTCTTGGCTTGTCATTGGTCTCAAATGATAGCTCAAGCTTGGTTCCGTCCAAAACCGCGGAGTTCCCGTCTCTGTGCTGCCTTTTTTATTACGAAAAAATTTTATTCTGAAAATTTAAATTTTCTTAAATTTCAGGTGTGATATGCTGATATATTTTCAGGAGTTTATGGCTTGTTTTTAGTCTTAAATGATAGCTCATGCTTAGATTAGTTCAAAACCGCGGAGTTCCTGTCTCTGTGCTGCCTTTTTTGTAACGAAAAAAATTAACTCTGAAATTTCGATTTTCTCAAATTTTAGGTGTGATATGCTGATATATTTTCAGGAGTTCTTGGCTTGTTATTGGTCTCAAATGATAGCACAAGCTTGGTTTCGTCGAAAACCGCGAAGTTACCGTCTCTGTGCTGCCTTTTTAATTAACAAAAAATTTTTATTCTGAAAATTTAAGTTTTCTCAAATTTCAGGTGTGATATGCTGATATATTTTCAGGAGTTATTGGCTTGTTATTGGTCTCAAATGATAGCTTAAGCTTAGAGTAGTTCAAAACCGCGGAGTTCCTGGCTCTGAGTTTACTTATGTTCTGTGAAAAAATAAGTTTGAAATATCGATTTTCTCATATTTCAGGTGTGATATGCTGATATATTTTCAGGAGTTCTAGGCTTGCTTTTAGTCTTTAATGATAGCTCATGCTTAGATTAGTTCAAAACCGCGGAGTTCCCGTCTCTGTGCTGCCTTTTTTATTACGAAAAAATTTTAATCTGAAAATTTAAATTTTCTCAAATTTCAGGTGCGATATGCTGATATATTTTCAGGAGTTCTAGGCTTGATTTTAGTCTTAAATGATAGCTCATGCTTAGATTAGTTCAAAACCACGGAGTTCCCGTCTCTGTGCTGCCTTTTTCGTAACGAAAAAAATTAACTCTGAAATTTCGATTTTCTCAAAGTTTAGGTGTGATATGCTGATATATTTTCAGGAGTTCTTGGCTTGTTATTAGTCTCAAATAATAGCACAAGCTTGGTTTCGTCGAAAACCGCGAAGTTCCCGTCTCTGTGCTGCCTTTTTTATTACCAAAAAATTTTTATTCTGAAAATTTAAGTTTTCTCAAATTTCAGGTGTGATATGCTGATATATTTTCAGGATTTATTGGCTTGTTATTGGTTTCAAATGATAGCTTAAGCTTGGTTTCGTCCAAAACCGCGGAGTTCCTGGCTCTGAGTTTACTTATGTTCTGCGAAAAAATAAGTTTGAAATATCGATTTTCTCATATTTCAGGTGTGATATGCTGATATATTTTCAGGAGTTCTTGGCTTGTCATTGGTCTCAAATGATAGCTCAAGCTTGGTTCCGTCCAAAACCGCGGAGTTCCCGTCTCTGTGCTGCCTTTTTTATTACGAAAAAATTTTATTCTGAAAATTTAAATTTTCTTAAATTTCAGGTGTGATATGCTGATATATTTTCAGGAGTTTATGGCTTGTTTTTAGTCTTAAATGATAGCTCATGCTTAGATTAGTTTAAAACCGCGGAGTTCCTGTCTCTGTGCTGCCTTTTTTGTAACGAAAAAAATTAACTCTGAAATTTCGATTTTCTCAAATTTTAGGTGTGATATGCTGATATATTTTCAGGAGTTCTTGGCTTGTTATTGGTCTCAAATGATAGCACAAGCTAGGTTTCGTCGAAAACCGCGAAGTTACCGTCTCTGTGCTGCCTTTTTTATTAACAAAAAATTTTTATTCTGAAAATTTAAGTTTTCTCAAATTTCAGGTGTGATATGCTGATATATTTTCAGGAGTTATTGGCTTGTTATTGGTCTCAAATGATAGCTTAAGCTTAGAGTAGTTCAAAACCGCGGAGTTCCTGGCTCTGAGTTTACTTATGTTCTGCGAAAAAATAAGTTTGAAATATCGATTTTCTCATATTTCAGGTGTGATATGCTGATATATTTTCAGGAGTTCTAGGCTTGCTTTTAGTCTTTAATGATAGCTCATGCTTAGATTAGTTCAAAACCGCGGCGTTCCCGTCTCTGTGCTGCCTTTTTTATTACGAAAAAATTTTACTCTGAAAATTTAAATTTTCTCAAATTTCAGGTGCGATATGCTGATATATTTTCAGGAGTTCTAGGCTTGTTATTGGTCTCAAATGATAGCACAAGCTAGGTTTCGTCGAAAACCGCGAAGTTACCGTCTCTGTGCTGCCTTTTTTATTAACAAAAAATTTTTATTCTGAAAATTTAAGTTTTCTCAAATTTCAGGTGTGATATGCTGATATATTTTCAGGAGTTATTGGCTTGTTATTGGTCTCAAATGATAGCTTAAGCTTAGAGTAGTTCAAAACCGCGGAGTTCCTGGCTCTGAGTTTACTTATGTTCTGCGAAAAAATAAGTTTGAAATATCGATTTTCTCATATTTCAGGTGTGATATGCTGATATATTTTCAGGAGTTCTAGGCTTGCTTTTAGTCTTTAATGATAGCTCATGCTTAGATTAGTTCAAAACCGCGGCGTTCCCGTCTCTGTGCTGCCTTTTTTATTACGAAAAAATTTTACTCTGAAAATTTAAATTTTCTCAAATTTCAGGTGCGATATGCTGATATATTTTCAGGAGTTCTAGGCTTGATTTTAGTCTTAAATGATAGCTCATGCTTAGATTAGTTCAAAACCACGGAGTTCCCGTCTCTGTGCTGCCTTTTTCGTAACGAAAAAAATTAAATCTGAAATTTCGATTTTCTCAAACTTTAGGTGTGATATGCTGATATATTTTCAGGAGTTCTTGGCTTGTTATTAGTCTCAAATAATAGCACAAGCTTGGTTTCGTCGAAAACCGCGAAGTTCCCGTCTCTGTGCTGCCTTTTTTATTACCAAAAAATTTTTATTCTGAAAATTTAAGTTTTCTCAAATTTCAGGTGTGATATGCTGATATATTTTCAGGATTTATTGGCTTGTTATTGGTTTCAAATGATAGCTTAAGCTTGGTTTCGTCCAAAACCGCGGAGTTCCTGGCTCTGAGTTTACTTATGTTCTGCGAAAAAATAAGTTTGAAATATCGATTTTCTCATATTTCAGGTGTGATATGCTGATATATTTTCAGGAGTTCTTGGCTTGTCATTGGTCTCAAATGATAGCTCAAGCTTGGTTCCGTCCAAAACCGCGGAGTTCCCGTCTCTGTGCTGCCTTTTTTATTACGAAAAAATTTTATTCTGAAAATTTAAATTTTCTTAAATTTCAGGTGTGATATGCTGATATATTTTCAGGAGTTTATGGCTTGTTTTTAGTCTTAAATGATAGCTCATGCTTAGATTAGTTCAAAACCGCGGAGTTCCTGTCTCTGTGCTGCCTTTTTTGTAACGAAAAAAATTAACTCTGAAATTTCGATTTTCTCAAATTTTAGGTGTGATATGCTGATATATTTTCAGGAGTTCTTGGCTTGTTATTGGTCTCAAATGATAGCACAAGCTTGGTTTCGTCGAAAACCGCGAAGTTACCGTCTCTGTGCTGCCTTTTTAATTAACAAAAAATTTTTATTCTGAAAATTTAAGTTTTCTCAAATTTCAGGTGTGATATGCTGATATATTTTCAGGAGTTATTGGCTTGTTATTGGTCTCAAATGATAGCTTAAGCTTAGAGTAGTTCAAAACCGCGGAGTTCCTGGCTCTGAGTTTACTTATGTTCTGTGAAAAAATATGTTTGAAATATCGATTTTCTCATATTTCAGGTGTGATATGCTGATATATTTTCAGGAGTTCTAGGCTTGCTTTTAGTCTTTAATGATAGCTCATGCTTAGATTAGTTCAAAACCGCGGAGTTCCCGTCTCTGTGCTGCCTTTTTTATTACGAAAAAATTTTAATCTGAAAATTTAAATTTTCTCAAATTTCAGGTGCGATATGCTGATATATTTTCAGGAGTTCTAGGCTTGATTTTAGTCTTAAATGATAGCTCATGCTTAGATTAGTTCAAAACCACGGAGTTCCCGTCTCTGTGCTGCCTTTTTCGTAACGAAAAAAATTAACTCTGAAATTTCGATTTTCTCAAAGTTTAGGTGTGATATGCTGATATATTTTCAGGAGTTCTTGGCTTGTTATTAGTCTCAAATAATAGCACAAGCTTGGTTTCGTCGAAAACCGCGAAGTTCCCGTCTCTGTGCTGCCTTTTTTATTACCAAAAAATTTTTATTCTGAAAATTTAAGTTTTCTCAAATTTCAGGTGTGATATGCTGATATATTTTCAGGATTTATTGGCTTGTTATTGGTTTCAAATGATAGCTTAAGCTTGGTTTCGTCCAAAACCGCGGAGTTCCTGGCTCTGAGTTTACTTATGTTCTGCGAAAAAATAAGTTTGAAATATCGATTTTCTCATATTTCAGGTGTGATATGCTGATATATTTTCAGGAGTTCTTGGCTTGTCATTGGTCTCAAATGATAGCTCAAGCTTGGTTCCGTCCAAAACCGCGGAGTTCCCGTCTCTGTGCTGCCTTTTTTATTACGAAAAAATTTTATTCTGAAAATTTAAATTTTCTTAAATTTCAGGTGTGATATGCTGATATATTTTCAGGAGTTTATGGCTTGTTTTTAGTCTTAAATGATAGCTCATGCTTAGATTAGTTTAAAACCGCGGAGTTCCTGTCTCTGTGCTGCCTTTTTTGTAACGAAAAAAATTAACTCTGAAATTTCGATTTTCTCAAATTTTAGGTGTGATATGCTGATATATTTTCAGGAGTTCTTGGCTTGTTATTGGTCTCAAATGATAGCACAAGCTAGGTTTCGTCGAAAACCGCGAAGTTACCGTCTCTGTGCTGCCTTTTTTATTAACAAAAAATTTTTATTCTGAAAATTTAAGTTTTCTCAAATTTCAGGTGTGATATGCTGATATATTTTCAGGAGTTATTGGCTTGTTATTGGTCTCAAATGATAGCTTAAGCTTAGAGTAGTTCAAAACCGCGGAGTTCCTGGCTCTGAGTTTACTTATGTTCTGCGAAAAAATAAGTTTGAAATATCGATTTTCTCATATTTCAGGTGTGATATGCTGATATATTTTCAGGAGTTCTAGGCTTGCTTTTAGTCTTTAATGATAGCTCATGCTTAGATTAGTTCAAAACCGCGGCGTTCCCGTCTCTGTGCTGCCTTTTTTATTACGAAAAAATTTTACTCTGAAAATTTAAATTTTCTCAAATTTCAGGTGCGATATGCTGATATATTTTCAGGAGTTCTAGGCTTGATTTTAGTCTTAAATGATAGCTCATGCTTAGATTAGTTCAAAACCACGGAGTTCCCGTCTCTGTGCTGCCTTTTTCGTAACGAAAAAAATTAACTCTGAAATTTCGATTTTCTCAAAGTTTAGGTGTGATATGCTGATATATTTTTAGGAGTTCATGGCTTGTTATTAGTCTCAAATAATAGCACAAGCTTGGTTTCGTCGAAAACCGCGAAACTCCCGTCTCTGTGCTGCCTTTTTTATTACCAAAAAATTTTTATTCTGAAAATTTAAGTTTTCTCAAATTTCAGGTGTGATATGCTGATATATTTTCAGGATTTATTGGCTTGTTATTGGTTTCAAATGATAGCTTAAGCTTGGTTTCGTCCAAAACCGCGGAGTTCCTGGCTCTGAGTTTACTTATGTTCTGCGAAAAAATAAGTTTGAAATATCGATTTTCTCATATTTCAGGTGTGATATGCTGATATATTTTCAGGAGTTCTAGGCTTGCTTTTAGTCTTTAATGATAGCTCATGCTTAGATTAGTTCAAAACCGCGGAGTTCCCGTCTCTGTGCTGCCTTTTTTATTACGAAAAATTTTTACTCTGAAAATTTAAATTTTCTCAAATTTCAGGTGCGATATGCTGATATATTTTCAGGAGTTCTAGGCTTGATTTTAGTCTTAAATGATAGCTCATGCTTAGATTAGTTCAAAACCACGGAGTTTTCGTCTCTGTGCTGCCTTTTTCGTAACGAAAAAAATTAACTCTGAAATTTCGATTTTCTCAAACTTTAGGTGTGATATGCTGATATATTTTCAGGAGTTCCTGGCTTGTTATTGGTCTCAAATGATAGCTCAAGCTTGGTTTCGTACAAAACCGCGGAGTTGCTGTCTCTGTGCTGCCTTTTTTATTACGAAAAAAATTTACTCTGACAATTCAAATTTTCTCAAACTTCAGGTGCGATATGCTGATATATTTTCAGGAGTTTATGGCTTGTTTTTAGTCTTAAATGATAGCTTATGCTTAGATTAGTTCAAAACCGCGGAGTTCCCGTCTCTGTACTCCCTTTTTTGTAACGAAAAAAATTAACTCTGAAATTTCGATTTTCTCAAATTTTAGGTGTGATATGCTGAGATATTTTCAGGAGTTCTAGGATTGTTTTTAGTCTTAAATGATAGATCATGCTTAGATTATTTCAATACCGCGGAGTTCCCGTCTCTGTTCAGCCTTTTTTGTAACGAAAAAAATTAACCCTGAAATTTCGATTTTCTCAAATTTTAGGTGTGATATGCTGATATATTAACAGGAGTTCTTGGCTTGTGATTGGTTTCAAATGATAGCACAAGCCTGGTTTCGTTCAAAACCGCGGAGGTCCCGTCTCTGTGCTGCCTTTTTTATTACGAAAAAATTTTACTCTGAAAATTTAAATTTTCTCAAATTTCAGGTGCGATATGCTGATATATTTTCAGGAGTTCTAGGCTTGATTTTAGTCTTAAATGATAGCTCATGCTTAGATTAGTTCAAAACCACGGAGTTCCCGTCTCTGTGCTGCCTTTTTCGTAACGAAAAAAATTAACTCTGAAATTTCGATTTTCTCAAACTTTAGGTGTGATATGCTGATATATTTTCAGGAGTTCTTGGCTTGTTATTAGTCTCAAATAATAGCACAAGCTTGGTTTCGTCGAAAACCGCGAAGTTCCCGTCTCTGTGCTGCCTTTTTTATTACCAAAAAATTTTTATTCTGAAAATTTAAGTTTTCTCAAATTTCAGGTGTGATATGCTGATATATTTTCAGGATTTATTGGCTTGTTATTGGTTTCAAATGATAGCTTAAGCTTGGTTTCGTCCAAAACCGCGGAGTTCCTGGCTCTGAGTTTACTTATGTTCTGCGAAAAAATAAGTTTGAAATATCGATTTTCTCATATTTCAGGTGTGATATGCTGATATATTTTCAGGAGTTCTTGGCTTGTCATTGGTCTCAAATGATAGCTCAAGCTTGGTTCCGTCCAAAACCGCGGAGTTCCCGTCTCTGTGCTGCCTTTTTTATTACGAAAAAATTTTATTCTGAAAATTTAAATTTTCTTAAATTTCAGGTGTGATATGCTGATATATTTTCAGGAGTTTATGGCTTGTTTTTAGTCTTAAATGATAGCTCATGCTTAGTTTAGTTCAAAACCGCGGAGTTCCTGTCTCTGTGCTGCCTTTTTTGTAACGAAAAAAATTAACTCTGAAATTTCGATTTTCTCAAATTTTAGGTGTGATATGCTGATATATTTTCAGGAGTTCTTGGCTTGTTATTGGTCTCAAATGATAGCACAAGCTTGGTTTCGTCGAAAACCGCGAAGTTACCGTCTCTGTGCTGCCTTTTTAATTAACAAAAAATTTTTATTCTGAAAATTTAAGTTTTCTCAAATTTCAGGTGTGATATGCTGATATATTTTCAGGAGTTATTGGCTTGTTATTGGTCTCAAATGATAGCTTAAGCTTAGAGTAGTTCAAAACCGCGGAGTTCCTGGCTCTGAGTTTACTTATGTTCTGTGAAAAAATAAGTTTGAAATATCGATTTTCTCATATTTCAGGTGTGATATGCTGATATATTTTCAGGAGTTCTAGGCTTGCTTTTAGTCTTTAATGATAGCTCATGCTTAGATTAGTTCAAAACCGCGGAGTTCCCGTCTCTGTGCTGCCTTTTTTATTACGAAAAAATTTTAATCTGAAAATTTAAATTTTCTCAAATTTCAGGTGCGATATGCTGATATATTTTCAGGAGTTCTAGGCTTGATTTTAGTCTTAAATGATAGCTCATGCTTAGATTAGTTCAAAACCACGGAGTTCCCGTCTCTGTGCTGCCTTTTTCGTAACGAAAAAAATTAACTCTGAAATTTCGATTTTCTCAAAGTTTAGGTGTGATATGCTGATATATTTTCAGGAGTTCTTGGCTTGTTATTAGTCTCAAATAATAGCACAAGCTTGGTTTCGTCGAAAACCGCGAAGTTCCCGTCTCTGTGCTGCCTTTTTTATTACCAAAAAATTTTTATTCTGAAAATTTAAGTTTTCTCAAATTTCAGGTGTGATATGCTGATATATTTTCAGGATTTATTGGCTTGTTATTGGTTTCAAATGATAGCTTAAGCTTGGTTTCGTCCAAAACCGCGGAGTTCCTGGCTCTGAGTTTACTTATGTTCTGCGAAAAAATAAGTTTGAAATATCGATTTTCTCATATTTCAGGTGTGATATGCTGATATATTTTCAGGAGTTCTTGGCTTGTCATTGGTCTCAAATGATAGCTCAAGCTTGGTTCCGTCCAAAACCGCGGAGTTCCCGTCTCTGTGCTGCCTTTTTTATTACGAAAAAATTTTATTCTGAAAATTTAAATTTTCTTAAATTTCAGGTGTGATATGCTGATATATTTTCAGGAGTTTATGGCTTGTTTTTAGTCTTAAATGATAGCTCATGCTTAGATTAGTTCAAAACCGCGGAGTTCCTGTCTCTGTGCTGCCTTTTTTGTAACGAAAAAAATTAACTCTGAAATTTCGATTTTCTCAAATTTTAGGTGTGATATGCTGATATATTTTCAGGAGTTCTTGTCTTGTTATTGGTCTCAAATGATAGCACAAGCTAGGTTTCGTCGAAAACCGCGAAGTTACCGTCTCTGTGCTGCCTTTTTTATTAACAAAAAATTTTTATTCTGAAAATTTAAGTTTTCTCAAATTTCAGGTGTGATATGCTGATATATTTTCAGGAGTTATTGGCTTGTTATTGGTCTCAAATGATAGCTTAAGCTTAGAGTAGTTCAAAACCGCGGAGTTCCTGGCTCTGAGTTTACTTATGTTCTGCGAAAAAATAAGTTTGAAATATCGATTTTCTCATATTTCAGGTGTGATATGCTGATATATTTTCAGGAGTTCTAGGCTTGCTTTTAGTCTTTAATGATAGCTCATGCTTAGATTAGTTCAAAACCGCGGCGTTCCCGTCTCTGTGCTGCCTTTTTTATTACGAAAAAATTTTACTCTGAAAATTTAAATTTTCTCAAATTTCAGGTGCGATATGCTGATATATTTTCAGGAGTTCTAGGCTTGATTTTAGTCTTAAATGATAGCTCATGCTTAGATTAGTTCAAAACCACGGAGTTCCCGTCTCTGTGCTGCCTTTTTCGTAACGAAAAAAATTAACTCTGAAATTTCGATTTTCTCAAAGTTTAGGTGTGATATGCTGATATATTTTCAGGAGTTCATGGCTTGTTATTAGTCTCAAATAATAGCACAAGCTTGGTTTCGTCGAAAACCGCGAAACTCCCGTCTCTGTGCTGCCTTTTTTATTACCAAAAAATTTTTATTCTGAAAATTTAAGTTTTCTCAAATTTCAGGTGTGATATGCTGATATATTTTCAGGATTTATTGGCTTGTTATTGGTTTCAAATGATAGCTTAAGCTTGGTTTCGTCCAAAACCGCGGAGTTCCTGGCTCTGAGTTTACTTATGTTCTGCGAAAAAATAAGTTTGAAATATCGATTTTCTCATATTTCAGGTGTGATATGCTGATATATTTTCAGGAGTTCTTGGCTTGTCATTGGTCTCAAATGATAGCTCAAGCTTGGTTATGTCCAAAACCGCGGAGTTCCCGTCTCTGTGCTGCCTTTTTTATTACCAAAAAATTTTTATTCTGAAAATTTAAGTTTTCTCAAATTTCAGGTGTGATATGCTGATATATTTTCAGGATTTATTGGCTTGTTATTGGTTTCAAATGATAGCTTAAGCTTGGTTTCGTCCAAAACCGCGGAGTTCCTGGCTCTGAGTTTACTTATGTTCTGCGAAAAAATAAGTTTGAAATATCGATTTTCTCATATTTCAGGTGTGATATGCTGATATATTTTCAGGAGTTCTTGGCTTGTCATTGGTCTCAAATGATAGCTCAAGCTTGGTTCCGTCCAAAACCGCGGAGTTCCCGTCTCTGTGCTGCCTTTTTTATTACGAAAAAATTTTATTCTGAAAATTTAAATTTTCTTAAATTTCAGGTGTGATATGCTGATATATTTTCAGGAGTTTATGGCTTGTTTTTAGTCTTAAATGATAGCTCATGCTTAGATTAGTTCAAAACCGCGGAGTTCCTGTCTCTGTGCTGCCTTTTTTGTAACGAAAAAAATTAACTCTGAAATTTCGATTTTCTCAAATTTTAGGTGTGATATGCTGATATATTTTCAGGAGTTCTTGGCTTGTTATTGGTCTCAAATGATAGCACAAGCTTGGTTTCGTCGAAAACCGCGAAGTTACCGTCTCTGTGCTGCCTTTTTTATTAACAAAAAATTTTTAATCTGAAAATTTAAGTTTTCTCAAATTTCAGGTGTGATATGCTGATATATTTTCAGGAGTTATTGGCTTGTTATTGGTCTCAAATGATAGCTTAAGCTTAGAGTAGTTCAAAACCGCGGAGTTCCTTGCTCTGAGTTTACTTATGTTCTGCGAAAAAATAAGTTTGAAATATCGATTTTCTCATATTTCAGGTGTGATATGCTGATATATTTTCAGGAGTTCTAGGCTTGCTTTTAGTCTTTAATGATAGCTCATGCTTAGATTAGTTCAAAACCGCGGAGTTCCCGTCTCTGTGCTGCCTTTTTTATTACGAAAAATTTTTACTCTGAAAATTTAAATTTTCTCAAATTTCAGGTGCGATATGCTGATATATTTTCAGGAGTTCTAGGCTTGATTTTAGTCTTAAATGATAGCTCATGCTTAGATTAGTTCAAAACCACGGAGTTTTCGTCTCTGTGCTGCCTTTTTCGTAACGAAAAAAATTAACTCTGAAATTTCGATTTTCTCAAACTTTAGGTGTTATATGCTGATATATTTTCAGGAGTTCTTGGCTTGTTATTGGTCTCAAATAATAGCACAAGCTTGGTTTCGTCGAAAACCGCGAAGTTCCCGTCTCTGTGCTGCCTTTTTTATTACCAAAAAATGTTTATTCTGAAAATTTAAGTTTTTTCAAAGTTCAGGTGTGATATGCTGATATATTTTCAGGATTTATTGGCTTGTTATTGGTTTCAAATGATAGCTTAAGCTTGGTTTCGTCCAAAACCGCGGAGTTCATGGCTCTGAGTTTACTTATGTTCTGCGAAAAAATAAGTTTGAAATATCGATTTTCTCATATTTCAGGTGTGATATGCTGATATATTTTCAGGAGTTCTAGGCTTGCTTTTGGTCTCAAACGATAGCTCATGCTTGGTTTCGTACAAAACCGCGTAGTTCCTGGCTCTGACTGTACTTATGTTCTATGAAAAAAATAAGTCTGAAATTTCGATTTTCTCAAATTTAAGATGTGATATGCTGATATATTTTCAGGAATTTGTGGCTTGTTTTTAGTCTCAAACGATAGCTTATGCTCGGTTACGTACAAAACCTTGCAGTTCCTGGCTCTGCGCTGCCTTTTTATATTACGAAAAAAATTACTCTGTAATTTAGATTTTCTCAAATTTCAGGTGTGATAAGCTGATATATTTTCAGGAGTTCTAGGCGTTTTTTTGGTCTTAAGCGACGCAGTTCCAGGCTCTGTACTGCCGTTTTTATAACGAAAAAATTTTAATCTGAAAATTTAAATTTTCTCAAACTTCAGGTGTGATATGCTGATATATTTTCAGGAGTTCCTGGCTTGTTATTGGTCTCAAATGATAGATCAAGCTTGGTTTCGTACAAAACCGCGGAGTTGCTGTCTCTGTGCTGCCTTTTTTATTACGAAAAAAATTTACTCTGACAATTTAAATTTTCTCAAACTTCAGGTGCGATATGCTGATATATTTTCAGGAGTTTATGGCTTGTTTTTAGTCTTAAATGATAGCTTATGCTTAGATTAGTTCAAAACCGCGGAGTTCCCGTCTCTGTACTCCCTTTTTTGTAACGAAAAAAATTAACTCTGAAATTTCGATTTTCTCAAATTTTAGGTGTGATATGCTGAGATATTTTCAGGAGTTCTAGGATTGTTTTTAGTCTTAAATGATAGATCATGCTTAGATTAGTTCAATACCGCGGAGTTCCCGTCTCTGTTCAGCCTTTTTTGTAACGAAAAAAATTAACCCTGAAATTTCGATTTTCTCAAATTTTAGGTGTGATATGCTGATATATTTTCAGGAGTTCCTGGCTTGTTATTGGTCTCAAATGATAGCTCAAGCTTGGTTTCGTACAAAACCGCGGAGTTGCTGTCTCTGTGCTGCCTTTTTTATTACGAAAAAAATTTACTCTGACAATTCAAATTTTCTCAAACTTCAGGTGCGATATGCTGATATATTTTCAGGAGTTTATGGCTTGTTTTTAGTCTTAAATGATAGCTTATGCTTAGATTAGTTCAAAACCGCGGAGTTCCCGTCTCTGTACTCCCTTTTTTGTAACGAAAAAAATTAACTCTGAAATTTCGATTTTCTCAAATTTTAGGTGTGATATGCTGAGATATTTTCAGGAGTTCTAGGATTGTTTTTAGTCTTAAATGATAGATCATGCTTAGATTATTTCAATACCGCGGAGTTCCCGTCTCTGTTCAGCCTTTTTTGTAACGAAAAAAATTAACCCTGAAATTTCGATTTTCTCAAATTTTAGGTGTGATATGCTGATATATTAACAGGAGTTCTTGGCTTGTGATTGGTTTCAAATGATAGCACAAGCCTGGTTTCGTTCAAAACCGCGGAGGTCCCGTCTCTGTGCTGCCTTTTTTATTACGAAAAAATTTTACTCTGAAAATTTAAATTTTCTCAAATTTCAGGTGCGATATGCTGATATATTTTCAGGAGTTCTAGGCTTGATTTTAGTCTTAAATGATAGCTCATGCTTAGATTAGTTCAAAACCACGGAGTTCCCGTCTCTGTGCTGCCTTTTTCGTAACGAAAAAAATTAACTCTGAAATTTCGATTTTCTCAAACTTTAGGTGTGATATGCTGATATATTTTCAGGAGTTCTTGGCTTGTTATTAGTCTCAAATAATAGCACAAGCTTGGTTTCGTCGAAAACCGCGAAGTTCCCGTCTCTGTGCTGCCTTTTTTATTACCAAAAAATTTTTATTCTGAAAATTTAAGTTTTCTCAAATTTCAGGTGTGATATGCTGATATATTTTCAGGATTTATTGGCTTGTTATTGGTTTCAAATGATAGCTTAAGCTTGGTTTCGTCCAAAACCGCGGAGTTCCTGGCTCTGAGTTTACTTATGTTCTGCGAAAAAATAAGTTTGAAATATCGATTTTCTCATATTTCAGGTGTGATATGCTGATATATTTTCAGGAGTTCTTGGCTTGTCATTGGTCTCAAATGATAGCTCAAGCTTGGTTCCGTCCAAAACCGCGGAGTTCCCGTCTCTGTGCTGCCTTTTTTATTACGAAAAAATTTTATTCTGAAAATTTAAATTTTCTTAAATTTCAGGTGTGATATGCTGATATATTTTCAGGAGTTTATGGCTTGTTTTTAGTCTTAAATGATAGCTCATGCTTAGATTAGTTCAAAACCGCGGAGTTCCTGTCTCTGTGCTGCCTTTTTTGTAACGAAAAAAATTAACTCTGAAATTTCGATTTTCTCAAATTTTAGGTGTGATATGCTGATATATTTTCAGGAGTTCTTGGCTTGTTATTGGTCTCAAATGATAGCACAAGCTTGGTTTCGTCGAAAACCGCGAAGTTACCGTCTCTGTGCTGCCTTTTTAATTAACAAAAAATTTTTATTCTGAAAATTTAAGTTTTCTCAAATTTCAGGTGTGATATGCTGATATATTTTCAGGAGTTATTGGCTTGTTATTGGTCTCAAATGATAGCTTAAGCTTAGAGTAGTTCAAAACCGCGGAGTTCCTGGCTCTGAGTTTACTTATGTTCTGTGAAAAAATAAGTTTGAAATATCGATTTTCTCATATTTCAGGTGTGATATGCTGATATATTTTCAGGAGTTCTAGGCTTGCTTTTAGTCTTTAATGATAGCTCATGCTTAGATTAGTTCAAAACCGCGGAGTTCCCGTCTCTGTGCTGCCTTTTTTATTACGAAAAAATTTTAATCTGAAAATTTAAATTTTCTCAAATTTCAGGTGCGATATGCTGATATATTTTCAGGAGTTCTAGGCTTGATTTTAGTCTTAAATGATAGCTCATGCTTAGATTAGTTCAAAACCACGGAGTTCCCGTCTCTGTGCTGCCTTTTTCGTAACGAAAAAAATTAACTCTGAAATTTCGATTTTCTCAAAGTTTAGGTGTGATATGCTGATATATTTTCAGGAGTTCTTGGCTTGTTATTAGTCTCAAATAATAGCACAAGCTTGGTTTCGTCGAAAACCGCGAAGTTCCCGTCTCTATGCTGCCTTTTTTATTACCAAAAAATTTTTATTCTGAAAATTTAAGTTTTCTCAAATTTCAGGTGTGATATGCTGATATATTTTCAGGATTTATTGGCTTGTTATTGGTTTCAAATGATAGCTTAAGCTTGGTTTCGTCCAAAACCGCGGAGTTCCTGGCTCTGAGTTTACTTATGTTCTGCGAAAAAATAAGTTTGAAATATCGATTTTCTCATATTTCAGGTGTGATATGCTGATATATTTTCAGGAGTTCTTGGCTTGTCATTGGTCTCAAATGATAGCTCAAGCTTGGTTCCGTCCAAAACCGCGGAGTTCCCGTCTCTGTGCTGCCTTTTTTATTACGAAAAAATTTTATTCTGAAAATTTAAATTTTCTTAAATTTCAGGTGTGATATGCTGATATATTTTCAGGAGTTTATGGCTTGTTTTTAGTCTTAAATGATAGCTCATGCTTAGATTAGTTCAAAACCGCGGAGTTCCTGTCTCTGTGCTGCCTTTTTTGTAACGAAAAAAATTAACTCTGAAATTTCGATTTTCTCAAATTTTAGGTGTGATATGCTGATATATTTTCAGGAGTTCTTGGCTTGTTATTGGTCTCAAATGATAGCACAAGCTTGGTTTCGTCGAAAACCGCGAAGTTACCGTCTCTGTGCTGCCTTTTTTATTAACAAAAAATTTTTATTCTGAAAATTTAAGTTTTCTCAAATTTCAGGTGTGATATGCTGATATATTTTCAGGAGTTATTGGCTTGTTATTGGTCTCAAATGATAGCTTAAGCTTAGAGTAGTTCAAAACCGCGGAGTTCCTGGCTCTGAGTTTACTTATGTTCTGCGAAAAAATAAGTTTGAAATATCGATTTTCTCATATTTCAGGTGTGATATGCTGATATATTTTCAGGAGTTCTAGGCTTGCTTTTATTCTTTAATGATAGCTCATGCTTAGATTAGTTCAAAACCGCGGCGTTCCCGTCTCTGTGCTGCCTTTTTTATTACGAAAAAATTTTACTCTGAAAATTTAAATTTTCTCAAATTTCAGGTGCGATATGCTGATATATTTTCAGGAGTTCTAGGCTTGATTTTAGTCTTAAATGATAGCTCATGCTTGAATTAGTTCAAAACCACGGAGTTCCCGTCTCTGTGCTGCCTTTTTCGTAACGAAAAAAATTAACTCTGAAATTTCGATTTTCTCAAACTTTAGGTGTGATATGCTGATATATTTTCAGGAGTTCTTGTCTTGTTATTAGTCTCAAATAATAGCACAAGCTTGGTTTCGTCGAAAACCGCGAAACTCCCGTCTCTGTGCTGCCTTTTTTATTACCAAAAAATTTTTATTCTGAAAATTTAAGTTTTCTCAAATTTCAGGTGTGATATGCTGATATATTTTCAGGATTTATTGGCTTGTTATTGGTTTCAAATGATAGCTTAAGCTTGGTTTCGTCCAAAACCGCGGAGTTCCTGGCTCTGAGTTTACTTATGTTCTGCGAAAAAATAAGTTTGAAATATCGATTTTCTCATATTTCAGGTGTGATATGCTGATATATTTTCAGGAGTTCTTGGCTTGTCATTGGTCTCAAATGATAGCTCAAGCTTGGTTATGTCCAAAACCGCGGAGTTCCCGTCTCTGTGCTGCCTTTTTTATTACGAAAAAATTTTATTCTGAAAATTTAAATTTTCTTAAATTTCAGGTGTGATATGCTGATATATTTTCAGGAGTTTATGGCTTGTTTTTAGTCTTAAATGATAGCTCATGCTTAGATTAGTTCAAAACCGCGGAGTTCCTGTCTCTGTGCTGCCTTTTTTGTAACGAAAAAAATTAACTCTGAAATTTCGATTTTCTCAAATTTTAGGTGTGATATGCTGATATATTTTCAGGAGTTCTTGGCTTGTTATTGGTCTCAAATGATAGCACAAGCTTGGTTTCGTCGAAAACCGCGAAGTTACCGTCTCTGTGCTGCCTTTTTTATTAACAAAAAATTTTTAATCTGAAAATTTAAGTTTTCTCAAATTTCAGGTGTGATATGCTGATATATTTTCAGGAGTTATTGGCTTGTTATTGGTCTCAAATGATAGCTTAAGCTTAGAGTAGTTCAAAACCGCGGAGTTCCTGGCTCTGAGTTTACTTATGTTCTGCGAAAAAATAAGTTTGAAATATCGATTTTCTCATATTTCAGGTGTGATATGCTGATATATTTTCAGGAGTTCTAGGCTTGCTTTTAGTCTTTAATGATAGCTCATGCTTAGATTAGTTCAAAACCGCGGAGTTCCCGTCTCTGTGCTGCCTTTTTTATTACGAAAAATTTTTACTCTGAAAATTTAAATTTTCTCAAATTTCAGGTGCGATATGCTGATATATTTTCAGGAGTTCTAGGCTTGATTTTAGTCTTAAATGATAGCTCATGCTTAGATTAGTTCAAAACCACGGAGTTTTCGTCTCTGTGCTGCCTTTTTCGTAACGAAAAAAATTAACTCTGAAATTTCGATTTTCTCAAACTTTAGGTGTTATATGCTGATATATTTTCAGGAGTTCTTGGCTTGTTATTGGTCTCAAATAATAGCACAAGCTTGGTTTCGTCGAAAACCGCGAAGTTCCCGTCTCTGTGCTGCCTTTTTTATTACCAAAAAATGTTTATTCTGAAAATTTAAGTTTTTTCAAAGTTCAGGTGTGATATGCTGATATATTTTCAGGATTTATTGGCTTGTTATTGGTTTCAAATGATAGCTTAAGCTTGGTTTCGTCCAAAACCGCGGAGATCCTGGCTCTGAGTTTACTTATGTTCTGCGAAAAAATAAGTTTGAAATATCGATTTTCTCATATTTCAGGTGTGATATGCTGATATATTTTCAGGAGTTCTAGGCTTGCTTTTGGTCTCAAACGATAGCTCATGCTTGGTTTCGTACAAAACCGCGTAGTTCCTGGCTCTGACTGTACTTATGTTCTATGAAAAAAATAAGTCTGAAATTTCGATTTTCTCAAATTTAAGATGTGATATGCTGATATATTTTCAGGAATTTGTGGCTTGTTTTTAGTCTCAAACGATAGCTTATGCTCGGTTACGTACAAAACCTTGCAGTTCCTGGCTCTGCGCTGCCTTTTTATATTACGAAAAAAATTACTCTGTAATTTAGATTTTCTCAAATTTCAGGTGTGATAAGCTGATATATTTTCAGGAGTTCTAGGCGTTTTTTTGGTCTTAAGCGACGCAGTTCCAGGCTCTGTACTGCCGTTTTTATAACGAAAAAATTTTAATCTGAAAATTTAAATTTTCTCAAACTTCAGGTGTGATATGCTGATATATTTTCAGGAGTTCCTGGCTTGTTATTGGTCTCAAATGATAGATCAAGCTTGGTTTCGTACAAAACCGCGGAGTTGCTGTCTCTGTGCTGCCTTTTTTATTACGAAAAAAATTTACTCTGACAATTTAAATTTTCTCAAACTTCAGGTGCGATATGCTGATATATTTTCAGGAGTTTATGGCTTGTTTTTAGTCTTAAATGATAGCTTATGCTTAGATTAGTTCAAAACCGCGGAGTTCCCGTCTCTGTACTCCCTTTTTTGTAACGAAAAAAATTAACTCTGAAATTTCGATTTTCTCAAATTTTAGGTGTGATATGCTGAGATATTTTCAGGAGTTCTAGGATTGTTTTTAGTCTTAAATGATAGATCATGCTTAGATTAGTTCAATACCGCGGAGTTCCCGTCTCTGTTCAGCCTTTTTTGTAACGAAAAAAATTAACCCTGAAATTTCGATTTTCTCAAATTTTAGGTGTGATATGCTGATATATTAACAGGAGTTCTTGGCTTGTGATTGGTTTCAAATGATAGCACAAGCCTGGTTTCGTTCAAAACCGCGGAGGTCCCGTCTCTGTGCTGCCTTTTTTATTACGAAAAAATTTTACTCTGAAAATTTAAATTTTCTCAAATTTCAGGTGCGATATGCTGATATATTTTCAGGAGTTCTAGGCTTGATTTTAGTCTTAAATGATAGCTCATGCTTAGATTATATCAAAACCACGGAGTTCCCGTCTCTGTGCTGCCTTTTTCGTAACGAAAAAAATTAACTCTGAAATTTCGATTTTCTCAAATTTTAGGTGTGATATGCTGATATATTTTCAGGAGTTCTTGGCTTGTTATTAGTCTCAAATAATAGCACAAGCTTGGTTTCGTCGAAAACCGCGAAGTTCCCGTCTCTGTGCTGCCTTTTTTATTACCAAAAAATTTTTATTCTGAAAATTTAAGTTTTCTCAAATTTCAGGTGTGATATGCTGATATATTTTCAGGATTTATTGGCTTGTTATTGGTTTCAAATGATAGCTTAAGCTTGGTTTCGTCCAAAACCGCGGAGTTCCTGGCTCTGAGTTTACTTATGTTCTGCGAAAAAATAAGTTTGAAATATCGATTTTCTCATATTTCAGGTGTGATATGCTGATATATTTTCAGGAGTTCTTGGCTTGTCATTGGTCTCAAATGATAGCTCAAGCTTGGTTCCGTCCAAAACCGCGGAGTTCCCGTCTCTGTGCTGCCTTTTTTATTACGAAAAAATTTTATTCTGAAAATTTAATTTTTCTTAAATTTCAGGTGTGATATGCTGATATATTTTCAGGAGTTTATGGCTTGTTTTTAGTCTTAAATGATAGCTCATGCTTAGATTAGTTCAAAACCGCGGAGTTCCTGTCTCTGTGCTGCCTTTTTTGTAACGAAAAAAATTAACTCTGAAATTTCGATTTTCTCAAATTTTAGGTGTGATATGCTGATATATTTTCAGGAGTTCTTGGCTTGTTATTGGTCTCAAATGATAGCACAAGCTTGGTTTCGTCGAAAACCGCGAAGTTACCGTCTCTGTGCTGCCTTTTTTATTAACAAAAAATTTTTATTCTGAAAATTTAAGTTTTCTCAAATTTCAGGTGTGATATGCTGATATATTTTCAGGAGTTATTGGCTTGTTATTGGTCTCAAATGATAGCTTAAGCTTAGAGTAGTTCAAAACCGCGGAGTTCCTGGCTCTGAGTTTACTTATGTTCTGCGAAAAAATAAGTTTGAAATATCGATTTTCTCATATTTCAGGTGTGATATGCTGATATATTTTCAGGAGTTCTAGGCTTGCTTTTATTCTTTAATGATAGCTCATGCTTAGATTAGTTCAAAACCGCGGCGTTCCCGTCTCTGTGCTGCCTTTTTTATTACGAAAAAATTTTACTCTGAAAATTTAAATTTTCTCAAATTTCAGGTGCGATATGCTGATATATTTTCAGGAGTTCTAGGCTTGATTTTAGTCTTAAATGATAGCTCATGCTTAGATTAGTTCAAAACCACGGAGTTCCCGTCTCTGTGCTGCCTTTTTCGTAACGAAAAAAATTAACTCTGAAATTTCGATTTTCTCAAACTTTAGGTGTGATATGCTGATATATTTTCAGGAGTTCTTGTCTTGTTATTAGTCTCAAATAATAGCACAAGCTTGGTTTCGTCGAAAACCGCGAAACTCCCGTCTCTGTGCTGCCTTTTTTATTACCAAAAAATTTTTATTCTGAAAATTTAAGTTTTCTCAAATTTCAGGTGTGATATGCTGATATATTTTCAGGATTTATTGGCTTGTTATTGGTTTCAAATGATAGCTTAAGCTTGGTTTCGTCCAAAACCGCGGAGTTCCTGGCTCTGAGTTTACTTATGTTCTGCGAAAAAATAAGTTTGAAATATCGATTTTCTCATATTTCAGGTGTGATATGCTGATATATTTTCAGGAGTTCTTGGCTTGTCATTGGTCTCAAATGATAGCTCAAGCTTGGTTATGTCCAAAACCGCGGAGTTCCCGTCTCTGTGCTGCCTTTTTTATTACGAAAAAATTTTATTCTGAAAATTTAAATTTTCTTAAATTTCAGGTGTGATATGCTGATATATTTTCAGGAGTTTATGGCTTGTTTTTAGTCTTAAATGATAGCTCATGCTTAGATTAGTTCAAAACCGCGGAGTTCCTGTCTCTGTGCTGCCTTTTTTGTAACGAAAAAAATTAACTCTGAAATTTCGATTTTCTCAAATTTTAGGTGTGATATGCTGATATATTTTCAGGAGTTCTTGGCTTGTTATTGGTCTCAAATGATAGCACAAGCTTGGTTTCGTCGAAAACCGCGAAGTTACCGTCTCTGTGCTGCCTTTTTTATTAACAAAAAATTTTTAATCTGAAAATTTAAGTTTTCTCAAATTTCAGGTGTGATATGCTGATATATTTTCAGGAGTTATTGGCTTGTTATTGGTCTCAAATGATAGCTTAAGCTTAGAGTAGTTCAAAACCGCGGAGTTCCTGGCTCTGAGTTTACTTATGTTCTGCGAAAAAATAAGTTTGAAATATCGATTTTCTCATATTTCAGGTGTGATATGCTGATATATTTTCAGGAGTTCTAGGCTTGCTTTTAGTCTTTAATGATAGCTCATGCTTAGATTAGTTCAAAACCGCGGAGTTCCCGTCTCTGTGCTGCCTTTTTTATTACGAAAAATTTTTACTCTGAAAATTTAAATTTTCTCAAATTTCAGGTGCGATATGCTGATATATTTTCAGGAGTTATTGGCTTGTTATTGGTCTCAAATGATAGCTTAAGCTTAGAGTAGTTCAAAACCGCGGAGTTCCTGGCTCTGAGTTTACTTATGTTCTGTGAAAAAATATGTTTGAAATATCGATTTTCTCATATTTCAGGTGTGATATGCTGATATATTTTCAGGAGTTCTAGGCTTGCTTTTAGTCTTTAATGATAGCTCATGCTTAGATTAGTTCAAAACCGCGGAGTTCCCGTCTCTGTGCTGCCTTTTTTATTACGAAAAAATTTTAATCTGAAAATTTAAATTTTCTCAAATTTCAGGTGCGATATGCTGATATATTTTCAGGAGTTCTAGGCTTGATTTTAGTCTTAAATGATAGCTCATGCTTAGATTAGTTCAAAACCACGGAGTTCCCGTCTCTGTGCTGCCTTTTTCGTAACGAAAAAAATTAACTCTGAAATTTCGATTTTCTCAAAGTTTAGGTGTGATATGCTGATATATTTTCAGGAGTTCTTGGCTTGTTATTAGTCTCAAATAATAGCACAAGCTTGGTTTCGTCGAAAACCGCGAAGTTCCCGTCTCTGTGCTGCCTTTTTTATTACCAAAAAATTTTTATTCTGAAAATTTAAGTTTTCTCAAATTTCAGGTGTGATATGCTGATATATTTTCAGGATTTATTGGCTTGTTATTGGTTTCAAATGATAGCTTAAGCTTGGTTTCGTCCAAAACCGCGGAGTTCCTGGCTCTGAGTTTACTTATGTTCTGCGAAAAAATAAGTTTGAAATATCGATTTTCTCATATTTCAGGTGTGATATGCTGATATATTTTCAGGAGTTCTTGGCTTGTCATTGGTCTCAAATGATAGCTCAAGCTTGGTTCCGTCCAAAACCGCGGAGTTCCCGTCTCTGTGCTGCCTTTTTTATTACGAAAAAATTTTATTCTGAAAATTTAAATTTTCTTAAATTTCAGGTGTGATATGCTGATATATTTTCAGGAGTTTATGGCTTGTTTTTAGTCTTAAATGATAGCTCATGCTTAGATTAGTTTAAAACCGCGGAGTTCCTGTCTCTGTGCTGCCTTTTTTGTAACGAAAAAAATTAACTCTGAAATTTCGATTTTCTCAAATTTTAGGTGTGATATGCTGATATATTTTCAGGAGTTCTTGGCTTGTTATTGGTCTCAAATGATAGCACAAGCTAGGTTTCGTCGAAAACCGCGAAGTTACCGTCTCTGTGCTGCCTTTTTTATTAACAAAAAATTTTTATTCTGAAAATTTAAGTTTTCTCAAATTTCAGGTGTGATATGCTGATATATTTTCAGGAGTTATTGGCTTGTTATTGGTCTCAAATGATAGCTTAAGCTTAGAGTAGTTCAAAACCGCGGAGTTCCTGGCTCTGAGTTTACTTATGTTCTGCGAAAAAATAAGTTTGAAATATCGATTTTCTCATATTTCAGGTGTGATATGCTGATATATTTTCAGGAGTTCTAGGCTTGCTTTTAGTCTTTAATGATAGCTCATGCTTAGATTAGTTCAAAACCGCGGCGTTCCCGTCTCTGTGCTGCCTTTTTTATTACGAAAAAATTTTACTCTGAAAATTTAAATTTTCTCAAATTTCAGGTGCGATATGCTGATATATTTTCAGGAGTTCTAGGCTTGATTTTAGTCTTAAATGATAGCTCATGCTTAGATTAGTTCAAAACCACGGAGTTCCCGTCTCTGTGCTGCCTTTTTCGTAACGAAAAAAATTAAATCTGAAATTTCGATTTTCTCAAACTTTAGGTGTGATATGCTGATATATTTTCAGGAGTTCTTGGCTTGTTATTAGTCTCAAATAATAGCACAAGCTTGGTTTCGTCGAAAACCGCGAAGTTCCCGTCTCTGTGCTGCCTTTTTTATTACCAAAAAATTTTTATTCTGAAAATTTAAGTTTTCTCAAATTTCAGGTGTGATATGCTGATATATTTTCAGGATTTATTGGCTTGTTATTGGTTTCAAATGATAGCTTAAGCTTGGTTTCGTCCAAAACCGCGGAGTTCCTGGCTCTGAGTTTACTTATGTTCTGCGAAAAAATAAGTTTGAAATATCGATTTTCTCATATTTCAGGTGTGATATGCTGATATATTTTCAGGAGTTCTTGGCTTGTCATTGGTCTCAAATGATAGCTCAAGCTTGGTTCCGTCCAAAACCGCGGAGTTCCCGTCTCTGTGCTGCCTTTTTTATTACGAAAAAATTTTATTCTGAAAATTTAAATTTTCTTAAATTTCAGGTGTGATATGCTGATATATTTTCAGGAGTTTATGGCTTGTTTTTAGTCTTAAATGATAGCTCATGCTTAGATTAGTTCAAAACCGCGGAGTTCCTGTCTCTGTGCTGCCTTTTTTGTAACGAAAAAAATTAACTCTGAAATTTCGATTTTCTCAAATTTTAGGTGTGATATGCTGATATATTTTCAGGAGTTCTTGGCTTGTTATTGGTCTCAAATGATAGCACAAGCTTGGTTTCGTCGAAAACCGCGAAGTTACCGTCTCTGTGCTGCCTTTTTAATTAACAAAAAATTTTTATTCTGAAAATTTAAGTTTTCTCAAATTTCAGGTGTGATATGCTGATATATTTTCAGGAGTTATTGGCTTGTTATTGGCCTCAAATGATAGCTTAAGCTTAGAGTAGTTCAAAACCGCGGAGTTCCTGGCTCTGAGTTTACTTATGTTCTGTGAAAAAATATGTTTGAAATATCGATTTTCTCATATTTCAGGTGTGATATGCTGATATATTTTCAGGAGTTCTAGGCTTGCTTTTAGTCTTTAATGATAGCTCATGCTTAGATTAGTTCAAAACCGCGGAGTTCCCGTCTCTGTGCTGCCTTTTTTATTACGAAAAAATTTTAATCTGAAAATTTAAATTTTCTCAAATTTCAGGTGCGATATGCTGATATATTTTCAGGAGTTCTAGGCTTGATTTTAGTCTTAAATGATAGCTCATGCTTAGATTAGTTCAAAACCACGGAGTTCCCGTCTCTGTGCTGCCTTTTTCGTAACGAAAAAAATTAACTCTGAAATTTCGATTTTCTCAAAGTTTAGGTGTGATATGCTGATATATTTTCAGGAGTTCTTGGCTTGTTATTAGTCTCAAATAATAGCACAAGCTTGGTTTCGTCGAAAACCGCGAAGTTCCCGTCTCTGTGCTGCCTTTTTTATTACCAAAAAATTTTTATTCTGAAAATTTAAGTTTTCTCAAATTTCAGGTGTGATATGCTGATATATTTTCAGGATTTATTGGCTTGTTATTGGTTTCAAATGATAGCTTAAGCTTGGTTTCGTCCAAAACCGCGGAGTTCCTGGCTCTGAGTTTACTTATGTTCTGCGAAAAAATAAGTTTGAAATATCGATTTTCTCATATTTCAGGTGTGATATGCTGATATATTTTCAGGAGTTCTTGGCTTGTCATTGGTCTCAAATGATAGCTCAAGCTTGGTTCCGTCCAAAACCGCGGAGTTCCCGTCTCTGTGCTGCCTTTTTTATTACGAAAAAATTTTATTCTGAAAATTTAAATTTTCTTAAATTTCAGGTGTGATATGCTGATATATTTTCAGGAGTTTATGGCTTGTTTTTAGTCTTAAATGATAGCTCATGCTTAGATTAGTTTAAAACCGCGGAGTTCCTGTCTCTGTGCTGCCTTTTTTGTAACGAAAAAAATTAACTCTGAAATTTCGATTTTCTCAAATTTTAGGTGTGATATGCTGATATATTTTCAGGAGTTCTTGGCTTGTTATTGGTCTCAAATGATAGCACAAGCTAGGTTTCGTCGAAAACCGCGAAGTTACCGTCTCTGTGCTGCCTTTTTTATTAACAAAAAATTTTTATTCTGAAAATTTAAGTTTTCTCAAATTTCAGGTGTGATATGCTGATATATTTTCAGGAGTTATTGGCTTGTTATTGGTCTCAAATGATAGCTTAAGCTTAGAGTAGTTCAAAACCGCGGAGTTCCTGGCTCTGAGTTTACTTATGTTCTGCGAAAAAATAAGTTTGAAATATCGATTTTCTCATATTTCAGGTGTGATATGCTGATATATTTTCAGGAGTTCTAGGCTTGCTTTTAGTCTTTAATGATAGCTCATGCTTAGATTAGTTCAAAACCGCGGCGTTCCCGTCTCTGTGCTGCCTTTTTTATTACGAAAAAATTTTACTCTGAAAATTTAAATTTTCTCAAATTTCAGGTGCGATATGCTGATATATTTTCAGGAGTTCTAGGCTTGATTTTAGTCTTAAATGATAGCTCATGCTTAGATTAGTTCAAAACCACGGAGTTCCCGTCTCTGTGCTGCCTTTTTCGTAACGAAAAAAATTAACTCTGAAATTTCGATTTTCTCAAAGTTTAGGTGTGATATGCTGATATATTTTCAGGAGTTCATGGCTTGTTATTAGTCTCAAATAATAGCACAAGCTTGGTTTCGTCGAAAACCGCGAAACTCCCGTCTCTGTGCTGCCTTTTTTATTACCAAAAAATTTTTATTCTGAAAATTTAAGTTTTCTCAAATTTCAGGTGTGATATGCTGATATATTTTCAGGATTTATTGGCTTGTTATTGGTTTCAAATGATAGCTTAAGCTTGGTTTCGTCCAAAACCGCGGAGTTCCTGGCTCTGAGTTTACTTATGTTCTGCGAAAAAATAAGTTTGAAATATCAATTTTCTCATATTTCAGGTGTGATATGCTGATATATTTTCAGGAGTTCTAGGCTTGCTTTTAGTCTTTAATGATAGCTCATGCTTAGATTAGTTCAAAACCGCGGAGTTCCCGTCTCTGTGCTGCCTTTTTTATTACGAAAAATTTTTACTCTGAAAATTTAAATTTTCTCAAATTTCAGGTGCGATATGCTGATATATTTTCAGGAGTTCTAGGCTTGATTTTAGTCTTAAATGATAGCTCATGCTTAGATTAGTTCAAAACCACGGAGTTTTCGTCTCTGTGCTGCCTTTTTCGTAACGAAAAAAATTAACTCTGAAATTTCGATTTTCTCAAACTTTAGGTGTGATATGCTGATATATTTTCAGGAGTTCCTGGCTTGTTATTGGTCTCAAATGATAGCTCAAGCTTGGTTTCGTACAAAACCGCGGAGTTGCTGTCTCTGTGCTGCCTTTTTTATTACGAAAAAAATTTACTCTGACAATTCAAATTTTCTCAAACTTCAGGTGCGATATGCTGATATATTTTCAGGAGTTTATGGCTTGTTTTTAGTCTTTAATGATAGCTTATGCTTAGATTAGTTCAAAACCGCGGAGTTCCCGTCTCTGTACTCCCTTTTTTGTAACGAAAAAAATTAACTCTGAAATTTCGATTTTCTCAAATTTTAGGTGTGATATGCTGAGATATTTTCAGGAGTTCTAGGATTGTTTTTAGTCTTAAATGATAGATCATGCTTAGATTATTTCAATACCGCGGAGTTCCCGTCTCTGTTCAGCCTTTTTTGTAACGAAAAAAATTAACCCTGAAATTTCGATTTTCTCAAATTTTAGGTGTGATATGCTGATATATTAACAGGAGTTCTTGGCTTGTGATTGGTTTCAAATGATAGCACAAGCCAGGTTTCGTTCAAAACCGCGGAGGTCCCGTCTCTGTGCTGCCTTTTTTATTACGAAAAAATTTTACTCTGAAAATTTAAATTTTCTCAAATTTCAGGTGCGATATGCTGATATATTTTCAGGAGTTCTAGGCTTGATTTTAGTCTTAAATGATAGCTCATGCTTAGATTAGTTCAAAACCACGGAGTTCCCGTCTCTGTGCTGCCTTTTTCGTAACGAAAAAAATTAACTCTGAAATTTCGATTTTCTCAAACTTTAGGTGTGATATGCTGATATATTTTCAGGAGTTCTTGGCTTGTTATTAGTCTCAAATAATAGCACAAGCTTGGTTTCGTCGAAAACCGCGAAGTTCCCGTCTCTGTGCTGCCTTTTTTATTACCAAAAAATTTTTATTCTGAAAATTTAAGTTTTCTCAAATTTCAGGTGTGATATGCTGATATATTTTCAGGATTTATTGGCTTGTTATTGGTTTCAAATGATAGCTTAAGCTTGGTTTCGTCCAAAACCGCGGAGTTCCTGGCTCTGAGTTTACTTATGTTCTGCGAAAAAATAAGTTTGAAATATCGATTTTCTCATATTTCAGGTGTGATATGCTGATATATTTTCAGGAGTTCTTGGCTTGTCATTGGTCTCAAATGATAGCTCAAGCTTGGTTCCGTCCAAAACCGCGGAGTTCCCGTCTCTGTGCTGCCTTTTTTATTACGAAAAAATTTTATTCTGAAAATTTAAATTTTCTTAAATTTCAGGTGTGATATGCTGATATATTTTCAGGAGTTTATGGCTTGTTTTTAGTCATAAATGATAGCTCATGCTTAGATTAGTTCAAAACCGCGGAGTTCCTGTCTCTGTGCTGCCTTTTTCGTAACGAAAAAAATTAACTCTGAAATTTCGATTTTCTCAAATTTTAGGTGTGATATGCTGATATATTTTCAGGAGTTCTTGGCTTGTTATTGGTCTCAAATGATAGCACAAGCTTGGTTTCGTCGAAAACCGCGAAGTTACCGTCTCTGTGCTGCCTTTTTTATTAACAAAAAATGTTTAATCTGAAAATTTAAGTTTTCTCAAATTTCAGGTGTGATATGCTGATATATTTTCAGGAGTTATTGGCTTGTTATTGGTCTCAAATGATAGCTTAAGCTTAGAGTAGTTCAAAACCGCGGAGTTCCTGGCTCTGAGTTTACTTATGTTCTGCGAAAAAATAAGTTTGAAATATCGATTTTCTCATATTTCAGGTGTGATATGCTGATATATTTTCAGGAGTTCTAGGCTTGCTTTTAGTCTTTAATGATAGCTCATGCTTAGATTAGTTCAAAACCGCGGAGTTCTCGTCTCTGTGCTGCCTTTTTTATTACGAAAAATTTTTACTCTGAAAATTTAAATTTTCTCAAATTTCAGGTGCGATATGCTGATATATTTTCAGGAGTTCTAGGCTTGATTTTAGTCTTAAATGATAGCTCATGCTTAGATTAGTTCAAAACCACGGAGTTTTCGTCTCTGTGCTGCCTTTTTCGTAACGAAAAAAATTAACTCTGAAATTTCGATTTTCTCAAACTTTAGGTGTGATATGCTGATATATTTTCAGGAGTTCTTGGCTTGTTATTGGTCTCAAATAATAGCACAAGCTTGGTTTCGTCGAAAACCGCGAAGTTCCCGTCTCTGTGCTGCCTTTTTTATTACCAAAAAATGTTTATTCTGAAAATTTAAGTTTTCTCAAAGTTCAGGTGTGATATGCTGATATATTTTCAGGAGTTATTGGCTTGTTATTGGTCTCAAATGATAGCTACAGCTTGGTTTCGTCCAAAACCGCGAAGTTCCTGGCTCTGAGTTTAATTATGTTCTGCGAAAAAATAAGTTTGAAATATCGATTTTCTCATATTTCAGGTGTGATATGCTGATATATTTTCAGGAGTTCTAGGCTTGCTTTTGGTCTCAAACGATAGCTCATGCTTGGTTTCGTACAAAACCGCGTAGTTCCTGGCTCTGACTGTACTTATGTTCTATGAAAAAAATAAGTCTGAAATTTCGATTTTCTCAAATTTAAGATGTGATATGCTGATATATTTTCAGGAATTTGGGGCTTGTTTTTAGTCTCAAACGATAGCTTATGCTCGGTTACGTACAAAACCTTGCAGTTCTTGGCTCTGCGCTGCCTTTTTTTATTACGAAAAAAATTACTCTGTAATTTAGATTTTCTCAAATTTCAGGTGTGATAAGCTGATATATTTTCAGGAGTTCTAGGCGTTTTTTTGGTCTTAAGCGACGCAGTTCCAGGCTCTGTACTGCCATTTTTAAAACGAAAAAATTTTAATCTGAAAATTTAAATTTTCTCAAACTTCAGGTGTGATATGCTGATATATTTTCAGGAGTTCCTGGCTTGTTATTGGTCTCAAATGATAGCTCAAGCTTGGTTTCGTACAAAACCGCGGAGTTGCTGTCTCTGTGCTGCCTTTTTTATTACGAAAAAAATTTACTCTGACAATTCAAATTTTCTCAAACTTCAGGTGCGATATGCTGATATATTTTCAGGAGTTTATGGCTTGTTTTTAGTCTTAAATGATAGCTTATGCTTAGATTAGTTCAAAACCGCGGAGTTCCCGTCTCTGTACTCCCTTTTTTGTAACGAAAAAAATTAACTCTGAAATTTCGATTTTCTCAAATTTTAGGTGTGATATGCTGAGATATTTTCAGGAGTTCTAGGATTGTTTTTAGTCTTAAATGATAGATCATGCTTAGATTATTTCAATACCGCGGAGTTCCCGTCTCTGTTCAGCCTTTTTTGTAACGAAAAAAATTAACCCTGAAATTTCGATTTTCTCAAATTTTAGGTGTGATATGCTGATATATTAACAGGAGTTCTTGGCTTGTGATTGGTTTCAAATGATAGCACAAGCCTGGTTTCGTTCAAAACCGCGGAGGTCCCGTCTCTGTGCTGCCTTTTTTATTACGAAAAAATTTTACTCTGAAAATTTAAATTTTCTCAAATTTCAGGTGCGATATGCTGATATATTTTCAGGAGTTCTAGGCTTGATTTTAGTCTTAAATGATAGCTCATGCTTAGATTAGTTCAAAACCACGGAGTTCCCGTCTCTGTGCTGCCTTTTTCGTAACGAAAAAAATTAAATCTGAAATTTCGATTTTCTCAAACTTTAGGTGTGATATGCTGATATATTTTCAGGAGTTCTTGGCTTGTTATTAGTCTCAAATAATAGCACAAGCTTGGTTTCGTCGAAAACCGCGAAGTTCCCGTCTCTGTGCTGCCTTTTTTATTACCAAAAAATTTTTATTCTGAAAATTTAAGTTTTCTCAAATTTCAGGTGTGATATGCTGATATATTTTCAGGATTTATTGGCTTGTTATTGGTTTCAAATGATAGCTTAAGCTTGGTTTCGTCCAAAACCGCGGAGTTCCTGGCTCTGAGTTTACTTATGTTCTGCGAAAAAATAAGTTTGAAATATCGATTTTCTCATATTTCAGGTGTGATATGCTGATATATTTTCAGGAGTTCTTGGCTTGTCATTGGTCTCAAATGATAGCTCAAGCTTGGTTCCGTCCAAAACCGCGGAGTTCCCGTCTCTGTGCTGCCTTTTTTATTACGAAAAAATTTTATTCTGAAAATTTAAATTTTCTTAAATTTCAGGTGTGATATGCTGATATATTTTCAGGAGTTTATGGCTTGTTTTTAGTCTTAAATGATAGCTCATGCTTAGATTAGTTCAAAACCGCGGAGTTCCTGTCTCTGTGCTGCCTTTTTTGTAACGAAAAAAATTAACTCTGAAATTTCGATTTTCTCAAATTTTAGGTGTGATATGCTGATATATTTTCAGGAGTTCTTGGCTTGTTATTGGTCTCAAATGATAGCACAAGCTTGGTTTCGTCGAAAACCGCGAAGTTACCGTCTCTGTGCTGCCTTTTTAATTAACAAAAAATTTTTATTCTGAAAATTTAAGTTTTCTCAAATTTCAGGTGTGATATGCTGATATATTTTCAGGAGTTATTGGCTTGTTATTGGTCTCAAATGATAGCTTAAGCTTAGAGTAGTTCAAAACCGCGGAGTTCCTGGCTCTGAGTTTACTTATGTTCTGTGAAAAAATAAGTTTGAAATATCGATTTTCTCATATTTCAGGTGTGATATGCTGATATATTTTCAGGAGTTCTAGGCTTGCTTTTAGTCTTTAATGATAGCTCATGCTTAGATTAGTTCAAAACCGCGGAGTTCCCGTCTCTGTGCTGCCTTTTTTATTACGAAAAAATTTTAATCTGAAAATTTAAATTTTCTCAAATTTCAGGTGCGATATGCTGATATATTTTCAGGAGTTCTAGGCTTGATTTTAGTCTTAAATGATAGCTCATGCTTAGATTAGTTCAAAACCACGGAGTTCCCGTCTCTGTGCTGCCTTTTTCGTAACGAAAAAAATTAACTCTGAAATTTCGATTTTCTCAAAGTTTAGGTGTGATATGCTGATATATTTTCAGGAGTTCTTGGCTTGTTATTAGTCTCAAATAATAGCACAAGCTTGGTTTCGTCGAAAACCGCGAAGTTCCCGTCTCTGTGCTGCCTTTTTTATTACCAAAAAATTTTTATTCTGAAAATTTAAGTTTTCTCAAATTTCAGGTGTGATATGCTGATATATTTTCAGGATTTATTGGCTTGTTATTGGTTTCAAATGATAGCTTAAGCTTGGTTTCGTCCAAAACCGCGGAGTTCCTGGCTCTGAGTTTACTTATGTTCTGCGAAAAAATAAGTTTGAAATATCGATTTTCTCATATTTCAGGTGTGATATGCTGATATATTTTCAGGAGTTCTTGGCTTGTCATTGGTCTCAAATGATAGCTCAAGCTTGGTTCCGTCCAAAACCGCGGAGTTCCCGTCTCTGTGCTGCCTTTTTTATTACGAAAAAATTTTATTCTGAAAATTTAAATTTTCTTAAATTTCAGGTGTGATATGCTGATATATTTTCAGGAGTTTATGGCTTGTTTTTAGTCTTAAATGATAGCTCATGCTTAGATTAGTTTAAAACCGCGGAGTTCCTGTCTCTGTGCTGCCTTTTTTGTAACGAAAAAAATTAACTCTGAAATTTCGATTTTCTCAAATTTTAGGTGTGATATGCTGATATATTTTCAGGAGTTCTTGGCTTGTTATTGGTCTCAAATGATAGCACAAGCTAGGTTTCGTCGAAAACCGCGAAGTTACCGTCTCTGTGCTGCCTTTTTTATTAACAAAAATTTTTTATTCTGAAAATTTAAGTTTTCTCAAATTTCAGGTGTGATATGCTGATATATTTTCAGGAGTTATTGGCTTGTTATTGGTCTCAAATGATAGCTTAAGCTTAGAGTAGTTCAAAACCGCGGAGTTCCTGGCTCTGAGTTTACTTATGTTCTGCGAAAAAATAAGTTTGAAATATCGATTTTCTCATATTTCAGGTGTGATATGCTGATATATTTTCAGGAGTTCTAGGCTTGCTTTTAGTCTTTAATGATAGCTCATGCTTAGATTAGTTCAAAACCGCGGCGTTCCCGTCTCTGTGCTGCCTTTTTTATTACGAAAAAATTTTACTCTGAAAATTTAAATTTTCTCAAATTTCAGGTGCGATATGCTGATATATTTTCAGGAGTTCTAGGCTTGTTATTGGTCTCAAATGATAGCACAAGCTAGGTTTCGTCGAAAACCGCGAAGTTACCGTCTCTGTGCTGCCTTTTTTATTAACAAAAAATTTTTATTCTGAAAATTTAAGTTTTCTCAAATTTCAGGTGTGATATGCTGATATATTTTCAGGAGTTATTGGCTTGTTATTGGTCTCAAATGATAGCTTAAGCTTAGAGTAGTTCAAAACCGCGGAGTTCCTGGCTCTGAGTTTACTTATGTTCTGCGAAAAAATTAGTTTGAAATATCGATTTTCTCATATTTCAGGTGTGATATGCTGATATATTTTCAGGAGTTCTAGGCTTGCTTTTAGTCTTTAATGATAGCTCATGCTTAGATTAGTTCAAAACCGCGGCGTTCCCGTCTCTGTGCTGCCTTTTTTATTACGAAAAAATTTTACTCTGAAAATTTAAATTTTCTCAAATTTCAGGTGCGATATGCTGATATATTTTCAGGAGTTCTAGGCTTGATTTTAGTCTTAAATGATAGCTCATGCTTAGATTAGTTCAAAACCACGGAGTTCCCGTCTCTGTGCTGCCTTTTTCGTAACGAAAAAAATTAAATCTGAAATTTCGATTTTCTCAAACTTTAGGTGTGATATGCTGATATATTTTCAGGAGTTCTTGGCTTGTTATTAGTCTCAAATAATAGCACAAGCTTGGTTTCGTCGAAAACCGCGAAGTTCCCGTCTCTGTGCTGCCTTTTTTATTACCAAAAAATTTTTATTCTGAAAATTTAAGTTTTCTCAAATTTCAGGTGTGATATGCTGATATATTTTCAGGATTTATTGGCTTGTTATTGGTTTCAAATGATAGCTTAAGCTTGGTTTCGTCCAAAACCGCGGAGTTCCTGGCTCTGAGTTTACTTATGTTCTGCGAAAAAATAAGTTTGAAATATCGATTTTCTCATATTTCAGGTGTGATATGCTGATATATTTTCAGGAGTTCTTGGCTTGTCATTGGTCTCAAATGATAGCTCAAGCTTGGTTCCGTCCAAAACCGCGGAGTTCCCGTCTCTGTGCTGCCTTTTTTATTACGAAAAAATTTTATTCTGAAAATTTAAATTTTCTTAAATTTCAGGTGTGATATGCTGATATATTTTCAGGAGTTTATGGCTTGTTTTTAGTCTTAAATGATAGCTCATGCTTAGATTAGTTCAAAACCGCGGAGTTCCTGTCTCTGTGCTGCCTTTTTTGTAACGAAAAAAATTAACTCTGAAATTTCGATTTTCTCAAATTTTAGGTGTGATATGCTGATATATTTTCAGGAGTTCTTGGCTTGTTATTGGTCTCAAATGATAGCACAAGCTTGGTTTCGTCGAAAACCGCGAAGTTACCGTCTCTGTGCTGCCTTTTTAATTAACAAAAAATTTTTATTCTGAAAATTTAAGTTTTCTCAAATTTCAGGTGTGATATGCTGATATATTTTCAGGAGTTATTGGCTTGTTATTGGTCTCAAATGATAGCTTAAGCTTAGAGTAGTTCAAAACCGCGGAGTTCCTGGCTCTGAGTTTACTTATGTTCTGTGAAAAAATATGTTTGAAATATCGATTTTCTCATATTTCAGGTGTGATATGCTGATATATTTTCAGGAGTTCTAGGCTTGCTTTTAGTCTTTAATGATAGCTCATGCTTAGATTAGTTCAAAACCGCGGAGTTCCCGTCTCTGTGCTGCCTTTTTTATTACGAAAAAATTTTAATCTGAAAATTTAAATTTTCTCAAATTTCAGGTGCGATATGCTGATATATTTTCAGGAGTTCTAGGCTTGATTTTAGTCTTAAATGATAGCTCATGCTTAGATTAGTTCAAAACCACGGAGTTCCCGTCTCTGTGCTGCCTTTTTCGTAACGAAAAAAATTAACTCTGAAATTTCGATTTTCTCAAAGTTTAGGTGTGATATGCTGATATATTTTCAGGAGTTCTTGGCTTGTTATTAGTCTCAAATAATAGCACAAGCTTGGTTTCGTCGAAAACCGCGAAGTTCCCGTCTCTGTGCTGCCTTTTTTATTACCAAAAAATTTTTATTCTGAAAATTTAAGTTTTCTCAAATTTCAGGTGTGATATGCTGATATATTTTCAGGATTTATTGGCTTGTTATTGGTTTCAAATGATAGCTTAAGCTTGGTTTCGTCCAAAACCGCGGAGTTCCTGGCTCTGAGTTTACTTATGTTCTGCGAAAAAATAAGTTTGAAATATCGATTTTCTCATATTTCAGGTGTGATATGCTGATATATTTTCAGGAGTTCTTGGCTTGTCATTGGTCTCAAATGATAGCTCAAGCTTGGTTCCGTCCAAAACCGCGGAGTTCCCGTCTCTGTGCTGCCTTTTTTATTACGAAAAAATTTTATTCTGAAAATTTAAATTTTCTTAAATTTCAGGTGTGATATGCTGATATATTTTCAGGAGTTTATGGCTTGTTTTTAGTCTTAAATGATAGCTCATGCTTAGATTAGTTTAAAACCGCGGAGTTCCTGTCTCTGTGCTGCCTTTTTTGTAACGAAAAAAATTAACTCTGAAATTTCGATTTTCTCAAATTTTAGGTGTGATATGCTGATATATTTTCAGGAGTTCTTGGCTTGTTATTGGTCTCAAATGATAGCACAAGCTAGGTTTCGTCGAAAACCGCGAAGTTACCGTCTCTGTGCTGCCTTTTTTATTAACAAAAAATTTTTATTCTGAAAATTTAAGTTTTCTCAAATTTCAGGTGTGATATGCTGATATATTTTCAGGAGTTATTGGCTTGTTATTGGTCTCAAATGATAGCTTAAGCTTAGAGTAGTTCAAAACCGCGGAGTTCCTGGCTCTGAGTTTACTTATGTTCTGCGAAAAAATAAGTTTGAAATATCGATTTTCTCATATTTCAGGTGTGATATGCTGATATATTTTCAGGAGTTCTAGGCTTGCTTTTAGTCTTTAATGATAGCTCATGCTTAGATTAGTTCAAAACCGCGGCGTTCCCGTCTCTGTGCTGCCTTTTTTATTACGAAAAAATTTTACTCTGAAAATTTAAATTTTCTCAAATTTCAGGTGCGATATGCTGATATATTTTCAGGAGTTCTAGGCTTGATTTTAGTCTTAAATGATAGCTCATGCTTAGATTAGTTCAAAACCACGGAGTTCCCGTCTCTGTGCTGCCTTTTTCGTAACGAAAAAAATTAACTCTGAAATTTCGATTTTCTCAAAGTTTAGGTGTGATATGCTGATATATTTTTAGGAGTTCATGGCTTGTTATTAGTCTCAAATAATAGCACAAGCTTGGTTTCGTCGAAAACCGCGAAACTCCCGTCTCTGTGCTGCCTTTTTTATTACCAAAAAATTTTTATTCTGAAAATTTAAGTTTTCTCAAATTTCAGGTGTGATATGCTGATATATTTTCAGGATTTATTGGCTTGTTATTGGTTTCAAATGATAGCTTAAGCTTGGTTTCGTCCAAAACCGCGGAGTTCCTGGCTCTGAGTTTACTTATGTTCTGCGAAAAAATAAGTTTGAAATATCGATTTTCTCATATTTCAGGTGTGATATGCTGATATATTTTCAGGAGTTCTAGGCTTGCTTTTAGTCTTTAATGATAGCTCATGCTTAGATTAGTTCAAAACCGCGGAGTTCCCGTCTCTGTGCTGCCTTTTTTATTACGAAAAATTTTTACTCTGAAAATTTAAATTTTCTCAAATTTCAGGTGCGATATGCTGATATATTTTCAGGAGTTCTAGGCTTGATTTTAGTCTTAAATGATAGCTCATGCTTAGATTAGTTCAAAACCACGGAGTTTTCGTCTCTGTGCTGCCTTTTTCGTAACGAAAAAAATTAACTCTGAAATTTCGATTTTCTCAAACTTTAGGTGTGATATGCTGATATATTTTCAGGAGTTCCTGGCTTGTTATTGGTCTCAAATGATAGCTCAAGCTTGGTTTCGTACAAAACCGCGGAGTTGCTGTCTCTGTGCTGCCTTTTTTATTACGAAAAAAATTTACTCTGACAATTCAAATTTTCTCAAACTTCAGGTGCGATATGCTGATATATTTTCAGGAGTTTATGGCTTGTTTTTAGTCTTAAATGATAGCTTATGCTTAGATTAGTTCAAAACCGCGGAGTTCCCGTCTCTGTACTCCCTTTTTTGTAACGAAAAAAATTAACTCTGAAATTTCGATTTTCTCAAATTTTAGGTGTGATATGCTGAGATATTTTCAGGAGTTCTAGGATTGTTTTTAGTCTTAAATGATAGATCATGCTTAGATTATTTCAATACCGCGGAGTTCCCGTCTCTGTTCAGCCTTTTTTGTAACGAAAAAAATTAACCCTGAAATTTCGATTTTCTCAAATTTTAGGTGTGATATGCTGATATATTAACAGGAGTTCTTGGCTTGTGATTGGTTTCAAATGATAGCACAAGCCTGGTTTCGTTCAAAACCGCGGAGGTCCCGTCTCTGTGCTGCCTTTTTTATTACGAAAAAATTTTACTCTGAAAATTTAAATTTTCTCAAATTTCAGGTGCGATATGCTGATATATTTTCAGGAGTTCTAGGCTTGATTTTAGTCTTAAATGATAGCTCATGCTTAGATTAGTTCAAAACCACGGAGTTCCCGTCTCTGTGCTGCCTTTTTCGTAACGAAAAAAATTAACTCTGAAATTTCGATTTTCTCAAACTTTAGGTGTGATATGCTGATATATTTTCAGGAGTTCTTGGCTTGTTATTAGTCTCAAATAATAGCACAAGCTTGGTTTCGTCGAAAACCGCGAAGTTCCCGTCTCTGTGCTGCCTTTTTTATTACCAAAAAATTTTTATTCTGAAAATTTAAGTTTTCTCAAATTTCAGGTGTGATATGCTGATATATTTTCAGGATTTATTGGCTTGTTATTGGTTTCAAATGATAGCTTAAGCTTGGTTTCGTCCAAAACCGCGGAGTTCCTGGCTCTGAGTTTACTTATGTTCTGCGAAAAAATAAGTTTGAAATATCGATTTTCTCATATTTCAGGTGTGATATGCTGATATATTTTCAGGAGTTCTTGGCTTGTCATTGGTCTCAAATGATAGCTCAAGCTTGGTTCCGTCCAAAACCGCGGAGTTCCCGTCTCTGTGCTGCCTTTTTTATTACGAAAAAATTTTATTCTGAAAATTTAAATTTTCTTAAATTTCAGGTGTGATATGCTGATATATTTTCAGGAGTTTATGGCTTGTTTTTAGTCTTAAATGATAGCTCATGCTTAGTTTAGTTCAAAACCGCGGAGTTCCTGTCTCTGTGCTGCCTTTTTTGTAACGAAAAAAATTAACTCTGAAATTTCGATTTTCTCAAATTTTAGGTGTGATATGCTGATATATTTTCAGGAGTTCTTGGCTTGTTATTGGTCTCAAATGATAGCACAAGCTTGGTTTCGTCGAAAACCGCGAAGTTACCGTCTCTGTGCTGCCTTTTTAATTAACAAAAAATTTTTATTCTGAAAATTTAAGTTTTCTCAAATTTCAGGTGTGATATGCTGATATATTTTCAGGAGTTATTGGCTTGTTATTGGTCTCAAATGATAGCTTAAGCTTAGAGTAGTTCAAAACCGCGGAGTTCCTGGCTCTGAGTTTACTTATGTTCTGTGAAAAAATAAGTTTGAAATATCGATTTTCTCATATTTCAGGTGTGATATGCTGATATATTTTCAGGAGTTCTAGGCTTGCTTTTAGTCTTTAATGATAGCTCATGCTTAGATTAGTTCAAAACCGCGGAGTTCCCGTCTCTGTGCTGCCTTTTTTATTACGAAAAAATTTTAATCTGAAAATTTAAATTTTCTCAAATTTCAGGTGCGATATGCTGATATATTTTCAGGAGTTCTAGGCTTGATTTTAGTCTTAAATGATAGCTCATGCTTAGATTAGTTCAAAACCACGGAGTTCCCGTCTCTGTGCTGCCTTTTTCGTAACGAAAAAAATTAACTCTGAAATTTCGATTTTCTCAAAGTTTAGGTGTGATATGCTGATATATTTTCAGGAGTTCTTGGCTTGTTATTAGTCTCAAATAATAGCACAAGCTTGGTTTCGTCGAAAACCGCGAAGTTCCCGTCTCTGTGCTGCCTTTTTTATTACCAAAAAATTTTTATTCTGAAAATTTAAGTTTTCTCAAATTTCAGGTGTGATATGCTGATATATTTTCAGGATTTATTGGCTTGTTATTGGTTTCAAATGATAGCTTAAGCTTGGTTTCGTCCAAAACCGCGGAGTTCCTGGCTCTGAGTTTACTTATGTTCTGCGAAAAAATAAGTTTGAAATATCGATTTTCTCATATTTCAGGTGTGATATGCTGATATATTTTCAGGAGTTCTTGGCTTGTCATTGGTCTCAAATGATAGCTCAAGCTTGGTTCCGTCCAAAACCGCGGAGTTCCCGTCTCTGTGCTGCCTTTTTTATTACGAAAAAATTTTATTCTGAAAATTTAAATTTTCTTAAATTTCAGGTGTGATATGCTGATATATTTTCAGGAGTTTATGGCTTGTTTTTAGTCTTAAATGATAGCTCATGCTTAGATTAGTTCAAAACCGCGGAGTTCCTGTCTCTGTGCTGCCTTTTTTGTAACGAAAAAAATTAACTCTGAAATTTCGATTTTCTCAAATTTTAGGTGTGATATGCTGATATATTTTCAGGAGTTCTTGTCTTGTTATTGGTCTCAAATGATAGCACAAGCTAGGTTTCGTCGAAAACCGCGAAGTTACCGTCTCTGTGCTGCCTTTTTTATTAACAAAAAATTTTTATCCTGAAATTTTAGTTTTCTCAAATTTCAGGTGTGATATGCTGATATATTTTCAGGAGTTATTGGCTTGTTATTGGTCTCAAATGATAGCTTAAGCTTAGAGTAGTTCAAAACCGCGGAGTTCCTGGCTCTGAGTTTACTTATGTTCTGCGAAAAAATAAGTTTGAAATATCGATTTTCTCATATTTCAGGTGTGATATGCTGATATATTTTCAGGAGTTCTAGGCTTGCTTTTAGTCTTTAATGATAGCTCATGCTTAGATTAGTTCAAAACCGCGGCGTTCCCGTCTCTGTGCTGCCTTTTTTATTACGAAAAAATTTTACTCTGAAAATTTAAATTTTCTCAAATTTCAGGTGCGATATGCTGATATATTTTCAGGAGTTCTAGGCTTGATTTTAGTCTTAAATGATAGCTCATGCTTAGATTAGTTCAAAACCACGGAGTTCCCGTCTCTGTGCTGCCTTTTTCGTAACGAAAAAAATTAACTCTGAAATTTCGATTTTCTCAAAGTTTAGGTGTGATATGCTGATATATTTTCAGGAGTTCATGGCTTGTTATTAGTCTCAAATAATAGCACAAGCTTGGTTTCGTCGAAAACCGCGAAACTCCCGTCTCTGTGCTGCCTTTTTTATTACCAAAAAATTTTTATTCTGAAAATTTAAGTTTTCTCAAATTTCAGGTGTGATATGCTGATATATTTTCAGGATTTATTGGCTTGTTATTGGTTTCAAATGATAGCTTAAGCTTGGTTTCGTCCAAAACCGCGGAGTTCCTGGCTCTGAGTTTACTTATGTTCTGCGAAAAAATAAGTTTGAAATATCGATTTTCTCATATTTCAGGTGTGATATGCTGATATATTTTCAGGAGTTCTTGGCTTGTCATTGGTCTCAAATGATAGCTCAAGCTTGGTTATGTCCAAAACCGCGGAGTTCCCGTCTCTGTGCTGCCTTTTTTATTACCAAAAAATTTTTATTCTGAAAATTTAAGTTTTCTCAAATTTCAGGTGTGATATGCTGATATATTTTCAGGATTTATTGGCTTGTTATTGGTTTCAAATGATAGCTTAAGCTTGGTTTCGTCCAAAACCGCGGAGTTCCTGGCTCTGAGTTTACTTATGTTCTGCGAAAAAATAAGTTTGAAATATCGATTTTCTCATATTTCAGGTGTGATATGCTGATATATTTTCAGGAGTTCTTGGCTTGTCATTGGTCTCAAATGATAGCTCAAGCTTGGTTCCGTCCAAAACCGCGGAGTTCCCGTCTCTGTGCTGCCTTTTTTATTACGAAAAAATTTTATTCTGAAAATTTAAATTTTCTTAAATTTCAGGTGTGATATGCTGATATATTTTCAGGAGTTTATGGCTTGTTTTTAGTCTTAAATGATAGCTCATGCTTAGATTAGTTCAAAACCGCGGAGTTCCTGTCTCTGTGCTGCCTTTTTTGTAACGAAAAAAATTAACTCTGAAATTTCGATTTTCTCAAATTTTAGGTGTGATATGCTGATATATTTTCAGGAGTTCTTGGCTTGTTATTGGTCTCAAATGATAGCACAAGCTTGGTTTCGTCGAAAACCGCGAAGTTACCGTCTCTGTGCTGCCTTTTTTATTAACAAAAAATTTTTAATCTGAAAATTTAAGTTTTCTCAAATTTCAGGTGTGATATGCTGATATATTTTCAGGAGTTATTGGCTTGTTATTGGTCTCAAATGATAGCTTAAGCTTAGAGTAGTTCAAAACCGCGGAGTTCCTTGCTCTGAGTTTACTTATGTTCTGCGAAAAAATAAGTTTGAAATATCGATTTTCTCATATTTCAGGTGTGATATGCTGATATATTTTCAGGAGTTCTAGGCTTGCTTTTAGTCTTTAATGATAGCTCATGCTTAGATTAGTTCAAAACCGCGGAGTTCCCGTCTCTGTGCTGCCTTTTTTATTACGAAAAATTTTTACTCTGAAAATTTAAATTTTCTCAAATTTCAGGTGCGATATGCTGATATATTTTCAGGAGTTCTAGGCTTGATTTTAGTCTTAAATGATAGCTCATGCTTAGATTAGTTCAAAACCACGGAGTTTTCGTCTCTGTGCTGCCTTTTTCGTAACGAAAAAAATTAACTCTGAAATTTCGATTTTCTCAAACTTTAGGTGTTATATGCTGATATATTTTCAGGAGTTCTTGGCTTGTTATTGGTCTCAAATAATAGCACAAGCTTGGTTTCGTCGAAAACCGCGAAGTTCCCGTCTCTGTGCTGCCTTTTTTATTACCAAAAAATGTTTATTCTGAAAATTTAAGTTTTTTCAAAGTTCAGGTGTGATATGCTGATATATTTTCAGGATTTATTGGCTTGTTATTGGTTTCAAATGATAGCTTAAGCTTGGTTTCGTCCAAAACCGCGGAGTTCATGGCTCTGAGTTTACTTATGTTCTGCGAAAAAATAAGTTTGAAATATCGATTTTCTCATATTTCAGGTGTGATATGCTGATATATTTTCAGGAGTTCTAGGCTTGCTTTTGGTCTCAAACGATAGCTCATGCTTGGTTTCGTACAAAACCGCGTAGTTCCTGGCTCTGACTGTACTTATGTTCTATGAAAAAAATAAGTCTGAAATTTCGATTTTCTCAAATTTAAGATGTGATATGCTGATATATTTTCAGGAATTTGTGGCTTGTTTTTAGTCTCAAACGATAGCTTATGCTCGGTTACGTACAAAACCTTGCAGTTCCTGGCTCTGCGCTGCCTTTTTATATTACGAAAAAAATTACTCTGTAATTTAGATTTTCTCAAATTTCAGGTGTGATAAGCTGATATATTTTCAGGAGTTCTAGGCGTTTTTTTGGTCTTAAGCGACGCAGTTCCAGGCTCTGTACTGCCTTTTTTATAACGAAAAAATTTTAATCTGAAAATTTAAATTTTCTCAAACTTCAGGTGTGATATGCTGATATATTTTCAGGAGTTCCTGGCTTGTTATTGGTCTCAAATGATAGATCAAGCTTGGTTTCGTACAAAACCGCGGAGTTGCTGTCTCTGTGCTGCCTTTTTTATTACGAAAAAAATTTACTCTGACAATTTAAATTTTCTCAAACTTCAGGTGCGATATGCTGATATATTTTCAGGAGTTTATGGCTTGTTTTTAGTCTTAAATGATAGCTTATGCTTAGATTAGTTCAAAACCGCGGAGTTCCCGTCTCTGTACTCCCTTTTTTGTAACGAAAAAAATTAACTCTGAAATTTCGATTTTCTCAAATTTTAGGTGTGATATGCTGAGATATTTTCAGGAGTTCTAGGATTGTTTTTAGTCTTAAATGATAGATCATGCTTAGATTAGTTCAATACCGCGGAGTTCCCGTCTCTGTTCAGCCTTTTTTGTAACGAAAAAAATTAACCCTGAAATTTCGATTTTCTCAAATTTTAGGTGTGATATGCTGATATATTTTCAGGAGTTCCTGGCTTGTTATTGGTCTCAAATGATAGCTCAAGCTTGGTTTCGTACAAAACCGCGGAGTTGCTGTCTCTGTGCTGCCTTTTTTATTACGAAAAAAATTTACTCTGACAATTCAAATTTTCTCAAACTTCAGGTGCGATATGCTGATATATTTTCAGGAGTTTATGGCTTGTTTTTAGTCTTAAATGATAGCTTATGCTTAGATTAGTTCAAAACCGCGGAGTTCCCGTCTCTGTACTCCCTTTTTTGTAACGAAAAAAATTAACTCTGAAATTTCGATTTTCTCAAATTTTAGGTGTGATATGCTGAGATATTTTCAGGAGTTCTAGGATTGTTTTTAGTCTTAAATGATAGATCATGCTTAGATTATTTCAATACCGCGGAGTTCCCGTCTCTGTTCAGCCTTTTTTGTAACGAAAAAAATTAACCCTGAAATTTCGATTTTCTCAAATTTTAGGTGTGATATGCTGATATATTAACAGGAGTTCTTGGCTTGTGATTGGTTTCAAATGATAGCACAAGCCTGGTTTCGTTCAAAACCGCGGAGGTCCCGTCTCTGTGCTGCCTTTTTTATTACGAAAAAATTTTACTCTGAAAATTTAAATTTTCTCAAATTTCAGGTGCGATATGCTGATATATTTTCAGGAGTTCTAGGCTTGATTTTAGTCTTAAATGATAGCTCATGCTTAGATTAGTTCAAAACCACGGAGTTCCCGTCTCTGTGCTGCCTTTTTCGTAACGAAAAAAATTAACTCTGAAATTTCGATTTTCTCAAACTTTAGGTGTGATATGCTGATATATTTTCAGGAGTTCTTGGCTTGTTATTAGTCTCAAATAATAGCACAAGCTTGGTTTCGTCGAAAACCGCGAAGTTCCCGTCTCTGTGCTGCCTTTTTTATTACCAAAAAATTTTTATTCTGAAAATTTAAGTTTTCTCAAATTTCAGGTGTGATATGCTGATATATTTTCAGGATTTATTGGCTTGTTATTGGTTTCAAATGATAGCTTAAGCTTGGTTTCGTCCAAAACCGCGGAGTTCCTGGCTCTGAGTTTACTTATGTTCTGCGAAAAAATAAGTTTGAAATATCGATTTTCTCATATTTCAGGTGTGATATGCTGATATATTTTCAGGAGTTCTTGGCTTGTCATTGGTCTCAAATGATAGCTCAAGCTTGGTTCCGTCCAAAACCGCGGAGTTCCCGTCTCTGTGCTGCCTTTTTTATTACGAAAAAATTTTATTCTGAAAATTTAAATTTTCTTAAATTTCAGGTGTGATATGCTGATATATTTTCAGGAGTTTATGGCTTGTTTTTAGTCTTAAATGATAGCTCATGCTTAGATTAGTTCAAAACCGCGGAGTTCCTGTCTCTGTGCTGCCTTTTTTGTAACGAAAAAAATTAACTCTGAAATTTCGATTTTCTCAAATTTTAGGTGTGATATGCTGATATATTTTCAGGAGTTCTTGGCTTGTTATTGGTCTCAAATGATAGCACAAGCTTGGTTTTGTCGAAAACCGCGAAGTTACCGTCTCTGTGCTGCCTTTTTAATTAACAAAAAATTTTTATTCTGAAAATTTAAGTTTTCTCAAATTTCAGGTGTGATATGCTGATATATTTTCAGGAGTTATTGGCTTGTTATTGGTCTCAAATGATAGCTTAAGCTTAGAGTAGTTCAAAACCGCGGAGTTCCTGGCTCTGAGTTTACTTATGTTCTGTGAAAAAATAAGTTTGAAATATCGATTTTCTCATATTTCAGGTGTGATATGCTGATATATTTTCAGGAGTTCTAGGCTTGCTTTTAGTCTTTAATGATAGCTCATGCTTAGATTAGTTCAAAACCGCGGAGTTCCCGTCTCTGTGCTGCCTTTTTTATTACGAAAAAATTTTAATCTGAAAATTTAAATTTTCTCAAATTTCAGGTGCGATATGCTGATATATTTTCAGGAGTTCTAGGCTTGATTTTAGTCTTAAATGATAGCTCATGCTTAGATTAGTTCAAAACCACGGAGTTCCCGTCTCTGTGCTGCCTTTTTCGTAACGAAAAAAATTAACTCTGAAATTTCGATTTTCTCAAAGTTTAGGTGTGATATGCTGATATATTTTCAGGAGTTCTTGGCTTGTTATTAGTCTCAAATAATAGCACAAGCTTGGTTTCGTCGAAAACCGTGAAGTTCCCGTCTCTATGCTGCCTTTTTTATTACCAAAAAATTTTTATTCTGAAAATTTAAGTTTTCTCAAATTTCAGGTGTGATATGCTGATATATTTTCAGGATTTATTGGCTTGTTATTGGTTTCAAATGATAGCTTAAGCTTGGTTTCGTCCAAAACCGCGGAGTTCCTGGCTCTGAGTTTACTTATGTTCTGCGAAAAAATAAGTTTGAAATATCGATTTTCTCATATTTCAGGTGTGATATGCTGATATATTTTCAGGAGTTCTTGGCTTGTCATTGGTCTCAAATGATAGCTCAAGCTTGGTTCCGTCCAAAACCGCGGAGTTCCCGTCTCTGTGCTGCCTTTTTTATTACGAAAAAATTTTATTCTGAAAATTTAAATTTTCTTAAATTTCAGGTGTGATATGCTGATATATTTTCAGGAGTTTATGGCTTGTTTTTAGTCTTAAATGATAGCTCATGCTTAGATTAGTTCAAAACCGCGGAGTTCCTGTCTCTGTGCTGCCTTTTTTGTAACGAAAAAAATTAACTCTGAAATTTCGATTTTCTCAAATTTTAGGTGTGATATGCTGATATATTTTCAGGAGTTCTTGGCTTGTTATTGGTCTCAAATGATAGCACAAGCTTGGTTTCGTCGAAAACCGCGAAGTTACCGTCTCTGTGCTGCCTTTTTTATTAACAAAAAATTTTTATTCTGAAAATTTAAGTTTTCTCAAATTTCAGGTGTGATATGCTGATATATTTTCAGGAGTTATTGGCTTGTTATTGGTCTCAAATGATAGCTTAAGCTTAGAGTAGTTCAAAACCGCGGAGTTCCTGGCTCTGAGTTTACTTATGTTCTGCGAAAAAATAAGTTTGAAATATCGATTTTCTCATATTTCAGGTGTGATATGCTGATATATTTTCAGGAGTTCTAGGCTTGCTTTTATTCTTTAATGATAGCTCATGCTTAGATTAGTTCAAAACCGCGGCGTTCCCGTCTCTGTGCTGCCTTTTTTATTACGAAAAAATTTTACTCTGAAAATTTAAATTTTCTCAAATTTCAGGTGCGATATGCTGATATATTTTCAGGAGTTCTAGGCTTGATTTTAGTCTTAAATGATAGCTCATGCTTAGATTAGTTCAAAACCACGGAGTTCCCGTCTCTGTGCTGCCTTTTTCGTAACGAAAAAAATTAACTCTGAAATTTCGATTTTCTCAAACTTTAGGTGTGATATGCTGATATATTTTCAGGAGTTCTTGTCTTGTTATTAGTCTCAAATAATAGCACAAGCTTGGTTTCGTCGAAAACCGCGAAACTCCCGTCTCTGTGCTGCCTTTTTTATTACCAAAAAATTTTTATTCTGAAAATTTAAGTTTTCTCAAATTTCAGGTGTGATATGCTGATATATTTTCAGGATTTATTGGCTTGTTATTGGTTTCAAATGATAGCTTAAGCTTGGTTTCGTCCAAAACCGCGGAGTTCCTGGCTCTGAGTTTACTTATGTTCTGCGAAAAAATAAGTTTGAAATATCGATTTTCTCATATTTCAGGTGTGATATGCTGATATATTTTCAGGAGTTCTTGGCTTGTCATTGGTCTCAAATGATAGCTCAAGCTTGGTTATGTCCAAAACCGCGGAGTTCCCGTCTCTGTGCTGCCTTTTTTATTACGAAAAAATTTTATTCTGAAAATTTAAATTTTCTTAAATTTCAGGTGTGATATGCTGATATATTTTCAGGAGTTTATGGCTTGTTTTTAGTCTTAAATGATAGCTCATGCTTAGATTAGTTCAAAACCGCGGAGTTCCTGTCTCTGTGCTGCCTTTTTTGTAACGAAAAAAATTAACTCTGAAATTTCGATTTTCTCAAATTTTAGGTGTGATATGCTGATATATTTTCAGGAGTTCTTGGCTTGTTATTGGTCTCAAATGATAGCACAAGCTTGGTTTCGTCGAAAACCGCGAAGTTACCGTCTCTGTGCTGCCTTTTTTATTAACAAAAAATTTTTAATCTGAAAATTTAAGTTTTCTCAAATTTCAGGTGTGATATGCTGATATATTTTCAGGAGTTATTGGCTTGTTATTGGTCTCAAATGATAGCTTAAGCTTAGAGTAGTTCAAAACCGCGGAGTTCCTGGCTCTGAGTTTACTTATGTTCTGCGAAAAAATAAGTTTGAAATATCGATTTTCTCATATTTCAGGTGTGATATGCTGATATATTTTCAGGAGTTCTAGGCTTGCTTTTAGTCTTTAATGATAGCTCATGCTTAGATTAGTTCAAAACCGCGGAGTTCCCGTCTCTGTGCTGCCTTTTTTATTACGAAAAATTTTTACTCTGAAAATTTAAATTTTCTCAAATTTCAGGTGCGATATGCTGATATATTTTCAGGAGTTCTAGGCTTGATTTTAGTCTTAAATGATAGCTCATGCTTAGATTAGTTCAAAACCACGGAGTTTTCGTCTCTGTGCTGCCTTTTTCGTAACGAAAAAAATTAACTCTGAAATTTCGATTTTCTCAAACTTTAGGTGTTATATGCTGATATATTTTCAGGAGTTCTTGGCTTGTTATTGGTCTCAAATAATAGCACAAGCTTGGTTTCGTCGAAAACCGCGAAGTTCCCGTCTCTGTGCTGCCTTTTTTATTACCAAAAAATGTTTATTCTGAAAATTTAAGTTTTTTCAAAGTTCAGGTGTGATATGCTGATATATTTTCAGGATTTATTGGCTTGTTATTGGTTTCAAATGATAGCTTAAGCTTGGTTTCGTCCAAAACCGCGGAGATCCTGGCTCTGAGTTTACTTATGTTCTGCGAAAAAATAAGTTTGAAATATCGATTTTCTCATATTTCAGGTGTGATATGCTGATATATTTTCAGGAGTTCTAGGCTTGCTTTTGGTCTCAAACGATAGCTCATGCTTGGTTTCGTACAAAACCGCGTAGTTCCTGGCTCTGACTGTACTTATGTTCTATGAAAAAAATAAGTCTGAAATTTCGATTTTCTCAAATTTAAGATGTGATATGCTGATATATTTTCAGGAATTTGTGGCTTGTTTTTAGTCTCAAACGATAGCTTATGCTCGGTTACGTACAAAACCTTGCAGTTCCTGGCTCTGCGCTGCCTTTTTATATTACGAAAAAAATTACTCTGTAATTTAGATTTTCTCAAATTTCAGGTGTGATAAGCTGATATATTTTCAGGAGTTCTAGGCGTTTTTTTGGTCTTAAGCGACGCAGTTCCAGGCTCTGTACTGCCGTTTTTATAACGAAAAAATTTTAATCTGAAAATTTAAATTTTCTCAAACTTCAGGTGTGATATGCTGATATATTTTCAGGAGTTCCTGGCTTGTTATTGGTCTCAAATGATAGATCAAGCTTGGTTTCGTACAAAACCGCGGAGTTGCTGTCTCTGTGCTGCCTTTTTTATTACGAAAAAAATTTACTCTGACAATTTAAATTTTCTCAAACTTCAGGTGCGATATGCTGATATATTTTCAGGAGTTTATGGCTTGTTTTTAGTCTTAAATGATAGCTTATGCTTAGATTAGTTCAAAACCGCGGAGTTCCCGTCTCTGTACTCCCTTTTTTGTAACGAAAAAAATTAACTCTGAAATTTCGATTTTCTCAAATTTTAGGTGTGATATGCTGAGATATTTTCAGGAGTTCTAGGATTGTTTTTAGTCTTAAATGATAGATCATGCTTAGATTAGTTCAATACCGCGGAGTTCCCGTCTCTGTTCAGCCTTTTTTGTAACGAAAAAAATTAACCCTGAAATTTCGATTTTCTCAAATTTTAGGTGTGATATGCTGATATATTAACAGGAGTTCTTGGCTTGTGATTGGTTTCAAATGATAGCACAAGCCTGGTTTCGTTCAAAACCGCGGAGGTCCCGTCTCTGTGCTGCCTTTTTTATTACGAAAAAATTTTACTCTGAAAATTTAAATTTTCTCAAATTTCAGGTGCGATATGCTGATATATTTTCAGGAGTTCTAGGCTTGATTTTAGTCTTAAATGATAGCTCATGCTTAGATTATATCAAAACCACGGAGTTCCCGTCTCTGTGCTGCCTTTTTCGTAACGAAAAAAATTAACTCTGAAATTTCGATTTTCTCAAATTTTAGGTGTGATATGCTGATATATTTTCAGGAGTTCTTGGCTTGTTATTAGTCTCAAATAATAGCACAAGCTTGGTTTCGTCGAAAACCGCGAAGTTCCCGTCTCTGTGCTGCCTTTTTTATTACCAAAAAATTTTTATTCTGAAAATTTAAGTTTTCTCAAATTTCAGGTGTGATATGCTGATATATTTTCAGGATTTATTGGCTTGTTATTGGTTTCAAATGATAGCTTAAGCTTGGTTTCGTCCAAAACCGCGGAGTTCCTGGCTCTGAGTTTACTTATGTTCTGCGAAAAAATAAGTTTGAAATATCGATTTTCTCATATTTCAGGTGTGATATGCTGATATATTTTCAGGAGTTCTTGGCTTGTCATTGGTCTCAAATGATAGCTCAAGCTTGGTTCCGTCCAAAACCGCGGAGTTCCCGTCTCTGTGCTGCCTTTTTTATTACGAAAAAATTTTATTCTGAAAATTTAATTTTTCTTAAATTTCAGGTGTGATATGCTGATATATTTTCAGGAGTTTATGGCTTGTTTTTAGTCTTAAATGATAGCTCATGCTTAGATTAGTTCAAAACCGCGGAGTTCCTGTCTCTGTGCTGCCTTTTTTGTAACGAAAAAAATTAACTCTGAAATTTCGATTTTCTCAAATTTTAGGTGTGATATGCTGATATATTTTCAGGAGTTCTTGGCTTGTTATTGGTCTCAAATGATAGCACAAGCTTGGTTTCGTCGAAAACCGCGAAGTTACCGTCTCTGTGCTGCCTTTTTTATTAACAAAAAATTTTTATTCTGAAAATTTAAGTTTTCTCAAATTTCAGGTGTGATATGCTGATATATTTTCAGGAGTTATTGGCTTGTTATTGGTCTCAAATGATAGCTTAAGCTTAGAGTAGTTCAAAACCGCGGAGTTCCTGGCTCTGAGTTTACTTATGTTCTGCGAAAAAATAAGTTTGAAATATCGATTTTCTCATATTTCAGGTGTGATATGCTGATATATTTTCAGGAGTTCTAGGCTTGCTTTTATTCTTTAATGATAGCTCATGCTTAGATTAGTTCAAAACCGCGGCGTTCCCGTCTCTGTGCTGCCTTTTTTATTACGAAAAAATTTTACTCTGAAAATTTAAATTTTCTCAAATTTCAGGTGCGATATGCTGATATATTTTCAGGAGTTCTAGGCTTGATTTTAGTCTTAAATGATAGCTCATGCTTAGATTAGTTCAAAACCACGGAGTTCCCGTCTCTGTGCTGCCTTTTTCGTAACGAAAAAAATTAACTCTGAAATTTCGATTTTCTCAAACTTTAGGTGTGATATGCTGATATATTTTCAGGAGTTCTTGTCTTGTTATTAGTCTCAAATAATAGCACAAGCTTGGTTTCGTCGAAAACCGCGAAACTCCCGTCTCTGTGCTGCCTTTTTTATTACCAAAAAATTTTTATTCTGAAAATTTAAGTTTTCTCAAATTTCAGGTGTGATATGCTGATATATTTTCAGGATTTATTGGCTTGTTATTGGTTTCAAATGATAGCTTAAGCTTGGTTTCGTCCAAAACCGCGGAGTTCCTGGCTCTGAGTTTACTTATGTTCTGCGAAAAAATAAGTTTGAAATATCGATTTTCTCATATTTCAGGTGTGATATGCTGATATATTTTCAGGAGTTCTTGGCTTGTCATTGGTCTCAAATGATAGCTCAAGCTTGGTTATGTCCAAAACCGCGGAGTTCCCGTCTCTGTGCTGCCTTTTTTATTACGAAAAAATTTTATTCTGAAAATTTAAATTTTCTTAAATTTCAGGTGTGATATGCTGATATATTTTCAGGAGTTTATGGCTTGTTTTTAGTCTTAAATGATAGCTCATGCTTAGATTAGTTCAAAACCGCGGAGTTCCTGTCTCTGTGCTGCCTTTTTTGTAACGAAAAAAATTAACTCTGAAATTTCGATTTTCTCAAATTTTAGGTGTGATATGCTGATATATTTTCAGGAGTTCTTGGCTTGTTATTGGTCTCAAATGATAGCACAAGCTTGGTTTCGTCGAAAACCGCGAAGTTACCGTCTCTGTGCTGCCTTTTTTATTAACAAAAAATTTTTAATCTGAAAATTTAAGTTTTCTCAAATTTCAGGTGTGATATGCTGATATATTTTCAGGAGTTATTGGCTTGTTATTGGTCTCAAATGATAGCTTAAGCTTAGAGTAGTTCAAAACCGCGGAGTTCCTGGCTCTGAGTTTACTTATGTTCTGCGAAAAAATAAGTTTGAAATATCGATTTTCTCATATTTCAGGTGTGATATGCTGATATATTTTCAGGAGTTCTAGGCTTGCTTTTAGTCTTTAATGATAGCTCATGCTTAGATTAGTTCAAAACCGCGGAGTTCCCGTCTCTGTGCTGCCTTTTTTATTACGAAAAATTTTTACTCTGAAAATTTAAATTTTCTCAAATTTCAGGTGCGATATGCTGATATATTTTCAGGAGTTATTGGCTTGTTATTGGTCTCAAATGATAGCTTAAGCTTAGAGTAGTTCAAAACCGCGGAGTTCCTGGCTCTGAGTTTACTTATGTTCTGTGAAAAAATATGTTTGAAATATCGATTTTCTCATATTTCAGGTGTGATATGCTGATATATTTTCAGGAGTTCTAGGCTTGCTTTTAGTCTTTAATGATAGCTCATGCTTAGATTAGTTCAAAACCGCGGAGTTCCCGTCTCTGTGCTGCCTTTTTTATTACGAAAAAATTTTAATCTGAAAATTTAAATTTTCTCAAATTTCAGGTGCGATATGCTGATATATTTTCAGGAGTTCTAGGCTTGATTTTAGTCTTAAATGATAGCTCATGCTTAGATTAGTTCAAAACCACGGAGTTCCCGTCTCTGTGCTGCCTTTTTCGTAACGAAAAAAATTAACTCTGAAATTTCGATTTTCTCAAAGTTTAGGTGTGATATGCTGATATATTTTCAGGAGTTCTTGGCTTGTTATTAGTCTCAAATAATAGCACAAGCTTGGTTTCGTCGAAAACCGCGAAGTTCCCGTCTCTGTGCTGCCTTTTTTATTACCAAAAAATTTTTATTCTGAAAATTTAAGTTTTCTCAAATTTCAGGTGTGATATGCTGATATATTTTCAGGATTTATTGGCTTGTTATTGGTTTCAAATGATAGCTTAAGCTTGGTTTCGTCCAAAACCGCGGAGTTCCTGGCTCTGAGTTTACTTATGTTCTGCGAAAAAATAAGTTTGAAATATCGATTTTCTCATATTTCAGGTGTGATATGCTGATATATTTTCAGGAGTTCTTGGCTTGTCATTGGTCTCAAATGATAGCTCAAGCTTGGTTCCGTCCAAAACCGCGGAGTTCCCGTCTCTGTGCTGCCTTTTTTATTACGAAAAAATTTTATTCTGAAAATTTAAATTTTCTTAAATTTCAGGTGTGATATGCTGATATATTTTCAGGAGTTTATGGCTTGTTTTTAGTCTTAAATGATAGCTCATGCTTAGATTAGTTTAAAACCGCGGAGTTCCTGTCTCTGTGCTGCCTTTTTTGTAACGAAAAAAATTAACTCTGAAATTTCGATTTTCTCAAATTTTAGGTGTGATATGCTGATATATTTTCAGGAGTTCTTGGCTTGTTATTGGTCTCAAATGATAGCACAAGCTAGGTTTCGTCGAAAACCGCGAAGTTACCGTCTCTGTGCTGCCTTTTTTATTAACAAAAAATTTTTATTCTGAAAATTTAAGTTTTCTCAAATTTCAGGTGTGATATGCTGATATATTTTCAGGAGTTATTGGCTTGTTATTGGTCTCAAATGATAGCTTAAGCTTAGAGTAGTTCAAAACCGCGGAGTTCCTGGCTCTGAGTTTACTTATGTTCTGCGAAAAAATAAGTTTGAAATATCGATTTTCTCATATTTCAGGTGTGATATGCTGATATATTTTCAGGAGTTCTAGGCTTGCTTTTAGTCTTTAATGATAGCTCATGCTTAGATTAGTTCAAAACCGCGGCGTTCCCGTCTCTGTGCTGCCTTTTTTATTACGAAAAAATTTTACTCTGAAAATTTAAATTTTCTCAAATTTCAGGTGCGATATGCTGATATATTTTCAGGAGTTCTAGGCTTGATTTTAGTCTTAAATGATAGCTCATGCTTAGATTAGTTCAAAACCACGGAGTTCCCGTCTCTGTGCTGCCTTTTTCGTAACGAAAAAAATTAAATCTGAAATTTCGATTTTCTCAAACTTTAGGTGTGATATGCTGATATATTTTCAGGAGTTCTTGGCTTGTTATTAGTCTCAAATAATAGCACAAGCTTGGTTTCGTCGAAAACCGCGAAGTTCCCGTCTCTGTGCTGCCTTTTTTATTACCAAAAAATTTTTATTCTGAAAATTTAAGTTTTCTCAAATTTCAGGTGTGATATGCTGATATATTTTCAGGATTTATTGGCTTGTTATTGGTTTCAAATGATAGCTTAAGCTTGGTTTCGTCCAAAACCGCGGAGTTCCTGGCTCTGAGTTTACTTATGTTCTGCGAAAAAATAAGTTTGAAATATCGATTTTCTCATATTTCAGGTGTGATATGCTGATATATTTTCAGGAGTTCTTGGCTTGTCATTGGTCTCAAATGATAGCTCAAGCTTGGTTCCGTCCAAAACCGCGGAGTTCCCGTCTCTGTGCTGCCTTTTTTATTACGAAAAAATTTTATTCTGAAAATTTAAATTTTCTTAAATTTCAGGTGTGATATGCTGATATATTTTCAGGAGTTTATGGCTTGTTTTTAGTCTTAAATGATAGCTCATGCTTAGATTAGTTCAAAACCGCGGAGTTCCTGTCTCTGTGCTGCCTTTTTTGTAACGAAAAAAATTAACTCTGAAATTTCGATTTTCTCAAATTTTAGGTGTGATATGCTGATATATTTTCAGGAGTTCTTGGCTTGTTATTGGTCTCAAATGATAGCACAAGCTTGGTTTCGTCGAAAACCGCGAAGTTACCGTCTCTGTGCTGCCTTTTTAATTAACAAAAAATTTTTATTCTGAAAATTTAAGTTTTCTCAAATTTCAGGTGTGATATGCTGATATATTTTCAGGAGTTATTGGCTTGTTATTGGTCTCAAATGATAGCTTAAGCTTAGAGTAGTTCAAAACCGCGGAGTTCCTGGCTCTGAGTTTACTTATGTTCTGTGAAAAAATATGTTTGAAATATCGATTTTCTCATATTTCAGGTGTGATATGCTGATATATTTTCAGGAGTTCTAGGCTTGCTTTTAGTCTTTAATGATAGCTCATGCTTAGATTAGTTCAAAACCGCGGAGTTCCCGTCTCTGTGCTGCCTTTTTTATTACGAAAAAATTTTAATCTGAAAATTTAAATTTTCTCAAATTTCAGGTGCGATATGCTGATATATTTTCAGGAGTTCTAGGCTTGATTTTAGTCTTAAATGATAGCTCATGCTTAGATTAGTTCAAAACCACGGAGTTCCCGTCTCTGTGCTGCCTTTTTCGTAACGAAAAAAATTAACTCTGAAATTTCGATTTTCTCAAAGTTTAGGTGTGATATGCTGATATATTTTCAGGAGTTCTTGGCTTGTTATTAGTCTCAAATAATAGCACAAGCTTGGTTTCGTCGAAAACCGCGAAGTTCCCGTCTCTGTGCTGCCTTTTTTATTACCAAAAAATTTTTATTCTGAAAATTTAAGTTTTCTCAAATTTCAGGTGTGATATGCTGATATATTTTCAGGATTTATTGGCTTGTTATTGGTTTCAAATGATAGCTTAAGCTTGGTTTCGTCCAAAACCGCGGAGTTCCTGGCTCTGAGTTTACTTATGTTCTGCGAAAAAATAAGTTTGAAATATCGATTTTCTCATATTTCAGGTGTGATATGCTGATATATTTTCAGGAGTTCTTGGCTTGTCATTGGTCTCAAATGATAGCTCAAGCTTGGTTCCGTCCAAAACCGCGGAGTTCCCGTCTCTGTGCTGCCTTTTTTATTACGAAAAAATTTTATTCTGAAAATTTAAATTTTCTTAAATTTCAGGTGTGATATGCTGATATATTTTCAGGAGTTTATGGCTTGTTTTTAGTCTTAAATGATAGCTCATGCTTAGATTAGTTTAAAACCGCGGAGTTCCTGTCTCTGTGCTGCCTTTTTTGTAACGAAAAAAATTAACTCTGAAATTTCGATTTTCTCAAATTTTAGGTGTGATATGCTGATATATTTTCAGGAGTTCTTGGCTTGTTATTGGTCTCAAATGATAGCACAAGCTAGGTTTCGTCGAAAACCGCGAAGTTACCGTCTCTGTGCTGCCTTTTTTATTAACAAAAAATTTTTATTCTGAAAATTTAAGTTTTCTCAAATTTCAGGTGTGATATGCTGATATATTTTCAGGAGTTATTGGCTTGTTATTGGTCTCAAATGATAGCTTAAGCTTAGAGTAGTTCAAAACCGCGGAGTTCCTGGCTCTGAGTTTACTTATGTTCTGCGAAAAAATAAGTTTGAAATATCGATTTTCTCATATTTCAGGTGTGATATGCTGATATATTTTCAGGAGTTCTAGGCTTGCTTTTAGTCTTTAATGATAGCTCATGCTTAGATTAGTTCAAAACCGCGGCGTTCCCGTCTCTGTGCTGCCTTTTTTATTACGAAAAAATTTTACTCTGAAAATTTAAATTTTCTCAAATTTCAGGTGCGATATGCTGATATATTTTCAGGAGTTCTAGGCTTGATTTTAGTCTTAAATGATAGCTCATGCTTAGATTAGTTCAAAACCACGGAGTTCCCGTCTCTGTGCTGCCTTTTTCGTAACGAAAAAAATTAACTCTGAAATTTCGATTTTCTCAAAGTTTAGGTGTGATATGCTGATATATTTTCAGGAGTTCATGGCTTGTTATTAGTCTCAAATAATAGCACAAGCTTGGTTTCGTCGAAAACCGCGAAACTCCCGTCTCTGTGCTGCCTTTTTTATTACCAAAAAATTTTTATTCTGAAAATTTAAGTTTTCTCAAATTTCAGGTGTGATATGCTGATATATTTTCAGGATTTATTGGCTTGTTATTGGTTTCAAATGATAGCTTAAGCTTGGTTTCGTCCAAAACCGCGGAGTTCCTGGCTCTGAGTTTACTTATGTTCTGCGAAAAAATAAGTTTGAAATATCAATTTTCTCATATTTCAGGTGTGATATGCTGATATATTTTCAGGAGTTCTAGGCTTGCTTTTAGTCTTTAATGATAGCTCATGCTTAGATTAGTTCAAAACCGCGGAGTTCCCGTCTCTGTGCTGCCTTTTTTATTACGAAAAATTTTTACTCTGAAAATTTAAATTTTCTCAAATTTCAGGTGCGATATGCTGATATATTTTCAGGAGTTCTAGGCTTGATTTTAGTCTTAAATGATAGCTCATGCTTAGATTAGTTCAAAACCACGGAGTTTTCGTCTCTGTGCTGCCTTTTTCGTAACGAAAAAAATTAACTCTGAAATTTCGATTTTCTCAAACTTTAGGTGTGATATGCTGATATATTTTCAGGAGTTCCTGGCTTGTTATTGGTCTCAAATGATAGCTCAAGCTTGGTTTCGTACAAAACCGCGGAGTTGCTGTCTCTGTGCTGCCTTTTTTATTACGAAAAAAATTTACTCTGACAATTCAAATTTTCTCAAACTTCAGGTGCGATATGCTGATATATTTTCAGGAGTTTATGGCTTGTTTTTAGTCTTTAATGATAGCTTATGCTTAGATTAGTTCAAAACCGCGGAGTTCCCGTCTCTGTACTCCCTTTTTTGTAACGAAAAAAATTAACTCTGAAATTTCGATTTTCTCAAATTTTAGGTGTGATATGCTGAGATATTTTCAGGAGTTCTAGGATTGTTTTTAGTCTTAAATGATAGATCATGCTTAGATTATTTCAATACCGCGGAGTTCCCGTCTCTGTTCAGCCTTTTTTGTAACGAAAAAAATTAACCCTGAAATTTCGATTTTCTCAAATTTTAGGTGTGATATGCTGATATATTAACAGGAGTTCTTGGCTTGTGATTGGTTTCAAATGATAGCACAAGCCTGGTTTCGTTCAAAACCGCGGAGGTCCCGTCTCTGTGCTGCCTTTTTTATTACGAAAAAATTTTACTCTGAAAATTTAAATTTTCTCAAATTTCAGGTGCGATATGCTGATATATTTTCAGGAGTTCTAGGCTTGATTTTAGTCTTAAATGATAGCTCATGCTTAGATTAGTTCAAAACCACGGAGTTCCCGTCTCTGTGCTGCCTTTTTCGTAACGAAAAAAATTAACTCTGAAATTTCGATTTTCTCAAACTTTAGGTGTGATATGCTGATATATTTTCAGGAGTTCTTGGCTTGTTATTAGTCTCAAATAATAGCACAAGCTTGGTTTCGTCGAAAACCGCGAAGTTCCCGTCTCTGTGCTGCCTTTTTTATTACCAAAAAATTTTTATTCTGAAAATTTAAGTTTTCTCAAATTTCAGGTGTGATATGCTGATATATTTTCAGGATTTATTGGCTTGTTATTGGTTTCAAATGATAGCTTAAGCTTGGTTTCGTCCAAAACCGCGGAGTTCCTGGCTCTGAGTTTACTTATGTTCTGCGAAAAAATAAGTTTGAAATATCGATTTTCTCATATTTCAGGTGTGATATGCTGATATATTTTCAGGAGTTCTTGGCTTGTCATTGGTCTCAAATGATAGCTCAAGCTTGGTTCCGTCCAAAACCGCGGAGTTCCCGTCTCTGTGCTGCCTTTTTTATTACGAAAAAATTTTATTCTGAAAATTTAAATTTTCTTAAATTTCAGGTGTGATATGCTGATATATTTTCAGGAGTTTATGGCTTGTTTTTAGTCTTAAATGATAGCTCATGCTTAGTTTAGTTCAAAACCGCGGAGTTCCTGTCTCTGTGCTGCCTTTTTTGTAACGAAAAAAATTAACTCTGAAATTTCGATTTTCTCAAATTTTAGGTGTGATATGCTGATATATTTTCAGGAGTTCTTGGCTTGTTATTGGTCTCAAATGATAGCACAAGCTTGGTTTCGTCGAAAACCGCGAAGTTACCGTCTCTGTGCTGCCTTTTTAATTAACAAAAAATTTTTATTCTGAAAATTTAAGTTTTCTCAAATTTCAGGTGTGATATGCTGATATATTTTCAGGAGTTATTGGCTTGTTATTGGTCTCAAATGATAGCTTAAGCTTAGAGTAGTTCAAAACCGCGGAGTTCCTGGCTCTGAGTTTACTTATGTTCTGTGAAAAAATAAGTTTGAAATATCGATTTTCTCATATTTCAGGTGTGATATGCTGATATATTTTCAGGAGTTCTAGGCTTGCTTTTAGTCTTTAATGATAGCTCATGCTTAGATTAGTTCAAAACCGCGGAGTTCCCGTCTCTGTGCTGCCTTTTTTATTACGAAAAAATTTTAATCTGAAAATTTAAATTTTCTCAAATTTCAGGTGCGATATGCTGATATATTTTCAGGAGTTCTAGGCTTGATTTTAGTCTTAAATGATAGCTCATGCTTAGATTAGTTCAAAACCACGGAGTTCCCGTCTCTGTGCTGCCTTTTTCGTAACGAAAAAAATTAACTCTGAAATTTCGATTTTCTCAAAGTTTAGGTGTGATATGCTGATATATTTTCAGGAGTTCTTGGCTTGTTATTAGTCTCAAATAATAGCACAAGCTTGGTTTCGTCGAAAACCGCGAAGTTCCCGTCTCTGTGCTGCCTTTTTTATTACCAAAAAATTTTTATTCTGAAAATTTAAGTTTTCTCAAATTTCAGGTGTGATATGCTGATATATTTTCAGGATTTATTGGCTTGTTATTGGTTTCAAATGATAGCTTAAGCTTGGTTTCGTCCAAAACCGCGGAGTTCCTGGCTCTGAGTTTACTTATGTTCTGCGAAAAAATAAGTTTGAAATATCGATTTTCTCATATTTCAGGTGTGATATGCTGATATATTTTCAGGAGTTCTTGGCTTGTCATTGGTCTCAAATGATAGCTCAAGCTTGGTTCCGTCCAAAACCGCGGAGTTCCCGTCTCTGTGCTGCCTTTTTTATTACGAAAAAATTTTATTCTGAAAATTTAAATTTTCTTAAATTTCAGGTGTGATATGCTGATATATTTTCAGGAGTTTATGGCTTGTTTTTAGTCTTAAATGATAGCTCATGCTTAGATTAGTTCAAAACCGCGGAGTTCCTGTCTCTGTGCTGCCTTTTTTGTAACGAAAAAAATTAACTCTGAAATTTCGATTTTCTCAAATTTTAGGTGTGATATGCTGATATATTTTCAGGAGTTCTTGGCTTGTTATTGGTCTCAAATGATAGCACAAGCTAGGTTTCGTCGAAAACCGCGAAGTTACCGTCTCTGTGCTGCCTTTTTTATTAACAAAAAATTTTTATTCTGAAAATTTAAGTTTTCTCAAATTTCAGGTGTGATATGCTGATATATTTTCAGGAGTTATTGGCTTGTTATTGGTCTCAAATGATAGCTTAAGCTTAGAGTAGTTCAAAACCGCGGAGTTCCTGGCTCTGAGTTTACTTATGTTCTGCGAAAAAATAAGTTTGAAATATCGATTTTCTCATATTTCAGGTGTGATATGCTGATATATTTTCAGGAGTTCTAGGCTTGCTTTTAGTCTTTAATGATAGCTCATGCTTAGATTAGTTCAAAACCGCGGCGTTCCCGTCTCTGTGCTGCCTTTTTTATTACGAAAAAATTTTACTCTGAAAATTTAAATTTTCTCAAATTTCAGGTGCGATATGCTGATATATTTTCAGGAGTTCTAGGCTTGATTTTAGTCTTAAATGATAGCTCATGCTTAGATTAGTTCAAAACCACGGAGTTCCCGTCTCTGTGCTGCCTTTTTCGTAACGAAAAAAATTAACTCTGAAATTTCGATTTTCTCAAAGTTTAGGTGTGATATGCTGATATATTTTCAGGAGTTCATGGCTTGTTATTAGTCTCAAATAATAGCACAAGCTTGGTTTCGTCGAAAACCGCGAAACTCCCGTCTCTGTGCTGCCTTTTTTATTACCAAAAAATTTTTATTCTGAAAATTTAAGTTTTCTCAAATTTCAGGTGTGATATGCTGATATATTTTCAGGATTTATTGGCTTGTTATTGGTTTCAAATGATAGCTTAAGCTTGGTTTCGTCCAAAACCGCGGAGTTCCTGGCTCTGAGTTTACTTATGTTCTGCGAAAAAATAAGTTTGAAATATCGATTTTCTCATATTTCAGGTGTGATATGCTGATATATTTTCAGGAGTTCTTGGCTTGTCATTGGTCTCAAATGATAGCTCAAGCTTGGTTATGTCCAAAACCGCGGAGTTCCCGTCTCTGTGCTGCCTTTTTTATTACGAAAAAATTTTATTCTGAAAATTTAAATTTTCTTAAATTTCAGGTGTGATATGCTGATATATTTTCAGGAGTTTATGGCTTGTTTTTAGTCTTAAATGATAGCTCATGCTTAGATTAGTTCAAAACCGCGGAGTTCCTGTCTCTGTGCTGCCTTTTTTGTAACGAAAAAAATTAACTCTGAAATTTCGATTTTCTCAAATTTTAGGTGTGATATGCTGATATATTTTCAGGAGTTCTTGGCTTGTTATTGGTCTCAAATGATAGCACAAGCTTGGTTTCGTCGAAAACCGCGAAGTTACCGTCTCTGTGCTGCCTTTTTTATTAACAAAAAATTTTTAATCTGAAAATTTAAGTTTTCTCAAATTTCAGGTGTGATATGCTGATATATTTTCAGGAGTTATTGGCTTGTTATTGGTCTCAAATGATAGCTTAAGCTTAGAGTAGTTCAAAACCGCGGAGTTCCTGGCTCTGAGTTTACTTATGTTCTGCGAAAAAATAAGTTTGAAATATCGATTTTCTCATATTTCAGGTGTGATATGCTGATATATTTTCAGGAGTTCTAGGCTTGCTTTTAGTCTTTAATGATAGCTCATGCTTAGATTAGTTCAAAACCGCGGAGTTCCCGTCTCTGTGCTGCCTTTTTTATTACGAAAAATTTTTACTCTGAAAATTTAAATTTTCTCAAATTTCAGGTGCGATATGCTGATATATTTTCAGGAGTTATTGGCTTGTTATTGGTCTCAAATGATAGCTTAAGCTTAGAGTAGTTCAAAACCGCGGAGTTCCTGGCTCTGAGTTTACTTATGTTCTGTGAAAAAATATGTTTGAAATATCGATTTTCTCATATTTCAGGTGTGATATGCTGATATATTTTCAGGAGTTCTAGGCTTGCTTTTAGTCTTTAATGATAGCTCATGCTTAGATTAGTTCAAAACCGCGGAGTTCCCGTCTCTGTGCTGCCTTTTTTATTACGAAAAAATTTTAATCTGAAAATTTAAATTTTCTCAAATTTCAGGTGCGATATGCTGATATATTTTCAGGAGTTCTAGGCTTGATTTTAGTCTTAAATGATAGCTTATGCTTAGATTAGTTCAAAACCACGGAGTTCCCGTCTCTGTGCTGCCTTTTTCGTAACGAAAAAAATTAACTCTGAAATTTCGATTTTCTCAAAGTTTAGGTGTGATATGCTGATATATTTTCAGGAGTTCTTGGCTTGTTATTAGTCTCAAATAATAGCACAAGCTTGGTTTCGTCGAAAACCGCGAAGTTCCCGTCTCTGTGCTGCCTTTTTTATTACCAAAAAATTTTTATTCTGAAAATTTAAGTTTTCTCAAATTTCAGGTGTGATATGCTGATATATTTTCAGGATTTATTGGCTTGTTATTGGTTTCAAATGATAGCTTAAGCTTGGTTTCGTCCAAAACCGCGGAGTTCCTGGCTCTGAGTTTACTTATGTTCTGCGAAAAAATAAGTTTGAAATATCGATTTTCTCATATTTCAGGTGTGATATGCTGATATATTTTCAGGAGTTCTTGGCTTGTCATTGGTCTCAAATGATAGCTCAAGCTTGGTTCCGTCCAAAACCGCGGAGTTCCCGTCTCTGTGCTGCCTTTTTTATTACGAAAAAATTTTATTCTGAAAATTTAAATTTTCTTAAATTTCAGGTGTGATATGCTGATATATTTTCAGGAGTTTATGGCTTGTTTTTAGTCTTAAATGATAGCTCATGCTTAGATTAGTTTAAAACCGCGGAGTTCCTGTCTCTGTGCTGCCTTTTTTGTAACGAAAAAAATTAACTCTGAAATTTCGATTTTCTCAAATTTTAGGTGTGATATGCTGATATATTTTCAGGAGTTCTTGGCTTGTTATTGGTCTCAAATGATAGCACAAGCTAGGTTTCGTCGAAAACCGCGAAGTTACCGTCTCTGTGCTGCCTTTTTTATTAACAAAAAATTTTTATTCTGAAAATTTAAGTTTTCTCAAATTTCAGGTGTGATATGCTGATATATTTTCAGGAGTTATTGGCTTGTTATTGGTCTCAAATGATAGCTTAAGCTTAGAGTAGTTCAAAACCGCGGAGTTCCTGGCTCTGAGTTTACTTATGTTCTGCGAAAAAATAAGTTTGAAATATCGATTTTCTCATATTTCAGGTGTGATATGCTGATATATTTTCAGGAGTTCTAGGCTTGCTTTTAGTCTTTAATGATAGCTCATGCTTAGATTAGTTCAAAACCGCGGCGTTCCCGTCTCTGTGCTGCCTTTTTTATTACGAAAAAATTTTACTCTGAAAATTTAAATTTTCTCAAATTTCAGGTGCGATATGCTGATATATTTTCAGGAGTTCTAGGCTTGATTTTAGTCTTAAATGATAGCTCATGCTTAGATTAGTTCAAAACCACGGAGTTCCCGTCTCTGTGCTGCCTTTTTCGTAACGAAAAAAATTAAATCTGAAATTTCGATTTTCTCAAACTTTAGGTGTGATATGCTGATATATTTTCAGGAGTTCTTGGCTTGTTATTAGTCTCAAATAATAGCACAAGCTTGGTTTCGTCGAAAACCGCGAAGTTCCCGTCTCTGTGCTGCCTTTTTTATTACCAAAAAATTTTTATTCTGAAAATTTAAGTTTTCTCAAATTTCAGGTGTGATATGCTGATATATTTTCAGGATTTATTGGCTTGTTATTGGTTTCAAATGATAGCTTAAGCTTGGTTTCGTCCAAAACCGCGGAGTTCCTGGCTCTGAGTTTACTTATGTTCTGCGAAAAAATAAGTTTGAAATATCGATTTTCTCATATTTCAGGTGTGATATGCTGATATATTTTCAGGAGTTCTTGGCTTGTCATTGGTCTCAAATGATAGCTCAAGCTTGGTTCCGTCCAAAACCGCGGAGTTCCCGTCTCTGTGCTGCCTTTTTTATTACGAAAAAATTTTATTCTGAAAATTTAAATTTTCTTAAATTTCAGGTGTGATATGCTGATATATTTTCAGGAGTTTATGGCTTGTTTTTAGTCTTAAATGATAGCTCATGCTTAGATTAGTTCAAAACCGCGGAGTTCCTGTCTCTGTGCTGCCTTTTTTGTAACGAAAAAAATTAACTCTGAAATTTCGATTTTCTCAAATTTTAGGTGTGATATGCTGATATATTTTCAGGAGTTCTTGGCTTGTTATTGGTCTCAAATGATAGCACAAGCTTGGTTTCGTCGAAAACCGCGAAGTTACCGTCTCTGTGCTGCCTTTTTAATTAACAAAAAATTTTTATTCTGAAAATTTAAGTTTTCTCAAATTTCAGGTGTGATATGCTGATATATTTTCAGGAGTTATTGGCTTGTTATTGGTCTCAAATGATAGCTTAAGCTTAGAGTAGTTCAAAACCGCGGAGTTCCTGGCTCTGAGTTTACTTATGTTCTGTGAAAAAATATGTTTGAAATATCGATTTTCTCATATTTCAGGTGTGATATGCTGATATATTTTCAGGAGTTCTAGGCTTGCTTTTAGTCTTTAATGATAGCTCATGCTTAGATTAGTTCAAAACCGCGGAGTTCCCGTCTCTGTGCTGCCTTTTTTATTACGAAAAAATTTTAATCTGAAAATTTAAATTTTCTCAAATTTCAGGTGCGATATGCTGATATATTTTCAGGAGTTCTAGGCTTGATTTTAGTCTTAAATGATAGCTCATGCTTAGATTAGTTCAAAACCACGGAGTTCCCGTCTCTGTGCTGCCTTTTTCGTAACGAAAAAAATTAACTCTGAAATTTCGATTTTCTCAAAGTTTAGGTGTGATATGCTGATATATTTTCAGGAGTTCTTGGCTTGTTATTAGTCTCAAATAATAGCACAAGCTTGGTTTCGTCGAAAACCGCGAAGTTCCCGTCTCTGTGCTGCCTTTTTTATTACCAAAAAATTTTTATTCTGAAAATTTAAGTTTTCTCAAATTTCAGGTGTGATATGCTGATATATTTTCAGGATTTATTGGCTTGTTATTGGTTTCAAATGATAGCTTAAGCTTGGTTTCGTCCAAAACCGCGGAGTTCCTGGCTCTGAGTTTACTTATGTTCTGCGAAAAAATAAGTTTGAAATATCGATTTTCTCATATTTCAGGTGTGATATGCTGATATATTTTCAGGAGTTCTTGGCTTGTCATTGGTCTCAAATGATAGCTCAAGCTTGGTTCCGTCCAAAACCGCGGAGTTCCCGTCTCTGTGCTGCCTTTTTTATTACGAAAAAATTTTATTCTGAAAATTTAAATTTTCTTAAATTTCAGGTGTGATATGCTGATATATTTTCAGGAGTTTATGGCTTGTTTTTAGTCTTAAATGATAGCTCATGCTTAGATTAGTTTAAAACCGCGGAGTTCCTGTCTCTGTGCTGCCTTTTTTGTAACGAAAAAAATTAACTCTGAAATTTCGATTTTCTCAAATTTTAGGTGTGATATGCTGATATATTTTCAGGAGTTCTTGGCTTGTTATTGGTCTCAAATGATAGCACAAGCTAGGTTTCGTCGAAAACCGCGAAGTTACCGTCTCTGTGCTGCCTTTTTTATTAACAAAAAATTTTTATTCTGAAAATTTAAGTTTTCTCAAATTTCAGGTGTGATATGCTGATATATTTTCAGGAGTTATTGGCTTGTTATTGGTCTCAAATGATAGCTTAAGCTTAGAGTAGTTCAAAACCGCGGAGTTCCTGGCTCTGAGTTTACTTATGTTCTGCGAAAAAATAAGTTTGAAATATCGATTTTCTCATATTTCAGGTGTGATATGCTGATATATTTTCAGGAGTTCTAGGCTTGCTTTTAGTCTTTAATGATAGCTCATGCTTAGATTAGTTCAAAACCGCGGCGTTCCCGTCTCTGTGCTGCCTTTTTTATTACGAAAAAATTTTACTCTGAAAATTTAAATTTTCTCAAATTTCAGGTGCGATATGCTGATATATTTTCAGGAGTTCTAGGCTTGATTTTAGTCTTAAATGATAGCTCATGCTTAGATTAGTTCAAAACCACGGAGTTCCCGTCTCTGTGCTGCCTTTTTCGTAACGAAAAAAATTAACTCTGAAATTTCGATTTTCTCAAAGTTTAGGTGTGATATGCTGATATATTTTCAGGAGTTCATGGCTTGTTATTAGTCTCAAATAATAGCACAAGCTTGGTTTCGTCGAAAACCGCGAAACTCCCGTCTCTGTGCTGCCTTTTTTATTACCAAAAAATTTTTATTCTGAAAATTTAAGTTTTCTCAAATTTCAGGTGTGATATGCTGATATATTTTCAGGATTTATTGGCTTGTTATTGGTTTCAAATGATAGCTTAAGCTTGGTTTCGTCCAAAACCGCGGAGTTCCTGGCTCTGAGTTTACTTATGTTCTGCGAAAAAATAAGTTTGAAATATCAATTTTCTCATATTTCAGGTGTGATATGCTGATATATTTTCAGGAGTTCTAGGCTTGCTTTTAGTCTTTAATGATAGCTCATGCTTAGATTAGTTCAAAACCGCGGAGTTCCCGTCTCTGTGCTGCCTTTTTTATTACGAAAAATTTTTACTCTGAAAATTTAAATTTTCTCAAATTTCAGGTGCGATATGCTGATATATTTTCAGGAGTTCTAGGCTTGATTTTAGTCTTAAATGATAGCTCATGCTTAGATTAGTTCAAAACCACGGAGTTTTCGTCTCTGTGCTGCCTTTTTCGTAACGAAAAAAATTAACTCTGAAATTTCGATTTTCTCAAACTTTAGGTGTGATATGCTGATATATTTTCAGGAGTTCCTGGCTTGTTATTGGTCTCAAATGATAGCTCAAGCTTGGTTTCGTACAAAACCGCGGAGTTGCTGTCTCTGTGCTGCCTTTTTTATTACGAAAAAAATTTACTCTGACAATTCAAATTTTCTCAAACTTCAGGTGCGATATGCTGATATATTTTCAGGAGTTTATGGCTTGTTTTTAGTCTTTAATGATAGCTTATGCTTAGATTAGTTCAAAACCGCGGAGTTCCCGTCTCTGTACTCCCTTTTTTGTAACGAAAAAAATTAACTCTGAAATTTCGATTTTCTCAAATTTTAGGTGTGATATGCTGAGATATTTTCAGGAGTTCTAGGATTGTTTTTAGTCTTAAATGATAGATCATGCTTAGATTATTTCAATACCGCGGAGTTCCCGTCTCTGTTCAGCCTTTTTTGTAACGAAAAAAATTAACCCTGAAATTTCGATTTTCTCAAATTTTAGGTGTGATATGCTGATATATTAACAGGAGTTCTTGGCTTGTGATTGGTTTCAAATGATAGCACAAGCCTGGTTTCGTTCAAAACCGCGGAGGTCCCGTCTCTGTGCTGCCTTTTTTATTACGAAAAAATTTTACTCTGAAAATTTAAATTTTCTCAAATTTCAGGTGCGATATGCTGATATATTTTCAGGAGTTCTAGGCTTGATTTTAGTCTTAAATGATAGCTCATGCTTAGATTAGTTCAAAACCACGGAGTTCCCGTCTCTGTGCTGCCTTTTTCGTAACGAAAAAAATTAACTCTGAAATTTCGATTTTCTCAAACTTTAGGTGTGATATGCTGATATATTTTCAGGAGTTCTTGGCTTGTTATTAGTCTCAAATAATAGCACAAGCTTGGTTTCGTCGAAAACCGCGAAGTTCCCGTCTCTGTGCTGCCTTTTTTATTACCAAAAAATTTTTATTCTGAAAATTTAAGTTTTCTCAAATTTCAGGTGTGATATGCTGATATATTTTCAGGATTTATTGGCTTGTTATTGGTTTCAAATGATAGCTTAAGCTTGGTTTCGTCCAAAACCGCGGAGTTCCTGGCTCTGAGTTTACTTATGTTCTGCGAAAAAATAAGTTTGAAATATCGATTTTCTCATATTTCAGGTGTGATATGCTGATATATTTTCAGGAGTTCTTGGCTTGTCATTGGTCTCAAATGATAGCTCAAGCTTGGTTCCGTCCAAAACCGCGGAGTTCCCGTCTCTGTGCTGCCTTTTTTATTACGAAAAAATTTTATTCTGAAAATTTAAATTTTCTTAAATTTCAGGTGTGATATGCTGATATATTTTCAGGAGTTTATGGCTTGTTTTTAGTCTTAAATGATAGCTCATGCTTAGTTTAGTTCAAAACCGCGGAGTTCCTGTCTCTGTGCTGCCTTTTTTGTAACGAAAAAAATTAACTCTGAAATTTCGATTTTCTCAAATTTTAGGTGTGATATGCTGATATATTTTCAGGAGTTCTTGGCTTGTTATTGGTCTCAAATGATAGCACAAGCTTGGTTTCGTCGAAAACCGCGAAGTTACCGTCTCTGTGCTGCCTTTTTAATTAACAAAAAATTTTTATTCTGAAAATTTAAGTTTTCTCAAATTTCAGGTGTGATATGCTGATATATTTTCAGGAGTTATTGGCTTGTTATTGGTCTCAAATGATAGCTTAAGCTTAGAGTAGTTCAAAACCGCGGAGTTCCTGGCTCTGAGTTTACTTATGTTCTGTGAAAAAATAAGTTTGAAATATCGATTTTCTCATATTTCAGGTGTGATATGCTGATATATTTTCAGGAGTTCTAGGCTTGCTTTTAGTCTTTAATGATAGCTCATGCTTAGATTAGTTCAAAACCGCGGAGTTCCCGTCTCTGTGCTGCCTTTTTTATTACGAAAAAATTTTAATCTGAAAATTTAAATTTTCTCAAATTTCAGGTGCGATATGCTGATATATTTTCAGGAGTTCTAGGCTTGATTTTAGTCTTAAATGATAGCTCATGCTTAGATTAGTTCAAAACCACGGAGTTCCCGTCTCTGTGCTGCCTTTTTCGTAACGAAAAAAATTAACTCTGAAATTTCGATTTTCTCAAAGTTTAGGTGTGATATGCTGATATATTTTCAGGAGTTCTTGGCTTGTTATTAGTCTCAAATAATAGCACAAGCTTGGTTTCGTCGAAAACCGCGAAGTTCCCGTCTCTGTGCTGCCTTTTTTATTACCAAAAAATTTTTATTCTGAAAATTTAAGTTTTCTCAAATTTCAGGTGTGATATGCTGATATATTTTCAGGATTTATTGGCTTGTTATTGGTTTCAAATGATAGCTTAAGCTTGGTTTCGTCCAAAACCGCGGAGTTCCTGGCTCTGAGTTTACTTATGTTCTGCGAAAAAATAAGTTTGAAATATCGATTTTCTCATATTTCAGGTGTGATATGCTGATATATTTTCAGGAGTTCTTGGCTTGTCATTGGTCTCAAATGATAGCTCAAGCTTGGTTCCGTCCAAAACCGCGGAGTTCCCGTCTCTGTGCTGCCTTTTTTATTACGAAAAAATTTTATTCTGAAAATTTAAATTTTCTTAAATTTCAGGTGTGATATGCTGATATATTTTCAGGAGTTTATGGCTTGTTTTTAGTCTTAAATGATAGCTCATGCTTAGATTAGTTCAAAACCGCGGAGTTCCTGTCTCTGTGCTGCCTTTTTTGTAACGAAAAAAATTAACTCTGAAATTTCGATTTTCTCAAATTTTAGGTGTGATATGCTGATATATTTTCAGGAGTTCTTGGCTTGTTATTGGTCTCAAATGATAGCACAAGCTAGGTTTCGTCGAAAACCGCGAAGTTACCGTCTCTGTGCTGCCTTTTTTATTAACAAAAAATTTTTATTCTGAAAATTTAAGTTTTCTCAAATTTCAGGTGTGATATGCTGATATATTTTCAGGAGTTATTGGCTTGTTATTGGTCTCAAATGATAGCTTAAGCTTAGAGTAGTTCAAAACCGCGGAGTTCCTGGCTCTGAGTTTACTTATGTTCTGCGAAAAAATAAGTTTGAAATATCGATTTTCTCATATTTCAGGTGTGATATGCTGATATATTTTCAGGAGTTCTAGGCTTGCTTTTAGTCTTTAATGATAGCTCATGCTTAGATTAGTTCAAAACCGCGGCGTTCCCGTCTCTGTGCTGCCTTTTTTATTACGAAAAAATTTTACTCTGAAAATTTAAATTTTCTCAAATTTCAGGTGCGATATGCTGATATATTTTCAGGAGTTCTAGGCTTGATTTTAGTCTTAAATGATAGCTCATGCTTAGATTAGTTCAAAACCACGGAGTTCCCGTCTCTGTGCTGCCTTTTTCGTAACGAAAAAAATTAACTCTGAAATTTCGATTTTCTCAAAGTTTAGGTGTGATATGCTGATATATTTTCAGGAGTTCATGGCTTGTTATTAGTCTCAAATAATAGCACAAGCTTGGTTTCGTCGAAAACCGCGAAACTCCCGTCTCTGTGCTGCCTTTTTTATTACCAAAAAATTTTTATTCTGAAAATTTAAGTTTTCTCAAATTTCAGGTGTGATATGCTGATATATTTTCAGGATTTATTGGCTTGTTATTGGTTTCAAATGATAGCTTAAGCTTGGTTTCGTCCAAAACCGCGGAGTTCCTGGCTCTGAGTTTACTTATGTTCTGCGAAAAAATAAGTTTGAAATATCGATTTTCTCATATTTCAGGTGTGATATGCTGATATATTTTCAGGAGTTCTTGGCTTGTCATTGGTCTCAAATGATAGCTCAAGCTTGGTTATGTCCAAAACCGCGGAGTTCCCGTCTCTGTGCTGCCTTTTTTATTACCAAAAAATTTTTATTCTGAAAATTTAAGTTTTCTCAAATTTCAGGTGTGATATGCTGATATATTTTCAGGATTTATTGGCTTGTTATTGGTTTCAAATGATAGCTTAAGCTTGGTTTCGTCCAAAACCGCGGAGTTCCTGGCTCTGAGTTTACTTATGTTCTGCGAAAAAATAAGTTTGAAATATCGATTTTCTCATATTTCAGGTGTGATATGCTGATATATTTTCAGGAGTTCTTGGCTTGTCATTGGTCTCAAATGATAGCTCAAGCTTGGTTCCGTCCAAAACCGCGGAGTTCCCGTCTCTGTGCTGCCTTTTTTATTACGAAAAAATTTTATTCTGAAAATTTAAATTTTCTTAAATTTCAGGTGTGATATGCTGATATATTTTCAGGAGTTTATGGCTTGTTTTTAGTCTTAAATGATAGCTCATGCTTAGATTAGTTCAAAACCGCGGAGTTCCTGTCTCTGTGCTGCCTTTTTTGTAACGAAAAAAATTAACTCTGAAATTTCGATTTTCTCAAATTTTAGGTGTGATATGCTGATATATTTTCAGGAGTTCTTGGCTTGTTATTGGTCTCAAATGATAGCACAAGCTTGGTTTCGTCGAAAACCGCGAAGTTACCGTCTCTGTGCTGCCTTTTTTATTAACAAAAAATTTTTAATCTGAAAATTTAAGTTTTCTCAAATTTCAGGTGTGATATGCTGATATATTTTCAGGAGTTATTGGCTTGTTATTGGTCTCAAATGATAGCTTAAGCTTAGAGTAGTTCAAAACCGCGGAGTTCCTTGCTCTGAGTTTACTTATGTTCTGCGAAAAAATAAGTTTGAAATATCGATTTTCTCATATTTCAGGTGTGATATGCTGATATATTTTCAGGAGTTCTAGGCTTGCTTTTAGTCTTTAATGATAGCTCATGCTTAGATTAGTTCAAAACCGCGGAGTTCCCGTCTCTGTGCTGCCTTTTTTATTACGAAAAATTTTTACTCTGAAAATTTAAATTTTCTCAAATTTCAGGTGCGATATGCTGATATATTTTCAGGAGTTCTAGGCTTGATTTTAGTCTTAAATGATAGCTCATGCTTAGATTAGTTCAAAACCACGGAGTTTTCGTCTCTGTGCTGCCTTTTTCGTAACGAAAAAAATTAACTCTGAAATTTCGATTTTCTCAAACTTTAGGTGTGATATGCTGATATATTTTCAGGAGTTCTTGGCTTGTTATTGGTCTCAAATAATAGCACAAGCTTGGTTTCGTCGAAAACCGCGAAGTTCCCGTCTCTGTGCTGCCTTTTTTATTACCAAAAAATGTTTATTCTGAAAATTTAAGTTTTTTCAAAGTTCAGGTGTGATATGCTGATATATTTTCAGGATTTATTGGCTTGTTATTGGTTTCAAATGATAGCTTAAGCTTGGTTTCGTCCAAAACCGCGGAGTTCATGGCTCTGAGTTTACTTATGTTCTGCGAAAAAATAAGTTTGAAATATCGATTTTCTCATATTTCAGGTGTGATATGCTGATATATTTTCAGGAGTTCTAGGCTTGCTTTTGGTCTCAAACGATAGCTCATGCTTGGTTTCGTACAAAACCGCGTAGTTCCTGGCTCTGACTGTACTTATGTTCTATGAAAAAAATAAGTCTGAAATTTCGATTTTCTCAAATTTAAGATGTGATATGCTGATATATTTTCAGGAATTTGTGGCTTGTTTTTAGTCTCAAACGATAGCTTATGCTCGGTTACGTACAAAACCTTGCAGTTCCTGGCTCTGCGCTGCCTTTTTATATTACGAAAAAAATTACTCTGTAATTTAGATTTTCTCAAATTTCAGGTGTGATAAGCTGATATATTTTCAGGAGTTCTAGGCGTTTTTTTGGTCTTAAGCGACGCAGTTCCAGGCTCTGTACTGCCTTTTTTATAACGAAAAAATTTTAATCTGAAAATTTAAATTTTCTCAAACTTCAGGTGTGATATGCTGATATATTTTCAGGAGTTCCTGGCTTGTTATTGGTCTCAAATGATAGATCAAGCTTGGTTTCGTACAAAACCGCGGAGTTGCTGTCTCTGTGCTGCCTTTTTTATTACGAAAAAAATTTACTCTGACAATTTAAATTTTCTCAAACTTCAGGTGCGATATGCTGATATATTTTCAGGAGTTTATGGCTTGTTTTTAGTCTTAAATGATAGCTTATGCTTAGATTAGTTCAAAACCGCGGAGTTCCCGTCTCTGTACTCCCTTTTTTGTAACGAAAAAAATTAACTCTGAAATTTCGATTTTCTCAAATTTTAGGTGTGATATGCTGAGATATTTTCAGGAGTTCTAGGATTGTTTTTAGTCTTAAATGATAGATCATGCTTAGATTAGTTCAATACCGCGGAGTTCCCGTCTCTGTTCAGCCTTTTTTGTAACGAAAAAAATTAACCCTGAAATTTCGATTTTCTCAAATTTTAGGTGTGATATGCTGATATATTTTCAGGAGTTCCTGGCTTGTTATTGGTCTCAAATGATAGCTCAAGCTTGGTTTCGTACAAAACCGCGGAGTTGCTGTCTCTGTGCTGCCTTTTTTATTACGAAAAAAATTTACTCTGACAATTCAAATTTTCTCAAACTTCAGGTGCGATATGCTGATATATTTTCAGGAGTTTATGGCTTGTTTTTAGTCTTAAATGATAGCTTATGCTTAGATTAGTTCAAAACCGCGGAGTTCCCGTCTCTGTACTCCCTTTTTTGTAACGAAAAAAATTAACTCTGAAATTTCGATTTTCTCAAATTTTAGGTGTGATATGCTGAGATATTTTCAGGAGTTCTAGGATTGTTTTTAGTCTTAAATGATAGATCATGCTTAGATTATTTCAATACCGCGGAGTTCCCGTCTCTGTTCAGCCTTTTTTGTAACGAAAAAAATTAACCCTGAAATTTCGATTTTCTCAAATTTTAGGTGTGATATGCTGATATATTAACAGGAGTTCTTGGCTTGTGATTGGTTTCAAATGATAGCACAAGCCTGGTTTCGTTCAAAACCGCGGAGGTCCCGTCTCTGTGCTGCCTTTTTTATTACGAAAAAATTTTACTCTGAAAATTTAAATTTTCTCAAATTTCAGGTGCGATATGCTGATATATTTTCAGGAGTTCTAGGCTTGATTTTAGTCTTAAATGATAGCTCATGCTTAGATTAGTTCAAAACCACGGAGTTCCCGTCTCTGTGCTGCCTTTTTCGTAACGAAAAAAATTAACTCTGAAATTTCGATTTTCTCAAACTTTAGGTGTGATATGCTGATATATTTTCAGGAGTTCTTGGCTTGTTATTAGTCTCAAATACTAGCACAAGCTTGGTTTCGTCGAAAACCGCGAAGTTCCCGTCTCTGTGCTGCCTTTTTTATTACCAAAAAATTTTTATTCTGAAAATTTAAGTTTCCTCAAATTTCAGGTGTGATATGCTGATATATTTTCAGGATTTATTGGCTTGTTATTGGTTTCAAATGATAGCTTAAGCTTGGTTTCGTCCAAAACCGCGGAGTTCCTGGCTCTGAGTTTACTTATGTTCTGCGAAAAAATAAGTTTGAAATATCGATTTTCTCATATTTCAGGTGTGATATGCTGATATATTTTCAGGAGTTCTTGGCTTGTCATTGGTCTCAAATGATAGCTCAAGCTTGGTTCCGTCCAAAACCGCGGAGTTCCCGTCTCTGTGCTGCCTTTTTTATTACGAAAAAATTTTATTCTGAAAATTTAAATTTTCTTAAATTTCAGGTGTGATATGCTGATATATTTTCAGGAGTTTATGGCTTGTTTTTAGTCTTAAATGATAGCTCATGCTTAGATTAGTTCAAAACCGCGGAGTTCCTGTCTCTGTGCTGCCTTTTTTGTAACGAAAAAAATTAACTCTGAAATTTCGATTTTCTCAAATTTTAGGTGTGATATGCTGATATATTTTCAGGAGTTCTTGGCTTGTTATTGGTCTCAAATGATAGCACAAGCTTGGTTTCGTCGAAAACCGCGAAGTTACCGTCTCTGTGCTGCCTTTTTAATTAACAAAAAATTTTTATTCTGAAAATTTAAGTTTTCTCAAATTTCAGGTGTGATATGCTGATATATTTTCAGGAGTTATTGGCTTGTTATTGGTCTCAAATGATAGCTTAAGCTTAGAGTAGTTCAAAACCGCGGAGTTCCTGGCTCTGAGTTTACTTATGTTCTGTGAAAAAATAAGTTTGAAATATCGATTTTCTCATATTTCAGGTGTGATATGCTGATATATTTTCAGGAGTTCTAGGCTTGCTTTTAGTCTTTAATGATAGCTCATGCTTAGATTAGTTCAAAACCGCGGAGTTCCCGTCTCTGTGCTGCCTTTTTTATTACGAAAAAATTTTAATCTGAAAATTTAAATTTTCTCAAATTTCAGGTGCGATATGCTGATATATTTTCAGGAGTTCTAGGCTTGATTTTAGTCTTAAATGATAGCTCATGCTTAGATTAGTTCAAAACCACGGAGTTCCCGTCTCTGTGCTGCCTTTTTCGTAACGAAAAAAATTAACTCTGAAATTTCGATTTTCTCAAAGTTTAGGTGTGATATGCTGATATATTTTCAGGAGTTCTTGGCTTGTTATTAGTCTCAAATAATAGCACAAGCTTGGTTTCGTCGAAAACCGCGAAGTTCCCGTCTCTATGCTGCCTTTTTTATTACCAAAAAATTTTTATTCTGAAAATTTAAGTTTTCTCAAATTTCAGGTGTGATATGCTGATATATTTTCAGGATTTATTGGCTTGTTATTGGTTTCAAATGATAGCTTAAGCTTGGTTTCGTCCAAAACCGCGGAGTTCCTGGCTCTGAGTTTACTTATGTTCTGCGAAAAAATAAGTTTGAAATATCGATTTTCTCATATTTCAGGTGTGATATGCTGATATATTTTCAGGAGTTCTTGGCTTGTCATTGGTCTCAAATGATAGCTCAAGCTTGGTTCCGTCCAAAACCGCGGAGTTCCCGTCTCTGTGCTGCCTTTTTTATTACGAAAAAATTTTATTCTGAAAATTTAAATTTTCTTAAATTTCAGGTGTGATATGCTGATATATTTTCAGGAGTTTATGGCTTGTTTTTAGTCTTAAATGATAGCTCATGCTTAGATTAGTTCAAAACCGCGGAGTTCCTGTCTCTGTGCTGCCTTTTTTGTAACGAAAAAAATTAACTCTGAAATTTCGATTTTCTCAAATTTTAGGTGTGATATGCTGATATATTTTCAGGAGTTCTTGGCTTGTTATTGGTCTCAAATGATAGCACAAGCTTGGTTTCGTCGAAAACCGCGAAGTTACCGTCTCTGTGCTGCCTTTTTTATTAACAAAAAATTTTTATTCTGAAAATTTAAGTTTTCTCAAATTTCAGGTGTGATATGCTGATATATTTTCAGGAGTTATTGGCTTGTTATTGGTCTCAAATGATAGCTTAAGCTTAGAGTAGTTCAAAACCGCGGAGTTCCTGGCTCTGAGTTTACTTATGTTCTGCGAAAAAATAAGTTTGAAATATCGATTTTCTCATATTTCAGGTGTGATATGCTGATATATTTTCAGGAGTTCTAGGCTTGCTTTTATTCTTTAATGATAGCTCATGCTTAGATTAGTTCAAAACCGCGGCGTTCCCGTCTCTGTGCTGCCTTTTTTATTACGAAAAAATTTTACTCTGAAAATTTAAATTTTCTCAAATTTCAGGTGCGATATGCTGATATATTTTCAGGAGTTCTAGGCTTGATTTTAGTCTTAAATGATAGCTCATGCTTAGATTAGTTCAAAACCACGGAGTTCCCGTCTCTGTGCTGCCTTTTTCGTAACGAAAAAAATTAACTCTGAAATTTCGATTTTCTCAAACTTTAGGTGTGATATGCTGATATATTTTCAGGAGTTCTTGTCTTGTTATTAGTCTCAAATAATAGCACAAGCTTGGTTTCGTCGAAAACCGCGAAACTCCCGTCTCTGTGCTGCCTTTTTTATTACCAAAAAATTTTTATTCTGAAAATTTAAGTTTTCTCAAATTTCAGGTGTGATATGCTGATATATTTTCAGGATTTATTGGCTTGTTATTGGTTTCAAATGATAGCTTAAGCTTGGTTTCGTCCAAAACCGCGGAGTTCCTGGCTCTGAGTTTACTTATGTTCTGCGAAAAAATAAGTTTGAAATATCGATTTTCTCATATTTCAGGTGTGATATGCTGATATATTTTCAGGAGTTCTTGGCTTGTCATTGGTCTCAAATGATAGCTCAAGCTTGGTTATGTCCAAAACCGCGGAGTTCCCGTCTCTGTGCTGCCTTTTTTATTACGAAAAAATTTTATTCTGAAAATTTAAATTTTCTTAAATTTCAGGTGTGATATGCTGATATATTTTCAGGAGTTTATGGCTTGTTTTTAGTCTTAAATGATAGCTCATGCTTAGATTAGTTCAAAACCGCGGAGTTCCTGTCTCTGTGCTGCCTTTTTTGTAACGAAAAAAATTAACTCTGAAATTTCGATTTTCTCAAATTTTAGGTGTGATATGCTGATATATTTTCAGGAGTTCTTGGCTTGTTATTGGTCTCAAATGATAGCACAAGCTTGGTTTCGTCGAAAACCGCGAAGTTACCGTCTCTGTGCTGCCTTTTTTATTAACAAAAAATTTTTAATCTGAAAATTTAAGTTTTCTCAAATTTCAGGTGTGATATGCTGATATATTTTCAGGAGTTATTGGCTTGTTATTGGTCTCAAATGATAGCTTAAGCTTAGAGTAGTTCAAAACCGCGGAGTTCCTGGCTCTGAGTTTACTTATGTTCTGCGAAAAAATAAGTTTGAAATATCGATTTTCTCATATTTCAGGTGTGATATGCTGATATATTTTCAGGAGTTCTAGGCTTGCTTTTAGTCTTTAATGATAGCTCATGCTTAGATTAGTTCAAAACCGCGGAGTTCCCGTCTCTGTGCTGCCTTTTTTATTACGAAAAATTTTTACTCTGAAAATTTAAATTTTCTCAAATTTCAGGTGCGATATGCTGATATATTTTCAGGAGTTCTAGGCTTGATTTTAGTCTTAAATGATAGCTCATGCTTAGATTAGTTCAAAACCACGGAGTTTTCGTCTCTGTGCTGCCTTTTTCGTAACGAAAAAAATTAACTCTGAAATTTCGATTTTCTCAAACTTTAGGTGTTATATGCTGATATATTTTCAGGAGTTCTTGGCTTGTTATTGGTCTCAAATAATAGCACAAGCTTGGTTTCGTCGAAAACCGCGAAGTTCCCGTCTCTGTGCTGCCTTTTTTATTACCAAAAAATGTTTATTCTGAAAATTTAAGTTTTTTCAAAGTTCAGGTGTGATATGCTGATATATTTTCAGGATTTATTGGCTTGTTATTGGTTTCAAATGATAGCTTAAGCTTGGTTTCGTCCAAAACCGCGGAGATCCTGGCTCTGAGTTTACTTATGTTCTGCGAAAAAATAAGTTTGAAATATCGATTTTCTCATATTTCAGGTGTGATATGCTGATATATTTTCAGGAGTTCTAGGCTTGCTTTTGGTCTCAAACGATAGCTCATGCTTGGTTTCGTACAAAACCGCGTAGTTCCTGGCTCTGACTGTACTTATGTTCTATGAAAAAAATAAGTCTGAAATTTCGATTTTCTCAAATTTAAGATGTGATATGCTGATATATTTTCAGGAATTTGTGGCTTGTTTTTAGTCTCAAACGATAGCTTATGCTCGGTTACGTACAAAACCTTGCAGTTCCTGGCTCTGCGCTGCCTTTTTATATTACGAAAAAAATTACTCTGTAATTTAGATTTTCTCAAATTTCAGGTGTGATAAGCTGATATATTTTCAGGAGTTCTAGGCGTTTTTTTGGTCTTAAGCGACGCAGTTCCAGGCTCTGTACTGCCGTTTTTATAACGAAAAAATTTTAATCTGAAAATTTAAATTTTCTCAAACTTCAGGTGTGTTATGCTGATATATTTTCAGGAGTTCCTGGCTTGTTATTGGTCTCAAATGATAGATCAAGCTTGGTTTCGTACAAAACCGCGGAGTTGCTGTCTCTGTGCTGCCTTTTTTATTACGAAAAAAATTTACTCTGACAATTTAAATTTTCTCAAACTTCAGGTGCGATATGCTGATATATTTTCAGGAGTTTATGGCTTGTTTTTAGTCTTAAATGATAGCTTATGCTTAGATTAGTTCAAAACCGCGGAGTTCCCGTCTCTGTACTCCCTTTTTTGTAACGAAAAAAATTAACTCTGAAATTTCGATTTTCTCAAATTTTAGGTGTGATATGCTGAGATATTTTCAGGAGTTCTAGGATTGTTTTTAGTCTTAAATGATAGATCATGCTTAGATTAGTTCAATACCGCGGAGTTCCCGTCTCTGTTCAGCCTTTTTTGTAACGAAAAAAATTAACCCTGAAATTTCGATTTTCTCAAATTTTAGGTGTGATATGCTGATATATTAACAGGAGTTCTTGGCTTGTGATTGGTTTCAAATGATAGCACAAGCCTGGTTTCGTTCAAAACCGCGGAGGTCCCGTCTCTGTGCTGCCTTTTTTATTACGAAAAAATTTTACTCTGAAAATTTAAATTTTCTCAAATTTCAGGTGCGATATGCTGATATATTTTCAGGAGTTCTAGGCTTGATTTTAGTCTTAAATGATAGCTCATGCTTAGATTATATCAAAACCACGGAGTTCCCGTCTCTGTGCTGCCTTTTTCGTAACGAAAAAAATTAACTCTGAAATTTCGATTTTCTCAAATTTTAGGTGTGATATGCTGATATATTTTCAGGAGTTCTTGGCTTGTTATTAGTCTCAAATAATAGCACAAGCTTGGTTTCGTCGAAAACCGCGAAGTTCCCGTCTCTGTGCTGCCTTTTTTATTACCAAAAAATTTTTATTCTGAAAATTTAAGTTTTCTCAAATTTCAGGTGTGATATGCTGATATATTTTCAGGATTTATTGGCTTGTTATTGGTTTCAAATGATAGCTTAAGCTTGGTTTCGTCCAAAACCGCGGAGTTCCTGGCTCTGAGTTTACTTATGTTCTGCGAAAAAATAAGTTTGAAATATCGATTTTCTCATATTTCAGGTGTGATATGCTGATATATTTTCAGGAGTTCTTGGCTTGTCATTGGTCTCAAATGATAGCTCAAGCTTGGTTCCGTCCAAAACCGCGGAGTTCCCGTCTCTGTGCTGCCTTTTTTATTACGAAAAAATTTTATTCTGAAAATTTAAATTTTCTTAAATTTCAGGTGTGATATGCTGATATATTTTCAGGAGTTTATGGCTTGTTTTTAGTCTTAAATGATAGCTCATGCTTAGATTAGTTCAAAACCGCGGAGTTCCTGTCTCTGTGCTGCCTTTTTTGTAACGAAAAAAATTAACTCTGAAATTTCGATTTTCTCAAATTTTAGGTGTGATATGCTGATATATTTTCAGGAGTTCTTGGCTTGTTATTGGTCTCAAATGATAGCACAAGCTTGGTTTCGTCGAAAACCGCGAAGTTACCGTCTCTGTGCTGCCTTTTTTATTAACAAAAAATTTTTATTCTGAAAATTTAAGTTTTCTCAAATTTCAGGTGTGATATGCTGATATATTTTCAGGAGTTATTGGCTTGTTATTGGTCTCAAATGATAGCTTAAGCTTAGAGTAGTTCAAAACCGCGGAGTTCCTGGCTCTGAGTTTACTTATGTTCTGCGAAAAAATAAGTTTGAAATATCGATTTTCTCATATTTCAGGTGTGATATGCTGATATATTTTCAGGAGTTCTAGGCTTGCTTTTATTCTTTAATGATAGCTCATGCTTAGATTAGTTCAAAACCGCGGCGTTCCCGTCTCTGTGCTGCCTTTTTTATTACGAAAAAATTTTACTCTGAAAATTTAAATTTTCTCAAATTTCAGGTGCGATATGCTGATATATTTTCAGGAGTTCTAGGCTTGATTTTAGTCTTAAATGATAGCTCATGCTTAGATTAGTTCAAAACCACGGAGTTCCCGTCTCTGTGCTGCCTTTTTCGTAACGAAAAAAATTAACTCTGAAATTTCGATTTTCTCAAACTTTAGGTGTGATATGCTGATATATTTTCAGGAGTTCTTGTCTTGTTATTAGTCTCAAATAATAGCACAAGCTTGGTTTCGTCGAAAACCGCGAAACTCCCGTCTCTGTGCTGCCTTTTTTATTACCAAAAAATTTTTATTCTGAAAATTTAAGTTTTCTCAAATTTCAGGTGTGATATGCTGATATATTTTCAGGATTTATTGGCTTGTTATTGGTTTCAAATGATAGCTTAAGCTTGGTTTCGTCCAAAACCGCGGAGTTCCTGGCTCTGAGTTTACTTATGTTCTGCGAAAAAATAAGTTTGAAATATCGATTTTCTCATATTTCAGGTGTGATATGCTGATATATTTTCAGGAGTTCTTGGCTTGTCATTGGTCTCAAATGATAGCTCAAGCTTGGTTATGTCCAAAACCGCGGAGTTCCCGTCTCTGTGCTGCCTTTTTTATTACGAAAAAATTTTATTCTGAAAATTTAAATTTTCTTAAATTTCAGGTGTGATATGCTGATATATTTTCAGGAGTTTATGGCTTGTTTTTAGTCTTAAATGATAGCTCATGCTTAGATTAGTTCAAAACCGCGGAGTTCCTGTCTCTGTGCTGCCTTTTTTGTAACGAAAAAAATTAACTCTGAAATTTCGATTTTCTCAAATTTTAGGTGTGATATGCTGATATATTTTCAGGAGTTCTTGGCTTGTTATTGGTCTCAAATGATAGCACAAGCTTGGTTTCGTCGAAAACCGCGAAGTTACCGTCTCTGTGCTGCCTTTTTTATTAACAAAAAATTTTTAATCTGAAAATTTAAGTTTTCTCAAATTTCAGGTGTGATATGCTGATATATTTTCAGGAGTTATTGGCTTGTTATTGGTCTCAAATGATAGCTTAAGCTTAGAGTAGTTCAAAACCGCGGAGTTCCTGGCTCTGAGTTTACTTATGTTCTGCGAAAAAATAAGTTTGAAATATCGATTTTCTCATATTTCAGGTGTGATATGCTGATATATTTTCAGGAGTTCTAGGCTTGCTTTTAGTCTTTAATGATAGCTCATGCTTAGATTAGTTCAAAACCGCGGAGTTCCCGTCTCTGTGCTGCCTTTTTTATTACGAAAAATTTTTACTCTGAAAATTTAAATTTTCTCAAATTTCAGGTGCGATATGCTGATATATTTTCAGGAGTTCTAGGCTTGATTTTAGTCTTAAATGATAGCTCATGCTTAGATTAGTTCAAAACCACGGAGTTTTCGTCTCTGTGCTGCCTTTTTCGTAACGAAAAAAATTAACTCTGAAATTTCGATTTTCTCAAACTTTAGGTGTTATATGCTGATATATTTTCAGGAGTTCTTGGCTTGTTATTGGTCTCAAATAATAGCACAAGCTTGGTTTCGTCGAAAACCGCGAAGTTCCCGTCTCTGTGCTGCCTTTTTTATTACCAAAAAATGTTTATTCTGAAAATTTAAGTTTTTTCAAAGTTCAGGTGTGATATGCTGATATATTTTCAGGATTTATTGGCTTGTTATTGGTTTCAAATGATAGCTTAAGCTTGGTTTCGTCCAAAACCGCGGAGATCCTGGCTCTGAGTTTACTTATGTTCTGCGAAAAAATAAGTTTGAAATATCGATTTTCTCATATTTCAGGTGTGATATGCTGATATATTTTCAGGAGTTCTAGGCTTGCTTTTGGTCTCAAACGATAGCTCATGCTTGGTTTCGTACAAAACCGCGTAGTTCCTGGCTCTGACTGTACTTATGTTCTATGAAAAAAATAAGTCTGAAATTTCGATTTTCTCAAATTTAAGATGTGATATGCTGATATATTTTCAGGAATTTGTGGCTTGTTTTTAGTCTCAAACGATAGCTTATGCTCGGTTACGTACAAAACCTTGCAGTTCCTGGCTCTGCGCTGCCTTTTTATATTACGAAAAAAATTACTCTGTAATTTAGATTTTCTCAAATTTCAGGTGTGATAAGCTGATATATTTTCAGGAGTTCTAGGCGTTTTTTTGGTCTTAAGCGACGCAGTTCCAGGCTCTGTACTGCCGTTTTTATAACGAAAAAATTTTAATCCGAAAATTTAAATTTTCTCAAACTTCAGGTGTGATATGCTGATATATTTTCAGGAGTTCCTGGCTTGTTATTGGTCTCAAATGATAGATCAAGCTTGGTTTCGTACAAAACCGCGGAGTTGCTGTCTCTGTGCTGCCTTTTTTATTACGAAAAAAATTTACTCTGACAATTTAAATTTTCTCAAACTTCAGGTGCGATATGCTGATATATTTTCAGGAGTTTATGGCTTGTTTTTAGTCTTAAATGATAGCTTATGCTTAGATTAGTTCAAAACCGCGGAGTTCCCGTCTCTGTACTCCCTTTTTTGTAACGAAAAAAATTAACTCTGAAATTTCGATTTTCTCAAATTTTAGGTGTGATATGCTGAGATATTTTCAGGAGTTCTAGGATTGTTTTTAGTCTTAAATGATAGATCATGCTTAGATTAGTTCAATACCGCGGAGTTCCCGTCTCTGTTCAGCCTTTTTTGTAACGAAAAAAATTAACCCTGAAATTTCGATTTTCTCAAATTTTAGGTGTGATATGCTGATATATTAACAGGAGTTCTTGGCTTGTGATTGGTTTCAAATGATAGCACAAGCCTGGTTTCGTTCAAAACCGCGGAGGTCCCGTCTCTGTGCTGCCTTTTTTATTACGAAAAAATTTTACTCTGAAAATTTAAATTTTCTCAAATTTCAGGTGCGATATGCTGATATATTTTCAGGAGTTCTAGGCTTGATTTTAGTCTTAAATGATAGCTCATGCTTAGATTATATCAAAACCACGGAGTTCCCGTCTCTGTGCTGCCTTTTTCGTAACGAAAAAAATTAACTCTGAAATTTCGATTTTCTCAAATTTTAGGTGTGATATGCTGATATATTTTCAGGAGTTCTTGGCTTGTTATTAGTCTCAAATAATAGCACAAGCTTGGTTTCGTCGAAAACCGCGAAGTTCCCGTCTCTGTGCTGCCTTTTTTATTACCAAAAAATTTTTATTCTGAAAATTTAAGTTTTCTCAAATTTCAGGTGTGATATGCTGATATATTTTCAGGATTTATTGGCTTGTTATTGGTTTCAAATGATAGCTTAAGCTTGGTTTCGTCCAAAACCGCGGAGTTCCTGGCTCTTAGTTTACTTATGTTCTGCGAAAAAATAAGTTTGAAATATCGATTTTCTCATATTTCAGGTGTGATATGCTGATATATTTTCAGGAGTTCTTGGCTTGTCATTGGTCTCAAATGATAGCTCAAGCTTGGTTCCGTCCAAAACCGCGGAGATCCCGTCTCTGTGCTGCCTTTTTTATTACGAAAAAATTTTATTTTGAAAATTTAAATTTTCTTAAATTTCAGGTGTGATATGCTGATATATTTTCAGGAGTTTATGGCTTGTTTTTAGTCTTAAATGATAGCTCATGCTTAGATTAGTTCAAAACCGCGGAGTTCCTGTCTCTGTGCTGCCTTTTTTGTAACGAAAAAAATTAACTCTGAAATTTCGATTTTCTCAAATTTTAGGTGTGATATGCTGATATATTTTCAGGAGTTCTTGGCTTGTTATTGGTCTCAAATGATAGCACAAGCTTGGTTTCGTCGAAAACCGCGAAGTTACCGTCTCTGTGCTGCCTTTTTTATTAACAAAAAATTTTTATTCTGAAAATTTAAGTTTTCTCAAATTTCAGGTGTGATATGCTGATATATTTTCAGGAGTTATTGGCTTGTTATTGGTCTCAAATGATAGCTTAAGCTTAGAGTAGTTCAAAACCGCGGAGTTCCTGGCTCTGAGTTTACTTATGTTCTGCGAAAAAATAAGTTTGAAATATCGATTTTCTCATATTTCAGGTGTGATATGCTGATATATTTTCAGGAGTTCTAGGCTTGCTTTTAGTCTTTAATGATAGCTCATGCTTAGATTAGTTCAAAACCGCGGAGTTCCCGTCTCTGTGCTGCCTTTTTTATTACGAAAAAATTTTACTCTGAAAATTTAAATTTTCTCAAATTTCAGGTGCGATATGCTGATATATTTTCAGGAGTTCTAGGCTTGATTTTAGTCTTAAATGATAGCTCATGCTTAGATTAGTTCAAAACCACGGAGTTCCCGTCTCTGTGCTGCTTTTTCGTAACGAAAAAAATTAACTCTGAAATTTCGATTTTCTCAAACTTTAGGTGTGATATGCTGATATATTTTCAGGAGTTCTTGGCTTGTCATTGGTCTCAAATGATAGCTCAAGCTTGGTTCCGTCCAAAACCGCGGAGTTCCCGTCTCTGTGCTGCCTTTTTTATTACGAAAAAATTTTATTCTGAAAATTTAAATTTTCTTAAATTTCAGGTGTGATATGCTGATATATTTTCAGGAGTTTATGGCTTGTTTTTAGTCTTAAATGATAGCTCATGCTTAGATTAGTTCAAAACCGCGGAGTTCCTGTCTCTGTGCTGCCTATTTGTAACGAAAAAAATTAACTCTGAAATTTCGATTTTCTCAAATTTTAGGTATGATATGCTGATATATTTTCAGGAGTTCTTGGCTTGTTATTGGTCTCAAATGATAGCACAAGCTTGGTTTCGTCGAAAACCGCGAAGTTACCGTCTCTGTGCTGCCTTTTTTATTAACAAAAAATTTTTATTCTGAAAATTTAAGTTTTCTCAAATTTCAGGTGTGATATGCTGATATATTTTCAGGAGTTATTGGCTTGTTATTGGTCTGAAATGATAGCTTAAGCTTAGAGTAGTTCAAAACCGCGGAGTTCCTGGCTCTGAGTTTACTTATGTTCTGCGAAAAAATAAGTTTGAAATATCGATTTTCTCATATTTCAGGTGTGATATGCTGATATATTTTCAGGAGTTCTAGGCTTGCTTTTAGTCTTTAATGATAGCTCATGCTTAGATTAGTTCAAAACCGCGGAGTTCCCGTCTCTGTGCTGCCTTTTTTATTACGAAAAAATTTTACTCTGAAAATTTAAATTTTCTCAAATTTCAGGTGCGATATGCTGATATATTTTCAGGAGTTCTAGGCTTGATTTTAGTCTTAAATGATAGCTCATGCTTAGATTAGTACAAAACCCTGGAGTTCCCGTCTCTGTGCTGCCTTTTTCGTAACGAAAAAAATTAACTCTGAAATTTCGATTTTCTCAAACTTTAGGTGTGATATGCTGATATATTTTCAGGAGTTCTTGGCTTGTTATTAGTCTCAAATAATAGCACAAGCTTGGTTTCGTCGAAAACCGCGAAGTTCCCGTCTCTGTGCTGCCTTTTTTATTACCAAAAAATTTTTATTCTTAAAATTTAAGTTTTCTCAAATTTCAGGTGTGATATGCTGATATATTTTCAGGATTTATTGGCTTGTTATTGGTTTCAAATGATAGCTTAAGCTTGGTTTCGTCCAAAACCGCGGAGTTCCTGGCTCTGAGTTTTCTTATGTTCTGCGAAAAAATAAGTTTGAAATATCGATTTTCTCATATTTCAGGTGTGATATGCTGATATATTTTCAGGAGTTCTTGGCTTGTCATTGGTCTCAAATGATAGCTCAAGCTTGGTTCCGTCCAAAACCGCGGAGTTCCCGTCTCTGTGCTGCCTTTTTTATTACGAAAAAATTTTATTCTGAAAATTTAAATTTTCTTAAATTTCAGGTGTGATATGCTGATATATTTTCAGGAGTTTATGGCTTGTTTTTAGTCTTAAATGATAGTTCATGCTTAGATTAGTTCAAAACCGCGGAGTTCCTGTCTCTGTGCTGCCTTTTTTGTAACGAAAAAAATTAACTCTGAAATTTCGATTTTCTCAAATTTTAGGTGTGATATGCTGATATATTTTCAGGAGTTCTTGGCTTGTTATTGGTCTCAAATGATAGCACAAGCTTGGTTTCGTCGAAAACCGCGAAGTTACCGTCTCTGTGCTGCCTTTTTTATTAACAAAAAATGTTTAATCTGAAAATTTAAGTTTTCTCAAATTTCAGGTGTGATATGCTGATATATTTTCAGGAGTTATTGGCTTGTTATTGGTCTCAAATGATAGCTTAAGCTTAGAGTAGTTCAAAACCGCGGAGTTCCTGGCTCTGAGTTTACTTATGTTCTGCGAAAAAATAAGTTTGAAATATCGATTTTCTCATATTTCAGGTGTGATATGCTGATATATTTTCAGGAGTTCTAGGCTTGCTTTTAGTCTTTAATGATAGCTCATGCTTAGATTAGTTCAAAACCGCGGAGTTCCCGTCTCTGTGCTGCCTTTTTTATTACGAAAAATTTTTACTCTGAAAATTTAAATTTTCTCAAATTTCAGGTGCGATATGCTGATATATTTTCAGGAGTTCTAGGCTTGATTTTAGTCTTAAATGATAGCTCATGCTTAGATTAGTTCAAAACCACGGAGTTTTCGTCTCTGTGCTGCCTTTTTCGTAACGAAAAAAATTAACTCTGAAATTTCGATTTTCTCAAATTTTAGGTGTGATATGCTGATATATTTTCAGGAGTTCTTGGCTTGTTATTGGTCTCAAATGATAGCACAAGCTTGGTTTCGTCGAAAACCGCGAAGTTACCGTCTCTGTGCTGCCTTTTTTATTAACAAAAAATGTTTAATCTGAAAATTTAAGTTTTCTCAAATTTCAGGTGTGATATGCTGATATATTTTCAGGAGTTATTGGCTTGTTATTGGTCTCAAATGATAGCTTAAGCTTAGAGTAGTTCAAAACCGCGGAGTTCCTGGCTCTGAGTTTACTTATGTTCTGCGAAAAAATAAGTTTGAAATATCGATTTTCTCATATTTCAGGTGTGATATGCTGATATATTTTCAGGAGTTCTAGGCTTGCTTTTAGTCTTTAATGATAGCTCATGCTTAGATTAGTTCAAAACCGCGGAGTTCCCGTCTCTGTGCTGCCTTTTTTATTACGAAAAATTTTTACTCTGAAAATTTAAATTTTCTCAAATTTCAGGTGCGATATGCTGATATATTTTCAGGAGTTCTAGGCTTGATTTTAGTCTTAAATGATAGCTCATGCTTAGATTAGTTCAAAACCACGGAGTTTTCGTCTCTGTGCTGCCTTTTTCGTAACGAAAAAAATTAACTCTGAAATTTCGATTTTCTCAAACTTTAGGTGTGATATGCTGATATATTTTCAGGAGTTCTTGGCTTGTTATTGGTCTCAAATAATAGCACAAGCTTGGTTTCGTCGAAAACCGCGAAGTTCCCGTCTCTGTGCTGCCTTTTTTATTACCAAAAAATGTTTATTCTGAAAATTTAAGTTTTCTCAAAGTTCAGGTGTGATATGCTGATATATTTTCAGGAGTTATTGGCTTGTTATTGGTCTCAAATGATAGCATAAGCTTGGTTTCGTCCAAAACCGCGAAGTTCCTGGCTCTGAGTTTAATTATGTTCTGCGAAAAAATAAGTTTGAAATATCGATTTTCTCATATTTCAGGTGTGATATGCTGATATATTTTCAGGAGTTCTAGGCTTGCTTTTGGTCTCAAACGATAGCTCATGCTTGGTTTCGTACAAAACCGCGTAGTTCCTGGCTCTGACTGTACTTATGTTCTATGAAAAAAATAAGTCTGAAATTTCGATTTTCTCAAATTTAAGATGTGATATGCTGATATATTTTCAGGAATTTGTGGCTTGTTTTTAGTCTCAAACGATAGCTTATGCTCGGTTACGTACAAAACCTTGCAGTTCCTGGCTCTGCGCTGCCTTTTTATATTACGAAAAAAATTACTCTGTAATTTAGATTTTCTCAAATTTCAGGTGTGATAAGCTGATATATTTTCAGGAGTTCTAGGCGTTTTTTTGGTCTTAAGCGACGCAGTTCCAGGCTCTGTACTGCCATTTTTATAACGAAAAAATTTTAATCTGAAAATTTAAATTTTCTCAAACTTCAGGTGTGATATGCTGATATATTTTCAGGAGTTCCTGGCTTGTTATTGGTCTCAAATGATAGCTCAAGCTTGGTTTCGTACAAAACCGCGGAGTTGCTGTCTCTGTGCTGCCTTTTTTATTACGAAAAAAATTTACTCTGACAATTCAAATTTTCTCAAACTTCAGGTGCGATATGCTGATATATTTTCAGGAGTTTATGGCTTGTTTTTAGTCTTAAATGATAGCTTATGCTTAGATTAGTTCAAAACCGCGGAGTTCCCGTCTCTGTACTCCCTTTTTTGTAACGAAAAAAATTAACTCTGAAATTTCCATTTTCTCAAATTTTAGGTGTGATATGCTGAGATATTTTCAGGAGTTCTAGGATTGTTTTTAGTCTTAAATGATAGATCATGCTTAGATTATTTCAATACCGCGGAGTTCCCGTCTCTGTTCAGCCTTTTTTGTAACGAAAAAAATTAACCCTGAAATTTCGATTTTCTCAAATTTTAGGTGTGATATGCTGATATATTAACAGGAGTTCTTGGCTTGTGATTGGTTTCAAATGATAGCACAAGCCTGGTTTCGTTCAAAACCGCGGAGGTCCCGTCTCTGTGCTGCCTTTTTTATTACGAAAAAATTTTACTCTGAAAATTTAAATTTTCTCAAATTTCAGGTGCGATATGCTGATATATTTTCAGGAGTTCTAGGCTTGATTTTAGTCTTAAATGATAGCTCATGCTTAGATTAGTTCAAAACCACGGAGTTCCCGTCTCTGTGCTGCCTTTTTCGTAACGAAAAAAATTAACTCTGAAATTTCGATTTTCTCAAACTTTAGGTGTGATATGCTGATATATTTTCAGGAGTTCTTGGCTTGTTATTAGTCTCAAATAATAGCACAAGCTTGGTTTCGTCGAAAACCGCGAAGTTCCCGTCTCTGTGCTGCCTTTTTTATTACCAAAAAATTTTTATTCTGAAAATTTAAGTTTTCTCAAATTTCAGGTGTGATATGCTGATATATTTTCAGGATTTATTGGCTTGTTATTGGTTTCAAATGATAGCTTAAGCTTGGTTTCGTCCAAAACCGCGGAGTTCCTGGCTCTGAGTTTACTTATGTTCTGCGAAAAAATAAGTTTGAAATATCGATTTTCTCATATTTCAGGTGTGATATGCTGATATATTTTCAGGAGTTCTTGGCTTGTCATTGGTCTCAAATGATAGCTCAAGCTTGGTTCCGTCCAAAACCGCGGAGTTCCCTTTTCTGTGCTGCCTTTTTTATTACGAAAAAATTTTATTCTGAAAATTTAAATTTTCTTAAATTTCAGGTGTGATATGCTGATATATTTTCAGGAGTTTATGGCTTGTTTTTAGTCTTAAATGATAGCTCATGCTTAGATTAGTTCAAAACCGCGGAGTTCCTGTCTCTGTGCTGCCTTTTTTGTAACGAAAAAAATTAACTCTGAAATTTCGATTTTCTCAAATTTTAGGTGTGATATGCTGATATATTTTCAGGAGTTCTTGGCTTGTTATTGGTCTCAAATGATAGCACAAGCTTGGTTTCGTCGAAAACCGCGAAGTTACCGTCTCTGTGCTGCCTTTTTAATTAACAAAAAATTTTTATTCTGAAAATTTAAGTTTTCTCAAATTTCAGGTGTGATATGCTGATATATTTTCAGGAGTTATTGGCTTGTTATTGGTCTCAAATGATAGCTTAAGCTTAGAGTAGTTCAAAACCGCGGAGTTCCTGGCTCTGAGTTTACTTATGTTCTGTGAAAAATTAAGTTTGAAATATCGATTTTCTCATATTTCAGGTGTGATATGCTGATATATTTTCAGGAGTTCTAGGCTTGATTTTAGTCTTAAATGATAGCTCATGCTTAGATTAGTTCAAAACCACGGAGGTTTCGTCTCTGTGCTGCCTTTTTCGTAACGAAAAAAATTAACTCTGAAATTTCGATTTTCTCAAACTTTAGGTGTTATATGCTGATATATTTTCAGGAGTTCTTGGCTTGTTATTGGTCTCAAATAATAGCACAAGCTTGGTTTCGTCGAAAACCGCGAAGTTCCCGTCTCTGTGCTGCCTTTTTTATTACCAAAAAATGTTTATTCTGAAAATTTAAGTTTTTTCAAAGTTCAGGTGTGATATGCTGATATATTTTCAGGATTTATTGGCTTGTTATTGGTTTCAAATGATAGCTTAAGCTTGGTTTCGTCCAAAACCGCGGAGATCCTGGCTCTGAGTTTACTTATGTTCTGCGAAAAAATAAGTTTGAAATATCGATTTTCTCATATTTCAGGTGTGATATGCTGATATATTTTCAGGAGTTTATGGCTTGTTTTTAGTCTTAAATGATAGCTCATGCTTAGATTATTTCAAAACCGCGGAGTTCCTGTCTCTGTGCTGCCTTTTTTGTAACGAAAAAAATTAACTCTGAAATTTCGATTTTCTCAAATTTTAGGTGTGATATGCTGATATATTTTCAGGAGTTCTTGGCTTGTTATTGGTCTCAAATGATAGCACAAGCTTGGTTTCGTCGAAAACCGCGAAGTTACCGTCTCTGTGCTGCCTTTTTTATTAACAAAAAATTTTTATTCTGAAAATTTAAGTTTTCTCAAATTTCAGGTGTGATATGCTGATATATTTTCAGGAGTTATTGGCTTGTTATTGGTCTCAAATGATAGCTTAAGCTTAGAGTAGTTCAAAACCGCTGAGTTCCTGGCTCTGAGTTTACTTATGTTCTGCGAAAAAATAAGTTTGAAATATCGATTTTCTCATATTTCAGGTGTGATATGCTGATATATTTTCAGGAGTTCTAGGCTTGCTTTTAGTCTTTAATGATAGCTCATGCTTAGATTAGTTCAAAACCGCGGAGTTCCCGTCTCTGTGCTGCCTTTTTTATTACGAAAAAATTTTACTCTGAAAATTTAAATTTTCTCAAATTTCAGGTGCGATATGCTGATATATTTTCAGGAGTTCTAGGCTTGATTTTAGTCTTAAATGATAGCTCATGCTTAGATTAGTTCAAAACCACGGAGTTCCCGTCTCTGTGCTGCCTTTTTCGTAACGAAAAAAATTAACTCTGAAATTTCGATTTTCTCAAACTTTAGGTGTGATATGCTGATATATTTTCAGGAGTTCTTGGCTTGTTATTAGTCTCAAATAATAGCACAAGCTTGGTTTTGTCGAAAACCGCGAAGTTCCCGTCTCTGTGCTGCCTTTTTTATTACCAAAAAATTTTTATTCTGAAAATTTAAGTTTTCTCAAATTTCAGGTGTGATATGCTGATATATTTTCAGGATTTATTGGCTTGTTATTGGTTTCAAATGATAGCTTAAGCTTGGTTTCGTCCAAAACCGCGGAGTTCCTGGCTCTGAGTTTACTTATGTTCTGCGAAAAAATAAGTTTGAAATATCGATTTTCTCATATTTCAGGTGTGATATGCTGATATATTTTCAGGAGTTCTTGGCTTGTCATTGGTCTCAAATGATAGCTCAAGCTTGGTTCCGTCCAAAACCGCGGAGTTCCCGTCTCTGTGCTGCCTTTTTTATTACGAAAAAATTTTATTCTGAAAATTTAAATTTTCTTAAATTTCAGGTGTGATATGCTGATATATTTTCAGGAGTTTATGGCTTGTTTTTAGTCTTAAATGATAGCTCATGCTTAGATTAGTTCAAAACCGCGGAGTTCCTGTCTCTGTGCTGCCTATTTGTAACGAAAAAAATTAACTCTGAAATTTCGATTTTCTCAAATTTTAGGTATGATATGCTGATATATTTTCAGGAGTTCTTGGCTTGTTATTGGTCTCAAATGATAGCACAAGCTTGGTTTCGTCGAAAACCGCGAAGTTACCGTCTCTGTGCTGCCTTTTTTATTAACAAAAAATTTTTATTCTGAAAATTTAAGTTTTCTCAAATTTCAGGTGTGATATGCTGATATATTTTCAGGAGTTATTGGCTTGTTATTGGTCTGAAATGATAGCTTAAGCTTGGTTTCGTCCAAAACCGCGGAGTTCCTGGCTCTGAGTTTACTTATGTTCTGCGAAAAAATAAGTTTGAAATATCGATTTTCTCATATTTCAGGTGTGATATGCTGATATATTTTCAGGAGTTCTAGGCTTGCTTTTAGTCTTTAATGATAGCTCATGCTTAGATTAGTTCAAAACCGCGGAGTTCCCGTCTCTGTGCTGCCTTTTTTATTACGAAAAATTTTTACTCTGAAAATTTAAATTTTCTCAAATTTCAGGTGCGATATGCTGATATATTTTCAGGAGTTCTAGGCTTGATTTTAGTCTTAAATGATAGCTCATGCTTAGATTAGTTCAAAACCACGGAGTTTTCGTCTCTGTGCTGCCTTTTTCGTAACGAAAAAAATTAACTCTGAAATTTCGATTTTCTCAAATTTTAGGTGTGATATGCTGATATATTTTCAGGAGTTCTTGGCTTGTTATTGGTCTCAAATGATAGCACAAGCTTGGTTTCGTCGAAAACCGTGAAGTTACTGCCTCTGTGCTGCCTTTTTTATTAACAAAAAATGTTTAATCTGAAAATTTAAGTTTTCTCAAATTTCAGGTGTGATATGCTGATATATTTTCAGGAGTTATTGGCTTGTTATTGGTCTCAAATGATAGCTTAAGCTTAGAGTAGTTCAAAACCGCGGAGTTCCTGGCTCTGAGTTTACTTATGTTCTGCGAAAAAATAAGTTTGAAATATCGATTTTCTCATATTTCAGGTGTGATATGCTGATATATTTTCAGGAGTTCTAGGCTTGCTTTTAGTCTTTAATGATAGCTCATGCTTAGATTAGTTCAAAACCGCGGAGTTCCCGTCTCTGTGCTGCCTTTTTTATTACGAAAAATTTTTACTCTGAAAATTTAAATTTTCTCAAATTTCAGGTGCGATATGCTGATATATTTTCAGGAGTTCTAGGCTTGATTTTAGTCTTAAATGATAGCTCATGCTTAGATTAGTTCAAAACCACGGAGTTTTCGTCTCTGTGCTGCCTTTTTCGTAACGAAAAAAATTAACTCTGAAATTTCGATTTTCTCAAACTTTAGGTGTGATATGCTGATATATTTTCAGGAGTTCTTGGCTTGTTATTGGTCTCAAATAATAGCACAAGCTTGGTTTCGTCGAAAACCGCGAAGTTCCCGTCTCTGTGCTGCCTTTTTTATTACCAAAAAATGTTTATTCTGAAAATTTAAGTTTTCTCAAAGTTCAGGTGTGATATGCTGATATATTTTCAGGAGTTATTGGCTTGTTATTGGTCTCAAATGATAGCTTAAGCTTGGTTTCGTCCAAAACCGCGAAGTTTCTGGCTCTGAGTTTAATTATGTTCTGCGAAAAAATAAGTTTGAAATATCGATTTTCTCATATTTCAGGTGTGATATGCTGATATATTTTCAGGAGTTCTAGGCTTGCTTTTGGTCTCAAACGATAGCTCATGCTTGGTTTCGTACAAAACCGCGTAGTTCCTGGCTCTGACTGTACTTATGTTCTATGAAAAAAATAAGTCTGAAATTTCGATTTTCTCAAATTTAAGATGTGATATGCTGATATATTTTCAGGAATTTGTGGCTTGTTTTTAGTCTCAAACGATAGCTTATGCTCGGTTACGTACAAAACCTTGCAGTTCCTGGCTCTGCGCTGCCTTTTTATATTACGAAAAAAATTACTCTGTAATTTAGATTTTCTCAAATTTCAGGTGTGATAAGCTGATATATTTTCAGGAGTTCTAGGCGTTTTTTTGGTCTTAAGCGACGCAGTTCCAGGCTCTGTACTGCCATTTTTATAACGAAAAAATTTTAATCTGAAAATTTAAATTTTCTCAAACTTCAGGTGTGATATGCTGATATATTTTCAGGAGTTCCTGGCTTGTTATTGGTCTCAAATGATAGCTCAAGCTTGGTTTCGTACAAAACCGCGGAGTTGCTGTCTCTGTGCTGCCTTTTTTATTACGAAAAAAATTTACTCTGACAATTCAAATTTTCTCAAACTTCAGGTGCGATATGCTGATATATTTTCAGGAGTTTATGGCTTGTTTTTAGTCTTAAATGATAGCTTATGCTTAGATTAGTTCAAAACCGCGGAGTTCCCGTCTCTGTACTCCCTTTTTTGTAACGAAAAAAATTAACTCTGAAATTTCCATTTTCTCAAATTTTAGGTGTGATATGCTGAGATATTTTCAGGAGTTCTAGGATTGTTTTTAGTCTTAAATGATAGATCATGCTTAGATTATTTCAATACCGCGGAGTTCCCGTCTCTGTTCAGCCTTTTTTGTAACGAAAAAAATTAACCCTGAAATTTCGATTTTCTCAAATTTTAGGTGTGATATGCTGATATATTAACAGGAGTTCTTGGCTTGTGATTGGTTTCAAATGATAGCACAAGCCTGGTTTCGTTCAAAACCGCGGAGGTCCCGTCTCTGTGCTGCCTTTTTTATTACGAAAAAATTTTACTCTGAAAATTTAAATTTTCTCAAATTTCAGGTGCGATATGCTGATATATTTTCAGGAGTTCTAGGCTTGATTTTAGTCTTAAATGATAGCTCATGCTTAGATTAGTTCAAAACCACGGAGTTCCCGTCTCTGTGCTGCCTTTTTCGTAACGAAAAAAATTAACTCTGAAATTTCGATTTTCTCAAACTTTAGGTGTGATATGCTGATATATTTTCAGGAGTTCTTGGCTTGTTATTAGTCTCAAATAATAGCACAAGCTTGGTTTCGTCGAAAACCGCGAAGTTCCCGTCTCTGTGCTGCCTTTTTTATTACCAAAAAATTTTTATTCTGAAAATTTAAGTTTTCTCAAATTTCAGGTGTGATATGCTGATATATTTTCAGGATTTATTGGCTTGTTATTGGTTTCAAATGATAGCTTAAGCTTGGTTTCGTCCAAAACCGCGGAGTTCCTGGCTCTGAGTTTACTTATGTTCTGCGAAAAAATAAGTTTGAAATATCGATTTTCTCATATTTCAGGTGTGATATGCTGATATATTTTCAGGAGTTCTTGGCTTGTCATTGGTCTCAAATGATAGCTCAAGCTTGGTTCCGTCCAAAACCGCGGAGTTCCCGTCTCTGTGCTGCCTTTTTTATTACGAAAAAAATTTATTCTGAAAATTTAAATTTTCTTAAATTTCAGGTGTGATATGCTGATATATTTTCAGGAGTTTATGGCTTGTTTTTAGTCTTAAATGATAGCTCATGCTTAGATTAGTTCAAAACCGCGGAGTTCCTGTCTCTGTGCTGCCTTTTTTGTAACGAAAAAAATTAACTCTGAAATTTCGATTTTCTCAAATTTTAGGTGTGATATGCTGATATATTTTCAGGAGTTCTTGGCTTGTTATTGGTCTCAAATGATAGCACAAGCTTGGTTTCGTCGAAAACCGCGAAGTTACCGTCTCTGTGCTGCCTTTTTTATTAACAAAAAAATTTTATTCTGAAAATTTAAGTTTTCTCAAATTTCAGGTGTGATATGCTGATATATTTTCAGGAGTTATTGGCTTGTTATTGGTCTCAAATGATAGCTTAAGCTTAGAGTAGTTCAAAACCGCGGAGTTCCTGGCTCTGAGTTTACTTATGTTCTGCGAAAAAATAAGTTTGAAATATCGATTTTCTCATATTTCAGGTGTGATATGCTCATATATTTTCAGGAGTTCTAGGCTTGCTTTTAGTCTTTAATGATAGCTCATGCTTAGATTAGTTCAAAACCGCGGAGTTCCCGTCTCTGTGCTGCCTTTTTTATTACGAAAAAATTTTACTCTGAAAATTTAAATTTTCTCAAATTTCAGGTGCGATATGCTGATATATTTTCAGGAGTTCTAGGCTTGATTTTAGTCTTAAATGATAGCTCATGCTTAGATTAGTTCAAAACCACGGAGTTCCCGTCTCTGTGCTGCCTTTTTCGTAACGAAAAAAATTAACTCTGAAATTTCGATTTTCTCAAACTTTAGGTGTGATATGCTGATATATTTTCAGGAGTTCTTGGCTTGTTATTAGTCTCAAATAATAGCACAAGCTTGGTTTTGTCGAAAACCGCGAAGTTCCCGTCTCTGTGCTGCCTTTTTTATTACCAAAAAATTTTTATTCTGAAAATTTAAGTTTTCTCAAATTTCAGGTGTGATATGCTGATATATTTTCAGGATTTATTGGCTTGTTATTGGTTTCAAATGATAGCTTAAGCTTGGTTTCGTCCAAAACCGCGGAGTTCCTGGCTCTGAGTTTACTTATGTTCTGCGAAAAAATAAGTTTGAAATATCGATTTTCTCATATTTCAGGTGTGATATGCTGATATATTTTCAGGAGTTCTTGGCTTGTCATTGGTCTCAAATGATAGCTCAAGCTTGGTTCCGTCCAAAACCGCGGAGTTCCCGTCTCTGTGCTGCCTTTTTTATTACGAAAAAATTTTATTCTGAAAATTTAAATTTTCTTAAATTTCAGGTGTGATATGCTGATATATTTTCAGGAGTTTATGGCTTGTTTTTAGTCTTAAATGATAGCTCATGCTTAGATTAGTTCAAAACCGCGGAGTTCCTGTCTCTGTGCTGCCTATTTGTAACGAAAAAAATTAACTCTGAAATTTCGATTTTCTCAAATTTTAGGTATGATATGCTGATATATTTTCAGGAGTTCTTGGCTTGTTATTGGTCTCAAATGATAGCACAAGCTTGGTTTCGTCGAAAACCGCGAAGTTACCGTCTCTGTGCTGCCTTTTTTATTAACAAAAAATTTTTATTCTGAAAATTTAAGTTTTCTCAAATTTCAGGTGTGATATGCTGATATATTTTCAGGAGTTATTGGCTTGTTATTGGTCTGAAATGATAGCTTAAGCTTAGAGTAGTTCAAAACCGCGGAGTTCCTGGCTCTGAGTTTACTTATGTTCTGCGAAAAAATAAGTTTGAAATATCGATTTTCTCATATTTCAGGTGTGATATGCTGATATATTTTCAGGAGTTCTAGGCTTGCTTTTAGTCTTTAATGATAGCTCATGCTTAGATTAGTTCAAAACCGCGGAGTTCCCGTCTCTGTGCTGCCTTTTTTATTACGAAAAATTTTTACTCTGAAAATTTAAATTTTCTCAAATTTCAGGTGCGATATGCTGATATATTTTCAGGAGTTCTAGGCTTGATTTTAGTCTTAAATGATAGCTCATGCTTAGATTAGTTCAAAACCACGGAGTTTTCGTCTCTGTGCTGCCTTTTTCGTAACGAAAAAAATTAACTCTGAAATTTCGATTTTCTCAAATTTTAGGTGTGATATGCTGATATATTTTCAGGAGTTCTTGGCTTGTTATTGGTCTCAAATGATAGCACAAGCTTGGTTTCGTCGAAAACCGCGAAGTTACCGTCTCTGTGCTGCCTTTTTTATTAACAAAAAATGTTTAATCTGAAAATTTAAGTTTTCTCAAATTTCAGGTGTGATATGCTGATATATTTTCAGGAGTTATTGGCTTGTTATTGGTCTCAAATGATAGCTTAAGCTTAGAGTAGTTCAAAACCGCGGAGTTCCTGGCTCTGAGTTTACTTATGTTCTGCGAAAAAATAAGTTTGAAATATCGATTTTCTCATATTTCAGGTGTGATATGCTGATATATTTTCAGGAGTTCTAGGCTTGCTTTTAGTCTTTAATGATAGCTCATGCTTAGATTAGTTCAAAACCGCGGAGTTCCCGTCTCTGTGCTGCCTTTTTTATTACGAAAAATTTTTACTCTGAAAATTTAAATTTTCTCAAATTTCAGGTGCGATATGCTGATATATTTTCAGGAGTTCTAGGCTTGATTTTAGTCTTAAATGATAGCTCATGCTTAGATTAGTTCAAAACCACGGAGTTTTCGTCTCTGTGCTGCCTTTTTCGTAACGAAAAAAATTAACTCTGAAACTTCGATTTTCTCAAACTTTAGGTGTGATATGCTGATATATTTTCAGGAGTTCTTGGCTTGTTATTGGTCTCAAATAATAGCACAAGCTTGGTTTCGTCGAAAACCGCGAAGTTCCCGTCTCTGTGCTGCCTTTTTTATTACCAAAAAATGTTTATTCTGAAAATTTAAGTTTTCTCAAAGTTCAGGTGTGATATGCTGATATATTTTCAGGAGTTATTGGCTTGTTATTGGTCTCAAATGATAGCTTAAGCTTGGTTTCGTCCAAAACCGCGAAGTTCCTGGCTCTGAGTTTAATTATGTTCTGCGAAAAAATAAGTTTGAAATATCGATTTTCTCATATTTCAGGTGTGATATGCTGATATATTTTCAGGAGTTCTAGGCTTGCTTTTGGTCTCAAACGATAGCTCATGCTTGGTTTCGTACAAAACCGCGTAGTTCCTGGCTCTGACTGTACTTATGTTCTATGAAAAAAATAAGTCTGAAATTTCGATTTTCTCAAATTTAAGATGTGATATGCTGATATATTTTCAGGAATTTGGGGCTTGTTTTTAGTCTCAAACGATAGCTTATGCTCGGTTACGTACAAAACCTTGCAGTTCCTGGCTCTGCGCTGCCTTTTTTTATTACGAAAAAAATTACTCTGTAATTTAGATTTTCTCAAATTTCAGGTGTGATAAGCTGATATATTTTCAGGAGTTCTAGGCGTTTTTTTGGTCTTAAGCGACGCAGTTCCAGGCTCTGTACTGCCATTTTTATAACGAAAAAATTTTAATCTGAAAATTTAAATTTTCTCAAACTTCAGGTGTGATATGCTGATATATTTTCAGGAGTTCCTGGCTTGTTATTGGTCTCAAATGATAGCTCAAGCTTGGTTTCGTACAAAACCGCGGAGTTGCTGTCTCTGTGCTGCCTTTTTTATTACGAAAAAAATTTACTCTGACAATTCAAATTTTCTCAAACTTCAGGTGCGATATGCTGATATATTTTCAGGAGTTTATGGCTTGTTTTTAGTCTTAAATGATAGCTTATGCTTAGATTAGTTCAAAACCGCGGAGTTCCCGTCTCTGTACTCCCTTTTTTGTAACGAAAAAAATTAACTCTGAAATTTCCATTTTCTCAAATTTTAGGTGTGATATGCTGAGATATTTTCAGGAGTTCTAGGATTGTTTTTAGTCTTAAATGATAGATCATGCTTAGATTATTTCAATACCGCGGAGTTCCCGTCTCTGTTCAGCCTTTTTTGTAACGAAAAAAATTAACCCTGAAATTTCGATTTTCTCAAATTTTAGGTGTGATATGCTGATATATTAACAGGAGTTCTTGGCTTGTGATTGGTTTGAAATGATAGCACAAGCCTGGTTTCGTTCAAAACCGCGGAGGTCCCGTCTCTGTGCTGCCTTTTTTATTACGAAAAAATTTTACTCTGAAAATTTAAATTTTCTCAAATTTCAGGTGCGATATGCTGATATATTTTCAGGAGTTCTAGGCTTGATTTTAGTCTTAAATGATAGCTCATGCTTAGATTAGTTCAAAACCACGGAGTTCCCGTCTCTGTGCTGCCTTTTTCGTAACGAAAAAAATTAACTCTGAAATTTCGATTTTCTCAAATTTTAGGTGTGATATGCTGATATATTTTCAGGAGTTCTTGGCTTGTCATTGGTCTCAAATGATAGCTCAAGCTTGGTTCCGTCCAAAACCGCGGAGTTCCCTTTTCTGTGCTGCCTTTTTTATTACGAAAAAATTTTATTCTGAAAATTTAAATTTTCTTAAATTTCAGGTGTGATATGCTGATATATTTTCAGGAGTTATTGGCTTGTTATTGGTCTCAAATGATAGCTTAAGCTTAGAGTAGTTCAAAACCGCGGAGTTCCTGGCTCTGAGTTTACTTATGTTCTGCGAAAAAATAAGTTTGAAATATCGATTTTCTCATATTTCAGGTGTGATATGCTGATATATTTTCAGGAGTTCTAGGCTTGCTTTTATTCTTTAATGATAGCTCATGCTTAGATTAGTTCAAAACCGCGGCGTTCCCGTCTCTGTGCTGCCTTTTTTATTACGAAAAAATTTTACTCTGAAAATTTAAATTTTCTCAAATTTCAGGTGCGATATGCTGATATATTTTCAGGAGTTCTAGGCTTGATTTTAGTCTTAAATGATAGCTCATGCTTAGATTAGTTCAAAACCACGGAGTTCCCGTCTCTGTGCTGCCTTTTTCGTAACGAAAAAAATTAACTCTGAAATTTCGATTTTCTCAAACTTTAGGTGTGATATGCTGATATATTTTCAGGAGTTCTTGTCTTGTTATTAGTCTCAAATAATAGCACAAGCTTGGTTTCGTCGAAAACCGCGAAACTCCCGTCTCTGTGCTGCCTTTTTTATTACCAAAAAATTTTTATTCTGAAAATTTAAGTTTTCTCAAATTTCAGGTGTGATATGCTGATATATTTTCAGGATTTATTGGCTTGTTATTGGTTTCAAATGATAGCTTAAGCTTGGTTTCGTCCAAAACCGCGGAGTTCCTGGCTCTGAGTTTACTTATGTTCTGCGAAAAAATAAGTTTGAAATATCGATTTTCTCATATTTCAGGTGTGATATGCTGATATATTTTCAGGAGTTCTTGGCTTGTCATTGGTCTCAAATGATAGCTCAAGCTTGGTTATGTCCAAAACCGCGGAGTTCCCGTCTCTGTGCTGCCTTTTTTATTACGAAAAAATTTTATTCTGAAAATTTAAATTTTCTTAAATTTCAGGTGTGATATGCTGATATATTTTCAGGAGTTTATGGCTTGTTTTTAGTCTTAAATGATAGCTCATGCTTAGATTAGTTCAAAACCGCGGAGTTCCTGTCTCTGTGCTGCCTTTTTTGTAACGAAAAAAATTAACTCTGAAATTTCGATTTTCTCAAATTTTAGGTGTGATATGCTGATATATTTTCAGGAGTTCTTGGCTTGTTATTGGTCTCAAATGATAGCACAAGCTTGGTTTCGTCGAAAACCGCGAAGTTACCGTCTCTGTGCTGCCTTTTTTATTAACAAAAAATTTTTAATCTGAAAATTTAAGTTTTCTCAAATTTCAGGTGTGATATGCTGATATATTTTCAGGAGTTATTGGCTTGTTATTGGTCTCAAATGATAGCTTAAGCTTAGAGTAGTTCAAAACCGCGGAGTTCCTGGCTCTGAGTTTACTTATGTTCTGCGAAAAAATAAGTTTGAAATATCGATTTTCTCATATTTCAGGTGTGATATGCTGATATATTTTCAGGAGTTCTAGGCTTGCTTTTAGTCTTTAATGATAGCTCATGCTTAGATTAGTTCAAAACCGCGGAGTTCCCGTCTCTGTGCTGCCTTTTTTATTACGAAAAATTTTTACTCTGAAAATTTAAATTTTCTCAAATTTCAGGTGCGATATGCTGATATATTTTCAGGAGTTCTAGGCTTGATTTTAGTCTTAAATGATAGCTCATGCTTAGATTAGTTCAAAACCACGGAGTTTTCGTCTCTGTGCTGCCTTTTTCGTAACGAAAAAAATTAACTCTGAAATTTCGATTTTCTCAAACTTTAGGTGTTATATGCTGATATATTTTCAGGAGTTCTTGGCTTGTTATTGGTCTCAAATAATAGCACAAGCTTGGTTTCGTCGAAAACCGCGAAGTTCCCGTCTCTGTGCTGCCTTTTTTATTACCAAAAAATGTTTATTCTGAAAATTTAAGTTTTTTCAAAGTTCAGGTGTGATATGCTGATATATTTTCAGGATTTATTGGCTTGTTATTGGTTTCAAATGATAGCACAAGCTTGGTTTCGTCGAAAACCGCGAAGTTCCCGTCTCTGTGCTGCCTTTTTTATTACCAAAAAATTTTTATTCTGAAAATTTAAGTTTTCTCAAATTTCAGGTGTGATATGCTGATATATTTTCAGGAGTTATTGGCTTGTTATTGGTCTGAAATGATAGCTTAAGCTTAGAGTAGTTCAAAACCGCGGAGTTCCTGGCTCTGAGTTTACTTATGTTCTGCGAAAAAATAAGTTTGAAATATCGATTTTCTCATATTTCAGGTGTGATATGCTGATATATTTTCAGGAGTTCTAGGCTTGCTTTTAGTCTTTAATGATAGCTCATGCTTAGATTATTTCAAAACCGCGGAGTTCCTGTCTCTGTGCTGCCTTTTTTGTAACGAAAAAAATTAACTCTGAAATTTCGATTTTCTCAAATTTTAGGTGTGATATGCTGATATATTTTCAGGAGTTCTTGGCTTGTTATTGGTCTCAAATGATAGCACAAGCTTGGTTTCGTCGAAAACCGCGAAGTTACCGTCTCTGTGCTGCCTTTTTTATTAACAAAAAATTTTTATTCTGAAAATTTAAGTTTTCTCAAATTTCAGGTGTGATATGCTGATATATTTTCAGGAGTTATTGGCTTGTTATTGGTCTCAAATGATAGCTTAAGCTTAGAGTAGTTCAAAACCGCTGAGTTCCTGGCTCTGAGTTTACTTATGTTCTGCGAAAAAATAAGTTTGAAATATCGATTTTCTCATATTTCAGGTGTGATATGCTGATATATTTTCAGGAGTTCTAGGCTTGCTTTTAGTCTTTAATGATAGCTCATGCTTAGATTAGTTCAAAACCGCGGAGTTCCCGTCTCTGTGCTGCCTTTTTTATTACGAAAAAATTTTACTCTGAAAATTTAAATTTTCTCAAATTTCAGGTGCGATATGCTGATATATTTTCAGGAGTTCTAGGCTTGATTTTAGTCTTAAATGATAGCTCATGCTTAGATTAGTTCAAAACCACGGAGTTCCCGTCTCGGTGCTGCCTTTTTCGTAACGAAAAAAATTAACTCTGAAATTTCGATTTTCTCAAACTTTAGGTGTGATATGCTGATATATTTTCAGGAGTTCTTGGCTTGTTATTAGTCTCAAATAATAGCACAAGCTTGGTTTTGTCGAAAACCGCGAAGTTCCCGTCTCTGTGCTGCCTTTTTTATTACCAAAAAATTTTTATTCTGAAAATTTAAGTTTTCTCAAATTTCAGGTGTGATATGCTGATATATTTTCAGGATTTATTGGCTTGTTATTGGTTTCAAATGATAGCTTAAGCTTGGTTTCGTCCAAAACCGCGGAGTTCCTGGCTCTGAGTTTACTTATGTTCTGCGAAAAAATAAGTTTGAAATATCGATTTTCTCATATTTCAGGTGTGATATGCTGATATATTTTCAGGAGTTCTTGGCTTGTCATTGGTCTCAAATGATAGCTCAAGCTTGGTTCCGTCCAAAACCGCGGAGTTCCCGTCTCTGTGCTGCCTTTTTTATTACGAAAAAATTTTATTCTGAAAATTTAAATTTTCTTAAATTTCAGGTGTGATATGCTGATATATTTTCAGGAGTTTATGGCTTGTTTTTAGTCTTAAATGATAGTTCATGCTTAGATTAGTTCAAAACCGCGGAGTTCCTGTCTCTGTGCTGCCTTTTTTGTAACGAAAAAAATTAACTCTGAAATTTCGATTTTCTCAAATTTTAGGTGTGATATGCTGATATATTTTCAGGAGTTCTTGGCTTGTTATTGGTCTCAAATGATAGCACAAGCTTGGTTTCGTCGAAAACCGCGAAGTTACCGTCTCTGTGCTGCCTTTTTTATTAACAAAAAATGTTTAATCTGAAAATTTAAGTTTTCTCAAATTTCAGGTGTGATATGCTGATATATTTTCAGGAGTTATTGGCTTGTTATTGGTCTCAAATGATAGCTTAAGCTTAGAGTAGTTCAAAACCGCGGAGTTCCTGGCTCTGAGTTTACTTATGTTCTGCGAAAAAATAAGTTTGAAATATCGATTTTCTCATATTTCAGGTGTGATATGCTGATATATTTTCAGGAGTTCTAGGCTTGCTTTTAGTCTTTAATGATAGCTCATGCTTAGATTAGTTCAAAACCGCGGAGTTCCCGTCTCTGTGCTGCCTTTTTTATTACGAAAAATTTTTACTCTGAAAATTTAAATTTTCTCAAATTTCAGGTGCGATATGCTGATATATTTTCAGGAGTTCTAGGCTTGATTTTAGTCTTAAATGATAGCTCATGCTTAGATTAGTTCAAAACCACGGAGTTTTCGTCTCTGTGCTGCCTTTTTCGTAACGAAAAAAATTAACTCTGAAATTTCGATTTTCTCAAATTTTAGGTGTGATATGCTGATATATTTTCAGGAGTTCTTGGCTTGTTATTGGTCTCAAATGATAGCACAAGCTTGGTTTCGTCGAAAACCGCGAAGTTACCGCCTCTGTGCTGCCTTTTTTATTAACAAAAAATGTTTAATCTGAAAATTTAAGTTTTCTCAAATTTCAGGTGTGATATGCTGATATATTTTCAGGAGTTATTGGCTTGTTATTGGTCTCAAATGATAGCTTAAGCTTAGAGTAGTTCAAAACCGCGGAGTTCCTGGCTCTGAGTTTACTTATGTTCTGCGAAAAAATAAGTTTGAAATATCGATTTTCTCATATTTCAGGTGTGATATGCTGATATATTTTCAGGAGTTCTAGGCTTGCTTTTAGTCTTTAATGATAGCTCATGCTTAGATTAGTTCAAAACCGCGGAGTTCCCGTCTCTGTGCTGCCTTTTTTATTACGAAAAATTTTTACTCTGAAAATTTAAATTTTCTCAAATTTCAGGTGCGATATGCTGATATATTTTCAGGAGTTCTAGGCTTGATTTTAGTCTTAAATGATAGCTCATGCTTAGATTAGTTCAAAACCACGGAGTTTTCGTCTCTGTGCTGCCTTTTTCTTAACGAAAAAAATTAACTCTGAAATTTCGATTTTCTCAAACTTTAGGTGTGATATGCTGATATATTTTCAGGAGTTCTTGGCTTGTTATTGGTCTCAAATAATAGCACAAGCTTGGTTTCGTCGAAAACCGCGAAGTTCCCGTCTCTGTGCTGCCTTTTTTATTACCAAAAAATGTTTATTCTGAAAATTTAAGTTTTCTCAAAGTTCAGGTGTGATATGCTGATATATTTTCAGGAGTTATTGGCTTGTTATTGGTCTCAAATGATAGCTTAAGCTTGGTTTCGTCCAAAACCGCGAAGTTTCTGGCTCTGAGTTTAATTATGTTCTGTGAAAAAATAAGTTTGAAATATCGATTTTCTCATATTTCAGGTGTGATATGCTGATATATTTTCAGGAGTTCTAGGCTTGCTTTTGGTCTCAAACGATAGCTCATGCTTGGTTTCGTACAAAACCGCGTAGTTCCTGGCTCTGACTGTACTTATGTTCTATGAATAAAATAAGTCTGAAATTTCGATTTTCTCAAATTTAAGATGTGATATGCTGATATATTTTCAGGAATTTGTGGCTTGTTTTTAGTCTCAAACGATAGCTTATGCTCGGTTACGTACAAAACCTTGCAGTTCCTGGCTCTGCGCTGCCTTTTTATATTACGAAAAAAATTACTCTGTAATTTAGATTTTCTCAAATTTCAGGTGTGATAAGCTGATATATTTTCAGGAGTTCTAGGCGTTTTTTTGGTCTTAAGCGACGCAGTTCCAGGCTCTGTACTGCCATTTTTATAACGAAAAAATTTTAATCTGAAAATTTAAATTTTCTCAAACTTCAGGTGTGATATGCTGATATATTTTCAGGAGTTCCTGGCTTGTTATTGGTCTCAAATGATAGCTCAAGCTTGGTTTCGTACAAAACCGCGGAGTTGCTGTCTCTGTGCTGCCTTTTTTATTACGAAAAAAATTTACTCTGACAATTCAAATTTTCTCAAACTTCAGGTGCGATATGCTGATATATTTTCAGGAGTTTATGGCTTGTTTTTAGTCTTAAATGATAGCTTATGCTTAGATTAGTTCAAAACCGCGGAGTTCCCGTCTCTGTACTCCCTTTTTTGTAACGAAAAAAATTAACTCTGAAATTTCCATTTTCTCAAATTTTAGGTGTGATATGCTGAGATATTTTCAGGAGTTTTAGGATTGTTTTTAGTCTTAAATGATAGATCATGCTTAGATTATTTCAATACCGCGGAGTTCCCGTCTCTGTTCAGCCTTTTTTGTAACGAAAAAAATTAACCCTGAAATTTCGATTTTCTCAAATTTTAGGTGTGATATGCTGATATATTAACAGGAGTTCTTGGCTTGTGATTGGTTTCAAATGATAGCACAAGCCTGGTTTCGTTCAAAACCGCGGAGGTCCCGTCTCTGTGCTGCCTTTTTTATTACGAAAAAATTTTACTCTGAAAATTTAAATTTTCTCAAATTTCAGGTGCGATATGCTGATATATTTTCAGGAGTTCTAGGCTTGATTTTAGTCTTAAATGATAGCTCATGCTTAGATTAGTTCAAAACCACGGAGTTCCCGTCTCTGTGCTGCCTTTTTCGTAACGAAAAAAATTAACTCTGAAATTTCGATTTTCTCAAACTTTAGGTGTGATATGCTGATATATTTTCAGGAGTTCTTGGCTTGTTATTAGTCTCAAATAATAGCACAAGCTTGGTTTCGTCGAAAACCGCGAAGTTCCCGTCTCTGTGCTGCCTTTTTTATTACCAAAAAATTTTTATTCTGAAAATTTAAGTTTTCTCAAATTTCAGGTGTGATATGCTGATATATTTTCAGGATTTATTGGCTTGTTATTGGTTTCAAATGATAGCTTAAGCTTGGTTTCGTCCAAAACCGCGGAGTTCCTGGCTCTGAGTTTACTTATGTTCTGCGAAAAAATAAGTTTGAAATATCGATTTTCTCATATTTCAGGTGTGATATGCTGATATATTTTCAGGAGTTCTTGGCTTGTCATTGGTCTCAAATGATAGCTCAAGCTTGGTTCCGTCCAAAACCGCGGAGTTCCCGTCTCTGTGCTGCCTTTTTTATTACGAAAAAATTTTATTCTGAAAATTTAAATTTTCTTAAATTTCAGGTGTGATATGCTGATATATTTTCAGGAGTTTATGGCTTGTTTTTAGTCTTAAATGATAGCTCATGCTTAGATTAGTTCAAAACCGCGGAGTTCCTGTCTCTGTGCTGCCTTTTTTGTAACGAAAAAAATTAACTCTGAAATTTCGATTTTCTCAAATTTTAGGTGTGATATGCTGATATATTTTCAGGAGTTCTTGGCTTGTTATTGGTCTCAAATGATAGCACAAGCTTGGTTTCGTCGAAAACCGCGAAGTTACCGTCTCTGTGCTGCCTTTTTTATTAACAAAAAATTTTTATTCTGAAAATTTAAGTTTTCTCAAATTTCAGGTGTGATATGCTGATATATTTTCAGGAGTTATTGGCTTGTTATTGGTCTCAAATGATAGCTTAAGCTTAGAGTAGTTCAAAACCGCGGAGTTCCTGGCTCTGAGTTTACTTATGTTCTGCGAAAAAATAAGTTTGAAATATCGATTTTCTCATATTTCAGGTGTGATATGCTCATATATTTTCAGGAGTTCTAGGCTTGCTTTTAGTCTTTAATGATAGCTCATGCTTAGATTAGTTCAAAACCGCGGAGTTCCCGTCTCTGTGCTGCCTTTTTTATTACGAAAAAATTTTACTCTGAAAATTTAAATTTTCTCAAATTTCAGGTGCGATATGCTGATATATTTTCAGGAGTTCTAGGCTTGATTTTAGTCTTAAATGATAGCTCATGCTTAGATTAGTTCAAAACCACGGAGTTCCCGTCTCTGTGCTGCCTTTTTCGTAACGAAAAAAATTAACTCTGAAATTTCGATTTTCTCAAACTTTAGGTGTGATATGCTGATATATTTTCAGGAGTTCTTGGCTTGTTATTAGTCTCAAATAATAGCACAAGCTTGGTTTTGTCGAAAACCGCGAAGTTCCCGTCTCTGTGCTGCCTTTTTTATTACCAAAAAATTTTTATTCTGAAAATTTAAGTTTTCTCAAATTTCAGGTGTGATATGCTGATATATTTTCAGGATTTATTGGCTTGTTATTGGTTTCAAATGATAGCTTAAGCTTGGTTTCGTCCAAAACCGCGGAGTTCCTGGCTCTGAGTTTACTTATGTTCTGCGAAAAAATAAGTTTGAAATATCGATTTTCTCATATTTCAGGTGTGATATGCTGATATATTTTCAGGAGTTCTTGGCTTGTCATTGGTCTCAAATGATAGCTCAAGCTTGGTTCCGTCCAAAACCGCGGAGTTCCCGTCTCTGTGCTGCCTTTTTTATTACGAAAAAATTTTATTCTGAAAATTTAAATTTTCTTAAATTTCAGGTGTGATATGCTGATATATTTTCAGGAGTTTATGGCTTGTTTTTAGTCTTAAATGATAGCTCATGCTTAGATTAGTTCAAAACCGCGGAGTTCCTGTCTCTGTGCTGCCTATTTGTAACGAAAAAAATTAACTCTGAAATTTCGATTTTCTCAAATTTTAGGTATGATATGCTGATATATTTTCAGGAGTTCTTGGCTTGTTATTGGTCTCAAATGATAGCACAAGCTTGGTTTCGTCGAAAACCGCGAAGTTACCGTCTCTGTGCTGCCTTTTTTATTAACAAAAAATTTTTATTCTGAAAATTTAAGTTTTCTCAAATTTCAGGTGTGATATGCTGATATATTTTCAGGAGTTATTGGCTTGTTATTGGTCTGAAATGATAGCTTAAGCTTAGAGTAGTTCAAAACCGCGGAGTTCCTGGCTCTGAGTTTACTTATGTTCTGCGAAAAAATAAGTTTGAAATATCGATTTTCTCATATTTCAGGTGTGATATGCTGATATATTTTCAGGAGTTCTAGGCTTGCTTTTAGTCTTTAATGATAGCTCATGCTTAGATTAGTTCAAAACCGCGGAGTTCCCGTCTCTGTGCTGCCTTTTTTATTACGAAAAATTTTTACTCTGAAAATTTAAATTTTCTCAAATTTCAGGTGCGATATGCTGATATATTTTCAGGAGTTCTAGGCTTGATTTTAGTCTTAAATGATAGCTCATGCTTAGATTAGTTCAAAACCACGGAGTTTTCGTCTCTGTGCTGCCTTTTTCGTAACGAAAAAAATTAACTCTGAAATTTCGATTTTCTCAAATTTTAGGTGTGATATGCTGATATATTTTCAGGAGTTCTTGGCTTGTTATTGGTCTCAAATGATAGCACAAGCTTGGTTTCGTCGAAAACCGCGAAGTTACCGTCTCTGTGCTGCCTTTTTTATTAACAAAAAATGTTTAATCTGAAAATTTAAGTTTTCTCAAATTTCAGGTGTGATATGCTGATATATTTTCAGGAGTTATTGGCTTGTTATTGGTCTCAAATGATAGCTTAAGCTTGGTTTCGTCCAAAACCGCGGAGATCCTGGCTCTGAGTTTACTTATGTTCTGCGAAAAAATAAGTTTGAAATATCGATTTTCTCATATTTCAGGTGTGATATGCTGATATATTTTCAGGAGTTTATGGCTTGTTTTTAGTCTTAAATGATAGCTCATGCTTAGATTATTTCAAAACCGCGGAGTTCCTGTCTCTGTGCTGCCTTTTTTGTAACGAAAAAAATTAACTCTGAAATTTCGATTTTCTCAAATTTTAGGTGTGATATGCTGATATATTTTCAGGAGTTCTTGGCTTGTTATTGGTCTCAAATGATAGCACAAGCTTGGTTTCGTCGAAAACCGCGAAGTTACCGTCTCTGTGCTGCCTTTTTTATTAACAAAAAATTTTTATTCTGAAAATTTAAGTTTTCTCAAATTTCAGGTGTGATATGCTGATATATTTTCAGGAGTTATTGGCTTGTTATTGGTCTCAAATGATAGCTTAAGCTTAGAGTAGTTCAAAACCGCTGAGTTCCTGGCTCTGAGTTTACTTATGTTCTGCGAAAAAATAAGTTTGAAATATCGATTTTCTCATATTTCAGGTGTGATATGCTGATATATTTTCAGGAGTTCTAGGCTTGCTTTTAGTCTTTAATGATAGCTCATGCTTAGATTAGTTCAAAACCGCGGAGTTCCCGTCTCTGTGCTGCCTTTTTTATTACGAAAAAATTTTACTCTGAAAATTTAAATTTTCTCAAATTTCAGGTGCGATATGCTGATATATTTTCAGGAGTTCTAGGCTTGATTTTAGTCTTAAATGATAGCTCATGCTTAGATTAGTTCAAAACCACGGAGTTCCCGTCTCTGTGCTGCCTTTTTCGTAACGAAAAAAATTAACTCTGAAATTTCGATTTTCTCAAACTTTAGGTGTGATATGCTGATATATTTTCAGGAGTTCTTGGCTTGTTATTAGTCTCAAATAATAGCACAAGCTTGGTTTTGTCGAAAACCGCGAAGTTCCCGTCTCTGTGCTGCCTTTTTTATTACCAAAAAATTTTTATTCTGAAAATTTAAGTTTTCTCAAATTTCAGGTGTGATATGCTGATATATTTTCAGGATTTATTGGCTTGTTATTGGTTTCAAATGATAGCTTAAGCTTGGTTTCGTCCAAAACCGCGGAGTTCCTGGCTCTGAGTTTACTTATGTTCTGCGAAAAAATAAGTTTGAAATATCGATTTTCTCATATTTCAGGTGTGATATGCTGATATATTTTCAGGAGTTCTTGGCTTGTCATTGGTCTCAAATGATAGCTCAAGCTTGGTTCCGTCCAAAACCGCGGAGTTCCCGTCTCTGTGCTGCCTTTTTTATTACGAAAAAATTTTATTCTGAAAATTTAAATTTTCTTAAATTTCAGGTGTGATATGCTGATATATTTTCAGGAGTTTATGGCTTGTTTTTAGTCTTAAATGATAGTTCATGCTTAGATTAGTTCAAAACCGCGGAGTTCCTGTCTCTGTGCTGCCTTTTTTGTAACGAAAAAAATTAACTCTGAAATTTCGATTTTCTCAAATTTTAGGTGTGATATGCTGATATATTTTCAGGAGTTCTTGGCTTGTTATTGGTCTCAAATGATAGCACAAGCTTGGTTTCGTCGAAAACCGCGAAGTTACCGTCTCTGTGCTGCCTTTTTTATTAACAAAAAATGTTTAATCTGAAAATTTAAGTTTTCTCAAATTTCAGGTGTGATATGCTGATATATTTTCAGGAGTTATTGGCTTGTTATTGGTCTCAAATGATAGCTTAAGCTTAGAGTAGTTCAAAACCGCGGAGTTCCTGGCTCTGAGTTTACTTATGTTCTGCGAAAAAATAAGTTTGAAATATCGATTTTCTCATATTTCAGGTGTGATATGCTGATATATTTTCAGGAGTTCTAGGCTTGCTTTTAGTCTTTAATGATAGCTCATGCTTAGATTAGTTCAAAACCGCGGAGTTCCCGTCTCTGTGCTGCCTTTTTTATTACGAAAAATTTTTACTCTGAAAATTTAAATTTTCTCAAATTTCAGGTGCGATATGCTGATATATTTTCAGGAGTTCTAGGCTTGATTTTAGTCTTAAATGATAGCTCATGCTTAGATTAGTTCAAAACCACGGAGTTTTCGTCTCTGTGCTGCCTTTTTCGTAACGAAAAAAATTAACTCTGAAATTTCGATTTTCTCAAATTTTAGGTGTGATATGCTGATATATTTTCAGGAGTTCTTGGCTTGTTATTGGTCTCAAATGATAGCACAAGCTTGGTTTCGTCGAAAACCGTGAAGTTACTGCCTCTGTGCTGCCTTTTTTATTAACAAAAAATGTTTAATCTGAAAATTTAAGTTTTCTCAAATTTCAGGTGTGATATGCTGATATATTTTCAGGAGTTATTGGCTTGTTATTGGTCTCAAATGATAGCTTAAGCTTAGAGTAGTTCAAAACCGCGGAGTTCCTGGCTCTGAGTTTACTTATGTTCTGCGAAAAACTAAGTTTGAAATATCGATTTTCTCATATTTCAGGTGTGATATGCTGATATATTTTCAGGAGTTCTAGGCTTGCTTTTAGTCTTTAATGATAGCTCATGCTTAGATTAGTTCAAAACCGCGGAGTTCCCGTCTCTGTGCTGCCTTTTTTATTACGAAAAATTTTTACTCTGAAAATTTAAATTTTCTCAAATTTCAGGTGCGATATGCTGATATATTTTCAGGAGTTCTAGGCTTGATTTTAGTCTTAAATGATAGCTCATGCTTAGATTAGTTCAAAACCACGGAGTTTTCGTCTCTGTGCTGCCTTTTTCGTAACGAAAAAAATTAACTCTGAAATTTCGATTTTCTCAAACTTTAGGTGTGATATGCTGATATATTTTCAGGAGTTCTTGGCTTGTTATTGGTCTCAAATAATAGCACAAGCTTGGTTTCGTCGAAAACCGCGAAGTTCCCGTCTCTGTGCTGCCTTTTTTATTACCAAAAAATGTTTATTCTGAAAATTTAAGTTTTCTCAAAGTTCAGGTGTGATATGCTGATATATTTTCAGGAGTTATTGGCTTGTTATTGGTCTCAAATGATAGCTTAAGCTTGGTTTCGTCCAAAACCGCGAAGTTTCTGGCTCTGAGTTTAATTATGTTCTGCGAAAAAATAAGTTTGAAATATCGATTTTCTCATATTTCAGGTGTGATATGCTGATATATTTTCAGGAGTTCTAGGCTTGCTTTTGGTCTCAAACGATAGCTCATGCTTGGTTTCGTACAAAACCGCGTAGTTCCTGGCTCTGACTGTACTTATGTTCTATGAAAAAAATAAGTCTGAAATTTCGATTTTCTCAAATTTAAGATGTGATATGCTGATATATTTTCAGGAATTTGTGGCTTGTTTTTAGTCTCAAACGATAGCTTATGCTCGGTTACGTACAAAACCTTGCAGTTCCTGGCTCTGCGCTGCCTTTTTATATTACGAAAAAAATTACTCTGTAATTTAGATTTTCTCAAATTTCAGGTGTGATAAGCTGATATATTTTCAGGAGTTCTAGGCGTTTTTTTGGTCTTAAGCGACGCAGTTCCAGGCTCTGTACTGCCATTTTTATAACGAAAAAATTTTAATCTGAAAATTTAAATTTTCTCAAACTTCAGGTGTGATATGCTGATATATTTTCAGGAGTTCCTGGCTTGTTATTGGTCTCAAATGATAGCTCAAGCTTGGTTTCGTACAAAACCGCGGAGTTGCTGTCTCTGTGCTGCCTTTTTTATTACGAAAAAAATTTACTCTGACAATTCAAATTTTCTCAAACTTCAGGTGCGATATGCTGATATATTTTCAGGAGTTTATGGCTTGTTTTTAGTCTTAAATGATAGCTTATGCTTAGATTAGTTCAAAACCGCGGAGTTCCCGTCTCTGTACTCCCTTTTTTGTAACGAAAAAAATTAACTCTGAAATTTCCATTTTCTCAAATTTTAGGTGTGATATGCTGAGATATTTTCAGGAGTTCTAGGATTGTTTTTAGTCTTAAATGATAGATCATGCTTAGATTATTTCAATACCGCGGAGTTCCCGTCTCTGTTCAGCCTTTTTTGTAACGAAAAAAATTAACCCTGAAATTTCGATTTTCTCAAATTTTAGGTGTGATATGCTGATATATTAACAGGAGTTCTTGGCTTGTGATTGGTTTCAAATGATAGCACAAGCCTGGTTTCGTTCAAAACCGCGGAGGTCCCGTCTCTGTGCTGCCTTTTTTATTACGAAAAAATTTTACTCTGAAAATTTAAATTTTCTCAAATTTCAGGTGCGATATGCTGATATATTTTCAGGAGTTCTAGGCTTGATTTTAGTCTTAAATGATAGCTCATGCTTAGATTAGTTCAAAACCACGGAGTTCCCGTCTCTGTGCTGCCTTTTTCGTAACGAAAAAAATTAACTCTGAAATTTCGATTTTCTCAAACTTTAGGTGTGATATGCTGATATATTTTCAGGAGTTCTTGGCTTGTTATTAGTCTCAAATAATAGCACAAGCTTGGTTTCGTCGAAAACCGCGAAGTTCCCGTCTCTGTGCTGCCTTTTTTATTACCAAAAAATTTTTATTCTGAAAATTTAAGTTTTCTCAAATTTCAGGTGTGATATGCTGATATATTTTCAGGATTTATTGGCTTGTTATTGGTTTCAAATGATAGCTTAAGCTTGGTTTCGTCCAAAACCGCGGAGTTCCTGGCTCTGAGTTTACTTATGTTCTGCGAAAAAATAAGTTTGAAATATCGATTTTCTCATATTTCAGGTGTGATATGCTGATATATTTTCAGGAGTTCTTGGCTTGTCATTGGTCTCAAATGATAGCTCAAGCTTGGTTCCGTCCAAAACCGCGGAGTTCCCGTCTCTGTGCTGCCTTTTTTATTACGAAAAAAATTTATTCTGAAAATTTAAATTTTCTTAAATTTCAGGTGTGATATGCTGATATATTTTCAGGAGTTTATGGCTTGTTTTTAGTCTTAAATGATAGCTCATGCTTAGATTAGTTCAAAACCGCGGAGTTCCTGTCTCTGTGCTGCCTTTTTTGTAACGAAAAAAATTAACTCTGAAATTTCGATTTTCTCAAATTTTAGGTGTGATATGCTGATATATTTTCAGGAGTTCTTGGCTTGTTATTGGTCTCAAATGATAGCACAAGCTTGGTTTCGTCGAAAACCGCGAAGTTACCGTCTCTGTGCTGCCTTTTTTATTAACAAAAAAATTTTATTCTGAAAATTTAAGTTTTCTCAAATTTCAGGTGTGATATGCTGATATATTTTCAGGAGTTATTGGCTTGTTATTGGTCTCAAATGATAGCTTAAGCTTAGAGTAGTTCAAAACCGCGGAGTTCCTGGCTCTGAGTTTACTTATGTTCTGCGAAAAAATAAGTTTGAAATATCGATTTTCTCATATTTCAGGTGTGATATGCTCATATATTTTCAGGAGTTCTAGGCTTGCTTTTAGTCTTTAATGATAGCTCATGCTTAGATTAGTTCAAAACCGCGGAGTTCCCGTCTCTGTGCTGCCTTTTTTATTACGAAAAAATTTTACTCTGAAAATTTAAATTTTCTCAAATTTCAGGTGCGATATGCTGATATATTTTCAGGAGTTCTAGGCTTGATTTTAGTCTTAAATGATAGCTCATGCTTAGATTAGTTCAAAACCACGGAGTTCCCGTCTCTGTGCTGCCTTTTTCGTAACGAAAAAAATTAACTCTGAAATTTCGATTTTCTCAAACTTTAGGTGTGATATGCTGATATATTTTCAGGAGTTCTTGGCTTGTTATTAGTCTCAAATAATAGCACAAGCTTGGTTTTGTCGAAAACCGCGAAGTTCCCGTCTCTGTGCTGCCTTTTTTATTACCAAAAAATTTTTATTCTGAAAATTTAAGTTTTCTCAAATTTCAGGTGTGATATGCTGATATATTTTCAGGATTTATTGGCTTGTTATTGGTTTCAAATGATAGCTTAAGCTTGGTTTCGTCCAAAACCGCGGAGTTCCTGGCTCTGAGTTTACTTATGTTCTGCGAAAAAATAAGTTTGAAATATCGATTTTCTCATATTTCAGGTGTGATATGCTGATATATTTTCAGGAGTTCTTGGCTTGTCATTGGTCTCAAATGATAGCTCAAGCTTGGTTCCGTCCAAAACCGCGGAGTTCCCGTCTCTGTGCTGCCTTTTTTATTACGAAAAAATTTTATTCTGAAAATTTAAATTTTCTTAAATTTCAGGTGTGATATGCTGATATATTTTCAGGAGTTTATGGCTTGTTTTTAGTCTTAAATGATAGCTCATGCTTAGATTAGTTCAAAACCGCGGAGTTCCTGTCTCTGTGCTGCCTATTTGTAACGAAAAAAATTAACTCTGAAATTTCGATTTTCTCAAATTTTAGGTATGATATGCTGATATATTTTCAGGAGTTCTTGGCTTGTTATTGGTCTCAAATGATAGCACAAGCTTGGTTTCGTCGAAAACCGCGAAGTTACCGTCTCTGTGCTGCCTTTTTTATTAACAAAAAATTTTTATTCTGAAAATTTAAGTTTTCTCAAATTTCAGGTGTGATATGCTGATATATTTTCAGGAGTTATTGGCTTGTTATTGGTCTGAAATGATAGCTTAAGCTTAGAGTAGTTCAAAACCGCGGAGTTCCTGGCTCTGAGTTTACTTATGTTCTGCGAAAAAATAAGTTTGAAATATCGATTTTCTCATATTTCAGGTGTGATATGCTGATATATTTTCAGGAGTTCTAGGCTTGCTTTTAGTCTTTAATGATAGCTCATGCTTAGATTAGTTCAAAACCGCGGAGTTCCCGTCTCTGTGCTGCCTTTTTTATTACGAAAAATTTTTACTCTGAAAATTTAAATTTTCTCAAATTTCAGGTGCGATATGCTGATATATTTTCAGGAGTTCTAGGCTTGATTTTAGTCTTAAATGATAGCTCATGCTTAGATTAGTTCAAAACCACGGAGTTTTCGTCTCTGTGCTGCCTTTTTCGTAACGAAAAAAATTAACTCTGAAATTTCGATTTTCTCAAATTTTAGGTGTGATATGCTGATATATTTTCAGGAGTTCTTGGCTTGTTATTGGTCTCAAATGATAGCACAAGCTTGGTTTCGTCGAAAACCGCGAAGTTACCGTCTCTGTGCTGCCTTTTTTATTAACAAAAAATGTTTAATCTGAAAATTTAAGTTTTCTCAAATTTCAGGTGTGATATGCTGATATATTTTCAGGAGTTATTGGCTTGTTATTGGTCTCAAATGATAGCTTAAGCTTAGAGTAGTTCAAAACCGCGGAGTTCCTGGCTCTGAGTTTACTTATGTTCTGCGAAAAAATAAGTTTGAAATATCGATTTTCTCATATTTCAGGTGTGATATGCTGATATATTTTCAGGAGTTCTAGGCTTGCTTTTAGTCTTTAATGATAGCTCATGCTTAGATTAGTTCAAAACCGCGGAGTTCCCGTCTCTGTGCTGCCTTTTTTATTACGAAAAATTTTTACTCTGAAAATTTAAATTTTCTCAAATTTCAGGTGCGATATGCTGATATATTTTCAGGAGTTCTAGGCTTGATTTTAGTCTTAAATGATAGCTCATGCTTAGATTAGTTCAAAACCACGGAGTTTTCGTCTCTGTGCTGCCTTTTTCGTAACGAAAAAAATTAACTCTGAAACTTCGATTTTCTCAAACTTTAGGTGTGATATGCTGATATATTTTCAGGAGTTCTTGGCTTGTTATTGGTCTCAAATAATAGCACAAGCTTGGTTTCGTCGAAAACCGCGAAGTTCCCGTCTCTGTGCTGCCTTTTTTATTACCAAAAAATGTTTATTCTGAAAATTTAAGTTTTCTCAAAGTTCAGGTGTGATATGCTGATATATTTTCAGGAGTTATTGGCTTGTTATTGGTCTCAAATGATAGCTTAAGCTTGGTTTCGTCCAAAACCGCGAAGTTCCTGGCTCTGAGTTTAATTATGTTCTGCGAAAAAATAAGTTTGAAATATCGATTTTCTCATATTTCAGGTGTGATATGCTGATATATTTTCAGGAGTTCTAGGCTTGCTTTTGGTCTCAAACGATAGCTCATGCTTGGTTTCGTACAAAACCGCGTAGTTCCTGGCTCTGACTGTACTTATGTTCTATGAAAAAAATAAGTCTGAAATTTCGATTTTCTCAAATTTAAGATGTGATATGCTGATATATTTTCAGGAATTTGGGGCTTGTTTTTAGTCTCAAACGATAGCTTATGCTCGGTTACGTACAAAACCTTGCAGTTCCTGGCTCTGCGCTGCCTTTTTTTATTACGAAAAAAATTACTCTGTAATTTAGATTTTCTCAAATTTCAGGTGTGATAAGCTGATATATTTTCAGGAGTTCTAGGCGTTTTTTTGGTCTTAAGCGACGCAGTTCCAGGCTCTGTACTGCCATTTTTATAACGAAAAAATTTTAATCTGAAAATTTAAATTTTCTCAAACTTCAGGTGTGATATGCTGATATATTTTCAGGAGTTCCTGGCTTGTTATTGGTCTCAAATGATAGCTCAAGCTTGGTTTCGTACAAAACCGCGGAGTTGCTGTCTCTGTGCTGCCTTTTTTATTACGAAAAAAATTTACTCTGACAATTCAAATTTTCTCAAATTTCAGGTGCGATATGCTGATATATTTTCAGGAGTTTATGGCTTGTTTTTAGTCTTAAATGATAGCTTATGCTTAGATTAGTTCAAAACCGCGGAGTTCCCGTCTCTGTACTCCCTTTTTTGTAACGAAAAAAATTAACTCTGAAATTTCCATTTTCTCAAATTTTAGGTGTGATATGCTGAGATATTTTCAGGAGTTCTAGGATTGTTTTTAGTCTTAAATGATAGATCATGCTTAGATTATTTCAATACCGCGGAGTTCCCGTCTCTGTTCAGCCTTTTTTGTAACGAAAAAAATTAACCCTGAAATTTCGATTTTCTCAAATTTTAGGTGTGATATGCTGATATATTAACAGGAGTTCTTGGCTTGTGATTGGTTTGAAATGATAGCACAAGCCTGGTTTCGTTCAAAACCGCGGAGGTCCCGTCTCTGTGCTGCCTTTTTTATTACGAAAAAATTTTACTCTGAAAATTTAAATTTTCTCAAATTTCAGGTGCGATATGCTGATATATTTTCAGGAGTTCTAGGCTTGATTTTAGTCTTAAATGATAGCTCATGCTTAGATTAGTTCAAAACCACGGAGTTCCCGTCTCTGTGCTGCCTTTTTCGTAACGAAAAAAATTAACTCTGAAATTTCGATTTTCTCAAATTTTAGGTGTGATATGCTGATATATTTTCAGGAGTTCTTGGCTTGTCATTGGTCTCAAATGATAGCTCAAGCTTGGTTCCGTCCAAAACCGCGGAGTTCCCTTTTCTGTGCTGCCTTTTTTATTACGAAAAAATTTTATTCTGAAAATTTAAATTTTCTTAAATTTCAGGTGTGATATGCTGATATATTTTCAGGAGTTATTGGCTTGTTATTGGTCTCAAATGATAGCTTAAGCTTAGAGTAGTTCAAAACCGCGGAGTTCCTGGCTCTGAGTTTACTTATGTTCTGCGAAAAAATAAGTTTGAAATATCGATTTTCTCATATTTCAGGTGTGATATGCTGATATATTTTCAGGAGTTCTAGGCTTGCTTTTATTCTTTAATGATAGCTCATGCTTAGATTAGTTCAAAACCGCGGCGTTCCCGTCTCTGTGCTGCCTTTTTTATTACGAAAAAATTTTACTCTGAAAATTTAAATTTTCTCAAATTTCAGGTGCGATATGCTGATATATTTTCAGGAGTTCTAGGCTTGATTTTAGTCTTAAATGATAGCTCATGCTTAGATTAGTTCAAAACCACGGAGTTCCCGTCTCTGTGCTGCCTTTTTCGTAACGAAAAAAATTAACTCTGAAATTTCGATTTTCTCAAACTTTAGGTGTGATATGCTGATATATTTTCAGGAGTTCTTGTCTTGTTATTAGTCTCAAATAATAGCACAAGCTTGGTTTCGTCGAAAACCGCGAAACTCCCGTCTCTGTGCTGCCTTTTTTATTACCAAAAAATTTTTATTCTGAAAATTTAAGTTTTCTCAAATTTCAGGTGTGATATGCTGATATATTTTCAGGATTTATTGGCTTGTTATTGGTTTCAAATGATAGCTTAAGCTTGGTTTCGTCCAAAACCGCGGAGTTCCTGGCTCTGAGTTTACTTATGTTCTGCGAAAAAATAAGTTTGAAATATCGATTTTCTCATATTTCAGGTGTGATATGCTGATATATTTTCAGGAGTTCTTGGCTTGTCATTGGTCTCAAATGATAGCTCAAGCTTGGTTATGTCCAAAACCGCGGAGTTCCCGTCTCTGTGCTGCCTTTTTTATTACGAAAAAATTTTATTCTGAAAATTTAAATTTTCTTAAATTTCAGGTGTGATATGCTGATATATTTTCAGGAGTTTATGGCTTGTTTTTAGTCTTAAATGATAGCTCATGCTTAGATTAGTTCAAAACCGCGGAGTTCCTGTCTCTGTGCTGCCTTTTTTGTAACGAAAAAAATTAACTCTGAAATTTCGATTTTCTCAAATTTTAGGTGTGATATGCTGATATATTTTCAGGAGTTCTTGGCTTGTTATTGGTCTCAAATGATAGCACAAGCTTGGTTTCGTCGAAAACCGCGAAGTTACCGTCTCTGTGCTGCCTTTTTTATTAACAAAAAATTTTTAATCTGAAAATTTAAGTTTTCTCAAATTTCAGGTGTGATATGCTGATATATTTTCAGGAGTTATTGGCTTGTTATTGGTCTCAAATGATAGCTTAAGCTTAGAGTAGTTCAAAACCGCGGAGTTCCTGGCTCTGAGTTTACTTATGTTCTGCGAAAAAATAAGTTTGAAATATCGATTTTCTCATATTTCAGGTGTGATATGCTGATATATTTTCAGGAGTTCTAGGCTTGCTTTTAGTCTTTAATGATAGCTCATGCTTAGATTAGTTCAAAACCGCGGAGTTCCCGTCTCTGTGCTGCCTTTTTTATTACGAAAAATTTTTACTCTGAAAATTTAAATTTTCTCAAATTTCAGGTGCGATATGCTGATATATTTTCAGGAGTTCTAGGCTTGATTTTAGTCTTAAATGATAGCTCATGCTTAGATTAGTTCAAAACCACGGAGTTTTCGTCTCTGTGCTGCCTTTTTCGTAACGAAAAAAATTAACTCTGAAATTTCGATTTTCTCAAACTTTAGGTGTTATATGCTGATATATTTTCAGGAGTTCTTGGCTTGTTATTGGTCTCAAATAATAGCACAAGCTTGGTTTCGTCGAAAACCGCGAAGTTCCCGTCTCTGTGCTGCCTTTTTTATTACCAAAAAATGTTTATTCTGAAAATTTAAGTTTTTTCAAAGTTCAGGTGTGATATGCTGATATATTTTCAGGATTTATTGGCTTGTTATTGGTTTCAAATGATAGCACAAGCTTGGTTTCGTCGAAAACCGCGAAGTTCCCGTCTCTGTGCTGCCTTTTTTATTACCAAAAAATTTTTATTCTGAAAATTTAAGTTTTCTCAAATTTCAGGTGTGATATGCTGATATATTTTCAGGAGTTATTGGCTTGTTATTGGTCTGAAATGATAGCTTAAGCTTAGAGTAGTTCAAAACCGCGGAGTTCCTGGCTCTGAGTTTACTTATGTTCTGCGAAAAAATAAGTTTGAAATATCGATTTTCTCATATTTCAGGTGTGATATGCTGATATATTTTCAGGAGTTCTAGGCTTGCTTTTAGTCTTTAATGATAGCTCATGCTTAGATTATTTCAAAACCGCGGAGTTCCTGTCTCTGTGCTGCCTTTTTTGTAACGAAAAAAATTAACTCTGAAATTTCGATTTTCTCAAATTTTAGGTGTGATATGCTGATATATTTTCAGGAGTTCTTGGCTTGTTATTGGTCTCAAATGATAGCACAAGCTTGGTTTCGTCGAAAACCGCGAAGTTACCGTCTCTGTGCTGCCTTTTTTATTAACAAAAAATTTTTATTCTGAAAATTTAAGTTTTCTCAAATTTCAGGTGTGATATGCTGATATATTTTCAGGAGTTATTGGCTTGTTATTGGTCTCAAATGATAGCTTAAGCTTAGAGTAGTTCAAAACCGCTGAGTTCCTGGCTCTGAGTTTACTTATGTTCTGCGAAAAAATAAGTTTGAAATATCGATTTTCTCATATTTCAGGTGTGATATGCTGATATATTTTCAGGAGTTATTGGCTTGTTATTGGTCTCAAATGATAGCTTAAGCTTAGAGTAGTTCAAAACCGCGGAGTTCCTGGCTCTGAGTTTACTTATGTTCTGCGAAAAAATAAGTTTGAAATATCGATTTTCTCATATTTCAGGTGTGATATGCTGATATATTTTCAGGAGTTCTAGGCTTGCTTTTAGTCTTTAATGATAGCTCATGCTTAGATTAGTTCAAAACCGCGGAGTTCCCGTCTCTGTGCTGCCTTTTTTATTACGAAAAATTTTTACTCTGAAAATTTAAATTTTCTCAAATTTCAGGTGCGATATGCTGATATATTTTCAGGAGTTCTAGGCTTGATTTTAGTCTTAAATGATAGCTCATGCTTAGATTAGTTCAAAACCACGGAGTTTTCGTCTCTGTGCTGCCTTTTTCTTAACGAAAAAAATTAACTCTGAAATTTCGATTTTCTCAAACTTTAGGTGTGATATGCTGATATATTTTCAGGAGTTCTTGGCTTGTTATTGGTCTCAAATAATAGCACAAGCTTGGTTTCGTCGAAAACCGCGAAGTTCCCGTCTCTGTGCTGCCTTTTTTATTACCAAAAAATGTTTATTCTGAAAATTTAAGTTTTCTCAAAGTTCAGGTGTGATATGCTGATATATTTTCAGGAGTTATTGGCTTGTTATTGGTCTCAAATGATAGCTTAAGCTTGGTTTCGTCCAAAACCGCGAAGTTTCTGGCTCTGAGTTTAATTATGTTCTGCGAAAAAATAAGTTTGAAATATCGATTTTCTCATATTTCAGGTGTGATATGCTGATATATTTTCAGGAGTTCCAGGCTTGCTTTTGGTCTCAAACGATAGCTCATGCTTGGTTTCGTACAAAACCGCGTAGTTCCTGGCTCTGACTGTACTTATGTTCTATGAATAAAATAAGTCTGAAATTTCGATTTTCTCAAATTTAAGATGTGATATGCTGATATATTTTCAGGAATTTGTGGCTTGTTTTTAGTCTCAAACGATAGCTTATGCTCGGTTACGTACAAAACCTTGCAGTTCCTGGCTCTGCGCTGCCTTTTTATATTACGAAAAAAATTACTCTGTAATTTAGATTTTCTCAAATTTCAGGTGTGATAAGCTGATATATTTTCAGGAGTTCTAGGCGTTTTTTTGGTCTTAAGCGACGCAGTTCCAGGCTCTGTACTGCCATTTTTATAACGAAAAAATTTTAATCTGAAAATTTAAATTTTCTCAAACTTCAGGTGTGATATGCTGATATATTTTCAGGAGTTCCTGGCTTGTTATTGGTCTCAAATGATAGCTCAAGCTTGGTTTCGTACAAAACCGCGGAGTTGCTGTCTCTGTGCTGCCTTTTTTATTACGAAAAAAATTTACTCTGACAATTCAAATTTTCTCAAACTTCAGGTGCGATATGCTGATATATTTTCAGGAGTTTATGGCTTGTTTTTAGTCTTAAATGATAGCTTATGCTTAGATTAGTTCAAAACCGCGGAGTTCCCGTCTCTGTACTCCCTTTTTTGTAACGAAAAAAATTAACTCTGAAATTTCCATTTTCTCAAATTTTAGGTGTGATATGCTGAGATATTTTCAGGAGTTTTAGGATTGTTTTTAGTCTTAAATGATAGATCATGCTTAGATTATTTCAATACCGCGGAGTTCCCGTCTCTGTTCAGCCTTTTTTGTAACGAAAAAAATTAACCCTGAAATTTCGATTTTCTCAAATTTTAGGTGTGATATGCTGATATATTAACAGGAGTTCTTGGCTTGTGATTGGTTTCAAATGATAGCACAAGCCTGGTTTCGTTCAAAACCGCGGAGGTCCCGTCTCTGTGCTGCCTTTTTTATTACGAAAAAATTTTACTCTGAAAATTTAAATTTTCTCAAATTTCAGGTGCGATATGCTGATATATTTTCAGGAGTTCTAGGCTTGATTTTAGTCTTAAATGATAGCTCATGCTTAGATTAGTTCAAAACCACGGAGTTCCCGTCTCTGTGCTGCCTTTTTCGTAACGAAAAAAATTAACTCTGAAATTTCGATTTTCTCAAACTTTAGGTGTGATATGCTGATATATTTTCAGGAGTTCTTGGCTTGTTATTAGTCTCAAATAATAGCACAAGCTTGGTTTCGTCGAAAACCGCGAAGTTCCCGTCTCTGTGCTGCCTTTTTTATTACCAAAAAATTTTTATTCTGAAAATTTAAGTTTTCTCAAATTTCAGGTGTGATATGCTGATATATTTTCAGGATTTATTGGCTTGTTATTGGTTTCAAATGATAGCTTAAGCTTGGTTTCGTCCAAAACCGCGGAGTTCCTGGCTCTGAGTTTACTTATGTTCTGCGAAAAAATAAGTTTGAAATATCGATTTTCTCATATTTCAGGTGTGATATGCTGATATATTTTCAGGAGTTCTTGGCTTGTCATTGGTCTCAAATGATAGCTCAAGCTTGGTTCCGTCCAAAACCGCGGAGTTCCCGTCTCTGTGCTGCCTTTTTTATTACGAAAAAATTTTATTCTGAAAATTTAAATTTTCTTAAATTTCAGGTGTGATATGCTGATATATTTTCAGGAGTTTATGGCTTGTTTTTAGTCTTAAATGATAGCTCATGCTTAGATTAGTTCAAAACCGCGGAGTTCCTGTCTCTGTGCTGCCTTTTTTGTAACGAAAAAAATTAACTCTGAAATTTCGATTTTCTCAAATTTTAGGTGTGATATGCTGATATATTTTCAGGAGTTCTTGGCTTGTTATTGGTCTCAAATGATAGCACAAGCTTGGTTTCGTCGAAAACCGCGAAGTTACCGTCTCTGTGCTGCCTTTTTTATTAACAAAAAATTTTTATTCTGAAAATTTAAGTTTTCTCAAATTTCAGGTGTGATATGCTGATATATTTTCAGGAGTTATTGGCTTGTTATTGGTCTCAAATGATAGCTTAAGCTTAGAGTAGTTCAAAACCGCGGAGTTCCTGGCTCTGAGTTTACTTATGTTCTGCGAAAAAATAAGTTTGAAATATCGATTTTCTCATATTTCAGGTGTGATATGCTCATATATTTTCAGGAGTTCTAGGCTTGCTTTTAGTCTTTAATGATAGCTCATGCTTAGATTAGTTTAAAACCGCGGAGTTCCCGTCTCTGTGCTGCCTTTTTTATTACGAAAAAATTTTACTCTGAAAATTTAAATTTTCTCAAATTTCAGGTGCGATATGCTGATATATTTTCAGGAGTTCTAGGCTTGATTTTAGTCTTAAATGATAGCTCATGCTTAGATTAGTTCAAAACCACGGAGTTCCCGTCTCTGTGCTGCCTTTTTCGTAACGAAAAAAATTAACTCTGAAATTTCGATTTTCTCAAACTTTAGGTGTGATATGCTGATATATTTTCAGGAGTTCTTGGCTTGTTATTAGTCTCAAATAATAGCACAAGCTTGGTTTTGTCGAAAACCGCGAAGATCCCGTCTCTGTGCTGCCTTTTTTATTACCAAAAAATTTTTATTCTGAAAATTTAAGTTTTCTCAAATTTCAGGTGTGATATGCTGATATATTTTCAGGATTTATTGGCTTGTTATTGGTTTCAAATGATAGCTTAAGCTTGGTTTCGTCCAAAACCGCGGAGTTCCTGGCTCTGAGTTTACTTATGTTCTGCGAAAAAATAAGTTTGAAATATCGATTTTCTCATATTTCAGGTGTGATATGCTGATATATTTTCAGGAGTTCTTGGCTTGTCATTGGTCTCAAATGATAGCTCAAGCTTGGTTCCGTCCAAAACCGCGGAGTTCCCGTCTCTGTGCTGCCTTTTTTATTACGAAAAAATTTTATTCTGAAAATTTAAATTTTCTTAAATTTCAGGTGTGATATGCTGATATATTTTCAGGAGTTTATGGCTTGTTTTTAGTCTTAAATGATAGCTCATGCTTAGATTAGTTCAAAACCGCGGAGTTCCTGTCTCTGTGCTGCCTATTTGTAACGAAAAAAATTAACTCTGAAATTTCGATTTTCTCAAATTTTAGGTATGATATGCTGATATATTTTCAGGAGTTCTTGGCTTGTTATTGGTCTCAAATGATAGCACAAGCTTGGTTTCGTCGAAAACCGCGAAGTTACCGTCTCTGTGCTGCCTTTTTTATTAACAAAAAATTTTTATTCTGAAAATTTAAGTTTTCTCAAATTTCAGGTGTGATATGCTGATATATTTTCAGGAGTTATTGGCTTGTTATTGGTCTGAAATGATAGCTTAAGCTTAGAGTAGTTCAAAACCGCGGAGTTCCTGGCTCTGAGTTTACTTATGTTCTGCGAAAAAATAAGTTTGAAATATCGATTTTCTCATATTTCAGGTGTGATATGCTGATATATTTTCAGGAGTTCTAGGCTTGCTTTTAGTCTTTAATGATAGCTCATGCTTAGATTAGTTCAAAACCGCGGAGTTCCCGTCTCTGTGCTGCCTTTTTTATTACGAAAAATTTTTACTCTGAAAATTTAAATTTTCTCAAATTTCAGGTGCGATATGCTGATATATTTTCAGGAGTTCTAGGCTTGATTTTAGTCTTAAATGATAGCTCATGCTTAGATTAGTTCAAAACCACGGAGTTTTCGTCTCTGTGCTGCCTTTTTCGTAACGAAAAAAATTAACTCTGAAATTTCGATTTTCTCAAATTTTAGGTGTGATATGCTGATATATTTTCAGGAGTTCTTGGCTTGTTATTGGTCTCAAATGATAGCACAAGCTTGGTTTCGTCGAAAACCGCGAAGTTACCGTCTCTGTGCTGCCTTTTTTATTAACAAAAAATGTTTAATCTGAAAATTTAAGTTTTCTCAAATTTCAGGTGTGATATGCTGATATATTTTCAGGAGTTATTGGCTTGTTATTGGTCTCAAATGATAGCTTAAGCTTAGAGTAGTTCAAAACCGCGGAGTTCCTGGCTCTGAGTTTACTTATGTTCTGCGAAAAAATAAGTTTGAAATATCGATTTTCTCATATTTCAGGTGTGATATGCTGATATATTTTCAGGAGTTCTAGGCTTGCTTTTAGTCTTTAATGATAGCTCATGCTTAGATTAGTTCAAAACCGCGGAGTTCCCGTCTCTGTGCTGCCTTTTTTATTACGAAAAATTTTTACTCTGAAAATTTAAATTTTCTCAAATTTCAGGTGCGATATGCTGATATATTTTCAGGAGTTCTAGGCTTGATTTTAGTCTTAAATGATAGCTCATGCTTAGATTAGTTCAAAACCACGGAGTTTTCGTCTCTGTGCTGCCTTTTTCGTAACGAAAAAAATTAACTCTGAAATTTCGATTTTCTCAAACTTTAGGTGTGATATGCTGATATATTTTCAGGAGTTCTTGGCTTGTTATTGGTCTCAAATAATAGCACAAGCTTGGTTTCGTCGAAAACCGCGATGTTCCCGTCTCTGTGCTGCCTTTTTTATTACCAAAAAATGTTTATTCTGAAAATTTAAGTTTTTTCAAAGTTCAGGTGTGATATGCTGATATATTTTCAGGAGTTCTAGGCTTGCTTTTGGTCTCAAACGATAGCTCATGCTTGGTTTCGTACAAAACCGCGTAGTTCCTGGCTCTGACTGTACTTATGTTCTATGAAAAAAATAAGTCTGAAATTTCGATTTTCTCAAATTTAAGATGTGATATGCTGATATATTTTCAGGAATTTGGGGCTTGTTTTTAGTCTCAAACGATAGCTTATGCTCGGTTACGTACAAAACCTTGCAGTTCCTGGCTCTGCGCTGCCTTTTTTTATTACGAAAAAAATTACTCTGTAATTTAGATTTTCTCAAATTTCAGGTGTGATAAGCTGATATATTTTCAGGAGTTCTAGGCGTTTTTTTGGTCTTAAGCGACGCAGTTCCAGGCTCTGTACTGCCATTTTTATAACGAAAAAATTTTAATCTGAAAATTTAAATTTTCTCAAACTTCAGGTGTGATATGCTGATATATTTTCAGGAGTTCCTGGCTTGTTATTGGTCTCAAATGATAGCTCAAGCTTGGTTTCGTACAAAACCGCGGAGTTGCTGTCTCTGTGCTGCCTTTTTTATTACGAAAAAAATTTACTCTGACAATTCAAATTTTCTCAAACTTCAGGTGCGATATGCTGATATATTTTCAGGAGTTTATGGCTTGTTTTTAGTCTTAAATGATAGCTCATGCTTAGATTAGTTCAAAACCACGGAGTTCCCGTCTCTGTGCTGCCTTTTTCGTAACGAAAAAAATTTACTCTGAAATTTCGATTTTCTCAAATTTTAGGTGTGATATGCTGATATATTTTCAGGAGTTCTTGGCTTGTCATTGGTCTCAAATGATAGCTCAAGCTTGGTTCCGTCCAAAACCGCGGAGTTCCCTTTTCTGTGCTGCCTTTTTTATTACGAAAATATTTTATTCTGAAAATTTAAATTTTCTTAAATTTCAGGTGTGATATGCTGATATATTTTCAGGAGTTATTGGCTTGTTATTGGTCTCAAATGATAGCTTAAGCTTAGAGTAGTTCAAAACCGCGGAGTTCCTGGCTCTGAGTTTACTTATGTTCTGCGAAAAAATAAGTTTGAAATATCGATTTTCTCATATTTCAGGTGTGATATGCTGATATATTTTCAGGAGTTCTAGGCTTGCTTTTATTCTTTAATGATAGCTCATGCTTAGATTAGTTCAAAACCGCGGCGTTCCCGTCTCTGTGCTGCCTTTTTTATTACGAAAAAATTTTACTCTGAAAATTTAAATTTTCTCAAATTTCAGGTGCGATATGCTGATATATTTTCAGGAGTTCTAGGCTTGATTTTAGTCTTAAATGATAGCTCATGCTTAGATTAGTTCAAAACCACGGAGTTCCCGTCTCTGTGCTGCCTTTTTCGTAACGAAAAAAATTAACTCTGAAATTTCGATTTTCTCAAACTTTAGGTGTGATATGCTGATATATTTTCAGGAGTTCTTGTCTTGTTATTAGTCTCAAATAATAGCACAAGCTTGGTTTCGTCGAAAACCGCGAAACTCCCGTCTCTGTGCTGCCTTTTTTATTACCAAAAAATTTTTATTCTGAAAATTTAAGTTTTCTCAAATTTCAGGTGTGATATGCTGATATATTTTCAGGATTTATTGGCTTGTTATTGGTTTCAAATGATAGCTTAAGCTTGGTTTCGTCCAAAACCGCGGAGTTCCTGGCTCTGAGTTTACTTATGTTCTGCGAAAAAATAAGTTTGAAATATCGATTTTCTCATATTTCAGGTGTGATATGCTGATATATTTTCAGGAGTTCTTGGCTTGTCATTGGTCTCAAATGATAGCTCAAGCTTGGTTATGTCCAAAACCGCGGAGTTCCCGTCTCTGTGCTGCCTTTTTTATTACGAAAAAATTTTATTCTGAAAATTTAAATTTTCTTAAATTTCAGGTGTGATATGCTGATATATTTTCAGGAGTTTATGGCTTGTTTTTAGTCTTAAATGATAGCTCATGCTTAGATTAGTTCAAAACCGCGGAGTTCCTGTCTCTGTGCTGCCTTTTTTGTAACGAAAAAAATTAACTCTGAAATTTCGATTTTCTCAAATTTTAGGTGTGATATGCTGATATATTTTCAGGAGTTCTTGGCTTGTTATTGGTCTCAAATGATAGCACAAGCTTGGTTTCGTCGAAAACCGCGAAGTAACCGTCTCTGTGCTGCCTTTTTTATTAACAAAAAATTTTTAATCTGAAAATTTAAGTTTTCTCAAATTTCAGGTGTGATATGCTGATATATTTTCAGGAGTTATTGGCTTGTTATTGGTCTCAAATGATAGCTTAAGCTTAGAGTAGTTCAAAACCGCGGAGTTCCTGGCTCTGAGTTTACTTATGTTCTGCGAAAAAATAAGTTTGAAATATCGATTTTCTCATATTTCAGGTGTGATATGCTGATATATTTTCAGGAGTTCTAGGCTTGCTTTTAGTCTTTAATGATAGCTCATGCTTAGATTAGTTCAAAACCGCGGAGTTCCCGTCTCTGTGCTGCCTTTTTTATTACGAAAAATTTTTACTCTGAAAATTTAAATTTTCTCAAATTTCAGGTGCGATATGCTGATATATTTTCAGGAGTTCTAGGCTTGATTTTAGTCTTAAATGATAGCTCATGCTTAGATTAGTTCAAAACCACGGAGTTTTCGTCTCTGTGCTGCCTTTTTCGTAACGAAAAAAATTAACTCTGAAATTTCGATTTTCTCAAACTTTAGGTGTTATATGCTGATATATTTTCAGGAGTTCTTGGCTTGTTATTGGTCTCAAATAATAGCACAAGCTTGGTTTCGTCGAAAACCGCGAAGTTCCCGTCTCTGTGCTGCCTTTTTTATTACCAAAAAATGTTTATTCTGAAAATTTAAGTTTTTTCAAAGTTCAGGTGTGATATGCTGATATATTTTCAGGATTTATTGGCTTGTTATTGGTTTCAAATGATAGCACAAGCTTGGTTTCGTCGAAAACCGCGAAGTTCCCGTCTCTGTGCTGCCTTTTTTATTACCAAAAAATTTTTATTCTGAAAATTTAAGTTTTCTCAAATTTCAGGTGTGATATGCTGATATATTTTCAGGAGTTATTGGCTTGTTATTGGTCTGAAATGATAGCTTAAGCTTAGAGTAGTTCAAAACCGCGGAGTTCCTGGCTCTGAGTTTACTTATGTTCTGCGAAAAAATAAGTTTGAAATATCGATTTTCTCATATTTCAGGTGTGATATGCTGATATATTTTCAGGAGTTCTAGGCTTGCTTTTAGTCTTTAATGATAGCTCATGCTTAGATTATTTCAAAACCGCGGAGTTCCTGTCTCTGTGCTGCCTTTTTTGTAACGAAAAAAATTAACTCTGAAATTTCGATTTTCTCAAATTTTAGGTGTGATATGCTGATATATTTTCAGGAGTTCTTGGCTTGTTATTGGTCTCAAATGATAGCACAAGCTTGGTTTCGTCGAAAACCGCGAAGTTACCGTCTCTGTGCTGCCTTTTTTATTAACAAAAAATTTTTATTCTGAAAATTTAAGTTTTCTCAAATTTCAGGTGTGATATGCTGATATATTTTCAGGAGTTATTGGCTTGTTATTGGTCTCAAATGATAGCTTAAGCTTAGAGTAGTTCAAAACCGCTGAGTTCCTGGCTCTGAGTTTACTTATGTTCTGCGAAAAAATAAGTTTGAAATATCGATTTTCTCATATTTCAGGTGTGATATGCTGATATATTTTCAGGAGTTCTAGGCTTGCTTTTAGTCTTTAATGATAGCTCATGCTTAGATTAGTTCAAAACCGCGGAGTTCCCGTCTCTGTGCTGCCTTTTTTATTACGAAAAAATTTTACTCTGAAAATTTAAATTTTCTCAAATTTCAGGTGCGATATGCTGATATATTTTCAGGAGTTCTAGGCTTGATTTTAGTCTTAAATGATAGCTCATGCTTAGATTAGTTCAAAACCACGGAGTTCCCGTCTCTGTGCTGCCTTTTTCGTAACGAAAAAAATTAACTCTGAAATTTCGATTTTCTCAAACTTTAGGTGTGATATGCTGATATATTTTCAGGAGTTCTTGGCTTGTTATTAGTCTCAAATAATAGCACAAGCTTGGTTTTGTCGAAAACCGCGAAGTTCCCGTCTCTGTGCTGCCTTTTTTATTACCAAAAAATTTTTATTCTGAAAATTTAAGTTTTCTCAAATTTCAGGTGTGATATGCTGATATATTTTCAGGATTTATTGGCTTGTTATTGGTTTCAAATGATAGCTTAAGCTTGGTTTCGTCCAAAACCGCGGAGTTCCTGGCTCTGAGTTTACTTATGTTCTGCGAAAAAATAAGTTTGAAATATCGATTTTCTCATATTTCAGGTGTGATATGCTGATATATTTTCAGGAGTTCTTGGCTTGTCATTGGTCTCAAATGATAGCTCAAGCTTGGTTCCGTCCAAAACCGCGGAGTTCCCGTCTCTGTGCTGCCTTTTTTATTACGAAAAAATTTTATTCTGAAAATTTAAATTTTCTTAAATTTCAGGTGTGATATGCTGATATATTTTCAGGAGTTTATGGCTTGTTTTTAGTCTTAAATGATAGCTCATGCTTAGATTAGTTCAAAACCGCGGAGTTCCTGTCTCTGTGCTGCCTATTTGTAACGAAAAAAATTAACTCTGAAATTTCGATTTTCTCAAATTTTAGGTATGATATGCTGATATATTTTCAGGAGTTCTTGGCTTGTTATTGGTCTCAAATGATAGCACAAGCTTGGTTTCGTTGAAAACCGCGAAGTTACCGTCTCTGTGCTGCCTTTTTTATTAACAAAAAATTTTTATTCTGAAAATTTAAGTTTTCTCAAATTTCAGGTGTGATATGCTGATATATTTTCAGGAGTTATTGGCTTGTTATTGGTCTGAAATGATAGCTTAAGCTTAGAGTAGTTCAAAACCGCGGAGTTCCTGGCTCTGAGTTTACTTATGTTCTGCGAAAAAATAAGTTTGAAATATCGATTTTCTCATATTTCAGGTGTGATATGCTGATATATTTTCAGGAGTTCTAGGCTTGCTTTTAGTCTTTAATGATAGCTCATGCTTAGATTAGTTCAAAACCGCGGAGTTCCCGTCTCTGTGCTGCCTTTTTTATTACGAAAAAATTTTACTCTGAAAATTTAAATTTTCTCAAATTTCAGGTGCGATATGCTGATATATTTTCAGGAGTTCTAGGCTTGATTTTAGTCTTAAATGATAGCTCATGCTTAGATTAGTTCAAAACCCTGGAGTTCCCGTCTCTGTGCTGCCTTTTTCGTAACGAAAAAAATTAACTCTGAAATTTCGATTTTCTCAAACTTTAGGTGTGATATGCTGATATATTTTCAGGAGTTCTTGGCTTGTTATTAGTCTCAAATAATAGCACAAGCTTGGTTTCGTCGAAAACCGCGAAGTTCCCGTCTCTGTGCTGCCTTTTTTATTACCAAAAAATTTTTATTCTGAAAATTTAAGTTTTCTCAAATTTCAGGTGTGATATGCTGATATATTTTCAGGATTTATTGGCTTGTTATTGGTTTCAAATGATAGCTTAAGCTTGGTTTCGTCCAAAACCGCGGAGTTCCTGGCTCTGAGTTTACTTATGTTCTGCGAACAAAAAAAGTTTGAAATATCGATTTTCTCATATTTCAGGTGTGATATGCTGATATATTTTCAGGAGTTCTTGGCTTGTCATTGGTCTCAAATGATAGCTCAAGCTTGGTTCCGTCCAAAACCGCGGAGTTCCCGTCTCTGTGCTGCCTTTTTTATTACGAAAAAATTTTATTCTGAAAATTTAAATTTTCTTAAATTTCAGGTGTGATATGCTGATATATTTTCAGGAGTTTATGGCTTGTTTTTAGTCTTAAATGATAGTTCATGCTTAGATTAGTTCAAAACCGCGGAGTTCCTGTCTCTGTGCTGCCTTTTTTGTAACGAAAAAAATTAACTCTGAAATTTCGATTTTCTCAAATTTTAGGTGTGATATGCTGATATATTTTCAGGAGTTCTTGGCTTGTTATTGGTCTCAAATGATAGCACAAGCTTGGTTTCGTCGAAAACCGCGAAGTTACCGTCTCTGTGCTGCCTTTTTTATTAACAAAAAATGTTTAATCTGAAAATTTAAGTTTTCTCAAATTTCAGGTGTGATATGCTGATATATTTTCAGGAGTTATTGGCTTGTTATTGGTCTCAAATGATAGCTTAAGCTTAGAGTAGTTCAAAACCGCGGAGTTCCTGGCTCTGAGTTTACTTATGTTCTGCGAAAAAATAAGTTTGAAATATCGATTTTCTCATATTTCAGGTGTGATATGCTGATATATTTTCAGGAGTTCTAGGCTTGCTTTTAGTCTTTAATGATAGCTCATGCTTAGATTAGTTCAAAACCGCGGAGTTCCCGTCTCTGTGCTGCCTTTTTTATTACGAAAAATTTTTACTCTGAAAATTTAAATTTTCTCAAATTTCAGGTGCGATATGCTGATATATTTTCAGGAGTTCTAGGCTTGATTTTAGTCTTAAATGATAGCTCATGCTTAGATTAGTTCAAAACCACGGAGTTTTCGTCTCTGTGCTGCCTTTTTCGTAACGAAAAAAATTAACTCTGAAATTTCGATTTTCTCAAATTTTAGGTGTGATATGCTGATATATTTTCAGGAGTTCTTGGCTTGTTATTGGTCTCAAATGATAGCACAAGCTTGGTTTCGTCGAAAACCGCGAAGTTACCGCCTCTGTGCTGCCTTTTTTATTAACAAAAAATGTTTAATCTGAAAATTTAAGTTTTCTCAAATTTCAGGTGTGATATGCTGATATATTTTCAGGAGTTATTGGCTTGTTATTGGTCTCAAATGATAGCTTAAGCTTAGAGTAGTTCAAAACCGCGGAGTTCCTGGCTCTGAGTTTACTTATGTTCTGCGAAAAAATAAGTTTGAAACATCGATTTTCTCATATTTCAGGTGTGATATGCTGATATATTTTCAGGAGTTCTAGGCTTGCTTTTAGTCTTTAATGATAGCTCATGCTTAGATTAGTTCAAAACCGCGGAGTTCCCGTCTCTGTGCTGCCTTTTTTATTACGAAAAATTTTTACTCTGAAAATTTAAATTTTCTCAAATTTCAGGTGCGATATGCTGATATATTTTCAGGAGTTCTAGGCTTGATTTTAGTCTTAAATGATAGCTCATGCTTAGATTAGTTCAAAACCACGGAGTTTTCGTCTCTGTGCTGCCTTTTTCGTAACGAAAAAAATTAACTCTGAAATTTCGATTTTCTCAAACTTTAGGTGTGATATGCTGATATATTTTCAGGAGTTCTTGGCTTGTTATTGGTCTCAAATAATAGCACAAGCTTGGTTTCGTCGAAAACCGCGAAGTTCCCGTCTCTGTGCTGCCTTTTTTATTACCAAAAAATGTTTATTCTGAAAATTTAAGTTTTCTCAAAGTTCAGGTGTGATATGCTGATATATTTTCAGGAGTTATTGGCTTGTTATTGGTCTCAAATGATAGCTTAAGCTTGGTTTCGTCCAAAACCGCGAAGTTTCTGGCTCTGAGTTTAATTATGTTCTGCGAAAAAATAAGTTTGAAATATCGATTTTCTCATATTTCAGGTGTGATATGCTGATATATTTTCAGGAGTTCTAGGCTTGCTTTTGGTCTCAAACGATAGCTCATGCTTGGTTTCGTACAAAACCGCGTAGTTCCTGGCTCTGACTGTACTTATGTTCTATGAAAAAAATAAGTCTGAAATTTCGATTTTCTCAAATTTAAGATGTGATATGCTGATATATTTTCAGGAATTTGTGGCTTGTTTTTAGTCTCAAACGATAGCTTATGCTCGGTTACGTACAAAACCTTGCAGTTCCTGGCTCTGCGCTGCCTTTTTATATTACGAAAAAAATTACTCTGTAATTTAGATTTTCTCAAATTTCAGGTGTGATAAGCTGATATATTTTCAGGAGTTCTAGGCGTTTTTTTGGTCTTAAGCGACGCAGTTCCAGGCTCTGTACTGCCATTTTTATAACGAAAAAATTTTAATCTGAAAATTTAAATTTTCTCAAACTTCAGGTGTGATATGCTGATATATTTTCAGGAGTTCCTGGCTTGTTATTGGTCTCAAATGATAGCTCAAGCTTGGTTTCGTACAAAACCGCGGAGTTGCTGTCTCTGTGCTGCCTTTTTTATTACGAAAAAAATTTACTCTGACAATTCAAATTTTCTCAAACTTCAGGTGCGATATGCTGATATATTTTCAGGAGTTTATGGCTTGTTTTTAGTCTTAAATGATAGCTTATGCTTAGATTAGTTCAAAACCGCGGAGTTCCCGTCTCTGTACTCCCTTTTTTGTAACGAAAAAAATTAACTCTGAAATTTCCATTTTCTCAAATTTTAGGTGTGATATGCTGAGATATTTTCAGGAGTTCTAGGATTGTTTTTAGTCTTAAATGATAGATCATGCTTAGATTATTTCAATACCGCGGAGTTCCCGTCTCTGTTCAGCCTTTTTTGTAACGAAAAAAATTAACCCTGAAATTTCGATTTTCTCAAATTTTAGGTGTGATATGCTGATATATTAACAGGAGTTCTTGGCTTGTGATTGGTTTCAAATGATAGCACAAGCCTGGTTTCGTTCAAAACCGCGGAGGTCCCGTCTCTGTGCTGCCTTTTTTATTACGAAAAAATTTTACTCTGAAAATTTAAATTTTCTCAAATTTCAGGTGCGATATGCTGATATATTTTCAGGAGTTCTAGGCTTGATTTTAGTCTTAAATGATAGCTCATGCTTAGATTAGTTCAAAACCACGGAGTTCCCGTCTCTGTGCTGCCTTTTTCGTAACGAAAAAAATTAACTCTGAAATTTCGATTTTCTCAAACTTTAGGTGTGATATGCTGATATATTTTCAGGAGTTCTTGGCTTGTTATTAGTCTCAAATAATAGCACAAGCTTGGTTTCGTCGAAAACCGCGAAGTTCCCGTCTCTGTGCTGCCTTTTTTATTACCAAAAAATTTTTATTCTGAAAATTTAAGTTTTCTCAAATTTCAGGTGTGATATGCTGATATATTTTCAGGATTTATTGGCTTGTTATTGGTTTCAAATGATAGCTTAAGCTTGGTTTCGTCCAAAACCGCGGAGTTCCTGGCTCTGAGTTTACTTATGTTCTGCGAAAAAATAAGTTTGAAATATCGATTTTCTCATATTTCAGGTGTGATATGCTGATATATTTTCAGGAGTTCTTGGCTTGTCATTGGTCTCAAATGATAGCTCAAGCTTGGTTCCGTCCAAAACCGCGGAGTTCCCGTCTCTGTGCTGCCTTTTTTATTACGAAAAAAATTTATTCTGAAAATTTAAATTTTCTTAAATTTCAGGTGTGATATGCTGATATATTTTCAGGAGTTTATGGCTTGTTTTTAGTCTTAAATGATAGCTCATGCTTAGATTAGTTCAAAACCGCGGAGTTCCTGTCTCTGTGCTGCCTTTTTTGTAACGAAAAAAATTAACTCTGAAATTTCGATTTTCTCAAATTTTAGGTGTGATATGCTGATATATTTTCAGGAGTTCTTGGCTTGTTATTGGTCTCAAATGATAGCACAAGCTTGGTTTCGTCGAAAACCGCGAAGTTACCGTCTCTGTGCTGCCTTTTTTATTAACAAAAAAATTTTATTCTGAAAATTTAAGTTTTCTCAAATTTCAGGTGTGATATGCTGATATATTTTCAGGAGTTATTGGCTTGTTATTGGTCTCAAATGATAGCTTAAGCTTAGAGTAGTTCAAAACCGCGGAGTTCCTGGCTCTGAGTTTACTTATGTTCTGCGAAAAAATAAGTTTGAAATATCGATTTTCTCATATTTCAGGTGTGATATGCTCATATATTTTCAGGAGTTCTAGGCTTGCTTTTAGTCTTTAATGATAGCTCATGCTTAGATTAGTTCAAAACCGCGGAGTTCCCGTCTCTGTGCTGCCTTTTTTATTACGAAAAAATTTTACTCTGAAAATTTAAATTTTCTCAAATTTCAGGTGCGATATGCTGATATATTTTCAGGAGTTCTAGGCTTGATTTTAGTCTTAAATGATAGCTCATGCTTAGATTAGTTCAAAACCACGGAGTTCCCGTCTCTGTGCTGCCTTTTTCGTAACGAAAAAAATTAACTCTGAAATTTCGATTTTCTCAAACTTTAGGTGTGATATGCTGATATATTTTCAGGAGTTCTTGGCTTGTTATTAGTCTCAAATAATAGCACAAGCTTGGTTTTGTCGAAAACCGCGAAGTTCCCGTCTCTGTGCTGCCTTTTTTATTACCAAAAAATTTTTATTCTGAAAATTTAAGTTTTCTCAAATTTCAGGTGTGATATGCTGATATATTTTCAGGATTTATTGGCTTGTTATTGGTTTCAAATGATAGCTTAAGCTTGGTTTCGTCCAAAACCGCGGAGTTCCTGGCTCTGAGTTTACTTATGTTCTGCGAAAAAATAAGTTTGAAATATCGATTTTCTCATATTTCAGGTGTGATATGCTGATATATTTTCAGGAGTTCTTGGCTTGTCATTGGTCTCAAATGATAGCTCAAGCTTGGTTCCGTCCAAAACCGCGGAGTTCCCGTCTCTGTGCTGCCTTTTTTATTACGAAAAAATTTTATTCTGAAAATTTAAATTTTCTTAAATTTCAGGTGTGATATGCTGATATATTTTCAGGAGTTTATGGCTTGTTTTTAGTCTTAAATGATAGCTCATGCTTAGATTAGTTCAAAACCGCGGAGTTCCTGTCTCTGTGCTGCCTATTTGTAACGAAAAAAATTAACTCTGAAATTTCGATTTTCTCAAATTTTAGGTATGATATGCTGATATATTTTCAGGAGTTCTTGGCTTGTTATTGGTCTCAAATGATAGCACAAGCTTGGTTTCGTCGAAAACCGCGAAGTTACCGTCTCTGTGCTGCCTTTTTTATTAACAAAAAATTTTTATTCTGAAAATTTAAGTTTTCTCAAATTTCAGGTGTGATATGCTGATATATTTTCAGGAGTTATTGGCTTGTTATTGGTCTGAAATGATAGCTTAAGCTTAGAGTAGTTCAAAACCGCGGAGTTCCTGGCTCTGAGTTTACTTATGTTCTGCGAAAAAATAAGTTTGAAATATCGATTTTCTCATATTTCAGGTGTGATATGCTGATATATTTTCAGGAGTTCTAGGCTTGCTTTTAGTCTTTAATGATAGCTCATGCTTAGATTAGTTCAAAACCGCGGAGTTCCCGTCTCTGTGCTGCCTTTTTTATTACGAAAAATTTTTACTCTGAAAATTTAAATTTTCTCAAATTTCAGGTGCGATATGCTGATATATTTTCAGGAGTTCTAGGCTTGATTTTAGTCTTAAATGATAGCTCATGCTTAGATTAGTTCAAAACCACGGAGTTTTCGTCTCTGTGCTGCCTTTTTCGTAACGAAAAAAATTAACTCTGAAATTTCGATTTTCTCAAATTTTAGGTGTGATATGCTGATATATTTTCAGGAGTTCTTGGCTTGTTATTGGTCTCAAATAATAGCACAAGCTTGGTTTCGTCGAAAACCGCGAAGTTCCCGTCTCTGTGCTGCCTTTTTTATTACCAAAAAATGTTTATTCTGAAAATTTAAGTTTTTTCAAAGTTCAGGTGTGATATGCTGATATATTTTCAGGATTTATTGGCTTGTTATTGGTTTCAAATGATAGCACAAGCTTGGTTTCGTCGAAAACCGCGAAGTTCCCGTCTCTGTGCTGCCTTTTTTATTACCAAAAAATTTTTATTCTGAAAATTTAAGTTTTCTCAAATTTCAGGTGTGATATGCTGATATATTTTCAGGAGTTATTGGCTTGTTATTGGTCTGAAATGATAGCTTAAGCTTAGAGTAGTTCAAAACCGCGGAGTTCCTGGCTCTGAGTTTACTTATGTTCTGCGAAAAAATAAGTTTGAAATATCGATTTTCTCATATTTCAGGTGTGATATGCTGATATATTTTCAGGAGTTCTAGGCTTGCTTTTAGTCTTTAATGATAGCTCATGCTTAGATTATTTCAAAACCGCGGAGTTCCTGTCTCTGTGCTGCCTTTTTTGTAACGAAAAAAATTAACTCTGAAATTTCGATTTTCTCAAATTTTAGGTGTGATATGCTGATATATTTTCAGGAGTTCTTGGCTTGTTATTGGTCTCAAATGATAGCACAAGCTTGGTTTCGTCGAAAACCGCGAAGTTACCGTCTCTGTGCTGCCTTTTTTATTAACAAAAAATTTTTATTCTGAAAATTTAAGTTTTCTCAAATTTCAGGTGTGATATGCTGATATATTTTCAGGAGTTATTGGCTTGTTATTGGTCTCAAATGATAGCTTAAGCTTAGAGTAGTTCAAAACCGCTGAGTTCCTGGCTCTGAGTTTACTTATGTTCTGCGAAAAAATAAGTTTGAAATATCGATTTTCTCATATTTCAGGTGTGATATGCTGATATATTTTCAGGAGTTCTAGGCTTGCTTTTAGTCTTTAATGATAGCTCATGCTTAGATTAGTTCAAAACCGCGGAGTTCCCGTCTCTGTGCTGCCTTTTTTATTACGAAAAAATTTTACTCTGAAAATTTAAATTTTCTCAAATTTCAGGTGCGATATGCTGATATATTTTCAGGAGTTCTAGGCTTGATTTTAGTCTTAAATGATAGCTCATGCTTAGATTAGTTCAAAACCACGGAGTTCCCGTCTCTGTGCTGCCTTTTTCGTAACGAAAAAAATTAACTCTGAAATTTCGATTTTCTCAAACTTTAGGTGTGATATGCTGATATATTTTCAGGAGTTCTTGGCTTGTTATTAGTCTCAAATAATAGCACAAGCTTGGTTTTGTCGAAAACCGCGAAGTTCCCGTCTCTGTGCTGCCTTTTTTATTACCAAAAAATTTTTATTCTGAAAATTTAAGTTTTCTCAAATTTCAGGTGTGATATGCTGATATATTTTCAGGATTTATTGGCTTGTTATTGGTTTCAAATGATAGCTTAAGCTTGGTTTCGTCCAAAACCGCGGAGTTCCTGGCTCTGAGTTTACTTATGTTCTGCGAAAAAATAAGTTTGAAATATCGATTTTCTCATATTTCAGGTGTGATATGCTGATATATTTTCAGGAGTTCTTGGCTTGTCATTGGTCTCAAATGATAGCTCAAGCTTGGTTCCGTCCAAAACCGCGGAGTTCCCGTCTCTGTGCTGCCTTTTTTATTACGAAAAAATTTTATTCTGAAAATTTAAATTTTCTTAAATTTCAGGTGTGATATGCTGATATATTTTCAGGAGTTTATGGCTTGTTTTTAGTCTTAAATGATAGTTCATGCTTAGATTAGTTCAAAACCGCGGAGTTCCTGTCTCTGTGCTGCCTTTTTTGTAACGAAAAAAATTAACTCTGAAATTTCGATTTTCTCAAATTTTAGGTGTGATATGCTGATATATTTTCAGGAGTTCTTGGCTTGTTATTGGTCTCAAATGATAGCACAAGCTTGGTTTCGTCGAAAACCGCGAAGTTACCGTCTCTGTGCTGCCTTTTTTATTAACAAAAAATGTTTAATCTGAAAATTTAAGTTTTCTCAAATTTCAGGTGTGATATGCTGATATATTTTCAGGAGTTATTGGCTTGTTATTGGTCTCAAATGATAGCTTAAGCTTAGAGTAGTTCAAAACCGCGGAGTTCCTGGCTCTGAGTTTACTTATGTTCTGCGAAAAAATAAGTTTGAAATATCGATTTTCTCATATTTCAGGTGTGATATGCTGATATATTTTCAGGAGTTCTAGGCTTGCTTTTAGTCTTTAATGATAGCTCATGCTTAGATTAGTTCAAAACCGCGGAGTTCCCGTCTCTGTGCTGCCTTTTTTATTACGAAAAATTTTTACTCTGAAAATTTAAATTTTCTCAAATTTCAGGTGCGATATGCTGATATATTTTCAGGAGTTCTAGGCTTGATTTTAGTCTTAAATGATAGCTCATGCTTAGATTAGTTCAAAACCACGGAGTTTTCGTCTCTGTGCTGCCTTTTTCGTAACGAAAAAAATTAACTCTGAAATTTCGATTTTCTCAAATTTTAGGTGTGATATGCTGATATATTTTCAGGAGTTCTTGGCTTGTTATTGGTCTCAAATGATAGCACAAGCTTGGTTTCGTCGAAAACCGCGAAGTTACCGCCTCTGTGCTGCCTTTTTTATTAACAAAAAATGTTTAATCTGAAAATTTAAGTTTTCTCAAATTTCAGGTGTGATATGCTGATATATTTTCAGGAGTTATTGGCTTGTTATTGGTCTCAAATGATAGCTTAAGCTTAGAGTAGTTCAAAACCGCGGAGTTCCTGGCTCTGAGTTTACTTATGTTCTGCGAAAAAATAAGTTTGAAATATCGATTTTCTCATATTTCAGGTGTGATATGCTGATATATTTTCAGGAGTTCTAGGCTTGCTTTTAGTCTTTAATGATAGCTCATGCTTAGATTAGTTCAAAACCGCGGAGTTCCCGTCTCTGTGCTGCCTTTTTTATTACGAAAAATTTTTACTCTGAAAATTTAAATTTTCTCAAATTTCAGGTGCGATATGCTGATATATTTTCAGGAGTTCTAGGCTTGATTTTAGTCTTAAATGATAGCTCATGCTTAGATTAGTTCAAAACCACGGAGTTTTCGTCTCTGTGCTGCCTTTTTCGTAACGAAAAAAATTAACTCTGAAATTTCGATTTTCTCAAACTTTAGGTGTGATATGCTGATATATTTTCAGGAGTTCTTGGCTTGTTATTGGTCTCAAATAATAGCACAAGCTTGGTTTCGTCGAAAACCGCGAAGTTCCCGTCTCTGTGCTGCCTTTTTTATTACCAAAAAATGTTTATTCTGAAAATTTAAGTTTTCTCAAAGTTCAGGTGTGATATGCTGATATATTTTCAGGAGTTATTGGCTTGTTATTGGTCTCAAATGATAGCTTAAGCTTGGTTTCGTCCAAAACCGCGAAGTTTCTGGCTCTGAGTTTAATTATGTTCTGCGAAAAAATAAGTTTGAAATATCGATTTTCTCATATTTCAGGTGTGATATGCTGATATATTTTCAGGAGTTCTAGGCTTGCTTTTGGTCTCAAACGATAGCTCATGCTTGGTTTCGTACAAAACCGCGTAGTTCCTGGCTCTGACTGTACTTATGTTCTATGAATAAAATAAGTCTGAAATTTCGATTTTCTCAAATTTAAGATGTGATATGCTGATATATTTTCAGGAATTTGTGGCTTGTTTTTAGTCTCAAACGATAGCTTATGCTCGGTTACGTACAAAACCTTGCAGTTCCTGGCTCTGCGCTGCCTTTTTATATTACGAAAAAAATTACTCTGTAATTTAGATTTTCTCAAATTTCAGGTGTGATAAGCTGATATATTTTCAGGAGTTCTAGGCGTTTTTTTGGTCTTAAGCGACGCAGTTCCAGGCTCTGTACTGCCATTTTTATAACGAAAAAATTTTAATCTGAAAATTTAAATTTTCTCAAACTTCAGGTGTGATATGCTGATATATTTTCAGGAGTTCCTGGCTTGTTATTGGTCTCAAATGATAGCTCAAGCTTGGTTTCGTACAAAACCGCGGAGTTGCTGTCTCTGTGCTGCCTTTTTTATTACGAAAAAAATTTACTCTGACAATTCAAATTTTCTCAAACTTCAGGTGCGATATGCTGATATATTTTCAGGAGTTTATGGCTTGTTTTTAGTCTTAAATGATAGCTTATGCTTAGATTAGTTCAAAACCGCGGAGTTCCCGTCTCTGTACTCCCTTTTTTGTAACGAAAAAAATTAACTCTGAAATTTCCATTTTCTCAAATTTTAGGTGTGATATGCTGAGATATTTTCAGGAGTTCTAGGATTGTTTTTAGTCTTAAATGATAGATCATGCTTAGATTATTTCAATACCGCGGAGTTCCCGTCTCTGTTCAGCCTTTTTTGTAACGAAAAAAATTAACCCTGAAATTTCGATTTTCTCAAATTTTAGGTGTGATATGCTGATATATTAACAGGAGTTCTTGGCTTGTGATTGGTTTCAAATGATAGCACAAGCCTGGTTTCGTTCAAAACCGCGGAGGTCCCGTCTCTGTGCTGCCTTTTTTATTACGAAAAAATTTTACTCTGAAAATTTAAATTTTCTCAAATTTCAGGTGCGATATGCTGATATATTTTCAGGAGTTCTAGGCTTGATTTTAGTCTTAAATGATAGCTCATGCTTAGATTAGTTCAAAACCACGGAGTTCCCGTCTCTGTGCTGCCTTTTTCGTAACGAAAAAAATTAACTCTGAAATTTCGATTTTCTCAAACTTTAGGTGTGATATGCTGATATATTTTCAGGAGTTCTTGGCTTGTTATTAGTCTCAAATAATAGCACAAGCTTGGTTTCGTCGAAAACCGCGAAGTTCCCGTCTCTGTGCTGCCTTTTTTATTACCAAAAAATTTTTATTCTGAAAATTTAAGTTTTCTCAAATTTCAGGTGTGATATGCTGATATATTTTCAGGATTTATTGGCTTGTTATTGGTTTCAAATGATAGCTTAAGCTTGGTTTCGTCCAAAACCGCGGAGTTCCTGGCTCTGAGTTTACTTATGTTCTGCGAAAAAATAAGTTTGAAATATCGATTTTCTCATATTTCAGGTGTGATATGCTGATATATTTTCAGGAGTTCTTGGCTTGTCATTGGTCTCAAATGATAGCTCAAGCTTGGTTCCGTCCAAAACCGCGGAGTTCCCGTCTCTGTGCTGCCTTTTTTATTACGAAAAAATTTTATTCTGAAAATTTAAATTTTCTTAAATTTCAGGTGTGATATGCTGATATATTTTCAGGAGTTTATGGCTTGTTTTTAGTCTTAAATGATAGCTCATGCTTAGATTAGTTCAAAACCGCGGAGTTCCTGTCTCTGTGCTGCCTTTTTTGTAACGAAAAAAATTAACTCTGAAATTTCGATTTTCTCAAATTTTAGGTGTGATATGCTGATATATTTTCAGGAGTTCTTGGCTTGTTATTGGTCTCAAATGATAGCACAAGCTTGGTTTCGTCGAAAACCGCGAAGTTACCGTCTCTGTGCTGCCTTTTTTATTAACAAAAAATTTTTATTCTGAAAATTTAAGTTTTCTCAAATTTCAGGTGTGATATGCTGATATATTTTCAGGAGTTATTGGCTTGTTATTGGTCTCAAATGATAGCTTAAGCTTAGAGTAGTTCAAAACCGCGGAGTTCCTGGCTCTGAGTTTACTTATGTTCTGCGAAAAAATAAGTTTGAAATATCGATTTTCTCATATTTCAGGTGTGATATGCTCATATATTTTCAGGAGTTCTAGGCTTGCTTTTAGTCTTTAATGATAGCTCATGCTTAAATTAGTTCAAAACCGCGGAGTTCCCGTCTCTGTGCTGCCTTTTTTATTACGAAAAAATTTTACTCTGAAAATTTAAATTTTCTCAAATTTCAGGTGCGATATGCTGATATATTTTCAGGAGTTCTAGGCTTGATTTTAGTCTTAAATGATAGCTCATGCTTAGATTAGATCAAAACCACGGAGTTCCCGTCTCTGTGCTGCCTTTTTCGTAACGAAAAAAATTAACTCTGAAATTTCGATTTTCTCAAACTTTAGGTGTGATATGCTGATATATTTTCAGGAGTTCTTGGCTTGTTATTAGTCTCAAATAATAGCACAAGCTTGGTTTTGTCGAAAACCGCGAAGTTCCCGTCTCTGTGCTGCCTTTTTTATTACCAAAAAATTTTTATTCTGAAAATTTAAGTTTTCTCAAATTTCAGGTGTGATATGCTGATATATTTTCAGGATTTATTGGCTTGTTATTGGTTTCAAATGATAGCTTAAGCTTGGTTTCGTCCAAAACCGCGGAGTTCCTGGCTCTGAGTTTACTTATGTTCTGCGAAAAAATAAGTTTGAAATATCGATTTTCTCATATTTCAGGTGTGATATGCTGATATATTTTCAGGAGTTCTTGGCTTGTCATTGGTCTCAAATGATAGCTCAAGCTTGGTTCCGTCCAAAACCGCGGAGTTCCCGTCTCTGTGCTGCCTTTTTTATTACGAAAAAAATTTATTCTGAAAATTTAAATTTTCTTAAATTTCAGGTGTGATATGCTGATATATTTTCAGGAGTTTATGGCTTGTTTTTAGTCTTAAATGATAGCTCATGCTTAGATTAGTTCAAAACCGCGGAGTTCCTGTCTCTGTGCTGCCTATTTGTAACGAAAAAAATTAACTCTGAAATTTCGATTTTCTCAAATTTTAGGTATGATATGCTGATATATTTTCAGGAGTTCTTGGCTTGTTATTGGTCTCAAATGATAGCACAAGCTTGGTTTCGTCGAAAACCGCGAAGTTACCGTCTCTGTGCTGCCTTTTTTATTAACAAAAAATTTTTATTCTGAAAATTTAAGTTTTCTCAAATTTCAGGTGTGATATGCTGATATATTTTCAGGAGTTATTGGCTTGTTATTGGTCTGAAATGATAGCTTAAGCTTAGAGTAGTTCAAAACCGCGGAGTTCCTGGCTCTGAGTTTACTTATGTTCTGCGAAAAAATAAGTTTGAAATATCGATTTTCTCATATTTCAGGTGTGATATGCTGATATATTTTCAGGAGTTCTAGGCTTGCTTTTAGTCTTTAATGATAGCTCATGCTTAGATTAGTTCAAAACCGCGGAGTTCCCGTCTCTGTGCTGCCTTTTTTATTACGAAAAATTTTTACTCTGAAAATTTAAATTTTCTCAAATTTCAGGTGCGATATGCTGATATATTTTCAGGAGTTCTAGGCTTGATTTTAGTCTTAAATGATAGCTCATGCTTAGATTAGTTCAAAACCACGGAGTTTTCGTCTCTGTGCTGCCTTTTTCGTAACGAAAAAAATTAACTCTGAAATTTCGATTTTCTCAAATTTTAGGTGTGATATGCTGATATATTTTCAGGAGTTCTTGGCTTGTTATTGGTCTCAAATGATAGCACAAGCTTGGTTTCGTCGAAAACCGCGAAGTTACCGTCTCTGTGCTGCCTTTTTTATTAACAAAAAATGTTTAATCTGAAAATTTAAGTTTTCTCAAATTTCAGGTGTGATATGCTGATATATTTTCAGGAGTTATTGGCTTGTTATTGGTCTCAAATGATAGCTTAAGCTTAGAGTAGTTCAAAACCGCGGAGTTCCTGGCTCTGAGTTTACTTATGTTCTGCGAAAAAATAAGTTTGAAATATCGATTTTCTCATATTTCAGGTGTGATATGCTGATATATTTTCAGGAGTTCTAGGCTTGCTTTTAGTCTTTAATGATAGCTCATGCTTAGATTAGTTCAAAACCGCGGAGTTCCCGTCTCTGTGCTGCCTTTTTTATTACGAAAAATTTTTACTCTGAAAATTTAAATTTTCTCAAATTTCAGGTGCGATATGCTGATATATTTTCAGGAGTTCTAGGCTTGATTTTAGTCTTAAATGATAGCTCATGCTTAGATTAGTTCAAAACCACGGAGTTTTCGTCTCTGTGCTGCCTTTTTCGTAACGAAAAAAATTAACTCTGAAATTTCGATTTTCTCAAACTTTAGGTGTGATATGCTGATATATTTTCAGGAGTTCTTGGCTTGTTATTGGTCTCAAATAATAGCACAAGCTTGGTTTCGTCGAAAACCGCGAAGTTCCCGTCTCTGTGCTGCCTTTTTTATTACCAAAAAATGTTTATTCTGAAAATTTAAGTTTTCTCAAAGTTCAGGTGTGATATGCTGATATATTTTCAGGAGTTATTGGCTTGTTATTGGTCTCAAATGATAGCTTAAGCTTGGTTTCGTCCAAAACCGCGAAGTTCCTGGCTCTGAGTTTAATTATGTTCTGCGAAAAAATAAGTTTGAAATATCGATTTTCTCATATTTCAGGTGTGATATGCTGATATATTTTCAGGAGTTCTAGGCTTGCTTTTGGTCTCAAACGATAGCTCATGCTTGGTTTCGTACAAAACCGCGTAGTTCCTGGCTCTGACTGTACTTATGTTCTATGAAAAAAATAAGTCTGAAATTTCGATTTTCTCAAATTTAAGATGTGATATGCTGATATATTTTCAGGAATTTGGGGCTTGTTTTTAGTCTCAAACGATAGCTTATGCTCGGTTACGTACAAAACCTTGCAGTTCCTGGCTCTGCGCTGCCTTTTTTTATTACGAAAAAAATTACTCTGTAATTTAGATTTTCTCAAATTTCAGGTGTGATAAGCTGATATATTTTCAGGAGTTCTAGGCGTTTTTTTGGTCTTAAGCGACGCAGTTCCAGGCTCTGTACTGCCATTTTTATAACGAAAAAATTTTAATCTGAAAATTTAAATTTTCTCAAACTTCAGGTGTGATATGCTGATATATTTTCAGGAGTTCCTGGCTTGTTATTGGTCTCAAATGATAGCTCAAGCTTGGTTTCGTACAAAACCGCGGAGTTGCTGTCTCTGTGCTGCCTTTTTTATTACGAAAAAAATTTACTCTGACAATTCAAATTTTCTCAAACTTCAGGTGCGATATGCTGATATATTTTCAGGAGTTTATGGCTTGTTTTTAGTCTTAAATGATAGCTTATGCTTAGATTAGTTCAAAACCGCGGAGTTCCCGTCTCTGTACTCCCTTTTTTGTAACGAAAAAAATTAACTCTGAAATTTCCATTTTCTCAAATTTTAGGTGTGATATGCTGAGATATTTTCAGGAGTTCTAGGATTGTTTTTAGTCTTAAATGATAGATCATGCTTAGATTATTTCAATACCGCGGAGTTCCCGTCTCTGTTCAGCCTTTTTTGTAACGAAAAAAATTAACCCTGAAATTTCGATTTTCTCAAATTTTAGGTGTGATATGCTGATATATTAACAGGAGTTCTTGGCTTGTGATTGGTTTGAAATGATAGCACAAGCCTGGTTTCGTTCAAAACCGCGGAGGTCCCGTCTCTGTGCTGCCTTTTTTATTACGAAAAAATTTTACTCTGAAAATTTAAATTTTCTCAAATTTCAGGTGCGATATGCTGATATATTTTCAGGAGTTCTAGGCTTGATTTTAGTCTTAAATGATAGCTCATGCTTAGATTAGTTCAAAACCACGGAGTTCCCGTCTCTGTGCTGCCTTTTTCGTAACGAAAAAAATTAACTCTGAAATTTCGATTTTCTCAAACTTTAGGTGTGATATGCTGATATATTTTCAGGAGTTCTTGGCTTGTCATTGGTCTCAAATGATAGCTCAAGCTTGGTTCCGTCCAAAACCGCGGAGTTCCCTTTTCTGTGCTGCCTTTTTTATTACGAAAAAATTTTATTCTGAAAATTTAAATTTTCTTAAATTTCAGGTGTGATATGCTGATATATTTTCAGGAGTTATTGGCTTGTTATTGGTCTCAAATGATAGCTTAAGCTTAGAGTAGTTCAAAACCGCGGAGTTCCTGGCTCTGAGTTTACTTATGTTCTGCGAAAAAATAAGTTTGAAATATCGATTTTCTCATATTTCAGGTGTGATATGCTGATATATTTTCAGGAGTTCTAGGCTTGCTTTTATTCTTTAATGATAGCTCATGCTTAGATTAGTTCAAAACCGCGGCGTTCCCGTCTCTGTGCTGCCTTTTTTATTACGAAAAAATTTTACTCTGAAAATTTAAATTTTCTCAAATTTCAGGTGCGATATGCTGATATATTTTCAGGAGTTCTAGGCTTGATTTTAGTCTTAAATGATAGCTCATGCTTAGATTAGTTCAAAACCACGGAGTTCCCGTCTCTGTGCTGCCTTTTTCGTAACGAAAAAAATTAACTCTGAAATTTCGATTTTCTCAAACTTTAGGTGTGATATGCTGATATATTTTCAGGAGTTCTTGTCTTGTTATTAGTCTCAAATAATAGCACAAGCTTGGTTTCGTCGAAAACCGCGAAACTCCCGTCTCTGTGCTGCCTTTTTTATTACCAAAAAATTTTTATTCTGAAAATTTAAGTTTTCTCAAATTTCAGGTGTGATATGCTGATATATTTTCAGGATTTATTGGCTTGTTATTGGTTTCAAATGATAGCTTAAGCTTGGTTTCGTCCAAAACCGCGGAGTTCCTGGCTCTGAGTTTACTTATGTTCTGCGAAAAAATAAGTTTGAAATATCGATTTTCTCATATTTCAGGTGTGATATGCTGATATATTTTCAGGAGTTCTTGGCTTGTCATTGGTCTCAAATGATAGCTCAAGCTTGGTTATGTCCAAAACCGCGGAGTTCCCGTCTCTGTGCTGCCTTTTTTATTACGAAAAAATTTTATTCTGAAAATTTAAATTTTCTTAAATTTCAGGTGTGATATGCTGATATATTTTCAGGAGTTTATGGCTTGTTTTTAGTCTTAAATGATAGCTCATGCTTAGATTAGTTCAAAACCGCGGAGTTCCTGTCTCTGTGCTGCCATTTTTGTAACGAAAAAAATTAACTCTGAAATTTCGATTTTCTCAAATTTTAGGTGTGATATGCTGATATATTTTCAGGAGTTCTTGGCTTGTTATTGGTCTCAAATGATAGCACAAGCTTGGTTTCGTCGAAAACCGCGAAGTTACCGTCTCTGTGCTGCCTTTTTTATTAACAAAAAATGTTTAATCTGAAAATTTAAGTTTTCTCAAATTTCAGGTGTGATATGCTGATATATTTTCAGGAGTTATTGGCTTGTTATTGGTCTCAAATCATAGCTTAAGCTTAGAGTAGTTCAAAACCGCGGAGTTCCTGGCTCTGAGTTTACTTATGTTCTGCGAAAAAATAAGTTTGAAATATCGATTTTCTCATATTTCAGGTGTGATATGCTGATATATTTTCAGGAGTTCTAGGCTTGCTTTTAGTCTTTAATGATAGCTCATGCTTAGATTAGTTCAAAACCGCGGAGTTCCCGTCTCTGTGCTGCCTTTTTTATTACGAAAAATTTTTACTCTGAAAATTTAAATTTTATCAAATTTCAGGTGCGATATGCTGATATATTTTCAGGAGTTCTAGGCTTGATTTTAGTCTTAAATGATAGCTCATGCTTAGATTAGTTCAAAACCACGGAGTTTTCGTCTCTGTGCTGCCTTTTTCGTAACGAAAAAAATTAACTCTGAAATTTCGATTTTCTCAAACTTTAGGTGTTATATGCTGATATATTTTCAGGAGTTCTTGGCTTGTTATTGGTCTCAAATAATAGCACAAGCTTGGTTTCGTCGAAAACCGCGAAGTTCCCGTCTCTGTGCTGCCTTTTTTATTACCAAAAAATGTTTATTCTGAAAATTTAAGTTTTTTCAAAGTTCAGGTGTGATATGCTGATATATTTTCAGGATTTATTGGCTTGTTATTGGTTTCAAATGATAGCTTAAGCTTGGTTTCGTCCAAAACCGCGGAGATCCTGGCTCTGAGTTTACTTATGTTCTGCGAAAAAATAAGTTTGAAATATCGATTTTCTCATATTTCAGGTGTGATATGCTGATATATTTTCAGGAGTTCTAGGCTTGCTTTTGGTCTCAAACGATAGCTCATGCTTGGTTTCGTACAAAACCGCGTAGTTCCTGGCTCTGACTGTACTTATGTTCTATGAAAAAAATAAGTCTGAAATTTCGATTTTCTCAAATTTAAGATGTGATATGCTGATATATTTTCAGGAATTTGTGGCTTGTTTTTAGTCTCAAACGATAGCTTATGCTCGGTTACGTACAAAACCTTGCAGTTCCTGGCTCTGCGCTGCCTTTTTATATTACGAAAAAAATTACTCTGTAATTTAGATTTTCTCAAATTTCAGGTGTGATAAGCTGATATATTTTCAGGAGTTCTAGGCGTTTTTTTGGTCTTAAGCGACGCAGTTCCAGGCTCTGTACTGCCGTTTTTATAACGAAAAAATTTTAATCTGAAAATTTAAATTTTCTCAAACTTCAGGTGTGATATGCTGATATATTTTCAGGAGTTCCTGGCTTGTTATTGGTCTCAAATGATAGATCAAGCTTGGTTTCGTACAAAACCGCGGAGTTGCTGTCTCTGTGCTGCCTTTTTTATTACGAAAAAAATTTACTCTGACAATTTAAATTTTCTCAAATTTCAGGTGCGATATGCTGATATATTTTCAGGAGTTTATGGCTTGTTTTTAGTCTTAAATGATAGCTTATGCTTAGATTAGTTCAAAACCGCGGAGTTCCCGTCTCTGTACTCCCTTTTTTGTAACGAAAAAAATTAACTCTGAAATTTCGATTTTCTCAAATTTTAGGTGTGATATGCTGAGATATTTTCAGGAGTTCTAGGATTGTTTTTAGTCTTAAATGATAGATCATGCTTAGATTAGTTCAATACCGCGGAGTTCCCGTCTCTGTTCAGCCTTTTTTGTAACGAAAAAAATTAACCCTGAAATTTCGATTTTCTCAAATTTTAGGTGTGATATGCTGATATATTAACAGGAGTTCTTGGCTTGTGATTGGTTTCAAATGATAGCACAAGCCTGGTTTCGTTCAAAACCGCGGAGGTCCCGTCTCTGTGCTGCCTTTTTTATTACGAAAAAATTTTACTCTGAAAATTTAAATTTTCTCAAATTTCAGGTGCGATATGCTGATATATTTTCAGGAGTTCTAGGCTTGATTTTAGTCTTAAATGATAGCTCATGCTTAGATTATATCAAAACCACGGAGTTCCCGTCTCTGTGCTGCCTTTTTCGTAACGAAAAAAATTAACTCTGAAATTTCGATTTTCTCAAATTTTAGGTGTGATATGCTGATATATTTTCAGGAGTTCTTGGCTTGTTATTAGTCTCAAATAATAGCACAAGCTTGGTTTCGTCGAAAACCGCGAAGTTCCCGTCTCTGTGCTGCCTTTTTTATTACCAAAAAATTTTTATTCTGAAAATTTAAGTTTTCTCAAATTTCAGGTGTGATATGCTGATATATTTTCAGGATTTATTGGCTTGTTATTGGTTTCAAATGATAGCTTAAGCTTGGTTTCGTCCAAAACCGCGGAGTTCCTGGCTCTTAGTTTACTTATGTTCTGCGAAAAAATAAGTTTGAAATATCGATTTTCTCATATTTCAGGTGTGATATGCTGATATATTTTCAGGAGTTCTTGGCTTGTCATTGGTCTCAAATGATAGCTTAAGCTTGGTTCCGTCCAAAACCGCGGAGATCCCGTCTCTGTGCTGCCTTTTTTATTACGAAAAAATTTTATTCTGAAAATTTAAATTTTCTTAAATTTCAGGTGTGATATGCTGATATATTTTCAGGAGTTTATGGCTTGTTTTTAGTCTTAAATGATAGCTCATGCTTAGATTAGTTCAAAACCGCGGAGTTCCTGTCTCTGTGCTGCCTTTTTTGTAACGAAAAAAATTAACTCTGAAATTTCGATTTTCTCAAATTTTAGGTGTGATATGCTGATATATTTTCAGGAGTTCTTGGCTTGTTATTGGTCTCAAATGATAGCACAAGCTTGGTTTCGTCGAAAACCGCGAAGTTACCGTCTCTGTGCTGCCTTTTTTATTAACAAAAAATTTTTATTCTGAAAATTTAAGTTTTCTCAAATTTCAGGTGTGATATGCTGATATATTTTCAGGAGTTATTGGCTTGTTATTGGTCTCAAATGATAGCTTAAGCTTAGAGTAGTTCAAAACCGCGGAGTTCCTGGCTCTGAGTTTACTTATGTTCTGCAAAAAAATAAGTTTGAAATATCGATTTTCTCATATTTCAGGTGTGATATGCTGATATATTTTCAGGAGTTCTAGGCTTGCTTTTAGTCTTTAATGATAGCTCATGCTTAGATTAGTTCAAAACCGCGGAGTTCCCGTCTCTGTGCTGCCTTTTTTATTACGAAAAAATTTTACTCTGAAAATTTAAATTTTCTCAAATTTCAGGTGCGATATGCTGATATATTTTCAGGAGTTCTAGGCTTGATTTTAGTCTTAAATGATAGCTCATGCTTAGATTAGTTCAAAACCACGGAGTTCCCGTCTCTGTGCTGCTTTTTCGTAACGAAAAAAATTAACTCTGAAATTTCGATTTTCTCAAACTTTAGGTGTGATATGCTGATATATTTTCAGGAGTTCTTGGCTTGTTATTAGTCTCAAATAATAGCACAAGCTTGGTTTTGTCGAAAACCGCGAAGTTCCCGTCTCTGTGCTGCCTTTTTTATTACCAAAAAATTTTTATTCTGAAAATTTAAGTTTTCTCAAATTTCAGGTGTGATATGCTGATATATTTTCAGGATTTATTGGCTTGTTATTGGTTTCAAATGATAGCTTAAGCTTGGTTTCGTCCAAAACCGCGGAGTTCCTGGCTCTGAGTTTACTTATGTTCTGCGAAAAAATAAGTTTGAAATATCGATTTTCTCATATTTCAGGTGTGATATGCTGATATATTTTCAGGAGTTCTTGGCTTGTCATTGGTCTCAAATGATAGCTCAAGCTTGGTTCCGTCCAAAACCGCGGAGTTCCCGTCTCTGTGCTGCCTTTTTTATTACGAAAAAATTTTATTCTGAAAATTTAAATTTTCTTAAATTTCAGGTGTGATATGCTGATATATTTTCAGGAGTTTATGGCTTGTTTTTAGTCTTAAATGATAGCTCATGCTTAGATTAGTTCAAAACCGCGGAGTTCCTGTCTCTGTGCTGCCTATTTGTAACGAAAAAAATTAACTCTGAAATTTCGATTTTCTCAAATTTTAGGTATGATATGCTGATATATTTTCAGGAGTTCTTGGCTTGTTATTGGTCTCAAATGATAGCACAAGCTTGGTTTCGTCGAAAACCGCGAAGTTACCGTCTCTGTGCTGCCTTTTTTATTAACAAAAAATTTTTATTCTGAAAATTTAAGTTTTCTCAAATTTCAGGTGTGATATGCTGATATATTTTCAGGAGTTATTGGCTTGTTATTGGTCTGAAATGATAGCTTAAGCTTAGAGTAGTTCAAAACCGCGGAGTTCCTGGCTCTGAGTTTACTTATGTTCTGCGAAAAAATAAGTTTGAAATATCGATTTTCTCATATTTCAGGTGTGATATGCTGATATATTTTCAGGAGTTCTAGGCTTGCTTTTAGTCTTTAATGATAGCTCATGCTTAGATTAGTTCAAAACCGCGGAGTTCCCGTCTCTGTGCTGCCTTTTTTATTACGAAAAAATTTTACTCTGAAAATTTAAATTTTCTCAAATTTCAGGTGCGATATGCTGATATATTTTCAGGAGTTCTAGGCTTGATTTTAGTCTTAAATGATAGCTCATGCTTAGATTAGTACAAAACCCTGGAGTTCCCGTCTCTGTGCTGCCTTTTTCGTAACGAAAAAAATTAACTCTGAAATTTCGATTTTCTCAAACTTTAGGTGTGATATGCTGATATATTTTCAGGAGTTCCTGGCTTGTTATTGGTCTCAAATGATAGCTCAAGCTTGGTTTCGTACAAAACCGCGGAGTTGCTGTCTCTGTGCTGCCTTTATTATTACGAAAAAAATTTACTCTGACAATTCAAATTTTCTCAAACTTCAGGTGCGATATGCTGATATATTTTCAGGAGTTTATGGCTTGTTTTTAGTCTTAAATGATAGCTTATGCTTAGATTAGTTCAAAACCGCGGAGTTCCCGTCTCTGTACTCCCTTTTTTGTAACGAAAAAAATTAACTCTGAAATTTCCATTTTCTCAAATTTTAGGTGTGATATGCTGAGATATTTTCAGGAGTTCTAGGATTGTTTTTAGTCTTAAATGATAGATCATGCTTAGATTATTTCAATACCGCGGAGTTCCCGTCTCTGTTCAGCCTTTTTTGTAACGAAAAAAATTAACCCTGAAATTTCGATTTTCTCAAATTTTAGGTGTGATATGCTGATATATTAACAGGAGTTCTTGGCTTGTGATTGGTTTCAAATGATAGCACAAGCCTGGTTTCGTTCAAAACCGCGGAGGTCCCGTCTCTGTGCTGCCTTTTTTATTACGAAAAAATTTTACTCTGAAAATTTAAATTTTCTCAAATTTCAGGTGCGATATGCTGATATATTTTCAGGAGTTCTAGGCTTGATTTTAGTCTTAAATGATAGCTCATGCTTAGATTAGTTCAAAACCACGGAGTTCCCGTCTCTGTGCTGCCTTTTTCGTAACGAAAAAAATTAACTCTGAAATTTCGATTTTCTCAAACTTTAGGTGTGATATGCTGATATATTTTCAGGAGTTCTTGGCTTGTTATTAGTCTCAAATAATAGCACAAGCTTGGTTTCGTCGAAAACCGCGAAGTTCCCGTCTCTGTGCTGCCTTTTTTATTACCAAAAAATTTTTATTCTGAAAATTTAAGTTTTCTCAAATTTCAGGTGTGATATGCTGATATATTTTCAGGATTTATTGGCTTGTTATTGGTTTCAAATGATAGCTTAAGCTTGGTTTCGTCCAAAACCGCGGAGTTCCTGGCTCTGAGTTTACTTATGTTCTGCGAAAAAATAAGTTTGAAATATCGATTTTCTCATATTTCAGGTGTGATATGCTGATATATTTTCAGGAGTTCTTGGCTTGTCATTGGTCTCAAATGATAGCTCAAGCTTGGTTCCGTCCAAAACCGCGGAGTTCCCTTTTCTGTGCTGCCTTTTTTATTACGAAAAAATTTTATTCTGAAAATTTAAATTTTCTTAAATTTCAGGTGTGATATGCTGATATATTTTCAGGAGTTTATGGCTTGTTTTTAGTCTTAAATGATAGCTCATGCTTAGATTAGTTCAAAACCGCGGAGTTCCTGTCTCTGTGCTGCCTTTTTTGTAACGAAAAAAATTAACTCTGAAATTTCGATTTTCTCAAATTTTAGGTGTGATATGCTGATATATTTTCAGGAGTTCTTGGCTTGTTATTGGTCTCAAATGATAGCACAAGCTTGGTTTCGTCGAAAACCGCGAAGTTACCGTCTCTGTGCTGCCTTTTTAATTAACAAAAAATTTTTATTCTGAAAATTTAAGTTTTCTCAAATTTCAGGTGTGATATGCTGATATATTTTCAGGAGTTATTGGCTTGTTATTGGTCTCAAATGATAGCTTAAGCTTAGAGTAGTTCAAAACCGCGGAGTTCCTGGCTCTGAGTTTACTTATGTTCTGTGAAAAAATAAGTTTGAAATATCGATTTTCTCATATTTCAGGTGTGATATGCTGATATATTTTCAGGAGTTCTAGGCTTGATTTTAGTCTTAAATGATAGCTCATGCTTAGATTAGTTCAAAACCACGGAGTTTTCGTCTCTGTGCTGCCTTTTTCGTAACGAAAAAAATTAACTCTGAAATTTCGATTTTCTCAAACTTTAGGTGTTATATGCTGATATATTTTCAGGAGTTCTTGGCTTGTTATTGGTCTCAAATAATAGCACAAGCTTGGTTTCGTCGAAAACCGCGAAGTTCCCTACTCTGTGCTGCCTTTTTTATTACCAAAAAATGTTTATTCTGAAAATTTAAGTTTTTTCAAAGTTCAGGTGTGATATGCTGATATATTTTCAGGATTTATTGGCGTGTTATTGGTTTCAAATGATAGCTTAAGCTTGGTTTCGTCCAAAACCGCGGAGATCCTGGCTCTGAGTTTACTTATGTTCTGCGAAAAAATAAGTTTGAAATATCGATTTTCTCATATTTCAGGTGTGATATGCTGATATATTTTCAGGAGTTCTAGGCTTGCTTTTGGTCTCAAACGATAGCTCATGCTTGGTTTCGTACAAAACCGCGTAGTTCCTGGCTCTGACTGTACTTATGTTCTATGAAAAAAATAAGTCTGAAATTTCGATTTTCTCAAATTTAAGATGTGATATGCTGATATATTTTCAGGAATTTGTGGCTTGTTTTTAGTCTCAAACGATAGCTTATGCTCGGTTACGTACAAAACCTTGCAGTTCCTGGCTCTGCGCTGCCTTTTTATATTACGAAAAAAATTACTCTGTAATTTAGATTTTCTCAAATTTCAGGTGTGATAAGCTGATATATTTTCAGGAGTTCTAGGCGTTTTTTTGGTCTTAAGCGACGCAGTTCCAGGCTCTGTACTGCCGTTTTTATAACGAAAAAATTTTAATCTGAAAATTTAAATTTTCTCAAACTTCAGGTGTGATATGCTGATATATTTTCAGGAGTTCCTGGCTTGTTATTGGTCTCAAATGATAGATCAAGCTTGGTTTCGTACAAAACCGCGGAGTTGCTGTCTCTGTGCTGCCTTTTTTATTACGAAAAAAATTTACTCTGACAATTTAAATTTTCTCAAACTTCAGGTGCGATATGCTGATATATTTTCAGGAGTTTATGGCTTGTTTTTAGTCTTAAATGATAGCTTATGCTTAGATTAGTTCAAAACCGCGGAGTTCCCGTCTCTGTACTCCCTTTTTTGTAACGAAAAAAATTAACTCTGAAATTTCGATTTTCTCAAATTTTAGGTGTGATATGCTGAGATATTTTCAGGAGTTCTAGGATTGTTTTTAGTCTTAAATGATAGATCATGCTTAGATTAGTTCAATACCGCGGAGTTCCCGTCTCTGTTCAGCCTTTTTTGTAACGAAAAAAATTAACCCTGAAATTTCGATTTTCTCAAATTTTAGGTGTGATATGCTGATATATTAACAGGAGTTCTTGGCTTGTGATTGGTTTCAAATGATAGCACAAGCCTGGTTTCGTTCAAAACCGCGGAGGTCCCGTCTCTGTGCTGCCTTTTTTATTACGAAAAAATTTTACTCTGAAAATTTAAATTTTCTCAAATTTCAGGTGCGATATGCTGATATATTTTCAGGAGTTCTAGGCTTGATTTTAGTCTTAAATGATAGCTCATGCTTAGATTAGTTCAAAACCACGGAGTTCCCGTCTCTGTGCTGCCTTTTTCGTAACGAAAAAAATTAACTCTGAAATTTCGATTTTCTCAAATTTTAGGTGTGATATGCTGATATATTTTCAGGAGTTCTTGGCTTGTTATTAGTCTCAAATAATAGCACAAGCTTGGTTTCGTCGAAAACCGCGAAGTTCCCGTCTCTGTGCTGCCTTTTTTATTACGAAAAAATTTTACTCTGAAAATTTAAATTTTCTCAAATTTCAGGTGCGATATGCTGATATATTTTCAGGAGTTCTAGGCTTGATTTTAGTCTTAAATGATAGCTCATGCTTAGATTAGTTCAAAACCACGGAGTTCCCGTCTCTGTGCTGCCTTTTTCGTAACGAAAAAAATTAACTCTGAAATTTCGATTTTCTCAAATTTTAGGTGTGATATGCTGATATATTTTCAGGATTTATTGGCTTGTTATTGGTTTCAAATGATAGCTTAAGCTTGGTTTCGTCCAAAACCGCGGAGTTCCTGGCTCTGAGTTTACTTATGTTCTGCGAAAAAATAAGTTTGAAATATCGATTTTCTCATATTTCAGGTGTGATATGCTGATATATTTTCAGGAGTTCTTGGCTTGTCATTGGTCTCAAATGATAGCTCAAGCTTGGTTCCGTCCAAAACCGCGGAGTTCCCGTCTCTGTGCTGCCTTTTTTATTACGAAAAAATTTTATTCTGAAAATTTAAATTTTCTTAAATTTCAGGTGTGATATGCTGATATATTTTCAGGAGTTTATGGCTTGTTTTTAGTCTTAAATGATAGCTCATGCTTAGATTATTTCAAAACCGCGGAGTTCCTGTCTCTGTGCTGCCTTTTTTGTAACGAAAAAAATTAACTCTGAAATTTCGATTTTCTCAAATTTTAGGTGTGATATGCTGATATATTTTCAGGAGTTCTTGGCTTGTTATTGGTCTCAAATGATAGCACAAGCTTGGTTTCGTCGAAAACCGCGAAGTTACCGTCTCTGTGCTGCCTTTTTTATTAACAAAAAATTTTTATTCTGAAAATTTAAGTTTTCTCAAATTTCAGGTGTGATATGCTGATATATTTTCAGGAGTTATTGGCTTGTTATTGGTCTCAAATGATAGCTTAAGCTTAGAGTAGTTCAAAACCGCTGAGTTCCTGGCTCTGAGTTTACTTATGTTCTGCGAAAAAATTAGTTTGAAATATCGATTTTCTCATATTTCAGGTGTGATATGCTGATATATTTTCAGGAGTTCTAGGCTTGCTTTTAGTCTTTAATGATAGCTCATGCTTAGATTAGTTCAAAACCGCGGAGTTCCCGTCTCTGTGCTGCCTTTTTTATTACGAAAAAATTTTACTCTGAAAATTTAAATTTTCTCAAATTTCAGGTGCGATATGCTGATATATTTTCAGGAGTTCTAGGCTTGATTTTAGTCTTAAATGATAGCTCATGCTTAGATTAGTTCAAAACCACGGAGTTCCCGTCTCTGTGCTGCTTTTTCGTAACGAAAAAAATTAACTCTGAAATTTCGATTTTCTCAAACTTTAGGTGTGATATGCTGATATATTTTCAGGAGTTCTTGGCTTGTTATTAGTCTCAAATAATAGCACAAGCTTGGTTTTGTCGAAAACCGCGAAGTTCCCGTCTCTGTGCTGCCTTTTTTATTACCAAAAAATTTTTATTCTGAAAATTTAAGTTTTCTCAAATTTCAGGTGTGATATGCTGATATATTTTCAGGATTTATTGGCTTGTTATTGGTTTCAAATGATAGCTTAAGCTTGGTTTCGTCCAAAACCGCGGAGTTCCTGGCTCTGAGTTTACTTATGTTCTGCGAAAAAATAAGTTTGAAATATCGATTTTCTCATATTTCAGGTGTGATATGCTGATATATTTTCAGGAGTTCTTGGCTTGTCATTGGTCTCAAATGATAGCTCAAGCTTGGTTCCGTCCAAAACCGCGGAGTTCCCGTCTCTGTGCTGCCTTTTTTATTACGAAAAAATTTTATTCTGAAAATTTAAATTTTCTTAAATTTCAGGTGTGATATGCTGATATATTTTCAGGAGTTTATGGCTTGTTTTTAGTCTTAAATGATAGCTCATGCTTAGATTAGTTCAAAACCGCGGAGTTCCTGTCTCTGTGCTGCCTATTTGTAACGAAAAAAATTAACTCTGAAATTTCGATTTTCTCAAATTTTAGGTATGATATGCTGATATATTTTCAGGAGTTCTTGGCTTGTTATTGGTCTCAAATGATAGCACAAGCTTGGTTTCGTCGAAAACCGCGAAGTTACCGTCTCTGTGCTGCCTTTTTTATTAACAAAAAATTTTTATTCTGAAAATTTAAGTTTTCTCAAATTTCAGGTGTGATATGCTGATATATTTTCAGGAGTTATTGGCTTGTTATTGGTCTGAAATGATAGCTTAAGCTTAGAGTAGTTCAAAACCGCGGAGTTCCTGGCTCTGAGTTTACTTATGTTCTGCGAAAAAATAAGTTTGAAATATCGATTTTCTCATATTTCAGGTGTGATATGCTGATATATTTTCAGGAGTTCTAGGCTTGCTTTTAGTCTTTAATGATAGCTCATGCTTAGATTAGTTCAAAACCGCGGAGTTCCCGTCTCTGTGCTGCCTTTTTTATTACGAAAAAATTTTACTCTGAAAATTTAAATTTTCTCAAATTTCAGGTGCGATATGCTGATATATTTTCAGGAGTTCTAGGCTTGATTTTAGTCTTAAATGATAGCTCATGCTTAGATTAGTACAAAACCCTGGAGTTCCCGTCTCTGTGCTGCCTTTTTCGTAACGAAAAAAATTAACTCTGAAATTTCGATTTTCTCAAACTTTAGGTGTGATATGCTGATATATTTTCAGGAGTTCCTGGCTTGTTATTGGTCTCAAATGATAGCTCAAGCTTGGTTTCGTACAAAACCGCGGAGTTGCTGTCTCTGTGCTGCCTTTATTATTACGAAAAAAATTTACTCTGACAATTCAAATTTTCTCAAACTTCAGGTGCGATATGCTGATATATTTTCAGGAGTTTATGGCTTGTTTTTAGTCTTAAATGATAGCTTATGCTTAGATTAGTTCAAAACCGCGGAGTTCCCGTCTCTGTACTCCCTTTTTTGTAACGAAAAAAATTAACTCTGAAATTTCCATTTTCTCAAATTTTAGGTGTGATATGCTGAGATATTTTCAGGAGTTCTAGGATTGTTTTTAGTCTTAAATGATAGATCATGCTTAGATTATTTCAATACCGCGGAGTTCCCGTCTCTGTTCAGCCTTTTTTGTAACGAAAAAAATTAACCCTGAAATTTCGATTTTCTCAAATTTTAGGTGTGATATGCTGATATATTAACAGGAGTTCTTGGCTTGTGATTGGTTTCAAATGATAGCACAAGCCTGGTTTCGTTCAAAACCGCGGAGGTCCCGTCTCTGTGCTGCCTTTTTTATTACGAAAAAATTTTACTCTGAAAATTTAAATTTTCTCAAATTTCAGGTGCGATATGCTGATATATTTTCAGGAGTTCTAGGCTTGATTTTAGTCTTAAATGATAGCTCATGCTTAGATTAGTTCAAAACCACGGAGTTCCCGTCTCTGTGCTGCCTTTTTCGTAACGAAAAAAATTAACTCTGAAATTTCGATTTTCTCAAACTTTAGGTGTGATATGCTGATATATTTTCAGGAGTTCTTGGCTTGTTATTAGTCTCAAATAATAGCACAAGCTTGGTTTCGTCGAAAACCGCGAAGTTCCCGTCTCTGTGCTGCCTTTTTTATTACCAAAAAATTTTTATTCTGAAAATTTAAGTTTTCTCAAATTTCAGGTGTGATATGCTGATATATTTTCAGGATTTATTGGCTTGTTATTGGTTTCAAATGATAGCTTAAGCTTGGTTTCGTCCAAAACCGCGGAGTTCCTGGCTCTGAGTTTACTTATGTTCTGCGAAAAAATAAGTTTGAAATATCGATTTTCTCATATTTCAGGTGTGATATGCTGATATATTTTCAGGAGTTCTTGGCTTGTCATTGGTCTCAAATGATAGCTCAAGCTTGGTTCCGTCCAAAACCGCGGAGTTCCCTTTTCTGTGCTGCCTTTTTTATTACGAAAAAATTTTATTCTGAAAATTTAAATTTTCTTAAATTTCAGGTGTGATATGCTGATATATTTTCAGGAGTTTATGGCTTGTTTTTAGTCTTAAATGATAGCTCATGCTTAGATTAGTTCAAAACCGCGGAGTTCCTGTCTCTGTGCTGCCTTTTTTGTAACGAAAAAAATTAACTCTGAAATTTCGATTTTCTCAAATTTTAGGTGTGATATGCTGATATATTTTCAGGAGTTCTTGGCTTGTTATTGGTCTCAAATGATAGCACAAGCTTGGTTTCGTCGAAAACCGCGAAGTTACCGTCTCTGTGCTGCCTTTTTAATTAACAAAAAATTTTTATTCTGAAAATTTAAGTTTTCTCAAATTTCAGGTGTGATATGCTGATATATTTTCAGGAGTTATTGGCTTGTTATTGGTCTCAAATGATAGCTTAAGCTTAGAGTAGTTCAAAACCGCGGAGTTCCTGGCTCTGAGTTTACTTATGTTCTGTGAAAAAATAAGTTTGAAATATCGATTTTCTCATATTTCAGGTGTGATATGCTGATATATTTTCAGGAGTTCTAGGCTTGATTTTAGTCTTAAATGATAGCTCATGCTTAGATTAGTTCAAAACCACGGAGTTTTCGTCTCTGTGCTGCCTTTTTCGTAACGAAAAAAATTAACTCTGAAATTTCGATTTTCTCAAACTTTAGGTGTTATATGCTGATATATTTTCAGGAGTTCTTGGCTTGTTATTGGTCTCAAATAATAGCACAAGCTTGGTTTCGTCGAAAACCGCGAAGTTCCCGTCTCTGTGCTGCCTTTTTTATTACCAAAAAATGTTTATTCTGAAAATTTAAGTTTTTTCAAAGTTCAGGTGTGATATGCTGATATATTTTCAGGATTTATTGGCGTGTTATTGGTTTCAAATGATAGCTTAAGCTTGGTTTCGTCCAAAACCGCGGAGATCCTGGCTCTGAGTTTACTTATGTTCTGCGAAAAAATAAGTTTGAAATATCGATTTTCTCATATTTCAGGTGTGATATGCTGATATATTTTCAGGAGTTCTAGGCTTGCTTTTGGTCTCAAACGATAGCTCATGCTTGGTTTCGTACAAAACCGCGTAGTTCCTGGCTCTGACTGTACTTATGTTCTATGAAAAAAATAAGTCTGAAATTTCGATTTTCTCAAATTTAAGATGTGATATGCTGATATATTTTCAGGAATTTGTGGCTTGTTTTTAGTCTCAAACGATAGCTTATGCTCGGTTACGTACAAAACCTTGCAGTTCCTGGCTCTGCGCTGCCTTTTTATATTACGAAAAAAATTACTCTGTAATTTAGATTTTCTCAAATTTCAGGTGTGATAAGCTGATATATTTTCAGGAGTTCTAGGCGTTTTTTTGGTCTTAAGCGACGCAGTTCCAGGCTCTGTACTGCCGTTTTTATAACGAAAAAATTTTAATCTGAAAATTTAAATTTTCTCAAACTTCAGGTGTGATATGCTGATATATTTTCAGGAGTTCCTGGCTTGTTATTGGTCTCAAATGATAGATCAAGCTTGGTTTCGTACAAAACCGCGGAGTTGCTGTCTCTGTGCTGCCTTTTTTATTACGAAAAAAATTTACTCTGACAATTTAAATTTTCTCAAACTTCAGGTGCGATATGCTGATATATTTTCAGGAGTTTATGGCTTGTTTTTAGTCTTAAATGATAGCTTATGCTTAGATTAGTTCAAAACCGCGGAGTTCCCGTCTCTGTACTCCCTTTTTTGTAACGAAAAAAATTAACTCTGAAATTTCGATTTTCTCAAATTTTAGGTGTGATATGCTGAGATATTTTCAGGAGTTCTAGGATTGTTTTTAGTCTTAAATGATAGATCATGCTTAGATTAGTTCAATACCGCGGAGTTCCCGTCTCTGTTCAGCCTTTTTTGTAACGAAAAAAATTAACCCTGAAATTTCGATTTTCTCAAATTTTAGGTGTGATATGCTGATATATTAACAGGAGTTCTTGGCTTGTGATTGGTTTCAAATGATAGCACAAGCCTGGTTTCGTTCAAAACCGCGGAGGTCCCGTCTCTGTGCTGCCTTTTTTATTACGAAAAAATTTTACTCTGAAAATTTAAATTTTCTCAAATTTCAGGTGCGATATGCTGATATATTTTCAGGAGTTCTAGGCTTGATTTTAGTCTTAAATGATAGCTCATGCTTAGATTAGTTCAAAACCACGGAGTTCCCGTCTCTGTGCTGCCTTTTTCGTAACGAAAAAAATTAACTCTGAAATTTCGATTTTCTCAAATTTTAGGTGTGATATGCTGATATATTTTCAGGAGTTCTTGGCTTGTTATTAGTCTCAAATAATAGCACAAGCTTGGTTTCGTCGAAAACCGCGAAGTTCCCGTCTCTGTGCTGCCTTTTTTATTACGAAAAAATTTTACTCTGAAAATTTAAATTTTCTCAAATTTCAGGTGCGATATGCTGATATATTTTCAGGAGTTCTAGGCTTGATTTTAGTCTTAAATGATAGCTCATGCTTAGATTAGTTCAAAACCACGGAGTTCCCGTCTCTGTGCTGCCTTTTTCGTAACGAAAAAAATTAACTCTGAAATTTCGATTTTCTCAAATTTTAGGTGTGATATGCTGATATATTTTCAGGATTTATTGGCTTGTTATTGGTTTCAAATGATAGCTTAAGCTTGGTTTCGTCCAAAACCGCGGAGTTCCTGGCTCTGAGTTTACTTATGTTCTGCGAAAAAATAAGTTTGAAATATCGATTTTCTCATATTTCAGGTGTGATATGCTGATATATTTTCAGGAGTTCTTGGCTTGTCATTGGTCTCAAATGATAGCTCAAGCTTGGTTCCGTCCAAAACCGCGGAGTTCCCGTCTCTGTGCTGCCTTTTTTATTACGAAAAAATTTTATTCTGAAAATTTAAATTTTCTTAAATTTCAGGTGTGATATGCTGATATATTTTCAGGAGTTTATGGCTTGTTTTTAGTCTTAAATGATAGCTCATGCTTAGATTATTTCAAAACCGCGGAGTTCCTGTCTCTGTGCTGCCTTTTTTGTAACGAAAAAAATTAACTCTGAAATTTCGATTTTCTCAAATTTTAGGTGTGATATGCTGATATATTTTCAGGAGTTCTTGGCTTGTTATTGGTCTCAAATGATAGCACAAGCTTGGTTTCGTCGAAAACCGCGAAGTTACCGTCTCTGTGCTGCCTTTTTTATTAACAAAAAATTTTTATTCTGAAAATTTAAGTTTTCTCAAATTTCAGGTGTGATATGCTGATATATTTTCAGGAGTTATTGGCTTGTTATTGGTCTCAAATGATAGCTTAAGCTTAGAGTAGTTCAAAACCGCTGAGTTCCTGGCTCTGAGTTTACTTATGTTCTGCGAAAAAATTAGTTTGAAATATCGATTTTCTCATATTTCAGGTGTGATATGCTGATATATTTTCAGGAGTTCTAGGCTTGCTTTTAGTCTTTAATGATAGCTCATGCTTAGATTAGTTCAAAACCGCGGAGTTCCCGTCTCTGTGCTGCCTTTTTTATTACGAAAAAATTTTACTCTGAAAATTTAAATTTTCTCAAATTTCAGGTGCGATATGCTGATATATTTTCAGGAGTTCTAGGCTTTATTTTAGTCTTAAATGATAGCTCATGCTTAGATTAGTTCAAAACCACGGAGTTCCCGTCTCTGTGCTGCCTTTTTCGTAACGAAAAAAATTAACTCTGAAATTTCGATTTTCTCAAACTTTAGGTGTGATATGCTGATATATTTTCAGGAGTTCTTGGCTTGTTATTAGTCTCAAATAATAGCACAAGCTTGGTTTTGTCGAAAACCGCGAAGTTCCCGTCTCTGTGCTGCCTTTTTTATTACCAAAAAATTTTTATTCTGAAAATTTAAGTTTTCTCAAATTTCAGGTGTGATATGCTGATATATTTTCAGGATTTATTGGCTTGTTATTGGTTTCAAATGATAGCTTAAGCTTGGTTTCGTCCAAAACCGCGGAGTTCCTGGCTCTGAGTTTACTTATGTTCTGCGAAAAAATAAGTTTGAAATATCGATTTTCTCATATTTCAGGTGTGATATGCTGATATATTTTCAGGAGTTCTTGGCTTGTCATTGGTCTCAAATGATAGCTCAAGCTTGGTTCCGTCCAAAACCGCGGAGTTCCCGTCTCTGTGCTGCCTTTTTTATTACGAAAAAATTTTATTCTGAAAATTTAAATTTTCTTAAATTTCAGGTGTGATATGCTGATATATTTTCAGGAGTTTATGGCTTGTTTTTAGTCTTAAATGATAGCTCGTGCTTAGATTAGTTCAAAACCGCGGAGTTCCTGTCTCTGTGCTGCCTATTTGTAACGAAAAAAATTAACTCTGAAATTTCGATTTTCTCAAATTTTAGGTATGATATGCTGATATATTTTCAGGAGTTCTTGGCTTGTTATTGGTCTCAAATGATAGCACAAGCTTGGTTTCGTCGAAAACCGCGAAGTTACCGTCTCTGTGCTGCCTTTTTTATTAACAAAAAATTTTTATTCTGAAAATTTAAGTTTTCTCAAATTTCAGGTGTGATATGCTGATATATTTTCAGGAGTTATTGGCTTGTTATTGGTCTGAAATGATAGCTTAAGCTTAGAGTAGTTCAAAACCGCGGAGTTCCTGGCTCTGAGTTTACTTATGTTCTGCGAAAAAATAAGTTTGAAATATCGATTTTCTCATATTTCAGGTGTGATATGCTGATATATTTTCAGGAGTTCTAGGCTTGCTTTTAGTCTTTAATGATAGCTCATGCTTAGATTAGTTCAAAACCGCGGAGTTCCCGTCTCTGTGCTGCCTTTTTTATTACGAAAAAATTTTACTCTGAAAATTTAAATTTTCTCAAATTTCAGGTGCGATATGCTGATATATTTTCAGGAGTTCTAGGCTTGATTTTAGTCTTAAATGATAGCTCATGCTTAGATTAGTTCAAAACCCTGGAGTTCCCGTCTCTGTGCTGCCTTTTTCGTAACGAAAAAAATTAACTCTGAAATTTCGATTTTCTCAAACTTTAGGTGTGATATGCTGATATATTTTCAGGAGTTCTTGGCTTGTTATTAGTCTCAAATAATAGCACAAGCTTGGTTTCGTCGAAAACCGCGAAGTTCCCGTCTCTGTGCTGCCTTTTTTATTACCAAAAAATTTTTATTCTGAAAATTTAAGTTTTCTCAAATTTCAGGTGTGATATGCTGATATATTTTCAGGATTTATTGGCTTGTTATTGGTTTCAAATGATAGCTTAAGCTTGGTTTCGTCCAAAACCGCGGAGTTCCTGGCTCTGAGTTTACTTATGTTCTGCGAAAAAATAAGTTTGAAATATCGATTTTCTCATATTTCAGGTGTGATATGCTGATATATTTTCAGGAGTTCTTGGCTTGTCATTGGTCTCAAATGATAGCTCAAGCTTGGTTCCGTCCAAAACCGCGGAGTTCCCGTCTCTGTGCTGCCTTTTTTATTACGAAAAAATTTTATTCTGAAAATTTAAATTTTCTTAAATTTCAGGTGTGATATGCTGATATATTTTCAGGAGTTTATGGCTTGTTTTTAGTCTTAAATGATAGTTCATGCTTAGATTAGTTCAAAACCGCGGAGTTCCTGTCTCTGTGCTGCCTTTTTTGTAACGAAAAAAATTAACTCTGAAATTTCGATTTTCTCAAATTTTAGGTGTGATATGCTGATATATTTTCAGGAGTTCTTGGCTTGTTATTGGTCTCAAATGATAGCACTAGCTTGGTTTCGTCGAAAACCGCGAAGTTACCGTCTCTGTGCTGCCTTTTTTATTAACAAAAAATGTTTAATCTGAAAATTTAAGTTTTCTCAAATTTCAGGTGTGATATGCTGATATATTTTCAGGAGTTATTGGCTTGTTATTGGTCTCAAATGATAGCTTAAGCTTAGAGTAGTTCAAAACCGCGGAGTTCCTGGCTCTGAGTTTACTTATGTTCTGCGAAAAAATAAGTTTGAAATATCGATTTTCTCATATTTCAGGTGTGATATGCTGATATATTTTCAGGAGTTCTAGGCTTGCTTTTAGTCTTTAATGATAGCTCATGCTTAGATTAGTTCAAAACCGCGGAGTTCCCGTCTCTGTGCTGCCTTTTTTATTACGAAAAATTTTTACTCTGAAAATTTAAATTTTCTCAAATTTCAGGTGCGATATGCTGATATATTTTCAGGAGTTCTAGGCTTGATTTTAGTCTTAAATGATAGCTCATGCTTAGATTAGTTCAAAACCACGGAGTTTTCGTCTCTGTGCTGCCTTTTTCGTAACGAAAAAAATTAACTCTGAAATTTCGATTTTCTCAAATTTTAGGTGTGATATGCTGATATATTTTCAGGAGTTCTTGGCTTGTTATTGGTCTCAAATGATAGCACAAGCTTGGTTTCGTCGAAAACCGCGAAGTTACCGCCTCTGTGCTGCCTTTTTTATTAACAAAAAATGTTTAATCTGAAAATTTAAGTTTTCTCAAATTTCAGGTGTGATATGCTGATATATTTTCAGGAGTTATTGGCTTGTTATTGGTCTCAAATGATAGCTTAAGCTTAGAGTAGTTCAAAACCGCGGAGTTCCTGGCTCTGAGTTTACTCATGTTCTGCGAAAAAATAAGTTTGAAATATCGATTTTCTCATATTTCAGGTGTGATATGCTGATATATTTTCAGGAGTTCTAGGCTTGCTTTTAGTCTTTAATGATAGCTCATGCTTAGATTAGTTCAAAACTGCGGAGTTCCCGTCTCTGTGCTGCCTTTTTTATTACGAAAAATTTTTACTCTGAAAATTTAAATTTTCTCAAATTTCAGGTGCGATATGCTGATATATTTTCAGGAGTTCTAGGCTTGATTTTAGTCTTAAATGATAGCTCATGCTTAAATTAGTTCAAAACCACGGAGTTTTCGTCTCTGTGCTGCCTTTTTCGTAACGAAAAAAATTAACTCTGAAATTTCGATTTTCTCAAACTTTAGGTGTGATATGCTGATATATTTTCAGGAGTTCTTGGCTTGTTATTGGTCTCAAATAATAGCACAAGCTTGGTTTCGTCGAAAACCGCGAAGTTCCCGTCTCTGTGCTGCCTTTTTTATTACCAAAAAATGTTTATTCTGAAAATTTAAGTTTTCTCAAAGTTCAGGTGTGATATGCTGATATATTTTCAGGAGTTATTGGCTTGTTATTGGTCTCAAATGATAGCTTAAGCTTGGTTTCGTCCAAAACCGCGAAGTTTCTGGCTCTGAGTTTAATTATGTTCTGCGAAAAAATAAGTTTGAAATATCGATTTTCTCATATTTCAGGTGTGATATGCTGATATATTTTCAGGAGTTCTAGGCTTGCTTTTGGTCTCAAACGATAGCTCATGCTTGGTTTCGTACAAAACCGCGTAGTTCCTGGCTCTGACTGTACTTATGTTCTATGAAAAAAATAAGTCTGAAATTTCGATTTTCTCAAATTTAAGATGTGATATGCTGATATATTTTCAGGAATTTGTGGCTTGTTTTTAGTCTCAAACGATAGCTTATGCTCGGTTACGTACAAAACCTTGCAGTTCCTGGCTCTGCGCTGCCTTTTTATATTACGAAAAAAATTACTCTGTAATTTAGATTTTCTCAAATTTCAGGTGTGATATGCTGATATATTTTCAGGAGTTCTAGGCGTTTTTTTGGTCTTAAGCGACGCAGTTCCAGGCTCTGTACTGCCATTTTTATAACGAAAAAATTTTAATCTGAAAATTTAAATTTTCTCAAACTTCAGGTGTGATATGCTGATATATTTTCAGGAGTTCCTGGCTTGTTATTGGTCTCAAATGATAGCTCAAGCTTGGTTTCGTACAAAACCGCGGAGTTGCTGTCTCTGTGCTGCCTTTTTTATTACGAAAAAAATTTACTCTGACAATTCAAATTTTCTCAAACTTCAGGTGCGATATGCTGATATATTTTCAGGAGTTTATGGCTTGTTTTTAGTCTTAAATGATAGCTTATGCTTAGATTAGTTCAAAACCGCGGAGTTCCCGTCTCTGTACTCCCTTTTTTGTAACGAAAAAAATTAACTCTGAAATTTCCATTTTCTCAAATTTTAGGTGTGATATGCTGAGATATTTTCAGGAGTTCTAGGATTGTTTTTAGTCTTAAATGATAGATCATGCTTAGATTATTTTAATACCGCGGAGTTCCCGTCTCTGTTCAGCCTTTTTTGTAACGAAAAAAATTAACCCTGAAATTTCGATTTTCTCAAATTTTAGGTGTGATATGCTGATATATTAACAGGAGTTCTTGGCTTGTGATTGGTTTCAAATGATAGCACAAGCCTGGTTTCGTTCAAAACCGCGGAGGTCCCGTCTCTGTGCTGCCTTTTTTATTACGAAAAAATTTTACTCTGAAAATTTAAATTTTCTCAAATTTCAGGTGCGATATGCTGATATATTTTCAGGAGTTCTAGGCTTGATTTTAGTCTTAAATGATAGCTCATGCTTAGATTAGTTCAAAACCACGGAGTTCCCGTCTCTGTGCTGCCTTTTTCGTAACGAAAAAAATTAACTCTGAAATTTCGATTTTCTCAAACTTTAGGTGTGATATGCTGATATATTTTCAGGAGTTCTTGGCTTGTTATTAGTCTCAAATAATAGCACAAGCTTGGTTTCGTCGAAAACCGCGAAGTTCCCGTCTCTGTGCTGCCTTTTTTATTACCAAAAAATTTTTATTCTGAAAATTTAAGTTTTCTCAAATTTCAGGTGTGATATGCTGATATATTTTCAGGATTTATTGGCTTGTTATTGGTTTCAAATGATAGCTTAAGCTTGGTTTCGTCCAAAACCGCGGAGTTCCTGGCTCTGAGTTTACTTATGTTCTGCGAAAAAATAAGTTTGAAATATCGATTTTCTCATATTTCAGGTGTGATATGCTGATATATTTTCAGGAGTTCTTGGCTTGTCATTGGTCTCAAATGATAGCTCAAGCTTGGTTCCGTCCAAAACCGCGGAGTTCCCGTCTCTGTGCTGCCTTTTTTATTACGAAAAAATTTTATTCTGAAAATTTAAATTTTCTTAAATTTCAGGTGTGATATGCTGATATATTTTCAGGAGTTTATGGCTTGTTTTTAGTCTTAAATGATAGCTCATGCTTAGATTAGTTCAAAACCGCGGAGTTCCTGTCTCTGTGCTGCCTTTTTTGTAACGAAAAAAATTAACTCTGAAATTTCGATTTTCTCAAATTTTAGGTGTGATATGCTGATATATTTTCAGGAGTTCTTGGCTTGTTATTGGTCTCAAATGATAGCACAAGCTTGGTTTCGTCGAAAACCGCGAAGTTACCGTCTCTGTGCTGCCTTTTTTATTAACAAAAAATTTTTATTCTGAAAATTTAAGTTTTCTCAAATTTCAGGTGTGATATGCTGATATATTTTCAGGAGTTATTGGCTTGTTATTGGTCTCAAATGATAGCTTAAGCTTAGAGTAGTTCAAAACCGCGGAGTTCCTGGCTCTGAGTTTACTTATGTTCTGCGAAAAAATAAGTTTGAAATATCGATTTTCTCATATTTCAGGTGTGATATGCTCATATATTTTCAGGAGTTCTAGGCTTGCTTTTAGTCTTTAATGATAGCTCATGCTTAGATTAGTTCAAAACCGCGGAGTTCCCGTCTCTGTGCTGCCTTTTTTATTACGAAAAAATTTTACTCTGAAAATTTAAATTTTCTCAAATTTCAGGTGCGATATGCTGATATATTTTCAGGAGTTCTAGGCTTGATTTTAGTCTTAAATGATAGCTCATGCTTAGATTAGTTCAAAACCACGGAGTTCCCGTCTCTGTGCTGCCTTTTTCGTAACGAAAAAAATTAACTCTGAAATTTCGATTTTCTCAAACTTTAGGTGTGATATGCTGATATATTTTCAGGAGTTCTTGGCTTGTTATTAGTCTCAAATAATAGCACAAGCTTGGTTTTGTCGAAAACCGCGAAGTTCCCGTCTCTGTGCTGCCTTTTTTATTACCAAAAAATTTTTATTCTGAAAATTTAAGTTTTCTCAAATTTCAGGTGTGATATGCTGATATATTTTCAGGATTTATTGGCTTGTTATTGGTTTCAAATGATAGCTTAAGCTTGGTTTCGTCCAAAACCGCGGAGTTCCTGGCTCTGAGTTTACTTATGTTCTGCGAAAAAATAAGTTTGAAATATCGATTTTCTCATATTTCAGGTGTGATATGCTGATATATTTTCAGGAGTTCTTGGCTTGTCATTGGTCTCAAATGATAGCTCAAGCTTGGTTCCGTCCAAAACCGCGGAGTTCCCGTCTCTGTGCTGCCTTTTTTATTACGAAAAAATTTTATTCTGAAAATTTAAATTTTCTTAAATTTCAGGTGTGATATGCTGATATATTTTCAGGAGTTTATGGCTTGTTTTTAGTCTTAAATGATAGCTCATGCTTAGATTAGTTCAAAACCGCGGAGTTCCTGTCTCTGTGCTGCCTATTTGTAACGAAAAAAATTAACTCTGAAATTTCGATTTTCTCAAATTTTAGGTATGATATGCTGATATATTTTCAGGAGTTCTTGGCTTGTTATTGGTCTCAAATGATAGCACAAGCTTGGTTTCGTCGAAAACCGCGAAGTTACCGTCTCTGTGCTGCCTTTTTTATTAACAAAAAATTTTTATTCTGAAAATTTAAGTTTTCTCAAATTTCAGGTGTGATATGCTGATATATTTTCAGGAGTTATTGGCTTGTTATTGGTCTGAAATGATAGCTTAAGCTTAGAGTAGTTCAAAACCGCGGAGTTCCTGGCTCTGAGTTTACTTATGTTCTGCGAAAAAATAAGTTTGAAATATCGATTTTCTCATATTTCAGGTGTGATATGCTGATATATTTTCAGGAGTTCTAGGCTTGCTTTTAGTCTTTAATGATAGCTCATGCTTAGATTAGTTCAAAACCGCGGAGTTCCCGTCTCTGTGCTGCCTTTTTTATTACGAAAAATTTTTACTCTGAAAATTTAAATTTTCTCAAATTTCAGGTGCGATATGCTGATATATTTTCAGGAGTTCTAGGCTTGATTTTAGTCTTAAATGATAGCTCATGCTTAGATTAGTTCAAAACCACGGAGTTTTCGTCTCTGTGCTGCCTTTTTCGTAACGAAAAAAATTAACTCTGAAATTTCGATTTTCTCAAATTTTAGGTGTGATATGCTGATATATTTTCAGGAGTTCTTGGCTTGTTATTGGTCTCAAATGATAGCACAAGCTTGGTTTCGTCGAAAACCGCGAAGTTACCGTCTCTGTGCTGCCTTTTTTATTAACAAAAAATGTTTAATCTGAAAATTTAAGTTTTCTCAAATTTCAGGTGTGATATGCTGATATATTTTCAGGAGTTATTGGCTTGTTATTGGTCTCAAATGATAGCTTAAGCTTAGAGTAGTTCAAAACCGCGGAGTTCCTGGCTCTGAGTTTACTTATGTTCTGCGAAAAAATAAGTTTGAAATATCGATTTTCTCATATTTCAGGTGTGATATGCTGATATATTTTCAGGAGTTCTAGGCTTGCTTTTAGTCTTTAATGATAGCTCATGCTTAGATTAGTTCAAAACCGCGGAGTTCCCGTCTCTGTGCTGCCTTTTTTATTACGAAAAATTTTTACTCTGAAAATTTAAATTTTCTCAAATTTCAGGTGCGATATGCTGATATATTTTCAGGAGTTCTAGGCTTGATTTTAGTCTTAAATGATAGCTCATGCTTAGATTAGTTCAAAACCACGGAGTTTTCGTCTCTGTGCTGCCTTTTTCGTAACGAAAAAAATTAACTCTGAAATTTCGATTTTCTCAAATTTTAGGTGTGATATGCTGATATATTTTCAGGAGTTCTTGGCTTGTTATTGGTCTCAAATGATAGCACAAGCTTGGTTTCGTCGAAAACCGCGAAGTTACCGCCTCTGTGCTGCCTTTTTTATTAACAAAAAATGTTTAATCTGAAAATTTAAGTTTTCTCAAATTTCAGGTGTGATATGCTGATATATTTTCAGGAGTTATTGGCTTGTTATTGGTCTCAAATGATAGCTTAAGCTTAGAGTAGTTCAAAACCGCGGAGTTCCTGGCTCTGAGTTTACTTATGTTCTGCGAAAAAATAAGTTTGAAATATCGATTTTCTCATATTTCAGGTGTGATATGCTGATATATTTTCAGGAGTTCTAGGCTTGCTTTTAGTCTTTAATGATAGCTCATGCTTAGATTAGTTCAAAACTGCGGAGTTCCCGTCTCTGTGCTGCCTTTTTTATTACGAAAAATTTTTACTCTGAAAATTTAAATTTTCTCAAATTTCAGGTGCGATATGCTGATATATTTTCAGGAGTTCTAGGCTTGATTTTAGTCTTAAATGATAGCTCATGCTTAGATTAGTTCAAAACCACGGAGTTTTCGTCTCTGTGCTGCCTTTTTCGTAACGAAAAAAATTAACTCTGAAATTTCGATTTTCTCAAACTTTAGGTGTGATATGCTGATATATTTTCAGGAGTTCTTGGCTTGTTATTGGTCTCAAATAATAGCACAAGCTTGGTTTCGTCGAAAACCGCGAAGTTCCCGTCTCTGTGCTGCCTTTTTTATTACCAAAAAATGTTTATTCTGAAAATTTAAGTTTTCTCAAAGTTCAGGTGTGATATGCTGATATATTTTCAGGAGTTATTGGCTTGTTATTGGTCTCAAATGATAGCTTAAGCTTGGTTTCGTCCAAAACCGCGAAGTTTCTGGCTCTGAGTTTAATTATGTTCTGCGAAAAAATAAGTTTGAAATATCGATTTTCTCATATTTCAGGTGTGATATGCTGATATATTTTCAGGAGTTCTAGGCTTGCTTTTGGTCTCAAACGATAGCTCATGCTTGGTTTCGTACAAAACCGCGTAGTTCCTGGCTCTGACTGTACTTATGTTCTATGAAAAAAATAAGTCTGAAATTTCGATTTTCTCAAATTTAAGATGTGATATGCTGATATATTTTCAGGAATTTGTGGCTTGTTTTTAGTCTCAAACGATAGCTTATGCTCGGTTACGTACAAAACCTTGCAGTTCCTGGCTCTGCGCTGCCTTTTTATATTACGAAAAAAATTACTCTGTAATTTAGATTTTCTCAAATTTCAGGTGTGATATGCTGATATATTTTCAGGAGTTCTAGGCGTTTTTTTGGTCTTAAGCGACGCAGTTCCAGGCTCTGTACTGCCATTTTTATAACGAAAAAATTTTAATCTGAAAATTTAAATTTTCTCAAACTTCAGGTGTGATATGCTGATATATTTTCAGGAGTTCCTGGCTTGTTATTGGTCTCAAATGATAGCTCAAGCTTGGTTTCGTACAAAACCGCGGAGTTGCTGTCTCTGTGCTGCCTTTTTTATTACGAAAAAAATTTACTCTGACAATTCAAATTTTCTCAAACTTCAGGTGCGATATGCTGATATATTTTCAGGAGTTTATGGCTTGTTTTTAGTCTTAAATGATAGCTTATGCTTAGATTAGTTCAAAACCGCGGAGTTCCCGTCTCTGTACTCCCTTTTTTGTAACGAAAAAAATTAACTCTGAAATTTCCATTTTCTCAAATTTTAGGTGTGATATGCTGAGATATTTTCAGGAGTTCTAGGATTGTTTTTAGTCTTAAATGATAGATCATGCTTAGATTATTTCAATACCGCGGAGTTCCCGTCTCTGTTCAGCCTTTTTTGTAACGAAAAAAATTAACCCTGAAATTTCGATTTTCTCAAATTTTAGGTGTGATATGCTGATATATTAACAGGAGTTCTTGGCTTGTGATTGGTTTCAAATGATAGCACAAGCCTGGTTTCGTTCAAAACCGCGGAGGTCCCGTCTCTGTGCTGCCTTTTTTATTACGAAAAAATTTTACTCTGAAAATTTAAATTTTCTCAAATTTCAGGTGCGATATGCTGATATATTTTCAGGAGTTCTAGGCTTGATTTTAGTCTTAAATGATAGCTCATGCTTAGATTAGTTCAAAACCACGGAGTTCCCGTCTCTGTGCTGCCTTTTTCGTAACGAAAAAAATTAACTCTGAAATTTCGATTTTCTCAAACTTTAGGTGTGATATGCTGATATATTTTCAGGAGTTCTTGGCTTGTTATTAGTCTCAAATAATAGCACAAGCTTGGTTTCGTCGAAAACCGCGAAGTTCCCGTCTCTGTGCTGCCTTTTTTATTACCAAAAAATTTTTATTCTGAAAATTTAAGTTTTCTCAAATTTCAGGTGTGATATGCTGATATATTTTCAGGATTTATTGGCTTGTTATTGGTTTCAAATGATAGCTTAAGCTTGGTTTCGTCCAAAACCGCGGAGTTCCTGGCTCTGAGTTTACTTATGTTCTGCGAAAAAATAAGTTTGAAATATCGATTTTCTCATATTTCAGGTGTGATATGCTGATATATTTTCAGGAGTTCTTGGCTTGTCATTGGTCTCAAATGATAGCTCAAGCTTGGTTCCGTCCAAAACCGCGGAGTTCCCGTCTCTGTGCTGCCTTTTTTATTACGAAAAAATTTTATTCTGAAAATTTAAATTTTCTTAAATTTCAGGTGTGATATGCTGATATATTTTCAGGAGTTTATGGCTTGTTTTTAGTCTTAAATGATAGCTCATGCTTAGATTAGTTCAAAACCGCGGAGTTCCTGTCTCTGTGCTGCCTTTTTTGTAACGAAAAAAATTAACTCTGAAATTTCGATTTTCTCAAATTTTAGGTGTGATATGCTGATATATTTTCAGGAGTTCTTGGCTTGTTATTGGTCTCAAATGATAGCACAAGCTTGGTTTCGTCGAAAACCGCGAAGTTACCGTCTCTGTGCTGCCTTTTTTATTAACAAAAAATTTTTATTCTGAAAATTTAAGTTTTCTCAAATTTCAGGTGTGATATGCTGATATATTTTCAGGAGTTATTGGCTTGTTATTGGTCTCAAATGATAGCTTAAGCTTAGAGTAGTTCAAAACCGCGGAGTTCCTGGCTCTGAGTTTACTTATGTTCTGCGAAAAAATAAGTTTGAAATATCGATTTTCTCATATTTCAGGTGTGATATGCTCATATATTTTCAGGAGTTCTAGGCTTGCTTTTAGTCTTTAATGATAGCTCATGCTTAGATTAGTTCAAAACCGCGGAGTTCCCGTCTCTGTGCTGCCTTTTTTATTACGAAAAAATTTTACTCTGAAAATTTAAATTTTCTCAAATTTCAGGTGCGATATGCTGATATATTTTCAGGAGTTCTAGGCTTGATTTTAGTCTTAAATGATAGCTCATGCTTAGATTAGTTCAAAACCACGGAGTTCCCGTCTCTGTGCTGCCTTTTTCGTAACGAAAAAAATTAACTCTGAAATTTCGATTTTCTCAAACTTTAGGTGTGATATGCTGATATATTTTCAGGAGTTCTTGGCTTGTTATTAGTCTCAAATAATAGCACAAGCTTGGTTTTGTCGAAAACCGCGAAGTTCCCGTCTCTGTGCTGCCTTTTTTATTACCAAAAAATTTTTATTCTGAAAATTTAAGTTTTCTCAAATTTCAGGTGTGATATGCTGATATATTTTCAGGATTTATTGGCTTGTTATTGGTTTCAAATGATAGCTTAAGCTTGGTTTCGTCCAAAACCGCGGAGTTCCTGGCTCTGAGTTTACTTATGTTCTGCGAAAAAATAAGTTTGAAATATCGATTTTCTCATATTTCAGGTGTGATATGCTGATATATTTTCAGGAGTTCTTGGCTTGTCATTGGTCTCAAATGATAGCTCAAGCTTGGTTCCGTCCAAAACCGCGGAGTTCCCGTCTCTGTGCTGCCTTTTTTATTACGAAAAAATTTTATTCTGAAAATTTAAATTTTCTTAAATTTCAGGTGTGATATGCTGATATATTTTCAGGAGTTTATGGCTTGTTTTTAGTCTTAAATGATAGCTCATGCTTAGATTAGTTCAAAACCGCGGAGTTCCTGTCTCTGTGCTGCCTATTTGTAACGAAAAAAATTAACTCTGAAATTTCGATTTTCTCAAATTTTAGGTATGATATGCTGATATATTTTCAGGAGTTCTTGGCTTGTTATTGGTCTCAAATGATAGCACAAGCTTGGTTTCGTCGAAAACCGCGAAGTTACCGTCTCTGTGCTGCCTTTTTTATTAACAAAAAATTTTTATTCTGAAAATTTAAGTTTTCTCAAATTTCAGGTGTGATATGCTGATATATTTTCAGGAGTTATTGGCTTGTTATTGGTCTGAAATGATAGCTTAAGCTTAGAGTAGTTCAAAACCGCGGAGTTCCTGGCTCTGAGTTTACTTATGTTCTGCGAAAAAATAAGTTTGAAATATCGATTTTCTCATATTTCAGGTGTGATATGCTGATATATTTTCAGGAGTTCTAGGCTTGCTTTTAGTCTTTAATGATAGCTCATGCTTAGATTAGTTCAAAACCGCGGAGTTCCCGTCTCTGTGCTGCCTTTTTTATTACGAAAAATTTTTACTCTGAAAATTTAAATTTTCTCAAATTTCAGGTGCGATATGCTGATATATTTTCAGGAGTTCTAGGCTTGATTTTAGTCTTAAATGATAGCTCATGCTTAGATTAGTTCAAAACCACGGAGTTTTCGTCTCTGTGCTGCCTTTTTCGTAACGAAAAAAATTAACTCTGAAATTTCGATTTTCTCAAATTTTAGGTGTGATATGCTGATATATTTTCAGGAGTTCTTGGCTTGTTATTGGTCTCAAATGATAGCACAAGCTTGGTTTCGTCGAAAACCGCGAAGTTACCGTCTCTGTGCTGCCTTTTTTATTAACAAAAAATGTTTAATCTGAAAATTTAAGTTTTCTCAAATTTCAGGTGTGATATGCTGATATATTTTCAGGAGTTATTGGCTTGTTATTGGTCTCAAATGATAGCTTAAGCTTAGAGTAGTTCAAAACCGCGGAGTTCCTGGCTCTGAGTTTACTTATGTTCTGCGAAAAAATAAGTTTGAAATATCGATTTTCTCATATTTCAGGTGTGATATGCTGATATATTTTCAGGAGTTCTAGGCTTGCTTTTAGTCTTTAATGATAGCTCATGCTTAGATTAGTTCAAAACCGCGGAGTTCCCGTCTCTGTGCTGCCTTTTTTATTACGAAAAATTTTTACTCTGAAAATTTAAATTTTCTCAAATTTCAGGTGCGATATGCTGATATATTTTCAGGAGTTCTAGGCTTGATTTTAGTCTTAAATGATAGCTCATGCTTAGATTAGTTCAAAACCACGGAGTTTTCGTCTCTGTGCTGCCTTTTTCGTAACGAAAAAAATTAACTCTGAAATTTCGATTTTCTCAAACTTTAGGTGTGATATGCTGATATATTTTCAGGAGTTCTTGGCTTGTTATTGGTCTCAAATAATAGCACAAGCTTGGTTTCGTCGAAAACCGCGAAGTTCCCGTCTCTGTGCTGCCTTTTTTATTACCAAAAAATGTTTATTCTGAAAATTTAAGTTTTCTCAAAGTTCAGGTGTGATATGCTGATATATTTTCAGGAGTTATTGGCTTGTTATTGGTCTCAAATGATAGCTTAAGCTTGGTTTCGTCCAAAACCGCGAAGTTCCTGGCTCTGAGTTTAATTATGTTCTGCGAAAAAATAAGTTTGAAATATCGATTTTCTCATATTTCAGGTGTGATATGCTGATATATTTTCAGGAGTTCTAGGCTTGCTTTTGGTCTCAAACGATAGCTCATGCTTGGTTTCGTACAAAACCGCGTAGTTCCTGGCTCTGACTGTACTTATGTTCTATGAAAAAAATAAGTCTGAAATTTCGATTTTCTCAAATTTAAGATGTGATATGCTGATATATTTTCAGGAATTTGGGGCTTGTTTTTAGTCTCAAACGATAGCTTATGCTCGGTTACGTACAAAACCTTGCAGTTCCTGGCTCTGCGCTGCCTTTTTTTATTACGAAAAAAATTACTCTGTAATTTAGATTTTCTCAAATTTCAGGTGTGATAAGCTGATATATTTTCAGGAGTTCTAGGCGTTTTTTTGGTCTTAAGCGACGCAGTTCCAGGCTCTGTACTGCCATTTTTATAACGAAAAAATTTTAATCTGAAAATTTAAATTTTCTCAAACTTCAGGTGTGATATGCTGATATATTTTCAGGAGTTCCTGGCTTGTTATTGGTCTCAAATGATAGCTCAAGCTTGGTTTCGTACAAAACCGCGGAGTTGCTGTCTCTGTGCTGCCTTTTTTATTACGAAAAAAATTTACTCTGACAATTCAAATTTTCTCAAACTTCAGGTGCGATATGCTGATATATTTTCAGGAGTTTATGGCTTGTTTTTAGTCTTAAATGATAGCTTATGCTTAGATTAGTTCAAAACCGCGGAGTTCCCGTCTCTGTACTCCCTTTTTTGTAACGAAAAAAATTAACTCTGAAATTTCCATTTTCTCAAATTTTAGGTGTGATATGCTGAGATATTTTCAGGAGTTCTAGGATTGTTTTTAGTCTTAAATGATAGATCATGCTTAGATTATTTCAATACCGCGGAGTTCCCGTCTCTGTTCAGCCTTTTTTGTAACGAAAAAAATTAACCCTGAAATTTCGATTTTCTCAAATTTTAGGTGTGATATGCTGATATATTAACAGGAGTTCTTGGCTTGTGATTGGTTTGAAATGATAGCACAAGCCTGGTTTCGTTCAAAACCGCGGAGGTCCCGTCTCTGTGCTGCCTTTTTTATTACGAAAAAATTTTACTCTGAAAATTTAAATTTTCTCAAATTTCAGGTGCGATATGCTGATATATTTTCAGGAGTTCTAGGCTTGATTTTAGTCTTAAATGATAGCTCATGCTTAGATTAGTTCAAAACCACGGAGTTCCCGTCTCTGTGCTGCCTTTTTCGTAACGAAAAAAATTAACTCTGAAATTTCGATTTTCTCAAACTTTAGGTGTGATATGCTGATATATTTTCAGGAGTTCTTGGCTTGTCATTGGTCTCAAATGATAGCTCAAGCTTGGTTCCGTCCAAAACCGCGGAGTTCCCTTTTCTGTGCTGCCTTTTTTATTACGAAAAAATTTTATTCTGAAAATTTAAATTTTCTTAAATTTCAGGTGTGATATGCTGATATATTTTCAGGAGTTTATGGCTTGTTTTTAGTCTTAAATGATAGCTCATGCTTAGATTAGTTCAAAACCGCGGAGTTCCTGTCTCTGTGCTGCCTTTTTTGTAACGAAAAAAATTAACTCTGAAATTTCGATTTTCTCAAATTTTAGGTGTGATATGCTGATATATTTTCAGGAGTTCTTGGCTTGTTATTGGTCTCAAATGATAGCACAAGCTTGGTTTCGTCGAAAACCGCGAAGTTACCGTCTCTGTGCTGCCTTTTTAATTAACAAAAAATTTTTATTCTGAAAATTTAAGTTTTCTCAAATTTCAGGTGTGATATGCTGATATATTTTCAGGATTTATTGGCTTGTTATTGGTTTCAAATAATAGCACAAGCTTGGTTTCGTCGAAAACCGCGAAGTTCCCGTCTCTGTGCTGCCTTTTTTATTACCAAAAAATTTTTATTCTGAAAATTTAAGTTTTCTCAAATTTCAGGTGTGATATGCTGATATATTTTCAGGATTTATTGGCTTGTTATTGGTTTCAAATGATAGCTTAAGCTTGGTTTCGTCCAAAACCGCGGAGTTCCTGGCTCTGAGTTTACTTATGTTCTGCGAAAAAATAAGTTTGAAATATCGATTTTCTCATATTTCAGGTGTGATATGCTGATATATTTTCAGGAGTTCTTGGCTTGTCATTGGTCTCAAATGATAGCTCAAGCTTGGTTCCGTCCAAAACCGCGGAGTTCCCTTTTCTGTGCTGCCTTTTTTATTACGAAAAAATTTTATTCTGAAAATTTAAATTTTCTTAAATTTCAGGTGTGATATGCTGATATATTTTCAGGAGTTTATGGCTTGTTTTTAGTCTTAAATGATAGCTCATGCTTAGATTAGTTCAAAACCGCGGAGTTCCTGTCTCTGTGCTGCCTTTTTTGTAACGAAAAAAATTAACTCTGAAATTTCGATTTTCTCAAATTTTAGGTGTGATATGCTGATATATTTTCAGGAGTTCTTGGCTTGTTATTGGTCTCAAATGATAGCACAAGCTTGGTTTCGTCGAAAACCGCGAAGTTACCGTCTCTGTGCTGCCTTTTTAATTAACAAAAAATTTTTATTCTGAAAATTTAAGTTTTCTCAAATTTCAGGTGTGATATGCTGATATATTTTCAGGAGTTATTGGCTTGTTATTGGTCTCAAATGATAGCTTAAGCTTAGAGTAGTTCAAAACCGCGGAGTTCCTGGCTCTGAGTTTACTTATGTTCTGTGAAAAAATAAGTTTGAAATATCGATTTTCTCATATTTCAGGTGTGATATGCTGATATATTTTCAGGAGTTCTAGGCTTACTTTTAGTCTTTAATGATAGCTCATGCTTAGATTAGTTCAAAACCGCGGAGTTCCCGTCTCTGTGCTGCCTTTTTTATTACGAAAAAATTTTAATCTGAAAATTTAAATTTTCTCAAATTTCAGGTGCGATATGCTGATATATTTTCAGGAGTTCTAGGCTTGATTTTAGTCTTAAATGATAGCTCATGCTTAGATTAGTTCAAAACCACGGAGTTCCCGTCTCTGTGCTGCCTTTTTCGTAACGAAAAAAATTAACTCTGAAATTTCGATTTTCTCAAAGTTTAGGTGTGATATGCTGATATATTTTCAGGAGTTCTTGGCTTGTTATTAGTCTCAAATAATAGCACAAGCTTGGTTTCGTCGAAAACCGCGAAGTTCCCGTCTCTGTGCTGCCTTTTTTATTACCAAAAAATTTTTATTCTGAAAATTTAAGTTTTCTCAAATTTCAGGTGTGATATGCTGATATATTTTCAGGATTTATTGGCTTGTTATTGGTTTCAAATGATAGCTTAAGCTTGGTTTCGTCCAAAACCGCGGAGTTCCTGGCTCTGAGTTTACTTATGTTCTGCGAAAAAATAAGTTTGAAATATCGATTTTCTCATATTTCAGGTGTGATATGCTGATATATTTTCAGGAGTTCTTGGCTTGTCATTGGTCTCAAATGATAGCTCAAGCTTGGTTCCGTCCAAAACCGCGGAGTTCCCGTCTCTGTGCTGCCTTTTTTATTACGAAAAAATTTTATTCTGAAAATTTAAATTTTCTTAAATTTCAGGTGTGATATGCTGATATATTTTCAGGAGTTTATGGCTTGTTTTTAGTCTTAAATGATAGCTCATGCTTAGATTAGGTCAAAACCGCGGAGTTCCTGTCTCTGTGCTGCCTTTTTTGTAACGAAAAAAATTAACTCTGAAATTTCGATTTTCTCAAATTTTAGGTGTGATATGCTGATATATTTTCAGGAGTTCTTGGCTTGTTATTGGTCTCAAATGATAGCACAAGCTTGGTTTCGTCGAAAACCGCGAAGTTACCGTCTCTGTGCTGCCTTTTTTATTAACAAAAAATTTTTATTCTGAAAATTTAAGTTTTCTCAAATTTCAGGTGTGATATGCTGATATATTTTCAGGAGTTATTGGCTTGTTATTGGTCTCAAATGATAGCTTAAGCTTAGAGTAGTTCAAAACCGTGGAGTTCCTGGCTCTGAGTTTACTTATGTTCTGCGAAAAAATAAGTTTGAAATATCGATTTTCTCATATTTCAGGTGTGATATGCTGATATATTTTCAGGAGTTCTAGGCTTGCTTTTAGTCTTTAATGATAGCTCATGCTTAGATTAGTTCAAAACCGCGGCGTTCCCGTCTCTGTGCTGCCTTTTTTATTACGAAAAAATTTTACTCTGAAAATTTAAATTTTCTCAAATTTCAGGTGCGATATGCTGATATATTTTCAGGAGTTCTAGGCTTGATTTTAGTCTTAAATGATAGCTCATGCTTAGATTAGTTCAAAACCACGGAGTTCCCGTCTCTGTGCTGCCTTTTTCGTAACGAAAAAAATTAACTCTGAAATTTCGATTTTCTCAAACTTTAGGTGTGATATGCTGATATATTTTCAGGAGTTCTTGTCTTGTTATTAGTCTCAAATAATAGCACAAGCTTGGTTTCGTCGAAAACCGCGAAACTCCCGTCTCTATGCTGCCTTTTTTATTACCAAAAAATTTTTATTCTGAAAATTTAAGTTTTCTCAAATTTCAGGTGTGATATGCTGATATATTTTCAGGAGTTATTGGCTTGTTATTGGTCTCAAATGATAGCTTAAGCTTAGAGTAGTTCAAAACCGCGGAGTTCCTGGCTCTGAGTTTACTTATGTTCTGCGAAAAAATAAGTTTGAAATATCGATTTTCTCATATTTCAGGTGTGATATGCTGATATATTTTCAGGAGTTCTAGGCTTGCTTTTAGTCTTTAATGATAGCTCATGCTTAGATTAGTTCAAAACCGCGGAGTTCCCGTCTCTGTGCTGCCTTTTTTATTACGAAAAATTTTTACTCTGAAAATTTAAATTTTCTCAAATTTCAGGTGCGATATGCTGATATATTTTCAGGAGTTCTAGGCTTGATTTTAGTCTTAAATGGTAGCTCATGCTTAGATTAGTTCAAAACCACGGAGTTTTCGTCTCTGTGCTGCCTTTTTCGTAACGAAAAAAATTAACTCTGAAATTTCGATTTTCTCAAACTTTAGGTGTTATATGCTGATATATTTTCAGGAGTTCTTGGCTTGTTATTGGTCTCAAATAATAGCACAAGCTTGGTTTCGTCGAAAACCGCGAAGTTCCCGTCTCTGTGCTGCCTTTTTTATTACCAAAAAATGTTTATTCTGAAAATTTAAGTTTTTTCAAAGTTCAGGTGTGATATGCTGATATATTTTCAGGATTTATTGGCTTGTTATTGGTTTCAAATGATAGCTTAAGCTTGGTTTCGTCCAAAACCGCGGAGTTCCTGGCTCTGAGTTTACTTATGTTCTGCGAAAAAATAAGTTTGAAATATCGATTTTCTCATATTTCAGGTGTGATATGCTGATATATTTTCAGGAGTTCTAGGCTTGCTTTTGGTCTCAAACGATAGCTCATGCTTGGTTTCGTACAAAACCGCGTAGTTCCTGGCTCTGACTGTACTTATGTTCTATGAAAAAAATAAGTCTGAAATTTCGATTTTCTCAAATTTAAGATGTGATATGCTGATATATTTTCAGGAATTTGGGGCTTGTTTTTAGTCTCAAACGATAGCTTATGCTCGGTTACGTACAAAACCTTGCAGTTCCTGGCTCTGCGCTGCCTTTTTTTATTACGAAAAAAATTACTCTGTAATTTAGATTTTCTCAAATTTCAGGTGTGATAAGCTGATATATTTTCAGGAGTTCTAGGCGTTTTTTTGGTCTTAAGCGACGCAGTTCCAGGCTCTGTACTGCCTTTTTTAAAACGAAAAAATTTTAATCTGAAAATTTAAATTTTCTCAAACTTCAGGTGTGATATGCTGATATATTTTCAGGAGTTCCTGGCTTGTTATTGGTCTCAAATGATAGCTCAAGCTTGGTTTCGTACAAAACCGCGGAGTTGCTGTCTCTGTGCTGCCTTTTTTATTACGAAAAAAATTTACGCTGACAATTTAAATTTTCTCAAACTTCAGGTGCGATATGCTGATATATTTTCAGGAGTTTATGGCTTGTTTTTAGTCTTAAATGATAGCTTTTGCTTAGATTAGTTCAAAACCGCGGAGTTCCCGTCTCTGTACTCCCTTTTTTGTAACGAAAAAAATTAACTCTGAAATTTCGATTTTCTCAAATTTTAGGTGTGATATGCTGAGATATTTTCAGGAGTTCTAGGATTGTTTTTAGTCTTAAATGATAGATCATGCTTAGATTAGTTCAATACCGCGGAGTTCCCGTCTCTGTTCAGCCTTTTTTGTAACGAAAAAAATTAACCCTGAAATTTCGATTTTCTCAAATTTTAGGTGTGATATGCTGATATATTAACAGGAGTTCTTGGCTTGTGATTGGTTTCAAATGATAGCACAAGCCTGGTTTCGTTCAAAACCGCGGAGGTCCCGTCTCTGTGCTGCCTTTTTTATTACGAAAAAATTTTACTCTGAAAATTTAAATTTTCTCAAATTTCAGGTGCGATATGCTGATATATTTTCAGGAGTTCTAGGCTTGATTTTAGTCTTAAATGATAGCTCATGCTTAGATTAGTTCAAAACCACGGAGTTCCCGTCTCTGTGCTGCCTTTTTCGTAACGAAAAAAATTAACTCTGAAATTTCGATTTTCTCAAATTTTAGGTGTGATATGCTGATATATTTTCAGGAGTTCTTGGCTTGTTATTAGTCTCAAATAATAGCACAAGCTTGGTTTCGTCGAAAACCGCGAAGTTCCCGTCTCTGTGCTGCCTTTTTTATTACCAAAAAATTTTTATTCTGAAAATTTAAGTTTTCTCAAATTTCAGGTGTGATATGCTGATATATTTTCAGGATTTATTGGCTTGTTATTGGTTTCAAATGATAGCTTAAGCTTGGTTTCGTCCAAAACCGCGGAGTTCCTGGCTCTGAGTTTACTTATGTTCTGCGAAAAAATAAGTTTGAAATATCGATTTTCTCATATTTCAGGTGTGATATGCTGATATATTTTCAGGAGTTCTAGGCTTGCTTTTGGTCTCAAACGATAGCTCATGCTTGGTTACGTACAAAACCGCGTAGTTCCTGGCTCTGACTGTACTTATGTTCTATGAAAAAAATAAGTCTGAAATTTCGATTTTCTCAAACTTTAGGTGTGATATGCTGATATATTTTCAGGAGTTCTTGGCTTGTCATTGGTCTCAAATGATAGCTCAAGCTTGATTTCGTCCAAAACCGCGGAGTTCCCGTCTCTGTGCTGCCTTTTTTATTACGAAAAAATTTTATTCTGAAAATTTAAATGTTCTTAAATTTCAGGTGTGATATGCTGATATATTTTCAGGAGTTTATGGCTTGTTTTTAGTTTTAAATGATAGCTAATGCTTAGGTTAGTTCAAAACCGCGGAGTTCCTGTCTCTGTGCTGCCTTTTTTGTAACGAAAAAAATTAACTCTGAAATTTCGATTTTCTCAAATTTTAGGTGTGATATGCTGATATATTTTCAGGAGTTCTTGGCTTGTTATTGGTCTCAAATGATAGCACAAGCTTGGTTTCGTCGAAAACCGCGAAGTTACCGTCTCTGTGCTGCCTTTTTTATTAACAAAAAATTTTTATTCTGAAAATTTAAGTTTTCTCAAATTTCAGGTGTGATATGCTGATATATTTTCAGGAGTTATTGGCTTGTTATTGGTCTCAAATGATAGCTTAAGCTTAGAGTAGTTCAAAACCGCGGAGTTCCTGGCTCTGAGTTTACTTATGTTCTGCGAAAAAATAAGTTTGAAATATTGATTTTCTCATATTTCAGGTGTGATATGCTGATATATTTTCAGGAGTTCTAGGCTTGCTTTTAGTCTTTAATGATAGCTCATGCTTAGATTAGTTCAAAACCGCGGAGTTCCCGTCTCTGTGCTGCCTTTTTTATTACGAAAAAATTTTACTCTGAAAATTTAAATTTTCTCAAATTTCAGGTGCGATATGCTGATATATTTTCAGGAGTTCTAGGCTTGATTTTAGTCTTAAATGATAGCTCATGCTTAGATTAGTTCAAAACCACGGAGTTCCCGTCTCTGTGCTGCCTTTTTCGTAACGAAAAAAATTAACTCTGAAATTTCGATTTTCTCAAATTTTAGGTGTGATATGCTGATATATTTTCAGGAGTTCTTGGCTTGTTATTGGTCTCAAATAATAGCACAAGCTTGGTTTCGTCGAAAACCGCGAAGTTCCCGTCTCTGTGCTGCCTTTTTTATTACCAAAAAATGTTTATTCTGAAAATTTAAGTTTTCTCAAAGTTCAGTTCAGTTCAGCATATCACAATATGCTGATATATTTTCAGGAGTTATTGGCTTGTTATTGGTCTCAAATGATAGCTTAAGCTTGGTTTCGTCCAAAACCGCGGAGTTCCTGGCTCTGAGTTTACTTATGTTCTGCGAAAAAATAAGTTTGAAATATCGATTTTCTCATATTTCAGGTGTTTTCAAGATTCAAGATTCAAGATATTTATTCACGATGTACACAATATAACATAAAAAATTACATACAAACAAAATAAAGACGTATAGGTGTAGCACCACGAAATGGACCCTGCTCAGCAAAATACTAGCTAGTATGTCAGCTAGCGCTGGTCTTCCGTAGGGCCCACTTGGTGATGCCACGACAGATAACACAAACTGAAGAAGAAAAAAAAAATAGATAACAAAGTTATACTTAACACAACTCAATGAAAAAAAACTAGAGATGTACAAGAGAATACAAAATACATATGGGATAGTATAAAAACATATAAGGGACATACACTATAGGTAAAAACATTAATTTATGTACTTATTTACTAAATGCAACTAGTGTCGTGACTCAAAGTTTCCTGCTTCTGCTGGTGATCGAAGATAAATTTTTTAGTTTATTCCTAAAACTAACAACGTTTTGCAGGTTCCTAATTGGTGGTGGGATGTTATTCCAGCATTTAGTTGCTGCATAGCGGAAGCTTCCACGAAAAGCAGCTGACGCATGACTAGGTGGTAATAACTGTATAGCACACCGTCGACGTTCGCGTAACTGGATGACAGTCAACTTTTGGAAGAGATATGCCGGCGTATTGAACTTGAGGACTCCAAAAAGAAGACATGCTAAATGAAGTTTTCGTCGATGCTGCATTTTCAAAATGTTATGGCTGTTCAGATATGGAGTGACATGCGATCTCCAAGGAATGTCAAAACAGAAGCGAGCACAGGCATTTTCAACACGCTGAATAAGTTTTTTTGTTTTTGCAAGTTGTCTCGAACCGTACAAAGCATCAACATAGTTAAGTTTTGATAAAACTAATGATTCTACTAGTCTAATGCGCAAATTTTCGTTAATAAATGGCCTGATCTTATACAAGACTCTAAGCTTATAAAAACAGCCCCTGACAGCATTGGCAATATGCATCTCATAGCGCAGCTCACTATCCATGAGAAGACCCAGATTTCGCGCTTCATAGACACGCTCAACGGGTTGATCCATCAACATAATGAATCTTGAAAACACCTGAAATATGAGAAAATCGATATTTCAAACTTAAAATGTAAAATTTTTTCGTAATAAAAACGGCAGCACAGAGACGGGAACTCCGCGGTTTTGGACGAAACCAAGCTTAAGCTATCATTTGAGACCAATAACAAGCCAATAACTCCTGAAAATATATCAGCATATCACACCTGAAAATTCAGAAAACTTAAATTTTCAGAATAAAAATTTTTTGGTAATAAAAAAGGCAGCTCAGAGACGGGAACTTTGCGGTTTTCGACGAAACCAAGCTTGTGCTATTATTTGAGACCAATAACAAGCCAAGAACTCCTGAAAATATATCAGCATATCACACCTAAATTTTGAGAAAATCGAAATTTCAGAGTTAATTTTTTTCGTTACAAAAAAGGCAGCACAGAGACGGGAAATCCGCAGTTTTGAACTAATCTAAGCATGAGCTATCATTTAAGACTAAAAGCAAGCCTAGAACTCCTGAAAATATATCAGCATATCGCACCTGAAATTTGAGAAAATTTAAATTTTCAGAGTAAAATTTTTTCGTAATAAAAAAGGCGGCACGGAGACGGGAATTCCGCGGTTTTGTACGAAACAAAGCTTGAGCTATCATTTGACACCAATAACAAGCCAAGAACTCCTGAAAATATATCAGCATATCACACTTGAAGTTTGAGAAAATTTAAATTTTTAGATTAAAATTTTTTCGCAATAAAAAAGGCAGCACAGAGACGGGAACTCCGCATTTTTGGACGAAACCAAGCTTGAGCTATCATTTGAGACCAATAACAAGCCAAGAACTCCTGAAAATATATCAGCATATCACACCTGAAATTTGAGAAAACTTAAATTTTCAGAGTACAATTTTTTCGTAATAAAAACGGCAGCACAGAGACGGGCACTCCGCGGTTTTGGACGAAACCAAGCTTGAGCTATCATTTGAGACCAATAGTCAGCCAAGAACTCCTGTAAATATATCAGCTTATCACACCTAAATTTTCAGAAAATCGAAATTTCAGAGTTAATTTTTTCGTTACAAAAAAAGGCAGCACAAAGACGGGAACTCCGCGGTTTTGAACTAATCCAAGCAGGATCTATCATTTAAGACTAAAAACAGTCCTAGAACTCCTTAAAATATCACAACATATCACACCTGAAGTTAGAGAATATTGAAATTTTCAGAGTAAAATTTTTTCGTAATAAAAAAGGCAGCACAGAGACGTGAACTCCGGGTCTTTGCACTAAACTAAGCATGAGCTATCATTTAAGACCAAAAATAAGCCTCGAAGTCTGGAAAATATATCAGCATATTGAGAATATTGAATTTTCGGAGTTAATTTTTTCTTATCAAAAAAGTCAGCGCAGAGCCGACTACGACGTAGCTTTGTATGAACATAAGCATATCAATTAAGACCAAAAACAAGTCTAGAACTCCTGAAAATATATCAGCATATCAAACCTGAAGTTTGAGAACATTCAAATTTTAGAGGTAATTTTTTTCGTTACAAAAAGGCAGCACAGAGACGGAAACTCCGAAGTTTTGTACTAATCTAAGCATGAGCTATCATTTAAGAAAAAAAACAAGCCTGGAACTCCTGAAAATATATCAGCATATCACACCTGAAATTTGAGAAAATCTAAATTACAGAGTAATTTTTTTAGTAATAAAAAAAGGCAGCGCAGAGCCACGAACTGCAAAGTTTTGTACGTAACCGAGCATAAGCTATCGTTTGAGACTAAAAACAAGCCCCAAATTCCTGAAAATATATCAGCATATCACATCTTAAATTTGAGAAAATCGAAATTTCAGACTTATTTTTTCATAGAACATAAGTACACTCAGAGCCAGGAACTACGCGGTTTTGTACGTAACCAAGCATGAGCTATCGTTTGAGACCAAAAGCAAGCCTAGAACTCCTGAAAATATATCAGCATATCACACCTGAAATATGAGAAAATCGATATTTCAGACTTATTTTTTCGCAGAACATAAGTAAACTCAGAGCCAGGAACTCTGCGGTATTGGACGAAACCAAGCTTGAGCTATCATTTGAGAACAATAACAAGCCAAGAACTTCTGAAAATATATCAGCATATCACACCTGAAATTTGAGAAAACTTAAATTTTCAGAATAAAATTTGTTTGGTAATAAAAAAGGCAGAACAGAGACGGGAACATCGCGGTTTTGGACGAAATCAAGCTTGTGATATCATTTGAGACCAATATCAAGCCAAGAACTCCTGAAAATATATCAGCATATCACACCTAAAGTTTGAGAAAATCGAAATTTCAGAGTTAATTTTTTTCGTTACAAAAAAGACAGCACAGAGACGGGAGCTCCGCGGTTTTGAACTAATCTAAACATGGGCTATCATTTAAGACTAAAAACAAGCCTAAAACTCCTGAAAATATATCAGCATATCACACCTGAAGTTTAAGAAAATTGAAATTTTCAGAGTAAAATTTTTTCGTAATAAAATAGGCAGCACAGAGATGGGAACTCCGAGGTTTTAGACGAAACCCAGCTTGAGCTATCATTTGAGACCAATAATAAGCCAAGAACTCCTGAAAATATATCAGCACATCACACCTAAAGTTTGAGAAAATCGAAATTTCAGAGTAAATTTTTTTCTTTACAAAAAAGGCTGCACAGAGACGGGAACTCCGCGGTTTTGAACTAATCTAAGCACGAGTTATCATTTGAGACCAATAGTAAGCCAAGAACTCCTGAAAATATATCAGCATATCACACCTAAATGTTGAGAAAATCGAAATTTCAGAGTTAATTTTTTTCGTTACAAAAAAGGCAGCACAGAGACGGGAACTCAACGGTTTTGAACTAATCTAAGCATGAGCTATCATTTAAGACTAAAAGCAAGCCTAGAACTCCTGAAAATATATCAGCATATCACACCTGAAATTTAAGAAAATTTTAATTTTCAGAATAATTTTTTTTCGTAATAAAAAAGGCAGCACAGAGACGGGAACTCCGCGGTTTTGTACGAAACCAAGCTTGAGCTATCATTAGAGACCAATAACAAGCCAAGAACTCCTGAAAATATATCAGCATATCACACCTGAAATTTGAGAAAATTTAAATTTTCAGATTAAAATCTTTTCGTAATAAAAAAGGCAGCACAGAGACGGGAACTCCGCGGTTTTGTACGAAATCAAGCTTGAGCTATCATTTGAGACCAATCACAAGACAAGAACTCCTGTTAATATATCAGCATACCACACCTAAAGTTTGAGAAAATCGAAATTTCAGAGTTAATTTTTTTCGTTACAAAAAAGGCTGCACAGAGACGGGAACTCCGCCGTTTTGAACTATAATAAGTATGATCTATCATTTAAGACTAAATAAAATCCTAGAACTCTTGAAAATATCTCAGCATATCACACCTGAAGTTTGAGAAAATTGAAATTTTCAGAGTAAAATTTTTTCGTAATAAAAAAGGCAGCACCGAGATGTGAACTACGGGTTTTTGCACTAAGCTAAGCATGAGATATCATTTAAGACCAAAAATAAGCCTAGAACTCTTGAAAATATTTCAGCATATCACACCTGATGTTTGAGAAAATCTAAATTTCAGAGTAAATTTTTCGTAATAAAAAAGGCAGCACAGAGACGGGAACTCCGCGGTTTTGAACTAATCTAAGCATGAGCTATCATTTAAGACTAGAACTCCTGAAAATATATCAGCATATCGCACCTGAAGTTTGAGAAAATTTAAATTTTCAGAGTAAAATTTTTTCGTAATAAAAAAGGCAGCACAGAGACGGGAATTCCGCGGCTTTGTACGAAACCAAGCTTGTGCTATCATTTGACACCAATAACAAGCCAAGAACTCCTGAAAATATATCAGCATATCACACTTGAAGTTTGAGAAAATTTAAATTTTCAGATTAAATTTTTTTCGTAATAAAATAGGCAGCACAGAGACGGGATCTCCACGGTTTTGGACGAAACCAAGCTTGAGCTATCATTTCAGACCAATAATAAGCCAAGAACTCCTGAAAATATATCAGCATATCACACCAAAAATTTGAGAAAATCGAAATTTCAGAGTTAATGTTTTTCGTTACAAAAAAGGCAGCACAGAGACGGGAACTCCGCGGTTTTGAACTAATCTAAGTATGATCTATCATTTAAGACTAAATAAAATCCTAGAACTCCTGAAAATATCTCAGCATATCACACTTGAAGTTTGAGAAAATTTAAATTTTCTGATTAAAATTTTTTCGTAATAAAAAAGGCAGCACAGAGACGGGAATTCCGCGGCTTTGTACGAAACCAAGCTTGAGCTATCATTTGACACCAATAACAAGCCAAGAACTCCTGAAAATATATCAGCATATCACACTTGAAGTTTGAGAAAATTAAAATTTTCAGATTAAAATTTTTTCTTAATAAAAAAGGCAGCACAGAGACGGGATCTCCGCGGTTTTGGACGAAACCAAGCTTGAGCTATCATTTCAGACCCATAATAAGCCAAGAACTCCTGAAAATATATCAGCATATCACACCAAAATTTGAGAAAATCGAAATTTCAGAGTTAATGTTTTTCGTTACAAAAAAGGCAGCACAGAGACGGGAACTCCGCGGTTTTGAACTAATCTAAGTATGATCTATCATTTAAGACTAAATAAAATCCTAGAACTCCTGAAAATATCTCAGCATATCACACCTGAAGTTTGAGAAAATTGAAATTTTCAGAGTAAAATTTTTTCGTAATAAAAAAGGCAGCACTGAGATGTGAACTACGAGTTTTTGCACTAACCTAAGCATAAGCTATCATTTAAGACCAAAAATAAGCCTAGAACTCTTGAAAATATTTCAGCATACCACACCTAAAGTTTGAGAAAATCTAAATTTCAGAGTAAATTTTTTCTTAATAAAAAAGGCAGCGTAGAGCCAGGAACTGCATGGTTTTGTACGTAACCGAGCATTAGCTATCGTTTAAGATCAAAAACAAGCCTAGAACTCCTGAAAATATATCAGCATATCACACCTAAAATTTGAGAAAATCTAATTTACAGAGTAATTTTTTTTGTAATAAAAAAGGCAGCGCAGAGACGGGAACTCCGCAGTTTTAGACGAAACCAAGCTTGAGCTATCATTTAAGACCAATAACAAGCCACGAACTCCTGAAAATATATCAGCATATCACACCTGAAATTTGAGAAAACTTAAATTTTCAGAGTAAATTTATTTCGTAATAAAAACGGCAGCACAGAGACGGGAACTCCGCGATTTTGGCCGAAAACAAGCTTGAGCTATCATTTTAGACCAATAACGAGCCAAGAACTCCTCAAAATATATCAGCATATCACACCTGAAATTTGAGAAAACTTAAATTTTCAGAGTAAAATTTTTTCGTAATAAAAACGGCAGCACAGAGACGGGCACTCCGCGGTTTTGGACGAAACCAAGCTTGAGCTATCATTTGAGACCAATAACAAGCCAAGAACTCCTGAAAATATATCAGCATATCACACCTAAAATTTGAGAAAATCTAATTTACAGAGTAATTTTTTTCGTAATAAAAAAGGCAGCGCAGAGACGGGAACTCCGCAGTTTTAGACGAAACTAAGCTTGAGCTATCATTTAAGACCAATAACAAGCCACGAACTCCTGAAAATATATCAGCATATCACACCTGAAATTTGAGAAAACTTAAATTTTCAGAGTAAATTTATTTCGTAATAAAAACGGCAGCACAGAGACGGGAACTCAACGGTTTTGAACTAATCTAAGCATGAGCTATCATTTAAGACTAAAAGCAAGCCTAGAACTCCTGAAAATATATCAGCATATCACACCTGAAATTTGAGAAAATTTAAATTTTCAGAATAAAATTTTTTCGTAATAAAAAAGGCAGCACAGAGACGGGAACTCCGCGGTTTTGTACGAAACCAAGCTTGAGCTATCATTTGAGACCAATAACAAGCCAAGAACTCCTGAAAATATATCAGCATATCACACCTGAAATTTGAGAAAATTTAAATTTTCAGAATAAAATTTTTTTGTAATAAAAAAGGCAGCACAGAGACGGGAACTCCGCGGTTTTGAACGAAACCAAGCTTGAGCTATCATTTGAGACCAATCACAAGCCAAGAACTCCTGTTAATATATCAGCAGGGCCCGGAATTAGGTGAGCTAAAATACCTAAAGTTCGCGAGAGGACATAATATAGAGTGGTTACAACCGGATGAAAATAATATTTTATTTGGATTCCGGGTATTCGATATTCATCCGGGCACTGCAAGTAATAGTCGTAATGATGAAAAATGGTTACATTGCAGCCATAAAGTTAACATTATAATAATAAATCTGAAAATGTGATATATATTTTAAATTAGTAATCTGTATTTTCGTATTCATTATCAATGCTTGTCAGAGTAGCGTATTAGCGTCAAAATAGTGAAAGCTACTAGTACTACTATAGTATATATAGAAAGATAAGGAAACAAGTACTTAGTATTAATCCAAATAAAATATTATTTACATCCGGTTGTAACCACTCTATATTATGTCCTCTCGCGAACGTTAGGTATTTTACCTCACCTAATTCCGGGCCCTGTATATCAGCATATCACACCTAAAGTTTGAGAAAATCGAAATTTCAGAGTTAATTATTTTCGTTACAAAAAAGGCAGCACCGAGATTTGAACTCCGGGTTTTTGCACTAAGCTACGCATGAGCTATCATTTAAGACCAAAAATAAGCCTAGAACTCTTGAAAATATATCAGCATATCACACCTGATATTCGAGAAAATCTAAATTTCAGAGTAAATTTTTTCGTAATAAAAAAGGCAGCGTAGAGCCTGGAACTGCGTGGTTTTGTACGTAACCGAGCATCCGCTATCGTTTAAGACCAAAAACAAGCCTAGAACTCCTGAAAATATATCAGCATATCACACCTGAAATTTGAGAAAATCTAAATTACAGAGTAATTTTTTTCGTAATAAATAAAGGCAGCGCAGAGCCAGGAACTGCAAGGTTTTGTACGTAACCGAGCATAAGCTATCGTTTGAGACTAAAAACAAGCCCCAAATTCCTGAAAATATATCAGCATATCACATCTTAAATTTGAGAAAATCGAAATTTCAGACTTATTTTTTTCATAGAACATAAGTACAGTCAGAGCCAGGAACTACGCGGTTTTGTACGTAACCAAGCATGAGCTATCGTTTGAGACCAAAAGCAAGCCTAGAACACCTGAAAATATATCTGCATATCACACCTGAAATATGAGAAAATCGATATTTCAAACTTATTTTTTCGCAGAACATAAGTAAACTCAGAGCCAGGAACTCCGCGGTTTTGGACGAAACCAAGCTTAAGCTATCATTTGAGACCAATAACAAGCCAATAACTCCTGAAAATATATCAGCATATCACACCTGAAAATTCAGAAAACTTAAATTTTCAGAATAAAAATTTTTTGGTAATAAAAAAGGCAGCACAGAGACGGGAACTTCGCGGTTTTCGACGAAACCAAGCTTGCGCTATTATTTGAGACCAATAACAAGCCAAGAACTCCTGAAAATATATCAGCATATCACACCTAAATTTTGAGAAAATCGAAATTTCAGAGTTAATTTTTTTCGTTACAAAAAAGGCAGCACAGAGACGGGAAATCCGCAGTTTTGAACTAATCTAAGCATGAGCTATCATTTAAGACTAAAAGCAAGCCTAGAACTCCTGAAAATATATCAGCATATCGCACCTGAAGTTTGAGAAAATTTAAATTTTCAGAGTAAAATTTTTTCGTTATAAAAAAGGCGGCACGGAGACGGGAATTCCGCGGTTTTGTACGAAACAAAGCTTGAGCTATCATTTGACACCAATAACAAGCCAAGAACTCCTGAAAATATATCAGCCTATCACACTTGAAGTTTGAGAAAACTTAAATTTTCAGACTAAATTTTTTTCGTAATAAAAACGGCAGCACAGAGACGGGAACTCCGCGATTTTGGCCGAAACCAAGCTTGAGCTATCATTTGAGACCAATAACAAGCCAAGAACTCCTCAAAATATATCAGCATATCACACCTGAAATTTGAGAAAACTTAAATTTTCAGAGTAAAATTTTTTCGTAATAAAAACGGCAGCACAGAGACGGGCACTCCGCGGTTTTGGACGAAACCAAGCTTGAGCTATCATTTGAGACCAATAACAAGCCAAGAACTCCTGAAAATATATCAGCATATCACACCTAAAATTTGAGAAAATCGAAATTTCAGAGTTAATTTTTTTCGTTACAAAAAAGGCAGCACAGAGACGGGAACTCAACGGTTTTGAACTAATCTAAACATGAGCTATCATTTAAGACTAAAAGCAAGCCTAGAACTCCTGAAAATATATCAGCATATCACACCTGAAATTTGAGAAAATTTAAATTTTCAGAATAAAATTTTTTCGTAATAAAAAAGGCAGCACAGAGACGGGAACTCCGCGGTTTTGTACGAAACCAAGCTTGAGCTATCATTTGAGACCAATAACAAGCCAAGAACTCCTGAAAATATATCAGCATATCACACCTGAAATTTGAGAAAATTTAAATTTTCAGAATAAAATTTTTTTGTAATAAAAAAGGCAGCACAGAGACGGGAACTCCGCGGTTTTGAACGAAACCAAGCTTGAGCTATCATTTAAGACCAATCACAAGCCAAGAACTCCTGTTAATATATCAGCAGGGCCCGGAATTAGGTGAGCTAAAATACCTAAAGTTCGCGAGAGGACATAATATAGAGTGGTTACATCCGGATGAAAATAATATTTTATTTGGATTCCGGGTATTCGATATTCATCCGGGCACTGCAAGTAATAGTCGTAATGATGAAAAATGGTTACATTGCAGCCATAAAGTTAACATTATAATAATAAATCTGAAAATGTGATATATATTTTAAATTAGTAATCTGTATTTTCCTATTCATTATCAATGCTTGTCAGAGTGGCGTATTAGCGTCAAAATAGTGAAAGCTACTAGTACTACTATAGTATATATAGAAAGATAAGGAAACAAGTACTTAGTATTAATCCAAATAAAATATTATTTACATCCGGTTGTAACCACTCTATATTATGTCCTCTCGCGAACGTTAGGTATTTTACCTCACCTAATTCCGGGCCCTGTATATCAGCATATCACACCTAAAGTTTGAGAAAATCGAAATTTCAGAGTTAATTATTTTCGTTACAAAAAAGGCAGCACCGAGATTTGAACTCCGGGTTTTTGCACTAAGCTACGCATGAGCTATCATTTAAGAACAAAAATAAGCCTAGAACTCTTGAAAATATATCAGCATATCACACCTGATATTCGAGAAAATCTAAATTTCAGAGTAAATTTTTTCGTAATAAAAAAGGCAGCGTAGAGCCTGGAACTGCGTGGTTTTGTACGTAACCGAGCATCCGCTATCGTTTAAGACCAAAAACAAGCCTAGAACTCCTGAAAATAAATCAGCATATCACACCTGAAATTTGAGAAAATCTAAATTACAGAGTAATTTTTTTCGTAATAAATAAAGACAGCGCAGAGCCAGGAACTGCAAGGTTTTGTACGTAACCGAGCATAAGCTATCGTTTGAGACTAAAAACAAGCCCCAAATTCCTGAAAATATATCAGCATATCACATCTTAAATTTGAGAAAATCGAAATTTCAGACTTATTTTTTTCATAGAACATAAGTACAGTCAGAGCCAGGAACTACGCGGTTTTGTACGTAACCAAGCATGAGCTATCGTTTGAGACCAAAAGCAAGCCTAGAACTCCTGAAAATATATCTGCATATCACACCTGAAATATGAGAAAATCGATATATCAAACTTAAAATGTAAAATTTTTTCGTAATAAAAACGGCAGCACAGAGACGGGAACTCCGCGGTTTTGGACGAAACCAAGCTTAAGCTATCATTTGAGACCAATAACAAGCCAATAACTCCTGAAAATATATCAGCATATCACACCTGAAAATTCAGAAAACTTAAATTTTCAGAATAAAAATTTTTTGGTAATAAAAAAGGCAGCTCAGAGACGGGAACTTTGCGGTTTTCGACGAAACCAAGCTTGTGCTATTATTTGAGACCAATAACAAGCCAAGAACTCCTGAAAATATATCAGCATATCACACCTAAATTTTGAGAAAATCGAAATTTCAGAGTTAATTTTTTTCGTTACAAAAAAGGCAGCACAGAGACGGGAAATCCGCAGTTTTGAACTAATCTAAGCATGAGCTATCATTTAAGACTAAAAGCAAGCCTAGAACTCCTGAAAATATATCAGCATATCGCACCTGAAATTTGAGAAAATTTAAATTTTCAGAGTAAAATTTTTTCGTAATAAAAAAGGGGGCACGGAGACGGGAATTCCGCGGTTTTGTACGAAACAAAGCTTGAGCTATCATTTGACACCAATAACAAGCCAAGAACTCCTGAAAATATATCAGCATATCACACTTGAAATTTGAGAAAATTTAAATTTTCAGATTAAAATTTTTTCGTAATAAAAAAGGCAGCACAGAGACGGGAACTCCGCATTTTTGGACGAAACCAAGCTTGAGCTATCATTTGAGACCAATAACAAGCCAAGAACTCCTGAAAATATATCAGCATATCACACCTGAAATTTGAGAAAACTTAAATTTTCAGAGTACAATTTTTTCGTAATAAAAACGGCAGCACAGAGACGGGCACTCCGCGGTTTTGGACGAAACCAAGCTTGAGCTATCATTTGAGACCAATAACAAGCCAAGAACTCCTGAAAATATATCAGCATATCACACCTAAAATTTGAGAAAATCGAAATTTCAGAGTTAATTTTTTTCGTTACAAAAAAGGCAGCACAGAGACGGGAACTCAACGGTTTTGAACTAATCTAAGCATGAGCTATCATTTAAGACTAAAAGCAAGCCTAGAACTCCTGAAAATATATCAGCATATCACACCTGAAATTTGAGAAAATTTAAATTTTCAGAATAAAATTTTTTCGTAATAAAAAAGGCAGCACAGAGACGGGAACTCCGCGGTTTTGTACGAAACCAAGCTTGAGCTATCATTTGAGACCAATAACAAGCCAAGAACTCCTGAAAATATATCAGCATATCGCACCTGAAATTTGAGAAAATTTAAATTTTCAGAGTAAAATTTTTTCGTAATAAAAAAGGCGGCACGGAGACGGGAATTCCGCGGTTTTGTACGAAACAAAGCTTGAGCTATCATTTGACACCAATAACAAGCCAAGAACTCCTGAAAATATATCAGCATATCACACTTGAAATTTGAGAAAATTTAAATTTTCAGATTAAAATTTTTTCGTAATAAAAAAGGCAGCACAGAGACGGGAACTCCGCATTTTTGGACGAAACCAAGCTTGAGCTATCATTTCAGACCCATAATAAGCCAAGAACTCCTGAAAATATATCAGCATATCACACCAAAATTTGAGAAAATCGAAATTTCAGAGTTAATGTTTTTCGTTACAAAAAAGGCAGCACAGAGACGGGAACTCCGCGGTTTTGAACTAATCTAAGTATGATCTATCATTTAAGACTAAATAAAATCCTAGAACTCCTGAAAATATCTCAGCATATCACACCTGAAGTTTGAGAAAATTGAAATTTTCAGAGTAAAATTTTTTCGTAATAAAAAAGGCAGCACTGAGATGTGAACTACGAGTTTTTGCACTAACCTAAGCATAAGCTATCATTTAAGACCAAAAATAAGCCTAGAACTCTTGAAAATATTTCAGCATACCACACCTAAAGTTTGAGAAAATCTAAATTTCAGAGTAAATTTTTTCGTAATAAAAAAGGCAGCGTAGAGCCAGGAACTGCATGGTTTTGTACGTAACCGAGCATTAGCTATCGTTTAAGACCAAAAACAAGCCTAGAACTCCTGAAAATATATCAGCATATCACACCTAAAATTTGAGAAAATCTAATTTACAGAGTAATTTTTTTCGTAATAAAAAAGGCAGCGCAGAGACGGGAACTCCGCAGTTTTAGACGAAACTAAGCTTGAGCTATCATTTAAGACCAATAACAAGCCACGAACTCCTGAAAATATATCAGCATATCACACCTGAAATTTGAGAAAACTTAAATTTTCAGAGTAAATTTATTTCGTAATAAAAACGGCAGCACAGAGACGGGAACTCCGCGATTTTGGCCGAAAACAAGCTTGAGCTATCATTTTAGACCAATAACGAGCCAAGAACTCCTCAAAATATATCAGCATATCACACCTGAAATTTGAGAAAACTTAAATTTTCAGAGTAAAATTTTTTCGTAATAAAAACGGCAGCACAGAGACGGGCACTCCGCGGTTTTGGACGAAACCAAGCTTGAGCTATCATTTGAGACCAATAACAAGCCAAGAACTCCTGAAAATATATCAGCATATCACACCTGAAATTTGAGAAAATTTAAATTTTCAGAATAAAATTTTTTTGTAATAAAAAAGGCAGCACAGAGACGGGAACTCCGCGGTTTTGAACGAAACCAAGCTTGAGCTATCATTTAAGACCAATCACAAGCCAAGAACTCCTGTTAATATATCAGCAGGGCCCGGAATTAGGTGAGCTAAAATACCTAAAGTTCGCGAGAGGACATAATATAGAGTGGTTACATCCGGATGAAAATAATATTTTATTTGGATTCCGGGTATTCGATATTCATCCGGGCACTGCAAGTAATAGTCGTAATGATGAAAAATGGTTACATTGCAGCCATAAAGTTAACATTATAATAATAAATCTGAAAATGTGATATATATTTTAAATTAGTAATCTGTATTTTCCTATTCATTATCAATGCTTGTCAGAGTGGCGTATTAGCGTCAAAATAGTGAAAGCTACTAGTACTACTATAGTATATATAGAAAGATAAGGAAACAAGTACTTAGTATTAATCCAAATAAAATATTATTTACATCCGGTTGTAACCACTCTATATTATGTCCTCTCGCGAACGTTAGGTATTTTACCTCACCTAATTCCGGGCCCTGTATATCAGCATATCACACCTAAAGTTTGAGAAAATCGAAATTTCAGAGTTAATTATTTTCGTTACAAAAAAGGCAGCACCGAGATTTGAACTCCGGGTTTTTGCACTAAGCTACGCATGAGCTATCATTTAAGAACAAAAATAAGCCTAGAACTCTTGAAAATATATCAGCATATCACACCTGATATTCGAGAAAATCTAAATTTCAGAGTAAATTTTTTCGTAATAAAAAAGGCAGCGTAGAGCCTGGAACTGCGTGGTTTTGTACGTAACCGAGCATCCGCTATCGTTTAAGACTAAAAACAAGCCCCAAATTCCTGAAAATATATCAGCATATCACATCTTAAATTTGAGAAAATCGAAATTTCAGACTTATTTTTTTCATAGAACATAAGTACAGTCAGAGCCAGGAACTACGCGGTTTTGTACGTAACTAAGCATGAGCTATCGTTTGAGACCAAAAGCAAGCCTAGAACTCCTGAAAATATATCTGCATATCACACCTGAAATATGAGAAAATCGATATATCAAACTTAAAATGTAAAATTTTTTCGTAATAAAAACGGCAGCACAGAGACGGGAACTCCGCGGTTTTGGACGAAACCAAGCTTAAGCTATCATTTGAGACCAATAACAAGCCAATAACTCCTGAAAATATATCAGCATATCACACCTGAAAATTCAGAAAACTTAAATTTTCAGAATAAAAATTTTTTGGTAATAAAAAAGGCAGCTCAGAGACGGGAACTTTGCGGTTTTCGACGAAACCAAGCTTGTGCTATTATTTGAGACCAATAACAAGCCAAGAACTCCTGAAAATATATCAGCATATCACACCTAAATTTTGAGAAAATCGAAATTTCAGAGTTAATTTTTTTCGTTACAAAAAAGGCAGCACAGAGACGGGAAATCCGCAGTTTTGAACTAATCTAAGCATGAGCTATCATTTAAGACTAAAAGCAAGCCTAGAACTCCTGAAAATATATCAGCATATCGCACCTGAAATTTGAGAAAATTTAAATTTTCAGAGTAAAATTTTTTCGTAATAAAAAAGGGGGCACGGAGACGGGAATTCCGCGGTTTTGTACGAAACAAAGCTTGAGCTATCATTTGACACCAATAACAAGCCAAGAACTCCTGAAAATATATCAGCATATCACACTTGAAATTTGAGAAAATTTAAATTTTCAGATTAAAATTTTTTCGTAATAAAAAAGGCAGCACAGAGACGGGAACTCCGCATTTTTGGACGAAACCAAGCTTGAGCTATCATTTGAGACCAATAACAAGCCAAGAACTCCTGAAAATATATCAGCATATCACACCTGAAATTTGAGAAAACTTAAATTTTCAGAGTACAATTTTTTCGTAATAAAAACGGCAGCACAGAGACGGGCACTCCGCGGTTTTGGACGAAACCAAGCTTGAGCTATCATTTGAGACCAATAACAAGCCAAGAACTCCTGAAAATATATCAGCATATCACACCTAAAATTTGAGAAAATCGAAATTTCAGAGTTAATTTTTTTCGTTACAAAAAAGGCAGCACAGAGACGGGAACTCAACGGTTTTGAACTAATCTAAGCATGAGCTATCATTTAAGACTAAAAGCAAGCCTAGAACTCCTGAAAATATATCAGCATATCACACCTGAAATTTGAGAAAATTTAAATTTTCAGAATAAAATTTTTTCGTAATAAAAAAGGCAGCACAGAGACGGGAACTCCGCGGTTTTGTACGAAACCAAGCTTGAGCTATCATTTGAGACCAATAACAAGCCAAGAACTCCTGAAAATATATCAGCATATCGCACCTGAAATTTGAGAAAATTTAAATTTTCAGAGTAAAATTTTTTCGTAATAAAAAAGGCGGCACGGAGACGGGAATTCCGCGGTTTTGTACGAAACAAAGCTTGAGCTATCATTTGACACCAATAACAAGCCAAGAACTCCTGAAAATATATCAGCATATCACACTTGAAATTTGAGAAAATTTAAATTTTCAGATTAAAATTTTTTCGTAATAAAAAAGGCAGCACAGAGAGGGAACTCCGCATTTTTGGACGAAACCAAGCTTGAGCTATCATTTCAGACCCATAATAAGCCAAGAACTCCTGAAAATATATCAGCATATCACACCAAAATTTGAGAAAATCGAAATTTCAGAGTTAATGTTTTTCGTTACAAAAAAGGCAGCACAGAGACGGGAACTCCGCGGTTTTGAACTAATCTAAGTATGATCTATCATTTAAGACTAAATAAAATCCTAGAACTCCTGAAAATATCTCAGCATATCACACCTGAAGTTTGAGAAAATTGAAATTTTCAGAGTAAAATTTTTTCGTAATAAAAAAGGCAGCACTGAGATGTGAACTACGAGTTTTTGCACTAACCTAAGCATAAGCTATCATTTAAGACCAAAAATAAGCCTAGAACTCTTGAAAATATTTCAGCATACCACACCTAAAGTTTGAGAAAATCTAAATTTCAGAGTAAATTTTTTCGTAATAAAAAAGGCAGCGTAGAGCCAGGAACTGCATGGTTTTGTACGTAACCGAGCATTAGCTATCGTTTAAGATCAAAAACAAGCCTAGAACTCCTGAAAATATATCAGCATATCACACCTAAAATTTGAGAAAATCTAATTTACAGAGTAATTTTTTTCGTAATAAAAAAGGCAGCGCAGAGACGGGAACTCCGCAGTTTTAGACGAAACCAAGCTTGAGCTATCATTTAAGACCAATAACAAGCCACGAACTCCTGAAAATATATCAGCATATCACACCTGAAATTTGAGAAAACTTAAATTTTCAGAGTAAATTTATTTCGTAATAAAAACGGCAGCACAGAGACGGGAACTCCGCGATTTTGGCCGAAAACAAGCTTGAGCTATCATTTTAGACCAATAACGAGCCAAGAACTCCTCAAAATATATCAGCATATCACACCTGAAATTTGAGAAAACTTAAATTTTCAGAGTAAAATTTTTTCGTAATAAAAACGGCAGCACAGAGACGGGCACTCCGCGGTTTTGGACGAAACCAAGCTTGAGCTATCATTTGAGACCAATAACAAGCCAAGAACTCCTGAAAATATATCAGCATATCACACCTAAAATTTGAGAAAATCGAAATTTCAGAGTTAATTTTTTTCGTTACAAAAAAGGCAGCACAGAGACGGGAACTCAACGGTTTTGAACTAATCTAAGCATGAGCTATCATTTAAGACTAAAAGCAAGCCTAGAACTCCTGAAAATATATCAGCATATCACACCTGAAATTTGAGAAAATTTAAATTTTCAGAATAAAATTTTTTCGTAATAAAAAAGGCAGCACAGAGACGGGAACTCCGCGGTTTTGTACGAAACCAAGCTTGAGCTATCATTTGAGACCAATAACAAGCCAAGAACTCCTGAAAATATATCAGCATATCACACCTGAAATTTGAGAAAATTTAAATTTTCAGAATAAAATTTTTTTGTAATAAAAAAGGCAGCACAGAGACGGGAACTCCGCGGTTTTGAACGAAACCAAGCTTGAGCTATCATTTGAGACCAATCACAAGCCAAGAACTCCTGTTAATATATCAGCAGGGCCCGGAATTAGGTGAGCTAAAATACCTAAAGTTCGCGAGAGGACATAATATAGAGTGGTTACAACCGGATGAAAATAATATTTTATTTGGATTCCGGGTATTCGATATTCATCCGGGCACTGCAAGTAATAGTCGTAATGATGAAAAATGGTTACATTGCAGCCATAAAGTTAACATTATAATAATAAATCTGAAAATGTGATATATATTTTAAATTAGTAATCTGTATTTTCCTATTCATTATCAATGCTTGTCAGAGTAGCGTATTAGCGTCAAAATAGTGAAAGCTACTAGTACTACTATAGTATATATAGAAAGATAAGGAAACAAGTACTTAGTATTAATCCAAATAAAATATTATTTACATCCGGTTGTAACCACTCTATATTATGTCCTCTCGCGAACGTTAGGTATTTTACCTCACCTAATTCCGGGCCCTGTATATCAGCATATCACACCTAAAGTTTGAGAAAATCGAAATTTCAGAGTTAATTATTTTCGTTACAAAAAAGGCAGCACCGAGATTTGAACTCCGGGTTTTTGCACTAAGCTACGCATGAGCTATCATTTAAGACCAAAAATAAGCCTAGAACTCTTGAAAATATATCAGCATATCACACCTGATATTCGAGAAAATCTAAATTTCAGAGTAAATTTTTTCGTAATAAAAAAGGCAGCGTAGAGCCTGGAACTGCGTGGTTTTGTACGTAACCGAGCATCCGCTATCGTTTAAGACCAAAAACAAGCCTAGAACTCCTGAAAATATATCAGCATATCACACCTGAAATTTGAGAAAATCTAAATTACAGAGTAATTTTTTTCGTAATAAATAAAGGCAGCGCAGAGCCAGGAACTGCAAGGTTTTGTACGTAACCGAGCATAAGCTATCGTTTGAGACTAAAAACAAGCCCCAAATTCCTGAAAATATATCAGCATATCACATCTTAAATTTGAGAAAATCGAAATTTCAGACTTATTTTTTTCATAGAACATAAGTACAGTCAGAGCCAGGAACTACGCGGTTTTGTACGTAACCAAGCATGAGCTATCGTTTGAGACCAAAAGCAAGCCTAGAACACCTGAAAATATATCTGCATATCACACCTGAAATATGAGAAAATCGATATTTCAAACTTATTTTTTCGCAGAACATAAGTAAACTCAGAGCCAGGAACTCCGCGGTTTTGGACGAAACCAAGCTTAAGCTATCATTTGAGACCAATAACAAGCCAATAACTCCTGAAAATATATCAGCATATCACACCTGAAAATTCAGAAAACTTAAATTTTCAGAATAAAAATTTTTTGGTAATAAAAAAGGCAGCACAGAGACGGGAACTTCGCGGTTTTCGACGAAACCAAGCTTGCGCTATTATTTGAGACCAATAACAAGCCAAGAACTCCTGAAAATATATCAGCATATCACACCTAAATTTTGAGAAAATCGAAATTTCAGAGTTAATTTTTTTCGTTACAAAAAAGGCAGCACAGAGACGGGAAATCCGCAGTTTTGAACTAATCTAAGCATGAGCTATCATTTAAGACTAAAAGCAAGCCTAGAACTCCTGAAAATATATCAGCATATCGCACCTGAAGTTTGAGAAAATTTAAATTTTCAGAGTAAAATTTTTTCGTTATAAAAAAGGCGGCACGGAGACGGGAATTCCGCGGTTTTGTACGAAACAAAGCTTGAGCTATCATTTGACACCAATAACAAGCCAAGAACTCCTGAAAATATATCAGCATATCACACCTGAAATTTGAGAAAATTTAAATTTTCAGAATAAAATTTTTTTGTAATAAAAAAGGCAGCACAGAGACGGGAACTCCGCGGTTTTGAACGAAACCAAGCTTGAGCTATCATTTAAGACCAATCACAAGCCAAGAACTCCTGTTAATATATCAGCAGGGCCCGGAATTAGGTGAGCTAAAATACCTAAAGTTCGCGAGAGGACATAATATAGAGTGGTTACATCCGGATGAAAATAATATTTTATTTGGATTCCGGGTATTCGATATTCATCCGGGCACTGCAAGTAATAGTCGTAATGATGAAAAATGGTTACATTGCAGCCATAAAGTTAACATTATAATAATAAATCTGAAAATGTGATATATATTTTAAATTAGTAATCTGTATTTTCCTATTCATTATCAATGCTTGTCAGAGTGGCGTATTAGCGTCAAAATAGTGAAAGCTACTAGTACTACTATAGTATATATAGAAAGATAAGGAAACAAGTAATTAGTATTAATCCAAATAAAATATTATTTACATCCGGTTGTAACCACTCTATATTATGTCCTCTCGCGAACGTTAGGTATTTTACCTCACCTAATTCCGGGCCCTGTATATCAGCATATCACACCTAAAGTTTGAGAAAATCGAAATTTCAGAGTTAATTATTTTCGTTACAAAAAAGGCAGCACCGAGATTTGAACTCCGGGTTTTTGCACTAAGCTACGCATGAGCTATCATTTAAGACCAAAAATAAGCCTAGAACTCTTGAAAATATATCAGCATATCACACCTGATATTCGAGAAAATCTAAATTTCAGAGTAAATTTTTTCGTAATAAAAAAGGCAGCGTAGAGCCTGGAACTGCGTGGTTTTGTACGTAACCGAGCATATGCTATCGTTTAAGACCAAAAACAAGCCTAGAACTCCTGAAAATATATCAGCATATCACACCTGAAATTTGAGAAAATCTAAATTACAGAGTAATTTTTTTCGTAATAAATAAAGGCAGCGCAGAGCCAGGAACTGCAAGGTTTTGTACGTAACCGAGCATAAGCTATCGTTTGAGACTAAAAACAAGCCCCAAATTCCTGAAAATATATCAGCATATCACATCATAAATTTGAGAAAATCGAAATTTCAGACTTATTTTTTTCATAGAACATAAGTAAAGTCAGAGCCAGGAACTACGCGGTTTTGTACGTAACCAAGCATGAGCTATCGTTTGAGACCAAAAGCAAGCCTAGAACTCCTGAAAATATATCTGCATATCACACCTGAAATATGAGAAAATCGATATATCAAACTTAAAATGTAAAATTTTTTCGTAATAAAAACGGCAGCACAGAGACGGGAACTCCGCGGTTTTGGACGAAACCAAGCTTAAGCTATCATTTGAGACCAATAACAAGCCAATAACTCCTGAAAATATATCAGCATATCACACCTGAAAATTCAGAAAACTTAAATTTTCAGAATAAAAATTTTTTGGTAATAAAAAAGGCAGCTCAGAGACGGGAACTTTGCGGTTTTCGACGAAACCAAGCTTGTGCTATTATTTGAGACCAATAACAAGCCAAGAACTCCTGAAAATATATCAGCATATCACACCTAAATTTTGAGAAAATCGAAATTTCAGAGTTAATTTTTTTCGTTACAAAAAAGGCAGCACAGAGACGGGAAATCCGCAGTTTTGAACTAATCTAAGCATGAGCTATCATTTAAGACTAAAAGCAAGCCTAGAACTCCTGAAAATATATCAGCATATCGCACCTGAAATTTGAGAAAATTTAAATTTTCAGAGTAAAATTTTTTCGTAATAAAAAAGGGGGCACGGAGACGGGAATTCCGCGGTTTTGTACGAAACAAAGCTTGAGCTATCATTTGACACCAATAACAAGCCAAGAACTCCTGAAAATATATCAGCATATCACACTTGAAATTTGAGAAAATTTAAATTTTCAGATTAAAATTTTTTCGCAATAAAAAAGGCAGCACAGAGACGGGAACTCCGCATTTTTGGACGAAACCAAGCTTGAGCTATCATTTGAGACCAATAACAAGCCAAGAACTCCTGAAAATATATCAGCATATCACACCTGAAATTTGAGAAAACTTAAATTTTCAGAGTACAATTTTTTCGTAATAAAAACGGCAGCACAGAGACGGGCACTCCGCGGTTTTGGACGAAACTAAGCTTGAGCTATCATTTGAGACCAATAACAAGCCAAGAACTCCTGAAAATATATCAGCATATCACACCTAAAATTTGAGAAAATCGAAATTTCAGAGTTAATTTTTTTCGTTACAAAAAAGGCAGCACAGAGACGGGAACTCAACGGTTTTGAACTAATCTAAGCATGAGCTATCATTTAAGACTAAAAGCAAGCCTAGAACTCCTGAAAATATATCAGCATATCACACCTGAAATTTGAGAAAATTTAAATTTTCAGAATAAAATTTTTTCGTAATAAAAAAGGCAGCACAGAGACGGGAACTCCGCGGTTTTGTACGAAACCAAGCTTGAGCTATCATTTGAGACCAATAACAAGCCAAGAACTCCTGAAAATATATCAGCATATCGCACCTGAAATTTGAGAAAATTTAAATTTTCAGAGTAAAATTTTTTCGTAATAAAAAAGGCGGCACGGAGACGGGAATTCCGCGGTTTTGTACGAAACAAAGCTTGAGCTATCATTTGACACCAATAACAAGCCAAGAACTCCTGAAAATATATCAGCATATCACACTTGAAATTTGAGAAAATTTAAATTTTCAGATTAAAATTTTTTCGTAATAAAAAAGGCAGCACAGAGACGGGAACTCCGCATTTTTGGACGAAACCAAGCTTGAGCTATCATTTGAGACCAATAACAAGCCAAGAACTCCTGAAAATATATCAGCATATCACACCTGAAATTTGAGAAAACTTAAATTTTCAGAGTACAATTTTTTCGTAATAAAAACGGCAGCACAGAGACGGGCACTCCGCGGTTTTAGACGAAACCAAGCTTGAGCTATCATTTGAGACCAATAACAAGCCAAGAACTCCTGAAAATATATCAGCATATCACACCTAAAATTTGAGAAAATCGAAATTTCAGAGTTAATTTTTTTCGTTACAAAAAAGGCAGCACAGAGATGGGAACTTCGCAGTTTTGCACTAAGCTAAGCATGATCTATCATTTAAGCCCAAAAATAAGCCTAGAACTTTTGAAAATATATCAGCATATCACACCTGATGTTTGAGAAAATCTAAATTACAGAGTAATATTTTCGTAATAAAAAAAGGAAGCGCAGAGCCAGGAACTGCGTGGTTTTGTACGTATCCGAGCATAAGCTATCGTTGGAGACCAAAAACAGGCCCCAAATTCCTGAAAACATATCAGCATATCAAAACTTAAATTTGAGAAAATCTAAATAACAGACTTATTTTTTTCATAGAAAATAAGTACACTCAGAGCCAGGAACTACGCGGTTTTGGACAAAACTAAGCTTGAGCTATCATTTGAGACCAATAACAAGCCAAGAACTCCTGAAAATATATCAGCATATCACACCTGAAGTTTGAGAAAATCGAAATTTCAGTATTAATTTTTTTTCGTTACAAAAAAGGCAGCACAGAGACGGGAAATCCGCAGTTTTGAAATAAACTAAGCATGAGCTATCATTGAAGACTAAAAACAATCCTAGAACTCCTTAAAATATCACAGAATATCACACCTGAAATTTGAGAAAATTGAAATTTTAAGAGTAAAACTTTTACGTAATAAAACAGGCAGCGCAGAGACGGGAACTCCGCGGTTTTGGACGAAACCAAGCTTGAGCTATCATTACAGACCAATAACAAGCCAAGAAGTCCTGTAAATATATCAGCTTATCACACCTAAATTTTCAGAAAATCGAAATTTCAGAGTTAATTTTTTCGTTACAAAAAAAGGCAGCACAGAGACGGGAACTCCGCGGTTTTGAACTAATCCAAGCATGATCTATCATTTAAGACTAAAAACAGTCCTAGAACTCCTTAAAATATCACAACATATCACACCTGAAGTTAGAGAATATTGAAATTTTCAGAGTAAAATTTTTTCGTAATAAAAAAGGCAGCACAGAGACGTGAACTCCGGGTCTTTGCACTAAACTAAGCATGAGCTATCATTTAAGACCAAAAATAAGCCTCGAAGTCTGGAAAATATATCAGCATATTGAGAATATTGAATTTTCGGAGTTAATTTTTTCTTATCAAAAAAGTCAGCGAAGAGCCGACTACGACGTAGCTTTGTATGAACATAAGCATATCAATTAAGACCAAAAACAAGTCTAGAACTCCTGAAAATATATCAGCATATCAAACCTGAAATTTGAGAACATTCAAATTTTAGAGGTAATTTTTTTCGTTACAAAAAGGCAGCACAGAGACGGGAACTCCGAAGTTTTGTACCAATCTAAGCATGAGCTATCATTTAAGAAAAAAAACAAGCCTGGAACTCCTGAAAATATATCAGCATATCACACCTGAAATTTGAGAAAATCTAAATTACAGAGTAATTTTTTTCGTATTAAAAAAAGGCAGCGCAGAGCCAGGAACTGCAAAGTTTTGTACGTAACCGAGCATAAGCTATCGTTTGAGACTAAAAACAAGCCCCAAATTCCTGAAAATATATCAGCATATCACATCTTAAATTTGAGAAAATCGAAATTTCAGACTTATTTTTTTCATAGAACATAAGTACACTCAGAGCCAGGAACTACGCGGTTTTGTACGTAACCAAGCATGAGCTATCGTTTGAGACCAAAAGCAAGCCTAGAACTCCTGAAAATATATCAGCATTTCACACCTGAAATATGAGAAAATCGATATTTCAGACTTATTTTTTCGCAGAACATAAGTAAACTCAGAGCCAGAAACTCCGCGGTTTTGGACGAAACCAAGCTTGAGCTATCATTTGAGAACAATAACAAGCCAAGAACTCCTGAAAATATATCAGCATATCACACCTGAAATTTGAGAAAACTTAAATTTTCAGAATAAAATTTGTTTGGTAATAAAAAAGGCAGAACAGAGACGGGAACATCGCGGTTTTGGACGAAATCAAGCTTGTGATATCATTTGAGACCAATATCAAGCCAAGAACTCCTGAAAATATATCAGCATATCACACCTAAAGTTTGAGAAAATCGAAATTTCAGAGTTAATTTTTTTCGTTACAAAAAAGACAGCACAGAGACGGGAACTCCGCGGTTTTGAACTAATCCAAACATGGGCTATCATTTAAGACTAAAAACAAGCCTAAAAGTCCTGAAAATATATCAGCATATCACACCTGAAGTTTAAGAAAATTGAAATTTTCAGAGTAAAATTTTTTCGTAATAAAATAGGCAGTACAGAGATGGGAACTCCGAGGTTTTAGACGAAACCCAGCTTGAGCTATCATTTGAGACCAATAATAAGCCAAGAACTCCTGAAAATATATCAGCACATCACACCTAAAGTTTGAGAAAATCGAAATTTCAGAGTTAATTTTTTTCTTTACAAAAAAGGCTGCACAGAGACGGGAACTCCGCTGTTTTGAACTAATCTAAGCACGAGTTATCATTTGAGACCAATAGTAAGCCAAGAACTCCTGAAAATATATCAGCATATCACACCAAAATTTTGAGAAAATCGAAATTTCAGAGTTAATTTTTTTCGTTACAAAAAAGGCTGCACAGAGACGAGAACTCCGCGGTTTTGAACTAATCTAAGCATGATCTATCATTTAAGACTAAAAACAATCCTAGAACTCCTGAAAATATCTCAGCATATCACACCTTAAGTTTGAGAAAATTTAAATTTTCAGATTAAAATCTTTTCGTAATAAAAAAGGCAGCACAGAGACGGGAACTCCGCGGTTTTGAACGAAACCAAGCTTGAGCTATCATTTGAGACCAATCACAAGCCAAGAACTCCTGTTAATATATCAGCATATCACACCTAAAGTTTGAGAAAATCGAAATGTCAGAGTTAATTATTTTCGTTACAAAAAAGGCAGCACCGAGATTTGAACTCCGGGTTTTTGCACTAAGCTAAGCATGAGCTATCATTTAAGACCAAATATAAGCCTAGAACTCTTGAAAATATATCAGCATATCACACCTGATGTTCGAGAAAATCTAAATTTCAGAGTAATGTTTTTCGTAATAAATAAAGGCAGCGCAGAGCCAGGAACTGCAAGGTTTTGTACGTAACCGAGCATAAGCTATCATTTGAGACCAATAGCAAGCCATGAACTCCTGAAAATATAACAGCATATCACATCTAAAATTTGAGAAAATCGAAATTTCAGAGTTAATTTTTTTCGTTACAAAAAAGGCAGCACATAGACGGGAACTTCGCAGTTTTGCACTAAGCTAAGCATGAGCTATCATTGAAGCCCAAAAATAAGCCTAGAACTTTTGAAAATATATCAGCATATCACGATGTTTGAGAAAATCTAAATTTCAGAGTAAATTTTTTCGTAATAAAAAAGGCAGCGCAGAGCCAAGAACTGCGTGGTTTTTTACGTTACCGAGCATTAGCTATCGTTTAAGACCAAAACTAAGCCAAGAACTCCTGAAAATATATTAGCATATCACACCTGAAATTTGAGAATATTGAATTTTCGGAGTTAATTTTTTCTTATCAAAAAAGTCAGCGCAGAGACGACTACGACGTAGCTTTGTATGAACATAAGCATATCAATTAAGACCAAAAACAAGTCTAGAACTCCTAAAAATATATCAGCATATCAAACCTGAAGTTTGAGAAAATTCAAATTTTAGAGGTAAGAGGTTTTTTCGTTACAAAAAGGCAGCACAGAGACGGAAACTCCGAGGTTTTGTGCTAATCTAAGCATGAGCTATCATTTAAGAAAAAAAACAAGCCTGGATCTCCTGAAAATATATCAGCATATCACACCTGAAATTTGAGAAAATCTAAATTATAGGGTAATTTTTTTCGTAATAAAAAAGGCAGCGCAGAGCCAGGAACTGCGTGGTTTTGTACGTAACCGAGTATAATCTATCGTTTGAGAATAAAAACAAGCCCCAAATTCCTGAAAATATATCAGCATATCACATCTTAAATTTGAGAAAATCGAAATATCAGGCTTATTTTTTTCATAGAACATAAGTACACTCAGAGCCAGGAACTACGCGCTTTTGTACGTAACCAAGCATGAGGTATCGTTTGAGACCAAAAACAAGCCTAGAACTCCAAAAAAATATATCAGCATATCACACCTGAAATATGAGAAAATCGATATTTCAGACTTATTTTTTCGCAGAACATAAGTAAACTCAGAGCCAGGAACTCCGCGGTTTTGGACGAAACCAAGCTTGAGCTATCATTTGAGAACAATAACAAGCCAAAAACTCCTGAAAATATATCAGCATATCACACCTGAAGTTAGAGAAAACTTAAATTTTCAGAATAAAATTTGTTTGGTAATAAAAAAGGCAGAACAGAGACGGGAACATCGCGGTTTTGGACGAAACCAATCTTGTGCTATCATTTGAGACCAATATCAAGCCAAGAACTCCTGAAAATATATCAGCATATCACACCTAAAGTTTGAGAAAATCTAAATTTCAGAGTTAATTTGTTTAGTTACAAAAAAGGCAGCACAGAGACGGGAACTCCGCGGTTTTGAACTAATCTAAACATGAGCTATCATTTAAGACTAAAAACAAGCCTAAAACTCCTGAAAGTTACCTGAAGTAAAAGAAAATTGAAATTTTAAGTATAAAATTTTTTCGTAATAAAATAGGCAGCACAGAGATGGGAACTCCGCGGTTTTAGACGAAACCCAGCTTGAGCTATCATTTGAGACCAATAATAAGCCAAGAACTCCTGAAAATATATCAGCATATCACACTTAAAATTTGAGAAAATCGAAATTGCAGAGTTAATTTTTTCTTTACAAAAAAGGCAGCACAGAGACGGGAACTCCGCGGTTTTGAACTAATCTAAGCACGAGCTATCATTTGAGACCAATAGTATGCCAAGAACTCCTGAAAATATATCAGCATATCACACCTAAAATTTGAGAAAATCGAAATTTCAGAGTTAATTTTTTTCGTTACAAAAAAGGCTGCACAGAGACGAGAACTCCGCGGTTTTGAACTAATCTAAGCATGATCTATCATTTAAGACTAAAAACAATCCTAGAACTCCTGAAAATATCTCAGCATATCACACCTGAAGTTTGAGAAAATTGAAATTTTTAGAGTAAAATTTTTTCGTAATAAAAAAGGCAGCACCGAGATGTGAACTCCGGGTTTTTGCACTAAGCTAAGCATGAGCTATCATTTAGGACCAAAAATAAGCCTAGAACTCTTGAAAATATATCAGCATATCACACCTGATGTTTGAGAAAATCTAAATTTCAGAGTAAATTTTTTCGTAATAAAAAAGGCAGCGCAGAGCCTCGAACTGCGTGGTTTTGTACGTAACCGAGCATTCGCTATCGTTTAAGAGCAAAAACAAGCCTAGAACTCCTGAAAATATATCAGTATATCACACCTGAAATTTGAGAAAATCTAAATTACAGAGTAATTTTTTTCGTAATAAAAAAAGGCAGCGCAGAGCCAGGAACTGCAAAGTTTTGTACGTAACCGAGCATAAGCTATCGTTTGAGACTAAAAACAAGCCCCAAATTCCTGAAAATATATCAGCATATCACATCTTAAATTTGAGAAAATCGAAATTTCAGACTTATTTTTTTCATAGTACATAAGTACACTCAGAGCCAGGAACTACGCGGTTTTGTACGTAACCAAGCATGAGCTATCGTTTGAGACCAAAAGCAAGGCTAGAACTCCTGAAAATATATCAGCATATCACACCTGAAATAAGAGAAAATCGATATTTCAAACTTATTTTTTCGCAGAACTCAGAGCGAGGAACTCCGTGGTTTTGGACGAAACCAAGCTTAAGCCATCATTTGAGACCAATAACAAGCCAATAACTCCTGAAAATATATCAGCATATCACACCTGAAATTTGAGAAAACTTAAATTTTCAGAGTAAACATTTTTTGGTAATAAAAAAGGCAGCACAGAGACGGGAACTTCGCGGTTTTCGACGAAACCAAGCTCGTGCTATCATTTGAGACCAATAGCAAGCCAAGAACTCCTGAAAATATATCAGCATATCACACCTAAAATTTGAGAAAATCGAAATTTCAGAGTTAATTTTTTTCGTTACAAAAAAGGCAGCACAGAGATGGGAACTCCGCGGTTTTGAACTAATCTAAGCATGAGCTATCATTTAAGACTAAAAACAAGTCATAAACTCCTGAAAATATATCAGCATATCACACCTGAAATTTAAGAAAATTTAAATTTTCAGAATAAAATTTTTTCGTAATAAAAAAGGCAGCACAGAGACGGGAACTCCGCGGTTTTGGACGAAACCAAGCTTGAGCTATCATTTGAGACCAATAACAAGCCAAGAACTCCTGAAAATATATCAGCATATCACACCTAAAATTTGAGAAAATAGAAATTTCAGAGTTAATTTTATTCTTTACAAAAAAGGCATCACAGAGACGGGAACTTCGCAGTTTTGCACTAAGCTAAGCATGAGCTATCATTTAAGCCCAAAAATAAGCCTAGAACTTTTGAAAATATATCAGCATATCACGATGTTTGAGAAAATCTATGTTTCGGAGTAAATTTTTTCGTAATAAAAAAGGCAGCGCAGAGCCAGGAACTGCATGGTTTTTTACGTTACCGAGCATTAGCTATCGTTGAAGACCAAAAATAAGCCTAGAACTCCTGAAAATATATTAGCATATCACACCTGAAATTTGAGAATATTGAATTTTCGGAGTTAATTTTTTCTTATCAAAAAAGTCAGCGCAGAGCCGACTACGACGTAGCTTTGTATGAACATAAGCATATCAATTAAGACCAAAAACAAGTCTAGAACTCCGGAAAAAGTATCAGCATATCAAACCTGAAATTTGAGAAAATTCAAATTTTAGAGTTAATTTTTTTCGTTACAAAAAGGCAGCACAGAAACGGGAACTCCGCGGTTTTGTACGAAACTAAGCTTGAGCTATCATTTGAGACCAATAACAAGCCAAGAACTCCTGAAAATATATCAGCATATCACACCTAAAGTTTAAGAAAATCGAAATTTCAGAGTAAATTTTTTTCTTTACAAAAAAGGCAGCACAGAGACGGGAACTCCGCGGTTTTGAACTAATTTAAGCATGAGCTATCATTTGAGACCAACAGCAAGCCAAGAACTCCTGAAAATATATCAGCATATCACATCTAAAATTTGAGAAAATCGAAATTTTAGAGTTAATTTTTTTCTTTACAAAAAAGGCCGCACAGAGACGGGAACTCCGCGGTTTTGAACTAATTTAAGCATGAGCTATCATTTGAGACCAATAGCAAGCCAAGAACTCCTGAAAATATATCAGCATATCACATATAAAGTTTGAGAAAATCGAAATTTCAGAGTTAATTTTTTTCGTTACAAAAAAGGCAGCACAGAGACGCGCGGTTTTGTACTAATCTAAGCATGAGCTATCATTTGAGACCAAAAACAAGCCTAGAACTACTGAAAATATATCAGCATATCAGACCTGAAATTTGAGAAAATCTAAATTACAGAGTAAATTATTTTACTTAACTTCAAAGACAGTGCAGAGCCGAGAACTCCACGGTTTTGTACATAACAGAGCAACAGCTTTCATTTAAGATAAAAACTAAGTCTATGACTTCATTATTTCCACCAGCATAGCAGGTGTGAAGTTAGCATATCAAGGAATAAGGAAAAAAAATTTTTTTGTGCATATTTCATGAAGTAACGTGTTTAAGGTATCAGGAACTCTTTATTAGTGTATGACGAGTCAATGGTATAATTTTTGTTTGATTTAGTACTAAATGATATGCTGGTGTGTGAAGTTAGCATATCATTTTGTAAAAAACCATACTATATGTTTTTTTGGTAAAAACGACAGAACTATTCATGAAACCTATCAGGAACTGTAGAACTATAGTGCATGCTAATAGAACACTTATAAAAAAGTGATCTGCTTAAACTTGATATGCTAACTTCACGGACATGGGATTTATATTGTTTTTTTTTTGCTATATTTTTATGTCTGTTCAACTGATTATTTGAAGACGGCGGGACTGATTTGGAAAATTCTTATTTTGTTTGAAAAGGTTCACAGTTGGTCCATTTTCATCAGGCCAGGATCTGATGATGGGATCCATGATAAATCGAGGGAACTTTTCAAATATTGTATAGGCACACCTATAGTGATTTCAGTATTTTAATCAGTAGCACGGGCAATTGCTCTTGTAGAAGTGGAGTAGCCTACGTGAAGTCAGTTCTATTTTCTTTTAAATTATAAATATATATATATGTATGTACTAACTTGATGACTAATGGGTAACAACAAAAGGAAGATTTGAAGAAGAAAGGTCGAAATGTGATCAAATTGTTTTTTTTTAAACTTCGTAAGCTGTTCCAGTATCTGTGCAATTTTAAATAAATGCAAATCGTTGCATTGCATTGTATCAGCATCGGCTGATGGGATAGGATGGTTGAGCTTTTATCCTCTATCGCGGGGATCGGGAACAGGCGGTCCACGAACCACTCACTTGCGGCCCGCGGGCGTCCTATAAGAAGTCGTCCTATTGACAACCGGCAATGTGTACCACATTTCTGATAAAGTCGCAAAGCCCGCGTCAATTTCCCTAGCTACTATGTGGCCCTTGGCTGTTAAAAGGTTGCCGACCCCTGCTCTATCGTATCACGATACGATGGTCAAGACCACGATCGATTGACGGTCAAAGCGCGCCCATCATAGGCCCGTTTATTCTTTACTTTCTGTTCTTCAAAATGAAATGGATTCTGCAAAGATATTGCTTCAATTCATGTTGCAGATACATCGGTACCTTATTAAGTTGTTCATGTCGTGAAAGAGCCGCAGCATACAGGGTGAGCAGGCCTAGTGGGAAAATTTTAAACTATATGTAACTACATACGGTGAATTTGTTCTCAGGGACTTAAATATGATAGTTTAAACGATGTTTTTTTTAAAGAATCTATCTACTCAATTAGCGACGTCCGAAACTAGATTTTTGCGGAATATTATGGGGCTATATTTCCGCTCGCGATAAAATCAATATTTTTAAATATTAAAACAAAAAATTCTTTTTCTTATAAGGACTAACACAATGTCTAACACAATGATATTGCACTTTGTAGGGTTTCGCGACCAAAATGGCAAAAACGGAACCCTTATAGTTTTGTCATGTCCGTCCCATACTCGTACCTACATGTAACTAAATGTCAATAAGGATTGTCGATAAGGATTTTAAAATAACTTTGAGGTTTCTTAGATTTTTTTTTTTGACTAAATGAATATATTCAGAAAATGATCGCTTCGAAAGTCTAAAAAATTGTGTACGTTCGAACTTTTGAATAGTAAGTCTAAATATGAAAAATATCAAGGAGGTACATACGTCTTTGTGTATTCTTTCAAAGAAATTGTTTTCAATAATATCGGTTAAGCCGATATTTTGAGATATCTCCAAAAAACTTCTTCCATATACTTGTAGTTAGGCAGATACAACCTTTTGGTATTAGTTTTTTCTTATATCATTGAAGCTACATTATGCTTGGTGTGACACGCACTTGGCTGGATTTTTTTTACTTAGCCTGTTGTCCCACTGCTGGAAAAGGCCTCCCATATTTTTTTCCACTCGGTCCGGTTTGTATTTTGCAACCATTCCGTATATAATGCGTCCAAGTCGTCTCGCCATCTCCTTTTCGGTCTGCCTGCACGCCCTACGTTTTTTACTTTAATTGCACTTTTAATGGCCAATATACATTGCCACCCTGTATGTTCACTGCAAGCATTGTAGTAATCTCGGAACTAGTATCAATATTGGAATATGAAGACCCGTGATCTAGAATATTCTGCATTTGCGCTCACATCCGCTTCCTGTTAGATGGAACGGTTTTCATCAAGTTTCAAAATTCAAACTTAGAACCAGTTGCTGTTTAGAAACGTTGGTAAATTCATACTAATATTATAAATGGGAAAGTGTATGTGTGTGTTTGTTTGTGCGTCTTTCACGGCAAAACGGGGCGACGACGTGATTTTTTAAGTGGAGATAGTTGAAGGGATGGAGAGTTACATGCTACTTTTTGTCTCTTTTTAACCCCCCACTTCCCTAAAATGGGGGGTGGAAGTTTGCATGGAGCATTCCGCAATTTTCAAGGTAGAAAGCTAAAAATTGGTATGCGGACTATTTGTGACTAACAAAAAAATCGTGCATCATTTTTTTTTGGAAACCTGCACCCAACCCCTTAAAAGAGGGGATGAAATTTTATATAGGACTTTTCGCAAGTTTTCAAGGTAGGAAGCTAAAAATTGGTACACAGACTCTGTTACCAACGAAAAATACCTGCCTTTTTATTTGGAATTATCCCCAAATGGAAAGACATAATATAGTCTACAGTAACGTATTAAAATAATATTCTGTTCCGAGTTCACTTCTGTGTTTTAAATCAGGAAAGGGGAACCGTGTTACCCCGAATTTAACGCGAGCGAAGCCGCGGGCAAAAGCTAGTAATATATAAATGTAGGTACTTACTTTATTTAAATCTATTAATAAGCAGAAATCTGGGAGGGAGGAGATCGCACAAAACTGGGCGCGCTGATGGCGACTACTCGTATCAGAGTCCAAGACTCGCAAAACTGGGCGCGCTGATGGCGACTACTCGTATCAGAGTCCAAGACTCGCAAAACTGGGCGCGCTGATGGCGACTACTCGTATCAGAGTCCAAGACTCACCTTGGGTCGCTGAGCCAGCGGAGTAAGTAAGTCTTAATGGAAACTTTAAAGTTTCTTCTTCTTCTTCCTAGCGTGTGTTTCAGCTTTTTTACTCTATTGAGCTTGGGGTCTGCTCGGCAACCTAATCCCAGGAATTGGCATACTAGTTTTTAAGAACGCGATTGCCATCTGACCCTTCACCCATAGGGGAAACTAGGCCTTGTTGGGATTAGATCCGGTTTCCTCACGATGTTTTCCTTCACCGAAAACCGACTGGTAAATATCAAATGACATTTCGTACATACATCCCAAAACACTCAGTGGTACGAGCCGGGGTTTGAACCCGCGACCTTCGGATTGAACGACTGACGTCTTACCTATCAACGCTTTAGTAGCAAATAGTAGTTTATGTAACTGTTACGTAATAAGGCCTAATTACGTACAGTTGCATACACTGCTTTATCTACACTCATATTATATATTCTAAATGAAGTGTTCGGAAACCATAGCATGACCGCCATTGCACCGTCATGGCCAACTCGATTGTGCCGGCGGTCGCGCGGGCGCGTGCCGTTGGTCAGGAAGGAGCACAGGATTTACATTATTTTATCAAATTCGATTTTCGGAATTTTAAACTCATAACGTATCAATATATGAGCATGTAAAGTTAAAATTACGTTACTGCCACAGATAAAAAGCTTATCATAGTATTTAAAATAGGTTGTGGTAATGCTAGCCATTGCCTACCGTTTTGGAACACGTTTTAGAGGACTTACAATGTGAGTGTAGATAAAGTAGTTTGTTACAAAATTATATCATGTTGTATAAGTACATACAGTCGCGTTCTCCAATATCTATATGATTAATTGTACAAAAATATATAAACACAACCTTATTCATATGGGTTTAAGGTCGTGTACACATATTTTTGAGTGAAACAAGCACGGCAGAATGATAACATAATATAAATTATATATTTTCGGCATATTAGTAAGTTTTAACATGAAGCATGGCTTATTTTGATAATTATTACTATATTTAAAGTCCTAAAGAATTTATCCAATGTCATGAGCGTCATGACATGATACAATTTTATTAATAAGCGCAGCTACTTCATATCAGTTAGTACGTACCAAAAAAGTTATAAAACAATATGGTGATAATTTTCAGCCGTTGTGATATCGCCGAAATAGCTCAGTTGGGAGAGCGTTAGACTGAAGATCTAAAGGTCCCCGGTTCAATCCCGGGTTTCGGCAGATTTTTTTATAAAAAAAAGAATCGTTATTGATATGATGAGCGAAAGATTTTAATTAATATTCTGTCTACTGGTGTCATGTAGTGTATGTGTTAAACAAACAATAAAAAAAATTTTTTTTTCAAATAGGACGACGCATTCTTATTACTATGGATGGGTTTATCTAACAAAATGATCACAAAAAATACTTCCAAAGTTATTTCATAACATAACTAAATGATTCTGTTATATTTATCAATTTTGACAATCATGACATCTTTGTCACTCTCGTTGTTAGAAAATTACGAGTACAGTTTGTCTCTTTCTTACGCGGGTGACGGGAGCTCATTGACACGTCCGCATCTCTCACGTGCCGATGCGCGACTAGCGACAATTGTTTGAATTCACTCATATTAAGTGCTTCACTTTTGGAACGTGCATAACCCATCTGTCATTATTATATATCATAGAGGTTAACCTATCTAACCTAACCTATCCCCACTATACTTACAAAAAAATCATATATGTATTCGATTAACAAAAAACATATCATTTCCTCCTGTTCAGAAATCGATAAAATTAAGGTGTAATAAAGTGTTTATTGTGTTTTTGTTACACTTATACTGTTATATTATATGAATGAAATATAAGTACCCATTTTTGGATAAATAACCAAAATTATGCTTACCTAATAAAGTGTAATAGAGACCCTAATAAACATACTTTCATATGTTTTATTAAAATTTTACGACATTTATTTTCCCATATAAAATATTTCACCATGCAATGTATCCCTCTACATGATTACTTTGCATTTAAAATGTCACAATTGACGATGTGTCAAATTAGTGTACCCAGTACAACGCTGCTCAAAAAAATATTACTCTATGTTAATTAACAGTTAGCTGCATATTTATTGCGATATCTAATATATAAAAGAAGAAACTGACTGACTGACTGACTGACTGACTAGCTGACATATCAACGCACAGCCCAAACCGCTGGTGCTAGAGATTCCAAATTTGGCACGTAGGTTCCTTATAAGGTCTAGGGAGCACTAAGAAAGGATTTTTCAAAGTTCACCCCCTAAGGGGGTAAAATGGGGGTCCAAAGTTTGTATGGCGAATCAAGATTTGTTAGACTATTTTAATCGAAACTTCACAGAAGTATTCCTAACGATAAATGAGTAAGCACGTGTTTCAGGTTTTTTGAAAATTCAACCCCCAAAAGGGGCAAATGTGGTCATAAAGTCTGAAAATCAACATGGGTATCGTATCCTTTTCGAGTACTTATAGTACGCGGGCGAAGCCGCGGGAAAAGGCTAGTCAATTTATAATTTCATATCCTGCGTCTGGTTTCCTTTTTGAGGTAATAGATTAGATTAGATTAGATTTATTTATTTCTTAAAGAAAAAGACATAGTATTTTACACTTGAAAACAAAATGCTTTCACTAAAAATATCGTCATATAAGAACTATTTACAATACAAATCTATAAAACAATGTCACGATACAAATATAAATACAATGAAATAAAAAAAATATAAATGTCATTTTTGTATACACAACTAGGATAAACCTAGGTATTTGCAAGTGTCATAAACTAAAAGCTATAAAAAAAAAATTACAAAAGTATTTAAATAAATAAATAAAATAAATAAATATTATGGGACAATCTTACATCAACCTATTCGTAGTCCCACAGTAAGCTCAATAAGGCTTGTGTTGTGGGTACTAGGCGACGATATATATAATAGATAGATATAGATAAATACTTAAATACATAGAAAACATCCATGACTCAGGAACAAATATCCGTGATGAACACACAAATAAATGCCCTGAAAAGGATTCGAACCCGGGACCTCCGGCTTCATAGGCAGGGTCACTACCAACTAGGCTAGGAGGCCGTTAAATTACATTAATACAGTTCAATATACGTCAAATTTATTTAAGTCTAGTGTTTTAATTTTAAATAATAAGCTATTTGAAAACAATAAATAATAATTAATTATTTAGCATGTGCAATTTAGCAATATTTAGCAATATCAAAGACACACGCAGTATATTACGGTCTTTGCACTTTAGGTTATCATATCAAGTATGCATATTCATTGTTTTGCCCGTGAGTTGTTCTTATCAAATTAAAATAGATAACGTGATGTCAAAAGAAAGATAAGAGAAGAAACAGGTCAGGTATAATCAATTTTAAAGACATGAAATACGAAAATAGTTATATTGTTCTTAAAATCTACGTATAGGTATAAATTGTTCCTAATAAATAACAATCATTATGAGATAATTTAATGGTACATTATGATACAAGTGTGCTAAGTTGATCATTACATACGAAGCGATACTGTGCGCACGAACGCATGTGAGTGCGCATAAGGAAGCTGAGCTTATGTAATGATCAAGCACACGCGTTTGATTCGACGTTTTTCAACACACTTGCGAGGAAGTAACAGAATAGTATAACTAATAACTTTTGATAAATACATTAATTGTCAGAATGTTTACAGGATAGAGGTACTTACGAACCTAAGATAATTAAATTTAACTAACCAACCTTTTTTGTGATGTTATTGAGTATCTGGAACTCTTTTTCAAATCATTTCATAAAATTAAAGACTTCACATTTATTGTGCAATCAATTATAGTATTTTTTTCTTACGAATTCTCACTAGATTTTTATGATGACATTTTACTAGTATGTATCACAATTTTGAAATATATCCAGAGGTTAAATTAACGCTAAAGTTGTCTTCTTATTCATTGAAAATATAATTTGTTTAAATTAATTAATTAATTTAATCGTATGGCATACATACAAAAATAGGCAAACAATTATATTATTAGCATTCAGGAGTGGTGTTTTAAATGTCAACATTCAGGGTGCTGAGCCAAGCAGCTGCGTCAGGTGTGAGGTGCAGTAGATCTTCCGGTGGACCCTGGTTTAAATTAATAAAACACGACGAGAAAAATCTAACAAATAAACAATGATTTGAGGTTAACATATAAATGGCGCGCAATTTTCTTTTTTGGATGTGCGTGCAGCTTGAGGCAAAGGCACGGACGTATAATGCCAAACAGCCAATATTAAAACAGACAATTCGTGTTTAAAACGTAATTTATTGTGTATTATGAGTAATATAATAAGTTGAAATGATTCTTATTCACAATCAGGATTGTATAATTTGTATTCTATCGTAAATGTGTATATTTTTAATATATATACTTTTTTTTTACTTTTTTAGAATGTAAACTCATAAAGAGTTAAAAAAAAGTAAAGGTAATACACGACCAAATTACAACGATTCGTCTGCGTACGTAGAACTTGGTACAAGAGTACAAACGTCACTTGATCGGATCATTAAATTATTCCACTAGTTGGATAATTATTGTGAAATGCACGCGTGTTTAATATCTAGGATTATGAGCATAAAAGCGGTGGAATAAGAACCTCGTTACGAGCAGGTGTGTTGAAAATATATTTACATTCAATAGTAGGTACTTTACATACCTACTCTTTATTTACGTACCTAAAATAAAGCGATTAGTTCCGTTTTACAAGGTCAATCTTAAACAAAATCTTTATTAAATACATAAAATCATACATTTTGATGTATTGTTCATTTGTTATATACTAAATATCATGATATTGTTGACTTTTTCGAAAAAAAAAACATTTATACTCAAAATGATATGACAGCATAATGGGGTCCATGCCGCAGGCTGACCTGTTGGACGGGGTTTTCTTTTTATAAATGGGGGTTTTTAATAAGAAAATTTAGATTTATATATATATGAGTAGTTTAAATTTTTGTTTTAGTTTTATATTTAAGAAGGCTGTAACTAAAATACTGGTGATCAGTTGAAGGGCATAAACAGTAACGTATTGCGAGTAACAAAAAGTAGGAGAAAATTTTGTTGGCCGCGAAAAAAAAATCTTTTTTGTATGGGACACGTCGTCCCAGCCGGTTAACCCTCCAAACAAAGCCAATTTCTTTTTTCGAGGATTTTTTTTCTTAGTTTTTCATAATTAAAATACGATACCAATTAAAGTATAGTTCACATAGAAAATACGCAATCAAATACGTAGCATTTTCAACTAAATTAAGACACGTTTATTTTAAGTGATAAAAATTAAATAATATTTGTTTATTTAATAGTATTTAATTAAATTTTACACATTTATTATTGTTACAAGCGAATTTACGGACTTTTTTCTTGATGGATGTCATCATCTTCTGAACAAGACTTATTTCAACTTTTTTAGCCTGTTGTTTCCACGTGGAACGCAGAGAATTGATGTCCCATACTGTTTTGCCAGCTTTGCTTCATATAGCTTTCATTATTACCCAGTAGTTTACAATTGAACGAAACTGAGGACAGTTTGGAGGATTCATATCACGGGGTATAAAGTCGATGTTATTTGAAGCATACTACTCCAAAACCCTTTTCGAGTAGTAGCAGCTAGCCAAATAACGCCATAATTTTACTAGGCCATAGTGCTTTTTAATAAAAGGCAAAAGTCGCTTTTAAGTAAGTAAGTACTCTTTCATGTAAACTTTGGACGTCACTGTGTCAGATGTAATGAAAGTGTTGGTCTTAAGACCGCAACTGCAGATACTTGCTGTATCACATATTTCTTGGCATTTTTTTCAAGTTTTACAAACTTATATTTTTCCTCAACATTCCCTCTATCTTTGGTAATATAAAACTTGGTACTCGGTAGTTGATTAAAATAAAGCTTGAAGTAAGTTTCATCATCCTTAAAAGGCAGCCCTTGAATTTTGTCAAAATTCGGTCGTATAAGAGTCGAGCACGTGTTTTTGCTGTTTTGTTATGTTTCACGGTTCGGTTTGGCTGTTATATGCCTTTATATCTCTTACCCAGCTCGAAGGCGTATAAGTCTTACAGTACTGTGACTTTTTTTTAATATGCCAGATATATCATAATCCCATATACCTGGATTTTGTTTAATAGCCCTTAACACTTTTTTTACCAAGTTCTTGTCCTTAGTGCCAGACCTTTGGTTGAGTTGGGGCTTTCTATCGAAAGACAGAAAACCCTGGTATTTTTTTAAGACCCCACATACCGTTGTTTTCGGTAAATTTAACGATTTAGCGATATTCGATCCGGACGAAGAGGGATTTTCTAAGTATTTGTTCACTATCAATTTTCGTCTTTCAACTTCCATCGTCTAAAATTTCGAAATTCATAGACCTATCCGAATCAAACTTTTGGCGCTAAGACTTCAACATATAGACTTTGAATTGCAATCGTCATTTTTTAATTTTTGACGTCAAATATTTTTTTAACTTGCGACAACTGCGTGCCATTTCTATATGAACTATACTTTATGCCCTTTAAAGGATCGCTCGTATTTTTGTTACCCCTTGTATACAAATGCTGGGACTTTTTATTTTGACGTACTTACAACCATGCACAATATTCTATAATTAACTTCTTATTAAAGACTCCCTGGGCCTATATTTTCAACTATGTTTCACTGGATAGTCTCTTCGGTAGATCAGTGCTGACTAACGCTGAGAAAAGACCATTTCGTGACCCTTATCCTGTGGTTTGTAAGGTTTGTGCGCATGGAGAGGTCTCGCAGTTTACATGGGGATTCCTGCGGGACTTCTGTTTCCGTACATACTCTATAACTATCTTTAATTTGTTCACTCACATGTCATAAATAAATATTTTTCAATTTTTTTTTTCTATTTGAAATAAAGCACTAGATCAAAGAAAACTTATAATAGGGACTTATATTAATAGTTAATTTTAATCTATGTCTATGATCACTTAATGTTACGGCACGCCTACAGTGGAAAAAATTGCAGTGGCAGTGAATTTCCAACATCTTTATTTTTGCTAGTTTTATTTTATGTATGTTCACCGATTATTCGAAGACGGCTGGACCGATTTGGAAAATAATTTTTTGTTTAAAAGAGTATACACACTTTTATTTAGCTTGACCACGTATATTTATGGGCTTCAAATCCTGTAGGTTAACAGTTTTTGGAAGTTGATTGTTAACTTTTTCCTCTAACCCTTTGCACTGCGCGTGCGCACTGTACGGTTTAAGAGGAATTTCTTCCCACGAACGCTGCGGCTATGGAATGAACTCCCTGCCGAGGTTTTTCCAGCGGGCTACAGTATGAGCTTCTTCAAAAAAGGAGCGTATCGGTTCTTAAAGGGTATGCAACGCGCATGTGAACCATCAGGCGGGCCGTATGCTTATTTTCCACCGTCGTGGAATAAAAAAAAAGAATCGATATCGTAGACATCTCTGTCTAATACAAAGTAACAATACTAATGTTCTAGCAAATTATCAGTCTGTTGAACCTGCAGGTACATGGCTTCGCTGTTGCTCCTCGTCTTTGTGGGCTCCTGCCGGAACTGATACCCTCGCGACATGAAGTGAAAGATGGTGATGGACACGAACATCAGGCCGGTGTAGAAGAAGAACTGGTATTCCTGTGGAATTGGTCTTTGTCAGTTTCACTTTTAGGTGTTCCTAAGAGTTACCATAGAAAAAAAAATTGGCGAAGTTTACGCAGATCAATCCGGCTACAAATTAAGAAAAGTTTGCACTATAGGTACAATTGTATTTTCTTGAGAACGTTCTCCGATTTGTATGGGGAATATTCTCCATCTAGAACATTCCCCATATAAAAACGGAAAACGTTCTCTAGAACGGCACAACCATAACTATGGGTACTGTCTAATTCTTATTTTATAAATGTGAAAGTAATTCTGACTGTCCGTTACCTTTCCACGTTTAAACACTGAAAGTTAAGGGTAGGGTAGGTTGCACCAAACAGTGTGTAACCGTTAAAAGGTTCGCAAAATTTATTGTGTGGAAGTTTTCATAGTACGCTGCCGGGTGACGCTGATGAGTCAGTCTAAAGTGGTTGGTGCAACTGGCTCTAAGTATCCGGCTATTATTTTAAAATCATTCCTTTTAAGAAAGGAATTACCTATAGAACTGCGATAATGAAGCTTTGCTGAATCGATTTTTCATCAGGTGGCGCCACTGTGACGAGAGGTCTTTTTGACAGCAACTGTCTTTTGACAGCTCCACCAATGATTTTTTTAAAATTAAACATGATTGGTGAATTATGACAGCTAGACCTCTCGCCACGGTGCTGCCATCTGGTGAAAAAAATCGATTCCGGAAACCCTAATAGTACCAGCCATCTACCCGAAGTATAGATTTTACGCGGATAAGTCACTGGCAGAAGTTAATAATCATAGACATACTACCTATAGACCTGTTATGGTCATTGAACGGGATGGTCTCATTAAACTTTCAATAGGTATGTCAGAGAAGGCGCTATTATCGTTGGTCCTTGTCATAGTCTCACATTGTGATTATTGCTCACTTCCAAAAGGCCCTAAGTACAATATAAACGTTTGTTACCCTCCACCGCTCTTTGAAGGGCAACAAAGAAACCGTCTAAATTATGTAGGCTAGTTACGGTATGCTATCAGCTATGTTGAAACGTGTTTTAAAATTAGCCGCGATGCGTGTATTCTGTCCTTGGGCGAACGTGTGTTTCAACTGTAGAGATACTTGGTTTGAGTTAATTTAATAATACAATATGTACCCGTTGATAACTGGCGAGAAGCCTAGTAACAATGATGATGATGACATTGCCCACGGCTTCGGTCAGGATCCACACGGCTGTCATGACGGCCTTCATGCTTTCTGGAGACTCTTTAAAGGCGAACTCGTTGCCCGTCACACCGAAAAGGACCTGAAATACAACACCTCGTTAATTTGGTAGCAGGATAAATATATGTTACAATATTCCAGCTCCACTGGGATAAACTGCACAGGGCCGCGATTCGAAAAATAAACACACACACTGGTCAGACACAGCCCAACCCAACTCAACCCAACTCAACTCAACGCCATAACGACATTGACATTAATGACATTTGCTATTCGAACAGATTTTCATTCAACATTGGTCTCACATTGGTCACACATTGTACCAATGTTGTACCAATGTGAGACCAATGTGTGACCAATGTGTGACCAATGTGAGACCAATGTTGAATGAAAATCTGTTCGAATAGCAAATGTCAATGTCGTTATAGCGTTGTGTTGAGTTGGGTTGGAGCTGTGTCTGTCCAGTCAGACTCCAGTGTGTGTGTGTATATTTTTCGAATCGAGGCCCTGGGCGTCTGACTGACTTGTATAATTATATACGTTATAATAAGGTATAATAAGGTATTCTATTTTCAGTTTATATATAGTAGTGTAACTACTTAAAAATTGCAAATAAAAAAAAATATGGAACAAAATAATTTCATTTGCTTCAAGATTTACGTTATAATAATTTTTTTTGTCATTTGTTTTTATGTAAAAAAAAATTGTAATGTAATTTTAAGTAGTTATTAGTTAATTCTAATTCTTGTGTTAATTGTAATATGGATAATTTTTATCTGAAATAAATGAATTTAATTGAATTAAGTAGGTACTTCATAATTGCATATAAAGGTCCCCTTGGCACTATAAAATGCACTCCTCTATAAGTGAAATGGTTTGGTCAAAATAAATTCTAAAACCACGTGGCGAATCGCCACGCATTTTTATAATAGACCGGTCTAGGACCGTAGGATGTAGTTCATGTTTGTTGCTCTATGGCAAACACAGAGGACGAGAGTGTCGGAATCCTTCTTGTTGTCATGTGTATTGTATAATCAGGATTCTAAGTTGTTTTAGGATTGTGTACTTATTTATTCCGTGCCCTTTAGCGTCAAGCTTGGCAAAATAAAGTGTACTTCTGCAGTAGAAGCGTGGTTGTGTTATTTGTCTCATCGTCCATCGAGCCCCTTTCCCGCTATAACTTCTTCAAATTAAATTCAGATATTGTTTATTTTATGCCAAGTTATACATCTAACATTAACGCCATTAATGTAAAATTAAGACGATTGTCGCCGGAGTGTCCTTGAGCGTTTGGGCGCTCTCTACCCGCGCCACCCGCGTACCCCTCTCATTGCGATCGTGCGTAAATCCACCGCGATGCACCGCAACAATGTTCAAAGAATATGACTTTACTCAGAGGCGCGCGGGCAGCTTTATATGAAAATGAAAATGAAAAATGATTTATTTGGGAATCTTGAGTTCAGCTTTTTACATGGATTTGCATTTAAAATCTTTAGGAGTTGGTCGAATTGTTGTTGTAAGATAAGCCTAGGATTAGTGTCCTGAGCCCTAAACTAGGTAAACCTGTCTTATAGGGAACAGGGAATAAACCGCCGCTACTTCTACAATCACCGCAAAGATTATTGTTAGCATGCAAATGTCTGAGGAGAAGGTAAAAAAGGATACTTAACCCAGTTATATATCTAAAAGTAACATGAATATTATTTATAAATGGAAAATAAACTTCAAAGTTTAAAGAGGAAGTCTTAGTTACGGTAAACTATGATTTAGTACAAATATCTAACATTTAAAACAGTTTAATTATATCCTTATCATTAAGTAATATTGAGCAATAGCAGAATTAATTAACGTTAAATTATAGCAAGAATAGTATCAACTACATGTATATACCTTTATATTTAAACTAATTATATAAGGGTGTTTATATATATATATATGTATATGTGTGTGAATGTGTGTGTGTATGTGTGTGTGTGTGTGTGTATGTGTGTGTGTGTGTGTGTGTGTGTGTGTGTATGTGTGTGTGTGTGTGTGTATGTGTGTGTGTGTGTGTGTGTGTGTGTGTGTGTGTGTGTGTGTGAGTGTGTGTACTGACTGTTGATAAAAAATAGATGGACAATCAAGCATCAGCCCCAACATTTTACATAGTTACCTAATCCTTGTATCTAATTTCAAATAGTTTTTCAGTTTGTGCATAGGTTAGAGTCATATAATAATTATAATCCTTTTGCGGATGTTTTGTGATTTGAATACTGTGATAAAGTACTACGGTGACATTTTTAGGAATGCTACTTACCTATTAAATAAGATAAGTAATAACGATCTCGAAGAGTAGATTTTTATGTAAAAAAATAAAAACCTAGATTTTGAATTTGAAGTAAGTGTGCGGCAAAATATTTATGAATTTACGAAATATGGTTAAAAATATTCCGCATATCAGAAAAAAATAAAAAAATACTGATTAGTACAGCAAAAAAAACTGAATGCACCTCAAAGCGGTGTTTTCATGTGAATTGGGATTTTTTTTGCTGTGCAAGTGAACTTAATAGATGGTTATTTTTTTGTTACGATTTTAAATATTAACCGTAAAAATTCAATTAATTACGATAAATTAACAAAACTAAGCCTGTTGCGAGTTGCGAATAGTAAAAATGCACATGTAAGGAGCGGCATTTGTGCACGAAATCGACATACAATTGTCATGAGAGCTGTAAGCCCATTAAATTTAGACCTTTAAAATATAACACAGCGCAAACACTTCTTAGGGTTCCATAGCCAAAATGGCAAAAACGGAACCGTTAAAAGTTTTTTGAAACATGTCCTACTGTCCGTCCGTATGTCAAAGCCATTTTTATTATAAAACATATATTACTGAAATTTTACCTAGAGGTGTGTTTCATGTGCCGCTACTTAGTTTTCTGGCTAAATTGCTAAAAAACTTTTAGGAGAGGCACTCCATACATACATATGCCAAACTAAATATTTTTTTGTAAATATGAACATGTTGTACGATACGGTTTTAAAAATATCTTATATATATAGAGGATTTTTAAAATTTTTAATATTTTCAGAAATAATTGCTTCGAAAGTCTAAATATAATAGGCCCCCCATCTAACTTTTAATCCGTAAGTCAAAAAAATATGAAAAAAACCAAGAAGGCTTAGTACTTAATTTCTACGAAAATTATTTCACATATCTCCAAGTTATCTCCAAGAAACTACTTTCTACGGAACCCTATAATATGCGTGGTCCGATACAAACTTGGCCGGTCCTTTAAAGATATTAGAAAGAGAGTCGTGAAAAACTTGTGTCTGATATCGAGAATACTCTTTCTGGAGTCTCGGTGTGGGGTCAGGACAACTAAGTCCAATTCAACCCCACAAAGACACAAGTTTGCGCGTTTACCGCTAAGAAAACCCCATTTACTGTGGCCCCTCAGTTCCAAGGCACAACCCTTAGAATGTCAGGGAGTATTGGGATCCTCGGAGTCGACATTTCCAGTGACGTCCAATTCCGTAGTCACCTTGAAGGGAAGGCAAAGCTGGCATCCAAAAAGCTCGGTGTGCTCAACAGAGCGAGGAGATACTTCACTCCGGGGCAGAGACTGCTTCTATACAAGTCGCAAGTCAGACCCCACATGGAGTACTGTTGTCACCTTTGGGCGGGAACACCTGGATACCGGCTTGGGCCCTTTGACTCGGTACAAAGGCGCGCTGTGCGGATCGTCGACGATCCCAAACTCACGAGTGATATTGAACCTTTGAGTCTAAGGAGAGACTTTGCCTCCTTATGTGTGTTCTATCGCTAGTACAATGGGTTGTGCTCCGAAGAACTGTTTGATATGATGCCCACGGCAGCTTTATATCACCGCACCGCTCGCCGCCGGCAGGGTATTCATCCTCACACCCTGGAGCCCAAAGGGTCGCGCACAGTACGGTTCAAGAGGAATTTCCTCCCACGAACGCTGCGGCTGTGGAATGAACTCCCTGCCGAGGTTTTCCCAGCAGGCTACAGTATGAGGTTCTTCAAAAAAGGAGTGAATAGGTACCTAAAGGGTAGGCAACGCGCATGTGAATCCTCTGGGGTTGCAGGCGTCCATAGGCTACGGTAACTGCTTACCATCAGGTGGGCCGTATGCTTGTTTGCCACCGTCGTAGTATAAAAAAAAATATTTGACAGGTAGTAAGGGTCCTTAGTAGTAATTTATTTATTTATTTTGTGTTGATAATTAATATGAAATTTGTATTTATTTCACCGACATAGTAAAGTTTTTTTAGGGTAGTCAACGCGCATGTGAATTTTCAGAGGTTGCAGGCGTCCATAGGCCTTATAACTGCTTTCCATCAGGTGGGTCGTATGCTTGTTTGTCAGCGTCGTGGTATAAAAAAAAAGCTTTTTTTCCTTTATTCTTACAATTTACATACATACATTGAAATCTTAAATATCAGCAATTTTTTATTAGAATCTTAATCAGGCTTTAATCAGTGATAGTTAGTACACTGAAATTTGGTATGAGTACGTTTTAATTACGCCTACAAAGTGGTAAAACAATAAGTATCTGAAACACATTGTTGGATAGGTCTTTCAAGAAGAATAAGCCTTAAACAACTTTTGGATAAAACGAATACTTTCGTAAATAATAGCTCCGAAAGTAAAACATGCTCTTTGATTTTTGAACCGTGGGTCCAAAAAAAATGGAAAAATTCCTGGAAGTGAGGCCATTGAAATACTTATCACGTATTTTCAATAAAAACTATATGGAATATAATCGGTAGAGCCGTTTTTGAGTTATGTTTGAGTTGTTAAACATCTCTTTATATACTACCTTTTGAATGGATGTATTGTACAGTCAAGTGTAACAATATGGGTGTACTCATCTTACTCAAAAATATATCCCATAGTATCTTATTCCGTTGCAATAAGTGCGTAGTACCATATTTATGAGACGATTTTTTCGATACGTATTTTTGCACTTGACTGTGCAAAAATACAGGCCGGCAACTACGGATCCTTACACTGAGCATAGCCCGATATTCTCTTGGCCGGTTTATATGCAATCCTTTGCTGTTTACTTCGCAATTTCTTGATTTGATAAATTAGTATAAACTATAACATTAAATATTGTGTTTAATCTTAAAAAAAAAAACGCATATTACATTCGTTTAGAACACGGTATTCTTAAATAAATATGTTTAAATAAATTCGGTCCTTTGGAGTTTTTATTAAATTTTTTTTTCATTTTCCATTTGTATATGCTTTTCTATTGCCGCTAAACAAGTAATACAGATTAAATTTAATATTGTTATAAAGTGTGTTATTCACTTTATTGCACATAAACAAGTATAACATTAAAACAACAGTACAAGAAAATAAAAATAAAAACACATTTTACAAATAATTTAAACGAATAACCCGCTTCCTGCCAATCCCGGTGCAAAGGTGCCCATAAGGCTTGCTGCATTTCCACGCTGGATAACTATGGACAGCCTTTGCACCAAGAACGACTCGGAGCGGGGATCCTCCCCCTTTTGCCGGAGTCGACGGCCCAGCTCGCGTACGAATCGTTTAGTGTCTACCCCCCAGCAGCCCGCGGTTTCAACTGCGAGAGGGAAGAATATGTAACTGGATCCTAATGGGGCATATTTTTGTCGCTTTAGTGCCGCCTGTGTCTCGGCTGCCGCTCCGGCCGTGCGAGAGGTACGGCTAATGTGGGAGGCGGCGAATGTGCTGACACATGTAGCGTCCCACACCAAACACCGCCCCCGTTCCCAAGGCACTAAAGTCAAGCCGTCAGGCCTTTTACCGTCTGTACGGCTAAGGCCTGGCGGCTCGAGCACCGATGGCACACCAGCCGACCTAAGGGCCCTTTGGACAGTGTCGTTGAGGGCATGGTGCCGCGGATGCCTGCCGGTGCATCGGCGGCAACTCAGTGCGTGATGCCCGTCAGCCCCCACCATGGTACCGCAGATACATATGTGCGGTTGACATACGTCGCAGCCAAGGCGGAAAGCAACGGCCACGCGCAGCGAGTCCCCGTCGAGTAAAGTGCCCAGTTGAGGCGAAGGCAACGCATGCAACCACGCCCCTGATTCTGACTGCGACACTGCCAGAAGCCTTGCGCGGTCTACTCCCACGGCGTCAGTAATAAGTCTGTCTAATGTGGCTTTAGAGCCTATATGATCCCACGCACGCTGGATGTTGGGGTTTTCCGGCACGGTTGCACTCGGATTAAGATCTAACCACGACCTCGAGGCGTCGGCCACAAAGGGTATGCTTGTCCTGTTGCCATTTTGAGATAGAATATTAGCAACGAGGTCTGTTACCCCATGGGCCGACGCCAAAAAGGCTGGCAGGCACACATCCCGTACACGTCGTACGCCGAGGCCACCGTGTCGAACCGGCAGAGTCGCTTGTTTCCACTGGGTTTCGTTCATGGAGACGTTTACGATAGACTCGATAATATATTTAATACAAGCGTCGAAAGAGGCTATGTTGTCGGGAAATAACCATACTGGCGCCGTACGTAGTAGATAGTTTACCTTGGGTACGGCGAAACACCTCTGCATGAGAGCCAAAGCTACATGTGGGTTGATGCCTCTCAGGCGTTCGCCGGCAGTCTGGAGGAGTTGTTTGCGTGATAGCATGGCATCGGGAACCGCAGAAGTGAATATTGGTGCTCCGAGTAAACTAAGGGAGCTAGAACTGCGTTCCGTGAGGCCAGGCAGTATTGAAGAAAAAGCAGGAAAAACAGAGGATGACGCCGGTCCGCACGCGAAAAACTCGCACTTTGACGTGTTTACTTCTAAACCCAACTCCTCAAGGCGTGGTAACAAGGTAAGTAAGTCCTGTTCCACCTCTTCTGGTTTACCCCCAATGGTTCCGTCGTCCAGGTACCAGACGTTAAGTGGTGATTTAAGCTCGGGAATTATCTTATGGATGGAGAGGCTAAAAGTGAGGGGGCCAAGCGGATCTCCCTGTTGAGCACCTACTTGGGATATAATTAGATCGGAGCCATAGAAGAGGTTAGATGGTAAGTGATAGACCTGGTAGAGGAAGGGATACAGTAATGGAATATTCTCCCTAACCTCGTTTAATAAAGCGTCCCTTTCAACCCAGTTAAAGGCGTTTTTTAAATCAAGCTTGATAACTACGCTACCTGCATTATTGGGGTCCATTACAAATGAACGTAAGGCGTGTATTGCAGCCTCACATCCTAAGCGGGTTCCGAATCCCAGCTGATGTGGCTGAAGGTAGGAAGCCATCTCCTGCTTCACTGCGTGGCACGCAAGTTTGGCGACGAGGCGGCGGAAAGTACTTCCCACGGCTATAGGTCTCACGCCTCCTTCTTTTTTTTTTAAAGCACAGAGAGTAGCCCCGTATAAATACGGACAGACATCTGGATGTAGATTACCGTTTAGCAGAAAATTACAGAGTTTAGTAAGGGCCTCCATCAAGCGCCCTCCACTGTCTCCAGCTGCGCTAGACGTCAGCTCTTTTAGGTGGTCTGGGCGAAGGCCGTCTAAGCCAGCTGCTGAACCGCTATGAAAAGAGCTTACTGCTAAGGCCACATCCTCAACATTAACTGACAAGATTGGGCAGTTCGGATCCGGCTCCGCAGGGAAATGAAGAGGACGAGATGGACTCGGGTGTTTGGACTTCAAAGCTGCTAGTGTGTCTGGGCTTGCAGGCGCGACTGTGTCCTCGCTCATAAGCAAACGAACAGCACCTCTCAAGTCGCCCTCATGAACTTTGGCCTCAATTAATTTTGTGAGTGACAGCGACCGAGCGGCCCCCGTACAATCATTGGACGATAAATAGGAGAAGGTATCTATATTAGCCTTAACCTTCGCGGTGAGAGATCCTGCCTCGCCCGTTTCAGGAGTTTTTAACGCTCTATAAGAAAAAGATAGGAGGGCGTTCCACTCGTTCAAACCATTAACTGCTACACAACTATTAATAATACTGCACAACTTACTAGCGGCCATACTTCTCGCTCCTTTTGGGATGTGCCGAAGAACACGCACTGACTTCTTTAATGAGGCGAGTTGGTCTAGGGTACAGCCATGTGTTTGTGAATTCGTACTGCTGATAGGCCGCGGGCCTGCAGGGTGGGGAATATCTTTATGTTTACGAGTAATGTGCACCTTAAGGCCTCGCGACGTAAAGACTCGCAATGAGCCGTCACAATGAGGGCACGTCGAATCAGGCGGCGAACTCATTACTAACACTATAAACTACTAACATTGAAAATATAAGACTAAATCACTAATATAACAAACACAAAAACAATATAAATAAATATCTGCACAAAACGTCTGTCACGACTGTCAACCGCAGTTCCGATTTCGATACGTGGCGCGCCGCCTCCGCCGCGGCCGCCGGCAGCACGGCAGCTAGGTCTTTTGCCAACCACACAGGAGCGCTGGGAATCTAAAAAGCCTTAGAGCAGGCGAATTCCGAAGCACAATATCTTATTGTGTAGTCCATTTGACATATGTCGCAGGCCATGCTCATAAAACGGAGCAAATTACCAATTTTAAGTATCCTTTTCATGTTAAAAATAAAGGAATAGATGATTGGCCTAGAACAGATACCAAAAACTTAATTTCTTGTGTTTCTCAGGCATTTAAACTGATTTAAATAAATTTCAAAATACGCAACAAATTTTGCGTGGCAGCTGTCATTTTCATTAATAATTTTATTATTAAATTGATTATTAGTCTATTGTATTGCATTACTAGCAGATTTCCGCAACTCGACGACAAACGCCTATTTTGCGTGATGCATTAGTCTACTAAAACATAATAATTGTAGTTTACTTACATGACCAAATTTGTTTTCAGAGCATTATGAGATTCATGACTTTTGTTTTTTCCTCCATTTTTATTTTATTTGTTTTTTACTTGTATTATAATCTAAATAAAATACACTTTTTATACAAACGTACATGAACATGCATCCGAGAACATTATCTTAAAAGATAAAACGTCTATACTTTATTGATTCCGGGAAGACACGCTATGTCCGCACCGCATGAACCCTCTGCAGTTATTTAGTCTTTAGGCACAGTAAGTCCGATATTATTGCTCACGGGCCAATCACAAGTATATGTAGTACAAGGGAAGCACGGAGCGACGGGCGACACAGCCTCCTCGTCTCAAAGCTAGCTCACGACTGCCAGCAACGCCGTTTTCGAGTTACCAACGCACAAAATGTGGAATTATGATCAAGTTGTTTAAGAAAATTTAATCAATTTAAATATCCTACGTTGTGTTTGTAGTGTTCTGTAGAACACATTTTTTAGTTCAACAATATTTTAAATCGAATAAGCCGTTCAGTAGATATAAGCAAAATTAACCGTAAAACGACATTTCGTTACATTTAAATAACGGAGAAACTATACGTTACACGAGTTATTCAAACGTTGCAAATGTTGTACATGAAATGGTAATTAACATATATTTTTTTCGAGTTTTTTGAATGACTCGTTATTGAGATATATCCCTTAGAAAGTAACAGTTTTCGGCCACATTCAGCGCCTAGCGCCTTAATTGGAAGTCTTGTCTCGTATTGAAATGGCAAAAGTGAACAGAAGGCACTCCAATCGTTTAAAAAATAAAGGTAGGTAATTGAAAAGACCTAATCCGAATGTTCAAATGTGGATGACATTTAAAAAAAATGCCAAATGCCAAGGTTTACGAAGTTAACCTCGTCTAAATTAGGATACAAATTCAGGCCTGACGTAATCGAGCGTCTATTTAGAGGTCCACTTTGGAGTTTAATTTTTAAAATGGTTGGCCGGTCTGGGTCTCAATGGTATCCAGTATTGCAATGCATTAAGAACAGAAGGTCTGTTTGCATTGATGGGAGTAACCATCACAACTCGCTGTGAGGTATATTAGGGCTTAATTATAATAAATAATAATAAAATAGGTCCTTATTAAAAAAAACACAGTATGTAAATCTATTAATTAGATATCAGGGTGCGTAGCCAATGTGCCAATCGTTAACGCTCCGTAGCGTATCGTAGTCACCTCTCTCTACCACTCTTCTATATTAATGCGACAGTGACAGTTGCGTTTCGTTCGCTACGAAGCGTTAACGATTGGCACGTTGGCTACGCACCCTGGTATTCTCAGAAAAAAAAATGATTTTATTATTTTAATTATAGTAGGCATACATTATAAACATTTATAAAATTGAACAACAGACTTACTGTAGCTAGTACTTTTGTGACAAATGCTTTCATTAGGCCCATTAGTGTTTGGAATGTTCTCGGGCACTCAGAGAAAATCCAGTAAAAACCTTAATGAAATGTGTGAAAATAAATGTCGCAGCCAAAACTAATTAATGTAATTAAGGTGTTTGTTGTTCTAGATAGACGCACCTCAAAATGGCCAAGTTTAGGTTTTTGTTTTAAGTAACAGCCCGAGACAGGTTTACAAATAAAGACTGTCGAACAATACAAAGGCACATCGTACATGGTAGAAGAAAACAAGGTATCACCATCAATAAGTCCTAGCGGCAAGTCTCCTAGCCTAGTCGGTAGTGACCCTGCTTATGAAGCAGGAGGTCCCGGGTTCGAATCCTGGTCAGGGCATTTGTGTTTATCATGGGTTCCTGAGTTATGGATGTTTTCTATGTATTTAAGTATTAGATATATTTATATACAGGGTGATTCATGAGACGTGAGCAGGAACAACCCTACACACTTAGTTAACGATAATGAATCGGCCGCCATCATGTTTAAATGAAACAATAACGCCTTTCAATTTTTTTTTACCTTTTTGTGTCGTAGAAATTTTGTTCCCTGTAATCATGGTCACCCTACATAAACAAATCCATAAAGATCAAAACCTCTTTAACAATCATGACAGCACTTTGATTATGAAAAATAATTGTCAAATTAAGTGAGATACGATGTTTCCAAAGTAACCAGACATCAATTTGACAGAATATTCTCTTGTTTTTCTGTGATATGTGTAACATCAGTACGCGACGGAGTATTCTAATTGAAGAGTGACCATGCGTGTCGTAACTAATTTTAAACTTTTTATTTTTACTTAAAATTTTTTTTTTGCTCTTATCACACTAATACTGATATCAAACAATAGCTTATTATTAACTGAATCCGTAGTGTTAAGCCTGCTCACGTCTCATGAATCATCCTGTATATCGTCGCCTACTACCCACAACACAAGCTTTATTATAGTAAACCGAGGAGCTACGTTGATTTGTGTAAGATTGTCCCATAATATTTATTTATTATTATTATATTATTTTATTTAAACTTTATTGCACAAAATACACAAGTGTATGTACAAATGGCGGACTTAATGCTAAATGGCATTCTCTACCAGTCAACCATTGGGCCAAACAGAGACACGTAAAAAAGGTGCGAGGAGAACATTAAACTGATTGATTATTTAAAAAAAAAAAAGAAGACTTATGAGCTACACATATTTATATTAACTATACATAGATTTACATACACATATAAATAAATAATATACATATATAAATATATAATATAATATATACTACATACAATAGTTATATTGATGGTTACTGATCTGATTCTTGTTGCAGCAGATGCTTACGTAACATCCGCTTAAAAGTGTATTTGCTTGGGGCTTGTCGCATGTTGAGAGGAAGTGAATTCCAGATTCGAGCAGCCTGAACGGCGAAGGAATTAGTCATGAATCCAGTGCTATGGGAGGGTACCAATAGTTTAAGAATACGGGAAGTACGAAGTTCACAACCTGTGCGGGGGGAATCGAAGACAAATTTACTTTTAAGATATCCAGGAGAAGAAGGCTCAAACAGGGTTCCGAAGAGTGTGCACAGCAGCCTGAAGGATCGACGACGACGAATTGAGAGCCAATTGAGTTTACGGCGGTAAAAGGAAACACGATCGTACTTACGAAGACCGAAAATAAACCTTATACCATTGTTGAGGAGACGTTCAAGTTTATTTAGCGATTCCTGTGTAATATTGGTGGTGCACACATCACCGTAATCTAATACTGGCAACACCAAGGCCTGAATAAGCATCTTCTTGGTGGCAACTGGTAAAAAGTTTTTTAATTTATAGAGAGCTCTAAGCGTTCCGGTGACTTTACGACTAATTTCCGATAGTTGAGCATTCCAGGAGACGTTAGAATCAAAGATTAGTCCGAGATTCTTAACTTTATTGCTTAAGGGAATAACAGCATCCTCAAATATAATCGGATCAATGTTGACTGCATTCAGCTTCGAAAGTTGCCACTGGCTGCCCATGACTATGGCTTGGCATTTTGCCGGGTTGACACACATGCCAAAGCTAGCAGACCATTCAGCAATGTGATCTAAGTCCGCATTAATTGAGGAAATGGCTGTATTAATATTTTCGCTGTCAGCTTGAGCGTACAACTGCAGATCGTCCGCGTACAAATGGTAAGAACTACGAATGTTAGCGGCGATAAAGTTTATAAAGATTGAAAACAGAAACGGGGAAAGAATGCCACCTTGCGGTACTCCAGTTATTTATTTATTTAAGTCATAGACACCACTTTGATTTTCAAACTTTAAATTATGGGGTAATTTTAGTAATTTATTCATTAATTCATATTGCATTGTAATGTACATAATAAGGTGTTATAATTTTAAAACAGTTCATGACACACATACACCCATCCGTCCATTTTAAATTAGTGGATTGTAGTGTATACTAGATATAATTATGTACTTAGCTCATGGGATATATATATATGAACCATTTCCTCATGTATTGATGCCAGTAACAAAGTATCACTTAAGCTGAATACTCGTTTCCACTCAACTCCGAACCCTCACCGTACATGGCGACCCGGCCATATACGGTGTCGCGCGTGCGGTCAGTCACCGGGTGATATTGGGTGATTGTTGCTTAGTGGATTCTGCATAGTCTGCAATTCTGGTGAACCTGAACCTGGCCTTGCACTCTACACGGTGGCCACATCCACTAAGTTAGTTAAAAATACCCCAAAACCTTAAGTTTGAAAATCAAAGTGGTCTGTCACGTAGTTATGGCGATACCTTGTTTTTTTCTACCATCACATCGCCTGGCAGGGTCGCCATGTAGTGTTGGGCGTTAAATACTGGTTTTCTTGTAGTAAGAGTATAATTTGATATATGATGCATGTTAGTGAACATATGAAGGATAAACGTGACAGTGTGCGTGTCGTACACATGGCCACACTACATCTCATGTCATACAATCACGCGCAATATGGTATCCCAAACATGTGTACATACATAATATTTATCTATGTAGAATGGTATAAGGTTAAAGTCCGAGTGCTCGTCACTGTCCCAGTATACGTCATGTTTAAACTTAAGTCATTCGCAATACAGCAGATAAAAGTGATATTTTTGAAGTAAAAACTTCTTTAGCGGCGCTGTGCACTTTTTGTGATGGGGAAAAAATTTTAAACTCGCGTCAGGGTCACGTGACCGACAGATTCGACAGGTTCAGTGTTGCCAATTTAGCACTTTTGGAGCTAAATTTAGCACTATTTAGACTGACTTAGCCCAAATTTTTTGTATTTAGCACTCAGCACTATTTTTAGCACTTTTTGGAAATTGCGATTTTATAAAAAATAATTTTCCAAAAGTTGATAAATTTTATTTGTAGTCTGTCAAACCAAAATTGTCAGTAGTAGTAGCACAGATTAATATAATAGTATTACATAAAGATGCGTATCTTCCCCATAAAATCAGTATTTGACAGAACTTTGAAATATGAACGGTGACACATGCGGTCTTCATACAATTTTGCCTTCGACTTTATAGGGTTGACAAGTCAAGTATGGAATTAGTTTGATTGCTAGACCTGCTCCAATCTGCCTCAATCTACCTAAGCTATCAGTAGTTTTAATACAAAACTAAATAAATGTCTGATATATTACCTCATTTGCCCAATTTAACTGTAATTTTAGTACAAACAAAACTACTACTATAAACTACTTAAATATTTTATATTATCTGCAAATAAACGAAGGGGATTTTGACAACCTCGAAAAGTATCCGATCACTAACCAAGGCCGTAGCTGTCACTTCGTGGAGTGGAGTTGTACACACGGACCAGTAGAGAACCGGACGTTTACTTTTGCTCTATTTCCCTAACCACAGTTGAACCTAATTACCGAGCAAAACAGTCGTTCATAGGTGACTAGAAAAAACGGTCAGATAGAGAGCATACTATAAGGGGCGGTGTCTAGGTAGATTGGGGCAGATCTAGCAATCAAACTAATCGCGTACTTGTCAACCTAGAAGTCGAAACGCAAAATTGTATGGAGACGTCATGTGTCATCGTTCATCTGTGATAATGTGATAATGCTGTCAAACATTGATTTTGTAGGAAAGTTAGCCTTCTGTACGTAGTACTATTAAATTAAATAAGATCAATCAAGCTTCGCAAGTGAAGTTCAAGTCCTTGGAAGATATAAGAAAAACGTCATCGACTTATCGCCACCAGTGTTTCGGCTTATACGGGCAACCCTCCAGCGCTCTCCTCTCGAAATCCTCCATGAAAATGTTTGCCACTACCGGTGCTATAGGAGAGCCCATTGCTACACCTTCAATTTGTAAATGGCGGGGGGCCTTTTATTTATGACCTATGTGATGGCTGGTAAAGATGTGAACCTGTTACTTATTTACCTAAACGAGGTGCATCCTAAAATAAAGTTTACCATTGAGAAGGAGGTGAATGGTACGCTACCTTTTCTTGATGTGTTGGTTCAGCGGGATCAGAGCGGAAAGCTGTCACATAAGGTACATCGAAAGGCCACACACACTGACAGATATTTGCAGGCTGGTTCTCATCATCATCCCGCACACCTGTCGGCAGTCCCGCGAGCATTGATTAACAGAGCTCTGCGGCTCTGTGATCCACAGTATTATATGTGCAAGAAGAGCTGCGGCACGTCAGACAGATGTTAGAGAGAAATGGGTACAATTGGAGACAGAGTCAGCGTGCGGCGGGTTCAATGCCTCTACGAAATCGGCACACTGTAGAGAGACTGTACACACCGGCGTATCTGCCATATATTAAGGGGGTGACGGACGAAATTGGACGCCTATTACGCCGGAGGTATAGCATTAGGACAATTTTCCGCCCCCATACTAAAATCAGGCAAATGTAACGCTCTCCAAAGGATAGTGACCCGCTAGGTAACCCAGGCGTTTACGAGATACCTTGCGACTGTGGTAAGTCCTACATAGGGGAAACCGGACGTAACTTGTGAACGAGGCTCTCGGAACATATACGGAGTGTGAAGAAAATGGATTGCAGCAACTCGGCGGTAGCAGAGCACGCTTGCGATGCAGGTGCGTCACATTTCGCTTTGATAAAGCTAGACTGCTGGTTCGTGAAAAATGCTATGTGCCACGCAAAATACGCGAGGCGATCGAGATTGGGCGTCGTCCGAATTTTAATCGAGACGGGGGCTGGGGCGTACCGCCAGCATGGAAGCCTGTAATCCATGGCAAGAACTTCAGTGTGTGCTGTGAGAGTTTAGTGGACACAGTGAGTGTGGTTTGCTTATCGTCGCTCATGTCGGATGAACCGAATGCGCTGCAAAGCACGGTGGCAGCGCCGGCGCAAGATCACCCTCAACAAGCTGTGTCAGAGCGGGCGACACGAGCTGCGCGGCGAGCGGGACGCAGGCCAGTCGGCAAGGCGTCGTGCAACAGCGCGCAATGGGCCGGTTCGAAATAGCACTCTTAGTGCTTGAAGATGGAGACCTAAGCTCTCCGAAACATGTCGCGCGAAGTGACTAAAGTGACGTGAGTGTAACCGTTATATTTTATAGTGATAGTATGTCTCACGAAAGTTTAAATTTAATAAAAATTGATATTTTTACTAAAAATAAATGTAAATAACGTAAAATTCATGAAAATTCGTAAGACGGACACGTGACCTGATCGAAAAATGGTTACAATGCCATTGAAGCCAATAGACCGCCGGCACGGCGTAGGAGAGGAAGTATTCCCCTCTCTTTCTACCGCGCGGCGAAAATGTATGCCTGCGCCTGCTGTTTCGTCCGAAATCGTAATCTTAGCACTACGAAATACAAAACTACTATTGATGCGGTATTTATTAGACATTTAAATAGGTTAGAATCAAAATTGTTCGTTTCTTATTTCAGCTACCATAAACCTATCGTATCAATTTTAGAGACTGGCGATGATGGTTCTAGTAATGATGATATTGATGATAGTGTAAGAGGCGTTGAAATTATGGATGGAAGTTGAAATTTCTGAGAGAAAATAATAATTTTTAATGTAATATAAATTGTCATGTTGGTGTTCGATAGCGCAATAAATGAATATTGTATTTTACCACATAAAATTTTTATACTGCTAATTAAAACAATTCGTGCAAAATTATTCCCTAACCATTCCAAAATATCAAAAATGCACAAAGTTAATACTCACGGGCCAATCACAAGTATATGTAGTACAAGGGAAGCACGGAGCGACGGGCGACACAGCCTCCTCGTCTCAAAGCTAGCTCACGACTGCCAGCAACGCCGTTTTCGAGTTACCAACGCACAAAATGTGGAATTATGATCAAGTTGTTTAAGAAAATTTAATCAATTTAAATATCCTACGTTGTGTTTGTAGTGTTCTGTAGAACACATTTTTTAGTTCAACAATATTTTAAATCGAATAAGCCGTTCAGTAGATATAAGCAAAATTAACCGTAAAACGACATTTCGTTACATTTAAATAACGGAGAAACTATACGTTACACGAGTTATTCAAACGTTGCAAATGTTGTACATGAAATGGTAATTAACATATATTTTTTTCGAATTTTTTGAATGACTCGTTATTGAGATATATCCCTTAGAAAGTAACAGTTTTCGGCCACATTCAGCGCCTAGCGCCTTAATTGGAAGTCTTGTCTCGTATTGAAATGGCAAAAGTGAACAGAAGGCACTCCAATCGTTTAAAAAATAAAGGTAGGTAATTGAAAAGACCTAATCCGAATGTTCAAATGTGGATGACATTTAAAAAAAATGCCAAATGCCAAGGTTTACGAAGTTAACCTCGTCTAAATTAGGATACAAATTCAGGCCTGACGTAATCGAGCGTCTATTTAGAGGTCCACTTTGGAGTTTAATTTTTAAAATGGTTGGCCGGTCTGGGTCTCAATGGTATCCAGTATTGCAATGCATTAAGAACAGAAGGTCTGTTTGCATTGATGGGAGTAACCATCACAACTCGCTGTGAGGTATATTAGGGCTTAATTATAATAAATAATAATAAAATAGGTCCTTATTAAAAAAAACACAGTATGTAAATCTATTAATTAGATATCAGGGTGCGTAGCCAATGTGCCAATCGTTAACGCTCCGTAGCGTATCGTAGTCACCTCTCTCTACCACTCTTCTATATTAATGCGACAGTGACAGTTGCGTTTCGTTCGCTACGAAGCGTTAACGATTGGCACGTTGGCTACGCACCCTGGTATTCTCAGAAAAAAAATTGATTTTATTATTTTAATTATAGTAGGCATACATTATAAACATTTATAAAATTGAACAACAGACTTACTGTAGCTAGTACTTTTGTGACAAATGCTTTCATTAGGCCCATTAGTGTTTGGAATGTTCTCGGGCACTCAGAGAAAATCCAGTAAAAACCTTAATGAAATGTGTGAAAATAAATGTCGCAGCCAAAACTAATTAATGTAATTAAGGTGTTTGTTGTTCTAGATAGACGCACCTCAAAATGGCCAAGTTTAGGTTTTTGTTTTAAGTAACAGCCCGAGACAGGTTTACAAATAAAGACTGTCGAACAATACAAAGGCACATCGTACATGGTAGAAGAAAACAAGGTATCACCATCAATAAGTCCTAGCGGCAAGTCTCCTAGCCTAGTCGGTAGTGACCCTGCTTATGAAGCAGGAGGTCCCGGGTTCGAATCCTGGTCAGGGCATTTGTGTTTATCATGGGTTCCTGAGTTATGGATGTTTTCTATGTATTTAAGTATTAGATATATTTATATACAGGGTGATTCATGAGACGTGAGCAGGAACAACCCTACACACTTAGTTAACGATAATGAATCGGCCGCCATCATGTTTAAATGAAACAATAACGCCTTTCAATTTTTTTTTACCTTTTTGTGTCGTAGAAATTTTGTTCCCTGTAATCATGGTCACCCTACATAAACAAATCCATAAAGATCAAAACCTCTTTAACAATCATGACAGCACTTTGATTATGAAAAATAATTGTCAAATTAAGTGAGATACGATGTTTCCAAAGTAACCAGACATCAATTTGACAGAATATTCTCTTGTTTTTCTGTGATATGTGTAACATCAGTACGCGACGGAGTATTCTAATTGAAGAGTGACCATGCGTGTCGTAACTAATTTTAAACTTTTTATTTTTACTTAAAATTTTTTTTTTGCTCTTATCACACTAATACTGATATCAAACAATAGCTTATTATTAACTGAATCCGTAGTGTTAAGCCTGCTCACGTCTCATGAATCATCCTGTATATCGTCGCCTACTACCCACAACACAAGCTTTATTATAGTAAACCGAGGAGCTACGTTGATTTGTGTAAGATTGTCCCATAATATTTATTTATTTATTTAAGTCATAGACACCACTTTGATTTTCAAACTTTAAATTATGGGGTAATTTTAGTAATTTATTCATTAATTCATATTGCATTGTAATGTACATAATAAGGTGTTATAATTTTAAAACAGTTCATGACACACATACACCCATCCGTCCATTTTAAATTAGTGGATTGTAGTGTATACTAGATATAATTATGTACTTAGCTCATGGGATATATATATATGAACCATTTCCTCATGTATTGATGCCAGTAACAAAGTATCACTTAAGCTGAATACTCGTTTCCACTCAACTCCGAACCCTCACCGTACATGGCGACCCGGCCATATACGGTGTCGCGCGTGCGGTCAGTCACCGGGTGATATTGGGTGATTGTTGCTTAGTGGATTCTGCATAGTCTGCAATTCTGGTGAACCTGAACCTGGCCTTGCACTCTACACGGTGGCCACATCCACTAAGTTAGTTAAAAATACCCCAAAACCTTAAGTTTGAAAATCAAAGTGGTCTGTCACGTAGTTATGGCGATACCTTGTTTTTTTCTACCATCACATCGCCTGGCAGGGTCGCCATGTAGTGTTGGGCGTTAAATACTGGTTTTCTTGTAGTAAGAGTATAATTTGATATATGATGCATGTTAGTGAACATATGAAGGATAAACGTGACAGTGTGCGTGTCGTACACATGGCCACACTACATCTCATGTCATACAATCACGCGCAATATGGTATCCCAAACATGTGTACATACATAATATTTATCTATGTAGAATGGTATAAGGTTAAAGTCCGAGTGCTCGTCACTGTCCCAGTATACGTCATGTTTAAACTTAAGTCATTCGCAATACAGCAGATAAAAGTGATATTTTTGAAGTAAAAACTTCTTTAGCGGCGCTGTGCACTTTTTGTGATGGGGAAAAAATTTTAAACTCGCGTCAGGGTCACGTGACCGACAGATTCGACAGGTTCAGTGTTGCCAATTTAGCACTTTTGGAGCTAAATTTAGCACTATTTAGACTGACTTAGCCCAAATTTTTTGTATTTAGCACTCAGCACTATTTTTAGCACTTTTTGGAAATTGCGATTTTATAAAAAATAATTTTCCAAAAGTTGATAAATTTTATTTGTAGTCTGTCAAACCAAAATTGTCAGTAGTAGTAGCACAGATTAATATAATAGTATTACATAAAGATGCGTATCTTCCCCATAAAATCAGTATTTGACAGAACTTTGAAATATGAACGGTGACACATGCGGTCTTCATACAATTTTGCCTTCGACTTTATAGGGTTGACAAGTCAAGTATGGAATTAGTTTGATTGCTAGACCTGCTCCAATCTGCCTCAATCTACCTAAGCTATCAGTAGTTTTAATACAAAACTAAATAAATGTCTGATATATTACCTCATTTGCCCAATTTAACTGTAATTTTAGTACAGTCGAGTACAAAGATATGTATACGCCTGGAAGTTACAAAATTATGTATTCATTTAAGTTAGTAGCCATGTTTGGTTACTTTAATACATGCCCAAATAATGTGACAGCACCGAGTATACGCCGAATGTTACAAATTTATGTACACACTGACACGTAAACAATGATGGGAACGTTTTAACGTATGTTTATATGACTGCAGATACTGTTACAATTTTATGTATACACGACATGAAGGATATAGATAGGTATACAAACTGCTTCCTTTTTACTTAAAGAGGCGGTTAAGCCTAGAAGTACTTCACCGTAGATAATATTATTTATGATTAATAAATGATGCATGACACATCATTATGTGTTTAACTGTCATGTGTGACACATCCTAAAAATAAAATACGGATATAAAAATTATAAAAATACCGTTTCTAAGATACACCAGTTATGGCTTACCGTATCGATGAACATATGAAACACCGTATTGTTTCGATGCGTGAAAGTGGAGTGTCTGTTACCGATATATCCGAGGAGTTAGGCATTACGGTAATTATAATTAAGAGTTCTTTTGGCATAATAATTTTTTTACGGAGATAATAAATGTAGTTTTGATTTTACCATAATTTTAATTACAGCGAAAAACTGTGTATCTCTGGATTGAGCGTTGGGCAAGTGATGGAAACGTAAAACATCGCGTTTCTAATGGACGGCATAAAAAAACTTCCGCAGCCAGCGACAGGCGTTTGATCGAGGATGTGATGGTCCGACGTTTCGTGAGCATCCCAACTTACGCTGCAGAATTGAACGTTTGTTCAAATACAATACGAAGGCGTCTACGAAGTGTCGGATTGCGTCACAGAATTCCTGCCAGGAAACCCCACCTGACTGACCGCCACAAAAGAATGAGAAGGAATTTCGTAAGAAATTTTAAGGATTTTGACTTCGAGAAAGTTATTTTTGTGGATGAAAAAACATTTACCACTAATGCGGACGGGCGTGTTTCCTTATACAGAGTCGACAAAACACGTTATGATGAAAATAATGTGCTGCCGGACCGAAGGAGCGGCCGGCTGTCTTTGGGATTTTGGGGGTGGATTTCTAGTTCTGGACCCGGAGAACTGATTGAGATCACAACGCGTTTGAATGCGAATGGGTATATAGAAATATTAAGAGACGTTTTAGTGCCGACTGTTACAAATGTGTTTGGGGATGTAACAATTTTTCTTCTACAGGACAACTCATCTGTGCACAACTCCCGGTTGGTGCAAGCTTGGATTGATGATCAACCCAATATAGAGTTAATAAAATTGAGTCCCAAATCACCAGACCTCAATGTGATCGAAAATATGTGGGCTATGATGGTCCAAAATTGGGATTCGTCTCAAGTAAAAACCATTAATAGTTTACGCGAACATGTTCATCAACTATGGGAATATTACAGAGGGACGAACTATTGTGAAAAACTAGTGAGTTCAATGAAAACTCGTCTAGAAGCCGTAGAAGCAGCCGAAGGCGGCTATACAAAATATTAGTCGAGCAAAAGATAGATACTAGTTAATAGTAGCACAAGAGCTAATTTTTATTTTTAAGAGAATAGGTCCTTTTTAGTTTTATTTCTAATATTAAAGTTACAAATTTACCATTATTAGTGATTTTATTTATTTTTATACAGTATTAAATATACTATCTTTGAGTGACCAGCAAAAGTAACTAATCATTTTTAAAAAATACCTTTTTTGTTACCAGTACGGTTCACTATGGCTCTTGACTTGTGGCAATTGAATTGTGGCAGTACTTAGTGACTTTTGCCCCTCCCTCCTCACCCATGGTCCATCTAGCACGTTCACCTGGGTGAACCACGGGCAGGTGTTTCTTCCCGTAGTATAGATACACTTAGGTTGACCAAATTCGATAACGTATTGGTGGAAGTTCACCTCTCGGCGAACTCATTTGTTTATTTTTCGTTATTGCTACTCTTTGGAGATTTTGACGTTTTATATTTTATTTAATGGACTATTTTGAACGTCTGTCAAAACGTCTCAGTTTAATTTGGGATTATAAAAATAGTCAATAATATTGTAAATTTCAGTGTCAAATTCTAAGATGAGTGCTGAAATTCCGGACTCAGTGGTGTCACTTCGGAGAACACCCGAGTGGAGTTTTTGTATATTCGGCGAGTGTCCAAACACTGAAGTATATGATGTTCCTATAATTATTAAGGCAAAACTCTTAATGAAGTTTAATTTATATATTTCTCCAGCAACAAGAGCGTGCTTATTTCATTTGGAAAAGCCTATTGATGCATGGGATGAAATAGCTGACGCCGAAGAAAATCTAATGGATTTTGATGCTGACCATACGAACGATATAGTTAATATATTTAGAAATGTATTGAATGTTCTTAATTTGACTATCTCGGCTATTGTTAATTAAATATAATATTGGAAATTAAAGTTGTTTACGTCACCACCTGGCCATAATGTGAGTTTTACCGCTCGCTACGCTTACGGTAAAACTCGCATTATGGCCAGGTGGGGACGTAAAATTGTGTACTCACCACGGGCAGTAAAAAAGAAAGCCCTCTATCGCATATTTACAACCCTCGCCTGCGGCTCGGGTCCCAAATACCTGCGATTTCGGGCTTTCTTTTTTTTACAGCCCTAGGTAAGTAATGTACTATTATTAAACCTAATTTATAATGTATAATGTAGAACATTATTAGAACTGGAATACATTAAATTTTTACTTCATAAACCGAAAATATGTTGCTCCGGTTACCTTATAACAGTCTATACAATAAACGATATCTTATGTTATCTTATAGCCCTGAAAACGTCAAGAAAACTTCACATATCGGAATGACAGACTTGGCCTATAACCGCGAACCACTTCGATCATCGAATCGTCTATTGGCATCACTCTCTTTCGCATGTGCAAGAGCGATAGAGACGGGACGATCGTTTTGTCGATTTTCGAATTTCGCGGTAGGCCCTTTGATTCGGATTTGAGTCGTGATAGCTGCTAGGGCCCGATGTAGATACATTCGGGTATTCGGCAAATAACTGTCTCTCGGAACATATACGGAGTGTGAAGAAAATGGATTGCAGCAACTCGGCGGTAGCAGAGCACGCTTGCGATGCAGGTGCGTCACATTTCGCTTTGATAAAGCTAGACTGCTGGTTCGTGAAAAATGCTATGTGCCACGCAAAATACGCGAGGCGATCGAGATTGGGCGTCGTCCGAATTTTAATCGAGACGGGGGCTGGGGCGTACCGCCAGCATGGAAGCCTGTAATCCATGGCAAGAACTTCAGTGTGTGCTGTGAGAGTTTAGTGGACACAGTGAGTGTGGTTTGCTTATCGTCGCTCATGTCGGATGAACCGAATGCGCTGCAAAGCACGGTGGCAGCGCCGGCGCAAGATCACCCTCAACAAGCTGTGTCAGAGCGGGCGACACGAGCTGCGCGGCGAGCGGGACGCAGGCCAGTCGGCAAGGCGTCGTGCAACAGCGCGCAATGGGCCGGTTCGAAATAGCACTCTTAGTGCTTGAAGATGGAGACCTAAGCTCTCCGAAACATGTCGCGCGAAGTGACTAAAGTGACGTGAGTGTAACCGTTATATTTTATAGTGATAGTATGTCTCACGAAAGTTTAAATTTAATAAAAATTGATATTTTTACTAAAAATAAATGTAAATAACATAAAATTCATGAAAATTCGTAAGACGGACACGTGACCTGATCGAAAAATGATTACAATGCCATTGAAGCCAATAGACCGCCGGCACGGCGTAGGAGAGGAAGTATTCCCCTCTCTTTCTACCGCGCGGCGAAAATGTATGCCTGCGCCTGCTGTTTCGTCCGAAATCGTAATCTTAGCACTACGAAATACAAAACTACTATTGATGCGGTATTTATTAGACATTTAAATAGGTTAGAATCAAAATTGTTCGTTTCTTATTTCAGCTACCATAAACCTATCGTATCAATTTTAGAGACTGGCGATGATGGTTCTAGTAATGATGATATTGATGATAGTGTAAGAGGCGTTGAAATTATGGATGGAAGTTGAAATTTCTGAGAGAAAATAATATTTTTTAATGTAATATAAATTGTCATGTTGGTGTTCGATAGCGCAATAAATGAATATTGTATTTTACCACATACAATTTTTATACTGCTAATTAAAACAATTCGTGCAAAATTATTCCCTAACCATTCCAAAATATCAAAAATGCACAAAGTTAATATTCAAGTTTTCACTTCTGCCGGCACTCCCGGAGTGCCACCCGTTTTTTTTTATATAACCACGGTGGCAAACAAACATACGGCCTGCCTGATGGTAAGCAGTTACCGTAGCCTATGGACGCCTGCAACCCCAGAGGATTCACATGCATGTTGCCTACCCTTTAAGAACCTACACACTCCTTTTTAGGGTTCAGTAGCCAAAATGGCAAAAACAGAACCCTTATAGTTTCGTCATGCCCGTCTGTTCATCGGTCCGTCCGTATGTCACAGCCATTTTACTCGGAAACTATAAGACGTATCTTAATAAAATTTTGACATGAGTTGTATTTTGTATGCCGCTATTTAGTTATGTAGTCAAATGGCTGAAAAAAATATTTCGCTCTATACATGTAACTAAATTCCAAACTTTTTTTTTACCAAATATCAACATGTTGCACATCAATCGGTATATAGGTCTTTAAAAATAACATTAAGGTTTCTTTAAACATTCTGTGATTAAGTAAATATTTTCAGAAATAATCGCCTCGAAAGTCAAAAAAATTGCATCCCCCCCTGTAAGTTTTGAACTGTAAGTCCAAAAAATACGAAAAATTTTGGGACGATGCGCGGTATCACATAATTTCTACGAAAATTGTTTATAACATTATCGGTTAAGCTATTTTTGAGTTATTTACAAAAAACTTCTTCAATATCCATCACTTCCATCAGATACGATCTTTTGGCATTAGTTTGGTTATTAGTCCATTGAAGCTTCGGAACCCTCCATTATGCGTGGTCCGACACGCACTTGGCCGGTTTTTTGAAGAACCTCATACTGTAGCCTCTATTATGTTGTACCAAATTATAATTATCTCGCATTTTCACTCCAGTAATATTTTTCTTTTGACAGATGCAATTGAGTTTCGCATTACCTATGTTAAAGTAACGTTAATGAGATCATCAACGAAGCAGGTGGGGGATTTCTTTAGAAACGTATTAATCAAGGGATTTCGTGAATGTCTTTTCATTTGTAAGATTCCCTAGAGGGCTCCGACCCTTTCTATCTATGAGAAGGAAGAAAAGTGACGTAAGATGCGACCTTCTGGAATGTTTACGAAATTAAAATGTTTTTGGGTTTCAGTGAATTGGGTTTCTGTCTTGCTCAATTAGAAATTAATGTAAAACTTGGTTTGGAATCCGTATGTGATTAGTATGCAATCGACCACGACGTTTGTCCATCTATCTACATACATACATTTAAATGAATGAGATTGCATAAACGAAACCGAGTGGCTTACCAATTTTTAGGATACTGGAGACAAAACGCTTGAAAGCCACGTATTCATTAACTACCTAAACATTTTCGTAATGTATTTAATTTTCTGGTAAAATTATTTACAAACACTGTTTATAAATAAATTTATTTATTGTGAATACGTGGCTTTGCATTTGATTTGTTTTTATGCAAACATAACATAATTAGTACCTACAAGGTGTAAAAAAAATGCTGGAGATCCGATTAAGGGCGTATTCTAATTATAAAAAATAAAGAAAAAATTGACGCGAAAAAAAAATGGTTCTAAAATTTATTTCTCCGACTTTCTCATTCGCGATACCAATTATGGCCTTAAACGGATCACTTCCATTTTTGTTACATCCTGTATAAGAACAACTTTATAAATCTATTCATATGTACCGTCACGGACTTTCATTGTTGAGCCATTGTTCATTGTTCTATGAAATGTCCAATATAAAGTGAACCCTAAGCCTTAACAATTAAAGTCCGCCGTGACCGTACTTATTTTGACTTATTTTGACCGTACTTATTTGGGGATCAATGTTACTCTGCGTCCGTAGGAAACACCTTAGATAACCCTACACGTGATACCTGGGTGGTGCTAAAAGAGTAACAAACTTGGCAGCTGCACTGTCCCATCTGGACCTCGCAGCACTCCCTGGATTTTCTTTATCATCTGCTTTCCCACTACTACTACCCCAGGGAAGAAATGCCAATATACATCCAGTGACTTGTAGCCATACGATAAATAAATAAAATAAACCGTACATATTATAATTTCAAACTATCTTACCTCTGCCACGGACATGATAAGAAACTGCGGCAACAGCCACATCATAGAGATTGAGTTTGGCTCCGTTATCACTATCACATTAGATTTCTGGAAAATAAAATATCAATACATAAAGGTACATCCGAAATCTGGTACTAATTGATGTAAAAACAATAGGATTCGCCGCTCGCTAACACCTATAAAAACCTAACTCGTTGGACCAAACCTAGTACTAAACTTGCCCCACTTTATCCATAACTATCTCATATTATAAATGCGAAAGTCAATGGGGATCAATGTTACTCTGCGTCCGTAGGAAACACCTTAGACAACCCTACACGTGATCCCTGGCTGGTGCTAAAAGAGTAACAAACTTGGCAGCTGCACTGTCCCATCTGGACCTCGCAGCACTCACTGGATTTTCTTCATCATCTGCTTTCCCACTACTACTACCCCAGGGAAGAAATGCCTATCTATATCTAGTGACATGTAGCCATACGATAAATAAAATGCGAAAGTGTGTCTGTCTGGTACCTTAAACCGATAAGCCGATAAAGATGAAATTCAGTCAGAAGATATTTTGAGTTCCGGGGAAGGACAAAGGATAGTTTTTATACCAGAAATCATCCCTTAACCTTTTGAACGCTTTCTCTCTCGCGTCAAGACGTGGCCTACACGCCAATATCTCGACTAGTGAATAACGAATATAAACCTTATCTGTCAGCAGGACAATTGCTTTGACAGCGTCCGCCATTGCCACTTTAGTGGTCGTTGGCGTGGCAGGCACGAAAGCACACGACCGATTTAGTGGCTCTTGGCGTTCAAAAGGTTAAGGGGGGTGAAAAAGGGGGTGGAAGTTTGTATGGGGAATCTATAACCGTTGAACTGATTTAGAAGAAATTTGGTAAGAAGATAGTTTGATTTATGGGGAAGGATATAATAACACTTTTTATTCCAGCAATTACAAATTCCACGCAGACGAAGCGGAGAAAAGCTAATTGTAACACTTGTAACATAAACACTTACATATTCATCACCATCTCCATCAATAACCACTGTGTACACTCCACCCATTTGCATTTCAACATGCCTCGCCACCACTTCATCTCCCACCCAAACAGAATACGTGGAAGCGAACACCTCTATTTGTGCTGACACCCCCACACTTATTTGTGTTTCAATCTCGTTCCTTCTTTCATTATAAAACGTTATGTCCGAAGCGTTAAGTCGGTGCGATACTAGGAATCTGGAAAGATAAATAAATAAATATAGGACAATCTTACACAAACCGACTTAGTCCCACAGTAAGCTCAATAAGGCTTGTGTTGTGGGTACTATACAACGATATATATATATTAGATAGATATAGATAAATACTTAAGGCTCCTTATTCCCTAAAAGGTCGAAAAACTCTATTAATGAAAAAAGCCGCATAAAATGCTATTTATAAGATAGTTTGAAGTATTAGTAATACAAAAATATAATTTTGAACCATGTTTATTATTATTAAGTACCCAAAAATACGATTCTTACAAAAAGTGTCATGTGAAGTGTGATTTAAGTGTCATTTTTAAAAATTCATAGTAATTTGAAATTTACTGCTATAGTAATGTTTTTAGGGTTCCGTACCTCGAAAGGAAAAAACGGAACCCTTATAGGATCACTTTGTTGTCCGTCTGTCTGTCTGTCTGTCTGTCTGTCTGTCTGTCTGTCTGTCTGTCTGTCAAGACCATTTTTCTCAGGAACGCGTGGAGGTATCAAGCTGAAATTTATATCAAATACTCAGGTCTATTGTCCCTTGGAGCTGTGAAAAAATCAAACTTAAAAGCCAACGCAATCAAAAGATACAGTCGTTTATGCTGCAAATATTAGAGTTTTTCGGCACTCGCAAAACCTACGGGGTACTTCCCGTGAACTCAGAAACTTGAAATTTTGCACGAAGCAACGTCATATAGCATAGACAACGGAAAAATTACAAAAAGTAGAAATTTTTAGTAAAATCATACAAAAAAATATTTTTTTAAATTTTAAACTTACTACCTTTTTCCTCGTAAACGTGTGGAGGTAATAAATTGAAATTCATGTCAAATACTCAGGGCTATAGGACCTTTCAGATGTAGCAAAACCAAACTTTTATGTCAACGCCATCAAAAGAAATAGCAATTTAAGTTGCATATTTTGAAACTGAGTACTTGCAAGAAACTCAAAACCTAAAGGGTACTTCCCGTAAACTCAGAAACTTGAAACTTGGCACGAAGAAATGTCATATAGCACAGACAAAGGAAAAATTACGAAAAGTAGACATTTTTAGTAAAATCATACAATAAATATTTTTTTAAATTTTAAACTTACTACCTTTTTCCTCGTAAACGCGTAGAGGTATTAAATTGAAATTCATGTCAAATACTCAGGGCTATAGGACTTTTCAGATGTAGCAAAACCAAACTTTTATGTCAACGCAATCAAAAGAAATAGCAATTTAAGTTGCATATTTTGAAACTGAGTACTTGCAAGAAACTCAAAACCTAAAGGGTACTTCCCGTAAACTCAGAAACTTGAAACTTGGCACGAAGAAATGTCATATAGCACAGACAAAGGAAAAATTACGAAAAGTAGACATTTTTAGTAAAATCATACAAAAAATATTTTTTTAAATTTTAAACTTACTACCTTTTTCCTCGTAAACGCGTAGAGGTATTAAATTGAAATTCATATCAAATACTCAGGTCTATAATACCTTTCAGCTGTAGCAAAATCAAACTTCTACGTCAACTTTTACTTATATACCTACAGGTTTGTACGGAACCCTCGGTGCGCGAGTCCGACTCGCACTTGGCCGGTTTTTTTTATATCGTGATAGAAATATAGTTTAACTTTGCAATGGTAATATTTTTAGGGCAAAATATTCATAGGGTTTTCGTGGAAAAAATGAAATGTAACCGTGTTTTCATCAAAAGACTGGCATATAATCAGAAGGTATTTTGTCGATTATCCAAGATGAATCTTCGATTTTTATTTCCATGGCCGTCTCATACATGATATACTCAATTGAATTTAATTCAAATTGAATAAGAAGTTTTACCCTTTTTTGCGTAATCTGAAAATGAACGGTACACCTAACTGGAAAATCCGGAAAGGCCTTCCAAGACAACCAATTTTTTTCATATTTCACTCGTTAAAATGTAATATTTGCTCCGATGGCCGTCTAGATAAAGAAATGAACTATTATGTGCATCAATAGTTGATTTAAAAAAACTTAGTATTTTCGCCATAGCCTTCGAAGAAAATGAAGCATTTCGTGAAATTCGCGCGTTTTGGGAATAAGGCCTCTTCATAGAAAACATCCATAACTCAGGTACAAATATCTGTGATAAACACACAAATAAATGCCCTTACCAGGATTGGAACCTGGGACCTCTTGCTTCGTAGGCAGGGTCACTATCGACTGGGCTAGGAGGTCGTCATAAATATGGAATGGTAATGCTCAACACCTTGTTCAATCGACTACAAGGAGATTTAGCCACTTTTCACCTTATTATGTTGTAATAAGGTCCAACAGGAAACGAATTAAATTGACTTTTACTATAATGAGTCAACTAATCTTTATTAAACATCAAAATACTTGTTAACTACTAAGATTTCTATCTAGCACAGTATAAAGAAGGTGGTGCTCACCTCTGAATAAGAAAAAATATGCTGGCAACTCGTAGGTATCTTCATTAATGAGTTCTATAATAGACGGAGAGCTGGCCACGTCAGATATGACACAATAATGAGAGCAACGAAACTCCTCTTTTTAGTTTGCTCTACTATACTTCTGGATACGTCAGTCAAAGAATGCAAACCACTTCAAGAATATAAATCTTAAAGTTCTGGATTTGATGCAATGTCATGAGATATTACATAAATAATCAGATTATATCATTGCCGAAAGTTTTTGTTGGGGGGAAGTAGTGATAAAGGACGTAATTCATAGTTTTGCGCCTACTGTTTTTATTTCCGCAATAATACGCAATGTTTTTTGTTCTAATGTTAAAATGTCCTGTCCTCTATAACTGAGACAACTTCGGCAGTTTTTTCTTACTATTTTACCCAGTAAAAGATGCCAGATACCTGGATCTACCAATAACGATTGTATAGCAATCTAACTAGACGGGTTTTGTTGCTCTTATTATTGTGTCATATCTGACGTGGCTAGCTTTTATTCCATAAGTTGTCTCACAAAAGTCATATACAATCTCGTGTCTGAGTAGTAAGTACTCAAAGGTCAACGATCACGTTACAATAGAACTTTGAAATCTCAAAGTCCATTTATTGGTTAAAATATTTATTTTTAGACGTTACGTTATTTATATGAATGGACCTTACAGTCAGGCGGGACGTATGCTTGTTTTACTAACAACATAGTATAAGGGAAAATCTACAGGAATTTGTACGGAACTAACAAAAACTTTGAGCAATCGGTTTATCATTTAAATATCTAACGTTAAAGTCAAGTAAAATAAAGTGAATGTTCTTCTCAATCGCAATTGGCGTTGCAATACCATATTAGTTATTCTGTGGCAATACCAGGGGGGTTTCACTACGCAGTTTAGGTACATTTGGCCGGCGCGCCTCCCGGGGAGTCGTATAGCAGTGGGCTGCCGCTCGGCTCGCACGATAGTCGTGTCACGTGGCGCTCGCGCAAAATTTAAAATACACAATGGCTTCGAAACCTATTTCGATCTAATCCGTATAAAATATGTATTTACGGATGTCTGAATAAACGGAAGAACAAGGAAGCGGAAGTAACATTTTTAAATTCCGGACGATATTGAAAGGTCCCAAAGTCCTTACTTAGTAATAGTTAAAATAAACATCCTTAATTTATTGAATATCGGTTGCCCAGAAATAATATTAGGAACTGACCGACATATTTTCAAAGGAATACGGCTGTGGCATACCTACTTCCGTGAGAATCAGACATAATCTCTATAAAAAAATCTATCTCCGGATAAAAATTTCGTGTTTACATAATCAACGTTTGTAATTCCTACATATTTATCTAACAATAATAAATCAGTAGGTATAGGTACAAAAACTTGTCAAGTGCCAACCCCGTGCCGATGCTCACAGCTCGGTCATAAAACTGCGGCACGCAAAGAAGATTCACGGTTCGTGCGCGGTTATAAGTTTCAATTTTGCTTGCAGGCGGCGAGTATAGGTATAATTTTATACCTAAATCTGACTTTTGTTAAGGAGTGAATTTTCTGTACGGTAGTACTATTAGTTATTCTGTGGCAATACGCCAGTTTTCTTCGACAATTCTTTTCTGGATTTATTCTATTTCATTGACTGGAAAGTGCATTTTTCACGATAATTGGAAGCTTTGAGAGGTTTCGTTTTATAGCTGTAACGGTGATATATTGTGTAGTTCTGAAGTTTTGTTATAACAGCAACCTTTGTAAATACAAACTTGCCTTTAACGTCGACTAAATAGTCGACGTTAAAGGCAGGATACAAGTTTCATTTTATTGCAAAGGAATAAGCAGCAAAAAATTTAGCAATAAGTATGTTTGATGTACACCACATTTTTGTTGAGTATATCTTCGGGTATTTGACACGTGTAATCACGGAACTAAAGGAGTCAAAAGAAACGCTTTTCAACCGACTTCAAGATTTCGAAGGAGGAGGTTATCAATTCGTCGGGATCTTTATTTTTTTGCTATTTTTTTTTAATGTATGTTCACCGATTATTCCAAGACGGCTGGACCGATACTTTTTTTGTTTGAAAGAGTATGCTTCACAGTTGGTCTCATTGTAACCAGGTCAGGATCTGATGATGGGATCCTGGAGAAATCGAGGGAACTCTTCAACAGGCACACCTATAGTGATTTGAGTATTTTTTACAGCAGCTCGAGCATTTGCTGTTAGAAAGGTGGATGCTAAGTGAAGTCGGTTCTTTTTTGTTTAAAATATTGTATATTTGTACTATTTTCTTTTATATTATAAATGTGCAAGTGTAGATACGTATGTTGTATGGATATTTAATCCCTTAGTTTTACCCTAGTTGAATAAAAGCGATGTTTATGATGCCACAGCATTTGGCCTTATTTGGACAAATAATACCCATGGTGTGTAGGCGCGGTATTACTCTGGGCCCAACCCCAAATAACAAAAAAAATCCCTCCCGTTGACATCAGATCTGATCGGCCAAATCAAAGATAAGACAAGATAAGATAATGAAATAATAGAGACGTAAAGTCCTGCTCCGAGTTTAAAGCGTGTATGTAGATAGCGGGGCCGTACAATCGAGGAAAGCTTTTTTTTAACCGTACATATTTTTTTATTCAATATATCTTTGGGCCAAATGAATAGCCGTAGAGCTGGCCACGTCAGATATGACAACAATGAGAGCAACGAAACCCCAGTCAGTTTGCTATACTGCTGGACATCTGGCAGCTGTAAAGTGGTGGTCAAAGAATGCAAATCACTTCAAGACTACAAATCCTAGAGTTCAGGGTTTGATGCAATATTATGAGAAATTATATAAATAATTATATTATATCATTGCCAAAAGTTTCTGTTGGGGATAGTAGTGCCAAACGACGTATAATGTAATTCATAGTTTGTCGCCTACTGTTTTTGTTTCCGTAATAATACACAATGTTTTTTGTTCTATTGTTAAAAAATAGGCCCTGTCCTTTATAACTGAGATACTAACTTTGAATACGAACGTTAGAACTTAGGCAGTTTTTACCAATTTCGGTATTATTATTTCCAATTCAACAATTTTGCTAGTCGGTCTCTCTGACCCCCACCCATTAAAAGCTGCCCATTAAAAGATGCCCGGATCTAGCAATAAGGATAGTATAGCAATATAAAACTTGTGTTACAGCTGTAAATATTATTAACATAAGTCCTTTTTTCGCACATAAAAACATCTAATCACAAAAATAGTTTAAAATTGGCAAATTAAAAATACGTATCCTTTTTATTTTTATGGACGGTTTCTTAAACTCTACAGAAAATTACAGTGTTTTCAAAACATTTTGCTTCAATGCCTTTTTGTTTCATATACCAAATCCTTAAGCTTCGCAATATTTAATAATTGAGATTAAATGAAAGCAAAATACATAAGAGGGTGCGACAGATGTCAGCCGTCAATTCATTGAGCCATTAAACAGACAATGACAAATATTGCTTGAGGCTATTTGTATTAAGACGCTGACAATAACCTTTGACCTTGAACGCACCATTCTCGCTGTTTGCACAAAAACGGCGATATACCTCACTGCAGAAATAAAGGTTACGTCTGTCATTCGTATTGACAGCTTTGATAGATTATTTTTTTATTTTCCTCATTCACATGGTGAGAAAGTATATAATATATATATATATAGTCTGGTACTGTCAGTAGAATAAAAACTCTATAGTCATCTCTGTTCAGTGTTAAGAATCTCTCTTCATTAACAGGTGTCCCAGACAAACTCTAAATACATCGGAAATAAATAATACTTACTTGTCTTGCATTTTTTCGCGTCATGTAGGACATCTGATCTAATAACTGTTAAAGTGACATCTATAGTTACGTATATTCATCATCATATATTTAAGCGCTAAGCTATTGTCGGTGGAGCGATTTCCATGCCTGTCTATCATTTGCCTTCACGTTAATAGCTTGATACGACACGACGTTTATTTGTTTCTTTTAGTTACCTATAATAATGCATGAATAAAAAAAGTGTCAAACATCTATAGTTTGGCGGTCTGTGTTACTTCAAGCATTGACAGAGATAATCATACTGTATCTTGCTCACGCTAGTACCCTCACCACTAAAAACCGGATGAATATAGCTTATTACTTCTACTGTTACTGCACTTTTTGGTTAGCCAGACTATATATTTATATCAGTACTGATTAATTTCATCAAATAAAATTTATTACTTACAGCACCATTAAAATAAAGTTAATGTCAAGGTCATTAGCAATTATTAGCGCCTTAACCCGATATCAAAATATTTTACAGCACCGAATATTGGCGACAAGGAAATTCAATATGTATAGAGCCAATCGTAGATTAGCGCCGCCATCCCGACCGTTTCCGGTCCCACAATGGCGGCACTTCCGGCCGATTTCGTACAGAATTCACGGTCTTATTTCCGGTAGAATTAATAACAATTGGATTTTAGAAACCGATGTTAAGATAAGTACGTTATTTTAGGTATTAGGTTTAGGTATTAGAAGGTATACAGGGCGATTTCTGGGTCGTGATTCAGAACCACTTTTTCGGACTCAGTAACTGTTCAACATTAACGTACAGTAGTATTTTCTCAAAACAAAATTAATTGATTTTTTCTTATTTTTAATTAAATTTAATCTTATATTAATTAAATCATGGTCACCCTATGACTTTTGACATACGCTGTATGGGAAACGACAAGACGTCACATCGAGTAGGGTTACCAAATCGTATGAAAACATGTCTTTTTCTACTTATCATCTGAAAATAATTATCAATATTGGTTACAAATATTTATAACGGGTTACTCACATAATTTAAGTAAATTTTTGAGCAAAAATCGAATAAAATTACGTGAGTAACCCGTTATAAATATTTGTAATATGTTAGAGTCTCACGAAAGTTTTATAGTTAAAATCAATATATTGGTGACAAAAATAATGACCACATCATTAGGTTCATCTTTAAGTTATGTATCATGCCTTGTTCTCTTGCTCCACGACCCCGAAATCACCCTGTATAGATGAAAAGGATTTTCGCTTTGAAGTTTTTAAATGTTTTGTTGTCACAATTTTTGATAATGTCATTCATAAAATTTGACGCCAAGTTCCTACGGCAACACTTTATGGTTGATAATGGATCAATTAAATTGTTTCACAGCGGTGACGTAATCAATTTTACCTAAGTACATAGAAAAAAGAAAATATTTTTGCACTAAATTATTTTAAAATCCTTAAAATACCGATTAAAAGGATTCCTCCTTTTATTCTATTTTTTTTGTAAGAGACCTGTCGTCCAAGCCGGTCAACCCTCTCTACATCTAAATATATAAAAGAAGAAACTGACTGACTGACTGACTGACTGACTGATTGACTGACTGACTGACATATCAACGCACAGCCCAAACCGCTGGTTCTATAGATTCCAAATTTGGCACGTAGGTTCCTTATAAGGTCTAGGGATGCACTAAGAAAGGATTTTTCAAAATTCACCCCCTAAGGGGGTAAAATGGGGGTCCAAAGTTTGTATGGCGAATCAAGATTTGTTAGACTATTTTATTCGAAACTTCACAGGAGTATTCCTAACGATAAATGAGTAAACACGTGTTTCAGGTTTTTTGAAAATTAAACCCCTAAAAGGGGCAAATGTGGTCACAAAGTCTGAAAACCAACATGGGTATCGTATCCTTTTTGAGTACTTATAGTACGCGGGCGAAGCCGCGGGAAAAGGCTAGTAACCAATATTGATTTTTTCGTAATTTTTTTTTTTAAGTTTTACGTAATTAGAATTCGATACCAGTTATGCCCTTAAACGGAACATTAGCATTTTTGTTACACCCTGTATTTGTAATAAAATCACCTGCAATCAATCAAACTTCCTCACTTATTTGTAGGGACATAGGAGCGTGTCACATATTTCTGTTGCCTTAGTTGAAAAAGTTACTAATTGCAGGCGACTGTACGTATAAACAAATAAATACTGAAAGTTTAGAGCATTACTTAACTTACCTAACGAACGGCAATCCTGATTTACTCTTATCTACATTATCGAGAAATCCATACGCTTCGTTCCCGTCCAAGAAATACGAGTTCGCTTTGTTCTCCTTTAAAACAAAATCTTTCTCGATATTAATACCGTCTAGAAACTCTTCGCTACATCGTCCTTTGAAATTTAACGTAATGTTCTCTGTTCCGTGAGTTACGAAATCTTTATTGACGTAATACTGATGTGATGGTATAGAGTATGAAATGGTGTGACCGGAGATATTGATAGGACAGGGATTTCCGTTGAATATCCGTAGTTGGGCTAGGCCGGGAGTTGGCAGCTGTGGATATGTCGTCTGTAAAGGAAATTGTATGTCAGTTTATAGGTGTTTGGTATGAAAACTGACCATCAGGATGTTTATACTGCCTCTTAGAATAGGTAAACCTGGAAATAAATACTGATAATCCAAGTAAAGCCAACAATGTCCTTTCGGATAAAATTCTTACATTCGGTTTTTGTAATAGCGAAAGAGATGGAAATAATTAATTTTTGATTTATAGAACATGGCTTCTTGTAATTATGTGTACCTACTGTCTTTTATTCAAATATACCTAGTTTACTCAGACACGATAATCGTTGAGCTCAAGATGGCGACGATTGACTTCAGAATAGTATTTGTTTTTTGCTCATTTACGTAGTTCAGTGTGTAATATTGATAGCTTATTGTGCGGTCATCTAACGAACAATTGAGCAGCTAATGAAATATTAGATTCAAAACTTTCTTCTCTCTCTCTTTCTTTAATTGAACAAACGGTTATCAACAGTTGTTTCATTAAATGATACAGAACTATAATTGATTTGCGCGGCTTATGCTCAAAAAAATAAACAACATAATTACATGTTAATAAGATTATTATTGAAAATAGATGTCATATACTTCAGAAAAAGTGACCAAACCCTCCGGTGTCCGAGGCCAGATTTGAACTGCCAAAGCCGCGAAAGCTGAAGACGCCAGTTCAAATCTGGCCTCGGACACCGGAGGGTTTGGTCACTTTTTCTGAAGTATATGACATCTATTTTCAGTTTACCTATATACTATATAGTAGTGTAACTACTTAAAAATTGCAAAAAAAAAAAATATTGAACAAAGTAATTTGATCTGCTTCAAGATTCAAGATTATTATTGTTTTAAAAGTAATAAAACATAGATACCCCAAAAAAAATGAGTATGTTTACCCATAAAATATACCGAATCAAAAAATATAAAGTTACACAGCATCCATAAAATTGTAAAAAGCCTTGGAAATGTTGAGCGTATTTGCAACTTTGGAAACTGAAACCGCTAGTCTGTGTACTTTTGAACGCAAACCGCTCCAATTGTCTACGAATTCTTTACTATTTGGAATATGTTTCTCAACTTTCAGCAAAACCATTCAAAATTTGAAATTACATTCGAATACGAAAATCTGCGCGAAGTTTCTTGAGGCTTGTAACAAAATTCTACAGTATTGCTTTCAAATAACAGGCTGAAGTTTCGTTGTTCTACACTGTTCAAATCTGCTGGGGCCGTATTCTAACTTTAACAGACGTTAAACATGGTGCTGGATTCTAATTTTAAAATACATTACCATACAATAACAACACAACCTATTTCAAACATAACTCCAACACACAACAAATAATCAACCAATATTGAAATTGTATTGGAGTTGCGTTGGAATATTTCTCAAGCAAATTCTGATATTTCTGATTCAGATGTTTATGCCGTAGCTGTATTGCGTTGTTAATGTATTGGAGTTGTAATGTAGTTGGATCGTGTTTATACGTGTTATAAATTTAGAATACGTCCCCTGATCCTACTTCATTACAACTCCAATGCATTAACTACGTAATACAGCTAACACCTAAATGTTTGAGTCAGAAATATCAGTGTTAGCTTGTAAATTATTCCAAAACAATTTCAATACAACTTCAATATTGGTTGATTATTTGTTGTGTGTTGGAGTTATGTTTGAAATAGATTGTATTTTTAATGTATTGTTTATGTATTTTAAAATTAGACAGGTCTACAATTTTCTTCTATGTCTATGTCTCAATTAATCTGATGAGGATATTTTGTGATTGTTTGTGGACACAAGTAAATCAAGATAGGGCAGATGTCGCGGTTGTGGTCACTGAGCCGGTTTTGGGCATTTTCAACTTAATTAAGGTATAGACAAATTTACAATTCTATATGGTTTATAGTTAATATAAGAGTAGCTTATAGCAGCACAGATAGCACTGTCATCTGTCATGTATCAGTTGTCATTCAGTTGTCAGGAGCTATGAATAAAAGTGGCCAAAACTGGCTCCTGAGCCCCTTTTTGACATTTCATGAAAAAAAAAATAGATCTAATGCCATAATCTTAACTGCGGTGATTTATATAAATATCCATCCATACTAATATTATAAATGGGAAAGTGTATGTGTGTGTTTGTTTGTTTGTTTGTCCGTCTTTCACGGCAAACCGGGGCGACGAATTGACGTGATTTTTTAAGTGGAGATAGTTGAAGGGATGGAGAGTGACACAGGCTACTTTTTGTCTCTTTCTAACCCCCCACTTCCCTTAAATGGGGGGTGGAGGTTTGTATGGTTTGTTACCCCGAATTTAACGCGAGCGAAGCCGCGGGCAAAAGCTAGTAGTAATATATTTTTAATGACTCAGTATATAAAGAGTGTGATAATTCCTTATTGACAGAAAATTACGGACGTCTGAATAGACAAACTCTCCTTAAAGTGGCCAAAACCGGGGCATCTGCCCTACTTAATATAATCCTAAGATTATATACCTTTCGACCAGACCATTTTCAAAGTTGGTTTTTAATGATGGCTTACACTGCCAAGGCACTTTGCCAACATTTTCAAAGTGATTGATATGGTCAGTTTGACACGTACCTTGAGATAAATCTCTACAAGGCCGGATACTATGAAGGAGACGCCAGCCAAGAAGCCGCCCAGCGTCAACTTGTGTAGAGGGTTTATTAGGAGATTACGTCGCTCCAGAAATGGGTACACGTACTGCAATGGAAAAAGATTAGGTAAACAATACGGGCACCCTATCATATCACCCCAAATATGTAATAAATATCCAATTTTACTTGAGGAAAATAAAATAAAAATTGGAACTCTTAAGGCAAAGTTCAAAGAAATATTGCTAAATAAGTACTCTGTAATAAGTAAATAAGTGTCTGTACATAGTCATAGATTCTAAAACTAGTATTCCAAAACTTGTATAGGGCGCTCCGCCAACAAACTGTTCTACAGTTTGGCGAAATTATGCATTTATATTATGTATGTATATGTTTTTCTTGGTAAAAAAATATCTTGGTATATATATATATATATATATATTTCATTTTATTTACTTATACAATATAATAGAAAATGACTGACACAATAAGATAACTAAGTATGGCAATATTCAAAACAATATTTACAAAATAACAATAAACAAAAGCAAAACAAATATGTATAGTAAAAACAACGATCTCTCACAAAAGGAGGCCAAAACATATGTGACACGTTCTCATGGCTACATAAGTAGGATTAAATAAGATTGTGTGAAATATTTTTTGCGTCTTTCGTGGAAAAATAAAATTGAAATTCTAAGCAGGCGAGTGGTTCACAATGACCTTGTCAAACTTTGGTTTTTTAGACAATAAGAGCACGGGAATTTTACTTTGCTTCGTATGCTACGTACTAGACATAATTATAAAATTTGTAATATTTATAACGGGTTACTCACGTAATTTAGGTACATTCTAAAGCAAAAATCGACCTAAATGACACAAGTAATCCCTTAAAATATTTACAATATGTTAAGAGTCTCACAAGAGTTATAGTTTGAGTTAAATAACAAGAAATCAGCTCACCTTGTAAGCAAGCGGGATCAAGATGACTATAGAGATGGGGCCGATGACCTGCAGTTGGTCTGGCTTGATAGTGATAAAACCGATCTTGCCTGATGCTTTGGTTGCTTGTAAGGTCCAGCGAGAGCCCTGTGTGTAAAAAAGTGACAACCCTTTAGCTCCCAAGTCGCGCAGTATGCTATCCCGCACACCTCACACGGCCAGTCATTATATCCAAAAAACCGACCCTACCCGTGAATAATCAAGTTCTTGGATTTTTTTTTCGTAGGTCCCTCGGGGGGGTCACTGGGAGTGTAAATTCAAAAAGTAGACTGAATCAGGCTCCTGTGTATATTCGAAAAACGGTTTTTCTTGAATCACTCGGCCATTTTTGATTTTACAGTAAAACCGTGAGAACATAAACTGTAGGAAATTTGATTCTCTACAAGTTTGGTTTTCATGATTTTTCTTCTAGGATCGATATTTTGGAAATTAAACCTGAAAAACGCACAAAATCAAAATATTATAATTATCTCCTATGTTCCACGTTTTACGGCATGAATGAAGGAAAACAAAGTAGAGTATCAAATTCTGAACAATTTTGGTTCCTACCTTTTTTCCCCCAAAATCGATATTTTGGAAATTAAACCTAAAAAACGCGACAAATTCAAAATATTATCATTATCTCCTATGTTCCACGTTTTACGGCATAAATGAAGAGGACTAAACTTGTAGAGAATCAAATTCTGAACAATTTTGGGGAAAAAAGGTGGGAACCAAAATTGTTCAGAATTTGATTCTCTACAACTTTGTTTCTCTTCATTCATGCCGTAAACCGTGGAACATAGGAGATAATGATAATATTCAGTCTACTTTTTGAATTTATACTCCCAGTGACCCCCGGGGGGGGGGGGACCTACGAAAAAAAAGTCCAAGAACTAATTATTCACGGGTCAAAATCTATAATGACTGAACTACACTGGCTCCGCAGAAAACCAGCGCCGTTGACAACGCTAAGTCGTGCCAATTGCATTGCTAAGTGGATACCATTTCAGCCTCACATCTTTTTTTTATGTATACTTCATCTGTAATATTTCTGTAAATGTGCTTTTGTAATGATGTGTTGTCTAAATAAATTTTGTTCTATTCTATTATATTCTATTCTGTTATATTTAAATCTATTCTATTCTATTCTAGTCTATTCTATTATATTATATTCTATTCTATTCTATTCCCAACAATCACCGAAGTCGGGAGTTCAAGCCTCATGGTCTTAATGATGCTGGTTAAGAATTATTTTTTGCCTTACTTGTATAATTTTCATTTTGCCCTATATGGGGTTAAAATAGGGAAAACAGGTTATTCGCCTTAAAGGATGGTTCACGCTGTTCCGTTCCACGTCCCACACGACACTTCATTTTGTATAGAAAACATCACGTGACATTACACGCGGAACGGAACAGCGTGCATTCCTTAAGTACCTATGTCAGAAATATAGCTATCTAAGCACTTTTTAGTGGCACAACTCTATTTTTTTTTAAGTCTGTAGTTAATTTATTTGACATAATCCAAAGAGAACGGCAAAGATATATACGAGAAAAGTAATATGCTTGTCTGAGTTCCTGAGGTGAAATAAAATTTACATTTAGAATGGAGTTGTACCGTTATAGGTATTCATTCTTATGATTCATTACTTTCATAAATGTTGCATTAATATCGTATTTTTTATTCAAGACAGGAATCTGACCGTTCCTGCCCTAAATTGTAAATCACTTTGTATGGAGAGAATTGACAAATCAGATTACTCTTGAATTAAAAATACGATATTAGATACATGTAGTGTAGTGATAAACGATGTAGTGATAAACTTGGTTCCAAGATATCATGCTTCAAACTTTCAAAATTTTACTATTTAATAAAGTAAGAAAAAAAACAATGATACCATTAGATATTTAACATTTTTCTCTATGGCAACCATATACATAAACGAAAAATTTCACTGTAAAAATAGCTAGAGTCTGACCATTGAAATATTACCCAAATATTTGGCGGGAAATTCAAAAAATCATGGGCTGGTCACACCTTGTGTAGCAGGAATAATAGTTTTGATACTAGAAAATACTTTTGACTTCTGTGCACACGTAAGGTAGGTAGGTAGGTTTAGGTAAACAGACAGAAGTCAACGAAGTAAACAAGCTTAACAGGCTGTTAGAAAGATCTTTAACCGACTGCAACAAGAGAAATACATTCAGAAATTAAATTCCCCAAAACATGCTCAGAAGCAAGTAAAAAAAATCTAATAACTATGTACCTACTTGAGTTCCCTATTCACTTGTTTTAAGGGATGGTTTTAGTTGGTTTACGTACTATATAGACATGTTTCGCGCAAATATTTATATTTATATTTTTACATAAAATTACTACTGACCAGTTAGTCCACAGATTTCTCCTAAATATTGGTTTTCAGTAAGTAACTTCTTACGTTCCAATGTTTTGATTGTATTGATATTTTCCAGAACTTCTAGTTTATCCGTTTCTTTACACACTTGTCCTGTTTATGAGATTCAGATTAATAAATTCACGTACTTAATCAAAGTTATAGGCAAATGTTAGAACTAGTACTTAAAGTATCAAAATATTAATAGAGCCTACCTACAAAATTTTTGACGACTTGTAAACATTGCAGTTTTTCGTTATACAACACGCTTCACGTCAACTTCGCACATCGTCGTAATTATTTACGAGCCTAAATAATAGTTTGCGGACCACTCGGTACAGTTATTTTAAATATTATTTAAAATAAACCCCTTATAAACCGTGAACAATTTGAAATAATGACATAAATTGACAACAGACTTTTAACTTTTTTTTAAATCATAGACAATTGGTGATACAACAAGGAAATATCTGTCAACAATATTTGGCTAGTCAGACTCTATTTCTTAATTTTTCCATACTTTAAACAGGGCGACTATTTGATCGTGTCGTCACTTTTGCACGCCATTTTGTTAGGAGGTTTTGTGAAACAAATCCAAATCTCAGATTTTAAGTTCCATTCCTGTCTGATCTTGGTGTTGCTTTAACGCAATTCGCCCCATATAGATCTTTGATCCTTGATACCATACATGAAAAAAAATCATCATGCATAGGCCATGCATCATTTGCCGTCTCGTTTTTTGGAAATTGTTCAGCATTGTGGAAATTAGAACAAAGAACTTAAGCGCCACAATGTTTTATGGCCGGACATCTACCGGACGCACATACGAAAGCTTTTTACCCAAGCTGAATGGCAGACGATTCGCTCATTTCACTAGCTTGGTCAATAAGATATGTAGTTACCATCTGATCCAGCAAGGCCCAGAAGACCGGCAGAACAGTGAACAGCATCAATATGGAGAGAGTCTTCTTAATGTCCCTGATAAAGCGCTGGTCGTACTGATGCAGCGTGCTGTCCAGCCAATGAGAGTTCTTGTCTTTCTTCTGCCGTAGAATCAGGTTTTTGAGACCCAACTGCAATGGAACAATTCTAAGTTCAAATATTCTTTATCTATATCCAACTAGCAACAAGCACTTAATTGAGCTAAGGTTTGCCGATGTTTGTATGTTTCAGGATCAACTGTTTTTCGTGTTCCATCCGTTTTGTAGGTAAGGTAAGGAGCATAATAATTTAGACCAAGTTACAATAATAATAATGAAAAAGTGTCCCAGATTTTCAGTACCTACTTTTACACATTGTATATTTAAATTAGCCTGGAGAGGATCGTCATGACGGGAAAAGTTGAAGGCACAAGACTAAGAGGCCCTCCCCCTGCAAGATGGTGTGCCTAAATCACTGCATTATGCAATTGAAACTGCAAGAAGCCATGCGCTTAGCGAGGGATAGAAGCTTATGGAGGAACCTGGTCTTCAACGGAAGGACATGAGGTTACGATCCTCAGTTCTGAGGGAACGACTAATGATGATAAATATAAATAAATAAATAAATATTATAGGACAATCTTACACAAACCGACCTAGTCACACAGTAAGCTCAATAAGGCTTGTGTTGTGGGTACTAGACGATGATATATATAATAGATAAATATAGATAAATACTTAAATACATAGGAAACATCCATAACTCAGGTACAAATAACTGTGATAACCACACAAATAAATGCCCTGACCAGGATTCGAATCCGGGACCTCCTGCTTCGTAAGCAGTGTCACTACCGACTGGGCTAGGAGGCCGTTATGATGATGGTATTTAAATTATTCAAATTCAAATGTGCATCATATTTTTAAGTAACAACGACGTAGATAAAAGTTCATTTTAGTGTAAACGACATTGGAAATTAAATTTCCAACCCCGAGCGACAGGAAGACGCTACCACCAAGCATAAAAGTAGTAACAGCCCTTATAAAACTATTTCAATTATATACCTTATTGTCGAGCAATAAGTTTCAAATTCCAACAGATTTTCTAATAGTTGTTACTGTTTTTTTGCGTGGTGCAGAAAATACATCGAACCGACATTCGTCATACGCCGCTAGCTTTTACGACAGAGTTTTATGTCGCTATAAATTACTTTATTTTATGAAAACATTCCAAAACCATCAAAACCTCAAGTGGACTTTGGTACATCATTCAATTAAGAATTAGGTAGATAAATTTGCAGTGTTTGTTAGAATTAGAACCGACTTTGAAGTGCCAATATAGGTACAAGGTGTAACAAGAATAGTGGTGAACTGTTTAAGGGCATACTCGGTATGTACATATATCGGAGTCTGATTATGAAAAACTAAGAAAATAAGATTTATAAGCGAAACAATTTGGCCAGCTGAGATGACGTGTCCCATACAAAAAAAAAATTTCGTGTCCTAAAAATTTTACTCCTAAAAAGGATCACACTTTTTTAAAGAACGTTTTTTTTAGGTGATTTAACGGATCACCTTGTATGGGAACCCCCATGATACAGTCATCATTAAATATATCGTAGCGACCAAGGTATTCAAAGATATCGGAACATGCACCTTAACGCCTTGAAAATAGAGGCGATGCTCACTTATTTGTGACTGCCTTCGCGGCTGCGATATATCTGATAGCGGCTGTACTTGACGTAGCACCTAGTGTAACTACATTTTTTTAAATACCACGATAGTGGCAAACAAGCATACGGCCCGCCTCATAGGAAGCAAGCCTATGGACGCATGCAACTCCAAAGGTGTACATACGGGTTGCCGACCCTGGAGGATTCTCTTTGTTGACGTCGTCAACACACTGCATCCCCTTTGAGCTCTCTGGCAACCTTACTAACCGGCAGAAACACAACATGAGTACTAGCAGTATTTCAATTGATACTGGACAAATTAGTAGTCACCCTACCGTACTAATTATTCAAGTGGCAAACTATTTGAACTGAAATTTAACCCTGCTCATGCCGGGCTAACAAATCCGAGATTATGTTTATGTTTGAGGTACGAGAGTAATCAGAGTAAACACCAATTGTTTACAACAGTGTTTCTCAAACTTATAACCGAGTTATTGAATTTTCAAGACGGTTGCAAACTTTCTCTTCCACAAATTAGACACAAATATGTACGGGTTATGAACAAAGTAGCGCATCTATTGTCTTGGGTTGTTCAATATTGAGAAATAATATAACATAATTTAAACATAAACATAAATACTCTTTCTAAGAAAAAAGTACACATACACAAGTTACAAACAGAAAAGTAGAGGTAAAACAATTGGCGATCTTATCGCTAAAAAGCGATTTCTTCCAGACAACCTTTGGGCAGCGGACACCTTTGTACATTAAGACAGGCTACAGGTAAGTAGGTTAATTAACTATACCTAATCAACACGAAATCATTACAAGCGTCAATCACTAAGTGAAGTATAGAAAAGGAGAACATGTCAACTTCATAATATACAATGTGAGCCAGTAAGAAACGTGCCGTATTCTTATTTTAAAATACATAAACAATACAATAAAAACACAATAACTCCAACACACAACAAATAATCAACCAATGTTGAAGTTATATTCAAGTTGCATCGGAATAATTTTCAAGTAAATTCCGATATTTCTGATTCAGACGTTTAGACACTAGCTGTATTGCGTAGTTAATGCATTAGGGATGTATTGAATTTGGGTCGTGTCTAAAAGTGTTTTAAAGTTAGAATACGGCCCCCTGCTTTTGATGTTAACCTTAATAAAATATCCATTACAAAAGAAAAAAAAAACTATGAACCGCACGATTCGAACCCGTCTCCTCTGTATGCCGATCCGACATCATCCGACGCTCCCCTTACAGCAGGCGCCGTATTCTAACTTTAAAACACGTCTAGACACGATCCAACTTCAATACAACTTATTTAACGGCCTCCTAGCCCAGTCGGTAGTAACCCTGCCTACGAAGCAGGAGGTCCCGGGTTCAAATCCTGGTAAGGGCATTTGTTTGTGTGTTTATCACGAATATTTGTTTCTGAGTTATGGGTGTTTCCTATGTATCTAAGTATATATTTATCTATATAAGTATGTATATCGTCGCCTAGTACCCATAGTACAAGCTTTGCTTAGTTTGGGACTAGGTTGATTTGTGTAAGATTGTCCCCAAATATTTATTTATTTTTATTTTATATTTAACTACAATGCATTAACTACGCAACGCTACGTTTGAATCAGAAATACAAGAATCAGAAAATATCTAGGACGCAAAAAAAATTTTTTATATGGGATGCTGACAAATGACTTCACTCAATTGGGTACTTTCCTGGGTAAAAAAAATATAATTATATTTAGTCCGTCAGTTAGATTATCAAAAACTATTGGACACGTATTTTTTATTGTGTCCATCAAACAAAAATTGGTGAAGATATAGCCCGTTAAAGTTCCGCGTGACGTCACATTATACTAAAAATTGTACTGAAATGTGACGTCACGCGGAACTTTAACGGGCTATATCTTCACCAATTTTTGTTTGATTGACAAAATAAAAAATACGTGTCCAATATTTTTTGATAATGTAACTGACGGACTAAATATACTTTTTTAGGTAAGTAGCCAATTAAGAATATCTTACAACAGTTTGAGAACCCTGGTTTAACGTAAACTAAATAAGATCAATACAGTTAGCACCCACTACGCTTGTTGAATTTGGAAACAGTTCGTAATTCAGATTTTAGGGTTGTTACTATTTAAAGAAATCAATATATTTAAAAATTATAGTGTTGTGTTCCTGCTTGTGAGTTGACAAAGAGCTCAAAGAGGACCCAGTGTGTTGACGATGAGGGACCCTCTTGTTTCTTTAGCTGTCAACACAGTGAATCCTCCTTTTCGTAAAGGGTCGGCAACGCGCATATGACACCTCTGGAGTTGCAGGCGTCCATAGGTTACGGTAGGTGCTTACTATCAGGTGTGCCGTATACTAGTTTGCCAGTTATACAAAACAAATCATACAACAGCTCTTTAGGACGACTGAGCAGTACCCATACAAATGTAGTATGAAGAAATCGGTTATTCTTCACCAATACCTAAACAAAACTCCTTCCAAACTCAGGAAACATAAACAAAACAATGGATTTTCGCAAGAATACTGTCGATTTTATTCCGGCAAAGACAAATAAATAATAAAGGTGTCTTTACTGCAAATTGGAAACAGATGTCTATAAAAATAACATAACAAATGAAGAAATGAACAGTGAGAGACTGTGAAACAATGCAGGATACGGTGCCGGATTCTAATTTAAAAATACAACCTATCTCAAACATAACTCCAACACACAACAAACATTCAACTAATATTGAAGTTGTATTGGAGTTGCGTAAGAATATATCTCAAGCAAATTCTGATCTTTCTGATTCAGATGTTTATGCCGTAGCTGTATTGCGTTGTTAATGCATTGGAGTTGTATGAAAGTTGGATCGTGTCTATACATGTTTTAAACGGGCCCACGGGATGTTTGGAATAATTAGAAAAAAGTCGTTTATTTAGTACCTAACTACAAACATGCAAAGCATCCTATCTTATAACTATAAATAAAAAAAAATAGGAAAACTCCGAAACGGCTGAACCAATATTGACAAAACATTTCTAAGATCACTCGCTAGGAAACCTTTTTAGGGTTCCGTAGTCAACTAGGAACCCTTATAGTTTCGCCATGTCTGCCCGTCCGTCCGTCCGTCCGTCCGCGGATAATCTCAGTGACCGTTAGCACTAGAAAGCTGAAATTTGGTACTAATATGTATATCAATCACGCCGACAAAGTGGTAAAATAAAAAGTGGAAAAAAATGTTTTATTAGGGTACCTCCCCTATACGTAAAGTGGGGAGTGATTTTTTTTTTCATTTCAACCCTAACGTGTGATATATTGTTCGATAGGTATTTAAAAATGAATAGGGGTTTACTAAAATCATTTTTCGATAATGTAAATATTTTCGGAAATAATCGCTCCAGAAGTAAAAAAAATATGCGTCCCCCCCCCTCTAACTTTTGAACCATAAGTTTTAAAAATATGAAAAAAATGTCAAAAGTAGAACTTTATAAAAACTTTCTAGGAAAATTATTTTGAACTTGATAGGATGAATAGTTTTTGAAAAAAAATTACAAAATAATTTCTGAACTAAGTTTGTAATTTAACCGTATAAGCAGGTGTTTATTGTACCTGTAATTTCTACAAAATTACAATGAAATGACGTGCTTTCAAATAAAGTAAAAACGGTGAAAATCGGTTCACGCAATAAAGAATTATTCCATAAAAATCATCTTCCATACTTTAAGCTCGCGCGCAATAGTTTACTTAATTTGCCGATAGATGTCGCTGTACTTGGAACTCTCATATCATATCCTACATGGCGGTGTTATTAACTCTTAAGTGGGGACACTTACTGTGACGGACGGAAAACTACGGAACCCTACACTGAGCGTGGCCCGACACGCTCTTGGCCGGTTTTTCAAACACAAAACAGTATTTAAATACGTTACATATTTATACGACACCTAGCGGTCAAACTTGTGCTCTTTTGCATCGGGGGTTAATGTAATGTAAAAACTCTTTATTGTACAAAAACCAGTCAAAAACAATAGAATAGGAAAATGTAAGTACAAAGGCGAACTTATCCCTTTAAGGGATCTCTTCCTGTTAATCTTTGAGTAGATAAGAGAAGAAGTGAAAAGAGGTAGACAAATGCGGCAACATGTACAACAAGGTGCGAGAAAGGTAGATATTATAGCTAAATATATACAAAATTTATAGGAAAAGTATATATATATATATATTAAACCAGAGACGAGCGAGGAGACAATCATAATAAAAACACTGAAAAGGAACATCTAAAACACATACAGAATAATACAATAGCAACAAATCAATCAGAGTCAGGTAACCATAACTTCTTTAGCTTCTCCTTGAACGACGCAACCGACTGTGACTATCTGAGCAAAACAGGTAACCTGTTCCAGAATTTGACTGAGCCCACAACAAACGACTTGCTGTAGCCACGATTTTTGTGTGGCGGGATGGTCTGGACTGTTGTCTGTTACCAGTTTATATAAGAAACTGTCTCTCAGAAGATCCCAACCTGATTTGAATTTGAATGTGTAGTAAGCGCAACCTGGGCGGAATCAAACTTCAACAATTGAAAAGTTTCCTTTTACGTGAAGTAATACGTACTTACCTAAAGTTGCAATAGATACCATTAAGACTACGGTACAGCGGGATATGGGGTTCTTCAAAAAAGGAGTGTTTAGGTTCTTAAAGGGTAGGCAACGCGCATGTGAATCCTCTGGGGTTGCAGGCGGCCATAGGCTACGGTAACTGCTTACCGTCAGGCGGGCCGTATGGTATGGTATGGTCGTGGTTAAAAAAAAATAAGACGGTGATTTTAGGAAAATGTGGGGCGGGGCTAGTTTATTGATTGGTTTCAAACGGTCATTAAATTAGTATAACTCTTAATTTACTTGATTTCTTTTGGTAAACGGCAAGATTGAAATGAAACGAAAAACTCTTACGTAATACGTCATACTAGAAGTCTGCTAGAAAAATAGTACGTATAATACTATTTTTGCAATAGTGGGGTATGAGTCAGTTTTCCGTCCTAGGTACATTTATATTCTAGTTTTTCCCATATATTATTATTTTCCCATAGTCAGGTGGACGGCAACCTGACCCCGGACGGGAAATAGGCGTCACTACTCTGCATAGTGGTACTTACAGTGATACATTTAATGAAGTCCACCACTACGTTGCCCTGAGGCTTCTTGATCACGTATCGGGTTCTGGCACTCACGAAAATCACTGAAAACAGGCAAATATTAAAATATACTAGTAGTAAAGTATTAGTAGTAGAAGTTAAGTTAGCACCTAGATGTCGCTTACGGCCGCTGTAAAGCCGATGTAGATCAAAATAAATGCAAAAAGATGATTGAAGGCAATGAAAATTTCTTCAACTTAGTAACTCGACCTTAATATTGGTAAAGCAATCGAGCCCCGGCAAGGCGTATCGATGCAGGTTCAAGTGCTGGGATTATTTTTTCAATGTTTGTATTTGATTTAATAACAAACTATTAAAACAAAGTTAGCCTGTATACGTTCCACTGCGGGGCAAGTGGGAGGAGGAGGAGGAGGAGGTACAAATACTATACAATATTAAGAGAAATTATACAAAAAATTATGTTGGGAGAAATTAGTGCCAAACGATGTATAATAAAATATAGTTCATAGTTTTCGCCTACTGTTTTTGTTTCCGTAATAATCATATATCGGGGTTTTCGGTGCGGGAACGATTTGAGAAAGAGTAGAGATAAACAGATAGGTTGAGAGTTAGTCTGAGAAAATATCATATTATGCTTAATGAATAACTACCTCTCTGTGAATAGCTTACACACTATGATACGAGCTTTTTTTCTTAGAGGCATGTTTGTATTGACTATTATATACTTAGTATTTTAAAAATGCAATTGCATATCCGAAATTTATTAACTAGATCTACCTAAGACAAAGACACGGTATAGTAAGTGTCAAATATTAATCTTGACGTCCGATATTTATGAACTATTTGATTAACTGAAGAGGTTGACAATGATCAGTCACTACATGAATTAATAAAAAATACTTGAAAAAATCATAGGTATATGTACCTACAATATATATACATAATAGTCAGCTATTTCATATAAATTGTATATACCTATGATTTTTTCGATCAATTATTCATTAGGTAGAAACGTGCTAGAGTACATTCTGTTTTTTAAGTTAATGCCTACTCTTTGGCTAATGTCAAACATTCCCGCACCGAAAACCCCGATGTATGGTAAGAATACACAATATTTTTTGGTCTAACGTTTTTTTTTATCGATTTTTGACCAGTTTTGAGTCGATATTCCAACATATTCACTATAGATAGAATTATAAGGCAAACGACTATCGGTTTTTGAATCTTTTATCTCCATTCTGTAGAGCCGGATCTTGAAATAAATGAGCCGTTATTTTTTTATGATATTTTTAAAATATGGTCTAAAAAAACACTTTTATCGATATTCGAATGGTGTAAAGAATCTTACATATACGTAATCTACATATTAGGGTTCCTCTTTGATGTCTCTAAAAACTGTAGAGAGATTTTAATTTTTAACTAATTAAAACAAAATTTATGACCATAAAACCACTTTTTTAGCCTAAACCGGTTCGACTTTGATGTCAAATATCTCGAAGACAATGAATATTGAAGTAAATATAGGATACTATATTTACTTGTTAAAAGCCGTTACTGATAATATGATAAGCTATATAAATAATTAGAAAACTAAATGAATCAGATCTAAGGTCGTTGGCGCCAGGGAGCCCCTTAAATTATAGACCCTGTCCTTTATAACTGAGACAACTTCGGCAATTTTTACCTAGTTTGGTATTACTATTTTCCAATTAAAACATTTTGCTAGTCTGTCACTGTGACCTCCACCCATTAAAAGCTGCCAGATGCCAGGATCTAGCAATAAGAATAGTATAGCAATCTAACCAGACGGGTTTTGTTGCTCTCATTATTGTGTCATATCTGACGTGGCTAGCTCTTAGTCCAATAGCAGCTCAGTGACCCTTAAAAATGCCTTATTTATGCCTACAGCATTACACGTGAATAATTATGCTATTAAACAACATTAAGCATTTATTTATGCTATTGTAGAACCTAAGGCACTAAAACCGCTAAAAGCTGTATAGGGGCTGTTCATAAATTACGTCATCAATTTTTGATAGTAAAGCTGCCAAATAAAGTGACGTCATTAAAAAAAAATGCGTTTTAAGCTTAATTGTAAAATAAAAAAACTATTTAGTACATAATATTTTATAGCATTAAAAGTTTATAGAAACACGACTTTCATTCCTTTTTTACACATTGATGATGTGATCTTCGGAATGACCGCCCCCCCCCCTCCTACGTCATGCTACCATCATCCGATGTCCAGACCCCCCCCCCATTTGAAATGACGTAATTTATGAACAGCCCCTTATAGTGAATTACTTGGCTTTATAATGGTTTATATTATTGCTATTATACTGCATTAGGAACGTATTACCTACTTATAAATGCTATTGTACACCCTAAGGCATTAAAAATAGCTGAAAGCTGTATAGCGAATTTACGTGGCATTATAATGGCTAATATTCATGCTCTTAAACAGCATTAAGCATTTATTTATGCTATTGTAGAACCTAAGGCACTAAACCAAACCGAAGCATTAGTGTAGCAAACCAAAACGCAACTGTACAGCATTCAGCTGTACTGTTGCATGTTGTTCGCTGCACTAAAACTAATGGCTAAATAAAAGCATTTACATATGCCATTATACAACCGTTATACAGCGTAAAGCATCATAAAATGCTATTGTAGAACCTAAAGCACTAAAAACAGCTGAACGCTGTATACCGGATTTACGTGGCATTATAATGGCTAATATTCATGCTCATAACCAGCATTAAGCATTTATTTATGCTATTGTAGAACCTAAGGCACTAAACCACACCGAAGCATTAGTGTAGCAAACCAAAACGCAACTGTACAGCATTCAGCTGTACAGTTGCATTTTGGTTCGTTGCACTAAAACTAAAGGCTTTAAAAAAGCATTTATACATGCCATTATACAACCGTTATACAGCTTAAAGCATCATATAATGCTATTGTAGAACCTAAAGCACTTAAGTGCTTTTGAACAGTCGAAAGCTGTACAGTTGCGTTGTGGTTTGCTGCACTAAAGCGAAAGGCTTTACAAAAGCATTTAGATATGCCATTATACAACCGTTATACAGCTCAAAGCATCATATAATGCGACAAGTTGCTCGGTGAACGTATATAAGAGTTTATACGGTCCTTAAGTTCGAAATAAGTTAACTATTCATATGTTATAATGCTTCCTGTGTTACTTGGGTAGTTCTACTTTTTAATATAAATTTTTGATTGACATTGTAGATTCTCATATACCTACATATTTACATATTTATTCACAATAATTCGTATAAAGTAATTACAAAATTTTTCTAACTATTGTTATTCCGATGAGCGTGGTTTCTAAGAAAAAAGGTATAATAATAATAATAAATAAATATTATAGGACAATCTTACACAAATCGACCTAGGCCCACAGTAAGCTCAATAAGGCTTGTGTTATGGGTACTAGACGATGATATATATAATAGATAAATATAGATAAATACTTAAATACATAGAAAACACCCATAACTCAGGAACAAACATCTGTGATAAACACACAAATAAATGCCCTGACCAGGATTCGAACCCGGGACCTCCTGCTTCGTAGGTAGGGTCTACCGACTTGGCTAGGAGGCCGTTGAATCGGTATTATCTTATTCAAAAATATGTTAAGCGAATTTCGACCAGAATTATGTCGTTGACCCGCTGTAAATATTATTTAACATATTGTCATAATATTTATGAATAAACACAAATAGGCTTATCATAATTATTATGACAAGCCTCTGTGCTAAATTTGCCAAGTTTTCCTTCGCTATGACATAAAGCAAATAAACATTCTCGACAGGAAGTATGTTTGTACTAAATATAGTAAGATAAGACTAACATTGTTCTGATAATAGTGCGTTCTATAAACAATCAAGGATTAATTGAGAGGTCAGGCGCCTTACGAGAATAGAATGACTGGAAACAGTAGCATCGTAATATTTATTGAGAGTGATAACATCTAGGTCATAAGTAGGAATGTCGCGAATGTCGTTTCTCTCACATTCTCAAATATTCTCAAGTATAGGTATCACCAGAAAAGTTGAGGAAAATGATTACGCACGCAGCTATATTACGTTCTGATTGCAAAAAAAAGTGAATGAATGGAATGAATGAGTGAAGTAAATGTAAATGTAATTGAAAGGACGATGTATTTTCGAAAATAAGGCAGAACAAACTAATTACAAACCTTTATTAATTATTCAGATACCTCTTCATTTAAACCAAATTAATTGAAACAAACAAATATATAATACAGTGATGATAAATGAGAAATATTATCCTAAAGAAATCTGAAAGTTTTACCTAAAGGGAACTTTGTCAACTTTGAGTGTTTGTGTTTTCCTGCCGTCATACAGTTTTTACTAGTACGGGGGAATCCTTGCCTACTCTATTGATACTATACTGTTTTCTTTATTAACTGTATTGCTTGTCAAGGAGAATAAATAAATTGAAATTGAGTCAATCTTGCAGTTCACTGTTGAGCTTGCTATCGTTACGAAAAAAGAACAGTCATTTCAAAATCCCGCTGTCATTATATGACATGTTGTTGTGTGCGTGACTTCAACTCTCCTGGAGGTACCTATAGTAAATTTAGTATATATTAGCTTACTTAATTCTCTTGGTATTAGTAAAACATGTTATTCCTCTATATACATACTGACCGCGTGTATGTATGTAAGGACAAATATAAACAAATACAAATACAGCGCAAAAAACCCTGAGCGCTCGTCGCGAAGGCAACTACGGTTGCTAATTCCTGAGCGACGACTCGCCAAGTCTAAACGATCACTTGTCGTCATGGGACCGACTGCCTACAACACCGTACCTTATGACATTAAGGCGACGATATATGCAAACACGTCAAATCGAGGTGTTTTTGTGCAAGGATTTTGAAGAAAACAAACCACGTTGGAGCATGTATGTTACATTTTCTGTAGGAGCATATAGTTGGGTTCGGTCTACCGATATGTGCTTGGTCTTGTATAACATAATTAGGTATATATATCATCGTTATGAAACTGTTTTGGAGAAAACTTGTCGCAAGTTTTATGTCGGTCAGAAATAATTCTATGTTGCGAAATGAAACATAATTACTTCTTAGCGCATTACTAATGTTTTACCGATAACTATAGTCGTATTAAGCGCTTAATAAACATTTTAGAAGCAAAACCTTGTAGAGCCTGTAATAATCAGAACTATGCAATTGCTGCAATAAAACTTATAGGCGTTTATTCTATTGCAGCCAGATACATGTTTCATGTGTCAAATTTGAGTAATATGATTAGTAATTTTGAGTGCGGAAATTCGTTCCACATAGCTTAGGTTATAGTACGCTTGCTTACTAAGTAGATATGTCCGAGTTCAAATCTAGGCTGATGTTAACTTTTTTGTTTATTTTTTTATCTCATTTCTCATTTATATATTCAATCCTGATCCTAAGCGATTCATAGGTATTTTTGGACAAAAAAAAAGTCAAATCATACTATAGTCAAGTTAGTAGTTAGTTTAATCTTTTTATTTTGACTTTTTTACCCAATATATTTAAACTACCAACTTATTAAAGAGACTAATTCATTATTCAATTTTTACAGTGGGTATGGGTACTTTTTACCATAGACGGGTTCGTCCATGTTTTTACCATAATTTGTATTACAAGAGCGCGTTTGTTAAAGCAGTTTCCATCCAAGGCGACGTTGCCAGCTTACTCTCATTTGCTCATTTCGCTTCTTGCTTTGCGCTGTTGCAAGCTAGATCTATATTATGATATGAATGACGGATACATTGAATACAATCAAATGCGCTTGAAGTTGAAACACATTCGTGCATTTGTCAGTGATTTGTCCACATCATCGTGTTAGGTTGTATATCTCTCTCTTTACTATGGAATAAGAAAGAAACAATCGGCTCGGCTGTCCCGGCACTCTGCGATGTCTGGTCGCGCCATTAGGTTTATATGGTTTATTGCATGTTCGTTTGCGTACGATTTAAAAGATATGGTGAATTATTAATATTATTATTAGGTAGGTAAGTAGATATGGAATTAATTTAATCGTATAAGTATATATACCAATATAATTTCTCACAATCCCTAAAATGAAAAAACCAATAAGTAAGGTACGATGGGGTAAGACCGGACCATTTTTGAACTAGTTGGTCAGCTTTCAGGGCTGACTTTTATGCTTTACGTTTGTAAAAATTTCTCGAAATATTAATCCTTGTTTCAAATCAGTATGAAGTGTACCTAAGCTGTTTTTCCTGTATACATTTTCAAAATCTACTCCTTCTGCTTAAGATTGGACTATTCAATAAAATGTACTCTTAGTAAGTTTTTAGGTGCTAGTTTTCTTCCACTTATCGATTTTGCCAGCTTTTTAATGCAATAATAAATTTTGAAGTGCCCTTACTTATCGTTCTAGAGCTTATATGGTCTTGTTTAGATTAATATTGTACGAGAATAAATCATACTCGAAAGCTTTTTTTATAATAAAACATTTTTTGTAAAAGTGGAGTATGTGTCAGTTTTCCGTCCATACTTATTGATGTATTGATATTCAAGTTTTTGAAATAAAAGCTTGTAATTAAAATATCAATATAATCAAATAATTATTATCAACGGCAAATTTGACCTCAAAAAGTTTTTTCCATGTAGACGGAGAGCTGGCCACGTCAGATATGACACAATAGTCAGGTTTCATTGCTCTCATTATTGTGTCATATCTGACGTGGCCAGCTCTTAGTCCAATAAATTTGTAGCAGTTTAATCAGGTGGACGGCAACCCGGACGGGAAACTAGCATAACCACCCTATGTACGGTTTCAAATAATAGATATAATTATAAACCGCCTTTATTATGTTAATGTCAACCTTTCAGCATTTTCTCAAACTTTTAAAAAACGAGTGAGTTAAAAATATTGAGAGTGGAAAGACAAGATGTTTAAAAATTTAAAAATGTTAAAAAACGCTTTTGGCTATAATTCTTTTTTTTCCCCAGCCTACTTGAAGAGATATTATATGGACGTATCCATACTAATATTATAGTGTGTCTGTCTGTTAACTCTTCACGCTTAAACCGCTCAACTGATTTAGATGAAATTTGGTATGTATAAGGGGATGAAAACAGAATGGAAGTTTATATGGAATTGTTGCTTCCTGTTGACTTGAAATAGCATACGTGCTAGTTTTATATTTGCTCTTATTTTTTACTAACTAGTAACTTTTATTTTGCGTTTTATTATGAAATTCCATATGGCTCATGTTAATTTCGCGCAGATGAAGTCGCGGGTAAAAGCTAGTATTTTAATATTGTAATGGATTTTGATATGATAAAACTTTTGAAATAGATGGCAATTAACCAAAACTAACCCAAAAATGTACCCAAAAAACCGTGACGACCCTATACACGACACGATACAACTAATCCATACTAATATTATAAATGGGAAAGTGTATGTGTGTGTTTGTTTCTTTGTTTGTCCGTCTTTCACGGCAAAACGGGGCGACGAATTGAAGTGATTTTTTAAATGGAGATAGTTGAAGGGATGGAGAGTGACATAGGCTACTTTTTGTCTCTTTCTAACCCCCCACTTCCCTAAAATGGGGGATGGAAGTTTGTATGGTTTGTTACCCCGAATTTAACGCGAGCGAAGCCGCGGGCAAAAGCTAGTATTATATGTTATTAACTTACTCGTGCTGACTTTTCGTGTTTTTAATTCTTTTGTGTAATTTCAATTTATAATTCTTATGTGAGACGACAAACGCTTTTATATTTGTCAATGTTTTTAGTAAAAAACACTTATGGTATATAAATGAAAATGATTAAAACATGTTAAAAAATTAATCTTAAACTTTAGGTTGAATTAAGTTATTTGCTTTTTAGCTATGGTTTTCTGTAAGGTACTTCCCCAGTCGAGCTCTGAGCCAGGTCCAGCTTTGAGCGTGATAACATTCGCTGAACTGTGCCTTACTACAGTTAGCGAGATAACATTCGGAGTGCCCATACCTATCTTTTGGACATAACATACCCGTGTCTAAACCTGTTCCTAGTAACCAACTAGGTACCAATTTAAAAAATGTTCACAGCAACAATTAATTGGATCCAGTCTTAAATGCCACGCAAAAACAAATCAAACCATTTTTTGTGACAAACAATTGAATTTATTGAACGAAACTTTTTTGTCTATAAAGATCACATGTATGCGCGACTCCGGCAGCAGATAGCATACATCCTCCATACCACCCTCTTGAACCTGATGTTTATTCAGTGTTGGGCGTAATTTATTAGGTGGTACCTACTTTTGTAATGAATTAAATTGCTAATTAAATTACATGAATTACAATTATATTAAGTAATTTAAATTGCTTGTAATTGAGATTACATGTCAGTAGTATTCCCGATTACATATAATTTGTAATTGCAATTACTTTTATCTTAACTACTTTTACTTGTAACTTCGATAATTTGAAATAATGTACAAGTTCAATTTCTTTTTGGGTCAGTGGGGGCAGCTACCGAAAATGGTCTTAGAAGACCTTCCCTTAATTTCAAATTAATGAAGATTGGCGTTTACGGATTTTGGAAAAAACATACAGGATGCGAGAAAGAGGTCACATTTAAAACTTCTTTTTGATGCCAATCGATCCCATTCTTGTATGGGATCAAAAATAATTTGCGGCTAGAAAAGCCACAAATTGAGAAAAACTTTTCCCATACTTTATGAAAATTATTTTTTTTATTTTTCACATGCTGCTTTTTTATGCCAATCGATTCCATTCCTATCGTTTCCAATAGTTTCCTATTAGGGGTCAACTTACGGTAATGTACTAAAAAGCCACAAATTAAATATTTTCCATACATTTACTATAAATAATAAATAAATAAATAAATATTATACGACAATCTTACACAAATCGACCTAGGCCCACAGTAAGCTCAATAAGACTTGTGTTATGGTTACTAGACGACGATATATATAATAGATAAATATGGATAAATACTTAAATACATAGAAAACATCCATAACTCAGGAACAAATATCTGCGATCAACACACAAATAAATGCCCTGACCAGGATTCGAACCCGGGACCTCCTGCTTCGTAGGCAGGGTCACTACCGACAGGGCTAGGAGATCGTCAAATAAAGAATAAGTGATTTTTAGGGTTCCGTAGCAAAATGGCAAAAAACGGAACCCTTATGGATTCGTCACGTCTGTCTGTATGTCTGTCCGTCCGTATGTCACAGCCATTTTACTCGGAAACTATACAACGTATCTGAATAAAATTTACACATAAGGTGTATTCTGTATGCCGCTACTTAGTTATGTATTTAAATTTGAAAAAAAATATTTTACGGGGGGCGCTTCATACATGTAACTAAATTTCAAAAAAATTGTTTTTACCAAATATCAACATGTGATACATCAATCGATAGGTCTTTAAAAATAATATTGAGGTTGCTTTGATCATTTTGTGATTAAGTGAATATTTTTTGATATAATCGCTTCGAAAGTCAGAAAAAATTTGTAGCCCCCCCTGTAACTTTTGAACCGTAAGTCCAAAAAATATGAAAAAATTTGAGGAGATGTGTCTTATCATATACTTTCTACGAAAATTATTTTGAACATTGTCGGTTTAGCCATTATTGAGTTATTTCCAAAAAACTTCTTCCATAGGCATCAGATACGACCTTTTGGTATTAGTTTGGTTCTTATTCCATTGAAGGTACGGAACCCTCCTACGCGTGGTCCGACACGCACTTGGCCGGTTTTTTTTAACCTTTCACTTAACCAACAGTCGTTGTTATTAAGCATACCGGAAGAAACATTTAAGTAAAATGTGTATGTACCTGAAAAAAGCGCCATCGCCATTATATCAAAATGCAACTAGGTACAGGTACACAATAGTGTTGGAGGATGTGTGGTTTGTATTTGCAACTAAAGGCTAATTTTCCAGATAGGTAATTGAATTATCCGATGTTCTCCCGATGCGGTCTTATCCCAACGCACTTTACCGTCCTCATTTTTTGCGTTTGCGAAAGCGTTTTTGACCATCTCTAATTTCGTTATAGATACTAAAAACCTGGATTTTTCAGAGCAGAAGAGGACATAAAACAAATTAGTTACAAATAATATTATCTTCAGTTAAGTACATTTTTTTTGAACTTTTATTTTGAAAGACATGACACGTACTTGACACATAGAAATATAACCGCCATGATGAATGCTTATTTTGGATATTTAGAATAAAACATTATAATTGTACGATTATGATACTGTAGGTAATGGCGTGCGTTGGCCAAGTCGTTCTATATTATAGGTAACTTTAATTATTTCGTCATTGATTACCCACATACAATAGTAACTTTAATTAAGAAAGTACATATAAAATGAAATCATTATCAAAGCGCCATCTTACTGTAAAAGACCGCGATTGTTTGACTATTTAAACATGTCAACATTGAATTGTCATAGTTCATCTCAAGTATACTAGATGGCAGAAGCGGAAGCTGCGATTATAAAAACGCAAAATGCAGTCGTCAACCGTGATACCCGTCACCTTAAAGAAGAAAGTAGTGATACAATATTCAATAATAAACTTAAATCGTTTCTGATTGATAAGGCATATTATCGTATCGATGATTTCATGATTGCGCAGGTGTATCATCGACCCAGCAGCGTTCGATAACAGGTTCTACCTACAAATTTGTTGTTGTTTATAATTTAACATGTATAATGATAAGAAGTGTAATTTATGGTGTGGCTACTTACTTAGTGTATGTATTTTAATGACGTGTAAAATGTGTTTTTACATTTTTACCAATAAACTCTGTATTTCTGTATTTCTGTTATTGCACAGTACATGCCCATTAAAAAGTACAGTGAATTGGCGTAGGCACTAGATTTTACGAAAGTGACTGCCATCTGACCTTCCAACCCAGAGGGGAAACCAGGCCTTATCGGGATTAGGTCCGGTTTCCTTACGATGTTTTCCTTCACCGAAGAGCGACTTAGGGCCTTAACTTACCTACACCTTTGAATGTCTTTGCACTCATTAGTACGAGCCGGGGTTTGAACCCGAGACCTCCGGATTGGAAGTCGGACGTCTTACCGCCAAGTTACCAGCGCTCTCAACAAACACATTCCTAGCAACACATTCTCACTCATCTCGGTGGAAACACAGCCTTAAAAATACAATTGTTATGGAGGGGTTTTAAAAACTCAATTTCTGCCATCATTTTGTTAGCGTAGTTCAAATATCCCTCAGCTTCAGCTCCAAAATAAATTGCCAAAATCGGCAGCTTTTTAACGTCTATTTCTCAACGTTAGGACCCCCTTGTTTTTCTCCTTGTCGTAATTATGTTAAGTGATTCACCGACACTCCGCCCACCGATCGAAATGAAAACTCGAAGGCCTTTTATTACCTTTGCTTGTAGGTAACTAAATAAAATCTTGAAAGTTCATACCTACCTACTAATAGTACGATATAAAACGTTACTAATACTAGAGTACGAGTATTATTGAGATGGCAATAATATAATAATTTGTTAGGTTACTCAACCAGAAATGAATACTTAGTGGAAGTCTCCGGTAGTAGGGTAATCCCTGTCATCAACCGACTTCAAGATTTTGAAGGAGGAAGTTTTCAATTCGTCGGGACCTTTGTTTTTGTTTTTTTTTTTTTATATTCACCGATTATTCGTAGCCGGCTGCACCGATTTGAAAAATTCTTTTTTGTTTGTAAGAGTATACTTTACAGTTGGTCCCATTGTCACCAGGTCCGGTTCTGATGACGGGATCCTGGGGAAATCGAGGGAACTCTTCAAATATTATTGGCACACACACCTATAGTGATTTCAGTATTTTTTACCAGTAGCTCGAGCATTTTCTTTTTCTTTTGGAAAGGCTAATTGAAGTCGGTTCTTTTTTGTTTAAAATTATTTTTTAGTTCAACCATTTCGTCTTTGGTAGCTTCAGTTGAAAAAATAACGGGTATAAAAAAAAGAGTAAAAAGAAACTCCCTTTATAATACTTAGGGTTGGTTGCACCAAACCATCTGTCACCGTTAAAACGTTCGCATAATTTTATTGTCCGGAAATTTTCATAGTACGCTGCGGGGCCCGCTGATGAGTCCGTCAAAAATGGTTGGTGCAACTGGCCCTTAAGGTTACACTAAACCGTCTGTTAACCTCAGTCATCGTTAAAATTGGCTTGTATGAAACATTTGACACTTCTCTACGATTGAGTAGTGCCGCCATACTTAACCTTGATCAGTTCGTTAATTGTGCTTAGAGCAACCCACCCTAGTGTACTCACCTATGGAACACAGCACGACAAAGCCAGGAGCGCCAAATGCCAGGGAGTAGCAATCCTTATCGCCAAAGCAATGGACCTCGGATCGCAGGATCGGGGACACGGTCTTTGCTATCAAACTGCCTGCAAAGAAGCATATTAGGTACTTACACAAACAAAATAGCAATAGGTTCTACAGAGTGAAAATTTTTAACCACCGGTCATATTGAGCAAGGTGATTAGGTAGACATGAACAAGTTTTACTATGCGGCCAACCTCGAAATCCAAACATAATTGGCTTCCCCATAGAAAACGACGTCATCTGATCGGCTGAAATGTATGACACAGCCAAAAATTTTTTCACGATTTCGGAGTTGGTCCCATAGTAAAAGTCGTTCCGTATGGCCTACCTAATCACTGGCTCAATATGACCGGTGATTAAAATTTCATCTTGTATATCTAGGCAAACTAATTTATCAGTAGAAAATTCAAAATGTCAATGGAAGGACGACCCTATATGATCCTATATTTTATCAGCCGATTTTTGGTTTGTCGGAATATACATTTAGATTGCACAATGAATACTGAAGGCAATATGGAGACATCTTACTTATGCTAATTAGCAGACTTCTTTAGGCCTTCTTTATGACATAGCTCTTAATACTTTGCGTTCGAAAAGAGAGGGACTGAGCATGGCGGTTTTAACGTTGAACCGGTGCTCAATACACACTTTTCGAGTTAATGGAGACGGTTTGCATAGGGTTTTTGACAGAAACCGGTGGCAATTTTCCAACAGTGGATTCTTGTGGCTGATAGATTTCTACCTAGTTTCTTCTTTTTGTGTCGAGGATCCTTTTAGTTTCACACTTGAGATGCCCAATAGGCGGCGGTGTTGATAAAAAGATAAAAAAAGATAAAAGATATTTATTCTTCAATTTAGGCACATTACAATGCACTTATGAACGTTAGAGAAAAAAAACTACCACCGGTTCTAACCCCACACCTCTGACCCGAGAAGTATTATGACCGGCAAGAAACTCGGCGGGACTTATTTTTTCAAAACAGTAATACAGTAATATTATATCTTAAAGATGCACAATAATGCGTAGTTCTATAAGAAGACATATAAAAACAGCTTGAGAGACATACAATGTACGTATTGTTTAATAAAAATAAAATAGCCTCTTGCGTCGCGTCCATCAGGTCGAGCTCCACCCGAGCAGTAATATGGGCAGGCGGGGTTGGCCTAAGGGTGTGCCCGTTTTCTTTACAAATCCAGTACCTGAACCGGGAATTCCTAGTTCTCGCTATACAAAATCAGAACCGCAAGCATTCCAGCTAGGCTGGCCAGTAGCTGTGCCATGGCTTGCGATTTCGTGCCGCAAACACATTGGGTCAAGGAAAGGTATACCTATTGATTACAAGATATTAATATTTAGATATAGGCATTTATACGTACCTAAACAGGAATTTATGTACAGCACACTAAAGTACACTGCCAAGTATTTTTCCTGCTGAGGAAGACGGAACTGGTCTCCTCCGAAAGCAGTAACGCATGGTTTTATACCACCCGTGCCGACTGTTATGAGGAATAGACCGAGGAGCGTGCATAGCCTGGAAAGGAATACTATTTATTTATACAGAATGATTCAGTACATACTGAAACATGAGTTGTGATTCGGTAGACTATGAGAAGAATGATCAAGGGAGAGTATACACCATGGGCCCTAATAACTAGAAAGATTTAACAAAGTGTATTCCTGATCAAAATTAGATACTAAAATGTCCTATAAACTTTTCTGGAATACGCCTAGTTTCAGAGTTAATACCAATAAAAAAAACATTTATTATTACAACTCCACAAAACGCCTTTCTGATGGCCTTGTTGCCACTATTGGGCACTATTGGGTTTACACATCCTTATTGACAGATATCAAAGTTGCATGGAACTTAACAGAAACTATTTTTTTACAAAAAACATGTACCAATTTGTTTTAGGTCATCATTTTCAACAGACTTCAAGATTTAGAGGAAGTTATCAATTCGTCGGGATCTTTGTTTTTGCTATAGTTTTTTTTAGTATGTTTACCGATTATTCGAAGACGGCTGGACCGATTTGGAAAATTCTTTTTTTGTTTGAAAGAGTATACAACTTCACAATTGGTCCCATTGTAACCAGGTCAGGATCTGATGATGGGATCCTGGAGAAATCGAGGGAACTCTTCAACTATTATAGACACACCTATAGTGATATGAGTATTTGTTACAGCAGCTCGAGCTTTTGGAAAGGTGAAGGCTAAGTGAAGTCGGTTCATATTAATAACATTTACTTTTAATGTGCAAAAACCTGAACAAAAAATTTTTTTTTGTCATTATTGACCTAAAGTCACATAATATTTTTTCCTTGTTTTAGTTTCAGAAATGCGTGGTTAAGACCTTTCGGGTTACTCGAGCCCACGGTGTATAAGAGAAAACATGTTGCGTCCTCCGTAAATAGTTAGTATAAAAGTATAAAGCTAATGGTCATCATTTGATAAAAAGTGAGTGCATATAACTGTATAGTATTTTACAAAAGGAATGCCCTCATGTTTACTCGTCTGTCACTTATTATAAAGTCCAATCTTCATACTAATGCCCCGAAAATTATGTCAAGATAAAAAGTATTTTTACACCCATCACGCCAAGATGGCGCTAGTAAAGTAGGTATTAGTTAGCCATGTCACTCTTGTCACTTAGCCAAGTCGAATATACTTCCTGGAGTTCCTGATCCATCAGCCATGTCACACCAGTCACTTTTCCAAGTTGAATATACTTCCGGTCCGTATGCAATCTCTAAGATTTTGCGCTCCATCGACATATAGATTGAAGCAGTAGAACTCAATCTAGGGTGTGAGTGTATATGTTACAGTCATATCTCGAATATCGGTACTTATAGGTTTGACTAGTCAAACATTAGGTTTGCGGCTTATGCCTGAATTTGACCAAGATAAAACCTTAATGTAGGCAAGCCTATGCATAAGATAATACCAATCACACATTTTAACGTTCGGTTACACTAAACCTTCTGTAATATTGACTACAAACCATCTATAACCGTAATTAAATAATGGTATGTTATCCTATATACGTCGGTGCCGTATTCTAATTTTAAAATACATAAACAATACATTAAAAAACCGGCCAAGAGCGTGTCGGGCCACGCTCAGTGTAGGGTTCCGTAGTTTTCCGTTCGTCACAGTAAGTGTCCCCACTTAAGAGTTAAAATAACACTGCCATGTAGGATATGATATGAGCGTTCCACGTACAGCGACATCTATCGGCAAATTAAGTAAACTATTGCGCGCGAGCTTAAAGTATGGAAGATGATTTTTATGGGATAATTCTTTATTGGGAGAACCGATTTTCACAGTTTTTACTTTATTTGAAAGCACGTCTTTTCATTGTGATTTTGTAAGAATTACAGGTACAATAAACACCTGCTTATACGGTTAAATTACAAACTTAGTTCAGAAATTAATTTGTAATTTTTTTTCAAAAACTATTCAACCTATCAAGTTCAAAATAATTTTCCTACAAAGTTTTTATAAAGTTCTACTTTTGAGATTTTTTTCATATTTTTAAAACTTATGGTTCAAAAGTTAGAGGGGGGGGGACACATTTTTTTTTACTTCTGGAGCGATTATTTCCGAAAATATTTACATTATCAAAAAATGATTTTAGTAAACCCCTATTCATTTTGAAATACCTATCCAACAATATATCACACGTTAGGGTTGAAATGAAAAAAAAAATCACTCCCCACTTTACGTATAGGGGAGGTACCCTAATAAAACATTTTTTTCCACTTTTTATTTTACCACTTTGTCGGCGTGATTGATATACATATTAGTACCAAATTTCAGTTTTCTAGTGCTAACGGTCACTGAGATTATCCGCGGACGGACGGACGGACGGACGGACGGGCAGACATGGCGAAACTATAAGGGTTCCTAGTTGACTACGGAACCCTAAAAACAACACATTTCCAACGTTACTCCAACACACTACAAATAATCATAATCAACCAATATTAAAGTTGTATTGGAGTTGCATCATAATAATTGTCAAGCCCATTTTGATATTTCTGATTTAGACATTTATGCGTGAGCTGTATTGCTTAATGCATTGGACTTGTATTGGAGTTGGATCGTGTCTATACGTGTTTTAAAGTTAGAATATGGCCCCTGGAATAAGCAATGATTGGCAGAGCTACTTTAAAACACGTATAAACACGATCAAACTTCAATACAACTCCAATGCATTAACAACGCAATACAGCTACGGCATAAACATCTGAATCAGAAATATTAAAATTTGATTGAGAAATATTCCAACGCAACTCCAATACAACTTCAATATTGGTTGAATGTTTGTTGTGTGTTATGTTTGAGATAGGTTGTATTTTTATTGTATTCTTAATGTATTTTTAAATTAGAATCCGGAACAGGGGCCGTATTCTAACTTTAAAACCCGTGTAGACACGATCCAACTTCAATACAACTCCAATGCATTAACTACGCAATACAGCGAGCGCCTAAACGTCTGAAGTAGAAATATCAGAATTTGCTTGAAACTTGTTCCGAAGCAACTCCAATACGACTTCAATATTGGTTGATTATTTGTTGTGTATTGGAGTTATGTTTGAGGTAGATTATGTTTTTAATGTAATGTTTATGTATTGAAACTAAAAATAAAAGACTAAAATAACGAATTCTGGACTAAGCAATGATTGGCAGTTTGACTACAACATGTCCACCTAACGAACTAGCGGAAACTTGATTGCCGTATTGTATGATGCATGGTGCAGAGCACATACGGTTTGAGAGACTAACCGAATAACGTATAGTTAACGCCAAACACACGTAAACAATTTTGAACGTTATTACATTATTAGGATCTGCGAGCGACTCTGATTATAAGTTCAGAGCAGCGGAAAAGTTCCAATTTTTATTACAAAGGTTCATAAAGACACGCTGGAGTCGGACATACGCGCGCATATTCTTTTAAAAACTAACGAGAACGTGGTTTTAGAAAAATTATACATAAAGAGAAAGGATGACCACAGCGCATACAAATTCTTTGTTAATAAATCAAAGTTGCCGTTGTTTTTGGGTGCGGCAATTTGGCCAAAGGGGCATCTTCAAGCGTTTCGCTCACTTTAAACAGCGTGTCTCAACCAGAGATACCGTTGTTAACGGCAATAAAGGAAGTGTAATAAATAATGGCTAGCAACGACATATGTAAGCTAGTTAGCTTCAACTGCAAAAGCGTTAAGAGGTCCGTTGACAGTATACGGGAATTATGTCGTTCTTATCACATAATTGCCTTACAGGAAACTTGGCTTTTACCAAATGAGATTTCTTTTTTGGTTGGCATAGATACTAGTTTTAACTATACGGGAATTGACACTACGTCGGGAATGCTGCGAGGCAGGCCGTATGGAGGAGTCGGACTTCTATGGAGAAAGGGATCTTTTCAACAAGTCTCTATGATAAAATGTGATAATTCTAGCATTTGTGCTATTAAAGTGTCTAAGAATGGCAGGTCGTTTGTAGTGGTAAGCGTATACATGCCCACAGATAAGGCCGAAAACTTGCCAGAATTCACGGATTGCCTCGGTGCGGTAAGTGCTATAATTAGTAGTGAGGACATTGAATCTGCGTACATACTCGGCGACTTCAACGCACATCCGGGAGAACCCTTGTATTCCGAACTGGTAAAGTTTTGTAGTGATGTCAACTGGCAGTGCGCGGATGTGATAAAGTTAGGCCGCCAGTCAGGGTCATATACTCGTATGTTCGTCAGTGAGGCTCATGGTTCGCGGCGTTGGCTTGACCATTGTGTGGTGTCTAATGCCGCGTTAAGCACTATTACGAATGTATATATTAAGCATGATGTGTTATGGTCGGACCACTACCCTCTCATTGTTGAATGCGATTTTAGTGTGTTAAAGTCGTATGCTAAACATGTTATTGAAAAGGCAATTTGGGGTAATAGAAACGCGGAACAAATTAATATGTACACAATGGAATGTCATGAGAGGTTAGTCGTATAGATTTTCCTGTTTGTTTTCGGGAATGCTGTTTGTCTAATAATGTATGTACTGTTAGTGAGCATAAAGTTGAGATTGATATTTTATATACGAATATAATAGAAACCCTGAGACGTTCGGCAAGAAATAGTAGTTACTATGTTAGTCATAAGAAAAAGAACACTGTTGTAGGTTGGAACAGACATGTCCGCGAGGCTCACGGGGAGGCCAGGCGAAAGTTTCAAGCCTGGGTATGGTACAATCGGCAAGTACAATATGGCAAATCGGGTCCAGTGTATGATGCCATGAATGAGAGTCGAAAATTGTTTAAATCCCGCTTGAAGTGGTGCCAGAATAATGAACAGCAAATTAAACTCGATAAAATGGCATCATTACACTCTAAAAAAGACTTTAAACAGTTTTGGAAGTGTACAAACAAAATGAACACTAAACCTGGGCTTCCCGCGAGCGTTGAGGGTATAAGTGACCCCCAACAGATTGCTGAAATTAAAAAAAAACAGGTTTTGGTGCAATTGCCATTGGGACCATCGCGTGAGAGGTTCGAGGCTGAGACCAGAAATGATAGAATCAAAACCGGGACAAATATTACAGCTAAAGACGTAGCTACGGCAATTAAAAACATGTCTAGAGGTAAATCCCTGGGTCACGATGGTCTCAGCATCGAACATCTTCAGAATGCAGGCCCACACTTACCGCGAGTAATAGCTATGTTGTATACTCTGTGTTTGGGGCATTCATATTTACCGCCTGACCTAATGAAAACCATTGTTGTGCCGATTGTAAAAAACAAAACTGGAAATACATCGGATAAGGCCAACTACAGACCTATTTCGCTTGCCACCATTATAGCCAAAGTGCTTGACAGTCTGCTAAATACACAGTTAGATAAGTACATACAGCCGCATGATAATCAGTTCGGGTTTAAGACCTGGACTCTCGACTGAGAGTGCAATACTGTGTTTAAAGCAGACTGTAAGGTACTACACGGACAGAGACACCCCAGTGTATACGTGCTTTCTCGACCTATCGAGGGCTTTTGACCTGGTCTGTTATGATATCCTCCGGAACTAATATCTATTTTCAAATTCTGGTATACAGGACAGGTCAATAGCGTTCGGTGGTCGGGGGCACTGTCGGAGCCGTATAGGTTGGAGTGTGGGGTGAGGCAGGGGGGGTTAACCTCTCCGAAGCTCTTCAACCTATACGTTAATGCACTGATTGCCGAGCTCAGCAGCACACATGTCGGTTGTCACGTGGAAGGGGTCTGTGTCAACAATATTAGCTACGCCGACGACATGGTGCTGCTGAGCGTGTCACCCTGTGGTCTCGCCAAACTAATAGCGATATGTGAGCGGTACGCTAGTGCACATGGGTTGCAATACAACTCTGCTAAGAGTGAAGTAATGGTGTTTGAGGTCAAAAGGGAGGTGTCCATCATCAATTCCAGCGTTATCCCTAAATAAATGTCCTCTGAAAGTTGTACATACATTTAAATATCTGGGACACATGATCACCTCTGACCTCAAGGACGGTGCTGACGTCGAAAGGGAGCGCAGGGCCCTGGCTGTCAGAGCGAACATGATTGCCCGCAGGTTTGATCGTAGCTCACGGTCGGTAAAAGTTGCCTTATTCAAAGCCTTTTGTACATCTTTTTATACGAGCAGCCTGTGGGTTAGTTACACGCAAAGACAGTACAGTGCTCTGCGTGTACAATATAATAATGCGTTTAGGGTGCTGATGGGGCTGCCTCGTTACTGCAGTGCGTCAACAATGTTCGCGGAGGCGCGCGTGGACAGCTTTGCCGCCATCATCCGCAAAAAAGCAACTTCGCTACTTGGCAGGGTGAGGAACAGCACCAACAGCATCCTAGCCATGTTTGCACACAGGTTCGATGGGGCCTATTTGAACCACTGTAGTGAACTTCATTTAATTGTTTAACATAATGTTGAATAGTTGAATGAATTTCGCTACAGACATTTTTAAATAAATATGTTTGATATAAGTGTACTAACCTAGAATAAATAGTCAATTACTAACCATGACATGTGTAAATGTAATGTATAATTTTATTATTAATGTATTTAATCTTATTAATGTATTGTAATATTCTATGAAGCCTAGTGTTTCGAAATAAACGTATTTTGATTTGATTTTGATTTGATTTGATTACAATGGAGCAAGGTACAAAAGTGTATACATATTTTTGGCGTTGACTGTACAGTGGACGGATATTGGAAATATAGACTAGAAATTGGGAAATTACTTGTTTCATTTACTTTCAACGAGCATAGTACTCTGACTTTACACAATTTACCTACACACCACTAAACGTTCTGGATATGAACTTGTCATATGGAATAGGCTCGATGATTACAAGGAGAAATTAAAATTAGATGATACAGGTTGATTATTAAAAATCGCAACAAATATGTAACCACCAATCGGGTAGTAAGAAAGAAAGAATTGCCAAAAAAACATTTACGTATAAGATTTTATCGTCTCTGACATGCCTTCGAGTAATGTTTGAGTGCTGTTTTTGCAACTGTTTGTTTTCTTTGGTACCTATTCCTCATGGCATGGAGAAATAAGTAAGCTTATAGTGCTCCATACAAGGGGACTGAGGACACAACTAAGGGTCCTAAGCGTGGAGCGGGCAGGGTATGTGAATGCCAAGTTTTACAACGGGTACCCTATACAAGCCCTCTGCCCTCTCCTCTAGCAGTCCCCTTCGTAATGTCAAGCTGTCGGGCTAATCCAGTATTAACTGAGCACTATAAAGCTTACCTTATTTCTCTATAGTCTTATTAAGTTATAAGTAAGATTGTTATATTATGTCATCATCATCATCATATCAGCCGAAAGACGTCCACTGCTGGACATAGGCCTCCCCCAAAGAGTGCCACAATGACCGGTCCTGCGCCACCCGCATCCAGCGGACTCCCGCGACCTTCACCAGGTCATCAGTCCACCTTGCGGGGGGTCTACCCACGCTGCGCCTTCCGCATTATATTATGTGCTCGTACTTAATATTTTAATTTTCTTACCGTCCAGGTAATGCCAGCTGAGGAATGGCAGTAATGGCGACCAGCAGGTTGCCAGCGGCATAAACAAACATCATATACAAAATAGTCCTGAAATAATCATTTTATTAGGTATTAAATATTATATTCATGACTAGAAACTAGACATTAGTAATATTGCCAATAGTTGATTGCTACAGGGTGAAAATTAAATTTGTCGAATATGTTTTATGCATCTATTAAATCATTTCGGTTTTTGAGCTTCAGGTAAAGGATTCACACCTGTTAAAAAGCACTCAGATCGATCCCTTTTTGATAGTATATTGTATGCCAAGTACAACGCGTATGAGTCAGTTAAATTTTTTTTAAACAGTAGTTGTCAAAAAAATTATATCTATATTATTTATGATTACTGCGCTGCAAGTAATTAAGGATATTTCGAATTATATTTTTTTAGGGCTATTATTATTTGTCTTACCTAAATTTTCCAAGGTAGTTGTCAGCGAGGATCCCACCAAAAATCGGGAATAAATACACAAATGTAGTAAAAACATGGTACAGCTCTGTAGCTTCGTCGTCGGAATACCCCAATTGCTTCGTAAATATAAGGTCAGGAATGCTGAAAAAAAAAACATAATATTTAACTGATTATAATATTTGACTGTGGGGTCGAGCATCGGATTTTGAGCGCGCATTCCGAATGCAGAGACGTGCAGTGCGAGGCATCGTAGGTATCCGTAGGGATGAGCCGGTTCACGATCACTTCACAACCCTGCGTATCCTAACCCTACCAAGTATAGCAATCCTTCAACTCGCATTTTTCACCCACAGTAAAGGCATAGTGACGTCACACGATTTACGAAGCAACGCACACCGAGACCGCCTGGTTGCACCGTTTCACGGGCTCACTAGATCAGAACAGTCGGTATACGTCACGGGCCCTGCGATATACAACCGCCTCCCAGTGAGCATAAGAGGGGCACCATCTCACCAATCCTTTAAAAGTAAGTTAGAATCTTGGCTAGTAACAAAAAAAAAACTATAACTTTGGTGAAATGGTGAACCTACAACTAACTTTGTGAAACTGCTTCTATTAATATTATTTTATAATTTTTATAAAATTATGACATTGTTATTATTATGTACAAATATTATTACAAAATTGTACCTGACTTGTACCTATAATTATGTTACCAATAAAAATGATCTTATCTTATCTTATCTGATTATTAACTTTAAATAATTTAACTTAGGAACGTCAGAGAAAAAGAAAACTACTACCGGTTCTAACCCTACGCCTCTGACCCGAGAAGTATTATGACCAGCAAGTAACTCGACGGGACTTCTTTTTTCAAAACAGTAATACGTTAGATACGCAATGTGTAGTTCCTCAAGAAGACATCAAAACAGCTTGAGAGACAGACGATATGCCCAGGCACGGATCCAGGATTTCATTCATGGTGCGGGGGCACTTTCCTTCACAAATAATCTTGCGGACCGGGGGGAGGGGGCACATGCCCCTGTAGCAATAGCAAAACCGTCATTAGGTTCAAAAAATGTAAGTATGAAGTATGCTTAACCCTTAAATATAGAACAAAATAATTTGATTTGCTTCAAGATTCCTTAAACAATTGTAACAATTTTAACTGTAACACACCAGAAAATAGAATTGTAATTTATGGCTTCATTTCCGGTATAAGGCCAATAAAATATTTCTTAATCAAAACGAATATAATTCTTCATAATTTAACTTATTGACAACTATTGACGTCAAGTATCGTAACTTCGAAAAAAATTTTGGAGTATTTCGGTCTTTATAATTTTTCACCTTGTATAATATCGAACCTACTTGATACCGACTTTACTTACCTCTCATACCTGAATAAGAGAACCTTTCACAAAACTCTGCGACGATTATAATAATGACTAATCTAGGGAACCGGTCCTTCACCTGCAAAAAAGTTTGTGTCATTAGAAGTTAGTTAGTTCCTGCGGGCCTACCGCGAAAATCTACAATCGAAATTTCGTTGTCTCCGTCTCTATCGCTTGTATATTCGAAAGAGAGTGATGCAAATAGACGATCGAACGAACGAAGTGGTTCGCGGTTACAGGCCTAGGTATTCTCCGTAAGCCATCCGTTGGGGAGCGCATGCAGCGCGACTTGAACTATAGCAATACTACGAGTACATACATTACTTACAACAGAGGCCAAGAAAATAGTGATTTTATGACATTACAACCTTTGTGGTTATTTTGTGTAAAGGTTTGGCAACGCTGCTTGCAAGTAAGGCTTGCAATTATCCGGATATTGTCCGAATAATACGGATATATCGAATATTATCCATACAAATTACTATTCGAAATATCCGGATTGCAAGTCCTACTTGCAAGATCAGGTAATTATAATACAATAGTAAATTGCAGCCGAGACCAACAATTATGGATTACAAGTGATCTAAGTATTGATATCGGATAGGTATACGCGGCCAGGAAACCGAATTTTCATGTACTACGTATTAATAAAATCTTTTGAAAAAGAAAACTGACTTCCAAAATGATAAAATAAAACATTTCCCTCTCTATTATGTTTTTCCTCGCACGTGTGTTGAAAACGTCTCATGACACGCTTGTGCTTGGTTATTTCGTTATATATTTTACGTCACCACCACAGGTGGGGACGTAAAATTGTGTACTCACCACGGGCAGTAAAAAAGAAAGCCCTCTATCGCATATTTACAACCCTCGCCTGCGGCTCGGGTCCCAAATACCTGCGATTTCGGGCTTTCTTTTTTTTACAGCCCTAGGTAAGTAATGTACTATTGCTTTCTGATGCGATGTGTGATGCGCATTACTTACTAGGGTGGAAGTGGAGAGACATTTTTATTTGGAAATCAAAAAAGGTCGTATGACAGAAAGATGCTTTATAAGAACACTTTTGAACAGCAGCAAGCACATTGAATATTGAATTATTTTGTAAAAATGTTACCATTGTTCGTTATTTAATCAAATACAAACATTGAAACATTGAAAAAATAATCAACCCAGTTTGACTTGAACAAACATCGATACGGCTTACCGGGGCTCGATATCGCTTTATCAATTAAGCTATGGGTTCAGTTACTGAGCCGACGGAATTCTCAATGCCTTCAATCATCTTTTTGCATTTATTTTTACATCGACTTTATAGCAGCCGTAAGCGACATCTAGGTGCCAACTACTACAGTTAGCTACCCTTCCCGCCGACTCCTTTACAAGTGTCACAACGGAAATAACAGATGGCGCCTGCTATCAACTCATAATTATTTTACTTGTTTTTTAAAGTGGGTATTCCACTCATACATTAGTATGTTATTTAATCAAATACAAACATTGAAACATTGAAAAAATAATCAACCCAGTTTGACTTGAACAAACATCGATACGCCTTACCGGGGCTCGATATCGCTTTACCAATTAAGCTATGGGTTCAGTTACTGAGCTGACGAAATTCTCAATGCCTTCAATCATCTTTTTGCATTTATTTTTACATCGACTTTATAGCAGCCGTAAGCGACATCTAGGTGCCAACTACTACAGTTAGCTACCCTTCCCGCCGACTCCTTTACAAGTGTCACAACGGAAATAACAGATGGCGCCTGCTATCAACTCATAATTAAATAACATACTAATGTATGAGTGGAATACCCACTTTAAAAAACAAGTAAAATAATTATGAGTTAACATTGTTCGTTAAATAAAAATCCAATTTGTTAAGTAAGTACTTTAAGTAATGTCATATTGATGTTACAAATTTGGTTAAAAAACTAAATACAAATAAGAAACCAAAGATCTTATAAATAACAGGGTTTATAAGACGAATAACTCTGATATAAAGATAAAATTAATTTAAATTATATATTTTTATATTACTTTTATATTATGCACAGATTGTAAATAAGCATGATAAACGTTTAATATAAGCTAGCTAAAACTACGCAGTGATGGTTTTCATAAAAGCAATTTTACAACAAATACGATTTTTATTATTGATTTCGGCAGTACTTGCACTCGTTCAGTTATATTTGGCATTCATAATGCTATTATACCAAAAACATATTTCCAATGCCCGCTATTTTGAAAATCGATTTTTTTTCCATAATTGAGCGATCTACCCTATTACTTACTGCCCCGTATAGTGGAGTACGGGAACGCCTTTTTAACCTATAAAAATGACATAAATCACAAGTCCGGTTTTATTTTGTGACCTGTTAGAATACGTTAAGTACTAATAATAAAAAATATTTTCTAACAATTGTTAGCATTGCACTAACTAGATATAATACATGTATTTGTTTGCTACACATAGACAACATTATGTAAGTTTTACTTTTCTCCACCAGGGTATCGCTTTTTACTATTCCAACATAACTTCACATTTTATAACGGTTTTGTCACGAGCATATGTCATTTGTAATTCGTTTAGAATTCAAGGTCACTTATATTTTGACAAATTGTTATAGATCCGGCTTCCACCACCGACTGGAAACGTGGTCGCTTACAATGGGCCTCATAAGAAGGCTCAAAGTCACCCAAAGGGCAATGGAGAGGGCTATGGTTGGAGTCTCTCTGCGTGATCGCATCAGAAATGAGGCCATCCGCAGCAGAACCAAAGTAACCGATATAGCCCTCCGAATCGCTAAACTAAAGTGGCAGTGGGCGGGGCACATTGCTCGTAGAACCGATGGCCGTTGGGGCGGAAAGGTTCTCGAGTGGCGACCACGAACCGGAAGGCGCAGCGTGGGTAGACCCCCCGCAAGGAGGACTGATGACCTGGTGAAGGTCGCGGGAGGCCGCTGGATGCGGGTGGCGCAGGACCGGTCATTGTGGCACTCTTTGGGGAAGACCTATGTTCAGCAGTGGACGTCTTTCGGCTGATGATGATGATGATGATGATATACCTAATACCTAGCGCGACGTCAAAAACTGTTAGAAAATATTTTTTACTATAAGTAATCATATCATATTCTCTAACTAAAAAATAAAATCGCACTTGTGAGTTATCGAAGCTCAAAACTGTTCGCGTACTGTACTAGTATGAAATAACAAACACAGCACCTTTGTATCATATTGTACCACCTTCGCTAGTTTTTGCAGATTTTAAAAAGTTTACCTCCTAGCTTTGCATCGATAATGGCAGAATTGTAAGACAATGATGACTTATTCACGTGTCTAAGGTCATGTCTGGTATGTATAGGTGAAGATAATGGAATAAAGTGCGACCATGATAACTCTGCATGAATTTTACAGCGGTAAAATAGGAACTAACGACCATAAACGTATTTTAGATATTCATATAAATTTTACATTAATACTGTTACTGGACTTACTCGCAAAAAATCACGTGTAAATTCGGTGCAGAATAAGCATAAGTAAATAACAATTCCAAATCTCTTCAGAGTGGCGCTAGTATAGCTAGAGAGTATGAAATGAAATTAGCAGTTATTGACGGAGTGAAGTGCGCTGCGTTGAAAAATTCAGTATGACTAGAGTAGGTACCAGATCTAATCAAACAATGTCAACCTAATCTTAGCTCTCTTGCTATTGTGGCGCCACCATTATTGAATGCATTTTGACGGACATTTTTGCATACCTACACATATTTTCCTCCTACTTCTACCCTCTATACTTGTAACTAAAAACAGAGTTCCCGCATATGATAAACTAAATGTATGTACTCGTATGTGAGTTTAAACTCTTTCACTCTTTATAGGGCAGCGGTCTCAAAAAGACCACCTGTAACATCATCTTTTTGTATTTTTTTCTTGTACAGAATTTTTTGGACTATAGATTGGCGATGAGGCTTGAATTGAGGATTTTTTCAGTCTTGCCCGTAAAGAATTAAATTAATTTAGGGTTTTTTGTAAGTTAATAAGTTAATAACTTTTAGGTATTTCATTGCTTTTATGTATATTTATTTGATGTGTGCTATGTACCCAAACACATGTATGTGCTAACATGTGTATATATGTGTGTTCATTGCTTTTATGTATAATTACCTTTATGTGTAATATGTATATGGTGTGTGTTTTCCTTAATTTAAGAATACGGACGTACAGCGTCATATAATCGAGCTGTCAAATTCGAGAGATATCTTATTCTTACACGTTCAATAGTTAATAAGCATTTAAATTGTGGTGCACTGGGATGTGGTTGGTTTTAAATAATCGATCCCGGATTAGATGTCCGAGCGGACCCCAGGCTTTATTCTTATATATCATGGTCAAAATCTGTTAGGTCAGTACACGAACGGTCACTGAAGATCTTAAGGGAGTAAACTGCTTCGATCACTTACCGGCTTTGAGTCACATTCTAAATCTCCTAAACTATTTTTACCCATCCTGAACACAACACTCTGAGACCTAAATCACAAATAATTAGTAACTGTACACGATGTTATATTTATATTGTTTTCGAGTTACATAGACACGTGTTTTCTCAGCAAACAGTGGTATCTCGACTTAACCAATCAACTTGATACAACGAGAATACAAATAGGTCTTAGTCTATTTGAGCTATGTTTATCATTTGGAGTTACTTCATTTAATACAACCATCCATATTTTGCTACTATTATTCAACTGCATTTAGGCAGAAAATACCATTAAGGGGCTCTCGGGTGCCAATGACCTTCGACCTGAATCGCTAAATTTTCTGTTTTTTTATAGCTTATAATAATATCAGCAATAGCCTTAACCCTTTAACGGGCAGACTGAAAAAATCCTTAATTCTAGCCTCATCGCCAATCTATAGTCCTAAAAATTCTGTACTTACAAGAAAAAAATACAAAAAGATGATGTTACAGGTGGTCTTTTTTAAGACCGCTGCCCTATAAAGGGTTAAACAATGTAGTATCCCATGTTTACTTCAAAGTACATTATCTTGGATATATTGGTCATCAAAGTTGAACAAGTTTGGTACAAAAAAATTGGTTTTCTTGTTATAACTTTTGTCTTTAGTAGTTTAAAATTAAAATCTCTCGTGATTTTTTTAGAAACGTCAAAGAGGACCCCAAATATAGCCGGACCACATTAACTCATCCGGGTTGTATGGCAGTACTTCTTATTTGTCTCAGTTGTTAATTGTCAATTTGTTTGAGACAGATAAGAAGTATTGCTATATAACTCGGAAGACTTAATGTGGTCTAGCTATATGTAGATTTCATATATGTAAGTTTCTCCACAGCATTCGAATATCGAGGAAAAAGAGTTTTTTTTACCATAAAAAAAAAACAAGAAAATAATTATGAATTTTGTTCAAAATCCGGCTCATAAATAATAGCCGTTTGTCTTATAATTCTATCTGTAGTGCAAATGTAGGAATATCGACTCAAAACTTGTTAAACATCTATGAAAAACGTGTAGAGCCCCTTAAAGATTACACAGCGTACTTCAAGGATGATTTGACCTTTTTAAATTTTTAGCCAAAAATTAAAAGGGTTTTAGCATTCTATATTTTAATGTAAAGTTCCTTCGTTCGTGTGTTTGAGTTAAAGAAATACTTAAATAAAAGTGAAGGCGTGTATTTAAAAATAAGTAAAAGACGCTCCCGATTGGAAATGAAAACAAAACTGGTAAATTATAGGCACATGTATGTTTAAATCATATCATTATTTTTTTACATCCAATTTTTTTTATGCAACAGTTGTACAAGAGAGGTTAAAAAAGGCGAGCGGCGTGACGTGAGTTACGATTTAAGCCGTTAGGCGAACATCGTAAAGGTAGACGGCGTCTAATAATTTGTCAAAAATATTCAAGGAGGTTATAGCGAACCTTAAAAATCAAAATTCGATTGTGGAGAGAGAGATTAATAAAGAGGTTATCGAAATTTGTGATTTTCTCTCTGAAAGCGCGGGAAACGTAAACAAACTGCAAAGTGTGTCTCTAGTATTTTTTTTTTAATCGCTGCGTTTCTTTAGGTTTCTTGGGTTGACAGTAATTTACTTTGTCCTAAAGTCGTGACTACACCCGATACTATTTTGACGAAGTTACAGCACAAGTGCTTTTTTGGGTAATCGAGTAAAGACTTTTCTTTCAGTATATAGGTGTTGACAAATGTATAAATGACAGACAAAAGTACAGGAGTATGAAAAAAAAATATTAACATTACTAGCAGATGATATGAAGGTAAACATATAAGTACCTAGCGAAACGTAGGCGTGATACAATAAAAACCGACCAAGTGCGAGTCGGACTCGCGCACAAGGGGTTCCCTACCAATATTTATAAAACGGCAAAAATCAAGTCTGTTGTATGGGAGCCCTCTTAAATATTTATTTTATTCAGTTTTTTAGTATTTGAAATGAAATGAAATGAAAAATATTTATTTGGTGCAAAGCGAACAGAAACATAACATGAAATAAATATACAAATAATTATAATTTACACCAAAATGGTGTTTGTTGTTATAGCGGCAACAGAAATATATCATCTGTGAAAATTTCAACTGTCTAACTATCACGGCTCATGAGATACAGCCTGGTGACAGACGGACAGACGGACAGCGGAGTCTTAGTAATAGGGTCCCGTTTTTACCCTTTAGGTACGGAACCCTAATTAGGTACACAAGGTCGTTATAACTTAAATTTCCAAGTTCAATGTCCGTTTTTGTGTTCGACCTATGTTATCATACGGATAGGTATATTAATAGAGTCCTGATAAGGAGAAAGGTCATCTGGAAATATTACCCGGGCTTTACCAATTACATGGTAGGTATCTACTCCATTTTTACAGTAAGTCTTAATTATATTTATATGTTTGAACGGCCTCCTAGCCCAGTCGGCAGTGATACTGCCTACGAAGCAGGAGGTCCCGTGTTCGAATCCTGGTAAGGACATTTATTTGTGTGTTTATCACATATGTTTCTACCTGAGTTATGGATGTTTTATATGTATTTAAAGCCTGACCAGAAATATATGATTATTGTCAAGAGGGCGCTATTATTCTCATTTATATGGCAACAGTTCAGTATAGCCATAGAGCGTATTATTTCTCTATGGTATAGTGACATCTTTATTTGTTTACCTGTCAGCTCTGATGTTAATTTGAAAATGTTTCACAGCGAAATAGTTCCATTTGCCGAGCGTATTATTTACAGCTGTTTATTACATACACTATTTACAATGTTTCGTTCTAGACTAAATAATTTTTGGATATTTTTGTTTTTTATTATTTAATATAAATAAAATAAATAAATAAATATTATGGGACAATCTTACACAAATCGAACTAGCCCCCCAGGGAGCTCAATTAAGGCTTGTGTTGTGAGTACTAGACGACGACATATATAAAATATAGATATAGATAAATACTTAAATACATAGAAAACATCCATAACTCAGGAACAAATATCCGTGATAAACACACAAATAAATGCCCTGACCAGGATTCGAACCCGGGACCTCCTGCTTCATAGGCAGGGTCACTAATAACACACATACACACAGGGTAATATTGAACACTTTACTATAATTCAAATAAACGCGACAATGACACTGACAGTCTATTACATGCACTCACACATGCATATCATTCTGTCAGTAAAATGATTGCCAGTACAAGAAATTAGTTCCAATGAAATTCCGCAACATGGTGCATGATCATATTTTCTGGTCAAGCTTTAAGTATTTATCTATATCTATCTATTATATATATCGTCGTCTAGTACCCACAACACAAGCTTGTTGAGCTTACTGTGCGACTAAGTTGGTTTGTTTAAGATTGCCTCATAATAATTATTATGTAGTTGTTATTTTGTAAAATACGTAAACATTTTTTTAACGGATATTTTCTATTATTAGATTACAAGAAGTCATTAACACAATAGTATTTATCTTATCTAATGGGTGGTTTCCTTTTATCTTACACAATACAAAGATTTAAGCAGCGCTAGAAGAACATTACTAAAATTACTAGAAACAAGAAAAACATTTCAAATCTGTAAAATCCTAAAGCAATAAATATACCTGTAAAGTAAACCAGACTAATTAGTTAAGATAAATGTTTATAAAAAAATTATATAATTAGAAGCGAACTGAGTGGACGCGCACATAATCTCATATTAGAGATGTTGCAAATTAATGTAAAATTCTGGTTATAAGTATCTTTGAAATAAATAATTCTAATTTTTTTTAACATATTAAAAAGTTTATAATGTAAAAAAAACACTATTTTTTTAGTAGACCTAATTTTTTTAGTCACTTATATGTTTTTTAGGTAATCGTTACCATATTGTTTGGTATATTATTTCGGCGATAAATAAAATCTGCCGGAATTTTTAAGTAATTTTTTGGTACAGTCGACTACAAAGAGATGTATCCACTTTTGGACCTTATTACAACGCATTAAGTTGAAAAATTGGATACATCTCTTTGTAGTCGACTGTACTTAATCGTTTTGATATTATTTGGTGGTACACTTTTGGTGGCAGATCTATATTCTAGTGTCCAATCTTATTAATTAGGTCATCGAATTCACGTTTATTTGGTGATCGGTTAAATCATACCCTTAATATATATGTTACTATGCCACATGGAGGGAAAGTACCTTGGATATTGTAGATGGAACATTGTATTGAAAGAAGATATTATTTTAATTTAAAAAACAATTTAAACTGCATTCATAGATTTTTAAATAATTACATGGTCGTACCGGGAATCAAACCCGAGAAAAACACGAGAAATAACATTACCCTGTAGCTTTATCATACCGATCGAAAGGCTTCATCATAAGGATTATTTTTTGCTAAATAACATAGTTTCAGAAGTAAAAGGAAGACCATGAATTTTAATATTTTGAAAACAAAATTAATTAACTTAATTTATTAAATAGTCAAAATGTGTCCCATTCTGTTGAATGTTGAACAAAGTCGCACTCTTTTGATTATTCTGAAGTGGGTACTGATTCATTAGTAATAGGTACTTTAAAATGATAATGTCAGTTGTATGTCCTTACGGTAATGTCAGCTTTTCATTTTTCTGAACAAAATTTCACATCAAATGTAAAAAATTCTTGGTCTTCCTTTTATTTCTGACACTACGTTATTTAGCAAAAACTTATCCTTTATATAAAACTTTTCGATCGGTATGATAAAGCTACAGGATAATTATTTTCTCGTGTAGCGGGTTCGATACCCGGTTCAAGCATGTAATTGTTTAAAAATCTATGAATGCAATTTAATTTAAGTTTAAATTTTTTTTTAATTAAAATAATGTCTTCTTTCAGTAAAATGTTCCATCTACAATATTCAAGGCACTTTCCCACCATGTGGCATAGCTGTGGGACGCCCTGTATATTAATATCATATACAGCGTTTAATAAATGTTATATCCGTGTGCGTGGTGTGTCGTCGTGAGTTTCACGCCGGCAATCTACAATGACGCCTGGAAGGTGTGTGCCGCCGTCGGCAAACATGGATTATACAGCGCGTTTCATATATTCCTCAACAGACCAATTTCGGCCGGGAAGCTGATTTATCTGATTGCATAGAATGTGATATATACGCTTTGCACTGGCTACGTAAATCTGTGTCTTATCACCATACATTGGAGGGTTTTCTTGAGGTATCATTAGATTTGTCTTATGAGAGTGATATAATAGTTTTAGGAATCAGGATAGAAATAAATACGAAATCAATTAACAAAATGACATTTAATTAAATCAACAAATTTTGGTAATAGGTATCCAAATAATCTAACACTAAGTACGAGTCCGATGCCTATCCACCGATCCCTAGCAAGCGCGCCGCCTAAGTGATCGCCCGTGCTCCGGCGACCGTTCCACGTCCCTCGCCCGCCTGGCGCGTGGTGGCGTGATGTGACGTCAGCGTGGCGAGCAGGACAGACGATCGCTCTCTTTCTAAGGCTCCTGGGGACGTTCTGGTAATACGGCCGTTCCTGACTGCGAGACGTCTTCGGCCGCTCGATCTTCTAGGAGACCATTGTCGTCATTGGGTTGCTCGTCAGCTGGAAAGAACAAAAGCAAAACTTGTAACCAATGTAGCATGACGCTACGTTTATCGTACGACATCTGTCGACTTACTTTAGAACTTCTGTGTCTAAGGCTAGGTTGCGGTTGTGTAGTAACTAAACGCCAAATGCTCCCCCCCGGCTCTCTCTCGCTTGGGATCGGTGGTGGCAACTACACTTGGGTATTACTAAATAATAAAGTATATTAAAAAGTGAAGGTTGTATTAATTAATTACAACTCAAGAACCAACAGACGACCCGGCTGCAACAATTGGCGACGAGAAGGTTACGAATCAACGTAAAACTGAAACTGTACGTATTCATTCAGTAACATTTAGAGGTTATCATCAAAGCATATTACAGTCTTCAAAACGCTTTACGAAGTCATTGACAGTCGACAACAAACCGAACCTGTCGGTAAAGCAGAATACTACTGCTTTGTAGCAGCAATACCAAAACGCATGCGTCAACGTCAAACGTCATCCTGCCTGACTCTGTCGATAAAACAGGATAAAATTATAAAATGGCGATCGATTTTTGCTACGCAGTACTAGGATAGTAATTTACAATTAGATTACATTCATTTTATGATGTCACTGGAGGAACTCATAACAAAGATAGAAAGTGGTCAGACAGCGTGGATTCAAGAATTACCTAAGGATACGCTATTAGAACTCATAACATACCTTGGATTACCAACAGGGCCGAATCCTATTGTTGATGAATTGCGTAAACTACTACGTGAATACGTAAAAACAAAGAACATAAAGATGTCGAAACCAACCCTGCCGATTACACCGAGTTTAGAAAATTTTAACGGTGGGAACTGGAGAAGTTACCAAGAGCAACTAAACTGTTTCATACTATTGCATGACATTCCGGAAAAAAAAAGTTCCTCTCTTATTAACAAAATTAAGCTCAAACGTATATGACACCCTGTCGGGGTTATGTGCACCTAATGTTCCAATTTAAAGCACGTATGTGGATATATGCAAAAAACTGACCGAGTTTTACCACCCAAAAATTAACTTGGCAGTACATAGGGCAAGGTTTTGTGACCGAAAGCAAGAAGAAAATGAATCGATAAAAGAGTACTTGTTAGCCGTAAGGAAACTAGCGAAAGATTGTGATTTTAAAGACGTTGACGAGCACATAAAAGAGAGGTTACTAAATGGTGTACACAATGAAACAATTAGGTATGAAGTTTTGAAGAGTGCGGATGCATCACTGGAAAAGTTAACTGCGGTCGCAGAGACAGCTGAGATGGCATTCAAACTGTCAGCAAAGCCTGTTGATGTCTTCAAGGTTTCTGCGGACCAAGGGAAGTCTGGTCAGCAACCCCAAAACAAACGTCAACAACACCAACGACAGTCAAAGTGTCTCTGCTGTGGCAAGGGTGGACATTGGAAGGATCAGTGCACATTGCAGTTCAAGTTTTGTTCAGAGTGTGGAAGAAAAGGGCATATGTTTAGAGTATGTCCCCAGAAAAAAGCAAATTTAAAAACTGTGGTCTGCGCTGCAGAAAAAGAAGAAGAAACGTGCGATACAAATGAAAGTAATGAAGAAGATTATATGTTTCAGACACTTAATTTGCATTGTAAGTCATTTAAAAAAGTACCATCTATGTTTTTAAAAATAGAAATAGAAGCTATTCCATTTGAATTTGAAGTGGACACAGGCTCAGGTATAACTACAATAAATGAAATTTACAAGAATACATTTTTCCCACAATTACACTTAGCACAAGCTAAAATAACTATGACTAATTTTGACCAGTCCATTTCAAAGCCAATTGGAGTATTAGAAAATCTAAATGTTATATTTAACAATAAAAATTATAATGACATGACCCTCATAGTGGTAAAAGATGGCTTGCCAAGAGTCATAGGTAAAGATTGGCTATTGCGTTTGGGTCTGTGGCCGTTAAACCTAACACAAAACATAAATACATGTATAAATGTCCAATCAAAACAAGAATATTTAGAAAAAAATAAAAAAGATTTTCCCATTGTATTTGAACCAGGCTGGGGTAATTTTAAAAAGGCTAATATAACGCTAAAATTAAAATCAAATGCCAAACCAAAGTTTTTACCTGCAAGGAATGTGCCTTTTGCACTGAAATCAAAGGTTGAAACTGAAATAAACAGGCTTCTACAAAATGGTCGAATAGCACCAATAGAATTTAGTGAATGGGGAACACCAGTGATACCTGTAATGAAGGGAGATGGCTCAGTTCGCCTCTGCGGGGACTACAAATTAACCTTAAACCCTAGTCTAGAAATAGATCATTTTCCCCTCCCGACAATAAATGACATATTGTCCAATTTTGAACGAAATAGTTGTTTTTGTGAGTTGGACTTGAAGGAAGCCTACCTTCAAGCGCCACTCTGTGCAGACTCACAAACATTGACAACAATAGTAACGGAAAAAGGTATATATAAATACTTATATTTGCCCTATGGAGTCAGTACGGGGCCGGGCTCCTTTCAGCGTCTAATTGTTCAGTTGTTGTCGGGACTGGAAGGTGTGAAGGTCTACATAGATAATGTTTTTATTGCAGGAAAAACAATAGAAGAAACTAATTCAAGACTAAAATCTATATTGGAGCGCTTCGCAGAGGCAGAGCTAAAGTTAAAATTATCAAAATGCAAATTTTTTGAACAACACCTAGCAGTATTTGGGTACCATGTGTCAGGTGAAGGTATCAGTGTAATTAAAGAAAATGTAGAGCCATTATTAAAGGCACCCCAACCTGAAAATACAAAAATGTTGCGTTCCTTCTTAGGAAAAGTAAAGTATTATAATAGATTCCTAAAAAATATGGCTACTATACTACAACCTTTGTATAATTGCCTAAAAAAAGATACATTTTGTTGGACCCCTGAATGTGATGAGGCTTTTTTGAAAATAAAAGAAGCTTTAACAAAAACAGTCACATTATCTCATTACAGTAATGATCTACCAGTAATTTTAAGTTGTGACGCCTCAGACTGCGGGGTGGCCGCTGTTCTGTCTGTGAGATCTGAGGAGGGTGTAGTGAAACCGGTGGCCTATGCCAGCAAAAAATTAACCGACACTCAAATAAAGTATCCGACCATAGAGAAAGAAGCATATTCAATAATCTTTGGTATAACTATATTTTATGAATATCTGTTTGGACGAACATTCGAGTTACAAACAGATAATGCTGCCCTAGTCAGTATATTTGGACCAAAAAAAGGTATCCCAAAAATGGCGTGTAAAAGGTTACAACACTGGGCAATATTCTTGTCAGGATTTAACTACACTATCCACCACATAAAAACAGACTGCAACCCTGCAGACCATTTGTCACGCAACCCTACATCGGACAATAGCCGATTTAGTCATCCACTACTGGACAGTAGTGAGTTTAGTGAGTTAAGTGTGTTAAGTTTTATGTCATTATCAAATTTTGAAAATTGAAAAACGGTAGAACAAGAAACAAAAAAATGCACTACGCTATCAGCTGTAATGAGATACTGTACTGATGGTTGGCCCGACAAGGCTACATAAGACGAGGAATTAAAATCTTACTGTGAAAAACGAAATGAATTAAGCATTGATCAGGGTTGCTTACTATGGGGCACCCGGGTAATAATTCCAAAAAGCCTACAGAATATGGTTATGAATGAACTACATGCAAGCCATTTCGGAATAAATAGGATGAAACAAATTGCTAGGTCATATTTTTGGTGGAAAACTATAGACAAGGATATTACAGATATAACAAATGCATGCATGATTTGTTTAGAAAACAGAAAGGCCCCCGAAAAAACACCTTTGACACCCTGGCCCTCTGCCCAGGGAGTTTGGGAGCGCCTGCATGCGGATTTTCTAGGACCTTTCTGTGGTAAGATGTTTCTAGTAGTAATAGATAGTTATTCAAAGTGGCCAGAAGCTTACATGATGTCAAATATAACGGCTACTACAACACTAAAAGTGTTTAAATCACTATTTGCTAGGTATGGGTACCCGCTCCATCTGGTGGTGGATAATGGTACAACATGGACAAGTAACGAATTTAAAGAGTATTGTAAAACTAAAAATATTAAAATAACCTACACTCCACCCTATTATCCAGCAACGAATGGAGCTGCGGAACGCTTGGTTCAAACTTTTAAAAGTCATGTAAAAAAAATTATAGCTAGCGGTAAATCCCTAGAGGAGGCTGTAAACTTATTTTTATTTGATTATCGAACTAGTGTAAACAGAGCAACTGGTGTCAGTCCCTCAAAGCTAATGTATCAGCGCGAGTTACGAACCAGATTTTCACTACTTAGACCCCAGCCTGTAAGTGCCAGATTGCAATTGAATCATGAAAAATTAGTGGAATTCAGTAAGGGAAAGCGAAAAGTAAGTTTTGAGGTAGGGATGAAAGTCATGATTAGAGATTTCAGAGACAAAAAAATTAAATGGGTCATTGGAGAGGTAAGGGAGTTTCTGACACCAGGGGTTACATATTTGGTAAATGTAGAGGGGAGGACAATAAAACGTCACGTTAACCAAATGTTAGCTATTAATAATTAGTATAAGTAAAAAAAAACAGAATATGTTTATTAGTGTCATAAGTAAGTAGAAGATAAATATTTTTGTGCTGGGGAAGAGCTGTAGTAACTAAACGCCAAATGCTCCCCCCCGGCTCTCTCTCGCTTGGGATCGGTGGTGGCAACTACACTTGGGTATTACTAAATAATAAAGTATATTAAAAAGTGAAGGTTGTATTAATTAATTACAACTCAAGAACCAACAGACGACCCGGCTGCAACAGGTTGATATATAAAAAAGCGTACATTGTGATTCACGGCATTGCAGGTAGATGGCGCTTATATCAGTCCGCATTTTGAGATACACGACTGGCAGTTATAAATTGAGATAATATTCGCGCTAATTTTGAATATGAATTTTTGAGGTATTCCAGATTGTCAAAAAAGGGAAAAGTTGATTTTGATTGAGTGTGTCAGATAGACGAAACAGATTTTTAAAGAAAAAAACATATTCTGGTTTAGTCTGAGGGTCTTGCTATAATTTGCTTAGTTGCAACGTGTTGAAGTGCGATCTATTTCTCTAGATCTTTGCGTTCAAACATTATATAGCAAGTGCTAATACATTATTGAATTAAATACAAATTCTTTTTAAAAACCAAATACGTTGCCGGACAAAAAGGCCACCAGTGGGACCGCCTGAGCCGGAAGGACTCCGGAAGGCGCTTGTGGGTGCCGGACCGGCGAGACGGTCTGCAACCGCCGCGTGTTCCGCGTGATTCTTCACCGTCGTCGCAGAATTAGAGCCCGCATCCAGCGGGCTCTCCAAGTGAGAAAGAGAGTTCAGCGAGCTGTTGGGTCCGCCTAAACCAAAGGGGACGCTTGCCCACGAACTCTATTCAAATTCAACTACAGTTTTAGCCATCCTGTCTTTCGAGAATATCATATTATTTACATTTTTTTAAAAAACGTTATAAATCCGATTCCTTTTTTTTGTATCCAGTGTTTTTGTGCCATAATAGCTTTTTTTTGTTGTTTTGCTAAAATATTCCCAAAATTATAATTGCCTTATTTGACGGGCGTACAAAGGCCTGGCTCTTTAATTTAGGCTACGTTCAGCCAGCGAATCATCTGTCACCATCCATATCACCCGCCTCATTAATCCATTATTTTCCTGCAGCCAAATTACCAGCCGAGTCTTTATTTGTACTTACCAGTTTTGCTAGTACTCCATCCTTTTTATTTTCCTTTTGTGCGGAAAGTAGACGTTTACGATACTAAGGTAACTATTGAATGTGAAATATCCTTATATAGATACAGTTATCGTCAATTTAATGTGAAATGCTAATATTGAATATTCTGATTATTGTAATTTAATTACATTCTAACCACTAAGGAAGTTATTGAATGTGAAATATCTTTATATAGATACCGTTATCGTCATTTTTATGTGAAGTGCTAATTTTAAATATTCTGATTATTGTAATTTAATTACATTCTAACCACTAAGGAAGTTATTGAATGCGAAATATCTTTATATAGATACCGTTATCGTCATTTATATGTGAAGTGCTAATTTTAAATATTCTGATTATTATTGCTAATTTTTAATAATTTACTTTATCTTCAAAAATAAACGTGTTAATGCAATTATAGAAGTGTTTTACTGCACCAAACATTAAGCTAGTTCTAAGATTCCACTCATTCGTACAAAATTCTTGCGTGATGAATGTTCGTGCGCACTAAACTATCATGACATTCATGACGCAATATAACCTTTCACATGTGTTCTTACATTCTGCATTGTCAAATGCTTTTAGGAAAATATTTCAAATTCATTCACGATCCCACACATACTATTACTGTCAAAAGTTCACGTACATTCGTGCGGTCATGATCACATAGATATAGGCTTAAACAGAAAAACCGCGAAATTAATATGATTTGGTACCATGGTCTGCCGCGACTTCACGTCGCACTGCTACCCCGTAAAGAGTACAGTCTGTCAGCCGTAAATTGCACTACAAATATTTGCTGTCTGCCGCGACTGTAAAGTCGCACTGCCACTCAACAGAGTGTAGTCTGCCGGCCAAAACGAAATAAAACGTACGCGATGAAATGTGATCACACTGCTATCTAACTTGTTGATGCAGTCAGCCGGGGCCAAGCTTATACTGCCACCTATGTCATAGCTGCAGTCTGCCAGGACTATGTAGTCCACCGTGACACAGTAGATACTTAGACGAAAAAGAGCGAAGCATTTTGTACTCACTTTCAAAAAAAGATGCGCACGTCTCGGGAGTCCACTCTCCGCGCCACGGAACCATGTACTCCGCGGCGGCTCGTGTTTTCTTTCCGTATGCGCCTGACAGTAGTTCGAGCTCATATCGATCGTGAGGTAGGACCGATGTGACTTTATATGGACCCCTCATACCGGAATCTAATTTACCAGTGGTTTGCGCTCTTTTGATGACAAAAGCAAAATCTCCGATTTTATAAGCACGTGGTTGCTTGCGACCCTCGTTAGCTATCTCATCTTGCTGCCTTTGCCTTGCGGCAAGTCGTTCGCTTACACGCTGTCTTCTAAACACCATCAGCGCCTCGCGATTTCCATTGACGTTATCGAGAGCAACATCACGTACTAAAGAGCGCAGTATAGCAGTAGTAGCATCTATCTCCACGAGCAATTTGAGAGGCGATACATTGGTGGCAGCATTTTTAGTTAAATTGAGAATAAGTTGAACTTTCCATAGAGCATCGGACCACTCAGCGCCTTTATTATTAGCTTCTACCCTTATTAAGTTGTGGACTGTTCGACAATAATGCTCTGCCTGCCCATTTTCATGGTGCATTTCAGGGGTAATAAAATGCGTTTTACAACCTAATTCTGATATCCAGCTTTGAATGCTGTTACTTTCGAACATTCGTCCTCGATCGTTAACTATGAGAGAAGGTGTTCCAAACAACGATATAGTATTTGAAAATGCACGTTTTAACTCATCAGCATCTTGTCGATATAATGAATACAAAAGGCAATATTTTGAGAAAGCGTCTTCAACTACAAGGACATACTTATAGCCTTTAGACTCTGGCAAGGGGCCTAATACGTCCATATGAACGGTTGAAAATGGAACATCCGGCTTAGTCCAAGATTCTATGGGCTGATGTGAAGATCGTGGTATTCTTTTACTAGTCAAGCAAGCAAGACAATGTCCTATGTACTTCCGAATAAAGGCCCTAAGGCCTGGAAACCAGAAATGTCTTAGGATGAGCTCCGTCGTCTTGTAAACTCCAATATGGTCATGCTCATCATGAAAGATTCTAAGCAAGCTAAGCCTGTGACCTTTTGGAATGTAACAAAGCAGACCGGCATCCTCACCAGTAGGTGTATACTTATAGTGAAGCAAATTGTTACGTATTTCATAACGCGTTGAGTCTAAACGTCCTTCCTTCAAGCTATCAATAAGATCCTGAGTTTCCGAATCAGCCATTTGAGCCTGTTGTGCCCAGTTAGTTGGTTTACGGATATGCAGATCTTCCACGGGGTTTCTACTTAAATAGTCAGCGTGAGGCAACAGATCACCCTTGCGATATTCGATGGTAAACTGAAAGTCCTGCATGTAAAGCCACCAACGGGCAACTCGAGGAACAAGATCCTTCTTTTTTTTCAGTCAACTTGAGAGAGTTACAATCGGTCACTATCTTAAAAGGGACACCTATCAGAAAGTGACGAAAGTGCTGTAGTGCCTTTACGATAGCTAGCGTCTCTAATTCGTAGCTATGATACTTCGACTCTGCACCCTGTGTATCTTTACTAAAATACGCAACTACCTTTTTTTGTTTCCCCTCGTGTTATTGTAACAAAATTGCTCCATACCCTAATGCGCTGGCATCTCTATGTAGCTCGGTAGGAAGATTTGGGTCAAATATAGGGAGCACCGGCTCGTTAGTAAGGCATTTAATAATATAAGCGTGAGCCTCCTCTTGCTCCTGTCCCCAATCAAAAGGTACACCTCGTCTAGTAAGCTTAGCTATGCACAGCGTCTTTTGTGAATAACCCGCAATATATCGGCGAAAATAGCCAGCAAGACTGACGCACTTGCTTAACATTCGATGGACGAGGTGCATCAAGTAGAGCTTGGACTTTTGTAGGGCTCGGCCGTACCTGACCTTCACTAATAAGCCGACCTAAATACTCTATTTCTGTCGCAAGAAAGTTACATTTTTTTCAAGTTAATTGAAAATCCAGCGGTTGTTAAAGTCTCTAAGACCTGGCGTAATACAGATAAACCCTCATCTACAGTTTCGGACAAAATCAAGACATCGTCAATGTACACGAGAACCTTTCCGCTCTCGATAAATGGCTTCAGCGTTTCTGAAATGATCCTTTGATATACTACAGGTGCATTAGCCAAACCATAAGGCATCTTCAAATACTCAAAATGGCCTTCAGGAGTGACAAAAGCAGTTCTACAAACCGATTCAGGATCCATCTTTATTTGGTGAAACCCTGTAGACATATCGAGACTCGAAAAGTACTTGGCTTTACCTAACCTGTCAACATGGTCGTCTATAAGAGGCAACGGGAATCTATCCCTGACCGTTATTGCATTCAAAGCGCGATAATCAACACACATGCGAACTGTGCCATCCTTTTTCTTTACCAAAATTATAGGACTCGCGAAGTCAGAGTTAGATTCCCGAATGATACCTTTTTCTTTCAAATCCCTCACTATTTCACGAACACGCAATTTTACATCATGTGAAAGCTTATACGGCCGATAGTTGACAGGGTTATCGCTACTTAACTTGATTGCCATAGTTCCCGTCGAAACTGTCGAAGATGCAGTACCACTGATAAACGATTGAGAAAACTCATTGATAAGCGCAAGCAATTGCCGTTTATCGTCGCCACTTAATGTTGTATTTAATTCAGATTCTACTTCGCGGACATGTACGTACTGAGAATCCTCATCGCGTATCAGACGCTGCACTTATATAAGAAAAAGTAAAGGGAAGCCTTTACTTTTTCTTATATAAGTTATGTCCCTATCAAGGATATCTGTCCCTATCAGTACCGATGCGTTTATGTAAGACTCGTCTACAACTAAAAATTCAGCTTCAATGGATATTTCAGGAAACTCAACAACTACGTTAACTAACGATGTAACTTCAATATCTTGCGGCCCGGCGCCTTTAAAGACTCGATATGTAGGCACCCTGTTTGCATTTCATGTGCTTCAAAACAGCCTTTGATATCAACGAAAGGCCTGAACCACTATCTATGAGAACATCTAAAGCAACACCGTCTATGACACCCGTTATTATGTCAATGCTCACTGTAGAATCCCGTTCTCGACACAGATTGACATTATTAGAGCGATTGTTATTAGCCTCTGAACGTTGCTTCGCAAAATAACGTTCAGCAGTATGACCGATCTTACGACAAAACGAGCAAGTAATGGAAGACCTAGCTATTATTTGATGTTTGTGTCCGAGGGGCTGGCGCACTAGTATGACTTGTGTCCGTACTACTCGAGGTCGTGGGTGCGCTACGGTTGGCAGCACCTACAGGGTTGTTTTCTACCTTCGGTTTTTTAAAATGGCAGTTATTACGTTTGTGACCTAGTCCGCCACAATTGAAACATTTGGTTGTATTATCCAGTCTACTATTATACTCGCGTTTGCGTGAATTTGAACTCGAAGGTCTACGGATAGGATCGTGGGATGAAACACGCGACACATTTTTAGGCTTTGTAAGACCGACAAAAAATCTACAATTTGCCTTGGATTCAGCTTTGCGTTTGTAGCAGCCGCTTTGATCTGTGGGTCCGAAATGCCTCTGATAACTATAGCCGCTTTAAGGTCATCGGATTAACCGGTAACAATGTTTAAACGCAACAGAGCACGACGCGCATATTCGGCGTACGTTGGAAAATCTTAGGAATCAGTACACATGACATTATAAAGCACGGTTGCGACGTCGATGTTTTGTGGACAGAGTGATCGAAATTCGATTTTAAAATTACTCCAGGAGCGGTCGTTTGTTACCCAATCGTTAAGCCATGAACGCGCATCTCCTTTTAAACAATTAGCAATACGGGACAAACACTCATTATCAGCCCAACGTTTTTTTCGCGAGCGCGGTCTACCTCTGCACACCAAACGTCAAAGTCATGAATTTGGGGATCAAAATTTGAAACGTAATAATGGTCCGGTCTTACTTGTAATAGCGACGAAAGCGTTCCCACGATCCTCTCCGTTACCTCGTCGACGGGAGAAGTTGTGACAGAAATCGGAGGCTGTTCGGACTCTGCTAGACTGCCGTTGACCGCCAGGCCCTCAACTCATGTAGGAACTGTCAGCGGCGTAGCGGCACCTGGAGGCGGCATTGGTGGTGTCGTAGCTCTCTGAGGGTCAGAAGCAGAAACTGAACAAGCGTTCGAAATAGACGATGACGGGCGCGACGTTGACGACGACGTGGACCCTATTTTATCCTCGAGTTTCCTTATTTTTCGTAATACCGTATTTAGTAATGAATCGTCATGGTCACTTCTACTTTTACTACGTTTACGTCTGGATGATTTTTCTGACATCTAAATATATAAAAGAAGAAACTGACTGACTGACTGACTGACATATCAACGCACAGCCCAAACCGCTGGTTCTAGAGATTCCAAATTTAGCATGTAGGTTCCTTATAAGGTCTAGGGGTGCACTAAGAAAGGATTTTTCAAAATTCACCCCCTAAGGGGGTAAAATGGGGGTCCAAAGTTTGTATGGCGAATCAAGATTTGTTAGATTATTTTATTCGAAACTTCACAGGAGTATTCCTAACGATAAATGAGTAAACACGTGTTTCAGGTTTTTTGAAAATTCAACCCCTAAAAGGGGCAAATGTGGTCACAAAGTCTGATAATCAACATGGGTATCGTATCCTTTTTGAGTACTTATAGTACGCGGGCGAAGCCGCGGGAAAAGGCTAGTATCTTATTTTTCGTAAATACCGTATTTAGTAATGAATCGTCATCGTCACTTCTACTTTTACTACGTTTACGTCTGGATGATTTTTCTGACATTTTAAATAACCGGAAAGGAAATTAATACAAATAAATCCAATAGCAACACTTCTAAGTGAACGTCGTTAGCAATTCGTTTTTATGATTCTTTACGAACGTGATAATCAACTGCACACTTTATTAATAGAAACGCGAAAACAGTTTTAGCAATAGATCGCAGCCTTATAAGTAAAAATTGACCCATAAAAGCAACCGAAACTAAATTAAAACACAACACTGCTTGTGCGAAATAATGATTAAAATTTGCAAATGTACGAGCGTAATTATTATAAACACCGTATAACACTAAGCGTAAGCACGTAGCATAAGCGAAGGTAAAAATTATAACTTCATATAATAGTGTGGGAAATCTACCGGGTCGTTGTATGGAGACCTCGCATTAATTCCTCAGTCGATAATTCTTTTGCTGGGATGTAGTATAGGTCATAACAAACACAAAAAACTATTTTTCCAAAAAAAAACTTATGTCAGTTTTGGTATTTTTACCAAAATGTACAAAAACCTTAATAGTTTTGTACTGGAATTTTCCTCAGGGTATGTTTGTTTCACTAAACCAATTATTTTGAATCCTGACAGATACTGTCAAAAGTTCAAAAAAATATTCCAAATAAAACTGTCACTTTTATTCAAAAATAATTGGTTACACTCGCCATTTTGTTTGGAAAATTTCTCAGTCAAGTTTGTAACAGTGGGTGTTATGATAATCTTATTTTAGCATAATATTCACGAATTTCCAAAAAAAAAACCTTAAAGAAAAATTGTTATTAGAGTATATTTAATATACTTCATGGAAAATTGCTCAGCCCAGTTTTGTTTTTTATTCATGTTAAGTAGTCAATTGAACAGCCAAAACTAAAATTTCCAAAAAATAATCCACATACAATACGTCAAATCTTGAAATTTTAAATTTGTCTAGCCTTTTAAAGCGAGTGAACATGCAGTAATATGTCGTCGTGCGTCAGCTATTGAGTCCAGTTTAGCATGCGCAACTACGACTCAGCTATGCTTGCGTCATAGTGAAAAAAGTGGAGTAAGTTACTTCAATTATAGAATTTTCTATTTTGATATTTGTATTTAACTCGTATCATTATAATTTTAATAAATATTGTGATGGCGTATTATTAAGTAACCATTTTAGTATTTAATTGAAGCACCAGAGTATCATTACCTTACTAAATAGAACACCATCACCACTGCTCGCCGACAGATCACGCTTGTATTGTCATAATCATAATGCACACAATCCGCATCACCGCGCAGCCGCACGCACCGATACAACTACGCTTCGACACTAGTCAAGCCGCCTACCAACAGATGGCGCAGTGATTAAGTTGGATGCCACTAACGTTTGTTCAACGCAGAAACATGACCCTCGGCGCTTTGCCGAGGAATATTTGAGAATCGCGATAGGGTCTAAAGGCACGCATGCTATATGCCTCAACCAAATTTCAGCATTTTAGTGTTGTGACACTAACCCAATGGGCCAGTAATATATCCTTACGACAAATTACTGGCCTAGTACTCATCTACCTAGCTGGGTAATACTCGACAAGTAAGCACTAGAGAGACGACGGAGTACATGTAAATCTCTAAAACAATAAATTTTATCAGCTACACGCGACTCTTTGTCTTCGCCCCTCACCACCCCGCTCTACAACTATAGATTTCTTCATAATGGATATATCAAGGTATATGCGAAACAGCGCATTTGCCAGATGACTTATGTAGACTCTTGATTTCCCCGAATTTAAACATATTTATTTAACATAAGTTGTATTTATAAATGACTCTTAAATAAGATGTACTTTAATGTCATGAACATTTAGTAAATGTAATTACCTATATATAATATTAAGGTATTGTCTGTTCTATTGTCTATTTCACTTGTGATAACTGTATGTTTTTCTCTGTGTGTAATATTTAATTGTTTTTTTTTGTTATAAGTAAACTGAAATAGATGTCATATGCTTCAGAAAAAATGACCAAGTCCTCCGGTGTCCGAGGCCAGCAGGCAGCACTATCTCTCTTGTTTCTTTTGTTGTTTAAAATGATTTCTATCATATGTATGACATATATTTCAGTTTACTTATAACAAAGAAACAATTAAATATCACACACAGAGAAAAACATACAGTTGTCACAGGTGAAATAGACAATAGAACAGACAATACCTTAATATTATATAATTACATTTACTAAATGTTCATGACATTAAAGTATATCTTATTTAAGAGTCATTTATAAATACAACTTATGTTAAATAAATATGTTTAAATTCGGGGAAATCAAGAGTCTAATTACAATTATCACAGGTGAAATAGACAATAGACATACATTAATATTGTATAATCCACCACCATTTTTTTTCCCGTGAAAAAAAAAAAATTTCCTTAGTTTTTCTAAAATATGAAAAACTGGAAAAAAAATGGTTTTGTATCTCTATACAAAACCATTTTTTTCCAGTTTTTCCAGGTTGGCCGGTCGAAAGAACATTCCCCAAATCCCCATCAAAAAAAAATATATTTTCGCACAAAAAAAAATTTCTCCTACTTTTTCTTAGTCGCAATACGATATCAATAGTGCCCTTAAACGGACCACCAGTATTTTTATTACAACCTGTATGATTTTTTTTATTCATTTTCTTTGCATCCACCTATGTTGATATAACTTAAACATTATTAGACATTAATAGTAGTTTATGTAACTGTTTCATAATAAGGTCACACGAGTGTTTTAAGGCCTAATTACGTACGGTTGCATACACTGCTTTATCTACACACATATTATAAATCCTAAATGATGTGTTCGGAAACCAGTAGAATGACCGCCATTGCACCGCCATGACAAACTCTATTGTGTCGGCGGTCGTGCGGGCGCGTGCCGGCGCTCGGGGAGAGGGCGAATCTTGGTAACGTTACCGTGAGTAATGAATTTTCATACTTTTTTACCACACTATCAGAGATGTTACGTTACTGGTTTAAATAATGGTGGTACGGTTTCCGAACACGGAATAGAGGATTTATGATATTGGTGTAGATAAATGATATTACATGCAATAGAATCAACATTATTATATATATGCCAAACACTATTGTCATGTACTTTGTGTAACATGTCACATCATTGATAATACTCACTTTCGTAGGTACAGCCACCGGCAATAGTATCTTCCTACACGAAGGCCGCAAAAATATGTAACACGCTCTTATTTGTAGGGCCATAAGAGCGTGTCACATATTTTTGCGGCCTTCGTGTAGGAAGATACGAGTACTATAGCCGGTGACTGTACAATAAATTATTTGTATTTGTATGGATTGAATCGAACACTTACTCCGAAGACAGGATAACCACTTATTTAAGTAGTCCCCGCTGGCAATCTACTTGCAGTAGGATGTCAGAACGTCCCCCTCTCCCAACCCGCAATACAAAGAGGCGATAAATTGAGACAGATGTAGGCTAAGCCGGTCTCGGCTGGAAAGACCTAGAAGTTTCCATTTAAGATCGTTGACAAGTGAAAAACTTTTATGCGAGATCATTTTATGGGACAACAGGAACAAATTATCGTCACCACAGTTACATTAGTGACCGATTTAACATCTTTGTTTGTTAAAAAAAACGTTTTTTTTTTTAAATTTACTTTGCCAGTTCGTTTCCTTCGTCATACCATATGATAAAATTAACGTAAATAAATAACTGGCCAAATGCGAGTCGGACTTGCACACGAATGGTTGCGTACCATTATCTATAAAAACGGCAAAAAAGCATGTTGTATGGGAGCCCCCTTAAATATTTATTTTATTATGTTTTTTTAGTATTTGTTGTTATAGCGGCAACAGAAATACATCATCTGTGAAAATGTCAACAATCTAACTATCACGGTTCATGTGATACAGCCTGGTGACAGACGGACAGATAGACAGCGGAGTCTTAGTAATAGGAAAAAAATAGCTTTTACTCTTTGGGTACGGAACCCTAAAAAAATACGGTGTATAATATTTCTGCAAATATTTAAGAAAAAAATGTTTAGTGACTCGTTTCCTTTGATAAAAACATCAATGCAGCTCAATTCGCTCTACTTCCACTTCAGAATCAGAATCACTGTTATTGAGCATCAAAGAACCCTTGCTCGAGCTGCTGAGGTGAAAAAAGGAGTTTTACATGTTCATAAGATCCAAAAGAGTTTAATGCGCTACAATTCAACCCTAACTTTTATACGTGGAACCACCCCTATTGTGACGCCAAACTTCCTTCTGCGTGCCGCGGCATTGGTCAGCAGGTTAGTACCAAAATGGTTAGGATATAAATGTTGAATTGTATAAAAAAAAAAAATAATAATAATTTATAGCTGTAGAGGTCCATAGGGTCCTCTAAGTATGAAAATTAGCAAAATGACTTTAAAGGCTGATAGAGCTTCATTTGTAAGCTTTTACATGATATTTTCATGAGTAAAGTTCATGAAAAAATGAAAATAAATGATTCACATAGTATGAGGGTGGAGGTTCATCTTATTACATATTGGTTTTATTTTAGTATGTAAGAAAAGATCAAGTTAATGATCTGACAAAGGAAATAAAATAAATGGAAGTATATAAGCATCATTGTGTTTTATTAGCAACCATATATACCTGAACTTTAATGATAAGCTATTATCATTGCTTTCAGCAACTGAGAATATTTGGAAAATATAAAACCTGAAATCTTTACTAGGATTTCTCACAGTTTTCGATAAATTATATTATGTTTAGATATAATTATATTTATATTATTACTTATTTTTGCATTATTGCATAAGCAATTGATACCATAGAGTTTTGCTAAATATTGTTCACCGTTGATTGGCAAGATTTTGAAACATTCATGATCTTGGTCAATTAATTATGTATTTTGCATAGTTGTATTTTAGATAGAAATAATGGTTATTATTATTATTATTTGGGTATTTAAAATGGCATTTTGACCATAAGTGGCATTCATATGTAATTTATATATGCAGCTTGTGTAGATATTTAATGTATGTTTTAGTTTTCACAGGAACAGAGGCTATGAATAATTACTTAACAGGATAAGTATGCAACATTTTGGGGAATTATTATCTGAAATATCCGTTTGTACCATTTGCAGTGGACAAACAGTAATTTGGTTACCGCACTAGATTTGTCATAGAGTTTTAGCAATCTTGTGATCGATTCCTTCAATGGGGGATATATTATTAGGAAAAATTAAACTCATAGGATGGCAGGAGGTTGTATATAAAGTATGTTCTAGAAATATTTACTTCATTCTTAAGATATGTGCTAAGTACAAAAATATATGATTTACTAAAGACATTTTATGACATAGTAAAAACTGTTAGTAACATAGACAGGATGTTTTACCCATTTAGAAATTAGTATTTTGATTACAAATTACTTTATCATCAGTTTCTTATGTTTTCATTGTGAGAATACCTAGGGATGGAAATGACCGACAACTGAGAAGATTGTTCGTTAAGTAATGATGAAAATTGATGCTTTTAATAGGATTTTCGAGACGAAATGTAGTTTATTGTATAGAGTAAATGTATTATTGATAATTTATTCAATAACAAAAAGTAGTATCTAATAATATTTTAGATTTGTCTGAAAATTTGTCCAAATTGAGAGGTTATGTTTTTAATTTGTTAATTATTGTTATAAATCGATACTTAAATTAAAGGTAAAGTAATTAAAGTTATATTTCAGGAAGTATATTAACGAAATTGAATGAATTAAGCGTGAAAAAGCTTAGAACTTACTTTTTCATCCAAAATCGATTTTTGGGAATATTATGTAAAAACTCGTATTATGAAGTTAAATAACGGAAATAAATAAAGTTGGGAGCTTTGTTTTTATAAAACATAAAGATTTCAATTCAGTAAAGCGCTAAAATAGACAAATTTTATGATCGAAAATTGTCGTAAAAAAATTGGATTCACTTGGCCTCCGACCTGAGATCTACGAACATTTATACCTTCGGACTACGGGACTTCACCTGACCTCTGCTGCTGAACAGAGCTACAAGCACCGTGCTACAAACACCGAGGCCCCGCCCTGAGCTGCCAATAGGACCAGCAAAAGAAGTCTTATTTGGTGAGGCAAAATTTATTCACTTTAATGATAAAATTTATTTCTTTCCTGTGTATTCTCTTTAGGCCTTGGAGTTGAGTAAGTGCTTTTAATTGACTGTTATATTATGAACATTTTCCTTATTGTTGTGGTTCTTGTATTTAATTTATGTGAAATTTGGTTGAATTATTATATGCAATATATATATGCGTACGGAATTTAACGGAGCTTGCGGAAACATTTTACGAATTTATCCAAATAGGGATGGATGCGTTTATCCTATATGGCGTATGCGTTATATTTTTATACGGTTTGCGAATTTTATTGCGGAATGCGTTATATTTTTACGTTTTGCGGCTGCGGTATATGAATTTAATTGAGTATATATTAAGTCGTTTACCCTATTTTGGGAACGATTTTTAGCGTGGTTTACGTACCTGATTTATGAATTTAAAGGAGTGCGTACTCTATTATATTTACGGTTCATATGCTTTGGTATATAAGCATTGACTTGAACTGAAGTAATTGTATGATTGTAACATTATTCATTTATGACAGTGCAACCAACATTAACCATTGATCAATCATATGTTCATCCTTCATTAACCAATGCTATAATCCTTCTATGACAGTGAAAGAAACATTAACCATTGAACAATTATGTTCATTCTTCATAACCACTGCCTTGATCCTTCTATGAAGTGTTATTTATATAACTGAAATTATTTATTACTTTTGAGCTGAAATAAGGCATCTGAATATGTACCAACCTTGTGTTGTAAAACAAAACATTATGAAAATTTTAACATGTTCTCTGACTTAGTGAGATTTGTATCTTATCACCATTCATGATAATTGATGAATAAATATTATTGTATTGTTGGAAATACAATTATTGGCAAAGAGAAAGCCACTATAATAAAGTATTGAAATTCAACTGAGAGATTGAATCGTGCTAGAGTGAGTTATGGGGATCCATATCAACTACAACTGAACGAAAATAGTTCATAAGTTAATTCAGGCTTTCAATTCAATAGTGTCCATCATCTGTAAAATTTGATAATTAGATGAAGAGTTTGGTAGTTAGAAACAATGCCTTACTCTGCGTACTATACTATTTGCTTATCTTTGAAGTTTGAATTAGCATAACTGCCTAACACGACATATTTCTATGATTTATTTCGGCATGACCACAGTCCCTTTGGTTGAATTTTAGATTTAATTTTGATTTAATTAATTAGCTAGGCATCTCAGAGGTTTTCTTGGCGTTTCTTTCCTCTGGTGTGTAGGTTACGAAACGTTGGTAGCTTCACTTAATAAAGTCATTGAAAGACAAAATAAAAATATTTTATTTTTAATAAAATATATAAAAATAATAATAATAATTAGATAGGATATGAGACAGTTTACCTCACCGCACGAACTACAGGCGTGTGTATTTGGGAAAAGAAACCCCTATCACACATTAGCTACCCTTCCTAACTATGTTTAAAATAAATAAATAATTTTTCTAAGAAAATAATTTAATTGTATAATTATTGTCTGTATTCGTTAACACTTGTAGTATATTAGGTTTAGGGTACTTGTAAAATACTATGTCTACCTACATTGTACTGGAATAAATCAGTGTTGAACTAGCTCGCGTGTTTTACTACATGGTGACAGCGGTGGGATCGATTAATTTAACATTTGTTTTTTTTTGTCGTTCAGTTGTGTTGCATAACTGTGAGTGTTAAGTTAATTGGTTATTGTACTTATTGTAAAAGTAAAAATAATGGAACACGCGCGTCCTCCGGCGGAATTGGCTTTGGACGGTGGCCCGGCCACGCGGGCAGAGGCATGGCGCAAATGGAAAAAGCAATTTATGGTGTTTTTGAAGGCCTCTGGAGTAAGTAAGGAGACCGCTGATGTCCAGGCCAGTTTGTTAGTCAACCTCATAGGACCAGCCGGCTACGAAGTTTTTACAACGTTTTCTTTAACTGAGAAACAAAGTGAGGACATTGAATCGGTGTTAAAGAAATTCGACGAATACTTCGGAACGAAGCCAAATATCACGGTGTCCCGGTATAAGTTTTTTATACGGAATCAAGAGGATGGGGAAAACATTGATCAATGGGTCACCGCGTTGCGAGTGCTGAGTCAGACGTGCGAATTCGGCACGTTAACGGATAGTTTGATTCGAGATAGGATTGTGTGCGGAATAAATAATAACATTGTTCGAGACAGACTATTTCGTACGGACAATTTAACGTTGGCAAAGGCGGTACAGATTTGCCAAGCAGCGGAAATGTTACACGAGGAGAGCTCTTGTATCGATGGCGGTGCAAAAGGCGTTCAAGTTGACGCCGTGTGGGGAGCGGCATCGGCAGCGCGAGGTGGCGGTGGATCGCGCGCAAGCGCCGGCGGCGGCGGACGGGGCCGCGCGAGCACCCGGCGCGGGGCGCGGCGCGGCAGGCGCCCGCCGGCCAGCGCGGGTGCGCCGGCGCCGGGAGCCTCGCGCCGACCCTGCGCGATGTGCGGCGGAGGGTGGTGCCATCAGGGCGAACGATGCCCGGCGTACAGTGCATTATGTTATGTATGTGACAATAGAGGACATTTCGCAAAAATGTGTGGTGAGCGCAAAGTGTTTCGTGATCAGGTGTGTGATTTAGCGGTGGAAGAGTCGGACGAGGAAGACGGTATGTTTTATGTTGACATAATTAAGCAGGACTCTAAGGCTAAACTACCAAATGAATGGTTGGAGCTTATAATTTGCAATAACAAACGAATGTTGTTTAAATTAGACACTGGCTCGATGTTAAATGTAATATCGAAGTCTGAATTTTTAAACTTAGGTTTAAAACTAAGCGATTTGGAACCAGTTGTTAAACGTGCTTATTCATTTACGGATCACGATATACCTGTAATAGGTAAATGCAGATTGCCGTTATCTTGCAGAAATAAACAATATGAGTTAAAGTTTTTAGTTGCTGATTTTAATTGTCGAAATATACTAGGACTACGAAGTTGTGTAACATTAGGTTTAGTTCGCCGGATTGATGCTATTCAGATGGAAAATTACTCTGATCTTTTTGAGGGTTTAGGTAAATTACCCGGTAAATATAAAATAGTAGTGGACGTTAACGTGCAACCGGTAGTATGCCCAACGAGAAAAATTCCATTAGGGATGCGTGACAAGTTATATGCTGAAATACAGCGTATGGAGAAAATTGGCGTTATTAGAAAGGTTTCACATCCCACCGAATGGGTTAATGCTATTGTTTTGGTTGCGAAAAAAAAATGGCGATCTTAGGGTTTGTTTAGATCCTCGGCCGCTTAACCGCGCGGTGCGCCGTGCCCAATACTCGCTGCCCACGGTGAGCGAGCTGGCCGTGCGCTTGCGCGGCGCGCGGTACTTCAGCGTGCTGGACGCGCGCTCGGGATTCTGGATGGTGCAGCTGGACGACGCTAGTGCGGACCTTTGCACGTTCGCGACGCCCTTCGGTAGGTACCAGTTTCTCCGTCTACCCTATGGGGTAAATTGTGCACCTGAGGTATTTCACGCGAAATTAAGGCAATATCTTGAAGATTTAGATGGCGTTGAAAGTATCATTGATGATGTCATTGTTTGGGGTAACACAAAACAGGAACATGACGCGCGGCTGGATCGGTTGTTACAAAGGTCAGGTGAAATTGGCATTAAGTATAATAAGGAAAAATGTAAGTTTTGCGTTAAAGAAATAGTTTATTTGGGTCATAAATTTGATGAAAACGGGATGCGACCAGATGATTCTAAAGTACGTGCAGTTTTAGAAATGCCATATCCTGAGGATCGGAAGGGACTAGAAAGATTTCTTGGGGTAGTAAACTATTTATCAAAGTTTATACAGAACTACTCGGATTCGGTTGCAGTATTGCGCGGATTACTAAAAAAAGATTCTGAATGGGTATGGGATAAAAACCATTCATATGCTGTAGACCAATTAAAAGCTAAAATAGCATCAGCTCCAGTCTTGGCATTATATTCAACGGAGTTACCAGTGGTAGTGTCGGTAGATGCGAGCAGCGTTGCATTGGGCGCGGTGCTGCTGCAGGGCGGGCGGCCGGTGGAGTTTGCCTCGCTTACACTCACGGACACTCAGACACGGTACGCTCAGATAGAGAAGGAGATGTTGGCTATTTGCTTTGCGGTGGAGAGGTTCAAACAGTATATTTATGGCCGTCGAGATGTGACAGTGCAGACTGATCACAAACCTTTAGAACCACTGTTTAAAAAGCCATTGTCGGCAGTTCCAGCGCGACTACAGCGCATGATGATGCGAGTTCAAGGGTTTGAATTAAAGGTCGAGTATACGCCCGGTAAGTACATGTACATAGCTGACACATTATCACGCGCACCGCTACCAGAACTCATGCATGATCGAATCACGGACGAGGTCGAGGTACAAACTTGTTTCTTGATTGAAAACGTACAGGTCAGTAGTAAAAAACTAAACATAATTAAAGAACATACCGCAAGAGACGACGAAAGTAAAAATCTAATACAGTATATTTCCAATGGCTGGCCTAGATACAGGTGGGATGTTAGGGATTGCGTTAATAAATTTTGGCCGTATCGCGAGTCGTTGCAATACATAGACGGTTTGATATTTAAAAATAATTGTGTCTACATTCCTCGCACCCTACGCGACGAAATGCTGATTAAGGTGCATGAAGGGCATCTAGGTATAGATAGATGTAAGCGGCGTGCGCGAGAAGTAATGTTTTGGCCGGGCATGTCTGCCGACGTGGAACGACGCGTGCGCGCATGCGCGTCGTGCGCACTGCATGCGCCGACGCCGCGCCGCGAGCCCCTATTGCAGCATTCGGTGCCGGAATTGCCTTGGTCGAAACTGGCTTCTGATATTTTTGAGTACAGAAAGAAACACTATATAGTCTTAGTAGACTATTTTTCTAACTATGTTGAGGTAGGCATGCTCAACAATATAACTAGCAAACTAGTAATAAATTTTATGAAGGAACAATTTTCCCGGCACGGTATTCCGTCAGAGTTGGTGACCGACAACGGACCCGCATACAGTTCTCGTGAGTTTAAAAACTTCCTGTTAGATTGGGAAATAGAACATGTGACATCTTCTCCGCGGTACGCTCAGTCTAATGGCAAAAGTGAACGTACGGTTCAAACTATTAAAAACATGATAAGAAAGTGCCAAGACGCGGGAGAAGATTTTTATTTGAGTCTACTCAATTATAGATCAACTCCGAGGTACAACTTAGATTCACCGGCGCAAATTTTAATGGGTAGGCGGTTACAAACAAAGTTGCCGATAAAAACTGAACTATTGCATGAACGCGTTAATAATAAACAAAACTATCAAACAATGTTACTACAGAAAGAGAACACTAAAAAACATTACGATCGATCTGCTAAATTATTATCGCCTTTATTGCCCGGACAAAGGGCGACACTCATTGATGGGAGTAATAAAAAACCGGTTACGGTTGTAGGCAGCGCACCTGAGCCGCGATCATTCGTAGTGGCTGATAGCCAAGGTCGTAGGTATCGGCGCAATCGGCGTCAGCTGGTGGCACGCCAGACGGCAGTGACGTGCCAGGAGACAATGGCCTCAAAGACCCAAGGGCCTGCGGTCGGCTCTTCCACAGAATCGGCGGTTGATAAAGCGGAAGTAGGTCAGTCAGGTGCCAGTGCTAAGACAGTTTCAAACGAACCTGTTACACAGTCTCACTTGCCTCATATTTCCCCACCCCTAACGCGCTCTAAAGCTAAGGCATTATTTAACAACGCAAATATCGATGACCTTTTTTAATAAGTAAGAGTTTAGCAACAGGCTATATAAATAAAATAAATAAATGTAATTGTTACCGTTAGAAGTTAATAGTATGCTTACTTTTACATTCACAAATTTCATTTGCCAGAATATAGATATCTATGTAGATTGTTATGTTGTTATTTATTTCGATCCAAATGTGTGAATTTAATTTAAGTTATTATAAGATAATTAAAATGTGTATGTGTAACAATTATTGTTGGTAAAATATTACCATGTTACAGTTTTTTTACAACCGATAAGGTTAAGGTTGTTTCAATTGTTATGAATGAATTGTACTTTACGTAACAATGGTAGTTATATAGTTACTTTAGATTAGTTCCTTCTAGTACCTAAGGGTTTCATACTGTATTCATAAAACTTAAAAAGTGCCTATAAGTATTTTTCCTTTTTGTTTATATATCAAAAAAAAAAAAAAAATTGTGTTAATTTTTTTTAAAGCGCCTATAAGTAGATATTTTTTCTTTTTGTTTATTTATATATATATAAAAAAAAAATTTTTTTAAGGGAATTTCATGTTTTTTTATTTCCGAAAGGGAAAAGATGTAGTATATTAGGTTTAGGGTACTTGTAAAATACTATGTCTACCTACATTGTACTGGAATAAATCAGTGTTGAACTAGCTCGCGTGTTTTACTACAACACTGTCGCTTTTAGGGCGTAGGGGATAAATAAAAAAAAACCATATTTGCTTGTAGTAAAATAAAATATTCAAATAAGACAAGAGTTAATTTCATCATCAATAACAAAATTTTACAAAATAATTTTCTAGCATTAATCTTCACCGCAAATATTGGGAAGACTTTGTCTATATGGAAACTACCGAATAGCCTTTTCTCTTACAGATTCCTGACACCATTCTAAAACTTTACCACTAACCTTCCCGCATCAACAGCTTGAACTTATAACCGAATAATATTAATTTACTAATTAATTTTATATACCTATTTACTTAATATCTTTTCCTTGTAAAGTACCATTTATAGGAAATAAAGTTTAAAATAAATATCCTTGTTTTTGTTTCAACAACCTCTTTATCAGTCTCCTAAAAATTATCGGGTTACTACATAACTAGGGATCTACCACTAACTTTCACGAGCCATTGTTAGGAAAAACCGCCGAAATTGTCTGACAAATCATGTTTATATAGGAAATTAGATTATTGGGGTTATAGTATTTAACGCAGGGTTGTAGTGTTCCTTTCAGGAGGTAAGTATGTATAGTCATCAGAGCTTAGAACATTTTAGTATTACAGGGTTTCAGACGGGGTAGAGGGTTTCCTTCATAGAGAGCCACTTTGGCTTTCTAAGCTTTTCAGTTTCAGCTTTCTAAGTTGTACCGTCGCTTAGTAGCTTCCAATAGCTCCAGTAGCTGATAACGTAAAGAAACGTTTTAATTTAGGAGCGCCAGGCGCGTTTCTCTTCAGTTGGTGTCGTGACCAGGATTAGAATCATACATATTAGTATTTACACATAATTTGGTTGGATAATTTAAGCGGTTTCAGTTGCTGACCGTGTTAATGGATATGGAGACTGATATTGTTGTTGAAACAATAAAAAATATATACGCGGAGGGCAGAGGGAAGCATTCTTAAATCATATGGTTACCTTAAGCGCGAATTCCGGGTAAACTTTGTAGGCACATTAAATCACGGTATATCACGAAATTTTACCATCTTGTATTGTGCAATAAGGATTAAATAAATAAATAAATAAAACTTTGTTTTGACTATCTGACAGCCATGTTAATACTGACTGTCACTGGCGTTGCGTTTCGATTCTATGTGTTCTAACAATGTTTTATTTAGCAAATTGTAAAAATAATTAGTATTTCACTATGTAATTAACGTATTATTATTCTCATTCAATAAACAATGCGACATTTTTAATAATATCTAGTGGTTCAAAAGGCGGGAAATTCAAAATACCAATGTTTTGGTAAAAATATGACTCAGTCTAGGTCCATAATTTTAATATTCATTTCTATTTTATGAAATACCAATCATCTTAAAGTATATTTTAGTTAACATGTAGCCCGTTTCAGGAGGGGAAAATCAATGGTTATTAGTAGATACATAACAATAGAGATAGGTTCAATTATTAAAAGTAATACCTAAGAAATGATCATTGGGGTGGGGTTGATTTAGTAAGGGTGCCACGCTTAATAAAACTACATGTTTATTTCTTGTTTAATAAATAATAACAAAAGAAAAGTAGTATCAACATGATCATAGTGCAGCCTAGTACTGATCGATCACTCACATAACACAAAATCAGTGTCTGTTGACAAATACGAGTTGCCACAAGTAGAAAACTATTTCGGTGACCAAACCCTCAATAAAAGATCACCGTATTATCTAAATAACCTACCCTATAAGATAAGACACCAGCTGGACAAATTAAAAATTTAAAAAACAGCTTTAGAAATATCTACTAGATACATTTGGGTGATACCGGTATCACAAACAGCATGTCGCTAAGTGTGCCAATAAAAAACATTAGCATAACAATAGAATAACTATTTAGTAACTAATAATTATTTTTACTTGTTTTTTTTTTTTAAAGTGGGTATTCCACTCATACATTAGTATGTTATTTAATCAAATACAAACATTGAAACATTGAAAAAATAATCAACCCAGTTTTGACTTGAACAAACATCGAGCCCCGGTAAGGCGTATCGATGTTTGTTCAAGTCAAAACTGGGTTGATTATTTTTTCAATGTTTGTATTTGATTAAATAACATACTAATATTTAGTAACTAGCTCACATACAGACAAACTACGAAAACAGTTCTGCAGGGCACTGTATAAATAAATGTATACTTTTCGAATAATTAAGCAATCTATCTAATCCATCTATCAGTAATCTCACTTACTTCTCCATCTGGAGAACCTTTATCAAGCAAATGTATTATATTATGGCAGGATAATAAACTTAGGCCACAGAATAGATAATAGTATTTCATCTTAGGCAATGTAGGGTAACCTAGGATATATATTTATTTACACATACCAGTTCCAAGCAATGATCTCTTATCAAACGACATTCAAGTTTCAAAAGAGGATTCCTCAATTCGTCGGGATCCTTGTCTTAGCTATTATTTGAGATTATCAACTTAATAGTTTGCACACTGCATTTGATGTTTCGGTGATTTGAAAGGCTTATTTGTCGAATGTATGCTAATTTTACAAATTGAAATCATTATTTGACGTAGGCAGTTTTAGTGTAATACTTAAAAACCAGCCAAGTAGTGAGTACAGCCACAAGTACTTAAAGTTAACATGTCTCACAAAAGTTTAAATATTTAAAAAGGTTTAGCAATGATAAGGATGTTATTTACTTGTAGGGTATTCACATTAAAACAACATTACCCAGCTAGTATTAGATATAATTGCTTATATATACTGATTAACTTAATAAAATAAAAATAAAATCATTATTTTGAAAAGTTGCCACGTTCGAAAGCATATAGGTACTATAAATGCTTGCATGCGAATCCTCTAAGGTTACGGGCGTCCATAGGCTACGGTAATTGCTTACCATAAGGCGGGTCGTATGCATGTTTGCCACCAGCGTGGTATAAATGATACTTAGTGGCTAACTTAAGGGACTAAAGCTACAATAGGAATAGTGTGTAGATCCCAGTCTGTCTTCCACGGTGATAGAAAGGTGGGCCGCGTTGATCGATGATGAGACGGAAGTCGCTTTGTATAGATGTTCCGAAACTCTGAAAATTGATTAAAATAAAAACGTTACTAGTGTCTGAACATGGAGATAGTTTAAATAGTTATTTGCTTTCCAAACGTTTTACTTTAAACTAAGTAACTAAGTATGTTTGTTATTGCTTCCAAGTACATAGGTAAATCGTTAAAAAAGTATTCTAATTTTAAATGGGAGCTCATAATCATTATTCTTAAGGGGTTTGAAATGCAATGCAATGGCGTGGCATTGCAAGTAACGGGTAGTCAATAGGTTGACTAAAGTTAGGGTCTAGGTTTCGTTTGAACCTGATTCTTTGTGTAGGTGTCTATACCAAAATTAGGACCAGTAATTCGGCCATAGAACTTTATTTCATGAAGGTTTGTCATTATGTACATGTAGGGCTGATAAAAAAAAATGTTAGAAGTGATCATCATCATCAGCATCACGTTAATAGTAGATGATTAAGTACATACTTACATACATGTGTAGGCATGCATGCATTTACAGCCATAGGATTTAATTTTATTATTAGGAAGAGATTCTATACTCACTTGTTTTCCGTTGTGAAGCGCGTAGAAGAGATGCGAGGAGCCAGGGGTAGACTGGAAGCTCTCAGGGTACTGCATAAATTAGCCTGAAATTAGTTTTATCTACACTCATATTGTAAGTCCTCTAAAATGCGTTCAAAAACCGTAGGCAATGACCAGCATTACAACAAACGATTTCACTATGATAAGTTTCTTATCTGTGGCAGTACCGCAATGTTAACGTTTCATGCTCAATTATTGATGTACTCTGAGTTTTGATAACATAATGTACACCTGCACGCGCCCGCGGCCGGCGACACCCGCCCGCGCGTCCGCCGGCACAATCGAGTAGGCCGCGCCGACACAATCGAGATGGCCACGGCGGTACTGTGGCGGCCATTCTATGGTTTACGAATACGGCATTTATAATAAATAATATGAGTGTAGATAAAGCAGTGTATGCAACTGTACGTAATTAGGCCTTAAAACACTCGTGTGATCTTATTATGAAATTCGCCTGCGGCTCATTTCATAAAACCACACTCATGTTTTAAGGACCCTTATTACGTAACAGTTACATAAACTACTATAAATAGAAATGGTATTAGTGTAAACTTACATGTATGTCATTTACAAAGAAAAAGTGATCTAGGTTTCTGGTGCTCGAAACTAGCGTCGGGCTAGTCTTCTGCATTCAGAGTATCAGTGTGATCTATCTTAGAATAGGGAGATTTTAAAATATGGCTGTCTTAGTACTTAATTTTAGAAAAAAAAAATATCCATTGTTTAGTTAACTTCTTCTTCTTCTTCATCGTGCCATATCCTAACGGATGTCGGCGATCACCCTGCGAAAGTCCTCTCTGTATTTCGCCACTCTACCCAGAGTGGCAGCGTCAGCAATACCAGTCCAAACCCTTATATTATTGCACCATGATGTTCTGGGTCTTCCTCTACCTCTTTTTCCCTCAATTTTCCCTTCGATTATGTTCTTTAATATTGCGTATTTGTCGTTCCTGTAGATATGCCCAAAATATGCTGTTTTCCTTCTTTTAATTGTTGATACGCCTTCCTTGCTCTTTTTCATTCTATCTAATACTGTTTCATTTGATATTCTATCTACCCACGATATTCTTAGCATTCTCCTGTATATCCACATTTCAAATGCATTTAATTTGTTCATCAAATATTTATTTAAGGTCCATGCTTCAACTCCATACATCAGAATTGGCAATACAAAACATTGAACTAGTCTCCATCTCAGATTTAAATTTATATCTTTATTTATGTATAACTTCTTCATTTTTATAAAGGCACTCCGGGCCATTTCTATTCTTATGCGGATCTCCATTTCTGGGTCCCATTTTTCATTGAGCCAGCATCCTAAGTACTTATATTTCATGACCCTTTCAACTAGTTTACCATTTATATTGAGGGTTTCATCATTTTCATGTTTTTTACTTATTATCATGTATTTAGTCTTAGCCGTGTTAATTTTTAATCCGTATTGTTCAAATTTTGAATTTAGTAATGTTAATAAAATATTTAGCTCATTCATATTATTTGCTATTAATGCTGTGTCGTCTGCGTACCTTAAATTATTTATGATTGTACCATTAACTTTGATTCCGATGTCTACTTCTTCCAAGGCTTCTTGAAATATAAATTCTGAGTATAAATTAAATAGAGCTGGAGACAAAATGCATCCTTGTCGCACTCCTTTTAGTATCTTTAGGTCTTTGGAGTGTTTTTGTCCTACCTTTATGTTAGCTGTTTGGTTCCAATATAAGTTCTTTAATAATCGTTTGTCCTTCTCGTCTATATCAGTACGTTCTAACAGTTGAATTAATTTATCATGTTTGACATTATCGAACGCTTTTTCGAAATCAATAAAGCATACATAGACGTTTTTCTGGTGTTCCATACATTTTTGTATCAGTACCTGCATAGACACTAGTGCTTCTCTAGTTCCAAGACCGTTGCGGAAACCAAACTGCGTCGAACTAATGTTACTGTCAATTCTGTTGTAGATTCTTTGGTGTATTATTTTTAGTAAAATTTTAAGTGCATGACTCATTAAGCTAATTAGTCTATAGTCACTACAGCCCTTAGCATTGGGTTTTTTTGGTAGAGGTGGGAAAGTAGATTTTAGCCAGTCATTAGGGATTATTCCAGTATCGTATATTAAATTAAGCAATCCAACCATCACCATTACATTATTGTCATCGAGTAATTTAAGTAATTCGGCGGATACACCATCGGGTCCCACTGCTTTTCCGCCTTTTAGACTGTGTATGGATTTTAACACTTCTGATTTTATTATTGGCGGTCCCTCCGCAGCGTCTTCAGCGGTAATGTCCCTGTGAATATTTGTTCTACTGTCGTGAAATAGCTTTTCTATGTATTGCTCCCAAGTTCTGCCCTGTTCATTTTTATCTATTACTAAATTATGTTGATCATCATATAGTTTACTAATAATGCATTTCCTGTTAGTTTTTGTGAAGTCTTTAATTTTCTTATGTAGGTTAAGACTATCATGTTTGGCATCCAGTTTTTCTATTTCCTCGCATTTATTTTCTAGATATTTTTCTCTTTCTTTCCTTATTTTATTTCTTATTATGTTATCAAGTTCTTTATATTTCTTCTTATTTGTATATTTGTATTCTTTCCTTTCTTGCATTAAATTGAGTATCTCTTCCGCAATCCATAGTAGTTTGAGGTTTTTTAGAGTACCCAAGTTGAGTTTTAGCGGTGTTCAGCAATGCACTCTTCAATTCTTCCCAATGTGATTCGACTTTTTGTTCATTTTTAAATTTCGAATCGATAGATACTACTTTGTATAATTCATCATTTAGGTAACATTTAGCTTTATTCTTTATATCTTCATTTTTGAGCTTAGTCAAATCAAAGTTAACTCTGTTTTGTGCTGGTTTCTTTACTTGCTTTAATTTTAACTTGAGTTTAGCCACTACAGGATTGTGGTCTGAACCTACATCTGCTCCAGGGTATGTCTGTACATTAATAACGGAGTTCCGGAATCTTGAGTGAACCAATATATAGTCTATTTGGTTTCTTACAATTTGTTTAGAGTTATCTTTTGGCGAGGCCCACGTATATAGTCGTCGCGGTGGGTGCTGATACCATGTGTTTGTAATTACCAATTCCTTTTCCTCGCAAAACTGTATTAACCTGTCCCCTCTTTCATTTCTATTCCCCAGGCCATATTCTCCTACTATCTTTCCCACTGATCCTTTCCCGACCTTAGCGTTGAAATCTCCTAATATGATTACTATATCTTGCGACTTTATACTTTTAGTTATTTCCTCTATTTGTCTATAGAACTCCTCTATTGTCTCATCGTCTTTATCTGCGGTCGGTGCATACGCCTGTATTAAGCTGATGTTAAAAGGTTGTCCACTAATTTGAAGTAACATGCATCTTTCAGAATAGGGCAGGAAGTTGGTGATATATTTTGTAAGCTCTTTTTTAACAAGGATTCCGACGCCGTGGTGGTGGTTCTTATCAGATGCCGGATTACCCGAATAGTATAATGTAGCCTCGTCTGTAATGATAGTACCATTATCCGGGTATTTAATTTCGCTGAGCCCCAAAATATCAAGCTTCAGCCTTGTCATTTCTTGTATAGTGTTCTCTAATTTACCTGCTTTTTTTAGGCTCCTTACATTCCAGGTCGCTAGTTTTACGCATTTATTCTTCCATCTGGCGAGTTTTAACTCCATAGATTTAGGGTTTCCTTCTTCTTCCTCGGTAACAGATTTAACATCACTGGGCCCGGAACCCAAGTGACGCCGGGTGCTGGCCGGATCACATTGCTCACTCGTTATTACTTTATTTGGACTTTGCATGTTGACTTTTCTTGGGACTTTAGTTGGTGCAGTGGGGTCCCACGTCCTTCTGCACAGGCTGTTTTGGTGTCTATTACAGGTGAGATGGCTGGCGATTGTAACTATTATTTTACATGTGATACTGTAGATGTATGTGATTATTTGAAGTTTGTCCATTCCGGTTGTTCTATGGTTCTATTGTACAGGTAGGGATGGAAGAGATGATCCTACCTGCCCCCCATCCGCGTTTGTCGCCGCCCAACTATGTTGCTTGGCTTAACAAGGTTCACCCGGCTTTTATGCCTTCGGGAAGGTGCGAGTTTAGTTAACGGGGCGTTAAAAATTTTACTACATTTTTTTTCTCTCAATAATTTAGATTTTATGATAAGCTATTCTTTGCCTACCGTACTCTTCTATATACAATCTCAAACTGCTCATCAAGACGAGTACAACAAGCGCAAACACAACGGGATAAAAATGAATAGTTGAGGGAATTCCTATAGCCACCTTTCTGCTCCATCATCAGATCAGTTCCGTGTCATCATAATACTGCATTGTCTGCGTTGTGTAATACATAGAAGTGGGAAATTTCAGCTCAATTGGAAACAGGGAAGGGGGTCAAAGTTCACTTTCAAGGGTTAATTACAGACAGCGGGACGGGTAAAACTAAAATTTCTCAAAAGGTGATATTAAAATGTTTGTACTATATAGAGTAGTTGCAATTTTGGTAGTTCATTGTAATAATTAATTTACCAACAAAAGATAAAGGCTAATTACCTGGTGTAAGAGTCGGAAATCTGGAGGGCAGCCACTGTCAGACTGGCTAACGATGCATTGCGGGGCTGGATTCACTGAAATACATAAAGTAGTTTATATAGTAGGCTGTTTTAAATAATAAAAATATTCTTTGTATGTAGCTAAAACTAAAATTCGTTTCATAGGGAGTGTACATATTTCAGAAACAACATAATAAACATAACCTACAAAAAAAAAATATATGATTAGTTACTCGTATCGGTCTAAAATGCGGGGGGCAGCGTTTTCTTTTGATTAAATGCTTTAGTATAGATATTTAAAAATGTTGGGTTAAACATGTACTTACATTTCAGTTCTGGAGAGACACACGGAGCTTAGGGACCTGTATTTGAAGCCGTAGAAGTAGGGACAGTGTCGTGAATTCTGGCAATTTTAAATTCCGTGCTTCTTCCTTTCATGTAGGCACGTTCTCTTGTCAACCTGCAATTGAAATAACTTAATGGAAAGACCGAGATAGAGTAACATTGTAGAGATAAAGTAACTTTAGTAACCTTGTAGGTACAAACGTCATAAATAAGTTTTGACGGGACAAAACCTTGTTTACTTTTAGATATTTATTTAAAACTAAAAGGGATACGGTTATAAAATAAACTGATTTGGTTAAATAGTCCACTTTTAAACAAAATAATGTGTACTTACTTGATATTTTACTGGAATTCAAGTCCATTTGATCCGCCACATTTTACGTCACAAGTTTTCAAGGGCTTTAGACACTGCAAAGCTTCCTTGATTGATTGATTATTGCGTAGTAGCTTATAGGTTTTCCATTGTAATCTGGTTTTACCATAACATAATAGGTGTAGATATTCATCAACAGATATAATCTAGAAACAAAACAAATTCATGAAACGTAGTAAAAATGGCGCCGGTATTTACTAACAAAATTTTGAACTCGTAAACACATCTCCATCGTTCGAACTACTTAAACCACTGTTGATTAAATATGTCGGTTAACACTTAGGTACTTTTGCTATTGTTTTACTTAATAAACGGACACATATAAGGAAATTAGGAATCAGAAAACCGGAGTCGAAACGTGTCACATTAAAACACCGGTCGGCCATTGCTATATTCACGGCTAAATTCACGCTATACTTGTGAAAATTTTGAACGGCTCTGATTGGTTGGTGGGGACGGCTATGAGCTCAGAGCGGTGTTGCCATGAGTTATAAAAACCACCAAGCGCGTTCGTAAATTAGTAAAATCCTTGCGAGAAAAAAAAAATATTTATTTATTTCGTTTTATTTATTGGAACAAAAATAAGATTTAAATTCACACAGTGCTTAAAACGAACTAAATTTGTAAACAGACACATATTAATATACTTTTGGGTTCATTTTAATAGTAGCATTGATATGTTTATGGTAGAATTTTACTTTAAAAATATACAAAGTAGTATAATAAGTTAGCAGAGTAGTAACGTTATTGGTATCATTCCACAGATAAAGAAAATATTTGATAGTCACTGATAACATTAGTGTCTTTATGTCTGAAGGCCCTGTTACACTTTACTTTTGTTTAGTGTCCTAACTAGCATCCTAATTAGGATCGTAACTAGTTTTCATAGTAAATTTACTTGCTGAATGCGGTTACACTGGACTAAATTTAGAAACTAAATCGTATGGGAAGCTAACTAGGATAAGTGTAACAAGCCTTTTAGAGTAAAAATAAGCGTCATCGTCTCATCTTACATTTAGCTTTTATTTAGCGTTTACGTGAGTTAGGACGGTATTTGTGTTAATTAAACCTACAAATACGATACGTAGTTACGTCAACTTAAGAATTGGAGTAAAAAAAGGGGTCCATACACAAATTTGCAACAACAAATTCAGAAAAAATTGTGAGTTATGTTGGCCATAGTGAGAACTACCGATTTTTCCTTCAACATGATATAAATTTTAGACTCGAAAAAAAAAAATAGCTTTTACAGATTTTACTATGTTTTGGGAATAGTTATGTAAGGGTCGCAAGGGGTCGTTGTTACAATTACGAACTAGCCAACAATGTTCTTACATCAAATGGTTTTCAAATTATAATTTTGTTTTAACAATTAGCAGGCAGGAGGTTCTTTAAAGTGTCACTAGATGTCACTGTTCTTAGCGTAAACTAGCGAACGATGTTTTCTTGTAGAATGCTTTTAGATTTTTCGATATTACAATAATTATTCAGTTTTAGTTCAACTACTCGTCACTAGATGTCACTGTTACTAGCGTAAACTAGCGAACGATGTTTTCTTGTAGAATCCTTATAGATTTTATCCGTCACATAATTATAATTATTCCGGCTACGGCAGCGGTTGGGTGAGGTCGTGCTCACTGTGCGCTCTTGCTCTATCGTTGTCCTAGTCCCGAACTTCACTCAGACTAGCTCTAACTCGCTCGCTCTCTGCTCCCCCTCGTGGTGATTTAATCGCAAATTACCACAAGGACAGCTCCGGGTGTGTTAGTTCAGACTTTCTCAAGTCACCAGTAAGACCCGTGTGTCTCGGCCCCTCTGGAAATCCACGCTCGTAGTGGTCGCTCAGTGGATACTCGTTGAAACTGAGTGGGCTAGACTCCTGGTTGTAGCAATACACCTGGTGGATACCCGTTAGTTAAGACTTTCTCAAGTCAGACCCGCGCGTCTCTGCCCGTTGAAAAGACCACGCTCGCAGTGGCCGTTTGTGGTGGATACTATAACAGTGCCAAACGAAGCCATAAACGGGGTGGACACCACGAAGCCCGATAACCTCATACCAGTCCGACTCCTTCCCGCAAAGTTAGGTACACATTTAGCTAACCGACACGGCGGACAAGTGGACGTTGACAAACACTATACGCTCACCTCATTCCCGCGTACACTCGTAGTTCTAAGTTCCCGCGTATCTTCGTAGTTTTAAGTGCGTGCGGCGACTCACTGTAGAATGGAGGTAAAGGACGAGATAGCGACGCTGAGGGAGGAGATGGCGACCCTTCGGGCCAATCTCGAGCGACAAGCGACCGAGATCAGTACCCTGAGATCCGAGAACGATCACTTGCGTACAGAACTCGGTAAGCCTGTGGCCCGGGCGGGCCGTAGTCACATCTTACGCCCCTCAACGCTCGACATCAAAGTCTCGAGCATCCAGGCCCCTAAGGCAACACCGGCAGTCACTTTGACTGCCCCGGCCCCTCCGGCCACCATGGGACCGCCGCCGCCGCCGCCGGCGCCGTCGGCCTCCAAACCTCAACCCCCTCCCCCTGCCCCTAAGGCAGTCCTGCCGCCCTCTGGGGGCGCTCGTAAGAAGAAGCCCAGTAAAAAGGCAGCCGCGTCTGTCTCTTTATCCCCTCCAGCCCATAAGGCCTCCCCTGAGGGTATTAGCGTAAGTAAATCCCGGTCACGTTCGCCTAGGACACGTTCCTACGCGCGAAAAAACCGGGACTCCAAGCGCGCCCCCAGCTTGTGTCCAACCCGCTCTCTGACTCACGTACTGACTGACGATGAAAACAGGGACCTTCTCTACTCAACCAACGATATGGACACAGATACTGACACCTCAGGTTGGGAAAAAGTTCGCAACCGTAAGGGAAAACGCACGCGGTCGAAGTCTCCAACGTCTTCGGCGCCGGCGCCGAAGGCGCCGCGGACTCCCTCCGTCTCAGCACCCTCTGTGCTGGCCCCTCAGGCCCGTAGTGCCACTCCGGCAAGAGACGGCGGGTCTTCGACTACAGCTCCGATCCCGTCGAATCCTACCGTCGCAGCACACTCTGTGCAGGCCCCTCAGGCCAGTAGTGCCCCTCAGGCAAGCGGCGGCGGGTCGTCGGCACCAGGGATCGACCATAATAGGCTCGACTCGTTGGTACTGGTCGATGTACAGCGATGGACCACTGCTCGGGCCATGGCCCAGCAGAGGGGCATTGTCATACACCGAACGGATCTTCAGACCGAACCCTATTACGGGCTTAGGATCACGGTCCAGGGATCCAAAACTTACCGAGCCCTGGCCAGGCTCTTCGAGGAACTCAAGCTGTCCTTCAACCGGCGAGCGTTACCCGAAGAGAAAGACCACAGGGCCATCATCCGCAATGTGCCTAGGTTCTTTGAGGATGATGAGGTAAAGGCGGATCTAGTGAGGAAGGGAATCAACGTTCGGGAAGTGTGTCGTCTTTATCATAAGTCTAGGGGCAAATATGATATTGTTCTGGTGAAGACTGATCCCAGTCCTAACTCGCGTCAGGCTCTTCAAGCCATCAAGAACGTGTTAGGTGTTACAGTTAGGGTAGAACCTCCCAACAAGAGGAACTACGTCACGCAGTGTCACAACTGCCAGAGGTACGGCCACAGCGCTCGTGGCTGTAAATCTCCCCCCCGTTGCGTCAAGTGTGCTGGCGACCACTCGTCTCGCAACTGCCCGTGTCCGAAGGGTTGCAAGGACCGGGTAGGCCGGCGGTGTGTCAACTGCTTGGAGCGCAAGCTTCCCCATGGGCATACCGCCAACTGGGGAGGCTGCCCCTGTGCTCCAAAGCGGAAAGACACCTCCGGCAAACCGAAGCCCTCGCAACCCGACGGGCGCAGGTCAGGCAAGACTCAGGTGGCTCCTCAGACCACTAGCGCACAAGAGTTCCCCGCCCTTAAGGCTGTAGGTCTAGGGCTTGCCAATAGGAACCCGCCGCCCTCTGCGGTCGCAGCACCCTCTCCGGCACCCTCAGTGCCCTCGTCCCAGGGAGGCCCCGTTGCCCAGGGTTCCCCCGCACCTCAAGCAGGCCGGCCTGCCCCAGGTCCCCTCCCAGTTTCTATACTGGCTTCAAAGACCCTCTCTCCCCAGGAGCAGAGGGAATATGAGGCTTATATAGCAAACGCTAGCAATTACTTCTTCGCCTCAGTGTTAGGCCGTCAAGTCGCTCTTCACCAGAATGAATAATAGTTGCCTCAAGCTTAAACCCAGTTCGCTAACCATCGGTTTTTATAACGCCGATGGCCTAAGCCGAATGAAGGATGAGATTACACTCTTTCTGCGCGATCATTCCGTCGACATCTTCCTAGTACAGGAAACATTCTATAAACCGTTTATGCAATGTTTCCGTGTCCCTGGTTACACTCAGATTAGGAACGGTAGGATTGGTAGGGCCCGCGGGGGCACTTGCATCTTCTATAAAAGTTTCCTACATTGCATCTCTCTCAACCCCCCTCCACTGACAAATATGGAAGTGTCGGTCTGCCGCATATCGATGGACGGTCATCCCCCCATATCGATTGCGTCAGCCTACATCTCTCCATCACTTAACATACTACAGACTGACCTAGATATTTTAGCAGCCCTAGGCTCCTCGGTCATCGTGGCCGGGGACCTAAATAGCAAACACGTCGACTGGGGATGCGTCGCGACTAACCCCAACGGTAGGCTGCTCAATCGTCTGTTGATCGAAAGCCTCCCTTTCGATATCCTCCCTCCCCTTGAAGCTACCCACTACCCTCATACTGAAGGACACCGACCCGACATACTTGACGTAGCCCTTTTAAAGAACGTAGCGCTTACTCTGCGTTCTATAGAAGTGCTAGATGAATTAACCTCAGATCATAGGCCGGTCCTCTTGCGACTGGGCCCTCACCCCGATCAAGCCCCTCCTACCAGGACACTCGTGGACTGGGAAAAGGTGCAACAAGGTCTCCTAAAGACAGACGCCCCCATACTTAGAGACATACCTGACATTATTACCACAACTCAACAGACTGACCAAGCGATCGACCTATTCACCAACTACCTCAACGCTGTCAAAAGCGAAGCCTCTAGGGAGGTGTCGGCCGAGGAAATCCAACGCCGCCCCCTGCCTAGGGAACTGAGAGAGTTGCTGACTAGGAAAAATCGCGCCATTAGGACCTACTCTAACTGGCCTTCCCCCGAAAATCGTCAAATCCTGAGGGGCTTGTGTCACGAGTCCAAACAGCGAATTGCCGAATTTCGGGAGAACTCTTATATATATATACTTATAATAGTTTAGAATCTCAATGTTCGCCCAGCCTCCTGCCTGCCGATGAAGCCCATGTCGAGAGGGTAAATTCTGAGGTGGACAGGAGATCGCGTCTCCCCGTAACTTCACCTCTCGTACCGGTGTCGGTTAAGGAAGTCCACGATCGAGTAAGGTATCTTCGAGTAAGGAAGTCCCCGGGTGCGGATGGCATCTCCAACCGCATGCTGAGACTTCTGCCCGAACATCTCTTACTCATTCTGGTCGGCATCTTCAATGCCGCCCTGACCAATAGTCACTTTCCAGCCGCGTGGCAACGTGCCACGGTCATCGGAATAGCGAAGCCCGGCAAACCCCGGGCCTCGCCAGCCTCTTACAGGCCCATCAGCTTACTCAGTTCGCTTGCTAAGCTGTATGAGCGAATCATCCTCGCTCGGATCCTCAGGTTCACGACTGAGAATTCAATTATCACGGACGAGCAGTTCGGCTTTCGTGCCGGGCACTCGTGCGTCCAACAGGTGCACCGCATCACGGAGCACCGGCTGGACGGCTTCTCGCGTCGAACAGGGTTGAAGACGGGAGCGATCTTTCTTGACGTGGCGAAAGCCTTCGACAAGGTCTGGCATAACGGGTTGATATACAAGTTATATCAGATCGGTATGCCGGACAGACTCGTACTCATAATACGAGATTTCCTTACGGACAGAAGCTTTTGCTACCGACTGGAGGGAACGCTTTCACCTCCACATCCTATTAGGGCAGGAGTCCCGCAAGGCTCCGTTCTCTCGCCTACACTCTATTCGTTGTTCACGAACGATATTCCTAGGCACCCGCGTGTAGAACTAGGGTTGTTCGCGGACGACACCGCGCTCTTTACGACGCACAATCGCTACATTCTTGTTCGGAAATACCTCCAAGAGGCAATCAATGGCTTAGGTCAATGGTTTCGTCTTTGGCGCATTGAAGTCAATCCGGACAAGAGCGCAGCGATTATCTTCCACCCTACTGCCATAGGTCCGACAGGCAGGAAGGTGGCTCCGGTCCGGCTTTTTGACCAGCCCATTCCGTGGGTTAACGAGGTCAAATATCTAGGCGTCACTCTCGACCGTCGTATGACTTTCAAAAGCCACATCCGTAGGGTACGCAACAGAGCGCTGTTCGTATTAGGAAGGCTAGGGCCGATGATTAACAAGTTTAGTAAAATGTCACTTAGAAACAAGCTGACACTCTACAAGACTTGTGTTCGTCCAATCATGGCATACTCAAGTGTGGTTTTTACCCACGTGGGTATGTCAAGTCTCGAGCCGCTTCAGGTCGTTCAGAATCGTTTCCTCCGTAGGGCGACTGGGGCCCCGTGGTACCAGACGACCCTCAGTTTGCACCATGACGCGGGGCTTGACTCCCTTTATGGTTTCTTTAAGCAGACTGCCCGGCGTTATTTTGACAACGCTCCGCACAGTAGTAATCCGCTAGTTAGGAAGGCTGCGAACTACATTCCCAACCCTCCCCCCCTCGGACTCTTAACACAGAAGTCACTGATTAGGGGCCGCTCGGTTCGGCGGCCTAGACACTACGTCACGGACCAGGACGACGCACTCACAGCGGCCATTAAAAAAAAAAAAAAAAAAAAAAAAAAAAAAAAAAAAAAAAAAAAAAAAAAAAAAAAAAAAAAAAAGTAGGCAAATATATAATTACGTTGAATTAGTTTTGATATTACGTATGCGCCTATCTACGATATAGTACATCGCGGGTATGATACTCGTCTTGGATTTAACTTGGCGTTGTTACCATTTGTCTTGATTCTTAGATGAAACGGTTTTTTTTATCTGGGAGAAATAAGTCAATAAATAAAGCATGTAGTTTAAACAAGTAAGAGGGAAAATAGATAACGAGGGATATTGGGGAAATACAAGTACACTGAGTTGTTCTAAAATGTAGAGTTATGCAACACAGTAGTTAAAATTTCGGAAATTTAAAGTTTTTTTTTACGCGGGTTTAATAAATAAGTGAGGTTCTTGGTTTAGTACAATTACAATAATTTCTATACTTAAAGGTACAACTGAAATTATATAGATTTTTAAGTTCTAATAATTTTAGTTCAGGTAATGGTAGTAGCCGGGTCTATAGTTTTATAGTCCTGGTTACGAGGTTTTGATAAGGTATTGTAGTAACTATCGTTGTAGATTTATCATTTTATTCTGCAATTTTAGTTATGAGGTAATTATAATTATTCATAAATGGGGGATGAAGACAATATTTTGTGTTTAGGGAACATTTTGGTTTTGATCACATTTTCTGAATATTTTGGGTAATTAAACAAAACAGTGTGTGTTGACAGTGGGAGGATGTCTTTTAAAGGGATGGATGAGAGGTTAACTGTGTGAGTTATGACATTTTAAGAGGCGATGGTTGAATGTATGATGCAGTATGGACATACGAGAATTTTGCGCGTAAGAATTTTGTTTGATTACACAAAGTTGGAGTGTGGTCAGCGGATATTGATGTTTTTTAAAGTTGAGCTTAGGGGGGGAGGGGTTCTTGAAGGGATTACAATGATAGTTGTCAAAGGAATCTTGGTGTTAGGTTAATTTTATACATACCAGTTCTAGGTATCTTTCTTTGGCAATGAGACACTATACACGTTGCAAAAACTAGTTTCACACACCCTTTTGTTCAGATATAAGGTAGATCAGTGACTGAATGATTTTGAGTATTTCAGAATTGTTATTATTGATCTGTTTTTGTTTGAATAGAGGACATCACGCCATAAAAGGTAGTATTAGTTGGTTTGGAGATGGTTGTAGACTGGCTATCGGTACTTGGGGATACTATTGGGGCAAGTTATAAAAGAGTAAAGGGATGGTCGTCCTGACGAAGGCTTTTCTTGTCCCTTCATAAGGCCAGGGCAAAAGTTGGTTCGAGTTTTGTTTGATAATCAAGGGAAGAATGTTGTTTGATACAATACATATGAATGGGCAATGGGAGTTTCTATTAGAGATTGTAAGACCTCACAAACCTTGCACTTCCGTCAGGGCGGAAATTCTGGCTTTTTACCAATTCTGACTCAAGGAACTGAGAAACCACAAGGTCTATGATTATCTTGGAATCAATTGATTACTGCTGAGTAATGGTCACTTTTACATATCACACTATAAAAAAAAAAAATTTTTTTGCTTTGTTTGATGATACTGTCAACTTTTTGATTGATGGTTAGTCAAATGGGGTGAAATAACACTGGGAGGGTGAAATATCAATATCTGTGTCTTTATTGGGTTACGATGCAATCTCTGCTTCAAGTACAAATGTCCTTTCCGCGTCAATTCCATCGGAGGGCAGAGCTGTAGAGGTCCATAGGGTCCTCTAAGTATGAAAATTAGCAAAATGACTTTAAAGGCTGATAGAGCTTCATTTGTAAGCTTTTACATGATATTTTCATGAGTAAAGTTCATGAAAAAATGAAAATAAATGATTCACATAGTATGTATGAGGGTGGAGGTTCATCTTATTACATATTGGTTTTATTTTAGTATGTAAGAAAAGATCAAGTTAATGATCTGACAAAGGAAATAAAATAAATGGAAGTATATAAGCATCATTGTGTTTTATTAGCAACCATACATACCTGAACTTTAATGATAAGCTATTATCATTGCTTTCAGCAACTGAGAATATTTGGAAAATATAAAACCTGAAATCTTTACTAGGATTTCTCACAGTTTTCGATAAATTATATTATGTTTAGATATAATTATATTTATATTATTACTTATTTTTGCATTATTGCATAAGCAATTGATACCATAGAGTTTTGCTAAATATTGTTCACCGTTGATTGGCAAGATTTTGAAACATTCATGATCTTGGTCAATTAATTATGTATTTTGCATAGTTGTATTTTAGATAGAAATAATGGTTATTATTATTATTATTTGGGTATTTAAAATGGCATTTTGACCATAAGTGGCATTCATATGTAATTTATATATGCAGCTTGTGTAGATATTTAATGTATGTTTTAGTTTTCACAGGAACAGAGGCTATGAATAACAACTTAACAGGATAAGAATGCAACATTTTGGGGAATTATTATCTGAAATATCCGTTTGTACCATTTGCAGTGGACAAACAGTAATTTGGTTACCGCACTAGATTTGTCATAAAGTTTTAGCAATCTTGTGATCGATTCCTTCAATGGGGGATATATTATTAGGAAAAATTAAACTCATAGGATGGCAGGAGGTTGTATATAAAGTATGTTCTAGAAATATTTACTTCATTCTTAAGATATGTGCTAAGTACAAAAATATATGATTTACTAAAGACATTTTATGACATAGTAAAAACTGTTAGTAACATAGACAGGATGTTTTACCCATTTAGAAATTAGTATTTTGATTACAAATTACTTTATCATCAGTTTCTTATGTTTTCATTGTGAGAATACCTAGGGATGGAAATGACCGACAACTGAGAAGATTGTTCGTTAAGTAATGATGAAAATTGATGCTTTTAATAGGATTTTCGAGACGAAATGTAGTTTATTGTATAGAATAAATGTATTATTGATAATTTATTCAATAACAAAAAGTAGTATCTAATAATATTTTAGATTTGTCTGAAAATTTGTCCAAATTGAGAGGTTATGTTTTTAATTTGTTAATTATTGTTATAAATCGATACTTAAATTAAAGGTAAAGTAATTAAAGTTATATTTCAGGAAGTATATTAACGAAATTGAATGAATTAAGCGTGAAAAAGCTAAGAACTTACTTTTTCATCCAAAATCGATTTTTGGGAATATTATGTAAAAACTCGTATTATGAAGTTAAATAACGGAAATAAATAAAGTTGGGAGCTTTGTTTTTATAAAACATAAAGATTTCAATTCAGTAAAGCGCTAAAATAGACAAATTTTATGATCGAAAATTGTCGTAAAAAAATTGGATTCACTTGGCCTCCGACCTGAGATCTACGAACATTTCTACCTTCGGACTACGGGACTTCACCTGACCTCTGCTGCTGAACAGAGCTACAAGCACCGTGCTACAAACACCGAGGCCCCGCCCTGAGCTGCCAATAGGACCAGCAAAAGAAGTCTTATTTGGTGAGGCAAAATTTATTCACTTTAATGATAAAATTTATTTCTTTCCTGTGTATTCTCTTTAGGCCTCGGAGTTGAGTAAGTGCTTTTAATTGACTGTTATATTATGAACATTTTCCTTATTGTTGTGGTTCTTGTATTTAATTTATGTGAAATTTGGTTGAATTATTATATGCAATATATATATGCGTACGGAATTTAACGGAGCTTGCGGAAACATTTTACGAATTTATCCAAATAGGGATGGATGCGTTTATCCTATATGGCGTATGCGTTATATTTTTATACGGTTTGCGAATTTTATTGCGGAATGCGTTATATTTTTACGTTTTGCGGCTGCGGTATATGAATTTAATTGATTATATATTAAGTCGTTTACCCTATTTTGGGAACGATTTTTAGCGTGTTTTACGTACCTGATTTATGAATTTAAAGGAGTGCGTACTCTATTATATTTACGGTTCATATGTTTTGGTATATAAGCATTGACTTGAACTGAAGTAATTGTATGATTGTAACATTATTCATTTATGACAGTGTAACCAACATTAACCATTGATCAATCATATGTTCATCCTTCATTAACCAATGCTATAATCCTTCTATGACAGTGAAAGAAACATTAACCATTGAACAATTATGTTCATTCTTCATAACCACTGCCTTGATCCTTCTATGAAGTGTTATTTATATAACTGAAATTATTTATTACTTTTGAGCTGAAATAAGGCATCTGAATATGTACCAACCTTGTGTTGTAAAACAAAACATATTATGAAAATTTTAACATGTTCTCTGACTTAGTGAGATTTGTATCTTATCACCATTCATGATAATTGATGAATAAATATTATTGTATTGTTGGAAATACAATTATTGGCAAAGAGAAAGCCACTATAATAAAGTATTGAAATTCAACTGAGAGATTGAATCGTGCTGGAGTTATGGGGATCCATATCAACTACAACTGAACGAAAATAGTTCATAAGTTAATTCAGGCTTTCAATTCAATAGTGTCCATCATCTGTAAAATTTGATAATTAGATGAAGAGTTTGGTAGTTAGAAACAATGCCTTACTCTGCGTACTATACTATTTGCTTATCTTTGAAGTTTGAATTAGCATAACTGCCTAACACGACATATTTCTATGATTTATTTCGGCATGACCACAGTCCCTTTGGTTGAATTTTAGATTTAATTTTGATTTAATTAATTAGCTAGGCATCTCAGAGGTTTTCTTGGCGTTTCTTTCCTCTGGTGTGTAGGTTTCGAAACGTTGGTAGCTTCACTTAATAAAGCCATTGAAAGACAAAATAAAAATATTTTATTTTTAATAAAATATATAAAAATAATAATAAGAATTAGATAGGATATGAGACAGTTTACCTCACCGCACGAACTACAGGCGTGTGTATTTGGGAAAAGAAACCCCTATCACACATTAGCTACCCTTCCTAACTATGTTTAAAATAAATAAATAATTTTTCTAAGAAAATAATTTAATTGTATAATTATTGTCTGTATTCGTTAACACTGTCGCTTTTAGGGCGTAGGGGATAAAAAAAAACCATATTTGCTTGTAGTAAAATAAAATATTTAAATAAGACGAGAGTTAATTTCATCATCAATAACAAAATTTTACAAAATAATTTTCTAGCATTAATCTTCACCGCAAATATTGGGAAGACTTTGTCTATATGGAAACTACCGAATAGCCTTTTCTTTTACAGATTCCTAACACCATTCTACAACTTTACCACTAACCTTCCCGCATCAACAGCTTGAACTTATAACCGAATAATATTAATTTACTAATTAATTTTATATGGCTATTTATTGAATATCTTTTCCTTGTAAAGTACAATTTATAGGAAATAAAGTTTAAAATAAATATCCTTGTTTTTGTTTCAACAACCTCTTTATCAGTCTCCTAAAAATTATCGGGTTACTACATAACTAGGGATCTACCACTAACTTTCACGAGCCATTGTTAGGAAAAACCGCCGAAATTGTCTGACAAATCATGTTTATATAGGAAATTAGATTATTGGGGTTATAGTATTTAACGCAGGGTTGTAGTGTTCCTTTCAGGAGGTAAGTATGTATAGTCATCAGAGCTTAGAACATTTTAGTATTACAGGGTTTCAGACGGGGTAGAGGGTTTCCTTCATAGAGAGCCACTTTGGCTTTCTAAGCTTTTCAGTTTCAGCTTTCTAAGTTGTACCGTCGTTTAGTAGCTTCCAATAGCTCCAGTAGCTGATAACGTAAAGAAACATTTTAATTTAGGAGCGCCAGGCGCGTTTCTCTTCATTGTGCAACTTAAAGTTTTTTACAGTAACTGTGCTAGTACCTCTTTTTAAGTAATTTTGATACTTGTATCAAGAGATACTGCTCTTCCACAGGTAGTAGGTTACAATGATAATGTACTTAAATAAAACAGTTTCATGACTTGCAAAACTAAAACAATAGATAGAATAAATTAAATTAAATTTACTAATTCTAACTTTCAAATTTGTATGCTAAATAAAACTAAAACTAAACAAATCCTTGTGTGTGTGTGTGTGTGTGTGTGTGTGTGTGTGTGTGTGTGTGTGTGGGTGTGGGTGTGGGTGGGTGTACTAGTAAAAACGTTGCGATTAAGTTTTTTATACTATTTTCTCTATGTCATTATAACTTTTTGATTTTAACCATTCAATTACTTTACTTTTACATTCAAATTTTGTACAGGAATAAATATCAAGATCTTTATTTATGAAATTGTATAAATACGCGGATTGTGAGGCTTGTTGCCTCCTACCATATGCTGTTTTGACTATCCCAGTGCTAATGACCTCTGTCTTTTTCCTACGTGAGATTTTTGTGGTTGGTTTATAGATGTTGTTTTTATGTGTTTTAAGGATTAGGTGTAATATGTAGAGTTTTCTTACAGAGAGTTGATCGCAGGTGATATATAAATCGCTGGTTGGATAAGTGTATGGCTTAAACAACATCACCTTCAGCAAAGCTCTTTGAGCAATTGCGAGTTCTAGGAACTTTACTTTTGTTGCACCCCCCCAGACGGAAATACAATAGGAGAGGACTGATTGAACCAATGATATATAGATCTGATTTAAAAGCGATGTCGTGGCTACATGTCTAAGATTTTTGAAAATCCATATAAGTTTACGAGTTCTTGTCATGATGCTTTCCGTGTGTGCATGCCATGTTAAGCGTTGGTCAACTATAACACCCAGGTATTTGGTACATTCTACTTTCGTTATGGTTGGGTATGAGCATGTGGTTTGTGTTAGATTTTGGCAAGTGTGAATCCTGATCGAAAAATGGTTGTCTGGTTGTGTTCGAGTATAATTTGTGAATGTTATGTAATTAGTCTTTGACGTGTTAAGAGTGAGTAGGTTGTTATGTAGCCATCCTGCAATTTTAGTCAGTCCTAGTTCTGTGGATTTCCGTACCTCCTCCCATGTATTCCCTGAAAATACTATGGCAGTGTCATCAGCATAAGTAAATATACTGCCTGCCTCAACATGCATGTCACAACTGGTTAATATAAACTAGGAAGAGGGTAGGGCCCAACACACTACCTTGTGGCACACCGTATCTAATTAAAGATTCATCACTAAGGTAGTTCCCCAGTTTGACTCTTTGCTTTCTATTTTTAAGATAGCTGATCAGAAGAGACAGAACAGTTCCCCTTATACCAGCTTTCGCCAATGTGCTTGTAAGAATGGGAACAGAGACAGTGTCAAACGCTTTTTTGAGATCTATAAATACTGTTAAGCATTTTTTGTTTTTATCTACGTTATCAACAATTAATGAAGAAAGCTCAGTAATGGCATATTCAGTCGAAAGTCCCTGTCTAAACCCATATTGGGATTTTGATAAAATATTAAATTTATTAAAGAAATTAATGAGCCTGACATTAATGAGCTTTTCTAAAATTTTCGACAAACATGATAGCACTGATATAGGTCTGTAGTTTGACACGTCATCTCTGTTCCCGCCCTTATATACCGGAGTGACTATGGCTTGTTTCAGAACATTAGGAAAGACTCCTTGCTGAAAGCATAGATTTGTCAAGCGCGTTATTATTGGGACCACGATAGGACTTGCTAGCTTTAAAAGCTCTGTAGGTGTATTATCCCATCCAGGAGCACTGTCCGATTTTAATTGCGATAGTATACTCGTAATAAGAACTTCTCCAGGATCTGTCTCAAAAAGAACGAGAGAATTAACATTTGTTTTTGCTGTGTCACTAATAATATTGATTCCAGCCCTGTCCTCTGCCAGAATAACTTCAGCTAGGGATTTGCCTACATCAGAGAAATAATTATTTATGACATTTGCCGATTCAGTAGGTGAATTACTGATGACTAGTAATTCATTGTTCTGATTTTTATCTGATTTTCTCCCTGTTATGTTGTTAATTGCCTTCCATAGCGTTTTTGGATTGCTTTTTGCCTTAATTAACTGGTCTTTTTGATATTTTCGTTTAAGTTTTTTGATTAATCCGTTACAATAATTACGGTATCTTTTATAAGTAATTTTTAAAATATTATCATCTGGGTTAGCCCTCACACTTTTCTGCATGTTATTACGGTTTCTAATACAACGTAGAATGCCTATAGTTATCCAAGGCTTAAGTATTCGATTTTGTTTAGGAACTAGAGTAATGATAGAGCGTTCTGTGAGACATCTTCTTATGATATTTACAAAGGTTTCGGTTAGTATGTTAGGATCACTAATATCGCATAATTGAGCAAGATTTTCCTTCGATAACTGACTGAGAGCTTTACCAAACTCAATTTTCGTTTTGGTTTTATTCTCCAATTTTAATGTTTTTGTGCTGCCTAGCTTAAGTAATATCATTGCATGGTCAGTTATGGTTGTAACAAGTACTAAAATGTCAGCCTTCGAATTCTTCCCATTAAGTTTAAGCATGAAATGATCAAGGCACGTCTTTTGTCTCGTTGGCAACAAATGGCCAGGTAATAGACCATGTACAGCCATCATATTTAAATAGTTAAGCCTGTTCGTTTGTTCATAAGAAATTATGAAACAATCTTTTACCTAAATAAAAAAAACTACTACTATTTATTTCATTATAACAAATATGGTTGAAGGAAAGAGCGGAAAACAACAAACAAATTATATGTTTACTGTTTAGGTTAGGACAATAACAAATACAGGTCTGTTGTTAGAAAGAGAGACAAACAAAATACTAGTAAGATGTAGTTTTAGATGCAACATGCGTCTAGCGTAATTCAGCCCAAACTTCAGCGAAATTCAGTCACCCATAGAAAAAATCAGCAGAAAAAGCAAAAATTTGTTTATGGTGACTGAATTTTTGTATGGAGCCATTGGAGCACATAGCGAAATCTAGACGCAAGTTGGACTATTCCGCCTTGCGGCTGATTTTTGTCTGTGGTCGACTTAAGTCCTCTGAATATTTCGCTAAGTGGGTTATATTTACCGGAATCTTAGCCTAATTCAGCAATATAGATAATAAAAACCTTAAAATGTAGACAATACTCAGACTTCTAGTACTCTAGTAGTTGGCCAGGGAGGAAAATTGTCTATGGAGTCCATACAAATACCAGAACCTAACCACAGATAATTTTCCACATTTCTGAATTTTGTCTATGGTTGGGGGAAATTAGTAAAATGAGAAAAATTTTGGAACAGTCCAAAATGGCGGCAGACACGGATGAAACCAATTTCCAAGTAATTTAAGCGATCCCGACAGGCGAGCTTCAGACTGGAAGGCCGACCCCGCTTGGGCTTCCCGGAGCCCGGAGCTTCACTCAGAGCGTCCAAGGCCGTTCGATCCTCCAGCAATTCTGGGCAAGGCCGTAGGCCGAGCCACGGTATGACGGACGGACGGACGAACTAAGCGGAAACCGATATAAATCCATGTTATGCAAGCCCGAAGGGCGAGCTTCAGGCTGGGAGATCGAAAGCTGACCTCAGCAGAGGGCCGAAAGTCCGAAGCCTTCACCCAGAGCCTCCAATCGTTCATACCCGAATAATTTGATTCGAGGCAGTAGGCCGAGCTGGGGGCATTTCGAGCGTCCGAGCATTTTATTAAGGTAAAGTCTCTAAATAAGCGTAGAACGAATGACGAAACGAGCGAAGGCCGAAGACCGAGCTCCGCGTCGGGCCGAAGGCTCGAAGCGTCTACGAGAGGCGCACCAGCATCCGAGGCCGAAGGCTGAGCTGCAGAAAGATATGCTCGCACGCGGAGCACTTAACACAATCACAAAAGACAAATTCCTTCTTAAGCTTTTAGGCAAACCCAAAAATGCACACCAAGACTTTAAACACAAAACCAAAACAAACACATAAATAAAACTCAATACAAAAGACAATCACAAAGACAAACACACAATAGAAACACACAAGACAAACATCAAGACAAGCATAAAGACAAACACAGACACAAAAACAAAAGCCGACACCACCACCGCGGGGCCCTCGGACCCCGCGCACCCGCCCTGCATACTAGTTCCTTTTCCTTTGAGGTACGGAATCCAAAAATTGTAAGTACAACCCTATATGCAGTTGGTAAACTAATCGCGATTTATGTCGCTGTTTGGAGGCAACAGATTTCAAGGGAAAGTCAAAGTTTGTCCTTAATCCAATTTTTCTATTCCTTACAGCAATGTTCAGGGATTGTTAAAATTGTGTGATGTACGGAACTATCAGGGTGCGAGTCCGACTCGCATTTGGTCGGTTTTTTTATAATTACAACATTTCATCATCAATTCCCCTAGCGTTTGTCTCGGCTTTTACCACGGCTCAATTGAGCATAGACTGCTAAAATCATAACCCTTCCTTTTATCTTCGCCGTAGTCAAAAGTGAAATATATTACAACTGGTGTACTTTTTTATTTACTCTGTGACTAGGCGTTTAGCACCACTGCGAATTATATCAAATCAAGATAAAATTGCTAACAGTATGGGTGTATTCATGTAGTGTTAATATATATTTTAGTAACGTGCAAAACCATAAATGTAAACTGTTTGTTTGAGTTTATTAACGAGGATCATTAAAAAAGTGTATAGGAAGTCACACGCTTTGAGCGAAAGTAGTTAGAGCAACATTGTTTAGTCAAAGTGCTTACAAACGCTGCGCATGACCCCTCGCGAGGCATCCCCGCTCCTGCGTCCCGCGTCCCGCACGTGCGCATTCCACTAACGAGTGAAATAATAGAAATCTTTATTTGTCACATGATTTAACTTTTTGATATGCAGGATATTTTTTTTGATTTTTTTACAGTCGAAAGAAAAGTCTTAAAGGAAATATAATTAAAAAAAATATTGACGGCGCAATATTCTACTGCGAGTAATAAGCTAATTTTTATACTGAAAAAGTTAGATGATGAAATTTTTGGAAATTGTTTGTATTAAGTAGAAAACGTACATTTAATGTCACTTCAGTAAAGAAAAGTGACGGAGCAAATTTCCGATGTGAGTTACACAAAAATAATATATTTTATAAAAAAATACAGTCTGTTATGGATTTTTTTTTGAAATTTTAAATATTGATTACATACTTCAAGTCAATATTTCTGGTGAAATAAAATTAGACTGAGCATATTTCCAAACGTAAATATGGACGATATAAGAGTTTAGGTAAAAAAACCCAACTAGGACAATTGTTTTTTTTTGGAAAAATAATTATATACCATCTACTCCTGACACTTTATCATGCTGCAAAGTTTTTTTGGACTGAGGAGTTAATGCGAGGTCAAACCCTCTATTGCCTGGCCTATAAGCTAAGAACAAAGGAATAAGCACACAACTAACGCGCAACAAGTTAACGGAATTTGATTTTAAATGATTAACGTAACGGTAAAAGTTGTCTGGATGCCACTCGCGTAATAACGCGTAAGTTACCTGATCCCGCTATCTGATTTTAGGAATCAGGATAGAAAAAAATACGAAATCAATTAACAAAATGACATTTAATTAAATCAACGTTACAAATTTAGGTAATAGGTATCCGAATAATCTAACACTAAGTACAAGTCCAATGCCTATCGACCGATCCCTAGCAAGCGCGCCGCCAAAGTGATCGCCCGTGCTCCGGCGACCGTTCCACCTCCCTCGCCCGCCAGGCGCGTGGTGGCGTGATGTGACGTCAGCGTGGCGAGCAGGACAGACGATCGCTCTCTTTCTAAGGCTCCTGGGGACGTTCTGGTAATAATAGTATTTTATACAATCGTGACATTATGAAGAGCTTTTCAGTCGAGTGCCGTGTTTAGCCGACGCAGTTTGCTAAGTGGCCTAAGTAAGAAGGTACGAGATAGAAAAGCTTAATTATGTCACTATTGTATATAATACGTTTTCTACGAGTGCTCAAAATATGCAAGCCGGTACGAGTAAGAATTATGTTCGACGAATGCCTTACACAACCTGCTTCCTCTATACAATTTAGTAACTTCGATATCCCGGTTGATCGTACCGGCGGTCGGGAAAGAGGACGGTCCTCCTCCCCGGCCGTTGTAAAATATTGTATGAAAATCAATTTCAGCATACACGACGATGCTAACATTTGCGACTATAAAAGCTCCATCGAAAAGTATGCGCTAGTAGTTCTGTCTACAAAGTTTCAATTCAAGCATTATAGTCGACGAGTTGAAAAAAAAAACAAAATGATGTCAAAAATATCGCTTGCGAAGTCATACTGGAGTTGAGTTTCTTAATATTTTTAATTTGACTTGTAAAGTCTTCTGTTTCATATTGTTTTTCTCGGAAAATAAAGGAAAATTAAAAAATCTGTAATATGTCCTTCAATATTATGGAGTTTTATGAACGTAAACGTTAATAACCAAAATACCCAATTTCCAGGTCTGTTTGTTACTTGTGAGAGTTGTGGCCTAAATATCCCATTTGAAAATAAAACAGCCTGTAGGCATGATGTCAAACAGATAATATTAAACGTATTTATACGCCACGTCACCTTATATTAAATATTGTTTGTAACTATACATAGGATAATAAGTCATGTTTGTATTCTGGCTTAAACACAATGTGTTAAATTCCTACTTTAAAAGACATATCGAATTACAAAAAAAACTTTTTGCAGTCCACGATATTTTTACTTAATAACGTGTGGTTCATCATCACATCATCATCATATCAGCCGAAAGACATCCACTGCTGGACATAGGCCTCCCCTAAAGAGTGCCACAATGACCGGTCCTGCGCCACCCGCATCCAGCGGACTCCCGCGACCATCACCAGGTCATCAGTCCACCTTGCGGGGGGTCTACCCACGCTGCGCCTTCCGGTTCGTGGTCGCCACTCGAGAACCTTTCCGCCCCAATGGCCATCGGTTTTACGAGCAATGTGCCCCGCCCACTGCCACTTTAGTTTAGCGATTCGGATGGCTATATCGGTTACTTTGGTTCTGCTGCGGATGGCCTCATTTCTGATGCGATCACGCAGAGAGACTCCAACCATAGCCCTCTCCATTGCCCTTTGGGTGACTTTGAGCTTTCTTATGAGGCCCATTGTAAGCGACCACGTTTCAGTACCATATGTCATCACTGGCAACACACACTGGTCAAAGACTTTCGTCTTGAGACACTGCGGAATATTGGATAAAAAGATGTGCCGTAGCTTCCCGAACGCTGCCCAACCGAGTCGCATTCGTCGATTGACCTCTTTCTCGAAGTTGGATCTACCTAAGTGGACAGTTTGTCCTAAGTATATATAATCGTCCACAACTTCGAGTGTAAAGTCTCCGATTGTAACGGGAGTTGGTGCTACATGGGTATTCGACACGATCTTCGTCTTATCAATGTTCATCTTTAGACCAACTCGCTCGGAGGCTTTACTGAGGTCATCGTCATCGAGCATCGTACTCAAATCCTCCATGGTCTCAGCCAAGACTACTATATCGTCAGCAATCCGAAGGTGAGTGATGTACTCTCCGTTTATGTTGATGCCTAGCCTTCTCCAGTCCAGAGTCTTGAAAACATCCTCCAGTGCAGCGGTAAACAGTTTAGGAGAAATAATGCCTGACTCCCCGCTGCAACGGAATAGGCTGCCACGTGCTGAACGTGTGGTTGCCATCAGAAACTTAAAAACCTACAGCGAAGTTAAGTGACCTTATTTCATTTATTTGTATTTTTTTTTCAAAAATACTTTTGTAAATTTTTTAGTTAATAATAGAAATAATTATTATCCTCTTTTTAATAGTATTTTGTTATAGTTTTTCACTGTTTATTTTTGCTAATATAACTTGATTTAGTTGATGTTGGGATGAAAATAAAAGTATCCTACGAATATACAGGGTGATTCATGAGACGTGAGCAGGCTTAACACTACGGATTCAGTTAATAATAAGCTATTGTTTGATATCAGTATTAGTGTGATAAACCCAAAAAAAAAATTTAAAGTAAAAATAAAAAGTTCAAAATTATTTACGACACGCATGGTCACTCTACAGTTAGAATACTCCGTCGAGTACTGATATTCTCTTGTTTTTCTGTGATATGTGTCAAATTGATGTCTGGTTACTTTGGAAACATCGTATCTCACTGAATTTGACAATTTATTTTTTTCATAATCAAAGTGCTGTCATGATTGTTAAAGAGGTTTTATCTTTATTGATTTGTTTATGTAGGATGACCATGATTACAGAAAATAAATTTCTACCAAACAAAATAGGTTTAAAAAATTGAAAGGCGTTATTGTTTCACTTAAACATGATGGCGGCCGATTCATTATCGTTAACTAAGTGTGTAGGGTTGTTCCTGCTCACGTCTCATGAATCACCCTGTATATTATGTAGGTACCTAAGTCGGTTTCATTCCACTACTTGTGAGCATGGGCCGTAATCTAACTTTAAAACAAGTTTGGACAAGATCCAACTTCAATACAATTCTAATAGCTAGCGCCAAAACAACTGAATCAGAAATATCAAAATCTTCTTGAAAATTATTCCGATGCAACTCCTAAATAAATAAAAAGATATTTATTCACTTACACAAATAACATAAATCACAGTACAAGAAATTACAAACATTGTGTAGTGAAAAGGATGGAGACTCAGCGAGACCGCTGGTTTTCAGTCCCAAACCAAAACTTAATTCTAAAACCTAACTAAGTAACCAATCAGTTACTAAAGGAGTTCGCTACCACGACGATAATTAACTTAATGAGCAAGGTTTTATGAGACAATTATGAAAATAAATTAAAATAAAATGGGCTTTAAACTATATTACCGACATGTCTGAATTTTTACAATGGCTGATAAGTATGAAATAGAGTAAATAATGAAATTAATGACTACCTATTAAGACTGTCAAGTTGAATGTGTATTTGTTGACCCCTATCAGAGGGTTTTTTTTTTTGGTACCTTTACTGGTGACCAATTACACGATGCCTTCTGTTGTGACAGAAGCCAACTTTTACACGCTTTTTTGAACATGTACATAGTTTTAGTTTTCTTTATAGGTGGGGGTAAGTCATTCCAGCATTTCGATGCTGCGAAACGAAAACTGCCCTTAAACAAAACTAGTCTGTGTATGCGTGGGATACCTATTGATCCCGTTCTACTTTCATGTTTTCGCCATAACAATTTGTCGTATAAATATTTTGGACGACCACTCCACTTAATATTTAACATTAGTGTTGCTAATTTTAATCTTCGTCTATTTTTCATGTTAAGAATATTGTATGTGTTGAGATAGGGGGTTATATAGGACCTTTTTTCAACATTATAACAGTAGCGCATGCAGGAATTTTGCACTCGCTGTATCTTTTTCTCTGTTTTTTTTGTAAAGACATGGACCATACACAACATCGCAGTAATCTAAGTTAGATAAAACTATCGATTCCATTAATTTAACTCTAACAGCTGCTTTAAGGAAGGGACGAATTTTGTAAAGTGTTTTAACGCTCCATAACATTTTGAAGTTTTGCTCTTAACATGTCCTCAAATTTAAGATTTCCATCAAAGTAAACTCCTAGGTTTCTTACAACTAATGATTCTTCGAGTATTTCTTACAACTAATGATTCTCCTATACAACTTCAATTTTGGTTGTTTTTAGGGTTCCGTAGTCAACTAGGAACCCTTATAGTTTCGCCATGTCTGCCCGTTCGTCCGTCCGTCCGCGGATAATCTCAGTGACCGTTAGCACTAGAAAGCTGAGGTATTTACTAATATGTATATCAATCACGCCGACAAAGTGGTAAAATAAAAAGTGGAAAAAAATGTTTAATTAGGGTACCTCCCCTATACGTAAAGTTTTTTTTCATTCCCACCCTAACGTGTGATATATTGTTGGATAGGTATTTAAAAATGAATAGGGGTTTACTAAAATCATTTTTTGATAATGTAAATATTTTCGGAAATAATCGCTCCAGAAGTAAAAAAAAATGTAGAGTAGAGGGGGGGGGGGGACCCCTCTAACTTTTGAACCATTAGTTTTAAAAATATGAAAAAATCTCAAAAGTAGAACTTTATAAAAACTTTCTAGGAAAATTATTTTGAACTTGATAGGTTGAATAGTTTTTGAAAAAAAATTACAAAATAATTTCTGAACTAAGTTTGTAATTTAACCGTATAAGCAGGTACAATAAACATCACAATGAAATGACGTGATTTCAAATAAAGTAAAAACGGTGAAAATCGGTTCACGCAATAAAGAATTGTCCCATAAAAATCATCTTCCATACTATAAGCTCGCGCGCAATAGTTTACTTAACTTGCCGATAGATGTCGCTGTACGTGGAACGCTCATATCATATCCTACATGGCGGTGTTATTTTAACTCTTAAGTGGGGACACTTACTGTGACGGACGGAAAACTACGGAACCCTACACTGAGCGTGGCCCGACACGCTCTTGGCCGGTTTTTGTTGTCTCCGACCACTCGAACACGTTTGAGATAGATTTTCTTCTTTTTCTGCGCCTATTTTCCATATCTCTTGGGGTCGGCCCTCCTAGTCCTTTCGCGCCATTCTGGGCGCTTCTGTGTCATTTCTGGTTTTAAACCCGTCGTCTTTATATCTTTGGAAATGGTCCCCATCCAAGAACTTTTTGGCTGGCCTGGGCCTCTTTTAGGCTGTTCAATTTCCATGACGACCCAATCTCATGAATGTTTGAGATAGATTGGGTTTTTGATTTAATTAATTTAATAATTTTAAAGATGGCAGTGATCCTAGTTTTGTTAGTAGTACTTAAAAACAATCTTAAAACTTAAAGGCTCTATTGGACGTAACCAATTTAATTAATTTATTCATTATAGGTTAAGAAGATACATGGTCAGCGATCATCAGAAGAATGCTGTTTGTGCTCTCCCGGATGCTATGCAGTAAAGACGCCGCTTTTTTGCGCATATTTGCTGCAAAGCCATCGGTGCGTGCCTCCGCGAACATGAGGGAAGCGCTGCAGAACCTGGGTAGCCCAACCAGCACCCTGAAGGCGTTGTTGTGCACTACTCGCATAGCGTTGTATGATTTCTAGGTATAGTCAAACTACAGGCTGCCTGAGTAAAAATATGAACAAAATGCCTTAAACATAGTTATTTTGACTGATTATGAATATCTAGCAAACCTGCGGCCAGCATATTTGTCCTTACACACAACGCTCGCCTCTCTCTCTATATCCTCATCGCCCTTTTGGTCATCGGTAACAATATGCCCTAGATACTTAAACCTATTGACTCTCGAGAGAACAGTCCCGTTGAGTTGAACAGGGGGCACAAATGAGGGGAACTGGTTACCAGACTTGAAATCATTATCTCACTTTCTACCATTGTAAAGCAAACCGTGTGAGGAAGCATAGGAGTCGCATATGGTTTACGAAGTGCGCCCACCGAGGGAACCAGCAACACCATGTCGTCTGCGTAGCTGATTTTGCATTGTTTTAATGGATTGTTGATGTATTTTAAAATAAGAGTACGGCACCATAATATTTTAAGGATTATGACACTGAGTAGGGTGACCAAATTGTATGCAAAATGTCTTTGTCCGCTTACCATCTAAAAGAAAAACAATATTGGTGTTAAAAAAATTGATGACCACATCATTAGGTTAATCATAAAATGCCTTGTTCTCTTGTTCCACGATCCCAAAATCATCCTGTATGTAAGTACTTTTTCGAACCAATAGAACTCATGACATAGGGTGGATGCCGGTTGTGGCCATTTTCAACTTTATTAAGGTATAGACACATTTTCAAGTCTATGGTTTATAATTTAAGCAAGAGTAGATTATGGCAGCACAGATGACACTGTCATCTGCCATGTATCAGTTGTCAAACGCCATAGAAAAAAGTGGCCATAACTGGCTCCTAGGCCGGGCCCCTCTGTGACATTTCATTAAAGATTAAAAAAGAGCTAATGTCAGAATCTAAACAGCACATATTCATATAAATATAGTAATATATTTTCAATTTATTATATGTATAGATGAATCAGTACACAAAGAGTGTCATAATTCCTTATTCACACAAAATGACGGACGTCTGAATAGCCAAACTCTTCTTAAAGTGGCCAAAACCAGGGCATCTGCTCTATTGACGCTAATGACGTAATGACGTAATTGTATTTATTCCCCGCACAGTCCATTTCCTCATGCTCCAACCCTCGCCGTCATTAGTGCCTCAAGCCCGGGATTTGAGTAATTATCCCAATCCGTTGCACTGTGGGTTGAAAAGTAGACTATATCAAAATGTCTATATCAAAATTTTTGTCATGTAGATAAAGCGTGTTTTAAATTAAAAGTAACAAGTCGAATTAAGAAGTTTAAAAAACCTTACTCCGATATGACTTTAAAAGAAATTAAATTTTTCACACAATTTGTTTTTAAAGTGCTTATTTAACTCCTTTCACTCCCACAATCGAGACAAATGGTGACGAAGTTTAATCCGTTAAACACTGTAGGCTGTAAGGCGTGCCTAAGAAAGTACTCGTACATATGTACATACGAACATACTACATACTTTCGAAAAACATTACCCTTTTACGGCAGTACGGGTAAAAAGAGTAAATTGAATAAGAATAAGAATTATCTATTTGCTAAACATTAGGTACATGTGGTTGTAGCGTTACAAATAAGTCCCAATAATGCTTGTTATCTTATAGAAATAGACATGTAAATATTTACCTTAAAACTAATCTTACAATATAATCTTCAATCTTATCTTAGCTTAACATGCCATTTTTGACATTTTTAGGGATGAAGATTATGTTCCTATAGATGTTCCGCAATGATTTTATTTTTTAATTTTAAACACTTTTATTTATATACAGCTAGTGCATGTTCAGATATTTTTGAGTACCTTTGCCGCTCCGATGTATTTGATGGCGACTGTACGAGCCCACCCCCAAAAAAAAGTTTACCATAAAATATATTTGGGAATTATTTGTTATATTTTTGGCCATATTCTGCCTACTGTGCGCTGCCCTGACGACCCCGGAAGCCACTGATTGATCCTGTCTCAGCGCGTGACGTGTCACGTTCATGAAACAATGTCCCAAGCTAAGCTAAAGTAACTCTTATAGCCATGTGTTTAGAGTCTATATTGCAGTGGATGGGATTTGATTACGCAAGGGCCTTTCTATGAACAACTGTGACATGTCTAAGGACAATTTGCTGGTGGAAATAGAAACGGCACATAATAGTTTGTCATGAGAAAAGGCATGCTAATACGTGTAAATACAGCGCATAATATTATCGAACGAGCGGAATGTAAGCGAATAAATAAATACTCTTTATTGCACACCTCATACAGTTTAAGTTAAAAGTACAAATTATACAATTACATAAATTTAGGTAGAGGTAACAACAGGCGGTCTTATCGCTAAGGAGCGATTTCTTCCAGACAACCTTTAGGTAGTGGAGACTAGAGAAAAACAATAAGCAGTAGGTGGTGCATAGAACCAAAAAAGACGAAATAGATAACACATCATCACATTCATATGAATATATATATATGTATATACTCAAATAAATACAAAATAAACATACATAGACGTACAACTTGGGCCGCGATTCGAAAAATAAACACACACACTGGACAGACACAGCTCCAACCCAACTCAACCCAACTCAACGCTATAACGACATTGACATTTTCTATTCGAACAGATTTTCATTCAACATTGATCTCACATTGGCCACACATTGGTCTCACATTGGTCTCACATTGGTACAACATTGGTACAATGTGAGACCAATGTAAGACCAATGTTGAATGAAAATCTGTTCGAATAGCAAATGTCAATGTCGTTCTAGCGTTGAGTTGAGTTGGGTTGGAGCTGTGTCTGTCCAGTGTGTGTGTTTATTTTTCGAATCGCGGCCAGTGTCAACTTAAAAACCTAAGGAAGAGATAAAGAGCGAAGTGAAGTTCTTTTAAACAACTTCGGCTACCTAGACGTCTGTGCATATCGATGGCTTTTTGGTTTTGAATAGTTGTCGCGCGATAACTTTAGTAACGTTTTTCTGATTTATATGAAATTTGTTGGGGTTGTAGTAAAGCTCAATACAATTTGAGAGTTCGTTCATGAGCAGGATTGATCAAGGGGTTATGGAGATAGAAGGCTCGAAAAAATCATCATTAGGGTCTTGTTATATTGGTCAATCGTTTGCAAGAAAATCACGAGTTTTTAGTTCGAGGCGGACTACTAGTAGCTAAAGTAAATAAATAAGCTATTTTACTATACATCCATACTAATATTATAAATGGGAAAGTGTATGTGTGTGTTTGTTTCTTTGTCCGTCTTTCACGGCAAAACGGGGCGACGAATTGACGTGATTTTTTAAGTGGAGATAGTTGAAGGGATGGAGAGTGAGATAAGCAACTTTTTGTCTCTTTCTAACCCCCCCACTTCCCTAAAACGGGGGGTGGAAGTTTGTATGGTTTGTTACCCCGAATTTAACGCGAGCGAAGCCGCGGGCAAAAGCTAGTTAAATTTATATTTTATAGCAGATATGAATACCCGGAGTTTAAGGACATACCCGGGAGCAGAGTCCGACTGGGGAAGTACCTCCACCTTACAGAAAACCACAGTCAAAGAGCACTAGACCCTACTACTCCTAGTGTTGTGTTCCTGCTGGTGAGTAAGGTTGCCAAACAGCTCAAAAAGGACCCAGTGTGCTAAAGAGGAGGAACCTTCTTGTTCCTTTAGCCGTCAACACAGTGAATCCTCCTTTGCTTTCCTCCTTTTTGTAAATGGTCAGCAACGCGCATGTGACTCATCTGCAGGCATAGGCTACAGTAGCTGCTTACCATCAGGCGGGCCGTATGCTTGTTTGCTACCGTCATGGTATAAAAAAAAATGAATTGCAATTTATATAAATATCACTGAAACACGATCCAACATCGTTTTGCGCTTTCAATGATTTTGACTCAGCAAAACCTTATACAAAATGGATTCATCATAGTAAACTTAGCAAGTAAGTGATAAGTAATTGACAGTAGTAAGTGCGACATCCATACGTCTCAAGAATCGTAATAATCGCATAAAAAACCGGCCAAGTGCGTGTCGGACCGTATGTCACAGCCATTTTACTCGGAAACTATAAGACGTATCTTAATGAAATTTAGACATAAGGTGTATTTTGTATGGCGCTAGTAAGTTATGTAGTTAAATCGCAAAAAAAAAATATTTTTAAGGGGGCGCTCCATACATGTAACTAAATAAAAAAAAATGTATCAAATATCAACATGTTGTACATCAATCGATAGGTTTTTAAAAATAACACCGAGGTTTGTTTGATAATTTTGTGATTAAGTAAATATTTTCAGAAATAATGGCTTCGAAAGTCAGAATAATTGTGTCCCCCTGTAACTTTTGAACCGTAAGTTCAAAAAACCGGCCAAGAGCGTGTCGGGTCACGCTCAGTGTAGGGTTCCGTAGTTTTCAGTCCGTCACAGTAAGTGTCCCCACTTAAGAGTTAAAATAACACCGCCATGTAGGATATGATATGAGCGTTCCACGTACAGCGACATCTATCGGCAAATTAAGTAAACTATTGCGCGCGAGCTTAAAGTATGGAAGATGATTTTTATGGGATAATTCTTTAATGCGTGAACCGATTTTCACCGTTTTTACTTTATTTGAAAGCACGTCATTTCATTGTGATTTTGTAGAAATTACAGGTACAATAAACACCTGCTTATATGGTTAAATTACAAACTTAGTTCAGAAATTATTTTGTAATTTTTTTTCAGAAACTATTCAACCTTGATAAGTTCAAAATAATTTTCCTAGAAAGTTTTTATAAAGTTCTACTTTTGAGATTTTTTTCATATTTTTAAAACTTATGGTTCATCACACGTTAGGGTTGACATGAAAAAAAAAAAAACACTCCCCACTTTACGTATAGGGGAGGTACCCTAATAAAACATTTTTTTCCACTTTTTATTTTACCACTTTGTCGGCGTGATTGATATACATATTAATACTAAATTTCAGCTTTCTAGTGCTAACGGTCACTGAGATTATCCGCGGACGGACGGACGGACGGGCAGACATGGCGAAACTATAAGGGTTCCTAGTTGACTACGGAACCCTAAAAAGTATTCCTAATTGATTAGTTGTATGCTAGCGTAAAATAAACCTTATACTTATTAAACCTAAAACAAAGCAAAGATTGATTTAAACTTATTAAATAAAGGTTTGGAGTACGGTTTTACGTGGATCAACGTAGGCATTGCAAGTGCCATCCAATGCCTACGTTGATCCACGTAAAACCCAACAGGGCATAATAAAGGTAACTTGCAACCATTCTTTCCCATTATTCCTTTCGATAGACTTCTGAGATTTTTCCTATTGTAAAGCAATCAGCTCTGTTCAATGAATGCAATGAAGCGAATGAACGCAAAACCAGTCTATTATTACAGCTTAGAACCATCATATTATGGACTTAGCAGAACCAGATTAAATGTGAGGTCATATTATTAATACTTATTAAGGATCTAAAGGTCAAGTTATACTAGATAGGAAGACAATCCAGGATTTTGTGAATTAGGTGACAAATCAAAGCGTTTATTGGAGTTTAATAGTTTGTTCAATACCGTTTGAGCATCCACCTTTATATGACTCCAACTTTTGTACGTAATCAGAGGGCGGAATTGCTCATGGCAAAAATCAAACGTCAATAGAGTTGGAACGTTGAATTTTATCGACTTTTTCAGCTATCGATAAGTGCAGTCACCTTTTACATTTCTGACTTTAATATTAAACTCTTTGATTAGATTAAAATTAAATTGCATGGCAGTTAACTGTCATTTCTGCCACTAGTCTTTTTGCAACTAATTCATGTTTGTAAAAATTGGTTAATCCAAAAAGAAAAACAATTAACAAATGGATAAAGAAGTACCCTTGTCTTACTTACAACGAAAACAACTCAACAATATACTGCTCTAAATGTAAGGTTCACTTAAAGCAACTAAAAAAATATTCAGTTGAAACTCACATAACGAGTAAAACACATTCACCTGAGTTTAAAGAGGTAAAGAACGATAATAGCTTTTATCTAGATTTGATAATATTTCTCCTTTGTTGCAACATTCCATGGAAAATAATAATAATAACAATCCACATGTTATTCCATAATGTTTATATGAAGTCTATTATTGTTTACTTATGGATTAGAGGTTAGCTAGTTAGCTAGGTAAATATAATTTCAGTTAATTCGATAGTCGATAAAATTCAACGTTCCAACTCTATTGACGTTTGATTTTTGCCATGACAAATTCCGCCCTCATCAGTAATCATCATTAAAAAATGTTTGGGTTGCCTAGCGACGAGTCAACACTTGTTTACCAAATCAGATTTTTTCAAGTATACTATTATTTTGCTCTTATTATCAAAATTATCAGTGTTTAGTAATCAGTGCAATCATTAACATATATATTTCAATAAATCACCATGAAAAACTAAAGCCTTATAATGGCTTCCGCAAGTTCTGAAAATATTGTTTTGACAAGTCGACATGAAAATCTTTCGAGCACCGTGCAGTGCCCACATTGCTCCAGATCTTTCAAACGTAATGGTTTACAACGTCATATACGTGCCGCCCATGATATTCAATCAAGCACACAACGAATATCTGACGGAGTTGGGCACACGTACACATCGCCCCTAGAAGACGCCTTTGGTTCGCCCTTTCTTAACAATATCGGATCAAAGACAGGAGCTTGGCAAAAACGTTGGGACAAAATATGTAATCTTCACGGTAAACTATACGATCTTCCTTCTAACACCGTTAGTAGAAAATTTATACATACATTAGCCGATGAAATTGAACTTCTTGTCAAATTGGATTATCCCTCAGAACGCGTTTTAATCTTTATCGCCGTAATGTTACAAAGAGACAAGAACATAAAAAAAGCAAGAGACATAACCAGGTTACTCGATCGCCGCCTAAAATTATGGGCTGAAGAACAATATGAAATCCTGATAACTGAATCTACGAAGGCAGACATCTCTCTAAGCAATGCTTATAATCGTAAAAACTCCAACATTGACGACGTAACCAAAATTTTCACACGCTTAATTTTGCAAGGCAAAATTCGCGAAGCCCTAAATTGGCTTCTAACAAAAGACACATGCAAAATTCTTAACACTAATGATGAAGTTGATACATTGGGAAAAACCGTCGGAGATGTCTTAGAAGAAAAACATCCTCCCGCAACTACCCCAGACCCATCTTTATTCACACTACCGGAAAACCTTTCTGAAATACCTCCACTACTCGATGTTGACATAACCTGTGACCATGTCGAATCAGTCGCCAGGAAATTACACGGCGGAGGTGGGCCAACAGGCACCAGATCTGAAAACTGGAAAGATTACTTATTACGTTTTGGCGAAGCAAGCTTACACCTTAGGACTGCTATTGCTCATCTAACTATGAAACTAAATAATGAATATGTTCCTTGGACCGACATACAAGCACTCATGTCAAGTCGCCTTGTAGCCCTGGACAAATGCCCAGGAGTGAGACCAATCGGTATTGGTGAATGCCTTCGGAGAATTTTATCAAAATGTATGATTCAAGCCACTGGTTCCGAGGTTACCGAAGCTTGCACAAATTTGCAACTTTGCAGTGGATTAAGCAGTGGCATCGAAGGTGCAATACACGCAATGAATGATCTATTCGAAAAAGAATGCCAACCCAGCTCACACTGGGGATTACTTCTTGTTGACGCAAACAATGCTTTTAATGCTGTCAACAGGCAACTAGCCCTTTGGCAAGCACGAATATACTGGCCACATTGTGCTCGCTTTCTTTACAATACATATAATGGTCACGCAGAGCTAGTCATTCGCAATTCGGATATGAGAATTTACAGCAAAGAAGGTGTCACCCAAGGAGATCCGTTAGCTATGCCACTTTATGCCCTTGCTACTTTAGCCCTAATAAATAAACTCAAAGATGACCAAAGCACCACTCAATGTTGGTATGCTGATGACTCTTCTGCCCAAGGTAACATTAATAACCTATTCAAATGGTGGAAAAAGATAAGTAGCATAGGGCCTGCCTACGGATATTTCCCCCAAGGCAAAAAATCATTTTTAATAGTATCAGAGTCTGACAAACAAGAAGCAACTCATATATTCAAAAACACTAATGTTTCAATTGTAACTGGATCTCGACATCTTGGAAGTTACATCGGAGAAGGGAAAGAAGAATATGTAAAAAATAACATACATCGTTGGGTTTCCACTGTAGAAAAGTTATCACTCATATGTAAAGACTCACCACAAGCTGCCTACACTGCTCTCACCAAAGCTGCAGAATTTCAATGGACCTTTTTGTCAAGAGTTCTTAAGGATGCCGCAGAATACTTTGATCCTTTAACAAATACCTTACGCACAACCTTTTTGCCGATCTTATTTGGAGGTGACGTGTCATCATTAGAAGCCGACTTATTTTCACTACCTATTCATAAAGGTGGTTTAGCAATATCTAATGGTGCTACCACCTCAAACTTATACTATGATATGTCTAAAAAAGGCTGCTCAGTTCTTTCATCGTCCCTTATTGAAATGAGCCATATGGAACTTGCAAAACATCATAAATCCCTCATGGATGCACGTAAAGAATGCCACAAACTAAAAGAAGCTCACGACGATAATTTTTTAGACTCGATTTTAACCAATCTCCCACCCATCAAAAAAAGAGCCATAGAAAGGTCAATTGCAACCAAAATGAAAACAAAATCCTCCAGTTGGCTATCCGTTATACCTACAAGCAAAGACCATTTTGACCTTTCTCCACATGAATTCCGAGATGCCCTTTCAATACGTTACCATCGAACACCGATCTCAATGCCAAAATCTTGTGATGGATGCGGTAATAACGATTTCAACATCGATCATGCCCTGTGTTGTAAAACCGGCGGTCTCATCACGAGACGACACAATGAATTAAGGGATCTCTTCTGCGAACTATGTCAACATGCATGGGGAAATGTTGTCAAAGAACCCATAATCACTGAAGGTGACACTGGTCTACGAGGAGATTTAGCATGCCGAGGCGTGTGGGTTGCACAGAGGGAGGCGTTATTCGATATCCGTGTTGTTGACACCGACGCTCCCTCTTACATATCACGCCCTGTTATTTCTGTCTTGAAATCTGCTGAATCAGAAAAACAAAAAAAATACTCGAATGCCTGCGAGTCACGTCATGCCACCTTTATACCCCTCGTCACCTCTGTGGATGGAGTTTTTGCCCCACAGCTGGCCACCTTCGTAAAACACCTCGGGGAAGCACTGGCATCTCGCTGGAATAGATCCCTGTCCAGTGTTTTAGGCTGGCTCAGGGCCCGTATAACTACCTCTATAATTAGAGCGACGAACATGTGCATCCGAGGTACCCGCCATAAATGGAAGCCAGTAGCAAAACTCTTTGGCTTCGATGATGGTGCTGCGCTTCCACACTCCGACTGACATTTTATATTTATTGCTTAGTTCCACCGAAATATGTTTTATTTGTCTGTATGTTTACCATTTGGTCAATAAATGATTGTACATCATTAAAAATATTAGCACGATGTATGGTCACAAACTTTCATTGTTGGCTCTTTAATGTTCAATTTATATTGGACTTTTCACAGAGTAAGTATTTAAACAAAATAATATAGCTTAAACCGTATTTGAAGGATGGTCCCATAGAAACAGTTGTTCAGTATGACTTGGTATGACCTACCTAATCACCTCGTACAATATGGGTAATTGTTGAAAAGCACCCTGTATAGTGCAAGTGGCAATGCTGAAACAAGTCATCACGCTCGAAACGTCAAGAGAAATGATAAAAGTAAGTGTTATCGATTAAATCCCGTTTTATTTAAATTATGACAATATCTGAAGAATGATGACCTCTTTTCAACCGACTTCAAGATTTCGAAGGAGGAGGTTATCAATTCGTCGGGATCTTTGTTTTTGCTTTTTTTTATGTAACTATGTTCACCGATTATTCGAAGACGGCTGGACCGATTTGGAAAATTATTTTTTGTTTGAAAGTGTACTTCACAGTTGGTCCCATTGTAACCAGGTCGGGATCACATGATGAGGGAACTCTTCAACTATTTTAGGCACACCTATAGTGATTTGAGTATTTTTTACAGCACCCCAAGCATTTGCTTTTAGAAAGATGGAGGCTAAGTGAAGTCGGTTATTTTTTGTTCAAAGTTATTTATGTAGTGTAGGCAATAGAGTTCATAGAAAAATATTAAGGGAGTGGTAGCCAACAAATCAACTTATCTTCTCAACTATCCCTTTAATTAAAACTATACTAAGGGTGTGTACACCAAGCCCGCTAACACACAGGTATTACGAACATTGAAGTACTATATTAAAAGTACAGTACTCAATCATGTCTCCAGGCTTATTACACACCGAAAGACAGCGAAAAAAAAGATGAAACATCGCCGTCTCACAACCCTATTCCTCATGTCACTGCGCGCAAACCTCCAAATGTATTATGTGTAACAATTTCTCCCGAAAAATCCAGCAATGATTCAAATGTATTTACAACTTTATCTTGCTGTGATAGGGTTCATTTTTGCAATGTCGCGAGAAGTACTGGTGCGTAGGGTTGCTACGTGATGACGCTCTGGTATTTTGGAATTTGTAGGTGTATTTGTGTTGGCAAGCATGAATGATATGCACAAATTAGATTTTTACACCTCGACAATACTTTTTCGTTGTATTTATTATTTCGTCGTTTGTATTAAGTCTTGCAGCATATTTTATGGGTAAATTTTAGTACTTATAGAGAAAAATAAGTGTACTTATTTCCAATTTAACCTTAGCTAAATTAGTGAGTTATTATTTCCTTAGGTACATCACACTACAGTGTTTTTGAAATAAAGTTCATTATACGTAGTATACTTACTTTTAGTGTCTTAAGAAAACCTCGGTAAAGTAAACGTCCGAGTGCTCGTCATTTTCCCAGTATACGTCATCTTTAAGTTGACAGCAGGGGGTCAACAATTGGGCAACTTAGTAAGTACATTTACTTTCTGTGTAGATTCTAATTTCTAATTTTTACACTTGCGTTCGAGTGGCGAGCTGAGTGACGTGGACGGACGGAGTGACGGACAGAGGGCCGATTTTTGACTTCCGAGCACTCGAATTCAAAGAAATTAAGCACGAAAATAATCGCACTGAAGAGTTTGTCGCCATTATTTTTGCATGAAATTAATAGTTTAAATAATCGTGATTTTAAATCGCTATCGCTGTTATTTTTAAAACATCATTTTATTCAGAGTTTGAGAATGATGAGCGCTGACGCGAGTGCGAACATGCAAGTGTAAACGTAGTATTATACTTGGAGAGTTGGAGAAATGGCGATGGCGATAGCGCTGCGGCAAGACAGAGGTACAGTCACCGGCAATAGTATCTTCCTACACGAAGGCCGCAAAAATATGTGACACGCTCTTATGGCTCTACAAATAAGAGCGAGTCACATATTTTTGCGGCATTGCCGGTGACTGTACTTTACTTATAGACTGAATTTTGGAGGAAAGCTATTTTGTACAGACAGACATTGCGCGGATTAGGAAATTCTAAATGCATACGGGCATTTTTAAAAAGTGTAGGTATGTACCATTTTCTTTTTTTTAAACATAACATATTTTGGGTTATTTATAACCCATCACGAGAAATACCGATTTAAATAATAATAAAAGTTGCATTTTTTTTAGTTTTGTGATGCAATTTTACATAGTTTCTCTTTGGAACGGCACATTTTTTATCTGAAAACCCCCAGACGATTCCAGAAAACGCAATCGAAACGTGGTCCTAACTAGTCGTTCCAATTAATTCAAGTTGGGAAACGTTTGGATTAGGCCGTGGTAGTTATATGTTTTCGGATGGCCGTGACGGGGAAACTACGTTGCGATAAGTACTTTCAAATTAAAAAAATATTAATACATAACTGCACCGATTTTAATTTTGTATTAAGCAGAAACGCAAACGAGTTTTAATTTTTATATGAATACAAAATGGAAAAATTCACGGCGTCGAGCAAGATTCGAATTAGCGACCTTTTGGAACACCATAGGTTGATCACCTATTGGGCTATCGACTAGAGATTGTAAGGTTTATAAGCCTTTTCGTCAATATTTATGCATATTAAGCATCATTACTGTTCATGAATACACACATTATACATTTATTTGTAAAGTTATTGGTTGGCAGAATGGCTTCACGATCATTGCCTTGTACGAGAGCGCGTTTTAGAAAAAGCATGCGTTTGACAGATATAATGGCGGGCGCCGGCACCGGCTATTGAAGTTTTGTTTGGATTAAGAATAATAGAAATACAGTGGTAATATCGTGTAACATTGGACACCGTTGTGTAATTAATGAACTTCGTGAATCAAAGGAGAGAGTGACAATGTTGGTTTGGTTTCAACTGGGCTGTCCCAATAAGATACAGCGGATATCCGACTACTATTCTTTATCCGGCCTATCCAGCCACCTTTGTACGAAATATACGGCCGAATACCGGTTAATTTTTTTACCCAGGTATGTATTTAAACTTTAAACTACGTCCGGACCCGGGTATATCCTAAAATAATGTCCAAATTATAGGTATGGGTACTGAGAATGTCATCTCGCTAAGTGTGGTAGGGCACAGCTCAGAATAAGTTTTCTTGAAGAAGTTGCAACCTGCATGGAGTGCACCCCGTGAGCTCGAATTAAGAAGAACTAATGAAAATATTAAACGGCGAGTACATCACTCACCTTCGGTTTGCTGACGACACAGTAGTCTTGGCTGAGACCATGGAGGATTTGAGTACGATGCTCGATGACCTCACCTCAGTAAAGCCTCCGAGCGAGTTGGTCTAAAGATGAACATGGATAAGACGAAGATCATGTCAAATATTTATTTATTTATTTATTTAATCTTTATTGCACAATACAAGATGGTACAAATGGCGGACTTAATGCCATAAGGCATTCTCTACCAGTCAACCAATGGGCTAAACAGAAAGGTTAAGTAGGTGCAGGGTCCATTAAATATGACAGAATTAAAAGAGAAAAAAAAAAACTAACAATAGATACATATTAAGCTATATTCATAGACTTACACAAATAAATATAATAATAAACATACATACATATATTTTATATACCTTGAGTGAACCATCAGGAGGACGATCAAGAAAGCTTGTCAAGGAAATGCTTGCGCAACAAGCGCTTGAAAGTGAATTTAGTCTGAGCTTGCCTGAGAGAGAGCGGCAGAACATTCCAAAGTCGGATTGCCTGGATGGTGAAAGAATTAGACATAAAACCAGTTCCATGTCGGGGCACATTGTCAATGAGCTTTAGAGAACGAGAAGAACGAAGATGTGTGTCGGGGCGTGGGGAAACAAATTTAAATTTCGATCGAAGATAATTTGGGGCGGACGGGTCAAACAATATGGAATACAGAGTGCAAAGAATACGAAGTGACCTACGTTCTCGGATCGGAAGCCAATTAAGTTTTCTGCGGAAATTGGAAACATGGTCATACTTACGGAGACCGAACACGAAGCGTATGCAGTTATTAAGTAACCGGTCAAACTTGTTCAATGAGTCTTGGGTGAGATTGGTGTAACAAACATCAGCATAATCAAGTACAGGCAGGACAAGAGATTGGACAAGGAGAATTTTAGTGCTGACTGGGAGAAAATGTTTAAAACGATAAAGTGCTCTTAAACTATTAGTTACTCTACGAGACACGTCGGCCACCTGAGGTTCCCATGTAAGCCCGCTGTCAATAATTAGCCCCAGGTTATTCCCTTGCGATACTAGAGGAATTACTTCCTGTTCGTAGAGGATTGGCGCCACTTCAGCAGTGTCTATTAAAGAAAGTAGATGGGTGCTACCAAGCAAAATGGCCTGGCATTTGGTAGGGTTGACCGTGATACCAAAGCAGCGTGACCAAGTGGTAATACGGTTTAGGTCTGAGTTAATTTCAGCGATTGCCTGATCCAGATCTTTTGCACTCGCTTGGGTATAAAGCTGTAAGTCATCAGCATACATATGGTAGGAGCATTTTAGTTTAGAGGTGATAAGATTAATAAAAAGTGAGAACAGAAGAGGTGAGAGAATCCCGCCCTGTGGGACCCCAGAAGTAAGATCGCACCAGTCAGAAGAAGTACGATCAACACGAACCAACTGACGGCGATCCTGAAGATAGGAAGCAAACCATCCAGCCGCAGATGCCGAGATATTGAAGTGTCTGAGAGTGGCAAGTAACAAGTCATGGTTAACAGCATTGAATGCATTCGAGAAATCGATAAGCACCAACACCGTCAACAGCGTCGAGTCCATACCGAGCCTTACGTCGTCGACCACTTTTAGCAAAGCGGTGGACTTGCTGTGGCCACGACGGAAACCAGAAGATAATTGTTTATGGACTATTGCTTCTAGTATTTTTGAAAGAAAGGGGAGGATAGAAATGGGTCGAAAGTCTTTAAGTGCACTGGGATTAGAAACTTTAGGTAGTGGAATGACATAGGCATGACGCCACAATGACGGAAAAACCCCAGAAGACATTGAAAAGTTAATAACATGTGTTATAACTGGGAGAATACAATCTAAAATGTAAATAATCATCGTTCTACTTAACTCGTCATGGCCAACAGCATTAGATTTGACAGAAGTTATTGCTTTCCTTATCTCGTCATCTGTGGCTGGGGTAAGAGAAAAGGAGTTAGAGCATAAACAAGGCATGGCACAAATTTCAGCAATACTGAGAAGTTTAGTGGTGGTATCTAAAGAAGAGGGCTTAGCAAAGTGATAATTTAAGTCATTTACAGAAAAAACGGAAGATGTTGTCTTAATTGAAGACTTAACTACACCAATAGATTTGAGAAACTTCCATGTCTCAGCTGGAGACGCCACGGCGATGCTGTCATGGAAGTATTTACGTTTGGCAGCTCTTACCATGTGGTTACACTTGTTTCTGGCAGCCTTAAAGTGGCGCCAATTCTCCTCGCAACGGTCGTGCTTAAATTTACGAAAAGCTCGATCCCGCTTTGTCATCGCCATACGGACTCCACGCGTGATCCACGGCGCCGGAGGCCGCTTCAGCCTTACTGTGCGGACAGGCGCATGTTTGTCGAAGAGCTGAAGGACCGAAGAGTTAAGGGCCGCTACCGCCTCATCCACCGTCGGAGCTTGCAATGTCGACGACCAATCAACAGCGCGCACGTCTCTTTGTAAGGCCTGAATATCTAGCCGAGCGAAACTGCGGAGTTGTATCGTCAGACGCTGCTGCTTAGGAGGACGAAGACGATAACTTAAAAATAAGAGATCGTGGTGAGAAAAACCAGGAGCGGGGAGTTGGCCAACCATGTTTACGCGATCCACAGAGGAGACAACGATAAGGTCCAACCAGGAGTCGGGCGATTCAATGTTATGATGAGTGGGCATAAGAGGAAGAACAGAGAGATCGGCCGACTCAACAACGGCATTAAGTTTTTTCGTCCTGAGGTTATTCTTTAAAAGGTCAGTGTTAAAATCGCCCATGATTATTTGATGTTCGTAATCGGTGCTAAGAGGCGTGAGAACAGTTTCGAGATCCTTGAAGTAGTCAACATTAGGTGGACAATACACTACACTGAGTGCAGCCTTTGTACCTCCAATATGAATCTCAATTACTAAATACTCTATAGATCCCGAATACGGAGATGGAGACGAAGAGATAATTTTAAAAGGGATATTGCCGCGGAGGTATATCGCAACACCACCGCCTCGCTTACCTATGTTCACAAGGTACAAATATAAGATAAATATATATTATACATATATCTAAATAAAATATAAAAATGGCAATCGACTAAATTATTTTCATTTAACCCACCAGTCGACCGTTTACACAAACAAAAGATAAAAAGAGAACAGTTAAAACATATTAAAAAGTATAGAACCTTGTATACAAAAAAATTATGAACACTATAAAACTATATAAAAAAGAAATTGCTAAATTAAAAGTTGTCAGGCAAACATTACAATAAGCAATAACGAAACGCACAGCTAGTTGACATTACTAACGTCACGTCAGTGTCAATGAAGTGACAGATAATAAATTGTGCGCTCGCTTGTTCATCTACGTATACGTACGTCAAAAACTGTGAAAAATACTTACAGAACAATACAAGACGGGAGACTAAAAAAAATAAGAAAACTTTACACAAAAATAAAAATGTACCGTGGATAATAAAAGAGGGCAAGTTTCTGGACGAGATAAGGAAATTGCGTAATGCCGTTTGATAATACAGCTGAGAGAGGCGAGAAAACAAAATGAAAGCAGACTCAGCTCTTGTATTAGCACAGGCAGGCAGCGTTCGGGAAGCTACGGCACTTTTGTCCAATATTCCGCAGCAGTGTCTCAAGACGAAAGTCTTTGACCAGTGTGTGTTGCCAGTGATGACATATGGTACTGAAACGTGGTCGCTTACAATGGGCCTCATAAGAAAGCTCAAAGTCACTCAAAGGGCAATGGAGAGGGCTATGGTTGGAGTCTCTCTGCGTGATCGCATCAGAAATGAGGCCATCCGCAGCAGAACCAAAGTAACCGATATAACCCTCCGAATCGCTGACCTAAAGTGGCAGTGGGCGGGGCACATTACTCGTAGAACCGATGGCCGTTGGGGCGGAAGGGTTCTCGAGTGGCGACCACGAACCGGAAGGCGCAGCGTGGGTAGACCCCCCGCAAGGTGGACTGATGACCTGGTGAAGGTCGCGGGAGTCCGCTGGATGCTGGTGGCGCAGGACTGGTCATTGTGGCACTCTTTGGGGGAGGCCTATGTCCAGCAGTGGACGTCTTTCGTCTGATATGATGATGATGATGAATGAAAATATTCACCGAGATTGAGTAAGCGTCGATAGCTCAGTTGGTTAGAGCGATCGAACCGGTGTTCCGAAAGATCGCAAGATCGAATTTTGCTCAACGCGGTGATTTTTACCATTTTTCTTTCAATAATAAAACTGCACCGATTGTTATGATACTTTTCTTCTATTACTTTCGTTTGCCAGAATATACCTAGCAATCCAGTCATAGTGGCCATTTTGCGTAGTCAGGCATCAGTCATGGCTGACAACTTGTATGACAGACGAGCGAGTAAACCCGCGCGTTTTATGATTGATGATGGTGACGGTGCTGCCAGTTCAGACCGGCGGTTGGTCGATAGAACGAGCGAGCGAAGCGAATTTTACGTATAAGTTCAGTTAGGGTTTATACGACGGATCTGAAATGTGTGGGAAGATCCGTGGATCCGGAATCCGGATCCAGATTCGGGTAATTTCATGCATTTAGGATCCGGATTACAAACCATAACTTCAACTGTCAGCTAACTACGGGCAAATCCTTTTCGATTTTTTCTATTTGTAATAGATTAATCTGCAATAACTTGGCGAAAGCATAGTAAAGGAATACCTTTACTATGCTTTCGCCAAGTTATATACGGCTATAGCCGGAGCGCATTAACTCTTCTGAGCAAATTATCTGTATTATGTAAACCACTTAAACTATTCATATGGCAATGTTTCTTATCTGTTACAGTTGTCAATTTGTTGCTGTTTTTTTTTGTCAGATGGCTTGGACAATCATCCATAGCGATTCGAAAACAAACATAGAATTGACTTTTTGGCGCAGAAATATGTTTGACCTGTAGTTTACCCAGCGTATTTTTTACTGCTACGAAACGATCCTATATTATTTATAGTCGCAGCCATATAATTGAAACAATTTATTAATAATAATTTATTAATTATTTTCCCATACAACTGCCTATAAATGACATTTATAATTTAATCAAAATTTTAAATGTGCTTGACCAATTTTGTTATTGATTATAGTATCCGTGTTGAAACGCATTTATTGCTGGGCAATTTATCATGGGAAATAGCAAATTAGCTATCCATCCATACTAATATTATAAATGGGAAAGTGTGTGTGTTTGTTTGTTTGTCCGTCTTTCACGGCAAAACGGGGCGACGAATTGACGCGATTTTTCAAGTGGAGATAGTTGAAGGGATGGAGAGTAACATAGGCTGCTTTTTGTCTCTTTCTAACCCCCCACTTCCCTAAAATGGGGGGTGGAAGTTTGTATGGTTTGTTACCCCGAATTTAACGCGAGCGAAGCCGCGGGCAAAAGCTAGTTCTTCTTTAAAAATGAAATACTCAGGTCAAATAGAATATGTTGCTGACTTTTTTAAGATTAGCAAAATCGTGCGATTTCTGAGAAAACGATTTAAAAACTCCATTCCTCTTATTGTGATTAAGGCGCTAGGCGCTGATTGTGGCCGAAAACTGTTACTTTCTAAGGGATATATCTCAATAACGGGCTATTCAAAAATTTTGAAAAAAATATGTGTTATTTACCATTTCATGTACAACATTGTCAACGTTTGAATAACTCGTGTAACGTATAGTTTCTCCGTTATGTAAATGTAACGAAATGTCGTTTTACGGTTAATTTTGCTTATATCTACTGAACGGCTCATTCGATTTAAAATATTGTTGAACTAAAAAATATGTACTACAGAATACTACAAACTCAACGTAGGATATTTAAATTGATTAAATTTTCTTAAACAACTTGATCATAATTCCACATTTCGTGCGTTATTAGCTCGAAAACGGAGTTTCTGGCAGTCGTGAGCTAGCTTTGAGACGAGGAGGCTGTGTCGTTCGTCGCTCCGTGCTTCCCTTGTACTACATAATACTTGTGCTTGGCCCGTGAGCAATAATATCGGACTTACTGTGCCTAAAGACTAAATAACTGCAGAGGGTTCATGCGGTGCGGATATAACATGTCTTCCCGGAATCAATAATGTATAGACGTTTTATCTTTTAAGATAATGTACTCGTATGCATGTTTATGTACGTTCGTATAAAAAGTGTATTTTATTTCGATTATAATACAAGTAAAAAACAAATGAAATAAAAATGGAGAAAAAACAAAAATCATGAATCTCACATTGCTCTGAAAACAAATTTGGTCATGTAAGTAAACTAAAATTATTATGTTTTAGTAGACACATGCATCACGCAAAATAGGCATTAGTCATCGAGTTGCGGAAATCTGCTAGTACTGCAATACAATAGACTAATAATTAATTTAATAAAAAACTCCAAAGAATCGAATTATAACACATATTTATTTAAGAATACCGTGTTCTAAACGAATGTAATATGCGTTTTGTTTTAAGATTAAACACAATCTTTAATGTTATACTTTATACTAATTTCTCAAATCTAGAAATTGCGAAGTAAACTGCAAAGGATTGCAGATAAACCGGCCAAGAGAATATCGGGCTATGCTCAGTGTAGGGATCCGTAGTTGCCGGCCTGTTACAATACATCCATTCAAAAGGTAGTCTATAAAGAAATATTTTGTGGCACTTACGTTATTTTACTATAGGCATAACTCAAAAACGGCTCAACCGATTTTATTCCATATAGTTTTTAATGAAAATACGTGATAAGTATTTCAATGGCCTCACTTCCAGGAATTTTCCCAATTTTTTTGGACCCACGGTTTAACAATCAAAGAGCATTTTAACTTTCGAAGCTATTATTTACGAAAATATTCGTTTTATCCAATAGTCGTTTATGTAACTGTTACGAAATAAGGCCTAATTACGTACAGTTGCAAAGACTGCTTTATCTACACTCATATTATTTATCCTAAATGCCATATTCCGAAACCATAGAATGGCCGCCATTGCACCGCCATGGCCAACTCGATTGTGCCGGCGGTCGCGCGGGCGCGTGTCGGCGGCGGCGCGGGAGCGTGCAGGTGTACATTATGTTATCAAAACTCATAACACATCAATAGTTGAGCATGTAAAGTTAAAATTACGTTACTGCCACACATAAAAAGCTTATCATAGTAAAATCGGTTGTGGTAATGCTAGCCATTGCCTACCGTTTTTGAACACGTTTTAGAGGACTTACAATGTGAGTGTAGATAAAAGTTGTTTAAGGCATATTCTTCTTGAAAGACCTATCCAACAATGTGTTTCAGATACTTATTGTTTTACCACTTTGTAGGCGTAATTAAAACACAATTACTTATACCAAATTTTAGTCTACTAACTATCACTGAGCAAAGCCTGATTGAGAATCTAATAAAAAATTGCTGATATTTAAGAGTTCAATTTATGTAAGAATAAAGGAAAAAAAGCTTTTTTTTATACCACGACGCTGGCAAACAAGCATACGACCCGCCTGATTGAAAGCAGTTATAAAGCCTATGGACGCCTGCAACCCCAGAAGATTCACATGCGCCTTGACTACCTTAAAAAAACTTTACTATGTCGGTGAAATGCAAATAAATACAAATTTTATATTAATTATCAACACAAGTGAATAAATAAATTACTACTAAGGGTTAATACTACCTATCAAATATCTTTAAAAGACCGGCCAAGTTTGTATCGGACCATGTATAATGTAGGGTTCCGTAGAAAGTAGTTTCTTGGAGATAACTCAAAAACGGATGAACCGATAATATGTGAAATAATTTTCGTTGAAAATTAAGTACTAATCCTTCTTGGTATTTTTTCATATTTTTTAGACTTACGGATTAAAAGTTAGATGGGGGCTATTATATTTAGACTTTCGAAGCAATTATTTCTAAAAATATTGGCGTAATAAAATACTATATATATATGATATTTTTATTTAAAAATATATATAATATATATATCTTATCTTATATATATATATAGATATATATATATATATAAGATATTTTTAAAGCTGTATCGTACAACATGTTCATATTTACAAAAAAAATATTTTTGACATTTAGTTTGGCATATGTATGTATGGAGTGCCTCACTTAAAAGATTTTTTTAGCAATTTAGCCAGAAAATTAAGTAACGGCACATGAAAAACACCTCTAGATAAAATTTCAGTAATATATGTTTTATAATAAAAATGGCTGTGACATACGGACGAACAGACGGACATGTTTCAAAAAACTTTTAAGGGTTCCGTTTTTACCATTTTGGCTATGGAACCCTAAGAAGTGTTATATTTTAAAGATCTAAATTTAATGGGCTTACAGCTCTCATTTGTATGACGATTTCGTGCACAAATACCGCTCCTTACATGTGCATTTTTACTATTCGCAACTCGCAACAGGCTTAGTTTTGTTAATTTATCGTAATTAAGTGAATTTTTACGGTTAATATTTAAAAACGCAACAAAAAATAACCATCTATTAAGCTCAATTGCACAGCAAAAAAAATCCAAATTCACATGAAAACACCGCTTTGATGTGCATTCAGTTTTTTTTGCTGTACTAGTCAGTATTTTTTTATTTTTTTCTGATATGCGGAATATTTTTAACCATATTTCGTAAATTCATAAATATTTTGCCGCTCACTGTACTTCAAATTCAAAATCTAGGTTTTCGTTTTTTTACATAAAAATCTACTCATCGAGATCGTTATTACTTATCTTATTTAGTAGCATTCCTAAAAAATGTCACCATAGTACTTAATCACTGTATTCAAATCACAAAACATCCACAAAAGGATTAGGTATGATTATTATAAATCTGCTCGCGCGCCTCTGAGTAAAGTCATATTCTTTGAACATTATTGCGGTGCATCGCGGCGGATTTACGCATGATCGCAATGAGAAGGGTACGCGGGTGGCGCGGGTAGAGAGCGCCCAAACGCTCAAGGACACTCCGGTGACAATCGTCTTAAGGCTTGCAATTATCCATAGTACGAATATTTCAAAAAATTCCATACAAATTACTATTCGAAATATTTGGTTTGCAAGTCCTAATTGTGATTTTGCCTCTTATTGTCTTAAGCATATCACAAATAAATAAAAATGGAAACAAGTTGTCACGTTATTTTTTTTCTCTGATTAACTGAAAGAAATAAGGATACATGGGCGAAATACACCGTTAGTTTTCTAATACAAAAAAGGTATATACCTACATATTCGTACATTTCGAAATCTGCTCGACTGCGTTGCGCTCGGCGCCACTAATCCGGGCAAATACTATCGTCGATCGAAAGCCCTTTTGTTGTCGATTGTTTTCTAGCGTTTTCGATTAAATGTAGCTTCCTTTTTGCAAGCTTTTATGTTACCGTAATACCGGGTAATTTTGACCTAACGTAGGGTTTCATTGACACATATAGACCTGTATGTAATAGGAAAAATTAAAACATGAACTTTTAGTTTTCAACCGACTTCAAGATTTCAAAGGCGGAGGTTTTCAATTCGACGGGATCTTTGTTTTTTTATATATGTTCACCAGGGATGTTACAGAGCTCCGGTTCCGGTTCCGTTAAGTTGGAACTTCCGAGCGGTTTTAAACATCCGCTTCGGTTCCGGTTCTGTTACTTTCAAAACAGAAGTCATATCAGATGTCACAGCAACGCAGCGGGGGGAAATGAGCAGCGTACATCAAAAACAAACAGGTTTATACCTGTCATTTGCTTCCCCCGCTTGCCACGTGCTGCTATCACTCGGGCTCCGATTCTGGTTCCGCTTCCGTTTTCGGTTCCGATTCCGTTTCTGGTTCCGATAAACTAAATTTGAAACATCTGATTCCGCTTTCGGTTCCGATAAAACCGCATCTGTTACATCCCTGATGTTCACCGATTCTTCGAAGACGGCTGGATCGATTTGGAAAATCATTTTTATTTGAAAGAGTATACTTCCCAGTTGGTCCCATTGTAACCAAGTCAGGATCTGATTATGATATCCTGGAGATATCGAGGGAACTCTTCAAATATTATAGGCACAGTTGTAGTGATTTAACTATTTTTTACAGTAGCTCGGGCATTTGCTTTTGGAAAGGTGGACTAGGTGGAGGCTAAGTGAAGTCGGTTATTTTTTATTTAAAATTATTTAAACCCTCAACATGGCAATGAACCATAATTTTAATGCAATATAAAACCGGGCCGAGTAAATCTCCATAGCCAAAGTTACCCTACAGGCTAAAGTAACCCGACTTTACGGTATTTCCTTCATTTATGGTATATGTTCGAAACAAGATGATGTAGTTGTTAAAAATGTATTTAATATACTGAAACGGGTTAATCCCTTTTTCAATTCGAAATGTCAAACAATAAATATATACCTACCTATTTCATGTCTAGTTTTCACTTAAAACATGAGTTTGGTGAAAAAGGTGATTATCTGTTTTAATATTATATATAAATCATACCTAACTAAAGATAAGATTTGGCTTATAAACTGTTGCATACGAGTAATAGGATAGGTACAATAATTTACAAGATGTCGGAATTTTTGATACGACTCGCAGCACGTCTCATTCGCGCTTAATTAATTGATGAAATCTATTTGAGATTTTTACAATCTGAATGCCACTTTTGTATTTTACTTTGCTTGTCAGCAACACAATATTAAAATAGGATGGACATTTGTTTCGGTGAAACCACTTCGCGGGCGGTGCCGCACTTGAGTAATGGCTGTTTTGTGACACTAGAAATATTGTTTTGAGAAATATTTCAAAAGGATTTTGTAATATATCTCTGTATAATAAAGTGTCGGTTGTGGACAGTGTTTGGTATAAATTGTTTCAATACGAGGGTTCATTGAGACATTATGAGTTATGACGTTTTTAATGTTTGGAATGATTCAAATAAGGGGAAAAATTTTGCGTTTATTTCGAACCAAGGATGATATAAGACATGGATTGACAATGACTATACAAAATCGCGTTCCTCGAAACTTCAGGTTTACGTCTGTTTTCGGTACTAAGTGCCACAGCGCCATATGTCGAGTCTGGAAAGGAGTTATTCTGTCAGCGTTAATCGCCGAACAAACTATTTGAAACTGGGATTTAGTGTTTGTGATGACCGATAGATGACGCTTATATCATTCTTGTTTCGAACGCTGAATTGACTAAACGGGAAAAGGTTTATTTTCGAATATATGTTTTTAGAATATATACTCTTGTATATAGAACAAGCCAAAACACGATTGCTAAAAACTGACACGATGGAATAAAAATCGAAGTTGGGCCCGTTTTCCCCTTATTTTCCTTAGCTTAATACATTCAGCGCCGAGAACCCGACTGTCGGGTTCTCTGTTCGTAACTACTACGCGCTAGATACCACGAATACGTGGCTACGGGCTACGTCACCTTTAAAGGTGACGGGATACGCCAACACGTAAAATTGAGGTGTTTTTGTGCAAGTTCTGTAATGAAATAAAAACACTTGGGAGCGTGGATGTGGCATAATCTGAAGCAGTGTTGGCCGTTAATTTAAATTAGAATTGAAAATTTATCAATAAGATTGAAGATTAATTCCGTAACTAATCAATTACACTAACATCAATTTTTACTAACGTTAGTTCGCATTGATTTTGTGACGTCGTTAATTACACTAACCGTCAATTAGAATTAACCTATTAGTTACACTAACGTCTCGAAAATTTAATAAGATTAACAGTTAATTAGATTAACGTTAGTGTAACTAAATTAATCCTGTCTTACACTAATAATTAATTTTAAAACTGCATCTCGGGTTTGGAAATTGGGACCAATATCACAAGATGGAGCTCATACTGGACCCTAGGGCTACCTACTGGATACATATAATGAAATTAATAACGAAAGGTTATTTCATTACCCTATTCATACACATAGAATATATATACTAGAATACATATAATAATATACATAAACACAAATACTTATATATCATCTGTTTGGGCTCATTCGACTTGTACTGATGAGCAGATGGTACCGGTATTAAAATCTGGAGCTCATGCTGGACCCTGGGGAACCCTACTGGATCCCTGGTTTGGCGCATCATAGACACATGCTGTTTGGGCTCATTCGACTCGTACTGATGAGCAGATGGTACCGGTATCAAAATCTGGAGCTCATGCTGGACCCTGGGGATCCCTACTGGATCTCGGGTTTGGCGCATCATAAACTCATGCTGTTTAGGCTCATTCGACTTGTACTGATGAGCAGATGGTACCGGTATCAAAATCTGGAGCTCACGCTGGACCCTGGGGATCCCTACTGGATCTCGGGTTTGGCGCATCATAGACTCATGCTGTTTGGGCTCATTCGACTTGTACTGATGAGCAGATGGCGGTAGTACTATTAGTTATTCTGTGCAGATGGTACTGGTATCAAAATCTGGAACTCATGCTGGACCCAGGGGATCCCTACTGGATCTCGGGTTTGGCGCATCATAAACTCATGCTGTTTGGGCTCATTCGACTTGTACTGATGAGCAGATGGTACCGGTATTAAAATCTGGAGCTCATGCTGGACCCTGGGGATCCCTACTGGATCCCTGGTTTGGCGCATCATAAACTCGTGCTGTTTGGGCTCATTTGACTTGTACTGATGAGCAGATGGTACCGGTATCAAAATCTGGAGCTCATGCTGGACCCTGGGGATCCCTACTGGATCTCGGGTTTGGCGCATCATAGACTCATGCTGTTTGGGCTCATTCGACTTGTACTGATGAGCAGATGGCGGTAGTACTATTAGTTATTCTGTGCAGATGGTACTGGTATCAAAATCTGGTACTGATGCTGGACCCAGGGGATCCCTACTGGATCTCGGGTTTGGCGCATCATAAACGCATGCTGTTTGGGCTCATTCGACTTGTACTGATGAGCAGATGGTACCGGTATCAAAATCCGGAGCTCATGCTGGACCCTGGGGATCCCTACTGGATCTCGGGTTTGGCGCATCATAAACTCATGCTGTTTGGGCTCATTCGATTTGTACTGATGAGCAGATGGCTCCAGAAAACTTAAAACTTAAAACCTGAAACCTAAAACCTAAGCAGGAGGTTCCAGGTTCAAATCCTGGTTAGGGCATTCATTTGTGTGTTTATCACAGATAATGTTCCTGAGTCATGGATGTTTTCTATGTATTTAAGTATTTATCTATATCTATCTATTATATATATCGTCGTCTAGTACCCACATCACAAGCCTTATTGAGCTTACTGTGGGACTAGGTTGATTTGTGTAAAATTGTCCAATAATATTTATTTATTTAACTAAAAGTAAAAGTAAAAATAAACGTAAACGTAAAAGTAAAAGTAAAAGTAAACGTAAACGTAAACGTAAAAGTAAAAGTTAACCTATATCAGAGTCCAACATGAGCTCCAGATTTTGATACCGGTACCATCTGCTCATCAGAACAAGTCGAATGAGCCCAAACAGCATGAGTCTATGATGCGCCAAACCCGAGATCCAGTAGGTATCCCCAGGGTCCAGCATGAGCTCCAGAATTTGATACCGGTACCAACTACTCATCAGTACAAGTCGAATGAGCCTAAACAGCATGAGTGTATGATGCGCCAAACCCTCAATAAGGCTTGTGTTGTGGGTACTAGGCGACGATATATATAATAGATATATATATATAAATACTTAAATGTATAGAAATCATCCATAACTCAGGAACAAATCCGTGATAAACACACAAATAAATGCCCTGACGAGGATTCGAACCCGGGACCTCCTGCTTCGTAGGCAGTGTCACTACCGACTAGGCTAAGAGGCCGTTACGTATTATGTCACTATTGTATGCAAATTTTTTTCTACGAGTGCTCAAAATAGGCAAACCGGTAAGAATTTAGTTCGACGAATGCTAATTCTATACAATTTAGTTTATTCTGCTCCATCTAAGCTTTTCTACAACGAATCTCTCTTAGTATCTCAGGTTGGGGCTCAGCGAGGGGACCCCCTGGGCCCTCTGATCTTCAGCCTTGCTATACACAAAACCATATCCAGACCTCTATCCCCGCTTAACGTTTGGTATCTGGACGATGGTACTCTCGGGGGTAAGCCGGCAGAAGTTCTTCGACATTTGCACACTTTACTCCCACTTCTCGGCGAACTGGGCCTCGAAGTCAACACTAACAAATGCGAATTCTTCCCTTGTAGCACTCTTTCTCACCCCTCCTTTACCTCATTTAGCACGCTACTTCCTAGCCTCAAAGAATTGTCCCCTCAAAATTTTTACCTTTTGGGTTCTCCGATCTTTCCCGATGCCGTCCCTGAAGCCTTTCAGTTAAGAGAGCAGCTACTCATGTCTGCAAAAGAAAGGCTTAAAAACCTCTCTGCACATGTAGCCCTTACCCTACTGAAATCCTGCTTTGCCGTTCCAAAGATAATGTACTTTCTGCGTACAGTACCTGCTTGGCTTCATCCCACACACGTTGATTCCTTTGATCTTGCTTTAAAGGAAACAATAGAATGTTTGATTAATGTCTCTTTAAATGAAGAGCAATGGGTCTTGGCTTCGCTGCCTATACGCAACGGTGGATTGGGCGTACGGCGCGCACGAGACGTCAGCCTTCCGGCCTTCTTGGCATCGACGGCGGGTATTGTGGACCTTGTCACTAACATTTTATCATTGCATGGTGCCAAGGCCACTATACCCTATGCCTCCGATGCTTTGTCGGCCTGGAGGGCTCTCAATTCTGACGCGCCTCTACCCGAAAAGCCTTACCACCAACGCCTATGGGACGACGTCGGTGTAAAGCACTTATGGAACGGACTCATTAGGAATACGACTGGCGCCGATAGAGCCAGGTTGAACGCAGTTTCAAAGCCGGAATCCGGGGCCTGGCTGCACGCCCTTCCCTCCCCGAACCTAGGCACCCTGCTCGACAACGACTCAATTAGGGTGGCTGTTGCTCTTCGCCTGGGCTGCGATGTTTGCCAACCACATCAATGCATCTGCGGCTCCAGAGTAGAGAGCAACGGTCACCACGCCTTGAGTTGTTGTCGATGTGCTGGAAGATTCCCACGGCACCACGCGTTAAATGACATCGTAAGAAGGGCATTAGTGTCAGCTAATGTATGCTTGAGCCGCCACGCCTTAGTCGATCAGATGGCAAAAGACCTGACGGCTTAACGCTGGTCCCGTGGGAAAGGGATAAATGCCTACTCTGGGACGCCACATGCGTCAGCACTTTTGCTCCCTCCCACCTCAGCCGCACTATGCGGTCGGCAGGAGCAGCCGCTGAGCATGCGGCGTCCCTTAAAAAGGACAAATATGCTGTCCTCTCGGCATATCTCTTTGTCCCTCTGGCGGTGCCATCAGGGTGCTGGTGCGCGGAGGGAAAGGTTTTCCTTCGGGAGTTGGGTCGCCGCCTGCAGCAGAGGGGCCTTGACCCCCGCTCTGGGTCGTTCCTGCTGCAAAGGTTGTCCATCGCGATCCAACGCGGAAACGCAGCGAGCGTGATGGGCACTTTTGCACCGGGACCAGCTCGGAGTGGGTTTTTTGTAGATTAGATTTATTTTATAAGTTTAGGATTATTTTATTTTTAAGTTATTTAGATTTGTATTTAATATTTAATTTATGCCTTGTAATACATATTTATCCTAATAAATATAGTATATAATTTAGTAACCTATACGTTTGTAAAGTAACTATTTTCAACCGACTTCAAGATTTCGAAGCAGGAGGTTATCAATTCGTCGGGATCTTTGTTTTTGCTATTTTTTTTTTTTTTTTTATGTATGTTCACCGATTATTCGAAGACGGCTGGACCGATTTGGAAAATTCTTTTTTTGTTTGAAAGCCTATACTTCACAATTGGTCCCATTGTAACCATGTTAGGATCTGATGATGGGATCCTGGAGAAATCGAGGGAACTCTTCAACTATTATAGGCACACCTATGGTGATTTGAGTATTTTTTACAGCAGCTCGAGCATTTGCTGTTGGAAAGCTGGATGCTAAGTGAAGTCGGTTCTTTTTTGTTTAAAATTATTAATATACCTATAAGTCATCTAATTGACAGATTGTAATACTGGGGTAGAAAAACTATGAATAAACATCCACTATTAAAAAAATAAGTAAAATCACAACATTACCCAAGTAATTTAAAACCACAATACAATGATATTTCATCTCAATTTATTTCTGAATTGAATTTGAATGGGATCGAAACTAACCCTATTACGGCGCACTCGTGAATTTCTTCAATCGTCTTAGTACCTAAGATTGAGCGTTCAATATTCAGAGAATATTGAGCCGTATTCCCTGGAGTTAAGTTCTAATTTCAGTTAGAAATACGTAACTTAGTATTTAGTACTAGATTTTACAAGAATAAATCTCCGACGTTGGCTTTTGTGTTCTGACTGGATTGTATATTAAAGTATATTATTGGCATAAGTTTAGCTTCAAGTACCTTTTACTTAGAAGTGCAATTAGAGTAGGTAGTTCAAGTAGCTAATTTATTTTCTGCGCGATAACTTTTTAGCTAGCTTTATACTCCCTGTGACGGTTTACATCAAAAGGTACCATTTGGCGGCCGGCACGTTGATGGTACCCTTTGTTGTAGATAGATGTTGTAGAGATAGAGTTTTATTATTTAACTAGCTTTTTCCCGCGGCTTCGCCCGCGTACTAAAAGTACTAAAAAAGGAGGTTCTCAGTTAGACTCGTATGTTTGTATGTAGGAATGTATGTTTGTCCGCGATCATCTTGCGTTTCGCTGAACTGATTTAGAAGCGGTTCTCGGAAAAGTATTCGCTACATTCTGGAGGTTTCGGTATACCACGTTTTGAAGACGGCGGTTCCCTCATTTTTTATTTTAAAGAAATTATTGCAATAATTGTTTAATTGTTACGCCATCAACAACTTACTACTGAGAGATTATGATTAATACAGATTTCTACTCTTGAATAGAAGCTTTTCCCCGCGACTTCATTTGCGTGGAATTAGTAATCCACCCTCCTTTTTACCCGCTTAACGAATGACTTCTGGGATAACAACTATTATATATCCTTCCCCAGAACGCAAAATATCTCCATACCAAATCATCTAAATAGGTTCAACGGTTATTAATTTCCCATACAAACTTTCAACCCACGTTTCACCCCCTAGAGGGTTGATTATCGAGATAAAAACTATCCTATATTGTTTACCGCGACTCAATCTATATAATATGTACCAAGTTTCATTTCAATCGTCTGTTCAGCGGTTAATAATTCGCCATACAAACTACCAACATGTTTTCTACCCCTCTAATATTGATTTTCGGCTTAAAAAATATTCTATATTGTTTCCTGGGACTCAAACTATATCCACAACAAAATTATCTAAATCGGTTCGCGGTAAAAAAATCTCCATACAAACCTCCAACCCCCATTTCACCCCCTTAAAGATTGATTTTCGAGATAAAAACTGTCCCATATCGTTTCCCGGTACACAAACTATCTCTATACCAAGTTTCATCTAAATTGGTTTAACGTTTAAAAATTCCCCATACAAACTATCAACCCCCATTTCACCCCCTTAAGTGTTGATTTCGTAATCAGCGACCCGATAAACCATAGAAACAATACCCATGTTGATATTTAAATTTTGTCACCACATTTCCCCCTTATGGGTTGAATTCTCAAAAAAGCTGAAACACTTGTTCTCTCATTTATCGTTAGGAATACTCCTGTAAAGTTTCGAATAAAATAGTTGGAACTAATCTCGTTTCCCATACAAACTTTGAACCCCTTAGGAGGTAAATTTTTAAAAATTATTTCTAAGTGCATCCCTATGCCTTATAAGGAGCCTACGTACCACATTTGGAATCTCTAGAACCAGCGGTTTAGGCTGTGCGATTATATGTCAGTCAGTTACTTTTTTTATATATTTAGAAGAAGATTGCAATTTGGCACAAATTCTTTCAAGAATTTTCATGACCACAATATTAAATTTCAAAATCGATGCCATTTTCTTAATTAACGTCCCAAAAAATCACAAAAACGACACCCATATGGATATTTAGACATTTCAACCCCATTGTACTCTAACTCTAAGGGGAGATGGTATTTCACGTCCGCCACGTCGGATTTTAAAATCGTTGTTGTTTTCGTAATCAACGACCCGATAAACCATAGAAACAATACCCATGTTGATTATCAGACTTTTTGACCACATTCCCCCTTTTAGGGGTTGAATTCTCAAAAAACCTGCAACACATATTTACTCATTTATTGTTAGGAATACTTCTGTGAAGTTTCGAATAAAATAGACTAACGAATCTTGTTTTCCCATACAAACTTTGGACCCCCATTTCACCCCCTTAGGGGATGAATTTTGAAAAATCCTTTCTTAGCGCACCCCTAGACCTTATAAGGAACCTACGTGCCAAATTTGGAATCTCTAGACCCAGCGGTTTGGACTGTGCGTTGATAGATCACTATGTCAGTCAGTCAGTCAGTCAGTCAGTCCTTTGAGTTATATATATATATAGATAAAGGCTGGAAGCTTTGACATATTTGTTTTTTCACTGTAAATAGAGTCATGTAGGTTGTCATGGTTAAAGTATGTCGTCTTATGTCATGTCATGTCATGTCACACAAATTGAGAAAGTAGGTTGATAGGTTGACATAACATGATACATGTAGAGATGTGACATCGAGTGTAGAGTCAACAATTGAATAGAATTGCAAGAAAACTAAATATACGAATATCTTTCGAAATAATTAATTGATTGAAAAATAAATACTCTAGATTAAACTGCAATATCAAAAATCGTTTGGGGTGTCTGAGGTTATTAGTGGCTCAAGTAACACGTTGTACATGCCATATACAAAGGAAAAAGTAACCTAGGCCTCCGTTGCCCAGGGCTGGGATCGAACCAGCGTCTTCTGCATTCGCGGCAGACGCCCTTATCCCTAGGCTACCCGGGTCAAAGCGGCACCGGTCGCATTTTCCCGTGTAAATGCAATCTTTGTAAATGCTATGGCGCATTTTGGCCAATCATCTAAGGTACAACGTTATAAGTTATTATCTCCAATCGGAACTCTTAGGAATTCATCGAATTCGAGAGAGATGGCGCTGCCGTCAATACAACTTGAAGGATTTTTTCGTCGAACACAGGTTATACAACATTTACATTGCAGAGGGTGGAAAGACAGGGTTTGTATCAATATGTCGTGCCTATAGGGCATACGAAGTTAATTTTGTATTTATGCACACATGCACCAAATTACAATTTTATACATAAAACAATATAGTTAACTAATCTACTAGGTATTAATAACATAACAAAAACAAGGAAGTAATAAATCATAGGTTTTAAACATTATTAGTCATTAGAAATAAGATTAAGAAAATGAAAATTAAATTATTTTTAATAAATATTTTGATTTATTTATTTTAAGTAGACACACTACTATACACGGTGGGGCCTGTAACTAAAGCAAAAAATTAAAATGTACATTCTTCTCCTCAAACTACGCAACGTTTGTTTGACGACTTTGAAAAAAAACTTGCGGTTTGAATTTTATTATATTTTAAAGTTAATTCGAACACGCAATGTACTATGAAATTGATTACGTCTGTAGAGTGACTAGACTGACAGGCGATGTCAATTAGACGGAGTTTTAAGTACATTGAAAATACTATTTACTTTGTTTGAAAAAATAACAATCTAAAAACTTTATGATTTTAAAAAGTTGCTACACAAAAGTTGTCTAGTTTGAGGACTAGAATCTACGTTTTAATTTTTTGCTTTAGTTACAGGCCCCACCTTATATATAAATTATAAACTTAAACATATACCTACAAATCAAAATATTAATCCATACTAATATTATAAATGGGAAAGTGTATGTGTGTGTTTGTTTGTTTGTCCGTCTTTCACGGCAAAACGGGGCGACGAATTGACGTGATTTTTTAACTGGAGATAGTTGAAGGGATGGAGAGTGACATAGGCTACTTCTTTTTGTCTCTTTCTAACCCCCCACTTCCCTAAAATGGGGGGGTGGAAGTTTGTATGGAGCATTCCGGGGGGCAATCAGGAAAGGCGAACCATGTTACCCCGAATTTAACGCGAGCGAAGCCGCGGGCAAAAGCTAGTTAAAAATAATTTGATTTGTTCTGTAAGTTATATACCCCATGATTCATAAACGTCTCTCAGGCCTCAATTAGTTAATTTATGTTTTATCTGTTTCTAACAAACACAACTGTCAAAGTGACAGATAAGGATAAAACATAAATTAACTAATTGAGACCTGAGAAGACGTTTATGAATAAGGGGGTTAGACTATACGCTGATACTTGACACAGATAATTTTCCAGGTGGAATAGCGTTGGTAAAGACAGACGCCGACTTGCATTTGCCTGTTGTTCATCGTACTTTTTACCTTCAGGTAGGCCGTACGCTTATTTGCCACCGTCGACATATAAAAATACAATATAATCTGCAGCCGACCAAGCCCAACTACTAAAGCGCCGTAAATACTCATCTTTACTGAAAGATTATGAGTTTGCGGCGCTTGCAGTGGAGACAATGGATCTTTGGTCGGCTGATATGAAAACTTTTATGGGGGCCCTGTCGAAACGGCTGGTCGGCGCTTCAGGGGACCCTAGAGCTGGCACTTACCTCTGCCAGCGCATCTCCTTGGCAATACAGAGAGGTAACTCGGCCAGCGTCATGGGTTCCCTGCGGCAGGGAGACCTCTTAGAGTGGGTTTTCTTTTTATAACTGGGATTTTAGGTCAGCTTTTAGGTATTTTTTGTATTTTATAGTTGTATTTAGTTTTAATTTAGTTAATTTTAATATTAATTTAGTTTTATAATTAACTTTTATTTCGTGTTCAATAATAGTAGTTTATGTAACTGTTACGTTTTAAGGCCTAATTACGTACAGTTGCATACACTGCTTTATCTACACTCATTTTATTTATCCAAAATGCCGTATTCGGAAACCATAGAATGGCCGCCATTGCACCGCCATGACCAACTCGATTGTGTCGGGGAGGCGCGTGTCGGGCTGTCGGCGGATGCGCGGGAGGGTGCAGGTGTACATTATGTTATCAAAACTCATAGCACATCAATATTTGAGCATGAAAAGTTAAAATTACGTTACTGCCACAGATAAAAAGCTTATCATAGTAAAATCGGTCGTGGTAATGCTAGCCATTGCCTACCGTTTTCGAACACGTTTTAGAGAACTTACAATATGAGTGTAGATAAAGCACTTTTCAGTCATATACTCGTAATACAAATAGTCTTTATCTACACTCACATTGTAAGTCATCTAAAACGTGTTCAAAAACGGTAGGCAATGGCTAGCATTACCACAACCGATTATACTATGATAAGCTTTTTATGTGTGGCAGTAAGGTAATTTTAACTTTACATGCTCAACTATTGATGTGTTATGAGTTTTGATTACATAATGTACACCTACACGCGCCCGCGCGGCCGCCGACACGCGCCTCCCCGACCGCCGGCACAATCGAGTTGGCCATGGCGGTGCAATGGCGGCCATTCTATGGTTTCGGAATACGGCATTTAGGATAAATAATATGAGTGTAGATAAAGCAGTGTATGCAACTGTACGTAATTAGGCCTTAAAACACTCGTGTGATCTTATTATGAAACTCCACACTCGTGTGATCTTATTATGAAAACCACACTCATGTTTTAAGGACCCTTATTACGTAACAGTTACATAAACTACTATTATGAACACCTCAATAAAAAAACCAGTACAGAAAATGCATAAATCAAATTAGAGGTAAACAACAGGCGGCAAAAATAAATTAATAATTAAATATGTTATTGAGTGAAGTAGCTATATGGAATACTGTAGGTAGATGGTAGCCACGTCGCCTTTAAGTACCTCTTGCTACTAACAGATTTGTGTGTCGTAAAAGATCGCCATTATTTTATGTAAAAAGTATATAAAAATAGTAGTTTATGTAACTGCTACATAATGCCTAATTATGTACTGTTACATACACTGCTTTATCTACACACATAGTATAAATCCTCAATGACGTGTTCAGGGAACCATTAGAATGACCGCCTTTGCAACCCCATGGCCAACTGGATTGTGCCGGCGCTCGGGGAAGAAGATAACCTTACCTCGAGGAGCACATTCAACTAGATTTTCATAACGTTACCAATATCCATGTAGTAATGAATTTTCATACATTATTACAACACTGGCACAGATAATATACTGATATTAAATTACTGGTTGCAATAATGTTGGTTTGCGAACGCAGAATAGATTTATTATATGGATGTAGATAAACAAGTTTTTTCCAAGAGTGGCGTGTCTTTTAAATATTTATGTAATCGCCATTACAATTTCCGTGAACGAAAACATGAAAAACATCATTGAATTTCTTATTTACCAACTAACTCATTAGCGAAGTGTTTTGTGTAGGCAAACCAATTTAAAAATAAATTAAATAATTGTTTATTCGGTAATGGTCTTATAAATATTACAAATGGGGTGTTTCGAGAGTCTTTTAAAAATTTTTTGATGGCGCGCAGCTTGAGGCAAAGGCACGAACCTATTCATGACAAACAGCCAATATTAAAACATAATTTGTGTTTAAAACCAATGATGTTTACTATGGATGGGTTATACTCTAACAAAATAAGCAGAAAAAATAATTCCAGAGTTATTTCATAACCTAGCAACGATTCTGTTATGTGTATCTATTTTGACAATCATTACATCTTTGTCACCATATTGTTAGACAATTACGGTTTGTCTCTTTCACACGCGGATGACAGGAGCTCATTGGCACGTCCTCTCTCGCTTGGCGGAGCGCGACTGTGACACTTTTGGAGCATGCATAACCCATCTGTCACTATTATATATCATAGTTTTTAAATTCATTCCTGGTACAAAGGTTGTCAATTGCGATCTAGCGTGGAAATGCTGCGAGCGTAATGGGAACCTTTGCGCAGGGAATGACACGGGCGGGTTATTTGACTAGTACTTCTTGTACTCTTGTAGTCTGGTTTTTGTACATTTTTTATAATATTATTATTTTGACATTTGTAATCTGTGGACGCTTTTAAACATAATTTATTGTGTATTACGAGTAATATTGTCTTCGGTTGCCGCGATAGTTATTCATGAAATAAAACAATTAAAAACGGATTTTATCGCGTGTACTGAGCTTAAATTACATCCCGACTTTTCGAACACTTTACAGCGTTCGTGGTCAACGGGTCGACTGAGGAAAAATATACAATTACCTCCGTTCAAAAAACTATCACAATATGCAAACCTACCCACATATTAAATATTAAACAAATTTAGTGTTTGCACATGCCAGAGGGGCCTTTATAAAAACAAATTATTTATTATTACAAAACAAATTATTAAAAAAAAAAAATTAATTATTGAAAATCCTCGTCAAGGAGAAACGATACATTCCCCGGATGTTGCGAGAGGCAATCGAGATTAAAAAATATCCAAATTTCAACAAAGAGGATGGTTTCTCGGTACCACCAGCTTGGGATCCAGTTATTCATTTGGTTAAGGAGCAAGCTAGACATAGGACTGTGAGACCATAATGGTGGACAGTGTGGACACTAATAATAATTTAATACTAATTTAAAAATAAAAAATAAAAATAATAATTAATAATAATTAAAATAATTAGTTTAATAATTTGTTTTATAATAATAAATAATTTGTTTCTTATAAACGCCTCTGGCATGTGCAAACACGAAATTTGTTTAATATTTAATATGTGGGTAGGTTTGCATATTGTGATAGTTTTTTGAACGGAGGTAATTGTATATTTTTCCTCAGCCGACCCGTTGACCACGAACGCTGTAAAGTGTTCGAAACGTCGGGATGTAATTTAAGCTCAGTACACGCGATAAAGTCCGTTTTTATTTGTTTTATTTTATTACGAGTAATATAAAAAAAATAAAATGATGATTTTTCACAGTAAAGATTGTATAATTTGTATCACAGAGAACCTCCTATAGAGTAATAATGTTGCTCATTTTGTTCGCGCCGCGAGTCACCAAGTCTTACGGAAGACGTGAGGGGCGGGTGGGTGATAGCGGCGCTGCGATTGGTCGATTCAAGGACCGCGCGCTATCACCATGCTGTCACGTGGTTGCGTAGTGATGGGACCTGTGTACTACAACTACACGGTACTGTACCGTACCGTACCGTAATTTGTTGTTGTTAATTGAGGTATTTATAACAATAATGCAATAAGTATTTGCCTACTTTAAAAACATATTACCAATTAATTTTACCTAGTCGCCTTATAGACTAATCTGAAATTACATTATCTGTGCATGTTGAAAGTACTTTTAGGAGCGACTATCATGTGACACCCAATTCAAAGTGTCTTATAGAAGCAACGCTCATGTGACACCCATTAATAGTTGCTTAAAGCCACTCCTATGTGACACCTATTGAAAGCGCCTTATAGAATAAACGCTCGTGTGACACCCATTGAAAGCGTCTTATAGAAGCAACGCTCATGTGACACCCATGGAAAGTGTTTTATAGAAGCAACGCTCATGTGACACTCATTAAAAGCGTTTTATAGAAGTAACGCCCATGTGACTCCCATTGTGTTTTAGCTAGCGTCTTATTGAAGCAACACTCATGTGACACCCTTTGAAAGCGTCTTATAGAAGCAACGCTCATATAACACCCATTGAAAGCGTCTTATATAAGCAACGCTCATGTGACACCAATTGAAAATGTCTCATAGAAGCAACGCTCACGTGACACCAATTAAAAGTTATTTAAAACAACTCTCATGTGACACCCATTGAAAGTATCTTATAGAAGCAACGCTCATGTGGCACCCTTAATACCCATATTTATTATAACTATATGAAAAGAAAAATTACCGACAGAATAAATCTTTAAATTCTACCAACTACTCAAACTAAAAGAAAAAAAGAAAATAAAACAAAGATCTTCTGTTTTCCATTGTAGTTCGTATATTTGTTAAGTCGAAAGTACGTGGTGCCGGTATATAAATTCGGTACACATAATCCGCACATCACTATCGTACACGTGCTTCCGTAAGAAAGGAATAGCACATTGCATTCTTAACATAATAATAATTTTTAAAGAATTCAATGGGGGTAGCCGGTGAAGGATTATTGTAGATAGATGGTGCACTTAGATTCCATACAATGAAATAACTTGCTTAAAAAACGCAGCGGAGAGGACCAATCGCCAAACATGAACTATGCGTCGTTGAAGAGTTCCGTTCTGTTCATCATCAGCAGTTCCACTTCATCAAATGTCACTCTTTTGAATGAAAATGCTTGATTTGTTGATAAAAATACAAAAGTCACTATGTGTAAGCCCTTAAGATTTGAGGAGTTCCCTCGATTCTTCATGGATCCCATCATCAGAACTTGAGCTGGACGAACATTTGTTCTGACAATTAAACTTGCTAAACAAACACAGCGAAGAGGACGAATCGCCAAACGTGAACTATGCGTCGTTGAAGAGTTCCGTTCTGATCATCATCAGCAGTTCTACTTCATCCAATGTCACTGTTTTGAATGAAAATGATGGTTTTGTTGATAAAAATATAAAAATCACTATGTATGCCTTTATATATACTTACAATCAAAAAAAGAATTTTCAAAATCGGTTCAGACATGACGGAGTTATGGAGTAACAAACATAAAAAAAAAAAAAAAAAAAAAAAAAAAAAAAAAAAAAAAAAAAAAAAAAAAAAAAAAAAAAAAAAAAAAAAAAAAACATACACGCCGAATTGAGAACCTCCTCTTTTCAAATCTTGAAGTCGGTTAAAAAGAGACTGGCATACTAACTACTTCTCAATTGACCAATTCAAAACGAACTCCGCTGGCTAGAAACATATTAAAGTAAAAAAAATATTTTGAAGTAAAAGTGGAAAGTAATTCCAACTCTTTTAATTCTTAACGTTTAAAAACATTTGCCACGCCACCTCACACTACAATATGCCTGGATTTTGAATAGTTTTCATACGTATTCAATTTTTAACCGACTTCAAGATTTGAAAAGAGGAGGTTCTCAATTCGGCGTGTATGTTTTTTTTTATGTTTGTTACTCCATAACTCCGTCATGTCTGAACCGATTTTGAAAATTATTTTTTTGATTGTAAGTATATATATACAGATTGGTCCCGTTTTTGTCAAAACGCGGTTCTGATGATGGGATCCATGAGGAATCGAGGGAACTCCTCAAATCTTAAGGGCTTACACATAGTGATTTTTGTATTTTTATCAACAAGTCAATCATTTTCATTCAAAAGAGTGACATTTGATGAAGTGGAACTGCTGATGATGATCAGAACGGAACTCTTCAACGACGCATAGTTCACGTTTGGCGATTCGTCCCCTTCGCTGTGTTTGTTAAGCAAGTTAGATTGTCAGGACCAATTTTCGTCAAGCTCAAGTTCTGATGATGAGTTCCATGAGGAATCGAGGGAATTCCTCAAATCTTAAAGGCATACATAAAGTGACTTTTGTATTTTTATCAACAAATCAAGCATTTTCTTTCAAAAGAGTGACATTTGATGAAGTGGAACTGCTGATGATGATCAGAACGGAACTCTTCAACGACGCATAGTTCAGGTTTGGCGATTTGTCCTCTCCGCTGCGTTTGTTAAGCAAGTTATTTCATTGTATGGAATCTAAGTGCACCATCTACAATAATGCTTCACCGGCTACCCCCCATGGAAGTCGGTTTTTTTTTCTTAAAAATTATTGTTCTTGCGTACACGCACACTACGAGCAGGTCTAAAACATGGTCGCAACTGAACGGTACGGCGGACGCCCGCGCAATTTATTAGTCGTTTTACTCCAACATGTGGTGACCCCAAGTCGCCTTGTAAGGCTTATCTAGTGGTTACCTTATCTGTGATTTGTATGCTATCGTAAATTGTAATATGTAATGTATGGGTCATCGATACTTTAAAGTAAAGTTTACGATGCACCACAGATACAGGTTTCTCAATATACAATACAATATAATACAATAATGTTTATTTCAGAATATAAAATAAATAAATAAATAATAAATATTATAGAACAATCTTACACAAACCTACCTAGTCCCACAGTAAGCTCAATAAGGCTTGTGTTGTGGGTACTAGACGACGATATATATAATAGATAGATATTCATAAATAACATAACTCGGGTACAAATATCTGTGATAAACACACAAATAAATGCCCTTACCAGGATTCGAACCCGGGACCTCCTGCTTCGTAGGCAGTGTCACTACCAGTTGGTTGGTATATACGGCCTCCTAGCCCAGTTGGGCTAGGAGGCCGTTTATAGATTCCATTTGGTTAATATAGGCCATAAGATTATCGTTTCTAAACATGTTATAAGAAATTCATAATATGGCTGAAGCTAAAATTCGCTTCATTCAACTTCTATTACAAATCAAATGTTATTATTTCGAACGAACAAGTTTTCTCTTGACAAAACAATTCGAAGAAGCTATTAACTATTTCACGATAACTTTAATCTCATTTTCTTATTTCGTCTCGGAATAAAAGAAACACGACAGTTTTGTAAACATTTTATTCGTTTTTCTTACAAAGGATGGGAAATTTATTAAACTAATAGACAAGTCAATATTCAGAAATTTCGTCATATTATTTTGGATACAAGAAACAATGCCTTAGAAAATATTTTTGGTTTTGAAATATTTGTAGGTACTCGTAATTTGCATGTGGGTAATTTCGAATGGAAGAAATGCCGGTAATTGGCAATATTAGATGGAATATTAGAAAAATTGTGATTTTCGGAAATTTCGTAATGCCCGAAATACACCTTACGAGTATGTACTAAAATTGATTTTTTAAGCTTTGAATTAGAAATACATAAAGGCACCACAAAAACTTCTTATTGATTTTTTTTTATTTGGAAATATGTAACATGCCATCAGAAATAATTAACACTATTGCACTAAATATAAAAATACAGGGTGGGCAACTTGAATGTTGAACTCGTACTTTTTTTTCCCGCCATTTTGTTTTGAGGTCAACATTTTAGAGAATTTACGCTTGAACATCATATTAAAATTGTCAAAACATTCCACTCAATAGGTATACTCTTAATCTCCTATTATGAAAACTTAACGCGATATTGAACCTTTGAGTCTAAGGAGACACTCAGGAGGGAACTCCTTGTGTGTGTTCTATCACTTGTACAATGGGTTGTGTTGTGCTTTGAACATTATCGGTTAAGCAATTTTTGAGTCATCTCCAAAAAGAATTTTCCATAGCCCACCTGTATTAATACAGTAAGTCAACATTTGTTTTTAACATAATTTATACTTGAACCATTTAGGGTTTCACATGACATGACATTTTATATTCACATGACATGAATTGAACAACCGAATTACCTTGAACCGTAAATAGATCAAGAAAAAAACAGATCCTTAAATAAATAAGATCTAGTAAAGCCTGTGCTAGACGGTCGCCAACAAGGCTGCTGACTATCCAAGGTCATTCCCACCTTGGTTGGTGCTTCATACAATTTTGCTGGAAACAACTGTCTACACGGTCCGTCCAGACCAAGGTCGCTCTGTTGGAGGGGCTTGTTGGCGACTGTCTTAGCAGACGCTTAATGTATAATGGGTAATTCAAGTAATTAAGGTCGAGTTTCGCTCGACTTGTTTGGATTAATTACAAGGATTTATTTCAGTATCTTCGCAGCCCAGCCTGGGGCCTGTCAAGCGAAACTCAGATCTAAATTACCTACATGAGTGATGCGTTACGAGTATTAGGTCAGTCGGGGCATCTGCGCTATCATTTAATTTAAACCTTCGTGAGACATACTAACACAAAATATAACCGTTTCACTCACAGTTATGACACGGTCGATAACGCGCCTCGCAGTAGCGAGCCACGGACCGGTTCGAGTATCACACTGGCCTAGGCTCTCCGAAATATGTCGCGCGTAGTTACTAGAGACGTGAGTAAAACTGTTATATTTTTATATAACTGCGCGATCACCTATAGACAAAGAGTAGGCCGTAGCAACCCTACCTCATCGAGTAGTAGAATTCGGCTTATGTAGAGCAATGCAAGTTGAAAGGAATTTTAGAACTAGGTTATGTATTTTAGTCAATAAAGTAGTCATATTTTGCGGACTACAAAATACTCCAACATGGCTCTGGTTACCAGGTACTTTTAGTACATAAGAATTTACAGTGCATTGCACTACATGAGCCGGCTTCTGCTACTCGATGAGGTAGGGTTGCCGACGGCCTACTCTAGATCTACTATATAGGTTTGAGTTAATCCGTGACTAACCTTTCTCTTTTGGTTCATTCAGAAATTACAACACACCAATTTCATGTTTTGACCCCTCCATGTCACACTTCGTCACATTATGTATACCCTCTTCTTCAGGTATGACGTCACATATTACACAGTTTATTTAAAATGAAAACTTTTTATTTTCGGCGATGTCTAAGGTATAGTCTGTCCGGAAAGAGGTGTCGTGGAATGTATGACTTCCCATATAAACTACGACATTTCTCTTTCCAGACAAACTCTAGGCGCAGGTTGCCTCTACGAACGCTCTTGCCCAAACTGACCTTAATATTAATGAAATAAATAAAATAACTTAATTTCATTTCATTTCAACATGTCTGAGTCTTCTGGGAGTTGTACAGAATGCAACAAAAATACTGGTGTTCCCTTTAAGGCGATTTTGTAGTGCCTCTGGTATGTTTGCGGAGGCACAAATTGACAGCTTTGCAGCGATAATGCGCAAGAGGTGCGCTTCACTGATGCGTCGCCTGCGCGGCAGCCCCAACAGCATTCTGAGCGTGTTTATGGACCGCGAAAATGGCCCCACGCTCAACCGTTGGCAGAGACTGCATGCAGTCGCCGTTTAGTTTTTAGTTTTATTTAGGATTTTAGAGTAGCATGTCGTACTAACACTAGTAATAAGATTTTAATGTTTACTAACCATGTGAGGACTCTTTAGTCTGAAATAAATGTTTTTTTTTTAATTTTTTGAAGGGCATATTTGCTATCGTATTGCGAGTAATTAAATGTAAAAGAAAAAAATTTCGAAAAAAAACTTTTTTTTGTGTATCCATGGGACACGTCGTCCTAGACGGCCAACCCTCCATACAAAAGCAATATTTTTCGCGAGGAAATTTTTTTTTAGTTTTTTATAATTAGAATACGATCCAAGTATGCCCTTAAACGGATCAGCAGCATTTTAGTTACACCCTGTATAGTCTATCCACATGAACGTTATTACAGAAACATGATTAAATCTTCCATTAATAAGAACAACTCGAGAGCATGTAACTTAATTAGGAAAGCCGGAGGCGAATTAGCAACATCAAATTATGTTAGACATAGATCAATACGCGCTAATTGCTAACATACATTGAAATATTAATAATTAAAACTAACGAGAATAAAGCGTCAAAATATTTCTTCTCTGTTTAGCTTAGAATGCTCAATAGTAAGTTTAACCATACCTTCCATGCATCTCATTATAGACGGAGAGCTAGCCATGTTAGATATGACACAATAATGAGGGCGACGAAACCTCTCTCGTTAGTTTGCTATACTATGATTATTTCTAGATCCGGACATCTGGTAGCTGTAAAGTGGTGGAGGTCAATGAATGCAAGCCACTTTAAGAATACAAATCCTAGAGTTATGGTTTTGATGCAGTATTATGAAGAATTATTATCATATCATTGCCAAAAGTTTCCATTGGGGAAAAGTAGTTCAAAACGACGTATAATGTAATTCATAGTTTGTCGCCTACTGTTTCTGTTTAATAAGATAACTTTGGCCGTTTTTACCTATTTTGGTATTACTCTTTTCCAATTCAAAAACTTTGCTAGTCTGTCACTCTGACATCCATCCATTAAAAGCTGCCAGACCGAATCTAGCAATAATGATAGTATTAAAATCTTACGAGATTGGTTTCATTAAAGATTAGATTGGTTTGGATTGGTTTTAACGGCCTCCTAGCTTAGTTGGTAGTGACTCTGCCTATGAAGCAGGAGGTCCCGGGTTCGAATCCTGGTTAGGCCATTTCTTTGTATGTTTATCACGGGTATTTGTTTCTGAGTTATGGATGTTTTCTATGTCCTTAAGTATTAATCTAAATTTATATATTTTATATATCGTCGTCTAGTACCCACAACACAAGCCTTATTGAGCTTACCGTGGGACTAGGCCTATTTGTGTAAGATTGTCCCATAATACTTATTTATTGCTCCCATTATTGTGTGACATCTGACGTGGCCAGCTCTTAGACCATTATTAATAAGTAAGGGTACCCACGTATACAGTGAGTACTGTAAGCTTGCATATTTCTCAGTCATTAAATGTCAAAATGACAAAATCATATCTATTTCGAAAAAATGTATCTCGACGAGTTCAAGTCGCGATTTTAAGCTAGTAAAAAGCTGATAAAATCGGGTTATTTAACATGTATACTTGTTTTTGCGAGTTCCCGATATTTCTCACAGTTGCATTGCCCAGTTGCATGCGCCATCACCACGGAGCAACTGTGCGGAAATATCGCGAGACAACAACAAATATGGGTACATGGTAAATAACGTTTTTTACAGTACCTGGTTGTAAACTTAAAGTCGTGACCATAGTAAGCATTTTGCTTATATTTTCTAAATTTATATTAACATTTTGAGATTGCGGCAGTTTCAGAACGCTTAACATAATAAAAATTTTAAGAATGACGTAATTGAGTGTCCTTGACATTTAACGACTTTTCAAAAGAGACTATAATTTTACAATAAGACACAGATGATTAATAAAAATTTTCATTAATTCTAGTTTTCTTAAACTACTTTTCACGATTATACATATACGACATGTAACATATCCCCTAAACAGTTATATGAGAGGTAGGTATATCTTTCTATCAAGCTTTGGAAATATTTGTGCTATCGTGCTTTATTTTAAATCCAATAACTACATTAAATTATTGCTATAATTGTTGTCATATTGTGTTCGAAGGCATGGTACGAACCCAAGGTTTCGGGTCCAAGTTCAGGTTTTGGAAAAAAAAGTAAACACTTTCAAAATAGATGTTTCTGTTTGATGTAACTTGTGTGTGTATGTATGTGTAATGTAATAAATGAAATCGTATTAAACTATAAGTCCGTAAAACTATTGTTTGTTAAATTATGAACTGAGCGGGTAATATAATTTATAATTAAAGTAAATCGTTTAGCATGGAAAAATACGTCAAAAATCTTGTTATGTTTGGAATACAAAGTATGGCAGTGTCGAGAAAAATAGAGTTTTCAGGTTTCATTGTGCATTAATTATTTGTTCTTGTGGTTTTGTAAAACCGAAACCGGGCCTTAGATTGAAACGGGAACTACTGGATTGAAACTCGGAAGACGAATCTATCAAATATCTTAACGATATGACCTAACATTTCCTTATTTTTATATAATTATTACTCATTAGTTTATGTCAAAATAATAATCAGTACGTTATAAAGATTGAATTTAGCTTAAGTGAAAAAATATTATTATATTATATATTTTAGGTACAGTAATAAGTTTTGGTGTTTTTTTATTTGTACAGTATGATCGGTGGTACAAATGGTTTACATTTACCTGAATTACTTCTTATATTTAAAATATCAAAACATTTACAGATAAAATATCATCAATCTCATCATTTACAATAAACTAAAACAAATCTTTGTACTTTAGGTACTATCGGGTTCAGAATTGCATGGCCAATTTATGAATGAATTCATTGATAAGTAGACCATGCAATTTTGAACCTGATGGTACAAGTTGTTAAAATCGGAAACAAAGACCTAATTTTCTCGAGAAAGTGACTATAATATACTTTATGATGTCTCAACTAAACTGTCAAAACTTCAATCTGACGTGTTGCCTAATGGACTGTCTGGAAAAAGTTTGACAATGACATTTTCTATTGACTATTATAGAAAAGTAGGGATAACTTCTACAAGTTCTGACACTTTATCGAATAAAAGAGAAGTACTTTTTTACAAACAGTTTGAAGTGTCAGAAGTTTCTACTTTTATAACTGAAAGGCGGAAAGTGCCGCCTAAAAATAAAGTGAAAATATAAAAGAATAAAAAAAATACTTTTTTAAATATTTTACAATAGCAAGGCAAGGGTACTATATATAGAATACATAAATCTGTCTGAACGCGACTCTCACGTCTTAAAAGTAGTGAACAAATGATAATCCGTATTGAAAGGGCCCTTAGTGTAACGCAATAAGAGCGAAAAAGACGTCGACGCGTCGGCAGGCGTCGGCCGAACCGATCCGAGCCGATTGGTGCCTTGTTAGCTCTTATTGCGTGGTTATAAAGCTTTTTTTCCACCGGATTTCGCCGAATCTGCGTCTATAGATGTGGAAAAACCCTTATGGTAATCGGCGCTTACGCCTTTATTTCTTGAAAATTATATTGAATCAGTACAAGGACTACAACGTAAACGCCTGCCGCCGGGCCCTTTCAATATGGATTAGCACAAATATTTAGAACACATAGTTCGCTTCATAATTTCTCGTTGCGACTGTAATAACATAACATCAATAATAAATATCTCATTTATCTTATTAATATTATAATTTGAACAAACTATCCGATTTCACGACTTACAGAAAATTTACCTTGTTAATTACAATTATCTTAATATAGTATTGCTTCTGAAAACACACAGCCTGCATTATGGCATCGTCTCCGTCAAGTACAAAGCATTTACAACGACACTGAAATTGATTTTATGTGTAAATTGCCGAGATATAAAAAAACCAAGTTCAATTGAAATAAACAATTTATAAAGTGCACGCCACTCCCCGGAGCACCTTTGCCCGAATTATTGACTTTTGTTGTGTTTATATGGCGTCATAAGGCTTTAGATGTGTATTCGAGAGGCTCACTAATTTAACAAAAAGCCCACGGGGCGAAAAAGTCACACATATACGAAATAAAAGAATATGAATATAATTTATAACTTACGTTGTATTCTTTTTAAACGGTTTTATTTAGCTTGACCCCGTATATTTGTATATTTATACGCATCAAATCTTGCAATCGATTTTTCGACCATTTCTACTTAACAGATTTCGATGAAATTTGGTATGCGTATCAGGTCTCCGTGACAATAACTTTTAATAATATAATATTCGGATGGTAATATTCGGCCTTTTAGTTTCGCATAGATTGCGGCTCACCCTCGTCGGGCCTTCGGCCCTCGGGCTCGCTAAGACACTTGACCTTTGAGATCTGTCCAGTCCATGTCATGCTACGGCTGAAGCAATTCTCGCCGTGACGTATTCGGCCTATTAGTTTCGCATAGATTGCGGCTCACCCTCGGGCCTTCAGCCCTCGGGCTCGCTAAGATGCTTGACAATTGAGATCTGTCCAGTCCATGTCATGCTGCGGCTGAAGCAATTCTCGCCGTGACGTACTCGGCCTTTTAGCTTCGCATAGATTGCGGCTCACCCTCGGGCCTTCGGCCCTCGGGTCGCTAAGACATTGGATCATTGAGTTTTGTCCAGTCCATATCATGCTGCTGTTGAAGTAATTCTCGCCGTGACGTACTCGGCCTTTTAGCTTCGCATAGATTGCGGCTCACCCTCGGGCTCGCTAACACACTTGACCATTGAGATTTGTCCAGTCCATGTCATGCTGCTGTTGAACCAATTCTCGCCGTGACGTACTCGGCCTTTTAGTTTCGCATAGATTGCGGCTCACCCTCGGGCCTTCGGCCCTTGGGTTCGCTCGTTTTTATTTTAGTCTGATAAAAGCTTCCGATTATGACTTAATCTACTGGTATAGAGACAAATAGGGCCTTTAGCATCCGACTCGAGATGCCTATTCCGTTATCCGTCTTACATGATTACTCTCCAGGAAGCAATGTATGTGGGACTAAAATTCGTATACATTTTTATTTTCTAGTTTTTGGTACAACATTTGATTGAAATAAAACCGTTTAACTTAAAACTTTTTTACGTTAATTTATTTTATTTTTTTACACGCGATTTGCGTCGTCAGTGAAGCTAGTGGTGAGCAGTTTGTGACAATGTCGTAAAATGTCATAATAGTAGGGCCCATGACACTGAGCCTAGTTCGATAAGTCTCCTAGATGAGATACAGGCGCTTTGTTTTTTCATACATCTACAATCTTTTGATGCTGCTGCCACTGACAAGGCCACGCACAGGGGCTTGCAGCACCGCATTATCGTGAAGCCCTACCTCTCCCCTGCTTCGAGGAACAAAGGAAATCTAGGAGACTTATCGTACTAGAAACCGGTTTTTTATTTAAAAAAAAAAAAAAAAAAAAATACGCCACCACCTTTTTTGCATTGCAGCATCGGCATTTCGTGTTCCCACGCGACGCATTAAAGACGCGACTAATTATATATATCTCATCGAGGAGACTTATCGAACTAGGTTCAGTGTCGTGGGCTCCCCTACTATGATCACTAATCAGTAATCACCTTCCGTGTCACACCTCTAAGCTTTACTATACATTATGGCAACTGTACCTTTACATTTAATGACTGACATAAACGAGAAAAAATAACGGAAAGAGTTCATACTCTATGGGGTTTGTATAAAAAAATAAAAAATGATCCCTGTTGTTAAATTTAGCGCAGTAGTAGTTGCAAAAAGGATTTGGACGCTTTCCTCAGCACCTGGCCGAAAAAAGCGGGACCGAGAGTTGTGGAAATCAGTGTGGAAATACTTTGTTTCAATCTATCGAAGATTTCGGCCGTGTCGGGTTCTTTTCTCTATCAGTTATAATCCGTTTTGAATATTGTGTCTCATTCATTAAATAACATTAAGTATTATTAAGATATGAGGCGTAATGAATTGGTCAGCCGTTTGTATAATAGATTCGCACAAATTAAGCCATTTAGTCATTTGGTCAGTCATGCAATCGTCTGTGAGACAAAATGATTAGTGATTCGTCTAGGAAATAACATTCGATCATGAGTATTAGTTTCGTAGCATGTTGTGCATAGGTAAATTACAAACTTAAAGAGTATATAAAAAATAATGTGGCCATTAAATACATTACAAAAGTTGTATGTAGTTATTTAGAAATCCGACATCGTGTTTAAGTAATATTATTTTCTGATACTTGACATGAAATTAATTTCAGCTATTTATAAAGTATATACCTATATCATTGAGTAACAGAAGATCCCTAAGATTTTTTTTGTCCCAAAATTTGTAGTGAAAATCACTACAAGTCTACAGTACTCTTTGATTCTGTCATAGCTGTCAACCGCCAAACATGGCGCACAAAATCTGTTCTAGATGTCACATCTAGTAGAATACATAATAAAATCAATGACCTATATGCATTTGTATCTAAATAATTTTATTGTACAGTAAACAGGTTATTGTGTATGTGGGTATCATTCATCAGTATTTTTTATAGTAAAAAATAATTAAAATTACAATTCTCCTTTGCTTCTAATCACGGCTTAAATAGTAGTTTATGTAACTGTTACGTTTTAAGTCCTAATTACGTACAGTTGCATACACTGCTTACTACCTACACTCATATTATATATCCAAAATGAAGTGTTCGGAAACCATAGAATGGCCGCCATTGCACCGCCATGGCCAACTCTTGTGTGCCGGCGGTCGCGCGGGCACGTGTCGGCGGCTGCGCGGGCGCGTGCAGGTGTACATTATGTTATCAAAACTCATAACACATCAATATTTGAGCATGTAAAGTTAAAATTACGTTACTGCCACAGATAAAAAGCTTATCATAGTAAAATCGGTTGTGGTAATGCTAGCCATTGTCTACCGTTTTCGAACACGTTTTAGAGGAGTTACAATGTGAGTGTAGATAAAATAGTTTACCAAACTAGTAATCTAATTTATCGAAAACAAAAAAGCTTTTTTCTGTACTCTGTGAAGCCGGATCGTCTACCTTCTCTTTAAATGACAGTTATTATTGGCTCATTATTTACATATAAACCGAACTTATTGTCATGCGTTTACTTACTTTTCTTTTTTTAAAGTGCGGGTAGTTCAGAAACCCGCGCAGCTAGGAGATGCTGATACAACTCCTCGCCAGTCTGCCTGCGACCGCGGCCGTTACCGCACGCTTGTAACGTCAGGAAAATAATAAAAGTAAGTGAACGCGATTAAGTCCCGTTTATATTTTTGGCTTCTTTTACATATCCCTGTTTCCTTCATTGACTTCACGATAGTTACCTACTTATTAGACATCTGTGAACAATAGTTATAAACTACGTTACACATAATTTAGTAATTTATTTTCAATTATTTATCCAAAGGTACTAATCTTATCACGATTTCAGAAATTTTAAAAGTAAATGTGGTCAGTAAATTTCATAAGAATAATTAGTTTTATATAAAAGGTATATTAATATCTCTCACTCATATATATACAAAAATAGTATTAAAGTCAGCGTCAAATGTATCGAGGTATTATTTGTGTAAAATTTGTAAAATAATTTAATTATTTTACCAAAGAACTAGGAACAGAATAACCTAGGAAGAAAACAAAATAATACAATTAAGCTTGCTTATACTAAAGTATTAGAGAGAAAATATGTCGGGCAGTGCAAATAAAAAAATTAAATGCTCCGAATGTCCACATGTAATAATACGCAATGAATTTTTAAATGTTGTTCTTGTAGCCACATTTTCCATCTCGATTGTACAACAAATGTAACTTACAAAAGATTTTTAATCATGTCAAAACACGCAAAACAAACATGGAAATGTGCAAAATGTCATGCTGTACATCAATCAAATCGACTTTCTACTGCATACACGTCGCTTAAACTGTCTTCTGAATGTCACACAGAGAAGAAATTGGACAAAACTGCGAGTGTGTCATATCCGGATACGGATAATGTGACAAAGCAAGCGAGAGAAATATCTACCAGCACTCCATCTGGACGTTCGGAAGTAAATGTTATGGACACTCACACATCATCATGCTCAACTCCATTAAATGCTACTACTTCAACAACATCGTGTACACCGCCCTTTGAATGCTTCAACTCAGAAGAGAAATTGAACATAATTATGAATGAGTCATATTCTAGTACGGATAATGTGACGATTAGAAAAAAAGGAAGAGAAAAACCTACTAGCACTTCGCCTGGCCAAAGTGGCCATATGGAAATAAATGGTACGGACACTCAAACGTCATCCTCATGCATAACTCCATTAAATACTACATCAACATCGCTTAAACCTTCCTCCAAATGCCTTAACTCAGAGGAAAAATTGGACGAAACTAAAAATGAATCATTTTCTAGTATTGTTAATGTGACGACTAGAAAGCAAAGGAGAGTAAAATCTACTAGCGCTTTGCCTGTTCAAACGGAAAGTAATTGTACGGACTCCCCAACATCATCATCATCATGTTCAACTCCATTAAATGGCGGGTTTTCCAGTCTACCAAATCTAACCGAAAGTCTGCAAGTACATGAACTAAAAGAGGAGATTGTCACACTTACCATACAACTGGCCAGTGCCCACGACGAGATTGCAAATCTAAATTCTGAAGTATCCAGACTTACTAAAGGTTATTCTGAACTAGAAGCACAAATCGCGATTTTAAAGAAACTTCTTGATGATACACGCCCAGCTGTCTCGAAGTCAACTCCGAAGTCCAATAAAAAATTTAGAAAATCTAAGAAAAATCAATCAAATCGTTCGGACTCTGTATTACTCAGCCCGCTGGCACTAGACAAAACCAAAAATAATAAAGAGCTCAATGAAATTCCTGCTGCAGCCCCTAGAGAGACAACGTTTAAAGAAGACTTACCTATAAATAGGAAAAGCGGTACTATATTGTATTTGGGGGTAAACAATGCTCTGGTATAGCATCTAAGCTTGTAAATGTAAGAGAGGACAGTGAATTTAAAAAGATATAAAGTAAAGTCCTTCATTAAACCAAGTGCATCGACACAACAAATCGTTGATTCAATATCAAGTTGCCAGTTTTCAGAAGGAGATAAAATCGTGCTTTCAGTCGGTGAGCATGACACTAGCCCTATGGAAATGATGTCGAGCTTAAAAAGGGCATTGCAATGTCTTAATAAATACTATGTGTTCCTAATAGGTATAAGGAAAGGTGAAGGTATCAAAGCTCAGACTGTGAATTATATGTTGCGACAAAGCTGTTTTAATGTTGACCATTTAAAATACATTGAAACTTCGAACAGTAAAACTGGGAATAAAAGGATATTCTTAAATAACATATGTGAAAAACTTAATGTAATAATAGATCAAGTCGACTACAAAACGGAATACTATGACTTCAAGAACGATATCAACCATGACACATCCCACACAAGACAGATGAGGGAAATACAGAAAGAAGATGCTGTATGCAAAGAAAATCTCATTGGTACTGAGACACTCAACAATACTACATCTGTCATTAACCAGTTTTTTCGAGAACGTACCCAAAGATAAATTTATTTTAAGTAAACGCAATAGATTATCTAATAAAACCGCTGAAAGTGATTATAGTAAAAAAGCACATGTTAACATACAAAGTCTTACTGCGAATAAAATATCTCAATTGGAAATATGGTTGGCATCCGATGAAGGCAATAATATAGCATTATTGCTAATCACGGAACACCATAGAAAACAAGCTGAATTGAAAACTTTGAAAATATCTGGCTTTGTTCTAGCAAGTAGCTTTTGCCAATCCAGCAAAAAAAGTAGCGGAGGTGTCTGCATCTTCGTTAAAGAAACAATTCCTTTTGTTGAATTACCACATATAAAACAAGTCTCGATTCCTAACGTATTCGAAGTGTGCGGTGTTAAAGTGGAAGATATATTTGTGTTGTGTGTATATAGGCCTAAGACTATAAAAAATGACAACTTTCTTGACATCCTAGAAAATCTACTGGACTTATTTAAAGAAGCGCACAAAATAGTGATGTGTGGTGACTTTAATGTAAATTTATTAAGTGACGAAACTGAAGTTCGTGACTTTGTGCAGTTACTGAATACGTATAATCTTAAATGCCTTGTTCATGAACCTACTCGTATTACTAACCACAGCAGTACCTGCATTGACAATATACCTATAGTTAGCAATATCGAACTTAAAAATGTAACCGTTGTTGACCTCGCCATCTCTGATCATACACTACAGTTTGCCACTTTTTGAGCGCCGTTACGAAGGCGTCCTGCGATTTTTTATAAATGGTCGAGGCATCTAAGTAATTATAACCTAGACAGACTTGTATTTAGCTTAAAAAATACCTCGTGGCTTCCTGTGTATAACGAAAAAGATGTGGATCTGGGATTTAATATGTTTCATGACATAATAATGATGAATTTCAATAAGTATGTACCTAAAACTAAAATAAAATTGAATTCTAGTGGTAAGAAAGACAGAGGATGGCTGTCAAAAGGTATAAGAATATCGTGTAAAAGAAAAAGAGAATTGTTTATCCTCACTAAAAGAAACCCAGATGATAACTTGTTAAATTACTACAAATCGTATTGTGCCTTGCTAAAACAAATTATCTCTTTTGCCCGAAAGAAATACACTGAGGAAAAAATTTCGGTTTCCAGTAACAAAGTACATGATACTTGGAAGGTAATAAATGACAATATTAAAGGATGTAGACCGTATGATGTACCTAATTTGATAGGTTTATCTGATGGTGTAGAAACAGCGAATTCTGAGAGCGATGCTGCGAATCTGTTTAATAATTACTTTAAATCCATTGCTAAACTAAACTCAATTAATCCTTCGGGCACTGCAGTATTGCCCCCTTTTGTAACAAACACACTATTTTTACTTCCAGTTAGTAAAAGTGAGTTAAGAAAAATTGTTATGGGACTCAAAAATAAAAAATCATGCGGTTTTGATGAAATTCCTACATATGTTATAAAGTATATAGCCGAATCAATAATAAAACCCCTCCTGCACTTAGTAAATCTCTCTTTGGCCGAGGGCAAGTTCCCAACTAGGCTCAAGAAAGCTAACATAAAGCCCATTCTTAAGCAGGGTGATAAATTGTGTGTACAAAATTACAGGCCGATCTCTCTCCTAACGATGTTTTCTAAAATTTTTGAAAAGATTATGGCAAATCGTCTATATACTTACTTGATCTCAAACAAAATTCTGGCTCCAGAGCAATTTGGTTTTCAGAGAGGAGTATCTACCTCTGACGTACTGTTTGAAATGTCTCACTATGTCTATGATGCATTAAATCGACAAGAGAATGTTGTTGCCATCTTATTAGACTTATCAAAAGCTTTTGATCATGTAAATCATATCATTATGCTAGATATTTTAGATCGCTATGGCATTAGAGGTATTTCTAACAAATGGTTTAAATCCTACTTAAAGCAAAGGGAACAATGTGTATCAGTATCAACTTTAAACTATAAAACTCGTACTATGCTCAATATTAAATCCGATAACTCATGTCTAGAATCTGGTGTTCCCCAGGGGAGTATACTGGGGCCTATATTGTTCCTACTGTATGTAAATTACCTGCCTCAGCTATTATCCAACAAAATAATTATGTTTGCTGATGACATTTCGTTGTTAATTAAATTCAAGAAAAATAAAACTCAAGACCTTAACAATCTAGTTACAAATAACTTTTCTACTGTTGTAAATTGGTTAAGTATGCTCAACCTAACTACGAATATAAAAAAAACTAAATTTATGCACTTTAGAAACATAAGAACTGAAAGTGTTAGGCTAGGCATTAAATCTAATAACTTGTCTGTTGTGGCTGTAAACGAAACTAAATTTTTAGGTATCTATGTGGACGAGAACTTAAATTGGAAAAAACATGTTGACTTTCTCTGCAACAAACTTAGTAGCTTCACTTTTGCTCTAAAAGGCCTAAAAAATATATCTACTCAAAAAGCTGCTTTGCAGGCGTATCATGCGTTTTTTCTATCACACGTTCTCTATGGATTAGCCGTATGGGGTAGTTCTAATGAATCCCATCGGCTGTTTAAACTACAATAGAGATGTGTGCGTATTTTAATTGGCAGCAAGTCCAGCCGAGAGTCATGCAGAACATCTTTTAAAAAACTTGGTTTGCCCACTCTTTCTGCACTGTATATCATAGAGCTCTGCAAACTAGTTCGTCGGCATGCAAATAAATTTCCTGCAAAAAATAATTTTCATAGTGACAGATTAAACTCGATGTTTGCTCACGATGTACGGGCTCCTTTTGCTACGACAGCGCTCTATCAGCGTAGCACTATGTGGCTGCTAAAGTGTTTAATAAGTTACCCGTAGAAATGAAATCACTCAATGACTTAAAATTTCTGACAGCACTTAAAAAACATGTCATTGACTTATGCCCCTACAGATTAAGTGAATATTATAATACTGGTCACTGTTAGTTAATAAGTATGTATATATTATAAAATGTTAGTTCATAAGTATTTAAATATGTAGCTACACCCACTGGGTAAAATTGTATTGATACTAGCTGTATAGCTTAACATCATTATGTACACATACAATTTATGGCTTACAAAAAAAAAATTGACGACTAAATCGTTGATATAATTGTAAATGATAAACAATAATACAAACATATTGATGATAATGACAGTTGTGATGGCAATCTTAAAGAATGAAAGTCATTTGTTATTGTCATAATTGTTAGCAATTGTAAAGTGCCAATGGAATACAGCATTAACCGTAAAATGTCAATGTCATTGACATTGTAGATGATGGCTTTAAATTACTAAAACTTGACTTGAAATTTTACCGCTTTAACTTTTAGACTTAGAAGAGGAGGCCATAGGCAATCCTACCTCATCGAGTTGCTAATTAGGTTCTATGCAACGTTGCAGATAGATTATGTATGCTACTCGACGAGGTAGGGATTGCTAAAAGGACCTCCCTAGTCTATTTTGGAACATTGACATTTTTCGACTTTGTGCGACACTATTAAAAATGTAAACCATTGGTTGCTTTGAGGCTACACTTTCATACATTTGACGCTAACTATGGAAGGTTGTTATATAATAATATGATTAAAAAGGAAATTATGTACTTTGTCCTTCTATCCTTAAATATAATCTAGCTTCTATGTTTTTGGCTAATTATGGCAGTTTGCAAAGGAAAGGGCCGTATTCTAAATTTAAAACACATTAAGACACGACCCAACTCCAACACATTAACTACGCAATACAGCTAACGCGTCTAAATCAGAATTGCAGAAGTTGCAATAGAATACGACTCCAATATTGGTTGATTATTTGTTGTATGTTATAGTTGTGTTGGGGATAAATTATGTTTTTAATGTATTGTTTATGTATTTTAAAGTTAGAACACGGCACAAGGTGTTGACGAAATGTAATTTGATAGTTGAAACTGGATATTGTTTTCTAAGCCGCACTAGCGGCTATTTAGGTTTCAAATCATAAAAAAGGAAAACCCTTACGACGTTAATAGCTATAGGCCAATAGGCCCATCAGCTTCCTTTTTTACTACATAATCAGCCCACAATTTTTAAATCATATGTCTTACTAACATTATAAATACGATAGCTTGTCTGGGAAAATAACAATTTTGTGAGCGTTTCGCTTGGAAAAACTTTTTTTAAATACCACAACGGTGGCAAACAAGCATACGGCCCGCCTGATGGTAAGCAGCCTCCGTAACCTATGGACGCCTGCAACTCCATGCGCGTTGCCGACCGTTTACAAACAGGAGGATTGTGTCGATGGCTAAAGGAACAAGAAGGAAAGAAGACTTTCTGCTGACCCATTAAAATTTTCTATTCTCGTCCAGGATTGTATAAGGAAGGTATTATATTAATCACGTCACAATATGCGATATGATAAAATCTCGATCGAATTACATTACGTGCACTACCTAGTGCACCTACTATATAGCTCCGTATGGATGTCAGGCATAGAATGTCCTAAGACGTTAAGTTTGCCATTTGTACTTGTTTTTTATCGTTCAATAACAGTTACATTAATAATATGTCTACATTTTATCTACGGATATTATTGCAGCGACAGAAAAATTTAGATTATTTTTGTGTTTCCGTATTAACTTAAACTTGTTATGAATTTTCCTTAAATAAACAACGATTTACGTTATCCCCTCGCCAGGAGAGCGACAAAAATAAACAAAAACACGCCAAATCTACCCAATTACTAACAGGCACAATAAAGAAACAGGAAAACCTACTTTCTAACCTATTATTATAATTTCTTTTTATGTCACTTTTGTAAGCGTTTTTATTTATTTTTGAACATTGATTGGGACGTTGTGATCTTAACTATTTGGTACTAGAATATATTAAATTTAGTTCTGATTAAAACTTAATTGTATAGTTATGACAACGCCTTGTAATAGTTGAAGGTTTTAGAGAAATACAAGTTATATTCTTAAATGTTAAGTGGTCAGCTATAAACATAATGTACAGTCGAGTTCATTAATATGTGTACATTTTTTCACCTTATTGCAATGGATTAAGGTGAAGAAATGTAAACATATTTATGAACTCGACTGTACATAGAAAATTCGAACAAATTTAATATATTCACAAGTATTTCCAACAGACAATTAGTTACATTGGTAAAAATAATATCACGTTTACCTTAACATACATTTCATAAGCGTCATGTAGTTGTCCATAAATTTGTGTAGTCCATAAAATGTTACCAGATAAACTTACTCCAAAAATATCGTAAACTCTAAGTCATTTTTATGCTCAAAGATGGACGCGCCTCCACTGCCGCACCTGAAACGAAAATTAATTTAATATTCTGATAAAAATTCAATTCAGGGAAGTTTCGAACCTGGCTGGCAGTTGGCAAATGGAAGCAAAACTTGTTATTAGTTCACAGAATACACACTAGGGAAATTGGCTTCGGAATGTTAGCGTTGCCTGTTTTTGATGTAAGCGTAAACATCGTTAGAAAATAGGTAATGAAAAGAGCGATTTCAGAACATTTAATTTTTTGGTAATTACTAATTCGCACGAGAAAAATATACTTTCAATAAACATTAAAGACGTAAACGGGGGTAAATCTGATATTTTTTGTTAATACCTACTTATTTCCTACAAATAGTCGTATTGGTCAATACAATTTAATTAAGAGCTGATGGAAAAACATTTAGGCCATCACTTAGGGCAACACTTGCAGGTATTGAAATTGATATGAATAGCAAATTGTCGTGTTAAAATGTTTACCCAAGAAATCAAGCGTTAGAATTGACTCTGGGGCGGAGTGCCATCAAAAGATTCCTCGTTGATAAGCCGCAGCTTTACGGACTCGCGGCGCAGGTTGTAGCTCGTCGAGATGTGGCAGTGTTTCACGTCCACCGTCAGAAGATCCTCGTTCAACTCCACCCCACTCCTTTCCACATCTGCTGCCGCACTCGGCTTCCTCTTGTTCCTAAATGACGTCCCTCTCTGAGAACTAGACCCTAAGTAACTATCCGTTGTCGTATTCCCATTAAACGTCTTCTCGTTAGGACCCATTGGATCCAACTGAATGTTAGCTCTCAAGTGAGCCGATGTATCCATGCATGGAATCAACTGCTTAAACTCTTTTCGGAAATTTTCATTCATCCAAGCGTAAATAAAAGGATTGTAACAAGTTGAAGACATAGCTACGCCGTGGCAAATGAAGAATGTCACCAAGTAATACTTTAAATGAATAGAGTATTTGTAATAATCATTGCATAAGTTGATCACGTTAAGTGGCAGCCAGGACAGGCCAAAGATAGTCACCATTGCGATCAACATCTGATTCGTTCGACGTTTTCTGTTTTTATCTATCTCTTCTTTTCTAGAATTTTTGGCTGCTGCTTTAGCTTTGGCTCTGTCGTTCAATTTGAAACTAACGCATGTATAGCAGAAAGCGATGACGATAAACGGAAGAACGAATTGCATGATGGAAGTTATGGAGCCGAAGACTTGTCTGAGCTCTTCAGAGGGCCACATCTCTTCACAATACATTCCGATACCAGGAACTTCATAATAAGTCATAAACAATGCATAAGGCATGGTCACAGTCACAGCAAAAGTCCAGATCATAAATATAACTGTAACGCATGTCCCTATCTTCATTCTTGGCCTGAACGGATAAATAATCACGAAGAATCTATCGATAGCTATAGACATAAGTGTTAGAGTAGATATGTATACGCTGCATCCTTGTGCAAAAGGCATTATGTGACATAAGAGACTGCCCCAGCTCCACGTTCCTCGGAAAGAATAGAGCGGAGTAAACGGGACGGCAAATATGCAGAGTAGAATGTCAGACAAGGCGAGATTGGTGATGAAGAGGTTGGTGACCGTCTGCATGGCTTTGTTCCTGATGACGACGAAGCAGACTAGGAGGTTGCCTAGAAGGCCGAGGACGAAAATGATGGTGTAGAATATGCAAAAGCCGCTTTGGACCCATTTGTTGTCGATAATGTTCTCTACGTAGTGAGTTGTGTTTCGAGATTTGGCTAAGTTTTCTTCGAGTGTATAATTGTGCGTCCAGTTCATTTCGAGTTTGAGACCGATTGTTATTCAGTGTCGGCCTGAAATTGTCAGTTTTACGAGCTCCGACGGTGAGGTTTAACGCCGGCAATTCGAACCTGCAACAAAGCATAGATGACACTCATTTCTTATTGTTACGGAATGTTAAATTTTGCTAATAAAATGGAATTGTTTACATTTAAGGCAATTTATTTTTTTAGGAACAACAGTCTTTGTTGATTACAATCTTTCGATCTAAAACTGTGATTTTTGTGTATATTAACCTTCGTCAAAATCTATTACCAAGAAAAAAACCATAAACATACTATATAGTGAAATACAAACACTATATAGTGGTTATTTTACTATGTTTTTTCCAGTTTTAGCATCGTGCTCATGTTCATAAAATAACGAAAGAAAAAATTTGTCTTAGTAGGGTAAATTGCCAATTAGTTACTACAGTAACTGGCCAAATTGTAAAATTGGGACATAAAGCAAGGATCTAAATAAAATCTATAAATTCTAACTACATGGACAAGAACTATATTTAAAAAGAAATGTACAGTCGGCTGCAGATAAATAGACCCCCCCGCATACAAACTTTGTATGTAGCGTGGGTCTTTTTGTCTGCAGCTGACCGTACATATTAAATACTAGCTGTGCCCGCGGCTCCGCCCGCGTGGAATTCGGTCCGGTCTGTGTCAGTAAGCGTAATTCACCCCTAATTTCTCTCCCGCTAACCTGGAGGCGGAACTTTAAAGTTGACAGATGGATACGCTAGAGGACAGTCGTCCTAATAAAATATTTTACAATTACCACTTAATGAAACTACACTCAAAAATGAATACTTTTTTTTTATTGTATTATTTTTTTTGGCATGATTTAAACGACAAAGAGAGTAGTAGGTGTATATCGGACGATACAGGACCACTTCTGTATTTATACGTTCATGTCCACGGCAAATATCATCCAAATCGATCCTCCCGTCAAATCAGTCAAAGCATGTAAGAACAGGCGTGGTTAAAAGTGGGGGGGGGGGGGGGGGGGTTCACAAATGCAGAAATGATTTTTTTTACTTTAGGTGCACTTGGAGGGGGGGGGGTCTATGACCCATGCAAATTTAACTGTAGTGGCTACCCCCCCCCCCCCCCCCCTTTTAGACGTTGAATTTTTATAGGCTACGTATAACCTGGCTGGGGATTTTCTTGAATTGGAATTAGTAATCCTTAAGGGGTGATTTCCGGGATAACAATGCAAAAAAAAACGGCCAAGAGCATGTCGGGCGATGCTCAGTGTAGAGTTTCGTAGATGCTGCCCTGTTACAAAACATCCGTTCTAAAGGTCGTTTATTTGGCGGCGCTTACGTCAGTTTACTATTCGGCACTTCCTTTCACTATGCGTTTTTGACTAATAATTCAAAAACGGCTGAACCGATTTTATTCAATATAGTTTTTATTGAAAGTTCTTATCAGGCCTCACCAAATTTCAGCTTTCTAGTGCGAACGGTAACTGAGCTAGACCGCGGACAGACGGACGGACATGGCGATGTAACTGTTACGTAATAAGGCCTAATTATGTGCAGAAACATACACTGCTTTACCTACACACATATTAAAAATCCATTGAAACCATTAGAATGACCGCCATTACACCGCCATGACCAACATTATTGCGTCAGCGGTCGGGGGGGGGGGGGGGGCGGATTTTCATTACGTTACCGTAGGTAATGAATGTTCATACGTTTTTACCACACTGTCACAGATAATACACTGATGTTACGTTACTGCATGGTTGCAATAATGTTGGTAATTAATTACATACGGTTCCGAACGCGCAACAGAGGATGATATTGGTGTAGATCATAGTAGTTTATGTAACTGTTATGTTTTAAGGCCTAATTACGTACAGTTGCATACACTGCTTTATCTACACTCATATTATTTATTCTAAATGCCGTATTCGGAAACCATAGAATGGCCGTCATTGCATCGCCATGGCCAACTCGATTGTGCCGGCGGTCGGGGAGGCGCGTGTCGGGCTATCGGCAGCCGCGCGGGAGCGTGCAGGTGTACATTATGTTATCAAAACTCATAACACATCAATAGTTGAGCATGTAAAGTTAAAATTACGTTACTGCCACAGATAAAAAGCTTATCATAGTAAAAGCGGTCGTGGTAATGCTGCTGCAATTTGCCTACCGTTTTCGAACACGTTTTAGAGAACTTACAATATGAGTGTAGATAAAGATATTTATTCGTCAATGTAAGCACATTACAATGCACTAATGAACGTCAGGGAAAAATAAAATACGTGAGTGTAGTGGAAAGTGTGTGAATCGAGTGCGATTGGAACGAAGTTATGTTATTGAATTTTATTTCATTTTTGACTTTTTCGTAAATTTTGTGATTTTAATTTTTTTTTTTAATTTTAGAAATTTTGGAAATTTTTGATATTTTGGAAATTTTGAAAATTTCGGAAATCTTGGACATTTTGGTAATTTTGGATATTTTGGAAATTTTGGAAATTATGGAAATTTTGGAAATTATGGAAAGTTTGGAAAAATTGGAAATTTTGGAAAGTTTGGAAAAAGTGGAAATTTTGGAAATTTTAGATATTTTAGAAATTTTGGAAAGTTTGGAAATTTGGAAATTTTGGAAATGTTAGATTTGGGAATTTTGGAAATTTTGGAATATGAACACCTTGACCAAAAATTACAAATTATTTCAATACCAACTTTCAACATACAAACTTTCAACCCCCTTTTCACCCCCTCCAGGGTTGATTTTCGGGATGAAAACTATTCTTTGTCCTTTCCCGGGCCTCAAACTATCTCTACACAAAATTTCATCAAAATCCGTTCAGCCGTTAACTAATTAAAAATTCTTGGAACGTGTTCTGTTATCGACTCTAAGTATCTCCAGCCAACTTTTTTTCGAATATATTCCATGAACAGACTTTCGACCCTCTTCAGCTTTATTATATGTATAGATAGTTTTTATTAAAAGTACCTTTCAGCCTTCACTTCCATTATTTTTTCAAATTTTTTGGACCTACGGCTCTAAAGTAAGTTGGGGGGGGGTTTGAAGATGAAACTATCCTTTGTCATTTCTCGAGATCCATACTATCTCTGTACCAATTTTCATCTAAATCAGTTCAGCGGTAAAAAATTCCTCATACCACCTTCCAACCCCCTTTTCACCCCCACAAGGGTTTGAAAACTATCCTATGACGTTTCTCGAGACTCAAATTATCTCCATACTCATTTCTATCTAAATCGTTTCAGCGGTTAAAAAATCTCCATACAAACTTTCAACCCCATTTTCACCCCCACCAGGGTTGATTTTCGGGATCAAAACTATATATTATCCTTTCCTAGGAATCAAACTATATCTATACAAAATTTCATCAAAATCCGTTCAGCCATTTTCACGTGATGCGCGGTCAAATAAACAGACAAACAGATAAACAGACAAACAGATAAACAGACAAAAATTCTAAAAATTGTTGGAACGTGTTCTGTTATCGATTCTAAGTATCCCCAGCCAACTTTTTTTCGATTATCTTCCATGTACAGACTTTCGACCCTCTTCAGCTTTATTATATATATATAGATATAGATATAGATAGATAGTTTTTATTGACAGTATCTTTCAGGCTTCACTTCCATTATTTTTTTCAAATTTTTTGGACCTACGGTTCTAAAGTAAGATGGGGGAGGGGGGGGGGAGGGCTTTTTGAAGATGAAACTATCCTTTGTCCTTTCTCAAGACCCATACTATCTCTATACCAATTTTCATCTGAATCAGTTCAGCGGTAAAAAATCCTCATACCAACTTCCAACCCCCTTTTCACCCCCACAAGGGTTTGAAAACTATCCTATGTCGTGTCTTGAGACTCAAATTATCTCCGTACTCATTTCTATCTAAATCGTTTCAGCGGTTAAAAATTCTCCATACAAAAATTTCAACCCCATTTTCACCCCCACCAGGGTTGATTTTCGGGATTAAAACTATATATTATCCTTTCCCGGGACTCAAACTATCTTTATACAAAATTTCATCAAAATCCGTTCAGCCGTTTTCACGTGATGCGCGGTCAAATAAACAGACAAACAGATAAACAGACAAAAATTCTAAAAATTGTTGGAACGTGTTCTGTTATCGATTCTAAGTATACCCAGACAATTTTTTTTCGATTATCTTCCATGTACAGACTTTCGACCCTCTTCAGCTTTATTATATGTATAGATACATTCAAATAGAAAAGTTAATGGGGCAAAAGTGGTAGCCAATAATTAAATAAACAGGGCCAGTTATTGGCGATGGGGGGCACGGCAGTGCCCCCGCCAAGTCGAGCAAAAAAAGCGGCACGGCCGTACCATCCTTTTCTCGAAGCAGATCAGGCCATTTTCGACCCCCTATAACTTCGTTGTGGATTAAACTAGAAGCCTGTATTTCTAGTAACCAAGCAAGCATTGTATAAACACGGTATATTTCAAATCTCATTCAATTTGAACCAGTAGTTTAAGAATTAACTAGTCAAAGTTCTTAATTTTGTCACTCACTGACTGACCGATCATCAAAACTCTAAGGCACTTCTAGTAGACATAGAAGGATCAAATTTTGAATGCAATTAGTGTTTAGTGTATAAATCAAGGAAGAACTAAAATATTTTGCAATTTCAGTCCAGTTTTCTAGATACACCAACTGCATAAATAACTGTGTAATCCCATATGATATATATAAATTATTAATTAAGTATATGTTAAAAATTGTAACATCAAAGCCACCGAGAAAATAGAGACAGGGAGTGGGCTTTGAGAAAAACTGTAGCTGAAGCTCAAGAAGCTAAGCTAAAAATCTTTTATGTTTAAATAAAATATTATTCAGATTATAAATTTTTATTCATATAATTGTACATTTAATCTAACTAAAAAATTAAAATTACATATAAATTAAAACAAGATAACACTAAAATTAAATCTAAAATAAAGAAATCCTAAAATAATGCGTCCCCCCGCGGCATGGTACCGTAGATGCTGGCAGCATTACCCCGCTGTATTGCGATAGAAATACGTTGAGCGAGGAAGCTGCCAGCCCTACGGTCACCGGTAACGTCGATGAGTCTCTTTGATAGCTCTTTAAATAGGGCGTGGGCGCTCGGACCCCACGGGCCAAGGGTCTCGACTCCGAAAGCAACGAAATTGTATTCAGAGCCGAGATCCCTGTATTTATTTATTTTGCCCTTTTCGGCCGCTTCTGCAGCTGCTCCGGCTTTGGAACTAGTTCCGTGGAGATGAGAGGGGGCCAGCGTGTCAACACACGTGGCATCCCAAACTAACACCCGTCCCATCGTCCACGGAACCAGTGACACCCCATCCGGTCTCCTGTTGTCGTCCCTGAGGATACCGGGGGGCTCAAGGAGCGCCGGCACGTTGACGCTAGCAAGAGACCGGCGGAGGATGTCATTAAGCGCGGCGTGCCTGGAGAAACGGCCGGCACTTTTTTGGCAGGACAGCCCGTGATGTCCGTAAGCATCGACGTCAGTGCCGCAGGGGCACCTATGGGGAGCGCAGACCCGGACGCCAAGCCGCAGACAGGTAGCAACGCGTAGCGTGTGGGGTTCTAAAAAAGTACCCGTATGTACGGACGGGTACGCGTGTAGCCAGGCGCCAGCTTCTTTGGTCCCCACAGCGAGGAGTCTGACACGTTCGGATCCTGTACTGCGGCTTAGAAGACTGTCATAAGAAATTTGGTTCGCTATGTTATCCCAGGCCCTTTGGGAAGTCATATTTTCAGGAAAATCCTTTCCCGGGCAGGCAGCAGACCAGGCGTTTTTGGCTTCCGCAAGTCCGGCAATCTCATAGTTTGAAGGGCAAGCCCTTAGAATTTTTCCTATGAGTTTTGCCGAGCTATGTGCGGACGACAAGAACGCCGGTTGAGAAACACTTGAAATTTTGCGGATCCCTAACCCACCAAAACGGATAGGAAGGGATGCTTGAGTCCATGAATCTTCGCTCAGTTGCACGTTCAAAACGGATTCCAGATTCAGTTTTACTATGTCGTCAAGGGGTGTAAGTAAATTTTGGAATTTTGTAAAAGGGCCGCAACGAAGTACGTAGGTTAATTTAGGTACAAAAAGGCAGAATTTTATTATAGATAAAGCAAAGTGGGGAGATATGTCTAAAAGACGACTTTCGTAAGATGGCCAAGTCAATCTATTTTATTTAAGAGGCCTTATTCCCAAAACGCGCGAATTTCTTAAAATGCTTCATTTTCTTCGAAGGCTATGGCTAAAGTACTTAGTTTTTTTTAATCAACTATTAATGCATATAATAGTTCATTTCTTTATCTAGACGGCCGTCGGAGCAAATATTACATTTTAACGTGTAATACATGAAAACAATTGGTCGTCTTGGAAGGCCTTTCCGGATTAACCAGTTAGATGTACCGTTCATTTCCAAATTACGCAAAAAAGGGTAACAATTCTTATTCAACTTGAATAATATTCAATTGAGTATATCATGTCTGAGACGGCCATGGAAATAAATATCGAAGATTCATCTTGGATAATAGACAAAATACCTCCTGATTATATGCCAGTTTTTTGATGAAAACACGTTTACATTTAATTTTTTCCACGAAAACTCTATAAATATTTTGCCCTAAAAAGATTAACATAGGAAAGTTAAACTATATTTCTATCACGATAAAAAATATCATTACTATAGTGGTACGTTTTAATTTAGTATGAATTTTTAAAAATGACCTATAAATCACACTTCACAGGACACTTTCTGTAAGAATCTTTCTTGGGTTCTTAATAATAATAAATATGGTTCAAAAGTATTTTTTTGCATTACTAATACTTCAAACTATCTTATAGATAGCATTTTATGCGGCTTTTTTCATTAATAGAGTTTTTCGACCTTTTAGGGAATAAGGAGCCTTAAACATAAAATATATTTAGTATTAATGTGGTCACTATAAGATGTTGTTAGATTAGCTAATTACGTAATAACTTAAGACAGCTTAAGTAGGGACTGAACAAATCAACCGACTTGGTACTACATGGATCTCACAACTTTTTACGGTAGAAGAACTGTGTTGGGAGACTTTTACAAGCGTTGTTTTTGATGGCATTTACTCTATCTCGAACTATTAATGTTCGACATGACACATGACATTAATATGTCATCAATTGTTTGGTCGAGTTAATCATATACTATCCTGGTTATAATAGTGACTACTGTAACATATAATTATTATGTACTTATGAAAATAAAATAGAAATAATTAATTTATGAAAACTAACCATGCTAATTCGTTTTCCCTAACCATATGCTAAAATTGAAGGATCTACATAGCAGCATCCTGAAGTACAATTTATTTAATCTATCGTTCAAATGCAGCAATGTGACATATTGAATATAAGTTCTGGCATGTTTAATTCCTTTAAACTGGTTTTCATCAACGGCTTTTACGGCTGTGTTATGAGTGGGTATAAAAGGTGTCACTTGCAAAGTCAATTAATTCGTGGGGATACGAGTTTCCCCAGTTTTTCATTATACGGAAAGGCTGAACTTATAATAACTTTGCTATTCTGCGGTCCCGGAGATTGCTTTAATGTCGGACCCTCTGATTTGTATCAACGTATTAGAGATGAGATGAGACAGAAAATAAAGTAGGTTTCGTCAAAAGTATTCATTTTAGAATTTGCTTGTAGAAACAAAATTTAGAGGCATATAATGTGACTATTTAATGACGTCAGGTTGCCGTATCGTTCTGCAGGGTTATTTTTTAGGTTTTTTGAAAGTAAGTTAACGGCTGCTTTCAGGTTAATTCAACGTTACTGCATATACGCTACTTTCAATACTGTCAAAAGATTGTTATTAAATCAAATACAAACAGGATAATCGTTTGAGCTTCAAGATGGCTGTGCGGTCTTTGGAGTAGTTTTTTTGTTTATTGCTAATTTACGTACTTCAGTGTGTAATATTGATAGCTTATTGTGCGGTGACTTAACGAACAAGTGTGCAGCTAATGAAAAATTTGTCGTAAAAACGCGCGTAACCACCCTTCAGTTCAACAAACGGTTATCCGGGGTCTCGGCCACCCACGTGTTTGTAGGAAGGCTATCACCTTACAATCAACAAGGCCTTTACCTGAACAACGTTGCATATATTTAGTTAACAATAAATAAGTGTCATTAACGTTTAACGTCGACATTGGCAAAATTCCCATTGCTCTGTGCAGAGGGAGAAAGCCATTAATAAACATTGAAAACCATTGAGTGGAATGCCCCAATTTTATTAAAAAGGCATGTGTTGTAGCTACTTAACGACGATATGTATAATACCAATATAGATAAATACTTAGATACAGAGAAAACATCCATAACTCAGGAACAAATATCTGCGATAAACACACAAATAAATGCCCTTATCAGGATTCGAAACCGGGACCTCCTGCTTAGTAGAAGTCACTAACGACTGGGCTAGGAGGCCGTTATACCCGTTTCCCATAGGGATTTTATTTGGGTTTAATCTAAACACTTTCTGATGTGAATGGGGCACCATTACCTTTATGTACTTACTGTATTTACCAGTAGGAAAGTTTATTATTTGCACGTTTTATTTACAAACTAGGCGGACCAAATGCGGACCGAAGCAATAGTTTTAACAAATGTTAGTTTAAACACTATTTATATTTTTTATTCAGCTTCATTTTTATTATATTAACTCCAATGGTAGTCGACAATGAAACTAATCATGACACCATAATTAAATAAACTTTCGAACTTTGCACGGTGTTGTATTCTAATTATAAAATACTTAAACAATACACTCTCAAACATAACTTCAACACATAACAAATAATCAACCAATATTGAAGTTGTATTGGAGTTACATACATCGGAATATTTTTCAAGCAGATTTTGGTATTTCTGATTCAGACGTTTAGGCGCTAATATTAAGAGCAATGACGCGTAGTTTCAGTGACCGGGAGGCAACCGGATGGCTCGCGGTAAAGTGATGAGGAGCCGCCCAGTGCAACCCAAACTGACCCAACTTGGACTGGGGCGGAAATAGAGGGTGGGGGGGGGGGGAATTCCATAGGAAAGGGATGGCATTTGGGCATATCGTTTCCAACATCATACAAAACTTAAAAAACAAATGCCATCCGACTTCGATGATTGTAAGCGCGTTTTCCTAAGTTCTCCACCGATAGAAAAATTCAACTTGCGTCTGTCTTCCAACTCAGATGGTTCGATACTGTCCGGCCTGGGCGAATGGCAATTTGTTTCCGGTGTCTGTATGTGATGAAGAATAAGCATGCTAATTTTCATGTGGTCTCCTGACAATTTTTTTTCTTCGCTCTCGTACAGGGCGCCAGTCCAACCAGGAGGGATGGCATTAAAATTTTGTTAACCAGCGTACATTATTTATTTCTGGCAACCGCTGTTTCAATCGGTTGCCTCGCAATAAAAAAAAATTGCACCCCCCCCTCTATATCCGCCCCAGTCCAAGTTGGGTCAGTTCGGTTCGGGAGCATACCGCGAGCCATCCGGTTGCCTCTCGGTCACTGAAATTACGCACCATTGCTTTAACTATAACTGTATTGCGTAGGTAATTCATTGGAGTTATATTGCAGTTTAAGTTGGATCATTTCTAAACGTGTTTTAAAGTTAGAATACGGCCCACGGATAATAAGTGTAATATTGTATACTTTCCGCCATAAAATTAAACATTAAACTACAATTGTATTAATAAATGGCGTCTGCACCGTGTTTCATAAAAGCTTTGTCATAAATCCCTTTTATTGCATTTCCTCTGCATGTTATGAGTATATTGTGGTAATTCAGTTTAAAATACAACCCTAGATAGTGAGAATAAGCATTTAGTTACATCAGCGGTAATTTAGAGTGTTTGGTATCTTGTTTTTCGAAGCTGGTTACATGGTAAACATTTGTAGGACTACGTATTCTCCACGCACAAGAATATATACAGCAGTCAAATAAAACCGGCCCAATTCGGTTTTTTCCCAAGGGAATGCAACACCGGTATCCCGGGATTACCCGAACAAAAAATATCGTCAGATATGACACAATAATGAGCAACGAAACCCCTCTAGTCAGTTTGCTAAACTATGCTTATTTGTAGATCTGGACATCTGGCAGCTGTAAAGTGGTGGAGGTCAAAGAATGGAAACCACTTCAAGAAAACATTCTAGAGTTCTGGGTTTGATGCAATATTATGAGTAATTAGATTATATCATTGTCAAAAGTTGGGAAAAGTGAGGAAAGTAGTGCCAAACGACGTATGATGTAATTCATAGTTTGTCGCCTACCTACTGTTTTTGTTTCCGTAATAATACCCATGTTTTTTGTACTAATGTTAAAATATAGGGCTCGTCCTTTATAACTGAGACCACACTGGCAGTTTTTACCTATTTTGGTATTTACTATTTTTCAATTCTTTCAAGAGTTCAAAGACTAGCTGTCTTTGAACTCCACCAATTAAAAACTGCCAGATGCCCGGATCTAGCGATAAGGATAGTATAGCAATCTAACCAGACGAGTTTTGTTGCTCTCATTATTGTGTCATATCCATCTCTTAGTCCATAGGTTTTTTTTGCCCACCTCCCTTCTTCTTTTATTTTAATTCCCTAGTTGGAGCACGCATAGTGGAAGGTTCCGTAGGTATTTTTAATTTAAGCACTTAAAAGTTACATTATTTTGGACGAAGGGAGTGTGTCTGCAGATAACTAAAAAAATTTTTAAATAATAGGCGTTTTTCCACTCCACCTCGGCAAGGCGCTCTTTTCACCTGACTCGCTCGGAAAACCTCAGTTTCTCAGCGCGAAATCTGCGTGAAAAAGTCTATTTTATCCGCTAGCATGCAAAATTCATTTGAATTTCCAACATGATGATTGTAATTCTCTGTGGTGCATGTAACTTTTTTAAATTTAAAACTCCTTCAACGCGTGACTGATATGAGTGCTTTTCTGTTGTTTATTTTGTTTGGATTTGAATGTGTTATGTCTTAAATTTGATATGTTAAATAGAGGGCAAAATTAAATATGCTTATTTTTATATTTTTATTGTTTTTCTTGGGTCTCGTATTTTCCTCGCTGTAGTGAGATGAAAAGTTGTGTATTCCGCACGGCTGCAAAACTATTTGGCGTCTCGTGTCTTGAAAGCCTCGCTACGCTCAGGAATCTGTCTTTGAACCATAAGCGAAGCGAATCTTACATTCCTTATCAGTCAGGATGGACTTTAAACAGATGGTTTTGAATTATATAATAACGAAAGCATTTTTTTGGCTTCGATTTTGAATATTTATTTAACTTGTGTTTTTGTCGCGGTGGTGTGATGAAAAATGTTGTATTATACTCGGCAGCATAGTTTGTTAAACCTATCTTGCCTTAAGGCCCGCGCAAGATTCAATTTTTTGAACCACTCGCTACGCTCGTGGCTACGCCACTGGCAATTTTGGATTATTTCGCTAGCTCGGGTTTCAATATAAGCACTTTGGTCCCTTAATAAATAAGTATTACTGACCCGGACCCGGCATATGTCGGGATGAGTAGATAGTAGGTAGAACATAATTTTCGTAGAAAATATTGGCCTGGGCTGTATTATCTACTTTTTTTAAATATTTTTGGCATAGGTATCCGGTTAAATTTTAAGACTTCAAAAGATGAAAATATTTACTTATTCGAACATTAGAGTTATGACAAATTTCAGAATTATTTTTTAAGAACAATTGTTTGATGTCAATTTTTTATTCTAATTAGGCTTCCGTACCTCGAAAGGAAAAAACGGAACCCTTATAGGATCACTTTGTTGTCCGTCCGTCCGTCCGTCCGCCCGTCTGTCAAGACCCTTCTTTTCAGGGACGCGTGGAGGTATCAAGCTGAAATTTATATCAAATACTCAGGCTTACTGTCCCTTGGAGCTGTGAAAAAATCAAACATCTAAGCCAACTCAATCAAAAGATACAGCCGTTTATGCCGCAAATTTCCGCAAATTTTCGAAACTCGCAAGGGAATCAAAACCTACAGGGTACTTCCCGTGAACTCAGAATCTTGACATTTGGTACGAAGCAACGTCTTATGGCACAGATACAGGAAAAATTGCGAAAACCGTAAATTTTTACTCGCATCATATAATAAAAATATTTTTAATACTTTTAAAGTTCCTACCCCTATATACCTACAAGTTTGTACGGAACCCTCGATGCGCGAGTCCAACTCGCACTTTGGCCGGTTTTTTTAGTTACAAATATTTTTTTTACCAATTTTGTGGAAATTTCAACACAAGACATACATGAATTACTACAGACTAAAAGCGTTATTATATACAGACGGATAGATGGATGAACGGACAGACGGACAGGCGGACACGTCTGTAGAAATGTATTCCCCATTGAAGGGCGAAATGAAATCTTAGCCCTTAAATAGCTAGCCAATGCACTTTTTACAAATAAAGTGAGCAATACAGCTACAAGTGGCAGAGGTAACGCTTTGAGGCGCTAAAAGAGTGCTAAGAGAGTTGTAGACAAGGTAAAGTGCCCGGACTACTGGGTCACATAGCTGCTCATGCAAATCAAATGGTTTATCATATTTATATTTACAGTTTTAATTGAAAAACTGTAGGTACCTACGCAAATAAGTAAGTATGTTAATATTGGTATTTTGTATTGAAGTGAGTGTCAGGATGAATTTTTATTTATTTATTTTAATTTTATTGATTTAAAAACAAACAGTCGTATACATTTACATTAGGTAGAATAGATATCATCAGCCATATTGTGTGAGTAGTTTCGGTAGGCTATATTGATCGTTTTTTTTTATGGGGCCAATCTGGAAATCCTATAAAATATTTTTGACTTCTCCATAGAAAACGACGACTCCTTATCGGACGGCATGTATGAAACAGCAAAAAAAATTCGCGATGTCGGAGTTGGTCCCATAGTAAAAGTTGTTCAGTATGACCTACCTAATGACTTCGCTCAATATGAGCTAGTGAGACTGAGAAAAAACGTACAGCCTAAACCGTTAAAATTTTGAAAATACATATATTGGTCAAATATCATCAATTTTGGAAAATCATCCCCTGAAATTCATCCCCTAAAGAGGTGAACACACACTAACGCTTTAACTACTTCGACGCAGACGAAGTCTCGGGTTGAGACTTGTACCTTTGTAATTATTATTATTATCTAGTGCAGTAAAACACTTCTATAATTGCATTAACACGTTTAATTTTGAAGACAAAGTAAAAATATTTAACATTAGCAAAAATAGTCAATTATTTAAAATTTAGCATTTCACGTAAAAATCACAATAACGGCATCTATATAAGGATATTTCACATTCAATAACTTCCCTAGTGGTCAGAATGCAATTAAATTACAATAATAAAAATATTTAAAATTAGCACTTCACTTAAAAATGAAGACAAATGTACCTATTTCACATTCACATTCAACAACCAGAATGTAATTAAATTACAATAATAAAAATATTTAATATTAGCACTTCACTTAAAAATGAAGACAACTGTACCTATATAAGGATATTTCACATTCAATAGTTAGCAAAACTGGTAAGTAAAAATAAAGACTCGGCTGGTAATAATTTGGCTGCAGGAAAATAATGGGTTAATGAGGCGGGTGATATGGATGGTGACAGATGATTCGCTGGCTGAACGTAGCCTAAATTAAAGAGCCAGGTCTTTATACGCCCGTAAAACGAGGCAATTGGAATTTTGGGAATTTAGCAAAACAACAAAAAAACTATTATGGCACAAAAATACTGGATACAAAGAAAAGGAATCGGATTTATAACGTTTTTAAAAAAATGTAAATAATATGATATTCTCGAAAGCAGGATGGCTAAAGCTGTTGTTTTAAATTAAAAAGAGTTCGTGGGCAAGTGTCCGCTTTGATTTAGGCGGACCCAATAGCTCGCTGAACTCCTTTTCTCACTTGGAGAGCCCGCTGGATGCGGACTCTAATTCTCCGATGAATGGTGAAGAAACCCGCGGAAAACGCGGCAGTTGCAGACCGTCTCGCCGGTCCGGAACCCACAAGTGCCTTCCGGAATCCTTCCGGCTCAGGCGGTCCCTCTGGTTGCCTTTTTGTCCGGCGACGTATTTGGTTTTTAAAAATTTGTATTTAATAATGTATTCGCACTTGCTATATAATGTTTGAGCGCAAAGATCTACAGAAATAGATCGCACTTCAACTCGATGCAACTAAGCAAAAATTACAGCAAAACTCTCAGACAAAACCAGAATATCTGTTTTTCTTTAAAAATCTCCCGTCGCTCTGACACACTCAATCAAAAATCAACTTTTTTCTTTTTGACAATCTGGAATACCTCAAAAATTCACATTCAAAATTAGCGCGAGTATTATCTAAATTTTATAACTGCCAGACGTATTACAAAATGCGGACTGATATAAGCGCCATCTAACTGTAATGCCGTGAATCACAATGTACGCTTTTTATATATCAACCGTGACCTAGCCTTAGACCTCCCTTAGACACAGAAGTTCAGAAGTTCTAAAGAAAGTCGACAGATGTCGTACGATACGTAGCGTCATGCTACAGCATCTCCCTACCAAACAAAGAAACAAACAAACAACAACACAAGAAAACACAAGAAAACTAACCCCAAGCAACAAAAAAAACACAACTTAATGCTAAGGCCAAAAAAGGTACAACAAGAGAACCCTAAACGAATTCCAAAAAAACAAAACTAACCAGTTATTAACATTACCCCTAAAGACTAACCTAATAGATTAACAAGATGACAAAACGCCAACCAACGCGTCACGCGGTCCAAGACGTGACGGCCGAGATAGGACAGAAACTGCACCTGGCCACAGATCTTAATCCCTCACATCGAGTCATCAAATTATACAACCAGGCTATCATAGACCGGGAAAGATAAACGAAGCCTTAAGCACCAACGGTAAAAAAAGTCAAATCTGGAAAAAAGGAGCAAGGAAACGCTCAAACGAAAACAAAAAAACGATAAGAAACGAATCAAGCAAGGATTACCGATAAGGGAATGGCGGACTAAAGCGCATTTTAGAATTTTGAGAAAACTGAACGGGCCGAAAGAAGAAACTATTTCAAGATATCTTTAATATGATAGGTACCGACGTGCTCGGAATCGGTATCAGCCAGTACATATACCTGTGGAGACACCCGTCTAACCACACGGCACCGAACGAAACGTGGAGCGAATTTACCGCCTCGAAAAGGATCAGCGGATCCACGCTGGAAATTCCGGCGCCAAACGATTTGGTCACCAACGATTCTTGGCGAAGAACGGTTCGTGTTGAACTTGGCGGCGTTACGATGAAAGGCTAAAGCCATCGAATCAGAAACTTTATCGTATACCTCACGAAGCGTCTGAAGATTCGAAGCGCGTTCCATCCGGCTGAGTCCCACATCTTGGTCCACAACCTGATTCTCAACACGTTCACGAATCATTGACAACTCGCGGCCGTACATCAAAAAATTCGGTGTATAAGCAGTAGCCAAATTTATACAAGAGTTTAAATAAAGAGCGACCCGATGTAAATGACCCGACTAACTGCGTTGGTCATTTTCAACTAAAATGCTCAAAGTAGTAATCACGACCTGGTTATATCTCTCCACAACATTCGCTTGTGGCGAATAATATGGGATATAACACGGACCTGGAATATTATAGCTCGCCAGGAAATCCAGAAATTGACGACTATGAAAAACTGTAGCGTTGTCACAGAGAATGTTAGTAGGAACACCGTACCGCAAAATAACCTCCGACTCTAATGCCATCGATATTGACCTCGCATTCACCAACTTCAAAGGGACCAACCAAACAAATTTGGTAAAAACGTCAACCAAAGTCAAAATATAACGTCAGTTTGAAGACCACGCTCATTGACGATGTAGCCGAGATACTTCAATTCAGACTTACAAAACTCGCACTTATCTAAATTAACCGTAAGACCAGCTTCTTTCAACCTATCACGAACCTTACGAATAAGCCGCATATGACTGTCAAAATCACGAGACACCAAAATCAAATCATCAACATAGCCGAAGATAAAATCCTCAGACTCAGGGGTATATTCAAAATTGACAATCATGTCAGTAAGCCTCTGCATCTCGGACGCAGCGTTGGTTAAACCAAAAGGGAGACGAACGAACTCAAAGAGGCCCCTTTGGGGTACAATAAAGGCCGTTTTCTCACAACTGGCCTTATCAGCTAAGGGGATTTGCCAAAAGGCGCTCCTAAAATCCAACGAAGTTAGATATTTGGCACCTCGTAGGTTATCAAGGATGTCCTGGACGCGCGGGAGAGGGTATGAATCCCTGATGGTAACGCTGTTCAACTTCCTACTGTCCACGCAAAACCTGACACTACCATCTTTCTTGGTAACCATCACCACTGGGGAAGCCCAGGGTGATCGTGAGGGACGAATAACGCCTGACTCTAACATCTTGTCGATCTCTTCGTTGAGAATCTTGAGTTTGACTGGAGATAAGGGATAGTAACGTTGGCGAATGGGCGAACCAACAGTCTCAATCTTATGCGAAAGCCACGAAGTACAACCTCATCCAGCTTTATCAGAAGAAATCTCCTCAAACTCGTCAATAACACATTGGAGTTTTGATTCCTGTAGTGGTGCAAGCACCGTACGAGGGTAGACATAGCGAACCTCACCTACTCGTGGGACTGCGACAGGAACATGATGTGAAGCGACGTAAAGCTTACCTGACAAACCATCACGGAATGCCTTCTTTAAAATGTCAATGAGACCAACAGCATTCCAAAACTCAATTCCTAAAATAAATGCAGTAGGAAGATTACTGCTCACTAGACAGGGGTGCAGAACGCGAATGCCACTAAAAAGAATGGGGACGTCCAAACCGCCTAGAATTTCAATAGGAGAATTGTCGGCGGAGACAACATAAGGCCGGATATCTTCGTGATATGTTATACCGAGCTCCGATAAGAGGGATATATCAATTAGTGAAACCTGAGCACCAGAGTCTAAAAGAGCTCTTACCGAAGAGCCAGCAACTAAAACATCAATAAAAAGTCTATTATCCGGGGAATTATTCATATAAACGGGCGACACCGATGGACCTCTCAGTGCGCCACTTATTCGTTTTTTGACGGACCAGAATTACAACTAGGACAATCGCGTGTGATTGCACCAACACGCTTACACTTGAAGCACACTGCCCCTGAAACGTTAGGACAATTACGATAGTTGTGACCAGTTGCATCACACTTCATACACACTATAGAACTGGGTTGACCTACAACTTGAGCACTAATCGGTGCAATAGCCAAACGTGCTGGTCGTGAACCTTGAAAGGCTTCAAAATTTTTCGCGACTTCTAACAAACCATCAATATCCCTAACCACGTTAGTTGCAAGACAAGGATGATATCTAGGATTCATTCCATATTTAATAATGTTAAACAGGTTGTCTTCGGAAACCGGTGTACGAAGCTTTGCGTTTAGATCGCGCGCCTGAATAACAAAATCAACCACTGACTGGTTGTCCTTCTGTGATAAAGCGCGAAGTTGGCTCTCAAGCTTGAAATCGAAATCGGCTACGTCGAAGGTTTTAACGAATTCAGACTTTAATTCCGCGTAAGTATGTTGGGAATTGTTGAAGGACCAGGCAGAATGAAACTAATATTTTAAATAGAAATGTACTGTATTCTGCCTCTACACGTACATACAAAATTACATAACTACAAATTCAAAGATGCTGTGTCACAGCGAATAATGGAAGCCGGTGGACGCCCTCCGTCCCTCCTCAGTCCCCGCTCAAGCCCTGCGTTTAGTTCCAACATGCCCGCCCACGTTGAAAGGCTGGTCTTTCAACCGAAGAATTACTTCTCGATCGGTAATGGACATATTTTGCTGAACGCACGACGAATAATTCCAGTAGACGTCCGGATGTCGGCCACGCGACTGATTCCATCAGGTCCGGGGATGACGCTAACGATGCGGCCGAGCTTCCATTTTAGTGGAGGCAAGTTGTCGTCCTTGATGACAACCATAGTGTCAGTTGTGAGTTGACCCTTGGCTTGTCTCCATTTGGTTAGCTCCTGGAGTTCAGAGATATATTCTTTGTGCCAGCGAATCCAATAGTGTTGTCTTAACTGTTCGATCCTCTGGTATCTGGTTAGTCTTGAAGGAGGAGTCTCTGTCAGACAGGGTGTCGGAAGAGCTGTGAGTGGTCGTCCGATCAAAAAATGACCCGGAGTCAGTGGTAGCAGATCAGAAGGATCGCTAGATAAAGGTGTAAGTGGGCGCGAGTTCAAAATAGCCTCTATAAGACACAGCGTCGAATATATCTCAACAAAAGTTAAATGACAGTTACCCAAGACTCTAACTAAATGGTGTTTAGTGGATTTCACTCCAGCTTCCCACAAACCGCCGAAATGTGGTGAATATGGTGGAACAAAGTGAAACCTTATGCCGTCATTGGCTGCGGACTCAGATAACGTCTTCGCATGACTGGTGAGAAATCTTTTCAGATCATTATACGCCCCGACGAATTGGGTTCCATTGTCAGAGTATATGTCCGAGGGTAGACCGCGGCGACTAATGAACCGCTTCAAAGATGCCATATAGCCTTCTGCAGACAGGTCGCTACATAGCTCAAGGTGTACACATTTAGTTTTAAAACACACGAAAATGACAATATAAACCTTTATGGTTTGACTGCCACGACCTTTGCGAGACGCGGCTAAGATTGGACCGGCGTAATCCACACCGACAACCTCGAAAGGGAAACCTGGAGTTACGCGCGGCGATGGTAAGTTGCCCATGAGTGGCGTTATGGTTGCACCCCGCATACGGGTACACAGGACACATTTATGATACGTTGTCCTAGCTTGGGCACGACCTCCGATTGGCCAATAAGCAGATTTTATATATGCTAGCATGGCTTGAGGTCCGGCATGCAATAAAACGATGTGAACGAAATTGAAATACGTCACGGTTATAAAATGTTGTTTTGGTAAAATCGGGGGGTGTTTTTTATTAAAATTAAAAGGCGCATTTTGAAGTCTTCCGCCTACACGCATGAGTCCATCAGAATCTATAAAAGGATTCAGTTTTGTAAGCGGGTCTTTGGCCTTGAGCGCAGTTTTGTTTTTAATATCGTCGTAAGAATAAAATGATTCTTTTTGTGCTAATTTTACTAAGGTGTTCATAGCAGTTTGTAGTTCTTTAGTACCAAGGAATCCTGAACACTTGACACTACCAGGACGTGTGTTGTTGATGAACCGCAAAATATAAGCGGTGACACGTTTAAGTTTGGTAAAACTAGAGAACTTTATTAAGTTTAATGCAGCTAGAGGGGATAGTATAGGTTCGCACACTACATTAACCGGGATTAACTCGGTCTGTAATTGGTCACTATCCTTGCTTGCGTAGTGGTTTTTGGGCCAGTCTTGTTCGTCATTATGTAGGAATGCTGGTCCATTCCACCAAATGTCAGCAGTAGCAATTGAACCCGCATCAAGTCCACGCGAGACCAGATCGGCTGGATTGTCATTAGTAGGTACGTGGCGCCAAGGCCAACTGCCACTGATTTCGAGTATATCAGCCACTCGATTTCGTACAAAAATCTTCAGTTGGGTTGGTAGCATCCTAAGCCATCCTAACACGATCATAGAATCACTCCAAAATGTACAGCTATCCGCTTTCATGCGCAGTGAAGTCAGCGCTTTTTGGTATAGCTGCGCTCCGATCAAAGCTCCGCACAATTCCAGGCGAGGAATAGTAACCGGTTTAAGTGGGGCTACTCTACTTTTCGCCATGAGTAACCGAGTGCTTACCCCTAAGCTAGTAATCGTACGTACGTACAAGCAAGCTCCGTACGCAGTTTGAGACGCATCCGTAAAAATATGAAATTCTACTCGCGATGCGTGGATCCCTACAACGCTACGAGGGATGCTTAATTTATTTAAGTCCGGTAGAGACATAGTCAGATGTTGCCACCTTTCGGATATGTCTTGGGGAACTTCATCATCCCAAGAAACTTGTGACAACCACAGGAGCTGCAACAATACTTTACCCTGTACGACAACTGGTGATAAAAGGCCTAGGGGGTCGAATATCTTGGCTATAGTGGAGAGAATAAACCGCTTTGTTAATTTTTCGGGTGCTTTTTCTAAGTCGATGGTAAAATACAAGACATCAGCTCCACTTTTCCAACCTAGCCCTAGCGTCTTAGTTTCATCTAAGTTACCTAGATTAAGATTCCTAGATTCGTCGTTATGTTCACTGATAAGCCTATGCTCATTTGAACGCCACTTACGTAAATTCATACCGGCATCTTTAAGCACTTCGCTGACTCGTGCTATTACGCTGACGGACTCCTGTTCAGTATCAGACCCTGACAAAAAATCATCCATATAAAAGTCATGGGCAATAATTTCAGAAAGTTGAGGGTCTGAACAGTCTAACGATAACTGCTTAAGGCATCTAACGGCTAAAAATGGGGCACTCGCTGTACCGTAAGTGACCGTGTTTAATTTGTACGTGCACAGAGGTTCTGAGGGATCCTGGCGCCAAATTATTTGTTGCAGGTGTCTATCGTCAGGATGCATTACTATCCTCCTGTACATTTTCTCAACATCAGCCGTGTACACAAAGCGGTATTGTCTAAACCGTAACAAGATAGCTATGAGATCGTCCTGAATTGTAGGTCCTACATGCTGAATGTCGTTCAGCGTCACTCCGGTTGACGTGCGTGAGCTCGCGTTGAAAACTACGCGTAGTTTTGTCGTAACACTCGAAAGCCGGAGCACGCCATGAAATGGCAAAAAGTTTCCTACAGTCTCGTTGCACGTGACCTTGGACATGTCTCCCAAAGTCTCATATTCATTCATGAACTCTGTATACATGGATTTTAATTGAGTCTGCCGTTCTAACCTACGCTCTAACGACAGAAAACATTGTTTTGCCCGCTCGTAAGAATCGCCTAATGAAGAGGAAGACTGCTTCAAGGGATATCGTACCATGAACCTACCATCTGGTAACCGAGATGTATTTTGAACAAAGTGTTCCTCGCATGCCCGTTCATCATTAGTATAGTAAGCCGACGCGGGTTTTATTGTTGCTTCGTCTAACTTCCAAAAGCGCGTTAATTCGTCATCACTATTGTTCAATTGGACAAAGTGGCAAGGCATGCTTTTAGAGTTAGGATTATATGCATTAGGACCAGACACTACCCAACCTAGCTTGGTTTCGTACACCCAGGGCTTGTTTCGTCCCAACTTCAATCTTTCACTACCTAATAGTTCCCAAAAGACTTCGGCGCTAAAAAGAATGTCGATTGCTGCCGGCACATTGAACTTAGGATCAGCTAAGACTAAATGTTTAGGTATGTCTAGCATTGGTACATTTACCTCATGCAAAGGTAAGTCGCATGTAACTTGTGGAAGTACGTAGAATGACCTTTCCATATTAATTTTTTTATCAAACACTGATGTAAATTTCGCGTTGCACAATTTATGTACAGAAGACTTCATGTTTTTAATACCCGTTAATGACGCATTTACCTGCCTAGTAGGTAAGTTAAGTTTTTCCAAGAAGTCAGATCTTATTAAATTACACGCAGCACCAGGGTCCAAAAACGCGCGTGCCACATGTGTTTTACCGTCGCGATCGTATACTTCTACTAACGCAGTAGACAGTAAGACTTGACCTTGCAAAACAGCATGGGCCGGTAACATTATGCTGCCGTCAGCACTGCAGCCGGGGTCAGGTGTAGACTCGTCGTGCTCGATCGGGGTACTAGGAGTAACTTCAATTACTGGCATTGCTACTGGAGCCTTCGAAAGCAACCTATCCACATGTAAAATCGAGTTATGACGGAATGAGCACGACTTGCATGGAGCACGCCTACAATACTTCGCGATATGATTCGGCTTTAGACAGTTCAGACATACTTTCATCCCTTTAACTTTATCTGCACGTTCCTTGTTAGATAACGCGAGAAAGTCGGGGCACTCAAATAACCAATGACCACGCTTACATAACGGACACTCATATGTAAAAAGTGGGCTACTCACAGTATTGTTTTCACGTTCATCTAGTGCTACGAAACAATTCTCCTTTACCCGTCGCGCAGCGGAGCGCCCGTGCGCCGCGGTAGCAGCGCCGGCGCCAGGAGCGAGCGGCCAGGACGCGCGGCGTCCGGGGCCATCCATCGCCATAGTCTCCAATAGATCCGCACGATCGCTGAGGAAGTTTATGATGGCATCGAAAGTAATTGTTTCGCAACTAGGCACAAACTCCTCCCACTCTCGTCTCGTAACACTGTCTAGTTTTTGACATATGATATATACTAACAATGTGTCCCAATGGGTGGTCGGTTCGTTAAGGGTTGCTAATGCACGTATGTTTTTACATAGCGTGTCAATAAGATGTCGAATCGCAGTCGGCGATTCCTTAGTAATTGGAGTTAAATTAAATATTGCTTTGATATGATTATTTACCAATAACCGTTTGTTATTGTACCTATCGCATAATAACTGCCAAGCTATTTTATAGTTACTACTTGATAACGCTAATGATTGTACAATTACCGCGGCACTGCCTTCTAACGACGCCCGCAAATAATGAAACTTGTTTACATCATCGATCGAGTCGTCATTATTTATCAAACTATTAAATGTATCGCGAAACTCAAGCCATGTATCATACGAGCCTCCAAATTTTGGTAATGAAATCGTAGGTAACTTACATTTTACATGCGGATGACGTCGTGTATTGTTTTCGGAACCCCCATCACTAGAAGCGACCTTTGTATGCATGGTTACCAGTTCCGTAGCCGCCGCCACTGACGAGTAGTATAAATCTTCGAAATCCGACCGCTCCTCTAATTGAACCTCGTCATCCTCCATCATATACTCCAACTTGGTCTGAATCTCATCGTAGGTATTGTAAACACTTTCCAATTTAGCAATCCGAAGTTGAAGTTCCGTCACCTGAGCCGCACACAATGATTTATCGGCTAATTCTCGTATATAACCTGAAAATTTAGTTAATCTCGCCTTAATATGACCCCTTTTTTTAATTAACTCCTTAATTACGGCTTCGGTCATCTTTAATTGCACTTGGTATTTACCTTTTTAACACCAATCAACACTTTGTTCCACTAAAAACACCAACACAATTAACTAACAACGTACTATAGCACTTTTTCTTAAATATGTAATGTTAATTATTCCAATGTTGTTTACGAAATGCAGGCCGGCTGAGTTATGACGATAAGTACCTATGGCGATGCCGGCCGGGCGACCCGTTAGATATGGCAAAAAAAAACGTTTACGTAATATCAGCGCCGATGCACTTTTATGTAATTGAAGTTTTGATTTTAGTTTAATGGTATGATTAGTTGTAACGTATAGGCTTATGTATATCGTTGTATTAAGAAATATAAGGATTATTTTTGACACTGTGTCTAATAGAAGTATATTGAAATGTAACTTGACACGATCACGGAAAAAATAGAAAATATAATGATAATAAGGAACGGACTCACTTTTAACTTTCAACCTGCTCACTCCTTATAGACTTCGTCGGATTGTAGTTTTCCGGAATAACGGTAAAACGGTTGAGTTGACTACTTCGTAGCTGATGGATCAAGAATTGAAGAGATAGCCGCCTCGGGTTGTTTCAAGCTGCACTCCTCACTGGATCTCCGGGATCTTGGATGCGCAGGAAATAATCCACACGATGCGTTTCTCCTTTATCTCAGCTGTAGTGGAGCTCCTTGGTCCTTATTATTCCGTAGCTCGCTGGTTCATTTAATTATCGGTCTCGAAGACCATGTTGGGAATTGTTGAAGGACCAGGCAGAATGAAACTAATATTTTAAATAGAAATGTACTGTATTCTGCCTCTACACGTACATACAAAATTACATAACTACAAATTCAAAGATGCTGTGTCACAGCGAATAATGGAAGCCGGTGGACGCCCTCCGTCCCTCCTCAGTCCCCGCTCAAGCCCTGCGTTTAGTTCCAACAAAGTAAGACCCGGATATCTGATTGCCCTAAAATGTTTCAAGGCACTATCTGACAACAATTCATGGAAACGTCTGACAACATATGAAGGATTGACGTTACGCGCCATACCTTCTTCCTCGATTCGAAAGAAAAATTCGCGAACACAAGTGTCCCCGGAAAAGTTCAAGTTCCATTTCGTAAGTGAATAATCTTTGAAAGGAAAAGGCGGGGGAAGTCCGGACATATGCAACACCTGGGGTCGTGGTTCAGAATCAAAAAACTGTTCTTCATCGTCTGCCATTGGATCTAAAATCCTCGGATCGTACGAGTTTAAAGATGAGTGCGCATGAGGTGTCTCAGCAATTGATCCTTCATAACTTAAGTGCGACATGGCGAAAAGTCGAAAGTTGTCTTGCGTTGCAAGTTCAAACAAAAATAAAGTTAATCGAACTCAAAATTAAAATCTGAAGTTCGAGTATATCAGTGGTCTAAACCAAGCGCTTAAGACAAAGAAAGAAAATAGCACTCGAAGTCTAGATGCTAAGTTAGAGTTCGAATTAAAAAAAAAAAAACAAGTTCAGTTTCTGAAAAAAAAAACAAAACGCAAATCATACATTCTATGTCTGACTTACCTGCGAATTCCCTAACGTCTACGGGCTCTAACTACAGGACTCAAACTATGAAATAAGGTATTCGGGATATGTTACGGGTAATTGAGAAAAAGGCATAAGTAATGGTCAACAGATAAATTCGTTTTTTTTTTAACATAAATAAAAGCAATATTTCAATATAACGGAATTCGGGTTAGTGATGGGACGTAAGGAGGCAGCAGGCTGAAACAAACCAAAATCAAGGTTAATAGAACCGCGACCGGTCTACGGTCACCGTCTCACAAATCCAAAATAAAAAAATTTAATTACAATTATTAAAAGTAAATCCAGAGTTCTTTACCATATCGGGCGCCATTTTGCAGTAAAACACTTCTATAATTGCATTAACACGTTTAATTTTGAAGACAAAGTAAAAATATTTAACATTAGCAAAAATAGTCAATTATTTAAAATTTAGCATTTCACGTAAAAATCACAATAACGGAATCTATATAAGGATATTTCACATTCAATAACTTCCCTAGTGGTCAGAATGCAATTAAATTACAATAATAAAAATATTTAAAATTAGCACTTCACTTAAAAATTAAGACAACTGTACCTATTTCACATTCACATTCAACAACCAGAATGTAATTAAATTACAATAATAAAAATATTTAATATTAGCACTTCACTTAAAAATGAAGACAACTGTACCTATATAAGGATATTTCACATTCAATAGTTAGCAAAACTGGTAAGTAAAAATAAAGACTCGGCTGGTAATAATTTGGCTGCAGGAAAATAATGGGTTAATGAGGCGGGTGATATGGATGGTGACAGATGATTCGCTGGCTGAACGTAGCCTAAATTAAAGAGCCAGGTCTTTATACGCCCGTAAAACGAGGCAATTGGAATTTTGGGAATTTAGCAAAACAACAAAAAAAACTATTATGGCACAAAAATACTGGATACAAAGAAAAGGAATCGGATTTATAACGTTTTTAAAAAAATGTAAATAATATGATATTCTCGAAAGCAGGATGGCTAAAGCTGTTGTTTTAAATTAAAAAGAGTTCGTGGGCAAGTGTCCGCTTTGATTTAGGCGGACCCAATAGCTCGCTGAACTCCTTTTCTCACTTGGAGAGCCCGCTGGATGCGGACTCTAATTCTCCGATGAATGGTGAAGAAACCCGCGGAAAACGCGGCAGTTGTAGACCGTCTCGCCGGTCCGGCACCCACAAGTGCCTTCCGGAATCCTTCCGGCTCAGGCGGTCCCTCTGGTTGCCTTTTTGTCCGGCGACGTATTTGGTTTTTAAAAATTTGTATTTAATAATGTATTAGCACTTGCTATATAATGTTTGAGCGCAAAGATCTACAGAAATAGATCGCACTTCAACTCGATGCAACTAAGCAAAAATTACAGCAAAACTCTCAGACAAAACCAGAATATCTGTTTTTCTTTAAAAATCTCCCGTCGCTCTGACACACTCAATCAAAAATCAACTTTTTTCTTTTTGACAATCTGGAATACCTCAAAAATTCACATTCAAAATTAGCGCGAGTATTATCTAAATTTTATAACTGCCAGACGTATTACAAAATGCGGACTGATATAAGCGCCATCTAACTGTAATGCCGTGAATCACAATGTACGCTTTTTATATATCAACCGTGACCTAGCCTTAGACCTCCCTTAGACACAGAAGTTCAGAAGTTCTAAAGAAAGTCGACAGATGTCGTACGATACGTAGCGTCATGCTACACTAGGTACTATATTGATAATGTACGGAAAATCATTAAATTAATGCAAGCGAGGTGCGATCCTAGTGGCCGTATTCCAACTTTCTTTAAAACACGTAAAGACACGATCCAACTTCAATACAAGTCCAATGCATTAACTACGCAACAGCTAGCGCCTAAACGTCTGAAAAAGAAATATCAGAATTTGCTTGGAAATTATTGCAATGCAACTTGATTATTTGCTGTGTGTTGGAGCTATGTTTGAGAAAGATAGTGTTTTAATGTATTGTTTATGTATTTCAAAATTAGAACACGGCACACGAACGTACCTAAATATAAATACTAATGATACTTTGATAATTAATTAAAAATACAATACTACGCTCCAAAACGCGAATCACTGATGTAGCTGAGACTGCCGCCAAGCTTAAATGGGACTGGGCTGGACACGTCTGCCGTATGCCGGATGCTCTGTGGGCTAAAACTGCCACCCGTTGGGTCCCACAGATTGTAAGGCGTCACGCGGTAGACCTCGTCGGAGATGGCGGGACGAGCTTGACGCCTTTGACAGAGACTGGTGGGAGACTGCAGGGTATAGGGATACGTGGAGAAATAAGAGAGAGGCCTTTGCCCAGCAGTGGGACAATATTGGCTCATAATGATGATGATGATGACTTTGATAATACAAATATAGAAAAAAAAGAAAAAAATAGTAATTGTAGATTGGTATTTTGTGTTCGAAATACAAGTGTTCGTAAAGAATAAGACGATCGCTTTTGACAATAGCGGCCAAGGTGCTGAAAAATATCTGAACATGCACTTTATCGCCTTGACAATACAGGCGTTGTTCAGATATTTGTGACCACCTTGGCCGCTCCGATATATCTGATGGCGACTGTACTGTCAGCTCGAATAACGCATAACATATTTACATTTTATTTTGACATGGGAATGTGTTTTTTTATTATTACCTACTTTTTATGTTACCTAGCTTTATATTTCCAAGTCAATTAGGTAATTTTTATTTAATAGAATGCTTTAGGAATTATTAAATAATTAACACTATTGACAACGTGTTAGCGACCAGTATATATAGCTGTTGCTTGCTGGGGCCGTATTCTAACTTTAAAACACACGATCCCACTTCAATACAACTCCAATGCATTAACAACACAATACAGCTACCGCCTAAATGTCTGAATCAGAAATATCAGAATTTGCTTGAAAATTATTCCGATACAACTATTGGAGTTGTAGACAACTTTAATATTGGTTGATTGTTTGTTGTGTGTTGGAGTTATGTTTGAGATAGATCATGTTGTTGATGTATTGTTTATGTATTTTAAAACTGGAAACAGCACCTGCTCACCTCATTTCTAAATCTAAAAACCGTAGTACACACTAAATAGCTAGCTATTTTATACACCGAAGTACCTACAGTTGATTAATACACTCTATCAATCTTATTTCAGATTTTTTTTATTGACAATAAGATGACAATAGCGAACCAAATAAATCCTATCCTAGACATACTAATGCTGCTTTTCGGAAAGCCGTATCAACCATTCGAATTTGAACTTTATTGCGTTAGAATCCGGTGCATAATTGAATGAGTTTTCGAATGGTTGTTAGATCTGTATTGTGTGATGGGGACTAATGACAGCCATTCATGCTGAAACCCAACATTAGGCAATAATGAAGCCAATCCGAGTACATATTACACATTCTCAATAAGGAGAAATGGACGCCTTCAATGAGCCAATATGAGGGATAACTTTGTTATTATGTCATTTTGCCTTTTCATAGTAACCGCTAATATTTATTATTAATATTGAATTAGTTTCAATCACATTATGGCTAATAGAAACATGAGGGTCACACGAAAATTGACGTTTTGTGTGTAATGGCGATGGCTGGGATAGTAGATAGTACTAGTATTTGATTAAATACACATAATTTGTACAAGGGTAAACTTATCTATTTTAGTTAATCAGATAGAAGAATTGGTATATGATTTTTTTTCAATATTAAAAGTATTCTCATGGAGCCCCTAAAGAGGCTTTGCTGAGCCGTAGGTCTCTGCAAAGCACACTGCTGCTATAAACAGACAAATGAAAATACAAATAAAACCTCCATATATATACTTATAGGTACGATTCTATTCAGCTTTCAGTCATATTACGCGTTAACGACGATTTCGTTTGGTTCTTGGTCGAGGTTCCACTGTATCATGCCCATTGATTTATTATGTGTTCTACGAGATGAGCTATCCAGAACACAGCGGTTGACAGCTGTCATTGACTCAACGAGTTGCTTTAACAAAAACAGTCGTGTCACTATTATGACAAAATTCATATTCTGCCGAAACACATTTTGTAACGAAACGTTACTAACTAATTTCAAGAGAAACTGATTGTTTTATTTGTAATATTTATGTTCATACTTATACATACGACGACCACGCAATATTTAAAATTTTGAATGTAATTACTTACTTATCCTTACCTATACATACTTATAATCCTTGATATTTACGTAAAATCATATTAATTAAATTAAATTAAATATATACTTATTTTCAGATGACAAGATCCATAGGTACAAACAAAAATAACAATATTACATTCGTTTTATATAAAATTAAAATTTTAATGTACGGTTGACGAAAAACATTTACATGGGCGATATTTCAATATTTAAGTTTTAAATTCATTAACGTGTTTATGCATAGTACTATCTATTAAATAATAATGTAGGTAAATCATATCATAAATGTAGGCACATGTGTTACTTCTGCTACATTAACCTGTGCGCCGAGGAACATGGCGTCGCACCCGGTTCAAAAATATTTTAATTTATTGTGACACCAAACTTTGGACTTCTTTACCGATGGAATATAATTCCGTGGCTTTTATAACTTTTATTACAATTATTAGTGCAGTTTTATACCACGCACAAAGCCATTACTTTGAATATATATATTTTTTATTTTTGACCTTGCGTGGCATCGTGTCAGTATTTTATGCTTGAAAGAAACATGGAAAAATTTAACGCGTCGAGCAAGATTCGAACTTGCGAACATTCGTAACACCGGTCCGATAAAAATAAAATATAATAGTGTTGTTTATAAAATTGATATGTCGTTAGTAGACGTTTCTGCTTAGTACAAAATTAATCATGTCAGTAGTCCAACATAAAATGTCAGACAGTCTCGTAAATCACTTAAACTCAAGGCAAACAAAATTTCTTAGGGATGACATCTCCTGTTACTCAATGATCATGGGCCGTCTTATAACTTTAAAACATGTATAAACACGATCCAACTTCAATACCACTCCAAGCATTAACAACGCAATACAGCTACGGCAGAAACATCTGAATCAGAAATATCAGAATTAGCTTGAGAAATATTCCAACGCAACTCCAATACAACTTCAATATTGGTTGATTGTTTGTTGTGTGTTGGAGTTATGTTTGAAATAGGTTGTGTTCTTATTGTATTGTTAATGTATTTTAAAATTAGAATCCGGCACCAGGCCCTGTTCTCACGGGGTTCGAACTCAATACCTCTAACCTCGTGGGTAGGAGGACTATAATGATACCTAATTACATCACATTAATTTGCCGTTATGTTATACCATGTTATACACATACAATATACGTAGGTATATCATACAAGGGTGCTTGCTGTTCAGGTTTCTGGGTCAATTGGCTAGGAAATTACAAAGAGGAAGGGGAAGTGTCATAGTTGACGACTAGAGGGTTAAAATTACCAACAGCGGGTGGTGTTTAGAGCTTTTGTGCTACGATTTATATACCTACATAAACATGTTATTTTTGTTTTAGTATATCTAATTAATGTATAATAGGAAATCTAATTATATTGATCTTAAATTGACATTATTCGCAGCCACAACTTTCTCGTTTCAATAAGGTCACGTCTGAAAATATGGATAGATTTCAGGTGACAAAAACATGTATCAGAGTACGCCGGGGGGGTTGGGGTCTTGGTAATAGAGTTTAGGCTACATATTTTTGTCAAATCAAATGTAAAAATGTCCTGTATTTGGCAATGTTAACAAGCTCTTAAAAAAACTGTAATAGTAAATAAAAAAACCGGCCAAGTGCGAGTCGGACTCGCGCACCGCGGGTTCCGTACAAACCTGTAGGTATATAAGTAAAAGTTCACCCAATGCATTGACATAGAAAATTGATTTTGTTACAGCTTAAAGGTATTATAGACTTAGTATTTGATATGAATTTCAATTTAATACCTCTACGCGTTTACGAGGAAAAAGGTAGTAAGTTTAAAATTTAAAAAAATACTTTTTGTACGATTTTACTAAAAATGTCTACTTTTCGTAATTTTTCCTTTATCTGTGCTATATGAAGTTTCTTCGTGCCAAGTTTCAAGTTTCAGAGTTTACGGGAAGTACCCTTTAGGTTTTGAGTTTCTTGCGAGTACTCAGTTTCTAAATATGCGACTTAAATTGCTATTTCTTTTGATTGCGTTGACATAAAAGTTTAGTTTTTTCGACAGCTGAAAGGTCTTATAGCCCTGAGTATTTGACATGAATTTCAATTTAATACCTCCACGCGTTTACGAGGAAAAAGGTAGTAAGTTCAAAATTTAAAAAAAAAATGTTTTGTATGATTTTACTAAAAATGTCTACTTTTTGTAATTTTTCCATTGTCTATGCTATATGACGTTGCTTCGTGCCAAATTTCAAGTTTCTGAGTTCACGGGAAGTACCCCGTAGGTTTTGCGAGTGCCGAAAAACTCTAAAATTGCAGCATAAACGACTGTATCTTTTGATTGCGTTGGCTTTTAAGTTTGACTTTTTCACAGCTCCAAAGGACAATAGACCTGAGTATTTGATATAAATTTCAGCTTGATACCTCCACGCGTTCCTGAGAAAAATGGTCTTGACAGACAGACAGACAGACAGACAACAAAGTGATCCTATAAGGGTTCCGTTTTTTCCTTTCGAGGTACGGAACCCTAAAAATAATAAATAAACAAATATTATGGGACAATCTTACACAAATCAACCTAATCCCACGGTAAGCTCAATATCAGCTTGTGTTGTGGTAACTAGGCGACGATACGTATGATAGATAGATATATAGATAAATACTTAATACATAGAAAACATCCATAGCTCAGGAAGAAATATCCGTGGTAAATACACAAATAAATGCCCTGACCAGGATTCGAAGCCGGGACCTCCTGCTTCATAGGCAGGGTCACTACTGACTGGACTACGGGGGGGTGTTATAAATTATTTATTGCGATTTGTTTCGAAATGCCATTGTACCTATCGTAATATGTTTTCTAACTCCATAAACAACAAGCAATTGAATGCCCCAACTCTTACTAAAACCAGACAAGTTTTTTTTGTTTCTTTATTTTTTTGTCGTTTATTTTACTTTTAAAAGTGGATTTAGGATATAACAACGGCCTATTAAGATATTAAAATTAGTAAATTGAATTGCTTCTTTGAATCGGAACTGTCATTGACATCAAATTTGTCATTTGTCCTAGTTAGAAATGAAATTTACTTAATTTTTCATCTGAAATATCTTATAAAGCTGTTTTAATTCCACATGATCACTTTAAAAGTAAAATAAACCACAAAAAAAAACAAAAAAATCTTGTCTGATTTTAGTAAGAGTTGGGGCATTAAATTGCTTGTTGTTTATGGAGTTAGAAAAATATATTACGATTCACGATTTAAATTTGAACCTGTATATTGTAAACCAAAAATTTCGAGAATATTAGGTCTATGTTTGAGAATATTCGTAGCTATTTCCAAGGGTCCCAATATTCATCTTACACTCGGCTTCACTTTGTCTCAACATAATGAAATCCTCGCAAGTCACAAATAAGATAAATATAAAAATCTATCTCTGCCTTCTTGACATTTAGTCCTACATTTCATAATTCTAAGCGTATAAACACATTTTAATACGATATTTTTTCTTTCGTTTTCTATCATTTGATGCTCAGTACGAGCTTACTACGATTTTACTACCAACATATGGCAAATAATCGTGCTTACTAGTAATATTGTATAGAGTCGTAAAACGAAAGAACACGTGCATTTAAAATGAGACGTTTCGCGAATCTCGCGATTACTTGAGCACATAATACATTCATGGGAATAAAGAGAACACTCTACACATAATCTTGAACACAAAAAGCCTTTCAGACAGCAATCAAAATCAAATTACCAAAACATTTGAAGGTTATTTTTCAATAAGATCAACAAAGCCGTAGTACTTACGTTCGGCGCGTTGTCAATTCTTCTTATCTAAACACGGTAATCATCACTTTTTTGGATAAATATACTGGTTTTGACATAGATTTTGTTACAGAAATCATATTAAAAATGTATTTGTTTTTGTGCGAGTTTCGTGGGAGCGCTTTTAGGGGCATGCGCGGAGTGGTTCACGCCTGCGCGTTGAGTTCAGACAAGGCAATTATATGGACGAAATTTCCGCCCTGGCAATTAAAACCAATATCGGATATTTCTGGGCTTGGCGGGCGTTTTACCTTTCTTATTTATATTTTATCTATGTTGGCAACATTGGGTAATTGTTTTATAACCTAATTAAACGTTAACGGGGAAACCCTTCTTTCCGCTTCGTGTAAATAATGAGTTTTGAAAATTTGTTTCGTTATAATGGTTTTTCGGTTTTATTCATTAAGTTAAATATTTATAATTTCATATAATCAAACACGAACAAGTGTTTTGGATGGCTGCAATTGATTTTAGTTACTAGCAAAACCCCCTTTATTTTCTTAATGTTTTTTTTCTACAAAACGACATGTTGGGATTTAGGATCGAGGTTAAGTAAACTTACTTAGAAATGATTTTAAAATAAAAGAGCTAAGGAGATGCTTTATCCAAATCAAAGGGTATAATATTCTCGGTGAGGAAAAAAATCACTTGCAGTTAAGTTTCTGAGCTAGTTTGAAATGTCAAATTACAACCAACTTGTATAATGACTGTAAAAATAAACTCAAACGGTCGCGTCTGAAGATATGCATACATTTAATGTGACAAAAACATGTATCCAAGACAAGCTAACTTGGTAATAGAGTCGTGGCCATACATAATAATATTTTTGTCATATTAAATGTATCCATATTTTTAAACGTGACTGTACTAATGAAGCGAGTAAGCTATAGCAGCTGTCCCTGTCTTGTTATCTGTCTGTCTTGTTATAGACTACTGAAATATCTACCTATTTAAAACAACGTATTTTATTAAAGATGCTGAAAAACATCCGGACATTAGATAGTTCTATCAAAAAATTAAAATACTTAAGTAATAATATCATAATATGTTAGCTCGTCCCACTGCTGGGCACTGGCCTCCTCTCATACACGAGAGGGATTTGGCTATAGTCTCCACGCTGGCCCAAAGCGGGTTGGGGACTTCACATACACCTTTAACTTTCTCCGCGGATGTATGGAGGTTTCCTCACGATGTTGTCCTTCACCGAATAGCGATTGGTAAATACCATAGTGATACTTAAGTAGATACTTATTTTAAATAAAATTGTAGATCTAATATCTACTCTTTTTTCTTTAACGGACACGTTATCACTTAGGATGGGTTGCACCCATAGACATAAACAAATAGGAAGATGGGTGACGTTCATAGTAAACAAAACTGAAATGTGGTCCTGCACTTACACACTTGTGAAATGCTACAAACCGTTATAATGTATGTGCATCATGGGCAAAAGAGATAAACCTATATAGTTAACACGGGTATGCAAGGGAGACCTCCATATTTTGCGCATTGCACAAAGTGTGACTGAGAGACTCTGCCACACGACTAATTCAATATAGGTGCCGGAACCTATATTTGATGGCACAGAATCGAGCGCCTGGTACCATATCTCCCTTTTTGTATAAATTTTGTATAAATCAATGGTTACACCACGCATAACTAACGCACTAGTCATCGTTAAATATGGCGACGGAGCTGTCCGCCCATAGAAAACTGTCAAACTTTTCATACAAGATCTTTTAAACGTTAACAGACGTTAACAGACGGTTAGGTGCAACCGGCCCATAAAGTAACAAGCTGTTTGTTAGTTTGAGGTTTTGTACATACAAAAAAATGTTCCCGTTTATCTCCAAAACGGCCTGTCTGATTTCGTTGCAGTTTTCGGCAAAGTTAGGTAATTATTATTTATTTATTAAGGTAATTAACAATAACAATAACACTTTGATACAAGAGTATCGGTAAACCGGTGTGGTTTGTCTCGATACCGATTCCGCAGCAATTTATATAAAACAATTTTTGCATTTTTTGTTACATACTACATAACTACTACACCAGCATTGACTCAGAGGTAGCTTTGAGTTGATAAATTGTGCTGCTAGGTATACTTATTTGCTCAGGTTTTTTTAAATTATTTAATTATGAATGTTGGCTATATGTAAAGTAAGTTGCAAGAGTAGGTACTAAAGGCGGCGCAAAATTTTACCATATTTGAAATTTTCTAAACGTTGAAATAAATACGAGTAGCTCGCGTTAGGCTAGGGATTTTTGTGATAATCCATATTAAAAGGGCCCTAACAGTGGCCGGCGCTTACGCCTTTATTATTTAAAAAGTATATTGAGTATGTACCCTTTCAATACGGATTATCACATTTAATTATTTTCTAAAAGGTACCCTACAGGGTGTAACATAAATAGTGGTGATCCGTTTAAGGGCATAGTTGGTATCTTATTGCGACTAAGATGAAAAAAGGAGAAACATTTTTTGGACGCGAAAAAAAATTTTTTTGTACCTACAGGACCTGTCGTCCCAGCCGGCCAACCCTCCACACAAAACCATTTTTTTTTAGTTTTTCGTAATTGGCTACTTTCCTAAAAAAATATATTTAGTCCATCAGTTAGATTATCAAAAAATATTGGACACGTGTTTTTTATTTTGTCAATCAAACAAAAATTGGTGAAGTTATAGCCCGTTAAAGTTCCGCGTGACGTTACATTTCAGTACAATTTTTAGTATAATGTGACGTCACGCTGAACTTAAACGGGCTATGTCTTCACCAATTTTTGTTTGATTGACAAAATAAAAAATACGTGTCCATTATTTTTTGATAATCTAACTGACGGACTAAATAGAATTATATTTTTTTTACCCAGGAAAGTACCCAATTAGATTACGTTACCAATTATACCCTTAAACGGATCACCACTATTTTTGGTACATTCTGTATGGTATTGAATTGTAAGGTGATTTACGACTACAACGACAATCGTTGCTATAACCGGAGCAGATCCCGCCAGGCCCCATAGGAAACCGGACGCGACTATTTCCCGCGATATCGCTGTCTAAACGCTCGCTATTGTTTATGCGCCGTTCACAGTTCACGCCTCGACGAGGGTGACAAACAAGCATTGATAGAATAAAGTTAGAATACTCGTAAAGCCTGACCAGTACCTCTACCACAAGTCAGACAAATAAGCCCAATTCGGGATACGATCACGAATTTGTAAATTATTTGTATGGAGAATTTGTGGAGAGCCTCTAGCGGTCACTTATAGAACTAAAAATTACTGCCATACTATGAGTTAAATTATCCTTTACGCAATTCGCTTACGAAAGCTCGATGGTTTGTTTCGTTTGTGTAGATTTCAATACTTTACAAAGTGACGTGACGTGACAAACGTCACATCCTTCACAATAACCGAAACAGATTGTAGGTAAGCCAAAAAGGTTTTACTTCCTAAGTACACTTTATCTGAAGGTTTAGAACTGTAGAAAAATTATATGAGCAGTAAACAATAATAAGCATAGAAATCGTACTAGCTCTGAAAAATTACCCTACTTTTTGTGGGTGTTTAATATGCTTGCTAGGCCGTAAACCAGGAATAATTTCCGTTGGTCATCGTGTCCAAAGCGGTAAATAGAGGCTGACAACACCCGATGACCTTCAAATTGACTTTACTCAAACAGTGTTTTAGCTGTAACTCCTTGTTTTGAGAAAGTAAAAAAAATATATGTTATTATTCGTTATATTTGGAAGAACTTCGTTGATCCCGATACACGATTGGACGAAATCGGCTAGATAGAAAATAATTCCAAAGTTACATCTTTAAATTTACTTTAAACAGTCGTATGTCTTTAGTTTCTTGACTTATACGTCTGTAACTAAGGACAAAATTCCACCGCACTAATACTAAAAACTTCGTTGTTTTATATTTCTCAATTAATGCGTAGTTTTTTTTAATTCATCATTTTGCAAAATTTGCAATGAGCTCCCATACTAATCGTAACACAGTGTTTTTCTTTCACTCGCGCTGAAAAAGATAGGGAGGGAATTTAGCTGTTGTCAGCCCCTTAAGGGCGGTCAATAATTAAGCTTCGTGATGGTCAGCTGCCGTGCCTTGAGTGGGTTGAGGAACGGCAGCCATTTTCTCACATAAAATACATATAAAATAAAAATGACCATTGCATCCCAGTTGAAATAGGTGATAGTTTATATGCTATTAATGCTATTATAAATAAAATAAAAATCATCAGCGGTCTATATAGCACTGAAAAGACCGTAAACTAGTCACATGAATATATGGTATTAAGGGTATCAGCAGACGGTCTTTCTACCTCAATACAGCCGGCTGACGATTTTCCTGATAATAAGAGCATCAAATACTGAGGGTCCGCAACCCACCAACGGAGCGACAGCTGACCTACGCGAGTCATAATTATACTTCGTCCTTAACCACTTCAAAAATTATCATCGCCTGGGACGCCTTGCGATTTGTCATGAAATTTGTTCCTGGCTTACGGTTCATGCCATCGGAGCCGGGAGATACAAGCTATGACAGTAAGCCTTTACCTTATATAAACGCGCGTGACTTTGAACGCATAAAATGTTATCAACCGACTTCAAGAGTTCGAAGGAGGAGGTTCTCAATTCGTCAGGATCTTTATTTTTACTATTTTTTCAAAATGTTCACCGATTGCAACTTTTTTTAAAACAGGGAAATTACGTATTTCGTCAAACATATTCAAAGCTAGGAAAAGGGGTGAAAACTGTCAGTACTTCATCCATCCATCCATATATTTATTTCGTCTTAGGATATAGAATTGCCTAAGAAAACCAAATTGATGAAATTTCAAATGTACAAATAACACTACTAGTTTAAAACGTCCTAGAACTACATCCATGTATAAAGTGTTAGGTGATTCTTAATTTATTTGGTTATTTTGTCAACATGACAGTTCGACTTTTAGTGATCGTAGTGGATCATAGGTTTATTTCTTATTTTTTAGGTCTATCATAGGTTTCAGGATGTTGTTGATTGTCTAAAGTATAGGCAGTGCGCTACTGTTACACATCCCACCTGCGTCGACGCCGACACGTTGGCCAAGTCCTTTAATTTATTTACCAGCGAACAAGCCGGAGCGGCGCCCGACATCCGAAATCACTACAAGACTATATAGTTGTCGTTCGTCTAACTATTGTTGGTGTTGAGGCAATCGATCCGTGGAGCAAGGGGCACGGAGCCTCACGACCTAACAAACGCACAAGGGAAGCTAAAGATGCTCCAGCAAGCCGCCGGTTTTCATACATAACACAACGCAGGATTGCGGCTTTGCCGCTTCTTGCATAATGATGGTTTTATTTCTATTTATAAGTTACACGTACGAGTAATTATTAGTAGTACTTATAAGTTTCTAGTTTGTGACAATGTTACTTTAAAAGGCTATTTCGCAATAAATAAATCTTTAATATAATTATGTACATTATAATTTCAAAGTGCCCTGTATAAATCTGGATGTCTTTTAAGTAAGCACTATTTTATAGTACTTGGATGCAATAATTCGAAGATCCCGGCATGAAACGCAGTTGTTACTTCTTGAATATAAAATAATACACCTTCCTGGGATAAATAGTTTGCCTTGCCGGTGATAAGTTAGCTGCTAAAGCAATCAATCAGAAATGAATGATGCACAAGAACCTGTAAAAGATGTTTCAATATTATTTGTTATTTTTCACAGTTTCATTGTAATTATTATGATTGAAAATGAAAGTGTTTATAACTATCATTTCAAATTTCAACTACTTACCATTCATTTTAGGTTAGAGTTGGTATTTTTGTGTCGATTTAAAATAAGATTAATTGACTATTAATACATCAATCTCACAAATATTCAGCAGTTCTTGGGTCTAGATTTCTTTTTTTAAATTATTCTTATTGAAGTGTTGATGTGGATATTTCTATTTCTCATATCGGCTTGAAATTTACCGTTTCGTTTTCCAGTTCCAGTTATCATACTATGCAGTCTTATTAACAAATTATGCTTAATATAAGGCTTGGTCGATATTATTTCGTCAACTAATAATATATAAATATAACAGAATAAATACGAATGGTTTTCACTTTCACCATGTTTTGACATCTCACCTTATAATTTGATAGTGAAAGAGTTTTCTACAGTCGATACGGTATTTTTCGGTGACGTAAGTCAAATTAGTGTCTTATGGTAACGTTTTAACAAAACCTATCGATAACAAACTGTACTGTACCTCTACCACAAGTCAGACAAATAATCCCAATTCGGGATACGATCACGAATTTGTAAATTATTTGTATGGAGAATTTGTGCAGAGCCTCTAGCGGTCCCTTATAGAACTAAAAATTACTGCCATACTATGAGTTAAATCTAGACACACGGCAGTGTGTCCGCCAAGTTCGAGCAAAAAAAAGCGACACACCGGCCGTGGGTTATATTACACGAACCATTTCGGGCCAATTTCGACCACCCTATAACTCAAAACATATTTTATCTACGCATATGAAATTTCGAGTGTCTGTTGACATCCCCTTAATTGTCTAGAATACAAAATTTCATTATTATACCTATAGCAGTTCTTGAGATATTGACGTCAGAAAATCGCTATTTTTACTATACACTCACTGACTCACTGACTCACTGGCTCATCAAAAACCTAGACCACTTCCAATGGTCGTACTGACTTGAAATTTGGCATGGAGGTATGTCTTAAGGTCAAAGTAAAGGGAAAAATCTGAAAACGGCCAAGTGTGAGTCAGTTTTAAAAATAGCGAAGGTGTAACTTTGTTCTACTATGAAGTCATAATGAACTAAGTGGGTCTATCTTCCAATGGTCGTACCGACCTGAAATTTGGCTCGAAGGTTTGTCTTTAGGTCGAAATAAAGTAAATGTGTAATTTTGTTCTACTATAAGTAGGTATGGAGTGGAAATGAGATAAGACTTATTTAAATTTAGATACATACCAATTTAAGACAATACATGTTTGTCTTAAAGACAAGAACAATAAAATTGTTCACCACTCTGTGTGTGTCTGTTGCGGGAACCGAACCCACGATTTACGAAGTGCAAAGCAGGTCACTAGGTACACTAGGTGCGCTAAATCAGTCAAACAAAAATGAAAAGACTATTTTTTCTCGCATAGTCTAAATAATTTCTAATTTTACAACTAATAAAATCGCAGATTCAAGAACATGGAAATCATATATACTCTAAGATGGAATTATATATACTACTGCCCATCTCACCCTCCGATACGCCACGGGATGAGATGGGATGGTGCACTTCTAGGGCTACATAATAGGCCACCAATTATAATACCTACTGGTAGGTAGGTATTACCAAGTTATTAATTATCTATGTAGGTAGCGTACATACAAACAGAATAAAGTACGTTATTGATGTATGTAATTATATGTAAGTAGGTACATTTTATATGTGTAGGGAGCCGGTTTATTTGTAAAAATCACCTATAAATAAATAGTTAAATAGAATTAGACGCTTAGTATAAAGGGTATAGTATAAAGTACATACCTAAGTGGAATGAGACATTTCCTAAAGCAAAAGTGATAAAAAAATAATAAAGAACCTACACCTAACAAAAATAAATGAAATCCCATCAAAAACATAAATGTGAAAGGCTGCCAAGTTCGATACTATGGGAATGCTTCGCCTAAAAAAGAAGTGAGATCTGAATAAGTACCAAGTTCCATAAAAATACCTCAAATCATAAATAGTTATAGGAATGCACACTTGATTTCCAGCAGTTTTTAAGGTACATTTTGAATAAGTATCACGTTACATAGAAATACCTAAAATTATAATAGTCAGAGAAACGCACACCGGTTTTTTTAGCAGTTTCCTGATAACATTTATTATTTTCAGTACTTTTTAATGATGTAACTTGGCAAGTTTTAATAGAAAATTATATGCTTGACACATTGCAGTCCAAAGGTGTCGATTCATTGCATTGAAAAGGTGTGTGGTGTATGAAAACTTGCCAAGTAACATCATTAAAAAGTACTGAAAATAATAAATGTTATCAGGAAACTGCTAAAAAAACCGGTGTGCGTTTCTCTGACTATTATAATTTTAGGTATTTCTATGTAACGAGATACTTATTCAAAATGTACCTTAAAAACTGCTGGAAATCAAGTGTGCATTCCTATAACTATTTATGATTTGAGGTATTTTTATGGAACTTGGTACTTATTCAGATCTCACTTCTTTTTTAGGCGAAGCATTCCCATAGTATCGAACTTGGCAGCCTTTCACATTTATGTTTTTGATGGGTTATCCTTTACGCAATTCGCTTACGAAAGCTCGATGGTTTGTTTCGTTTGTGTAGATTTCAATACTTTACAAAGTGACGTGACGTGACAAACGTCACATCCTTCACACCAACCGAAACACATTGTAGGTACCTAAGGCAAAAAGGTTTTACTTCCTAAGTACACTTTATCTGAAGGTTTAGAACTGTAGAAAAATTATATGAGCAGTGAACAATAATAAGCATAGAAATCGTACTAGCTCTGAAAAATTACCCTACTTTTTGTGGGTGTTTAATATGCTTGCTAGGCCGTAAACCAGGAATAATTTCCGTTGGTCGTCGTGTCCCATGCGGTAAATTTTAAGTGGTTAAGAGGCTGACAACACCCGATGACCTTCAAATTGACTTTACTCAAACAGTGTTTTAGCTATAACTCCTTGTTTTGAGAAAGTAAAAAAAATATATGTTATTATTCGTTATATTTGGAAGAACTTCGTTGATTCCGATACACGATTGGACGAAATCGGCTAGATAGAAAATAATTCCAAAGTTACATCTTAAAATTTATTTAAACAGTCGTATGTCTTTAGTTTCTTGACTTATACGTCTGTAACTAAGGACAAAATTCCACCGCACTAATACTAAAAACTTCGTTGTTTTATATTTCTCAATTAATGTGTAGTATTTTTTTAATTCATCATTTTGCAAAATTTGCAATGAGCTCCCATACTAATCGTAACACAGTGTTTCTCTTTCACTCGCGCTGAAAAAGATAGGGAGGGAATTTTGCTGTTGTCAGCCCCTTAAGGGCGGTCAATAATTAAGCTTCGTGATGGTCAGCTGCCGTGCCTTGAGTGGGTTGAGGAACGGCAGCCATTTTCTCACATAAAATACAGATAAAATAAAAATGACCATTGCATCCCAGTTGAAACAGGTGATAGTTTATATGCTATAAGTAACTAAAGAAAGTAAACTAGTCACATGATTATATGGTATTTAGGGTATCAGCAGACGGTCTTTCTACCTCAATACAGCTGGCTGACGATTTTCCTGATAATAAGAGCATCAAATACTGACAGCTGACCTACGCGAGTCATCATTATACTTCGTCCTTAACCACTTCAAAAATTATCATCGCCTGGGATGCCTTGCGATTGGTCATGAAATTTGTTCCTGGCTTACGGTTCATGCCATCGGAGCCGGGATATACAAGCTATGACAGTAAGCCTTTACCTTATTTAAACGTGCGTGACATTGAACGCATAAAATGTTATCAACCGACTTCAATAGTTCGAAGGAGGAGGTTCTCAATTCGTCAGGATCTTTATTTTCACTATTTTTAACCGACTTCAATTTCATAGAAGGAGGAGGTTCTGTATACGGTTTGGGCTTTTTTTTTATGTATGTTCACCGATTACTCCGAGACCCGTGGTCCGATTTGAATAATTCTTTTTTCGTTTGAAAGGTTATACATCCAAGATAGTCCCATATTAATCTGGTGCTGTTCTGATAATGGGATCTATGAGGAATTGAGGGAACTCCTCAATTTTTAAAGGCACATGTATGGTAATTTGGGTGTTTTCTTAAGCAACTCGAGAGTTTTCTCTCGAAAACCACCAATTTGATGAAGTGGACCAGATAATGATGATTGTTTTGATGATAATGATGATTATTTTTTTAAATGTAGGATGTTCAGCGATTACTCCGAGACCCGTGGTCCGATTTGAATAATTCTTTTTTCGTTTGAAAGGTTATACATCCAAGGTAGTCCCATATTAATCTGGTGCTGTTCTGATAATGGGATCTATGAGGAATTGAGGGAACTCCTCAATTTTTAAAGGCACATGTATGGTAATTTGGGTGTTTTCTTAAGCAACTCGAGAGTTTTCTCTCGAAAACCACCAAGTTGATGAAGTGGACCAGATAATGATGATTGTTTTGATGATAATGATGATTATTTTTTTAAATGTAGGATGTTCAGCGATTACTCCGAGACCCGTGGTCCGATTTGAATAATTCTTTTTATATTTGAAAGGATGTACTTCCAAGGTGCTCCCAAATTAATCTGGTGCTGTTCTGATGATGGAATCCATGAGGAATTGAGGGAACTCCTCAATCTTTAAAGGCATATGTATGGCGATTTGACTGTTTTCTTAAGCAATTCAAGCATTTCCTCTCGAAAAACCACCATTTTGATAGAGTGGACCTGATGATGAAGATTATGATTGTTTTAATGATAATGATGTTTTTCAACCGACTTCAAGATTTCGAAGGAGGAGGGTATCAATTCGTCGGGATCTTTGTTTTTGCTATTTTTTTATTTTTTTTATGTATGTTCACCGATTATTCGAAGACGGCTGGACCGATTTGGAAAATTCTTTTTTGTTTGAAAGCGTATACTTCGCAGTTGGCCCTATTGTAACCATGTCAGGATCTGATGATGGGATCCTGGAGAAATCGAGGGAACTCTTCAACTATTATAGGCACACCTATAGTGATTTGAGTATTTTTTACAGCAGCTCGAGCATGCGCTTTTGGAAAGGTGGATGTTTAGTGAAGTCGGTTCTTTTTTGTTCAAAATTATTTGAATGTAGGATGTTCAGCGATTTCTCCAAGACCCATTGTCCGATTTGAGCAATTATTTTATTGGTTGAAAGGAACTGCTTCGAAGATGGTCCCACATTAATCTAGCGCTGTTCTGATTATGGGATCTATGAGGAATTGAGGGAACTGCTCAATTTTTAAAGGCACATGTATGATGATTTGGTAGTTTTTTAAGCAACTCAGGCATTTCCTCTCAAAAACCACCAATTTGATGGAGTGGACCTAATGATGAAGACCACATATGATATATGGAACTTTCCTTAGATTGAGTCTGTATTATGAACTTTTTCTTATATATCTCGACCGATTATTCCGAGAACCGTTATCGATTATCATACTTATATAACTACTCAAAATGGAAAAATTAAAACTTTTTACAAAAAAGATAAACCGACTTCAAAAAGGACAAAATAAAATATTATATTATTTATATGAGTTACAAACTGATATGTTTGAAGTCGGTGCCAAGCCAAAAAGTTACAATACCGGCAGTGTTAGGCAAATTGTAATCTAACTACTGATTACTAACTACGACTACATTTTGTAGTTAGTAATCATAATATTTGATTACATGAAGTAATCGTATAAAGTAGTTAAAACTTTTGATTAATAACTACTAATTGTAGTTGCAATCACGGTTCCGTGATTACTTTTTGTAACTACCTACCTACTCGTACGGTTAGGTACTTCAAATGAAAAGACAAAACACGGCGCGCGGGTCTAACTAAGAGTGAGCACGTTCCTTTGCTATGTTATGTACTATACCGTAGTTCAATAAAATCTTTAAAAAAACCAAGAGCATGTCGGGCCATGCTCAGACACGGGTTCCGTAGTTGCCGGCCCGTCACAATACACCCATTCAAAACGTCGTTTTTAGTACCAGTAGGCACTTCAAGGGTTCATCATCAGATCATTGTTATCATCACCAGAACTCAGGTCTAAATCAATAGTTGCGCTGTGTATAAATGTATAGCCACGAAATTAAACGAATTCAGATACAAATGTTACAAAACAAGATATCTTTAGAACTAAAGTAATCAGTAGTTAGTAGTTACTCGATTACAGTAATCAGATTAACGACTACTTTATGTAACTTGATTATTGTAGTTAGATTACATGTAATCATAACTACTTGTAGTTATCTACTTTTAGTCGTAATAAGTAGTTAGATTACAGAATAGTAATTAACTACGCCCAACACTGAATACCGGTCAAATCAGCTTCAAGTCTGAAAATCACAAAACATCTATAAATACTTATATGCAAAGGTGAATGTGATTGGATCCGTTACATTTTCACGTCTAAACTACTAATCCAATTATGATGAAATGTGTTACCTATGTATATATACTCTGATGCACGTTTACTTTGTCAAAAATCAGAAGCGGCAAATTTAATAAAATGTAAAAGGCGTAGGGTTGACATTCCATAGAAAATTTAAATAATGCGCCTTTTTCTACTGACAAGGTGGGCCCCACACACCCAGTGTGTCTGAGTACAGAAATATCAGTATTAACAAACATCATAAGACGCATGATTATACTTTCTTTCTGTAATTGAATTAATACCTACATGCAATTAATACCGTATTAGAATAGTTCCATAGTATGAAGAACATTTCACTGAACACATAGCCTCATTCGTATTAACTCTTCCAAATTTGGCTTGGCACCGACTTCAAACATATCAGTTTGTAACTCATATAAATAATATAATATTTTATTTTGTCCTTTTTGAAGTCGGTTTATCTTTTTTTGTAAAAAGTTTTTATTTCATAATGTTCACCGATTGCAACTTTTTTTTAAATAGGGAAATTACGTATTTCGTCATACATATTCAAAAAGGGGTGAAAACTGTCAGTACTTCATCCATCCATCCATATACTTATTTCGTCGTAGGATATAGGATTACCTAAGAAAACCAAATTGATGAAATTTCAAATGTACAAATAACACTACTAGTTTAAAACGTCCTAGAACTACGTCCATGTAACAGGTGATTCTTAATTTATTTGGTTATTTTGTCAACATGACAGTTCGACTTTTAGTGATCATAGTGGATCATGGGTGTTTATTTCTTATTTTTTAGGTCTATTGTAATAATCACAAAAGGATAAGTACCCTTTCAGGAGGAAACGCACAAGGGAAGCTAAAGATGCTCCAGCAAGCCGCCGGTTTTCATACATAACACAACGCAGTATTGCGGCTTTGCCGCTTCTTGCATAATGATGGTTTTATTTCTATTTATAAGTTACACGTACGAGTAATTGTTAGTAGTACTTATAAGTTTCTAGTTTGTGACAATGTTACTTTAAAAGGCTATTTCGCAATAAATAAATCTTTAATATAATTATGAACATTATAATTTCAAAGTGCCCTGTATAAATCTGGATGTCTTTTAAGTAAGCACTATTTTATAGTACTTGGATGCAATAATTCGAAGATCCCGGCCTGTAACGCAGTTGTTACTTCTTGAATATAAAATAATACACCTTCCTGGGATAAATAGTTTGCCTTGCCGGTGATAAGTTAGCTGCTACAGCAATAAATCAGAAATGAATGATGCACAAGAACCTGTAAAAGATGTTTCAATATTATTTGTTATTTTTCACAGTTTCATTGTAATTATTATGATTGAAAATGTTTATAACTATCATATCAAATTTCAACTACTTACCATTCATTTTAGGTTAGAGTTGGTATTTTTGTGTCGATTTAAAATAAGATTAATTGACTATTAATACATCAATCTCACAAATATTCAGCAGTTCTTGGGTCTAGATTTCTTTTTTTAAATTATTCTTATTGAAGTGTTGATGTGGATATTTATATTTCTCATATCGGCTTGAAATTTACCGTTTCGTTTTCCAGTTCCAGTTATCATACTATGCAGTCTTATTAACAAATTATGCTTAATATAAGGCTTGGTCGATATTATTTCGTCAACTAATAATATATAAATATAACAGAATAAATACGAATGGTTTTCACTTTCACCATGTTTTGACATCTCACCTTATAATTTGATAGTGAAAGAGTTTTCTACAGTCGATACGGTATTTTTCGGTGACGTAAGTCAAATTAGTGTTTTATGGTAACGTTTTAATAAAACCTATCGATAACAAACCTTCAGTGCGTTAACATGACAGATCACATTCGACGTGCCGCATACATCCGTCTCGTTCTACCTATGAGACGGATGTATGCAGCGCACTAAACGTAATCCGACATGAAATATCAGCATAGGTCGTTTGTATGTGTTGCTGTCGAAACTGAAGGAAAACGATTCGAAGCCCGATTATTCGTTAACGCCTATAGAAAAATATTCTGAATTTTCTACATGACTCGTGGTAGAGGTACAAAATATCATGCGCCATGTTGCGGAATTTCATTGGAACTAATTTCTTACACTCGCAATAATTTTAATGACAGAATGATATGCATGTGTGAGTGCATGTGATAAGCTGCCACAATGGACAGTGACATTGAGGCGGTTTACTTGAATAATAATAAAGTGTTGAATATTAAATAATAAACGACAAAAAAATCCCAAAATTATCCATAGTCAAGAGCGAAACATTAATAAACTGCTGTGTAAATAATACGTTTGGAATTGAAACTATTTCGCTGTGAAACATACAGGTAAACAAATCAAGATGTCACCATACCGTAGAGAATGACTATACTGAACTGTTGTCATATAAATGAGACTAATAGCGCCCTCTTGCCAATAATCATATATTTCTGGTCAAGTTTTATATTGATAGGGAGAGAGCAAAATTTCGGTTTCCGATGTTCGCGGCAGGCCCGTTGCACAAATACTAACGATCTTTAATCTTCCTATTTACTATCTTACTATTTGGTAACTAAAGAGTTTATTTTTATTTTTATTATAGAGACACACCAACAGTACACAAACAAAGCAATCAAATGGCATTAAAAGTGAGCTGACACGTAAAACAATTATGCACCAATAACAACTGTACAACAACACTCAAACAGTTTCGAGGCTTTTACACTAACAGTAAGTTAACCTTGTCTTGTCTTGTCTTGGTTGTCTGGAAGAGATCGCTCTTTATTATTATTATTATTCTTAATTGGGCTATCGATGTGCCGCGTCGACCAGATTTGATCTATTGTGGCAGCCCTTTATAGCTCATTACTGATTCCCGTTGCATCTAGAAATTTCCAGATTCTTTGGGCTGTAATGTGTTGTACCTCATCGGGTTGCAGTACATGTCGCCCTAGGTGGGTACTTCTTTTATGCATTAGTGGTCCGCAGGAGCAGAGGATATGCAAGGCTGTTTCCTCTTCTTCCTGGCAGAACCTGCATACTGAGTCCTGTTTCTTACCCATACGAAACATGTGTTTGTTCAACTTACAGTGGCCTGTCAGTATTCTAGTCACTGCACAGGTTTTGTGTCTTTTGAGCCCTAACAGCTCTTTAGAGATTTTGTTGTCGAACCCTTTTATTAGAGCTTTCGAGTGTGCTTGTCCTTTGACGACCTTCCACCATGCGTTTGCTTTCGTTTTTTCCAAGTTATTTAACAGAGAATATGCCTCCCGTTTGGTGATTCCACAGAACGGTTCTGGGCCGACCAGGGGTGTGTCCGCGCCCTTTCTGGCAAGTTCATCCGCTATTTCGTTTCCGTCAATGTCGGAGTGCCCTGGTACCCATCTAAGTGTAACTTTGTTGGAGTTAGCCAGTGCATTAAGGTTATTTTTGCAATTCTGGACTAGTTTTGAGTTTGACTCTAAAGATTCTAGTGCCAGCAGAGCAGCTTGGCTGTCTGAGTTGATATATATATTCTGGTGTCTTAGGTTTCTATCCAGGTTGATTTCCGCACATTTGTTGATGGCGAAGACTTCAGCCTGGAAGATTGAGGCCGTTTTGCCCATGCTGACGCTAGCTCTGTGCTTGGGCCTCTCACCATAGATCCCGCATCCTACTTCATTACCTTTTTACGATCCATCCGTGTACCATATGTGGCTACCCTCTTCGACATACATTTGGTCTTTGGTCCATTTGTCTCTAGGAGGTATTTCCACTTTGTACAGTTTGGTGAAATGACATACGGTGTGCATGTCATCGGTAGGCATGCTAAGGGTTTCGTTCGCAAAAACCCAGGCCTTAAATTTTGGCCTATTTAGCGTGCATATTCTGTAGACGCACTGCTTGGCCTCCTTTTTAACTTGCAGGTGGAGTGGTGTTATGTCAAGCAGTGCATCCAGGGCCGCTCCCGGTGTCGAGGAGAAGGCCCCTGTTGCCGTTAGGCAAGCCGTGCATTGCAGGCTGTTTAAGGTGTCGATAGCTGTCTTTTGGCCTTGTTACACCAGACCGCGGAGGCGTAGGTAATAATGGGCCTCACAACCGCTGTATAAAGCCACATAGCAATTTTGGGTCGTATGCCCCATCTTGCTCCCGCCATTCGACAGAATGACCACATGGCCATTTACGCTTTTTGCGTGATGTTTTTCAAGTGAGGGTTCCAGGTTACCTTTTGGTCGAATGTGACCCCTAGATACTTGACCTCAGATGAAAAAGGTATTAATTGTCCATTGAGTTCTAGTTTTCCGAGTCTATCCAGATTTCTCTTTCTTGTGAACGGCACTACCACCGTTTTGCTCGGATTAATGGACAAGTTATTATCTCTGCACTTTTTAAGTATCGTGTTTAGAGATCCTTGCATCAGATTTGAGATTGTGTGGAGGCAGCTTTGCTTTGCTTGGCAGTCTTATCGCTCTTTAGCGATAAGACTGCCAATTGTTTTGCCTCTGCTTTTTTGTTTGTATCTTGTGTATACTTTGTGTCTATTATTTGAGGTGTGCAATAAAGAGTATTTATGTTATGTTACAACTAATATTTAAACTAAAATTAATTATATAGGTTACAAAAACATGTATAAACAATGTATTTAATTTAAATTATACATAAAGTGGAGTGAGTTGTAGTAAACCCACTAACTTAAAAGTTTTAAAGAATTCTACACTTCACTTAGGTAAGTGAAGTGTAGAATTCTTAAAAACTTATCTATATCTTTTGTGATTTTATATAGGTATATAGAATCACAAAAGATATCCATTTCGAAATTATGTCCAAGTGACAGCTTGTTCCAAGTAACTTGCATTCCATGGACTGCAAGTGATTTGCCAAGATTTATCCTAGCATAACATAACAAAGTTGAAAGAGGATATTGTGTGTTGGCGATGGGGGACATTTAGCCGTCAACAGTGAATCCTCCTTTGTATTAAAGGGTTGGCAACGGGCATGCGACACCTCTGGAGTTGCAGGCGTCCATGGTCAACGATTGCTGCCTACAACCAGGCGGACCCTATGCTTGTTTGCCAACGTAGAGGTATAAAAAAGATACCGAACAGACCCCACATCAAACCGCCTAAGGGATTTCCAGGTTACATCCTAAGACCTAACCCTTGGATCGCAAGAATTCCATGAATTAACGGAGTCCGTTATTTATTAGTTATTTATTACGCATGCGAATTTCCGGTTTACCGCTCGGTATTGAAATTTATTGAGAACGAGCTGTTCCGGCAGTATTTTGGCAGTATTGTTAATTTGGAGGAAATACTTACCTAATAAATTTCGCCCCCGGGCGAAATTTATTAGGTACCACTCCCGAGTGGTATAAACTATTACTATATTAATTTTCTTGAAATTCTGTGCAGTAGTTAGTAAAACATCTGTACCATTACCACGAGTCATGTAGAAAATTCTGAATATTTTTCTATAGGCGTTAAAGAATAATCGGGCTTCGAATCGTTTTCCTTCAGTTTCGACAGCACCACATACAAACGATCTATGCTGACATTTCATGTCGGATTACGTTTAGTGCGCTGCATACATCCGTCTCATAGGTAGAACGAGACGGATGTATGCGGCACGTCGAATGTGATCTGTCATGTTAACGCACTGAAGGTCAGTACAGTTTGTTATCGATAGGTTTTATTAAAACGTTACCATAAGACACTAATTTGACTTACGTGACCGAAAAATACCGTATCGACTGTAGAAAACTCTTTCACTATCAAATTATAAGGTGAGATGTCAAAACATGGTGAAAGTGAAAACCATTCGTATTTATTGTGTTATATTTATATATTATTAGTTGACGAAATAATATCGACAAAGCCTTATATTAAGCATAATTTGTTAAGAAGACTGCATAGTATGATAACTGGAACTGGAAAACGAAACGGTAAATTTCAAGCCGATATGAGAAATAGAAATATCCACATCAACACTTCAATAAGAATAATTTTAGATAAAAAATGTAGACCCAAGAACTGCTGAATATTTGTGAGACTTATGTATTAATAGTAAATTAAACTGATTTTAAATCGACAAAAATACCAACTCTAACCTAAAATGAATGGTAAGTAGTTGAAATTTGATATGATAATTATAAACACTTTCATTTTCAATCATAATAATTACAATGAAACTGTGAAAAATATCAAATAATATTGAAACATCTTTTACAGGTTCTTATGCATCATTCATTTCTGATTGATTGCTGTAGCAGCTAACTTATCACCGGCAAGGCAAACTATTTATCCCAGGAAGGTATATTATTTTATATTCAAGAAGTAACAACTGCGTCATAGGCCGGGATCTTCGAATTATTGTATCCAAGCCCTATAAAATAGTGCTTACTTAAAAGACATCCAGATTTATACAGGGCACTTTGAAATTATAATGTACAGAATTATATTAAAGATTTATTTATTGCGAAATAGCCTTTTAAAGTAACATTGTCACAAACTAAAAACTTATAAGTACTACTAACAATTACTCGTACGTGTAACTTATAAATAGAAATAAAACCATCATTATGCAAGAAGCGGCAAAGCCGCAATCCTGCGTTGTGTTAAGTATGAAAACCGGCGGCTTGCTGGAGCATCTTTAGCTTCCCTTGTGCGTTTGTTAGGTCGTGAGGCTCCGTGCCCCTTGCTTCACGGATCGATTGCCTCGACACCAACAATAGTTAGATGAACGACAACTATATTTAATAGTCTTGTAGTGATTTCGGATGTCGGGCGTCGCTCCGGCTTGTTTGCTGGTAAATAAATTAAAGGACTTCGCAAACGTGTCGGCGTCGACGTAGGTGAGATGTGTAACAGTAGCACACTCCCTATACTTTAGAGAATCAACAACATCCTGAAAGGGTAATACTTATCCTTTTGTGATTATACAATAGACCTAAATAATAAGAAATAAACCTATGATCCACTATGATCATTAAAAGTCGAACTGCCATGTTGACAAAATAACCAAATAAATTAAGAATCACCTAACACTTTACATATGGACGTAGTTCCAGGACGTTTTAAACTAGTAGTGTTATTTGTACATTTGAAATTTCATCAATTTAGTTTTCTTAGGTAATCCTACGACGAAATAAGTATATGGATGGATGGATGAAGTACTGACAGTTTTCACCCCTTTTCCTAGCTTTGAATATGTATGACGAAATACGTAATTTCCCTGTTTAAAAAAAAGTTGCAATCGGTGAACATTATGAAAAAATAGTAAAAATAAAGATCCTGACGAATTGAGAACCTCCTCCTTCGAAATCTTGAAGTCGGTTGATAACATTTTATGCGTTAAAAGTCACGCACGTTTAAATAAGGTAAAAAAAAGGCTTACTGTCATAACTTGTATTTCCCGGCTCCGATGGCATGAACCGTAAGCCAGGAACAAATTTCATGTCCAATCGCAAGGCGTCCCAGGCGGTGATAATTTTTGAAGTGGTTAAGGACGAAGTATAATGATGACTCGCGTAGGTCAGCTGTCGCTCCGTTGGTGGGTTGCGGATCGTCAGTATTTGATGCTCTTATTATCAGGAAAATCGTCAGCCGGCTGTATTGAGGTAGAAAGACCGTCTGCTGATACCCTAAATACCATGTATTCATGTGACTAGTTTACGGTCTTTTCAGTGCTATACAGCCGGCTGATGATTTTTATTTTATTTGTAATAGCATATAAACTATCACCTGCTTCAACTGGGACGCGATGGTCATTTTATTTTATATATATTTTATGTGAGAAAATGGCTGCCGTTCCTCAACTCACTCAAGGAACGGCAGCTGACCATCACGAAGCTTGATTATTTACCTCCCAATTTACCGCTTGGGACACGATGACCAACGGAAATTATCCCTGGTTTACGGCCTAGCAAGCATATTAAACACCCACAAAAAGTAGGGTAATTTTTCAGAGATAGTACGGTTTCTATGCTTATTATTGTTCACTGCTCATATAATTGTCTATTACAGTTCTAAACCTTCAGATATAATGTACTTAGGAAGTAAAACCTTTTTGGCTTACCTACAATCTGTTTCGGTTGGTGTGAAGGATGTGACGTTTGTCACGTCACGTCACTTTGTAAAGTATTGAAATCTACACAAACGAAACAAGCAATCGAACTTTCGTGAGCGAATTGCATAAATGATAATTTAACTTATGGTATGGCAGTAATTTTTAGTTCTATAAGTGACCGCTAGAGGCTCTGCACAAATTCTCCATACAAATAATTTACGAATTCGTGAACGAATCTCGAATTGGGCTTATTTGCGTGACTCGTGGTAGAGGTACAGACTTTCAATCCGGAGGTCTCGGATTCAAACGCCGGCTGTACTAAGGTCTTCTGAAAGTTCTGAAGTTATGTAGGTACGAAATGTCAATATATTTCTTCCGTCGCTCTTAATTTAAAAATATTTATAATAAGCTAAAAATCGCAAAGAAACCGGACGCAATCCCAATAAAGCCTAGTTTCCCTTCTGGGTAAAAACTAGTGCCTGCACCAATTTATGAGATTAAGTTGCCGAGTGGACCCCAGGTTCAATTGAGTCTTGGGATAAAAACGAAGAGGATGTATGCATGGTCATCCTCATTCTCCTACTGTTTGTTCCGCCTTTCTGCCCCGACTCAACGGAGCCTGTGTAAAGAATTGACCTATTAAATAGGTAGGGACTAAGTAGTTTTTCACAAAAACTACTATCGTTTGACCTTCCAACCTTAAGAATCCATATTGGGATTAAGCTCGGTTTCAACTCATGTTTTTTCTTTACTCCATTTCGCAAAGATTGTATGAAATATTATAAAAACTCTCAAAGTGCAAACAAAATTATACGTATTAAAAAAAACTGGTAAAGTAAGATATACTTAAATTGTAAATTATTTTTTCCAAAGTTTGCGTCCACAAACTTGAATTAAAAGAAAATTACACAAGAATTAATTTGTATTGCGGTAAAAAGATAAACCGACATCAAATGAACATTAAGGGCGGGTTGCATTGCACCACGCATACTTAACGAACTCATCATGGTTACAGTAGACGTCAAGTCCGTTTTTCCGTTGCACCATGCACTTTAGCAGTCAGAAAGTTACGTTTACCTTAACCAGCCGTCGAGCACTGGTTAACTCAAATCTACGTTTAAATATGGCGGACAATTTGCAAAAATGTCTCGTATTTCATAGATTAATGCTTGATTAGACAAAAATACAGCGATATTTGATGAAAAATAATAAAATATTGTTCGCAGTAATAAATATATGCACGTTTCTGAACGCAAAAGGGTCATACGATTGACGTTTTGTATTATTCACACTTCAACTCGTGTATCTAATAATAAATATATAATTCTGTGTAAAAAGTGCGCTTTTAAGTTAAAACCGAGTGCCAAGTGACTTCAGGTTGAAATAGACCAGACTTCTGTTATAACAGACATACCAGAACTATGCCAGAACCTACAGTAATTGTCATGAAAGCCGACAGCCGTAGAGCGAGCGAAACCTGCAGAACAATCATGATAATCATTTTAAAAACCACTCTGTTTTTGTCAATGAAGACCAAACCTTTGGAAATAACGAATGACTGACTACAAGACTTGAATACTGCAAGTTCTTTAAGGTAGAAAGCAAAAGGGAGCGTAAACCTCTGACGCGGTGGAGTGAACAGGTCAAGAAGAAACACGTGTTTTATGTTATAACACGGTAGAAAGCCTCGATGGGAGCAAGTCATACGATTCAAAAGGTGCCAGATAACCAGATTATAATTTCATGCCATAGCAGCAGTGCTATTATATATATCACCAAACATTTATCGCCAATACCACCGAAATCGAGCCTCGACAATGTTCTACTCAACTAAACAATGTTCAGAACTACATGTAAATAAAGCGTGATATGGAATATACAATCAAGTAAATTAGAGTGTCAAGTGTTGTGGAACAAAAATAGTTCAACAATGGTTTGGTATCCACAAATTCAAATGTCTATGAAAATTTATTATACTGATTCATTTAAATCTTGTTTTTTTATTTGATTTTATATAGGCCTTAAATCAAGCACAGTAGGTCTCTGTTTAACGACAACTCGCAATAACATGAAATAAATTCCGGTTCCTTGAGTGCCGCAAAATAGTTTACACTGTATTTCAGTTTCATTTGTGAAATAAATTCACAGCACAGATTTTACAGATCTGAAGAGACAATAACCCCATATAAATAAATAATTATCTACTGAAAATTTGGTAATAGCATGGTTTAGCTAATTTGACTTCATGTGTGTTGCTCTTCTGAGGCAAATTATTGTTTTACTTGGAATTTTCTGGCATTAATTATAGCCCTTTAAGCCAAATCCCATAGAACAAAACTAGTGATAGGTACAAAGCTATGCTGGCACCATCTGACAAACCTTTGATAGATGCCTTCCTCCATTCCCCATTAGTATTTTTTATATCGGACATTATTATGAACATGCTTTTTTTCATTCAAATTGTACACAAAATACATGCATTTGCATTTTGTATCTGTTTTATGATGGGCTAAAAAGGAAGCAAAGACCTGGCCTTGGGCTTTGGCTAAAAATGTTAGATCCTATGAGAGTTTATGTACTGTACTCTAACATAAGTAGGTACCTAAAAACTCATTAGTAATAAATAATATAGGTCTCTTTTTATCAATGTCATATATCTCTACTAATCAGGATAGGTACCTATTAACAAATAAAACATAATAGTACAGTCAGTACATACATGGCTGTTTGTATGACTTGTAACATGTATTTTACAAAGATACAAGTGATAATAAAACATTTTTGAAATTTACTCTTATGACTTTGGGACAATCTCACCTAGCCAAACTAAGCAACTACAGCAATTTATACTATCTATTTATATTGATAAGTAATGTTTCATAAAACATTACTTGACCATAGTCACTTTGACCTGTATCATATTGTTGATAACCATCTGTGGTTCAGTATATGAAGTTTTTTCTCCGGTCAACAAGCTGGGTCACCTTGGCCACGGGTTGGGTTTATACTATCTTAGATTGATCTGGCCTAAAATACTTCAATAGTTTCAAGTTTAGTAAGTATGAGACTGCATAACAATGCAGTCTGCAGTTGACATTAATAATCAATATGAACATTGCCTGTAACAACAGGCAATGTTCATATTGATTATTAATGTCAACTGCTAGAAAAATTAACTTATATAGATGTCATATACAAAGGAAAAAGTAACCTAGGCCTCCCGTGCTGAAGATGCTGGTTCGATCCCAGCCCTGGGCACCGGAGGCGTAGGTCACTTTTTCCTTATATGACATCTATATAAGTTTATAATTTATATAGTAGTGTGTCTACTTAAAAATAAACAAATCAAAATATTTATTAAAATAATTTGATTTGTTCTTCAGTTGCTAGAAAAATGGTGAAAATAATCATTGCATGTCATTGTCTTGCCCCTATCTACAAAGGAAACCTATGCCAGAGTTTGAATAATATATAAACAAAGTAGGGTAACTAAATATATTATGTATTTTATTGACAAAATTGAAATAAGTATTGATCATGTTAAAAAAAATATTCTTTATTTTTACTTTGAGATTCTACAAATTTCTTGAAACCACTGCACTTTCACTTTAAAAGTTCCTTGAGTTGAGCACTGAGTTGCATAAGCCTTGATTTCATCTTGTCTTCAAAACCAAAGGTAAATTCAAACCTGAAATAAAAAACATTGTGTATTATGAATGTAACATAATTATGTGCTATAGGTACTTCACAAAGATGCTTTAGAACACTCTTTCAATAAGTAGGTACATATATAATAAGTTCAATATTTTGGTCGTTGGTTACAATGCTAGCCATAATTAACCAGGTTGGAGGGATTCAGCGCCCTATATTTACGAATTTTCGAAAGGAGAGTTTTCAAAACTAGTGGTGCCTTTGTTTTGCGACTGGGCACCTTCTCGCCATTTGGTGCTTCCATCAACCGCTTTACTTGCTTAGGGTTCTGTAAGTAGTAATAAAGTAGAAGGATAATTTACTCACTATAATATAAAATATAATACACCAGCCGACTACTCTGGCTTTCTCTTTAAACACCACTCGCAACACAAGTTGCATTATCCTTTGAAAAAGTTTGCTCGTAGGGCGCTATGGATAGCCCACTTTTTGACTGAGTAATAAACATAACTGAAGAACAAATCAAATTATTTTTAATAAATATTTTGATTTGTTTATTTCAAGTAGACACACTACTATATAAATCATAAACTTATATAGATGTCATATACAAAGGAAAAAGTGACCTAGGCCTCCGGTGCCCAGGGCTGGGATCGAACCAGCGTCTTCTGCATTCGCGGCAGACCGGTGCAGCTGTGACCCGGGTGGCCGAGTGGTAAAGGCGTCTGCCGCGAATGCAGAAGACGCTGGTTCGATCCCAGCCCTGGGCACCGGAGGCCTAGGTCACTTTTTCCTTTGTATATGACATCTATATAAGTTTATGAGTAATAAACATGTTCAGGAATGGCTAAAATTCTTGAATATTCTTGATTTTCAAGCTGCAGGGTGCAAAGTTTAGTTCGCGCTCTTTTCTTTCCTTTAGATTTTTTCTTCGTGTGACGAATTGACGATTTTGACAAGTTTAGTTTGGCACTTATGGTTGGGTTGCCATATGAAAATAATATTCTACCATGAAAATGTTGTTAGAAATGCGTTTATACAGTGGCATCCCTCGTAACTCTTACATTCTGTTATTTTGCACTTGGTGCAACCCATTCATGTTAGCAATCGTTAAGTACCTCCGATTAGCGTAACATTTGGCTTACTTTAACAGGCGGTTTGGTGCAACCCACCCTAAGACTTCTAGACGAGCTCGAATCATAAAACTAAATGACCTTTGAAGCTCTTAAAGTATTCCTTTGACATAAAACTAAATCAGGGCGCGTTGCTGGAATGGGAAATGCCACTTTATAAGTTTAAGTACGAGTAAATATCACAGATCTGGTAGCGGGCTAACGTTAAAACGTTGAAATAGTCATATCATATCATAAATTAATCGAACTTATGGCAGTTCAACAAAGTTCTAACATCCTATCTAGACACTTTTGATTAAAGTGCTACAAAACAATAATCTGTTAATTTAAATCACAGATCTAAAAGGTGCAGGTGGCCCCGTCTAACTTTGGGGCATATCGCAAAGTTGAATCGAGTAAATAATTAGCCACAACTGGGTCCTAAAATTCCAGCCCTTTTTAGTTATATAGGGTGGGGCCTGTAACTAAAGCAAAAAATTAAAACGTAGATTCTAGTCCTCAAACTAGACAACTTTTGTGTAGCAACTTTTTAAAATCATAAAGTTTTTAGATTGTTATTTTTTCAAACAAAGTAAATAGTATTTTCAATGTACTTAAAACTCCGTCTAATTGACATCGCCTGTCAGTCTAGTCACTCTACAGACATAATCAATTTCATAGTACATTGCGTGTTCGAATTAACTTTAAAATGTAATAAAATTCAAACCGCAAGTTTTTTTTCAAAGTCGTCAAACAAACGTTGCGTAGTTTGAGGAGAAGAATGTACATTTTAATTTTTTGCTTTAGTTACAGGCCCCACCGTGTATAAATGTTGTAAAAATACCATTTATCAATATGACGTGGGTTTGAAGTGGTCATTAAAACAACATGAGATATACGAGGTTTAAAATAATTACAAGATCTGGAGTATGAACAGCTAGATGTGGAAGAAAATTGAAGAGGCTTATGCCTAACTTATGCATAGACGCAGAAGATTATAGACGGAGAGCTAGCCATGTCAGATATGACATAATAATGAGAGCAACAAAACCCCTCTAGTCAGTTTGCTATATTATGCATATTTCTAGATCTCTGACATCTGGCAGCTGTAAAGTGGTGGAGGTCAAATAATGCCAACCACTCCAAGAAAACCAATCCTAGAGTTCTGGATTTGATGCAATATTATGTTATGAGAAATTATATAAAAAATTTGATTACATCATTGTTAAGAGTTTCTGTTTATGTAATTTACTGTTTTCCTTTCCGTAACAATACACAATGTTTTTTGTTCTAATGTTAAAATATAGGCTCAAAGAGGACCCAGTGTGTTGACGACGAGGGACCCTCTTGTTCCCTTAGCCGTCAACACAGTGAATCCTCCTTTTTGTGAAGGGTCGGCAACGCGCATGTGACACATTTGGAGTTGCAGGCGTCCATAGGCTACGGTAGCTGCTTACCATCCGGTGGTATAATTTGCCGCCGTAGTGGTATAAAAAATAAAATAGTGTCTTTTATAACTGAGACAACTTTGGCAGTTTTTACCTATTTTGGTATTACTATTTTCTAATTCAAAGATTTTGCTAGTCTGTCACTCTGACCGGGTTTTGTTGATCTCATTATTGTGTCATATCTGACGTGACTCTTAGTCCATTACAAAAGAATCGTGATAAAAACAAATAACGACGCAATTGTAATTGAGCTTGGTATGATTTAAATTGGGAATTAATTATCATAGAGTGAGAGTGTTTTCTGCATGCAGAGGCATGATGGGGGGTGAATGCCACAATCGCCACGCTTGGCAGGCGGGTTGGCGATCGCAGTTGAGTACACCGAATTTGAGGGACGCTGCTGCCCGTCCACCGGTGGTCTTGGACGTAGTTTAAGGACATACCCGGGTCCAACTCGGTTGGACAGCGTTCGGGAAACTACTTAAAGTCTTTTCGTCCGACATACCTCAGTGCCTCAAGACAAAAGTCTTTAATTAATGTGTGTTACCAGTGATGACTTACGGCTCCGAAACGTGGTCTTTCACTATCAGCCTCATTTCAAAACTCAAAGTCGCTCAACGAGCTATGGAGAGGGCTATGCTCGGAGTTTCTCTACGTGATCGAATCAGAAATGAGAAGATCCGTAGACAAGCTAAAGTCACCGACATAGCCCACCGGATTAGCAAGCTGAAGCACAGAATAACTAATAGTACTACTGTACAGAAAATTCACTCCTTCACAAAAGTCAAATTTAGGTATAAAATTATACCGATACTCGCCGCCTGCAAGCAAAATTGAAACTTATAATATAACCGCGCACGAACCGTAAATCTTCTTTGCGCGATGACCGAGCTTTGAGTGTCGGCACGGGTTGTCACTTGACAAGTTTTTGTACCTACATATACCTACCGATCTATTATTTTCAAGATAAATATGTACGAACTACAAACGTTGATTCTGTAAACATAATATTTTTATCCGGAAATAGTATGTCTGATTCTCACGGAAGTAGGTATGCCGCGTAGTCGTATTCCTTTGAAAATCCTATATCGGTCAGTTCCTAATATTGTTGCTGGGTAACCAATATTATATCTTTTATACGGATTAGATCGAGGTGTAGGTTTCGAAGCCATTGTGTGTTTTCAATTTTGCGCGAGCGCCACGTGACACGACTATCATGCGAGCCGAGCGGCAGCCCACTGCCATACGCCTGCCCGGGAGGCGCGCCGGCCAAATATACCTAAACTGCGTAGTGACATCCCCCTGGCTGAAGTGGCAATGGGCAGGCCACATTGCACCCAGAGAAGATGGCCGATGGGGTCGAAAAGTGCTCGAGTGGAGACCACGGACTAGCAACCGCAGCGTAGGACGTCCACCCACAAGATGGACAGACGATCTTATTAAGGTCGCCGGAAGACGCTGTATGTGGGTCGCTTCCAACCTGTACGTGTGGAGGCCCAAGGGGGAGGCCTATGTTCAGCAGTGGACGTCTTATGGCTGAGATGATGATGGTGATGATGAGAGTGTTTTATATATTTATACCAGTCTATCGTCTGCTCGCGAATTCGTCTACGCATAAACTTCTTCGGATTTTGTTAAGGTGTTTTGATATAAATACCTTAACAAAACCACCCATGCTATGCTTTGAATGAGGAAATTCGACGCTGCACCGGTGAAATTCAGCCGAATTTATGCAAAATGGTCATGGAAAATGTTGGCAAAAGAGTGCGTCATGTGCCAGCAACCAGCAAAGCCGTGGAGGCCATTTGCCCGACGTGTTATTCCACACATACCTAATCCTGTTTAGTGTATTTTATGATTTAATGAACAAAAATAATATTATAACGAAAAATAAATGTTTTCCATTAAATTCAAATCATGCGTTCTTTTTGGGACACCCATAATTAGCAGGCAGACAAACATGCAGTCAGACAGACAGAGTTACTTTCGAATGTATAATATTAAGTAGGAATAGAAATAGGTATTCTGACTTCATATAAATCTTTCAGAATACCGAACGTACTTGCATATCTAGAACATACGTACGTGTGTGTACGCACACACACATGCGCATATTAGTAGTGTATGCTGTATGAGTGACCAAACAGAGCCGTAAGTACAATGGAGGCACGTGACTTAGTGATGTGATTCGTGCCTGGGAATATTCGGAACTCTAGTTAATATCGAGAAAGAAAAAAAGAGTACTTATTTATGTTTATGTTATCGGGGAATATTGTTTTATTATATGTTTGTTATTATTTTCATAAAAATGATAAAATATATTGATCTACACCAATATTATAAATCCTCTATTCCGCGTTCGGAAACCGTATGTAATTACCACCATTATTGCAACCAGTAACGTAACATCAGTGTATTATCTCATTATCTGTGACAGTGTGGTAAAGACGTATGAAAATTTATTACCTACGGTAACGGTATGAAAATCTGCTCTCCTCTCCGACTGCCGGCACGCGCCCGCCCGACCGCCGGCACAATCGAGTTGGTCATTCTAATGGTTTCCGAACACTTCATTTAGGCTTTAACATGTTTGTTGATAAAGCAGTGTATAAAACTGTACGTAATTAGGCCATATTACGTAACAGTTACATATTTAAACTACTATTATTCTTCCATTTAGGCACTTTACAATGCACTTACATATGAACGTCAGAGAGAAAAAAAAAACACTGGTTCTAACCCTACACCTCTGACCCGAGAAGTATTATACTTAATTTTATGTAAGTCGATTACGTGAAGAGGTAACATAAACATACAGAAAAACAGGAAGAGACAGAAGGAGGACAGGACAGATAAACAGACAAAAAATAGGAACGTTCCCGTCGCACATAATTTCTAGATATAAGCCATGTAAATGAACCGCAGCGCGTAGAAATGTCTTCAACTATAAAATGACGTACAATATTCCCGGAAAAAAGGAACGTTCCAACAGCACATCACTAAACGAGCTATAAGCCACACATATTAACCTTATCGTCCAGAGATTTCCTCGCTAACTTTAAAACGACGTAAGACGGCGGGATGACTTGAACGCATCTCTTAACAACTGACCAGGAAACGCTTCTACTCAGGAGTGAGAGTCTAAGGAAGAGGCGTTTGCCCAGCAATGAGACACTAAAAAGGCTACACAAAAATCTTTTAAACGACGCACAATATTCCCTGCTCAGTAAAATGGGAATATCCCCGCGGTACATCACTAGACGAGCTATAAGCCGTGTAAATGAACCACAGCGAGCAGAAATTTCCTCGTTAACTTTTAAATGACGCGAGTACGGCAACTGACAGATCAGCCGTTTTTAAAACTGGGCTACTCGTATTGGGAATGAATAGTAGGAGAGCTAGCTCCGGAAAATGGTAAACAATTTACAGAGCAACGAAACCTAGCATTCAGTTACAATACTATCCTTATTACTAGATCCGGGGATCTAGTGTTATTTACAGCCCCTGCTTGGGGTTTTTAGGGTTCCGTAGCCAGAATGGCAAAAACGGAACCCTTATAGTTTTGGTCATATCCGTCTGTACGTCCGTCCGTATGTCACAGCCATTTCACTCGGAAACTATAGGACGTATCTTAATAAACTTTTTGCATAAGGTGTAGTTTGTATGCAGCTATTTAGTTATGTAGTGAAATTGCAGAAAGAAAATATTTTCAGGGGGGGCGCTCCATACATACATGTATGGAGCGCCCCCTCCACTAAATTAAAAAAAAAAATTAACCATATATCAACATGTTGCACATCAATTGATGGGTCTTTAAAAATAACATTGAGGTTTTATTGAACATTTTGTGATTAATTGAATATTTTCCGAAATAATCACTTCGAAAGTCGGAAAAATAGCGTCCCCCCCAACTTTTGAACCGTAAGTCCAAAAAATATGAAAAATTTGAGAAGATGCGCGTTATTATATACTTTCTACGAAAATTATTTAGAACATTATCGGTTAAGCCATTTTTGAGTTATTTCCAAAAAACTTCTTCCAGGCATCTGATCCTTTGGCATTGGTCTGGTTCTTATTCCATTGAAGCTACGGAACTCTCCATTATGCGTGGTCCGACACGCACTTGGTCGGTTTTTAAATTTAAACTTTAGTGAGGTGAGACCTACTATATTGAGTGAGATATAAAATACAACGGTTACACTCACATCTATTTATTCTCTTAGTTTAACTGCTTGGAATTTTTGCTGCCTCTAGTGTTCTTTAATACAAGGTCCTGCCTACCATCAATGAGAAAACTTAGGCACTTTTTACTTACTCCGACGTCCACCAGTGAATAGCTGCCAGATGTCTGGAACTAGTAATAAAGATAGTAGAGCAAACTAACCGGTTTCGTTGCTCTCACAATCGTATACCATTTTACAGGCTAGCTCTTAGTCTAGAAGACAAAGGCTTACACGTACTCTTTTATTTTTCGTAAAAACTGAGCTAAAGAGGATTCACTGTGTTGATGAAGGGGGACCTTCTTATTCCTTTAGCCGTCAACACAGTGAATCCTAGCCTTATATAAAAGAGCATCGCGCATGTGACACCTCTGGAGTTGCAGGCGTTGTAAAAAAACAGAAAAACACAAAATGTGGTTAGTCAAGATTTTGTATTTATCGACAATATCGAAATGCATAAAAATTGCTTAGTCCAAACATAGCCGCCAATTTGGGAGCATATGACGTGCATTTTGAATGACGGATTGACTGCAATCTGTCTTTGCAAGATGGAACTGTTTCTATTAAGAGATGTAGCACAGTATTGAGGAAGAAATGTTGAAATGAAATAAATTAAGTGAAATGAAATTAAAATTTATTAATAACATTCGTCATAGTTGGACTTGTTGGATGCGACGACCACCAGAACAGGCAGTTGTTAGAAAAGACATGCAGAATGGAAATATAAGACCTGAGACGACCCAGGACCGACCGGCCTGGCGACGCATGATTAGAAGGACCGACCCCAAGCAAATGTGAAGGAGCCAGGCAAAAGAAGATTCGTTCGTCATAGTTGAATTTGGCCATATCAATATAGAATATTACAATTGTAGGTAAGTATACAGGGTGACTGGTAATTCGTCGTATTCCTTCAAGGAGGTTATTCTACAGCTTATTTAGAGTGATTTAAGTCCAGTCAAGCAGGGGTCAAAACTCATTGGTTTTCAAGTTATTCAAGATTTTAGATTTTTTTAATAAATACCCGCTTTTTGACCTAAAACTAGTATTTTTTTTAAACTACGTATTTATCAAATAAAAAAAAAGATTTTCCGAATAGCCAATGAATCACTGATTACGTAAAATAATAAAAAAAGTACAAAACATATCAAAATTTTGCAAATAAAAGCATCTGAAGTCAGAAGTTTTTGTATTTTTTTTTCAAATCTTGTTACATTTTAAGGCATAACTAAAAAAAAGTAATAACACTTCGCGTACAAATTACAGAATTTATTTCCTCAGTTCATAAGCTTTCTAAAAAGGTACAATTTATGACATTTTATGCTCATTTTTTACAATAATAATATTTTTTTTTAATAATAATAATAATACCAGAGCAGGTACAGGACTTAGCGTACTTGACTTTACTTGTTTGTGTCGTTTTAAACTCGCCGAAGGCATACTTTGTCTCCAGTTTCTTATCTTCTGAGACTTTAAGTTGCCCGGGGTGATACTTTGGTAAGTAATTAAGTAGGGGAATAAGAAAAATAGGAAAAATACAGTTTCATTATTAAATAAAATTTAATCTTAAAAAGGAAAAATTATAAATCTTGCTCGAACTGTTTGCCCTGCCTGCGTATGCAAGAACGAAGCCTTCTTCGTACTTCAGTGATTGTCACTCGCCTCGAAAGCCCGTCTTTCATCGTCTGTGCAGCTGCTAGGATTTTTTGCCGTAGGTCTTCTACGTCACGTAGCGGTCTGTCGTAGACCAACGCCTTCATGTGACCCCAGATGTAGAAATCACACGGAATTAAATCTGGGCTCCTGGCTGGCCAAGGGGTTGGGCCACCTCGACCAATCCATCTTCTTGGGTAGTTTTCATCCATCCACTGCCGCACACCCCGGTAAAAGTGAGCAGGGCAGCCATCGTGCTGATAAATCATGTTAATTCTTGTCGCAAGCGGCACATCTTCCAGTAGCGTCGGTAGCTCATCCCTCAAAAAAGTTTCATACGCGATGCCGGTTAATCGAGCTGGCAGAAAAAAAGGTCCGATTAAATTATCGTGCACGATTCCCATCCACACGTTCAAAGAAAATCTTTGTTGGTGAGCTCCTTCGTTTGATTTCTTTGGGTTTTGACCTTTGGGAGCCCAAAAGTGCAGATTGTGGTAATTTGTTATCCCGTCACGGTCGAAATTAGATTCGTTCGTCCACAAAATTCTCTTTAGGTATATGGGATCTTCGATATCAGCATTAATTAAAAATCTGCAGAAATCCAACCTTCTTGCTGGGTCTCCCTCTTCAATAGCGTGTACTGGAGTGTAATGATACGGATACTGTCGAGCTGAGTGCAGGGTAAACCACACCTTCCACTGAGACACACCGAGCCGGTTAGCCATAATTCTCGTCGAAGTAGTACCGTCTGCCCGGAAAAAGTGCAAGATTTCTTCTTCTTCAGCAGGATCGTATTGTTGAGGTCTTCCAGCATCAGCTTGACGGCGTTTAACTGATCCTGTTTCCCGAATAAGACGGTACGATGAACCAAACAAGCTTACGTGAGGTAAACGGCGGTTAGGGTAACGAAGTTGGTACTCCCTTCTAGCTGCAGCGGCGTCACCATCACAGAGTCCGTAACAATAAATGATATCTGCGTATTCTTCAAATTCGTAAGTAGCCATTTGAGAAAAAACTTAGTTATCAATATCGTCCTAATTGGAAAGAAAGTTGAAAGTAACTAACTGATTAATTACTACATGACCTATTTAAACCTGGTTAGTCTCACCCCCACCCCATGAGAAGCATCGCCACCCAATAAAATTAAGATAAGATAAGGAACAGAAGGCGAAAAACCCGCCGTAAGAATTAAAGTGACACAAACAAACTAATTAAAGTAATTTAACTTCATTAGCTCATTAGCTAATGACCCTTAATCAGTTCGTTTGTTTCACCAAAGGCAATCTGCAGTGCCTACTACCTCAAGGAATAAGATAAGATAAGAAACTGGAGACAAAGTATGCCTTCGGCGAGTTTAAAACGACATAAACAAGTAAAGTCAAGTACGCTAAGTCCTGTACCGTCTGGTATTATTATTATTAATTGCAAAAAATGAGCATAAAATGTCATAAATTGTACCTTTTTAGAAAGCTTATGAACTGAGGAAATAAATTCTGTAATTTGTACGTGAAGTGTTATTACTTTTTTTTAGTTATGCCTTAAAATGTAACAAGATTTGAAAAAAAAAATAAAAAACTTCTGACTTCAGATGCTTTTAATTGCAAAATTTTGATATGTTTTGTACTTTTTTTATTATTTTACGTAATCAGTGATTCATTGGCTATTCGGAAAATCTTTTTTTTTATTTGAAAAATACGTAGTTTAAAAAAAAAATACTAGTTTTAGGTCAAAAAGCGGGTATTTATTAAAAAAATCTAAAATCTTGAATAACTTGAAAACCAATGAGTTTTGACCCCTGCTTGACTGGACTTAAATCACTCCAAATAAGCTGTAGAATAACCTCCTTGAAGGAATTCGACGAATTACCCATCACCCTGTATAATATGTACTTGTTTATTTAATTACTAGCTGTACCCGCGGCTTCGCCCGCGTGTGTGGGAGGTTTTGTCATTTTCATTTACTATCCAGGCCATTAGTGTAGAATTTACGCGTTCTACATATTAATCTATCTAAATTTATTTTACGCGTTCTACATATAAATCTATCTAAATTTATTAGTTCATCCATGATAAAGATAACTGACTAAAAGGCGTGCGACGAGACCTGCAAATGCTAATGGCCGAGTTCCTGCAGGAGAACATGCTTCGAACAGAGGGTCAAACGCTAAAGGTATGAGCGCGAGGTAGCGTGTGAGCGCAACGTCCCAGCGAAAACTGCTTTTGCAGCAGTAGGCCAAAATCTAATAAGACCAAAGGCAGCCAGAATTGTTTCAGCAGGAGTATGAAAGGGTCCCTACAAAACTCAATGGTCAAGTTTTGACATTGGAAATGTCCTTTCGTTCGTTCCAGTATAGGCCCCGATTTCACGAAAAAGTGCGATCCCCTTATACCTCGGAAAGTTGTAAAGATATGATATTCAAAAATAGCTCAAAAGACTCATATTTACGAGGGCTGTAAGGTGCAAAAAGAATTTTTCGAGAAAATCAAAAAAGAAAAAAGTTATGGCCGGAATAGTGAAAAAAATCATCAATTTTGACCAAATTTTAGACTTTGGCGTTCGATATTTTGGAAACGAAGAATGATATCAAAAATTTGAGAAGAACTCCTCTGGACAATTTAGTCAGCTACAATTTAAGCCTAAAAAAAGACGATAGGGTTAAGGGTCTGCCCTGTAGCCTAACCTTTTTGAAAAAAGTCAGAACGACATTTTTCACATTTTTTTTTTAACTGACTAAGATTTCAAAAGAGGAGGTTCTCAATTCGGCGTGTATGTTTTTTTTATTTTAAGTATATATTGGTCCCGTTTTTGTCAATCTGATGAGGATCCATGAGGAATCGAGGGAACTCCTCAAATGTTAATGGCATACATGTAGTGATTTTTATCAACAAATCAATCATTTTCATTCAAAACAGTGACATTTGATTAAGCGAAACTACTGATGATGATCATAAGGGAACTCTTCAACGACGCATAGTTCACTTTTGGCGATTCCTCCTCTTATCGAACACACATCGGTGTTTGTTAAGCAAGTAAGATTGTCAGGACAAATTTTCGTCAAGCTCAAGTTCTGATGATGGGATCCATGAGGAATCGAGGGAACTCCTCAAATCTTAAAGGCAATTACATATTGATTTTTGTATTTTTATCAACAAATCAAGCATTTTCATTCAAAAGAGTGACATTTGATGAAGTGGAACTGCTGATGATGATAAGAGCGGAACTCTTCAATGACGCATAGTTCACGTTTAGCGATTTGTCATCTTCGCTGTGTTTGTTAAGCAAGTTAGATTCTCAGGACAAATTTTCGTCAAGCTCAAGTTCTGATGATGGGATCCAGGAGGAATCGAGGAAACTTCTCAAATCTTAAATGCATACATAAAGTGATTTTTGTATTTAAATCAACAAATCAAGTATTTTCATTGAAAACAGTGACATATTGATGAAGTGGAACTGCGGCTGATGCCATAAACATGTGAAATGTAAAATGAGAAAGGATTCTTCAACGACGCATAGTTCACGTTTGATGATTTGTCCTCGTCGCTTCGTGTTTGTTAAGCAAGTTATTTCATTGTATAGAGTGCACCATCTACAATAATCCTTCACCGACTTCCCCCATTGAAAAAGTCGGTTTTTTTTTCTTAAAAATTATTTAGCTATGTGACTACCATTTCTCGAGTTAACTACGGATTTGTAATGTAATAATTTTCTTGTACTTTGAACATTATTATATCCTGCTTATTAATCTTGAAATGAAATATGTATAAGTACTTAAGCGCCACGGCGACAATTATTCAAACTTCGATATACGTGTGGAAATTTTTCAATTTGTTTGTTCACAGCAGAGTTGGGCACACTTGATTAAAATCAGTGATTGATTACTAATCATCGCTGATTGAATAATCACTAATTAAATCATAACACAAAACAATCAAGTAATTTCGCCATGAGTAAATCATTAACGACGGGTGCTGATTGAAACTAAATTAACGCTAATCAACTAACTTCTTCAATGTGATTGACGAATGTATGATTAGTGTGTTCTTAAGCTGATTTATATTATTACTAGGATAAGGCGTTTGTTCTGAATTTCACATATTGAACCAGATACATATGTAGAAATTTTCATTATCCTAAATGAAAATGAGAATGAGAATGAGAATGAAAATCAAAAGCGCATGTGGAAACCGCAGCTGTGTGATAGCTGCCTTAACTGTAGCCGAAAACCGCAATAAAACCGAACAGGCCGTTTCAAAGTTAAATGGGAGCATTGATTTGTACACTGATACCAAAACCTAACAAAAAAAAAACGATATTTTGGTAAAGGTAACATTCGCCACTGGCATTTACGTTTTTATTGCTCAATATTGAATCTGCACTATACAACTTAAGACGTAAGCGCCAACCGCCAAATGATACCTTTAGAAATATTGTCACAAATAGCCAACCTAAATATATATTATACTCACCTAGGTACCGCCTCTGTTTCGTCAGGGAAAAAAGTGAAGGAGCTAGTAGCTACGCAAAATCTAATCATCTAATCAACTAAATTGTTAGTTTAACTAAGCATTCTGTCTTACTAATGTAATCACTTCAGCTAATCATGAGTGAAACTAAAAATCGACATGATTTACTCATGTCGGTGGTCAATCAGATTAGAAAGCTCATGGTTGAATTCGTAATCATGTTCATATGATTATGAGTATCGTTCTCATTTTTAACTTTGAAACTAAAGTCACGTCAAATCACGTTAATTTTAGCCCAACTCTGGTTCACAGGCGTTATGTCGAGGATACTTATGTTAATCTAAGAATAAAATAATTATCAGTCAACGTCGTAGTTTTATTTTACATTATAACCTTTTTCTTATCCCGACTTTTTCGTTGCTCGGCGACAATATTTTTTCGAATTCCGTAGATTAATTTCCGATGTGCTCGATAGTCGTGTGAGGCACGAAATCTGTGAATTTTTTGGTGAACCCGAACGCTGAAGCCGTGACGCGGTGAGCGGCAATATCGCGAAAGCCAAGGGGCGAGTACGCCGCAGGACCCAGACTCGGAGGATCGCAGCGAGAATTGCTTCAGCAGAAGCAGCATGTCAGGGACCAGACTTAACTCAAGCGAAGTGTCTTAGCGAACTCGAGGACTGCGGACACGAGGGTGACCGGAAATGTATGTGAAAGTCAAAGGACGAGTACCGCATAAGGTCCAAGCTCGGAACATCGCAGCGAGAACTTCTTCAACATCATCATGACAGGGACCGGATATAACTTAAAGGCGAACAGTCTTAGCGAACCCGAGGGCCCCCGGCTCGAGGGTGAGCGGCAACGTCTGAGAAAGCCATAGGCCGAGTATCTACCGTATAGGGCCCAGGTCAGCATAAGTACCATGACAGGGGACCGGACATATCTCAATGGTGAAGTGTCTTAAGGACCGAGGATGAAAGGCAATATCTGCGAATGCCATAAGCCGAGTACCACGTAGGCCCACGCCCGGAGCCTCGCAGTGAAAATTTCTCCAGCAGAAGCAAGATGATATAATCCGGACAAACCACAATGGCGAAGAATCTTAGCTAATCTGAGGGCCGGAGACCCGAAGGTGAGCGGCAATGTCTGCGAAAGCCATAGGCCGAGTACCGCTTAGGCCCAGGCCCGGAGCGTCGCAGTGAGAATTGCTTCAGCAGCAACAGCAGCAGCATGACAGGGACCGCATATATCTCAATGGTGAAGTGTCATAAGGCCCGAGGGTGAGCGACAATGTCTGAGAAAGCCATAGGCCGAGTACTGAGTAGGCCCAAGCCCGGAGCGTCGTAGTGAGAATTTATTCAGCAGCAAGCAGCATGACAGAATCCGGACAAAACTCAATGGCGAAGAATCTTAGCAAATCTGAGGGCCGGAGGCCCAATAGTGAGCGGCAATGTCTGCGAAAGCCATAGGCCGAGTACCGCGTAGGCCCAGGCCCGGAGCGTCGCAGCGAGAATTTCTTCAGCAGCAGCGTGACAGCTGGCAGCTAGTAGTTGCTAGTTTCATGACTACCCTTTTTATTGCAATCAGCTGTTAAAGCGAAATAAAACATGTTGCTCTCACAAACGGTACAATTTTTGCTGTCGGGTAAATCGAAATGGATAAATCTTAACCACCTGTTTTATTGGTTTTTACGTAATATTGTAAGTAGGTTTCATGTATTGATAAATAGATTATTTTTACGGCGAGAATAAAGTATCTCCAGGTATTAATGGATCACAATATATGTCCGAATACTTACAATTTCCAAAACGATGTAACAAGTTTTAAAAATATTTAATCCGCAATTCTTAAATTAGGAAAGCTTTTAAAAATCCATGGTTTAAACCTCGGAGGAACGCAACAGACGGAATCGCTTAATTTAATCTAAAGACGTCCTTCAATAATCTTTGTATACAGTATACAGGGTACCTATACAGCGCCATCTGTGACCACTTTTGAGAACTATTTTTTTTATGAAAATTATGTTTTTAATAAGCAGAATAAAAACTACCCTATATGTTGCCCCGGGGTATAAACCGTTACTATACAAAATTTCGTAAAATTCTGGGCAGTAGTTTTTACGTAGTGCGCAGACAAATTCACAGACAGACAGACAAGAATAGGCATGGTGAATTTTTTTATGTATGGAATCAATCGATTCGTTTTGTTGTGAGGATCAAATGTCTATATGGGGCCAATTGCGTTAAGGCAACACAAAAGTCAGAAATGAGACTTAAAGTCCGAGATTTGCATTTGTTTCTCAAAACGCTCCTAACAAAATGACGTGCAAAAGTGACGTCACGATCACATAGTCGCCCTGTTTAAGGTATGGAAAAAATATGAAATTGCTATTTTTACAGTGAAATGTTGCGTTTATGTATATAATTGCTATACAATTTATTTATTTATTTTACAGTAAAACGTTAAAAACAGAATGGTATCATTGTTTTTTTTAATTTCGCACTTTAAAAAAGCGTAAAATTTTGAAATTTTGCAGCTTGATATTTTTGAGCCATTTCAATAGAATTTATAAATTTTCACTTTAGTTGGATATATTGATCATTTTGCATCCTATCAACTAAATTTTATTGCATAATTCAACATGTGTCACCATGCCTGTTCCAAAAATCACTGAAATGTATCAACAGTTCTAAGACCCCCCCGAATAAGTTTTTCTAAAATATCTTCAATGTACATTTATTTTCTCCTTACGCGTTTATTATATGTATAGATTAATAGGTATTATTATTTGTAGCATTGTTGGGAAAATATTCGTCTAGGTCATAAAATTGTGAAATAAAACAATTAAAAACGGATTTTATCGCGTGTATTGAGCTTAAATTACACGACCCGTTGACCACGAACGCTGTAAAGTGTTCGGAACGTCGGGATGTAATTTAAGCTCAATACACGCGATAAAATCCGTTTTTAATTGTTTTATTTCATGAATAACTATCGCGGCAACCGAAGACAATATTACATAAAATTGTGATTTTAAACTTATTACACAAAGAAAAAGTGACCTAGGCCTCCGGTGCCCAGGGTTGCAATCGAACCAGCGGCGTCTTCTGCATTCGCGGCAGACGCCTTAACCACTTGGCTTGAAATTGTGATTTTAATAACCATTCCTTGGTAATCTTTGGTAAGTTTGGTAGTTTGGTTTGTAGGAAATATATGCTCGGGCCGAGTACATGAACTGATCGTTTGCCTTTGATAAGCTATGGAACACAGATGCAAGACAGCCTGCGTTCTTGTTACTACGCAAGTGGTGATTTGGGTTTGCCTGTTTCACTGTAAATCTATTGAGATTAGTGTGGGTAAAGACCGCTACTCGTTGGATAAATATATATGGCAGAGAAATGCTGGTGAGCATCGACGTCATCAGGTATGCACGCTATTGCGCGGACGACTCTTTGTAACGCGAACATGCGATGCCATTCCGCAGCTCTGCCCCAGACCTCGATTCCGTATGAGATAGGCGCTTGCACAGTGGCGAAGTAGCAGGTCATGACAACATCTGTGGTTGCAGTGCTGGCGAGGCGCTTCAATGCATAGCACGCGCTGCCCAGTCTCGCACACAGCTTCGCAATGTGCAATGACCGATCCCATCAAAAACATGAATGTGAAATGAGAGCCAAGTTCTTCGCTTGCAAAAGAATTGATATCTCTATGGGCGTCAAGTCCTGTGTGGAAAATCCTAAAATTCCAGCATGCAACATCCATACTAATATTATAAATGGGAAAGTGTATGTGTGTGTTTGTTTGTCCGTCTTTCACGGCAAAACGGGGCGACGAATTGACGTGATTTTTTAAGTGGAGATAGTTGAAGGGATGGAGAGTGACATAGGCTTTTTGTCTCTTTCTAACACCCCACTTCCCTAAAATGGGGGGTGGAAATTTGTATGGAGCATTACGGGGGGCAATCAGGAAAGGGGAACCGTGTTATCCCGAATTTAACGCGAGCGAAGCCGCGGGCAAAAGCTAGTCCGAAATAAATTTACAACGCAATTAGGTGTAAATGGGGATACATTTCTTTGTAGTCTTCTATTATTTTTACGTTAACTGTTTATCCAAAACCGCGAGCTTCACTTTGAGGACCACTAAAATAACATTATCATAGGTCCTTTATTTCTTCAGGAGCGAATCACCTGTCTTAAGTACGTTAGAGCTTGCCTACTGTTTATTTCCGGACTGTGATAACACTTCACTAATCGACCGTAACAGGAAAGGGACGCCCTAAATATCGCTTTTCGCCCTAGAGGGCTATTCTCTGTTAGAAGATAAGCTAAATGCCCGAGTTGTTGACCGTATGCTAAATGATTCCGTATTATTTATGGGGTTGAACCTACATTACTTAAGTATTCGGCGGTGAGATGTAGAATAGATAGCGGTATAGAAATTATGTTTAGCAGATTGTATATTAACGGTCTTTTACATACAGACTTGGCGTAGTTTGTTAGAAAAACTGGGATACCCACTCTACTCTAGCAATTAAGTTAATAAAACTTTTAGGTACTCGTTCGATTGCAATATTTTTGAATAATTTTTGTATGTCTTTCACGACTAAGCAACAATGGTGTTCCGGACCTGTGGGTAGCGTATTTTTTATTACTATTAACCTCTAGAAACATACGTACTCATTAAATTTATATAAAACATATTTATGGTTAGTTTCTAAACAATAACTCAATCTTACACTCTAAAATTTTTACTTAAAAAATAGGTTTCAAATAAACGAAATAAAAACTAACTTAAAAGAAACAAAAAAAGTTCCCGAGATCTGTTCCCTGCGGAAAAGTGCCCATAATGCTGGCCACATTCCCCCGCTGAATGGCAATGCCGATTCTTTGGCCAATGAATGAGCCAGCCTAGGGTCCCTAGGGCTATAATTAATATCAATTAACGGATTATACTTGGTTTAACTGTCTTGTTTTGGGACCTTACTCAAGTTTATATACTTTTTTTAACGAGTTATTTATATATTTCGATGGCAACAGCGCTATCGGTGAATTACTTTACGCGTTAATTATTTGAGAAACATGTAAATGCTGGACTACTATACCTATATAGGTTAAAAACGCAAGGCAGCTCAATACTTTTGGCAAAGGCTGTCTTGCAAAGCATATCTAACGCTTTGTATACGCCCTTTTGAATAGATTTCGGATGAAAACCAGTACGTGATATGTTTAAATATCTGCCGAGCTTTAGAAAAACTTCAGCTGTCGATGCTAATTACGTAACAGCCTAACAGCCGCTGAAAACTTATTTAATTCCTGATCTTATTCCCACGCAATAAGTTCAAAAGCTAAGCCCATTTCCAATCCTACTTAAGGCTCACTTCTAAAAGGCAACACACCAGACGTAGCCCCGCACTACTGACAGCTCCGGAACGTGTTTTTCCCTGCACTAGAGAATGTGACTTCCGAACTGTCATTCGACATGGCGCGCCGACCGCGCCCGCAGATTCTAATGTTTAATATTGTGTTTTCCACTGATTCCCATAACTAAATCATATATTATAACGGTGCTTGGTGTTTTTACTCTAATAACTTCAGAAGTCGGATTCTAGCCCGCTTCCATACAATTTTGCAAACGATTCCATGGTTCAATTGCTTTACCTTATTTCAATGTTGTAAACTTATTAAACCGGTTAACCTGATTCTTATGAGTAAATGCATCAACACCAGAAATAAATAATACTAATAAATACACATATGGAATCATAAAATAAGTAAGTAACTTCGTATAAACGAAGTGGGGTCTCGGTAAGTAATGTCCTCGTCATTAACGGAATCGGCAGTTACAATCGTCGTGAAACATCAAGATGACAACTAGTCTACGATTCACACCTTTGGTAATCGTGAAGGCGCCATAACCATAAGAAGAAGTGTGATTTAACAAAGCTCAGCATAACATAATGCTGTATATTTGGCGGTGAATTTTGAGTAGGCACAAGTAGTGCTTCGCTATGCGTGTTTTGTTTTCAGAAAGCTATCAGTATCATTATAAAGTGATGTTCCTACTTGAGATAATAGTGACACCATGCAACAAGCATTTTATTAAGTTTGTGTCACAACGGAGACCATCAGGGACCAGGTACTGTCAAGTACCATAATGGATTACTGGACACTGGGATTGTCCAATTACATATCATGGATAAGTATAAGTAGTTCAGGTAACTAACTAATAATGATGGTAAGTTCTCCACTTTTATCAAGTAAAACATACATGTAATTTACAAATTGGGTAACATTTACAATTGCACTCTAGACTTTAAATGATACCCCACATTGAATGATTGTACATCATGGCTGTTATCAGATAGCTTGCCAAGTAACATTCATGTAAATATTTTTAAATGTGAGTTTCATCAAAGTATGTTTGAGAGACAGCGGTTATCAGTGTAGAGTCTGACAAGGAAATCATTTGTATTCAAAATATGTGTGCATATGTCCTTACCATTCCTCATGTGTGTATTGCAACTAATTGTATGTTTTGTTGTGTTGTTTGTTCTGTGTAAATTTCAGAAATGCCATAGGAATGCACTCTGACCTTATAATCTGACTTTTGAACATGCATGGATTTGGCCCATTGTCGACATGTTCATACTAATGGTTGGCCATGCCCGAGGATAAAAACAACTGGATATATGTAAAACAACATGTGGTTAGTTCTCATAGATCACAGGTATGTAATAATCCATTACACTAACAAAGGTGTTGTTACGAATAACACAATACCCTACTCTACTCATAGTGTTGTGTTCTTTTGCTGGAAAAGAGCTCAAAGAGGACCCAGTGTGTTGAGGACGAGGACCCTCTTGTTCCTTTAGCTGTCAACACAGTGAATCCTCCTTTTTGTAAAGGGTCGGTAATGTACACACCACTGGAGTTGCAGGCGTCCATAGGCTATGGTAGCTGCTTACCATCAGGCGGGCTGTATACTTGTTTGCCACCTTCGTGGTATAAATAAAATAAAATAAAACATTATTTACCACTATCATATGGAAGGTGAGGTATTCATTTAAAATTTTCTAAATTATAATTTACCCACATGTTTTATACTGATCTTATGTTAGTAGGGGTATGTTACACTAACTGTATGATATTCATGTGTACTTTTTGAATGACAAAGACATCTGTATTGGAAATAATACACAGTAGAAGATTTTAGACTTATATTTATAATAAAAATTAATTATTTGCAACCGGTACAACACGCCATAGTACGAAATTGTCCAAGGAGGACGAAGGGAACAAAATGTTGCCAGTCTACAAACTGACCATAGACAAATTTAAACAAATTATGTTTTTGTTCTGAAACATAGTTGGGGCGGCCAACATAATATGCCCACAAAAAACTAAAAAACACACATTGCATTACTTATGCTTATAAAACCTTAACTAATTATCATTAATAGGCAAAGGACATAATTTTTTGTAAGAGCGGAGGAATATTTTGCCAGAGCCAGCCATCTTTATCTCTGCAACCCTTACTCTACCATCAGGTCCTGGTATGACCTTTACTATTCTAGCCATAGGCCATTCTAGAGGAGCAGTATTATCTGCTCTAACAATCACTAAATCGCCTTCTTTTAAATTAGGCTGAACATGCTGCCATTTAGGGCGATTTTGAAATTGGGTAAGGTAGTCTTTTGACCATAACTTCCAAAAGTCTTGCTTTAATCTTTCAACAACTTCCCAAAATTTCAATCTATTAACATTTACATTAGTCTGGTCGAGTTCTGGAAGGCTGGTCAATGGAGCACCAATCAAAAAGTGTCCAGGTGTTAAATACCTGTAATCAGAGGTCTCAGCGCTTGTTGGCAACAAAGGCCTGGAGTTTAAAACTGCTTCAATTTGAGTAATTACTGTATACAATTCTTCAAAGGTAAGTACCAAACTTCCAATTACCCTCTTCAAATTATACTTAAGGCTTTTAACACTTGCCTCCCAAAGGCCTCCAAACTCCGGAGAGTAGCTCGGAATGAATTTAAATTTTATATAGTTACTGCAGCAAAAACTATCAACTTTCTGTCGGTGAGCCTCTGAATTAGTTAAATCATATAATTCTTTTAATTTATTTGAAGCTCCTTGGAAGGTCTTGGCATTGTCAGAAAATATTTGTTTAGGAACTCCTCGTCTAGCTATAAACCTTTTGATGCATGCCAAGAAAGCTTCTGTAGTTAAGTCACTTACTAATTCTGCATGTACTGCTTTAGTAACAAAACAGACAAAGATTGCTATATAAGATTTGGTTATTAATGGTTTTCTGATTCTGCCTACTTTCAGGTTAAATGGCCCACAGAAGTCTACACCTGTTACTTCAAAAGGACGTGCAGCTGTTACTCTTTGAGCAGGTAAGGAACCCATTAATTGCTTTGCAGCTGCAGCTTTTAGTTGGAAACACTTAACACATTTTAATAGGACATTCTTAACTTCCCTGATACCATTTATTATAGAATACTTTTGACTTAGTGAACTTAGCACTAATTTGGCACCAGCATGCAACAGTCTTAAGTGTTCCCTATGTATAAGTAGCCGAGTAATATGACAAGCTTTTGGCATTATAATGGGATGCATTTTATCATATGAAATATTTTTTGCATTTTGTAACCTACCACCTGTCCTGAGAATTAAATTCTGATCCAGAAAGGGGTGTAACCCACTTAAGCCAGTCTTAATAGGAATGTCTTTTAATAAACAGTCTATTTCTTTTGAAAAGAAGTGTCTTTGAGTTTATCTTATTATGACAATCATAGAGTCATTTAAGTCTTGTGGTTTCAGGGTGCCAGTAATCTTGTTATCAGATTTTTTACAATTATTGCAAAAGCGGAGCATATAGGCTACCACCCGTTGAAGTTTATTAATGTCAGAGTATTTATTAAGCAAATCCAGGCAGTTATTTTCTTCATTATCATCTGTGGTTTGAACTAACACAGTCTTTACTGGAAAATCATATTTAATAGGATACACTTTGGTATCAAACTCTGGATTTAGTAAGTAAGATGGCCCATGAAACCACAACGCCTGAGATGTTAGCTTCTCCGGAGACAGTCCCCGTGACAAAAAGTCCGCCGGGTTCTCTGAAGTTTTGACATAACCCCACTTAGAGGACCCAGTTAAGGTATGTATCTGTTTTATCCTGTTATATATGTATGCATTACATTTAGGTGGATTATTTATCCACGCTAGCACTATTTGAGAATCGCAATATAGAATTGTATTATGCTCAAATCGAGAAGTCAATGTTTTGCTAACCTTATTTACCAGTTTAGCTAAGAGTAAGGCAGCATTTGCCTCAAGCTGAGGAATAGTGAGGGTTTTACCTAATGGTGCTACTCTAGATTTGGAGCAAAGAAGATCTACGTTGACTTTATTATTTTTATTGGTAGTTCTCAGGTATAAGCAGCATCCATAGGCTTTAAAGGAGGCATCTGAGTATCCGATCAATTCAACTTTTGCAACGTTTTTTACATTTAAACATCTTTTAATTTCTATTTTATCCATGTCATTTAATTTTTTCAGATACTTTTTCCAGGTGTCAAGCTGCTGATCAGGTAATGTAGAGTCCCAAGAAATCTTTGAAGCCCATAGTTCCTGCATGAAAATTTTGGCTGTTACAATAATTGGGTTGGTTGGTGGCTGTTAAAAATTCTCCCTATGAAGCTTAAAATAGCCCTTTTAGTTTTTAATTCACTTTCCTCCCCTTGGGGGCTTTCAAATGTGAATGAATCAGTGTCTATATCATATTTGACTCCTAAGGTCTTTACTACATTATCTTTGTTCAACTGGTTCAAAATATTTTTGTTCCGCAGGTATATCTGAAAGCACCTCGTTTACATTTGAGCACCATTTGTGCAACTTAAAGCCACCTAATTCTAATAGACTTATAAGCTCTTTTTTCAGGTTTTTAAGTGAGTCAACATGATCAGCACCTCCAATCACATCATCCACGTACGTATTTTGCCGTAAAGTTTTTGCAGCTAAGGGATATTCATTTTCGTACCTAGATGCCAACTCTATTAAGCAGCGGGTGCTTAAAAATGTAGAGGATTTCAACCCGTAGGTAACCGTCTGCAGCTGCAAGCACTGAATGGGCTTTAATGGATTGTCACGCCAGAGTATATTTTGTAAGCTTTTTTACTCATCATTTACAAGCACATTCCGAAACATTTTTGCAATATCACATATTAATGTATATAGATAGGTGCGGAACAGAACTAATATATCAAAAAGTTCGTTTTGCACTACTGGCCCATTTAACATGACTTGATTTAATGATTTGTTATTTTTTGTGGTCATACTACCATTATAGATTACGCGTAACTTTGTACTTTTACTAGATTCGTTCAGCAGAGCATGATGCGAAAGAAAGTACACAGCACCATTATATACAGGGTGGAATTTTGTAATGCCACCTGAAGGGGAAGTACTCTTAATACTGTAGATAGAAAATTTTACTCAAAGAAAACATTCCTTTATTTTTTAAAAGAAAGAAAACTGCATTCAAAGATTTTTAAAACTTCGCTTGTCGCACCCGGTAATCGAACCGACTAAAATCTTAAAAGTTGCACCCTGTACTTTTATTGCATCGATCGTTAGGGTCAATTATAAGGATGAAATCTCTCTAACAAACTTCATAAATTAAATGAAAGGAATATGAAATGATTTGTTTGTGACAATCAAATGTGAATAACAGATGAAAATCTATTTTCAAATGTAACATTCCATATTTAAACTACGTCACACACGGAGTTATGTCGCATCTAAGAAAGGAGTCTGCATTACAAACACGTGCAAATTGCAATCGTCTTAACTAAAGAGTAATACGTCATTTTAATGGATAAATGACGTCAATGATAATTATTAATTAATAACATAAGTAAACAGATGGATCTTTGAGTAAAAGTGCTTTAACTTGATCCATTGAATTAATAATTTAAGATTTCATTGTTTTCCTTTCATTTAATTTATAAAGTTTGTAAGATAGATTTCATCCTTATAATTGACCCTAACGATCGATGCAATAAAAGTACAGGATGTAACTTTTAGAGATTTTAGTCAGTTCGATTACCGGGTGCGGCAAGCGACTTTTTAAAAATCTTTGAATGCAGTTTTCTTTCTTTAAAAAAATAAAGGAATGTTTTCTTTGAGTAAAATTTTCTATCTACAATATTAAGAGTACTTCCCCTTCAGGTGGCATTACAAAATTCCACCCTGTATATCATAGTCGCTGATATCTACAATCTTGGCATGCCCCAGTTCTAGGTACTCTTTTATAAAATCTTTATATTGTTCGAAGTAATGTGGATTGTTTTTAAACTTTTTCTCTAAACATAGAAACCTTTGCAGGGCAGCAGAGAAGGAGTCTCCGAGTTGCAGTTCACTCATAGGAGCCTTCAACGGCATGTCAACTTGAAATGTATTATTTTCTAATTTTACTGTTGCCTGAAATATTTCTTCTGCTTTTTTAAACTCTTTGCATTGCTTATTATTGTCAATACTTATCTTGGATTCTCCAGGAATTTTCTCTGAGAGCCAAAATTGTTCCATAATATTTACCAATTCATCATGTCTTTTTTCACAGGCAATAAAATTGGCCACCAAAGTGGTTTTTGACGAACGGCATGATGATTTTAAACACTCCACTTTACCTCCAACAACATACCCAAATACAGTGTTTTGAAATACTGGTCCATTTTCCAGTTGTATTTTACCATCTAGAAGCCCCTCAAAATATATGTCAGAAGATAATAGTATGGAGATTTCTGATGGCTTATCAAAATTGACATCCGACAATTTTATGTTTTCAGTAATATTTATTTTTGAAACATCCACAGGATGTTGTGGCAAGCATTCATTTATCGAATCAACTACATAGCAGCAAACATCAACATTTATATTGTGTATGCATGAATAAACTTTTAAATCAATACACTGTTTTATTTTATTATTTTGCTTTCCAATGCCAGTTAGGTCCATATTCTCAGGTTTCGTCTTTAAATTTAATTTATTAGCTAACTCTTGTGTAATAAGGGAAGCTTGGGAGCAGTTATCTATAAGCCCCTTTACAATATGCTCACGACCATTGCTATCATAAACCTTGACCTTTATAGAAGGCAACAAGACATTTACACATTTGTTTATTTTTGCATGGCAATTGACCATTGGTTCTGAACCAGTGCTTTCAGTAATATCCTCATGCAACAAGGTGTTGTGCCCTTCTTTACAAACTTTGCACTTAAATGTCAATTTACAATCATTTTAATGTTGTTTCAGGCATACCTTGCACAAGTTATTTGTCTTTACAAATGCTATCCTATCTTTTACTGGCGCCATTTGAAATTTAGCGCATAAATACAGAGGATGCTGCGTTTTTGTACAAAATGCACAAGGACTGGTATTGCTGTTTGTGACCACATTTGTGACTTTGTTATTATTATTCGATTTGAATTGAAATTTAGCTTCATTAACAGGATTTCTCTCCGGTGGACTGTCTTCTAGTGCTATAGCACGCTTTTCTAAGAAAGCTACAAATTCAGCCATAGTAGGCATTTTATCAGGGTCCACACGATCTAGATGATAAGCACGGTTAGTATAAGAATATAACTTCCTAGTCAAGACAGAAATTAACAGCATATCCCAGTCCTTGACGGGCTGCTGCAAGTTTTTGAGTGCATGCAATTGCTGTTGAATTTGGGAAATGAAAGCCCTTATATTTGCAGCAGTCCCTTTTTGCATAGAGGGCAAGTCTAAAAGCACTGCAATGTGATTATTAATGAGGCGAGGTTTGTTGTCAAATCGTTTTTTCAATAGCTCCATCGCCTCTTGATATGATTAATTAACAATGAGTAAGTTTACTATTATACCTAAGGCATCATCAGTTACATATTTTCTCAAATAAAACAATTTTTGAACATCAGACAGTGTTAGGTTTTTGTCAAACACTGCACAAAAAAGGTCCATAAAAGGCTTGAACTTTGTGAAATCTTTTCCACTAAAGTAAGGGATATCTATATTTGGTAACTTAGAGCTCGACGGTTGAGCACTCTGTGTTTGCTCACTTTGTGGAGTTTGTTTCAAAGCTTTTATGGCCTCATCCAATTGACCTACTATTTTGAAGTATTTATTTTCTATCACTGAAATGTCAAAAGACTCACTGTCACTTTCATCAACTGTTGAGATTTCTATATTCACTGATTCATAACTTTTACTTACAATGCTTTCTCTTCTAGCTAAAAGTTCACCTTGCGTGGCGGCTTTGCAGTCACTGGCAAAGGTCTCCGCTCTCGTGACTGCTCCCTTTAGTGAAGTCCGCTTAGCCTTTAGCCGCTTTAGTTCCGCCATCGCCCCTATCGCTGCTTTTTCTTCTGGAGTCATTTCAAAACAACAAACAGTCTCCAAGTTCTATAAATAGAATTATTTTATTCGACAATGTCATTCGTACGTCAGTGTCATTCTGACATCTGTCTGTAGTTTGACGCCTTCGCACTGCTACCAACATGCAGGCGGAGTAGCTTTCATTGAACGTCACCGATCTCGTCGCCGATTTTAAACACAGGCGGGAACTGCGGGAAGTCAATGAAAAAAGTATGGCTGCCGAATTCTCAGAAATTGACTTGAATTTTTTCTTTGTACGAAGTATGGATATCGCCGCACTTCTTATCACTAATCACAATTAGTAGCTTTTATCACAATTGTTCGCTGCACGAATGCTTCGCGGGCCCAAATATACGAAAATTATAGATTTTCTTGACGGGAACTTTCACGAACGGCACACGCACTTTATCACGCGAGCAGTTTATTTTCTTGAAAAATATCACTTTTTATAAGTTTACTCGAAGGACCACTTACTATGTATTGGAAATAATACACAGTAGAAGATTTTAGACTTATATTTATAATAAAAATTAATTATTTGCAACCGGTACAACACGCCATAGTACGAAATTGTCCAAGGAGGACGAAGGGAACAAAATGTTGCCAGTCTACAAACTGACCATAGACAAATATAAACAAATTATGGTTTTGTTCTGAAACAACATCTATTTATTTATACTATAGTTTTGTCATTGTCTATGTCAAATATTGAATCCAGCCCGCTTGTAAATATTTGTCATGGGCTTTGCATTAGGTTGCTGTAATTGGTAAAGCAGAATAATACTACTACATTTGTTATAGTAACCATCTACAATTATTTTCAAATCTAAAAATGCAGAATATTTTAAATATTGTATTGTGTGCATGAACATTTTGAATGAAATATTGACTTATACATATGGCTCATTGTGATGATGGCTATGTCTATAGAGATGATTATATTTTATTTGTATGGCAAACATTTCATTCACCCAAACATCATCAAGTCAACCACAGACATATTGTTACATAGGAGTTGCTAGTGGTGCCACATGACTTAGGGTCCATGTCTTATTCAGACATTAGCAATGATAGATATTAAATGTATCTCATCTTGCGTTATGTTTCAGATTTATTTTCTAGATTGTACAAGTTAAATTATTGGTGAACAAATTTGTTAAAAATACTGGCACCAATAATTTATGACCTGGTTTGCCAGGTGGAGTTCCCAAGATGCAATGTGTTATGGAGTGAGGATTTACATGACACTGACGACGCCTAGACACTGGTGAGAGTAGTAATGGGAAGAAAGAAGTCACTCTAAGGACATTAACAGTCTACATGTCATGTATGTCTGTGACAATCAAATGGAAAAGAACATTGAATATATTGATGTTCAAGGAGTCAAAAAAAAAACAGTAATGACAATATTGTGTGCAGTTTGAACTCATTTATTCTTTCAATGTGTGCTGGTCTGTTTTTCGGTTACCTAATAGTCGGCTACCAAAAATAATAATATTATATATGCCTTGTTCAAGGTTACCAGCTACAAATTGGTAATTGTATTCCTTGCTTGAGCGACTGTGATATTCCAGCATTGCCGTATTGTGCAATATTCTACACTTTCATTGAAGTACAGTGGAACCCCAATAAGTCGTACCTCGATATGGGGAAATACTTGGTAACTCGGACTTCTGTTATGTTCCACTGCATTTTAATATATAATTGCTGTTTTGTACAGGGTGCTTACTTCATGGAAGCGTACAATATGTTTTGTGTTAATTGTGTGATTTGTGTGTTAGGTCTGACTCTTATTTGATGTCATTATAATTGGTATCACAAATTAGTGAATATACACTTTGCTTAAGCGATTGTGATATTACAGCACTGTCGTGTCGTGTAATATTTACGACACCTTATGTTTTATTAAGATACAGTGAAACCTCGACAAGACGAATACCTCGATATGAGGAAATCCTCGGTAACTCGGGCTTCTGTTCTGGCTTCACTGTGCTTAAACGTTATGTTTTTCAGTACCTATGCTGCTTTGGGGCACGGAAGGGTGCAGCCAGGTTGTTCATCGTTGTAGTGTGTCGATGTGTAGGTGCTTTCTCACACTTGGTGGCATTGATATTAAGGACTAGTGCTGTCAATTTGATTACGGTAGTGTAATCTCGTCCTTGTTATAGTTCAAAATCTGTAAGAATGAACTTTTGACACATCGCAACGCCCGTAGCACGTAAACGCGCAAGACACTTTGAAATTATAAACAAAATCCCATAACGATTTTACAGCTTGTCATGTACTTAAACACAATATTGCACTCTTTATAAACATAACTTAATTAATGTTAAATATTTTCATATCTTAGTTATTAAATATTTTACGATAACAATTTAGCATGCAAACAGTTACGGTCTACGCCTCCTTTTTTTTAATTTTAGTGTTGTGACCATGTCTGCTGTTCCGATTCATATAACATTTCTGTAAGTCGATAAAATCGTCTTCGGTTGCCGCGATAGTTATTCATGAAATAAAACAATTAAAAACGGATTTTATCGCGTGTACTGAGCTTAAATTACATCCCGACGTTTCAAACACTTTACAGCGTTCGTGGTCAACGGGTCGACCCGTTATAAGACTTTCTTATCATATTGTATAATTTTAACGGCCTTCTAGCCTAGTCGGTAGTGACTGCCTACGAAGCAGGAGGTCCCGGGTTCGAATCCTGGTCAGGGCATTTATTTGTGTGTTTATCACAGATATTTGTGCCTGAGTTATGGATGTTTTCTATGTATTTAAGTATTTATCCATATTTATCTATTATATATATCGTCGTCTAGTACCCATAACACAAGCCTTATTGAGCTTACCGTGGGCCTAGGTCGATTTGTGTAAGATTGTCCTAGTAGTATATTTATTTATTAATTATGGAATTATTATAATGCCATACATAATTAGTAGATAACAATTATTAAATGATAATTTCCTAAATAATTTTATTTTCTGCTTTTTTATAGTGAAGTTTTCCTTTTTTAATTTTTTTTTGCATACTAGGAATAACTGCATACAACTCATATTCTCGGTGGAATCACTGACTTCCGAGTCACAGGCATCCGCTTAGTTCGGGAGACAGAGGCTCAGTTCCGGTGAAACTGTTTCAAACCTGTTGTGCAAATATTACTTACACTTGTATTAGGTTTAAGTTAATAAATATTATTCTTATTCTCTTATTCTTATTGTTATAATTTGAGAAGATTGGTAATACAAAATATATATAGGCATATAACAAGAAAAAATCAGTTGTAGTAAAATCGATTCGAACAATTCATAAATAATCGCTAAATTTGACAAACGATAGGTCTTAGCCCCATCACTAATGACGTCAATACTGAAGTGTCAAATGTTCATTCTTACAGATTTTGAACTATAAGTGTGTTTTAACAGAGTTGCAGATTCGGGTGAACATATTGTGATTAATTATCGTTGGGTTGCCATAGCGGTACAAGTATGTTCTTCTATTAGGGTCCTGGCTTGGGCTCAAACTTATTCGCTGAAACTGGGTTCTAGTACTGCTGGTTTGTAGCATTTGAATAAAGCTGGTTTTTTGGAAGAGCTGTTGTTTGTGTTGTGGCAGATGCGCCAGCTAGCGTTGCTGTGCCCTCGGAGATCTGAATCAACTGTTATGGAGCGTGCTCTGTCAAATTAAGTTGCGTTTCAGAGTTTTGGGGCCAGACTGTCTGCTGTGTACCACGTTGTGGATTTTGTCAAGCCCTTTAGCTGTATGCGACGTTGTTGGACTACTTCCGGTGCCAATTTCTGCAACACAGGCCTCAAAAGGTGGACTGTTGCCAAACGTTTTTATATTGCCCTTAACAGGCCAATTTCTGCAGCACAGGCCTTTAAAGGTGGACTGTTGCCAAACGTTTTTATATTGCCCTTAACAGGCCAATTTCTGCAGCACAGGCCTTAAAAGGTGGACTGTTGGCAAACGTTTTTATATTGCCCTTAACAGGCCAATTTCTGCAGCACAGGCCTTAAAAGGTGGACTGTTGCCAAACGTTTTTTTATATTGCCCTTAACAGGCCAATTTCTGCAGCACAGGCCTTAAAAGGCGGACTGTTGCCAAACGTTTTTATATTGCCCTTAACAGGCCAATTTCTGCAGCACAGGCCTTAAAAGGTGGACTGTTGCCAAACGTTTTTTATATTGCCCTTAACGGGCCAATTTCTGCAGCACAGGCCTTAAAAGGCGGACTGTTGCAAAACGTTTTTTCGAACGAGCGAAGTGAGTTCTTACAAATAACTTCGGCTACTGGGACGTCTCGGCATTTTGATGGCTTTTTGATTTTGAGAGTTTGTTCCGCGATAACTTAAGTAACGTTTTTCTGAACTTCGTGAAATTTGATGGGGTTGTAGCAGAGATACATATAATTTGAGAGTTCGTATATGAGCAGGATCGATCAAGGGGTCATGGAGCTAGAAGGCGCGAAAAAATCATCATATGGGTCTTGCTATATTGGTCATCCCGTTTGCAAGTAAATCGCGAGTTCGCAGTTCGAGGCGGACTACTAGTTATATTGCCCTTAACAGGCCAATTTCTGCAGCACAGACCTTAAAAGGCGGACTGTTGCTAAACGGTTTTATACTGTTTTCGGGCAAACCTCAAAAGGCGGAGCCCATAGCCCATTGTTTAACTCGAGTTTTACCACGCAGGCTTTAAAAAGCGATCCGTGGGCTTAATTAACCTCGTAATATTCAGAAGTTACGTTAAGTGTTATTTATAATATCCTAATGTATATCTCTTACTATTTGTTGTTTTAACCTCGAAAGGTTAGCTTGAGATCTTGTCTTACAAGAGGATATTTTATAGCCTTAAAGAGCGATGATCTCAAGGTTACTTTGAATGAGCGCTTGAAATTATGCCTTCACAGGTCGCTGGTGAAATTTCGATTTCCGATAGAGTTGGAGCGAGTGTTCGGGACGCCCAGCTATTTAATACGAATGCGTGTGTTCGACGGGCCTCGTGCCAACCATTTTATGAGAGCACTAAGCTTTTGTAATCGCCGCGCCTTCAGCCCGTGGTCACCGGGTAATGTTTGTTTTTCCTAAGAAAAAAAAATTGGTCGCACAAGGCAGTGACTGAAAGTATTCAATTATGACTCCACAACAATTATTATTATATTGCTAATATTGATGCTATCTTTCTGTGCTCTTCAAACTATAGCATTGAGACCACAGTTATTTATATGTCAATGGTCTAAAATTGAATCTAACTATTAAGCATATCTATACAAATTTATTAACCTCTGTTGTGGCTTAATGTACTACAGTCCCTAGACAGTCGTACCCTGGTAAAATTGAACAACGTAAAGATGTTTGTATTGATGAATGCTACTAATATTGATTATCTCTTAACAATACTGACTCAGCTACTTAGTCTTAATCATCCTGCTATTCACATACGTCATGATTCGAGTGTCAACCAACCAGATACATTCAGTTACAGAAACAAGTTCATGTTGCATTTGTATTGAGAAACTTAGTTGACACATGTGTGTGAAATAGAACTTGTTATGTAACAGTTAATTTCTGTTCCCATGTGCTGCACTGGAGAGCGGCTATCAGCATGCATCTGTACGCGTCACTTGTTTAGCTGTTGATAGCGAGTTCTACTCCTTGTGGGTGCGGTGCTTTGCTGCTTACAGCGGAGGAGCCAACTGTGAGTCTGTTCCATGTTATTGCCATTAAGGAAGCGCGATTCATCGTCGCTATGTTTAGCCGTGGGTCTATCATGCAGCAGTCATGGAAATGTTACATTTAGTAGTAGTAGGAAATGTTACACTTAACTGGACTTAGAGAAAATATTTAAATCTATGAAATGCTCTACAAATAATCCACAAAGATTGCAATTACCCGATTATTTCTGGTCATATTCCCATTAAATTAACAAGTAAATCTTTACTATTTGCCGCTAGATGGCACTGTATAAAATAAACGTTTTTTTCTACCCACCGCTGGGTGTCGCGCTCTTCACGTTATGTTATTGTTACTAATTTTAATTCAATAATTCTTCGAGCATTTCTCTGGGCTTTTGCCACGGCTGAATTAAGGTGATAAAATACAAACTGTTGTCTGAATCCTTATGTGTCAAAATTCTATACCTAATGGTATAAGAAGCCTTTGTTCAAGCGTGGCTATATTGGGGCTGAGTATCTTGGTCTAAGTTGTCAAGGCTTATGTTATGTAGGATTGCGCATAAATTGTGCTTATTAAATTCGCAGACTTGCGAGTAGGTGGAGGCTACTGCCAGCTGGTGGAGGTCTGGTTTGCTGCGACTGCGCAGCCAGCTGCAAGCATCAGACGACCATAGAGAAATGACCTTCGGGACGAAGGTTGGGTCAGAAGATGGCCGAGATAAAAGGCAACACACCAGACGTAGCCCCGCACTACTGACAGCTCCAGAACGTGTTTTTCCCTGCACTAGAGAATGTGACTTCCGAACTGTCATTCGACATGGCGCGCCGACCGCGCCCGCAGATTCTAATGTTTAATATTGTGTTTTCCACTGATTCCCATAACTAAATCATATATTATAATGGTGCTTGGTGTTTTTACTCTAATACTTCCAAGGGCAGAATAACCATGTAACGTAATTGACGTCATTTGAAACGAATTTTCCGAAGCCGAAGGATTCTTAAAAGTTTTATTAATTTTCTACTTATTAACATATATCCTTTTTTTTTAAGTAAAATAGTGACTTTTATTCCTCCACCATGTTAATTTATTTCACAAATTTGAGAGGACACAGTAAAAAAAATACCATTAAAAATATATTATTAAAAATGCTAAAACAAAGTTTAGGTAAGTCACTATTGCATTGATAAGCATTGGATACTTTCTAAATTCATATGAATCAAAAAAATCATAAAAAATCGTATCCTAATCGTAATCGTATGATGGGAGTGATTTGTTGTGATTTTATCCATCACGATTAGACTTATGCGTATTCGTATAAGTTCAATTTTCGGAATTATCCGCCATTTCGTATTCACCTTTTTACTCGAAAAAAGTTTTTTACAGAGCTAACTAAACCCAGAGTTGGTACAAACCTATATAATTGGTACAATTTCCTTTTTTCCACGTTCGAATATCCCATAAAAACTGGACATGAACGCCGTTTTTTACCGAGGACGTGTGAGTCGTGTGACATCGAATATGTATTTTCATATTTCATTGAATCGGGAATTCTGGCTTTTTGATGTGCGTCTTTTTACGCCATTTCGGAACGTACGGGGATTTTGTACCCTTCCTTGGGTCACCTTTTGTTTTTTGGTTAGCAAATAATTTATTTCCACGAAAGTAGCGCCCCTGAGGCATTCTGACCGGCTATAAGGAATATCACTGCCATCAGTTTGGGATTAAAAATGTTAGGAATGCTGGGAGTTTATCCGTGCGCAATGCAAGCGTCTTTTTCATTATTCTGTATTTTTTGGAATATGTTTTAAATAATATATCAATATGAATTAAACCATAACTAAGTCTATTTTTTTTGTTAGCCTGGCAGTGTGTCCCACTGCAAAGGCCTCCCCTCTTTTCCGCCATGTTGTCCTGTCCATCGCCCATTCTTAAGTAATTATGAAATTTTACATACAATAGTACAAATATAAATATCAAGTACTTACCTACTAATGAAATGATTCAGGTATATGCTTTGTGAAAAATATAATCCATTAATTTAATCCACTACCGAGATAAAACACAAAGGACAAAAAGGAATGGTACCTAGATATTGACACTTTAATGCTGAAAGCGTGTCAAAGAAAATTTTCTACGACGGATACTTTATCTCCTTAATTTACTATGATTAATGGTCCTTATGCCTCTAGGGGATTAAAAATGCTGCTGCAAAAGATGCCACGTGGTTCACCAATATCGGAGCGGCCAAGCTGGTCATAAATATCTGAACAACTCCTCTATTGTTAAGAGGATATACTTAGTGCATGTTTAGGTATTTCTGAGTACCTATGCCGCTTCGATATTTGATGGCGACTGTACAATGCTGAACCTAAAGCGCGATTCTAGTACGACTTGAAAATCATTACAGACTTTATGTTTTATACGTTAAGGCAGAAAGTCAAAAGTATAGGAACTAACGGTCAATAACTAAATGTATTCAATGTATTGTCCAGTATAGTGAAAACTAAGTGTAATGTACCTCTGAAATCAGTGATATTTCAAGGGTAGCGAGGTGAGAAACCCGATAAGTAGAAACAATTTTTGATTGAAATAAGCACCTAACGTATGTCAGCTTATTGTTCTATTTTCAAAAACGTATTAGCTCGAGTTATCGGGGTTCACCTCGCAACCCTTTCAGTGATTTTTGGACTCGTCCGTTTTTTTCTATTCGGAATCACCAAAATGCACCAAAATTCACATTCACCTCTCAAAAAAGTTATTTATACAAAAGTCGTAGTAAAGATAATGAAATAGAAATCGCTAGTATTTAAAGGCACAACAAAAAATAACCATAACCCAACTATTATATTAAAAAGTCTTAATTGCACCAAAACGCATTCAGATTTATTTGCTGTACAAGTCAGTATTTTTTAACCGACTTCAAGATTTGAAAAGAGGAGGTTCTCAATTCGGCGTGTATGTTTTTTTTTTTTTTTTTTTTTTTTTTTATGTTTGTTACTCCATAACTCCGTCATGTCTGAACCGATTTTGAAAATTCTTTTTTTGATTGTAAGTATATATATATACAGATTGGTCCCGTTTTTGTCAAAACGCAGTTCTGATGATGGGATCCATGAGGAATCGAGGGAACTCCTCAAATCTTAAGGGCTTACACATAGTGACTTTTGTATTTTTATCAACAAATCAAGCATTTTCATTCAAAAGAGTGACATTTGATGAAGTGGAACTGCTGATGATGATCAGAACGGAACTCTTCAACGACGCATAGTTCAGGTTTGGCGATTTGTCCTCTCCGCTGCGTTTTTTAAGCAAGTTATTTCATTGTATGGAATCTAAGTGCACCATCTACAATAATGCTTCACCGGCTATCCCCATGGAAGTCGGTTTTTTTTTCTTAAAAATTATTGATATGCGGAATAATATTTCCCATAAAAACGCGAGCGAAAAACTAGGGGAAACGTGTTTAATAAAAGTTGTTTCTTTAAACTCGGTTATCATTTTTCTTCGCGAACAACTCTCTGCATAGATAAAGTTTCAACATTATCCACGGGATACAAAGCATTGGAGCCAACAGAAGTGAAGATGATATCAACGTTAGAATTAGGTTTTTCACGACTGATCCAAATATTTATTTATTTATCCATTACATTACATTAATATGCTTAGAGTAAGGTACCAAATCGCCTACAATCCTAGAAACTTATTAACAAAATAATTACTAACTAACTAAATAAATAATAGTAGTTTATGTAACTGTTACGTAATAAGGGTCCTTAAAATACGAGTGTGGTTTTATGAAACGACCCGCAGGCATAATAAGATCACATGAGTGTTTTAAGGCCTAATTACGTACAGTTGCATACACTGCTTTATCTACACTCATATTATTTATCCAAAATGCCGTGATCGGAAACCATAGAATGGCCGCCATTGCACCGCCATGGCCAACTCGATTGTGCCGGCGGTCGCGCGGGCGCGTGTCGGCGGCCGCGCGGGAGCGTGCAGGTGTACATTATGTTATCAAAACTCATAACGTATCAATATATGAGCATGTAAAGTTAAAATTACGTTACTGCCACAGATAAAAATCGGTTGTGGTAATGCTAGCCATTGCCTACGGCTTTTGAACACGTTTTAGAGGACTTACAATGTGAGTGTAGATTAAAATATATAGTAACATTTAAAAAAATACACTAACTGCATTTGTATGCACTGTGGCCCGACATGGTGATGCTACACAATTGCTGTAAGACCTGTACCTCTGTTTGTAACTTTGTACTATATATCCGTGTTGAACAAATAAACTATTTTGATTTGATTTGTTTTTGGTTTTTACGGGAAGATACGTGAATCCAACCCTGCTAGCATGACTTACATTGTCGCGCGACTCTCCATACTTCAGACGCGACTCGAAGTATGAAGTCGCCCAAGTAACACATCAAAGAAGCAGTATAACGGCCGTCTTACAGCATATCTGTATGCTTTTAGCATTTTCAGTTCGTTTTATAGTAGCATTATAAACGTTTATAGTGCTGATATAGGTCTTAAATGGGCACGAATTACCCAGCTTGAGATCCTATACAGGTCATTTAATAGCATTACAGGCGCAATATGTCTGCGCTATTAGCATTATCGTTGTCATGGAAAGTGCCAATCGCATTAAAGAATCATTAGTACGCTCTATTAAGTTGCCAACTGCATTAAAGAAGCATTAATACGGCCAAAAAACTTGCTAATCGCAGTAAAGAAGCATAAGTACTCTCGATTAACTTGCCAATCGCAATACAAAAGCATTATACTAGCATAAGAGTGTAGTAAAATAAACCTTACGTCAATGCAAAAACGTCTCTAACACCGACGCAACAAATGTTATAATACAATGAACGTTGTGATTTAACTACTTTGTCTCGCAATATAAAATGGACGAAGACGGTACAAAAAACTGAATGAGTGACACGTCATATTTGTTTGCATCCTAGCAAAATTTATAAAAGTTTTTGACTCTTTTACGTTATTATATCCTTCAAATATTACTGCGCAATGTAGTTTACTGTAAATGTGTATATAAGTTTCATTGAAAATTTTCACGCGCCTTTGATTTATTGTGGTTTTGCTATAAATATTATAAAAAGATATGCGTCAAATAAACAAAACAATTGTGTAATCCTCGTATAGAACGAGTTTTGCATTATTAACATAATAGTGTTGGTTGAGCAGTCTTAAATTAAGTAATTTCATTATTATATAGGTATTTTCCTTGTATAAATAGGTCCGCATGATTTTATTTTTAGGTTATAAATTATTTACAAAATGGCGTTGGTCTATATAGACGGAGAGCTAGCCACGTCGGATATGACACAATAATGAAAGCAACCAAACCCCTCTAGTCAGTTTGGTATACTATGCTTATTTCTAGATCTGGACATCTGGCAGCTTTAAAGTGGTGGAGGTCAAAGAATGCAAACCATTTCAAGAAAACAAATCCTAGAGATCTGGGTTTGATGCAATATTATGAGAAACTATACAAATACTATACAATATTAAGAGAAATTATACAAAAGTTTATGTTGGGAGAAAGTAGTGCCAAACGATGTATAATAAAATATAGTTCATAGTTTGTCGCCTACTGTTTTTGTTTCCGTAATAATCATACATCGGGGTTTTCGGTGCGGGAACGATTTGAGAAAGAGTAGAGATAAACAGATAGGTTGAGAGTTAGTCTGAGAAAATATCATATTATGCCTAATGAATAACTACCTCTCTGTGAATAGCTTACACACTATGATACGAGCTTTTTTTCTTAGAGGCATGTTTGTATTGACTATTATATACTTAGTATTTTAAAAATGCAATTGCATATCCGAATTTTTTTAACTAGCTCTACCTAAGACAAAGACACGGTATAATAAGTGTCAAATATTAATCTTGACGTCCGATATTTATGAACTATTTGATTAACTGAAGAGGTTGACAATGATCAGTCATTACATGAATTAATAAAAAAATACTTGAAAAAATCATAGGTATATGTACCTACAATATATATACATAATAGTCAGCTATTACATATAAATTGTATATACCTATGATTTTTTCGATCAATTATTCATTAGGTAGAAACGTGCCAGAGTACATTCTGTTTTTTAAGTTAATGCCTACTCTTTGGATAATGTCAAACATTCCCGCACCGAAAACCCCGATGTATGGTAAAAATACACAATATTTTTGGTCTAAGATTTTTTTTATCGATTTTTGACCTGTTTTGAGTCGATATTCCAACATATTCACTATAGATAGAATTATAAGGCAAACGACTATCGGTTTTTGAATCTTTTATCTCCATTTGTAGAGCCGGATCTTTAAATAAATGAGCCGTTATTTTTTATGATATTTTTAAAATATGGTCTAAAAAAACACTTTTATCGATATTCGAATGGTGTAAAGAATCTTACATATACGTAATCAACATATTAGGGTTCCTCTTTGATGTCTCTAAAAACTGTAGAGAGATTTTAATTTTTAACTAATGAAAACAAAATTTATGACCATAAAACCACTTTTTTAGCCTAAACCGGTTCGACTTTGATGTCAAATATCTCGAAGACAATGAATATTGAAGTAAATATAGGATACTATATTGTTTAAAGCCGTTGCTGATAATATGATAAGCTATATAAATCATTAGAAAACTAAGGGAATCAGATCTAAGGTCGTTGGCGCCAGGGAGCCCCTTAAAATATAGGCCCTGTCCTTTATAACTGAGACAACTTCGGCAATTTTTACCTAGTTTGGTATTACTATTTTCAAACTAAAACATTTTGCTAGTCTGTCACTGTGACCTCCACCCATTAAAAGCTGCCAGATGCCAGGATCTAGCAATAAAAATAGTATAGAAATCTAACCAGACGGGTTTTGTTGCTCTCATTACTGTGTCATAATCTGACGTGGCTAGCTCTTAGTCCAATAGCAGCTCAGTGACCCTTAAAAAATGCCTTATTTATGCCTACAGCATTACACGTGAATAATTATGCTATTAAACAACATTAAGCATTTATTTATGCTATTGTAGAACCTAAGGCACTAAAACCGCTAAAAGCTGTATAGGGGCTGTTCATAAATTACGTCATCAATTTTTGATGATTTTTACCCCCCCCTAAAATCATCCAACCCTCCCCCTGCCAAATAGACATCATTAAAAAAAATGCGTTTTAAGCTTAATTGTAAAATAAAAAACTATTTAGTAGATAATATTTTATAGCATTAAAAGTTTATAGAAGCACGACTTTCATTCCTTTTTTTACACATTGATGATGTGATCTTCGGAATGACCGCCCCCCCCTCCTACGTCATGCTACCATCATCCGATGTCCAGACCCCCCCCCCCCATTTGTAATGACGTAATTTATGATCAGCCCCTTATAGTGAATTACTTGGCTTTATAATGGTTTATATTATTGCTATTGTACTGCATTAGGAACGTATTACCTACTTATAAATGCTATTGTACACCCTAAGGCATTAAAAATAGCTGAAAGCTGTATAGCGAATTTACGTGGCATTATAATGGCTAATATTCATGCTCTTAAACAGCATTAAGCATTTATTTATGCTATTGTAGAACCTAAGGCACTAAACCAAACCGAAGCATTAGTGTAGCAAACCAAAACGCAACTGTACAGCATTCAGCTGTACAGTTGCATGTTGTTCGCTGCACTAAAACTAATGGCTAAACAAAAGCATTTACATATGCCATTATACAACCGTTATACAGCGTAAAGCATCATAAAATGCTATTGTAGAACCTAAAGCACTAAAAACAGCAGAAAGCTGTATACCGGATTTACGTGGCATTATAATGGCTAATATTCATGCTCATAAACAGCATGAAGCATTTATTTATGCTATTGTAGAACCAAAGGCACTAAACCACACCGAAGCATTAGTGTAGCAAACCAAAACGCAACTGTACAGCATTCAGCTGTACAGTTGCATTTTGGTTCGCTGCACTAAAACTAAAGGCTTTAAAAAAGCCTTTATACATGCCATTATACAACCGTTATACATCTTAAAGCATTATATAATGCTTTTGTAGAACCTAAAGCACTTAAGTGCTTTTAAACAGTCGAAAGCTGTACAGTTGCGTTGTGGTTTGCTGCACTAAAGCTAAAGGCTTTACAAAAGCATTTAGATATGCCATTATACAACCGTTATACAGCTCAAAGCATCATATAATGCGACAAGTTGCTCGGTGAACGTATATAAGAGTTTATACGGTCCTTAAGTTCGAAATAAGTTAACTATTCATATGTTATAATGCTTCCTGTGTTACTTGGGCGCCCGCGACAACGCATGTAATGCTAAGCGTGCAGATAGTTTCATATATTTCGGATCCGGATAGCAAACCCGTTATAGAACGCTTCGTGCAATCTTTTTAAGATTTTGAGATCTGCCTAAGTGTATACACACTAAATAGAAATTGTACCACGGCTATGTACCTAGCTTCCATACTAAAATATTCTACTCTGGGGAAACTTTACTCATGCACAAAGAGCTCTACTAGCGCAGAGCAATTTGTGGTGTTCCAAGACCAACGCCTTACAGGCCCTTGTTCAAGAAATTATAATTGCTTACAGTGACCAGTATGTACATATATGATATATGCTTGTTTGCAAAAACTCAGCCGATATTGTCCAAAACTTTCAAAGATATTAATACTAGGAATCCCGATAGACTGGTCGTACAAACAAAAAAACACTGCACTATTTAGCAGCAACACTTGCTGCATGACTGTCAAAATGTATAATAGACGTCAGAGTGATATAAAAAACTAACTACCTACCTCTAAACAGTTTTTAATAGTATTGTATACAGTCGTGACATAATTAAAAGCTTTTTAGTCGAGTACCGTGTTTAGGCCACGAAGCTTACTGAGTGGCATAAGTAAGGCACGAGATTGGAAAGCTTGATTATGTCACTATTGTATACAATTATTTTTCTACGAGTGCTCAATATAGGCAAGCCGATAAGAATTAAGTTCGACGAAAGACCTGCTGCCTCTTTACAATTGACTAACCCAATCTCCCGGCAGATTGTGCTGGTCCCCCCCAGCGACGGCGGCGTGGCCGGGCGGGTTCGGGCAACAGTGTTACAATATTGTATGAAAAGTATAAATCCTTTGTATCATCGTTGGCGATGCTACAATATGCGATCATAATAGCTCTATCGGAAAGTATGAGCTAGTAGTTCGGCCTATATACACAATTTCAATTCAAGCATTACAGTTGACGAGTAGAAAAAAATATTTAAAGAACTAGCTTATTGAAGAGTGTTTCTATGCTGTAGTTAGATGAATATTTGGAATACTACCATGGCCGCGATTCGAAAAATAAACACACACACACACAGCTGTGGACAGACACAGCTCCAACCCAACTCAACCTAACTCAACTCAACGCTATAACGACATTGACATTTGCTATTCGAACAGATTTTCATTCAACATTGGTCTCACATTGGTCTCATATTGGTCACACATTGGTCACACGTTGGTTTCACATTGGTCCAATGTGTGACCAATGTTTAACCAATGTGAGACCAATGTTGAATGAAAATCTGTTCGAATTGCAAATGTCAATGTCGTTATAGCGTTGAGTTGAGTTGGGTTGGAGCTGTGTCTGTCCAGTGTGTGTGTTTATTTTTCGAATCGCGGCCATATAATATGACAGTCATGGGTGGGTATATACTATTTAAATAAATAAATAAATATTATGGGACAATCTTACACAAATCAGTCCCACAGTAAGCTCAATAAGGCTTGTGTTATGGGTACTAGGCGACGATATATATAAATAGATATATACATAAAAATACTTCAATACACAGAAAACATCCATAACTCAGGAACAAATATCCGTGATAAACACACAAATAAATTACCTGACCAGGATTCAGGAGCTTCGTAGGCAGAGTCACTATCGACTAGGCTAGGAGGTCGTTAATAAATATTAACGTTATTTAGGTTAATAAATACATAAATATCAATTTATTTATGATTAAATTTAAAATTATTGTTCATTGTTAAATTTTGTGTTGACATGACGTTATTTGTTTTAATTTTTGCATGCAAAATTCTGTTTGAACGTGTGAACCCGTACAAAAGTTGTAAGACCTTATGTACCACATTTAGAGCAAATACATATTTGTATTTACACCATAATAGCGCAATACTTATAAGTAAATTGAGATCTTGATGACATGATTAGCTGGGCTTTCACATTTTATTATGTACAAAATATTGTTTGATATATGTATTTGTTTTTTTTAGGTTCGTTGAGATTCAACAAATAATTAGTCGTAGGTATTGTATAAAAATAATATTTAAAATCATTCATTCAGCTTCCCGCGCCCCGCTCCTCCGCTCAGTTCCTTTGTCGAGTGTTTCAGCTTTAAAATAATTTATATTTATATTTATATGATATTTATAATCATTTTAATATTTAGGCAGCATAATTACGCATGACTCTAGGTGTACACAAGATATTATTACCAGAATAGCGATGGCAAAGAAAGCTTTTAATACGAAAAAATGTCTATTCAAGGCCCGAATATCAGGAAATATTCGTAAAATACTTATAAAGGTGTACATCTGGAGCATAGCCCTATACGGATGCGAAACGTGGACAATGAAGCAACGTGATAGAGAGAGGCTGGAGGCGTTTAAGATGAGGTACTGGCGTCGTATGGAGAAGATCAGTTGGAAAGAGAAGAAAACTAATGAAGATGTTCTTTGTAAAATAAAGGAAAAGAGAAGTTTGTTGAGAACCAAAGAAAATAGGAGAGGAAGAATGCTTGGACACCTGCTACGACATGACGAATTTATTAAGAACATCCTAGAAGGGAGAGTTGAAGCAAAGAGGAAGCCAGGGAAGCCAAGAAGAGCATACATGGATCAAGTGAAGGAAAAAATAAACGTCGTGTCGTATCAGGCTGTCAAGGAGAAGGCAAAGGACATACATACATGGAAACTGCCCCACCGACAAGAGCCCAGCTCTTAAATAATTGATGATGATTGTATAAAAATAACCTCTGCTGAAGATTGCGAAAACCATAAAAAAAGAATTATTTACTACCAATGTTTATCTCTTTTTCTTACATAAAATGCTATAACTGTGACTAAACGATGCATCTGATGCTTACCCTGGGTATATTGGACAAGCTTTGGGTACGATCGTCTCCTCGCTTCACAACCACAAACGACGGGGTCAAGCCGTGTTTCGTTTCATTGGATAATTTCCAGACTAACCTTCTTCTCGACCTAGATGGACGGTTTTACCAACGTTGTTGATGGTTCCGGACACCATGTTTAGCTTAGTTTATCTGTATTTTTTGATGCATGTAAATACTACATATCGTAAAACGGAACACCGTTATTAGCGACAGTTTTTAGGGTAGTTTTTCGAATCGTTTTGACATTTAGAAATGCCGGTTGAAGGTAAATCGTTCGGTGGCTCCTCGTGCCGTGCGCGCAAGCTAATTCGTCGCGCTAACCAAAACACCCAAAATGTTCGAATGTGTGTGATCAAAACCCTAGCCTTGACCACCACATCATCAGCTCGCCCAGGGAGAGAGTCGGTACCGACCATCTGTTCACCGCGCAGGAACAGGGTGAGTTGGCTTCCGTCGATTTGCTTTCTCTGGCACTGATAGACTATTTCGTTCGTAAACTTTCGCTAAATAAAATACCCTACTCGAGGGTGATTGTACAGTAGTTCAATACCCAGAGGGTAAATGTAGACTAAGTAGTGAAGGGTATGACAATAGATACATGTCCGCTACTTTACGTATTCCCTGGGGTACATCGATACTCTTTGATGGAGGATAGTTTAAACTTGTTAGTGACAAAAACTCCAAGACGAGTTTTTTATTAACTGGCTTGGTATTTTGTTTACAAACCAACCATTCGCTGGTAAGGATAGTAAACTGGGGTCGTAGGTACGTGTAGTATTTGACGTATTGAAAGTCATCGTGATACTGGATTGCATTTGCGGCTCGTGTTATAAGTAGAGGGAATGTTTGTGACCTCGTAGTGGTAAAAGGTGCCATCGGAGTAATCATTACGAACTTCTGTAGTTTCTTGTGTAAATAATGTAAATACAAAACTAGTGGCTCTGTGAGTTGTCTCGGTATGAGCATATAGCCGTATAATTCAATCATTCTAGATTCGAATGTATGGAAAAATTGGCATAATTAAAGGGCAACTTTTGTGAATCGGGTTATGTACGTCATAGACCGAAGTTAATTTTCAGTAACCCTCCGTACCCCTCCCGCGTGAGCTTCACCCCCCCCCCCCCCCCCCACCCTGCTAAGGTCCTGAAACATGGTTTTAGTCAGATTCTGAGAAAACTATTTAAGATACAGAAAAAACGTGTAGGAACGAAATGATCACGGTGAATATCCGAAATGGCAGATCAACGTCAAATGAAAGAGTTTTAAATGAAAAGTACCTTATTTTACAGATAATAATCATATGTGCTAAAGTTAATATTTGTTGAGAGAACTCGTTTAAAAACAGACAATTAAATCAAATCAAATCGTCAAATGATAAAAATCCTCATATTTGATGACAAATTACTCGTAAATTATACTTAATATGACTTTATTTTGTATGGACAGTTGATACAGAATTTAGTAAGGATTATTTCGTTCTTACACGTTTTTTCTGTATCTTGAATAGTTTTATCAGAATCTGACAAAAACCGAGTTTCGGGTCCTTTGCGAGGGGATGTCACTCACACGGGAGGGGTAAGGAGGGTTACTGAAAATTAACTTCGGTCTATGACGTACACATCCCAATTGATAAATGTTGCCCTTTAATTTTGTCGTTGTTTTAGCTAATTTTCCTGTATTAGTACACTGCAGACTAAATTTGGCTACTGCAGTCACATGAAGGCGCACGAGCGGACGGAGCAACTTAGTTCCCGTTATTAAAGATAATTATGCAGTTGCTGTGGCCGAAACAGGCTAGGAAGAGAGAGAAAGACCTCGTAACCTCGGCTTACAAGGTGTAACAAAACGGATCACCACCGTTCAAGGGCATAAAATTTATTAAGAAAAAAATATTCCACGCGAAAAAAAAAATGGTTTTGTGTGGAGGGTCGGCCGGCTGGAAAGACATGTCCCATACTTACAATTTTTTTTTCTTTTCGCGTCCAAAAAATTTTACCCTACTTTTTTTTAGAATCAATACGATACCAATTTTATTTTGCCCTTAAACGGATCACTACTATTTTTGTTACACCTGTACATTATGTTACTTAGCTTTTTCCCGCGGCTTCGCCCGCGTACTATAAGTACTCAAAAAGGAGGTTCTCAGTTAGACTGGTATGTTTGTATGGACCACATTTTCCCCTTTTAGGGGTTGAATTTTCAAAAAACCTGAAATACGTGTTTACTCATTTATCGTTAAGGAATACTCCCGTGAAGTTTCAAATAAAATAGTCTAACAAATCTGGTTTCGCCATACAAACTTTGGACCCCCATTTTACCCCCTTAGGGGGTGAATTTTGAAAAATCCTTTCTTAGTGCACCCCTAGACCTTATAAGGAACCTGCGTGCCAAATTTGGAATCTCTAGAACCAGCGGTTTGGGCTGTGCGTTGATATGTCAGTCAGTCAGTCAATCAGTCAGTCAGTCAGTCAGTTTCTTCTTTTATATATTTAGATAATCGAATCTGCTAAAATTTCACGAGAATCGGTTTAGAAAAGCGACCTGTTGAGGAGAACAAGCGGACATACATCCAACGGAAATACAGATAAAAGTAGGAAATACTTTTGCCCAAGCTGAAACAGCTTCACTCGTTCGATCAATGAATTAGTAACAAGATACATTATACCATCCAAATAACGGCATTAGGAGTAAAGGATGATTCACGCTATAACGTAAGTACCGCGTCCCACATGCCAATTTTGAATAGAAAACATCACGTGACCTCCGAGGATCACGTGACGCTTTCTATACGAAATGAAGTATCGTGTAACACGCGGAAAGTTACAGCGTGAATCATCCTTAAACAGTGACATGTAGGTAGGTATAATTGTTTGAACAATTACCACCATTTCCAGATTCACATCACATATAGCTGCAACTATTAATATTATACATATTAATAACGACAGCAGTTTCATGTGAACAGTTCAGCAACTAGTTTGTAAATTCGCTGCACATTTCAGAAGTGCACACTGTGGCAAACATCTTTGCTCGAATGCACAGTAATGCACTATGCACCAACGAGAAATCCGGCTTCTGGTGCCGGATTCTAATTTAGAAATACATTAACAATACAATAAAAATACAACCTATCTCAAACATAACTCCAACACACAACAAACATTTAACCAATATTGAAGTTGTATTGGAGTTGCGTTGGAATATTTCTCGAGCAAATTCTGATATTTCTGATTCAGATGTTTATGCCGTAGATATAATGCGTTGTTAATGCATTGGAGTTGTTGTGTATTTGGTTTTTGTATTTTTTGACAAAGCGTGTTGTGGATACTAATTTTGCCTGTAGAAACTGGGTGATATTAAATTGAAATTTTGAAAATCTTTCCCAAAAAAAAAAGTTACAAGTTAAATTAGTAGTTTAGTACTTACCTACTAATATCTTTATGGTGCGCTTGTTCGGACACCTGGATGCACTATGCTCGACCAAAGGGTACTGTTCCTTAAGCAAAAGGGGGACTATTGTCCAACAGTAGACTATCGACATATTTATATTTCTATTGACGTAGTCAATACACGGTTGTTCTTACGGTACTTCACTGATAAACGGCGAGGCGGATCTCCACCGATAAATAGCTGCCAGATGATATTCCCAAAAAATATGGATACTGTGTTTCTCAACATTATGGTACTTCACCGACGCGAAAGCAGAAACCGCCTGGGTTTTAAATTACGTTTTTGTGTCACAACATGTTTGTCTCAGCTTGTTTTTTACTAAAACAAGTTTTTGTTTATACCACGACGGTGGCAAACAGGCATACGGCCCGCCTGTTCGTAAGCAGTTACCGTAGCCTGGACGCCTGCAATTCCAGAGCATTCACATGCGCGTTACCTACCCTTTAAGAACCTATACACTTTTTTGAAGAATCTCATACTGTAGCTCCTTGGGATCACCTCGGCAGGGAGTTCATTCCACAGCGTTCGCGTGTTTTGAGAATAAGCCCCCTTTTATAATACGGAAATTACTAGACCAATATGGAGCGCGATGATGAGTGACACTCTTCAAACAATACGATCAATTTGATTTATTATAGACAGTTAAGGCGATTGAGCGAGTTAAGGTCAAGAAGTACAGTCAGCTGAAGAAGCTAAGCGGGTGTTGAAAACCGGCCAAGTGCGAGTCGGACTCGCGCACGAAGTGTTCCGTACCATCTATAAAAAGGGCAAAAAAATCTTGTCCGTTGTATTGGAGCCCCCTTAACTATTTATTATGTTCTGTTTTTGGTATTTGTTGTCATAGCGGCAACAGACATCATTGGTGAAAATTTCAACTGTCTAACTATCACGGTTCATGAGATACAGCCTGGTGCCAGATGGACGGACGGACAGTCGAGTCTTAGTAATAGGGTCCTGTTTTACCCTTTGGGTACGGAACCCTTAAAACGGAAAAAAATCATGTCTGTTGTATGGCAGCCCCCTTAAATATTTATTTTATTCTGTTTATTAATATTTGTTGTTATAGCGGCAACAGAAATACTTTTACTTATCGTATGGCTACATGTCACTGGATATAGATAGGCATTTCTTCTCTGGGGTAGTAGTGAAAGTAAAATCCAGTGAGTGCTGCGAGGTCCAGATGGGACAGTGCAGCTGCCAAGTTTGTTATTCTTTTAGCACCACCCACCAAATTTCAACTGTCTAACTATCACGGTTCATGAGATGTAGTCTGGTGACAGACGGACAGCGGAGTCTTAGTAATAGGGTCCCGTTTTTACCCTTTGGGTAGGGAAGCCTAAAAATGATCCTGACAACTTTTTTTGTTAAGATAATAAGAGCGTGTGAAGATCATTTTGAACACTTCACCCGCTTAGCTAATTTTGCTGCTGACTGTACCAGTGGCGGGGCGTCAATAGTACTTGAAACCTAGCCGTCTAGATTTCTGAAAGATAAGCACTTTTACCTTACTGGCTCAGTGACCCAAAACGGACATTGGCCCCTGACACAAGAGAACGCCACTCTGTCCTATTCTACGCCACTTCACACCAGTCGAGTATTCCAAGGGCACTTTTATTAAGTTTCACAAAGAGATAAAACCTATTTTGCTAGTAGCTCACCAAACGAAGATGACTAATTGCCTGATAGGGGAAATAATTCGTGTATAGCCGAATTTTTGTGTAGTTGTAGATAAAGGTGTCTTACACAACATACTAAAAGTACCGTAAAGGTCCCTTTTTTAGTTTTTCGTAAATAACTCGGTAATGGTGGTTCATACGAACAAATGTTTTTCTACTTAAATCATCCACATACCTATAATTTGCTACAAAAAAGATTATTTACACTTATTATTTTCCTCGGTCTGTCCCTTAGTTCGGTATGCAGGAGTTCCAATTTTAAACACCTCAACCATTTAGCTATTTCTATTTGCATAAGTTGTGGCAGGAACTGCAGAATGCATTCTGCACGCAACAGTTTAAAAACGGAAATAACTAAATTACTGGAGTTCCTTACTAAGCTGCAAAACACACTTCGCGGATTTTTTTAAAATACCACGACGGTGGTAAACAAGCATACGGCCCGCCTGATGGTAAGCAGCTACTGTAGCCTATGGATGCCTGCAACTCCAGAGGTGTCACATGCGCGTTGCCGACCTTTTACAAAAAGGAGGATTCACTGTGTCGACGACTAAAGGAACAAGAGGGTCCCTCATCGTCAACACACTGTCCTCTTTGAGTTCTTCAGCCGTAATAGACAAAAATAAGCCAAAAAGCGGATATTTGTCTATGGAAGCATTTTTTTTGTATGGAGCCCATAGATAACATTCAGCCGGAAATTGGATTTTTCCGCTTCTCTCTGATTTTTGTCTCTATATAATAGCTAAATTCCGCTCAAGTGGGTGTCCGCCTTGCGCGTAATTCAGAAATTCGTAATAAATAATGTAGCGTTTGTACGGAAAAATGGAGCTTATTTGTACCATCGCCCACACTGTTAACTGCCCATCGGTGGACCTTGTGCCTTTTGTAATAAGGTCCACCGATGTACAGTTAAGAGTGTTGCTGTTTGTACACCTACGGTTGAGGAAGTTGTAATTTACGCCGCTTATCTAAGTACACGAGTAAGTGGATGAAGCATAGTAACTCACACTCGTAATAGAGATAAGTAAACCTTAGGTTTATCACATACAAATGAAACTATAATTAGGAACATGCATGATTTTTTTGGAAGACGTCATTCGATACTATTTCCCTGTAGATTCAAATGTCTCTAATAAACCTACTATCTATGATAGCCCTGAAACGTCAAAAATGTGAAAATACGTTAGGCGTCTGCGCCGCGCGTAAAAACGCTCCATACAAAAGTGTGAGGTTTGTGACGTCACCGAGTTTTTGGAAGATTTTTGTAATTTTAGGCAGGAAAAAATGCGTTTAGCTATATAGTTGTCGTACATTTTTTTTCTTGTCAGAACATAAGTAATCGAACTAAAGTTTCGAAAAAAACATTTGAAATATAAAAAAAAATGCCTAAAATTTGACGTTTTTAAACCGCAATATCTTTCAAAAAATGTTAAAAATTATTACGGATTTCCACTTATTTATATTAATATGGGGTTGTTGAACGTGTTTATGCAACAAATTCAATTAAATATTTTTCACGCATGTTCTCTATTACTCACTTAAGAATTGTGGTCGAATTTTACTTGACATGTTTTGATCATGGGCATGATTTTTGCTGATCATTTGAAATTACGTACACGGATTGTTGAGCCACTTGCCATTGTTCGTAATTTAGCCGTGTTATGATTGACCGATGTTACAGACTAGCTGTCAGCTTTCAGTTCGTGATTATACCTAGTCGGTTACTAAGTTCTGATACTAGAGTTTTCACTAAATAAATAGGATTAGGTAGCAACATTTTAATTATTCATGTACATAATTTAAAAGCTTATTTAATAGTCAATAGATTACAATATATTGAATTAAAAGTTATTGTCGCAGTTTTTCAGAATTCTTTATCGGAATATCGGAAAAAGGCGTGAAAAATATACGTCAAAATTACGCTCCTTGTTCATGTTGATTTTAAATCCTATTTATTTTTAATTACGTTTAAGACGCATCAGTCTTGCATAATTCGGTAGCTATATTCTTTAGCTTCAATTTGGTATATGTATAGTTCACGTGGGTCTATCCGATAAAATACTAGACTATACGTTGCAAGTCTGTTTGTTCCATAGCAGTCATCTATGTATTTTGTGCAAAACTTAAAAATAGGCAATGTTTCAAATGGGAATATCTGGGTGATAAATTAGCAATAAAATTAAATGGTGGTCACGCAATTACCTCTAATAAACAGGTTTCTTACAAACAAGCAATTGACACTTCTAAACAAAGGTGCAATATTTATTTGATGCACGTTTGTAAAGAGTAATTTTCTTAAATTTACTGCGTGTCTGCGTCTTCAGGCAATCTTGTGCTTTACAAGGATTTTCAATAAATTTCCCATCTGATTTGTATATTATTATTCCTATTATATGTTCATTAGAAATTAGGCTATTAAATACCTAATTACTTTAAACTTTTATTTTAAACTTTATTTTATATTTTATCAGTCAGAAATCTGGTAACAGAACTGGAGCTTTTATGATCGCATATTTTAGCATCTCCGACTATGCTGAAATTGAATTTCATACAATATTATAGTACAATATACTCAGGTGCCGGTGCCACAATCCACCGAGAGATTGAAGTTACTCAATTATATAGAGGTAGCAGGTAGCATTCGTCGAACGAGATATTGCATGTATTATGACTTGCTAAATGTAACGTACTTTGTTAATTGGCCAAATAAATGAACTTGAACTTGAACTCAATTCTTACCGGCTTGCTTAATTTGAGCACTCGCAGAAAAAGTATTGTATACAATACTGACACAATTAAGCTTTTCAATGTCGTACCTTCTTTAGGCCACTCAGCAAGCTTTGTGGCCTAAACACGGTACTCGACTGAAAAGTTCTTCATTAAGTCACGATTGTATAAAATATATATACTACTATCTACACCCATATTAACTTCAGAATATGTTCAGAAACGATAAGCTAACGACCTGTATCTATGGTCCATCGTGTACTTTACTTATAGAATATCGATGACCGATACTTTAATTACATTCAAATTTCAAACGTATACCGATTCCAGAAGACGTTCGAAATTTGAATGTAATAAAGTATTGGTACCTAATAAAATAACTTATGACAATCTAGTTGGTCATGATTTGAAATCTAGTTGTCTAGTTGCAATAGCGGACATTGTAATGAATCTCAACACGTTATTGAGGAATTATGATATGTGTATATATATATAAAGTAATGTATGTAACTGTCATAATTCGGCATTAAAACACTCGTGTGATATTATTATAAACTCGTATTCACTGGTACCATATTATTATTTTAATGTACGCAGAACTAGCCCAGTCGCCGCGGTAGGCCGGTTAAGTACATCGCATACTTCTCTGGTAGCAGTCGAGTCGCTCCGGCCCGAAGCAGAAGAGAGGTTCCAAGGGGCCACCACCGTCCTTTTCGTTGACGGATACGCCGCCACGCCTGCTGTGGTAATGGCGGATGGGTTGTTCGAAGAGAAACAACGGGCACTCTTTACACGTATATTTCGCTCGACTTAACCTAAATTACAACAGGTTTTGACACTTAACAAAATGTTCGCGCACAGCGAATTAGATTCACCGCTCGCGACGCGGATTAAACCTCTCGAGGTCTCCGAAGATCGGCGGCGACCTCGGGAAAAGAAAACTAGCCGCTAGGCTTTTAATGACAGCGCGCCCATCCGAGACCGCTGCCAGATGAACCGAGAGAGATGACTCGCGGAGTGAACGAAATAAGATCGGGTGCGTTCACTCACCATTCATTTTATTAGACTTGAATGCATTTGAACTAGAGGTCGCTGATTTGCGTAAACATTCCTTCCCGGCCCAGGGAAAAGGTGAGCTGAAGACCTGAAGTTTACATCGCTACGATCTAGCATAAACAAGAGATATGAAAACAAACAATTATTAACAGTAATAAATGTTACATGAGTTGTCTACAGTATAAGTAATCTGTGACCATCCAGTGCACATGCACTCAATAACATTCCAACATAATAGCAAAATATGAATTCATGAAAGTTTAACAACAATAAAGGTAAGCTACTTACTAAGTTAGTTACATGGTTTCCCGAGGAAACAGTGGTACATAGTTCAAGATAATTAGTACTAATTGCTACAATTTAAACCAAAATTTATAATTGTTAATTTACAAGAGCTGCTCAAATAATTAAAGCTCCATAGGTAATTTACATAATTTGACAACGGGGCGGACAAGTTCGCGTATCTGTGTTTTCAGCTTTACAGACCTGACGACTCCGTCGGACCCTTTGAAAACTTGGATGACCCTACCTCGACGCCATTGTAGAGGCGGAGCATTTTCGTCCTTTATTAAGACTAAATCGTTTAATGCTACATTAGGTACATGTTTGTTCCATTTGTTACGGGCTTGCAAATTATTTAAATATTCTAAGTGATACCTAGCCAAAAAATTTTGGGTTACAGCCTGAATAAATTGAAAATGCGACAGCCGTGACATATTCGTGTCCTTCCAGGAAGGTTCAGGTAATGACACCAAAGGTTGACCTATCAAAAAATTACCTGGGCTGAGAAATTCCAGGTCACAAGGATCCTCTGACATTGGAACCAGCGCTCTAGAGTTGAGGATAGCTTCCGCCCTGCAGAATACCGTCTGCAGACCTTCAAAGGTCAGGATACCAATCTCTCGATTAAGCAGGTTCTTGCTACTCTTGACCGCTGCTTCCACTAGGCCAGACATGTGAGGAGCGCCGGGAGGATTGAACTCCCAGCGGACGCCTTGGCGACGAAACTCATCCTCTAGAATAGTTTCGTTGTCAAGCAAGAACTGGTTAACCTCTCCGAGGTATGAGCTAGCAGATTTAAAATTGGTACCTTGGTCACTCCGGACGAGGGCCGGCAGCCTCACAAACCGTGTGAACGCAGCGATGAATGCCTCGGTGCTCAGCGACGAGACGACCTCTAGGTGTACCGCCTTGGTACCTAGACATACAAAAACACACAGGTAAGCTTTAACAGATTTAGCATTCTGGAGCTGGCTACTTTTAACCAAGTAGGGGCCAGCGAAATCCGTCGCTACGCCGGAAAATGGACGCGTCGCCGTGACGCGGTCCGCAGGCAGATCAGCCATGAAAGGCGCCTGATCTGTCGCATTGAATCTGACATACAACCCCTGATGACACGTGACACCTGACGCCGTGCTGACGGAATCCAGTATCGTTGTCTAAGTATATTAATCAGGGCTCTTGTCGAAGCATGACAATAGATCCGGTGATAGTGTTCCATCAATAATTGTGACCACCGGTGGTCCTTAGGTATAAGCATTGGGTGCTTTGCGTCATAACGTAAGCTTGAATTACGTAGTTTGCCTCCGACTCGAATGAAATGATTATCGTCCACGAAGACGCTCAACTTCTGAAGTGATTTGCATACCAACTTTCCTTTTTTCAGTAAGATGACTTCATCTTGGTATGCATCCAACTGAACCTTCTTGACCCAGTGATCCGTTGCTGCACGATTTTCCTCTATAGTAAGGTTCTGTTTCAGATTTCGTTGCTGCTTCGCCAAACGATTATTCCTGCAAAATCTCAAAACGTACGACGTCACACGTATACGAGCTGACTCTCGACAGTAATAAGTCTTCCCATGTCTGCTCTTCCTTGGCGATATGAACCAGCTGCTTGAACCCTGGCAGTTCCGGTGACATGGTGACGGGCATTGTTGGCCACTGTGACTCCTCCTTGAGTAGCCATTCCGGTGACCACCACAACTTGCATTTGATGAGCCCCTTCTCTGTAGCACCTCGGGACGCCACGTCGGCCGGGTTGGACACACCTTGGACATAGCGCCATGTCATTGGTCGCTTCGACTGTTGAATATCCTGTACTCTGTTACATTCAAATGTCTGGAGCAGATGTGGTTTCGTGTTGAGCCAACACAACGTGATTTTGCTATCAGACCACGCATTTATGCTATCAATCTCGATTTCGTCTTCATAGGCCGCTGCGACATGATTTAGGAGTTTACAAACCATATGAGCTGCGTTCAACTCATTCTTCGGAATGGTTTGTTTGACTTTCTTAGAGGCCACTCGTGTCTTAGCTAGGACAGGACTAACCGGACCACGACGTTCCCAGACGTGTCCTCTGTCCGAAGGTACACGCACGCTCCATAGCCCTGCTCCGAGGCATCTCCAAACCCGTGGAGTGAGTAGGAGGCAGATCCTGGTAACGCGACGCAACGAGGGATCTGTAATTGAGACAAATGGTTTAAATCCTGAACCAACTCGTTCCACTGAACCTCCTGAGTATCCAGGAGCGGTTCATCCCACGTCATTCCATTGGTAAACAATGACTGCATGAACAGCTTGAATCTGTAGACAATCGGTGCGCAGTAACGGCACGGATCTGATCTGTCGTATATATTTTGTATTTTTATGTAAGAAGTTTATTTATATTTATGTATGATACCGAACTGAGTATCTACCTAATTAGATCATAAATTATAATACAACTCATCTTACCGCATCGTACAGTACCTAAGTCTGCCTAGCACTTCCAACTTTCTCTCTCAATTGCTCAAAGGTTAACTGGAAGAAATCACTTAAAGGGATAAGTTCGCCTTTGTACGTATATGTATTTCTTTGTGTTTTCTTGTACAATAAAGTGTTTTACTACTACTACTACTTTTATTAGTACGGCGGTTTTAGTATTTTATTAACGGCCTCCTAGCCCAGTCGGTAGTGACCCTGCCTGGAGGAGGAGGAGGAGGTCCCGGGTTCGAATCCTGGTCAGGGCATTTGTTTGTGTGTTCATCACAGATATTTTTTCCTGAGTTATGGATGTTTTCTATGTATTTAAGTATTTATCCATATATATATATATATATATATATATATATATATATATATATATATATATATATTTTTTTTTTTATGAAATAGGAGGCAAACGAGCAGACGAATCGCCTGATGGTAAGCAATTAACGCCGCCCATGGACGCCTGCAACACCAGAGGGGTCACAAGCGCGTTGCCGGCCTTTAAGATGGGAATACGCTCTTTTCTTGAAGGTTTGAAGGTCGTATCGGTCCGGAAATACCGCAGACGACAGTTCATTCCACAGTTTTGTTGTGCGAGGCAGGAAGTTTCTCGAGAAACGCACAGTTGAGGACTGCCAACCATCTAAGTGGTGGTGATGGTAATGCTGTCGCGTAGGACGATAGCGGAAAGAGGCGGCAGGGATTAATCCGAACAATTCCTCGGAGCACTCTCCGTGATAGAGGCGATAGAAGATGCAGAGCGAGGCTACATCTCTACGCAGCGCCAAGGAGTCAAGCCGATCCGTAAAATCCCGGCAGCCGACAATTCGAGTCGCTCTCCGTTGGATGCGGTCAAGAGGGAGAAGTTGGTACTGGGGCGCTCCCGCCCACAGATGAGAACAGTATATTATTATATATATCGTCGGCTAGAACCCATAACACAAGCCTTATTAAGCTTACTGTGGGCCTAGGTCGATTTGTGTAAGATTGTCCTATAATATAAAAAAAAAAAAAACAGTTAAAAAGTGGATTTATGTTAAAAATTCCAGCCGTAACAAAAGTTGTTACTAATAGTTCATTGCGAGCTCTACATTTTGATACTAAAATCTCATTTTACGATAAAAGGGACTAGACGTGTTCTTTCCGTGTACCTTCACTTACAAATACATAGACGATTCCGACATTAAAAGTAGTACAGCACCCCTTTCACCTTGCCTACATGTGACACGTGGACAACCATGCGAGACCACTACTTGTTTGTCACAAGTATTACAATTAGGTTTGGCAATCCGGATTTTTCGAATAGTAATTTGTATGGAATAATCTGGATAGTGTATAGTACCCATATTATCAATCAATCAATCAATAAATTTTTCAATCAATATTCACTTTATTAAGATATATTGCTCGTTTTGTATCCATTTTACTTGTTTTACAAAATTCAACATGTGTCATCACTCATCAATCCTAATTATCATTCATCATTAAACCTATTACAACGAGGGTGATTGTGAGTTGTCATCTAGTGGGCAGTCTCTGTGACTACTATAGTGCAAGTGAAGTTGCAGGATTAAGTTGGATAACTATCCGAGTTAAATTAATGATAACATTAAAACAACTCGGAGGAAATTTCAATAAGCGCTGAGAGAACATAATTATGTACAGTTTGAAGTTTTAATTACGTTCACAAAGTTTGGATCTTACTGTTAGGAGACAGGTACTTAGATGCTGAATCCGAATTTAAAATCCTAACATGTTTTGTCATTAGTATCATAAAATTTTAAAGTAGTCAGAGAGTTAGAGTCGGATTAAAAATATTTCTAATACAGGTTACCGAAATGGAGTAGGAAGAAAACTTCCAAACCTCGATAACATTTTATTTTTACATATGTAAACTGAATGGTATCCATACTAATATTATAAATGGGAAAGTGTATGTGTGTGTTTGTTTGTTTGTCCGTCTTTCACGGCAAAACGGGGCGACGAATTGACGTGATTTTTTTAGTTGAAGGGATGGAGAGTGACATAGGCTACTTTTTGTCTCTTTCTAACCCCCCACTTCCCTGAAATGAAGGGTGGAAGTTTGTATGGAGCATTACGCAATTTTCAAGGTAGAAAGCTAAAAATTGGTATGCGGACTATTTGTGTGCGGTTTATTCTGTTCCGAGTTCTCTTCTGTGTTTTAAATCAGGAAAGGGGAACCGTGTTACCCCGAATTTAACGCGAGCGAAGCCGCGGGCAAAAGCTAGTAAATAATAAATGTTCCGGACGTTTTTATTTTAGTTTTTCATGATTTTGGGTAGTACCAGCTCATAACTTTACCGATAAACACAAAATCCTCAATCCCTTCTCACCCCGTAGTACCTCGTAGTTGGGGTGAGATGGGATTTCATACAAAGGTGATTTTGGAACATTGTTGAATCGTTTTTAGGGTTCCGTACCTCGAAAGGAAAATACGGAACCCTTATAGGATCACTTTGTTGTCCATCTGTCTGTCTGTCTGTCTGTCTGTATGTTAAGACCATTTTTCTCAGGAACGCGTGGAGGTGTCAAGCTGAAATTTTTATCAAATACTCAAGTCTATTGTCCCTTGGAGCTGTAAAAAAATCAAACATAAAAGTCAACGCAATCAAAAGATACAGTCGTTCATGCTGAAAATTTTATAGTTTTTCGGCACTCGCAAAACCTACGGGCTACTTCCCGTGAACTCAGATACTTGAAACTTGGCACGAAGAAACTTCATATAGCATAGACAAAGGAAAAATTACGAAAAGTAGACATTTTTAGTAAAATCATAAAAAAAATATTTTTTTAATTTTATACTTACTACCTTTTTCCTCGTAAACGCGTAGAGATATTAAATTGAAATTAGTAATAAACATACTACAACTTTTGCTTGTTATAGGTTTGTACGGAACCCTCTGTGCGCGAGTCCGACTCGCACTTGGCCGGTTTTTTTTTCTTATGAATATCACTATAGCTCCATTTGTAATACGAATACATTATTTAGGTAGCAGTAGCCTTTAAAAACCATCTCAACCCCCATCTCTTCTCTCCCCATACATAACCCAACTCTCCACGCAATCCCTACTTACCCCATTTTACGGTACGCACTGTTTAATACCTTGACACGATTCGCAATGCATCTCCCGCGCGTCAATATGTACGAGTAGACATATCATAACCGAGTTGAGACTTTATATTTCGAATAGGCATTCTAGTTGCTTAAACAAATCCAACCATACGTTATTAACGAAGTAAATGGTTTTCTGCTGCAGTTTAGTTAGAAATATACGGGATGCTATATCTAAAGGAGGCATAAAGAAATATTATAAACTCTGATAAAAAAAATGAAAAAAAGTTTTATTTTGCAGGCAGGACCCATAATTGAACAAAGCAGTATAAGTAAAATATAATAAAGTAAAAAGCAATTACACTAAAAATACTAACTTAGAATTAACTTTATCTACACTCATACTGTAAGTACTCTAAAATGCGTTCAAAAACCGTAGACAATGACAAGCATTACAACAAACGATTTAACTATGATAAGTTTCTTATCTGCGGCAGTAACGTAATTTTAACTATGCATGCTCAAATATTGTTAAGCAATGAGTTTCAAATTTGGAACATCGAATTTGATAACATAATGTTACCGCCATGGCCAACTCGATTGGTCCCGCGCGAGCGCCGGCACAATCGAGTAGGCCATGATGGTACAATGGCGGTCATTCTATGGTTTCCGAACAATTAATTTAATATATATAATATGAGTGTAGATAAAGCAGTGTATGCAACTGTACGTAATTAGGCCTTAAAACGTAACAGTTACATAAACTACTATTACAAATTACGACGTAAAATCGTAGTCATCAGTCATTATACATAGGTTGCTACTTATATATCCGGAAACAAAAAAACAAACAAACGTACACGGCTGAAAATGGTTTTATTGTTTTTCAAAGTATTCCCCTTGATGATCTATGCACTTTTGCATTCGCGTGAACCAATTTTTAAAGCACTTCTGCCACTCCGCCTGAGGTACCTCCATAACGTGTTGTTTGAATGCGTCGACAGCATCTTCAGCGGTCGAAAATCGTTGACCGCGTAATTTATTCTTTATATTTGGAAATAAATAAAAATCGTTGGGTGCCAAGTCAGGGCTGTACGGCGGATGACCCGTTAATTACACATTTTGACCCTCCAAAAATAGAGTTGTTTCGCGTGACGTATGACAGCTGGCATTGTCATGATGAAGAATGATACTTCGTCGCTGGTTAGTTTTACGAATTTGTTCAAATACTTCCGGTAAGCAAATGGTCGTGTACCACTCTGAATTAACCGTTCTACGGTTTTCTAGTGGCACTGTAGCTACATGGCCATTAATACCGAAGAAGCAGGCCACCATTTGTTTCAATGTACTTTTTGCACGAGTAACTTTCGTAGGGTTCGGCTCATTTTGAAACACCCATACCGTTGATTGTTGCTTCGTTTCGGGATCGTATGCATAGATCCAGGATTCGTCACCTGTATAGATGTTATAAACGGCTTTTGAGTCACCACGGTTATATTTTTTTAACATTTTATTGCACCATTCGACGCGAGCATCTTTTTGCTCTTTTGTTAAGTTGTGGGGTATCCAACGCGAACAAATTTTTTTTACAGCCAAATAATTATGTAATATGCTATTAATGCTGGTCATAGAAATACCCAGAGTCGCCTCTATCTCGCGGTACGTAACATGTCGGTCGTCCATTATAAGTTTTCGCACAGCCTCGATATTTTGTTGTACAATGACCGATTTCGGGCGACCTGCCTTAACTTCGTCCGTAAGCATACTACGTCCACGATTGAACTCACTAAACCAGTGATACACAGTAGTTTTAGATGGGGCTTCATCACCAAAAGTTGAAGTTAGTTGATCTATGCACTGTTGTTGCGTTAAACCACGCCGAAAATCATAATAAATCATAGCACGAATATTTTCACGAGTGAGTTCCATTCTTGCTGCGAGATGACATTTAAAACCCGTCAAAATCAAAACACGAGCGTTAATAAGAAAGAAAAAATATACCGGCCAGTACTTAAAAAAGTTCAAATTTTACCATGGAGGTCAAATATGCTATTTAAGAAGATTGTAATCCCGGTTTCCGGATATATAAGTAGCAACTCGTATTACCTAATACTAATTACAACTATAAAGTGATAATCTTGAAGCCAATCAAATTATTTTTGTTCAATATTTTTTGATTTGCAATTTTTAAGTAGTTACACTACTATATATAAACTGAAAATAGATGTCATATACTTCAGAAAAAGTGACCAAACCCTCCGGTGTCCGAGGCCAGATTTGAACTGGCGTCTTCAGGTTTCGCGGCTGATGTCCTGATGACCACTAGATCACCCGGTCACCGGTTTGGTCACTTTTTCTGAAGTATATGACATCTATTTTCAGTTTTTATATAGTAGTGTAACTACTTAAAAATTGCAAATCAAAAAATATTGAACAAAAATAATTTGATTGGCTTCAAGATTGTCACTTTATAGTTTTAATTAGTATTAGGTAATATAATGACTGATGACTACGATTTTACGTCGTAATTTGTAATAGTAGTTTATGTAACTGTTACGTTTTAAGGCCTAATTACGTACAGTTGCATACACTGCTTTATCTACAATCATATTATATATATTAAATTAATTGTTCGGAAACCATAGAATGACCGCCATTGTACCGTCATGGCCTACTCGATTGTGCCGGCGCTCGCGCGGGACCAATCGAGTTGGCCATGGCGGTAACATTATGTTATCAAATTCGATGTTCCAAATTTGAAACTCATTGCTTAACAATATTTGAGCATGCATAGTTAAAATTACGTTACTGCCGCAGATAAGAAACTTATCATAGTTAAATCGTTTGTTGTAATGCTTGTCATTGTCTACGGTTTTTGAACGCATTTTAGAGTACTTACAGTATGAGTGTAGATAAAGTTAATTCTAAGTTAGTATTTTTAGTGTAATTGCTTTTTACTTTATTATATTTTACTTATACTGCTTTGTTCAATTATGGGTCCTGCCTGCAAAATAAAACTTTTTTTCATTTTTTTTATCAGAGTTTATAATATTTCTTTATGCCTCCTTTAGATATAGCATCCCGTATATTTCTAACTAAACTGCAGCAGAAAACCATTTACTTCGTTAATAACGTATGGTTGGATTTGTTTAAGCAACTAGAATGCCTATTCGAAATATAAAGTCTCAACTCGGTTATGATATGTCTACTCGTACATATTGACGCGCGGGAGATGCATTGCGAATCGTGTCAAGGTATTAAACAGTGCGTACCGTAAAATGGGGTAAGTAGGGATTGCGTGGAGAGTTGGGTTATGTATGGGGAGAGAAGGGATGGGGGTTGAGATGGTTTTTAAAGGCTACTGCTACCTAAATAATGTATTCGTATTACAAATGGAGCTACACTCGCGATCAAAAAAATCGACTCAAGCAACATTTTTTACTTTTGGTCGTATTTCCGGAAAGCGGGAAATATTTTAATAAAACTTTGAATGCAATTTTATTACGAATTTATTCAGCTACAAAAAACAGTAAAAGACATCGATCTCAGTTGCGTAGTTTTTAGGTTATCGCAGTTTTTGTACAAAATGGCATTTTACATGGTTATGATATGCACGAGTTGTGCCCTCTTGAGACCAATAAAAACCGGTGTAACCGGTTATTTCTTATCATTCGCTTATCAGAAGTTGACCAGTGCACATCTCCTCGCAATCTTACACCGGAATCACCTTCGAAAAATGGATACCACCGAAGCTGAAGCCACCGAAGTCGTCACCTTGGTGAATCGAGGATTCTCGCAGCGTTCTGTTGCTGAGCAGCTGAATTTAAGCCAGTCTGCTGTCTCCAGAGTTTATCGTCGGTTTTGTCGGTTTGGAACCTTGAAACGGAAACAAGGATCTGGCCGTCAGCGGTGCACATCGGAGAGGGATGACCGCTTCATCGCCACCTCCAGTCTTCGTAATCGCCACCGTACCGCTGTTGCCATCCAGCAAGACCTGATGCGGAACCGGGTTGTGCCTGTTAGCACCTCAACAGTTCGGCGGAGACTCAAGGAAGCCAACCTTACCCCAAGAAGACCTGCTACTGGGCCCAAACTGACTCAGAGGCATCGGGGCGCTCGGAAGGAATTCGTGGCGACCTACGAAAATTGGACCTACGACCAATGGAGCCGCGTACTCTTCAGCGACGAGTGCAGAGTGTGTCTCCATGGCAGCGACAGAAGAGGACGGGTGTACCGAAGACCTGGAGAGAGGTTCGCCCAGTGTTGCTTCGCTAAAACAGTCGCCTACGGTGGAGGTTCCGTCATGATGTGGGCGGGGATTTCCATGGAGGGGCGGACCGAGCTGGTTTTTGTTGATGGCGGGGGTCGAGGCGGTGGTTTGAATGCAGACAGGTACATCACCGACATCCTGCAAGACCATGTCGTCCCCTACGCCGGGTTCTTTGACGAGGGGTTCCATTTCATGCAAGACAACGCCCCTTGTCATACCGCCCGCGTCACAAAGGAGTACCTTGACGCAGTTGGCATCCCGACTCTGAAGTGGCCACCTCTGAGTCCTGATTTAAATCCTATCGAGCACTTATGGGATTACCTGAAACGCAAGGTTCGAGCTCGCAATCCTGCTCCGGAGACAATTTTGGCCCTGAAAGAAGCTTTGGTCGAAGAGTGGGAAGCATGCCCCCAGGATACCATCAGGAAGCTGATAAGGTCAATGAAGAGACGCATGGCATGTGTGAAAAAGGTTTTTGGTGGTAACACCAGGTATTAAAGATAAAAATAAATTGTTATTCGTTCATGAAAATGTTTTTTCTTTCGTTGTTAAGGTCATTTTTGCACCCAAATTTTACACCTCCTTGGTATGCTAGCTTGTTTTTCATGAACTGAAATTTTTCGCCTGAAAAACATGCTCGTATTGAAAGCTGACACTGTTAGCTCTAAAATGGTACCGTTGCTTTTTTGATCTCATGATTGGTTCCTGAGATATTAAACGATGAAATTAAAAATTAGTTTGAGTCGATTTTTTTGATCGCGAGTGTATAGTGATATTCATAAGAAAAAAAAACCGGCCAAGTGCGAGTCGGACTCGCGCACAGAGGGTTTCGTACAAACCTATAACAAGCAAAAGTTGTAGTATGTTTATTACTAATTTCAATTTAATACCTCTACGCGTTTACGAGGAAAAAGGTAGTAAGTATAAAATTAAAAAAATATTTTTTGTATGATTTTACTAAAAATGTCTACTTTTCGTAATTTTTCCTTTGTTTATGCTATATGAAGTTTCTTCGTGCCAAGTTTCAAGTTTCTGAGTTCACGGGAAGTACCCCGTAGGTTTTGCGAGTGCCGAAAAACTATAAAATTTGCAGCATGAACGACTGTATCTTTTGATTGCGTTGACTTTTATGTTTGATTTTTTTTTACAGCTCCAAGGGACAACAGACTTGAGTATTTGATAAAAATTTCAGCTTGACACCTCCACGCGTTCCTGAGAAAAATGGTCTTGACATACAGACAGACAGACAGACAGACAGATGGACAACAAAGTGATCCTATAAGGGTTCCGTTTTTTCCTTTCGAGGTACGGAACCCTAAAAACGATTCAACAATGTTCCAAAATCACCTTTGTATGAAATCCCATCTCACCCCAACTACGAGGTACTACGGGGTGAGAAGGGATTGAGGATTTTGTGTTTATCGGTAAAGTTATGAGCTGGTACTACCCAAAATCATGAAAAACTAAAATAAAAACGTCCGGAACATTTATTATTTACTAGCTTTTGCCCGCGGCTTCGCTCGCGTTAAATTCGGGGTAACACGGTTCCCCTTTCCTGATTTAAAACACAGAAGAGAACTCGGAACAGAATAAACCGCACACAAATAGTCCGCATACCAATTTTTAGCTTTCTACCTTGAAAATTGCGTAATGCTCCATACAAACTTCCACCCCCCATTTCAGGGAAGTGGGGGGTTAGAAAGAGACAAAAAGTAGCCTATGTCACTCTCCATCCCTTCAACTAAAAAAATCACGTCAATTCGTCGCCCCGTTTTGCCGTGAAAGACGGACAAACAAACAAACACACACATACACTTTCCCATTTATAATATTAGTATGGATACCATTCAGTTTACATATGTAAAAATAAAATGTTATCGAGGTTTGAAAGTTTTCTTCCTACTCCATTTCGGTAACCTGTATTAGAAATATTTTTAATCCGACTCTAACTCTCTGACTACTTTAAAATTTTATGGTAATAATGACAAAACATGTTAGGATTTTAAATTCGGATTCAGCATCTAAGTACCTGTCTCCTAACAGTAATATCCAAACTTTGTGAACGTAATTAAAACTTCAAACTGTACATAATTATGTTCTCTCAGCGCTTATTGAAATTTCCTCCGAGTTGTTTTAATGTTATCATTAATTTAACTCGGATAGTTATCCAACTTAATCCTGCAACTTCACTTGCACTATAGTAGTCACAGAGACTGCCCACTAGATGACAACTCACAATCACCCTCGTTGTAATAGGTTTAATGATGAATGATAATTAGGATTGATGATTGATGACACATGTTGAAATTTGTAAAACAAGTAAAATGGATACAAAACGAGCAATATATCTTAATAAAGTGAATATTGATTGAAAAATTTATTGATTGATTGATTGATAATATGGGTACTATACACTATCCAGATTATTCCATACAAATTACTATTCGAAAAATCCGGATTGCCAAACCTAATTGTAATACTTGTGACAAACAAGTAGTGGTCTCGCATGGTTGTCCACGTGTCACATGTAGGCAAGGTGAAAGGGGTGCTGTACTACTTTTAATGTCGGAATCGTCTATGTATTTGTAAGTGAAGGTACACGGAAAGAACACGTCTAGTCCCTTTTATCGTAAAATGAGATTTTAGTATCAAAATGTAGAGCTCGCAATGAACTATTAGTAACAACTTTTGTTACGGCTGGAATTTTTAACATAAATCCACTTTTTAACTGTTTTTTTTTTTTTTTATATTATAGGACAATCTTACACAAATCGACCTAGGCCCACAGTAAGCTTAATAAGGCTTGTGTTATGGGTTCTAGCCGACGATATATATAATAATATACTGTTCTCATCTGTGGGCGGGAGCGCCCCAGTACCAACTTCTCCCTCTTGACCGCATCCAACGGAGAGCGACTCGAATTGTCGGCTGCCGGGATTTTACGGATCGGCTTGACTCCTTGGCGCTGCGTAGAGATGTAGCCTCGCTCTGCATCTTCTATCGCCTCTATCACGGAGAGTGCTCCGAGGAATTGTTCGGATTAATCCCTGCCGCCTCTTTCCGCTATCGTCCTACGCGACAGCATTACCATCATCACCACTTAGATGGTTGGCAGTCCTCAACTTTGCGTTTCTCGAGAAACTTCCTGCCTCGCACAACAAAACTGTGGAATGAACTGTCGTCTGCGGTATTTCCGGACCGATACGACCTTCAAACCTTCAAGAAAAGAGCGTATTCCCATCTTAAAGGCCGGCAACGCGCTTGTGACCCCTCTGGTGTTGCAGGCGTCCATGGGCGGCGTTAATTGCTTACCATCAGGCGATTCGTCTGCTCGTTTGCCTCCTATTTCATAAAAAAAAAAAAAAAAAAAAAAATATATATATATATATATATATGGATAAATACTTAAATACATAGAAAACATCCATAACTCAGGAAAAAATATCTGTGATGAACACACAAACAAATGCCCTGACCAGGATTCGAACCCGGGACCTCCTCCTCCTCCTCCAGGCAGGGTCACTACCGACTGGGCTAGGAGGCCGTTAATAAAATACTAAAACCGCCGTACTAATAAAAGTAGTAGTAGTAGTAAAACACTTTATTGTACAAGAAAACACAAAGAAATACATATACGTACAAAGGCGAACTTATCCCTTTAAGTGATTTCTTCCAGTTAACCTTTGAGCAATTGAGAGAGAAAGTTGGAAGTGCTAGGCAGACTTAGGTACTGTACGATGCGGTAAGATGAGTTGTATTATAATTTATGATCTAATTAGGTAGATACTCAGTTCGGTATCATACATAAATATAAATAAACTTCTTACATAAAAATACAAAATATATACTATACATACATACTACCTAAAGTTACGGAAATAGTATGGTTAATTGAATCAATTTGAATCGTTCCAAACTTTAAATCGCTAACACATAATTTTTTTTCAAAGTAGCTAAAAAATGGTTTATTATAAAAATATTGTCCAAGATCTATTTTAAATGTAAATACCCTATTAATAATGCTAGTTGTACAAAATTATTACAACAAAAGCCTCGGTCTGTGGCGCCATTTTGAGGGTCCAGAGACGTGCAACATTCTCCATTATGACTCATTAGTAATTTGACAGCATCCCCGAGACGGATGTGCCACGGCTGAGGGGATATTTGTGACGGTACATAACATGCGAGCTCCCTTCATGTGACACAGCAAATTTGCAACTGCAAACTGTGTTGTGTTGTGTTCGGCGTAAATTGAACCAAACTCGTTGGCCCCGACTTGGTTGCTGTAGTAAAGGAAGGCGTAGACGGCCTGTCACTAGATCACGCATTGCGAAGCCTTTTCAGATCCCTGGAAGTACCCTAAGCGGTTCGTGAGCAGAACTTTTACTTGACTTTATTTTTTACATGCAGTTAAATTCTAAGCAGTTTATGGCCTGCCGAAAAAAATGTTAAACGGTACCTTGTCACTGAACGGTTAAAAACCGCTGTTGTACAGTCGCCATCAGATATATCGGAGCGGCGAATGTGGTCACAAATATCTAAACAACGCCTCTATTGTCAAGGCGATATAGTGCATGTTCAGATATTTATGAGTACCCTGGCCGCTCCGATATATTTGATGGCGACTGTACGTTCTCTTATACCCCGGCGGTGCCAAACAATCGTACGGCCCGCCTGGTGGTAAGCAACTACCGTAGCCTGTGGACACCTGCAATTTCAGAAGTACCACATGCGCGTTGCCGACCCTTTAATATAATGGAGGAAACACTGTTTTGACGACGGGCGACCCTCTTGTTCTTGTAGCAAGAGGGTCTCACGTTGTCAATACACTGCATCCTTTTTGAGCTCTCTGGTAAGCTTATGCACTAGCAGGAACACAACACTATCAGTAGGGTCTAATGCTATTTGGCTGTGGTTTTTTGTAAAGTAAGGTATAGTCTGATGTAGCCCAAACAGTGGATAAACTAATAGGACTGGGCCGCGATTCTAAAAATAAACACACACACTGAACAGACACAGCTCCAACTCAACTCAACCCAACTCAACTCAACGCTACAACGCGCAATGACATTTGCTATTCGAACAGATTTTCATTCAACATTGGTCTCACTTTGGTCACACATTGTACCAATGTTGTACCAATGTTGTACCAATGTTGTACCAATGTGAGACCAATGTGTGACCAATGTGAGACCAATGTTGAATGAAAATCTGTTCGAATAGCAAATGTCAATGTCGTTATAGCGTTGAGTTGAGTTGGGTTGGAGCTGTGTCTGTCCAGTGTGTGTGTTTATTTTTCGAATTGCGGCCCTGGGCTGGACAACGTCTGCCGATGCCGGAAGACTTATGAGTCGAACTTGATGCCTTTCGTGCTGACTGGTGGGAGACTGCACAAGACCGGGATTCGTGGAAAAAGGAGAGGGAGGCCTTTGCTCACCAGTGGGACACTCTTGGCTCTTAAATAATAATAATAATAAGGTACACTGACGAGCCCGGATTGTTGAGCCACTTACCGTGGTTCGTAATTTAGCCGGGTAATAAATGACCGATGTAACGGACATATTTTAGCCATAGATTATCATGGCGCTCAAGTATTTGTGTCATTTCCACCATTTTTAAAATTATCCGAAAAACGACACGTCTAAAAAATTCTACGTAACTATAGAAACCACACAAGGGAATCTGTCAAGATATGCGACCTAGAGGAGAATATTCGTACATAGTCATACAGTCATAGTCATAGTCATTTGTTAATAATATTTAAAAGATTACATGTCAAATTAGATACGAAAGCATTTTTAGCCCAAGCTGCTACCCAAGCTTCGCTATCGCTCGGTCAACAAGCCTTATTGAGCTTTCCGTGGTACTCAAACTCAAACTCAAACTCAAACATTTATTCAGTAAGTAGGCCACAAGGGCACTTTTACACGTCAAAGTATTAGGTGAAATTAGGTAAGATTGTCACATGTCCCAAAATTCTAAGATTTTTTAAAATGTATTCATTTATCCCTGGAAAGTTCTCTCAGTTAAGCACTAAACATAGAAATATATCATGATTTATACTACATGTTATCCGCCCTACTTTCTACCCTCATCCAAAGGCAATTTTAGACCGCACTTAGTATATTTATTTATTTATTTAATCATTATTGCACAATACAAGATGGTACAAATGGCGGACTTAATGCCATAAGGCATTCTCTACCAGTCAACCAATGGGCTAAACAGAAAGGTTAAGTAGGTGCAGGGTCCATTAAATATGACAGAATTAAAAGAGAAAAAAAAAACCAACAATAGATACATATTAAGCTATATTCATAAACTTACACAAATACATATAATAATAAACATACATACATATATTTTATATACCATCAGGAGGACGATGAAGAAAGCTTGTCAAGGAAATGCTTGCGCAACAAGCGCTTGAAAGTGAATTTAGTCTGAGCTTGCCTGAGAGAGAGCGGCAGAACATTCCAAAGTCGGATTGCCTGGATGTTGAAAGAATTAGACATAAAACCAGTTCCATGTCGGGGAACATTGTCAATGAGCTTTAGAGAACGAGAAGAACGGAGATGTGTGCCGGGGCGTGGGGAAACAAATTTAAATTTCGATCGAAGATAATTTGGGACGGCTAAGTATACTATATTATCACTACGCGGGGTTTTTCCAATAGAGCACGCAATCAGTCATTAATACCACCGTCCCGTGTAAACGAAGTTATCCCGAGGGCCTTCTCGAACTTTCTTATGAATATTGCCTACAGATTTAATCCAAGTATTTGGTTAGTCTGGGCTTATTAAAGTTTATTGTATTGAATAATAAATTCTTTAACATTGCCAAACAGGGCGAATACCTTAAAATGTAAATTACGTAATGGACTAAGAGCTGGCAACGTCAGATATGACAAAATAATGAGAGCAACAAAACCCTTAAAGAATCCAACCAACCGGAGTCGCCATTGACAGGCGTTCCCCTCTGCCGAAAACATATGACCAGTGGTCATACACATGTATGGACTGACGTTTATCTGACGTAGCTATTTGTACGTTACGTACGAATAACCATACATTAGACGTTCTCCTCCCCCGCAAAAATCGGCAGACTTTTTTTGTATAGAAAATGACAGACATGGCTACTCCATCCGGGTTGAATTCTCTAAGACAAAACCCGTCTGGTTAAATTTGACACTGTTGGTAGGTTTGACAGAGAAGAACCAAGGACGAACAAATATGGCGAGTGACACACATGAGTGACGTCACAGGAACGGTACATCCGTTTAGGCGCGAAAATTTAAAATTTCAGTTTGTAACAGCAATTTTTGACTATAAATTATAGTATTTTCAGTTTTTAATACACTCGTGGTCTATTCTACGTGCAGTTATTTCAAATGAAAAATATATAATATTGCATCTTGCCTTTTGGAGCATTATGTATCGGAGAGCCCAGATCTAAGTCTTCAAGCACTTAACACGAAACTCAAGTGTAACCGCTACGTATAAGTTAATATAAACCTCGGTTGGATCTAATTTATCATATCTGAAAATAATCAGCATTCCAAAATAAATTCATTTGCAAACTTGATAAAATCAAATCTGATGTTTCTCGCTCCCTTCAGTTATCGTCTTAGATAAGGCAATATTAATTGCTTTGATGTCATTTAACGTTTATACAATCTGTCAAACTGTCTTATGTCTTAGTAGAGGCAAAGGAATTTGAATCATTTAAACAGTATTTAATTTTCAATATAATTACTGGCTGATGCTGATATTAACCCTTAACCACTGACGTGTTTTTTTTTTAACAATAACACTGACGTATGTACCAATGTTGTACCAATGTAAGACCAATGTGTGACCAATGTGAGACCAATGTTGAATGAAAATCTATTCGAATAGCACACATTGTACCAATGTGAGACCAATGTGTGACCAATGTGAGACCAATGTTGAATGAAAATCTATTCGAATAGCAAATGTCAATGTCGTTATAGCGTTGAGATGAGTTGGGTTGAGTTGGGTGGGAGCTGTGTCTGTCCAGTGTGTGTGTTTATTTTTCGAATCGCGGCCCTGAACGGCCACAAGCTTGACAAGGGTAACGAGTGCATCCACGATTCTATGACCTGATCTGCACTTTTTTCACTAATTTCAACTTTTTGTCTTTCTCGTAAGGTGTTCATACTCGCGCCGTTGATGTAATGTAATGTAAAAACTCTTTATTGTACAAAAAACAGTCAAAGACAATAACAATAATAGGAAAACGTAAGTACAAAGGCGAACTTATCCCTTTAAGGGATCTCTCCCAGTTAACCTTTCAGTAGATGAGAGAAGAAGTATAAAGAGGTGTCCACTTCTTTTCACTTCTTCAAATGCGGCAACATGTACAACAAGTTACAAGAAAGGTAGATACTATAGATACATATATACCAAAGTTACAGATTTTATCGAGAAAACTTTAATTGTTAATCGTGTTTAAAAAGTTACATTAGCACTGAAGACTAAACAACGGCGTTTAAGACTACCCACCAGAAAAAGGGCGAATAACAGTTTATGCGACGTACCTCATTTGTTCGTCAGTAGTTAAGGGTTAAAAGTGGTCGTCAGAAAATATTTACGTGGATGGAGGATAGAGGTAAGAAGGAAAATCTCATATTGGAGTCCAGGGGCTTCAGTGGCAAAGGTGTCCATGATGAAACTGACGAAAGCTGTCAATAACAGTTTCAAATCTCTCCAGATTTGCGCTAGTGTAGCTAGAGATTATGAAATGAATTTATCAGTTATTGACAGAGTGAAGTTGGCTGCGCTGAAAAATCAACCTCCCTCCCCTCCCCTCTATCTCTCTGTGGGGCCTGATTGGTGATCATGCCATGGCATGTTATTTGATACTTGATTGTTTTGAAAAAGCTTAGATTCTTTTTCATATTGAGTAATTGGGCTCGTTTATAAGACGGATAAAATAAATATTGCAAACTAGAGTCTTTCGAAGTCCTAAGGCGAAGCGATTGGCTCGTATTTTTTATTTTATTTTATTACACTCCGAATTAAAAACAAGATTCTTGTTACACTTACAAAAATCCATACTAATATTATAAATGGGAAAGTGTATGTGTGTGTTTGTTTGTCCGTCTTTCACGGCAAAACGGGGCGACGAATTGACGTGATTTTTTAAGTAGAGATAGTTGAAGGGATGGAGAGTGACATAGGCTACTTTTTGTCTCTCTCTAACCCCCCACTTCCCTAAAATGGGGGGTGGAAGTTTGTATGGAGCATTCCGGGGGGCAAAGGGGAACCGTGTTATCCCGGATTTAACGCGAGCGAAGCCGCGGGCAAAAGCTAGTATAATAAAGTTTCAAGAAAAGTTAAGACGGCAAACAAAAGTCCATAACTCACCTACGTGGAATGCAATGCTTTATGATAATCTATAGTATATCAGTATGTAATCTCATAGTGCGACTGTAAGAAGCTGTGATTCCGGTTAATATACACTGTGGGGCCCTAATAACTAGAAAGATAATTGGGGGGGATCAATGTTACTCTGCGTCCGTAGGAAACACCTTAGACAACCCTACACGTGATCCCTGGGTGGTGCTAAAAGAGTAACACACTTGGCAGCTGCACTGTCCCATCTGGACCTCGCAGCACTCACTGGATTTTCTTCGTCATCTGCTTTCCCACTACTACTGCCCCAGATAAGAAATGCCTATCTATATCCAGTGACATGTAGCCATACGATAAATAATACAAGAAAGATTTTAACAGTGTATTCCTTCATATATAGATACTAAAATGTCCTAAAACTTTTCTGGAATACGCCTAGTTTCAGAGTTAATACCATTTTTTTAATTATAACTCGGCACAACATGCCTTTTTCATGGCGTTGTTGCTACTATTGGGCATAGTTTACACGTCTTTATTGACAGATATCAAAGTGACAAGGAACACTTTACAGAAACTCCCTCCCTCCTCTCTAACCCAACTACCCTCAACCTAGCTTTTACTCTCTAGCTATTGTAGCGTCACTCTTATTTCACACATTTTGACAGACACTTTTGCCTCACGCTTTGCGGTAAACTGCGCTTTTTGTGTATCGTACCGTACCTACACACCTAACTGCGCGAGTACCATTAGTTAAATTAAATTACATTGCTACTAAGGCTTGCAATTATCCGGATATTATTCAGATAATACGGTTATTTCGAATACTATTCCATACAAATTACTATTCGAAATATCCGGATTTCAAGCCCTAATTGCTACTTATATCATATTTTACACATCTGAATACGCCACAGTTGATCAGGTGTTCTGAAGCAAGATTAGTCCAAATATAATTTTCTTCTACCCAGTTACAAAAGAGCATAACTCTCTAGCAAATCCCAAACGTTCCAGTCATTCTTCCAAAGCACTATTGGCAAAGCTCACCCGGGGGGATGGTTACCCGAACTAGGTACAGTCGAACGCCAAAAATATGTATATAATGTTTGTAAGCATTATTATTGATAAATACTTTAACTTGTAAGGATAACTATTTTTTATTTAGCATCATTTTAAAAGACTGTCAATTGACTATTCCTTGTTGCTCGTTCCCGCCATTTTGATGTTATAAAATGACGGGTATACAGCTCCGGCCGCCATTCGGATCTTGACCAGATTGTTGTAAAGACGTCTTGAAAATATTATTGTCATAAGTATAGTGTAATTTATTCATATTTAAACCTTGTAACAAACGAATACAAGTGTAAATACTGGTAAAGTACTGGTTTATTTTATAATCCTAATGATATCCCCTACATCTCAGCAGTGGGATCTAACAAAAATCGACAGGATTTTTGCCACGCCGCACAAAAACGTAAGGTTTTCCTTTTTTATTATTTTAAATAATAAATTAGATTGATTGGTGAAACTATATTTTCCGTAACAGAGTAAGTCCGGAGGTTTATATGGTTAGTTTAACATGGTCATTTTGCCAAAGGTTACTCTTTTGGATGTGCACATGTTGGATGGAATGTTTATTGATAATTGAAGGTAAACTGTATTTTCCGTAACGGAGTAATTCCGGAGGTTCATATGGTTAATCTTGCATGGACATTTTGCCAAAGGTTACTCTTTTGGATATGCACATGTTAGATGGTATGTTTATTGATAATTGAAGGTAAACTGTATTTTCCGTAACGGAGTAAGTCCGGAGGTTTATATGGTTAGTCTTACATGGACATTTTGCCAAAGGTTACTCTTTTGGATATGCACATGTTAGATGGAGATGTTTGTTATGTTGTTACATAATCAATATAATTAATTATCAGAGAGAATATTAAGTCAGATATTGTTGTCATCATTCCTAATAAAGATAACTTCACAATCCATAAAAACATGTCCTGTTATTTAAAATTAACTTTTATGACCTAACCTTCAATTCAATAAGTATAGTTTGATATTCGCTTTAATTTTGAATAAAATAACACTGGTATTATTATAACCGTATAATTTGCCTACAGTATGTCTCAATGGTAAATATGTTTATATTTATATTTTGCAGTAGTCAAATTAATATTTTAAAATACTACCCGGTAATTTATGTTCGAAGATCTGCGGGGAATAATTTTAAATTAATTATTTCATATGAAGGAAATTATTTTTTCGATATCTTACGATATTATTTAAAAATGCAATTATGAAGCCCTTTTTGGAAAGCGCATATTATTTGAAAACAATTTTACGAATATCATGCCATAAGCAGGCTGCATTCAAAATACTTTGTATTTCTTTCTAATAAGTTTTGTAAACAAGTTGAACATAATAATAAATCTTAGGAAAAGGTAATTTAAATTCCTTTTCCATTAATACCACAAACAACACAACGGAATATTCAGTAATGAAATGAATATGCTTCATGAATATGATTAAAATGAAACAATAATTTATTAGAAACTCCTTAATGCCTGTAGTGTGTACAATGTCTCTAAGTGGTTCACGCTTATGTATCACTCATATTATTAAAATGTTTATAATTACTATTTCTTCTCGTGAACCATTATTGTCGTTAAAAATAATTATGATTAAATGTCAATGAATACCAAGTGCGTTTGTTTGGATATACATAAAAGTGTAAAGTTTTCAAGTTAACGTGATCGTTCACGCCACAGCTAAGTAACAGCTTAAGACTGGTATTAATTTGGATTTAGTATAAATCAATTTCAGAGGTATGAACCGAGGTGATTAAATAAAGTGTGTAAAGAAAAGAAAGTATAATTTACAATAATTAATAAATGGCCTGTATAGCTTTCTCTAAGTACAAGTTATATCCCGTACATATTTCGTCTTAATAAACGGTACTATAAAGTTCATAGAAATTACCTTTTATACTTATATAAGTCTCGGTGTGGTAACTGACCGAAGTATTTTTGAGTTCTTTACTTCCTTACTGTATTCAACCCAATAAATAAAGTTGATGATTAAATCACAATAGTTAAGTTAAATGGGTACATTGACTATTCAGATGTCTGTTTATATACAAAATAAAGTAACAAAATAAGAACAAGAGCCTAGTCGAGATTTGTTAATCTCGTGTATGTCGTCGGCATATTACCACGCATATAATCCCATGTGTGTATTCTGTTTTATCGAGGTATATGATCGTAAATAATATAATCACTTATAATGTCAATTGATCTCTATTTTTCGCCTGATAAAGGTTTAGATGGCAATTGACAAAGTAAAGGATATTACCGATTTTAATTACAGAGGAAGTTGATGGAAAATCGACGTGACATGATGATTTGACGATCTATTATAATTGTGTCCACTAATGACTAATGAGCAAAGTATTGCTTAGAAATTTACGAACTGAGCCCTTTTTACACAATATCAAAAGAAAGGAGAGTTATTATTTAATCATAGAGTGAGAAGAATACGCCAATGATAGTCAAAACGCGTATAAATGCTAATGATAGTCAAACGCGAATGAATAAAACTGAAGTTGCCTGAATATAATAACTAGTATGTCGAGTATAATCGTTATAACATTTATTTTAGATAGTTAATTTAAACGTTAATTCAAGCAATACCTGTATTTAACAGGTAGAGACCATGCGTACTAGAATTCATAATACCTTTTGATTATGTTTCGATATGTAGAGTCACACGTAGAGTCGATATGTAGAGTCACGTGTAGAGTTGATATGTAGAGACACATGTAGAGTCGATATGTAGAGTCAGATGTAGAGTCGACATGTAGAGTCGACATGTAGAGTCGACATGTAGAGTCGACATGCAGAGTCGATATGTAGAGTCGATATGTAGAGTCGATATGTAGTCACGTATAGTATCGAAATATAAAGTCACGTATAGTATCGAAATATAAAGTCACGTATAGTGTCAAAATATAAAGTCACGCATAGTGTCAAAATATAAAGTCACGTATAGTGTCAAAATATAAAGTCACGTATAGTGTCAAAATATAAAGTCACATTTGGAGTCGATGTAGACAACGTGTAGAGACGAAAAATGACATATAGAGTCAAATGCAGAATAAAAACTTATGATTCTTATGTAAAGCCAAATGTTTGAGGTGACACGTATGAAGTGGACTACGCATATGGTGGGGTTAATGCAACAAACGTGAATGGACATGTCAGACCTTTTTTCAGGCCTGCCTAAATAGATCTATTTACCTATATAACCTACTTATGTGAAGCACGAGAATGAACGTGCAGGACTTTTATTCAGACCTACCTTAATAATATTATACCTATGAAACGCACGTGGATTAACGTGCGGTACTTTGAATCAAACCTACTTGAATGTATCAAGTACCTGCGCAACGCACGTGAATAATGTGCGAAACTCTCATTCAGTTTTACCGTAATACCTAGCAATATTTTAGGAAAGTAATCAATAAACTTTAAATATCATACGATTATGAGAATGAACGATATACATCATCATATATTTAAGAGCTTGGCTCTTGTAAGTGTACGTAAAATGCCAATACTTTTATCTGTAGTCATGTTAAGTATGGACAACTCAAATGAAATCAATCACAGATAATCAAATCAAATAGTACGTCAAAAAAAGTGGTTTCAGTGGTCTCTGATTACATTTACTATTTTATTATTAAAGCTCATCAATTATCATTGTAATATTTTGTATGTATGCCTAACAAATATCAGACGTTAATTCAATCGTTTATGCAGTTTGAGAATTTTAATTTAATGAAGTGCAATACCTATTTCTATGAATTACCTACCTACATTTAACCTAATAGTAAACGTTGACGACATTTAACATGAAAGCTGGGTAACAGGCAAATCCCTTTTACTAAATGGCTGAATGCATCTCGGAAAAGTCCATTGTTTGAATCTTTTTGAATGTATTATACTGAGCTAAACGTACAGTTAGTTAAAATAATATAGTAACTATAATAAACATAAAAAGAGAAATTAGAGGAATTAAACATCATATTTGATAGTATCCGTACAGTTAGTTAAAATAATATAGTAACAATAATAAACATAAGAAGAATAAATAAAGGAATTAAACATTATAGTTAATATTATTCGTTATCATGTTATGTCCTGAGGTCAGTGACAAAAGGGCAAAATTAGGTTTGTTAAATTCATGTATCCAGTTTTAACTTTCTGCGACTACTGCAGAGTGCAAATTGAGGTTCGTAAGGGACTTGCATAATAAAAACTTTGCAAAACCACATACTTATTACTGCTTATTTACATTAGTTAAATATTGGTGAAACTGGTTCAGTAATTATTTTATTTTTCAATTCATTGGTTAAGGCCCTGATTTTTCTAGTAAAAATAGGATAATGACGACACTATGTTTAGCTTGCTTTCATCGCTACTAAACTAGTTATTTATTATTATAATATAAGTATTTCACATATATATATAAGTTCATAGTACCAGACCACTAAGACTGATTTATTATCACATTGGATAATGTTACGAATCCAGCAATACAAGATCATTTTAATCAATTAATTGAAACATCGACACAAATATGATAGTTAAATTATGATTAATAAACTTGTACAAAAAAATATCTTAGCGCGGCTAAATAATCGTGATAAAGTAAAATTAACGCAACATAAATTGCCTATATGTTTTAAAAATCAAAGTCAATAATATACTTACAAAAGAATAAGTTTGCGTTACATTAGCATTGCCTTATTGTACTTTTAGACAATTATCGGTAGATAACATTAAAACGTATATCACTATACTAACTAGGTAACTAACCACAGTGGAACACTTTGAAGTTCAACTTAACGGTAGATAACATTAAAACGTATATCACTATACTTATTAGATAACTAACCACAGTAGAACACTTCGAAGTTCAACTTAAAATTAATGAAACCAAATTAAAATAAATTAAAACAACTCCGCGCCTGAAAAAAAAATATATTAATCCAAAATGTTACTCTTTTCTTAACGCGTCAAGTTGTATATTAGCAAACGTTAATCAAACAAAAGTTACTTACTTCATAATATAATCATTTATTTCTTGCAATACTTACTTAATAGATAGGTAATAATATTTGATTCTTAAACTTATACTTTTAAAACGTAAATAAACAATTACGTAATTGTCATTATAATATTTAGGTAATCACACATGTTGCAATGTGTATATGTTGAAAATAACAAGACTAAATTATTCACGTTTCTAAAGAAAGTGTTACAAGTTTCAGACTGATGACCCAGGAGCGTCCAGGTGAAAGGGCCAGGGTTTGGTATTTCTTTACCACCCAGGAGTGCCCAGGTGAGAGGGTCGGGGTGTAGAACACTTCCGACCCAGGAGCGCCAAAGTGAGATGGCTAGGGTTATGATATTCTTCTTCTTCAAGAAAGGCATCATCTTCACCTACATCTTCTCTGACGCTACGCTCTCGAAAAAATGATAATGGTCGTCACGGCATGTGTAGTGGTGTGGTTCAGAACGCCACGCCACTCTGCACGACTCTCCGCTGTCCGTTATGTATTCAACTACGTTGTGAGTGTTAATAAAATTGGTCTGAATCAATCATGTGGTTATACATGTGGTGTTGTGCGATATTCATGTGAAAGTGATAAGTATTATGTTATTTGTATGTATTTTATGTTATAAAGTTTCCTTCTAATTTGAATTTTAAAATGCATTAAACAGTCTTATAATATTTTATTCAATAACAATAATTGCGCTTACAAATTAACTACTGGTTTGATCTTTGCTGCTGTATAGAAATGTATCAAACTTAATCACTATTGTTATTATTTAACCTTGATGATGAAGTCATCTTAATTAAATATCATGTAAAATAACTATTGGTTTGATCTTTCCTGTATTGATATATCAAACTCTATCATTATTCAATCGTTTTAACGACTGTGTTACACTTTATTGGTATTACTTAAGCTTGATGATGAAGTCATGGTAATTAAATATTATGAAGAAGAATTATTATTTTGACCTTTGCTGTATTGATATATCAAACTCCATTACTATTCAATAATTTTAACTGTTATGATATATCTTATTCGTAATACTCAAACTTGATGATAAAGTCCTAATAATTAAATATTATGAAGTCGATAAGCAATATATTATGAAGTTAAGAAGTCGATAGAATAATCATTTATTTCCTTTGTTGTTTGCACTGAATGAAATAAACATGTACTACTTTTACAATGAGCACTTATGTACAAAGGCCAACTTAATCATAAAGATAATGAGTAATCAACTCTTTGTGAACTTCTTGTGAAGTTCTATACTTTATTATCGATGATAGTTCATTTTACATTGTATAATCATTTATAATAATATACTACAATGATGTGAAACTGATAGTCAAGGGTTAACATGACCATGAGTAACATAAAAACATTATTTCATTAACTTATTACAAGAGAAAATGTATTAAATCCGATGTGTTAAGATTCAAAACTCTAATTATGTTATTAATATGGGTATTTAAACAGTTTGTATTCATTACCTTTTATGGTCAGAATTGATCTGTAAATTATCTTATTTGAGCTACTATTATTATCTTTCTTATCGATCGTTCTATACTTTATTATCGATGATAATTCATTTTACATTGTAAAATCATTTATAATAATATACTACAATGATGTGAAACTGATAGTCAAGTGTTGACATGTTCATGAGTAATATAAAAACATTATTTCATTAACTTATTACAAGAGAAAATGTATTAAATTCGATGTGTTAAGATCCAAAACTCTAATTATGTTATTAATATGGGTATTTAAACAGTTTGCATTCATTACCTTTTTATTGTCAGAATTGATCTGTAAATTATTTTATTTGAGCTATTATTTCATTAAGTTTTGGCGAGGGGTCTCGCCTCGAATAGGATGGCCGAGCTGTAAGCATTATTATTGATAAATACTTTAACTTGTAAGGATAACTATTTTTTATTTAGCATCATTTTAAAAGACTGTCAATTGACTATTCCTTGTTGCTCGTTCCCGCCATTTTGATGTTATAAAATGACGGGTATACAGCTGCGGCCGCCATTCGGATCTTGACCAGATTGTTGTAAAGACGTCTTGAAAATATTATTGTCATATAGTGTAATTTATTCATATTTAAACCTTGTAACAAACGAATACAAGTGTAAATACTGGTAAAGTACTGGTTTATTTTATAATCCTAATGATATCCCCTACATCTTGAACCTTATTACAATGGAGTAAAGTGCAAATATTCATACAGATTTTTGGGGTTGACTGTACGTGGCCAATTTCATGATAACGACTTCTATTAGCAGTTGCTACGGTAACATCCTGTGGCGGAGGCCTTTATTCTTGAAACTGTCTCGCTTGGGTAGGGAAATTACCCTCAAATTGCGACATATTGCGAGTCGTGGTACCTATACCTACTACAATTATAAACATAATATATAAATATTTATACAGGCTTACAAAAATATTGATGATCCATTTAAGTGCAATATTGGTAAAGTATTCCGACTCAGAAAAATGATTGTGTCGCGACTGAAATGTATGGGACACATCGTCCCTGCAGGCCGAACCCTCCATACAAAAACTTTAGGGTTAGATGTTAGGTCAGATGGCAGTCGCTTTCATGAAAACTAGTACCTAGGCCAATGCTTGAATGTAAACTGCCGAGCGCATCACGACTCCATTGAGCCGTGAAAGAAAGGTTCCACAGTAAAAATCTAAAATCAAATGAGTCTGTATTTACGGCATAGGTAGGGTTTACCTGCTTGGTATACTTTACTGGGTTGAAACCTTGTTGAAACAGCTGTGGAAAGTTAAGATAAGTAATTGCACAACAGGTTGCAAAAAAATACTAAAATCGAATATAAGTATGTACTTATTAAATTTAATCTATCGTGATACATACTAACACTATAAAATATAACGGTTACACTCACGTCACTTTAGTCACTACGCGCGACATGTTTCGGAGAGCTTAGGTCTCCATCTTCAAGCAAGTAAGTTAGTATGACTTAATATTGTCTTCGGTTGCCGCGATAGTTATTCATGAAATAAAACAATTAAAAACGGATTTTATCGCGTGTATTGAGTTTAAATTACATCCCGACGTTTCAAACACTTTACAGTGTTCGTGGTCAACGGGTCGACTGAGGAAAAATGTACAATTACCTATCTCAATATGCAAACCTACCCACATATTAAATATTAAACAAATTTAGTGTTTGCACATGCCGGAGGGGCCTTTATAAAAACAAATTATTTTTTATTACAAAACAAATTATTAAACAAATTATTTTATTATTATTAATTATTATTTTCATTTTTATTTTTAATTTTTTAAATTAGTATTAAATTATTATTAGTGTCCACACTGTCCACCATTATGGTCTCACAGTCCTATGTCTAGCTTGCTCCTTAACCAAATGAATAACTGGATCCCAAGCTGGTGGTACCGAAAAACCATCCTCTCTGTTGAAATTTGGATATTTTTTAATCTCGATTGCCTCTCGCAACATCCGGGGAATGTATCGTTTCTCCTTGACGAGGACTTGCGGTTTGTCAAATTTAACTGAGTGGTTGGGTCTATCCATGACATGCTCACAGACTGCTGACCTTGGTCGACGGTGCTTTACATCGGCTATACTTCGCCAAGCAAGCAGGAAATTACTGTGCAAACTCATCCACAATAACCGTTATACGGCTTACAAACTTGAGCAACAGATTAAGGACAGTACCGGTGAGTTACAAATAACATTGACCAGTAGAGATTTTGATGAAGTCGTTGAACTAGGCAATAAACGTTACGCATTCACGTATGAACAGTGCAGAAAGCGACAGGTTGCTAAGTTTGACAGATTAAAATCGAAGCGCAGTGATAACGGATTGCTTGAGAATAATCACCGCGGGAACGGAACGTCGCTGTCAGTGTCAAACCGGTCTGTTGTAAACATGTCAAGTAAACAGTTGACAGATTCGCAGCATTTGGTCTTGCAGAAAGGATTAAATTATGTTGTGGCACCACGGAAGATTCCTTTTGAAGACATTATTGTCAGTGTAGAAGATTGTCTGGTGAAAAATCAGGTGAAAAAGGAAGATTCGGAGGCTATACGCCAAGATCGTCATTATTGCGAAGGGCAAAGCCGCCGAAAACAAACTTACCTAAGGAAGAGATAAGGGCCTTGAGGACCTTGCGTGAAGATCCAGACCTTACCATACTTCGAGCTGATAAGGGTAATGCGACGGTTGTACTTGACACCACCGATTACAACCAGAAAATTGAGAATCTGTTGGCGGACAGCACAACCTATAAACATGTCAAAAAAGATCCTACTGCGAAAGTCTTAAAATGTACTAAAGACCTAATTGGTGAATACTGCGAATCCCTTAATCTAGATGTTGCAGGTTTGGTTCCTGATTGCCCGGTGCCTCCTAAATTGTATGGGTTATCGAAGATACACAAGGCGGGTGCCCCGCTACGTCCAATAGTGAGTCAAATTGATGCTCCAACTTACAAATTGGCTCAATACTTAGCAGGAGTCCTTTCATCTTTACGGGGTAATACTAGAACACATACAAAGGATTCTTACCATTTCATCAGTGACATTAAAGACCTTACATTAACTGATGACGAGATCATGGTCAGTTTCGATGTCCAGTCACTCTTTACGAGTCTACCGGTACAAGACTGCATTGAAATTGTGAAGAAGAGGTTGCGTGAGCAGAACATGTCTGAAGAATATGCTAAGCTCTTGGAACACTGCCTTACATCAGGATATCTACTATGGAACAATGAATTCTTCCTGCAAGTCGACGGTGTAGCCATGGGGTCCCCGGTATCTCCAGTAGTCGCTGACATCTTTATGGAGGACTTTGAGGAGAGGGCGCTCTCATTGGCTCCCGTGCAGCCGAAGATTTTCAAAAGATACGTAGATGATACTTTTACTATATTACCTAAAAATAGTGTTTCAGTTTTCCTTGACCACCTCAATTCCATTCATAGTAAGATTAAGTTTACCATGGAATTGGAAAATAATTATTCACTGCCTTTCTTAGATGTACTAGTATTGAGAAACCCCGATAATACCTTAGGCCGCACTGTATATAGGAAACCTACACATACAAATAGATATTTGAATGGTAGATCACACCACCACACCAGTCAGCTAGCTACTGTAGGCAAGTCTTTGTTTCAGAGAGCCCAGAGGATATGTGATGAGCAGCACCTGGCGGCGGAACTCCGGCATGCCAAGGATGCACTTCAAGCGAACGGGCTCAAGATTCCACGGCTCAATCAGAAAGCTCGGATGAAGATTCCTACAGTTGAGCGCCGGCCTGCCGTCTTGCCTTTTGTCCGAGGAGTCACTGACAGGATTGGCAACATCTTGAAACGTGCTTCTATAAAAACTTACTTTAAGCCAATGAAGAAGATGTCACAGTTCCTGAGGTCAGTGAAGTCGGCTACTCCTCTACAGAGTGCAGGGGTCTACAGGCTGGAATGTGAATGTGGTCTATCATATGTAGGCCAGACTAAGCGGAGCATCTCTACTCGGGTAAAGGAACATATAGCCGATGTAAAGCACCGTCGACCAAGGTCAGCAGTCTGTGAGCATGTCATGGATAGACCCAACCACTCAGTTAAATTTGACAAACCGCAAGTCCTCGTCAAGGAGAAACGATACATTCCCCGGATGTTGCGAGAGGCAATCGAGATTAAAAAATATCCAAATTTCAACAGAGAGGATGGTTTTTCGGTACCACCCAGAGAGTTCTAAACCAGGAGAGGCCCTGAGTATCATTTCCCCTCTGTCAAAAGTATTGGCGGAAAATCTAGTACATCTATAAAAACTATTTCAATAATCGATGCCACGCCATTTTCGTCATCGCTGTCGATGGATAACAAGCTCCGTGAAAATGCCCTTATGCGCTGTTTTTGGATGTAAAAAATGTTATATTTCGTCTAGTTTACAAAAAGATGAAATACCATTTCAGATGTAAGTACAGTTTTACTTTATTTACCATTACTTTCGTAATAAAAGATTTAACCTAAATCGAAAATCAAGCTTCGTTTACAGAATCGATTCAAAGACAATCGTTTTCTTTCTGACGGGCAGTAACTATTTGACGTTTGACACTTCTCCATATTTAATGCGCTTAAGGATTGCTGTCTTCTATATTTAGTTTGAAAATACAATCAAAAATGATCCTTGGCTTTTTTGTTTGACATTTCCAAAGACTGCATCCAATAATGAACCATATGTTAACACGTGTACAGTCGACTATCTATTGCTCCATTTAGTGTTATGAAGTATAAAAATAATATGTCAAATATGTTTGGTGTTTTCAAGTCAAAGGTACATCTTTGTCGGTTGTCAATAAAGCGTTGCTGCCATAAAAATTCATTTAGAAATAAACTGTATTAAGAACCGACAATGATGTACCTTTGACTTGAAAACTTCACATGCGTGCTACCTCGCCCCCCTCAGATTTTGGCAGACTTTTTTGTTTGGAAAGATGAGGCGAAGCGTACTCCATTTATAAAGCTTTATGGTACCACCAGCTTGGGATCCAGTTATTCATTTGGTTAAGGAGCAAGCTAGACATAGGACTGTGAGACCATAATGGTGGACAGTGTGGACACTAATAATAATTTAATACTAATTTAAAAAATTAAAAATTAAAATGAAAATAATAATTAATAATAATAAAATAATTTGTTTAATAATTTGTTTTGTAATAAAAAATAATTTGTTTTTATAAAGGCCCCTCCGGCATGTGCAAACACTAAATTTGTTTAATATTTAATATGTGGGTAGGTTTGCATTTTGAGATAGGTAATTGTACATTTTTCCTCAGTCGACCCGTTGACCACGAACACTGTAAAGTGTTTGAAACGTCGGGATGTAATTTAAACTCAATACACGCGATAAAATCCGTTTTTAATTGTTTTATTTTAGTATGACCTACTTATAAAATTTCAAAAACTTGTAAAAAGCTAAGAATAATTACCCTCCTTTCTCTGTTAAACTAACAAAAAAAGTTTTTTTTACGATTAGAGTTTTTACTGACCTCCACACTAGGCAAAGCCTGTCCCGTGGAGGAGAAAGTTTCCGAGTTCCTGATAAACATCGTATATGTAAAACCGCATCTGGCGAGCCAATAACATTCCGTTTTATCGACGTTACTCACACGACAAATTGAATGAGCGAAATAAAAGCTCGCGTCATGAGACACAGACTATATCGACGACTAAATTCAGCGGAAATAAAAAAATAAAATCTCCGCTTGGCAACCATGAATTGGCGTAGGCTAATAGGTTTTGCGAAAGCGACAGCCATTTGACCTGCCAACCCAGAGGGCAAAAATTAGCCCTTGTCGGCTTAGGTCCGGTTTTCTTACGATGTTTTCCTTCACCGAAAAACGACTGGTATGAATATACGAGTAGACGGAGATGGAGATTATCATCTTAATAACTAATATCGTGTTAATTTTAATGTACCTTTAGTTCCGACGCTTCGACAGAGACACGTTTCACTAGTCATATTCGATAGATAGATAAATATATATTCTTTATTTGCTTGCCACAATATACACACAGTTAGGTAGGTACATAAATTACATCCTTAAAAAGAAAGAAGCCAGGAAAAAAGTTAAACACATGAAACAATAGGAAAAAAGAACGATTTCTGTGTGCGTTGCAGGGTTCTGACTCAGCAATACGCTTCACTCTTTCGGGCGAAGCACTGGTATTCTACCAGAACATAGATATAAACAAAAAGGAAGATCAGTGACGTTCATAGTAAACAAAACTGAAATGTGGTCCTGCACCTACACCTACCTATACACACTTGTAAAATGCTACACACCGCTATAACGTATGTGCATCATAGGCAAAAGAGATAAACCTATATACTCGTATTTAACACGGGTATGCAAGGGAGACCACCATATTTTGCGCATTGCACAAAGCGTGACTGAGAGACTCTGCCACACGACTAATTCAATATAGTTGCCGGAACCTATATTTGATGGCACACAATCGAGCGCCTGGTACCATATCTCCCATTTTGTATAAATCAATGATGATAGTAGCATAAATATCTTAATTTTCACTATGATTAACTTAATGTATTTACTTGGGTAAAAATAAAAAGAAAAAAAAACCGACCAAGTGCGAGTCTGACTCGCGCACCGAGGGTTCCGTACAAACCTGTATGTATATAGGGGTAGTGACTTTAAAATTATTAGAAATATTTTTATTATATGATATAACTAAAAATTTACGGTTTTCGCAATTTTTCCTTTATCTGTGCTATAAGACGTTGCTTCGTACCAAATTTCAAGATTCTGAGTTCACGGGAAGTACCCTGTAGGTTTTGATTCCCTTGCCAGTTTCGAAAATTTGCGGAAATTTGCGGCATAAACGGCTGTATATTTTGATTGCGTTGGCTTAGAAGCTTGACTTTTTCACAGCCCTAAGGGACAGTAGACCTGTACTAGGGCATTATAGCCAAAGGATCACTAAAGTAACGAAGGTTGCGCGTTATAAAGCCCAGTCTTCGATAGCAACTAGCAGCAAGCGATAAAATATGGTCATGAAAGATAACAGAAAACATAAATTCCCCAACATGCTATATTTGGTAATCTGAAACCAAGTATCCGTGTGGAATACCTGTTATTTGCTTATTTATTAGTACTTTTAAAAAAAGCGAATATCAATTTATACAGAGATAAACGGATCGTATTTGTTTGACTACCCGACGAATGTCAATACAATGTTAGGGATAGACGTATATCATAAAGTCTAACTACTCACTACGCTTGTATTAATTATTGTCAACGGTCCGATAGACAACATTTACCTACAACCCGTCGGGACTCAAGGTAAATAAATTTAATTCGCAATGGAGCCCGGCTGATATTAGTCGATATTCGGTCCAAAAAGTTTTAGGACTAATTCCGGGCTGGAATAAATGCTTTTACGTCACACCTGGCCATAATGTGAGTTTTACCGCTCGCTACGCTTACGGTAAAACTCGCATTATGGCCAGGTGGGGACGTAAAATTGTGTACTCACCACGGGCAGTAAAAAAGAAAGCCCTCTATCGCATATTTACAACCCTCGCCTGCGGCTCGGGTCCCAAATACCTGCGATTTCGGGCTTTCTTTTTTTTACAGCCCTAGGTAAGTAATGTACTATTTCACACCACCTGCTCGACAATGCCAAATTATATATCATGCAAACCTCACCGAAAGCAAATCATTATAGCCCTTGGCTTTAGCCGGGTTATAATGTTGTACTAAATCTCATTATAACCCGCTGGTTAATAATGTGAATTCACTTCCCATAGCTCTTATTGTTATGTGCTTAAAGTCTAATTTCGTAAAGTCCGCACGGTGCACAGCCCCGCGACGCCAGCCGGGGCCCGCGCCGCCGCGTCGAGCTGATTTGAAAATCGAATTTATTCGGAAAATCGTGCTGGCCACCTCAATTTTAAATACCTAAAACAAATGCCGCGAGTGTCATAGACGCTGCAGTATACGGAGTAAAACTGCAGGTTCTATAAAAATAGAAGATAAAATTAGAATAAAATGGACTAATGTATCAAGAATAAATTTTTAGGGTTCCGTAGCCAAATGGCAAAAAACGGAACCCTTATTGATTCGTCATGTCTGTCTGTATGTCTGTCCGTCCGTATGTCACAGCCATTTTAATCGGAAACTATACGACGTATCTGAATAAAATTTACACATAAGGTGTATTTTGTATGCCGCTACTCAGTTATGTAGTTAAATTTGAAAAAAAAATTTTTTGGGGGGGGGGCGCTTCATACATGTAACAAAATTTTTATTTTTTATATTTTTGACTAAATATCAACATGTGACACATAAATCGATAGGTCTTTAAAAATAACACTGAGGTTTTTTGACCATTTTGTGATTAAGTGAATATTTTCTGAAATAATCGCTTCGAAAGTCAGTAAAATTGTGCCCCCCCCCCTGTAACTTTTGAACCGTAAGTCCAAAACATATGAAAAAAATTGAGGAGATGCGCCTTATCATATACTTTCTAGGAAAAATTTTTTGAACATTATTGGTTTAGCCATTTTTGAGTTATCTCCAAAAAACCTTCCATAGGCATCAGATACGACCTTTTGGTATTAGTTTGGTTCTTATTCCATTGAATGTACGGAATCCTGCTATGTGTGGTCCGACACGCACTTGGCCGGTTTTTACTTTTGATTTACTTTAATAAAAATCCGTTTCTAGTAGCCTTAGCTATTTTATTGTCTCGCAAGAGGTGAGAAAAGTAGAGTATACTCCTCGGGGATAAAGCTGTTTTTGTCACGGGCGCGCTTGAACCCCTCACTGCACTCAGGACTCAGTCTTAATTCCCTCGCTTCGCTCGGGAATTAACTCATAACCCCCTCGCTGCGCTCGGGAGTAAAATCTGGAGTCCTTCGTTACGTTCAGGATTCAATATTGCGCCCGTGACATAAAACAGTGCTTTATCCCCTTGGTGTACAATCTACTATTCCAAATATGAGCGGTGGCCAGGTCGCGTGTTTTGTGAACGTGCGGTGTCTATCTTGTAGTCGTCACTACGAGTATTGCCTCTAAGTGTATTATAATAACGTAATAAATTTCAATATATGGCGCTCACGGAGTGTCGTGGACGTTTTTAGAGGCTGGATGTATAGACGATTTAGGCAAAGGGACGATCTGGACTAAGAGATGGCCACGTCAGATATGACACAATAATGAGAGCAATGAAACTTGTCTGTTAGATTGCTTTACCATCCTTATTGATAAATCCGGGCATCTGGCAGCTTTTAATGGGTGGAGGTCAGAGTGACAGACCAATAAAGTTTTTCAGTTGCAAAAAAATAATACCAAAATAGGTAAAAACTGCCGAAGTTGTGTCATTTATAGAGGTCAGGGTCTATATTTTAGAAACAATAACATTGTGTATTATTGCGCAATCAAAAGCAGTAGGCGACTAACTATAAATTGCATTATACATCATTTGGCACTACTTTCCCCCGACAGAAACTTTTGGCAATGATATAATCTAATTATCTATATTATTTCTCATAATATTGCATCAAACACCGAAGTCTAAGATTTGTTTTCTTCAAGTTATTAGCATTATTTGACCTCCATCACTTTACAGCTGCCAGATGTCCGGATCTAAAAACAAGCATAGTATAGCAAACTAACTTGAGGAGTGTCGTTGCTCTCATTATTGTGTCATATCTCCTTTCAGTTATCGTCCGAACGCGCTTGCGACCGGTTTGTGGTTTACCTCTCCCTGGCAGTTGTCAACGTAATTTCCAAAGTATTGTAAATTGAGTCTTATTTTCATACAGTTGAAGGTTCATAGCGCCATGTCATCGTGTAAACAGTGCTACATTCGTTTTGAGGATGATGAAGTGGTCCAGTGCTTTAGTTGTGATAGTTATTACCACTATCGTTGCGCTGGGGTTCAGGAAACCATTTACAAGAAGTGGACTGCCGATTAAAAGTCCAGTTGGCGGTGCAATGCGTGCCGCCAACTTGAGGGTAACGACTCGCTTGCGGAGCTTGTGAAAGACATAAAGGGCTTGAAAAGTCAAATTAACACCATGCAAAATGGTTTAAACCAAACCAACCAAGGAATAAGCAATATCGAGGCCAGATTTTCTGCTATGGATTGTAAGCTGGACGGCTTTGGTTCGCGACTCGCCCTCGTGGAGGGTAGCCTGGAACGGTTACCATCCATTGAGTCCGGTTTGAAGTCGCTAGAAACCGAGTTTGCAGCTCTGAAGGCGAACGAAAACGGAAGGGACCAGTTCACTAGGCTAAATAATGTTGAGATTAGTGGGATTCCTCAAAGAGATGGTGAAAACTTGTTAACTGTGTTGAAAAATATCACGGTCACGGTAGGTTTCGAACTGCGCGAAACAGATGTTGACAACATTCACAGAGTACGTAGATATCCGAATTCCACCAGCAGTGGGCGTGCTGCGGACCCGCGGCCTCCGGCTATCATCGTTCGATTCTCTCAGCGGCGGCGGAAGGGCGAGCTGGTGGCCGCCGTGCGGGCCCGCCGAGGCCTCACCACCGCTGACGCCGACCTCCCGGGCCCCGCTACTGCTGTTTATATTAACGAGCATCTTACACCCACCAATGAACTGCTACTTAAGCGCGCCCGTGATATCAAGGCCGAGCTAAACTATACCTATTTGTGGGTGAAGCAGTGTAAAATCTATATGCGAAAAAATGACAAGTCTAAAGTGTTTACGATTAGCCGTGAATCTGATCTTGTAAAGTTAAAATGACTTCTTATCACTATTTACTGTATAATTTGCGATCTGTTGAATGTACTATTAATGTTCGTTACTCTTCTAAAGTCTTTATGTAGAGAAGATTAACTCTGTACGTATATATAACGTTTGAACACTCGTTTGAAAGTCACCTGCGAACTCACTTCTATAGTATACCTTTTGTAAAAACATTACTTAATGATGTCGTCTAACTATCTTTCTATTTACTATCAAAACGTAAGGGGTTTGCGGACAAAATCACACGATTTCTTAAATAGCGTAATAAATTCAGATTTGTTTGTCTGAGACCTGGCTTAATTCCGATTTCTTTAGCAGTGAGTATTTCGACAGTAGGTATACGGTGTATAGACGGGACCGTTCGGAGAGTGGTGGGAGGCGAGGGGGTGGAGTGCTGATGGCGGCACGTCGGGAGCTCACCGTGACCCGCCGCGACGACTGGAGCGCTGCGCCGCGGCACGAGGAGCTCTGGATCACCGTGTCCCCGGCCCCCGCCGCCCCCGCCTCTCGCCGGCCCAACATACACATAGCTTGCGTATACTTCCCGCATAATGACAATCACAACTCGGTACTAGGCAGTTTTTTCGATAACGCATCTATTTTAATGCATTTTCTCGGGGATTACAATATTTCATATGCTACGTGGCACGCGAGTCCTGATGTAAACAACTTAACACTTGGGTCTAGTGATAACAGAACGGTGCTTTTTTTGTCCGATTTTATGGCCTTAACAGGTGTACGCCAATATAATTGTTGCGCTAATGTAAACGAGCGGATTCTTGACTTGGTAATTAAATGTCTAATGGTAACTGCTATGTTGCTGCGAGCCCCTACCCACTCACCGCGGAGGACCCCCAGCATAGGGCCCTGTATATAAAATTAGCCCTATCGATTTCGACATATTTCCCGGAATTAAGGCCAAATCAAGGTGTCAAACTAATGTTTCACTCTGGGGATTATGAATCAATTCGTAGGGCCCTTTCTAATACTGACTGGTCTTGTTTAGATAGTTTGACTACTAATGAGTCTGTGGTTTATTTATACAGTGTTATAAACAAACTAATTTTAAAATGTATACCTCATAAAAGCATTAGTAATAATAATAACTCAGGTTACCCACCATGGTTCACTCGCAGTCTAATTAAGGTACGTAAACAAAAATTACAGGTTCATAAAAGGTGGAAAATTTACGGAAACCCGCTGGACAGGGCCGAGTTTATATTTTTGAGAAACAGAGAACATAAACTTGCAGCTGAATGTTATAATAATTACATCTCACTGGCCGAAGACAGAATATATAAATCACCTAATTACTTTTGGTCATTTATGAAATCTAAATTTCCTGTTAACACTATACCTGACCAAATAACTTTGAACGGGATAACCTCTAGTGGTGGGGAAGCCATTAGCAATCTTTTTAACGATTACTTCAATTCAGTCTTTATACCGGCCCCTAGTGTTATGCAGGGGACGCAATCGTCGCAGTGTGCCAATGATAGTTTAATTGATCTATGTTCTATTCATATTACCGAAGATTTGGTCTATAAGCACCTGAGTAGGGTAAACGTTAAAAAGGGTAGCGGTGCTGATTTTATTCATCTCCTATTCATTAATAATTCCATCACTTTACAGCTGCCAGATGTCCGGATCTAAAAACAAGCATAGTATAGCAAACTAACTTGAGGAGTGTCGTTGCTCTCATTATTGTGTCATATCTCCTTTCAGTTATCGTCCGAACGCGCTTGCGACCGGTTTGTGGTTTACCTCTCCCTGGCAGTTGTCAACGTAATTTCCAAAGTATTGTAAATTGAGTCTTATTTTCATACAGTTGAAGGTTCATAGCGCCATGTCATCGTGTAAACAGTGCTACATTCGTTTTGAGGATGATGAAGTGGTCCAGTGCTTTAGTTGTGATAGTTATTACCACTATCGTTGCGCTGGGGTTCAGGAAACCATTTACAAGAAGTGGACTGCCGATTAAAAGTCCAGTTGGCGGTGCAATGCGTGCCGCCAACTTGAGGGTAACGACTCGCTTGCGGAGCTTGTGAAAGACATAAAGGGCTTGAAAAGTCAAATTAACACCATGCAAAATGGTTTAAACCAAACCAACCAAGGAATAAGCAATATCGAGGCCAGATTTTCTGCTATGGATTGTAAGCTGGACGGCTTTGGTTCGCGACTCGCCCTCGTGGAGGGTAGCCTGGAACGGTTACCATCCATTGAGTCCGGTTTGAAGTCGCTAGAAACCGAGTTTGCAGCTCTGAAGGCGAACGAAAACGGAAGGGACCAGTTCACTAGGCTAAATAATGTTGAGATTAGTGGGATTCCTCAAAGAGATGGTGAAAACTTGTTAACTGTGTTGAAAAATATCACGGTCACGGTAGGTTTCGAACTGCGCGAAACAGATGTTGACAACATTCACAGAGTACGTAGATATCCGAATTCCACCAGCAGTGGGCGTGCTGCGGACCCGCGGCCTCCGGCTATCATCGTTCGATTCTCTCAGCGGCGGCGGAAGGGCGAGCTGGTGGCCGCCGTGCGGGCCCGCCGAGGCCTCACCACCGCTGACGCCGACCTCCCGGGCCCCGCTACTGCTGTTTATATTAACGAGCATCTTACACCCACCAATGAACTGCTACTTAAGCGCGCCCGTGATATCAAGGCCGAGCTAAACTATACCTATTTGTGGGTGAAGCAGTGTAAAATCTATATGCGAAAAAATGACAAGTCTAAAGTGTTTACGATTAGCCGTGAATCTGATCTTGTAAAGTTAAAATGACTTCTTATCACTATTTACTGTATAATTTGCGATCTGTTGAATGTACTATTAATGTTCGTTACTCTTCTAAAGTCTTTATGTAGAGAAGATTAACTCTGTACGTATATATAACGTTTGAACACTCGTTTGAAAGTCACCTGCGAACTCACTTCTATAGTATACCTTTTGTAAAAACATTACTTAATGATGTCGTCTAACTATCTTTCTATTTACTATCAAAACGTAAGGGGTTTGCGGACAAAATCACACGATTTCTTAAATAGCGTAATAAATTCAGATTTGTTTGTCTGAGACCTGGCTTAATTCCGATTTCTTTAGCAGTGAGTATTTCGACAGTAGGTATACGGTGTATAGACGGGACCGTTCGGAGAGTGGTGGGAGGCGAGGGGGTGGAGTGCTGATGGCGGCACGTCGGGAGCTCACCGTGACCCGCCGCGACGACTGGAGCGCTGCGCCGCGGCACGAGGAGCTCTGGATCACCGTGTCCCCGGCCCCCGCCGCCCCCGCCTCTCGCCGGCCCAACATACACATAGCTTGCGTATACTTCCCGCATAATGACAATCACAACTCGGTACTAGGCAGTTTTTTCGATAACGCATCTATTTTAATGCATTTTCTCGGGGATTACAATATTTCATATGCTACGTGGCACGCGAGTCCTGATGTAAACAACTTAACACTTGGGTCTAGTGATAACAGAACGGTGCTTTTTTTGTCCGATTTTATGGCCTTAACAGGTGTACGCCAATATAATTGTTGCGCTAATGTAAACGAGCGGATTCTTGACTTGGTAATTAAATGTCTAATGGTAACTGCTATGTTGCTGCGAGCCCCTACCCACTCACCGCGGAGGACCCCCAGCATAGGGCCCTGTATATAAAATTAGCCCTATCGATTTCGACATATTTCCCGGAATTAAGGCCAAATCAAGGTGTCAAACTAATGTTTCACTCTGGGGATTATGAATCAATTCGTAGGGCCCTTTCTAATACTGACTGGTCTTGTTTAGATAGTTTGACTACTAATGAGTCTGTGGTTTATTTATACAGTGTTATAAACAAACTAATTTTAAAATGTATACCTCATAAAAGCATTAGTAATAATAATAACTCAGGTTACCCACCATGGTTCACTCGCAGTCTAATTAAGGTACGTAAACAAAAATTACAGGTTCATAAAAGGTGGAAAATTTACGGAAACCCGCTGGACAGGGCCGAGTTTATATTTTTGAGAAACAGAGAACATAAACTTGCAGCTGAATGTTATAATAATTACATCTCACTGGCCGAAGACAGAATATATAAATCACCTAATTACTTTTGGTCATTTATGAAATCTAAATTTCCTGTTAACACTATACCTGACCAAATAACTTTGAACGGGATAACCTCTAGTGGTGGGGAAGCCATTAGCAATCTTTTTAACGATTACTTCAATTCAGTCTTTATACCGGCCCCTAGTGTTATGCAGGGGACGCAATCGTCGCAGTGTGCCAATGATAGTTTAATTGATCTATGTTCTATTCATATTACCGAAGATTTGGTCTATAAGCACCTGAGTAGGGTAAACGTTAAAAAGGGTAGCGGTGCTGATTTTATTCATCTCCTATTCATTAATAATTGCGCTAAAGAATTAACCTTGCCCGTAACAATAATTTTTAAAAAATCTATTTCGTCAGGCACCTTTCCCGAGTTATGGAAGAAGGCGTTAATAACCCCCATCCATAAGAGTGGTGATCCTAAACTAGTTACTAATTATAGACCAATCAGCAAATTAAATATACTTGGTAAAGTTTTCGAAAAAATAGTTACTAATGAAATAAGCGCCACGGTTTATCAACATATATCAGAACGTCAGCACGGCTTTTGCCGTGGTCGTAGTGTCAAGGTGTCAACACAAATCTCCTCAGTTTTTCTGATTTTATTCTAAGTAAAGTTTCTTCCGGCTGGCAGGTGGACGCCGTGTATACCGACTTCTCGAAATGTTTCGATAAAATAAACCACATTAAGTTAATTACTAAGCTCGAGAAGGTCGGTATTCACGGTGACCTCCTTAGATGGATTAAGTCGTATCTGAGGAACCGGAGCCAGGCTGTGGCGCTGAAGGGTTACACTTCCCAGTTTCTCCCGGTACCATCAGGAGTGCCGCAAGGTTCTCACCTTGGTCCTCTCCTTTTCATTTTATATGTCAATGACTTGGCAACCTGCTTCGGCCACTCAGAACACCTTGTTTACGCTGACGACACAAAGATTTACAAAGCCATATCTTCTGAAGGAGATTGCCATAGTCTACAACAAGATCTTGATAGTTTTTATGAATATTGTGAAAATAATTATCTGTACCTAAACCTAGATAAGTGTTTTGTGATAACCTTTTCCCGTAAACTAAATATAATTGTGATGTACGTATATGTAAGGTAGTTGTAAGTATTTGTTATGAAACAGGTGGAGGGTAGTTTTGTCTCGGTCTTGTCGAAATAAATGGTTTTTGGTACGGACGTGTTTTACTGTTGCTCCTGGAAACCTGGATCTAGCAGGGTTTCCTATATCCTGGATACAGACTTAACAGTGGCGACGATAAAGGAACTTACTCGCGAGTGTTTTTGTGACGTTGAACAATAAATAAGTGTAAAAACAATGGCAAGTCAGGTCGGAAAAATTGGGCCATTCGACTTGGATAAGGACAGTTGGGATTATTACATAGATCGCTTGGAGCAATCGTTTATTGCGAATGCAGTGGATGATAAAGTGAAAGTGGCAACGTTGATTACTGTAATTGGCGGTGACGCGTACGCGTTAATGGCAAATTTGTGTATGCCATTGAAACCGTCAACAAAAACATTTAAGGAGTTGGTGACGGTCATGAAAGACTATTTACAACCTAAGCCCAGTTTATTGGCAGAACGATTTAAGTTTAGGCGCCGGGTACAAAGTAGTGACGAAAGTGTTGGGGAATACGCAGCCGCACTAAAAAAGTTATCAAAGGATTGTAAATTTGAGGGTGACAGTCTGCAGGAAAACTTACGAGATCAGTTCGTATGTGGGTTAGCGCGTGACAGCATACGGCAGCGACTGTTTGCAGAAGATAACATTAAATTCGACAAAGCATTTAGGCTCGCGGTAACGCTTGAGATGGCAGAGGCGGATGCAGCACTAGTGGAGCAAAAACAACAAAAACAGTGGACCGAAAATACAACGCCAGTACACCAGATAAGGAATACGGGGCGGGGCCGGGGGCGCGCTAGTGCGCCGAACCATGGTACTGGTACTTCGCGCGGCTCGGCGCACGATAGCGCGGTCGGTCGCAGCAGCGGCGGCGGCGGCGGCGGCGGCGGCGGCGGCGGCGGCGGCGGCGGCGGCGGCGGCGGCGGCGGCGCCAGCGGTTGGAGCGGCGGAGGTTGGCGAAAAAAGAACTCGGTTACAGGCACTGAGGGCGCAAAAGTGGATTGCCGAGTTTGTGGAGACCAATACTTGACAGAAAGCTGCAAGTTTAGAATGTACGTTTGTCGAGTATGCAATCAGGAAGGTCATTTGAAACGCGTATGTCCAAAGATGAAAGGCGGCTCGGCAGTGGTATACAATATGGACAGTCGGGATGTAAACAGATACACCTCCAGCGATAGTGACGAGGTAACTAATTATTCAATAGATGCAGCGGGGTTAAAAAAATATAAACCGTACTTATTAAACATCTGTATAAATGGCAAGCCATTAATGATGGAAATCGATACTGGTTGTGCGGCAACTTGTATTAGTTTAGAGTGTTACAAGAAAGTTTTTTCTAAAATACCAATAGCGGACAGTGACTTAAATTTAATATACTATACAGGCGAATTAGTTATTTCTGATAGAACGTTTATGTAATTGATTTCGACGCCCTGTTCTTCGAGTGCCATCCATAGCTTTTGGTGCGATATTGTGTCAAAAGCTTTTGTATAGTCCACAAAAGCTATGTAGAGTCGCATATTGTATTCATCGCACTTCTCTATTACTTGTTGTAGAGTAAAAATGTGGTCGATTGTCGAATAGTTACGCCTGAATCCTGCTTGCTCTACGGGTTGTTCAAAATCGAGAGTTTTTCTCATTCTGTTAAGGATTACAGTCGTAAAGAGCTTGTAAGTCGATTGCAGCAAACTTATAGGGCGGTAGTTATTTATTTTAAATGGGTCTCCTTTTTTGAATATCAGTGTCGTAATAGATGTTTCCCATTCTTCGGGAATTTTTTCTTGAAGCATTATTTCATTGAATAGAGCTGTTAGGAGAGGAGTCAAGGGCTCTTGTATGGCTTTCAGGATGTCGTTAGTTATGCTGTCTTCCCCGGGGCTCTTCATGGTTTTTAATGAGTTAATAGCACTTAGTACTTCGCTTTCTAAAAACGGGGCTATGTTATTCGTTGCCGATTTTCGCTCTACCGAAATAGAGTCCTGGTTTTCAGAATAGAGGTTTCTGTAAAAGGCAGTTGCCAATTTAATAATGCTATTCCGGTTTGTCTGTTGTCGTCCTGTGTTATCGGTAAGCGAGGGTATCCAGGTTTTATGATCAATTTACCGTCTTCTTCCTCGTTTAGCGGATCCTCTTTTCGTAAGCTCCTCTTCTATAATTTTCATTCTTATATGGAGTTTATTCCTTTTTAATTTATTGCGTATTTTTGAGTATATTTGCTTAAGTTTCCGCTTTTCATAAGATGATTTAGGTTTTTGATTTTTCAGTTGTGTTCTTTCCGTTATTAGACTTTGTATATTTTCAGTTATTAAAGTAGCATTTTTAATTTGAGGGGCGGATTCAGTTGGTAGCTTTAAGGTACATCCTGTGATTTTATTTTTAATATTAGTGTAACATTCCTGAATGTTGTTATACGAGAGCGGTTCATTACATTCTTCATGAAAAATATTCTTTAAGGACTCTTTTTCTATTGGGCTAAATTCCTTCAGCTTCCGCCTAAAAGCACTTCTGGTTTTTTTTTTCTGAAATCAGTAAATAGCAAGTAGCCCTCACTAGCCTGTGGTCCGTTGGGTGTGTAGTATTTATAACTTCAATATTTTGTATATTTTTTATGTTTTGCTTAGGAGTTATAATAAAATCTATTTCATTAAGTGCCTTCTCGTTTGGCGACTTCCATGTCCACCGAAGCTTTGCATTTTTCTTGAAGTGGGTGTTCATTATGTATAGTTCATTTTCGAGGCAGAAGTCGATTAGGGTTTTACCTCGGCAATTTCTTGTTCCGTAACCCCATGGTCCCATGGCTAAGCTATCGTCTGGAGTGGGCATCCCGACCTTCGCATTGAAATCTCCTATGATGAACAAATCTCTATGAGTACGCTCTAGGGCGTGGCGTACGTCATTGTAAAATGTCTATATTTGTTCCTCGGGGGCTTTATTAGTAGGTGCGTAGGCCTGAATAATATTTATTTCACTATTATTTATCTTTAAGTCTAATCTTGCTACTCGGTCGGATATTGGTTTAAAATCAATGATATATTGTTTTATTTCTTTTTTTATCATAAATCCAACACCGTTTCTTCCGCTTATTTTCCCTGTATATAGTAGCATGTAGTCTCTATGTTCCTGTATATTAGTTCCTTTAATTTTTACTTCCGAGAGTCCAATTATATGCCAGTTAAAGTTCTTTAAAGCGTGTTCGAGTTCTTCCTGGCGGCCTATTCCGACTAGAGATCTCACGTTCAATGTACCAATATAGAGTTTTTCAGTAATGTGTTTATTTTTGTTATTATTCTTTACATCTAGGGTTGGAGTGGAGGGTAATGGTCTTACACTCCCGCGGGGACCAGCCGTATTGGGAGGTTGAGTGGTGTTCTTTATATTGTGTTTGTTTGTTGGTAGGGAGGGGGCCACTTTATATCATGCCGTTATGTCACTATCTGTCACTTCAATGGTTGTATCTTCAGAAGGTTTCATGTACTCTGTGATGAGGTTATTAACTTTGTATTTTTTAGTTGTTTTAAATGGTTCTCTTGCTTCATAGCCTTCGCCTTGTGCTTGCAACGGAGATGTCGATAGAGGTCTTTTGTTACCATTTTTTTTATTGTTTGATCTTATCACAAGCTTGTCGTAGCGTATAAAAGCCTCATTTCCTTTCTCCTTTTCAAGCTTTTGTTGTGACTTCAGCTCTTCCCTGATTTTCAAAATTTTTGCCGGATATTCGTGTTTAATATATACGCCGGATCCTTCTAATGTGTTTTTGTTCTTAAATATTTTAATTTTTGTTCCCAGGGTAGTCAAAGTAACGGATACTGGCCGAATTTTGTTTCCTTTTATTCCTATTCTTCCAACTGATTCGATTTCTGTTTCGAGTATATTTAATTTAATTTTATCATTTATAATTTTGTGGACTTTTTCTTGCAGTTCTAAATACGATTTTTCACCTTCTTTTATGCCGAAGAATACTAAGTTTTTTTGCACAGATTTCTTTTCGATTTCATCTAATCGCTTTTCTTGTACTTCTGTTTGAGTGCGTAACGAATCTAAAGCGCATCGTAAAGTGCTAAATTCTTTATTCATATTGCTTATAATATTGGCCGTAATTTTCTCTTCCGACTTGGAAATGGAATTTTCAATGTTTGCAAATTTTTCCTTCATTTCATTTCGCATTTCCTTTAAAAGTTGCTCTAGGCCACTCATTTTTGCTTTGTTTAATGTTCACGCCGTCTAGCGGGATTAATAGGAATGCTTTGGTATTGATTTCAGTTAGCTGTCAGATAGGAGTTACTTATTGTTTGCTTGGTTGGCTACTGTTGCTGTTCCAGCATTAGTCGCTAGATGGCGCTAAAATCGAAAATCCAATTAAATTATCGATATGACGAACTATGAGATGGTCGATGAGGCATATTTGACTCGTTGGACATAGTGAGCGCATTAGGTAGGTGCGGGCAAGATGAAACACTCAATAAACAATCAAACTAGGTATATTCTTTTAAAATAATTACAAGGTACGAAACGTATTACTGTTCCTGGCCTGATACGTCTGCACGTCAGGCGATCTGAGCGAATAATGACCACTCGGGTCAGGTACGGCTGGTTTTATGCATCCCCACCACCGGTCGTGCACGAACGTCAGGCCAGACTCAGTAGAAGCGCGCCAATCCTGCGCTTGCGTTTCGTTGTCAATTGATGTTCCGTACTAATGACTTCCCGACACGGCCATCCTGCGGGACACACGTCCCTGTGTGTTAACCTGTAACAAAATATCACGCACAGTATCATATAGCTCGGTCACTCCTGACCCATCATATGGGGTCTCATAAATGAAACTTCATAGAAATTGATCATTAATTGATGATTATAATCCACACATAAGAAAATAAATTTTACATTCAATAATGCTTAGATCAATATACCATAATTAAATCTAAAATTATTATCATACAAGAAGATTCAGGCTTCAGAGCTTTACAGACTACTAATTTACATTTTAAACTGAGGATTTGGTATGTACTCCGATTAAAACCACGATTAAGTTCTACATGTGATCTGGCTACACATAGCCCGGCAACTACCAGTTGCACTCACTTTATGCGCGTCCCCTAGGGACCGCCGAGTCTTTCCATAGACTCCATGGTTTCTCACTAAACCCGGCCTCTGCCAGAGTTGATAGCCTACCGCGTACTCACGGACTACTTAGAAAGTAGATACCGATTTCTACCGAGCTACGGCTACACATCAACCTCTGGTATGGCCTGATCACCATGCAAACCTAATCTCGATTATCAGACTCCTCATTGTCTGAACCAATTTCTAAATCAACCTCCATTTCGTCGGTTAAGCTCTGATCCCCTGGCGTCTTCCTCAACCTATCGTGAGCGTATTTGTAAGTACGTCTTGAGTTCAATGATTTCAGATTATAGCGATCGCCATCTAATACCTCTATAACCTGAAATGGACCTTTAAACTTAGGATCTAACTTAGTCAGATTTCGCTCTTCATTCTTAAGTAAAACAAAATCTCCGACTGAAAATTTATTGAGTTTAGCCTTAGTTTGATCAAATCTTTGTTTTTCGTAAGATGCTGCACTCTCAATACCACGAGCTGCCTGGTCCCTAGCTAAATCTAGATCTACCTCAGTATCTACTTCCTCACAAGTCATTAAAGCTAATGGACGTGCTACTTTGCCAATGAAAAGCTCTAATGGGCTTGCTTTTGTTGTACGATTTACGGTACAATTAATCGCGAGTTGAACTTCCCCTAATGCATCTTGCCAAGATCGGTTATCGGTCGTTTCTACAGCTGTCAACATGGATTTCAAAACAGACATAACGCGTTCTACTTGACCGTTTGCACGGGATGACCCTGTTGCTATGAGATGCAAGTTTATATTACTTGAATCACAAAATTCTTTGAACTCTTTACTAGCAAAACAACGGCCTTGATCGGTAATAATACGCGTCGGTGCACCAAATAATGCTACGCTTTCTTTAACAGCCCTGATACTGCTCTTGCTATCAATATTTTTGGTGTGAAACAAGAGGACATATTTTGTAAATGCGTCAATCATGACGAATACATACTCTTTAACATCATTTTTACCACTTAACCTACCGGTCGCATCTAGGTGTATAGTATGCCATGGCGTGGTCACTTTTGGGATTGGGTGCAATTGAGCTTGAATCTTTCCCGATTGCGATTTAGCAACTTTACAAGTAACGCAATTCTCAACAAATTTCTTTACGTATCGTGACATTCCATCAAACCAATAGTAATGGTATAGCTTTTCTAACGTTTTATCATAACCAAGATGGATAAGAGAATCATGGATGTTACTGACTACTGACCATTTGAGAGCTCTAGGAACGATCGGTAAGCACTTTGTCCTGCCATTGCGCTGAATTTTGCGATATAAAATGCCTGCACGAATCTCGTAGGTATTTGCAACCTCGGCCTGCATCTCTCCACTGTTCAAGTCTAAAATAAGCTTACTGATCTCGCTATCTCGTTTCTGTTCAGCTAAAAGCCAATTACCAGAAAGTTCTGTGATGTTAATACGTCTTTGTTCTACGTTATTGCACCCCTTCCCCATAATTACATCTGACGCTATTTGGGAGGAATTGGGGGTTTCTACTTCAGGTTGAGTCAACGGTAAAAGGTTGCGGGAGAAGAAATCTGCATGTGCCATGTCTTTGCCTTTGTTATAGACAACGTTAAAATCAAAACATTGTAAATAAGCCCACCACCTGTGGACTCGCGGCGTCAAGTCAATCTTTTTACTAGAGCACTTGAGAGCATTGCAGTCTGTCACCACAGTGAACTTATGACCGTGCAAGTATTGCCGGAAATATTTCACTGCGTTGACAACCGCCAATGTCTCAAGCTCATAACTATGGTATCGCGATTCCGCAGGGCTGGTTCGTTTACTATAATATGCGACAACGCGCCGTTTTCCTTCTACAATTTGAAATAGTATGGCACCATAGCCCTCTGAGCTCGCGTCTGTGTGTAATTCGATCGCATACTGAGGGTCAAAGATCATTAGAACCGGTTCTTCAGTTAAAATTGAGATGATCGCCTGGCGAATATTTTCGTGGCGCTCTTGCCAAACAAAAGGAACCTTTGCTGCTGTCAGTTTATATAGTGGGCCCATGACACTGGAGAATTTAGGAACGAATTGTCGGAAGTAGGTTGCTAACCCTATAAATTGCCTTAACTGGGATACGGTCGTTGGCGGAGGCAGAGAAGACAGTGCCTCAACCTTACGACGATTTGGCCTAATCTCTCCTGCCTTGACTTTATAGCCTAAAAACTCAAGTTCGGTTTTCAAAAATGAGCACTTGTTCAAGTTTAATGAGAATCCGGCTTTAGCTAATTTGTCCAATACTATATTCAGTCTTTCAAGCCCTTCTTCGACAGTTTCGGACATGATCAAAATGTCATCTACATAGACAACGACATAGGTATTTACTAAGTCACCTAGTGCCTTCACTATTGCTCTCTGAAACACCGAAATTGAATTTTTGAGCCCAAATGGCATTGTAAGGTACTCGAACTGGCCTTCAGATGTTATAAAAGAAGTACGCTGAATAGAATCTTCAGAATTGATCGGAATGAGATGAAAACCGGAAGCACAATCTAGTTTGGTAAAGTATTGCGCACCGCGCAAACGTGGGATTTGGTCAGCTATGAGTGGTAACGGATATCGGTCCGATACCGTATTCCTATTCAGCTCCCTATAATCTACGACCATCCTGTCAGATCCATCACGCTTCTTGACTAAAAGAGCTGGGCTCGCAAAAGGTGAACTACTGGGACGAATAATATTTGCACGTAACAATTCATCTACTCGCTCGCGCATTACTTTTCTTTCCTCTGGACTAAGACGATAGGGACGCCTTTGCACCGTTAGGTTAGGATCAATTAAGCGAATCTCAAGCTCTCCCGTAGTTACTCGGGTTTTAGGCATACCCGTTATAAAATACTCCGAATAACGATTTAAAACGTCAACAAGCTCATATTTCTTTTCCTGAGGGATGTCAGTATCAACAAGAGTAAAATCATTTGCTATAAGTTGATTAGTCACAAAGCCATCACTACTAGTTGCTATCGAAGGCAATGAGAGTAATTCAGAATTATCAACATTAACCTTGAAAATGTTGAACTGCGTTGCGGTCATAATAACACCGAACCCTTGATGTAAAATCTCACGTCCTATCATGATATCACTACGTAAATAAACGTCAGGCAAAACGTGCAATAAAGTTTCAACCAGATGGCTGCAAATTTCTACAACACATGAAGTCTGCTCGGTACTTAGAACACTTGATTGGCTGATACCCTTCAAACTAACAACATTGTGCTCACGCTTTCCACTAAATTTAGACGCTATACTATGTTTTACTAATGAGCACTCTGCACCGGAATCAAAATGGAAAGTAAAACACTGACCTTGATGTTTCAAAATCCCACCCGGCGGGTCCACGCTGCACACGTCCACACGACGTTCCCTGCTAGTCGTCGCATCCGCGCCTCCTCCACTGGTGCAGCGGCTTGCTATGTGGCCCGTTGCTCCGCATTTGAAACAGACGATTGAGCTCGATGTGGTTTGTTGTTGATGATTAGGCTTAGTCATTGTGGTACTTTGTTGCGACTTCACCGGTTGCGCCTTTCCATCCTTTTTACGCTGTAGACAATCCGATTGCTTGTGTCCATTTTTCCCGCAGTGAAAACATTTGATTGCAGGCGATGTTTTTCTTCGTTTGTTGTCAAATCCCTTTATATCACCACCAGCATTAAATTTGCGTTTTAGGTAGGTAAACGCCTGCAGCTCTTGTTGCAACTGTTGACGAGTATTTATTTCCGTTGTAAATGCTAATCGTTGTAATCGCGTGTCAAATTGTGCAAGATGTGCGAGTGTTTGCGACACAGCGAGTTGTTCAATAGTGGCGTTCTTCCAACGATTAAGCAGTGACGTCATCACTCGACTCCCGTAGGCCGCTAAGGTTTCCTCTTCTTTAGGCTTGCCCGAGTTAAGGTTTATTAGGGTAGCCGCAGTTGTTTCAGTGTACACAAATCTAGCCATAAACAACTCTTTAAATTGTGGCCAAGTCATACCCGCATAAGATACATGGGACAACCATGCCGAAGCTGCTCCCTTGAACGCTTTACTTATGACAACAATCAACTGACCTCCATCCAAAGGGTTATCTGCGAAGCACAGATCGGCCGTTGCACACCACGACTGTGCATCCACATCGGTCTTGTCAGGATCGAATTCCGGAAGATTCACGTGTTTGTCCGAATGCTGAGGCTTACTTAGAGCCTCAATTAATGCCTTCATGTTAGAATTTTGCATTTCGAACAAAAGCCGCCAATTTTGGTCATCATTTCCACTTTGTATACTTCGTGTTCCATCTTCGCAGTCAGCCCGCTCTAATCCCACTTCTGATGACGAACTATGAGATGGTCGATGAGGCATATTTGACTCGTTGGACATAGTGAGCGCATTAGGTAGGTGCGGGCAAGATGAAACACTCAATAAACAATCAAACTAGGTATATTCTTTTAAAATAATTACAAGGTACGAAACGTATTACTGTTCCTGGCCTGATACGTCTGCACGTCAGGCGATCTGAGCGAATAATGACCACTCGGGTCAGGTACGGCTGGTTTTATGCATCCCCACCACCGGTCGTGCACGAACGTCAGGCCAGACTCAGTAGAAGCGCGCCAATCCTGCGCTTGCGTTTCGTTGTCAATTGATGTTCCGTACTAATGACTTCCCGACAGATATAAACTCGATTTAAGGCCAATTATTGTATTCCACTTGTTTAAATCGCTGTAATAATGTTCGTAAATAAATTGTCACTTGCTTTACTTTCACAGCCGGCACTTTTCCACAAATAGTTTGTCAAGTTTTTGGGTATTGCACATATGTAGGTAGGTTTTGTCCCATCCGTATTTATTTGGTTTTCACCATTTATTACGAATATTTATGAAGTGTCTATTTATTCTGATGATTAGTTGTCCTTTAATTGTTCGCACTTGCACATTTTTAACACTTATTATTAACGGGAAATATTTATTTTTTATCAAAATACGGAGAACTATGTAAACAGAGGCACAGTGGCGCCAAATCCCCAAAGTGACAAATATATTCGGGTAAGTAGTTGTGTAGACGCAACATGTTTAAGAATTTTAAATAGCCGTATAAGCTTCCTGATTCTTCCGTTTAACATTTGCAAAGCCTTTCTTTTGGGCGTAGTTTAAGGACATATCTTCTTGAGATTAGGTTGCCTTAACCAGAACCGGTGCTTTTTTAAGGTACAATACAACCATGAGATTGGTAAGGTGCAAGGGAAATTTTTAGCGCGGTTGAACTGGATATGTAGGATCAACTGCTGCAAATGATGATGCTGAATGAATGATGATACTGATTACGGCTCTTAAACCCTTATCTATTTAGCCACACACAATTGTTAAAGTTTTGGTGCACAAATAATAGACATATAACAGAGGCGAGTAGAGCGCTTCCAGCTAGTTTGGGTCACAGCGAGAAGTAGATTAGTAGTAGGTAAGAGAATTGGCACACGGACTAAGACACCGCTTTAGGAAGCGTGCAGCCACATATACGGCCTCCTAGCCTCCTAGCCCAGTCGGTAGTGACCCTGCCTATGAAGCAGGAGGTCCCGGGTTCGAATCCTGGTTTGTTCCTGGGTTGTGGATGTTTTCTATGTATTTACGTTTTTATCTATATCTATCTATTATATATATCGTCGCCTAGTACCCACAACACAAGCCTTATTGAGCTTACTGTGGGACTAGGTTGATTTGTGTAATATTTTCCCATAATATTTATATTATATTTATATATCGGTACAATTTTACTTGTAATTTGTAAAATGCTACACCGCAAGTACAGGAGGAATACATATTATAAATAAATATTATTATGGGACAATCTTACACAAATCAACCTAGCCCCATAGTAAGCTCATTTAGACTTGTGTTGTGGGTACCAGGTGACGATATATATAATATATAGATATAGATAAATAGAGGTACTTAAATACATAGAAAACATCCATAACTCAGGAACAAATATCCGCGATAAATACACAAATAAATACCCTAATTAAAATTCGAACTCGGGGCCTCCTGCTTCATAGGCAGGGCACTACCGACTAGACTAGGAGGTCGTTGAAATAGAAAACATTTTTTGTGACTGATTACAAACAAGTAGTTAATCTAAGGATAACTATGAACATAGTAGCCTCGAAATGGTACCGACTCAGCATAGTGCTAGCATGGGAGACCAGCACTGGTCTTCCGTCAGGGCCAGACGTGAGTGTGAAGTGAACACACACTACTGAGTTGCATGATGTAACTTCTATTCTTCTCCTTCTACTATTATTTATTTATTTAAATTTTATTGCACAAAAGAAAACCTTGATGTACAAAAGGTGGTTTTACAACCTTACAGCAAAGCAGAGAAGTTGTGGGCGGTGTGTACGAGAATAAAAGGTAATGATTTAGTACAAATAATTATTCATTACATACTCTTAATATACATACGTGAATAAGTACCAGTCGAAAACGTGGACGTCGCATTACGCAACTGAAACTTGTTCTAATTTATATTTTATTATTTCCTTTAAGTGATTGTATTTTCATGTAATGTATGTAAGTTTAGTTGTTTTGACTATAAAACTCTCGTGAGACTCTAACATATTAAAAATATTTAAAACGAGTTACTCACGTAATTTAGGTCGATTTTTGTTAGACATGTTTCGATCAATTTACAAGCAGGCGCAGGCGCGTAGTAGCCGGCGCGCTGCCGTCGCGGAAGGCCGGTCATGAATATGATCATCGTAAATTGATCCAAACATTTCGAGCGACAATCGACCTAAATTACGTGAGTAACCCGTTATAAATATTTTTAATAGTTTAGTCGTGTTGAAGACTCATCATATCAGAGAATATATAATACTGAACGAGACGAGAGCAACCCCAGATACAAAAATAGTAGGACAAAAGGACATTGCGCTGCGGCTCCATCTCGTAACGAGTAGCGCTACTACGGTAAGCTACTCGTCACCAGATGGCGCTGTACCGCAATGTCATTTTACCGTGCTATTTTTGTATCGTTGGGTTTCTCTCGTTCAGATGGCGCCTCAGACCTGGGCTTCAATAAGTTCTTACACTGTGGCTGTCTATTATACTTGCTCTACTGCTTATTACAGCGATACTGCGCCAACATAGCTAGTTTGGTTACTGCGCAAGTTATAATAAGCGTAGCGAGACGAGGGTTACGGCTGTTAAACTAGAACGTCTAACAATACAAACCCTTTCGCTGAAGCGAAACTTATTAGCGTTTGGTGGACTTACACTCATATATGACAAGATATTTCATTACAATATTATTTTTTGTTCACTACAATAAATCATCATCAACCTCCTATCGTTTTCCCGGCGTATGACACGGCTAAATTGAGCCTGAGGTCCGCTAGGCAACCTAACCCCATAAATTGGCGTAGGCACTAAGCTTTTTCGAAAGCGACTGTCATTAGACCTGCCGAGGGGAAACTATAGGCCTTAGTGGGATTAGATCTGGTTTTCTCACGATGTTTTTCTTCACCGAAAAGCGACTGGTGAGTTTCATCAAACGTAAATTAAATTCCGACAAACTCAGAGGTACGAGCCGGGGTTTGAACCCGAAACCTCCGGATTGAAATTCGTACGCTTTACCGCCAGGCTACCAGCGCTCTTTGATATCAAATTAAAATCAAAATAATTTCAGATTATATTCTTTGATAGCCTCATGTACAGTCAGGTTTGTTGAAGCCTTGGCCAGAAGTGTTGAGCATAGCTGTTTTTTGTTTACAATTTTAATGTTAAGTATGAATTCCCTATCATGACAATGTACGATGACGTAAAATGTTATAATTTATTGATATATCTAGAAAACTTCACTAAGTAACACTTTCAAGGTACCTATAAAATATGAAAAGTGGAGGTCCCAAAAATGCGAATTTAAGTCGGTGCGACAAATTGCAAATATCCTATGCAGTTACTACTAACTTCAACAAAACATGCCTGTTCAGTTTGAATTAATTGATAAAATAACTTCAAAAAAGATAGAAACGCCGATCTAAACTTTCGAGTTTTGTATGAAAATCGCAAGGGTGCGCAACACTTCTGGCCAAGGCGGTATTACTGTTTTGAAAAGTCCCGCCGAGTTCCTCGCCGCTCATAATACTTCTCGGGTCAGAGGTGTAGGGTTAGAACCTTACTACTATTCATACTGGACTCCCCTTTAAGTAACTTCCCCTCTGTCGACAATCTTGCACAGATGTGCATGTACGTGCATAAATACGGTGTCACTATCGATTCATGCTCAGTCACAAAATCGTTTCAAAGCAGAACACAGACATCGTCAAAATGCCTGCATGTGCTGTGAGCACATGCAATAAACGTTCGACAACATCGAGCAAAGAAAAAGATGGCATAACATTCCATTCGTAAGTAATTTAAGTATTATTGTATCACTAAAATGTTTATTTTATGAAAATATTTTTATCATACGTCAAACTGAAACGATTAATCGATTTGGATTGCAATCGACTGAATTGATTGCAATCAAATATGATCACCCTCCCGAGACTTCGTTTTTTCATGTTTTGCAAAAATTACTTAATGGTATATGAAACAAAGTCTATATTAGTATAAACATTATTACTCAACATTTTGATGACGTCAGCGGCACTCCCCCGAGTTTTGAAGTCCATAATTTATTAAATGAACCTAATTGCAATTGTAATAGAGTTAATTATTGAAAATAACAGAAGGCCGTACCGAGACTACCGACACATCAAGTAGAGCATGGAAAGTGTCGATTGATTAAAGCAACATTGTGTCGATGCTAATATTTATTATTAGGTATAAAATTGCCTGCCAAGTGAACACTATTTTTTAATGTAATTATGTTGCAGTTTTCCGAAGGACCCTGAGATAAAAAAGATATGGACTGCCTCATGCAGCAGAAAATCTAATTGGGTGCCTACGCGTGCGAGTTCCATATGTTCGAAACATTTTGATACATATCAGTATCAAAATGTTCACGGGAAAAGGCGAAAATTGATTGATTTTGCCGTACCTACTTTTTTTCTACATGAAAATGTAACTACTAACATTTTAATATTTAAAAATGTAGTTTTTGTAGTAGTGTAGTTTCGGGGTGGGAAGCATACTCGAAGAGAAGTGGGTGATAATAGGCTGATGATGATGATGATTACATTCAGTTTTATAAATAAGTTTCGGACCGCAAGTAACTTGCTTAATTTGATTTATATGTAATGATGGTAGACTAAGTTTTTCGAACTTCACGTACAGTTAACCAAAAAACAACGATAGAGGTTCATTTGAACGTCATGTAATACAGGACAATCATGTCAACTTCTAGGTAGAAGGTAATAATTAATACTCTCACAAATAATTTTGTCAAAAACTGTTAGACCACTTTCTTGGCTAATTGTACTTACTTAGAATATAAATATGCCATAATTAAATTATTAAACGTTATATACGGTTACTTCTAGGACAATATTCCGAGAAGAACTGGCGACTCCATCCTTCAAGTTTATAAAATAGAAATTAACTGTGACGTAATGGGCAGCATTAATACTGAGCAACTTCCAAATGCCAGCAAGGAGCATCGACAAGCAATTTTAACATCAGAACTGACTTGTAGGAAAAGAAAATTAACTGAAAAAGTAGAGGCACAAGGAAAAAAAATTAAACGTCTGCAAGCAAGAACGCGATATTTAAAAAAAAAGTAGCTTCATTACAAGATATCTTGCAAAATTTAGATGAAAAATCTTTAATTGATAAAGAGCAAAAACATATTTTACAAAAAATTGGCGTATTGGGAAAAATAAGCCGAGATAAATATTCTCCAGAATTGCGGTGTTTTGCATTGACACTTAATTACTATTCACCAAAAGCGTACCGATATGTGAGGAAAACTTTCGGAACGTCTTTACCTCATCCACGTACAATAACAAAGTGGTATGCTAACATTGATGGACGACCTGGTTTTACCCAGGAGGCTTTAAATGCTTTAAAATTATTAAAGGAAGAAAATCCAAAAAAAATGTTCTGCTCACTGATAATTGATGAAATTAAAATCAAGGAAGTTCCATATTTTGATCACAAAACGCAGCGGAATTTTGGTCATGTAAATTATGGATTCGATGATGGAAGTGATGGGTCAACATATGCAACCGATGCTCTTATGTTTTTATTAGTTGGCATTAACGCGTCTTGGAAATTACCCATCGGATATTTTCTAATTAAAGGAACGTCGGCAAAATTGAAAGCTCAACTGGTCACCACAGCATTACACCTCGTTCCTAATACCGGAGTGGAAATAAAGGCGTTAACTGCGATGGAACAAAAGCGAATATTAACATGGCCGAAGAGTTAGGTTGCAGTTTCAATCCCGACAACTTACAAACTTCTTTTTTGGATCCTTTGACAGGCCAAAAAATACATTTTTTTTTGGATCCTTGCCATATGTTGAAGTTGGTTAGGAATAGGTTGGAATTTTACAAATACTTCTACGACTCTTCGGGCAACAGTATAAGTTGGGATTGTATCTTGAACCTACACAAATTACAAGAGGACGAACTTTTTTATTTGGCCAACAAATTCAGGTCTAATCATATTTATTTCAAATCAAAAATTATGAACGTTCGCTTGGCAGCTCAACTTTTTAGCGAAGGTGTTGCGGACGCCTTAACTTTTTGCGAAAAAAAGCTACAAATGCCAGATTTTGACAAAGCCACTGTAACGGCTGATTTTTTTAAACTGATTAATGACGTATTTGATATTATGGATTCGAAGACATTTGGCTATGGACTTAAGAAAGCTATGAACTCAGAAAATTACGAAAAATGTACTAAGCGGTTAGATGAAGCTACGGTAGTCATACGAAATTTGTTAGTTGATGTCGTAAATCGTCGAAAGCAGATGGAACGGATAAGTGTTTTGAACAGTCCTTGACATACTTGATTTTTAGGCTTTCTCATCTGTATATCTAGTGCCAAAGTAATGTATAATGATTTACTTACCATTTCATAAAATAAGTCAGGATCATATAGAAATACTATTTTCCAATGTAAGAAGTCACGGGGGTTTTTCAGACAATCCAACAGCATTCCAACTGGAATCAATCTACAAAAAACTTCTTGTACACAAGGAACTGATAATCATTGGAAGAGGAGCCAACTGTATACCTTTAGAAAATATAAATATCCTTAATTGCTCCTCAGCCGTTGAAAAGATTAATGCCACTTCTGTAAATGCACGAGAAAATAGCTCAGATCTAAAACATGACGACTCGGAAGAAGATTCATTTGACCTTGAATGCCAAATTAGTCTGTCCCCTTTTGGAGAAAAAGTTGTTGAATACATAGCCGGATTCGTGGTTTATGCACTGGCAAAAAAAACATTGTGATTATTGTGTTAAAGGTCTGTATGGAGATTGCAATAATGAGAGTTTAGTAGGTATATCATAAGACAAAAGGTTATTTGGCATATGCATAAGTGTGTGATTAAACTTTGCCGACAATGTGAGAAAATGATTCGAAAAGGTCTAGACGAAAACAAACGAATTAATTCGAAATATACAGCCTTTTACGTGACCATAAAAAGCTTACCAAATTTTGTAGGTAAATATTTGTTTACAAATATTGAAAACCATGACTCGGATGGTTTTGTCAATCACAAAGTAGAATTGGCCAAATCAGTAATGACGAAATACACAAATACAAGGCTTACTTATCTTTCCAAGAAAAGTAATCCACAAAAATGCATTCGCCATATATATGAAAAAATGATTCATTTCAAGAATTAATAAATACATGTAGTTCGATAATCATTTTAGATACTAGGTACTTAAAGATCTAAAAAAGGTAGTTAAAATTTAAACGGAGAGTTGCTTTTTTAATTTATTTTACAGTTAATAAAGATAATTTAAAAAACGCCGTATTTATTGTGTTATTGTATTTAATGGTTTAAAAAATATTTCATTGCACGATTGAGTATCAATTTCCTAAGTCAATGTTTGTGCAAGTGGGCCACCTCAAAGTTTTTATTTTAAATTACAAAGAGTTTATTATATCTATTGCTACTCTAAATTACGGGCCCCTTTGATCATATTAGGAAATAGTGTATCAAAATATTACATGTTTTTCATTATAAGCAGGTATGTACTTTGTATCCGTAACCGCTATGTATATAAAGTAGATAAATTCACTATTTTTCCATTAGGATCGAAAGAGGATGAATAAAATTATATCAATTATTGCAAATTTAAATTTAAGTTGAGTATACAACTAAATATTATATGTCAAAAATATCGATAGAATTATCGACTTCAGTTATCGACCTAAACCTCACCCTATTAGTTTAACCGATCACATTGGCATTTCCGTGTTCTTAAACCATGTCTCTACGAAGTCTTTCTATGTGTGATAAGTTTGTGTGCATCAAAATAAGTTTGTGATAGTTTCGTTATCATAATGTGCGTGTGTAACGACATAGTTTTGTTTTGCATTTGTAAGTAATCTTTTACATGTGATATTTCCTCACCCCCCGCAAAAGGTGGCAGACTTTTTTGTTGGCAAATATGCATCGAATGCTACTCCATACTAAATGCTCTAAGGTTAGAACCAGTGGTAGTTTTTTCTCTCTGACGTTCATAAGTTTTTTTATATAACAAGCATAGCGCCCGCCTGATGGTAAGCAGCTACCGTAGCCTATGGATCCCTGCAACTCCAGAGGTGTCACATGCGCGTTTCCGACCCTTTACAAAAAGGAGGATTCATTGTGTTGCAGGGACCGGAACCGGTTACCATAACAGGGGTTTTTCATAGGGTTATTTAAAAGGTGGTTTTAAAAACCCTATCATATTGGTAACCTCATGATGAGGTAACCTTATTGATAGGGTAACCGTATCGATCGAGTTAACTTATGTTACCACTAACTACTTTAAAAACCCTATCAATTTGGTTACCTTATCATAGGGTATTGGACCAGCTCAAACGAATGTAATCTTTACGCATATTTAAATTAGGCTAATTATTAAATTACTACAGTCGTCACGGGCACCGAGACTCGGCCGCTCGCCTATTTAAGTTCTTAGTACAAACAAGTTTTACAGGTAGCGTCGCTTGTTTTCGTAGTGAATTTAAACAATATTGTACCTAACTCCTTTGCGTTTTAGGCTTAAATTGGAGCAGCCGCGCAACTCGTTTGGATATTGCATTTTTACTTTAGAGATAACTATACTTTCGAGGTTTCGAGAACATCGAACCATTATTATTTGATTTCACCATTAAAAAGAGATCTACAAGGAAGTTTAAAAATAAAAGTTTGAGATTCATAGTTTTTGCGAGGAAATAATATGTAAATGCTTTTGGATTAGGAAAATTGAAGAAGCGGTAAATTGAAATTTCACAATAATTATTTAGAAACTTCTCGAATTTGTTTTTACCGCCTCAAGATTTTGTACCGTGTTCGTAAATATTTAAAATAAATATGAATGTCGTAAAAATATGTTCCTATGGTAGAGGAGGCATATAAGTCTCACCTTTATTTTAAATAAAATATTTTCCTACATTATCAAGATAATATATGAAACTCTTTCAATATTCTTATATAAAAATAATAATAAAAACAGTAGCTCCCATAAAATACCTCTTTTATAAACTATTACTTTTAACCTTATAAAACACTGTCAGGGTATTAAGGCCCACAAAATAAATATACATTTTAGCTGTATAACAGGTTTCAAAAGTTTTTGGTATATTTACAGTAGGACGATTTTATTCTTATAAAATTAAATCTTTATAACCTAAACCAACCTAAAACAATCTCTTTCATTTAAGCAAAATTTGTTTGGACCTTGTTGAACTAAAGGCTTTTTTGATACATAATATTCACTTATAAGTACTGTCGTAGAGTACTGACGTGAGAAAGAACATACATTTTCCCTTATTTTTTAATTAGCAACTTGTTATCAAACCAGCCTTGATACTCTAAGTAATAAAAACTCGAAGAGTTATGACCCCGGCTCGGGCCTTGTTACAGTTGTTACCATCGGAAAAAAACAGTGGACTTCCTAAACTTAAGTGCAGGTTGTAGATTAGAATAAAGAAGGATATTTAATATAAAAATAGACATAAAATTATAAATTTACCCTTCAAGAATTATATCAAATAGTATTATCAGTATTATGATCTGAACCCTAAAACTGCCGGAAGATCTTTTCTTAAGTATTTAAGTTCTATAATAATGGTGTCACAAAAGTGAACACTGCCGAAATATGTAAATTTCTTTTTTGCTAAACTATAAATTATACATACTAATGTATGACATCAATCAAAAGGTTTGCTTCTTGCTTCTGCTTTGCTTGTCGCAAATAGTTGAAAGATAGCAGTGGTAACAATATGTTCTATTTATATAATCTATACATATATAAAACAAAATCGTATCCGCTACACCATTTATAACTCAACAACAAACAACTGAACCGATTTTGATGATGTTTGATTTTTCGGAATTATCTCCGCCCCGAATAGCAGGATAAATATTAAAATATTGGAGAAATAAAAAATAATCGGTACGAAGTTCGCCGGGTCAGCTAGTATTGAATAAAACTTTTATTGCTGTCACTATGACTGTCGCCGCATTCTGATCTAAACATGTAAGTAATAATATAATATAATCAAATCCTAAAACAATGGAAAATACCACGACCGACCACGAAGTACGCAGGTAACAGCGCGGCGGCGCTTAAATTCCTCTCTCGTTTTTAGGTACCATTCTGATAATTTTGCACCATTCCACCGTAGTGCGAAGTCTTTTGATGTTTATCTTTTACCGACTATGCGACAACTCATTTGCGCTATAAATGCAAATACGTATTTTATATAAAAAAATATTTTTTACGTTTTTTTTCTGATATGTCCTTTTTAGATGAAAAAAAATTCATTCCAAACATTCATAAATGATATTATAAATATCCAAAATTCTTGCGTCAGCAACGCGAGTAGCGAGCTAGTTCAAATGTAGCAAAGCAACAAACAACTGATGATAAGGTTACCATAACCCAATGAAAACCCTTAACAAAAACCCTATCGCGATAGGGTTTTGAGCTTATCTCTATTAAAGGTTATGGTTACCACTTCAATATGGTTACTATTACGATTGGGTAACCTTATGATAGGGTTACCATATCATGAGGTTACCAAATTGATTGGGTTACCGAATCGATAGGCTTAAGCCTGAAGAGGGGTTTTCCGGTCCCTGCTGTGTTGACGGCTAAAGGAACAAGAGGGTCCCTCGTCATTAACACACTGCGTCCTCTTTGAGCTCTTTGGCAACCTTACTTACCAGCAGGAACACAACACAACACTATGAGTAGGGTCTAGTGCACTGTAATGTGTCTAAAATGAAGAATAAATATTTTTTACCATTCTTTACTTGCCATTGTTCGTAATTCGGCCGTGTAATGGATTGCCGATGTTAACTGACAGCTGACAGTTAGTCGGTAACATGGGTCATTCATTGCACAGCTAAATTAAGAACAAGGGTAATTGGCTCCACCGTGTGGTGACTGTACAGTCACCGGCAATAATATCTTCCTACACGAAGGCCGCAAAAATATGTGACGCGCTCTTATGGCCCTACATCTAAGAGCGTGTCACATATTTTTGCGGCCTTCGTGTAGGAAAATACTATTGCCGGTGACTGTACACTAAACTTATGTAATACAATACCTACTGCGTTGTCGATATGAGCATATTGATCCCGTTATAAGGTCACACTCTATATGATTAGATTACTATGAAATAAGGATTTTTTTCTGACATATTAATGCTCTTATAGAAGGGTAATGGACATATTGATAAATTGTTTTCTGTTAAATAATCGTAGGTTCACATCACTGTTTACGTCAGATAAAATGACAGACAAACATCATTTTATTTTATTACACTCCGTTTTATTTATATAATGCTTCAGTAACTTTCAAAAAATTTCAAAAATAATGTATTCCTAGTTTTCTCTTTGCACATACACACAGAGGCAGTGCTTTTATCAAATGAAAAAAAAAAAGATTTTCGTTGATATTTAAAGCAAGAGTTTATATACTTGTAAATCTCACATCAGGTGGGAAAGATAGCTCATTAATAAACTATTTTATTCTACAAGTCTGCCTTATCAGCGCTCGGTCACCAAGTTTATGCATGAAATAAGCAAATTCAGATCGTAAAGAGTAGACTAATAGCTAGCCCCGGAATATAACAGAATAACGTCGCCTAAATCGACCTAGTAGGTATTAAGATATTTTATATAGATATGTTTATTTTTTAGTTCGCAGTGCCTTGGTTATACTGTAATGCTGTGTAACTGTTTTGAATAATAAATGAAATAAATGAAATGTGGCTCTTACAGTTAGTTTGCTACATCATCCTTATTACTAGAGCCGGTTATCTGGCAACTATTAATCGGTGTAGGTCAGAATGACAGGCCAGACAAACTTTTAAGTTGGAAAAAATGAATAAAAAGAAGGTAAAACTGCCAAAGTTGGCGGAAATAAACCATTATTAAATTTAAGATTTCGTGAGACATGCTATCACTATAAAATATAACGGTTACACTCACGTCACTTTAGTCACTTTGCGCGACATGTTTCGGAGAGCTTAGTGACGTGAGTGTAACCGTTATATTTTATAGTGGAAATAAACCAGTAGGCGACAAACTAACAACAACATTATACGTCACTTGGCACTAGTTTCCCCCAAAATAAATGGCTGGCAATGATATGTTATAATTAATTAAGTAGGTACATTATTAATTTGTGTCCCTTAATTATACTATCTGCCTCCAACAAATATATTTCTGACCATTTTAATTGAAGCGGTCGCCAACTTTGAAACAACCAATTAATGAATATTTGTCTCCAATATAAAACTTTGATCACCAATCATTCATTTGTAATACCAGAATAGTAGATCTACCAACGATAATGTTCAAACAATTTTCGTAGAAAGTATGTGATAAGTAGACCCCGGACTTTTGTCGCAATGACATCACAATAGGGTGATTTGGGGAGTAAACGGACGGCATTATGAAATACGGTTAAAAACTCGGTTGTTAACCGAATACATTTTAATTAGACATTTTCAACAAAATTATCTAGTAAGTTGATCAATATTATCTTTTAGTGCAAACCATACAATTGTACGTTAACTGGCTAGACAGTTGTGACGAACAAAGAGTGAGTGACCGACAAAACCAATGCCCGTATAACGTACAAATGCATGGTTTGCAAGTAATATAGCAAACGATAATATTGATCAACTTACTAAGTAATATTGTTAAAAATGTCTAATTAAAATGTATTCGGTTAACAACCGAGTTTTTAACCGTATTTCATAACGCCGTCCCGTTTACTCCCCAAATCACCCTATTGTGACGTCATGGCGACAAAAGTCCGGGGTCTACTTATCACGTATATATTTTTTGGACTTATGGTTCAAAAGTTACTCACATTTTTCTGACTTTCACAGGGGGACACAATTTTTCTGACTTTCAAAGCGATTAAAGCGAAATATTAAGTTAATCAGAAAATGTTTATAGAAACCTCGATGTTATTTTTAAAGACCTATCGATTAATAATATTTGGTAATTTTTTTTTTAATTTAGTTACATATATGGAGCGCCCCCATAAAAAAAAATTCTGCAATTTAATTACATAATTAAATAGAGGCATACAAAATACACCTTACGTCAATTTTTTTTCAAGATACGTCTTATAGTTTCCGAGTAAAATGGCTGTGACATACGGACGGACGCATGGACAGACGGATGGACAGACGGACATGACGAAACTTTAAGGGTTCCGTTTTTGCCATTATGGCTACGGAACCCTAAAAATACACATGCAATATACCAAAAAAAAAATTGACGATGTCAAAATACCAGCGTGCCGTGGTAGCGGCTAGCAAGGGCCAGAGCCAGAACCGACTTCTAAAAATAAAAATGAAGCAAAGTTTTTTGTAGTGACCAATATGTTTTTAGGTAATCCTTTTCATATTGTTTGGAGATCTGATTTTGGTATCAGATAAATTATTTTGGTGATACATATAATTTACCGGAAATTTTAAGTAATTTTTTGCTAATCTTTTGATATTATTTGGTGATACAATTTTGGTGGCAGACCTATTATTCTACTCGTAGTGGCAAATCTTATTAATTAGGCCATCGACTTCATATTTATTTGGTGATCGATAAAATCATACCCATTATTAATTACCCATAATACTGCATCTAACATCAAATCCATAACATTTCCATAGCAACAAATCCATAGCATAAATTTTATTCTAATTGAGCGCTGGTAGCCTGGGGCGGTAAGACATTCAATCCGGAGGTCTCGAGTTCCCGGCTCCTACCACTGAGTTTTTCGGAACTTATGTACGGAATATCATTTGATATTTACCAGTCGCTTTTCGGTGAAGGAAAACATCGTAAGGCCTAGTTTCCCCACTGGGTTGGATGGTCAGATGGCAGTCGCTTTCGTAAAATCTAGTACCTACGCCAATTCATGGGATTAGGTTGTCAAGCGGACCCCAAGCCTGGACAAACGCTAGGAGAAAAAGAAGTGGTTTCCATTCTTTGACCTCAACCGATTAACAACCTTAACCGATTGCTATATGTCCAGATCTAGAAATAATAATAGATTTTTTTTAGTTAGTTAGCTATACCTTTTTTTTTTATACTACGACGGTGGCAAACAAGCATACGGCCCGCCATAGCTATACCTAATAGCTAACTAACTAAAAAAAATCCGGAGCTCGCTCTCCGTTGACAATTCAACGCAATCCTCAGAAGGTGGTTTCCATTCTCTGACTTCCACCGATGAATAGCTGCTAGATGCCCGGATCTAGAAATACTGGGCTTTCTTCGTTTTTATGCCATGTTTTCCGGAGCTAGCTCGGCGTTTATAGGTGAATTGATTCGAAAGGACATTGTAGTAAAGTGGGATTTAGTGGTCATTAACTTTATCGGGCTATTTGGCAATTTGGTGATTTCCCGACGGCCGTGGATCCTCGTTTGCTCCGATTGGCACAGAAATTAGGATTAACATCACTGCGATTTGCTGACGTAAACGACGTTTACGTATGTTTCGAACGATGGTCGTTCAATCAAGACGGGCCGCAGACTCGAAGCATACGATCAGCGGCTATCCCAACGTGCGCAGCCCACTTTGGGGGGCGTAGAGTGATCCAAGCCGGGGGGCTTGGGGGGGAGCCCATGCGTGCTGGTTAAGATTTAAACTGTATAAGGGCTGTGTCACGTTACGTGTTTTTCCAAGTTAGTTTTATGGAAAATCACGCAACTGAGTTGGTGAAGAAAGTAAAATAAAAAAGCAAATTTAGGTAGTGGGTTCTTTATTTATATTTTTTCAGCTGTAGATAACCGTCGTGCACGTCCGGTTATGCAGGAACTGGAAGACTGGGTTTTTCTGTACCTATATACAAATTGCTATTTGTTGCCACAAGTGTGATCTTTGTATCAAATTATGTAGGTAAATACCATCCATTATACACCGGAAGTGGTACTTTTTTGTGCTTTGGGCTTATTCTAATATTTTTTTACTATTTTTTCGGAACTTAGCATCACTTTTATAAACATATGCCATAATGTAGCAGATCATACGGTCCCCGCCCGTACTATAAGGGGACTTAGCGCTGGCGTCTGCCGACGTTCAAGAGTGTAACGGAACGTGCGTTTTGTGGCCGCAGTGGTAGTGAATCTATAATCTGGAAAGATTTCAACATTTTTGGCACCAGCTTTACTATCTTGGGTAGTATAGAGTTATTAAATTTAAACTTTCGTGAGGCATACTATCACTATAAAATATAACGGTTACACTCACGTCACTTTAGTCACTTCGCGCGACATGTGTCGGAGAGCTTAGGCCTCCATCTTCAAGCACTAAGAGTGCTATTTTGAACCGGCTCGTAGCGCGCTGTTGCACGACACGACGCGTTGCTGACTGCTGGCCTGCGTCCCGCTCGCCGCGCAGCTCGTGTCGCCTGTTCTAAAGTGACTAAAGTGACGTGAGTGTAACCGTTATATTTTATAGTGATAGTATAGAGTTAACGATTTTAAACGACATCATATTTTTTTTTAATTCAATGCTTTTCTGTAAACCGAAATTAAGTAAACTTACCTATAAATAAAATAAACGTACATATTTTGGAACGTTTTTAACTCTTAGTGGCTATCGGTTACCTAACTGCAATTTCAACTTTAAACGGAGTCTTATTTTCCTTTTGCTTACCTTTTTCATAAGCTACTAGCGTAGACGACGCGAATTAAATCGTAGGGCGAAACGGATCAAGTTATAGTAGTTTATGTAACTGTTACGTAATAAGGCCTAATTACGTACAGTTGCATACACTGCTTTATCTACACACATATTATAAATCCTAAATGATGTGTTCGGAAACCAGTAGGTAGAATGACCGCCATTGCACCGCCATGACCAACTCGATTGTGTCGGCGGTCACGCGGGCGCGTGCCGGCGCTCGGGGAGAGCGCGGATCTTCGTAACGTTACCGTGGGTAATGGATTTTCATACGTTTTTACCACACTGTCAGAGATGTTACGTTACTGGTTGCAATAATGGTGGTAGTTTTCCGAACGCGGAATAGAGGATTTATGATATTGGTGTAGATAAAGCATTTTTTTCAAATTCATAAGATCGCGGGTTACCACGGACAGTTGGGTTTAACCTTCCCGCACGCCATGGTGGCACCAGCCATCTCAAAACAAAAATGCTTAATTCGATCCGTGTCACCCCGCGATAAAATTTGCCTCGGCCTACCCTACTACATACTTTGACTATTCTAAGTGTGCACGGACTTGGCAATCGACAAAGTGTGGACGAGTCAACAAAAGTGACCAATTTATTAGGTGACAGTTCGTTTAGCTTTGACTGACTCTAAACTGTCGCCGTCATCATATTGTTCTGTTAAAAATGTTGCAAAGATATGGTGCCGTATTTTTATTTTAAAATAAATAAACCATACATTAATGAAAAACCCAAATTATCTCAAACATAACTCCAACACTCAACAAATAGTTAACCAATATTGAAGTTGTATTGGAGTTGCATTGGAATAATTTTCAAGCAAATTCTGATATATCTGATTCAGACGTTTAGGCACAGAATAACTAATAGTACTACCGTAGTTTAGGCACTATCTGTATTGCGTGGTTAATGCATTGGAGTTGTATTGAAGTAGGATCGTGTCGTTGTTGGATGGTAAAATCTAAACACAAATAAAGTGGAGTTATGTTACATACCCTGTAAAAGCCGAGATTCAACCCAATTCTAGATTTACCTACGCTTCTATGGACGATATCTGGTTATGTGTTTTCCAATCACTGCAAACTAGGCATTTAGTGGTTTTATCAGTTCGCGAACCAATGGCATGTTAACATATACGTGCGTAATTACGGCATGGTTTAGCTTCTGATTTAGGAAATAGTTTGACCGCAGATAAACAGGATTATTTGGGTCGGATTTAGGCTTTGATTTATCTTTATTAAGGCCTACAACATTGGGTAAACAAATGTCCACAATTGAGATGCAGCCGAAAATTATGGGACAGGTTTTGGCGATGTAAAGTCTCAACCAAAAAGTCGGGACTATCATTTACTATTGGGAAAAGGAGATAAAACTTTGGTTTTGCCCATTTATGAGTGTTAAACACAAAGTTCACAACCGAGATTTCTTGATCAAAGTAACCTGACACCTTTTGGAAGCGTTTTTGAAAAAAAAAAACTGTAGTCGGGGAACAGATTTTACAAACTTAAATAAATGAATATACAAGGGGAATAGGTTTACGCGGGCTGTTTTCCGCAACTCGACGACTGTATATTGCGCCTATTTTGCGTGCTGGGTGGCCTATTCGTGCCATCCCAATTCCTCCAGGAAGCCTAGCAGACCCTTTACGTTGCCGACGACTTCCGGGAGTGCCCTCGGCGAACCAAGATGTTTCGCCCGGTATTCTGCCACCCCCGTACATGTGATGATGACGTGAGCGGCTGTCTCGTCCTCCTCCATGCAGGCTCTGCAGAGGGGACTGTCTGTGACACCTAGAGTGAAAAGATGCTTGTTTAGAAGGGCATGACCAGTTATAGTGCTCCGGTAAATAGTCTGAGCTGCGGCCTCTTGAGCTGTATTAGCTTCCGAGACAATCCGGGGTAGATCGTCGGGAGGGCCTCCTTGGCTTGCCTGCATGTACTTAGGTTAGTCCAATAATGCTGGTGCTCTGTACCTTGGTGTTATGTAGCAGTGTTCTCCGCAGCCATGCAACAGGTAGAGGTAATATGGGCTCGGGACCTACCACTTCCGTCTCTGAGCCCCTTCTCGCTAAGACATCAACTGCGTCGTTGCCACGTGAGTTGCTGTGCCCTTTGATCCACTGCAGGGTTATGCTGTTGGTGGTACATACCTCTGTTAGGATTTTGTGGCATTCGTATATGAGACCTGAGGTTATTTTGTGACTGCAGGGCTTGTAGAACCGATCGACTGTCGGAGAGTATTCGGATGGGGTATTCCGTTACCTTCCTAGAGACGATTGCGTGAGCAGCCATTATTATGCCCATACACTCCGCCTGGAAAACCGTGTTGTGGGCACCTAATGGTGTAGAGATGTGTATGTTTAGGTCCTCTGAGAAAACTCCCGAGCCAGTGCCAGACCTTGTTTTGGACCCGTCTGTGAAGATCCTCAGCTCCCTGGGGTTGAGGCCCTCGTCCGGGTCTTCGTACAGCTGGATTTTGTACTTCTTTTCAAAAACGAACTGCCTAGGTATCGCATCAGTTGCCGCCTCTATGAGCGGTTCCTTACTTACGGCCTCAATGAGGATTTCGGTGTGCGGTGTCCTAGGCGCCTTCCAGAGATTTAGCTTCATTAGCCGTACCGCCGTAGCCATAGCCTCTTGCTTAACAAAGAGGTGCAGTGGTGGTAGGCCTAACATTGCTTCCAGGGCCGCAGTCGGTGTAGTCCTCATGCAGCCCGTGGTTGCCATGCAGGCCAATCTCTGTAGTCGTTGTAATTTGGCTTCGACCGTAGTTAGCTTGGTGCGTGGCCACCATACTATTGCGTCGAAGCATATGATTGGTCGGATTACTGCCTGGTATAGCCATAGAGTGATCTTGGGGTTTAATCCCCACGTTCTACCTACCATTCTACGACGTTGCCAGAAAGCGACCGTCGCTTTATCAATTTTGTTGTTGAGATGGGTGCTCCAGTTTAGTCTGCTGTCGAGTATTACCCCTAGATACTTTACCTCAGGTGACAGCTGGAGCTCTGTATGGAACAGTTTTGGGAGGCGGTAGTTTCCCAAAGACCGTTTGTTGGTGAACATTACCATCTCTGTCTTCTTTGGGTTGACCGATAGTTCGTTTTCAAAGCACCAGCGTTCCACTATCGCCAGCGCTGAGCGTGTAACATCGCATACCGTACCTGCGTGCATCCCGCTTGTCAGTATCACTATGTCATCTGCATATCCGATTGTGTAATAGTGATTGTCGTTTAGATTGGCGATCAAGTCGTTCACCACCAGGTTCCATAGCAGAGGGGACAGGACGCCCCCTTGGGGACAGCCCTTAGCTACTAGTGCCTGTTTTGTTTTGTCCGTACCGAGTCTGATGGTTCTCTGGCTCAGTATCTTGTTTATCCATTCCGTTATAACTGCGTGCACTCCACGTCTTCTCAGCGCTGCAGTTATACTGGTAAATTTAGTTTTGTCGAAGGCTCCCTCGATGTCGATGAAGGTGCCTAAGCACATAGTCTTGTTCTTGATTGCTACTTCAATTTTGGTCGTGACCGCATGAAGTGCTGAGTCTGTAGATTTACCTGGGCTGTAGGCATGCTGATTCGGATATAACGGCACATGTGCTAGTACCGTCTCCCTCAGGTGCCTTTCACATAACCTCTCCAGTGTCTTAAGTAGGAAGGAGGTTAGACTTATTGGTCTGAAGGATTTGGGGTCCGAGTAGTCACTTTTACCTGGTTTTGGTATGAAGATAACTTTGACATCTCTCCATTGTGTCGGCACATACTTGTGTGCCAGACAGGCATCCAGGACGGAGGTTAGCCCTTGAATAAGTATCTCCCCGCCCCATTTCAATAGGGCTGGGAAAATCCCATCCGGTCCTGGCGATTTAAATGAGTCAAAGCTGTTAATTGCCCATTCAGTTCTCTGCGGGCTGATTACCTTATGGGCCAGCTGCCATTCCTCTTCCGTCGGAGTGACGTCTTCCGGTGGCCACCGAGCTGGACTGGATATCTCGCAGCCCGGGAAGTGTGTTTCTACCAGTGCACATTCTGCCTCTTCCGGTGAGGTGGTAAATGAGTTGTCTGGTTTCCGTATGGACCCCAGGGATATGGCTGAGTTGTTGGAGAGAACTTTCCTTACCCTGTTGGCCTGCGTTGTTGTCTCTATGTTGTTACAGAAGTTGCGCCACGAGTTGGTGCTCCTGTACCTGAGTCGTTTTTTGTACCGGGACTTGGTGGCCTTGTAGTTGTCCCAGTCCTGGTCTGTTCCCGTGTTCATTGCTCTGTTTAAATGCCTCCTCATCTCTCGCCTGAGCCTCTCCAACTCAGGCCCCCACCAGTTGTTTTTGTTATTACGGCCTACTGTCGGGGTGGATAGGGGGCATGTCTGTTGGTAGCATTCCAGCATTGTGTCGGTGAGGACGCTTACCTGTTTTTCAATCTGTTCGGTGCCCATGATTCTGAGTGGAATCTTTGCCTGCTGTAAGGCTTGGCCCATACGCAAGGCGTATTGGGCTCGATCCGTTTTCCTTGGATTCCTCCTCAGTGGCACCGAGTGTCTGCTTACCTGAAGGTCGAAGCGTATCCACCTATGATCCGAACATGACAGTTCCTTTGAAACATGCCAGTTCGAGATGTGCTCCGCTATACCTTCCGTTGCTAGGGTCAAATCAATTATCGTTTTACTTCGTCGGTTGACGAAGGTTGGTTCAGAACCTATGTTGATTATTGTTTAGGTTAGTTGTGAAAAGGTACTCAACAAGTTTGTTACCTCTTTCGTTTCCCGTGGGCATGCCCCAGAGGGCGTGGTGTGCGTTGGAGTCGGTGCCCACAATGAGCTCCAGCCCCGCCTCTTCGCAGTAGCTGACCAGCCTGGTTAGGTCGTGCGGTGGTGGATCGTCTGATTCGGGCATGTAGACTGATGCCATGACCACCTCCGCAAGGCTGGTGCCCAGCGCCCCTTGCACCTTTATGGCGCACAGGTCTCTGGAACAGAAACCCGTTAGAGGTTGCATGTATATGTTGCTGGTAGTGTAAATGCACACGCGGGGAGTTTCAGTCCCCGCATATACTGTTAGCTTACCTCCGATATTGCGGAGTCCGCAGACAGCGCCTCCCCTGACCCACGGCTCCTGGATCAGGATGATGGCCGTATTGTTTGCCTCCAACCACTTCCGGGTCTGTGCCGTTGCGGTTATGCTGTGGTGGAGGTTGGCTTGTAGGACGCAGCTATTCAGCGAAGGGGACACCGCCATCGGAGTCGAAGTCCCCAACCGACATGTCGTCGGCCTCGCTGTTCCCCTCCTTTCGGATGGCCAGCCTGCCTAGCTCTTCCGCGCATTCCCCCCCGCTTTCCGAGTGGTCACGAAGAAGAAGATCCTCGACGTCCATCTCGGAGGCGGGGATGGTCAGCGCTGGAGCCTGGGGCTCAGGGGCCGTGACAGAGTCAGCGGCCACCTGGGCCCCCTCTGCAGTGTCCATCTGCTGGGGGGAATCTGCGTCCTCCTCACCTGTGGAGAGGTTTGTGGCAGGTGGATGCTCCACGAACTTGCCCCGTGCACCCTGGAACTTTACGTACACCGTACCCAACATGAAGTTGAGCCGGCGTCCGTGGTCGACCAGGGGCTGCACTACCGTCTCCGGGACGCTGACTATGATAAAGGTATCAGTAGTCTGCTGATCCATTTTGTGTAGCAGCCACCGGTCAATGGCTGCCCACCTGTTCTGGTAGCGCAGCATGTGCGCAACCATCCTGCGGGCCTTATGGACCCCAGGGAGTAAGATGCCGCAGCGGACTCGCTTTGGCAGCTCGCTCTGGCGCTTCACCACCAGGTTTCCGCCCGTAGAGAGGGTTATGGTGGCCACGCTGCGCTGTAGCCAGTTGAGGGTGTGCTGATTCAAGCACCAGAGCCTCAGGGAGCCGTTCGCAAAAACAGGCCTGCCCTGAAACGCCAACACCTCATTCTGGCTGCTGCCAGGCTTGAGCGACTCCTCGATGAGTAGCCGCTCGATCTGGCTCCGAACCTCCTCAGACTGCTGCGGACTAAGGTGTTCCGTGGTGGCGGTGGTGACCGCCACCATCAGGTCCGCCTTGACTGCGCCCGCGTAGTCTGTGGGGGTGTCTTCCCCTGGGTGCCCAGTTCTCGGCCTTTTTTGCTCGCCCCTTGGAGAGATCTTCTCCTCGGGTCGAGCCCTTTTGGCCGAGGGTCGGGCTCCCTGGCTACTACCGCCGGGGGGGTTGTTTGGGGCCGGCTTTTCCCCTTTAGCGGGACGACGGCGTAGTTTGCGAGCCCTTTTGGGACCAGCCCCTTGCAACTGCTGCTGCCGCTGCTGCCGCTGCTGCTGCTGCTGCTGCAGCTGCCGCTCTTGCAGCTGCTGCTGCAGCTGCTGCTGCTGCAGCTGCTGCTGCTGCTGCGGCTGTCGCTCTTGCGGCTGCTGCTGCAGCTGCTGCTGCTGCTGCTGCTGCGACTGCTGCTGTTGCTGGGGGGGGTGCCGTCGGGGCCGCGTTTGATCTAGCTGCTAGTCGCTTCTCCCTCTCCCTGCGACGCTGCTTTTTGTTTTTCTTGCGCACCTGGTCTGGCGCACAAGAGGAAGCAGAGGATGGTGGGGCGGGTTTGTCCCGCTTCGCCTGTTTCCCTCTCTTCTTCCTTGGAATGGCAATGTCCCAGCCAGACAGCTCAGGGTCCAACTGGTAGTTGCCGTGGGGACAACTCCCCGAGGCCTGCTCCGGGGGGGCGGGAATTTCCGCCACCGGAACGGCTTGATTCACCAACAGGGTCCGGCATTGCGCCTGTACCGAGTTGGGTGACGTCGACGTGCTGGCCTTTCGGGCCGCTGGCTTGCCAGCAGCCTTCTTGGCCCACACGGACATCTTTGTGGGGTGTGACGGCGCTGCCTTAGATAAGGCGCGCGTCGTTGAGGGCGGCGCACTAGGGCCATCCCTCTGGTTGAGTGGTGTATCGGGTCCGGCAGTTGCCGTACCCTCCACCGGGGTTTTTGATCTTAAATCATCCATGTCTTGTTTTTGTACTTTTTTTCACCTCCCGAGCTTCCCACCCTCCACGGAGCCCGCACCTTTGGGGATGTCACTAAGGACACCAGGACTACTCGAGAGGTATAGGTACGTGGAGGTGGGACTCATGCGCGACATCGGGAGCTGCAGACGTGAGGCTGGAAGGAACGATCAAATTCCTTTCCAGTTGTTCCACACGCCCTTGCCCCGTCAGCATGGCCGAGCCCCAGGCATCCTCCCAGAGAACGCCCCTCCCCATACCTTGCCAGCGGACCGTACCACCTTGACCGTACGGGACGCGTGTCCGTTACCCTGCAGTGGCTCAGTTGCAGGGCTACCGTTTTGCCGGAAATTCGGACCAAAGGACTCACCTCCAGAGGGGGTAACTAACCCCGACCCCCTGTGGTTCGTAGTTCCCAGGACTCCTGCATCCCAGCTCACGGCGTTCAACTGCGCAGGACAAGCGCAGGCAGGTGAGTGTAGTCCGCTGAAGTCACCTACACCTTCAGCGGAACCGGGAGACCTGAAAAATACATGGCTAGCAAAACGATCGAAACCGTATTGCTAGCCATGTCGTTCAGGATACTCCAAGATTGGGTCGTACCCCGTTCGGGTTTTTAGGTCCTTGCGGGTTACGACATTGCCCTCACACTTAGCTACTGGTGGTCCGGGGTGGTTGGAACATGCGACGCCCGTTTTCGACCACCAGTATTTCCAGGGGATGCGACCCACTCTTCGGGTGGAGTGGGTTCCTCTGCGGCCTGCGTCGGCAGTGCCGCAGAAGACGGGGACGCGTGTGAGTGACTTGAGAGGGTAAGCCTGTAGCTTAACGTCGCATACTTGAGCGTGCCTACACCTCCCCTACCCCCCTATACAAGGGGAAAAGTGACCAAGGTCTCCGGTGCTCAGGGCAGACGCTCTAATCCATAGGCTACGGGGTCACAGCGGCACCCGTCCGAGGAAGTAAGGTGGACTTGACCATATATTTGTTAGGTAGGAAAAACAGTGAAAAAAGAGCTGTTTAATGTATGAAAGTAGTTCTAATTTCATCAAGTATTTTAACCCACTTATAACAAAGTGTCCCGGATTCCCTCTACATGCTAAGGTAATATTTATTAATATAATATGCTGTGTGTGTACTCTAGTAACATAACCTCATTTCACATCCTTTGTTTCACTTGTTTCATTTAATATACCTTAAATGTTTTTTGCATTATTTGTCCGCCCAAACAAACACACAACTGTAAACGATATTTTTGATTGCGTCATTAATCATGGTACCAATTCAGAAAATTTCAGTTGCATTATTTTTATTTGACAAAGAGCGCCGAAGTCAATCCTCCGTTCAAATAAATAGCATAGAAGTCGAAAGCAAAAGCCTAAGCGACGAATAAAATGAACTTAGGCCTGTTGCGTTAGTGGCGTCATCTAGTAATAGCCTAAGATATGGGGGAACGCGATTTGGGATACTTAGAGATTGTCAGTCGCGTTATGGATCCTAAAGTATCACGACCATGACACAATAATATGATTGAATAGTTACACAACTTTTAGGTAATATACTCGTATGTAGTGCCATTAATTCCATGCATGTGTCCCAAAAATTTCATGCGGTAACATCGTGGTCGGTCGGGGATCCTGATCCGACCACACCACTCCAGCGAGATTTAGTAAACGTACAAATTCATAATTTTTAGGTGCTATATTATCAATTTATTATGCACCGTTACACGCCCGTCCATAACGCCTTGAAATAATAGGTAACACAACAAACTCCTTTACAGTTTATAAAATCAAAAAGTATCATTCGCAACATTTCTGGTAACAGTTTGTGTCTGTGGGGTTCGCAATTCTAACCTAACCTAACCCACTTTTCTGGTAACAGGTTGGGACTGTGGGGTCGCAGTTCTAACCTAACCTAACCCACTTTTCTGGTAACAGTTCATGTCTGAGGGGGTCGCAGTTCTATCCTAACCCACTTTTCTGGTAACAGTTTGTATCTGTGGGGGTTGCAGTTCTAACATAACCTAACCCACTTTTCTGGTAACAGTTCATGTCTGTGGGGGTCGCAGTTCTAACCTAACCTGACCCACTTTTCTGGTAACAGTTTGTGTCTGTGGGGGTCGCAGTTCTAACCTAACCTAACCCACTTTTCTGGTTACAGTTCGCGTCTGTGGGGGTCGCAGTTCTAACCTAACCCACTTTTATTAATCTAAGTCTCTTCCTAGTTTCGTTCTCGTATTTCTGTAAAGGGTGTTTCATTCAAGTAAATTATCAATGGAATAATAATATTTGAATTAAAAATACAAGAACCAAATAATACGTGAAAATTTTTCTGTATAACAAAATTCTATGAAATTTCTATCTGCGAATGAAGGGGACACCGTTTTTTGGCTTATACTGACTTCTTTATAATTTGCAGGTTTTATGCAATTTTGTCCCGCCCAAGAGTAGATGTAGCCCCGCGAAGCAGGGCTCCTATTTCCGGACAAAAGATACCGCATTGTTCATAAGCTAATTCAAGCTAGTAAAATATGTTTGTTATGAGCCTTTTATATATATGACTAAAATTTTTACGAAATATTAATAATATGCGTTGCAATACTTATAATTTATCACCAATCACAGGATTTGTGCCAATAATGTTGTAGTAGAACTGGGGTACAGTGGCCATCAAATATATTGGAGCAGCCGAGGTGCTTAAAGATATCGGGAAATGCACTTTATCGTCAAGAAAATAGAGGCGTTGTTCCAATATTTGTAGCCGTTCCGTTGATGATGATTGATGGAGTTGTTGGCAACTGTATCCACTGGAATATTTTTGCACAAATCCTAATTATCCTGTCGTCGAGCTACCTTAGAGAAGTCAACCAGCCGGAGCGGCTATGTCTGTCATTTTCTATACAAAAGGGGATCAATGTTACTCTGCGTCCGTAGGCACACACCTTAGACAACCATACACGTGATCCCTGGGTGGTGCTAAAAGAGTAACAAACTTGGCAGCTGCACTGTCCCATCTGGACCTCGCAGCACTCACTGGATTTTCATTATCATCTGCTTTCCCACTACTACTACCCCAGGGAAGAATGCCTATCTATATCCAGTGACATGTGGCCATACAATAAATAAAATATACAAAAAAAGTATGCCGATTTTTGAGGAGAGGGGGACCTCAAATGTATAGCTATTCGTACGTAACCACAGATTATATAATAGTACGTAACGTACAAATAGTCACGTCAGATAAACGTCATTCCATACAATAAATATGACCACTGGTCATATGTTTACGGCAGAGGGAAACGCCTGTCAATAGCCACCCCGGTTGGTTGAATTCTCTAACTCAAGCAACGATTCATGACACTGTCAGTCCACTGTTTTATTCCTTGATGCTGCAAGCTTACCATTTGTAAATATACAGGTGCACTTCAACGAAACCCAACTTTATGTACGGTCATTACAGTTGAATTTGCAAGGTCCATGTATTTTGCAATCACGATCGTAATCAGGGTTATTAGCGATGTTCGCGCGCCATTTGCGGCTGGATGCGAAATGGGCTATTGCCAAATGTTGTGTACAATCTTTTTTGAGGCTTTGTTTTTTTATTTAGGTACTTAGGTAAAGTGAGCGCTGGTGGCCTGGCGGTAAGATATCAGACTTTCAATCCGAAGGTCTTGGGTTCAAACCCCGGCTCGCACCACTGAGTTTTTTCGGAAATTACGTACGAAATATCATTTGTTATTTTACCAGTCGCTTTTCGGTGAGGAAACCGGATCTAATCCCAACAAGGCCTGGTTTCCCCTCTGGGTTGGAAGGTCTGATGGCAGTCGATTTAGTAAAAAGCTAGTGCCTACGCCAATTCCTGGGATTAGGTTGCCGAGCGGATCCCAGGCTCAATAGAGCAAAAAGCTGGGACAAACGCTAGGAGGAAGAAGAAGACTTAGGTACAGTGACCTGCAATATCTACTCGTAGTATCTTTTATATATGACACGCTCTTATGTCCCTCAAATAAGATTGTGTAAGATATTTTGGCGGCCACCCTAATTATCCGAATCAACTTTTAGGTGCATGTTTTTACTGAAGCGGATGACAACAGTAAAATTCCTATAAAATATAACGGTGTAACCGTCACTTTAGTCACTTCGCGTGACATGTTTCCTTCGCTTTGATAAAGCTAGACTGCTGGTTCGTGAAAAATGCTACGTGCCACGCAAAATACGCGAGGCGATCGAGATTGGGCGTCGTCCGAATTTTAATCGAGACGGGGGCTGGGGCGTACCGCCAGCGGAAGCCTGTAATCCATGGCAAGAACTTCAGTGTGTGCTGTGAGAGTTCAGTGGACACAGTGAGTGTGGTTTGCTTATCGTCGCTCATGTCGGATGAACCGAATGCGCTGCAAAGCACGGTAGCAGCGCCGGCGCAAGATCACCCACAACAAGCTTTGTTAGAGCGGGCGACACGAGCTGCGCGGCGAGCGGGACGCAGGCCAGTCGGCAACGCGTCGTGCAACAGCGCACAACGGGCCGGTTCGAAATAGTACTCTCAGTACCCACCTTTTAGTTTATAATATTTCTTCATGGACTAAGAGCTGGCCACGTCAGATATGACACAATAATGAGAGCAACAAAACCCGTCTGGTTCGATTGCTATACTATCCTTATTGCTAGATCTGGGCATCTGGCAGATTTTGATGGGTGGAGGTCATAGTGAAAGGCTAGCGAAATTTTCGAATTGAAAAAAAAGTAATACCAAATTAGGTAAAAACTGCCAAAGTTGTCTCAGATATAAAGGATAGGGCTTATATTTTAACATTAGAACAAAAAACATTGCGTATTATCTCGGAAGCAGAAACAGTAGGTGATAAACTATGAATTCCATTATACGTCGTTTTGGACTAGTTTCCTCCATCAGAAAGTTTTGGCAATGATATTATCTAATTATTTATATAATTTCTCACAATACTCCATTAATACCAGAAATCTAGGATTTGTTTTCTTCAAGTTATTTTAATTCTTTGACCTTCACCACTTTACAGCTGCCAGATGTTCGGATCTAGAAATAAGCATAGTATAGCGAACTGACTAAGAGGGGTTTCGTCGCTCTCATTATTGTGTCATATTTGACTTGGCTAGCTCTCCGTCTTTAACAAAGTTAAACTATGAATTCCATTATACGTCGTTTTGGACTAGTTTCCTCCATCAGAAAGTTTTGGCAATGATATTATCTAATTATTTATATAATTTCTCACAATACTCCATTAATACCAGAAATCTAGGATTTGTTTTCTTCAAGTTATTTTAATTCTTTGACCTTCACCACTTTACAGCTGCCAGATGTTCGGATCTAGAAATAAGCATAGTATAGCGAACTGACTAAGAGGGGTTTCGTCGCTCTCATTATTGTGTCATATTTGACTTGGCTAGCTCTCCGTCTATAACAAAGTTCTTCAAAATATAATGAATATCAAAACATTAAACTTAATTAAACCAGGGGTAGATATAACTTAATCAATATTAACATTTTAACTATAAAACTTTCGTGAGACTCTAACATATTAAAATATTTATAACGGGTCACTCACGTAAATTGATCGAAACAAGTCGAGCATAAATCGACGTAAATTACGTGAGTGACCCGTTATAAATATTTTTAATAATATAAAAAAAATACTCTCCTAAAACAAATAGTTATTGCTGAAAATCTGTTTCGGTAAAGTCAATTTCAAGGTCATCGGCTGCTGTCAGCCTCTTAAAGCACGGATGAAATAATAATGTCTTTACCCTATACCGTTCCTACACTCTGTTTCAAGTGCGGCAGCAATATCTGTTAAATGCAAATTGACTTGTTTTGCCCATATCAAATCGCCGAACAAAATGTATGGAACGGGATGGCGCTAATGATTTTGCCTGAATGATTGAAAGATTTTATATAGACATTGCAGTTCAGTATTATTTGGTCCATGACTTAAGGGATACTATCGGTGAGTTGGTTATGTATCTATAAATATTTAAGAATATATAAGTATATACAGGGTGTAATCGTTAAGTGTGGCCAGGCCATAACTCCGTAAATATAACAGATATCAGAAAACTTCCAACTGATATCGAAAGTGCGTTACCCAATGAGTAAAATTACATTAATAACTTTTTTTAAATAAAAGTATTAATATTAAAAATATTAAGTTTAAACGCTCCCATACAGTTAGTACCTACGACGACTCACTCCCAAAGAAGAACGTCGGTGCCGTAAGAGATAAAACTGCTTGAGATTCATTATTTGCACGAATAAACTGTAATAACATGATAATTGATTGATATGGAATAAAATAAAACAATTCATGAATAATTTGATAACGGTGAAATGACTAGACCGTACAAACTAGTCTTTATCCGAACGTCGGTCCGGGTTTGAAGTTAATGTTTGGGATAGTTCTGATTTTATTTAAAAAAGGTTATTAATGTAATTTTACTCATTGGGTAACGCACTTTCGATATCAGTTGGAAGTTTTCTGATATCTGTTATATTTACGGAATTATGGCCTGGCCACACTTAACGATTAAACCCTGTATACCCCGAGAGTTATATGATATTTATGCAAAAAACTCAATATCTCGCAGATTTTTTGTATACAGCGTTTAGAAATGATTTTAAGAACCTATATGTTTGAATCCACCGATTTCCAGTTCAGAGAGACGTAAAAAAAAGCCAAACACAGGTGTTTTTTTTCAGCATTAATAGTTTTAGAGCCAAAATACTGACAAGTGTATTCCTGAAGCGTGGTTGAAGGAAATCAGGAATGTCGTGTACAAACTAAATTTAAAGGTTCCCCTGTCACAACTGGTTGGCAAAATCATAACATAATCCAAAATGGCGTAACAAATGAGCTCCTTGCTAGTTTTCAGGGAAATAGTAATGGAAATGAAAGGAAAAGGGTTAGTTTCTTGTAACATATTTACTTTGAAAGACTCAAACATTATATATAGGTAATGCTGTGTTGATCAAATCACAGTACAAATCTTAAACTGCTACACATTATCTTTAACAGACTTAGGGTGGGTTGCACCAAACCGCCTGTAAAAGTAAGCCAAATGTTACGCTAATCGGAGCTACTTAACGATTGCTAACATAAATGGGTTGCACCAAGTGCAAAATAACACAACGTAAGAGTTAAGCGGGATGCCACTGTCTAAACGCATTTCTACTCACATTTTTATGGTAGAATATTTATTCAATATGGCAACACAACCATAAATGCCAAACTAAACTTGTCAAAATCGTCACACGAAGAAAAAAATCTAAAGAAAGGAGCGCGAACTAAACTTAACTTTGCACTCTGCAGCTTGAAAATCAAGAATATACAAACATTTAGCCATTCCTGAACATGTTTATTACTCAATCAAAAAGTGGGCTATCCATTGCGCCTTACGAGGAAATTTTTTCAAAGGATAATGCAACTTGTGCTGAGAGTGGAGTTTAAAGCGAAAGCCAGAATAGTCGGCTGGTGTATTGTGCATTATATTATAGTGAGTAAATCATCCTGTTAGTTTATTACTACTTACAGAACCCTAAACAAGTAAAGCCGTTGCTGGAAGCACCAAATGGCGAGAAGGAGCCCAATCGCAAAACAAAGGCATCACTAGTTTTAACTCTTGAAAATTCGTAAAAATAGGGTACTGAATCCCTCCAACCTGGTTGATTATGGCTGGCACTGTAACCAACGTCCTAAATATTGAACTTATACATGTACTTACTTATTAAATGAGTGTTCTAAAGTATCTTAACGGCCTCCTAGCCCAGTCGGTAGTGACACTGCCTACGAAGCAGGGGGTCCCGGGTTCGAATCCTGGTAAGGGCATTTATTTGTGTCTTTATCACAGATATTTGTACCTGAGTTATGGATGTTTTCTATGTATTTAAGTATTTATCAATATCTATCTATTATATATATCGTCGTCTAGTACCCACAACACAAGCCTTATTGAGCTTACTGTGGGACTAGGTCGGTTTGTGTAAGATTGTCCTATAATATTTATTTATTTATAATATTTATCTTTGTTAACAAATGATGAGTAGCACATATGTTACACTAATGAATAATGATACACAATGTTTTTTATTTCAGGTTTGAATTTACCTTTGGTATTGAAGACAAGATGAAATCGAGGCTTGTTATGCTACTCAGTGCCTAACTCCAGGATGTTTGAAAGTAAAAATGCAGTGATTTCAAGAAATTGGTAGAATCTCAATGTAAAAATAAAGTATAATTATACTAACCTAATCAATCAGTATTTTAATTTTGATAATAAAATACATAATTATATTTATTTAGTTACCTTATTTTTGTTTTATTTATTATTCAAACACTGGCATAGGTTTCCTTTGTAGATGGAAGCAAGATCCTCCCCCCTCCAAACATATTTCTACTGCAAATATTATTCACCAGTTTTCTAGCACTTGGCATAAATAATCAATGAAACTTGACACTTGAAGTATTTTAAGTCAGATCAATCAGTTCTTAGATAGTGTGAAGCGGACCCTTGGCCAAAGTGAGCCAGCTTATTGATCGGACAAAAAACTTCATATACTGAACCACAGATCTTTGATAATGGTTATTAACAATACTCTACTCTTGATACATGTTACAAATATTATTCAGGTAAAAGTGACCATAAAACAGTGTGGCTAGGATTCCAAAAATGTTTTCTTATCACTTGTATCTTAATAATCATAATCATTTATTTCTTTGTAATGATATATGTTTACAAGTCATACAACAGCCATGTAGGTTGGTACCTAGTTACTATTATGTTTTATTTGTAAATAGGTACATTAGGTACCTATGCTGGTTGGGAAAGATATATGATAAAGAGAGACCTTTATTATTTATTACTAATAAATTCATAGTAAAATCATAACATAACACATATTTTATAATTGATTTTGAGCACTGATGATAGGACTAGGACTAATCAAAAATGCATGCATACATACATCATCTTAGGAAGCTTTTTCCCTTATAGAAATGTAAGTATGAAAATATATCTACTTTTTATACTTACAAAATGAAATGCATGTACTTATTTTGCGTACAGTCACCGGCAATAGTATCTTCCTACATGAACTGTACAGTGAGTACAATTTGGATTAAAAAAAGCATGTTCATAATAATGTCCGATTTAAAATATACTAATGGGGAAGGTATCTGTCAAAAGTCAGGAGGTGCCAGCATCAGTAGGCACCTACCACTAGTTTTGTTGAATGAGATTTGGCTTAAAGGGCTAAAATTAATGCCAGTAAATTCCAAATAAAACAAGAATTTGACACTATTGGTAGGACTGAGACTACAACCTATGCCGGCACCATCTGTAAACACTTGATTGGCCATAATCCTGATTGCAGCGACGAGCAGCAAATGGTAGGTAACAATTGCCATAGAAGAGCGACACACATGAAGTCAAATTAGTTGTCAGTAGATAGTTTATTTATTTATATGGGTTTAATGTTTCAATAGATCTGTAAAATCTTTGTGTTTATTTCACAAATTAAACTGAAATACAGTGTAAGCTCTTTATCAACACTCAAGGGACCGGACATTTTGTGACATTATCACAAGTTGTCATTAAATAGAGGCCTACTGTGCTTGTTTTAAGGCAAATAATGAAATCAAATAAAAAACAAGAATTATATGAATTACTATAATGAATTTTCATACACATTTGAATTGGTGGATACCTAACCATTGTTGAACTATTTTTTTATTGTCCCACAACACATGACACTCTTATTTACTTGATTGTAAATTCCGCATCACACTTTGTTTACATGTACTGTTCTGAACATTGTTTAGTTAGGTGTCGAGGCTCGATTTCTGTAGGACATTGGCGATAAATGTTTGGTGGTATAACTTCATGCCCTTATTAAAAGCATTAAAGAAACCTCTCTGATCATCTGGCATCTTTTGAATCGTATGACTTGCTCCCATCAAGTCCCGTTCGTGGGCTGTTCTACCGTGTCATAAAACTTGTTTTTCTTCTTGACCTGGTCATTCCACCGCGTCGGAGGTTTACGTTCCCTTTTGTCTTCTACCTTGCAGTATTCAAGTCAACCGTTGTTTCCAAAGGTTTGGTCTTCATTGACAAAAACAGAGTGGTTTTTTAATGGTTGTCATGATTCTGGTCCTGCTCATTCTACGGCTGTCGGCTTTCATGACAATGACTGTAGGTTCTGGTATGTTTGTGATACATAACAGAAGTCTGTACTATTTCAACCTGAAGTCACTCGGCACTCGATTTTAACTAAATAACGCACTTTTTACAAAGAATTTTATGTACTTATTATTTAATACCGTTATCTGATCTAAAAATTGTGAATAAAACCAAACGTCAATCGTATACGCCTTTTTACGTTCAGATACTCGCATATATTTATTACTGCAAACAATATTTTAATATTTTTCATCAAATATCACTGTCTTTTTGTCTAATAATGCATTTATCCTTGAAATACGAGACATTTTTGCAAACTGTCAGCCATATTTAAACGTAGATTTGAGTTAACCAGTGCTCGATGGCTGGTTAAGGTTAACGTAACTTTCTGACTGCTAAAGTGCATGGTGCAACGGAAAAACGGACTTGACGTCTACTGTAACCATGATGAGTTCGTTAAGTGTGCGTGGTGCAACCCGCCCTTACACATTATTACATATTGGTTTTATTTTAGTATGTAAGAAAAGATCAAGTTAATGATCTGACAAAGGAAATAAAATATATGGAAATATATAAGCATCATGTGTTTTATTAGCAACCATACATACCAGAACTTATATAATAAGCTATTATCATTGCTCTCAGGAAAGGAGAATATTTGAAAAATATAAAACTTGAAATATTTACTAGGATTTCTCACAGTTTTTGTTAACTTATATTATGTTTAGATATAATTATAATTATATTATTACTTATTTTTGCATTATTGCATAAGCAATTGATACCATAGAGTTTTGCTAAACATTGTTCACCGTTGATTGGCAAGATTTTGAAACATTCGTGATCTTGGTCGATTAATTATGTATTTTATATAGTTGTAATTTAGATATAAATAATGGTTATTATTATTATTATTTGGGTATTTCAAATGGCATTATGGCCATAGGTGGCATTCATATGTAAATTATATATGCAGCTTGTGTAGATATTTAATGTATGTTTTAGTTTTCACAGGAACAGAGGCTATGAATAACAACTTAACAGGATAAGTATGCAACATTTTGGGGGATTATTATCTGAAATATCCGTTTGTACTATTTGCAGTGGACAAACAGTAATTTGGTTACCGCACTAGATTTGTCATAAAGTTTTAGCAATCTTGAGATGGATTCCTTCAATAAGGGATGTATTATTAGGTAAAATAAAACTCATAGAATAGCAGGAGGTTGTTTATAAAGTATGTTCTAGAAATATTTACTTCATTCTTAAGATATGTGCTAGGTACAAAAATATATGATTTACTAAAGATATTTTATGACATAGTACAAACTATTAGTAACATAGAAAGGTTCTTTTACCCATTTAGAAATTAGTATTTTGATAACAAATTGCTTTATCATCAGTTTCTTATAATTTCATATTATTCTCATTGTAAGTATACCTAGGGAAGGGATGACCGACAACTGAGAATATTGTTCGTTAAGTAATGATGAAAATTGATACTTTTAATAGGATTTTCGAGATGAAATGTAGTTTATTGTATAGAATAAATGTATTATTGATAATTTATTCAATAACAAAAAGTAGTACCTAATAATATTTTAGCTTTGTCTGAAAATTTGTCCAAATGGAGAGGTTATGTTTTTAATTTGTTAATTATTGTTATAAATCGATCCTTAAATTAAAGGGAAAGTAATTAAAGTTATATTGCAGGAAGTATATTAACGAAATTTAAAGAATTAAGCGTGAAAAAGCTAAGAACTTACTTTTCCATCCAAAATCGATTTTTGGGAATATTATGTAAAAACTCGTATTTTGAAGTTAAATAACGGAAATAAATAAAGTTGGGAGCTTTGTTTTTATAAAACATAAAGATTTCAATTCAGTAAAGCGCTAAAATAGACAAATTTTATGATCAAATTTTGTCGTAAAAAAGATTGTAAGGATTTTAAAATTACTGATGTTTGATGAAATTCTAGGCTAGTTTGAGCTTATAAACGTGTGATAAACACAATTTTGATCAAAGCAAATAAAGGAAAGTGATGAAAATTAGGATAAAAATCGAATTTCCTTATAAAACTAATATTGGTATTTTATAGAGTAAATACGCAGTAAATCCGATAGGATGTTGTCATAATATATGCAGAAAAATTATCTTCATCATAAATTATATAAATTCAGCTTAGGAAATAGTTACTTTGTTTGAATTAAAGAAAATCGTTTTCTTAGAGGTTAGGTTTTCCAAAAAAGGGTAGGGCGCTCATAGGAACTTGTTTCTTATAGAAGTATGTAGCGTAGGGATCTTAAGAATCAAATTGGTATACAAAGATATATTGGCATTTTACGGGGAAAATAGACATTAATACTTACAGGGGCTTATTAAATCATACGCGGGGCTAATGTTTTCATCTATTTTCATATAAATTTTCATTGGCAATTGCATAATTGGATAAATATTCAATAAAAACATTCTCTATGGGAGATAGGAGATTGTCGAACTAGGTCTTTAAAATTTGGTTATTATAGGAATTTGGTCTTTATAATAGTGTGAACTAAAGGATCAATAAGGTTCAAATTAGCTTAAATCAATCTAACCAAGCTACCACAAGGCGGACGTTTCGAACCTCTCTGACGTCACGGGAGTAGTTAGCGTTTATATACGTAATTTTGATTTTAAGGGGAGGGCGTAAAGTAGGGAGACACTTGACTTCTGCCGCCGTCGTGAGCCACAGCACCATCCTGAGCAACGGGACCTGACTTCTGCCGCTGAATAGAGCTACAAGCACCGTGCTACAAACACCGAGGCCCCGCCCTGAGCTGCCAATAGGACCAGCAAAAGAAGTCTAATTTGGTGAGGCAAAATCTATTCACTTATAAAATTTATTTCTTTTCTGTGTATTCTCTTTAGGCCTTGGAGTTGAGTAAGTGCTTTTAATTGACTGTTATATTATGAACATTTTCCTTATTACTGTGGTTCTTGCATTTAATTGTTGTCAGTGATTGTCAGAGAGCTGAGTGTCAGAGATTGGAGGCGTTTATTCTATTTTGTGTATGCGGTATATTTTTATACGATTGCGGAATGCGTTATATTCTTATACGTTTTGTGGATGCGTTTATCTTATATTGCGTATGCGTTATATTTTTATACGTTTTGCGGAATGCGTTATATTTTTATACGTTTGTGGATGCGGTTATCCTATATTCTATATATCGTATGCGTTATAATTTTATACGTTTTGCGAATTTTATTGCGGAATGCGTTATATTTTTATGTTTTGCGGTTGCGGCATATGAATTTAATTGAGTATATATTAAGTCGTTTACCCTAGTTTGGGAATGAGTTTTAGCGTGTTTTACGTACCTGATTTATGAATTTAAAGGAGTGCGTACTCTATATACTTACGGTTCATATGATTTGGTATATAAGCAATGACTTGAACTGAAGTAATTATTACTTGTGTGATTGTAACATTATTTATTTATGACAGAGTAACTAACATTTACCATTGAACGATTATGTTCATTCTTCAAAACCACCTTGATCTATGAAGTGTTATTTATATGACTGAAATTATTTTACTTTTGAGCTGAAATAATGCATCTAACTTTTGTACAAACATTCGAGTTATAAAACAAAAATATTATGAAAATTTTAACAATGTTCTCTGATATAGTGAGACTTGTATTTTATCACCATTCACAATAATTAATGAATAAATATTATTATATTCTTGGAAACACAATTATTGGCAAAGAGAAAGCCACTACGATAAAGTATTGAAATTCAACTGAGAGATTGAATCGTGTTGGAGTGAGTTATGGGAATCCATGCCAACTACATCTGAACGAAAATAGTTCATAAGTTAATTCAGACTATCATTCTAAATAGTGGTACATCATCTGTAAAATTTGATAATTAGATGAAGAGTTTGCTAGTTAGAAACAATGCCTCACTCTACGTACAATACTATTCGCACATCTTTGAAGTTTGAAAAAGCATAACTGCCTAACACGACATATTTCTATGACTTATTTCGGCATGACCACAGTCACTTTGGTTGAATTTTAGGTTTAATTTTGATTAAATTAATTAGCTAGGCATCTCAGAGGTTTTCTTGGCGTTTCTTTCCTCTGGTGTGTAGGTTACGAAACGTTGGTAACTTCACTTAATAAAGTCATTAGTAGAGAAAATGAAAAACAAAAAATATATATATATATAAATTTAGATAGGGTCTGAGACAGTTTTCTTCACCGCACGAACTACAGGCAAATGGATTTGGGAAAAGAAATCTCAATCACACATTAGCTACCCTTCCTAACTATGTTTAAAATAAATTAATAATTTTTCTGAGAAAATAATTTAATTGTATAATTATTGTCTGTATTCGTTAACACTGTCGCTTTTAGGGCGTAGAAGATAAATAAAAAAAAAACCATATTTGCTCATAGTTAAAATAAAATATTCAAATAAGACAAGAGCTAATTTCATTGTCAATAACAAAATTTTACAGATTAATTTTCTAGCATTAATCTTTACCACAAATATTGGGAAGACTTTGTCTAAATGGAAACTACCGAATAGCTTTTCCTTTTACATATATCCTGATACCATCCTTCAGCTTTATCACTAAACCCCCGCATCAACAACTTGAACTTATAACCGAATTTTTAATTTACTTATTAATTTTATATACCTATTTACTTAATGCCTTTTCGTTGTAAAGTACCATTTATAGGAAATAAAGTTTTTAATAATATCGAGTGGTTCAAAAGGCGGGAAATTCAAAATACCAATGTTTTTGGTAAAAATATGACTCGGTCTAGGTCCATAATTTAAATATTCATTTCTATTTCATGAGATATCAATCATTTTAAAGTATATTGTAGTTAACATGTAGCCTGTTTCAGGAGGGGAAAATCAATGGTTATTAGTAGATACATAACAATACAGATAGGTTCATTTATTAAAAGTAATACCTAAGAATTGATCACTGGGGTGGGGTTGATTTAGTAAGGGTGTCACGCTTAATAAAACTACATGTTTATTTCTTGTTTAAGAAATAATAACAAAAGAAAAGTAGTATCAACATGATCATAGTGCAGCCTAGTACTGATCGATCACTCACATAAGACAAAATCAGTGTCTGTTGACAAATACGAGTTGCCACAAGTAGAAAACTATTTCGGTGACCGAACCCTCAATAAAAGATCACCGTATTATCTAAATATCCTACCGTATAAGATAAGACACCAGCTGGACAAATTGAAATTTAAAAAACAGCTTTAGAAATATCTACTAGATACACTTGAGTGACACCGGTATCACAAACAGCATATCGCTAAGTGTGCCAATAAATAACATTAGCATAACAGTAGAATAACTAGTTAATAACTATCTCACTTACAGATAAACCGCGGAAACAGTTCTGCAGGACATTGTATAAATGAATGCATACTTTCGAATAATAAAGCAATCTATCTAATCCATCTAAAAGTAATCTCACTTACTCCTCCATCTGGACAAACTTTATCAAGCAAAGATATTATATTATGGCAGGATGATAAACTTAGGTCTTGTTGGGATCCTTGTCTTTGCTATTATTTGAGGTCATCAACTTGATAGTTTGCACACTGCATTTAATGTTTCGGTGATTTGAAAGGCTTATTTGTCACATGTATGCTAATTTTACAAATTGAAATCATTATTTGACGTAGGCAGTTTTAGAGTAATACTTAAAAACCAGCCAAGTAGTGAGTACATCCACAAGTACTTAAAGTTAACATGTCTCACAAAAGTTTAAATATATAAAGGGTTTAGCAATGATAAGGATGTTATTTACATGTAGGGTATTCACATTAAAACAACATTACCTAGCTAGTATTAGATATAATTGCTTATATATACTGATTAACTTAATAAAATAAAAATAAAATCATTATTTTGAAAAGTTGCCACGTTCGAAAGCATATAGGTACTACAAATGCTTGCATGTGAATCCTCTGGGGTTACGGGCGTCCATAGGCTTAATTGCTTACCATAAGGCGGGTCGTATGCTTGTTTGCCACCGTCATCGTATACAATAAATAATACTTAGTGGCTAACTTAAGAGACTAAGGTTAAAATAGGAATAGTGTGTAGATTCCAGTCTGTCTTCCACGGTGATAGGAAGGTGGGCCGCGTTGATCGATGATGAGACGGAAGTCGCTTTGTATAGATGTTCCGGAACTCTGAAAATTGATTAAAATAAAAACGTTACTAGTGTCTGAACGTGGAGATAGTTTAAATGGTTATTTGATTTCCAAACGTTTTCCTTTAAATAAAGTAAGTAAGTAAGTTTGTTATTACTTCCAAGCACATAGTTAAAACGTTAAAAAAGTATTCTAGTTTTAAAAATGGGAACTCATATTAGTATTCTTAAGGGGTTTGAGATGGTCTCTCTGGTCATAGCAATAGCGTGGCATGGCAAGTAAGGGGTAGTCAATAGGGTGACAAAAGTTAGGGCCTAGGGTTCGTTTGAAGCTGATTCTTTGTGTAGGTGTCTATACCAAAATTAGGACCAGTAATTCGGCCATAGAACTCTATTTCATGAAGGTTTGTCAGTATGTACATGTAGGATTCGAACCCATGGCGCCCTTATTAACAGCACAGAGGGTGAAACGCCGGAGTGGGGTTTAGTTGGTAGGGCCAACTCTTCCCCTCTCGCTAGGAGAGGGGTCATGAGCGGTAAGTCCCACATACCTCCCAAATAGGCCTTCTCGGGGCCTGGGAGACGATGCGTAAAGGCATTCCCCACTCCGTCAAAAAAAAAAAAGTATGTACATGTAGGGCTGATTTAAAAAAAAATGTTAGAAGTCATCATCAGCATCACGTTAATAGTAGATGATTAAGTACATACTTACATACATGCGTAGGCATGCATGCATTTACAGCCATAGGATTTAATTTTATTATTAGGAAGAGATTCTATACTCACTTGTTTTCCGTTGTGAAGCGCGTAGAAGAGATGCGAGGAGCCAGGGGTAGACTGGAAGCTCTCAGGGTACTGCATAAATTAGCCTGAAATTAGTTTAAATAGAAATGGTATTAGTGTGAACTTACATGTATGTCATTTACAAAGAAGAAAAAAAGTGATCTAGGTTTCTGGTGCCCGAAACTAGCGTCGTACTAGTCTTCTGCATTCAGAGTATCAGTGTGATCTATCTTAGAATAGGGAGATTATTTAAAATATAGCTGTCTTAGTACTTAATTTTAGAAAAAAATTATCCATTGTTTAGGTAACGGGGCGTTAAAAATTTTACTACATTTTTTTTCTCAATAATTTAAATTTTATGATAAGCTATTCTTTGCCTACCGTACTCTTCTATATACAATCTCAAACTGCTCATCAAGACGAGTACAACAAGTCCAAACACGATGGGATAAAATTGAGTAGTTGAGGAGTTCTTATAGACACCTTTCTGCTCCATCATCAGACCAGCTCCATGTCATCATAATATTACATTGTCACGTGATATACATAGGCGTAGAAAATTTCAGCTCAATTAGAAACAGGGAAGGGGGTCAAAGTTCACTTTCAAAATTTGATTACAGAAGCGAGACAGGTAAAACAAAAATTTCTCAAAAGGTGATACTAAAATGTTTGTACTATATAGAGTAGTTGCAATTTAGGTAGTTCATTGTAATAATTAAATTACTAACAAAAGATAAAGGCTAATTACCTGGGGTAAGAGTCAGAAACCTCGAGGGCAGCCCACATGTTTACGGTGGATTGCGGGGCTGGATTCACTGAAATACATAAAGTAGTTTATATAGTAGGCTGTTTTAAATAATAAAAATATTCTTTGTATGTAGCTAAAACTAAAATTCGTTTCATAGGGAGTGTACATATTTTAGAAACAACATAATAAACATAACCTACAAAAAAAAAATGATTAGTTATCAGTCTAAAATGCGGGGGGCAGCGTTTCCTTTTGATTAAATGCTTTAGTATAGATAATTAAAAATGTTGGGGTACACGTACTTACATTTTAGTTCCGGAGAGACACGAGCCTACTTCTACGGCTTCAACTACAGCTTAGGCAGCTGTAGTTGAAGCCGTAGAAGTAGGGTCAGTTTGTCGTAAAATCTGGCAATTTTAAAATTCCGAGCTCCTTCCGTTCATGTAGGCATGTTCTCTTGTCAACCTGTAATTGAAATAACCGAAATCAAGTAACATTGTAGAGATAAAGTAACGTTAGTAACCTTGTAGGTACAAACGTCATAAACAAGTTTTGACGGGACAAAACCTTGTTTACTTTTAGATATTTATTTAAAACCAAAAGGGATACGGTCGTAAAATAAACAATATGGTTAAATAGTCCACTTTTAAACAAAATAATGCGTACTTACTTGATATTTTACTGTAATTCAAGTCCATTTTATCCACTACATTTTACGTCACAAGTTTTGATGGGCTTTAAACACTGCATAGCTTCCTTGATTGATTGATTATTGCGTAGTAACTTGTAGGTTTCCCATTGTAATCTGGTTTTATCCATAAAATAATAGGTCTAGATATTCGTCGACAGATATAATCTGGAAACAAAACAAGTTCATGAAACGTAGTAAAAATGGCGCTGGTATTTACTAACAAAACTTTGAACACGAAAACACATCTCAATGATTCGAACTACTTAAGCCACTGTTGATTAAATATGTCGGTTAACACTTACTTCTTGCATTTAGGTAGTTTCGCTATTGTTTTACTTAATAAAACTGACAAATATAAGGAAATTAGGAATCAGAAAACCGGAGAAGAAACGTATCACATTAAAACACCGGTCGACCATTGCCAAAATTTAGGACGGCTGTGACCTCGGAGCGGTGTTGCCATGAGTTATAAAACTACCAAGCGCGTTCGTAAATTAATAAAATCCTTGGGAGAAAAAAAAAAAATTTATTTCTTTTTATTTATTGGAACAAAAATAAGATTTGTTGGTGAGGTAGGGTTTGTAGGGACGATTTGTAGGGAAAGTGTAATAACGGGCCCAACGCCGACAGGAGTTGGACACAACAGGTTGGGCCCTACAAATTGCCATGTGTGAGTAAAAATAAGCGTCATCATACATTTAGCTTTTATTTAGCGTTTACGTGAGTTAGGACGGTATTTGTGTTAATTAAACCTACAAATACGATACGTAGTTATGTCAAGTTAAGAATTGGAATAAAAAAAGGGGTCCATACACAAATTTGCAACAACAAATTCAGAAAAAATTGTGTGTTATGTTGGCTATATTGAAAGCTACCGATTTTTCCTTCAACGTGATATTAATTTTAGACTCGAAATAAATAAAAAAATAGCTTTTACAGATTTTACTATGTTTTGGAAATAGTTTATGTAACGGTCGCAAGGGGTCGTTGTTACTAATACGAACTAGCCAACAATGTTCTTACATCAATGGTTTTAAAATTATAATTTTGTTTTAACAGTTAGTAGGCGGGCGGATCTTCAAAGTGTCACTAGATGTCACTGTTACTAGCGTAAATTAGCGAACGATGTTTTCTTGTAGAATGTTTATAGATTTTCGATATGACTATTAATTTTTAGTTACTACTCGCCACTAGATGTCACAGTTTCTAACGTAAACTAGCGAACGATGTTTTCTTGTAGAAACCTTATAAATTTTATCCGTCACATAATTATAATTAGCTTTTAGTTCACTTATTTGTCACTAGATGACGTTGTTACGGCTAGGAACTAGCGAATGACTTGTTGTTGTAAATTTTATAGGATAGGAGACAATTTCATACGTAAGCTTTTCGGTTCCGAGATCACGATATATTGTCAGTAGAGTAGTTAAAAGGAACATTTGCTGATAATATAAAAATAAATCAAACTATAGATGTCGCGACGCGAGTCGAAACTCCGAACAGGTATACAAACGTACATATATATATGATTTTCTTAGTTAGAATAAAGTATGCAAATATAGAATTGCGTTGAATTAGGGGTTTTAATATTACGTATTGTACACATCTTGGATTTGACTTAGCGTTGTTATTACTTGTTTTAGATGTTTTTTTTTTATCTAGTAGAAATAAGTAAATAAATAAAGCATGTAGTTTAAACAAGTAAGAGGGAAAATAGATAACGAGGGATATTGGGGAAATAGAAGCACACCGAGTTGTTCTAAAATGTAGAGTTATGCAACATAGTAATTACAAATTTCGGAAATTCAAGTTTTATATGCGGCTTTAATAAATGAGTGAGGTTCTTGGTTTAGTACAATTATAATGATTTCTATACTTAAAGGTACAACTGAAATTATATAGATTTTTAAGTTCTAATAATTTTAGTTCAGGTAATGGTAGTAGCTGGGACTATAGTTTTATAGTCCTGGTTACGAGGTTTTGAAAAGGTATTGTAGTAACTAGAGTTGTAGTTCTATTTTATGATTCTGCAATTTTGGTTATGAGGTAATTACTATTATTCACTTAATGTATGGGGGGGTCAAAATTGTGTTTAGGGAATAATTTCTTTTTCATATGACCATATTCAAAAATGACTGGGTTTTTGAACAAATACAGATTACTAAGCTAGGAAGGGGGACTTAGAGAGATGACAGACGAGAGAATTACTATGACATGACAAACGAAAACGTATCGTTTGTTTGACTGATTGAGAGAAAGAGTTAGCGTAGGGTTTGTTTAATAACACAAAGTCAAGATTATGGTCAGCGGATATTGTTGTTTCTTAAGTTGAGCTTAGGAGGGGGAGGGGTTCTTGAAGGGATTACAATGATCGTTGTCAAAGGAATCTTGGTGTTAGGTTAATTTTATACATATCAGTTCTAGGTATGTTTCTTTGACAATGAGACACTATACACGTTGCAAAATCTAGTTTCACACACCCTTTTGTTCAGATATAAGGTAGATCAGTGACTAAATGATTTTGAGTATTTCGAAATTGTAATTATTGATCTGTTTTTGTTTGAATAGAGGACATCACGCCATAAAAGGTAGTATTGGTTGGTTTGGAGATGGTTGTAGACTGGCTATCGGTACTTGGGGATACTATTGGGGGAAGTTATAAAAGAGTAAAGGGATAGTCATCCTGGCGAAGGCTTCTCTTGTCCCTTCATAAGGCCAGGACAAAGTTGGTTCGCGTTTTGTTTGATAATCAAGGTAAGAATCTTGTTTGATACAATACATATGAATGGGCAATGGGAGTTTCTATTAGAGATTGTAAGACCTCACAAACCTTGCACTTCCGTCAGGGCGGAAATTCTGGCTTTTTAACAATTCTGACTCAAGGAACTGAGAAACCACAAGGTCTATGATTATCTTGGAATCAATTGATTACTGCTGAGTAACGGTCAAGAGTGAAATAACACTGGGAGGGTGAAATATCAATATCTGTGTCTTCATTGGGTTACGATGCAATCTCTGCTTCAAGTACAAATGTCCTTTCCGCGTCAATTCCATCGGAGGGCAGAGCTGTAGAGGTCCATAGGGTCCTCTATTCCACACACAGATCCTATATTCCAATTGTTAGTATCTACTGTTACGCCGTCATATTTCTAGACACAGGACTAAAAGAAATGACGACACCCACCTTGACTGCAGGGCTTACTGCTAGGATTTCCTTGTAGGTCCCCTATGCCGGTCGATTGTTGAGCATGGACCGGCCACTGACTGGGAAGCTGCGCAACCGCTGCCTGAAGATGGATGCCACGCTGCCATGGTCTCTCTCGAGCCCGGTGAAGATGCGTGTAGCTGTTGGAACTGCTATTGGAACGAGAATTAGTAAATATACTAGAAGTCCGCTTTGAACTGAGAACTCGCGATTTTCTTGCAAACCAGTTGACCAATATAACAAGACCCTAATGATGTTTTTTTCGAGCCTTCTAGCTTCATAACCCCTTGATCGATCATGCTCATGAACGAACTTTCAGATTGTATTGAGCTTTACTACAACCCCAACAAATTTCATATAGATCAGAAGAACGTTAGTAAAGTTATCGCGGAACAACTATTAAAAATCAAAAAGCCATCGAAATGCACGGACGTCTAGGTAGCCAGCTACAGTTCCGTTGTATCCGAAGTTGTCTGTAAGAACTTTACTTCGCTTACGCTTCGCTCGTTTGATTATTTAGCTTGCAAGTTGCGAATAAACTAACCAGATATATAAAAATGTCATACCAATAGCAATCTTAACAATCCATAAATAACCGAAATAGCTTTCAATGCACTTAGCCACTAATGCGGGTTGGTAACTCAGTAATATAAATTATTCTTATCGGTCTTTCACCTCAGAAGTTTGCTGCAGTTAAAGGGTTAAAGCGGGGTTCTCGATATCCCGAGTTTCCAAGTAGGTAGGTATAGCAAGTTTTCGAACGATAAAAAGTTGTGATAGGTTGGATATTAAATGTAGCACAAACTGAACTATTTAGGTTCCTTAAAACGGGGTTAGAAGGGATGGCGTGGGCAGATGGATCATGAATGGGGAGAGTCCCTACTCTATCCCTATGAGAGAGGGGCGAGATGGTGATTATAGACCAGGTTTGTCATATCGCTATACTCGTAGTAAGGGAAGTATTCTCTTAACAAGTCGTGCTATTGTAACGTTCATAATCCAAAAGTGTCTAGCAAATTTTCCTATTCACCATATTACTATCCATACTGACCCCAACAACGGGAAGAGTAGGATTTTCCACTATTTTGTGTTTAAGTATGATGATTAAAATTACGAAATGAATCGACAGATAATGAACAAAAAACTAAAATTGATACGATGGAATCTGTTTTATGTACTTATAAAAATCAACATGCCACATGTAAAAATAAACTTTTATCTAGGTTCTTGAAGCAAATCAAATTATTTTGTTTAATACTTTTTGATTTGCAATTTTAAGTAGTTACATTACTATATATAAACTGAAAATAGATGTCATATATAATAGGCCAGATCTGGCCTCGGACACCGGAGGGTTTGGTCACTTTTTCTGAAGTATATGACATCTATTTTCAGTTTTATCTAGGTTTTAACTTCTGCTTTGTCTATATATACTCGCCCCATTTAACGGTACTTACCTACCACACATTAATGAAATCTATATCAGAAACAGAACTATTCAGGTAATATTTATACAAATACTTAAAAAATAGCCGGGTGTGGAGAGACCGACAGAAAACGCTGTAGGTAGAATTATGTGAAACATACACGTATATTTTTTTTCAAATAAGAAACCTCATTTAAAAGGTTTTTTTTTTTAAATTCAAGTCCTTACTTGTCCACCACTAACTTTTGCCTTCTAAAATAATGACATACTTAATTGAAAATGTCACAATATTCCTTCGGCAGACGAATTCAAAAAGAGTGGTAACACCAAAGCATTTTTCTTTCGTAATTGTTTAAGGTACCTAACATTGGGGCAGTTGAAACGAAATTTTTTTAAACTGCTGTTTATGATCGTTTAATAGTATCCATAGTGCAAACTTTGCTCGACATAAAACATTCAACCGAAATTACGAAAGTTTTAAACATAATCTAATTAAATTAGGGTATACATCGTAATCCAACGCGGCAATGCAGCGAACATGATGTGATGGGCACCTTTGCGCTGGGAGCAGATTTGAGTGGGTTACTTTATATTTAAGTTATTTAGGTTTACATTTATAGTTTTATAGTAAAGATTTGTATTTAATTAAATTAACTTTATTTATTCACCTAATTAAACATTAAGCCGCTTTCTTTATCTGTGGGAACGATATAATCGTTCCACAAATATTACTTAAAACACGCAAATAAAGTACCAGGTTTATACTAGCCTGGGAGCTTGGCTCTCTGCCAACTCTGGTCTAGAGGTGTTTTCAGAAACATTAATACTATTTTGTACATTGTACAATGAGGACAATGTAGCCGAACGTATCATAAAGCGGCTCCCAATAAATATTTAACGTCACTACAGCGTAAAATTTTAATACAAAAGAAGATTTAAAAAATTAATAATCTTCGGTTTTCAGGATTGACAATATTGAAATAATCATTTTTTGTTTTGCATGCAAGTGACTCGAAAGAATCTGATTTAATTTATATAATAATGAATTTGAATTATTACATTTATACAAAAGCTCCCAACTATGATTCTAAATTACAAGTACTTAACTCGGAATATCTCCATTCAGGGGGTTTAGCCAAGATGACAATCGTTTTCAGAAAACGAAACGAAACGCTATCCGTCTCTCTATCGCACTAAAAAATAAATAAAATAATAGTAGTTTATGTAACTGTTACGTAATAAGGGTCCTTAAAACATGAGTGTGGTTTGGAATTTCATAATAAGATCACACGAGTATTTTAAGGCCTAATTACGTACAGTTGCATACACTGCTTTATCTACACTCATATTATATATATTAAATTAATTGTTCGGAAACCATAGAATGACCGCCATTGTACCGTCATGGCCTACTCGATTGTGCCGGCGCTCGCGCGGGACCAATCGAGTTGGCCATGACGGTAATATTATGTTATCAAATTCGATGTTCCAAATTTGAAACTCATTGCTTAACAATATTTGAGCATGCATAGTTAAAATTACGTTACTGCCGCAGATAAGAAACTTATCATAGTTAAATCGTTTGTTGTAATGCTTGTCATTGTCTACGGTTTTTGAACGCATTTTAGAGTACTTACAGTATGAGTGTAGATAAAAACCATTAAATATTTTTCTCTAACCATAGATAAGATAAACCTCCAACCTAGTTCCATATCGCCAACCTGTTAAAAATAAAAGCCGAAACACTGGAAATGCGACTTCCTCCATCTCTTTCGCTATTACAATAATTGAGTGAAACAGCGTCATTGTATTTACTTTCCAGGTATTAATTCTAAACTCGTATTTTCAACAGTTTAATTTAAGCTGGTTTAATTAAGATCGAGGCGTATACGTATAATCCTAATAGGTAAATTCTGGCGCGTTATGCGACTTATGCGTCATTATAGACGGAAAGTTAGCCACGTCAGATATGACACAATAATGAGAGTGACGAAACCCCTATCGTTAGTTTGCTATACTATGCTTATTTCTAGATCCGGACATCTTGGCAGCTGTAAAGTGGTGGAGGTCAAAGAATGCAAACCACTTTAAGAATACAAATCCTAGAGTTCTGGTTTCAATGCAATATTATGAAAAATTATATAAGTAATTTGATCATATCATTGCCAAAAGTTTCTGATGGGGGAAAGTAGACCAAAATGACGTATAATGTAATTCATAGTTTGTCGCCTACTTACTGTTTCTGAGAGATAAGCCTCCTGAAAGCCTGGGCGTTTCTATAAACCCTACAGCGAAACCACCTGGCTTTTTACTGCCTAGAAAAGAATGGTGTCAGCTGAATAGGCTACGAACCGGCTGCGGACGCTCACGAGCCTTCCTGCACAAGTGCGGCTGGGTGGAGTCCCCAAAGTGCGAGTGCGGTGCAGCGGAGCAGGACGTCGCGCACATCGTCCGGGACTGTCCACTCCTTAAATACGACGGCGATCCAGCAGACTTGTTTACCCTCGACAACGACGTAATCCAATGGATGCAGAATTTAAACATTACACTCTAAACGACTGACAAAATGCCATACGATTAAATAAATAAACTGTTTCTGTTACCGAAATATTACGCAATGTTTTCTGTTCTAATGTTAAAATATAGGCCCCGCCCTCTATAATAATAAGATAACTTCGGCCGTTTTTACCTATTTTGGTATTACTTTTTTCTAATTCAAATACTTTGCTAGTCTGTTACTCTGACATCCACCCATTGAAAGCTGCCAGATGGCCGGATCTAGCAATAAGGATAGTATTGCAATCTTACTAGATGGTTTTCATTGCTCTCATTATTGTGTCATATCTGACGTGGCCAGCTCTTAGACCATTAGGGTATAGCGTAACCGGAGTATCTAAGTTCATTTCACACAGCTAGGGCGACGAAATTATGCTTAGTGGTAGAGTAATAGATTCAAATGTAATTTGAAGTATTAAAATCGGAATTAATATTTGATTGTGTTATTCTCTTTTGTAATATTAAATTTAAACTTTAGTAAACTGGTATCTCCCGGTTGTAGTTCACAGTCAAAGTTAAGTCAAAGTCAAATTGTGTTTATTCAAGTAGGCATAGCAACAAGCACTTTTGAATCGTCATTTAAAATGATTGATAAGCTAACCTAGACACACGGCAGTGTGTCCGCCAAGTTCGAGCAAAAAAAAGCGACACACCGGCCGTGGGTTATATTACACGAACCATTTCGGGCCAATTTCGACCACCCTATAACTCAAAACATATTTTATCTACGCATATGAAATTTCGAGTGTCTGTTGACATCCCCTTAATTGTCTAGAATACAAAATTTCATTATTCTATCTATAGCAGTTCTTGAGATATTGACGTCAGAAAATCGCTATTTTTACTATACACTCACTGACTCACTGACTCACTGACTCATCAAAAACCTAGACCACTTCCAATGGTCGTACTGACTTGAAATTTGGCATGGAGATAGGTCTTAAGGTCAAAGTAAAGGGAAAAATCTGAAAACGGCCAAGTGTGAGTCAGTTTTAAAAATAGCGAAGGTGTAACTTTGTTCTACTATGAAGTCATAATGAACTAAATGGGTCTATCTTCCAATGGTCGTACCGACCTGAAATTTGGCTCGAAGATTTGTCTTTAGGTCGAAATAAAGTAAAAATCTGAAAACGGCCAAGTGTGAGTCAGTTTCGAAAACAACGAATGTGTAATTTTGTTCTACTATAAGTAGGTATGGAGTGGAAATGAGATAAGACTTATTTAAATTTAGATACATACCAATTTAAGACAATACATGTTTGTCTTAAAGACAAGAACAATATAATTGTTCACCACTCTGTGTGTGTCTGTTGCGGGAACCGAACCCACGATTTACGAAGTGCAAAGCAGGTCACTAGGTACACTAGGTGCGCTAAATCAGTCAAACAAAAATGAAAAGACTATTTTTTCTCGCATAGTCTAAATAATTTCTAATTTTACAACGAATAAAACCGCAGATTCAAGAACATGGAAATCATATATACTCTAAGATGGAATTATATATACTACTGCCCATCTTACCCTCCGATACGCCACGGGATGAGATGGGATGGTGCACTTCTAGGGCAACATAATAGGCCACCAATTATAATACCTACTGGTAGGTAGGTATTACCAAGTTATTAATTATGTATGTAGGTAGCGTACTTACAAACAGAATAAAGTACGTTATTGATGTATGTAATTAGGTACATTTTATAGGTGTAGGGAGCCAGTTTATTTGTAAAAATCACCTATAAATAAATAGTAAAATAGGATTTATCATAGATTATAGGTACTCGCGCTGCCCGATCGATCCCGAAATCCCGATATATGTATGTATAGTGATACTAGATAAAAATTCCGTACCCCGCCTCGTGCACCCTCCGTCGCTGCCTACACTCGTCCGCCGCGCTCGCGCCGTCCGCCAGCTCATGCCATCCGTTCGCCCGCTCATGCCGCCGGGGGGATGCGTACGCGCGGGAGGCGGGGAGTCGACGAACCAAAGCGTTCGGCAGCCGCGCGTCATACGCGAGACATTTCCTAAAGCAAAAGTGATAAAAAAATAATAAAGAACCTACACCTAACAAAAATAATTAAAATCCCATCAAAAATATTAAAACACACTTGTAAGCTTTGCCACAGACTAAATATATTTCGTAGTGTTCCTACAACTTACAAAATAAATGGTTTACATTAGAATGGCGCTAGTAGTATTTATTATGATACCTACAACACACTCCCTTATCAAAATAACATACTATTTATTAAAACATTCTAGCTAGCAGTTACAAAAAATAGGTGCCAAAAGAAGACATTATTTTAAACAATTAGGTTTGAACTTATGCAACAACTTTAGCAATACCTAACTGCTCAACAAACTTGTAATGTTTAGGCGAACTTAAACTTTTAGTTAACACATAAGCAGGCATTTCATTTGTATTTAAGTATTCAATTTTTACAGATTTACGCTCTACAGCTGTTCTAACAAAGTGATACCTAACATCGATGTGTTTGCTTCTTTTGTGCAGCAAATTATTCTCAGTAAGCTTTTGTGCACTTTGATTATCATTAAGTAACAAAACAGGTGACTTATCTCTACATTCTAGCTCAGATAACAAATTCCTAAGGTAAATAGCCTCTTTAGTAGCTTGGCAGAGGGCCATGTACTCGGCTTCAGTACTTGACAAGGCTATGGTATGCTGTTTGCTACATTCATGAGATACCACACTCCCTGACATTTTAAAAACAAAACCTGTAAAGGATTTCCTATCTATAATGTCAGAAGCCCAGTCGGCGTCCACGAACCCAACTATATCTAAATCATTCTTAACATATTTTAAACCTAAATGCTTGGTACCCTTTAAATACCTTAAAATACGCTTTGCATGGTTCCAATGAGTCTCATTGTAATTATTATTAAATTGACTGAGGTAACGTACTGCATAGCAAATATCTGGTCGGGTAAGTATTGACAAATATAACAAACTTCCAATCAGCTGTTGGTAAGGATACTGACTATTACATGCATTATCACCCTTTTCTAGTTTTAAATTAATTTCCATAGGTGTATTCATCGGTTTACATTTTTCCATATTAAATTTAACAAGTAATTGCTCAACAAATCTTTCTTGATCTACAGTTATAACATCATTTTCCCTATGGACACGCATACCTAAACATTGCTTAGTCTCTCCTAAATCTTTGAGTTTAAACTTATAACTAAGCTCCTGTTTCAGGTACTCGGTCTCAATAGGACAGTTTGAAAATACGAAAAAATCGTCAACAAACAACGCAACATAAGTTTTAACTTTTCCATTCTGTTTAACAAACAGACAGGGCTCATAATTAGACTTGGTATAACCAATTTCCTGTAGACAATCATCAACACGTTTGTACCAAGCCCTGGCTGATTGTTTCAGGCCATAAATTGCTTTCTTAAGTTTTAACACTTTGTTTGCTCTGTCTTCACATTCAAAGTTCAACGGTAAGTGCATGTACACAGTTTCACTGAGATGTCCATTCAAGAAAGCTGTGGTGACATCAAGATGGGTCATTTGCAGATCATATTTTACACTCATAGCAAACAATAGTCTTAAGGTCGAATACCGTAGCACTGGGGAGAAAGTTTCTTTATAGTCTATTCCGGCTTTTTGTGTAAAGCCTTTCGCCACTAACCTTGCACGATACCGCACTTCATTTTCACTGTTCACTTTTTTACGAAATACCCACATACACTGAACCACTGTTCCTTGCTCAGGCCTATCTACTACTTCCCATGCTTCATTTTCCTTAAAGCAATTTAGCTCTTCTTCCAGTGCTGCACACCATTCTTTAGATTCCGGCCCGCTCATGGCTTCTTTGAAGGTGACCTCATCCCCGCACAAATTTCCACTGGATTCCATGCACATATTTGTAAAGCCATATCGATCTGGCTTTCGCCTTTCTCGCTTCTGTCTTTCAGGTTGATTAAGCTGATGCTTGTCTAATGGTGTCACATTTTCTGAGTCATCTGATGTTCCTTCTGATTCCAGCTCCTCTTGATTTGTTTCAATAGGTGCTGGGTCAAGCTGTGTTGCATCTTCCTAAACTTCTGGTTCCACACTGTCCAATTTAGACTCTGGCTTCTCTTCTACAACTGCCTGAACCATATCAGAGTCTGCTTCTGGCTCCATGACAACAACATCTCGGCTTGTAATGATTTTCTTGCTTACTGGGTTGTATAGCCGGTACCCTTTTGTGTTGTCAGGATATCCAACAAGGTAATGCTTCACTGCCTTTTTGTCCCATTTCAGTCTTTTTTCTTTAGGAACATGAGTCATTACGGTGCTGCCAAACATACGTAGGTGACTGACATCAGGCTTTCTGCCCGTCCAAAGCTCATAGGGCGTCTTCTGGTCCAGCCCTGAAGCTAACGATCTGTTCTATAAGTATACAGCCGTATGCACTGCTTCAGCCCAAAACTTTTTCTCGAGTTTAGCATCAAACAGAAGGCATCTAGCTCGTTCTACTAAAGTTCTGTTAAAGCGCTCACAAATCCCGTTCTGTTCAGGGGTGTACGGATTTGTACGCTGATGTATAATGCCACATTGCTTCAAATAGTTTTTCATCTCATTTGAGCAAAATTCTTGGCCATTGTCCGATCTGATCGCTCGGATACTCGTGTTCGTCTGCTTCTCCACCATTGCTTTAAATTCTAGAAAGCATTTGAACACTTCACTTTTTTGCTTTAAAAAATACACAAATGACATCCTGCTGAAGTCATCCACAAACAGCAAAAAGTACCGGGACAACCCCATGGACACAGTCTCCATTGGGCCGCACACATCTGCATGGATAACCTCCAATACTGCTTTACTCCTGCTACTACTATGTGGAAAGGGTGATCTGGTCTGCTTACCTTCACAGCATACACTACAATTCAATTTGCTCGCTTCTACCTTGTCTTTGTACTCTAACCCTTCTACAGCGCCATTTTTCATTGCATCGAGATCCCTACTGTTTATATGCCCAAAAATCCTATGCCAGTCACTGCTTGAATTTGTAGCTGAAGCTGCTAACAAACTCACTGGCTTCACATTTTAATCTATATACTCCGTTCACTAACTCAGCCTCTGCAATTAGCTCATTCTGCCGATTTTTAATGCGACAATCTTTTGTATGGAAGTCCAACTTATTTCCACGCTTAATCAGCTGGCTAACAGACAATAAGTTAGTTGTTAGATTAGTTACACACAAAACATTTCTCACGGGAATCTCGATTTCTGTATTATTTACCATAGTCGTTATCTTGGTGTCCCCCTTACACACCACTGGCACGCTTACTTTATTTGCAACAATAATTTCCTTTGTTGCGAACTGGTCTGACTTGTTGGTTAATAGTTTTTCATTGGATACTAAATGAGAGCTTGCTCCTGAGTCGACATACCAATCATCTTGACTAAAATCACCATTTAAAAACACTGTACTGAAAGCGTTTACTGTTTTTTCTTTGTACAAAGGGCATTTATTCTTATAATGGCCGATTTGTTTGCAAAAGTGACATTTGACAGATTTGACACTGACAGTTCGTGATTGCGTTTCGTTAGTGCTCAATTTGCCGCCTTTCTTGCTACGCTGTTGCCAACTTTTAGATAAGAATGCACCTTCGGTTTCATTATTGCTTACGTCTGCACTCATGTCGAGAAGTTTCGATTTTATGACGTCGGATGAAATGTCGATTCCTGAGTGTTCAATGGCCATGATCATTGGTGCAAATTTCTCGGGTAAACCAGCCAACAACAATGATCCGACCCACTCCTCGCTGATATCAAAGCCGGTTCTTCGCAATTTCTGCGCTGTATCCACAATTTGAGTAATATATGTCGTCATTGACTCACTGCTCTCGAGGCGAATTGAGATCAAATTACGTAAAAGTCCAATCTTGCGAGTAAATCCAGAATCATCGAAGAGTGATTTTAATTTGTGCCATACGGCTTGCACTGTTTTTTCACTCTTAATATGAACATATAGCGATGAATCAATTGTCATAATTAATTTTGCTTTCGCCTTTTGAACGTCAACTGTAACGGCCTCCGCGGCACCACTAACAATGGCTGGCTCCTTCTTTGTTATATCGACGCCTTCCAAAATCAGGAAATTTTCCGCAGCGTACGCCCACTCGTCATAATTTTCACGTCCCTTGAGTTTTGGTACATTGACGATGTAATTTGACGACATTTTAACCCGAAAAAACTATTAATTTTCTTTAAAAACGAACTGGAGCACATAACCTATTAAAACACACTTGTAAGCTTTGACAAAGACTAAATATATTTCGTAGTGTTCCTACAACTTACAAAATAAATGGTTTACATTAGAATGGCGCTAGTAGTATTTATTATGATACCTACAACAAAAAACATAAATGTGAAAGGCTGCCAAGTTCGATACTATGGGAATGCTTCGCCTATAAAAGAAGTGAGATCTGAATAAGTACCAAGTTCCATAAAAATACCTCAAATCATAAATAGTTATAGGAATGCACACTTGATTTCCAGCAGTTTTTAAGGTACATTTTGAATAAGTATCACGTTACATAGAAATACCTAAAATTATAATAGTCAGAGAAACGCACACCGGTTTTTTTAGCAGTTTCCTGATAACATTTATTATTTTCAGTACTTTTTAATGATGTAACTTGGCAAGTTTTAATAGAAAATTATATACTTGACACATTGCAGTCCAAAGGTGTCGATTCATTGCATTGAAAAGGTGTGTGGTGTGTGAAAACTTGCCAAGTAACATCATTAAAAAGTACTGAAAATAATAAATGTTATCAGGAAACTGCTAAAAAAACCGGTGTGCGTTTCTCTGACTATTATAATTTTAGGTATTTCTATGTAACGTGATACTTATTCAAAATGTACCTTAAAAACTGCTGGAAATGAAGTGTGCATTCCTATAACTATTTATGATTTGATGTATTTTTATGGAACTTGGTACTTATTCAGATCTCACTTCTTTTATAGGCGAAGCATTCCCATAGTATAGAACTTGGCAGCCTTTCACATTTATGTTTTTGATGGGATATATAAAATATAGTAACAAGCAGAAACTGGACGAAGACCATGATGTCAGAATATTTAGCCGCCTAATGCTACAAGGAAAAATCAGACAAGCAAATAAATGGATAACAGGAAGATCAAGAGGTGGAATTTTAGATCCGAATGAAAAAATTGGAAACAAAACAGTACACCAAATATTTAAAAAAAAAACATCCAGACCAAACAATTCCAGAATTATCTGACTTTTTAGATCACCCTGAACTTCCTATTATAGTGAATGTTGATATTACTTCAAACCACATAGAACAAGTTGCTAGAAAATTGTCTGGTGGAGCAGGTCCGAGCGGCACAGATTCTGAACAATGGAAATCACTTCTTCTTCGTTTTGGTAACCACAGTTCCGACCTACGGGAAGCAATCGCATCACTAACCAGGAAACTTAGCAGTGAAGTCGTTGAATGGGACTGCATCAGAGCACTGTTGGCAAGAAGAGGCATTGCTCTAAACAAATGTCCAGGCGTCCGTCCAATTGGGATCGGCGAAATATTACAACGCATAATCGCAAAGGCAATGGCCACCGCAACAGGATCTGACGTTCAACAAGCATGCGGCTCAGATCAGCTCTGTGCCGGCATGAAATCAGGAATTGAAGGTGGAATTCACGCTATGACCCAATGCTTTAATGAAGGCGAAGACGACCAAGGCCTGCTTTTAATAGATGCAGCAAATGCCTTCAACGCATTAAGCCGCCCAATCGCCCTTTGGAATGCTAGAGTCTACTGGCCCCGTTGTGCAATATTTCTTTTTAATACATATAGAGGATACGCTGTCATCTGCCTATCAGGATCTAAAGACTTTATCCTTAGCAAGGAAGGAACAACACAAGGTGACCCGTTAGCCATGCTAATGTATGCAGTCGGGATTTTGCCACTTAATCAAAGCTGCAAAGATCGAGGCAAATATATCCAAAATTGGTATGCTGATGACTCAGCCTGCTTTGGTAAACTTAAAAATATAAGAGATTGGCTGGAAAAACTCATGGTGGACCGAAATACGGCTTAATTTGGTACTAATATATATATCAATCACGCCGACAAAGTGGTAAAATAACAAGTGGAAAAAAATGTTTTATTAGGGTACCTCCCCTATACGTAAAGTGGGGAGTAATTTTTTTTTCATTTCAACCCTAACGTGTGATATATTGTTGGATAGGTATTTAAAAATGAATAGGGGTTTACTAAAATAATTTTTTGATAATGTAAATATTTTCGGAAATAATCGCTCCAGAAGTAAAAAAATATGCGTCCCCCCCCCCTCTAACTTTTGAACCATAAGTTTTAAAAATATGAAAAAAATCTCAAAAGTAGAACTTTATAAAAACTTTCTTGGAAAATTATTTTGAACTTGATAGGATGAATAGTTTTTGAAAAAAAAATACAAAATAATTTCTGAACTAAGTTTGTAATTTAACCGTATAAGCAGGTGTTTATTGTACCTGTAATTTCTACAAAATTACAATGAAATTACGTGCTTTCAAATAAAGTAAAAACGGTGAAAATCGGTTCACGCAATAAAGAATTATCCCATAAAAATCATCTTCCATACTTTATGCTCGCGCGCAATAGTTTACTCAATTTGCCGATAGATGTCGCTGTACATGGAACTCTCATATCATATCCTACATGGCGGTGTTATTAACTCTTAAGTGGGGACACTTACTGTGACGGACGGAAAACTACGGAACCCTACAGTGAGCGTGGCCCGACACGCTCTTGGCCGGTTTTTTTATAACATGACTGTGGCAAACAAGCATACGGCCCGCCTGATAGTAAGTAGTAGCGGGACCGTATACTCTAAAGTATTAGCACCATCAAGCGTGCTAAAGCGATTTTGTAAAAGCTTAAAAGTCACGCTTTTCTTTTGTTTAATGGCTTATACAGCTAACATTGTCTTTATGAAGTTACTTTCTTTTTCTTAGGTACGTACAAAAATACTTAAATAAACTTATGTAAACAAACTGAAATTAACTTAATAATACTAAAAACTAAAAATCTATTATGGCGTGTGCCGCGAATGCAGAAGACGCTGGTTCGATCCCAGCCCTGGGCACCGGAGGCCTAGGTCACTTTTTTCCTTTGTATATGACATCTATATAAGTTTAGAAATCTATCTCTACAAGCAGTCCCTGTGGCATGATACTGAGGACGCTAGCAGCAAATCCACTCTGATTTGCAATACTAATACGTTTTCATTTCTCTCGTTCGCACTCGTGAAATAACCACATACGTGATGAGATGGCCTATATTTTGCACATTTCTAATTATTTTAGCACGCTACTAGATGTGTGGTTAATATTCAAATTAATTTGGGTAATTGGGGTCTCGTATCTAAAAGTTAATTCGTTTATAATAGTATCACGTTCATATGACTAGTAGTTAATTCCTGCGTACTTGTGAAATTGACAAACTCTGTCTGTCTGCTACCTTCTCCTGCTTAAACCACAGAACCGATTTAGATGAAATTACTACCTATGAAGAGAGTTTGACTTTGAATCCCAAGAACGGTCATAGTACAGGCACTTATGACCAAGAAAATCAACCCTCTGTGGGGGTGAAAAGCTAAAAAAATATTTTTTGCAGTTACATTACGTTATTCAAGGCGTCTTTGAAGTCGTGGGCAAAACCTAGTCTGTTATACTGAAATTACATTTGATAGAGAAATTGGGCCGATCTTACATGTTTTACAGTCAGGAAAATAAAAACCGTAACACAGTACAACGTAAATTAACGTGTGTTCTCATAGGGACTACGTTCAAACGAATAGGCACACGTAGCCAGGTAATTCCAACTTTATAACGAAGTTACTGCTCGTTAACTGCTCAGATTCCGTACTCATGTGATTTTAAAGCGAGTTACTAGAAAATGTGAGGCGTTTCGAAAAAATATTGCCACCGATTTTATCATTGATTTATACAAAAGCGGCCAAGAGCGTGTCGGGCCACGCTCAGTGTAGGGTTCCGCAGTTTTCCGTCCGTCACAGTAAGTGTCCCCACTGAAGAGTTTTTGAAAGTACATCAGTTCATTGTGATTTTGTAGAAATTACAGGTACAATAAACACCTACTTATACGGTTAAAACAAACTTAGTTCAGAAATTATTTTGTAATTTTTTTTGAAAAACTATTCAACCTATCAAGTACAAAATAATTTTCCTAGAAAGTTTTTATAAAGTTCTACTTTTGAGATTTTTTTCATATTTTTAAAACTTATGGTTCAAAAGTTAGAGGGGGGGGACACATTTTTTTTTACTTCTGGAGCGATTATTTCCGAAAATATTTACATTATCAAAAAATGATTTTAGTAAACCCCTATTTATTTTTAAATACCTATCCAACATTATATCACACTTTAGGGTTGAAATGAAAAAAAATCACTCCCCACTTTACGTATAGGGGAGGTACCCTAATAAAACATTTTTTTCCACTTTTTATTTTACCACTTTGTCGGCGTGATTGATCTACATATTAGTACCAAATTTCAGCTTTCTAGTGCTAACGGTCACTGAGATTATCCGCGGACGGACGGACGGACGGGCAGACATGGCGAAACTATAAGGGTTCCTAGTTGACTACGGAACCCTAAAAAGGGAGATATGGTACCAGGCGCTCGATTGTGTGCCATCAAATATAGGTTCCGGCAACTATATTGAATTAGTCGTGTGGCAGAGTCTCTCAGTCACACTTTGTGCAATGCGCAAAATATGGAGGTCTCTCTTGCATACCCGTGTTAACTAACTATATAGGGTTATCTCTTTTGCTCATGATGCACATACACTATAGCGGTGTGTAGCATTTTACAAGTGTGTAGGTGCTGGAACACATTTCAGTTTTATTTACTATGAACGTCCCTTATCTTCCGTTTTGTTTATGTCTAATATGTCTATGGATTTTATGAATCAATAAACTCTGCATTTATTCGTGATACCAAGTCAATCAATGTTTTCTTGCCCCACGTTGCTATGGTTATGTCCTTTTGGAAACCAAACATTTTCTATGAAATAGACAAAACAGTATGAAGTTATTCCACAGACCATATGTCTGTGGGATAACTTCATATAGCAGTTCTGCGAAATTCGCGACGCCTTCCTTACACCTTAGTTACAACGGAGATAGAGTAAACAATATAAATAAGTTGATGCGCCAAAATACGAATTAAACACATCAACCTTCTGTTTTCGATAGAGCGAAGGTGTAAGGGAAGCGTCGCAAATTTGGAAGAACCGCTGAACCAACAACGTTTCTATTAAAATGGAGTGCAGTTTGGCATATTGCCCTTAACCAAATACTCAAAGATAATGAAGAACGTGTCAATTTCAACCTACCTTTCGACCTAGGCCGGTAAAGTAACCTTGGCGTCAAATATGGCGGCAGGTTTGACGAACAGCTGATTATGATATTTTATTTTTTCTCACTTCAAAAACGTTATAACTATCCTATCATAACAAAAATTCAAAAAACAAAATCAGCAAATAAGCATTTCTAATGAACAAAACTTATAACTTTTTAAATAAGTTACAGTGTTTGTTTCATTGCATATTTGAGAAAACTTATTATACTTACCTCTGCGTGAAGACGGATTCTCACCTCGCTACGGCCGTCTAACATACTTGGCCGGAAATTCCTGTTTTCCTGGCCTCTGCTCTAATGTACTACGAGTATTAAGAGCACTTTAACGTGTCCACCAGCGCCACTGATATAAATTATTTCAATTATTTAAATAAATTTAAATATTAAAAACGGGGCCGTGTCTATGCGTTCAAAGTTAAAACGGCCGTTTTATTTTTGAGCTCGTAGATCCACGAATCCAGCAACCAGCAACAGCAACTAGTTTGGTGTATTAGAAGTACCTAAATACAAAATACAGTAAATATCAGGTAAATTAAAATATCTAATCACAATTATTTATCAGTGACGCGGGCACGTTAAAGGGCTGTTAGCGTAAACTATAGGGACCAAACTACCTAACTAAACTAAGTAGGTACATTTTTCTGAAGTTTTGCGGCCATTACCACAAGATTTATTACTACTTTCTTTTTCATATATTTTATTACGTGAAAAGCAAAATGACCGCACACATATTTTTATGTAGGTAAACCCATTTGTTTCAAAAAACTAACTCTACTTTTATGTAGTTTACAGACTATTTATCAAGCCGGATTTTATGTCCAGCCGCTGCAACGGTAAATCTCCACAGAACGGCACCGGTGCGTCAAAAACCTAAATCAAGTCTAGGTACCGTCGCCCACACTGTTAACTGACCATCGGTGTATCTCATGCCTTTTGTAATAAGGTCCACCGATGTACAGTTAAGAGTGTTGCTGTTTGTACCTACTACTATTCGCGTATAAATCGTTCCCCAGTAGGAGGGTGAGTGGTGTACTGGTGTTGCGTTAGGTATCTCGGGCAGAGATGGTGCCGTATTCTAATTTTAAAATACATAAACAATACATTAAAAACACAATCTATTTCAAACATAACTTCAACACACAATAAATAATCAACCAATATTGAAGTTGTATTGGAGCATAGGAATAATTTTTAAGCAAATACTGACTATTCTGATTCAGCCGTTTAGGCGATAGCAGTATTTGCGTAGTTAATGCATTGGAGTTATATTGAAGTTCGATCGTATCATAACGTGTTTTAAAGTTAGAATACGGCCTAGGAGCTATTTAAGGCCGGAGCTACAATTCAACAACGGTTTATTGCGTTCTTAAAACTAGGGTCGTTTGCCTACTACGGTGGCGGCACTGTCCTAGCGATCCTGGCGGCCTCGGCCCAGTGCGATATTACGGAAGCTAAATACTTATTTTATACTTAACATTAATCTTACGCATGTTTAACACCTACTAAAATCTTCACGAACATCGACATTCAAAATCAGTTGGCGCGTGAGAAAAGAGTCATCATCAGGTAAATTATTATTTTTCTTGGGTTCCTGGATTTTGCTTCAACTCGACGAGGGAGCCTGAAATCCAGTAGGCAACCTAACCTAGCCAATTCAAATGAGTTCTACTACTAGTAGTACTTAGCTTTAGTCTGGTCTCCTCTGAATATTCTCCTATACTTAAAAACTTATAGAACATCCAAACATACAAATATCTTAGCATTTAAACATGCTTACTAACAACATATATAATTAACATACAACCCGACTATACCCCGTCGTCCAGTATTAGTCAGACAGACTTAACAGCCCACTCGGGATGTAGCCGTTTTATTTTCGACGCTAAATTTATTTCTAGTAGTAAGTAGTATAGTAATAGGAACACGTTTCATGACCACGTCTCATGCATAAAAGTAGAATTCTACCGTTAAGGGAATTAGACGGTTTATTTTTATTTTACGCTGCGTTTTTGGACCAGAAAATTGCATTTAGCGTTGACCATCTGATATAATTCCAAGCAATACATTTTTGATCGGAACCCGACACAAGATCTCGATTGTTTTACTTACTTTCCCTGAACGGGTGTAAATACCTTCGAATGCTACAACATCGACAAATACAAAAAAATAAATATTTTTATTTTAGTACTAAACAACCGATTATTCCAAAAAATGTATGTTTTGGTCAGCAATAATCTAACCTAACGTGGTCCATGCTGACTATCTTACTTTTCTGCTAAAAAAAATATATTTTTTGGCTTACCATTTTAATTAAGTACCCCCCCTTTTTATGTAACCTTTATAATAAAACAATAAATACAGCATATATGCATACTAAAATTAGATGCAAATAACAGGCTTTCTTAGCGCTAAAAAGCGACCTAAACAAATCAAGAAAAAATATACGCCAAAAAAAGTAAACGTTTATTACGTTGCTGAATGCCAGCTGAAACAACAACGCTAATTTGGTAATTTGTATCGGTCAATAATTTACCCTGTATATTGAGCAGTGTTTAAAATAAAAGGAAAACCGACCCAAACCAGAACAATGCAAAATAAATTAACGTTAAAGCGTTTATCCTTACGCCACAGATTACCTCCTACAGACTACGCATTGGGGTGTAAACAACCAGGACTGGTTACTGCTAGTAGCTTCAGGAAATTCTGGGCTTAATATACGCAACCAGCGATCTGTCGATAGGATGTCACCCGCCTGCAGCTCCGAGCGTCCGTACACAACATCTAGAGTATAAACTGAGTTAAATCTCAAACAGGACGAGCTCCCATAACAAACAAATTCAAACCTAAGCGAGTGGTCTTAGAAGCCGGACGGAGGATTAACGGAAACCGGATGCGTCGCTAGAAGCTCACCACTTCATCACATTAAACATAGTTATTATTCTCATTTTTAGTATTAAAAAACTCGGATTGCATTCCTAATAGTACTCGTACTGTATGTACATTAATCTTCTTAAAAAAAACAGTGTCGTTCTCACCCCGCCTCTGACCCCTTATTGCTCCTTTTTGAAGACTTCATTTTGGGATAAAAAGTACCCATTGTAATTTTTCACATTATAATCCACGTATGATCCAAATTTCATGCAAATTAATTGAACCGTTTTTGCGCGGAGGAAATATCTAAACATACCAAATTTTGCATTCGTAGGATATTTCAAAACACGAAAGTCATTTGAGAAATGGGCGTTACGTTTTGCCACTACGTGTAACAAAAGGAAGCACAGTGCAGACCATGAGTTTCTGCGCTCCATCTAGCAGGTCAGATCCATGCTTCAGACGTACATACAATTTAAATAATGAGTAGAGGAAATGATTAGCCTACAGGAAAATGCAGGCTTTATTTCCCCCAGGACAAGTAGTCGGTGGTGTACACTTATTTATACGGAAAATGATGATGATGGAATTTCCATTTGCAGAGCTGATCCTTTAGGCTCTAAGATAAATTTAAGAAGGGGAGCCAATCAAATTTTTTGATGCAAATTTTTGACGAAGTGGGGGGTGCCCCCCATAATTAATTAAAAATAAAATAGAGCTATATAGTCAAGTTTGATATCATTTTCGTGTAAAGCAAGGATGCCAAATACATTTTTGGTATTTTATTTATACCTTTCCATATAAGAAAACTGAGAAAACATAAAAAATATGAAATCAAAGTTTGATATTTTTTTGAATAAATGCCTATATTTTTTTTATTTATGGTCGTAACATGAAAATATGTTTTCATGATAAAGCCCTGTTATTCCCCTTTATAAAAAAGTATATAAATCCTATATTGGTAATAATATCTTTAATGAAAAAATAATAATATAATAGGCCTGTTATCAACCACAATCTAATTATGTAGGAAAAACGATGTGGTTTGAGTTCTAATGCTTGCCTAATTATATCTTTCACAACTAAATGGACGGATTTTAGGATTAAAGGAGGAGAGCAGAAGATCGAGCACAGTGGCGTGCCATGGGAGAGGTCTATGTCCAGCAGTGGACTGATACAGGCTGCTGGCTGCTGCTGCTGATAATGATAATGTAGCGCTTACCGAAATGAAAATCCAAAATGACGTTTACCTATCAAACTAATTTCATCTCTATTGCTAAGACATTAGAGAGGGACATAATATTGAATATAGGGTAACCATATAATTTTGTAACCAAATAATAGCGTTATCAAATAGAGTGGTTCTTCAGTCCCTGTTATCTAGTGACGTTTTCAAGTGAAAGGTACATCATTGCGGGTTATCAATAAGGGCCCGTTCAGAGAGAAAACTTAAGCGGTAGGTATACATCTTCCACTGAGGACAGTCTGTTGGCGAATAATGCGCTTTAAAATAAAAACAACAATTATGTGTTATACCTTCTTAGACATTACACAAACTTATTTTAAAATTAGTTTTTTTTATAACTAATATTTACATAACTAAATGCAAGTCTACATATCTACAGCTACATGCTTCATCCCACATCTCCATAATTTTGTGGTTAAAATTATACCCTCGTTCTGTTGACAAATTGATCCGATATCTGGTGCACACCTAAAGTTCTGATGACAATTACAATTTAATAGATTCAGTATCATTGAAAATCCAAGATAGCTGCCGCTACAGAATGCCGCGTATTACACATTTCTTAACAAACCTCTCAATCAAGCATAAAATGAAAGGGATTTACTACTAGAATACAGTGCATTGCGGATCATAAAGTAAGCGTAGTTTAGACAGTTTTAGTAACATAACAACTTGAAAAGAAAATAAGTATTGTTTAGGTAAATTCACAAGCTTTTATTGAAAATAAACAATGATATAGATCAGGGGTTTTCAAAGTGGGGGGCGCGCCCCCCTAGGGTTGCGCGACCACGTTATAAGGGGGGCGCGGGGCCTCAGGAAATTTGAACAGGACTAGATCATTTACTTCCGTTTCCTTGCATCGAAGCGAAGGGGGGCGTGGGAATTTTATTTTAGGCAGCAGGGGGGCGTGCTTAAAAAAAGTTTGGGAACTCCTGATATAGATAATGTACAAAAAGCTATAAAAATAATTCGGTAGGTTCTAGGTACCAGTCATCACACCACTCTTCTCATCAATGTAGCTAGAGCATTGAAAAGACAAAAACTAAAATCGTGGGGCAATTGAATCTTATTGAATTCTTGCCTTTGAAGTATATTGCTAAGACTTATAGTTTTCAATGTATGTGTCGGGAAAATTTTAACCCCCCCTTTTTACCCCCACCGCACCATAAATTTAGGTGGCTCTGCTTCCTAAAATGGCCTATGGGTCCTAAAGTCTCACTGTGCAAAAGGTGATCCCATCATCACTAAAATCCGTATAATGCCCTTTGTTGTCGTGTGCACCACCGACTAAAGTCATAATTTTATCTCGGCTCAAAGAGAATGTAAATTCCCACTTAAAACGTAATTTTGGCATGGAGTTATTTATTGAGAACTTTGTACTGTTTAGGAAGGTAGGCTAAAAGGAAATCGAATTATGTTTGTCTTCTAATTTGAGTTAGGTTGGGTAAGATGTCATCTCGATAGAATTTGGAGTACCTACCCGTAATAGCTGGCCAAGTGCGAGTAGATTGCCCAAGGGTTCAGTAGCAAGCACATTTATTTTTATTTTAACTCATCCCCTGCAGTATGAGGTTCTTTAAAAAAAGGAGTGTATATGTTCTTAAAGTGTACGCAACGCGCATGTGACCCCTCTGGAGTTGCAGTAGTCTCCCTCACGGCATCGGTTTCCTCATCACTGAGGAACGTGGTCATTGAACAGCTTCTCTCTGATTATCTGACGATACTACTACTAGAGTTAGATACTATATTTCCGTTGTGACACTTGCGATAATGTCGGCGGAAAGGGTATCTAACTCTAGTAGTTAGTACCTAGATATCGCTAACGGCTGCTGTAAAGCCGAAGTAGATCATAAATGCAAAAAGATGATTGAAGGCATTGAAAATTTCATCAACATAGTAACTTGACCCATAGCTTAATTGGTAAAGCGATCGAGCCCCCGCAAGGCGTAATCGATGCAGGTTCAAGTCCTGCTGGGTTGATTATTTTTTCAATGTTTTCAATGTTTGTATTTGATTTAATAACAATCTTTTGTACGTCTGGTTCTAAGAACTTTTCTATTCTGTGACTAGCTTAGAATATTTTCTACTGCAACAAGAATGTAATATACGTGAAGCAGAGCAACGTTTGAATTTTCGGATTTCTGTTGAAATGCAATAAGTACGGTGCTTTTCTTTGCCCGTCTTGTTTCAAAGGGTTACAAAATTTCATTACTTTGAGTCTTAAAAAAAATCTACTTTGAGAGTAGAGGAGTCTTTACCTTTTGCTTTAAGCAGGGAACGTTACATGAGAAAGACTGCCAATCTTCAGACAAAAACGCGAGTGTCGCCAAGACGCCAAAAGAAGTGAGAGTGCTATATAGAGCTGTTTTAAAAGATAAAAAAGATAAAAGATATTTATTCTTCAATTTAGGCACATTACAATGCACTTATGAACGTCAGAGAGAAAAAAAAAACTACCTCCGGTTCTAACCCTACACCTCTGACCCGAGAATAATTATTTATGACCGGCAAGAAACTCGGCGGGACTTATTTTTTCAAAACAGTAATACAGTAATATTACATCTTAAAGATACACAATAATGCGTAGTTCTATAAGAAGGCATATCAAAACAGCTTGAGAGACATACAATGTACGTATTGTTTAATTAAAATAAAATAATAATAATAAAATCCAAATCTGATTGCTTCACAAAACGTTTGATATGCTTTCCCTATCTGAACTGTGTCCTCTAAATGTTAGATGATTTTGTAGTATTTTCTAGTTTGGGCCATGCATCTTTGTCCGTCATATAGTCCTCGACCCTGTAATAACCCTTTGACATCAAACTTTTTTTCAAATATTTCTTAAGAACGGGAAATGATAAATTTAAAGCATCGACGGGTAACTTGTTATAAATGTGAATACCTTGAACTTGAATACCAAAAAATGACTTATATGCTTTGCGGATACGACTACTTCTGATAGCAAGCTTGTTTTTATTTCTAGTGTTATAGCTGTGGATGTCAGAATTTGTTTTGAATGTATGTATATTCTTTACAACAAAAATAATATTGTCATAGATATATTGGGAAGCAACAGTTAAAATATTAATTTCTTTAAATAGTTCTCTAACTGATGCACCTGCCTTTAAGTTATACAGAAAGCGGATGGCTCTTTTTTGTAAAACAAATATAGTCTGTATGTCAGCTGCTTTGCCCCAAACCAGAATACCATATGACATTACACTATGAAAATAACTGTGATAAACTAAGCGAGCTGTGTCAATATTCGTTAAACAATATTCGTTTCAACCCTAAAGCTATTATGCGATTAGATGAGGTAGGTCAGATTGAACAACTTTTACTGTGTCACCATAAATAAATCACGAAAACAATTTGGCTGCTTCACACAATTTCGGCCAATCGAATGTCGACGTTTTTCATCACCAGGTCAAAAATACGGGATTTCGAAGGCGGTCCCAAAAACAAAAAAAATCGCCTGTCTAATAACCTCGTTCAATATGGCTAAAGGGGGGGGGGAAGCACTTTGCATTATGAATATGCTCGGGGAGTCTCTGAAGTGAGGCATGCGACCAAAGGTAGCGAGATTAGAGGCGTATAAAATTGGTCAATTTCCTATTAATAAACGTAATTGCCTCATAAAAGTGAAATGAAACCTACGAAAATTCACGGAAAATACCAGATCAAACACAAGAATCAATTGCTTTCTTCGTTTTCAATGATCTTGATGTTTTAAACTCTTATAATGGAGGTGTATTCTTGATAACAATTAAGTATACAGTGATATTTCAAGTTAAGGGTAGGTCTAGACCTTAATTATCCTTTAATTTTAACTGTGAACTATGGCTACCTGCAAGACAGGCCTCGCCTAGTGCAGAAACCACATAAGCCTATTTGTGTAACTTTTTAATGAATTAATAATGTTTTATAAAACGCCGTGGCGGACAGGCAACGATGTGAACACAAATTTTGAGAATGATAAGTAGATTACAATTAACAGTATGTTAAATACCTGTCTCTGTTTCAAAGAATGCTTTGTTCATTCACTCGTTTTACAAACTCTTTAGGCACTAAGCTGATTCACAGTCTGCGCAATCTAAATGCCCATTACACTAAGTTTAAAATATAAACTTAGTGTAATGGGCATTTAGATTGCGCAGACTGCCGCTTACTGTACAAATGTGCAGTAAGCGGCAAAAGTAGTTCAGTGGGTTAAAAATGACCTTCAAAGGGCCGGTTGCACCAAATCGTCTGTTAACGTCAACGTTATCGTTAATAAAATTTGTATGAAAAGTTTGACAGTTTTCTATGGGATGACAGCTCCGTCGCCACATTTAACGTTGATGGGTCCGTTAATTGTGCATGGTGCAACCCACCCTTAGTCTGCTGATGTACCTACATAAAATAAAACTACGAGTATATTTTTAATAGGTCATTCAATAAATTACAAGTGCTTTCGTAAAAGATTGTATGGTACCGTAATCCCACTTTTTTATACCATATAAGTGGTCGTGTTTGACTCAGAGCTTAACCGAGTTAGTTGCCCTATAATTACGTAGACGCAGTTTAACGCATCCTGGTTTTGCGCATGTCAGCTAACAGGCATCAGAACGTGTATGAAATACGCAAGAAGCTGCATTCAAACTCTAAAAACCTCATACTGATTTATATTTATTTCACTTGCCAACCAAAATTTCGCCGATGATGCACTTTGACAACTAACTATTATATTTTTATATGATAACGTTTCATTTGGGAAAATTATTTTAAAGCAGATTATTCAAATCAAATCAAATCAAAATAGTTTTATTTCAGACATAGTCCATTTGTTGTTAGAAACAGTATTTTACTTAAGAGCTATGTTAGAATTCCTATAAGACTAAGATTACATACTAAATTACATACTAAAATACAATCTGCTTGACATAAGTCAAGGTAGGTAGTTGTTACTACACCCATCCAATGCCTCATTATTGGACAGCCAAATCTACCCGCGATCACCTTCAGAATACCATTCTGACTCTCCCTTACGCGACCCATCAGCGACGAAATTTTTTTGCGCATGATCGCATAAAAATCGTTCATGTGCCTTTGTGCGAACATTTCTGATGCACTGCACCATTTAGGGAGGCCTGATAGCATTCTGGAGATGGCTGAGGTTATTATAATGACTCAAAACTTTTGGGATACTTCATTTGTCAAATCTTTCATTAGGCCAAACAACTATTAAACGAGTAACGTTTCGTCAGTTAGTATAGCAACAGAAAGCTCATATGTGACAGAGTCCAGTTAGGTGCGACGACGAGCGAAGCGAGGGGGAGCGTTAGGTTAACCGTGAGAAAACAGCGCCAAAATCTTACACAAGGGACAGACCTTATAGAGTTTAAATCTGGAGGCGCTTAGCCCCCCCTGGGGTCACTCTACGCCCCCCAAGTGGGGCGCGTCCCACTGGTTGGGAAACACTGCTCTAAACACTCGATATGCAGCGTTCAACGCTCTTTCTTTTCATGGCAGAGCCATAAGAGTGAAACGCATGTATTGGTGCCAAGAGCCACTGCGAGTAATGTCAAATCAAGACAAATTTTTCAAACTAGTAATGCGGCTCAAGAGCGTTATGTCTATCATTTAAAATGGATCGCACGTCGGCTGAAGCTAATTTGTATTCACTAGCTTTAAGTACGTAAGTAGTAGGTACGTGTTCAGTAATTTATCGAAGGCCCAGGAGTCACGACTTTCGCTCACTTCGTAAGTGGTTTCAGTGATAGCTGACTAGATTCCAGCAGTACAATTTACTCTAACTTAAAAAAGGATAGACGACCTTTATTTTATTTATTTTTATACCACGACGGTGGCAAACAAGCATACGGCCCGCCTGATGGTAAGCAGCTACCGTAGCCTATGGACGCCTGCGACTTCAGAGGTGTCACATGCGCGTTGCCGACCTTTACAGGGAGGATTCACTGTGTTGACGGATAAAGGAACAATAGGGTACCTCATCGTCAACACACTGGGTCCTCATTGAGCTCTTTGACAACCTTACTCACCAGCAGGAACACAACACTATGAGCAGGGTCTAGTGCTATTTGGCTGTGGTTTTCTGTAAGGTGGAGGTACTTCCTCAGTCTGTGCCTTACCACACAGCGAGATGACATTCGCAGTACCCATACCTCTCTTTTGGACGCACCTTTATTTTTAAATCTCGGCACCACTAATGAATAGCAGAAAAAACTAGATACCATCGGTTCTAGCCCTACGTCTCTGACCTGACTCGAGAAAAATTATGATATGAACGCGACCGCCACAAAACTCGGTGTGAAAAAGTAACTTTAATAAAGTTCCCATGTCATCACGTCTCTCAATCTCAAATCTCAAAGTGGGTTACTTTGGGCCAACGTCTCCACGTTATTGGTCTCCACCAATAGCCCAAATCCACTTGTCATGGAGAGAGGGTCTATGTCCATAGCTGGTGCCGTATTATAATTTTTAAATTCATATACAAATACATTAAAAACACAATATATCTCAAACATAACTTCAACACACAACAAATAATCAACTAATATTGAAGCTGTATTAGAGTTGCATCGGAATAATTTTCAAGCTAATTCTGATATTTCTGATTCAGACGTTTAGGCGGTAGCTGTATTGCGTAGTTAATGCATTGGAAGCATTGAAGATAAAATGTGATCGTGTATAAATGTGTTTTAAAGTTAGAATACGGCACCAGAGTGCGACATATTATCTGCTAGATTATTACTTATTAATAACATTGATTCCGATATGATCTTCGCCAGCAGTTCTGATTAACCGGCTTCCGCAATTAATTTTTTAGCTATTAAAATATAATTTAATATTGTATTCCAAAACAACCGCTGCTATAAAGTAACATTAAAGTTAAATGAAAACTGGGAAATGCATCGGCTCATTCTGTAGGGGAAGCTGGCAAAGGTTCCATAAACAGTATATTTTTGTTAGCAAGTTGGGGCAATATTAAACAGCAGTTGCTCGTTCTCAGCGCGAGCCGGACAGACTGAGCCACAGACATTACATCAGTATAGATGCCTAAAGGCCTATCAATAATCAAATATTTTATTTGTCAGAATACAGTTACAAGATCTTAAGCTAGTCAGTAGGTCAAGCGTATTCAAACTGCATGCAGGTGTACTAATTTTATTTTCAACAATCTAAATAATAGATTACATATACTCGTACTATTTACATATTTACATTCTCATTTATTATGTCACATGTTTAGATAATCTAAGTTTAATCAAATTACACATACAATTACAAAAATCAATTCTTATTACTATTTTAGATATTCTTTGATCTGTAAAACACTTTTTTTGTAGTCATTTAGTAAATTTAAAATTGAAGACTGCTTCAACCAGGTTGTTTTGGAGTTTTATTGTTTCAGGCGGTTGATTATGTATAACTATACACATTATTCGAGATTTTTTATAAGGTTGACTTTGAACAGGGTAGGACTTGTTAAAAATGATTCGGCCTATCTAGTTTATCTTTTTCTTTGATTATTTTATCTTCTGTATTTATGTTCTTCTTAGGCTAGGATTATTTACAATGAATATAATGAATATGAAAGTAAAATAAAATACAACATACAAAAACAATATTAAACATCATAAAGGTAAGATAAGGTGGTTAGGTTAATTATAGAACAACCTAATCTAGGGTGAAACATAATCTAATGTTTTTATCAACAAAGCAAGCAATTTCATTAAAAAAAGTGTCATTTGATGAAGTGAAACTGCTGATGATGATCAGAACGGAACTCTTCAATGACGCATAGGCTCATGTCTGGCGATTTGTCCTCTTCGCTGTGTTTGTTAAGTCAGTTATTTCGTTTATTTAATCTTTATTGCACAAAAGAAAACTTAACGTACAAAAAGGCGTACTTAATGCCATAAGGCATTCTCTACCAGTCGACCTTAGGGCAAAACAGAAAAATTGTAAGCGGTGCACGTAATGAAATTAATTAATGTAATGAAAGTTAATAACGGAAAGCCTCTATGACCCTATTCATCCACATAAAATATATGAACTACTTAGCATACATAAAATACACATATAAAAGTACTACACATATAATAATAATATACAATCACACAAATACTTATATATAACTTTATCTCGCCAAGAAAAGCACTTTTGGAGAAGATACGTAAATTAAACTTTGAGCTACCAGCAAAGAAAGCTCGCACAGAGCTTTTAAAAACGTAGATGGACGGAGCTTTCCTAATTTCAGTGGGAAGACCGTTATAGAGACGATTCATTGTATGGAATCTGAGAGTGCACCATTTACAATAATCTTCACCGGCGTCCCACATTGAAGTCGGTTTCAAAAAAACTACGTTAAACAGAGTAAAATTAGTGTTTACATAAAACCTTTTAGATTCAAGTGTAGGTATTGGTACTTTCCTTATTTATTTACGTACGTATAGCTTTGTATTCTTAATTAAATTCTAAATCATTTTGTACCAATATAGGAACTCAGGATATAATAAACCAGTTTCAATGCAGATTTACAGCATAAGAGCGATGATAGCGGTTAATTGACTGTTGAATATTCACAAATTCAGTAATATCTGGAGTGCTATTGCTGTCCCTTACCGAGAGCTTAGCATTTGGTGAATTCCTATCTGTGCCCACCGGGGAAGAATAGGCTTTTTCATGGTTTTTTTTTTCATTTTATTTATTGTATGGCTACATGTCATTGAATATAGGCTCTCTCAGGTAATAGTGGGAAAGTAGATGATGAAGAAAATCCAGTGAGTGCTGCGAGGTGCGATTGGGACAGTGCAGCTGCCAAGTTTGTTAGGTACTAGATTAGCACCACCCAGGGATCACGTGTAGGGTTGCCTATTTAAGGTGTTTCCTACGGAGGCAGAGTAACATTGATCCCCAATTTTTTTCATAGTAACCATTCATACTTGGGTGCCATACTGGGACACACCACAACATTACCTTTACAAGCCGGTCTTCGATTTTAATCTTATTCTTTGAAATCGGTAAAAAAATAGCCTTTATTATTCAAAGGATCAAATCTAAAAGCTACACCGACATAGAAAAACTAGTTTAAACAATCTAATTAAATCAACCTTTCATTCCCTTAACACTGACACACACACTCCCACACACACACACACACACACACACACACACACACACACACACACTCGTGGGTTTTGTTCGGGCATGCCATCACACTCTCGCCATCGATTCCGGTCCATTGCTTTCCTCACCACATCGTAGAACTTTTTTAAACTTTCAACAAAAAAATAATATTACGATACAACTCCAATGCATTAACTACGCAATACAGCTATCGCCTATCCACTTGGGGAGCCACTGCGTCTTGCCTGCGTACTACGGCCCTGGCCCTAGTTTATGCCACGGCCGAGTATTGTGCCCCAGTATGGATGAACAGCGTACACGCTTCTTCCGTGGATGTGCAGCTAAACGAAACCATGCGACTTATCACTGGCTGTCTCAAACCCACTCCGACATTTTGGCTCCCAGCTCTAAGTGCCATAGAGCCAGCTCATCTGCGCCGAAAAAAGTGTCAACTCCGAGAGGCAACAAAAATAAAATGCCATCCCTCGTTGCCCATCCATGAAGACCTCACTGCCTTCGGAGACAAAAGGCTCAAGTCCCGTAACCCACCTGCTCTCGGTATGATGGACTCTGACAACGAGTGGAACATACACGACTCATGGATGACCGAGTGGAACGACCACCAACTAAAGGACGAACTACTTTTTACACACGACCCAAAGGCGCGCCCACCTGGCTTTGATCAGCCACGCAAGGTCTGGAGCCAGATAAACCGCATTCGAACAGGCGTTGGAAACTGCGCCCACCACTGGTACAAATGGGGCTGGCGTGACTCCCCCCAATGCGTATGCAGTGCCTCCGACCAAACAGTGGAACACATGATCTTTGAATGCTCGGTCACCAAATTCAACGGACGGGTTGAAGACCTCGCGAGACTTAGCAAAGAGGCCATTGAGTATCTGAAGAAGGCTAATCTCAATCTATAGCTTAAACTATGTACTTTTAATATATATAAAAAAAAAAAAAAAAAAAAAAAAAAAAAAAAAAAAAAAAAAAAAAAAAAAAAAAAAAAAAAAACCAGTGACTCGTAATGCCATACGATAAATAAATAAAAAAGCTATCGCCTAAACGTCTGAATCAGAAATTTCAGAATTTACTTGAAAATGTATTCCGATGCAACTCCAATACAACTTCAATATTGGATGATTATTTGTTGTGTGTTGTAGTTATGTGATAGTTGTGTTTTTAATATATTGTTTATGTATTTTAAAATTGCAACAGCACCTTGTTTTAATAAGTCGTATCAAATTAATTTACAAGATCTCGCCTGTTTAACCTACTTTTGCCTCTGTACCTCGGTAAGTTACTGGAATTTCTCCTTTAGATAGAACTTAAGGGAAGACGCTGGTATATTTAGCCACGCAAAAAACGACCTTTTTTCTTTAATGTTAGAGTACAGCGATGTGTAATCTAGAAAATGATTTCCATCTGACCTTTCGATAAGAATGAATATTAATTGCTTTATTCTAAGCCATAACCGTCAAGTTAAATGGAACTTAATGTGGTTAATGCAAATAAAATTAAACTATCTATTTTTAGATGGCAGATTGGATCAAGATTGGACCGAAATAAAAAACAACAACTAAATAGGGTGGTGTACATATACAATAATGATAGATGGGTTTTGTACGGTCCAAAAGTGAGGCTCTTAAAAAGAGTGAATTCAAACAATTGTCGCTAGTCGCGCACCGACAAGCGTGAGATGCGGACGTGCCAATGAGCTCCCGTCTCCGGCGTGAGAAAGAGACACACTGTAATTTTCTAACAATGAGAGTGACAAAAATGTACAGATTGTCAAAATAGATAAACATAACATAATCGTTGATAGATTATGAAATAACTCTGGAAGTTTTTTTTGTGCTCATTTTGTCAGAGTATTACCCATCCATAGTAAATATCTTTGGTGGTGTATACATTCGGGGGTTGTAACTTGTAATAACACGTTCTAATGACACGTAATTCGGCAGTTAATAATATCTTTATATGTTGTGATGTGATGATACTTTATGTTTTTTCTGGAAAAAAATATTGAGTTATTCACTATTCAGTCCAAAATAAAATAAATAAATAGCAGGAGCTGGTAACTATTTGTGAAAGAGGCAGTCCACAATGTACTAATTAGTCACGAGTGATCTTTTAATATCTAATTAAACTTCAAACGGCCGTTTTAAAGTTTCGGCCTCTAAATCCGTTTAAATCCCATTCGGTAGTTTAATTTCACACCCAAATTAGAAATTAGACGTTAACGTTCAACCTTTACAGCCCTTTTGATGGTCAACTCTCGAATCCAAGGGTTCTTTACTAGGGACGAGCCCGTCCCGGGAATTAAAGTCAATTTAACAACAAGTCGTTGTTCGATAAGATATACTCGTATATAATTAGTCACGTCTATGTAATCCGGTTTCTATTTTCTATTCGGCATACATCTACAATCTTTTGATACTGCTGCCACTGACAAGGCCACGCAAGGGGGCTTGCAGCAATGCATTAACGTGTAGCCCTACCCCTCCCCTGCTTCGAGGAACAAAGGAAATCTAGGAGGCTTATCATTCTAGAAAACGGTTTTTATTTTTATTTTATTTATCGTCATTAACTGGCAAGGAGTTGCGTAGGATTGGGACAGCTGGCGTGCTCTCGTTTTGGATAGCTAAGTCATAATAATTACCTATTTTTATTGCCATTATCGTAATGCCCGTCGACATTAGTCGTGTCGTGTAAGTCATACATATATTTTAATCCTTTGAATAAATGACATAAATTAATTCATAATATAAATATGCAATTACAGAGCTGGCTTAAACTAGTCACGGAATGGTTGTGTCAACGGTAACGTAGAGTGGTCGTCTAAATGATATGTCGATATGACACATTTCTTTACAACCGACTAGAGGGGTTTTTGAGCAGCATGCGCGCGTGTTTAGCAATGCAACATTGTGTTTGGGCATATTTTTTAACTTGAAACGTGAAATATTACAATTTATATTATACCACGTTAGTGGCAAACACACATACAGTCCGCCTGATGGTATGCGGTAACTATAGTCTATGATGCTGGCCACTATAGGGTCTAGCAGGACAGGATGACCCCTGTCCTACAAATTTAGTACATGTAAGCACATTGAAAGAAGCTATTTTGTAGGCATAAGTACACGAGTTAGTATATAATACATATCTTTATTAGTTCAAACACATATTTAATATCCAGTTCAATATGTATAACAACAATATTTTACTACATTATAATAATACACATTACTAATTTTTTTGTACGTTTTTAAATTGGGCCATTCCACTCATACAATAGTTTGTTATTTAATAACAAACTATAATACATATTACTTTCAGGAAAAAAAAAATCGACATACGACCCGTTTAGGGGATAAATATTTATCACGTGGGGCACATCACTACACACGCGTCCTAGCGGCATAACGCACAAATATAAGCGTAAATAAAAGGGGAATAGACATGACATGCCAAACAACTGTAGAGGATTATAGCTGTTGGTGGGTCAGACTACACCCCATAGATGCCGTATATTCTGTAGTTATTTTATTTTATTTATTTGGAGATCCAACAGCTGTGACACAAACATTAAACATTTTAGCAAATACAGGAAGCCAATTATAGGAACTCACAGGTAGTGACAAGATACTTATCTATAATAGGTAAGTACTAAGGTTATTACGCACTAACGCAACCACATATGCAAACAAAATGAATACAAATCATACTTTGATAGTTTTCACTGAAACTGAAGTAGTAGTAGTAGTAGTAGAAGTAGTAGTAGGGTAACAGGATAAAAATATGTATATTAATAAGAATTACTCGTAAGTAGGCTCTTTTACTTTCCGGGCTGTTCGCTTGTGGAATGCTTTGCCGTCGGATATAAGACGTGCTAAATCCCTTCTTATTTTTAAAAATCTCTCGAAATCGCATTACCTGACGCTTACTTAACATGCCTTTATTTATTTAGATACAGTGTGAGTCTTTATAATGTGCACATCGGAAAATCCGAGAAACTACGACAAATTTTATCGACGAAAAAAAGGTAAAAAATATATTTTTTGCTTTTATTTTTATTTTTTTATTTTTAAAGTTTTTTTTTCGCAATTCCATACTACATGTAAATAAAACGTAACTGCTCTTAAACTACATGGCCTATCGACACGAAACAAAAACAATAATGATCAAGGATAACAGGCTAAGGACATAAGATAATAATTCAAAAAAAAAATTCACCCTCAATTTATTATTACAAGATTTTTAGGGAAATTTTGTTTATTTTTCCTACTTTTTCTTAGAAAATGTAAGTTATCTCAATAAAATGTCCCATTTGTCTAACATTTTTATTAATTTACGTTATTCTACACCGTATTAGCTTTCAAACAGTAAAATTACCACGTTTATGATTTAGATAAAACATTTGTTATCAGCGGTCAAATAATGGCCTTACCAAGTGCGCAATGGGCGCGTGCAACAGAGCAGGTAGATACCGTAATCTGACAGTTACTGTAAATGCTACCGAGGGTTTGAAAGTGGGAAGTTTTTTTTGGTTTATTAAAATACAAGATATTGTAACATAAATCAAATTTAAATTGCAAATTTTAATACATTACATCAAGTTTTCAAAATGGCCTCCACGTTGTTGAAGACACAAAGCCGCCCGTTGAGAAATCTGATGTGTGGCTCTGATGATGTGAGGGCATTCTTGAACAATACCTATGCTCATCAATGGATTGGTCGGCAAGGGCCTGTAGGTTGGCCGCCACGGTCGCCCGATATGACGCCACTTGATTACTTTTTGTGGGGCACAATGAAACAGCGCGTCTACAGCACACATGACAATGAGGTGGATTTACAAGAACGCATTATGAACTGTGCGAACGACATTAAAAATGATCCCGCAATGATACGGAGAGCCACACATCAGATTTCTCAACGGGCGGCTTTGTGTCTTCAACAACGTGGAGGCCATTTTGAAAACTTGATGTAATTTATTAAAATTTGCAATTAAAATTTGATTTATGTTACAATGTCTTGTGTTTTAATAAACCAAAAAAAACTTCCCACTTTCAAACCCTCGGTAGCATTTACAGTAACTGTCAGATTACGGTCTCTACCTGCGCCTTTGTTGCACGCGCCCATTGCGCACTTGGTAAGGCCATTGTTTGACCGCTGATAACAAATGTTTTATCTAAGACATAAACATGGTAATTTTACTGTTTGAAAGCTAATACGGTTTAGAATAAAGTGAATTAATAAAAATGTTAGATAAATGGGACATTTTATTGAGATAACTTACATTTTCTAAAAAAAAGTAGGAAAAATAAACGAAATTACCCTAAAAATCTTGTAATAATAAATCGAGGGTGAATTTTTTTTTAGAATTATTATCTTATGTCCTTAGCCTGTTATCCTTGATCATTACTGTTTTTGTTTCGTGTCGATAGGCCGTGTAGTTTAAGAGAAGTTACGTTTTGTTTACATGTAGTATGGAATTGTGAAAAAAAAACTTAAAAAAATAATAAGAGCAAAAAAAAAATTTTTTACCTTTTTTTCGTCGATAAAATTTGTCGTAGTTTCTCGGATTTTCCGATGTGCACATTATAAAGACTCACACTGTATTTATATAATTTATGGTATATATTTATGTACTTATGCATTTTTTTGTATCTATTTATTATATTAGTGTGTATATGTGTTTATTTATTTTTAGGCACTACCCGTTCATTGTTTTATGTACTTAGTCTCCAGCTACCCAAAGGTTGTCTGGAAGAGATCGCTTTTAAGCGATAAGACCGCCTGTAGTTACCTAGTTTTAATTTTGATTTTCTGTTTGTTTATTTCTACTTTATGGTGCACAATAAAGAATATATTATTATTATTATCTTCTTTTTTATATTTTGTCTCAGGTTAGTTTTTATAATATTTTTACAAAAGTAAAATATAAAAATACATCTAAAACATACAAAAACAATAAAAACATTATAAAAACCTAACCTAGGGTGCCGCCGGCAGCGGAGCAAGGCCCAGGCTGCCGGTGGTTAGGGCCGCAGAGTGAGGAACCTTCTGACTATGCGCGCCGTGTCCAAGATTACCGCCTTCTGAATCTGACCCTTGATCCAACCACAACCTCGTAGCGAAAGTCCCTCAAGATGTTGGACGAGACTCTTCGCTATGAGACCGTTCGCAGAGACAACTATCGGTACAATGATCGCCGAATCAACCTACCACATGGCGGTTACCTCGTGAGCCAAGTCTAGGTACTTGCTGGACTTGTCCTTCTCGGCCTTCACGAGGTTGTCGTCACATGGGACGGTGATGTCGACGAGCATGGCCCGGCGTTGCGGTCGATCTATTACCACGATATCAGACTTATTGGCTACAATAGTCCTGTCCGTGATAATAGATCGATCCCAATAGAGCGTGGCTCGTGCCAAAATGGTCGTCCATTTTCGAGAACTGGCGCAGGTGTGTACTTGTAGTACGGCACTTCGTGGTCCACAAGCCCGTATAGGAGAGCAAGTTGCTGGTGTATAATCCTGGCTACGAGGTTATGTCTGTGCAAGTACTCGCCGTTAGCAAGATGAGAACAACCGGAGATGATATGCCCGAGTGACTCTCCGGGACGGCGGCATGCCCGACAAATGATGTCGACCGTACCGTCCTTCAGGATATATCTCCGGTAATGATAACTTCGTCCGCAATTGCACAGGCAAAACCTTCGGTTTCTCCGAAGAGGTCCCCGAATCGTAACCAGTTCACCGACGCGAGCAGGTCTACGTCGGGTCCCGTGAGGGCCCTATAGAACCGCCCGTGTAGCTCCTTGCTCTTCCATACCGCCTTGCAATCCTCGATGCTTAGCACCACGTGTTTGTGCCAGTTCTAGTTTGTCAACGAGAGCGGCGTGAGGCCCTTATCTACTGCCACCACATCACGATGCATCCCACACTCGTTGTTAAGGAAATAATTCCTGAGATTGTACACCTCACGGTTGTGGAGATTTTTGGCGTTAGATTATTATTATTATTAATTAGGAAGTATTATCTCTATTATTGTACAAGTATGGCAGAAAATGAGATGGACACATTTACTGGATAGAAGACCAGCTACAAAACGAAATAAGGGTGTTCAACCGCTGCCGCTGCGACCGTCGTATTACAAGCAGTCCAAAAAAATATTTGCATTCTCCTTATGTAATAGTTTAAAGAAATAAGACAGAAAATAAGAAAAAAAAAAATATATATATATACCACGACGGTGGCAAACAAGCATACGGCCTTCCTGATGTTAAGCAGCTACCGTATCCTATGGACACCTGCAACTCCAGATGAGTTGCCGTCCCTTTACAAAAAGGAAGATTCACTGTGTTGACGGCTAAAGGAACAAGCCCTCTTGTTCCTTTAGCCGTCGTCGACAACACATCGACAACACACTGGGGCCTCTTTGAGCTCTTTGGCAACCTTACTCACCAGCAGGAACACAACACTATGAGTAGGGTCTAGTGCTATTTGGCTGTGGTTTGGGTTTTTGGTTTGTGTTTTTTGGTGGTGATAAAATTGATAAATAAATAAAGAAAAAAGAAAATATAATTATTAGCACAAAACAAGGAAAGAAAAGCTTAAAACTAACTAAAGGTAATTACTATCTAAAGCTGTTGTTTGCGCTAAAGAGGACCATTTAGTACCATGTGGAGTATTCTGTGACTCAGCTTGATGTCACAGAATACTCCACATGTTACTCCGCGACGCTGATATGACATCTATTTCACTTTATAATTTATATATTGTAGTGTTACTACTAAAAAACTGCAAATCAAAAAATAGTCAACAAAATAATTTGATTTGCTTCAAGATTTATGGACCCTAACTTGCCAGAAATAAAGTTATGTTATAGCTAGTGCTTAGCATTTTAATTTACGACCCAGTTAAGCTAAGCGCGAATATGTAGTGACGTCGAGTCGTCTCGTAAGCACCGTCTAAACAAGTAATCTGAGAGCTGTGGGCGTATTGTTAACAATTGAGCAGCGATGCGAAGCGTTACTTCTTCTTCTAAATATATAAAAGAAGAAACTGACTGACTGACTGACTGACTGACTGACATATCAACGCACAGCCCAAACCGCTGGTTCTAGAGATTCGAAATTTGGCACGTAGGTTCCTTTTAGGGTCTAGGGGTGCACTAAGAAAGGATTTTTCAAAATTCACCCCCTAAGGGGGTAAAATGGGGGTCCAAAGTTTGTATGGCGAATCAAGATTTGTTAGATTATTTTATTCGAAACTTCACAGGAGTATTCCTAACGATAAATGAGTAAACACGTGTTTCAGGTTTTTTGAAAATTCAACCCCTAAAAGGGGCAAATGTGGTCACAAAGTCTGATAATCAACATGGGTATCGAATCCTTTTTGAGTACTTATAGTACGCGGGCGAAGCCGCGGGAAAAGGCTAGTGTGCAAATATAAAATAACAGGCTATATGGCAATTCTTTTACTGGAAAAATGATATGGAACTCACCTGTACTTGTAGGTAGGTAAATATACCGACTCTTCATCACTACATAGTATAAAACAAAGTCGCTTTCCGCTGTCTGTCCCTATGTACGCTTAGATCTTTAAAACTTCGCAACGGATTTTGATGCGGTTTTTTAATAGATAGAGTGACTCAAGAGAAAGGTTCATATGGTTAAAACATGCATAATATCGTGGAGGAACACTGATAATTTTAGAGGTTTCTAATGTTACACCGTGCAGAAGTTATTCAAGGAATTAAATATAATGCCTCTTCCCTGCGAGCTCCTATACCACGTAGCTCTCTTCACACACAACAATTTGGGTGTGTTTCGTCAGCGAGTGGTAAACCCTACCCGCACCATGCGGAGCAACAGGCTCGTACACCTCCTCGTTACACCCGATCACGAGCTACGCAAGTCGGAGAGGTCGGTGTATGTCATGGGCCCGTCTGTATACATACAACAGGCTGCCGGACACTATTAAAAAGGATGCAACTTCCTTAGGGGCCTTTAAGCTAAGACTACGTAAGTGGCTCCTTGATCATTCTTTTTATTCTTTAGACGAGTTTTATGCTCATAAGTCCAATAACTCAAATGTGATAAATTTAAATTCTATTCACTTATATTAACTTAAGTAGGTACTAGTTAAGATGAAAATTTGACCAATGTAATTGAATATATTGATAAGATTGACATGTAACTTGGTGTTATAAATAAATTATTTGTATTTTGTAATGTCGTAAATAAACACATTTTTTACGCTTACATTGCAAACGCTGGCTGAACCCTACGAGATAAATCAAAATAATGTACTACAGTATTGTACACCTTAAAAAGATCTACAAAAATATCCCGTGCGAAGCCGGGGCGGGTCGCTAGTTATATATAAACCAACCAGTTTATTGTACAGCAGCTGTTATGGTGACATACGGTTGTGTATAATTTTAAACAAAAAAGAACCGACTTCACTTAAGAAGGCCCATTTACACATTGATTAGTGTTAAGTGCGAGTCCATACATTTTCTACTTATGTTTAGTAACAAATCTATGAACTCGCACTTAACACTAATCAATGTGTAAATGGGCCTTTACACAATAATGAGAGCGACGAAACCCCTTTCGTTAGTTTGCTATACTATGCTTATTTCTAGATCCGGAAATCTGGCAGCTGTAAAGTGGTGGAGGTCAAAGAATGCAAACCATTTCAAGAATACAAATCCTAGAGTTCTGGTTTTGATGCAGTATTATGAGAAATTATATAAATAATTAGATTATATCATTGCCAAAACTTTCTGATGGGGGAACGTAGTCCAAAACGTCGTACAATTTAATTCATAATTTGTCACCTACTCTTTCTGTTTTCGAAATAATACGCAATGTTTTTGGTTCTAATGTTAATATATAGGCCCGTCCTCTATAAATAAGACAACTTCGGCACATTTTACCTATTTTGGTATAACTATTTTCCAATTCAAAAATTTTGGTTGTCCGTGTCTCTGACCTCCACCCATTAAAAGCTGCCAGATGCCCGGATCTTGCAATAAGGATAGTATAGCAATCTAACCAGACTGGTTTTTTTGCTCTCATTATGGTGTCACATATGACGTGGCCAGCTCTTAGTCCATATACCTACTCTACTTCTCCAAGAGCAAATTATCCGAGAGACTGTAAAAATACTCAAATCACTATAGATGTGATAATATTTGCAGAGCTCCCTCGATGTCTCCAGGATTCTATCATCAAATCCTGACGTGATGACAATGGGCCCAACTGTCATGTTAGTATTGTATAATCTTTCAAACAAAAAATAATAATTTTACAAATCGGTCCAGCTGTCACCGAGTGATCGGTGAACATACATAAAAACAAGTAAAGATAAAACAAGTAAAGACAAGTAAAGTGGAGAACCTCCTTCGAAATCTTGAAGTCGGTTTAATAAACATGTGGCATTGGAAAATGCAATTGCAATTGGAATGTAACCTTACCAATTTGTCACTTCATTTTCAAGTTCGTTAAAATATAAAATATACTTTTTTTAAATTTTAGTCACGCCGCGCCTTGGTTTGACTTTTATCTCAAGAGGATCGCTAACAAATTAAGTAGCCTTAATACTTGAAAGCTTAAAACGATTTTGAGGATTACACTTCATAATACTTTAAAGACATGTTTGTAAATTGCTAAGTGCTATTTGTATTAAGACTTTGGGTCTAAAAAATGCCACTTGTTGTAAAGTTAGGTTTCCAATAGTTTTTGTTAAATGTCACTATTTTTTACAGCATTTTACCCGACTGCGTCAAAGCGCAAAAGATGAGAACAGTTATTTATTTATTTAATCTTTATTGCACAATACAAAATTGTATAAATGGCGGACTTAATGCCATAAGGCATTATCTACCAGTCAACCAATGGGCTAAACAGAAAGGTTATGTAGTAATGTGTTTGTGATGGATCCGAATTTTGAAGAAGGACTAATATTTATTACTTTGTAAGTAATATTATTTTAACAGCATTTGCTGTACATATTGGCCGCACTTATAGACACATTTGTTGCAAGCGAGATCAATTTATAAAGAGTGATTAGATCTCTTGGGTCCTTAGGGTAACTAACGAAAGGGGTAAGTATTGTGCTTTACTTGAGTGAATACAGTTTTTGCGTATTAAGTAGGTATACCGAAGTGTAATGTATAACGAAGATACACTAACAACAAAGACATAGACATCTCCAGTTTAACCTGCGGGATAACTTTGTGTGTGATGTATACGAGCCCAATGCAAATGAGTTCGTCTAGCAGGTAAAAAATGTACTAACCTAACTTTAACCTAAAAAATCAGGATGACAGCGATGTTTAGAAGATCATGTAATATAAAAACAATATATGTAGAAAATGAATAATACTTTATGTATCGAATGAAAAAAATAACAACTTTCCACAGTGATAAAAAAAAACCATTGTTTTGCCAAATGAGATATTCGCAAAAAAGTTCGTCTTCGGTTTAGCCGATGCATAATAGACCGTCTACCACTTGGTGGTATCACCTTTTGCATCCAAAACGGCTTTGATCCTGAGCGGCATTGAATCTACCAACTCTCTACACTCTTCGGTGGTTATTTTATTCCAGACACAGGTAAGTTTCTCCTTAAGATCAGCTTTAGATCTAGAAGGGTCCTTTCGCAGCCTTTTCTTCATTTTCCACCACAAAGTTTCTATGGGAGACAAGTCCGGGCTGCTGGACGGCCATGGCATGGTAGGGATTTTTTTGGACTTCAGCCACGCCATCGTTGTCTTCGCGGTATGGCATGCAGCACCGTCTTGTTGAAAAGTAAATGCATTTTTATATTTTAACTGCCGTATAGACGGCAGCAAACTCTCTTGCAGCTTGCTTGCTTGCTTGGTATTTCTCGGCATTGACATACAGCCCCAAATCATTAAAGATGCTGGAAACTTCACCTTTCGCTTGAGGCAGTCTTTATGAAATGCCTCTCCTTTTTCCCGATAGACTTTACTTCGTTCGTCACCAACTGTGACTTCAAATTTGGATTCATCACTCCATATTATTTTTCGCCACTGATTGACAGTCCAGTTTTTGTATTTATTAGCAAATTTCAATCTGTTGGTTTTCTGTTTTTTAGTAAGTAACGGTTTCTCTTTAGCAGTGTAAAAACTATAGCCCATTCTCTTCACTACTCTCTTGCAAGTATCGACTGAAATGTTTTTTTAATAGCGTCCCGCCATTACGGTAAGTTCTCCTGCTCTTGCACGACGATTTTTCTTGATAATCTTCTTCAACATCCTGTTTTCTGCTTTGGAGGTTATTCGTCAACGGCCAGATTTCATTAAACAGGACATTGTTCCATGTTTCCGGTGATGCTCGATAATCGTTTGAATTGTAGATCGTGGCAACGACATCTCCTTGGATATTTGGTAAGTAGATTTGCCGTTATTGTTACAGGAAATTATAATTTTCCGCACTTCTTCAGTCACTGGTTTACCTCGCACCATCTCGATAGAATAATGATTATAAAGTAATGAAAATTTGCACAGCAATTGCGTTTTTATATAGCCATCTGTCATTTTAGATGACAGAGAATAATCTATATTCAATTTGAAATATAATTAAATATTAAACTTCTTAAAAAACAGTTTTTATCTTATATAGACGACCTATTTTGCCTAAAATATGAACTAGACGTAATTTTTTGCTTGCTTAATGTTAACTTTACGATACAATTACTCTAAATTAAATAACATTATTACACTTTGTACAACGCAACATTAAACTACTTTCAATGGCCTTGTATGTAGCGTATTCCTTTAATCATCAAAGTCAATACGGATTTAAATACCAGTCTTTAAAAAAATATCGTATTTTTAAGTGTGACTAGACGATCTAATATGCATTGGGGCTCGTATAACAAGACGTATATAATATATACTGTACGTATATATAACTGAAAACAAGCCATACCTTCTTGCGGATTACTAAACTACTCGCCTTAAGCATCTTGATGTATTCGACCCCGAGAGTCTATTGTGCGCAAAGCGAAGAAAGTACCAGAATCACTGCCCCGGGAATTCTTATAATCTGAGCCCGGGTGACGTTGATGAAATGGCCGAGTCGGAAATGAAAGCATGAGATATTGCTGTTGGACACATCTATTATTTACTGGCTGAGAACTAAATGAAACGATATTGTGCTTTAATGGACATATTTTTGACGATTTTTAGGTTTTATAGGATTAATGCTCCCACTTAGAGTAAATAGGCATAGGTAAGCGTGCTCTATCGTAGACCGCATAATCACTTCCCATCAGGTGAAATCGTGGCCAAACCCCTGCCGAATCCATAAAAAAAAACTTAAAAATTGTGTGCCTTAAAAAATTACGAGCACTATATGTAATGTCTATGTAAGTATATTTGTGCTATTTGGTTGCCTATTTGGGGAATGCAATAATGAGTAACGTTAATAGTATCTTATAGATACTCGGACACATTTTCGAATTTATGCTACATACATTTTCAATTAATAAGTAAGTACCAAAGTAGCTGAGGCTCGGGACTGTAATGTAGGGTCCACTTTACATTGGACATTTCATAGAGTAAATACAAAGAAAAGAAAATAACGTGAACCGCAAAGGGCTCAGCAATTAAACTTGGACAAAGGATGTGACTGTACCTACGCAGAGATCACACAGTAAAGTTAAATTTAAACTAATTTAAAGTTATTTCCTGTAGGTATGACATGGGTATGACGTATCATTAAATGTTTCGGGGGCTAGTACATACCAATAGTAGTTAGTTAGCGATATTGAACCATTGAGTCTAAGGAGAGACTTTGCCTCCTTATGTGTGTACAATTGATTGTGCTCTGAAGAACTGTTTGATATGATGCCGACGGCAAGTTTTTATCACCGCACCGCTCGCCGCCGGCAGGGTATTCATCCTCACACCCTCACAGCCTAATAGGTCGCGCGCTGTACGGTTTAAGAGGAATTTCCTCCCACGGATACTGCGGCTGTGGAATGAACTCCCTGCGGTCCCTGCCGAGGTTTTCCCAGCGGGCTACAGTATGAGGTTCTTCAAAGAAGGAGTGTATAGGCCGTATGCTTGTTTGCCACCGTCGTGTTATATAAAAAAAAGTATCTATGACCAAAAGACCTATTAATGAAATACGTTTAGTGTTTAAAATTTTTTTTACTTGCAGATCGTCCTTTGCCATTTGGATTTGGAATCAGAATCAGAATCAGAATCAGAATATTTTATTTGCCAGAATACTTATAACATAAAGTACAAGGTGTTAAGGTACAAAAGACAAGTATTCAGTCGATGAACGACATGCAAAAATTATATACAAATTACAAAAAAAAACATAATAACCAATTAAATTAACCCTAATAATACAATCCAAAAATAATACAATAATAATAATTTTATGTGATGTCCAGATATAATAATAAATTAATAACAATACAATTACAGCATCATCTACAAAGTAATGTCAATTTTTATAAGTTAGAATGAAATGAAAATTAATACACAAAGATAAACATTAGAAAAAAAAAAAAAAAAAAAAAAAAAAAACTCCGCAATGTGATGTCAATTTACACAAAGTTAATATCAATTTTAGAATAAATTATACTTTAAAAATGCTAAATATTCTTTGACACTAAAAAAACATTTTTCAGTAAGCCATTTTGTAATTACTGTTTCAAATTTATTATATTCCATTAACCTCATTTCTCTAGGAAGGTTGTTAAACAAAAAAATACACATATTGTATGCGTTTTTTCGATAAATTACGGACTCACAACGAGGTTGATACATTAGTCCATCATATTGCGCTCTTCTGTTACCGTAATAGACATCTGTCCTAAATCTAAATAGCTCGGGATGTTTCATAACAAATAGACATGCTTTTTTAATATACATACATGCCAACGGCAATATGTTTAGGTTTTTAAAGATAGGCCTACAGTCATCCATGAGTGAGATATCGGCTATAGCACGAATGCAATCTTTCTGCCGAATAAACGCTCTATTCACATCACCCGAATTTCCCCAAAGCAATAGTCCGTAGTTCAAGAGTGATGACGCATACCCATGATACGCAGTGATGGCAGCTTCTGTTGAAACAGTCATCCTTAGTCTTCTTATGGCATATACAAAACTATCCAACTTAGTGCAAACATAATCTACATGAAGTTTCCAGTTTAAATGCTTGTCTACATGCAAACCTAAAAAAATTATATAATCACAACTGTCTATTACTTTATCGTTCAAGCTAACGTTTAATTGGATCTTTGGAGTATCATAATATTGGAATTGAATATAAAAAGATTTACTTAGATTAATATTAAGTTTATTGTTACATGTCCATCGGTGTATGTCAGTTAATGTTTGATTTATTTGTTCATTATAAGAAGAATCATCTTCACTTTTTACCATCACTGTCGTATCATCCGCAAACAAAATGCTCTCCGATGAGATTGCACGAGGGAAATCATTCACATAAATAACAAAAAGCAAGGGTCCCAAATTGCTGCCTTGGGGCACGCCACAACGGTTTTCACGATATCCCGAAAGGTAAGTGTGCCTTACAAGTTTTTTCCCAACTTCCTCAATTTTTGAGATCTCAGTTTGCTGTTTTCTTCCTTCCAAATACGTTTTGAGCCAGCCGAGTGCCTGACCCCTAATACCATACGATTCTAGTTTCCTTAGAAGTGTATTATGATTCACGCTATCAAATGCTTTACTCAAATCTAGGAATATTAACGTAATGGCAGTTTTATTATTAATAGCTTCCGTAACATACTTAACTAAATGAAAACATGCTAATTCAGTGGATCGGCCCTTTCTAAACCCATATTGATTAGGATGTAGTATATTTCGCTTGTCTAAGAATTCTGTCAATCTAACATGCATGGCCTTTTCCAGGACCTTGGATAGAACAGGGACCAAAGTAATGGGTCTATAGTTATTAATGTCATTGCAATCACCCTTCTTGTAGAGAGGCTTTACTTTTGCTAATTTTAGTTGCTCTGGAAAGATACCTTCCTGGAATGATAGGTTTATGATATGACACAGCGGGTAACTCAAATATGCAGCGTTAAATTTTAGTAAATCTGTAGTGATATTGTCATAGCCACATGATTTGCTATTGCTTAGTGACATAATTATCCTATAAACTTCCCTTTCATCGACAGGCCTTAAATATATAGAACTTGGATTATTATAGCTGCAAGTGACATTAGGTACTGTGTTAGAGCTACTTGCTTCATGGTATATACTGTCAATAAAATAATCATTAAATAAGTTGCAAATGTCTTGAGGATTGTCATAAATTAAATTATTAAATATTATAGAGTCAAAATAGTTCGAACTTTTTCTACATGTCCCTGAATTTATAATATTCCAAGTAGCTTTACACTTATTTTTATTTGTTCGAATGTACTTATTGTTAATTATTCTTTGTGAAGCATGAATACATCTCCTCAAAATACTACTGTATTTTTTCAGTTGGGCTTTGTTCTCATTTTTGTTAAATTTACATAATTTTATATTCATATGCAACTTACGTTGAATGCTACAAGATTTCCTTATACCCTTTGTGAGCCACTTTATTTTACTTTGTCGGCTACTTATCTTGACTTTTACCAAAGGAAAACACAGGTTGTAGAAAAGGCACAACGTCTCGTGGAAGGTAGCAAAAGCGTCACTTAAATTATGAGTAGTCATTACATCTGAAAAAGATAGACTAGCAATGCATTCACAAAACTTGGCCACATTCGTATTACAGTAATCTCTTTTACATTCAAACCATTGATAGCATTTTATAGTCTTCTTAGTTTTTAGTTCAATAGTTTGTCCCTTATCATGGTCTGATAAACAAAGATTATGTGTTTTTGCTTTGACCGTTTTTATATTACTAGCTATTTGATCCAAACAGGCCTTGCCTCTAGTGGGTGACTTAATATGCATTTTGAAATTATAGTTTAAAAATACACCCTTGAGATCTTTAGCAAACAAGTTATCTTTTAATATATCAATATTCCAATCTCCGCAGATGACAATTTTCTTTTTCTTATAAGTCATAGTTAGATTTGTAAGTAAGATTCTAAGTTTATGCAAAAATATATTTATGTGAGATTTGGTCTGTACGGGAATTCTATAAATAGTAACTACTACAATATCTAACCCTGTGATCTCACATCCACAACATTCAAAGTAGTAATCACATGCTAACTTATTCTCAAATTTCAGTGGCTTTACATTTAGTTTGTCCCTAACTAGAATTGCAGTGCCGCCTCTACTACAGTCCCTAGAGTAATATGCCGCTAACTTGTAATTACACAGTTTAATATTATTAATAAATTCACACTTTACAAAAGTTTCACTTAAGCATATTATATCTATTCCACTCTCAAATTCCTGCAAGGCAACTTGCAATAGATCAAGTTTTCCTAACAAACCACATATGTTTTGGTGAAAAATTGTAATTTTGTTACTTAACTGCGAAACATGTTTATTTATGTTAGATTTATCCTCGAAAAAAATCCAAACCAACATCTACAGGGTCCGAAGAAATTGTATTTTGAATTTCTAATATTATTTCAGCTATACTCCGAAGTATGGTTTGAACACCAGAGCTGATAATTTTGCCAGTTCCCAGTGAAAACTGATCTAGAGTTAAGTCTCGGTTAGAATCATGTAAATAGCCATATTTATGATTATACATGTCCTGCCCAAGTTTATTATTAAATGATTCTACTCGTGAATTATAAACAGGTGCACCACAAATATACGTTGGCAAAGCAATAATAATGTTGGTGTGATTCAAGCTCTTAAGCTTATTTTTTATAGTATTAACCAAGATGTCATAATTTTGGGTTACATGAAAATCTGACTCGCCAACCATGAAAATACAAAAGTCTTTTTTAGAGTAGTCGGCTAGTTTCAAATCTATATCTTTTAAGGGTATGTCTATTCCGACATTGGGTGTTAAATAATGGCAACATTCAAAATCGCTATATAAACTTAAAGGCGCCAAATTACGTAGTACATTACAACGTCTACTGCTAGATATAATACATAATTTATTTTTAGTTCTTTTATATTTCGAGGACTCAGCAGAACCTTTATAGGATTCGTTCATATTCTTGTTTTTGTTCAAGGGCTCGGAGAAAGGCCTGGGCGTCACTGACTGAGCCTGTTCATGTTCAAAGTTCGCGATGACTTGATTAAGACGCATTATTTCCTCCTTATATTTACAAAGCTCAGTATTTAATTTTGCTATGGTATCTTCTAGCTCTAAAGTTTTTAATGAAAAATCAGAATGCGGACCATGGTTACACTTACCGAGAGGACTAGCTGTATTGGATATTCGGCTCAAACGGGCCCCCTTCTTTGAGGTAGGTGTTGTATTGCACAGTTTTTTTAGTGTATTTAATTCTAAAGTCAATTTGGTTATTTGACGCGATAGCTCATTTTTTTCTATGATTGTATTTTGTAATTCATGATCCGTACTCGCTAACTCAATCTTTAATTTTTCAATTTTAACTTTTAGTTCAGTAATTAAACTAGTATCACTACTTAAATCAAAACTTTTGGAAATTTCGTCGTCTAAAAGTGGATAGTTATCTGAAAACTGCTCATCTATTTCTGAAATTAATTCCAAAGATTTAGACCTGGTTCTTGTGTCTTCCTGGCTCATAGCGAGGTTTATATCGGTGTCATCTACCTTTTTAGCAGACTGCTCTTTTACATCCGGATTGAAGTTCTCCTGAGAACTTGATCCTGGCGACTTGTGTATTTCGTCCGTTATGACAAGCTCCACGGGAGAAGAGTTTGATGCCGTTGCTATCGTTGCTGGGGATGCTACCAGTGACTTGTTACTTTCCCTCTCTTCTTCCTTCGTCAGATCTAGCCCTACAGAATAGGAGTTTGCTGCCGATGCTCCTGATGCTCCTGATTGTGCCCCTGAGGCCGATGCTGGCGGTGACTTGTAACTTTCCCTCTCTTCTTCCTCCGTCGGATCTCGCCCTACAGAAAAGGAGTTTGCCGCCGATACTTCCGATGCTCCTGATTGTGGTTCTCCTGGTCCTGGTTTCTTTTAGTCGACTCCATCATGGCGACTGTGATGCTAGGGGATGCTGTTGTAGAAGACTGTATTTTTTTTTTCCTTAGCGTGATGTTTTTTTCATCGGTACTTCTCGTGGGGATATTATTTTTAGGTATGCCTTGGATTGGTGAGTTAGATCCGTGTAGACAGCCTTGGCATTTCCAGTTTTTTTTGCTTTCGGCAGCCATTAACCGAATTAATTTTTCAGATCTTCCTGAACATTTTGTATCAAACACCTGCTTGCAATTTAGACATTTTAGTGTTTCTTGTTTATGTACACTTTCACCGCATTTGGAGCATTTCATGCACTGAGGTGCCATTTTACTTATTTATTGAATAAAAACTTAGTCAATTTGAATTGAAACAAAAAAAAAAAAAAAAACAAAGAAGAAAAAAAAAAAGTTAAAGTCAGCTTGGTCACACACGGGATTTGAACTCGGACCCGAGCGGCGTAGTATGTAGTTAGTCGAACAGTTTTACACTAAGCCAAGCGAGCTTGTGACGTCATTGGCGAAATAGGCGCTCAATTAGTGCAAATGCAATGGGAGTGGTTTAGTTAATGTCCTGTGCGTTAATTGGATAATGCATTGAATACACACTGCAAGATGTTTACATGTGTGCGTGAGATTTGAACGTTACAACGACGGTTGACACTTTATTTTAACTGTTTTCTGTTAGATATTTTCACTTTTTGAGGTGGTTTATGCTCACAGTAGAGTTCTCACATCACATTTCACTAAAAAACGTTTGAGTCTTGTTGGTAAATTCACTTTAAACACTTTTTTCTATTTAATTTCGTTAGAGCAAATGACAACATGACTGCTCTGAACTATCGCTCCCCTCCTCCGGATAAATAAATACTAATAACCGTTGATGCTGGTGGTTGATGGTGCTGGGTTGATTATTTTTTCAATGTTTTCAGTGTTTGTATTTGATTGAATAACATACTATTGTATGAGTGGAATGCCCCACTTTAAAAAAAAAAACATGTAAAATAATTACTAATAACCGTTTTTAAGGTACTCGTAATTGTCGTTAAACCAAACAATATTCACGATAGTTAGTATTTTTTTAAATTCCTGTTCTTTTTTATAATTATCGCCTATACTCTGTAAGCCACCCCAATGACCTTTAATCAAAAAGCCCAACTGGAAAAAAGATGTGACATCGACTTGTCTATCAAAATAGGCTTATTTCAATGAAAATAAACTGGCACTTAAGCCCTTTTTAGTGAAGGATAGTAAAGTTTGGGTGGTCGTAAGAGGAATCCAATTTTCGCCTACACTTGTACTATGAGTTTTCGTAATGGACTGAATTTTTACTGGACTGGGTTCCGTCAGTTAATGGGAATTCGTTATTACCTGGGGTAGGGTGGACCGAAATGAATCGGATCTTAGGGAAAAACGGTTCAAGTTAAGGATTTTTGACAAACTTAATGCAGGAAGCTGATTGGCTGTCCCCGATCTTATGAATTTGACAAAAAATGCATTTTGATCCGTTTCGCCTCGATCTACCCTACCAAGTATACAGTGTCCGTTTGTTTTTTGTCTGTCACAAAAAACAAACGTGTTGTTGTTTGTGTTTTAGTATTTCAAGATTTTTTTTCAAAATGAATGTATATTTTTGTCGTTGCTATTGCTACAGTCACAAAAATAGTACAATAAAATTAAAGTCAAATAATGGGAGAATTTATTTAAAACATACATAATTATATGAACTAAAATTTTATAATCCACAACGCCGGCTTCGTCAGGTGTATACACAAAAAAGATCAACCCCAGGTTTCGTCACATAACAATCAAAGATGATATCCTCCACACGCTTTGTCAATTTAAAACACACAATATAACCTTAGTAACACTGACTACCCCGGACCGTAGCTGGCTCAAACGTCCCCATGACACTAGCGGCATTGCCACACTGAATCGCCAAGGCAATTTGTTGAACCAGGTACGATCCGGAGCGAGGATCCCAACCCCTCTCTCTGAGTCGACGACCCAAGTCCCTGACAAACTCCTTGGCCAAAGTCAAATTCATAATGACGGGGGACTTTCAAATGAGAAACTATATCTAATCTAAATATATAAAAGAAGAAACTGACTGACTGATTGACTGACTGACTGACATATCAACGCACAGGCCAAACCGCTGGTTCTAGAGATTCCAAATTTGGCACGTAGGTTTCTTAAAAGGTCTAGAGATGCACTAAGAAAGGATTTTTCAAAATTCACCCCCTAAGGGGGTAAAATGGGGGTCCAAAGTTTGTATGGCGAATCAAGATTTGTTAGACTATTTTATTCGAAACTTTACAGGAGTAACCTAACGATAAATGGGTAAACACGTGTTTTAGGTTGAAAATTCGTGGTCACAAAGTCTGAAAATTAACATGGGTATCGTACCCTTTTTGAATACTTATAGTACGCGGGCGAAGCCACGGGAAAAGGCTAGTTTTATATATAACTATAACGATATAAAGGTCTCTCAGACCTCAATTAGTTAATTTATGTTTTGTCTGTTTCTAATAAACACCTGTCAAAGTTACTTAGTTGAGACATGAGAGACGTTTATGAATAAGGCGGTAACTTTGCACATGTAAAACTAGTAGACTTGTAAGGGTTAAAACTCACGCAAAACTCGATAAAATCTCATTTCTCCCTTGTCGTGCTTTACCGTGGTAACGCTGCAGCGAATAACCCGGCGAAACAAAGGTTTATTCGGTTGAGTTCGCGGCGCAGCATATTAAAATGGGGGACGTTCTGTACACGTCGGTATTATTTGTCTCGGTGACCGTATCCGGCGACCTGACATAGAAAACGGACGTTGGCATTGACGCTTAGTGTTGTCATCCTCCCAGTTAGAGGATGCAGCGTGTTGACGACGGGAGACTCTCTTGTCTCTTTAGCTGGAGCTGCAGGCGTGCATAGGATATGGCAGCTTCTTACCATCAGGTGGATCGAATTTTTTGCCAGCAACGTAGGCGCCGTAGTATAAAATAATTTTACACAGAAAATAACCGACTTCACTTAGCCTCCACCTTTCCAAAAGCAAATGCTGCTGTAAAAAATAATCAAATCACTAATAGGTGTGCCTATAATAGTTGAAGAGTTCCCTCGATATCTCCAGAACCCTTCGGACCCCTGGTATGTAATTAAACTACATCCGGACTTGGGTATGTCTTTAAACTACGCCAAAAAGAGGTATGGGCACTGCGAATGGCATCTCGCTAAGTGTGGTAGGGCACGTTCAGCTAATGTCATCTCGCTCAAATCTGGAGCAGAACCCAACTGGGGAAGTACCTCCACCTTAAAGAAAACCACAGCCAAATAGCATTAGACTACTCATAGTGTTGTGTTCCTGCCGGTGAGTAAGGTTGTCAAAGAGCTCAAAGTGGACCCAGTGCGTTGACGATGAGGGACCTTCTTGTTCCTTTAGCCATCAACACAGTGAATCCTCCTTTTTGTAAAGGGTCGGCAACACGCATGTGACTCCTTTGGAGTTGAAGGCGTCCATAGGTTACGGTAGCTGCTTACCATCAGGCGGGCAGTATGCTTGTTTGCCACCATCGTGGTATTAAAAAAGAAAGAAAGAAAAAAAAGAATTAATCAGAACCTGGTGACAATGGGACCAACTGTGAAGCAAAAACCCTTTCAAACAAAAAAGAATTTTCCAAATCGGTTCAGCCGTCTTCGAATAATACATAAAAATAAAAAATACCCAAAAAAAAGATCTCGACGAATTGAGAAAGGGAAGCCCCTTCAAAATCTTGAAGTCGGTCGAAAACAAAGACGTAGACGAAGATAAGTAGGTAGCTATTATAATAACTAAAGCGCTGTTTACAGTCAGCAGCAGAAGTAGCTAAACAGGTAAGGTGTTCAAAATAACCTTGACATGCTCTTATCAACCGACTTCAAGATTTCGATTGAGGAGGTTTTCAATTCTTTGGGATTTTCGCTTGTGTTTTGACATTTTTTATGTATGTTCACCGATTATTCGAAGACCGCTTGACCCATTTAGAAAATTATTTTTTGTTTGTAAGAGTTGACAGTTGGTCCTATAGTCATCAGGTCAGGGTCTGATGATGGAATGCTGGAGAAACCGAGGAAACCCTTCAAAATGTTACAAGCAGACCTATAATGATTTGAGTATGATTTACAGTAGCTCGCCGGGCATTTGCTCTTGGAAAGGTGGATAAGCCTATGAAGTCGGTTCTTTTTCAACCGACTTCAAGATTTCGAAGGAGCAGGTTATCAAATCGTCGCCATCTTGTTTTTATTGCTATTTTTTTAAATTTGTTGTGTATGTTCACCGATTATTCGATGACGGCTGGACCGATTTAGAAAATTCTTTTTTTGGTTGAAAGAGTATACTTCACAGGTAGTCCCAGGTAACCAGGTCAGGATCTGATGATGGGATCCTGGAGAAATCGAGGGAACTCTTCAACTATTATAGGCACACCTATAGTGATTTGAGTATTTTTTACCTCAGCTCGAGCATTTGCTTTTGGAAAGGTGGAGGCTAAGTAAAGTCGGTTCTCTTTTGTTTATAATTATTCTTGAAAATTATTTTCAAAACAATAACGGCCTCCGAGTCCTGTCGGTAGTGACACTGCCTACGAAGCAGAAGGGCCCGGGTTCGAATCCTGGTAATGGCATTTATTTGTGTGTTTATCACAGACATTTGTACCTGAGTTATGGATGTTTTCTATGTATTTAAGTATTTACCTATATCTATCTATTGTACATATCGTCGTCTCGTACCCCATCAAAAGCCTTATTGAGCTTACTGTGGGACTAGGTCGGTTTGTGTAAGATTGTCCCATAATAAAAAATATGGTTTTAAGATCATTTTGTTGTAGACTGTACATTGTACAGCTGTAGACGGTACGGTCACTTCTGAAAATATGGATACATTTAATATGACAAAAACATGTAAGTATCCAAAAATGTACGCCTGTCGACGTCAAAGATATGTTTACACTTTTCCACCCTAATCCTTTGTAATAAGGTTCAAAACTGTAAACATATGTTTGACATCGACTGTACTATGCAAGATAAATGAGTTTACACGAGTTTACGGCCGCGCCGCATGAACTTTGTATTGTGTGCCAGAGCCGGGTTCTAATCAACTAACTTTTAATTTGCTTAACACATGTTGCCGCAGAGAAAAACAGAATTACCGAACGACCTCAAAACGCGCTGAACACATTAACTAGTAGTTCGCCTCGAACTCGGAACTCGCGATTTCCTTGCAAACGATGTGACCAATATAGCAAGACCCATATGATGATTTTTTCGCGTCTTCTAGCTACATGACCCCTTGGTCGATCTTGCTCTCAAATTATATGTATCTCTGCTATAACCCCAACAAATTTCATGAAGATCAGAAAAGCGTTACTAAAGTTATCGCGGAACAAACTCTCAAAATCAAAAAGCCATCGAAATGCTGAGACGTCCCACTAGCCAGAAGTTGTTTGTAAGAACTCACTTCGATCGTTCGATAAGAACTCACTTCGCTCGTTCGATTATTTAGAAAATATTTCTAAAATTATTTACTTATTTATGAATTATGATTAATCATTGATTTATTATGTATTCTACTAGATATGACATCTAGAACAAATTTTGTGCGCCATGTTTGGCAGTTTACAGCTATGACTGAATCAAAACTACTTTTGGGACAAAAAATTCTTAGTGATGTCATCTACTGTTACTCAATGTGATTAATCAGATTATTCTGTCACGAAGCTGTATAATTTTACCCGCTTATTTATAACCACATTCTAATTAATATATGTTTTGTTTGTTTCTAACAAACACAACTGTCAAAGTGACAGATAAATCCACACGATAACTTAGTTAAATGAGGTTTGAAACACGTTTATAAATAAGCGGCTTAATATTTATAGCAAAAGAACTGAAAATCTATTAGCATAACCCGGACGAACGAAATCGCCGAGCGGCGGAAATACATAATACATTTTATCTACACTCGCATTGTAAGTCCTCTAAATCATGTTCAAAAACGGTAGGCAATGGCTAGCATTACCACAACCGATTTTACTATGATAAGCTTTTTATCTGTGACAGTAACGTAATTTTAACTTTACATGCTCAAACATTGATGTGTCATAACACAGTCAAACTCATAAGTTTTGATAACATAATGTACACCTGCACGCGCCCGCGCGGCCGCCGACACGCTCCCCCCCGACCGCCGGCACTCTCCCTCCCGACCGCCGGCACAATCGAGTTGGCCATGGCGGTGCAATGGCGGCCATTCTATGGTTTCCGAACACGGCAATTAGTATAAATAATATGAGTAGATAAAGCAGTGTATGCAACTGTACGTAATTAGGCCTTAAAACATTCGTGTGATCTTATTATGAAACTCATCTGCGGCTCGTTTCATAAAACCACACTCGTATTTTAAGGACCCTTATTACGTAACAGTTACATAAACTACATTTTATCTACATCCATATCATAAATTCCCTATAATATGTACATAAACTAATGGCCTATATTAAGAAAACTGTATCTGTGGTGCATCGTAAAGTTTACTTTACAGTATCGATCAATACTTTAATTTCATTAAAATTTTGAAGATTAGTTGGACATGGCGGTGCGAATGATTCCCGAACACTTCATTGAAGATTTATAATAACTGTACATAAGTAGGCATTAAAACACTCGTGTGATATTATTATGAGACGAACGAATGCAGAAGATGCTGGTTTGATTCCAGCCCTGGGTACAGGAGGATTTGGTCACTTTTTCCTTTGTATATATGTAACATCTATTTAAGCTTATAATTTACTAGCAACCCGCTCCGGCTTCGCACGGTATAAAAAATGGTTATTGTGGGTTATCCCTAAGAGATAGCCATATACCATCGCGGACTTTTTTGTAGACCTTTTTAAGATGTACAATACTGTTACATTATTTTGATCTATCTCTTAGGACTCAGCCAGCGTTTGCAATGTAAGCGCAAAAACCGGCCAAGAGCGTGTCGGGCCACGCTCAGTGTAGGGTTCCGTAGTTTTCCGTCCGTCACAGTAAGTGTCCCCACTTAAGAGTTAATAACACCGCCATGTAGGATATGATATGAGAGTTCCACGTACAGCGACATCTATCGGCAAATTAAGTAAACTATTGCGCGCGAGCTTAAAGTATGGAAGATGATTTTTATGGAATAATTCTTTATTGCGTGAACCGATTTTCACCGTTTTTACTTTATTTGAAAGCACGTCATTTCATTGTGATTTTGTAGTAATTACAGGTACAATAAACACCTGCTTATACGGTTAAATGACAAACTTAATTCAGAAATTATTTTGTATTTTTTTTTCAAAAACTATTCATCCTATCAAGTTCAAAATAATTTTCCTAGAAAGTTTTTATAAAGTTCTACTTTTGAGATTTTTTTCATATTTTTAAAACTTATGGTTCAAAAGTTAGAGGGGGGGGGACGCATATTTTTTTACTTCTGGAGCGATTATTTCCGAAAATATTTACATTATCGAAAAATGATTTTAGTAAACCCCTATTCATTTTTAAATACCTATCCAACAATATATCACACGTTAGGGTTGAAATGAAAAAACAAATCACTCCCCACTTTACGTATAGGGGAGGTACCCTAATAAATAAAAAAAATCCACTTTTTATTTTACCACTTTGTCGGCGTGATTGATATACATATTAGTACCAAATTTCAGCTTTCTAGTGCTAACGGTCACTGAGATTATCCGCGGACGGACGGACGGACGGACGGGCAGACATGGCGAAACTATAAGGGTTCCTAGTTGACTACGGAACCCTAAAAACGGGTTTATTTGCGACATCACATTAGAAACCTCTAAAATCATGAGTGTACTCTACTATATTATGCATGTATTATATATATATGTATATATATATATATATATATATATATATATAAACCTTCCTCTTGAATCACTCTATCTATTAAAAAAACCGCATCAAAATGCGTTGCTTAGTTATAAAGATCTAAGCATACATAGGGACAAACAGCGGAAAGCGACTTTGTTTTATACTATGTAGTGAATATATCGTAGTGTGTACTAACAAACAAATCATGTGACAATCTGCATAAGGAACCCTAGAAAACGTTTGAAAACATTGATTGCAAATCTCACTGGACCCTCCCCCTCTCCTCACCCACTAAATTACAAGTCGGACCAACTTCATTTGAAGTAAATTTTCTGAAGCACCTTATTTTTTTGACTTGAGAGGAACATATTTTACGTGGGAATTAGGCTAATACGTTTTTCATTTCTTTCCCTCAGGAGCATAGCAGCAGCAATAATATTCTAATTTTAAAATAAAATGATACTGATAAATATAATATTATAAGTACTTATACAATAAGCGCTGGTGGCCTGGCGGTAAGACGCGTCCGACTTTCAATCCGAAGGTCTCGGGTTCAAACCCCGGCTCGTACCAATGAGTTTTTCGGATCTTATGTACGAAATATCATTTGATATTTACCAGTCGCTTTTGGGTGAAGGAGAGCATCGCGAGGAAACCGGACCTAATCCCAACAAGGCCTAGTTTTCCCTCTGGGTTGAAAGGTCAGATGGCATTCGCTTTCATAAAAACTAGTGCCTACGCCAATCCCTGGGATTAGGTTGCCGAGCGGACCCCAGGCTCAATAGAGCAAAAAGCTGGGACAAACGCTAGGAAGAAGAAGAAGAAGATAAGTAGGTACTTATACAGTCACCATCAGATATATCGGAGCGGCTAAGAAGGTCACAAATATCTTAACAACGCCCCTATTATCACGGCGATAAAGTGTATGTTCAGATATTTCTGAGTACCGTGGCCGCTCCGATATATTTGATGGTGGCTGTACAATAAAAACAAAAGGTGTGCATTACACACCAGAATGGTTGCCTAAATAGACTCATGATGAGTATCAGTCTTAGTTTGTACGGATTTGATATCAATATGAAAGTCAAAAATTACATTTAAAAAACTTTTCTGTATTGTTAAGAGGCCCGGAGGCCTATTCAAACTTTCAATGTTGAAATGGTTTTGTTATTGTTATTGCGACTTGCAATGCACCTTGCGTGCGTGAATAAGTAAGAGGGAATGCCTAACGACACGACTCGGATCTCTTATCGCGGACACCAATCACATATAAGGAGTGGTCCTGAACTAAAGTAGCCGTGTACAATCTTGTGTATTTTTTAATTTAGTGCTAATTTTGAAGCAGTATATTTATTTTATTAATCCGTAGATACAATACTAATAAATATAAATACAATCATAATAAAGTATGTGAGCATATATAAGTTTTCGCGTTTTTATTTCAACATGCTTTGTAACTTTTTGAACAACATAATTTGACAATCTTCAATCGACATCCGCTACAATGCCACAATTGTATTTCCATTTTCACAACCCGTTTTATGCTTCTCAGAATCTCATCTTACCAAGAAGCTACATTAATTAACTGTATTTTAGCTAGGATAGTCAGGAAGACTCTCTAATCTAACCTCTGACAAAGATTTTTCTATGGGAGACAATTTTCTATAAAAAAAGGCAAATACATTTAATTATAAATTACTGTAACTACCTTAAAATGAAGCCAGATAAAAAAGTATACTATTGAAGAAAGACAATTTATTAAGGTATAAAATAGCTCATCAAATCAAACTAGGTATAAGAAAAAACATGGTTTTGAGAAACACCTCAAAAATTCTGTCAGAAGACGCTGTTCAAAAACCTATGTGTGTGATGGAATACAAAAGCCGAAAACTTCCAAACGCTGTTTCATTTCAATATGATTGTATGTATGTTTTGTATGATTGTATCTACAGATTATTTTAATATAAACACTGCTTCTAAATCGGCACAAAATAAAAAGATAAATCAGAAAAGGCATGGCTACGTTTTTCCCGGACCACTCCTTATGTAAATAAATATTGTAGGACAATCTTACACTAAATCCACCTAGTTCCACAGTAAGCTCAATAAGGCTTGTGTTATGGGTACTAGACGACGATACATATAATAGATAAGTATAAATAAATACTAAAATACATAGAAAACATCCATTACTGATAAACACACAAATAAACGCCCTGACCAGGATTCAAACTGGGACCTCCTGCTTTGTATGCAGGGTCACTACCGACTGGGCTTGGAGGCCGTTAGATATAACCATTACATATGAAGTTTTCATAATGTGATTTATCTAAGATCTGGTCTGATCTGATCTTATGAGAAGAATATATTATCGTTTTCATCAGAGATGAGCGAGGATGATAACCAATAGAACCAATATAATCATTTATCTCGCGCAGCTCAGTTCTAGGATTGGTTCTTAGCAGACACATACCTCGCAACGCATCGTCGCTTATCTCTGGTGGAAACGCAGCTTAACGGTTCAGTAAATAGACTTAGATTATATTATGAAGGGGCTGACAACCAGCTAAATTCTCTCCCTAACTTTTTCAGCGCGAGTGAAAGAGAAACACTGTGTTACGATTAGTATGCGATGAGAGCTCATTGCAAATTTTGCAAAATGATGAATAAATAAATAACTACTCATTAATTGAGAAATATAAAACAACGAAGTTTTTAGTATTAGTTCGGTGGAATTTTGTCCTTAGTTACAGATGTATAAGTCAAGAAACTAAAGACGTACGACTGTTTAAAGCAAATTTTAAGATGTAGCTTTGGAATTATTTTCTATCGAGCCGTGTATCGAAATATAACGAATAATAACATATATTTTTTGTTTCTGAGAACAAGTCAATTTGAAGGTCATCGGGTGTTGTCAGCCTCTTAAGTGTTCAATTGTTAAGGTAAAGAAACAAGAACATGATTCTTATTGACTACAACTTTATTAAAAACCGGCCAAGTGCGTGTCGGGTCACGCATAATGGAGGGTTCCATACCTACTCTCGAAAAAAACTAATATAATAAGGTCGTATCTGCCTATGAAATAAGTTTTTTTGGAGATAACTCGAAAACGCTTTAACCGATACTGTTCAAAATAACTTTTGTTTAAATAATATACAATGATGTATGTTTGAATTATGATTATTTCTGAAAATATCCACTTATTCAAAAAATGTTGAAACGAACCTTATTTTTAAGTCCTATCGATCTATGTGCAACATGTGTTGATATTTGATTAAAAATATTTTTTTCAGCAAGTTTACTACAAAACTAAACAAAATACACCTTATGTATAAAAAATATTTTTTATACTTTCCGAGTAAAACGGCTGTGACGGACGGACGGACAGACAACATGACGAAACTATAGGGGTTCCGTTTTTCCCATTTTGGCTACGTAGCAAAAAAAAGCAATGTTTTAATATCTCAATTGTTGAAAATAGAAATATCTCAATTGAAGAAAGAAAAAAGTTGCAAATCAAAAAAAATATTGAACAAAATAATTTGATTTGCTTCAAGATTCATCTCAATTGTTATTTACACCTTTGTTTTGATATTCTTGTTTATTTAGCAAATTAATTCAATTTATTCAAATAATAAAATTAAACCTTATTTATTCACAAAAGATAAACTTGAGTTAGATGGGTAACAAGCCGTAACATTTTCCGTTTGCAAATTTCATCAAATGTTTTGCGGTAACTACGAGTTTACTCGAAGTTTACATCTCAAAGGATACGTTTTATATTTAAACGAAATTTACCTACATAATATTAGGGTTATCGTTGAAACCTCAAACTAAAAGTTGTTTTGAAACGTGAGCAATTAACTCGGTGAACTTTAACAGTTGTGTTTATTGTTTCTAGTGGTTTCTACTCACACGTTGTTACTAACTACCTTGTTAGCTTTATAATGCAATGGTATGTTGAAAAAAACTTTTTTAGCAATTGAGATGTATATTTTTCCTGTATTCACCTAATTAAATACATATAACAAAGTTAAATCAATCATTAGTTTCTGTTTGGCCCAATGGTTGACTGGTATAGAATGCCTTAAGGCATTAAGTTCGCCATTTGTACTTTGTTGTATATTGTGCAATAAAGATTAAATAAATAAATAAATAATAAAATTAATGTATGAAAGAGTGAGGGAAGTTTTTAACATAATTCCAATCGCTCTAAATTCACAGATAGTAAATAGTCACAACAGATTTTTTTTAAACCTAAATAAATACGTGTAGTCTTTTATAAACTTTATGGATTTCACATGCTTTTTTACGATTTCAGCGCCATCTACGTATCGCATCGCGCGTTTATTCTCAGTGTTTAGTATTCAAAATTCAAAATAGTCTCTCCATAACTATACGGCAGTTGTAAGTAGGTAGTCCATGGGGTAATGCATGTGTATATATTAAAAATACATTTTTAGGGTTATGTACCTCGAAAGGAAAAAACGGAAGCCTTATAGGATCACTTTGTTGTCCGCCCGTCCGTCCGTGCGTCCGTCCGTCCGTCTGTCAAGACCCTTTTTCTCAGGAACGCGTAGAGGTATCAAGCTGAAATTTATATCAAATACTCAGGTCTACTGTCCCTTGGAGCTGTGAAAAAATCTAACTTCTAAACCAACGCCATCGAAAGATACAGCTGTTTATGTCGCAAAATTCCACAAATTTTCGAAATTCACAAGGGAATCAAAACCTACAGGTTACCTACTTCCCGTGAACTCAGAATCTTGAAATTTGGTACGAAGCAACGTCTTATAGCACAGATACAGGAAAAATTGCGAAAACCATAAATTTTTAGTTACATCATATATAATAAAAATATTTTTAATCATTTTAAATTTACTACCCCTATATACCTACAGGTGCGTACGGAACCCTCGGTGCGCGAGTCCGACTCGCACTTGGCCGGTTTTTTTTAAATTAATGGCTTTTACTTCTCGCTGGTCTTGGCGAGGTGAATTCTGCCAATGTCAAGGTGTACTTACGATTTTATTAAATTTTCATAAAATAAAATAAAAGCAACGTTGTTCGGTTAAGGCCTTGTTGATTGTAAAGTGATAGCCTCCTTACAAACACGTGGGTGGCCGAGACCCCGGATAACCGTTTGTTCAACTAAAGTGTGGTTACGCGCGTTTTGAGACTAATTTTTCATTAACTGTACACTTGTTCGTTAGGTCACCGCACAATAATGTATCAATATTACACACTGAACTACGTAAATGAGCAAAAACACAAAACTATTCTAAAGACGGCGTGGCCATCTTGAGCGCAAACGACTATCGTGTCATTTTTGCTTGTATTTTATTTTCAAACAAAGTATCAGTAATCCTTAAGCGCGTTGAATATGGATAAGTGTCAAACCAAACGTCAAAATAGTTACGGCCCGTCAGAAAAAAACGATTGTCTTTGAACCGATTATGTAAGCGGAGCTTGATTTTCGATTCGGATTCAATCTTTTATCAAAATAGTAATGATAAATAAAGTAAAACTATACTTACATGTGAAATTATATTCCATCTTTTTGTAAACTAGACGTAGTAGAACATTTATTACATCTAAAAACAACACATAAAGGCATTTTCACGGAGCTCTTTAAACGATGAACGAAATGTGTGTAATCAATTTTAGGGTTCCGTACCTCGAAAGGAAAAAACGGAACCCTTATAGGATCACTTTGTTGTCCGTCCGTCCGTCCGTCTGTCAAGACCCTTTTTCTCAGGAACGCGTAAACGTATCAAGCTGAAATTTATATCAAATACTCAAGTCTACTGTCCCTTGGAGCTGTAAAAAAATCAAACTTCTAAGCCAACGCAATCAAAAGATACAGCCGTTTATGCCGCAAATTTCCACAAATTTTCGAAACTCGCAAGGGAATCAAAACCTACAGGGTACTTCCCGTGAACTAAGAATCTTTAAATTTGGTACGAAGCAACGTCTTATAGCACAGATAAAGGAAAAATTGCGAAAACTTTAAGTTTTTAGTGACATCATGTAATAAAAATATTTTTAATAATTTTAGAGTTACCTACTATTTACCTACAGGTTTGTACGGAACCCTCGGTGCGCGAGTCCGACTCGCACTTGGCCGGTTTTTTTGAAATAGGTTTTATAGACGGATATGATTTTTCTGCAAATACATTTAGCGTTGGGGAAAAGACACAAGGCCTCTCCAGGAATACATAGAGCTTTATGACTATCGATAAAAAAAGTATCCCAAACTTTTTTGCCATTTTTCTGAAACTTTTTGCATACACTCAGTATACAGAGTGTAACAAAAATACTGGTGATACGTTTAAGGGGTTAACTGGTATCATATTGCAACTAAGAAAAAAAAAGGAAAAAAATATTGGACGCGAAAGTTTTTTTTAATGGGACCCGTATTCACATCCCGTCAACCCTCCATACAAACCTAATTTTTTTTCGCGTGAATTTTTTTTTGTCTTCGTTTGTCGTAATTATAATACCATACCCATTATACCCTTAAACGGATCACAAAACTGACAACAAAAATCTATGGAAAATTGAGAAAATGTTTAAAAAAAATGGTATTTTTTTCTGAAAACATTTTTATACATGTTTATGATCGTGACAGTTGACCTTCTGTTATAATGGCGCGGGTCATTAGCCCGAGCGATCACAAGAGATCATCAGGCGGACAGTTGTGTTAACAAATGACAAACGAGCCCAGGTTTGTGGACAGATGGATGTAGACCAGTCAAGGCATGTCCAAAACAACCAAAAAGAAGCCAGCCAGAGTTTATAAGACGATCAAGGATACTAGCTAGTACCAATAAGGTCTGCTGTTTGAAGGAGATATTATAATTGTTGTATTTTGCTTTGCAGGATGGCTATCTTGCACATTAGCTGATTTCAAACGAATACAAAGTAGAGCCTGGTCTTACGAGTACAAGATTACCAACATGCATGTAATGGTACAGTAATGGAATCAAAAATATTTGGATACTTTTTTACCACTTAGAACTAATTAGTCATGATTTTGACAAAGAATGACCACAATTTCTCAAGAAAAAGGAAGAAGGTTGTCTGGAAGAGATCGCTCTTTAGCGATAAGACCGCCAATTGTTTTGCCTCTGATTTTCTGTTTGTGACTTGTGTATTATTTGCAGACCTCGGACAGAGTGAGCCATTTTTACGTCATTAATGTCAAGTGTAGATGTTAATATAGATATGCCTCAAGATGAAATATTAAAAAGAATTCATGAATAATAATTAAACAAAAATGACAGTGCATTATGTACAAAACGAGTAAGTATTATTTATTTATTCAAATTTTTCTTTGTTATTGGTTATTGTAATAAAGAACTATAATTTTTTCTAGATTTTCAATTTTCAACGCACTTCTTCTTGAGTTTAATATCCACTTATAGATGGAAAAAGACCTTTCTACTTCCACTGAAGTGAGCGGAGTGAAGTTGTACATTAAAATACCGTCCACATCTGTTCCTTCCGAAATTTTTTCAGCATAGTCCCTAAACAGATCTAAGTCTGGGTTTCTAGCTATGACGTCTTCTAATTTCTGACTGACAGAAGCAGACGAAGACCAGCTTATAACAGCTCTCACTTGGTCCAACGTTAAAAATGTATCTACGACGGATATTTTAGATTCCTGTAATTTTTTTAAGGCATATTCAATTATATGGAAATTCTCAACAATATATTTTAGATTATTTCGTAAATTTTCAGTTTGTATAATTCTTTTCGCCACTCTTATCGACATTGCGTCTGACGATCTCAATGCCCATAGGACTACTTTTATTTCGTCAAAATATTTTTCGTAATATGCTGCTGCCGCTAGCCAAGTTCCCCATCTCGTAATCACTGGTTTTGGAGGCAGGGGCATATTAGGATATTTATCCTTTAATATGCGGATTCTATTAGGAGCCTTTAAAAATACTTTTTTAACGTTTGAAATGAGCAAATCCACATCTGGATACAGGGAACGTATTTTTTCGGCTACGCGGTTTAGCCCATGTGCCAAACATGTAACGTGTTTCAAATTAGGCAGATAAGTTTTCAAAATTCGGCCAGCCAGCAACATGTATGCAACACCATCAGTACTTAGCACCAGAACATTTCCAATTTTGTAGTCATAAGATTCGCCCCACATATTTTTCAGAGTGTCCATCACGAATACAGATATTGTTTGACCATTAACTTTTGATAATATTTTGCAGGCTATTAAATATGGTCTGTTAAATGAATTCAATGGCTTCACTAAAAAATGCACTATATATCTCCCTAAAGAGTCGGTTGATTCATCAAGAGAAATCCATATTTTTTCATTCGAAAGATTATCGTGTATTGAACTGATTTGCTTCTGATACAATTTATCCAAATAAACTTTCCTCAGCCATGATTCACTCGGGAGTGTAGGTTGGTTTGCACACTGGCAGCATAAATACTTAGAAAAAAACTGTTTGAAAGCCGGATTCTTCATTTGTGACCATGGTATGTTACACAAAATGAGGAATCGAATTAAATTGAGATTGAAATCCTCATCAAACTTTCGATAATTGCCATTGTGCATTGGTCCCTTGATGTGTCTTTGCACATTACTTTTTTTAGTTGTCACTTTGGTTTTACATTTTGCACAAAAAATACTTTTATTACCGTCATATGTCATGTCAGGTTCATTTTCAATCCACTTAAGAACTGTTTTTGCTTTATATTTCGGCATACTCAAATTCGGAATAATCTCTCTTCTTAATTATTTATTTTTTATTAGCAAACTCAAATTGCTCACAAATTAAAATAACACAACAGAACATTAGAATGACATTAATGACTTTGTCATGATATTTCAATGTTAAATATGGCATCGTTAAATAGAGTTATTGTCTATCTAAAGAGGTATGATATCATATCAGTTATATTACTTTCATATGGATATATGTAATAATATGCTTATCATTTAAAGAGGCTTGCTATACAATTAATTTGTTTTGCTAGTTATGTAAAGATCTAAATAGAATAATTTAATTCGTTATTCAATTACATCACATCTGCCATTGAATGACTACGTAGGTATGTCCATATTATGCAAACTCTTAAAACAGCTCACCCTGTCCGAGGTCTGATTATTTGTGTCTATATAATTTGAGGTGTGCAATATAGAGTATCCGCATATCACTTGAACTTACAACGATGTCTAAAATTAACTAAAAAAGGCAAAAATATTTTCCAGCGTAGTAGGTATATCTCGTTGATTGGAGTATTAAACCAATGCCACTGTTTACGGGGCGAGGCTTCGTTTATACAGGGTGCTAATGGACAGGCGTATTATACGTAAATACGGCTGAGTGACTGACAAATACACGCCGGGTTAACCCTTTGACCGCCAAGCACCGGACGGGAAAATCGTGCTCTCAGCGCCATCGTGCAAGCGCGCGAGGCAGCTCGCTTATATTTTGGACGTGATATCACGCGCTGCAGGAAGTTCAAGAAATGCTGCATAGCCTAAATGGAGCCTCCTAACGAGTTGGTCTCCGGATGAACCTGGACAAGACGAAGCTCATGTACAATGACCTCGTCGTTCCGGGACGGGAATGGCATGCCTCTCGAAGTTGACAAGGAATATGTCTATCTAGGGCAACAAAAGCAGTTAGGTAGATACAACTTCGAAAAGGAAGCCGATAGGATGATTAAATTGGGCTGGGCTGCGTTTAGGAAGTTCAACCACATATTTTCGTCCGATATACCACAGAGCCTGAAGACGAAAGTGTCCAACCAGTGCGTCCTTCCTGTAATAACATACGGAGCCGAGACGTGGTCACTGACTATGGAAAGAGTGCTATGGAAAGAGCTATGCTCGGAGTCTCTCTGAAGGACAAAATTCGGAACGAAGTGATCCGCCTGAGAACCAAGCTGACCGACATAGCTCTAAAAGCTAGTAGGTTGAAGTGGCAATGGGCTGGCCACATGTCACAGAATCGATAATCGCTGGGCAAACGTAGCGCGGGACGCCCTCTGGCCAGATGGCGGGATGACTTAAATAAGAGGGTAGCGACTGGATGCGTAAAGCAGCAGACCAGGCTCTGTGGCGTACCTTGGTCTTGCCTATGTATGTGTGTGTATGTATGTGCACTGCAACGGGCTGATGATGAGCATGCGCTGGTGCTCAGGGCACGACTTTCCGTGAACGTGATTTGACGTCTTTGGCGGCCAAAGGGTAAACCTTGGCAGAACCGACTATTTGAATATAATTTTATTAGCAGATAGTTGTTGATAGTTGTTGGTGGCCTCTTTCAGATGAAAGAAGCCCCTGGCGTCCGTTGGCTCGTTGGGTAGATGATATTCGGAAGGTTGCGGGTCACTTCTGGATGAAATTGGCACAAGACCGGGACAAGTGGCGTACACGAAGAGAGGCCTATGGTCAGCTGTGGGCGGTAAAGGGCTGATGATGATGAGTTGGTTTTGCCTTTAACCCGGCGTACGGTCTGTACCTATTTCTGCAAAGCAAGAGTAGATACGTTGTTAGTCTATGGCTAAGCTAAGCTAAGCTTTAAACGTTAGGTGCATACTCGTACTAACCATTAGGCAAAGATGGGGTTAATCGTTAGTCTAAATATTTAGGAAATTCAATACCTAATAAAGGACTTGAAATAGGGTAAAAAGTTTTTACGACTTCTACCTGGACGAAGGCAGTTTGTAGACTAAGACCCGGCCCCAGAAAATATGACACAATAACCAGAGCAACGAAACCCCTCTAGGTAGTTTGCTCTACTATCAATATGACGGGATCCGGGCATCTGGCAGGTATTCATAGAGATCAGAGTGGCAGACCAACAAAATTTACCACTTGAAAAAAATAAATACCCAAGGTACGTAAAAACTGCCAAATTTGTCTCAATTTATAGAGGGCATGGCCTAAAATCTCACTTAAAAAGAATAAGCTATAATCTAACACATTTCGTATTATTGCAGAATTATAAATTGTAAGCGATAAACTGTGAATCACATTAGTAGTCCGCCTCGATCTGAGAACTCACGATTTACTAGCGACCGAGAGGTGAACAATATAACTAGACCCTTTTAAAGATAGATATTTATCTCTGCTATAATCTCAACAAATTTCAAAAAGATCAGAAAAACGTTACAGAGTTATCGCCGAAGAAACTGTATGCACGGACGTCCCAGTAGCCTTCTGAGAGTTGCGTTGTGTCTGAAGTAGTCTGTAAGAACTTCACTTCGCTTACGCTCCGCTCGTTGGATTATACGTCCCTTGGATTTTTTTTAATAACACGACGGTGGTAAACAAGCGTACGACCCGCCTGATGGTAAGCAGCTACCGTAGCCTATGGCTACTCCAGAGGTGTCAGATGCGCGTTGCCGACCCTTTACAAAAAGGAGAATTCACTGTGTTGATGGCTAAAGGAACAAGAGGGTCCTTCATCATCAACACACTGGATCCTCTTTGAGCTCTTTGGCAACCTTACTCACCAGCAGGAACACAACACTATGAGTAGGATCTAGAGCTATTTGGCTGTGGTTTTCTGTAAGGTACTTTACCAGTCGGGCTCTGCTCCAGATTTATTTTCCCAACAGAAACACCTGGGAATAATATATTATAATTAATTAGGTACATACAAAATTTGTTGATTACACAATAGTAGTATTAAATTAAACCTTAAACTTTAGGAAATTCCATTACAATTTTTATTTCATTCGATTCCAACTGTATTCTTCAACAAGTTTGCATTCCTTACCTCCACTGATGAACATCTGCCAGATGCTCGGATCTAGAAATAAGGATAGTAAAACAAACAAACCAGAGGGATTCGGGTGCTCTCGTTGTGGCATATTTTCTGGGGCCAGCTCTCCGTCTTTTATATACTTAGTGTCTAGACTAGAAGTTTATATTGTGTGATTGCTTTATAACTAAATTTTATTATTGCCAATTAAGACTAACTGGTGTTGACTAAAGAAATAAAGTTTATTTTAATATCGAAGCACAAACTCCTGAAAACGAATGCTAATATTATAAATTAGTTTATCTGTAAACGGAAGTATTTTAATTAATTCTAATTAGTCTCAAGAAGTTTCTTAACTTTTGATAACCCACTTACGGATATCATGATAAAGTTTTGACACTTTAATTAAGTCATTTATATTCATATTTTTTAAGTGAAAATTCTTCGGAGATTCGATTATCAATGAGATTAAGAGGATTAAAAGTGAAAAGAGGCGAGATAGTTGCGTGTGCACACGCCATAAAAAGGTCAAATACGGCTTTTCGTGAACAAAGGATTTCCTTCGGCCTGATTATTCCTTAGGATCCAAGGATGGATTTGAGAAGTGGAGCCACCAAGATTTTTGATGTAAATTTTTAGGGGGGGGAGGCTCTCAACTTTATCTTGATATCTACATCAGTTAACCTACTAGGCCAAGTTTGGTATCGTTTTCGTATAAATCGGGGATGCCGAATTCATTAATGGTATAATTTTGACACCATTCTGAAGCAAAACCATGTAAAATTAAAAATTACTAATTTTGAAATTCCTTGTTTCTCTCTCTAAAGCACCTTTTACTTTTTCAAGATCCATAATTGTTTATAAGTTATGGATTTTTTCCTTGTGAAATAGGGAATTTCAAAAAGAGGTTTTTTTTATTTTACATGTTTTTGCTTCGGAACGGTGTCAAAATTATACCATAAATGAATTGGGCATCCCCGATTTATACGAAAACGATACTAAACTTGGCCTAGTAGCTTAACTGATGTAGATATCAAGATATAGTTGAGAGCTTCCCACCCCCGTAAGAATTTACATCAAAAATCTTGGTGGCTCCACTTCTCAAATCCATCCTTGGGTCCTAAGGAATAATCACGCTGAAGGAAATCTCTTGTTTACGAAAAGCCGTATTTTTATAGCTGCAACATCCACTAAGAGGAATTCCAAAATTAGGTCATTAACGGATCTGCTAAAATGGGACGAATATGGAATATCGGCCAAGTTTGAGTCTAGTTGTGGAGTACGAGAAAGGAATAAGAACCAGGTAAAATAATAAACCGGCCAGCTGCGAGGCAGACTCGCGCCCTGAGGATTCCGTACATCACACAACTTTATTTGTGATGGAACAACAAATTAACAATTTTTCAGATTATTTACTTTACTTGTGCTGTAAAATCTTCTTTCTTACCAAATTTCATTATTCTAAGTCTATGGAAAGTACCCTATAGTTTATGATTCCCCTGCAAAATTTATTTATTTATTTATTTAGGATTACCAACAGATAATACATCTTACATGCTCTTAAATCTATGTTACAATTGAGGTTGATGCTTATCTAATTATAGGTAACCACAACTTAAGCCATTATCTTTTACGTACGAACATGCAGATCTAAAATATGTTAAAACATAAGGTTCAAATGTTCATATCTTTGTATTGCGTCGACTTAGAAGAATTTTTACAGCTTCAAGGGACAGCAAACGTAAGTACTTGATGTTCATTTTCACTTTGATAGCTCTACGCGTTCCTGAGAAAAAGGGTCTTGACTGACCGACTGACAGATGGTCAGATAGATGGAAAACAAATCCTATAAGGATTCCGTTTTTTTCCTTTAGAGGTACGGAACGCTGAAAAGATAAAAAAATAGTTTTAAGTAGATACCGTGAGAGGAAAAAGTGTTGTTTTTTTCTCGGTGCGCATCGAAGAAAATTCGGCGTTATTTAGGTTCTGTGCTCTTGCAATAAAATATGCTTGTTTGAGTTGCTGAGGTGAGAACAAATAATCCATCTTAGTGGGTCTGGATCCTGCACGTAAATTAATTAAAGTATGGGATTAATTCGGAGGGGCCGCATAAATAAAACCTTTCTCGGATAATGAACGAAACGCAATTGTATGGAAAGTAGCCGAAACGGATATGGCCGAATTTTGATTTTCCTTAAATAGGATGGGTATTCTGTTGAAGAAAATCTATTTAGGAGGTTATTCAAACCTATGGCTTGTTTTTGATTGTTCTGTTTTTGAATGTTCTGGTTTTTAATTTGCCAGTAGGAACGGTATTGTGACTTTTAAATCTTGGTTTGGAATTTAATAGGTTTTAATATGACCATATTTTGTCATTATAACAGTTATTTAGTCATTACTCTTGAAAATGGGGATTGACATTTTTAAAAGTTTCAACGGGTTTCGTAGAGCGGGAGGATCCAATTACAAATAAATATCATAAATATCGCTTGTAGCAATTTCCAGACAATTTCATCGTCCATGATCAATCGAGTCTCCTCAACGGCGGAGATTTCATTTACGAAATCTAGAAAGGATAAAGTTTAAGTTCTTTTATCGATAACAATTTACAACTAAAATCCAGAAATGACAGTAACTTTATACAATCATCGTGTGCATCAAATCCGGTAGATCTGATTTTATGCAAATAATCCAAGTTCTGTCGAGCGCCGAACGTAACTTTGTCACAAAACTAATAATCTGTTTTTTTTTTGAGATTTTTAAGAAAATATTAAAGTATGTTATTTAATCAAATACAAACATTGAAACATTGAAAAAATAATCAACCCAGTTTGACTTGAACAAACATGTTTCAATGTTTGTATTTGATTAAATAACATACTAATGTATGAGTGGAATACCCACTTTAAAAAAACAAGTAAAATAATTAAAAATATTAAAGATTTAATTAATTTATTATTGGGTATATTTAACTTCTTCATATATACAATAATTACGTTACACCCAAACTTAATCAACGCATAGCTGTAACCGTTACCTAAACCAGGCGTGGATCCAGGATTTCATTCAGGAAGGGGGGGGGGGGGGGTAGGGGCTGTCCGCAACTATAGCCCCCGTAGCAACGAGGCTTAGGCCTTAAATGCCTCTGTTGCTGTTATCCTGTTATCCACGCTTGACCTAAAAGCAGAGATATTTGTACCTTTCATTATTGGATAGTTAGATTAAAAAAGTATTAAAATAAGAACTTATTTTAGTTGATATTGCTTTTTTTTACCTGAAATAATCAGTACCGTAAAATGGGATAAGTATGGACAAACCAGAACTTCAAACCCCGATAAAAGTTTATTTTTACATATAAATATAAATATTATAGGACAATTTTACACTAATCGACCTAGGCCCACAGTAAGCTCAATTATGCTTGTGTTATGGGTACTAGACGACGATATATATAATAGATAAATATGGATAAATACTTACATGTGGTTACATGTGGCACGTTTATTTTTACATAAACAGTATTCTGGTTAAATATATGAATTTTAGATAGCTTGAGTTAGTAGAGATAGCAGTTGGGAAAATTTCTAGGATTAACACTTTCGGATTATGAACAACGAAATTTGTTAAGAGAATATCTTATTTACGTAGCAATATGACAAGCCTGGTCCACAAAGACCAACTCGCCCCGATCATCCCTACTCTTCCCATTCATAACCCAACTGCCCGCGCCATCCCTTCTTACCCAGTGTTTCGGTAATCAATTACGTATAGAATGACCTAATATAATTTGACTAGTTACGAACCCCACAAAAAAATGTAAATCCAAACTTTAAAAAAATGCTTTATCTACACTCATACTGTAAGTACTCTAAAATGCGTTCAAAAACCGTAGACAATGACAAGCATTACAACAAACGATTTAACTATGATAAGTTTCTTATCTGCGGCAGTAACGTAATTTTAACTATGCATGCTCAAATATTGTTAAGCAATGAGTTTCAAATTTGGAACATCGAATTTGATAACATAATGTTACCGCCATGGCCAACTCGATTGGTCCCGCGCGAGCGCTGGCACAATCGAGTAGGCCATGACGGTACAATGGCGGTCATTCTATGGTTTCCGAACAATTAATTTAATATATATAATATGAGTGTAGATAAAGCAGTGTATGCAACTGTACGTAATTAGGCCTTAAAACACTCGTGTGATCTTATTATGAAATTCGCCTGCGGCTCATTTCATAAAACCACATTCATGTTTTAAGGACCCTTATTACGTAACAGTTACATAAACTACTATTATTTAGATATTAGCATGAATAAGCCCTTTACATGTGTAATTTGACAAATACTACGAGTACGGCCGCCCGGGCAGAACGATCAAATTCCTGGCGTTCGAATTCTCGATCAAAACATTTCAATTCAAATTATTGAAAGCAATCCGGCCTTGTCTCACTCACAAATTTTAATAATTAGTGATGTGCATAATCCCTTAGCGGGAATTAACCCAACATTTACTTACCCGGGAACATTATACTCAAGATAATATTTGGGAAATTTAAGTGTTGGAATGGTAACGTAACATATTTTAAACAAATCCATCTATTGAACGGTTTATAATTTTATCTACACTCACATTGTAAGTTCTCTAACGTGTTCGAAAACGGTAGGCAATGGCTAGCATTACCACAACCGAATTTACTATGATAAGCTTTTTATCTGTGGCAGTAACGTAATTTTAACTTTACATGCTCAAATATTGATGTGTTATGAGTTTCGATAATATAATGTACACCTGCACGCTCCCGCGCTACCGCCGACACGCGCCCGCGCGACCGCCGCCACAATCGAGTTGGCCATGGCGGTGCAATGGCGGCCATTCTATGGTTCTATGGTTTCGGAATACGGCATTTAGGATAAATAATATGAGTGTAGATAAAGCAGTGTATGCAACTGTACGTAATTAGGTCTTAAAACACTCGTGTGATCTTATTATGAAACTCGCCTGCGGCTCGTTTCATAAAACCACACTCATATTTTAAGGACCCTTATTACGTAACAGTTACATAAACTACTATAAACTACGACAATCTTTGATATAAATACTTACGGTTCATGGATGCAAGCGAATTTTCTAAGCTTCGCAGAAAATTTTAGTATTGTAGAAACATTTTACATTCGATTTTTATTTAAACGTCGTCGCTAAAACTATTTCAAATATTTGTAACATTAAAAAAAAAACATGATATCATATTGATAGATTTTGTCTAAACAAAGATGTGTATAAAGGCAGCTCGTGGTAACATATATGCGTGTTGCCAACCCTTAAAGGCTGCGTTTCCACCAGAAATGAGCAAAGATGTGTTACAAGGAATGTGTTTTTAAGAACAAGAGAATTACTTTATTTACCTACCCTCGCAGAGCGCAGCTCTAGGATTGGTTCTTAACAAACACATTCCTCGCAACGCATCCTTGCTCATCTCTGGTGGAAACGCAGCCTAAAACCCGTACATTACTTTTTTGTAAAATCTCATAGACTCTAGTGTAGTGGCGAATTGTTCCCATTCAACGTGAACATTTGTGGTAATTTTCCCGAGCATTGTTGAAATTCAGTCCCCTCACTAGTAATGTAATGAATGATCCTTTTTAAGTGGGTAAAAGGCTTGTTTGTTTTGCCAGAAACCACGGAACGGTGTTGTAAGCCGAACCACGTTTCAGTAGTTTAAACGGATTATGGAGATGAAAGGCTGCTTAGATTAGGTTAAGATATTAAGCCTTAAGGTTTAGCAGCGTCCGATCCTGTCTATGAAAACGTGCCTGGAAATTTAGTTTAGTCATTAGAAATATATTGGTTAACATTATTTGTAAGATCATTATCATAATCAGCGTTTATCCCGGCATTTTGTCATCGTTATTAATTACTATTAGAAACTGGGTATTTACGATGTATTTCTTATTTATATGGTTTATATTGCATTTACTCGTGTACAATTAAAAAGAAAGAAAATGTTTAGTGGATTTCCTTACAAGTATATACCTTTTCATTGTTCCATTAGTGTAGTTATTTCCTTTTAAAGGTTGCAATCTATTAAGTTACGAATAAAATGTAAGCTATTTAGAGAAACAAAATATGAACTCTATTTTACATGGAATAAGGTACAAAATAATGAATAAAAGTGCAATTTTCGTATCAAATATATGTTTTCGGGAAAATGCAAAACACATGAATTCTGAGTGTAGTCAATTTTTATGAGCGCATTGTAGTTTGAGATCGTAAATAATATTTTATGCGACGCTAAGTTTCACTATAGTTGTACAGCTTGTAAAATAGGGAAAGGAAGTCGAAATGCAATAATTTACAAGTTTTATAACCATAATAACACTACTTCGTATCCTTTGTATATATACGTAATCTTTGTAATCGTAGAAGCTGAGCAGCTTTGCGTTATACAACTTTTGCCGCCGGTTTGATTCCATCAAAATATTATTGGTCTGACGAGAACAAAAATACTTTGATGCTTAAAATAATATTTTTTCTTAGGGCCATCGAAAACCCAACGGATGATTCGGTGGCCATAAGGAAAGCTTGTTGCTACGTGCCGTATTCTAATTTTATCTACACTCATATTGTAAGTTCTCTAAAACGTGTTCGAAAACGGTAGGCAATGGCTAGCATTACAACGACCGATTTTACTATGATAAGCTTTTTATCTGTGGCAGTAACGTAATTTTAACTTTACATGCTCAACTATTGATGTGATATGAGTTTTGATAACATAATGTATACCTGCACCCTCCCGCGCATCCGCCGACAGCCGGACACGCGCCTCCCCGACCGCCGGCACAATCGAGTTGGCCATGGCGGTGCAATGGCGGCCATTCTATGGTTTCCGAATACGGCATTTAGAATAAATAATATGAGTGTAGATAAAGCAGTGTATGCAACTGTACGTAATTAGGCCTTAAAACACTCGTGTGATCTTATTATGAAACTCACCTGCGGCTCGTTTCATAAAACCACACTCATGTTTTAAGGACCCTTATTACGTAACAGTTACATAAACTACTATTAAAATAAGTAAACAATACATTAAAACACAATTTATTTCAAACTTAATTCCAATACACAACAATTAATCAACCAATATTGAAATTGTATTGGAGTAATTTTCAAGCAAATTCTGATTCAGACGTTTAGGCGCTAGCTGTATTGCGTAGTTAATACATTGGAGTTAGTTGTATTGAAGTTGTATAGTGTCTAAACGTGTTTTAAAGTTAGATTATGACCCAAACAGGGTTTCGAACGTTCTAGGGGAAATCATCCCTCTTTAAATGGACTTGCAATGGATTTGACAATATACACAAATAGTGTGGGAAATCTACCGGGTCGTTATATGGAGACCTCGCATTAATTCCTCAGTCGATAATTCTTTTGCTGGGATGTAGTATAGGTCATAACAAACACAAAAAACTATTTTTCCAAAAAAAAACTTATGTCAGTTTTGGTATTTTTACCAAAATGTACAAAAACCTTAATAGTTTGTACTGGAATTTTTCTCAGGGTATGTTTTTTTCACTAAACAAATTGTTTTGAATCCTGACAGATACTGTCAAAAGTTCAAAAAAATATTCCAAATAAAACTGTCACTTTTATCCAAAAATAATTGGTTACACTCGTCATTTTGTTTGGAAAATTTCTCAGTCAAGTTTGTAACAGTGGGTGTTATGATAATCTTATTTTAGCATAATATTCACGAATTTCAAAAAAAAAAACCTTAAAGAAAAATTGTTATTACAGTATATTTAATATACTTCATGGAAAATTGCTCAGCCCAGTTTTGTTTTTTATTCATGTTAAGTAGTTAATAAAACAGCCAAAACTAACATTTCCAAAAAATATCCTTACGATATAAAGCCAAATTTTTTTATCGTAAGGAGTAATATATCCTTACGATAAATTACTGGCCTAGTACTCATCTACCTAGCTGGGTAAGACTCGACAAGTAAGCACTAGAGAGACTACAGAGTACATGTAAATCTCTAAAACAATAAATTTTATCAGCTACACGCGACTCTTTGTCTTCGCCTCCCACCACCCGGCTCTACAACTATAGATTTCTTCATAATAGATATATCAAGGTATATGCGAAACAGCGCATTTGCCAGACGACTTATGTAGACTCTTGATTTCCCCGAATTTAAACATATTTATTTAACATAAGTTGTATTTATAAATGACTCTTAAATAAGATGTACTTTAATGTCATGAACATTTAGTAAATGTAATTATATAATATTAAGGTATTGTCTGTTCTATTGTCTATTTCACCTGTGACAACTGTATGTTTTTCTCTGTGTGTAATATTTAATTGTTTTTTTTTGTTATAAGTAAACTGAAATAGATGTCATATGCTTCAGAAAAAATGACCAAGTCCTCCGGTGTCCGAGGCCAGTAGGCAGCACTATCTCTCTTGTTTCTTTTGTTGTTTTAAATGATTTCTATCATATGACATATATTTCAGTTTACTTATAACAAAAAAACAATTAAATATTATACACAGAGAAAAAAAATTACAGTTATCACAGATGAAATAGACAATAGACATACATTAATATTGTATAATCCACCACCATTTTTTTCCCGTGAAAAAAAAATATTTTTTTAGTTTTTCTTAAATATGAAAAATTGGAAAAAAATGGTTTCGTATAGAGGGTTGGCCGGTCGAAACGACATGCCTCATCAAACAAAAATATTTTCGCACAAAAAAAAAATCTCCTACTTTTTCTTAGTCGCAATACGATATCAATTACCCCCCTTAAACGGACCACCAGTATTTTTATTACAACCTGTATGATTTTTTAAATTCATTTTCTTTGCATCCACCTATGTTGATATAACTTAAACATAACAGACATTAATAGTAGTTTATGTGACTATTTCATAATAAGATCATACGAGTGTTTTAAGGCCTAATTACGTACGGTTGCATACACTGCTTTATCTACACACATATTATAAATCCTAAATGATGTGTTCGGAAACCAGTAGAATGACCGCCATTGCACCGCCATGACCAACTCTATTGTGTCGGTGGTCGCGCGGGCGCGTGCCGGTGCTCGGGGAGAGGGCGGATCTTGGTAACGTTACCGTGGTTAATGAATTTTAATACGTTTTTACCACACTGTCCGAGATGTTACGTTACTGGTTGAAATAATGGTGGTACGGTTTCCGAACGCGGAATAGAGGATTTATGATATTGGTGTAGATAAATGATATTACATGCAATAGAATCAACATTATTATATATACGCCAAACACTGGCTATTGTCATGTACTTTGTGTAACATGTCACATCATTGATAATACCAGGGACCGGAACCGGTAACCATTAAAGGGGTATTAGATTGGGTATTTGATAGAGTTGTTTTTAAAAACCCTATCAATTCGGTAAGCGTATCGTTTGACTTACCCGAACGAAAGGCTAAGCATGTCAATACAGTTAATTCGGGTAAGTGGTTACAACCCAGCATATGGTTTCCCTATCAGATAGGGTTTTTCAAATGCGATTAAGCTATTTTAAACTCTGTGACCAATACATTTGACTTATTTATTATTCGAGGACCCTACGAGCTAAGCGCTGCCGGGCGGCACGAGCGAGCCTACAGACAAACAAGAATCTATTTGCGTATGTTTTCGTACTTACGCCTTTGATCTAGACGCTATTATTGGTTGTTAGTGCGCTAAAAGATCGTTGTGTGGTGCCGGTGTTTTTGTTCTTGCCATTCGAGCGTGACGGCTCGTGTCGGTTGAATCTTAGACCCAGGCTTATAGGAACCAAAATCAAATGCATATTGTGAAGTGTTAATATATATAATTTTGTGTTATTCTAGTTATAGGTAGTACTTTGTTTCAATGGCTCCAGCAAAATGTGACGCCGTTCACCGATACTTCTAGTATAATGAAACGATCGATATCAGTCATTGTTGGACACTCAAGAATAAAATGATTATTTGAAAAAAATATCGTAAGAATAAACTTATGTTGATTGTATTCCCGTTAAAATGATTCAAAATAATTTTGTCGGGACTAATATATGCGAGAAAATGTAATAAAAATAATTGATTCTTAACAGAATCATTTAATCATGCTTTTTATTTTAAATAATGTTCCGCGTATAAGAATGTATCTGGGTTTTTCGGTGTAAGAAAACATCGTGTGGAAACTGGACGTAATCCCAATAAGTTCAGGCACTTTTTGCGCGCGCGGCGGCGACGCACTATGGCCCAAACGCCCGATCTAGCTGTACAAAATTATTTTACACTCATAGACTAAAATTTACTATTTTTATTATTTTGCTATAATCCATGTGAAAAAAGGTTAACCAGTGTAAGTTGACCTTTGTATAAGAATAATTACTAGGGCAGAAGAGGTCAGCTAAACTTGGATGTGTAATTTTAAGAGAAATGAAGCATTATTACAAATGGCACCTAAAAAAATTAATAATTAACTTAAACTATATTTAAGTATTTTAATTCTGCTATTCTTATATTTTAGGTGCCATTTGCAATAATGCTTCATTTCTCTTAAAATTAAAAACCATGTTTAGCTGACCTCTTCTGCCCTGGTAATTATTCTTATACAAAGGTTAACTTACACTGGTTAATTTTTTTTCACATTAATTATACCAAAATAATAATAAAAATAGTCAATTTTAGTCTATGAGTGTAAAATAATTTTGTCCAGCTAGATCGGGCGTTTCGGCCATAGTGCGCCGCTGCCGCGCGCGCAAAAAGTGTCTGATGGTCATAGATTATTTAAACAAGTTTATTCCTTGTCAAATGATCTGTAAATTTGGAAATTTGTAGTTCAACTCCTCCTTAATGCATAGAAACCGAAATTATAACGTTTTTCGAAAATTAAAATACCCTCCCAATCGATTTAAAAAAAAACCGGCCAAGAGCGTGTCGGGCCACGCTCAGTGTAGGGTTCCGTAGTTTTCCGTCCGTCACAGTAAGTGTCCCCACTTAAGAGTTAATAACACCGCCATGTAGGATATGATATGAATGAGAGTTCCACGTACAGCGACATCTATCGGCAAATTAAGTAAACTATTGCGCGCGAGCTTAAAGTATGGAAGATGATTTTTATGGAATAATTCTTTATTGCGTGAACCGATTTTCACCGTTTTTACTTTATTTGAAAGCACGTCATTTCATTGTAATTTTGTAGAAATTACAGGTACAATAAACACCTGCTTATACGGTTAAATTACAAACTTAGTTCAGAAATTATTTTGTAATTTTTTTTTCAAAAACTATTCATCCTATCAAATTCAAAATAATTTTTCTAGAAAGTTTTTATAAAGTTCTACTTTCGAGATTTTTTTCATATTTTTAAAACTTATGGTTCAAAAGTTAGAGGGGGGGGGGGACGCATAGTTTTTTACTTCTGGAGCGATTATTTCCGAAAATATTTACATTATCGAAAAATGATTTAAGTAAACCCCTATTCATTTTTAAATACCTATCCAACAATATGTCACACGTTAGGGTTGAAATGAAAAAAAAAATCACTCCCCACTTTACGTATAGGGGAGGTACCCTAATAAAATAAAAAAATCCACTTTTTATTTTACCACTTTGTCGGCGTGATTGATTATTTTGTATTTTTTTTTCAAAAACTATTCATCCTATCAAATTCAAAATAATTTTTCTAGAAAGTTTTTATAAAGTTCTACTTTTGAGATATTTTTCATATTTTGAAAACTTATGGTTCAAAAGTTAGAGGGGGGGGGGGAGGGACGCATAGTTTTTTACTTCTGGAGCGATTATTTTCGAAAATGTTTACATTATCGAAAAATGATTTAAGTAAACCCCTATTCATTTTTAAATACCTATCCAACAATACAGGGTGTTTGGTAACCGGATGCAAAGCCGAATGTAGGAGATAGTCTAGGTCATGTAGAACATTTTTAGCCATACTTGTCTTAGACAAATGTTATTAGTTTTTTTTTAATTTAAATTTTAAGATTTGTCGGAGAAAACTGCAAAACTTCAGACTAAATCGATAATTAGTACTTTTTTTACTGCAGGTAGATTTTTTTTTGTTTTATTTCGTATTGTGCAATGTCTATCAAACACTAGAAAAGTGATTTCAAACATCTGTGTCTAAAGAAAACAAGTTGACAGCGATTTAAAATTTTAGTTACATGAAAATGTAAACGATTTAAGTGATTTCAAAGTACGATAAAAAAAAAACTAAAATAGCCACGAATTTTCAAACCATTTTAAAAACATGCTTGGCTTTTACCCTTTTATTTAAGCTATCAAACACGACTGTAGCTACTGTATCCTTGAAAATAAGCCACCTAAACCAACTGGGTAGCTAAAATGTTTCACTCTACTTGTGATACTTGTGGTAGTTGTGGTGACGAATCTCATTATGATTTTACAATAAAACATTGGTTCTGAATACTAAGTTGGCGTTGACTTGACATTTGACTTGTTTTAAAAGGGTTAAGTGTACTGGACAAAACTACCACATGCAATTTTAACAAACAAAGGCTTGCGGCGGTGAGAGACAAAAGGGACTAGTCTACACACAAGAGGTCATTAATACCGTAGAAGAGCTGAGGGAGAGGATAGAAGCGGCGTTCGAAAGGATGAGGGAAGAAATGATATTCGGAACAACCACCACAGAAGTAAGAAGACGGGCTCGTGCTTGTATTCGAAACGGCGGGTCACATTTTGAAAACGAGCGATGATGTGTAATTTTAATGTGTTGATCGTAAAAATAAATAACTTATCTTTTATGCTTTTGTTTTAATTTACCCTAAACATTCCCTCTTATTAGTACAGGTAGCCTATTTTCAAAGATAAAATGGCTTGAGACATGATTGTCTTATCGCCCGCCGCCTGCCGCTATCAGTCCCTTTTGTCTCTCACCGCTGCAAGCCTTTGTTTGTTAAAATTGCATGTGGTAGTTTTGTCCAGTACACTTAACCCTTTTAAAACAAGTCAAATGTCAAGTCAACGCCAACTTAGTATTCAGAACCAATGTTTTATTGTAAAATCATAATGAGATTCGTCACCACAACTACCACAAGTATCACAAGTAGAGTGAAACATTTTAGCTACCCAGTTGGTTTAGGTGGCTTATTTTCAAGGATACAGTAGCTACAGTCGTGTTTGATAGCTTAAATAAAAGGGTAAAAGCCAAGCATGTTTTTAAAATGGTTTGAAAATTCGTGGCTATTTTAGTTTTTATTTATCGTACTTTGAAATCACTTAAATCGTTTACATTTTCATGTAACTAAAATTTTAAATCGCTGTCAACTTGTTTTCTTTAGACACAGATGTTTGAAATCACTTTTCTAGTGTTTGATAGACATTGCACAATACGAAATAAAACAAAAAAAAATCTACCTGCAGTAAAAAAAGTTCTAATTATCGATTTAGTCTGAAGTTTTGCAGTTTTCTCCGACAAATCTTAAAATTTAAATTAAAAAAAAACTAATAACATTTGTCTAAGACAAGTATGGCTAAAAATGTTCTACATGACCTAGACTATCTCCTACTTTCGGCTTTGCATCCGGTTACCAAACACCCTGTATATCACACGTTAGGGTTGAAATGAAAAAAAAAATCACTCCCCACTTTACGTATAGGGGAGGTACCCTAATAAAATAAAAAAATCCACTTTTTATTTTACCACTTTGTCGGCGTGATTGATATACATATTAGTACCAAATTTCAGCTTTCTAGTGCTAACGGTCACTGAGATTATCCGCGGACGGACGGACGGACGGATGGACGGGCAGACATGGCGAAACTATAAGGGTTCCTAGTTGACTACGGAACCCAAAAAAGGTCACTTTTTGCAAAAGTCGACGGTTTGCAAAAAGTTTACAACATTTTAATTTGAACAATTAACTGTAGTTAGAGGACCACAAAACTGACATCATATTCAAATTTCAGCTCTCCAGCACTTCCGGAACGCGAGTTATTGAATTTACAATATTTGCAAAAAAAATGTGTTTTTTTGCGAATTGCGGACGATCCTTTAGACCGATTTTGCTCTACCGGGGCTCATTCTCTTTGTTTTATAATTGCGCACATTTGTTATATTTAACTATTTTTTTGTCCGACCCGTAGTTTTTCCTCTAGAAGCGAAAAACTGGTTTTTACCATTTTTTTGGCACCTTAGCGCCCAATATTCACTTATAAATTTTATTGATATCAATTCCTGCCACTTTGACCTATACAAACAAATTTTTTCCCGTCCAATAGGAATTGACTGTACTTTTTATGATTTTTCCGCTAATTCTATCTGAGTATTGCTATAATTATTTGAATTGCGTGTTTTCTATAATTAAATAAATGAAATCAAATAAAATAGGAGTTGATAATAGTTTAGAAATGCCCCGAAATGTTTTGATGACTTGGCAGAAAATTTCTAAATTCACATGTTAAAAATTCAAAAAAATATATTAAAAAATTAATTGGTTGGAACCATATTTGTTTTCATTGTAATATTTTTGTCACAACTTGAAATTGTTTTACGATTACCGATAAATAATTTCCTCGCAAATGAAGTGAAAATTAGAGTGTAACCCTCGTCCATAAAACACATTTTACACTCGACTTTTAAACGCCTCGCGTAAAATCGTACGTTTTATGCACTTGTTGTACAATCTACTATTATAATATAATAAAAATAAAATAAAATAAAAATGAAATAAAAATGAAAATAAAATGAAAATAAAACGAAAACGAAACGAAAACGAAACGAAAACGAAACGAAAACGAAACGAAAACGAAACGAAAACGAAACGAAAACGAAACGAAAACGAAACGAAAACGAAACGAAAACGAAACGAAAACGAAACGAAAACGAAACGAAAACGAAACGAAAACGAAACGAAAACGAAACGAAAACGAAACGAAAACGAAACGAAAACGAAACGAAAACGAAACGAAAACGAAACGAAAACGAAACGAAAACGAAACGAAAACGAAACGAAAACGAAACGAAAACGAAACGAAAACGAAACGAAAACGAAACGAAAACGAAACGAAAACGAAACGAAAACGAAACGAAAACGAAACGAAAACGAAACGAAAACGAAACGAAAACGAAACGAAAACGAAACGAAAACGAAACGAAAACGAAACGAAAACGAAACGAAAACGAAACGAAAACGAAACGAAAACGAAACGAAAACGAAACGAAAACGAAACGAAAACGAAACGAAAACGAAACGAAAACGAAACGAGAACGAAACGAGAACGAAACGAAAACGAAACGAAAACGAAACGAAAACGAAACGAAAACGAAACGAAAACGAAACGAAAACGAAACGAAAACGAAACGAAAACGAAACGAAAACGAAACGAAAACGAAACGAAAACGAAACGAAAACGAAACGAAAACGAAACGAAAACGAAACGAAAACGAAACGAAAACGAAACGAAAACGAAACGAAAACGAAACGAAAACGAAACGAAAACGAAACGAAAACGAAACGAAAACGAAACGAAAACGAAACGAAAACGAAACGAAAACGAAACGAAAACGAAACGAAAACGAAACGAAAACGAAACGAAAACGAAACGAAAACGAAACGAAAACGAAACGAAAACGAAACGAAAATAAAACGAAAAAAAATGAAAAAAAAATGAAAAAAAAATTAAAGAAAAACAAAAAAAATGAATACACTGAATTTTTTTAAATATAAAATGAAAAAAAAAATTATATATATACACGGTGAATCTGAGTATCCCGACAGATTTTAACCATACACCCCGAATAATTAACCGAAAATAAGTACCATGACTATTTTTCAGTAAAAAGTATATAACCATCCGCCATCTTGGATTATAAAACAGAAATAATTTTCGAAATTACATCCCCTAATTATAAATATTAATTATTTGAAACGGGCTATTTACCTCGCACCCGAAATATCGGGTGCCCAATAACGCTAATATACATAATACATGGTAAATACCAGAAACTCAGAAACTTGGTCTGGAAAAAGAAAACTGCGCTGAAGGGCTCATCAGTCGTCATGTCAGAGTTTTTGACCAGGCAAAGGCGGGCTGTATTTGTTGCGGCTAGGAGCCACTTCGGCATGCGTAACGTATGGAGCCTGGATGGAAACATACATATTAAATTGCCTGACGGCAATAGAGAACGCATAGCTACAGCCGAACAGCTCGACAAGTTGTCGTTGAAACATGCCGCAGTGTCCACTCTCAAGTCTGCGCCTGTCACGACCCTGCTAACCGAGGGAGCTCCCGCGTCCGCGGCATGTAGCACGCCCGCCCCCGCGCCGGTGCCTGCGCCGGCGCCGGCTCCCTCTAAACCTGGTAAGGGAGTTTCGGCTGGCGCTTCAAAGAGGGCAAACCGTGCAACATAGGCTGTCATAACTTGGCAATGCGTCACTGGAAAGTTAGTGCTTTTGTTTTCCTTAAGTTCGAAACGCAATTTTTTAAAGTATTTTCGACACTGAGTGCATTGTAAAGTAATTCAGTTCGAGTAGAGTAAATTTAGTTTTAGCTTGAATCTACCTGTAATGTTATTTAATATTAATGCATCTGAAATAATGAACTACCTTGATTTTTGGATATAACTGCAATTGAAACATGTAAACAATATTTTTTTTTAACACAACGAAATCAGAACTGTCACCACTCAGCTGTCAAGTTAAACTCGTCATCTGTCAATGCGTTTCGTTTTCGCATCGGAAATTGCGATATATACATTCGTGTTACTGCGTAATTTTAATTTTCTTTCTTTTTTCCCTTTTAATTTAAATCTTTTACAATGTATTTTCCATTACTTTTGTCTTCATTTATGTAAATAACGCTTACTTTAACGGTGTAAACGGTCAATTGGCGGGATAACCGAAACTTATTAGTTATTCGGTCATTACGCGCGTCTGTGCGCGATTTATTTGTATATATATTTATAATTTTATATCTTATCATATTTATATATATATTTGTACCCGTTTTTTTATAGGTTCATATGTCGGATGATGAATCCTATCACTCTGCCTGTGACTTATCTTCTTCTTGTCATTCTTCTTCTTTTCATAGTCTTGTTTCTGACGAGCCCGACACGCTCGGTAATTGCATCGCTCGTACTTTTCAAAATGAACACAAACTTTTAAATATTTGCCACCTAAATGCTCAAAGCATACCCAGCCACTATAACGAACTTCTCGACACTTTTTCTTCTTCAAAAGTTCACGCGATCCTCGTTTCAGAAACATGGCTAAAGCCGAGTTTGGCGTCCACGTGGTACAGCCTACCCGGTTATATTTTGCTACGTAATGATCGTGTGGGCAAGGGAGGTGGTGGTGTTGCCATATACTTGCGCGGCGATCTACCCTTCAAAATGCTATCCTCGTCGCCCTCACGTTTTTCTGGTTCCTTGGAACATTTATTCATCGAAGTCAACATTAAAGGAGTTAATGTAGCCCTTGGAGTCGTGTACTGTCCACCAGCAATCGATTACTTTAATGATTTTGAAACAACAATACTTCCATTCAGTACTGAGTACACACATCTCATAGTCATGGGTGACTTTAACACCGATCTAATGAAAGACAATCCTAGATCACGTAAATTAAAGGTAGTCACCGAGTCTGCCGACTTAACCGTGCTTCCTCTTCAACCTACTCACCACAACATAGACACGACTGACTCCTGGCTTGATCTCATTTTGACCACGTCCACTGATCATGTCGGCAAAGTAGGTCAGTATCCTGCACCGGGCTTTTCGCATCACGATTTAATATTTCTGTGTTATCGTATCCGGCCACCGAAAGTACACTCAATGTCAGTACAGATGCGGAGTTTCGCGAGGTTAGACGTTGATGCTTTGCGGCAGGACGCGAGCTCTCAGGACTGGTCGCCAATATTGACAACCCCGTCGGTGAACGAGGCTGTAGCTGCGTTGAACGCGGTGGTCGTAAAACTATATGACACGCACGCCCCCATTCGTAATGTCAAGGTAAAGCGCCCGCCAGCGCCCTGGATGACTAGAGCCGTTCGGATGGCGATGACGAGACGGGATCGGGCGTTTCGCAAATTTAAACGTGATAGGTGCGATGAGAACTGGGCGTCTTTTAAAATTGCTAGGAACCGGTGTAATCAAATGGTGAGAGCAGCTAAGCGAAAACATATATATAATAATATTGCCTCTTCGTCACCGGCCAACACTTGGAAATTTTTGAAAACTCTGGGAATTGGAAAACCTGTCAATAAACAAATTCCTCTATCGTCTGTCTCTTTAAATGATCTGAATTCCCACTTCGCTAAATCTTCTTTTTTGGATCCTGTAACTCTAGCTCAAAGTATTTCGGTTATCAATGCCCTGCCCTGTCCTTCAAAAACTCAATTCTCTTTCTCTCCTGCCACCGAGGACGAGGTCAGTAAGGCAATTATGGCGATTAAATCTAACGCGATTGGTCATGACAAAATTAGTAGGGTTATGATAATCCACATCCTGGAATGCATTTTACCTGTGGTCACGCATATTGTGAACCAATCAATGCTTTCTGGTGTTTTTCCGGGATTGTGGCGGAACGCTTACGTCATTCCACTACCGAAGGTCTCCAATCCCACCCTACCGGCAGATTTTCGTCCTATCTCCATACTCCCATTCCTATCTAAGGTTCTAGAAGCGGTTGTACACAGGAAACTGTCTGCTTACATCTTCGATAATCATCTTCTTTCTCCCCTCCAATCTGGTTTTCGCTCTGGCCACAGCACGACTACTGCATTACTGAAGGTTATCGAAGATGTGAAGCATGGCATGGAGTCCACTCAATTGACTGTACTTGTTCTGGTCGACTTTTCAAATGCATTTAATGCCGTCAATCACGAGCTCTTACTTACCACCTTAAAACATCTTAATATATCGCCATCAGCAGTTGAGTGGTTCTCCTCTTATCTACAACATCGCAATCAGGCGATTCGCATTGATAGTACCTTCTCTGAATGGTGCGAGCTTTCTTCTGGCGTGCCACAGGGCGGCATTCTATCTCCTCTTCTCTTTTCGACTTTTATTAACCTAATTACTAATCATATAAATTGCTCTCACCATTTATACGCTGATGACCTTCAACTGTACACCGAGACGAGCCCGGATGGTTTAGATCTTGCAATCCAGAAAATAAATAGTGACCTGGAAAGCATCTCTGCTTGGTCTCGTAGTTTTGGGATATCTGTCAACCCTAAAAAGTGCCAGGCCATTATACTGGGTAGCCCGCGTTTGCTGTCACTACTTGACCTCTCACAACTTGATCCGATTTCTTTTGAAAACAACGTAGTGCCGTTTATGCCTCACGTCAAAAATCTTGGGTTAATCGTGGACAGCGGTCTTACTTGGATTCCTCAGGTGTCGGACGTTTGTCGTAAAGTGACCAACATATTGAGATCTCTGTACAGGTTTAAGCACTTCCTGCCAGTCAGCACGAAAACTCTTCTCATTCAGTCGTTGGTGTTACCTGTCATCGATTATGCGGATGTGTGTTACTCTAGTATTAGCCAAGATTTACTAAATAAATTAGATAGGCTACTCAATAATTGCATTAGGTTTATTTTCGGACTCCGTAAATACGATCATGTCTCGGCCTTCCGCCGCAAATTAAATTGGCTTCCAATTCGTGAACGTAGGTCTCTCAGAATGCTTTGCTCCCTTTATACTATCCTTTCTGATCCAGTAGCTCCCGACTATCTCAAATCAAAATTCCACTTTATAGCGCCGCGTCCCGGTTGCGAGTTGCGCTCCTCTCGTAGTCTTAAACTTTCTATCCCTCTTCACCGCACCGGCTTTATATCCAACTCCTTCGTCCTACAGGCTATTCGTCTTTGGAACGATCTCCCTCTCCCCTTAAGACAAGCACAGAGCAAATTTTCGTTTAAACGTATGTTACATAAACACCTTTCTAAATAGTCTAACTCACTTAAGGACTAATTATCTGCATATTACTTATAAACATGGGTACTATATTTTCATTTATGTATGTATGTGTATGTTTATGTTATGTTTCTATATGTGTATGTGTATTTATCAATAAATAGTAATGTTGATTTGTGTTTCTAAATATATCTCGATTTCTATGATCCTGCACCAATTACAAGTTTCGGTTTGATCCAATGGTTGACTGGTAGAGAATGCCTTAAGGCATTAAGTCCGCCTCTTGTACACTTTTTATTTGTGCAATAAAGTTTAAATAAATAAAAAAAAAAAAAAAAAAATACCCCGTTTCAAATAATAATTATAATGTGAATGACCATGTGAGCTTAAAAAATCGTATATCCCATAATTAGCTGAAAACGACTACCAATCCCTACGCCAATTCATAGGATTAGGTTGCCAAGTGGACCACAGGCTCAACTGAGCCGTGGCAAAAGCCGGGACAAACTCTAGGAGGATGAATATTGGTTTGTGTCAAATCGATTTGAATATGAATAAAAATTGTGTTTTTATTCTTATTCAAAATAATTATTGCCCATCTCATCAGTACGTGCGAACTATGCAAAAATAAACTGAAGGTAACACACATTTCTTTAACAGAAATTCTTTAATTTAAATTTGTGTACGTGAGCAGAGGACTGGACTGTGAGTGTGACTTTTCCAGAATGAATAAACGACAGCAAATCTTATATTTACTCAATTTGTTCCGCCGCCACCTCTCCTGTTCCATTTCAAATGAGAAAGATAGAACCGCCTGCCTGCGTGGAAAAGAGACAGGAAAAGGGTAGCCCTATGATAGGGTAAGCGGTAAATATTAAAGCTATCTTTACCCCATTCGACTCGGAAACCACATTAAAAAGGGTTAAGCCTATTCAAAATGATTTCCATATCGATAGGGTAACCCAATGATAGGGTAACCCTATCATTAGGGTAAGACTTTAATAGGGTTACCCTATCGAAACGATTAATCAAATGAAGGGGTTTTCCGGTCCCTGGATAATACTCACTTTCGTAGGTACAACCACCGGCAATAGTATCTTCCTACACGAAGGCCGCAAAAATATGTGACACGCTCTTATTTGTAGGGCCATTAGAGCGTGTCACATATTTTTGCGGCCTTCGTGTAGGAAGATACTATTGCCGGTGACTGTACAATAAATTATTTGTATTTGTATGGATTTAATCGAACACTTACTCTGAAGACAGGATAACCACTTATGTAAGTAGTCCCCGCTGGCAATCTACTGATAGTAGGATGTCAGAACGTCCCCCTCCCCCCAACCCGCAATACAAAGAGGCGATAAGTTGAGACAGATGTAGGCTAAGCCGGTCTCGGCTGGAAAGACCTAGAAGTTTCCATTTAAGATCGTTGACATGTGAAAAACTTTTATGCGACATCATTTTATGGGACAACAGGAACAAATTTTCGTCACCATAGTTACATTAGTGACCGATTTAACATCTTTGCTAGTTAAAAAAAAAACGTTGTTTTTTTTTTAAATTTACTTTGCCAGTTCGTTTCCTTCATCGTGCCATATGATAAAATTAACGTAAATAAAAAACTGTCCAAATGCGAGTCGGACTCGCACACGAATGGTTGCGTACCATTATCTATAAAAACGGCAAAAAAGCATGTTGTGGGAGCCCCCTTAAATATTTATTTTATTCTGTTTTTTTAGTATTTGTTGATATAGCGGCAACAGAAATACATCATCTGTGAAAAAATACATCACAGTTCATGTGATACAGCCTGGTGACAGGCGAACAGATGGACAGCGGAGTCTTAGTAATAGGAAAAAAATAGCTTTTACCCTTTGGGTACGGAACCCTAAAAAAATACGGTGTATAATATTTCTGCAAATATTTAAGAAAAAAATTTTTAGTGACGCGTTTCCTTTGATAAAAACATCAATGCAGCTCAATAAAAATAGGCTACCAGCGTGACACTAAGAAAAAGTCACCAAGATCTCTAGTGATTAGGACTACTACAACTATGGTCTACAAGTTCATTGCGTATTTCAGTTTAATTTGAGTTTTTTCTACCATTTATAAAAAAGTGTATGCCTTATTGTTGCATACTTAAACTAATAATGTAGTTAGGCTGGATTCACACTGATAAGTTTTGCTTATATAAGAAGGGACGAAACTATTGTCTATAATGAAATAGTGATATTCGTCTCTCATTCTGATCTATAGCTGCATTCCTACTTACGTAAGAAAAACTTACAAAATGTAAATCTGACCTTACACTAGTTTTGGACCATAGTTAGGAGCTTATACGGTACCTATTAAATTAGTTTTTTTTTTAACTTAAAGAAAAACACAATTAAAAAATTTACAAGATAATTTTATTTATTCCATATGACACATCTACACAACACGTATGCATGTTAAAAAAATTGCTCTGGCAGCATAGCTCACAAAGCTAGACTATTGATATTTAATTCACTACCATTAGTGAAATCCCGTTGGAACTATTTGATTGAGGTGTGGTGTTTCGCAGTAAAACAATTCTTTAAAAAAATGTAGTCGTCGCAAACTAAATAAAAGTACAACCCTATACGCAGTTGGTAAACTAATCGCGATTTATGTCGCTGTTTGGAGGCAACAGATTTCAAGGAAAAGTCAAAGTTTGTCCTTAATCCAATTTTTCTATTCGTTACAGCAATGTTCAGGGATTGTTAAAATTGTGTGATGTACGGAACTATCAGGGTGCGAGTCCGACTCGCACTTGGCCGGTTTTTTTATAATTACAACATTTCATCTTCAATTCCCCTAGCGTTTGTCTCGGCTTTTACCACGGCTCAATTGAGCATAGACTGCTAAAATCATAACCCTTCCTTTTATCTTCGCCGTAGTCAAAAGTGAAATGTATTACAACTGGCGTACTTTTTTATTTACTCTGTGACTAGGCGTTTAGCACCACTGCGAATTATATCAAATCAAGATAAAATTGCTAACAGTACGGGTGTATTCATGTAGTGTTAATATATATTTTAGTAACGTGCAAAACCATAAATGTAAACTGTTTGTTTGAGTTTATTAAAGAGGATCATTAAAAAAGTGTATAGGAAGTCACACGCTTTGAGCGAAAGTAGTTAGAGCAACATTGTTTAGTCAAAGTGCTTACAAACGCTGCGCATGGCCCCTCGCGAGGCATCCCCGCTCCCGCGTCCCGCGTCCCGCACGTGCGCATTCCACTAACGAGTGAAATAATAGAAATCTTTATTTGTCACATGATTTAACTTTTGAATACGCAGGATATTTTTTTGATTTTTTTACAGTCGAAAGAAAAGTCTTAAAGGAAATATAATTAAAAAAAAATATTGACGGAGCAATATTCTACTGCGAGTAATAAGCTAATTTTTATACTGAAAAAGTTTGATAATGAAATTTTTGGAAATTGTTAGTCTTAAGTAGAAAACGTACATTTAATGTCACTTCAGTAAAGAAAAGTGACGGAGCAAATTTCCGATGTGAGTTACACAAAAATAATATATAAAAAAAAAAAATATAGTCTGTTATGGATTTTTTTTTGAAATTTTGAATATTGATTACATACTTCAAGTCAATATTTCTGGTGAAATAAAATTAGACTGAGCATTTTTCCAAACGTAAATATAGATGATATAAGAGTTTAGGTAAAAAAACCCAACTAGGACAATTGTTTTTTTTTGGAAAAATAATTATATACTATCTACTCCTGACACTTTATCATGCTGTAGAGCTTTTTTGGACTGAGGAGTTAATGCGAGGTCAAACCCTCTATTGCCTGGCCTAAAAATCGCGTTCCCGTAGATATTCCTGGTAGGGTACTAGGTAGCGTCATCTATCAGTCACGCGCACACACCAGGGGCCGTATTTTAACTTCAAAACACGTTTAGCCACGATCCAACTTCAATACAACTCCAATGCATTAAACACGCAATACATCTGAACGTCTGAATCAGAAATATCAGAATTTGCTTGAAAATTATTCCGATGCAACTCCAATACAACTTAAATATTGGTTGAATAGTTGTTGTATGTTGAAGTTATGTTTGAGTAAAATTGTGTTTTTAATGTATTATTTATGTATTTTAAAATTAGAATGCAGCATTAGGTCTCAGTTATTTTTTTTTATACCACGACGGTGGCAAACAAGCATACGGCCCGCCTGATGGTAAGCAACTACCGTAGCCTATGGACGCCTGCAACTCCAGAGGTGTCAAGACATGCGCGTTGCCGACCCTTTACAAAAAGGAGGATTCACTGTGTTCACGGCTAAAGGAACAAAAGAGTCCCTCGTCGTCAACACACTGGGTCCTCTATGAGCTCTTTGGCAACCTTACTTATCAGCAGGCAGATAAAAAGATAAAAAAGATATTTATTCTTCAATTTAGGCATATTACAATGCACTTATGAACGTCAGAGAGAGAAAAAAACTACCTCCGGTTCTAACCCTACACTTCTGACCCGAGAAGTATTATTTATGGCCGGCAAGAAACTCGGCGGGACTTATTTCTTCAAAACAGTAATACAGTAATATTATATCTTAAAGATACACAATAATGCGTAGTTCTATAAGAAGACATATCAAAACAGCTTGAGAGACATACAATGTACGTATTGTTTAATTAAAATAAAATAATAATAATAAAATCCAAATCTGATTGCTTCACAAAACGTTTGTCCGTCATATAGTCCTCGACCCTGTAATAACCCTTTGACATTAAACTTTTTTTCAAATATTTCTTAAGAGCGGGAAATGATAAATTTAAAGCATCGACGGGTAACTTGTTATAAATGTGAATAACTTGACCAAAATATGACTTATATGCTTTGCGGATACGACTACTTGTGATAGCAAGCTTGTTTTTATTTCTAGTGTTATAGCTGTGGATGTCAGAATTTTTTTGAATGTATGTATATTCTTTACAACAAAAATAATATTGTCATAGATATATTGGGAAGCAACAGTTAAAATATTAATTTCTTTAAATAGTTCTCTAACTGATGCACCTGCCTTTAAGTTATACAGAAAGCGGATGGCTCTTTTTTGTAAAACAAATATAGTCTGTATGTTAGCTGCTTTGCCCCAAACCAGAATACCATATGACATTACACTATGAAAATAACTGTGATAAACTAAGCGAGCTGTGTCAATATTCGTTAATTGTCTAATTCTCCTAACGGCATGAGCGGCCGAGCTTAATCGAAGTGCGAGTTTTCTTATATGAGGACTCCATTGTAGATTTTTGTCCAACGTCGAACCAAGGAACACTGCTTTATCTATTATCTCTAAACATTCACCATTCAGGAGAATCTTAGTGTCCACCGGTGCAACGTTTGGCAAAACAAATCTAATACATTTGGTTTTCTTAGCATTAAGTAGCAAATTGTTAATAGTAAACCAGTTCAGTACAGCAGCTAGTGTGTTATTGATTACAGTAAAATCGGTAGATTGCCGGTCAACTTCGAAAATTAAAGATGTATCATCGGCAAACAGAACGATATCACAAATGTTTTGTACTACACAAGGTAAATAATTTATATAAATCAAAAACAGGAATGGGCCCAAAATAGAACCCTGTGGCACTCCTAATTTTACTAAAGTCCCTTTAGACTGGGTTTTATTTACAACAACTGTTTGTGATCTGTTGCTAAGATATGAAGACATGAGATTCAAGGCATTTTCTGACAAACCATAATGTTCTAATTTAAGAATGAGAGTTGTATGATCTACACAATCAAACGCTTTAGAAATATCACAGAATATACCAATTGCATCGTAATGTTTTTCCCAGGCAATGAAAATATATTTGATGTACTTACCGCAGTAGCGTCGGTTGGGGAACGTCCCTTTGTGAAACCATACTGATTGCTTGTAAGCAATCCATGTCTGTTGAAGTGGCCCAGTAGATCATTTAACATTAGCTTTTCAAAGACTTTACTTAGTACAGGAAGTATTGATATCGGCCGGAAGTTATTCAGATCACTAGAATCACCCGATTTAAAAAGAGGTATGACTTTACTACATTTCATAAGATCTGGAAAAACGCCTTGTGAAACTGAATTATTATAAATTAAGGCTAAGTAAGGCGCTATGACGTCTATGATATGACTGATGACTACAACTGATGTACCCCATAAGTCTTCTGTTTTCTTTAAATTCAGAGATTTGAATATGTTACAATTTTTTCTGAATCTACAAGGTCAAATTCAAATATCATCTGACATTTCTTAATATTAGTGCAAAGTAAGGAATGAGCTTGAAACGAAGATGATTTTAGACATTTTGTGGTATTTAATGCTATGTTAGAAAAATAATTTTCGAATGCCGAGGCAATATCGTCATTTGACAAGACCTGCTGTTCCTCTGAGACAATGTTGACTTGACAATCAATTACCAGCTTCCTTATTTATAATATTCCATACTGTTTTCACCTTTTTGTCCGAAATTGTGATTTTTGCACTAGTTATAGTTCACTTCGCAGTCAGACACACTTTCTTGAAAATTTTTGAATAGTTGTTAACATAGTCCAGAAAATCTGCATTTTTGTTCAGTTCTCTATCTCCATAAAGTTCATAAAGCCTCTTTCTACTTTTATGAATGCCTACGGTAGCCGATTCGCTAAACTTTGATTTAGCTTTAGTCTTTGACCCACTAATAGTTCTCAATTTGAAATGTTTGTTAAATTGATAAAGAATCATACCAAACAAATCTTCATACAAATTATTTGAGTCATAAAAATGTGAATACCTTGTGTTGACAGATGATTTTGAATTTCTTTTTTGAATAATTCCAAACGATAACCATTAATGGGTCTATATGTTACAGTTTGTGGAGTTTCCTGAATTGGCTTTATAAATGATGCCCTTTGACCGCTGTGATCAGAATTAAAACAGTTAAATATTTGCTTATCCAGACATTCACAGTTACAAAAAATATTATCTAGGCATGTTGCACTAGTGACGCCCACCCGGGTAGGTTCAAAGAACAAATTAAACATATTAAACGATTTAAACAAACATAGCAATTTAACAGAATTATTAGACGATTCAAGCAAGTTAACATTAAAATCTCCACATACTATAACATGCTTTCGGCAGTTTCGGCTATTAGTCACTAATTTCAGCACATTTTCCATGGTATTTTCAAATTTGTTGAAATCAGCTGCTGCCGCTGTTGGTGGTCTATATACAACAATATAACTTTCTAATTCTACACAAGAAATTTCTACAATCCTCTCTAGGGAACATTTTACAATATCCTTCCGTTCTTTAGATCTTAGACCATTTTTAACAATAATAAGGGAACCACCATGAATGGCAGATTTTCTAGCATAGTAACTGACTAGTTTAAAGTTCAAAATCAAATATTAAATGTTCTTCTTTAAGCCAATGTTCTGTAATACACATAACCTGTACATCATTATTATCTAAGAATAAACCTAACTCCTTGCTGGAAAAACCCTGAATATTCTGGTGAACAACATTCATATTAATAATCTAGATAATCCAGTTTAAATGTGACAAGGTGGTGCTATGGGTCTGCCGAGATCCTCTTATAACACTATTATTTCTATTTGGCTCAATATTAAAGGCCAATAAATCAGAAAGACTCATAGTACATTTCTTTGGCAAAAAAATCTTCCCCGGGGTTAGCCAAAAGCGCTCAATGAATTTATTGAAGTCAAAGAAATGATACTTATTATTGAGAGATATGGCGTTGCACATTAAAGAGTTGTAGCGTGATATTTTAATATTGTAGTCATAATCATAAGGCATATTATCTGAATATGGCAATGCACATAAAATAATTTTGCCCACGCCAGATCTTTCAATATCATTTAAAGTTGACATCAGCTTATCTATACTTGGCTTATTAAGACTATTTCCCATTAAAATTACCAATGTTATTATCATAACATCCCTTTGAAATAAGGTCACATAAATGAGACAAAGTTATGTTGCGGTAACAGTAATTTGACACTTTTTGTCTCAGTCCAAAGTTCAATAAGGGGCCCATTCCTAACCCAATCTCATCAGAGTAAATAACCGTCTTCTTGTCAGGTTTATTAACTGCTGGCACAGCCAGCTTAGGTGCCTTGAGGGCCACACTGGGTTGATCAGACACTGTAGGTGGTGTTTTTTCACAACTACAAACGTTACTATTAAGAAGCAACTTGCAACGCTCTTCTAAGTTATGATTTTCTTCCAACAGTTTAGAAAAAGCCTTAGTATGCTCCTTAACTTGCCCAATACTAGTTTTATAACTAGAGGATATTACCACAAGCTCATCCTTTAACCTATTTATCTCAGCATGCAACTCCTGTAAATTTAATTCTTTTGTTGCAAGCTCTAAATGGCAGTTTTTAACCCTATTTTTTGTTACTGATAATGCTTACTTTAATTTATTAACATTTTTTATGCATGCTTGGCTTTTGATAAGCTTCTGGGTTCTCCTAATATACCTATTTATCTTTACATACTTTTTCAGCTTCTTGCTACTATTAAAAAATAATTCACCGTGCAACTCTTAATAAACATTCTGGAGCCCCGAGGCATTACAGCGCTCCCGTTCACTTCTAAGCAGATCAAGTTCTTCATTTGCATCACCCAGCTCCTCTTCCAGGTTTGCAATACGCTTTAAGGCCACTTCATGTGTAGAAGCACTATGATTAAACGAGTCCACTATTTTTTGTAGACGGTCCACTTCACAACGAGCCTCGGTCAGCTGTAGATCATTGTCTGCAAGCTCCCTTCTCAATGCTATGTTTTTGTCTAAAATACTCTTGAGTTCCACTTCACTGTCATCCCTTTCCTGCATCCGCTGGTCAGATAAGGCCTTGGCCGCCCTTAGGTCTTTCGTTGTAGCCTTCACTTGCATCTCTAACTGGCGCGAGAGCGCGCGTGCTGTGGCTTTGCGATCGTTGTCCATTTTCACTTCTCAGGTTATCTAAAAGATGTTAAAAAAAAATTGAAAGTTCCTATATTGATAATGAAATGTTTTGCTAAGATGGTAAGTTAGATTACTGCTAGAAGGTAAGAATGATAATAATGTTTGCAGTGTGTCAGTGGTGGGCAGTTTCTGTGGCGAATGTGTAGTCTCAACTTATGCTTCACAAGTTCGTTAAGCAAAGAGAAACCGCACTGCGCCAATATAGTAGGTTTGACGTTGCTCACGGCTATAACAGTGAGCTTTGTATGAAAATAATATAATTTACGTATAACATACTACACCCCCCCCCCCCTTATCACGAAATTGTGTAGTAACAATGAGAAAAAAGAACGAATACTTCCTTAGTTTCAAAAACCAAATTCCAACGGTGATATTCACTTGTGCGTTAACAGTTACTCCGGTTCAAAGTCAAATTTTGCGATTTTACGCTGCTGTTTTAACAAAACCAATTACAGTATCACTTTTGTTGTTTTTAATGCACAATGCGTCTAATTTAAAACTATAAATATAATAAATTTTAGTTAATTTAGTCAGCTGATTCTGAAACCAACTTGACAGTTCGGCAGTGTTCAGAAGTTTGGAGGAATGTGATTTTGTATACAAGGTGGAACAAAAATGCTGGTGATCCGTTTAAGGGCATAATTGGTATAAGTGGAAGACATAGACTAATAACCCAAGACCCCGCACAGCCGGGCGACCCCCGCTGCCACGCTCGAACCAATTTCACCCTATAGTGAGAGTGCCAGTACGTCAAAATGGCAACCATTAATGTCCGACTCTCTCTTACGCCCCGCAGAACAATGGCGTGTTCCCCTCCCGCACCCCTTATTTTTGGCAGCTTAGGTTTCATAGAAATAACGCGCTAAGCGGAGTATAGAGATATCTTGTATATGGTGGAAGAGGGCATAGTGGTAAGTAAAAAAATAAATTTGTATCATATTCTAAAAAAAGAAATTTGGTTTTGTATGGAGGGTCGGCCGACTGGAATGACGTGTCCCATACAAAAAAATTGTTTCGCTTTCAATTATGCCCACTATTTTTGTTACAACCTCTAGACATTGTCTTATATCATCTTATCGCCCACCTAACCTACTCATCCTCCCAGCGTTTGTCCCAGCTTTTTGACACGGCTCTATTGAGCCTGGGGTCAACTCGGCAACCTAATCCCAGGAATTGGCATAGGTACTCGTTTTTACGAAAGCGACTACCATCTAACCTTCTAATCCAGAGGGGAAATTAGGCCTTGTTATGATTAAACCCGGTTTCCTCACGATGTTTTCCTACACTGAAAAACGACTGTTAAATATATCAAATGATATTTCGTACATAAGTTTAGAAAAACAGAAAAACTTAGTAGTACGAGCGGGGGTTTGAACGCGAGACCTCCGGATTGAAAGTCTCACCGCCAGGCAACCAGCGCAGCCCAGTAACCTACACCCTAAATTAAGTTGGGAAGCATAAATAAGAAAAAAAACCGGCCAAGTGCGAGTCGGACTCGCGCAATAAGGGTTCCGTACCATTATCTATAAAAACGGCAAAAAAAATCATGTCTGTTGTATGGGAGCCCCCTTGAATATTTATTTTATTCTGTTTTATTAGTATTTTTTGTTATAGCGGCAACAGAAATACATCATCTGTGAAAATGTCAATTGTCTAACTATCACGTTTTATGAGATACCGCCTGGTGACAGACGGACAGCGGAGTCATAGTAATAGGGTCCCGTTTTTACCCTTTGGGTACGGAACCCTAAAAAATGATGTCTCACTAGACCATATTAATTATTTAACCTTTATTGCAAAATACATAAAAATACACATAACGGACTAATGCCTTGAGGCATAAGACCTATATGGGTAGAGGCGACCACCGGTACGTTCAACGCGTATATTCTGAGCGAGCACTGAGGCCGCTTGCATACGTTTGCATGTATTGAAATTGAACGCCAGACCTTCCACTGCATTGCTCGATTGTTTTAGTTTGCACACTTGCACACAATTTGCACAATAATTGTGCAAATTGCACGTAATTATTACGACGTCACATGCAGTCGTGTTTATTCCGCTGGCTTCTTAATCTTTTCAACGTCTATTGGATAGGTAATTAAAAGCGTCGCAACCAGGGACCGGAAAACCCCTTCATTTGATTAATCGTTTCGATAGGGTAACCCTATTAAAGTCTTACCCTAATGATAGGGTTACCCTATCATTGGGTTACCCTATCGATATGGAAATCATTTTTAATAGGCTTAACCCTTTTTAATGTGGTTTCCGAGTCGAATGGGGTAAAGATAGCTTTAATATTTACCGCTTACCCTATCATAGGGCTACCCTTTTCCTGTCTCTTTTCCACGCAGGCAGGCGGTTCTATCTTTCTCATTTGAAATGGAACAGGAGAGGTGGCGGCGGAACAAATTGAGTAAATATAAGATTTGCTGTCGTTTATTCATTCTGGAAAAGTCACACTCACAGTCCAGTCCTCTGCTCACGTACACAAATTTAAATTAAAGAATTTCTGTTAAAGAAATGTGTGTTACCTTCAGTTTATTTTTGCATAGTTCGCACGTACTGATGAGATGGGCAATAATTATTTTGAATAAGAATAAAAACACAATTTTTATTCATATTCAAATCGATTTGACACAAACCAATATTCATCCTCCTAGAGTTTGTCCCGGCTTTTGCCACGGCTCAGTTGAGCCTGTGGTCCACTTGGCAACCTAATCCTATGAATTGGCGTAGGGATTGGTAGTCGTTTTCAGCTAATTATGGGATATACGATTTTTTAAGCTCACATGGTCATTCACATTATAATTATTATTTGAAACGGGGTATTTACCATGTATTATGTATATTAGCGTTATTGGGCACCCGATATTTCGGGTGCGAGGTAAATAGCCCGTTTCAAATAATTAATATTTATAATTAGGGGATGTAATTTCGAAAATTATTTCTGTTTTATAATCCAAGATGGCGGATGGTTATATACTTTTTACTGAAAAATAGTCATGGTACTTATTTTCGGTTAATTATTCGGGGTGTATGGTTAAAATCTGTCGGGATACTCAGATTCACCGTGTATATATATAATTTTTTTTTTTCATTTTATATTTAAAAAAATTCAGTGTATTCATTTTTTTTGTTTTTCTTTCATTTTTTTTTCATTTTTTTTCGTTTTATTTTCGTTTCGTTTTCGTTTCGTTTTCGTTTCGTTTTCGTTTCGTTTTCGTTTCGTTTTCGTTTCGTTTTCGTTTCGTTTTCGTTTCGTTTTCGTTTCGTTTTCGTTTCGTTTTCGTTTCGTTTTCGTTTCGTTTTCGTTTCGTTTTCGTTTCGTTTTCGTTTCGTTTTCGTTTCGTTTTCGTTTCGTTTTCGTTTCGTTTTCGTTTCGTTTTCGTTTCGTTTTCGTTTCGTTTTCGTTTCGTTTTCGTTTCGTTTTCGTTTCGTTTTCGTTTCGGTTTCGTTTCGTTTTCGTTTCGTTTTCGTTTCGTTTTCGTTTCGTTTTCGTTTCGTTTTCGTTTCGTTTTCGTTTCGTTTTCGTTTCGTTTTCGTTTCGTTTTCGTTTCGTTTTCGTTTCGTTTTCGTTTCGTTTTCGTTTCGTTTTCGTTTCGTTTTCGTTTCGTTTTCGTTTCGTTTTCGTTTCGTTTTCGTTTCGTTTTCGTTTCGTTTTCGTTTCGTTTTCGTTTCGTTTTCGTTTCGTTTTCGTTTCGTTTTCGTTTCGTTTTCGTTTCGTTTTCGTTTCGTTTTCGTTTCGTTTTCGTTTCGTTTTCGTTTCGTTTTCGTTTCGTTTTCGTTTCGTTTTCGTTTCGTTTTCGTTTCGTTTTCGTTTCGTTTTCGTTTCGTTTTCGTTTCGTTTTCGTTTCGTTTTCGTTTCGTTTTCGTTTCGTTTTCGTTTCGTTTTCGTTTCGTTTTCGTTTCGTTTTCGTTTCGTTTTCGTTTCGTTTTCGTTTCGTTTTCGTTTCGTTTTCGTTTCGTTTTCGTTTCGTTTTCGTTTCGTTTTCGTTTCGTTTTCGTTTCGTTTTCGTTTCGTTTTCGTTTCGTTTTCGTTTCGTTTTCGTTTCGTTTTCGTTTCGTTTTCGTTTCGTTTTCGTTTCGTTTTCGTTTCGTTTTCGTTTCGTTTTCGTTTCGTTTTCGTTTCGTTTTCGTTTCGTTTTCGTTTCGTTTTCGTTTCGTTTTCGTTTCGTTTTCGTTTCGTTTTCGTTTCGTTTTCGTTTCGTTTTCGTTTCGTTTTCGTTTCGTTTTCGTTTCGTTTTCGTTTCGTTTTCGTTTCGTTTTCGTTTCGTTTTCGTTTCGTTTTCGTTTCGTTTTCGTTTCGTTTTCGTTTCGTTTTCGTTTCGTTTTCGTTTCGTTTTCGTTTTATTTTCATTTTATTTTCATTTTTATTTCATTTTTATTTTATTTTATTTTTATTATATTATAATAGTAGATTGTACAACAAGTGCATAAAACGTACGATTTTACGCGAGGCGTTTAAAAGTCGAGTGTAAAATGTGTTTTATGGACGAGGGTTACACTCTAATTTTCACTTCATTTGCGAGGAAATTATTTATCGGTAATCGTAAAACAATTTCAAGTTGTGACAAAAATATTACAATGAAAACAAATATGGTTCCAACCAATTAATTTTTTAATATATTTTTTTGAATTTTTAACATGTGAATTTAGAAATTTTCTGCCAAGTCATCAAAACATTTCGGGGCATTTCTAAACTATTATCAACTCCTATTTTATTTGATTTCATTTATTTAATTATAGAAAACACGCAATTCAAATAATTATAGCAATACTCAGATAGAATTAGCGGAAAAATCATAAAAAGTACAGTCAATTCCTATTGGACGGGAAAAAATTTGTTTGTATAGGTCAAAGTGGCAGGAATTGATATCAATAAAATTTATAAGTGAATATTGGGCGCTAAGGTGCCAAAAAAATGGTAAAAACCAGTTTTTCGCTTCTAGAGGAAAAACTACGGGTCGGACAAAAAAATAGTTAAATATAACGAATGTGCGCAATTATAAAACAAAGAGAATGAGCCCCGGTAGAGCAAAATCGGTCCAGAGGATCGTCCGCAATTCGCAAAAAAACACATTTTTTTTGCAAATATTGTAAATTCAATAACTCGCGTTCCGGAAGTGCTGGAGAGCTGAAATTTGAATATGATGTCAGTTTTGTGGTCCTCTAACTACAGTTAATTGTTCAAATTAAAATGTTGTAAACTTTTTGCAAACCGTCGACTTTTGCAAAAAGTGACCTTTTTTGGGTTCCGTAGTCAACTAGGAACCCTTATAGTTTCGCCATGTCTGCCCGTCCATCCGTCCGTCCGTCCGTCCGCGGATAATCTCAGTGACCGTTAGCACTAGAAAGCTGAAATTTGGTACTAATATGTATATCAATCACGCCGACAAAGTGGTAAAATAAAAAGTGGATTTTTTTATTTTATTAGGGTACCTCCCCTATACGTAAAGTGGGGAGTGATTTTTTTTTTCATTTCAACCCTAACGTGTGATATTATTGTTGGATAGGTATTTAAAAATGAATAGGGGTTTACTTAAATCATTTTTCGATAATGTAAACATTTTCGAAAATAATCGCTCCAGAAGTAAAAAACTATGCGTCCCTCCCCCCCCCCCTCTAACTTTTGAACCATAAGTTTTCAAAATATGAAAAATATCTCAAAAGTAGAACTTTATAAAAACTTTCTAGAAAAATTATTTTGAATTTGATAGGATGAATAGTTTTTGAAAAAAAAATACAAAATAATCAATCACGCCGACAAAGTGGTAAAATAAAAAGTGGATTTTTTTATTTTATTAGGGTACCTCCCCTATACGTAAAGTGGGGAGTGATTTTTTTTTTCATTTCAACCCTAACGTGTGACATATTGTTGGATAGGTATTTAAAAATGAATAGGGGTTTACTTAAATCATTTTTCGATAATGTAAATATTTTCGGAAATAATCGCTCCAGAAGTAAAAAACTATGCGTCCCCCCCCCCCCCTCTAACTTTTGAACCATAAGTTTTAAAAATATGAAAAAAATCTCGAAAGTAGAACTTTATAAAAACTTTCTAGAAAAATTATTTTGAATTTGATAGGATGAATAGTTTTTGAAAAAAAAATTACAAAATAATTTCTGAACTAAGTTTGTAATTTAACCGTATAAGCAGGTGTTTATTGTACCTGTAATTTCTACAAAATTACAATGAAATGACGTGCTTTCAAATAAAGTAAAAACGGTGAAAATCGGTTCACGCAATAAAGAATTATTCCATAAAAATCATCTTCCATACTTTAAGCTCGCGCGCAATAGTTTACTTAATTTGCCGATAGATGTCGCTGTACGTGGAACTCTCATTCATATCATATCCTACATGGCGGTGTTATTAACTCTTAAGTGGGGACACTTACTGTGACGGACGGAAAACTACGGAACCCTACACTGAGCGTGGCCCGACACGCTCTTGGCCGGTTTTTTTTTAAATCGATTGGGAGGGTATTTTAATTTTCGAAAAACGTTATAATTTCGGTTTCTATGCATTAAGGAGGAGTTGAACTACAAATTTCCAAATTTACAGATCATTTGACAAGGAATAAACTTGTTTAAATAATCTATGACCATCAGACACTTTTTGCGCGCGCGGCAGCGGCGCACTATGGCCGAAACGCCCGATCTAGCTGGACAAAATTATTTTACACTCATAGACTAAAATTGACTATTTTTATTATTATTTTGGTATAATTAATGTGAAAAAAAATTAACCAGTGTAAGTTAACCTTTGTATAAGAATAATTACCAGGGCAGAAGAGGTCAGCTAAACATGGTTTTTAATTTTAAGAGAAATGAAGCATTATTGCAAATGGCACCTAAAATATAAGAATAGCAGAATTAAAATACTTAAATATAGTTTAAGTTAATTATTAATTTTTTTAGGTGCCATTTGTAATAATGCTTCATTTCTCTTAAAATTACACATCCAAGTTTAGCTGACCTCTTCTGCCCTAGTAATTATTCTTATACAAAGGTCAACTTACACTGGTTAACCTTTTTTCACATGGATTATAGCAAAATAATAAAAATAGTAAATTTTAGTCTATGAGTGTAAAATAATTTTGTACAGCTAGATCGGGCGTTTGGGCCATAGTGCGTCGCCGCCGCGCGCGCAAAAAGTGCCTGAACTTATTGGGATTACGTCCAGTTTCCACACGATGTTTTCTTACACCGAAAAACCCAGATACATTCTTATACGCGGAACATTATTTAAAATAAAAAGCATGATTAAATGATTCTGTTAAGAATCAATTATTTTTATTACATTTTCTCGCATATATTAGTCCCGACAAAATTATTTTGAATCATTTTAACGGGAATACAATCAACATAAGTTTATTCTTACGATATTTTTTTCAAATAATCATTTTATTCTTGAGTGTCCAACAATGACTGATATCGATCGTTTCATTATACTAGAAGTATCGGTGAACGGCGTCACATTTTGCTGGAGCCATTGAAACAAAGTACTACCTATAACTAGAATAACACAAAATTATATATATTAACACTTCACAATATGCATTTGATTTTGGTTCCTATAAGCCTGGGTCTAAGATTCAACCGACACGAGCCGTCACGCTCGAATGGCAAGAACAAAAACACCGGCACCACACAACGATCTTTTAGCGCACTAACAACCAATAATAGCGTCTAGATCAAAGGCGTAAGTACGAAAACATACGCAAATAGATTCTTGTTTGTCTGTAGGCTCGCTCGTGCCGCCCGGCAGCGCTTAGCTCGTAGGGTCCTCGAATAATAAATAAGTCAAATGTATTGGTCACAGAGTTTAAAATAGCTTAATCGCATTTGAAAAACCCTATCTGATAGGGAAACCATATGCTGGGTTGTAACCACTTACCCGAATTAACTGTATTGACATGCTTAGCCTTTCGTTCGGGTAAGTCAAACGATACGCTTACCGAATTGATAGGGTTTTTAAAAACAACTCTATCAAATACCCAATCTAATACCCCTTTAATGGTTACCGGTTCCGGTCCCTGGTCGCAACTGTCACGAGTTGTCATACCCACAGCGACAAAAACACCTTTACTTGCATTTATATTAAGTGGATCTAATTCTTAAACTTTTTCCCTAACCACAGATGAACCTTTATTACCGAGTAAAACAGTCGTTCATAGGTGACTAGTAAAAAGTAGTAAAGAAACTGGCCAAGTGCATGTCGGACCACGCATAATGGAGGGTTCCGTAGCTTCAATGGAATAAGAACCAAACTAAAGCCAAAAGGTAGTATGGAAGAAGTTTTGTGGAAATAACTCAAAAATGGCTGGACTGATAATGTTCAAAATAATGTTCGTAGAAAGTATATGATAACGCGCATCTTCTCAAATTATTTCATAATTTTTGGACTTACGGTTCAAAAGTTACAGGGGGGGGGGCGCTATTTTTCCGACTTTCGAAGAGATTATTTCTGAAAATCTTTACTTGATCAAAAAATTTTCAAATAAACCTCAAAGTTGTTTTTAAAGACCTATCGATTGATGTGCAACATGTTGATATTTGGTAGAAACGTTTTTTTTTAAACATCTACGGAGCGCCTCCCTTAAAATATTTTTTCTGCAATTCCACTACATAACTAACTAGCGGCATAAAAAATACACCTCATGGGGCGGTGTCTCACTCGCACTCGTTACAAAATTGTCACATTTGACACATACCTATTGACATTTTGATCGTCTGATGAAGTCATTATCTATTATAACCTAACCTTATATACAGTGTGGAAAGATAAGACGGGCCCTGGAGGGAAACTACCTTAAAACGTTGGGATAGCTCAATTCGCTGAAAGGAAACATTCTTTTATTTTTCCTAAAAACTAAAACTGCATTCACAGATTTTTTCTTAATTTTCACTTTTTTCCATACTAATTGTATGAAAAATATTTTTATTATTATTTATGGGTTCTCTTGTACCCTAAACTTGGTTGGTATTAAGAAGTTGTTATCCTTGTTGGAAATAGGATCGATTGGCATCACAAAATAAATAGTTTTATTGTAAGCTGTACTCTTTTCCAAAAAATTGTAAATGCAGTTATGTCCCTTTAAAAAAATTAAAGAATGTTTCCTTTCAGTGAATTGAGCTATCTCAACGTTTTAAGGTAGTTTCCCTCCAGGGCCCGACTTATCTTTCCACACTGTATATAGATAACCTTCTCTTTAGGCCTCACTCACTCACTGATCGAATAATTAGATCCACTTCATACAAATCCATGCACCTATGTATAAAGGTGGCGTACGCTGTCAAAGTAACCTTCATACTCAAGTGAGGTTTAAATTTGCTCGCTTCTCGCTTGCGTTCTTGATATTGGTGCGTGAGTGACTTTAGTATATAATATGGTGTTCAAAGGAACGCAAGATATAGATAAATTAACGAGAGCATGGAATTGCATATGTAGTAGTATTGTATGTTTACAGGCATTCTATATTTGAATTTTCTATTTTCTCGTACTATCAGCATAAAAAGAGGTTTGTTATATATTGAAGAAGTAAATACCAAAATAATGTCGGTGTCAAATTGTGAATATTATTTACGTTGAGCATATATTTTTACGTCTGATTTTATTGTATTCTCTCAATTATCACAATAATTTTGTGTCAGCCCGTACGACTAAGTGTAAGTTACATAATTTTCAAAAAATATGGCAGTGAGTAATTTTGGTCCGATTGAGAGTCAAAGTAAGCAAATTATTTTTAACTGTTATAAATATTTTGAGCTTGAACTGAAGAAAAATTTAAATTCCCCTTACACCGCTGCCCAGTTAGTTGAAAAAGCTACAGGTGTTTGTCTCTCTACTGGTTATAACATTGTGTCTGAGAGCAATAGTGAGAAATTCGCAACAACAAAGAAATTCACCTCCCCGAGAAATAAAAAGTTACGTACTTGTCCGTCATCAGCAGTAGACGATTTTGATCAGGAAGTCATCCGGAGAACTATATATAATTTTCATCTGTCCCATAAGCAATTTCCAACCTTAAAAGCACTCCACTCTGTGTTAAAATCCGATATAGACTACAAATTTGGCATTTCCACCTTACGAAAACAAATAGAAAAATTTGGATTTAAATGGAAAAAGACCGAGGACAACCGAAAAATATTAATGGAAAGACGCAACATACGACTGCTAAGAATAAATTACCTTACCGAAATTGCGGAATATCGGTCTGAAGATAGACCACTAGTTTATACTGATGAAACCTACATCCACACTTCACATGTGTCCGGAGAGGCTTGGACCGATGGAACAGAATTTGGTGTAAAAAAACAAATCAGTACAGGCCAGCGGTTAATAATAGTGCACGCAGGAGGAAAAGATGGTTTTATTCCCTAAGCTTTGTTAATGTTTAAGGCAAACCAAAAAACGGGAGATTACCATGACCAGATGAATTTTGTCAACTACGAAAAATGGTTAAAAGAAAAATTAATACCGAACCTTAAACCGAATAGCATACTTATCGTAGATAATGCGTCCTATCACAACAAACTTGAATCGTGCTCCAACGTCAAATTCTCATAAACAGGAAATGATGGATTGGTTGACAGAACACAACATTTCGTATAGCCCGTTGATGTACAAAACCAGTATGTATGATTTAATTAAACAAAATAAAGAGCGGTTTCGTGAGTACCACATAGATGCAATTTTAAAAGAACATGGCCACTCCGTTTTACGATTGCCACCGTATCACCCGACATTCAATCCGATCGAAAATATTTGGTCCATGGTAAAAGGATATGTAGCGAAAAGAAACGTTTTATTAAACATGCAAGGCATTATGAGTTTAGCAACTGAACGAATGAATACTATTACTGCTGAGGACTGGGAAAATATTTGTCGCCATGTTGAAAGAGAAGAAAATAAATATCGATGTCAGGAAGGGGAAATGGATCGAATTTCAAACAATCTTATTATCAATACTTGTGACAGCTCAGATGAAGAATATGATAGCGACTAAAAGCAAAAAACAGAGGACTACTACTTATTCCATTTCTTAAGGGTATGTAATTTTATTAAATTAAGAGAAAATTATTCTCCTTTTGTTGCAAACGGTACAACCACTACAAATGCAATTCCATGATCTCGATAATTCATCTATACACAACGGTGCTCACAGTTGCTTATATAAGATAACAGGAAACAGGGACTAATAAGATGAATATGCAGTATAACAGGGAGCAACAAGGTCAGGAGCGTCGAATAATCGAGGCGTGCAATGCTATGTTTGCAATGCAGTGAACTACCCTGAGGGATTCCGCATACATAATATAGGCTGAATCGATCACACTGGACGGGAAGGAATATTATATTAGAAAATAATATTATTATATATGTAGGTACCAAGGTTTATTTTGAAATATGTTTATAAAACTAAAATACATAAACAGAGGTAAATATCTGTCTTAATCTAAATAGCACAAAATCAAAAGAAACTAGCGCCGTATTCTTATTTGAAAATACATAAACAATACATTAAAAACACAACCTACAAACGTCGATTGCTCGAGCGTTTGAATCGGGAGAAGCGTACTGGGAGTCTATTCGACATGGCATAACTGACAGTCGCATGCGAGACAACTATGATATCACACTTTTGTGACAGTTGATTCACCTAACCACCTACGTCAAAATCAACAGGTCTCGCTAGAGGAATTTCTCTATTGGCATGGGCGTCATCTTATTGTTTTGACGTTGACGTCAGTAAATTATGGGAATCCCACGTAAGGCATTTATTTACCTCTAGTAGGTAAAGAGAGCCTTGAAGCATTTTATGAAAACTCATTTGAAAGCGACATCTCTGAATGTCTTCTGAAACTAAATACGTGTGTGAGTATGTGTGTAAATCATACGTGTATTTTCGTGCTAAAATACTAGGCTAGAACTAGGGTAGTCTACATAGACGGCTTACAAGCAATTTTTTAGATTTGACGATGCATTTTTGGGTGTAGCAACTATGACGAAACCTGTGCTTTGGGTAAAAGATATGTGACAAATATTACATATTGAATAAAAATTACTGGTATGAATGATTTTAAGATTTCTTGTAACCAATAAATGTTTTTTGTGACAAGAAATAAAACAATACATTGACTTGTAAACCGACTACGTAGATCCAATATTATGTAGAAAAGGTTTAGTGTAAATAAATTATAATATCAAGAATACAACCTTGATATCTATCTCACGTGTTTATATCGAGACCCGAAAAAGTGAAAGATTACAAAATTATAACGAGTGTATGGTTAAAAAAGTGGTATCTTGAGCGTTGTGGGGGGCACTAGAAGCAAACAAACTGCTGCCGAGAGTATTACAACATTTTTCACCACGTTACGGAAAAAAAATACAAGCTTAGGTAAATACATAAAACAAAACAAATTAATTCTGCCAAATATTTATGGTTCAAAATCATCGTTCTATAACGTAAAGTAATTACTGTTCTCCCTTGTGAAAAAAAAAACAATTTTACTGACGCTTTAAAAAAATCAATATAGGCGGTGGTGCTGATGTGGTGAAAAAGCATTCATACACAAGAAAATAATTTTAATAAGAAAACCTAACTACTTATAATGTAATTATTTAATTTTGCAATGTTTTGGTCTGTTTTAATACCTACTTATAGTGCTGCAGTCTTTGTTACGTCAACGTCTATGGAAAGTTTGAGGCATTTCAAAAACATCAGAAAAGAAATTAAATTCGAGAAATAAATGAATATTATAGGACAATCTTACACAAATCGAACTAGGCCAACAGTAAGCTCAGTAAAGCAGTGTTATGGGTACTAGACGACGAGTATATATTAGATAAATATGGATAAATACTTAAATACATAGAAAACATCCATAACTCAGGAACAAATATCTGTGATAAACACACAAACAAATTCCCTGACCAGGATTCGAACCCGGGACCTCCTGCTTCGTAGGCAGGGTCACTACCGACTGGGCTAGGAGGCCGTTATTTCTATCGGTAGCCTGGAAGTCAGTGCCTTAAAGGATTGTTTGACATTTGATATTTCACGCAGATAAACATAGTAGAAAACCGGCCAAGAGCGTGTCGGGCCACGCTCACTGTAGGGTTCCGTAGTTTTCCGTCCGTCACAGTAAGTGTCCCCACTTAAGAGTTAATAACACCGCCATGTAGGATATGATATGAGAGTTCCATGTACAGCGACATCTATCGGCAAATTGAGTAAACTATTGCGCGCGAGCATAAAGTATGGAAGATGATTTTTATGGGATAATTCTTTATTGCGTGAACCGATTTTCACCGTTTTTACTTTATTTGAAAGCACGTCATTTCATTGTAATTTTGTAGAAATTACAGGTACAATAAACACCTGCTTATACGGTTAAATTACAAACTTAGTTCAGAAATTATTTTGTATTTTTTTTTCAAAAACTATTCATCCTATCAAGTTCAAAATAATTTTCCAAGAAAGTTTTTATAAAGTTCTACTTTTAAATTTTTTTTCATATTTTTAAAACTTATGGTTCAAAAGTTAGAGGGGGGGGGGACGCATATTTTTTTACTTCTGGAGCGATTATTTCCGAAAATATTTACATTATCGAAAAATGATTTTAGGAAACCCCAATTCATTTTTAAATACCTATCCAATAATATATCACACGTTAGGGTTGAAATGAAAAAAAAAATCACTCCCCACTTTACGTATAGGGGAGGTACCCTAATAAAAAAAAAAATTCACTTTTTATTTTACCACTTTGTCGGCGTGATTGATATACATATTAGTACCAAATTTCAGCTTTCTAGTGCTAACGGTCACTGAGATTATCCGCGGACGGACGGACGGACGGACGGGCAGACATGGCGGAACTATAAGGGTTCCTAGTTGACTACGGAACCCTAAAAATGGAGCAACAGTATAGTAATTATCAAAACAAACTCTGGTAGCCTGGCGGCTAGACGCCCGACTTACCCTCTAAGGATCGCGGGTTCAAACTTGGCTCCTAACTTAACTAAGGTTTTAGACCCTTCAAACAATTTTACACATATTCTTCATAGATTCTAATCTAATGTCAGACTCTTATATTACAAAGGTATTCCTAATCCTGAGAGTTGAGGATATTATGGAAATATAAACATATCAGGTAAATAAATACAGTGCACAGTAGTACAGTCGAGGACAAAAAGATGTATCCACTTTTGGACCTTATTACAATGCAATAAGGTGAAAAAGTGGATACATCTCTTTGTCCTCGACTGTACTAGTCATAATCCTCATGATTATAACTAATTGCCACTAACAAGACCCAAGTTTTGAATTACTACTTAGGAGACTCGGGATATGAAAACCAATGGGTCTTCATTTCAAAAAAGAAGTTGACGTTTACTGCAAGTAAATGTAATTGTGTATCTGACTGACTTACGTGTAAGTTATATTCCAATATTATATCATATTATATTTCTTATATAATGAATTGATATGGTTACACATGGCACTTTAAACTATACGTACTTGTTTCTTTAAACATCGATTTTTTTAAGGGTGTTCAGTTTTTCAGCTGCTTTCGCCACCGCATCTGTGAGGTGGGAAGCCGCCAGTGTGTCTTCGCATGTAGTATCCCACATGCACATGTACCATCGGGTTCAAAATTGCATGGTCAATTTATCAATGAATTCATTCATACATTGGCCATGCAATTCTGAACCTGATAGTACATGGGGAATGGCTATACAGCCGCATACAGTCAAGGCGTTGTAGGAGATTTATTGCTAGTGGCTTGCTTAATCTGAGGAAATCTACTCTAACATAGCATCCAAATTACACAAAATAATGCAGAGCACAGTGAATGCAGGGTACTGTAGAGATATTCCCAACAGCAGGGTGGAAGAACACCTACAACTCATCGCACTTTTTGATGTTTATCCATTCGCTCCTCGGCCAGATATCGACATTTCTTTTATGGCATGTTAATTGAACTTTAGGTTAAATAGGTAATGCCAATCATATTATATTTTAACAGTTATATATTTTTAATAAATACCTACAATTAAAAATCATAAAAATTATAAATATTAATGTGCTCTCAGTGAAAATGTCTTAAAATCATATCAATTTTATAATTACTTCTAGTAGGCATCTTACCTAGTTCGAATAGTCAGAAACCAACTTCGCGCAAAAGTTTCGTGGGGGCAATTACTAGAGGTCGCCTCCATCATTACTATCGGTAGCCTGGTAGTCAGTGCCTTAAAGGATTGTTTGGATATTCATTTATTTCTCGAATTTAATTTCTTTTCTGATGTTTTTGAAATTCCTCTAACTTTCCATAGACGTTGACGTAACAAAGACTGCAGCACTATAAGTAGGTATTAAAACAGACCAAAACATTGCAAAATTAAATAATTACATTATAAGTAGTTAGGTTTTCTTATTAAAATTATTTTCTTGTGTATGAATGCTTTTTCACCACATCAGCACCACCGCCTATCTTGATTTTTTTAAAGCGTCAGTAAAATTGTTTTTTTTTTCACAAGGGAGAACAGTAATTACTTTACGTTATAGAACGATGATTTTGAACCATAAATATTTGGCAGAATTAATTTGTTTTGTTTTATGTATTTACCTAAGCTTGTATTTTTTTGCCGTAACGTGGTGAAAAATGTTGTAATACTCTCGGCAGCAGTTTGTTTGCTTCTAGTGCCCCCCGCAACGCTCAAGATACCACTTTTTTAACCATACACTCGTTATAATTTTGTAATCTTTCACTTTTTCGGGTCTCGATATAAACACGTGAGATAGATATCAAGGTTGTATTCTTGATATTATAATTTATTTACACTAAACCTTTTCTACATAATATTGGATCTACGTAGTCGGTTTACAAGTCAATGTATTGTTTTATTTCTTGTCACAAAAAACATTTATTGGTTACAAGAAATCTTAAAATCATTCATACCAGTAATTTTTATTCAATATGTAATATTTGTCACATATCTTTTACCCAAAGCACAGGTTTCGTCATAGTTGCTACACCCAAAAATGCATCGTCAAATCTAAAAAATTGCTTGTAAGCCGTCTATGTAGACTACCCTAGTTCTAGCCTAGTATTTTAGCACGAAAATACACGTATGATTTACACACATACTCACACACGTATTTAGTTTCAGAAGACATTCAGAGATGTCGCTTTCAAATGAGTTTTCATAAAATGCTTCAAGGCTCTCTTTACCTACTAGAGGTAAATAAATGCCTTACGTGGGATTCCCATAATTTACTGACGTCAACGTCAAAACAATAAGATGACGCCCATGCCAATAGAGAAATTCCTCTAGCGAGACCTGTTGATTTTGACGTAGGTGGTTAGGTGAATCAACTGTCACAAAAGTGTGATATCATAGTTGTCTCGCATGCGACTGTCAGTTATGCCATGTCGAATAGACTCCCAGTACGCTTCTCCCGATTCAAACGCTCGAGCAATCGACGTTTGTAGGTTGTGTTTTTAATGTATTGTTTATGTATTTTCAAATAAGAATACGGCGCTAGTTTCTTTTGATTTTGTGCTATTTAGATTAAGACAGATATTTACCTCTGTTTATGTATTTTAGTTTTATAAACATATTTCAAAATAAACCTTGGTACCTACATATATAATAATATTATTTTCTAATATAATATTCCTTCCCGTCCAGTGTGATCGATTCAGCCTATATTATGTATGCGGAATCCCTCAGGGTAGTTCACTGCATTGCAAACATAGCATTGCACGCCTCGATTATTCGACGCTCCTGACCTTGTTGCTCCCTGTTATACTGCATATTCATCTTATTAGTCCCTGTTTCCTGTTATCTTATATAAGCAACTGTGAGCACCGTTGTGTATAGATGAATTATCGAGATCATGGAATTGCATTTGTAGTGGTTGTACCGTTTGCAACAAAAGGAGAATAATTTTCTCTTAATTTAATAAAATTACATACCCTTAAGAAATGGAATAAGTAGTAGTCCTCTGTTTTTTGCTTTTAGTCGCTATCATGTTCTTCATCTGAGCTGTCACAAGTATTGATAATAAGATTGTTTGAAATTCGATCCATTTCCCCTTCCTGACATCGATATTTATTTTCTTCTCTTTCAACATGGCGACAAATATTTTCCCAGTCCTCAGCAGTAATAGTATTCATTCGTTCAGTTGCTAAACTCATAATGCCTTGCATGTTTAATAAAACGTTTCTTTTCGCTACATATCCTTTTACCATGGACCAAATATTTTCGATCGGATTGAATGTCGGGTGATACGGTGGCAATCGTAAAACGGAGTGGCCATGTTCTTTTAAAATTGCATCTATGTGGTACTCACGAAACCGCTCTTTATTTTGTTTAATTAAATCATACATACTGGTTTTGTACATCAACGGGCTATACGAAATGTTGTGTTCTGTCAACCAATCCATCATTTCCTGTTTATGAGAATTTGACGTTGGAGCACGATTCAAGTTTGTTGTGATAGGACGCATTATCTACGATAAGTATGCTATTCGGTTTAAGGTTCGGTATTAATTTTTCTTTTAACCATTTTTCGTAGTTGACAAAATTCATCTGGTCATGGTAATCTCCCGTTTTTTGGTTTGCCTTAAACATTAACAAAGCTTAGGGAATAAAACCATCTTTTCCTCCTGCGTGCACTATTATTAACCGCTGGCCTGTACTGATTTGTTTTTTTACACCAAATTCTGTTCCATCGGTCCAAGCCTCTCCGGACACATGTGAAGTGTGGATGTAGGTTTCATCAGTATAAACTAGTGGTCTATCTTCAGACCGATATTCCGCAATTTCGGTAAGGTAATTTATTCTTAGCAGTCGTATGTTGCGTCTTTCCATTAATATTTTTCGGTTGTCCTCGGTCTTTTTCCATTTAAATCCAAATTTTTCTATTTGTTTTCGTAAGGTGGAAATGCCAAATTTGTAGTCTATGTCGGATTTTAACACAGAGTGGAGTGCTTTTAAGGTTGGAAATTGCTTATGGGACAGATGAAAATTATATATAGTTCTCCGGATGACTTCCTGATCAAAATCGTCTACTGCTGATGACGGACAAGTACGTAACTTTTTATTTCTCGGGGAGGTGAATTTCTTTGTTGTTGCGAATTTCTCACTATTACTCTCAGACACAATGTTATAACCAGTAGAGAGACAAACACCTGTAGCTTTTTCAACTAACTGGGCAGCGGTGTAAGGGGAATTTAAATTTTTCTTCAGTTCAAGCTCAAAATATTTATAACAGTTAAAAATAATTTGCTTACTTTGACTCTCAATCGGACCAAAATTACTCACTGCCATATTTTTTGAAAATTATGTAACTTACACTTAGTCGTACGGGCTGACACAAAATTATTGTGATAATTGTGAGAATACAATAAAATCAGACGTAAAAATATATGCTCAACGTAAATAATATTCACAATTTGACACCGACATTATTTTGGTATTTACTTCTTCAATATATAACAAACCTCTTTTTATGCTGATAGTACGAGAAAATAGAAAATTCAAATATAGAATGCCTGTAAACATACAATACTACTACATATGCAATTCCATGCTCTCGTTAATTTATCTATATCTTGCGTTCCTTTGAACACCATATTATATACTAAAGTCACTCACGCACCAATATCAAGAACGCAAGCGAGAAGCGAGCAAATTTAAACCTCACTTGAGTATGAAGGTTACTTTGACAGCGTACGCCACCTTTATACATAGGTGCATGGATTTGTATGAAGTGGATCTAATTATTCGATCAGTGAGTGAGTGAGGCCTAAAGAGAAGGTTATCTATATACAGTGTGGAAAGATAAGTCGGGCCCTGGAGGGAAACTACCTTAAAACGTTGAGATAGCTCAATTCACTGAAAGGAAACATTCTTTAATTTTTTTAAAGGGACATAACTGCATTTACAATTTTTTGGAAAAGAGTACAGTTTACAAAAAAACTATTTATTTTGTAATTTTTGCCATAAATATTTTTTATGACAATTGATGCCAATCGATCCTATTTCCAACAAGGATAACAACTTCTTAATACCAACCAAGTTTAGGGTACAAGAGAACCCATAAATAATAATAAAAATATTTTTCATACAATTAGTATGGAAAAAAGTGAAAATTAAGAAAAAATCTGTGAATGCAGTTTTAGTTTTTAGGAAAAATAAAAGAATGTTTCCTTTCAGCGAATTGAGCTATCCCAACGTTTTAAGGTAGTTTCCCTCCAGGGCCCGACTTATCTTTCCACACTGTATATAAGGTTAGGTTATAATAGATAATGACTTCATCAGACGATCAAAATGTCAATAGGTATGTGTCAAATGTGACAATTTTGTAACGAGTGCGAGTGAGACACCGCCCCATGAGGTGTATTTTTTATGCCGCTAGTTAGTTATGTAGTGGAATTGCAGAAAAAATATTTTAAGGGGGGCGCTCCGTAGATGTTTAAAAAAAAACGTTTCTACCAAATATCAACATGTTGCACATCAATCGATAGGTCTTTAAAAACAACTTTGAGGTTTATATGAAAATTTTTTGATCAAGTAAAGATTTTCAGAAATAATCTCTTCGAAAGTCGGAAAAATAGCGCCCCCCCCCCTGTAACTTTTGAACCGTAAGTCCAAAAATTATGAAATAATTTGAGAAGATGCGCGTTATCATATACTTTCTACGAACATTATTTTGAATATTATCAGTCCAGCCATTTTTGAGTTATTTCCACAAAACTTCTTCCATACTACCTTTTGGCTTTAGTTTGGTTCTTATTCCATTGAAGCTACGGAACCCTCCATTATGCGTGGTCCGACATGCACTTGGCCAGTTTCTTTACTACTTTTTACTAGTCACCTATGAACGACTGTTTTACTCGGTAATAAAGGTTCATCTGTGGTTAGGGAAAAAGTTTAAGAATTAGATCCACTTAATATAAATGCAAGTAAAGGTGTTTTTGTCGCTGTGGGTATGACAACTCGTGACAGTTGCGACGCTTTTAATTACCTATCCTATAGACGTTGAAAAGGTTAAGAAGCCAGCGGAATAAACACGACTGCATGTGACGTCGTAATAATTACGTGCAATTTGCACAATTATTGTGCAAATTGTGTGCAAGTGTGCAAACTAAAACAATCGAGCAATGCAGTGGAAGGTCTGGCGTTCAATTTCAATACATGCAAACGTATCTCGCTCAGAATATACGCGTTGAACGTACCGGTGGTCGCCTCTACCCATATAGGTCTTATGCCTCAAGGCTGTAACGTAAATCGTTACATAACCTAGGTTATATATTTTAAAAGCAATAATACAAATAATATAAATAAATCATAACTAGATCAAGTCTCATCTTGTTCCATATTTCTTTGACGCACTGTACTTCGCGCACATTCCTTTGTTCGAAATAACCGGCCAGCCGGCGATTCTCCCGCCCCGCGCGCCTTCTCCGCGCTGGTCCGAGCGCCCGCGCTCCGTGAGAGGAGATCTTACCGTCGACGCCGGCGCACGCTCGCTTGCCCTGCGCAGCGACTCTGTGTAGCCGGCGAGAGTTATAACTTTAGTTATTGTTTAATTTTTTTTTAGCGGTCCTCGCTTGTAATTGTACTCTTCCAGTGCTAGTGTTTAAATCCCCTTTGGGGTGCCTAGTTACGGCTAGACCTTGACGACAAGACCCAGGCAGTTGTACCTGAGCGGCCCGCGCTGACGTCCCTCAGCTCGCCCGTCTCCTGACCCGCACCAGTTCCGGCTTCTCCAGGGGAGTACTTGCGTGGTGGGAACAACTCAACGCCTCGGAGCAATAATCAGATCGGCTTTTTACGACTCCAACCCTACGACTTACTCGTGTGCTTGCGGCGGATGCGGTGGAAATAAATACAGTTTCTTTAAACCTTGTTTTTTTTTTATTCTATTCCACCGCCAGACGTAGCACTACGTAGACGTAGCGCCCAACGTTGGGCGCCAGTGCTACGTCTGGCGGTGGAATAGAATAAAAAAAAAACAAGGTTTAAAGAAACTGTATTTATTTCCACCGCATCCGCCGCAAGCACACGAGTAAGTCGTAGGGTTGGAGTCGTAAAAAGCCGATCTGATTATTGCTCCGAGGCGTTGAGTTGTTCCCACCACGCAAGTACTCCCCTGGAGAAGCCGGAACTGGTGCGGGTCAGGAGACGGGCGAGCTGAGGGACGTCAGCGCGGGCCGCTCAGGTACAACTGCCTGGGTCTTGTCGTCAAGGTCTAGCCGTAACTAGGCACCCCAAAGGGGATTTAAACACTAGCACTGGAAGAGTACAATTACAAGCGAGGACCGCTAAAAAAAAATTAAACAATAACTAAAGTTATAACTCTCGCCGGCTACACAGAGTCGCTGCGCAGGGCAAGCGAGCGTGCGCCGGCGTCGACGGTAAGATCTCCTCTCACGGAGCGCGGGCGCTCGGACCAGCGCGGAGAAGGCGCGCGGGGCGGGAGAATCGCCGGCTGGCGGGTTATTTCGAACAAAGGAATGTGCGCGAAGTACAGTGCGTCAAAGAAATATGGAACAAGATGAGACTTGATCTAGTTTATGATTTATTTATATTATTTGTATTATTGCTTTTAAAATATATAACCTAGGTTATGTAACGATTTACGTTACAAGGCATTAGTCCGTTATGTGTATTTTTATGTATTTTGCAATAAAGGTTAAATAATTAATATGGTCTAGTGAGACATCATTTTTTAGGGTTCCGTACCCAAAGGGTAAAAACGGGACCCTATTACTATGACTCCGCTGTCCGTCTGTCACCAGGCGGTATCTCATAAAACGTGATAGTTAGACAATTGACATTTTCACAGATGATGTATTTCTGTTGCCGCTATAACAAAAAATACTAATAAAACAGAATAAAATAAATATTCAAGGGGGCTCCCATACAACAGACATGATTTTTTTTGCCGTTTTTATAGATAATGGTACGGAACCCTTATTGCGCGAGTCCGACTCGCACTTCCCAACTTAATTTAGGGTTTAGGTTACTGGGCTGCGCTGGTTGCCTGGCGGTGAGACTTTCAATCCGGAGGTCTCGCGTTCAAACCCCCGCTCGTACTACTAAGTTTTTCTGTTTTTCTAAACTTATGTACGAAATATCATTTGATATATTTAACAGTCGTTTTTCAGTGTAGGAAAACATCGTGAGGAAACCGGATTTAATCATAACACGGCCTAATTTCCCCTCTGGATTGTGTATTACTCTATCACCTAGTGAGACAAGTGTGAGAGCAACGTCTCGCAGTTTGGCATCTCGAATCGGGGCCCTGCACTCGTTCCAATGATGTTAAGGAGATGGAGCGATCAAATATAAAATACAATGTAGAATTAATCTTTTATTGACCAACTAGAGCTACAACTGCTCAGAGAGGAGTAAATCCGGAATGAGGTGCGGGTGTCGCAGCACCCTTTTATATTAAGTTTGACGTATATGACTAACTTGTTACAATGTTGTAGAGTAGTTAAGAAACATGCGTCTAATTTGCGTAAACGCTTAAAAAACACGTGCATCATAAAATACAAGATTTATAGCGGCTACGTGACCAAATGAATAGGGGATTAGTCTCACCTTATTATTTAGTAGAATTCGTTTAGATCCGGGTCACAATGTTGCAGATCTTTAGGGTTACTCATGAGTATTAGACGGTTCCTTAACTACCTATCTCAAACATAACTCCAACATACAACAAATATTGAAGTCTAATTCGAGTTGCACCGGAATAATTTTCAAGCAAATTCTGATATTTCTGATTCAGACAGGCTCTAGCTGTATTGCGCAGTTAATGAATTGGAATTGTGTTGAAGTTGGATCGTATCTAAACGTGTTTTAAAGTTAGACTACGGCCCCTTTTGTGTATCGACGACAAAGATTTAACGGCCTCTTAGCCTAGTCGGTAGTGACGAAATGAAGCAGGAGGCCCCGGGTTCGAATCCTGGTCAGGGTATTTATTTGTGTTTATCACAGATATTTGTTCCTGAGTTATGGATGTTTTCTATGTATTTAAGTATTTATCCATATTTATCTATTTTATATATCATCGTCTAGTACCCATAACACAAGCCTTATTGAGCTTACTGTGGGCCTAGGTCGATTTGTGTAAGGTTGTCCCATAATATTTATTTATTTATTTATAAAAAAAAAGAAAAAGAAAAGATAGAATATAGCGGCAGTTGCAAAAGTTATCTTTGAAGTAGTGCGGTAGTGCTACCAGCATTTTCACGTTGGTTATTTTATTTAAGGGGTCTCGCAGAATGAGCGGAAGTAAGCTATCATAGACATCATTACAATAAAAGGCGGAAATTGGTCTATGGTAGCTGAATTTTTGTATGGAACCACACACAATTTTCAGCCGGACATCCATCTTACAGTTGATTTTTGTCTATAGTTGCTAAATTCCACTGTGTGAAACGCCTTAGACTATTTTAAAAACATAATATGTAATGAGCAGAGCTCGGATTTTTCACGGCAAAACAAAACACTAGCGTAATTTACCCAGTGCTTGAAATATTATTTTATCGACACCTATCGAGTCTTACTAGAGTATATGACAGGTATTGCCTCAGTACATTTTTTCTTTTTTTATTCGATGGTACACCTATCAGTGTGAATGTCAAAATTTAAAAACTAACAAACGTGCGAAAATTTCGAAAAACAGGAGACTTACTAGAGCTCAAAATCAATATTTTTGACCAGTCTAAGGTGACCTACTGGGGGTTAGAAGGTTGTGCATTAATTACCGGACATCCTGTATAAGTAATAAAATAACTTTTCATTTTAGCTTTGCCATAGACGCCATAGTCGAGCAACAAAGATGTAGGTCTGCATGTACAACTTAGAACGAAGTAACTATACCACCTCATTTAAAATGATAGAAACGACTGCAAATTTTATCTCACATGACATATGACATTCACACTTTAACTGTCATTTCATTACGTATAAAACGTAAATTGCATCTAGGTATTATTTATTTCGCAACGCATTGAATCCGACGTGTTGGATATACGTATAATAACTTAATATTGCAAGGTATCAATTAATACAAAAATGAGTAATGTACAAGATCGGATCAAAACGTGGATTGAAAATCACCCTGAGTTAGTCTATAATGAAGTGACCTCCACTATATACTGCTCTATGTGCGATATGCATCTAAAACTGAAGAAATGCAATATTGAGAATCATGTGAAAAGCAACCGCCACAATTACCGTTCGGGGCAACCAAATAGGAAACATCAATTTTATTTCGATTTAATTATTTTTCTTATTTCATGCAACATACCATGGGCAACAGTCAACAACAATAATTTTCGTCATTTTTTTAACAAGTATTTATGTTGCGACTGCTCTATGACTTCTTTACCGGACGAATCGACTATAAGAGAGGTAAACAAAACCAATTATTTGTGGATATCTATAGACGAAACACCAGATTTCATGGGAAAATGTGTGACAAACGTGGTGATTCGGTCTTTGCAAAAAAATTGTTCTAAGCAATTTTATCTTTTGGGGTCGAAGGTTTTAGAGAAGGTAAATGGGGAAACAATAGCAAACCTAATAATAAACCAATTAAAATTTTGTTTCAAAATTCTTTCAATGATAACGTAAACAATTTGCTTTTACTTTGCACAGATAGTGCCGCACATATGCTTAAAGCCGGTCGTATTTTAAAAGCAACGTTTCCTCGTATGAAACACATTACGTGTTTAGCTCATGGTCTGCACCGGGTTGCCGAAGAAGTGCGAGATAATTTCAAAGGTGTGGATGGGTTGATATCGAATGTCAAAAAGATATTCCTAAAATCTCCAGAGCGTGTACGCCTTTTTAAGGCAAAATATCCGTCCATTCCCCTACCTCCCGAGCCAATTATCACCAGATGGGGAACTTGGATATCTGCTGCGGTATATTACGCTCAATACTATGAGCAAATACGTGATGTCGTCTCCATACTTGCTAATGACTCGGCAGCTATAAGAGCTGCAAAAAAATGTTTTCAAACACGCAAACTACGACCGGAGTTAAATTTCATTCGCGACAACTACGAAGTAATAGCCTCTTCAATAGAACAATTGCAATGTTCGACTTTATCCATTGCGGAATCCTTCCTCATTCTGGATACTGTTCGTTGCTACGTAAACTGGAGTAAACTTTTACCAGTGATACGTAAATTTGAAGCCGTGCTCGAACGAAATCCTGATTACGAAATTTTAAGAGACATATCTGAAAATATTACCCGAACTGATAATGAATTCTATAAATTTGCTCCCTTGACGTCAACTGAAGTTGAACGTACATTTAGTGTACATAAATGGATTTATAGTGATAAACGCAACTGTTTACTCCCAGAGAATGTTGAAAAGATAATGATCATCTACTCCTATCACTATTACCCAAATAAAATGTCTTGTGCTGCTGTGTGTACTGACGTAGATTTTGAAGAAGAAATTGCGTCTGTTTCTAATATATAGTAACTTTATACAAATGTTTTTATTAGTTTTATTACATATTAATTTTATTTGGTGACTTTTATTTCTTCTAGTTCTGAATTATCGATATCGATAAAATAATATTTCAAGCACTGGCTAAATTACGCTAGTGTTTTGTTTTGCCGTGAAAAATCCGAGCTCTGGTAATGAGTAAGTAAATTCATCATTATAGTGTTATGGATATGTGTTGCTTGCATAGCTGATAAATAATTAAATATAACTATTTCAATAACAACAATTTGTTGTAATCCTAAATAATTAAAAGTGATGATTTAGGAACTACATATTAAGTAAAATAGGTATTAAGCTTAAACTGTGGCTAAATTGAAGTATTAAAAACCGGCCAAGTGCGTGTCGGACCACGCATAGGAGGGTTCCGTACCTTCAATGGAATAAGAACCAAACTAATACCAAAAGGTCGTATCTGATGCCTATGGAAGTAGTTTTTTGGAGATAACTCAAAAATGGCTGAACCGATAATGTTCAAAACAATTTTCGTTGAAAGTTTATGATAAGGCGCATCTCTTCACATTTTTTCATATTTTTTGAACTTACGGTTCAAAAGTTACGGGGGTGGGGGGGGGCTTGGGGGGCTACACAATTTTTCTGACTTTCGAAGCGATTATTTCAGAAAAAAAAATATTCACTTAATCACAAAATAGTCAAAGAAACCTCAATGTTATTTTAAAAGACCTATCGATTGATGTGTCACATGTTGATATTTGGTTTTTTTTTTTAATTTAGTTACCTGTATGGAGCGCCCCCCTAAAAATATTATTTTTTTCAAATTTAACTACATAACTAAGTAGCTGCATACAAAATACACCTTATGTGTAAATTTTATTCAGATACCCTAGATAGATAGAGTGTAGATTTGGACCCGGGGTATGTCCTTAAACTACGTCCGGATGGACCCGGGGTATGTCCTTAAACTACGTCCGGACCTGGGTATGTCCTTAAACTACGCCAAAAAGAGAGGTATGGGCACTGCGAATGGCATCTCGCTAAGTGTGGTAGGGCACGTTCAGCGAATGTCATCGCTCAAATCTGGAGCAGAGTCCGACTGGGGAAGTACCTCCACCTTACAGAAAACCACAGCCAAATAGCACTAGACCCTACTCATAGTGTTGTGTTCCTGCTGGTGAGTAAGGTTGCCAAAGAGCTCAAAGAGGACCCAGTGTGTTGACGATGAGGGACCTTCTTGTTCCTTTAGTCGTCAACACAGTGAATCCTCCTTTTTGTAAAGGGTCGGCAACGCGCATGTGACGCCTTTGGAGTTGCAGGCGTCCATAGGTCACGGTAGCTGCTTACCATCAGGCGGGCCGTATGCTTGTTTGCCACCGTCGTGGTATAAAAAAAAAAAAAAAAAAAAAAAAGATACGTCGTATAGTTTCCGAGTAAAATGCCTGTGACATACGGACGGACAGACAGACAGACAGACAGACAGACATGACGAATCCATAAGGGTTCCGTTTTTTTGCCATTTGGCTACGGAACCCTAAAAATGAAATCATTTGTAAAAATATACTTAAATAAAACGAACGCTCAGTTCTTATTTTGATCGGCCTCACCCTCACCTGAAGCAACACAATAAACGTCTACAATAAATTCGGAAGAATTTTCATAACAGCACTTCTTCAATTAAAATCAGGGTTTCTTTACAAATTTAACAAGCGGCTTTCCTAATTGATGCTCGGGGCGTTTCGGAATACATCTTGAAATAAAACCAAGGATGTTTATGAATCGATTTTAAATTTGGTTAACGATGGCAATCAAATGCTTTGATGAAACTCGTATTTATAGGTACTGACCTACTGTTGATAATTTATTAAGAGTGAGTATCTTTATTTTATGTGTAGGTAGGTAGGTATTAATTTTTATCTACACCCACATCCTCTATTCTGCGTTCGGAAACAGTATCTAATTACCACCATTATTGCAACCAGTAATGAAAATTAATAACCACATCGATTTTGGTAACGTAATGAAAATCCAGCCCTCCTCCCCGACCGCGGCTGCTCTCCCCCACGACCGCCGGCACAATCAAGTTGGCCATGGCGGTGCAAAGGCGGTGATTCTAATGGTTTCCGAACACGTCATTTAGGATTTATAATGTGTGTAGATAAAGCAGTGTATGCAACTGTTCATAATTAGGCCTTATTACTTAACAGTTACATAAAATACTATACCGTGTGGGCACATAGGTACCTTTTTTAGTACAACATACGAATCACACTATTTTCAGATATAAAAATGTGGTACAAGTGGATGACAGACTGCTGTTTTATTCTTAAATAATGTGGTAATAGTAAATTGAACTTTTTGTTGGTGCTATATGTAATTGAGGTTCCCTTTTTGTCGCACCTATGGACATGATGGTTTCTATGCCCATTTTTTTTGCGAAAAACACATTTTAGTAAAAGAAAATCATTTTACTCATTTATATAATTTTAAACAAAAAAGAAATGACTTCACCTCCACCTTTCCAAAAGCAAATGGCCGAGCTACTGTAAAAAATACTCAAATCACTATAAATAGGTGTGCCTATAATATTTGAAGAGTTCCCTCGATCCAGGATCCCGTCATTAGATACTGACCTGCTTACAATGGGATCAACTGTGAAGTATACTCTTTCAAACAAAAAAAGAATATTCCAAATCGGTCCAGCCGTCTTCGACTAATCGGTGAACATACATAAAAAAAATAGCAAAAACAAATATCCCGACGAATTGATAACCTCCTTCGAATTGATAAGGAAACGAAACGAATTGATAATTTCAAAATCTTGAAGTCGGTTGAAAATAGAATAAAGTTAAGTGAAGTAAAAAGTGAGAAGTGTCAAAGTGAAAAGTTAAAAAAGTCTAAAAGTAAAAAAAGGCAAAAAAAGGCAAAAAAAGTCAAAATGTTAAAATTCGGTCAAATCGGTTCAGCCGTCTTGAAATAATCACTGAACATACTTATGTATAAAAAAAAAAGCAAAAACAAAGATCCCGACGAATTGATAACCTCCTCCTTCGAAATCTTGAAGTCGGTTGAAAACATAACTTCGTTCCTACCGAGTGTTCCACGACACACGCGTATTTATTTATTGATTTTATTCTTCTAATTGCTACAGGATTTAGTTAGCATTGAAATTTCGTAACATTTTACAAATTCAGCAGGTTATTAAGCATACGTTCCGTATCATTAAAATTAATGATTATGTAGGAACTACCCAACAAAATGCTAAAAGTTATTACGAGTATCAAGGGACGAAATCGTAGAGGTCGGGAAAATCTCAGTTTCGGACCTTTATCGTAAAATGCTTTACATAATTAGAACGTTGTATAAACATCGACATGAGAAACATTTATAAGACCTTTGCATTTAAAGGTTGAAATAATAACGCGTCCCGATGGGATTTTAATAGGCATGGGTTTGTTAATTGACTTTTGTGATAATTTGTATTAACATAATTATTTTCATACAGGTTGAAATAAAAATAATGGTGTTTCGTTTAAGGGCTGTTGGTATCGAAATGTGACTAAGAAAAAGTAGGAGATTTTTTTTTCCAGCCGGCCGACAATCCATACAAAATCAATTTTATACCGAGTGAATTTTTTTTCTTAATTTTTCATAATTAGAATACGATACCAATTATACCCTTAAATGGATCAGCAGCATGTTTCAGCATTACATTCAGCAGGAGCATTTTTTATACCTAGCACATAAACAATCAGCTCTTTTTTTTTTTTTTTTTTATATTATTATTATTTGTATCTCCTTTGAGAATCACGGGCCTTTATATCCCGGTCTTTTGATAGGCTTGCGTGGGGATACAGATCCAACACGCAGAGCATCGCCCCTTGGAGAAATTTGCTATGTTATACACCTGCTAGAACCCATTCACGGGTACATTAATAGATACCCGTGAACCGGTTCCAGCAGGCGTTGTAGATATTGTAAATAAAATGGACAGAGTAAAGGGCTATGGTATTGAAGTTTGGCTGGTCAAAGATTAGGCTATTGTAAAGAGGTCCGGGCACCTGCCATAACAATTTTATAACATGTTATCGAGGCAGGCGGTGACTCGCCGCCAACTAGATGGGCCCCTGAAACTGCCGTCGCAAAAACGACCAGGAGCAACATCGGTGTGAGCGGCTCAGGGTGTGGAGAGGTGTACACCGCTTTCTGCCAGTGACTGTAGGAAGCCCAGCCACTGTACCAACTCGCGACTTATGCATATTTCACTTCCACCCTGCGAGCATATAGCTCTGACGGCTCCTCTCTGGACGGCCAATAAAGGCAAGCCAGAGCCGAGAGTCCTGCGGGTCCCCTTGGAGTCCACTCCGACCGACGAAGACACGACGGAGACTGAGACCCTGACCGACTCTCTGGAGCATTCGGGTCCGCGGGGTCGTCACTCCCCGACAGCTCGCCACAAGCTGCCCTGCGAGCTTATTATTATTATTTTTTTTTTTTGACGCAGGGGTAAATACATTTACGTATCTCACCCCCAGGCTGCGAAAGCCCGTTGGGGATGGGGTGGTATGTGGGACGCTCCTCCCATAACCCCTCTGCTGGGCAGAGGGAGGGGAGAAGAATACCCACTAACATCCCCTGCGGCGTTACCCTCTCTGCCGTTACAGGGGAGCATCATGGGATCACTAATATTCTACCACGATGCCCCCCCGACAGACACAGCTCTAACCCAACTCAACTCAACGCTATAACGACATTGACATTTGCTATTCGAACAGATTTTCATTCAACATTGGTCTCACTTTGGTGACACATTGGTCTCACATTGTTCCAATGTTGGTCCAATGTCGGTCCAATGTGTGACCAATGTTGAATGAAAATCTGTTCGAATAGCAAATGTCAATGTCGTTATAGCGTTGAGTTGAGTTGGGTTGAGTTGGGTTGGAGCTGTGTCTGTCCAGTGTGTGTGTTTATTTTTCGAATCGCGGCCTAGGTACCTACTTATCATAAAAAGTGGGTAAAGGGTTAAGAGTTTTCATAATATTAACAATATCTAACTGTATAAAATTTACCTAAAGTATGGTAGACCATACCAGAGAACCAGGAAATATAAACAGAACATATAATTTTCAAAGAAGCAGTATTAGGGTTTTTTCCGAAAATCGATTTTTGGTGAAGGAAAACATCGTGAGGAAACTTGATCTAATCCCAATAGGGCCCTCTAAGTTGGAAGGTCAGATGGTAGTCGCTTTCCTAAAAACTGGGGTCTACGCTAATAATGGGATTAGATTGCCAAGCGGACCCCAAGCCGGGAACAATGCTAGGATGATGATGAACTTCACGTAACTATTATTTTAGTCCTTACGCACAACATATTGTAGTGTATACTAGATATAATTATGTACTTAGCTCATAGGATGTATATATGAACCATTTACTCATGTATTGATGCCAGTAATAAAGTATCACTTAAGCTGAACACTCGTTTCCACTCAACTCCGAACCCTCACCTTACATGGCGACCCTGCCTTATACGGTGTCGCGCGTGCGGTCAGTCATCGGGTGATATTGAGAGCACAATTTATTATAATGTAAACATAGTGCAAGTAGACAATTAATTAATTGTGGCTGAAATCAAGAATTTTATCATGGGCGCCACAAAATCGAAAGAAGAGGTTGTCATCGCTCAAACTGCGGCCGGAGGTGACAATAAGGCTTCTGCGAGCACCGACGATCTTCGATTCCACGCAAGTACCACTAATATTATCCTGGGAATAATGCTCGTCATATTCGTCATTGGAGGAGGCTACGCCCTGTACAGAAGGTGTAAGAAAACCCAGAAGAAATGGATGCGTCAGGAGGTCGCTCTCTGTGAGCTGCAGGGTGCTGCTCGTGCAGCGCCCATGTCTGAGTGTGGTGTTAGTGGCGTATATCGGTTTCTGGTGGTAGTGTAATTATGTACTGAAAAATAGACTACTAACGGTGTTGGTGAACAAACTTTTAAAAGAAGAAAACAATGAACAGTTAATGTGAATCGCAAACGTAAGTTAAAATAAGTAGGTATTAATCTTATATTACTTTGTAATGGCAGATGAATTATTGGAATGTTACGAGGAATTAATCTACATAAGGAAATATTTAGTTAAAAAAGGAAAATCGAGGTTTGAAGGTAACATAACAAAGAATCAACTGTCAAAATTTAATGATATTATAGTTAGATGCAACCAATTTATTACTCAATTTTCTTTACTTACGGGCATAAAATCTGAAATTATTGAGGAGACCAATAATTTGTATGCTAAAATTACTTGTTTACATGAAGAGATTTTAAAGTTATGTTCAAAGCCTGAAGTAGAGGAAAATACAAGTAGTGACAGTAAATATTTTGAAATTGACACCATGGAGTTCGACTTCAAATCGGCGTGTAGCCTTATACCCCTTATGGACGGTACCGAGGAGACAACAAAGAGGTTAATTGATGCTGTAGATATGTATTCAGACATGCTTAGTGAGGCAGGACAAAAATCTTTGATTGCATTTGTGTTAAAAGGAAGACTGTCTGAAAGTGCAAAATTGCGCATATTAGGTACTTATACGACCGTAGAGCAACTTATAAGGTATTTGCGTAACTCTCTTTTGCCTAAAAAATCTTTCACAGCCATCCATTCCCGACTTCAAAATATAAGTCAGGGTTGGCGTAGCATAGATCAGTACGGGTCCGAGATAGAAAAACTTTTTTCTGAGTTAACTATCACTCAGGCGGAAGGTGATTCGGCGAGCTATGACGTATTAAAGCCGCTGAACGACAAGATGTGCATTAAAAAGTTCGCAGATGGCTTGAAGTACCCAAGGCTCGGCACCATCATTACGGCGCGGAACTTCAATAGTCTGAAGGATGCGATCCAGGCTGCGCAGGACGAGGACATTCCGAGGCCGTCAACATCCAGCCCACCAGAGGTCATGGGTATGTACCGCTCACAAAACTCTTTTAACAGATACTACAGAGGGTCTGCTCACAACTCATATAGAGGTCATCGTCATCGTTTCCACAGGGGTTTGCGACAGTACTCGCATAGTCGCTATCCTCAGCCCCAACAAGGCAACTCGCGGGGAGACGCCCGTGGTTACAAGTCACGAGGCAGGCCAGCACGGGGTGGCTCGTATTTCGGGTCCCGCAGCCGTGGGGTCAGTGCCCGTGGCAACATGCACGTGATATCGCACGACCAAAATGGTGCGGCCGGTCATCACCCTAGTGCACCAAATACGGAATCGCTGAATCATTTTTTCGAGACTGATTTTATTTACACGTGTAATAATTTAAATAGGGTGGCCATAAATATAGGCACAACTGCTTACAGCTGGCTAATCGATACGGGAGCTTCTCTATGTGGGCTAAAGTATGAAATCATTTTAAATTGGAATATCCCATTCCATAAAAAGACGTTACACGTTACAGGTATAGGCGGTCAGGTAACTTCTAATGGATATGTTATATTAAAACTAAATTACAATGGATATGAATTTGAGCATTCTTTTTTTGTATTTGAGAATTTATCGTGTAGCACGTATGGTATTTTAGGCCAAGACTTTTTCAGAAAATACAGAGCCAATATTGACTTTGAAACAAATATTTTACGATTAGTTACACAGGATGGACAACTGGTTAAAATCGGGTTTAGTTGTTCGTCTGCCCCAAAGAATAGTTATTTAACTATTCCTGCTCGTAGTGAGTTCATACATTATATTGATACTAGTATTACGGAGGACTTCGTAGTAAATAGCCAGGAATTATGCGAGGGAGTACACGTAGCAAGTGCTATAGTTAAACCAATCCAGGGTAAAATACCCATTAAAATTTTAAATACACGAGATAGTGACGTAAATTTAAGCCGTTTCACAATTAATAAGAGTAGATTGAGCGATTTCTTTATTTGTAAATTTAACAAACCAACTATGAATGCCGATAGAGTTAAGTCATTATTTTCTGCACTAGATTTCAGTAAATTAAACGAAGAAGAACAGAAATCCCTTGAGAATATATGTGCAAAATATCCGGATGTCATTTTCCTACCGGGTGATAAATTAACCACCACAATGCTTTATAACCAGTCGATACAATTGAAACCAGGTAGCTCACCAGTTTATGTAAAACCTTACAGGTTACCTTACTCGCAAAAGTCCGACATTGATAGGCAAATTCAAGTAATGTTAGATGATGGAATAATTGAAGAGGCGAGGAGCGCATGGTCGAGTCCGTTACTGTTAGTCCCTAAAAAATCAGATTTTTCGAAACAAAAGAAATGGCGCGGGGTCATCGACTATAGAAAATTAAATAACCAGATAAAAGATGAAAAATTTCCCCTTCCGAATATAACTGAAGTTTTAGATTCATTATCAGGTGCTATCTATTTTTCGCATTTAGATCTATATCAGGGTTTTTATCAAATTAATTTAGACAAATCTAGCCGCCCACTTACAGCTTTCCAAACCGGTAAAAATCAATATCAGATGACTAGATTACCCCAAGGGTTGAAAACTAGCCCTAACGTTTTCTCAAGAATGATGACCGTGGCCATATCTGGACTAAATTACGAACAGTGTTTGGTATACCAGGATGATTTAGTAGTGTTCGGAAGAAACCTTGCTATACATATTCAAAATTTGTTAGATGTTTTTAGTAGATTAAAAGGTAAACTTAAAGCTTAACCCTGCCAAATGCTAATTTTTACAAAAACAAATACTGTATCTCGGTCATGTAGTTTCAGAAAATGGAATTTTACCGGATCCTGAGAAAACTAAAGTTCTTAATAATTATCCGACTCCGCAAAACGCCGACGAAGTTAAACGGTTTGTGGCATTCGCTAGTTACTATCGTCAATTTATCGTCAATTTTGCAGATAAAGCGTATCCACTCAATAAGTTATGTTGCAAAAATGTACCATTTGTATGGTCCCAAGAATGCGAACAATCTTTTCAAACTTTAAAATCAGCTTTAGTTGAACCACCGGTACTTCAATATCCAGATCTATCAGAAAAAAATCAGTTCCTTTTACAATGTGATGCTTCAGGAAAAGCTTTAGGCTCAGTACTGTGCAATGGCGATGGACGCCCTGTCCCATACGCTAGTCGAAGTCTTAACAAGGCTGAATTAAATTACCCAACAGTTCAAAAGGAGCTTTTATCAATCGTATGGAGTGTGCGCTATTTTAGACCTTATTTTTATGGCAGACAGTTTAAAATACAGACAGACCACCGACCGCTAGTGTATTTGTTTAACATGAAAGATCCCAGCAGCAGGTTACTAAAGTTCCGATTACAATTAGAGGAGTATGATTTTACCGTCGAGTATTTGAAAGGTTCTGAGAACTCCGCGGCAGACGCTCTGTCTCGCATTAATGTCACGTCAGAGGATTTGAAACATATGAATGAGCAAGTTATGAATGTGATGACGCGAGCGCAAAGACGAAAGATCGAGATTAATACAAGGTACAGACAGTACAAATTCTTCGGTTACTAATGTGCCCACTGATTCGAGGCTTGATCACCCAAGAGTTGTGGATATCATTAAAAAACCGGAAAATTTTACTGAGTTATGTGTTACGTCATGTAGAGATTATAAAAAAGTAGTTAGAGAAAATTTCGTGAAAGAGTCGTCTAAGTATTTTAGTTACTTGCCCAGCAAATCGTGTGTTTATTTTAATCCTACATCTCAATCGCTACTGTCGCGAGCCGAATTAGCAATAGATTTGGATTCAATTTGCAAAAAAATAAATGTTAATGAACTATGCATAATAAGGAACGAAGTAAATAAAGACTTTATTGCGGGCTTAATACAAGAAATAAATAGGTACGATATTTGGTCCGGACCGCGAATATGTGTGTTAAGTAATGTACAAAGAATAAATAATTTACATGATAGACGCGTAATAATAAATGACTTTCACCTACTTCCCACAAGTGGCCACGCGGGGATTAGGAGAATGTCTAATAATATAAAAAAACACTATTGGCCTACCCAAGCAACACAGGGAGCATTATATCATATGAATAGTTAACTTATTTAGAACTTAAGGACCGTATAAACACTTATATACGTTCACCGAGCAACTTGACGCATTATATGATGCTTTACGCTGTATAACGGTTGTAAAATGCCATATTTAGATACTTTTGTAAAGCCTTTAGCTTTAGTGCAGCAAACCACAACGCAACTGTACAACTTTCAGCTGTTTTTAGTGCCTTAGGTTCTACAATAGCATTATATGATGCTTTACGCTGTATAACGGTTGTATAATGGTATATGTAAATGCTTTTGTAAAGCCTTTAGTTTTAGTGCAGCGAACCAAAATGCAACTGTACAGCATTCAGCTGTTTTTAGTGCCTTAGCTACTACTGCTTAATATTGTTTAACAGCATGAATATTAACTATTACAAAGCCACGTAATTTGCTATACAGCTTTCAGCTGTTTTTAGTGCCTTAAAAGGTCTACAATAGCATTATATAGTAGGAAATACTGTTAAAAATAATGTTATTTAATCAAATAAATATGAACCATTATAATGCCATGAAAATGGCTATAGGTACAGCTTTCAGCTGTTTCTAGTGCCTTAGGGTCTACAATAGCGCTTTTTAAGAGTAAGAAAATGCCTAATGTTGTTTTATAGCATGATCATGTCATGAATCAATGTAATGCTTGCATTTTTTAATATCAACTGAGTTCTACAGTACAGCTAACAGCTCTTCAAACAAATACACATGAGTTATTGTAATGCGTAAAGCTGTATATACATTAATTTTACTGTATTCGTAACCATTTGTCGGCCATATTGGGAAAAAGCAACAAAAGTTAAGTTCAGTAATTTGTTTTACAAAATGTTCAGTAAACCGTTTAAAATACGAGCAAGAACCGGAGGAATCAGGCGAAAAATATCAAAGGAATATGCAAAAATGATGATACCTCCGATCACTGCACAACAAAGTGATTCGGGCGAAGTGGGTTGTAGCAATATTAAAGAGGGTTCCGTAGGTTACCAAAATCAAGTAGGACGTGTGAACATTGGAAATACACACGATACGGAATCCTCGTGTTCTGCAATATCTATTCTTGCGAAGAATGAGAATATTCAGCAAAATCTTATTTATTCCTGTCCGCTTGACGCTGAAAATGAAAGACCTGAAAGCTCCGATAAAAGTGAAGATGACAGTGATATTGATAAATATGTAAAACGTTCTTCTTTTTGTGAAAATATAAGAAGATGGGCTATTGAAAGGAATGTTACTCAAATAGCGTTAAAAGACCTCGCGAAAATTATGAATGGATTGATTCCGGAAATTTTACCTATGGATCCAAGGACCATTTTAAAAACACATATGTCAATATAAAAAAATTGATGGGGGCGAATATTGGCATAACGGAATTACTAATAATTCAACTATGAAAATATATCATTAAATGTAAATTTTGATGGCTTGCCAATTTTTAAAAGCTCAAAGAAAGAATTTTGGCCAATACTCTGTAATATTTATGAAAATCCTAACATTAAACCTTTAGTAATAGGAATATATTATGGCAGTGGAAAACCAAAAATTTTAACAGAATATTTAGAAGATTTTGTCACCGATATTTCTCATTTGTTGGAAGATGGAATTACAATGAAAGACAAGAAAGTTACAGTAAAGATCAGATGTTTTATTTGTGACTCACCTGCTAGAGCTTTCATAAAAGGTAATCACTAGTATTTAGTTGATATCAGATAGGTCTATTTTATGAAACCCTTTTTAGCTTGACAGGAATTTCACTAACCACAATTTTTAATTAAATTACCCGTAAAACAAAGTGTATTAATAACAGGGTATCTAGTTCAGTATGTGAAATTCAGAACAAACGCCTTATCCTTGTAATAATCAGCTTAAAAACATTCCAACCATACATTCGTCAATCATCTTAATCAAATCATGCCTTTAGTTGATTTCCGATACTTTAGTTTCAATCAGTACCCGTCGTTAATGATTTATTCTGGGCGAAATCACATGATTGTTTTGTGTTATGATTTAACCAGCGATGATTTAGTCATGAGAATTTTAAATCAAATCATCGCTGATTAAAGCATAAAATTTGGCCGCTGGCACTTACCCTTTTACTGCTCGAATACAATATTGAATCTGCACAATACAATTTATGAAGTAAGCGCCAACCGCCAAATCTAATCATATTCTAAACATGATTTAATTAACTAAATCGTTAGTTTAACTAAGCATCTGTCTTACTAATGTAATCACTTTAGCTAATCATGATTGAAACTAAAAATCGACATGAATTACTCTTGCCGGTGCTCAATCAGATTGGAAAGCTCATGATTGAATTCGTAATCATGATCATATGATTAAGAGTAACGTAATTTTTTTAAATCACGTAATTTTTGCCCAACTCTGCGTGCGTTAAATGTTGGAGGCAGCACCTTCTATTGGCATTCAGAAGTTTTAGTTTTTGATTTAGACCACTAGATGAAAGACACTCCAACGTGCACGGTCCCTTTGTAGAACTGTCGTAAAATAATATTTCTATGTTTTTCAGGTGTTTGTAACTTTAACGGAAAGCATGGCTGCCTGAAGTGTGTTACTGTAGGCGAATATTCCCACATTTCACACACAGTTACTTTTCCTGATATAAGTTGTTCCGAGAGAACAAATGATGGGTTCCGAAATAAACTTTATGGGACGCACCATAAGAATGATTCTCCTTTGCTTAATCTTCCAATAGATATGGTAAAGGATTTTCCAGTAGGCAATTCATTGCATTTAATTGACTTAGGAATTATGAAGAGGCTACTAGTTGGATGGCGTGATGGTAATTTCGGGATTTTTTTATCAAAATGGCGTGCTACAGATATTGAAGTAGTAACAAATTTCTTGAACAAGTGCAACAGGCTACCATCTGAAATTCATCGAGCAGTGCGAAGTCTGGAGTATCTAGCATTTTGGAAAGGATCTGAATATAGAACTTTTTTGTTCTATCTTAGTATTATTATCCTACCTGATGTGCTCACAAGCGCCGTATTTTCACACTTTCTGAAGTTGTACTGTGGTATTATAATTTGCTCAACTGAATGTCATCTGCGTTTGCTCCCATTAGCTAAAGAGCTGCTAAAGGATTTTGTCAAGCACTACAAAGACTTTTATGGAGCGGATTACATTACTAGTAACGTGCACAATTTAATCCACGTAACTGCAGAGGTTGAACGATTTGGACCTTTACATTCTTTCAGTGCTTACCCATTTGAGAATGAGCTATATTGTATCAAACGGTTACTAAGAGATGGAAAGAATCCGCTATCACAAATAGCAAACAGAATAGTTGAAGCTACGAGTGTGACAAATTTAGTTGACCAAAATTCCGAGTTAAGTGGAAACCCCGATTATCCGTTTCTAATGAAAAGTAGAAATAATTGTAAAGTACTTCGTCTACAACAATTTAAAGTTTCTTCAAAAATAAAGGACAGATATATATTGACAACTGTCAACGACATAGTTGAAATCCATGATATTCTTGAAGAAACCAATGGATTTCGTATTCATGGCTTAAAAATAAGTAAGAAAGAAGATGTGTTTACGTATCCCATAAAATCTTCACATTTACACATTTACAAAGTAAAAAATGATAATGGTACAAATTGTGATACTATTATCCTTGATCTCAGAGATTTAAAGTGTAAATTAGTATGTTTGCATCATCAAGAATGCTTATATTTCATACCACTATTGCATATGTCCCAATAAAAAACGTTATTTTAAGTAATTAAGTTTTAAATTTATGTCAATTTACCCATTTTTTTTGCACTTTATAAATTTTAATGAAAATAACACTTTTTAAATGCCAAGCTGGAAACCAACATGCTCCGCAAAACATTGTAATTTTAAAAAGAAATATAGATATTTAAATTGTAAGTGAATAAGATTAAATTTTGAGTAATAATATAATATCAATAATGAACCAAAACTGTTGCTCAACAATATCATGTTAAAATTTTACATTATAAAGCTTGAAAATGTCAAAATATTCGCACAGTGTGCAGAGTCACTACACTATATTTAAGTACCTTTTTTTACGTGATAACCGTCACTCGATTAAGGTTCCAGCCATGCCATGTTCCAGCCGATACGGGCATTGGAAATTGTTGATGATCTGTGATATACATTAACTTTTCCTTTCGATATTTTTGGGCAAGGCTCATAACAAAATTAGGTTTTGTATGCAATTTTAATTAAGATTAGGTTTACTTAGTAAATATGTACCATAATTTTGGAATATAAAACATACCACAATGAAAAAATCCAGCTTTTGATTTATACTTAAATGAATCAATATTCATTATCTGATTTAAGCCCCCACCAAGTATAGCAAAACAAACAACAAAGGCACGGCCGTACCATCCTCGATGAAATGCTACATGTGACTTGGGAAGGAGTCGACCTTCGTAAGGCGATTATAGCTAAAACCCCAAGTCTATAAGTGTAGCGTGGAGAAACGGGGGCGAGGACTCATATAGCACACTGACTCAGCACGATCTGACCCACTCTGCTGAGGGATGTCCACCTGGGCCCCAACCAAAGGACTCAATGCAAGGGGTCATAAGGGTGCCAACCCTCGTGCTGGTCAGCGAGTGGCATTAGGAATGCGAAATTGTGGATCACACCACAACCACCACTCTTCCACCACGAGGAGATGATTGTTGTACAAGTAGTTCTAGTTTCCGTTACAAAAGTATTAACTCGGTTAAAAATGGTTTAACTTGAGTTAAAAATGAGACTGTTACTCTTAATCATATAAACATGATTATAAATTCAGTCATGAGATTTCTAATCTGACTAAGAACCGACATGAGTAAATCATATGCTTAGTTAAACTAACGATTTCGTTTTTTAGTCATGTTTAGAATATTATTAGATTTTGCGTAGCTCAATTTTTTTAATGTATTTCTAGATATATTTTATGTTTATCTATAAAATAAAAAGTAAGTAAAAAATGGGCTATGTACATTGTACACCCATAAAAATCATTGATAATTATCCTTTCAAACCCTAGCTGGTACAGTCGCTATCAGATATATGGGAGCAGCCAAGGTGGTCACAAATATATGAACACGGCCTCTATTGTCAAGGCGATGAAGTGCATGTTCAGATATTTCTGAGCACCTAGGCCGCTCCAATATATTTGATGAAGACTGTACTAGGTTTAGTTACAGTAATGTAGACTGAAATTAAATTAAAGTCCATATTTTTCTGTAAGTTTTGTATTTATACATAATTGTAATCTGCATTGCGACAAATCAAATTAAAAAATGAATATGTGACGTTCCGTAGGTAAAAGTACCTTATGGCGTTTGGCGCTTACGTTGCGATGCATCGTATTAGTATTGCAGCGTCGTTAGCAATAGCGTAAGCGCCAATCGCCATAAGGTACCTTTACCCACGGAACGCCACCAATTGATTTCAATATGCCGCTATTAAGTTTCTGTTTAATAAAATATGACGGAACTCACGGAACCGTCATATTTCTCTAATCAATTATTGTTTATGCTGCTGCTACACTGATGTTATAAACTGTAACACTGCATGTGTTTCATAACTTTATGCAACACCATAAGTACCATAACACATCGCCGCGGCACCGTGACCGCGGCACCGCGTCTCGAGTTGCCTGTGTAATGGAGTTCGCAACAATAGAGCATCCGACAGCTCTAACTCGCATATGTACTATCTCTGTCTCGTGCAGTTTCGCGTTCCGTCCGCTAATCTGCTTTCATATCTACCCACTCTTCGCGGTATAATGGCGAAAACAGCGAGATGTTAAACTACTGAGAAGCGGACCGAACGCGAAACGGCGTGACAGAGACAGCACGTAGGTAGATAATGCGCGTTAGAGCAGTCTAACTAAGCTACGCACCGTGTCGGCTTAAAATACAATGGACACCTCGGCAAACCGAACAGCGGCGCCGCTATGTCGATTCCGCTATTTAGATGAACACAAGGCCTTATATTAATCTTTTGTCAATCATACTTCCCTAGAAAACCCTGAGGTGAGAAACAATTACAAATACAAATAAAAATTCTAAATAGCTTCTTTTGATTATGATTTAAATATTACACTGTGTAAATAAATTCAAACATGCTAATATTTTAACAATTGTGTAAATTTAAACTTTAATAACAACAATACTTGCAAGTTTTAATTGTTTTATGAAAATTAATACAATATAGGTACTTGTTTTTTTTATCATTGCCTTATTAAAAATAGATTCATTATACAAATTAAAATCAGATTTATTGGTTGTCTATTGTTTGCCCGAAAATTATATAAAATAATACTCATATGCCCGAATTTTATTTTCCCGAATTTCATTTGCCCGAATGGTTTGTTTACCATAAAAATGATGTGACATAATCTTTGTTTACCCGATTATTAGATTTCAGAACGTACGAGTGCCATACGTATTGTTGTCCATATTATTAATTGTAATAATACTATTTAATAGAATATTTAAACTCCATACTAAATAATGGTTTTCCGAATCCATGCATATAAACAACGCATTTGCTCACTATATTCCTGTAGGAGCTCTAAAAATATTTATTTACTTATCACTATAATCCTATCATTTAACTTAGAAGGCAAGCTTGATGCGAACTTCTATGTATTCAAACAAGTAGATTTTATAAAAAATAATCTGTCCGCTATCCAAGTCGCTTCCATCTTTCATCTAACCTACTTTCTGGTACTTAGCCATATTATTATGTAGAGGCCGTTTTATTTTGTAGGAGATCACAGTTCTAACCTAACCTATCATACTTTCTGGTAGCCGTTCGCATTTTTGGGATCACAGTTCTAACCTAACCTACTTTCTGGTAGCCGTTTTATTTTATAGGAGATCACAGTTCTAACCTAACCTACTTTCTGGTAGCCGTTCGCTTTTTGGGGATCACAGTTCTAACCTAACCTAACCTACTTTCTGGTAGCCGTTTTATTTTGAAGGAGATCACAGTTCTAACCTAACCTACATTCTGGTAGCCTTTCGCTTTTTGAGGGTCACAGTTCTAACCTAACCTACTTTCTGGTAGCCGTTTTATTTTATAGGAGGTCACAGTTCTAACCTAACCTACTTTCTGGTAGCCGTTCGCTTTTTGGGGATCACAGTTCTAACCTAACTTATTTTCTGGTAGCGGTTTTATTTTGTAGGAGGTCACAGTTCTAACCTAACCTAACCTACTTTCTGGTAGCCGTTTTCTTTTGTAGGAAGTCACAGTTCTAACCTTACCTAACTTCCTTTCTGGTAGCCGTTTTATTTGGTTAGAGGTCACAGTTCTAACCTAACCTAACCTACTTTCTGGGAAGCAATTTGGATGGCAAATGATATTATGGCTAGTGATCATTATGGCTTACAACGATCATGACAAATGATATTATTGAAATTGATTTTATGGGAAACAAAGTTTCTGGCACGTGACTAATATAGTAAACAATAAGTATTGCATATGTAATTATGGGAAACAATATAATGGCTGTTGACTATTATAGCAAATGAAATTCTGGCAAGTGAGTGTATACCAGATTTATTTAGCGAAGACATGTACAGGATGATTTTGTTATGTCTGAGGGGTGCTTATCTAGGTCAAATTACATCTTTTACTGTGGGACCAACCCCGAACACTCGAAAAAAAGTTTGTACCGAAATCTATGAATCAACTGGTTTTTTTAGCGTTTCCGTGGTTGGCCTGATGGCAAAAGTCGTTCAGTACTTACATTTATCCTCTCAAAGTATAATCAGACAAAAGTCACCCTGCATCTATCCATATTTTTTATCTAAAATATAAAAAAAACTTTATACTATAATATAATTACTATAATTTAACTATAATTTTTCAATAACGTACTTTAAAAACAATTAACATAATTCCCAAAATATTAGATTTTCTTCTTTTCTTGATTGATACCATAGACTTTTCATATTATCGTTACTGTAGGTACTTACAAGATTTTTAGGGCTTGGAATGGTTTGCCCTTGGCAAATAACTATTCGTATAGTAATGACAGAACAAAGAGTGCAGAAATATCTGACATACTTTAATGATCCTAGCGAAGGAATTATATCAGATATTTTTGCGTCCTAGATTTGCCATATTTTAGGGCCTTTGCACATCGCCGTGGCGGAATCGACACCGCGGAACCGCGTTGCACGTTTCGCCACCAAACCTGAGCGGACCGAGAGCGAAACGATCATGCTTCGCGCCTGCTATGCGATGAAACGTGTACCGTAGTTCCGCGGTGTGGATTCCGCTGTAGAGATGTGCAAAGGCTTATTGCCAGTAACTGTACCAAATACCTTGTAAGTACGAAGATGTAGATGTACCTACAAGATGTACAAAGTAAAAATAAATATTATTGAAAGCCATATTTTCTGTCTCCTTTTCTTAATTTCCATGTTTTATCCTTCAGTTTCTTTGGCCTCATCGTTTGGTACATGTTCTTGAATTTGAGTTTATTTTTCATAATCATTTGGTTGTCCTTTATTTTTACTATTTTGCTCTTTTAACGTTTTTTTAAATAATGTGAGTGATGATATACCATCATCCATATTATTCAAACCAATATTTTCCATTTCCTTTGATTGTTCTTGAATTTCCATGTCTTCTCCATCAGTTTCTTTTATTTCTACTATTTTGCACTTTTAACGTTTTTTTAAATAATATGAGTGATGACATACCATCATCCATATTATTTAAACCAATATTTTCCGTCTCCTTTGATTGTTCTTGAATTTCCACGTTTTCTCCTTCAGTTTCCTTAGACTTCGGTGCATGTTCTTTAATTTGAGTGTTTTTGTCTTCACTTTCTTTTTCATCAGCATTTGGTTGTCTTTTATTGCCACACTTTTGTTGTTTAAATATTTCTTTCCTATCCTCTTCCTCATCACACATATTATTTAAAGAAATATTTTCCTTCTCCTTTTCTTATTCCTCAATTTCCATACCTTCTGCTCCGGTTTCCGTATTTCCACTCTTTTTCTCTTTATCCACATCATCCTTTTTTGTGCATCTACGTCTCTGAGAAGACATCCTAACGTTTTTCATGGATTTCCGTTGTTGCGAATTTCTCGTAATAGTCTTGAAAATTTTTCATTCTCTTGTACAGTATATGTCGGATCCCAAATTTGAATCATGCCATAAAAAAACGATAAAACATTCTTGTAATATTTAAAGGCAATTTTCGACCTTTCTCCTCTACTTCCACCTGCCCATGAGCAGTTGCAAAGGAAATCCTTACTGAACAAAATTTCTTGTAATTTATAAGCACAAGTTGTTCCTTTGCCAATCGAAGGTAAGCATAAGAACGTTAAATGTTTTTGTAGTTTGATTCTTTCTGCTCTATCTGCTAGTAATTGGTCCAGTGATATCATATCTCTTTGGTTTTCAATGGTATTTAGTGTAAAACTTTCGCTATCTACAGGGTTTGCATCTTGCAAGTGACGCTTGGACCCTCTTTTATCTCGACAAGTTGTAGTGATATTTCCTGTAACTGCACAGATAGTGTGGCCAAACTTTGTAAAGTTTTCTGCTGAGTAATCTCCTGCGTCAGGAGCACATTGTCTATTTTGTCGGAAAATATTCGTTGGTTTTCTAGAATTTGGGCAGAGTTAAAAGATTCTGTGCTAATTATCTGAATTACCTCATCATGATCAGTTGTTTTTGTAGCAGGTGTAATGTTACTACAATCCGTACCAGAATTTTCTAGATTTTCTGGATCGCAACTCTGAAAGCAATATAATTATTGTATTATACATACAAAAATTTGATTATCCCAGATGGCTACCCCCTACATTTTATCGACTTTTGTTGTGGGGGCCTGATATAGGGGGGCATATCTTCGTATTATTAAGAGGAAGACATGCTATCGCAAAAAAAATCCTACACAAGTTGAACCTGCACGGAGTGGCTTCCGCGTGCTCGAATTAGGTTAACTGTAGGTAAAACCGAATATCCAGTGGCGATCCAGACAACTGACCAGCTGGCCATACAACTATAAAATTATAAAAAATGAACTTACCAATGCATTGGCAACTAATTCATATTTCATATTTTCTTCCGATTTTATGGTCACCTGATGAATGAGAAACCACTTCTTTGTCTGTTTCCGAATTTGCTTCCATTAATTCTAATTCTGCCTCGGCAAACTGATACCCTTTAATATTTGATCTTTTTAAAGTGCAGTCCATTGTCGCCCATTCTTTTTTCGGTTTTGAATCTTTGACTAATTTACATTGTGTCTTTTTAGGCGGCCACCACAAAGTTCCGTTCTCTTCCCATGCCGAAGGTATCACCACTAGTATCTTTTGCCCCCTTTCCTCCGTCTGCACGATTTTAAACGGCATTACAACTTAACTGAAAATAAGAAAACAATAATTATATTATTAAAAAACATCACGGTCGGCATATAGTAAAGGGCCGGCAGCTGTAATAGTACATTATTCCAGAGGACGGGAAAGATAAATTCGTGGACGAGTGACTTTTTCGGACGAAGCGCAGCTGAGTTCCTATAGTTTGAAGGGATTGCGGTTCAGACGGTGTAGATGTGGCTTAAGTAATTGGCTGTTTGAAATGATATTTCTTGGTCGAATGAAATGTTTAAAAGGTAAAAAACAATACAGTAATGGATTTTAGTACAACTTGTGGCTCAGCTTTAGAATGTCTGGCATCGAGTTCAGGCTTCATATTTTTTTTGTAGCTTCTACTCGCCAAAAGACAACTCTTCGCCAAATTTTAAGTTGCGGAAACGCTTGGTTTGCGAGATAAAAAATAATCAAAGTTCCATATAAAATCCCGATTTTACACCACCATGACACAATATTTTGCGTTCCGTTAAACGTGTTGAGAAAAACTAAAACGTGATGATTTGTTTTATGTTCAGTTTTTACATAAATACAGTTTTTTCGACTTATTTGTGTACAATAATAGTTACATGATATTTATTCAATGATTTTAATTTATAAGCACTATTTTGTGGAAATTTGTTGATTAATAATTATCAAAAATGGTACTATTTTACTAAAACGCGTAAAACAAAACGCAAATAGAATTGGCGGGGTCTGCGGGCGGGGGATACAACATGACACTTTGTAGGAACTTTTTAGGTTAGTTCAAAGTAGTTTTAGTTTCAGACAGACTCTAAGGCAGGTCGGTGTAGGTACGACGACGAGCGAAGCGAGGAGGAGTGTTAGTAGAACTGCGACCCTACAGCGCGCGAGCCGAGCGAGCGAAGCGAGCGTGCCGCGGCAGCGGCCGGCGAAGCGCCAGAACCTAACACTATCACACTCCCCCCTCTTCTCTGCAAAATATTGTGTCATGGCGGTGTAAAATCGGGATTTTATATGGAACTTTGATTATTTTTTATCTCGCAAACCAAGCGTTTCCGCAACTTAAAATTTGGTGAGGAGTTGTCTTTTGGCGAGTAGAAGCTATAAAAAAAATATGAAGCCTGAACTCGGTGTCACATATTGTACAGTCCTTCCGGTTATTTTTTTTTTGACCCTAAAAACGAAAAACAAAACGACCCTAAAAATTTTTTGACGCATTTCCGCACTTTTTTGATATCAAAAATACACTATATACAGCCTCCTCTACCCAAAAAATAAAAATGGCATTATTTGGCCATGCCAGACATTCTAAAGCCCTTCCCAACTTGTCGTCCGCTAAAATGATTTTAATTTTTTTTATTTTGTATTGGTAAATAAGGAAGAACTTCACGTACTAATTTTGCTACGGTAAGGTGAACATTTCCAAGCACATTGAAGAAAATAATTTTTCATCAGTGTGATGGCATATTAAGGCTATATTTTTATCATCTTATCGTACAGAACACTGTAAACTTTTTTGTAAAATGATGCCGAAAACATTTCTCGAACACCAGCCCACGAACTTCCTAAAGAATTCCACAGCGCTATGAGAGGACTGGATTGTTTGGCATTTTGGAAAGCATCTGAATTTAGTGTTTTTGTGCACTATTTAGGAATAGTTGTGCTTAAAAAAGCCTGATGCTTATGATCACCCTTTTCCGTAATTTTGTGCTATACCAATATGCTCTTCAAATTCAAAATCTTACTCCGCGAACTAACTAGCTGTCAAGAAGGCGCTGTTCGTTATTCTCTTTTAAAATGCAATGGCAACAGTTCAAAATGGTCAAAAAGTATATTATTCTCTATGGTATGGTGACATCTTGATTTGTTTAAACCGGTATTAGACATAACAATTTGTAGAGCCCAACCTGTCAGGTTGGGAGGTGTAATAAGAGGTAGGGCCCTTAGTGACCTGAAGGAGGGCTAGGGAGAGGCAGGGTACACAACAGATTGGGCCAATGAAATTCCGCAACATGGCGCATGATGACATATTTCTGGTCAGGCTTTACATACTTCTGGATTACTAAATTGACTAAAATCATAACAGAAATCCTTGTACTTCATAGAAGCCTGAACATCAAAATGGAAGGATACAATTTCAATGTAAATTTCACAGTTTTTTTTCTGTGCATATAACACGAGACTCCATATTTCAAAAAAGTAAGGTTAATAAATGTATTCTTAATCCAGGACAGACATAAACGTTTAATTAGATCCTTTGAATTGGTCATATATTAGTAGTTTTAGTACGATTTTAGTGGAGGGTACCACTTTTTCGATTCTAGTTACCGACTGTTAGTGACAAAACTTATCAATATCGAAATTTATCGATAGTGACCCAACATTACTGTTTTCGTTTAATTTTGGTTCAATATACATTTAAAACATAATAACAAACTACTCCGGCATAACAGCATGGATTTATACAAAAAGGGAGATATGGTACCAGGCGCTCGATTCTGTGCCATCAAATATAGGTTCCGGCACCTATATTGAATTAGTCGTGTGGCAGTCTCCCAGTCACACTTTGTGCAATGCGCAAGATATGGAGGTCTCCCTTGCATACCCGTGTTAACTATATAGGTTTATCTCTTTTCCCAATGACGCACATACATTATAGCGGTGTGTAGCATTTTACAAGTGTGTAGGTGCAGGACCGCATTTTAGTTTTGTTTATTATGAACGTCACTCATCTTCCTTTTTGTTTATGTCTATGCATAACAGTAACGTTTACAATTAGATTTTTAACAATTTAATTTTTTTGGAGACTCCGGATCATGTAAGCGACAAAGTGGTACCCATATTTTAAGTTAAAAAAATCACGACACAATCAAAAACGTAAATAACGAACAAACGAACTATAAAAGTAATCATCATCATCATAAAAGTAATAATCCGCTATTATTTATTTAAAATAATGTTTTGTAACATGCCTGAAATGACAATAATGCATTTAAAAATAATATTTCCCTAACGAGTTACTAAACTTTAGTACATCGACAAAGTGGTACCCTATCCATAATTTATTACAGTAAATCACTAAACTTTAACTTTCCAAAAATTGGGTTCAGGTTGAGTTTTTGTGTGTTTTAAATACACGATGATAGTGTTTGTTCCGTTATCTTATGATATTTATTCGAGCACACATATGACTAACTAGCTTTCCGCCCGCGACTTCGTCCGCGTATAATACGGTTCCTCATACAGAGTTTCATATCCAATTTTTTTGTTTCGTGAATAAATGTATTATTATTATTATTTCCTTATTTATTTTCCTTCTTAGGATTAGGTTTTTTACAATATTATTATAAAAATTAAATATAAAAATACATCTAAAACATAGAACAACAAACATTATAAAAACCTATCCTAGGGTGCCGCCGGCAACGGAGCAAGGCCCAGGCTGCCGGTGGTCAGGGCCGCAGAGAGAGGAACCTTCGGACTATGCGCGCCGTGTCCAGGATAATCGCCTTCTGAATCTGACCCCTGATCCAAGCACAACCCCGTAGCGAAAGTCTCTCTAGGTGTTGGTCGAGACTCTTCGCTATGAGACCGTTCGCAGAAACAACTATCGGTACAATGATCGCCGAATCAACCTCCCACATGGCGGTTACCTCGTGAGCCAAGTCTAGGTACTTGCTGGACTTGTCCTTCTCGACCTTCACGAGGTTCTCGTCACATGGGACGGTGATGTCGACGAGCATGGCCCGGCGTTGCGGTAGACCTATTACCACGATATCAGGCTTATTGGCTACAATAGTCCTGTCCGTGATAATAGATCGATCCCAATAGAGCGTGGCACGACCATTTTCGAGAACTGGCGCAGGTGTATACTTGTAGTACGGCACTTCGTGGTCCACAAGACCGTATAGGAGAGCAAGCTGCTGGTGTATAATCCTGGCTACGAGGTTATGTCTGTGCAAGTACTCGCCGTTAGCAAGATGAGAACAACCGGAGATGATATGCCTGAGTGACTCTCCGGGACGGCGGCATGCCCGACAAATGTCGATCGTACCGTCTTTCAGGATATATCTCCGGTAGTTATTCGTCATGATAACTTCGCCCGAAATTGCAAAGGCAAAACCTTCGGTTTCTCCGAAGAGGTCCCCGAATCGTAACCAGTTCACCGACGCGAGCAGGTCAGAGCAGGAGAGGCCCTTATCTACGGCCACCACATCACGATGAATTCCACACTATTTGTTAAGGAAATAATTCTTGAGATTGTAAACCTCACGGTTGTGGAGGTTTTTGGCGTTTAAAAAGTCGCGATCTCCACACTTCCGTGGGGTGTACAATCTCATAACAGACGAGCGTGGGTGAAGCATACGGTGTGTGGTGAGCAATAGACGGACCCTCCGATCTAGGGCATCCAGCTCGGTCTGTGTCCACCTTAGTATGCCAAAGGAGTATGTGAGTAGGGGCATCACCCAGGCGTTGAAGGCGCGCACCTTGTTGCCACCTGACAAAAGACTATTGAGTACTTTTGTCAGCCGACCGAAGAAGCGCTCCTTCAACGCCTGTTTAATACCCGCATCCTCAATACCCAAGGACTGTGACATACCAAGGTATTTGTGGGTTTCTGATTCAGAGATAGATCTGAACGTCATGGTATCAGAAAGCTGTAAATTTGCTGAATTTACTACTTTCCCCCGCTGTACATGCATGACCGTACATTTATCAACACCAAACTCCATCTTGATGGAACTACTGAACACTTCAGTGGTATTCAGTAGCTCCAACAAGTCTCGGTTATTTGGTGCAAATAATTTGAGATGTCCATGTACAGAAGGTGATTATTATTATTATTATCTTCTTAACTAACTTTTGTTAATCCCCGAACCATCTTCTTAATCTATTTATACTTATAGCTATTTTCGCGAAAAAACGGGTAATGTAGACATAGTTTCAGTTACAATAAGTGTTAATATGCAAATAATTACGTAAATGTACCCTATTATTTGCGTAACTTCTTTGTGTTAGTACACACACAGTTCACAATATAGTTATTGTGGTGGTTTTATTTGGCGCTACGATGACCAAACTATTGTAAGAGCTCACTCTGAAACATGGAAATGGAACGGAAATAGGAACAATAATTCCTAGTAAATCTCAAACCAAAAAAAATGAAAATCTCTATACAAACTTTCAACCCCTTTTTAGCCCAGTTCTAGGTTGAATTTTGAAAAACGCTGAAATTGCGTTTATTATTAGTAAACGTACGAAGTTTCAAATCTCTAACTCCTAATTTTAACCAGGTACCAGGTAAGTTTAAACCCCACCGATACAAACTTTTACCCCCTTAGAGGTTGAATTTTTCAAAATCGCTTCTTATTCGTTGTACAAATTGTAAATTTAACTCGTCCTGCAAATTATAACTTTCTAGCTTCAGTAGTTACGGCCTTTCTTTAACACAAACTTTTCAACCTCGTTTCAACCCCTCTGGGGTGGAATTTTGAAAAACGCTGAAATAAGTTTTTTGCCTTGAAGTAAGTAGCTTACAAACGAACTTTCAAGTCTGTCACAAAAAAAAATCTATACAAACTTTCAACCCTTTTTTACCCTGTTAGAGATTGAATGTTAAATAACGCTGAAATTACATTGATTGCTTTTTTATTATTAGTAAACGTACGAAGTTTCAAATCTCTAACTTAAAATTTTAAACCCCATCCATACAAACTTTCAAACCCCTTTTTACCCCCTTAGGGGATGAATTTTGAAAAACCCCTTCTTAGTATATACTAACGTTATAAAAACTACCTATTGTGAAAAATTCAGCTCTCTAGGTCCAACGGTTCGGGCTGGGCGTTGATTTAAGTGAGTCAGTCAGTCAGTCAGGACTTTTACGTTTATATATATAGATAAGAAGGATTTCATTAAAGGTATATGTCTGTTTTAGATTAAGAATACATTTATTAAAGTAACTTAAAAAAAATGAGTCTCGTGTTACATGCACAGAAAAAACTTCGAAAATGTAAAAATGTACGTAATAACTGTGATGTTTGTCATCACGCGCGTTACGTGTTGCTGCGTATCGTCATCGACTATGTTGGGACGTTCGGGGTGGTTCGGCTGATGTTTCAAATGATGTGTTATCTCAGTGTAAAATTACGTTATGGAAAAAGTATGTGAAATAGCATTACTTTTTGAAGCACTGTTTCGCGCATGTCTACTAATAACGGCAGATGAGTTAGACGAGCAGTCAAGTGGGAGTGAGCGAGAGCAACTATCAGTTGTTGGGTGAATATTTGAGAATGATTTATTTTAATAGAAACGTTTGTCTTTGTGATAAATGTCGTGCTATCACAACTCAAGTAGTCGTAACGTGTTGTAACTGTCATATAAGCCTCCTTATACGACCCGGTTTTCTTCTGGTACTCGGTCTAATTCAAATGCCACTAGTTGAGCAAAATATTTATTGCGAGGATCTGGTTCATCGTCACCAAATTTCAAATCAGGTAAAAGACCTACATCGCCAGAAATAACTATGTTGTCATGCTTTGCAATTTCTCTTGTGTAAACCAGATTGTCTATAATCTCTGAAGCATTCACTTGCGCTGACTTATCTGTAAATGTTTTTTTTGTCGATCCAGATAGCTCTGCTTTATCCTCCATTTCACAATACTTGATTACCTTTTGAATCAATTCTGATTTCTTAGAGTCCATTATAGTATCTTTCACTTTTGAAGTATCGAGTCACCAAGAGACACTGAAACAACAATTTAATTTAAAAAAAGGAAGGTGTGCCGTTTACTATATAATTTTTTCAGCAAAGCTCGTAAATGGTGTGCAGCTTTGGGAGTTTGCATAACATGTTCGTAAATGGCATTTAGTGGTAGTAGTGATATGTCTAATTTCATTACCAATTCAATGATTTTGTTTAAACTGCGTTTCAACTACAAATAGTACGGAGTCAACCTATTAAGCTCGGTAGCCCTTTATTACAATTTCACAAATCATTTTGAATTATATATAATTTTGAATTATATATCATTTTGAATTATATATCATTATGAATTATATAAATAAATAAATAATAAATAAATAAAATAAATAAATATTAAATATTATGGGACAATCTTACACAAATCAACCTAGTCCCACGGTAAGCTCAATAAGGCTTGTGTTGTGGGTACTAGGCGACGATATATATAATAGATAAATACTTAAATACATAGAAAACATCCATAACTCAGGAACAAATATCCGTGATAAACACACAAATAAATGCCCTGACCAGGATTCGAACCCGGGACCTCCTGCTTCATAGGCAGGGTCACTACCAACTAGGCTAGGAGGCCGTTAAATATATCTTATTGCTGTGACTTCCAAAAACATTTTTATTTTATAATACTTCAAGCAGTGTAAGAATATTTGTGTGATTTTTTTTCTAATCTGCCGAATGACAAAAGTAATATATGTATATATTCAGCCAAACCACATCAATATTTGTATTAGTGTGCTATTATTAGCGACTAGTCTAGTAAAATTATTTGAGAAACAGTAAATTTTAGCACTTGTTATTTTACACTGATTACTTGTCGCTAATATTTTTGAGAAATAGGGCCCTGGCTTTAGATTAGTTTGGTACTATTCACTCCATAACTTCAAAGTACAAGTATGTTTTTGTTGTCACTAACTTTAACCACGTTTTTCTCAGTTGTCGCTTTTTCACTAGGACAACTTTAAAGGTTATAAAAAAACGATTACACATACACACTTACAATTACGTAAACACCTCTCTGATGCACTTCAAGGTTAATGATCTGCATGATGATTATACATGGGTACAATATTATTTATATATTATATTATGTAATTATATATGTATGTTTATAGTATTGCATGTTTATGTACGTGTATTAACTATTTATTAGGTATGTTAATTACTCGAAAATTTATTTAAAAATTATAATCTCGAAAAAGATTAATTGCATACATTAGTATTTAATACATTGTATATTAGTATTTAATACCTGAAAACTAAATTCTCGCAGAGCTTGTTTCGTGAGGACATTGATGCGTGCTAACTTTTCGCTTGTTTTATTTATTTTTTATGCCATCTAATATGTTTAATATTATTTCATAGAGTCAAGTTTATTTCTGTATTTTTATTTAAATGACATACTTAAGTATATTCCCAAAAATATCACCTAAACTACGGCAATTTTTATTAAAATTGCTCTAGTTAAACATACTCTTGCTTAAAAATTAAATAAGTATGAAAATGAAAAAAACTGTTTCTATTTATGCTTTAGACGACTCATTTTCCAACGTATTTATAAATTGGACATACTTTTTTCACCTCTCCAAGCAAAAAACGCGAAACAGCTGTTTGATTACGGTATATTACTCATAACATAAATGAAACATACAATCAAAAAACTGTTCCATTTATGCAGTTTAAAAATAAACTATTATTTAGAATATGTATAAAAACTAATATATTTTTTGTTAGTTAATGAAAAATACGAGTAGTATCAAAAAGTTGAGCAATTTCGAACAAAAACTTTACCGGACTCTTAAATTCGCTATCTATTAGTTCAAAATAAAGTATCTATGGGTAATTGTTATTTTTTAAAGTTGACCTTTAAAGTTAAATTAACCTTTAATGTTGACCTAGTGAAAAAGCAACAACTGAGAAAAACGTGGGTAAAGTTAGTGACAGTAAAAAATATACTTGTACTTTGAAGTTATAAAGTGAACCGTATAAAAATTAATCTACATACTTCTAGTTACTAAATTGACTAAAATCATACCAGAAATCCTTACAGGTCACACTTCATGGAAGCCTTTAAACATCAAAATGGAAGGATAACATTTCAATGTGAATTTCAAAGTGAACCCAATTTTTAGAATGATGAAGTTTAGTGATTTTCTTTAATAAATTATAGGTAGGGTACCAATTTGTCGATGTACTAAAGTTTAGTAACTCGTTAGTGAAGATTGTTTTTTAATGATTTGCTGACATTTCAGGCATGTTATAAAACTTAACAAAATTCATGACAATGAATTATTAATTGGGGATTATTACTTTTATAGTTCTTTTGTGCTTTTTCTGCGTTGTTGAGAGTGATTTTTTTTTACTTAAAATATGGGTACCACTTTTTCGCTTACATGATCCAGTCTCGACAAAAAAATGTAAAAAATCCAATTTTAAACGTTACGGTTATGCTGGACTAGATTGTTATTATGTTTTTAATGTAGTTATACCTATTGAACCAAAATAAAACTAAAACAGTAAGGTTGGGTCACTACCGACAGTACCGACTTCAGTCAGCGTCGAATAAACAACATGAAAGGTACCGTACAGTAAAAAAACCGGCCAAGTGCGTGTCGGACCACGCATAATGCAAAGTTTCGTACCTTACTATCGAAATAATTAATATCGGAACTAATCGGAAGGTCGGTTCTTTCATAGGCAATAAAAGAAGTTTTTTGAAGATAACTTAAAAACGCTTAACCTTAAAATAATTTTCGTAGAAAGAATATCGAAGGATGTATCTTCTTGATTTTTTAAATATTTTTTTAGACTATCGGAGTGAACTTTTTTGAAAATATTGGCTTAATCAAATTGTTCCAAGAAACTTCAATGTTATTTTTGAAGACTCATCGATTGATGTCGATGATGATTTTTTTCAACGATTTTACTACAGAACTAAGTAGCGACATTCAAAATATACCTTAGGTATATTAGAATTTGTTGAAGATACGTCATATAGTTTCCGAGTGAAATGGCTGTGACATACGGACTGACAGACGTAATTAATCGAACAGTGTAATCAAAAATTTAATTGTCCTTTAAAAAAAGGTGATAAGGTCATCATAAGTTATTTTTATCTATAAAAGTGACGTTTTCGAGACCACCGTGCAGCGGCGAGTTAAAAGGTGCTGGCATCTAAAATGAATAGTTATCGAATAGTCTACCTTTTAACAAGGAAATTGCATACTTATTATAAATATACCGGGTGTGGCCTGTAATAGGAGCAAAAAATTAAAACGTAGATTCTACTCCTCAAACTAGACATTGTTTGTTCAACGACTTTTGATAGTTATGTAGATTTAGATTGTCTCTTTTTCAAACAAACTAAATAGTATTTTCATTGTACATCAAATTCCGCCTAAATGACATCGCCTGTCAGTTTTGTCACCCTACAGATATTAATCAATGTCGTAATACATTGCGTGTTCGAATAAACTTTAAACTGTAATAAAATTCAAACTAAAAGTTATTTTTAAAAGTTGTAAAACAAATGTTGTCTAGTTTGAGGAGTAGAATCTACGTTTTAATTTTTTGCTCTTATTACAGGCCACACCCGGTATTACTGAAGAACAAATCAAATTATTTTTAATAAATATTTTGATTTGTTTATTTCAAGTAGACACACTACTATATAAATCATAAACTTATATAGATGTCATATACAAAGGAAAAAGTGACCTAGGCCTCCGGTGCCCAGGGCTGGGATCGAACCAGCGTCTTCTGCAGCGTCGTCGTGCCGCGAATGCAGAAGACGCTGGTTCGATCCCAGCCCTGGGCACCGGAGGCCTAGGTCACTTTTTCCTTTGTATATGACATCTATATAAGTTTACACCCGGTATTGCTTGTAATAAGCCTAAAACTTTGAATTGATTTGTATAACGTAACGTTACACTAAACGTTATCAAACGCTAATCGATAGATCGATCGATTATTGATCAATCGATTAGTCGATGACGGTTGACTCGTCGATCGCCCTACGTGGAGAACCACGACAACCTATCTTGTCTAAAAGTATGATATCGTCGTTTTTATAGGTATCGACAAAGTGGTACCCTAAGCACTAAACTTTGAGGCTCTAAAAAGGTGCTTAAATTGGTCATCTCAACGTTGGGCTCAAAATCATAGATTCATTAGAGCATGATTTATCCGTTTCTGTTGAAAATCGATTTTCGATAAGTATTGTCATTTTTCACTAAACTGTCCATAACTCGGAACTCCATAAGTGGTCCCTTCCAGTAAATTCGTACACATATAAACTTAAATCACGTGTTAAGAAATGTGTGTCGTGGAGTAGCCATGTCTGTCATTTCCGATATAAAAAAAGTTTGCCGATTTTTGCGGGGGAGGGGAACGTCAAATGTATGGCTATTCCTACGTAACGTACAAATGGCTACGTCAGATAAACGTCAGTCCATACATGTGTATGACCACTGGTCATATGTTTTCGGCAGACGGGAACGCCTGTCAATGACGACTCCGGTTGGTTGAATTCTCAGAGTCATTATGTCTCCATAAGCCTACTAGCACCGAGTAAATAATAGTACTATACAGAGGTCCCTCTTTGACGTTACGAATCATGGTGTCCCTTCTTAACGCATGACAAGTTCTCTTTCTTACTTAGGCAAACGTATCGGATACTAGTTGTCAAATTATTTTTTTTTGACAGAGATGCACACCCTTGCTACTCTGTTGCTACTACTGTACAATTTTTCTAACAACCAATATTTGACGGCTGTCATCCACATACATATTTTGCGTTTTACTGTACAATTTTTCTAACAACCAATATTTGACGGCTGTCATTTCCATACAATTTATAACCTAAAACGCAAAATATGTACGTGGATGACAGCCGTCAAATATTATTTGTCAGAAAAATTGTACAGTAGGTTATAAATTGTATGGAAATGACAGCCGTCAAATATTGGTTGTAAGAAAAATTGTACAGTAGATAGCAATTTCACTGATTCGACTCGTTATGTTGGCACTCTTGGCAAAATCATATCCTAATCGCAACTTTTTTTTTTTCTTTCGTCCTATTGGACAGGCTAAAGCACTAAGCCATACTGCCTCCTAATTTGACAGTAAGTAAGTAAATAGAATCGAATAAATAGAAAAAATGCAGATAAATACGAAATAAGAGAGGTTTGATTTTGCATTAAGAAGCCATTGCATTGAAAAGACGAAGCAAGACAACAAAAAAGGAAAAAATATGGACTGTTGAGTGTAATACTAGGTTAGAATACCAATTCATTTACATACTTATAATTAGGTAAAGTGATTTGAAATCTTGCATGCCCTTACTGTCTTTAATGAAACTAATCACTGATACATCCTTCCTAAGGTTACTACAAGAGCAAAATATTACAAGAATTTACCGGATACAAGTGGGATACAAAGTAATACAAACACCAACGTCTTTAAGACCTTTTTCAAGTAAGTATCTGTCAGACATTTTTACAGTAATTATTTTTTTACCTATAAGTTAATACATTAGGCATTCTTATTGTACAGTTGATATCATTTACAGTTAATGCAGTGAAATAATTATCTATTGACTTACACAGAAGGATTATATTAAACTATAAAAAATCAATGGTTAGATAATGTGCAAAACATATTGAAACATTACTAGGGTATTCTTCTTCTTCTCCGTCGGTCCCTCATTACTGAGGATCGTGACCACTTGGTTCTGCAGTCCTTGTGATTCGTTTCCATTGGTCTCGATCTCCCGTAGCCCTCACCGCTTGGTGGAGTTTGCCTGAGGTGGCCTTCTTAATTTGGTCAGACCATCTGGTTGGCGGGGGGCCCTTAGGTCTTTCGCCTTCCACTTTTCCGACCAGGATAATTTTTTCCAGGCTTTCATCACCTCTACGCATAACATGACCAAAGTATGAAAGCAACTGATGTTGGCAGATGGTGGACAAACGTGTTTTAATGCCAAGCTGTGAGAGAATTGACACATTTGTGCGCCGGGCCGTCCAGGGTATCCTAAGCATTCGCCTCCAGCACCACTAGGGTATATTTGTATTGTTATTTTAATTCCAAATCTTTATCATGCCCTAATACCGTCCCCATAATTGCAGAATATAGGTATTCAACTTTGTGATGTTGTAATGTAGTCAAATTACCTTGATAATAAAGAGCATCAATCAGATGTAAGTATGTAGAGTCGTCACCAGACATATCGGAGTGACTAAGGTGGTCACAAATATCTGAACAACGCCTTTATTGTCAAGGCGATAAAGTGCATATATTTTTGAGTACCTTGGCCACTCCGATATATTTGATGGCAACTGTACACAATAAGCAGTGATGATAGGTACCTTAGGATGGTAGGCTTTCTCAATTAAATTTATTGTTAAAATATGATGTAGTCACATTGATTTCTGCCTATTTCATTGAAAAGTTCCATATCTAGTTATTTGAAATAATACCTTATATATCTATAAAGGCTAAAAATAAAAAGTGTGTTTGTTTAAAATCAATTTAATAAAATGTGTTGTATTCTTTTCAGGTCATGATCCACTGCCATTGTTGAGGCAGTAAGTCGTCAAGCATTAAGCAGAAAAGGGCCATCAGGTCAAGAATCCAAACAAATCCAGGAAAAGTCTACCGGCCAAACCCAAACCAAGCAGTGCAGTCCTCAGCATCAAGGAAATGAACTGAAACACAGGAAAGACAAATAAGGAGCTACATAGCCTGATTTTGGTCAAAACTACTGGTTTTGACTCCATAATACTCTTCAGCATAAAGCTGAATTATTGAATTTTATGTTTTTTTGCTAAATAAAAACAATTTATTTCATAAAGCTTTTGTAATGATTTTTTTATGCTTCTTTTCCTTGGAGAATCTGTTTATTCAATGGCATATAATTATTCAAGAGCTAAATTATACTAATAAGAGCAATTAAAATTCTATAAGATGATTTCAATACAAATAAGTTACCTTTCATTACTCTTAAGTGTTGATATTTATGCTGCTGTAGGCTAACCTTATGGTAATAAATAACACATTAATTGCAATAATTATAGTTTGTCCGGAAGTTTAAGGCTTAAGCCACTGGACTAACTATACCTTTGTGTTTGAAATGTGATGAATAAAATGCATTGATTGCTACTTTATCACTTCTACAAATATTACTTCATCATCTTATTAAAGATGAACCTAGGTATATCTAATCGACATATTTTTTCATATACTACCAGTAAGAGTAAACTTCAAAGTTAATTGTTAACTGACACCATTGGTAAGAAGTTAGTCAGGTATTGAGTTCATCTAAAGATTGGTTGGAGGCTGGGCTCTATGAAGCTGTTTTATATCAGGTATGTTAACACATTCAGCACCGAGAACCCAACTGTCGGGTTCTCCTTCGTAGATACTACGAGCTACATACGACGAATACATGGCTATGGGCTACAAGCGTAGCGAGTAGCACTGGGTGGCGTTGAATGTGATAAGCATGTAATAGATAAACTAGATTAGGTCCCAATAGAGAGTCTGTTGCAACTTTTGATGCGTAGAAAGACTTGGGACAATGCCTTACAAATCAAAAACTTCAAAAGCAAAAGACTCATCACGTTTATGTTCCATGCATTTTACATCAGATGACTATTATAAAACAACAATTCTACGTTATGGCCTTATGAAATCGTAATTCCTATAATTTCCTGTTTTAAATTATTTTCATAGAATGCCACCAATTGAAATATTTTTAATTAATTAAGCAATCATCGTGGTTGAAAAAAAAATACTACAAATAGGTCTTGGATTCATAATTCTATGGTTAAATTGATTCTTACCTGTGTTACCTTCGCAAGCTAAATGAAAAATGCTAGCAGTAAGCCTGCAAGAACGGAGGTTGTGCCACTCTTGGAACTTGTCCTGCACCTTTGTAGCAAGTTATATATATTTCCAATTTGATCTTGTGTCACATTTTTCAGCATTAACCTCTCTAGCAACACTTCCTTATCATTTTGATGACCGTAATGGCTAGGATCCCACTCGATGGCATAAAGATTAGCTGGTTTGATTGTTTGGAGAATGGGCATAGTTGATTGCCCAGCGATCTAAAAATGTATGTCGACACTTGATGCACATTTATAGTCTTTGTTCTGTGCTTGCAATGAGCTTCAATACCACTGCCGGCAGTACACTCACAGTTGGCCTGTTCGATGTTCTCTTCCTTTGAAAGCTTCACATTCACTGAATATGTTACTTTCTTCATTTGGAGGGTGGAATGGGCGAATAGGGATTAATGTCTTTAAAGCATGACACAGGCGGGCACTTTTTCGATCAAATCAGCTTGTTTGACCCGCAACAGTACCATTTCTGAGTGAGAAAGAGAACTTGTTATGCGTTAAGAAGGGTAAACATGATTCGTAACTTAGGGCTCGGCTGGTCAAAATTGTAAGCGTAAGAGCCCTGCGAGGCTCGGTTACTAGGTCGGATAAAAAAAACAAGTTGTACGTTGTACCTACATATACCTACTGTGAAATGGGTTTTACTGTTTTACTCAAGGATCCCTAAATTTGCAAAGCAATGACACTATTTCAGTCTACATTAAGTCTACTAGTATGCCAGTGAACCTATATTGGCCTATTTTATAGCCAATGGCACTACAGTGGTTCATCAAAAGTCTTCTCTCTGACCTCTGGCTCAATAATTATTCATCTATGAGTAGTAATACTGCTGGACGCCATTAATTAGCATTTTTAAAGGCTTAAGGGCTATTAGAGACCGACACCATTTTGTAAATATTTTATAACCTAAAAATAGTAATTCGGACCTATTTATAAAAGCTAATAGACCTATAAAATGATGGTATATTTTAATTTAATACTGCCGAACTATTTATGATAATTATACAAAATTCGTCATATACTGAGGATACAAAATTGTTTTGGTTATTTCACACATATCTTTATATAACATTTTATATCAAAACTACAATATATCGAAGGCGCGTGAAAATTTTCAATGAAACATATATAGACATTGACAGTAAACTACACTGCGCAGTAATATTCGATTGCAAAGAAATAAATAATGGTTCAAAAACTTACCCAATATTATAAACTTGGTTTTAATGGAAACAAATTGTCACTCACTGATTTTGCAAATATATTATGTAGGGTGTATTTAAGTTCTAACTGTGAACACTTAAATAGCTCTAATCATTCTTTTAATCTACTTAATGCTAGTCCAATGCTTCTGTAAGGCAAACAACATCATCATAATCAATGATATTGCTGGTATAATGCGATTGGCAACTTCATTGACCGTAATAATGCTTCTTTAATGCGATTAGCTTTGACCGTAGTAATGCTTTTTTAAGGCTATTGGCAACTTTCTTGACCGTACTAATGCTTCTTGAATACAATCGGCATCATCGGTTACCGTTATAAGGCTACTTTAATGCTTTTAGCATCTTCAAACCGTATTAATGCTTATTTAATGCGATTGGCTACTTCAAGAACCTTAATCATGCGTTTTTAATGCCCTTGGCACTTTCCATGACGACAATAATGCTAATAGCGCAACAATAATGCGCCTTTAATGCTATTATTTAACCTATATAGGATCTCAAGCCGGGTAATTTGTGCCCATTTAAGAGCTATATCAAACCTATAAACGTTTATAATGCTATTATAAAACTAACTCAAAATGCTAAAAGCATACAGAAATGCTGTAAGACGGCCGTTATACTGCATTATTGTGTCACTTGGGTAGTATGGAAAAGGACATACGTGATTTTGTGTCAAAATGCACTCAATGCCAAAAACAAAAATAGGTATTGTGCACCAACTAAACAACCTATGGAGATAACAACTACTGCTAATTGCGCTTTGGAAAAGATTTATTTAGATACCGTAGGACCTCTTCCAAAAGTTGAACATGGTTATTGTTACGTGCTGACCCTACAGTGTGAACTGGCAAAGTTTGTAGAAGCGTATCTCCTACGTTCCAAAGATACAGCCACTGTAGCTCGATCATTTGTAGAGAACTTTGTACTACGATATGGAATTCCACTCGAAATAGCAACCGATCGAGGAACTGAGTTTATCAGCAGCACAATGAAAGAGGTATGTGATTTATTAAAAATTACTCATTTGCCCTCCACAGCGTATCACCATGAGTCAATCGGAGCCCTAGAGAATTCGCATAAAACTATGGGAGCTTATTGAAGAATACAATGCGAAAATAAACCGAATTCTTGGAGCGACTGGTTGCCTTACTGGTGCTTTACGTATAACAACACGGTGCACACGGAGACGAAGTACACGCCTCATGAATTAGTTTTCGGTAAGTTATGCATGCTTCCTAGTAATTTAAGAAATAGTAACGTTAATCCCTTATATAATCACGGTAGTTATCCTTTAGAATTAAAACATAGATTACAGCTGGCACAGGCAGACGCTCGTAACCATTTAATAAACAGCAAACTTAAAAGGAAGGAGAAATATGACTCCCATACGAGGCCTGTCAGCTATAGTAAGGATAGTTACATCTGGTTACGAAATACGTCAGATAAGAAGATGCAAAGCATTTATTTAGGGCCTTATTTAGTTTTAAAGGATTTAGGATGTAATGTTAAAATACTTAAAAATGGCAAGGAAGATGTTGTGCACAAAAATCGCACCAAGCCATGTATTTCATAAGAATGTATATTGTTGTTATTACTTAATGTGTGTAAATTAGGTTAATATAGATTAATATTAGTTTAATTTAATGCTTTATAGGTACCTATATATAGGCAATGTAAGTAAAAAAATAAAATAATTCCTATGTTTATTTTTTTAATCTTGCGATGAATGGTGTAGTGTATACTAGATATAATTATGTACTTAGCTCATAGGATGTATATATGAACCATTTACTCATGTATTGATGCCAGTAATAAAGTATCACTTAAGCTGAACACTCGTTTCCACTCAACTCCGAACCCTCACCTTACAATATTTTGAAGTGAACAATCATAAATTGGGAATTGTTACATATCCCTAAATTGTTACCTCACTTTTTATACCTTACTTAGACTACTTATGTACGTACCTAACCTCTGTACCTTAAGAACAACTGTAAAAAGTATTGAAATAAACGCATTTGCATTTGTATTTTCAAAACCCCCTGAAAGTAAACCACAATAAATTTGTATGTGAAAAAAAAAAACAAATGCTAACGCTGCAATATATTAGGGCTGGCATATAAACTAGTAGACTGAGGCGCCTTGACAAATGTCATGGCAAACGCTGAGCGCATCCATTTTGATATAAGTTCTTGTAAAATATTCCAAATATAACATAATTTTTTCAATGTAAATATATTCTAGTTATACAACGTGTTACACCCAAGACTAAATAAAAACCTGAAAAGTGTTTGTTCAGAATCGAGAGTGGAATCGATTGCAGTATATCTTGACATGGGTATACATTTTCTATTTTCTACGTGTCGAGTCTAAAAGTTTCGAATACTACATTTACCATTCTATCGAGAGGTTAGGAGATAGAGGTTGAATATTTGATAATGGCTGGCAGATTTGACAAATTAGTTTTTTCACTGTAAATAGTGTCATGTAGGTTGTCATTGTCAAAGTATGTCATCTTATGTCATGTCATACAAATTGACAAAGTAGGTTGATAGCTTGACATGGTATGAAACATGACATGTAGAGATGTGACAACAACAAGTGTAGAGTTAACAATTGAATAGAATTGCAAGTTAAACTAAACATACGAATATCTTTAGAAATAATTAACTAATTGAAAAATAAATATTCTAGATTAATTAGCAATAATAAAAATCGTTTGGGGTGTCTGAGGTTTTAAGTGGCTCAAGTAACACGTTGTATTTCTGTTTAGACTCTAATGTTAAAACCGAGCTCTGTACACGTCGACTCTGCTAATGGACTAAGAGCTGGCCACGTCAGATATGACACAATAATGAGAGCAACAAAACCCGTCTAGTTAGATTGCTATACTATCCTTATTGCTAGATCCAGGCATCTGGCAGCTTTTAATGGGTGGAGGTCAGAGTGACAGACAAGCAAAATTTTTGATTTGGAAAATAGTAATATTTTGAGTTGTCTCAGGTATAAAGGGCAGGGCCTATATTTTAACATTAGAACAAAAAACATTGCGTATTATTTCGGAAACAGAAACAGTAGGCGATGTGAATTACATTATACGTCGTTTTGGACTACTTTCCACCATGAGAAAGTTTTGGCAATGATATAATCTAATTATTTTTATAATTTCTCATAATACTGCATCAAAACCAGAACTCTAGGATCTGTATTCTTAAAGTGGTTTGCATTTTTCGACCTCCACCACTTTACAGCTGCCAGATGTCCGGATCTAGAAATAAGCATAGTATAGAAAACTAACACAAGGCATTTCGTCGCTCTCATTATTGTGTCATACCTGACGTGGCCAGCTCTCCGTCTATAACGGACGGAATTTCAACATTTCAAATTTCGCAAACTAGTTAAAATTTTGATGACTAATTACATACAATCAAAACTGATAGTCCCCGAGGGCGGCACATGACGAATAGTTATTTATTAGTTATGTCAAAGATGGGCATTATTTATATATTCTTTTTTACCACGACGGTGGCAAACAAGCATACACTCTGCCTAATTATAAGCGGCCACCGTAGGTTATGGACACCTGACCCTTAAATACAAAGGATTTACTATCCCCGTTGTCAACACTATACATCCTCTTTGAGCTCCCTGGCGACCTTACTCACCGGCAGGAGCCCCTTAAAGTGTTAACAAAGTAGCGGGCAGAAACTAGTGTTAATATAACTAGAAATACAATGTTCGAATATAACGTTTATTTCAGTTTACAATACAAACAAATAGGTTGTTTCATGTTTAGTTAGAAAAGGAATCGCAATTCCGATATTTCAAATAAAAGAGTGAGCGCAAAACATTACCGTAAAGTAGGGGTACTTTGACCCAATGCAGGTTACTTTGGCCCATATAAAAACAACATAGAAGGGTCTAATAAGAACGATAAAAACGTAAACGGTTCGTTTTTATCAACCTCATGGCAATGTGCCATTATCAAAAATATTTATAACGGTTTACTCACGTAATTTAAGTCGATTTTCACTCGTGATATTTCACGATGATCATTTTCACGAGCGGGCGGGGGTAACCGGCGCACTAAATTGATCGAAATATGACGAGCGAAAATCGACTTAAATTACGCGAGTAACCCGTTATAAATATTTTTAATATGTTAGAGTCTCACCAAAGTTTTATAGTTAAATGTACCATTAATTCAATTTATTTATAAAACCTGAACCAAGTAAATACCAAGGGCCAAAGTTACCCTCCAAAGCCAAAGCACCCCGACGTTATGGTACCGAACTGTTTACAAGAAACCTGAAACATTTGCGAACTACAATCTTTGATAAAGTAACACAAAAGATGGAGAAAGCGCAATAAAAAGTAAGTTAGTTCAGGAGTTCCCGTTGCGAAACGAACATACCGATCTAGATAAACATAATATTGTTATTGCTACTGTGACTACAACCACTCAGTATTGTTTTGATAGAATTGTATTAACTGATTCTACGGAATTCCGTTGTATTAATTAGGAATTAATAGACAACAAATTAAATTATTTTATTAAACATTTTGTTTCGTTTTTTAAAGGGAACACTACTTAAATAGATGCCATACAGGGTGTAATAAAATTACTGGTGATCCGTTTAAGTTAAGGGCATAATTGGTATCGTATTATTACTAAGAAAACCGGCCAAGTGCGAGTCGGACTCGCGCATCGAGGGTTCCGTACAAATCTGTAGTATAGGGGTAGTAACTTTAAAATTATTAAGACAATTTTTATTATGTGATGTATTTTTATTATGTAACTAAAAATTTACGGTTTTCGCAATTTTTCCTTTATCTGTCAACTACAATAATATTGCTTTGCTATTCCGCGGTATAATAACGTGCTAGTTGATTAGTGACTACCCGTTATATTTATTTGCGTATTTTTTGCATGCATTAATGTTCCCCACCCTCCCGCCGCAAAAACAAATACAACAAACCACCACCAATAATATCAAAACTCGACACGTGTTTCGCCTCTCTACGAGGCATCCTCAGGAGCTGCTGGAGATGTTGTCGGTCTGACGTCCGGCAACCGAATGACGTGTCCAGAATGGTCGGCCATATTTATAGCATTACCATCACCCCTACCGTGCAAGTGCGAGTGAGATGCAAAAATTCGAAGTAACGGCGATGACGCAACATTCAACTGTTCGTTAATAATTATTCCCCTATTGTTGTACCTAATTATTTCTAAATATTCTAGAACGCTCAGACGCAATCCTTTTTCACAAACATGTAAAAGATCAAAAGAATGATCCTCAGACAGAGCATGACCATTTTTCAACAAATGTTTTGCGAAATTGGATAGTTCCGGATGGTTATGTCTATATGAAGCAACATGCTCCTTATATCTTGTGTTAAAATTACGTCCCGTTTGCCCCACATACACTTTATGGCAGTCATCACAAGTCAACTTATACACTCCAGACTTCTTCCCATTCTCTAGTATATCCTTCCCATTACAAAGTCTTGAGCGCAAGGTGTTATTGGTCTTAAAAGCCACATTAATATTGTTGGATTTTAAAGTGTTATGAATTGCATCTGATAACTTTCCGACATACGTAATGCTCGCTTGAAACTTTTCAATGGGATCAGACGATCGTGTAGCATACAACATATTGCTAACCAAACTATTTTTCTTCTTTCTGATGATACCATCCACGACAGACCTATTGTAGCCATTCGAGATAGATAAATGATAAATATTATCTAATTCCATCTGATAATGCTCATCAGACAGAGGCACGGTTAACAACCTATGCACATAACAATGAAATTCCGCTAAATTATGCTGCCACGGATGAATGGAAGATGCCGGAATCACCGTGTCGGTATGTGTTGGCTTGCGGTAAATATGGAACTGATGTTTATGATCTACTTTTGTGAGCGTTAAATCAAGAAAATTGAGTGAGCCGTTCTTTCTTAAACTTGATCTTTGGGTGCTTGTTATTGAGATCTGTTACAAAAGCGTCCAGCTGGTCCACACTCCCCATCCAACAGATAATCAAATCATCCACATATCTAAAATAATACAAAATATGCTCATTAGCTACAATGTGCTGGTTTTCAAAGTGATCCATAAAAATGTCCGCCATTGATTTTAGATCGGCTGCCGTCGCAGGCGGTCGCGTCAACGGCAAATTCAGAATTTATTTATTTATAACAATTAAATCGTAATCTGTGTCAAACCGTGTCAGCACTTTCAATAAACTGTGAACCTACGCGCGAGTGATACAGACTGTGTAGGCAATGGAAACAACGTTTACAATGCTGAGATGAGTGGTAATGACGTTACAAATTTAATGACGTCAGGAACCTCTCCTCCAAAACCAGAGCCTGCAACCATGGAACATGCCCGTGGAGGTCACGACATTTCAGCACCATTGGGTGAGCCTAAAACAGTCTCAACCACTGAACTACAGGGATGGTTGTCCCAAATTGAAAAGCGCCTTAATGAGATCTGTACTATTGCAAATGAAGGCAAGCTAAACACAGACCAAAAACTAAAAATAAACAGCCTTAGCAAAAGCGTCTTGGGTGGAGCTTCACAAATGGTCGTTCAATATCAAGCGGCCAAGCAGAACTATATACTTTTCCATGCCCAAGCAAAAACCCTGACTCAACAAGTGGACTTAGGCGGCCAACTTCAAGAACTTAAACAATGTCTACAAGCAGCACGTAAAGGAACTGAAATGAAGCAATCCTTCGCCGATATGGTCAGAACTGGCAATAATTTCCTGTAGTCCCAACAACGACCAGTAGCATCGCTATTTACCCTGCCGATAAGGATAAATCTAGTGAGGATACTAAAAAGCTAGTTCAAAACCTTATCAAGCCCGAGGCTCTCAAATTACATATTCGCGGTATAAGGAAGACAAAGAACGGAGGTATCATTATTAGCACTGATAGAAAGGATGACCTCGAAAAGCTCAAAGGATCCCAGCAGCTTCAACAATCCGGGCTCGAACTAGAGGATACCGCCAAAAGGAGACCTAAGATAATCTTGCTGGGAATCCCGGCAACTATGACCGAACAAGAAGTATTTGACTGTATTTACGAACAAAATATTGCAGACCTCCAACCTAACCTCTCTAGAGATGTATTCATGAGCTCAGTCAAACTCAGCCATAAATCAGGAAAAAAGGACACTTCCATTTGCAACTATATTTTAGAATGTACAGCACAAATCAGGCGAATGCTCGTACAACAACAACGGGTTTTTATCAATTGGACATCTTGCCCCGTAAGAGATTATACCCTTTTGACCAGGTGCTATTTGTGTCATCAATATGGGCACTCGGCTAAATTCTGTAGGGATACAGAGGCCACATGTGGACACTGCGGATCTTCTGGACACAGTATTAAGGAGTGTACAAAGCAAGCCGAACCTGCCAAATGTGGTATATGTCAGCGCTATAAGAAACCGTCCAATCATAAAACCGGAGATGAGCAGTGCCCAGCGAAGAAAAATGCACAGATTAAATATTTAAGTTCTATTGACTATGAGGGCATCTAGAGCGCAGCGTTTTACGCTTTTTAACAAGACGTATATAAGAAATATATAGAACCCATATAATTCATAAGATTATTAGTGTATTGTACAACTAGGTCATTAGTGTCATGACTCATCGTTTGTATTAGCGTAACATAGTCTAATAACAACTCATTGTATTAATCATCATGTAAGCACTTACCTACTTACTGAGTGACCTACAAAACTGAATGCCTAAGATACAAGTATTAAGTTACTTAGTTTAGGTATTTCGATGTAAAATTTTAATTTGAACTAGATTTGACTTTCTGCATTACAACGATTTTATTATTATAATTGTTTGATAACTGTTAATATATGACTGTACCTATGTAATATAAATCATGTACCTATTGTAATTCTATAACTTTTTTGATTATTTTTTATGAATAAAAAAAAATATTATTAAATATTATTCACTATATCATTCAAACCGTCACTTTGCATGAAATATTGCCCCCCAAACCTAAAATAATTCTGTTTCATACAAATAGTAGTTAGTTCTATTAATTCCTCAACCTCCCCTGGATGTAGTCGTTGCTTTCCAAAAAGATCCCTAAGAATGTTCAAAGTATCCAAATATGGTACATTCGTAAATAAACTGTCTACATCCAATGAAAGAAGTATAGCATTTTCCGGAATGTTAATGTCCTTGATTCTATTTATTAAATCCAAGCTATTCTTCAAACAATACTTTGGCTGAAATTGGGACTTGACTTTAATAATGTTCATAATTATTTTACATGTTTTTTTAAAGTGGGGCATTCCACTCATACAATAGTATGTTATTCAATCAAATACAAACACTGAAAACATTGAAAAAATAATCAACCCAGCAGGATTTGAACCTCGCATCGATACGCCTTACCGGGGCTCGATCGCTTTACCAATTAAGCTATGGGTTCAGTTACTGAGTTGACGAAATTCTCAATGCCTTCAATCATCTTTTTGCATTTATTTTTACATCGACTTTATAGCAGCCGTAAGCGACATCTAGGTGCTAACTACTAGAGTTAGATACCCTTCCCGCCGACCCTTTTACAAGTGTCACAACGGAAATAATAGATGGCGCTGCTATCAACTCATAATTATTTTACATGTTTTTTTAAAGTGGGGCATTCCACTCATACAATAGTATGTTATTCAATCAAATACAAACACTGAAAACATTGAAAAAATAATCAACCCAGCAGGATTTGAACCTCGCATCGATACGCCTTACCGGGGCTCGATCGCTTTACCAATTAAGCTATGGGTTCAGTTACTGAGTTGACGAAATTCTCAATGCCTTCAATCATCTTTTTGCATTTATTTTTACATCGACTTTATAGCAGCCGTAAGCGACATCTAGGTGCTAACTACTACAGTTAGATACCCTTCCCGCCGACCCTTTTACAAGTGTCACATCGGAAATAATAGATGGCGCTGCTATCAACTCATAATTATTTTGCATGTTTTTTTAAAGTGGGGCATTCCACTCATACAATAGTATGTTATTCAATCAAATACAAACACTGAAAACATTGAAAAAATAATCAACCCAGCAGGATTTGAACCTCGCATCGATACACCTTACCGGGGCTCGATCGCTTTACCAATTAAGCTATGGGTTCAGTTACTGAGTTGACGAAATTCTCAATGCCTTCAATCATCTTTTTGCATTTATTTTTACATCGACTTTATAGCAGCCGTAAGCGACATCTAGGTGCTAACTACTAGAGTTAGATACCCTTCCCGCCGACCCTTTTACAAGTGTCACAACGGAAATAATAGATGGCGCTGCTATCAACTCATAATTATTTTACATGTTTTTTTAAAGTGGGGCATTCCACTCATACAATAGTATGTTATTCAATCAAATACAAACACTGAAAACATTGAAAAAATAATCAACCCAGCAGGATTTGAACCTCGCATCGATACGCCTTACCGGGGCAGTAACTGAACCCATAGCTTAATTGGTAAAGCGATCGAGCCCCGAGGGCTCGACGCACACGTTGGCGGCGATGATGGCGCGCGCGTGCTCGTCCGCGGGCCGCTCGTCCTCGGGCTCGCTGGGCGCGAACATCTTTATCTGTGCTATAAGACGTTGCTTCGTACCAAATTTCAAGTTTCTGAGTTCACGGGAAGTAGGTTTTGTGAGTGCCGAAAATCTCTAAAATTTGCAGCATAAACGACTGTATCTTTTGATTGCGTTGGCTTTTAAGTTTGATTTTTTCACAGCTCCAAGGGACAATAAATAGACTTGAGTATTTGATATAAATTTCAGCTTGATACCTCCACACGTTCCTGAGAAAAATGGTCTTGACAGACAGACAGACAGACAGACGGACAACAAAGTGATCCTATAAGGGTTCCGTCTTTTAAACGAACCCTAAAAAGAAGAAAAAAGTTTTTGAGGCAATTTTTTTTTGCGTGGGACACGTCGTCCCCTCTGGCAAACCATATATACAACACCATATATTTTATTCATTCCAAATCTTTTTCTTCGTTTTTTATAATTAGAATATGATACCAATTATGCCCTTAAACAGATCACCAGCATTTTTTTACACCTTGTATACCAAAGAAAAAGTGACCAAGGCCTCTGGTGCCATGATCCATTAACATTCGCCATAAGGAATTAATAAAGCGCCGCGTAAAATCGAATAGCAAATACTTATTTACCGCATTTGCTATTTTAGGTCAACAGTGAGCAACAAGTCCATACAAATTTCCACCCCCCTTATCACCGCTTGAAGGAACGATTTCTAGGATAAAGACTATCCTATGTCCTTCCTCGGGACTAAATGATGAAATGAAATGATATATTTATTAAAAGACAACACAATGGTCCATACAATGTTAGTATTAACTTAGTCTAATATTAGTTACTTAATAATATATACAAAACAGCGATTTAGTCCTCTGACCCATTATCCACAGCAGAGGACAGTCTAGCTTGCTAGCTATCATGTTTAGGATGCTGTTGCTACTCCCGCGCACCCTGTCTAGCAGTGAGGCCGTTTTCTTGCGCCAGACGGCATCAAAGCCGTCTGTGCGCGCCTCGGCGAACATGGACGATGCGCTGCAAAAACGAGGCAGTCTCAACAGCACCCTAAAAGCATTATTGTATTGAATGCGCAGGGCATTGTAAGCATGTTGAGTATATCTAACCCACAGACTTGACGCGTACAGCGATGTACAGAAAGCCTTGAATAGTGTTATTTTTACTTCATCTGTACAACGAGCAAATCTGCGGGCTAGCATGTTCGCTCGAACTGACAATGCCCTGCGCTCCCTCTCCATATCTACATCGTCTTTTTGGTCCTCAGTCAGCAAATGTCCTAGGTATCTAAACTGTTTTACCCTTGTAAGGGGAACACCATTTAGAACTATAGGTGGAACAAAGAACGGACATTTACTTCCCGCCTTAAAGACCATATAGTTGGTTTTACTTACATTGTAAGTCAAGCCATGGGACGCCGCATACGCCTCACATACAGCAATTAATTGACGCAATGCACTGACTGAGGGGGCCAGCAGCACCATGTCATCCATATAGCTGAGGTTATTGACAAAGACACCGTCAACAGAGCAGCCAACATGCGTGCAGCTGAGCTCCTCAATCAGTGCATTAATGTATAAACTGAAGAGCAAGGGCGAGCTTAATCCCCCTTGCCTCACCCCGCACTCCAGTCTACACGGCGCCGACAACTCGCCTGCCCACTTCACTTGATTTTCCTGATTTACGTACCAGTACTTAAACATTGACACTAAAACTCCGGCGGTAGCCCTACACCTTCCAGTTTACGCCAAAGGATCTCATATGAAACTGTATCGAATGCTTTCGATAGATCCATAAAACAAGCATATATTGGCGTATCCCGGTGACAGTGTGCTTTAAACTAAGAATGGCGGCTTCTGTAGACAGACCTGGAACGAAACCAAACTGAGCGTCGTGGAGCTTAATATGACTTTTATAAACGTGGAGCTTAATATGAAATATTGTTCACCGTTGATTGGCAAGATTTTGAAACATTCATGATCTTGGTCTATTAATTATGTATTTTGCATAGTTGTATTTTAGATAGAAATAATGGTTATTATTATTATTATTTGGGTATTTAAAATGGCATTTTGACCATAAGTGGCATTCATATGTAATTTATATATGCAGCTTGTGTAGATATTTAATGTATGTTTTAGTTTTCACAGGAACAGAGGCTATGAATAACAACTTAACGGGATAAGTATGCAACATTTTGAGGAATTATTATCTGAAATATCCGTTTGTACTATTTGCAGTGGACAAACAGTAATTTGGTTACCGCACTAGATTTGTCATAAAGTTTTAGCAATCTTGTGATCGATTCCTTCAATGGGGGATATATTATTAGGTAAAATTAAACTCATAGGATGGCAGGAGGTTGTGTATAAAGTATGTTCTAGAAATATTTACTTCATTCTTAAGATATGTGCTAAGTACAAAAATATATGATTTACTAAAGACATTTTATGACATAGTAAAAACTGTTAGTAACATAGACAGGATGTTTTACCCATTTAGAAATTAGTATTTTGATTACAAATTACTTTATCATCAGTTTCTTATGTTTTCATTGTGAGAATACCTAGGGATGGAAATGACCGACAACTGAGAAGATTGTTCGTTAAGTAATGATGAAAATTAATGCTTTTAATAGAATTTTCGAGATGAAATGTAGTTTATTGTATAGAATAAATGTATTATTGATAATTTATTCAATAACAAAAAGTAGTATCTAATAATATTTTAGATTTGTCTGAAAATTTGTCCAAATGGAGAGGTTATGTTTTTAATTTGTTAAGTATTGTTAGAAATCGATACTTAAATTAAAGGGAAAGTAATTAAAGCTATATTGCAGCAAGTATATTAACGAAATTGAACGAATTAAGCGTGAAAAAGCTAAGAACTTACCTTTTCATCCAAAATCGATTTTGGGAATATTATATAAAAACTCGTATTATGAAGTTAAATAACGGAAATAAATAAAGATGGGAGCTTTGTTTTTATAAAACATAACGAGTTCGATTCGGTAAAACGCTAAAATAGACAAATTTTATGATCGAAAATTGTCGTAAAAAGATTGTAAGGATTTTAAAATTACTGATGTTTGATGGAATTCTAGGCTAGTATTAGCTCATAAACGTGTGGAAAACACAAATCTGATCAAAACAAATAAAGGAAAGTGATGAAAATTAGGATAAAAAGCGAATTTTCTTATAAAAGATATATTGGTATTTTACAGAATAAATACGCAGTAAATCCGATAGGATCTGGTCATAATATATGCAGAAAAATTATCTTCATCATAAATTATATAAATACACCTTAGGAAATACTTACTTTTGTTTGAATTAAAGAAAATCGTTTTCTTAGAGGTTAGGTTTTCCAAAAAGGGTAGGGCGCTCATAGGAACTTGTTTCTTATAGAAGTATGTAGCGTAGGGATCTTAAGAATCAAATTGGTATACAAAGATGTATTGGCATTTTATGGGGAAAATAGATATTAATACTTACAGGGGCTTATTGAATCATACGCGGGGCTATTGTTTTCATCTATTTTCATATAAATTTTCATTGGAAATTGCATAATTGGATAGATATTCAAGAAAAACATTCCCAATGGGGGGTAGGAGATTATCGAACTAGGTCACTTAAGTATAGGAATTTGGTCTTTAAAGTAGTATGAACAAAAGGATCAATAAGGTTCAAATTAGATCAAATCCGAGAAATATTGTCGGCCCAGATGGTGGTCGAAAGCATACCAAACTCGACTAATATGCCGCAAGCAATCTTATTGGACGAATCGATACGGAATTTTTATTACTATATAAGGGAAGGGCGTACGGTAGGGAATCACTTTGATTCCGACCTGAGATCTACGAACACCTTGCCTCCAACCTGACTACGGGACTACGGAACGACTGGACTTCTGCTGCCAACGTGAGCTAGAAGCATATCCTGAACCACGAGACTCCGACTTCTGTCTACAAGCCGAGCTGCAAGCACCGAGGCCCCGCTCTGAGCTGCCAGTAGAACCAGCAAAAGAAGTCTTATTTGGTGAGGCAAAATTTATTCACTTTAATGATAAAATTTATTTCTTTTCTGTGTATTCTCTTTAGGCCTTGGAGTTGAGTAAGTGCTTTTAATTGACTGTTATATTATGAACATTTTCCTTATTGTTGTGGTTCTTGTATTTAATTTATGTGAAATTTGGTTGAATTATTATATGCAATATATATATACGTACGGAATTTATCGGAGTATGCGGTAACATTTTACGAATTTAACGAAATAGGGATGGATGCGTTTACCCTATATTGCGTATGCGTTATATTTTTATACGTTTGTGGATGCGTTTATCCTATATCCTATATGTCGTATGCGTTATAATTTTATACGTTTGCGAATTTTATTGCGGAATGCGTGATATTTTTATGTTTTGCGGTTGCGGCATATGAATTTAATTGAGTATATATTAAGACGTTTACCCTATTTTGGGAACGATTTTTAGCGTGTCTTACGTACCTGATTTATGAATTTAAAAGATTGTGTTCTCTATTATACTTACGGTTCATATGCTTTGGTATATAAGCATTGACTTGAACTAAAGTAATTATTACTTGTGTGATTGTAACATTATTTATGTATGACAGTGAAACCGACATTAACCATTGAACAATTATGTTCATTCTTCATAACCACTACCTTGATCCTTCTATGAAGGAGCCTATTTATGTAACTGAAATTATTTATTACTTTTAAGCTGAAATAGAGGCATCTAACCTTGTACCAACATAGAGTTGTAAAACAAAAATATTATGAAAATTTTAACAATGTTCTCTGACATAGTGAGACTTGTACCTTATCGCCATTCACAATAATTAATGAATAAATATTATCATATTGTTGGAAATACAATTATTGGCAAAGAGAAAGCCACTACAATAAAGTATTGAAATTGAACTGAGAGATTGAGTCGTGCTGGAGTGAGTTATGGGGATCCATATCAACTACAACTGAACGAAAATAGTTCATAAGTTAATTCAGGCTTTCAATTCAATAGTGTACATCATCTGTAAAATTTGATAATTAGATGAAGAGTTTGGTAGTTAGAAACAATGCCCTACTCTACGTACAATACTATTTGCCTATTCTTGAAGTTTGAATTAGCATAACTGCCTCACACGACATATTTCTATGACTTATTTCGGTATGACCACAGTCCCTTTGGTTGAATTTTAGATTTCATTTTGATTTAATTAATTAGCTAGGCATCTCAGAGGTTTTCTTGGCGTTTCTTTCCTCTGGTGTGTAGGTTACGAAACGTTGGTAGCTTCACTTAATAAAGTCATTGATAGACAAAATAAAAATATTTTAATTTTAATAAAATATATAAAAATAATAATTAGATAGGATATGAGATAGTTTACCCCACCGCACGAACTACAGGCGTGTGTATTTGGGAAAAGAAACCCCTATCACACATTAGCTACCCTTCCTAACTATATTTAAAATAAATAAATAATTTTTCTAAGAAAATAATTTAATTGTATAATTATTGTCTGTATTCGTTAACACTATCGCTTTTAGGGCGTAAAGGATAAATAAAAAAAAACCATATTTGCTTGTAGTAAAATAAAATATTCAAATAAGACAGTTAATTTCATCATCAATAACAAAATTTTACAAAATAATTTTCTAGCATTAATCTTCACCGCAAATATTGGGAAGACTTTGTCTATGTGGAAACTACCGAATAGCCTTTTCTTTTACAGATCCTGACACCATTCTACAGCCTTACCACTAACCTTCCCGTATCAACAGCTTGAACTTATAACCGAATATTTAATTAACTAATTAATTTTATATACCTATTTACTTAATGTCTTTTCATTGTAAAGTACCATTTATAGGAAATAAAGTTTAATCTAAATATCCTTGTTTTTGTTTCAACAACCTCTTTATCAGTCTCCTAAAAATTATCGGGTTACTACATAACTAGGGATCCACTACTAAGACTTTCACGAGCCATTGTTAGGAAAAACCGCTGAAATTGTCTGACAAATCATGTTTATATAGGAAATTAGATTATTGGGGTTATAGTATTTAACGCAGGGTTGTAGTGTTCCTTTCAGGAGGTAAGTATGTATAGTCATCAGAGCTTAAAACATTTTAGTATTACCGGGTTTCAGACGGGGTAGAGGGTTTCCTTCATAGAGAGCCACTTTGGCTTTCTAAGCTTTTCAGTTTCAGCTTTCTAAGTTGTACCGTCGTTTAGTAGCTTCCAATAGCTGCTCTAGCTTGTAGAGTAAAGAAATAATGTTAGGGCTAGAAAGGCCAGGCGCGTTTCTCTTCAGGGTGATTTGCCCTTCGTCATCTTACATATCGCGAACTTGACGTCCTTGGCGAGAATTAAGGTCGTTGTCTTATTGATCTTCTCTGTATCAAGCAGCCTGCAGGGCGATCCTAATGGAGACTTAACTTTAAAATGGTCCTGAAAAATATTAGCAATATCTTTCGGGTTAGAAACCCCATCAACACTCACGGGAGTACCAGCTCATTAGTACATTTCCAAAAGCTTCTAAAGTCAGACTTTGCGTGGTGTGATGCTATTAGGTCCATTTTTATTTGCTCTTGGTGGTTTTGACACCACTTTAATCTGCCCTTAAAAACCCTTCGCGACTCAATCATGTGATTATACACTGGGCCGCTACCTGGTTTACCATATGATACCCACGTATCAAAGTGTAACCTGGCACTCACGTGAGCCTCGTGCACATGTCTGTTTCAGCCGCTCAAAGGCTTTTTACGGCCCTTAGAACGCTTCTTGTCTCCATGAGAACAGCCCGCCGCCCGACACAATACATTTATAATATTAAAATATAATTTGTCTATTATAGCCCTATGAATGTTATCATTACAATGGTTACCACAACATTGTACAAATTCCGGGGGAAAAAACAATGCTTTTTAAACCATCGTCGCATAATTTCTGATAAGTACTGATCTGATCAGCATTACGCTCACCCCAACGAATTTTATTAGAGGTGGTAGAGGCCAAGACCGTATTTCTCTGTGTTGTATTCAAATTACATTTAACAACTAGCGGGAAGTGATCAGACCAGTACACATCATATTTGACGTATGTGTCAACAACACATTGTTGCGCAGCACTCGTCACTAAACAATGGTCCAACCACCGCCTGCAGCCATGAGCTTCACTGATAAATGTGAACGTATCTGATGATAATCCCATTTTCTCTACATCGATACACAACCACTCCTGATCCATAGAAAACTGATCAAGCTCATTATAAAATCTAGTATGAGGGTGTGCATTAAAGTCCCCGAGTATAAAAGCAGATTCGACACTATTCTCCTCAATTATAGCATTTACTACACTGAGACAATCAGTCAGTTCCGTGATGTTCTCAACGCAATCAGTAGGCATGTATACGCTAAATACTATAAACGACCGGTCACTTATTGTAATACGCACCGCCGCTATTCGCGGATTACCGCACGGAATCACAGAAACGCACTGGAACACTGATTTACGCCAAAGGATGGCAACTCCGCCGAACGGCCTACCTCTTAGCAAGCCCGCACCGGTGTCCATCGCCGAGACTCCTGTGCCGCCGAAGTCCTCATGTATACTTGCCAGGAACGTCAAATCTGAATCGGCCAGCCAGGTCTCTTGAAGAGCAACTATGTCAGCAAACGTACATAGTTGTCGTATGCCTTCTACAGACCTCTTCATATTTTTACAATTATATGTAATAAAATTTGCACTATACATTTACACTGAAACGATCGCTGTCTGCTCGCCTTCAGGCTCATTACTTCTATAAGGTCTAAAACGTCGACAGGTTACACCGTCTGGCCAGAAGTCTTCCGTTAGGTACAAGCCTATTTTATGTCTGGGCACCACTATTTTATAACCTTTGTCTTCTTTCATGTTTATTTTGCGGAGCAGCACTTTTTCTTGTGTCTTGGATAGGATAAAGTCCAATATATCACCTTCAGAAACATCCTTGTGGACATACGAGACAAACAGGGAGGCCTTCAACTCTGCCGATTTGAATCTGTCACCCGGTTTAATTACCGCCGTACCTCTCGTTACTTTTTTTCTATACGTTTTAGTATTGGTATTTCCATATTTTTTCTTGGGTTCAACTTTCTTCCATTCCTCTTTTTCTTCCAGTCAGCCTGTTGGTTTTCTATATATCCAAAGTCACGAACACAAGCTGCCGGCGCTACGGTGTGAGAGGCGGCCGCGGTCATCTGTTGTTGCTGCGCGGTAAACCGGTCAGACGGGAGCTCGCGCTGTGAAATAACTACTTCGTCGATCCCTGCGAGTGCGCAGTCCGCTTGCAGTCGCGAGCTAGATTCGACGCTTCTGATATTTTTGCTTCGCTCTTTATTTTGCAACAGAGACGGTGAGTGCGATGGTAGAACGCTTGCTTGATTGTCCGTATTCGCTTTTTGCCCCTCTGGTGTACTATTTGCCGAGTGAGTGGATGACAAATTTAAAATGCCAAACGGCCCGCTTTGCTCCATACCTACGTAACCGCCTCGCCTTGTGTTTACATTTAGTGCCCCGTGACTATTATGGATTAAGGATGCGTATTTCATGTTTTCTAGCTCGCATCTTACGTCGTTAAGGTGCTCCATCGTTATGTAAGTATCTTTAATAGTCCTTACTTCTGATTGTAATACTACAATATCTTTTAATAATCTTGAAACGTCAACGTGATCAAATGTCAACGGTGGCAACTTATGCAGTTCTCTAGCTACAAAAGTAGGCATTTGGTCAGGTTCTGTGTTTTTAAAAACATTAATTATATCTTCCAAGTCCTTTTGCTCCTTGTCAACCCGTCTATTGATGTTGTGAATCGAAGTGGAAATCGATGCGAACAACAAATCCTTTGCGGCACTGATGTCACTTGACGAAAATGCACTTTTACTTAATTTCACTAGACTTATATCGTTCATTACGTTTAATTTATTCTGAATAAAGCATAATAGCTCATTGATGACAATATTGCACTGTGTACACTTCAATAACTCGTTAGCCATCTCGTTTCTGTACCCGTCCGCCATAACGGTCGCGCATAGACTGAAACTATCTACATACCAATTTTATCTTAATCTGTTCAGCAGCAGTTTAAGCGTGAAGAGGTAACAGACAGACAGACACACTTTCGAATTTATAATATTAGTATGGATTTGGTGTCGATAGTTAAATATTTCATTATGACGCCAAAATCTGCTAAAATAAAATTTGAATGTATGTATATTATTTAGTACCTACTTACTGCAACTCGCTTTATGTCCATGGATAAATCTTTCCAAAACGTTGGCTTTCATTAGGAGTCAAAATCATTCGAATTTAATTTTGTGTTACGCATACCTATCGCCAACACTAATGCGACCTCGAATGACGAATGAGTTGGCATTACACTAGGTAAATAATACAAAAATGTTTAGTTAACCTCGCTCAGAAAATACCAAATAGTGGAGTACGGGAACGCTTTTTTAACCTATAAAAATGACATAAATCACAAGTCCGATTTTATTTTGTGACCTGTTAGAATACGATAAGTACTAATAATAAAAAATATTTTCTAACAATTGTTAGCATCGCGCTAGATATAATACAAGTATTTGTTTGCTACACATAGAAAAGATTATTTATGTTTTATTTTTCTCCACCAGGCTATCGCTTTTGACTATTGCAACATAACTTCACATTTTATAACGGTTTTGTCCAGAGCATATGTCGTCTTAGCCATTTGTAATTTGTTTAGAATTCAAGGTCACTTATATTTTGACAAATTGTTTTCGATTACGCTCACATAATCTATTGACCAAACAGTTATAAAATGACAGATGATGTTGAAATAGTTGAATGCAATGGTATGGTAAATGAAAATATATCTTGTATAATCTTTTCTTGTTGTTATTAACAAATATCTCTATTATACCTAGCGCGACGTCAAAAACTGTTAGAAAATATTTTTTACTATAAGTAATCATATCATATTATCTAACTAAAAGAGAAGATTGCACTTGTGAGTTATCGAAACTCAAAACTGTTCGCGTACTGTACTAAAATCGTATCGAACTCACTCAAATAACTATGCTGGCGAAGCAAACAGTAGAAGATCAGTGCAAATATCTTTTTCCAATTGTATAACAGCCGGTTAGAGGTCGATTCGCCACGCTCGACGTCGGAGTTTCTATCCGTGTGCAGTATTCTAGTTTTAAAATACAGAAACATAAAAACATAATCTATTTTAAACATTACTTCAACGATATGTAATAAAGAACGGGATACACAATCAGACCAAAAAAATGGCCCCACAATAGTGCTGTAAGAACGACTCGTACAGCAGTTTCTCTGACAGTCTTATTACGGTATAACACTGGCCGGTTACAAATTTTCACGAGCCGTATTTTCGGTAAGTCCTGTTATAGACTGTACCTACATATACTAGATTCTTACTCAAAGACTTTAACACTCAACAAATAATCAATCAAATTTGGAGTTGTATTGGAGGAATAATTTTCAAGCAAATTCTGATATCACTGATGCAGACGTTTACGCGCTAGCTGTATTGCGTAGTGAATGCATTGGATCGTATCTAAACGTGTTTTAAAGTAAGAATACGGCCCCGTGAAGTCTACAATGATAACAGACAATATTTGTGTAAGGTCTTTGTATGTTACACGTGCTTCAAATGTTATTTAACTTGAAATTATTTGCCGTTTCACCTCTTAAGTATTAAATTCAAGAATGCATTTTGCAGTGGACATATTATACTACTTTAATATAATAAAAAGTTTGAAGGTTCTAGAATCTAGACTATTGTTAACGCTCAGGCTATAGTCTGTGAGTAGGTGCAGTGTCAGGTTCATTGACGAATAAATAGTATTGTATGTATGTATCACTTTATTACACATAAACAAGTAGGTATAACATAAAAACAGTAACAAATATAAAATATATGCACAAAGGAGAGCTTATTCCTGATAGAGATCTCTTCCAGCCAACCCATGAGAAAATGAGAAAGGATTAAATACAAATGGTGAAAGACTATGCACAAAAGAGACCAATAAAAAGATCGGAAACACAAAAAGCTGCAGGTAAACACTAATAAATATATAGGTACATAAATAGTATTGTGTGCTATCAGTAAATATCTCGATAATTATTTGATAGAGATGTCAGCCGCAAGCTTGGAAACAATCGAGAGAGCACAATGCTGGTCAGATGCATGCGAGACCCGGCGCGTTGCGGTGCCGATATTAGATGATTATGTGATCCACATTTAGAAAAATATTGGTGTTTGAATAAATCAGCAAGCTAGGATTAACTAGAAAACAAATCAAATTTAATTAAACATTATATGAAAAAAATGTAAAGCTACCTCTGTGACCAAATAAGCGAGTTGACTGGTTTGATTCCAAAATTGGGCTCAGGACGGGTCGTGCTTTCTTCCTTATAAGAGATATGTTTCAGTTTGGGTAAATTAGTCATATTTAGTGTATAATAAAATCTGTTGAAAAAAGGAAAATGACTTCAAAACGGATAAAATAAAACATTTCTCTTTTTTTATGCGCTATCAATTAATATGTTTGAAGTCGATGCCAAGCCAAATCTTAAAGATTTTACAAACACGTGAACCGAACATGTTCATGTTCATGAAGTGCAATTCAAAGGACGTGACAGGCACTGACCTGATCCTTAAATTTTTTTCAAATCTGTTTATAAATTGCGGAGTTATTAGTTAACAAACAAAAAAAACACAGACAAATTGAGAACTCTCCTTTTTTTGAAGTCGGTAAAAAATATGAATTTTATAGTGATTTTGATTTTATTAAAAATAGTTTTGTGTGTTAATTGGATGTTTAAATGTTTATTCCTTCTTCAGGAACAAAAGGCCTGATCGGTGAAACTTGGCTTTGTTGGGATTTGGTCTGGATCCCTCACGATATTAATCTCTTGTATTTTATGTTATTTGTTATTGTTTACTGGATTTTCACTGTTTCTTTTGCCTTGCACCTACTCATACGATTATTTTCGACTACATTTCCGCTACCCCAAGGTTGTCTGGAAGAGATCGCTCTGTAGCGATAAGACCGCCTGTTGACTGCCTCTACTTTGAATCTGTGTACTCTACTGTTCTATTCGATTGAGGTGTGCAATAAATAATATTTGTATTGTATTGTATTGTATTATCCTACACTAAAAATACTGGTAAATTATATGTTCACAGAAACTCAGTAGTACAGACAGGGACTTTAATAGGCATGGTGAATTTTTTTCATGTATGGTATCAATCGATTCATTTTGTTGTAAGGATCAAATGTCTATATGGGGCCAATTGCGATAAAGCAACACAAAAGTCAGAAATGAGACTTAAAGTCCGAGATTTACATTTGTTTCTCAAAACGCTCCTAACAAAATGACGTGCAAAAGTGACATCACGATCACATAGTCGCCCAGTTTAAAATATGGAAAAATTATGAAATAGCTATTTTTACAGTGAAATGTTGGGTTTATGTATATGGTTGCCATACAATTTTTTTTACAGTAATATGTTAAAAATCGAATGGTATCATTGTTTTTTTAATTTCGCACTTTAAAAAATCGTAAAATTTAGAAATTTTGCAGCTTGATATCTTTGAGCCATTTCAATAGAATTTATAAATTTTCACTGTAGTTGGATATATTGATCATTTTGCATCCTATCAACTAAATTTCATTGCCTAATTCAACATGTGTCATCATGCCTATTGTTATGGTTCAAGCTATTTTCTTTTGTTTAGTACTTTCCCTATGAAATGTTGTCACGTTACGTGCTCTTCTACCTAGACTTCTAACTAGACGTTGTCACGTTACGTGCTCTTCCAACTAGACGTGTGGAAGAACACGCAACGGATAAGGTGAAGAAAGTAAATAATAAAAAGGAAATTCAGGAAGTGGGTTCTTTATTTCACAATATTTTTCAGTTGTAAGAGGGTAAGTAAGTCAATATAGCCTTGGTAAGATAAAAAAAGGTAAAGCCGGAGGTTCTTCACGGGCTCGCCCTCAAAGGCGAACGTAGTAGAGGCACGGAGGCTCGCCCCAAGAGGCGAACGGAGTAGAGGACCGCCCTCAGCGGCGGATGGAGTAGAGGCTCGCCCTCAGAGGGGCGAACGGAGTAGAGGCTCGCCCTCAAAGGCGAACGAAGTGGCTGGAGGCTCGCCCACACTAGGCGAACGTAGTAGGTGGCTCGCCCACACTAGGCACACGTAGTAGGTGGCTAGTAGGTGGCTCGCCCTCAGGCGTACGTAGTAGGTGGCTCGCCCACACTAGGCGAACATAGTAGGTGGCTCGCCCACACTAGGCGAACGTAGTAGGTGGAGGCTCGCCCTCAGAGGCGAACGTAGTAACTGGGAGGCTCGCCCAGACTAGGCGAACGGAGTAGCTGGGAGGCTCACCCAGACTAGGCGAATGGAGTAGATAGCTCGCCCTCAGAGGCGAAAGGAGTTGCTGGAGGCTCGCCCTCAGAGGCGAACGTAGTGGCTGAAGACTCGCCCTCAGATGCGAACGTAGAAGCGACTCAGGAATTAGTAACCCGGAGAGTTTATGTCAGGAGAGAGAGAGAGGTCGCTTCAAGTGCGGGGCCACTTCGGCCCCGCACAGACCTTTTGTTTGGAAAATAACTTCTTCGAAGCTAACCAGAAAGTGATTGACGTTTGTCAGTGACAGGCATAAGCCTGTAAGCCTGCTGCCCCTATATAAATAGGGGCAGCCAGCGAATACAGAGTTCTTACAATAAATTTTGAAATTTTATAAAAGGCCAGGACAACATGAGTACAAATTATTTAACAAACTTAGCCAAAAGTATAGAACCTAACTGCATGGTTATACAATTATGAAGAATTGACAAGCTAGACAGAGCACGTCACTATGGAGAAGTCTAAATAAACATTTCAAAATAGTATAAAAATGTACAATAACGTGAACAAAACGAGGAGACCAATATAAGTAAAACTAAGAAAAGGTGAGAAATCTAGGTTTCGAAAGTACCTTGAGGCTGTAGGTCAAAGATCCGCGACAACGAAGTGTATAAAAGTGTTCGCGAGTTAATAACTTTCTTCTGCGTATTTCAGAGCATGAAAATTAAGTTTCTAAGATGAAGACAAGGTTAGGAGAATAGCGCACGATGTTTGAGAGCGCCACGGCATTTTCGTATGCGTGCATATGTTGAACAAGGATTACAGAATAACTATGAAAGTACAACACAAATAAGCTCAGCCTAGCATTGCAGCGATTCAATTCTGAGGTACGTAAGTGATATGCTACAACGTGTAGAAGAGCACGCTACTGATAAGGTGGAGAAAGTAAAATAAAAAAACCGGCCAAGAGCGTGTCGGGCCACGCTCAGTGTAGGGTTCCGTAGTTTTCCGTCCGTCACAGTAAGTGTCCCCACTTAAGAGTTAATAACACCGCCATGTAGGATATGATATGAGAGTTCCACGTACAGCGACATCTAGCGGCAAATGGAATGGAACGGCAAATTAAAGTATGGAAGATGATTTTTATGGAATAATTCTTTATTGCGTGAACCGATTTTCACCGTTTTTACTTTATTTGAAAGCACGTCATTTCATTGTAATTTTGTAGAAATTACAGGTACAATAAACACCTGCTTATACGGTTAAATTACAAATTTAGTTCAGAAATTATTTTGTAATTTTTTTTCAAAAACTATTCATCCTATCAAGTTCAAAATAATTTTCCTAGAAAGTTTTTATAAAGTTCTACTTTTGAGATTTTTTTCATATTTTTAAAACTTATGGTTCAAAAGTTAGAGGGGGGGGGACGCATATTTTTTTACTTCTGGAGCGATTATTTCCGAAAATATTTACATTATCGAAAAATGATTTTAGTAAACCCCTATTCATTTTTAAATACCTATCCAACAATATATCACACGTTAGGGTTGAAATGAAAAAAAAAATCACTCCCCACTTTACGTATAGGGGAGGTACCCTAATAAATAAATAAAATCCACTTTTTATTTTACCACTTTGTCGGCGTGATTGATATACATATTAGTACCAAATTTCAGCTTTCTAGTGCTAACGGTCACTGAGATTATCCGCGGACGGACGGACGGACGGACGGACGGGCAGACATGGCGAAACTATAAGGGTTCCTAGTAGACTACGGAACCCTAAAAAGGACATTCAGGTAGTGGGTTCTTTATTCTAGGGAAGGTAAGTCACTATGGACGTTGGTATTTTATTTTATTTTAATTTATTTATTTTTTATTTTTTATAAGGACAATCTTACACAAATCGACCTAGGCCCAGTAAGCTCAATAAGGCTTGTGTTATGGGTACTAGACAACGATATATATAATATAAAGATATAGATAAATACTTAAATACACAGAAAACACCCATAACTCAGGAACAAATATCTGTAATAAACACACAAATAAATGCCCTGACCAGGATTCGAACCCGGGACCTCCTGCTTCGTAGGCAGGGTCTCTACCAACTAGGCTAGGAGGCCGATACACGCGGTATTATGTAGCAAAAGGTGGTAGAAGCCGGAGGTTGTTCGTCAGGAGTTCGAGAGTCGCCCTCTACAGGCGTGCAGGGCAGGAGATTACTCGCCCTGTACAGGCGTCCGGCGTCGTTGGCTCGTCCTCAGTAGGCGACCGGAGTGGAGCTTCGCCCTCAGAGGCGACCGGAGTAGACGCTCGCCCTCATAGGCGACCGGAGTAGAGGCTCGCCCTCAGAGGCGACCGGAGTAAAGGCCCACCCTCAGTAGGTGAACAGGGGCTGGAATTGTCTGAAGTTACTACTAGCCAGTGACGTTAGACCAAGAGGGAGAGGTCGCTTCAAGTGCGGGGCCACCTTGGCCCCGGTGATTGAGAGCGTCACGGAACTTTCGTCTGTGTGCGTGTGGAAGACATTGCTCAACGTGGAGCAGGTCAGCTAGGATTTAAAGGTAAAAGCTACAATGATCAGACGTTGCTCAGCTCAGCTACGAATTAGAAGCAAATGCTACATTGTCCAGTGTACATTGAACCCTAAATAGCTTAACCTTTTAAGTCCTCGACCGTACAAGTCAGGGTTGAAACCTTCGGATTAAAAATCGTATGTAATTCCGCTGGGCCACTAGCGCTATGTAATCTTATACAGGGTGTAACAAAAATATTGGTGATCCGTTTAAAGACATAATTGGTATTGTTGTGCGAGTAAGAAAATGTAGAAGAAAAATTTTTTGGACGCGAAAAAAAAAATTTTTGTATAGGACCCGTCGTCACAGCCGGTCAACCCTCCATACAAAATATATTTTTTTTCGCTAGAAAAAATTTTTTCTTAGTTTTTCGTAATTTGAATACGATACCAATTACACCTTGTATTTTAAGCTGGTAATTGTTATTATATTATTATTGTAGAATAGGTGCGATTATTTCGACCGTAACCAGAATCTCGTTTAGTGATTTAATAGCATAATATGTTGCGATACCGTACGTACTAGAACGTAATCTTAATGAATATTAATTATTACTACTACTAATTGAATAATTAGTAGTAGTAAAACACTTTATTGCATGTATACAGGATGATTTATGGGTCGTGATCCGGAACCACTTTTTTCATTCGGTAACTGTGACGTTATCATGGTTAGGGTACCATTTTGTCGCTAATAGATTCCGAGATATCACTGATATTGTTAATCAACTCGAAAATAGTGAAAATTGGTTTTGATTAAAAATAGCTTCTACACACTTAAAATAATACGGTGTATTGATAAAAAGTTAAACGTTTCAACTAAAAGTAGGAAAAAAACACAGTCAAAGTTTACCGACTAGGGTACCACATTGTCGCTCATAAGCTTGAAGTAATATCGGGGCCATTGAAAAAATGTAGTAACACGTGTTGTCTAAATCTCAGTTTACTCACATCCATTTGCTTGACAGTTCGTCACTCAGCTGCCCGTTTCGTTCACTTAGCTTTATGTTATGTTACCCTTTTAACAATAGTGGTCAATAAGCAATAATTATTAAGACAAAGCAAAACTCTCTATTTTAATCTGGCCTAAATCAATCAACTAGATACAAAATATATTAACAAAATTCGTATTATGTTAGTTTATTCAATTGGATTGTTAAAAATAAATAAATAGATCACATAATATAACAAAATTATTTACAATTTTAAAGTGCGTTGCGTCCAGACCGTCCTAATACGCCACGAATATGCTGCTCGTACGCTGCGCACGCGTTGCTCTTGCCGGAGAGCTAGCAAAGGAAATAGGTTTGCTATTATATAGAGAAATTAAAATTTCTCTAGTTAGTGTGCCATACTATCAATTTTAATAATCCGGGTGTCTGGCAGATGCTTTGAATACTGATTAATTACATAACAAAAACTTAAATAGATATAAATAAGGGGAGGGATATAAGTTAGTGACAAATTAAAACTTTTTAACAGAAAATATAGTTGACTTATATTTAACAAGCTTCTGAGGGACAACCGTATAGACAATCAGTACAAAGTCACCAATCTCTCAATCAGACGTAAGAATTTAAATGACTTGGCGTCAGCACTTACGTACCCCTAGGTGCAAGGTTGAGTAGTGTAAATCATTTTCATAATGATGTTCAATGCAAATTATTACTTTTGTAAGTAATAATTTTATTATAATAAGTCTTAATAATAACTACGTTTGATCTTATAAGTCATAAGGCGACAATGTGGGACCCAAAGGAATGTTAAACTAACAAACTTGATCTAAATTAGTAAAGCTGACGAAAAAACTATTATTTTTTATAAAATAAGTTATGTTATTATATTTGTATTAGATATATGCACTTATAGTGCGGACACTATGTTAAATAATGGAAGTAGAATTCTTATTTCTATAAACTTATGAATAGCGACAATGTGGTACCCTAGATCACTTTACATACAAAAAACCACAATAAAAGTCTAAACTTTGAAGTCACTTTTTTGATAGAAAACTACATTACTTTTGTGTTTAATTACACTTGATCGTTAGTTTTGTTCCTAAATTAACGTAAACTATGAGAATTAAAAATTATAATGTTGATTTTGTATATTTTTTAGGTAAGTGTTGTTTTTTTTTTGTTTTATTATAAAAAAAAATATGCCTTGAGATATGGTTGTTTCATTATTTTTATTATAAACCTTACCTACATCATATTCAGAAATCAACATAAGCCAGCTAAAAATCTGTCGATTTTGAGTTATATAAAATATTTTATTTTTGATTCTTGACTCTACACCCTACTAGCATTATTATTGTATTATTTCTATAAAATGTAAAATGTTAGAGACAACATATGATTTGTCGAGTAATATAATGTATGTGGAACATTTTAAAACCGCTATCTCCATAACTTCAACCTATAACTAGGTTTTTTAGGCTTTCAAACTTTAAACTCGAATATCTCAAAACAGTACAAAGATATGTTGAAATTTCAAAAAAATATTAAAAATAAAAATTCTCAACATAGCGATCTCGTTCTTTTTGCATATGAAGGATAATGTTTTGAACTATAAGGAGGTACCAATAACTCAATACCGACAATATATTACCTTTACCATGACAATGTCACAACTGATCAACATTATTGTATGGTAGTATTTTCTCAAAACAGAATTAATTTAATTTTTTGTATTATTAAGTAAAATTAGTCTTAAATTAAGTAAATGGTGGTCACCCTAAGACTTTTGACATACGCTGTATGGGAAACGACAAGACGTCACATTGAGTAGGGTGACCAAATTGTATGCTAAACTGTTTTTCTCTACTTCACATCTGAAAAATAATTATCCATATAGCTGATTAGTGATTACCATCATTAAGTTCATCTTTAATTAATTCTTTTTTATAATTCCTTGTTCTCTAGCTCCACGACTCCAAAATCAACCTCTATATCTGGTGGTACTCATGAGATGATATGGCCAAACCCAACCTAACCCATTTCATAAAATTGAATATTTTTAGATCTGGTCATAATCATTAACTAATGTATACAGCGTGTAACAAAAGTACTGGTAATCCGTTTAAGGGCATAATTGGTATTGTATTTTGACTGAAAAAATCTAGGAGATTTTTTTTTGTATGAAATACAAAAGCAAATTTTTTTTTGTGCGAAAATTTGTTTTCTTAGTTTTTCATAATTAAAATACGATACCAATTTTGCCCTTAAAAGATTCACCAGCATTTTGGTTACACCCTGTATTAAAAATATTGGAGCAAAAGCTCCACTGACAAAGCATTTGTTTTAATTCAACCTCTAAAGTGTTGAAACCGGGGTTGAATATTTTAACGATTTCTACGTTGACGATTTAACCTGTGGAGGCTAGTATAAATAAGCAACGCGCTGTGATATCAGGCTGGCCGTATGCTTGTTTTAAACTATCGTGTCATAAAAATAAAACATTTATATGTGCTCCTGTGAACTATAACAACTCAAGCGAACAAATCTAAAAAAAAAAAACAATTTATGATATAAAAATACATTGATTTATTCAAAAAGTCATTTTCTTAAAACATATTATTTTTAAGAAACACATTAACCTTGCAAAAACTTGTTTACTACCATCGATGTTTAAGAGAATTACGTCAAAAAGCTCATTTATCTCAATACTTATACGGGCTTTATAATAGTTATTTATAACAAGACCGAGACAGAAATCTGCCAACCACTAAGCGATTTAATAAGAATTTACTTTATTTTCCAATAGTCTGCTCTTTATATAAAATTTACGTTACTTACGTCCATTCTTATTTGAAATAACTATGTCGTGTTCCTCAAACTACAGCTTACAGGCTTGTAATTTGTACTCTATGAGTTCACGACAAGTTCTATTTTCGAATAGCAAACATATCGTAAAATACCAAATGTGTATTGCATTTGTTTCAATTTATAAAATGTGCTACGAAGGCTACGCGCACGTAGAGGCGTAGCATGTGCTACGGGTGCTACGCCGTTTGATTATTGGCGGAATATTGGCGGTCCATTCGAAGGTGACGGTCTAGATCTAAAGTTACCATTTGGCGGCATTGTTCAGGGTGGGAATATAAATAAAGCTTCGTGATATTGCTTTCACCTCTCACGTGGCACAAAGTACTAATATTATATAAAAAAAATGGTTTAACTCGTGTACAAAAGGTGACAGAAATAAAACAATTAAAAACGGATTTTATCGCGTGTATTGAGTTTAAATTACATCCCGACGTTTCAAACACTTTACAGCGTTCGTGGTCAACGGGTCGACTGAGGAAAAATGTACAATTACCTCCGTTCAAAAACTATCTCAATATGCAAACCTACCCACATATTAAATATTAAACAAATTTAGTGTTTGCACATGCCGGAGGGGCCTTTATAAAAACAAATTATTTTTTATTACAAAACAAATTATTAAACAAATTATTTTATTATTATTAATTATAATTTTCATTTTTATTTTTAATTTTTTAAATTAGTATTAAATTATTATTAGTGTCCACACTGTCCACCATTATGGTCTCACAGTCCTATGTCTAGCTTGCTCCTTAACCAAATGAATAACCGGATCCCAAGCTGGTGGTACCGAAAGACCATCCTCTCTGTTGAAATTTGGATATTTTTTAATCTCGATTGCCTCTCGCAACATCCGGGGAATGTATCGTTTCTCCTTGACGAGGACTTGCGGTTTGTCAAATTTAACTGAGTGGTTGGGTCTATCCATGACATGCTCACAGACTGCTGACCTTGGTCGACGGTGCTTTACATCGGCTATATGTTCCTTTACCCGAGTAGAGATGCTCCGCTTAGTCTGGCCTACATATGATAGACCACATTCACATTCCAGCCTGTAGACCCCTGCACTCTGTAGAGGAGTAGCCGACTTCACTGACCTCAGGAACTGTGACATCTTCTTCATTGGCTTAAAGTAAGTTTTTATAGAAGCACGTTTCAAGATGTTGCCAATCCTGTCAGTGACTCCTCGGACAAAAGGCAAGACGGCAGGCCGGCGCTCAACTGTAGGAATCTTCATCCGAGCTTTCTGATTGAGCCGTGGAATCTTGAGCCCGTTCGCTTGAAGTGCACCCTTGGCATGCCGGAGTTCCGCCGCCAGGTGCTGCTCATCACATATCCTCTGGGCTCTCTGAAACAAAGACTTGCCTACAGTAGCTAGCTGACTGGGGTGGTGGTGTGATCTACCATTCAAATATCTATTTGTATGTGTAGGTTTCCTATATACAGTGCGGCCTAAGGTATTATCGGGGTTTCTCAATACTAGTACATCTAAGAAAGGCAGTGAACAATTATTTTCCAATTCCATGGTAAACTCAATCTTACTATGAATGGAATTGAGGTGGTCAAGGAAAACTGAAACACTATTTTTAGGTAATATAGTAAAAGTATCATCTACGTATCTTTTGAAAATCTTCGGCTGCACGGGAGCCAATGAGAGCGCCCTCTCCTCAAAGTCCTCCATAAAGATGTCAGCGACTACTGGAGATACCGGGGACCCCATGGCTACACCGTCGACTTGCAGGAAGAATTCATTGTTCCATAGTAGATATCCTGATGTAAGGCAGTGTTCCAAGAGCTTAGCATATTCTTCAGACATGTTCTGCTCACGCAACCTCTTCTTCACAATTTCAATGCAGTCTTGTACCGGTAGACTCGTAAAGAGTGACTGGACATTGAAACTGACCATGATCTCGTCATCAGTTAATGTAAGGTCTTTAATGTCACTGATGAAATGGTAAGAATCCTTTGTATGTGTTCTAGTATTACCCCGTAAAGATGAAAGGACTGCTAAGTATTGAGCCAATTTGTAACAGCTTACAGCTTGTAGGTGACAGCTTTTTGAATTTAGTCAGACCCCCAGACCGATAGCGCGTCATCATACCAAATAGAAGGAGTGCTGGCTACGTCAGATATTCGCCAACAAACTGTTATCGCAGTTTGGCGAGTAACATAAAATTTTTAAATGTTTTGTACTTTTGATAAATAAATTGAAAAAAAAATGACACAATGATGATAGAAAAAAAAAACGCTCTAATAAGTTTGCTTATTTCTAGATCCGGACAACTGGCAGCTGTAAAGTGGTGGAGGTCAAATAATGCAAATTACTTAAAGAAAACAAATCTTCTGGAGTTCTGGATTTGATGCAATAATATGGGAAATTATGTAATCAATAAGATTATATCATAGCCAGAATTAAGTTTCTGTTGGGGGAAAGTAGTGCCAAATGATGTATTATGCAATTTATAGTTGCCTACTGTTTTTGTTTACACAATAATACACAATGCTTTTTGTCCTAATTTTAAAATACAGGCCTTGCCCTCTAAATGACATAACTTCGGCAGTTTTTATCTATTTTGGTATTACTTTTTTCCAACTGAAGAACTTGTTGGTCTGTCACTCTGACCTCCACGCATTGAAAGCTGTCAGATGCCCGGATCTAGCAAAAAAGATGGTAAAGCAATCTAACTAGATAGGTTTCATTGCTCTCATTATTGTGTCATATCTGACTTGGCCAGCTCTTAGCCCAAAACGTCGTAGACACTATTAGTGCTTGACGATCCACGGAAACCTATATACAGGTCGATCAATCCAAATGGGTAAGTAGGGAGAAGTCAGAAACAATGAGAGATAGCGACATCTGTTCTTAGGGTCCATGGTCCATGGCTTTGATTTTAAATTGAATAATAATGGCATTTTTTTTAAATCCATGACCGGTAATCGAACCTGGTCAAAGTTTCTGTAAACAATGTTAGGTATAAATTGACCAAGTTCGATTCCCGGTTATGTATGAGAGTTAAAAAAAATTTGAATGTCATTATTTCTAAATCTAAAATCGACGCCGTAGTTCCTAAGAACAGATGTCGCTATCTCTCATAGTTTCTGACTTCTCCCTACTGACCCATTTGGATTGATCGCCCTGTATAAGCTCTCTGAATTATATCGCCTTTGCGAGTTAAGTCGTACATTTTTATATTCTTAAGAGGCCTTATTCCCAAAACGCGCGAATTTCACGAAATGCTTCATTTTCTTCGAAGGCTATGGCGAAAATACAAAGTTTTTTTTAAATCAACTATTGATACACAATAGTTCATTTCTTTATCTAGACGGCCATCGGAGCAAATATTACATTTTAACGAGTGAAATATGAAAAAAATTGGTTGTCTTGGAAGGCCTTTCTGGATTTTCCAGTTAGGTGTACCGTTCATTTTCAGATTACGCAAAAAAGGGTAAAACTTCTTATTCAATTTGAATTAAATTCAATTGAGTATATCATGTATGAGACGGCCATGGAAATAAAAATCGAAGATTCATCTTGGATAATCGACAAAATACCTTCTGATTATATGCCAGTTTTTTGATGAAAACACGGTTACATTTCATTTTTTCCACGAAAACCCTATGAATATTTTGCCCTAAAAATATGACCATTGCAAAGTTAAACTATATTTCTATCACGATAAAAAAAAAACATTACTATAGCAGTAAATTTAAAATTACTATGAATTTTTAAAAATGACACTTAAATCACACTTCACAGGACACTTTTTGTAAGAATCGTATTTTTGGGTACTTAATAATAATAAACATAATTCAAAATTATTTTTTTGTATTAGTAATACTTCAAACTATCTTATAAATAGCATTTTATGCGGCTTTTTTCATTAATAGAGTTTTTCGACCTTTTAGGGAATAAGGAGCCTTAATATGTCTGGTATAGACCTGTAGGGGCCGTATTCTAATCTTAAACACGTATAGACACGATCCAACTTCAATACAACTCCAATGCATTAACAACGCAATACAGCTACAGCATAAACATCTGAATCAGAAATATCAGAATTAGCTTGAGAAATATTCCACCGCAACTCCAATACAACTTCAATATTGGTTGATTGTTTGTTGTGTGTTGGAGTTATGATTGAGATAGCGTGTGTTCTTAAGGTGACGGGTATCGCGGTTGACGACTGCATTTTGCGTTTTTATAATCGCAGCTTCCGCTTCTGCCATCTAGTATACTTGAGATGAACTATGACAATTCAATGTTGACATGTTTAAATAGTCAAGCAATCGCGGTCTTTTACAGTAAGATGGCGCTTTGATAATGATTCCATTTTATGTGTACTTACTTAATTAAAGTTACTATTGTATGTAGGTAATCAATGACGAAATAATTAAAGTTACCTATAATATAAAACTACTTGACCAACGCACGCCATTACCTACAGTATCATAATCGCACAATTATAATGTTTTATTCTAAATATCCAAAATAAGCATTCATCATGGCGGTTATATTTTTATGTGTCAAGTACGTGTCAAGTCTTTCAAAATAAAAGTTCAAATAAAATGTACTTAACTGAAGATAATATTATTTGTAACTAATTTGTTTTATGTCCTCTTCTGCTCTGATAAATCCAGGTTTTTAGTATCTACGAGTATAACGAAATTAGAGATGGTCAAAATCGCTTTCAATGAGGACGGTAAAGTGCGTTGGGATAAGACCGCATCGGGAGAACATCGGATAATTCAATTACCTATCTGGAAAATTATCCTTTAGTTGCAAATACAAACCACACATCCTCCAACACTATTGTGTACCTGTACCTAGTTGCATTTTGATATAATGGCGATGCCGCTTTTTTCAGGTACATTAACATTTTACTTAAATGTTTCTTCCGGTAGGTATGCTTAATAAAAACGACTGTTGTTTAAGTGAAAAGTTTAAAAAACCGGCTAAGTGCGTGTCGGACCACGCATAGGAGGGTTCCGTACCTTCAATGGAATAAGAACCAAACTAATAGCAAAAGGTCGTATCTGATGCCTATGGAAGAAGTTTTTTGGAAATGGCTCAAAAATGGCTAAACCGATAATGTTCAAAACAATTTTCGTAGCAAGTATATAATAAGGCGCATCTTCTCAAATTTTTTCATATTTTTTGGACTTACGGTTCAAAAGTTACAGGGGGGCTACAAAATTTTTCTGACTTTCGAAGCGATTATATCAAAAAATATTTACTTAATCACAAAATGATCAAAAAAACTTCAATATTATTTTTAAAGACCTATCGATTGATGTATCACATGTTGATATATGGTAAAAACAATTTTTTTGAAATTTAGATACATGTATGGAGCGCCCCCCCTTAATTTTTTTTTTTTTTTTTTAATTTAAATACATAACTAAGTAGCGGCATACAGAATACACCTTATGTGTAAATTTTATTCAGATACGTCGTATAGTTTCCGAGTAAAATGGCTGTGACATACGGACGGGCAGACATACAGACAGACGTGACGAATCCATAAGGGTTCCGTTTTTTGCCATTTGGCTACGGAACCCTAAAAATCACTTATTCTTTATTTGACGATCTCCTAGCCCTGTCGGTAGTGACCCTGCCTACGAAGCAGGAGGTCCCGGGTTCGAATCCTGGTCAGGGCATTTATTTGTGTGTTGATCGCAGATATTTGTTCCTGAGTTATGGATGTTTTCTTTGTATTTAAGTATTTATCCATATTTATCTATTATATATATCGTCGTCTACTACCCATAACACAAGCCTTATTGAGCTTACTGTGGGCCTAGGTCGATTTGTGTAAGATTGTCGTATAATATTTATTTATTATTTATAGTAAATGTATGGAAAATATTTAATTTGTGGCTTTTAAGTACAATACCTAATAATAGGAAACTATTAGAAACGATAGGAATGGAATCGATTGGCATAAAAAAGCAGCATGTGAAAAATAAAAAAAACAATTTTCATAAAGTATGGGAAAAGTTTTTCTCAATTTGTGGCTTTTCTAGCCGCAAATTATTTTTGATCCCATACAAGAATGGGATCGATTGGCATCAAAAAGAAGTTTACCAAATGTGACCTCATCTCGCATCCTGTATGTTTTTTTCCAAAATCCGTAGCAGACCTTCCCTCAATTTCAAATTAATGAAGATTGATTAATTTGAAATTGAGGGAAGGTCTTCTAAGACCATTTTCGCGTTGCAGCGAGGGATCTGGTAGCTGCCCCCACTGACCCAAAAAGAAATTGAACTTGTATATTATTTCAAATTATCGAAGTTACAAGTAAAAGTAGTTAAGATAAAAGTAATTGCAATTACAAATTATATGTAATCGGGAATACTACTGACATGTAATCTCAATTACAAGCAATTTCAATTACTTAATATAATTGATTTTCATGTAATTTAATTAGCAATTTAATTCATTACAAAAGTAGGTACCATCTAATAAATTACGCCCAACACTGAATAAACATCAGGTTCAAGAGGGTAGTATGGAGGATGTATGCTATCTGCTGCCGAAGTCGCGCATACATGTGATCTTTATAGACAAAAAAGTTTCGTTCTATAAATTCAATTGTTTGTCACAAAAAATGGTTTGATTTGTTTTTGCGTGGCATTTAAGACTGGATCCAATTAATTGTTGCTGTGAACATTTTTTAAATTGGTACCTAGTTGGTTACTAGGAACAGGTTTAGACACGGGTATGTTATGTCCAAAAGGGAGGTATGGGCACTCCGAATGTTATCTCGCTAACTGTGGTAAGGCACAGTTCAGCGAATGTTATCACGCTCAAATCTGGACCTGGCTCAGAGCTCGACTGGGGAAGTACCTTACAGAAAACCATAGCTAAAAAGCAAATAACTTAATTCAACCTAAAGTTTAAGATTAATTTTTTAACATGTTTTAACCATTTTCATTTATATACCATAAGTGTTTTTTACTAAAAATATTGACAAATATAAAAGCGTTTGTCGTCTCACATAAGAATTATAAATTGAAATTACACAAAAGATTTAAAAACACGAAAAGTCAGCACGAGTAAGTTAATAACATATAAAAGCTTTTGCCCGCGGCTTAGCTCGCGTTAAATTCGGGGTAACAAACCATACAAACTTTCACCCCCCATTTTAGGGAAGTGGGGGGTTAAAAAGAGACAAAAAGTAGCCTATGTCACTCTCCATCCCTTCAACTATCTCCATTTAAAAAATCACTTCAATTCGTCGCCCCGTTTTGCCGTGAAAGACGGACAAACAAAGAAACAAACACACACATACACTTTCCCATTTATAATATTAGTATGGATTAGTTGTATCGTGTCGTGTATAGGGTCGTCACGGTTTTTTGGGTACATTTTTGGGTTAGTTTTGGTTAATTGCCATCTATTTCAAAAGTTTTATCATATCAAAATCCATTACAATATTAAAATACTAGCTTTTACCCGCGACTTCGTCTGCGCGAAATTAATATGAGCCATATGGAATTACATAATAAAACGCAAAATAAAAGTTACTAGTTAGTAAAATCTAAGAGCAAATATAAAACTAGCACGTATGCTATTTCAAGTCAACAGGGAGCAACAATTCCGTATAAACTTCCATTCCGTTTTCATCCCCTTATACATACCAAATTTCATCTAAATCAGTTGAGCGGTTTAAGCGTGAAGAGTTAACAGAAAGACACACTATAATATTAGTATGGATACGTATTATATCTCTTCAAGTAGGCTGGGGAAAAAAAAAGAATTATAGCCAAAAGCGTTTTTTAAAATTTTAAAATTTTGAAACATCTTGCTTCAAAGGTTTGAAACATATTGTCTTTCCACTCTCAATATTTTTAACTCACTCGTTTTTGAATTATTATGAATTAACATAATAAAGGCGGTTTATAATTATATCTATTATTTGAAACCGTGCATAGGGTGGTTATGCTAGTTTCCCGTCCGGGTTGCCGTCCACCTGATTAAACTGCTACAAATTTATTGGACTAAGAGCTGGCCACGTCAGATATGACACAATAATGAGAGCAATAAAACCTGACTATTGTGTCATATCTGACGTGGCCAGCTCTCCGTCTACATGGAAAAAACTTTTTGAGGTCAAATTTGCCATTGATAATAATTATTTATTCTTTAATTGATATTTTAATTATAAGCTTTTATTTCAAAAACTTGAATATCAATATATCAATAAGTATGGACGGAAAACTGACACATACTCCACTTTTACAAAAAATGTTTTATTATAAAAAAACTTTCGAGTATGATTTATTCTCGTATAATATTAATCTAAACAAGACCATATAAGCTCTAGAACGATAAGTAAGGGCACTTCAAAATTTATTATTGCATTACAAAGCTGGCAAAATCGATAAGTGGAAGAAAACTAGCACCTAAAAACTTACTAAGAGTACATTTTATTCAATAGTCCAATCTTAAGTAGAAGGAGTAGATTTTGAAAATTTATACAGGAAAAACAGCTTAGGTACACTTCATACTGATTTGAAACAAGGATTAATATTTCGAGAAATTTTTACAAAGGTAAAGCATAAAAGTCAGCCCTGAAAGCTGACCAACTAGTTCAAAAATGGTCCGGTCTTACCCCATCGTACCTTACTTATTGTTTTTTTCATTTTAGGGATTGTGAGAAATTATATTGGTATATATACTTATACGATTAAATTAATTCCATATCTACTTACCTACCTAATAATAATATTAATAATTCACCATATCTTTTAAATCGTACGAAAACGAACATGCAATAAACCATATAAACCTAATGGCGCGACCAGACATCGCAGATTGCCGGGACAGCCGAGCCGATTGTTTCTTTCTTATTCCATAGTAAAGAGAGAGATATACAACCTAACACGATGATGTGGACAAAATCACTGACAAATGCACGAATGTGTTTCAACTTCAAGCGCATTTGATTGTATTCAATGTATCCGTCATTCATATCATAATATAGATCTAGCTTGCAACAGCGCAAAGCAAGAAGCGAAATGAGCAAATGAGAGTAAGCTGGCAACGTCGCCTCGGATGGAAACTGCTCGAACAAACGCACTCTTGTAATATAAATTATGGTAAAAACATGGACGAAGCCGTCTATGGTAAAAAGTACCCATACCCACTGTAAAAATTGAATAATGAATTAGTCTCTTTAATAAGTTGGTAGTTTAAATACATTGGGTAAAAAAGTCAAAATAAAAAGATTAAACTAACTACTAACTTGACTATAGTATGATTTGACTTTTTTTTGTCCAAAAATACCTATAAATCGCTTAGGATCAGGATTGAAAATATAAATGAGAAATGAGATAAAAAAATAAACAAAAAAGTTAACATCAGCCTAGATTTGAACTCGGACATATCTACTTAGTAAGCAAGCGTACTATAACCTAAGCTATGTGGAACGAATTTCCGCACTCAAAATTACTAATCATATCACTCAAATTTGACACATGAAACATGTCTCTGGCTGCAATAGAATAAACGCCTATAAGTTTTATTGCAGCAATTGCATAGTTCTGATTATTACAGGCTCTACAAGGTTTTGCGTCTACAACCTTTATTAAGCGTTTAATACGACTATAGTTATCGGTAGAACATTAGTAATGTGCTAAGAAGTAATTATGTTTAATTTCGCAACATAGAATTATTTCTGACCGAAATAAAACTTGCGACAAGTTTTCTCCAAACCAGTTTCATAACGATGATATATATACCTAATTATGTTATACAAGACCAAGCACGTATCGGTAGACCGAACCCAACTATATGCCCCTACAGAAAATGTAACATACATGCTCCAACGTGGTTTGTTTTCTTCAAAAACCTTGCACGAAAACACCTCGATTTGACGTGTTTGCATATATCGTCGCCTTAATGTATTGTTAATGTATTTTAAAATTAGAATCCGGCACTAGATCATATAGACCGTAGTAACCTACCTGAGTAGATACCTACAAGCAATGTGCTCTTTTGTACAGAATCTCATTCTATGAATACTTATACTAATTCCACAGCAGGACAGGCTGCATAACAGCTTTCACTGGCTAAACAACCTCATTCCAAGTACCATTTAGACTTTATTTCAAGGTAATTTCTCCCGACAAAAGACTCGGACACAGATTACTAACCATAGGCTCCGCAGGATTATAGGCTTTGAGAAGCGATAACTAAAACTGTTAAAGCCAGCACCAATGCTTGCCGCAGTGTTATATTAGGTAGGAATCCTATTTAATGAGGGAGTCCGGAAATCCAGGTGGCACCACTCTGACGAGAAGTCCTTTTGACAGCAGCTAACAAAATCCACCAATCGAAAAAAGTGATTGAACATGATTGGTGGATTATGACAGCTGGGTCTCTCGCCACGGTGCTGCTATCTGGTGAAAAAATCAATTCAGGAAACTCTCATTACATGTTATGGAGATGAAATGCAGTTTTTTTTATCCAATACTGTTTTTAACGTAATTAAAATGACCAATCGCGATTATTTACTAAATTAATGCCTATTGGAGTGCCCACATATCTATGACGCAAAAATGTATGCTCCATTTTAGGAGTGTCACGCATCGTGCAACATAAAGGGCTATGTTTAGTTTCTACCACACACATAAATTCGTAAGCAGACACGAGTTGCCAACGTATAACACATGGCCAATCGCAAGCGGAGTAGGCAGGACACATATGTCGTACAAACAGCAACACTCTTAACTGTACATCGGTGGACCTTATTATAAAAGGCATAAGGTCCACCAATGGGCAGTCAACAGTGTGGGCGATGGTACAGGGCCCGTTGGAGCGACTATAATATAAATATTATTTGTTAAAAGAGGAGAAAATTATTTGCTACAACGTAGAACACGTGGAAATGGATAGCAAGACAGCGCCACAATACGTACGAAGTCTGTCCACTTGAGTACAAGTTTTGTCTTTTCAAAGCGAGAGTAAATAGGTATCTCATAGGTGTTCCACAGTAGACCGCATCATTACTTACCATCAGGTATGATCAGGGTCGAACGCCTGCCTAGCCTCTATAAAAAAATGGCTGCTTTTCCACTGAGGGGGAGAAAAGCGGAGGAGCAGCAGCTGTAAAATCCAATAATAATAAAAAAAGATTAAACATGATTGTTGAATTATGACAGCTAGACCTCTCGCCACGGTGCTGCCATCTTGTAAAAATCTCGATCGTGGAAACCCTCATTGCGGAATCAATCCATAGAGTCATCCGCCATTTATCTCTGTGTCAGTGGAAAGGCAGCTTATTAGTTTTGGTCGTGACTTCGTCTGCATGGGATAAACATTCGCCATAAAGGATTATTAAAACGCCATAAGAAAATCTAATAGGAAATATTAATTTAGCGCATATCTGCTATTTTAAGTCTTCAGTGAGCAAACATTCCATACAAACTTCCACCCCCTTTTCATCCCCTTTAGGAATGATTTTCTTGATAAAAATTATACTATGTTCTCCACCGGGACTCAAACTATCTTCATAACAAATTTAATCTTAAGCGGTTCAGCGGTTTAGGCGTGAAGAGGACAGAAAGACAATCAGACACACTTTCGCACTGCATTTATAATATTAGTATGGATTCCGCACCTCTTCACTCATCTCCACCTCTGCAAAGGTAGCATAAGAGGAGGGCTTTGTCCCGCGAAGAACGAAATAAGCTTATAAAGAAGAAGAAATGCACCATCTTATAAGTAAGTGATCTGTACTCAAAGTAAATCTTCGTACAATTTCGCTTCATTTTAGGTAAGTCATCAGCCTAATCCGTTTTTATTAAAGGCTTTTTAGAAAGCAATTTTCCTATCTTGATGCACGTTGTGGGTTCTTATGGTTTTTAATTTATAGCGTTGAAGTACGGGCAAGTAGTCTAAGGGTTTAAAGGCTTTCGTTTTGATTGTTAATGGCGTTATTCACAAACATCTGTTACTTCTAAACGGCCTTTAATATTCGTTTGTCTTTCTTAGTTACTTTGACACTTGAATTGAACAGAGGTTTGCCTAGTTTATGAATCAGGTAGGCTAATAGGTAAATCTATTGAGGCATTGAAGGTGACATGATATGCAAACACGTATAATGGAGTTCTTTTATAAATAAATAAAAGGTACCATATATTATGGCGGAAGGCACTTACATCCACCATTGTAAATATTCGATATTGTATTCTAGCAATAAAAACGTAAGAGCTGGCCAGATGGTACCTTTTAGATATTTTGTCACATATTTTTCTAAAGTTAATTAGGCTAAGACAAAATGAAAATTAATTTAATAACGTATTGAAAATAATAAGCTTATAATTTATATTTTAAATTTAATTTTCAAAAGCTGAGGAGCAAATGCAACCGGATTTTATTTTGTATGAGAAAAACCGGTTTTAACCGGTTAACCGGATATTTTCATACAAAATAAAAACCGGTTGCATACCCTACCCCTGAGGACCCTTGTGGAGGAACAAGAAGACCATTGCAAAGGTAATTATATCTTATGGAGTTTAAACTCAATTGTATCTCCATTAAGAACCTGACAACAGCCAATGACCTTGAAATGTACTTTATGTACTTAAACAGTTTTCTAGCAATACTTTTTGTTTTGGGTAAGTGAAAAAAAAAGGTTAATGTTTTTTTTTATATTATACAATTTCTCAGAGCTTTGTAAACAAGGGAATAACCTTATAGAAAACCAAAGCCAAATAGCACTGGACCCGACTTAGTGTTATAGTGTTGTGTTCCTGTCAGTAAGGTCGCCAGAGAGCTCAAAGAGGACCCAGTGAGTTGACGATGATGGACCCTCTTGTTCCTTTAGCCGTCAACACAGTGAATCCTCCTTTTTGTATAGGGTCGGCAACGCGCTTGTGACACCTCTGTAGTTGCAGTCGTGCATAGGCTACGGTAGCTGCTTACCATCAGGCGGGCCGAATGTTTGTTTGCTACCGTCGTGGTATAAAAAAAGCGCTCAAGACGTTGCAGTGTGTTGACGGGGATCCTCATGTCCCTCTAGCCTTTGCATTAAACGGTCGAAGTTGCAGGCGTCCATAGGCTACGGTAGCTGTTTACCATTAGACGGGCCCTACGTTTGTTTGCCAACCGAGGGTGGTCCGGAAGTCTTAAAGGTCTAGTGCCACTTGTATAAATAGTTTGTTATTCAATCAAATACAAACATTGAAAAAATAATCAACCCAGCAGGACTTGAACCTGCATCAACACGCCTCGCCGGGGCTCGATCGCTTTGCCAATTAAGTTATGGGTCAAGATACTTAGTTGTTCAATGCCTTCAATCATCTTTTTTTTGCATTTATTTTGATCTACATCGGCTTTGATTTTTTTTAATGTTTTCAATATTTGTATTTGATTTAATAACAAATTATTGTATGAGTGGAATGCCCCACATTAAAAACATGCAAAAATAATTACTAGTATAAAGCTTTAACAGATTTAATTTCAAACAGGTGTTCCCGACTTTGTTTCACAAGCAACGAAGCCGGGAAGCCGGGAAAGTTCCCATTTCCGATAGTTGACAATTGGAAACAATGAGCCACCCAGTTAATGGCGCGCACGTTTGTAATTTACACGGGGTAGGTAGCGATGATTATTCGGAGAACCTCGTAACCTGAAACCGTATTCGAAATTCAAAATTGTTTCTATTTCTATCTCAGAGAAATAAACCAATGGAGTGGCAATTGTCAGGCGTCCCCCTCTGCCAAACGTACAAGACCACTGGTCGTAGCGGTTATACAAAACTAGTTGTCGCGCGTCAAACGCCATTCAATGAATGTCAGTCAGCGCGGAACGATCTGAGGTAAGAATGCCGAATTGCTGCGTGTTTTTATGTAAGAAAAGATCTGAGTTATTTAGTTTACAGAAGGATAACGTTTTTTTTCATCTGTAAGTATAATTACGTCTAAATATCATCAAATAGTGCACGAAATTAGCAAAAAACTAAAAAATATTGTCAATCAAAACGTGTTGCCACTTAATGGTACTACATCTGCTTTAGGGTAATTTTTAAACTTGACTCTTCATAGTGCATTGTACCATCGGGTTCATAATTGCATACCCAATTTATCAATGTATTCATTCATTAATTGGGTATGCAATTATGAACACGATTACATCGAGAGAGGTAAGTGAAATATTGCAAACAAGAGTAGGTAATCGACTCCAGTGCGGCAGAAATACGTCCGCCATTATGTCATTCATTGTCATTGTTATGACAGGTTAGGCAATACACTTAAAAGATACTCCGTGGGTTAGGCAGAGACCCATTCGGCATAAAGCCATAATTGTAAAGCATTGCTCTGTTAAAAAAGCAGTGTGTCTCTGTGTGTGTGTTGTTATTAAATTGTTTCTAAACGTATTTTAATCAACTTTTAAATTATTCAAATTACATATTGAAAAAATGAAAAGATTAACGTCAGTACTTCAAAGGTAAAACTCATTCACACGCATAGCTTTTTAAATTATATATGTCGTCGAGGACCGCCGAGGGCAGGGCAGTAAGGTGGTTTGGAACTCAAAAAAACTGACACTACTCGTATAAAGATAACCTAGCGCACATTACGCACGGACGCACGGTAATGAAATAAAACGTAAACACTGGTTTAACAACTGTATTGAATTCAAATCTTTTTAAAACCGTATTATGGGAAGGGCAATAAACTACTACTGGTTCGGAAAGGAGCCAAATGAGTAGAACCACCGTAAGAAACTCAGCGTATGTGTGCTGTACGGCACTATAGCTGAAATTTGTCTATGGTCTCAAAAATACAGCTACCATAAACAAATTTCCGTTTTAATAGACAAATTTCAGCTAGTGTGATGAATTCCGCTCGAATGTGTTATATTCCTGTTTAGAAATTAATTCGTTCATACATTTTATGTAGCATTTTAATTTTGTATGGATTATACTTTATTTATTATAAGGTACGTTATACACACTTATCCCCTTAAATAGGCACTTTTAATTTCTGACTCTGGTATCACTGTACCTAAGTTTTAGTGGACAGCACAACTGTTTGTATATGTTCTTATTAATTATTAATCCTAGTGACTACATCTTGTACTAGTGCCATATTCTAATTTAAAAACATAAACAATAAATTAAAAACACAATCTATCCCAAACATAACTTCAACACACGACAAATAATCAACCAATATTGAAGTTGTATTGAAGTTGCATCGTATAATTTTCAAGCAAATTCTGATATTTCTGATTCATACGTTTAGGCGCTAGCTGCATTGCGTAGTTACTGCATTGGAATTGTATTAAGTTTGTGTCTTAATGTGTTTTTTTCAAACTCAAACTCAAACATTTATTCAGTAAGTAGGCCACAAGGGCACTTTTACACGTCAAAGTAAAAGAGAGAGAAAAAAAATCAAACTACACCGGTTCTAACCCTACACCTCTGACCCGAGAAGAATTATGTCCGGCAAGAAACTCGGCGGGACTTATTTTTTCAAAACAACAGTACATCAAAACTAAACAATACATATAAGTGCGTTGTTCTATAAGAAAACATATCAAACCAAGGTTAGATTAACCAACAATAGGTTATAGTTTAAGAAAAATACCAAAGAAAAAAGATGAGTCCAAATCTGACTATTGAAAATAAATTACATACAAGTTTGATATACTTTCTTACCTGAACTGTGTCTTCTACATAAATTTCCAAATTATAATAATCCATCATCAACAGTTAGAAACAAACTTTGAATTTAAATAATATAAAAAAAAAGTACTTAAGTGATTCTAGTATACAATAAACATACTATTTCTAAATTATACTTAGAGATGTATAAGGTCTCCAAGTGTCTTGATCTATATATTCTATATAATAAAAAAATATGGATAATCAAGCACCGAATGTTGTGTCTAAAGCCAATTAAACTAAAATTAAATATGATTAATAAAAAGTTACGTAAATGTGTTGCCCCAGTTAGCCTAAACAGACCGGTCTCCACAAACAGCACCCGTTCACGAGTATGACGCATATCTCAGCCATCGCCTCCCTCAACCTTTCTTCGGGAAAGTGGCGACCCGATCAACGACGCCACCAAAAGTTAGAAACGGCCCGTGTTATGTAGATTGAGTGAATCGGCAAACACCATTGTCAAGGCATCGTGCGCATCATGTTATTTTGCTAGCAAGGTCTCGTTAATCCCCTACTTATTAATTTAGTACGTTAAGTTAGTTATTTTAATGTAATTGTATTTTATGTAATTTTAAATTGATTTAATTTAAATGTTTTTTTGAACGGGTACGTACTTACCGGAATAAACTTTTTTTTTATATTTATAATTTTTTTTTGAAGGCGTATTAGCCATACCCAATGATTGTTCATGTCGTTCATTCATATTTGAAAATTCTCATTTTTTGTAATTTCATGCTTTCTAATTACCTGCGATATCTCTTACGTTTTGCCAATTCATTGTCAAATTACGCTTGACGTTTTAATTGTCATGTGAGTCTGTCATGGTAACTCAATTACGACATTACATTGTTCCAAAAGGAACTTCCAAATCGAATTAGCATGAAGGCTGCCCATAGTATATTATTACACTTTATGTTTCCTTTGTCTGTACTACGCGTGAATGTAAAATTATTAATTTCAATATTAAAAATGGTATATTCATATTTATCAACTCCGAAATATTTATTTATTTAAATTTTATCGTACACAAGAAAACTAATCGTACAGAAAGCGGACTTAAAGACTGCCATCTGACAATTCGACCCATAAGTCACCCAATAAGTTATAAAAACTCATTCGAACAAACCGGGATTTGAACCCGAGTCCTCCGGATTTAAATTCAGACGTCTTACCGCCAGGCTACCTGTGCCGTATTCTTATTTTAAAATACATAAACAAAACATTAAGAACACAATCTATCTCAAACATCACTCCAACACTCAACAAATAATCAACCAATATTGAAGACCCGTCTCGTAAGTCCCGTTTTTGACAAAATAATGAGTGAAAATCGTGTAAGTTTAAATCAGTACAATATTGAAGTTGCACACAAGCCTTATTGAGCTTACTGTGGGACTAGGAGTAGATCGGTTTATGTAAGATTGTCCTATAATATTTATTTATTCTTATTTATTAAGTTGTATTGAAGTTGCATCGGAATAATTTTCAAGCTAATTATGATATTTCTGATTCAGACGTTTACGCGCTAGCTGTATTGCGTAGTTAATGCATTGGAGTTCCAATTTGGATCTTGTCTAAACGTGTTTTAAAGTTGGAATACGGCCCCCGTGCTTCTATTGTGTTGCTGACGGTACGACATTCAAATGGAAAACGTAATATGTAGGTAAATATTTTGAGTTAACATTGTAATTTAAACTTCCAAATGAAGTTGAATGTATGATTGGCAGATTTAAATATATTAACCTGGAGTAATTACACGCTTCGTGCAATCGAATATTAATTTAAAGGTAGCGAACGAAATCAGTTTCGGATTGATTGCGATGTTTATTCAACTTTTGAATTTCATAGCGATTTCAATTTTAACTGCATTATTTAAATTAAAACGCGTACATTACTTTTATTATTCCGCCAGACATTTCGTACGTGACATTACTATGGTTGCATTCAGACTGGCGACGAGTATCAACATCTAGCGTGGGTTTTTCAAACTACCCGCAATTGGTGTTGACTACTGCATTTTCTAAGAAAATTGACAATATTCTTTACCAGCCTACGGCAAAGGCAAAAAGAGAGGTTGTGACCTTAACAGTCTATGTACGTGGCTAATCCTCATCACGGAAAAGAGTCTTGACCTCCCAATCCATGTTCCACCACTACTGCACTGCCAGGCGTCTGGCTTAAGTAATAACAATAGTTAGGCACACAAAATAGAGGGGTTTGCCCATTGATTTATACAAAAAGGAAGACATGGTACGAGGCGCTCCATTGTGTGCCATCAAATATAGGTTCCGGGATCTATATTTAATTAGTCGTGTGGCAGAGTCTCTCAGTCACACTTTGTGCAACGCGCAAAATATGGAGATTTCCCTTGCATACCCGTGTTAAGTATATAGGTTTATCTATATACTTAACATTGTTTACTATGAACGTCACTCATCTTACTTTTTGTTTGTCTATGGGTTTGCCTTAGCTAGCTCTTAGCGTATAATGATACGTGGTGGGGCGAATGCCAGTAAGAATGATACTTGTAGTAGAATTACTATAGCATCAAAACTACTAAGTCGATGTTGTAAATTGTGCAGTCAATCGAAACGAATCGCCAAAAAAGTTCTTTACATAAAAATACAGTATGACCTTAATCGCTTAAACGGTTTTTCAAGAAACAAGATTATTGACATGTCTAATAATAATTTACCCACAAACATTTTCAAAGTCACTAATTCGTCTTTTCCAAAGTGATGTGCGGTCGTTTGATGTTTGCTTGATAAATAAAAACAAATTTCCATGTTGATACAACCACGCAAACAGTAGATCGGGAAATTGTTGATTTTGTGTGAAGTAAACACAAGATGCTCACAACAAACTCAGTTTTTAGAAAACAAATATCACGGTCGTTTGACTCCAAGCCGAGTGCAGCTCACGCTGCTTTAAAAAACAACTATGGGCCGTATTCTAACTTTAATACACGTTATAATGACACGATCCAACTTGAACACAACTCCAACGCATTAACTACGCAATACAGCTATCGCCTAAACGTCTGAATCAGAATTGTCAGAATTTGCTTGAAAATTATTCCGATGCAACTCCAATACATTGAATATTATTGATTGTATATTGGTTGATTATTTGTTGTGTGTTGAATTTATGTTTGAGATAGATTGTGTTTTTAACCCTTATTAGTACAAGGGGATATTATTTCCCACTTCGTCTATTCGTATAAAATTGATGTAATTTTTTAAATGGTAACACTTAACAAAGCTTACCATACAATTTTATAGGTTTGGTAAACATTAGATTCATTTTTCTGGCAACACTTTTAAATCAAACTTCATCTGTCAGCACACGTCAGTGTCAAAGTCAAAAGTGGTGCCAAATTCGTAAAAACGGTGTTCGTCGGCGAAATTCGACCGGATTCATAAGAAAAAAATCAGGTAAAAGGATTTTGATATCAGTTATGTAAAATTAGGTATATTGTTTGTTATTTAGCATATAAAATAGTGTTTGAAACTATCGCTTTGTCCAACAAATGAGTCTTGAAGTTGTAGAGTGCAAGTGGGAAAATAATTCCCTTTGTTCATTTAAGACATTAATGAAATCACATTTCAAATTTCTTTTATATGTTTTTAGTAAAATATACAACGAAATTACATATTTTTATGATTAGTTTGATAATAAAAACATTTATCGATATAATTTTTTTAATTTTTAGTACACATTCATAACTTTTTAACGTATATTTTCTGTGAATGTAGTCTTTGACTTGTAGTATGATATAATAATGTTATGCTGATTTATAATACTTATTATGAAATCTTTTTAGACTCACCATATAATGCCTAAGCAAAAAATAACTAATTAAGGTTAGAGAATGAATAGATACTTAAAAAACAAAATATCAGTGACAGTCACTTGAAAAGGTAAAATGCAACTTGTTTCGGACTGTAATTGTTACTTTTTTGTATTGTTAACTAAGTTTTAACCGTTATTTCCTCATTAAGTGTTTCAAGTGATAAATAATTTTTAATTTTATAGCATTTTTTCGTAAGTTTGAAAATAAGAGGCTCTATTACTTTACCAATGAATAATATGGTTCTACGAAAATTAACGTCTTGTTTCTATATTTTTGCAAATTATTCTCTTTTATTTTTACTTCAATATTGAAAAAAAAGTGAAAATACAGAAAATACAATAAAAATTCATCAAGGGTAGAACCATTTTTCGCAATGTGCACATTGAACAAGGGGAAATAATTTCCCACCGGAAATCACCCCCTTCCACTTACCCCCTTAATTTTTTACATATTTATTCTGAATCTAGATACTAAACTTAACTATAAATCAACTCCATTTTCTCATTTGCAGAAAATTGATGCTCTGTCCTATTAAGGGTTAATGTATTGTTTATGTATTTTCAAATTAGAATACGGCACCAGCAGATTTTATTACCTATTTTACTCGTATTACAATTTTATCTACACTCACACTGTAAGTCCTCTAAAATGAGTTCAAAAACGGTAGACAATGGCTAGCATTACCACAACCGATTTTACTATAATAAGCTTTTTATCTGTGGCAGTAACGTAATTTTAACTTTACATGCTCATATATTGATACGTTGTGAGTTTAAAATTCTGAACATCGAATTTGATAACATAATGTAAATCCTGTGCTCCTTCCTGACCAACGGCACGCGCCCGCGCGACCGCCGGCACGATCGAGTTGGCCATGGCGGTGCAATGGCGGTCATTCTATGGTTTCCGAATACTTAATTTAATATATATAATATGAGTGTAGATAAAGCAGTGTATGCAACTGTACGTAATTAGGCCTTAAAACGTAACAGTTACATAAACTACTATTATTACACGACAAAAAATATTGTATTAACTTAAGAGGCCTAAGTCCCAAAAAGCGCTTATTTTGAGAAATGCATCATTTTCTTCGGAGGTTATAGCGAAAATGCTTTGTGTTTTTAAATAAACTTTTAAAGCATATAATAGTGCGTTCCTTAATCTAGACGGCCATGGGAAAAAAAAAACATTTTTGAGAAAAAACATGAAAAACATGGCTTCTCTTGGCAGGCCTCTTCAGAGTTTGCAGTTAGACGTCTCGGTTTTTTTCTGATTACTCAAATATAGGGAACATTTGTTATAAAATTTGAATACAATTCAATTCAGTATATCATGTTCAAGACAGCGATGGTAAAAAAAATGAAAATTTATCTTGGATAATAGACAAAATACCTTACAATAATGAAATGAATGAAAACATGGTTACATTAAATTTTTTTCACCGAAGTCCTATTAATATTCTGCCCTAAAAATATAAATATAGCAAAGTTCAGCTATAGATCTATCACGAAAAAAAAATCATTACTGTAACGCAAAATTCAAATGAAGTATAATTTTTTAAAGATAGAGACTCTAAATCGGTTAAAAACTTGACAAAACACATCGCGCCGTCGCCTCTGGCTCAGTATGGAACGAGAGCTCACAGACGACGGACCTGTGCTAAATCGTCCTGCGCGCTTTACGTAAGTTTGCCAGCTAGATACACTCAGAGGCCACTAAAACGGGTAACCTTGTATGAAATTCCCAACACGTAGTGACCTGTTTCCATAGCCCTATAGTTGCGAGAAGTGCGATTGAATTATAAAGATCATTGTAATTCATTATTAAAATATTTACTTTACTTAATATTATTAAATTATTTTTTAACTTGAAAACTGATTGTTTTCATTCTTATCATTACTTTGAACCCAGTTTTAGTCCAGGGTCTGATGATATAATAGAAGTTGGTCACCAGCACTCCATATCTACTCATCACAACACCATCGTGTTTGGGCTCATTAGACTTTGCTTGACGAGCACTTCCGTTTGAGATGAGGTCCAGGGTCTCATGATGGAGTCAGGAGTTGGTCACCAGCACTCCATATCTACTCATCACAACTCCATCGTGTTTGGGCTCATTAGACTTTGCTTGACGAGCACTTCCATTTGAGATGAGGTTCAGGGTCTCATGATGGAGTCAGGAGTTGGTCACCAGCACTCCATATCTACTCATCACAACTCCATCGTGTTTGGGCTCATTAGACTTTGCTTAACTGCTTAACGAGCACTCCCGTTTGAGATGAGGCCCAGGGTCTCATGATGGAGTCAGGAGTTGTTCACCAGCACTCCCTATCTACTCATCAGAACTCCAACGTGTTTGGGCTCATTAGACTTTGCTTGACGAGCACTTCAGATTCAGATTCAGATTCAGATCATTTATTCATGAATATAAGATGTTTACAAGTCATGTCCTTAATATATGTACAGGTATAGATAACTTAAGTTACGTAGGAACGTAAGTATTATATTATATATATCATTTTATAATTAAATTACCTTCCTAATACAGAATTAGGTTAAGGTTATATTAGGTAAATTCAGACAATTCATTTTATTTGATGTGTTAGGGTAAACGGGTTGGTTAATTTCATAAACTCATCAACACTGTAGCATGCATGGTTTATTAACATTGCCTTCAGTTTTTTAGCGAATATCGCGTCACTTTTTGATTTTTTTTATGGATAAGGAACACAGTTATATATATTAGCTCCTACGACACTAAGTGCAGCACGCGTCTTTTCCAGCCGCCGGTGCGGAGCTATGAGCAGTGGTTGTCGTCGCGAAGTCCTTTTTAGCGTTTTATAGTTATGTAAGTTCTGCCGTATGAAGTTACAAGCTGCTAGTATATATATACTTGGCAAAGTTAGGACTTTGTGTTTTATAAATATTTCTTTAGTCGGGTGGTCGAGTGGTTTTTGATCTATAACGCAAACGGTTTGTTTTTGCAATATAAAGAGTCTATTCCATGTAGCAGACGTAGCCCATAGATCTATTCCTTGGATTAAGATGGAGTGGAAATACCCGAAGTAGGCTTTACGCAGGTTACTCGAGGACAGGGTGGGCGCTAGTCTGCACAGTGCGTGGTACGCCGAGGATAGCTTTCCGCACATGAGATCGATGTGCGCGGACCATGTCAGCCCGGAATCGATCATATATCCTAAGTACTTTGTGGTGTCTACTTGAGGGACAGGGGGGTATCATTTATGTTTATATTTATTGGATTATGTTTCTTTTTTAGTTGGAAATGAATTATGTTTGTTTTATCCACATTTAGTAACATGCCATTTGCCGAGAACCACTCGGCCATTTGCTGCATTACTTGGGTAAGTTTAGATTTTAAGTTTTCAAAATTATCTGCATTAACTATGATGCATGTGTCATCGGCGAACATCACATACTCAGGGTAAGTACAAGCGGCGGTGATATCGTTTACCAAAACCAGAAATAAATTATTGCCCATCACAGATCCCTGGGGGACAGCGGTGCTACCTATATAATCCAGATCAGACTTCGTATTGAGCACGTATGTGGATTGTTTGCGATTACTGAGGAAAGAGGCAATGGCGTCATGAAAACTGCCACTGAAGCCGTATCGGGATAGTTTGGCTAGTAAGAGCGAGTGGTCAATCATCTCGAAGGCGCGCGACAGGTCGCAGAAGATCGCAGCAACCTGCCGCTCGCCGTCCAGGTGGGCCAGCACCCGTGCAACGACGTCACGCGCCGCGTCCGTCGTCGACCGCCCTGGTTGATAGGCGTATTGCTGCCAATTTAGTGCAGGTTATTAGGTATTATATGATTTATTATTCTATTGCTTAACATTCGCTCAAATATTTTGGAAATAACAGGTATCACTTATCAGTGATATCGGACGGAAATTCTTAGGCAAGTACATTTCACCTTTCCCTTTATAAACCGGTTGTACTTTAATTTCTTTTGAGTTATCCGGGTATATTCCGGCGTGAATGCATTTATTAAATGACAACAGGAGTAGTGAAATCACGATTGGCGGAAAGAAGTCGATAATTTCCGTCGACATGTCATTGATATCTTTAGATTTTTTGCGCCTGTATTTTTTACAAGCTGTTAATATTTCATTCAATGTAAAAGGTTGAAACATGAAGGGCGCAGGCGGTGCATCATGTAGGTATTGATCTAGATATGCGAGAGCGGTGCGAGCACATGGATTGGAATTGTTTACATTCGTGTTGATGTAATACCTGTTTAGTTGCGCCGCGGCGGCGGTGGCGCGCTGGCCGACACTGTCGCCCGGAGTTTTACTAACAAGTACATCGATTGCACTGCCCTTGCATTTCCTATTTTTTCCGGTTTCCGCTGATATTACACGCCATAAACTTCTACACATATCGCCACTACTATTAGATATTTGGTTGTTAATGAAATGACTACGTGCATGATACAACGTTGTCCAGTATTCCGATTCTAGATTGTAGGTTGCGGCCCAATGCGCGCAATGTTTTGCGGGCATTCCGTTTGAGATGGGGTCCAGGGTCTCATGATGGAGTCAGGAGTTGGTCACCAGCACTCCATATCTACTCATGACAACACCATCGTGTTTGGGCTCATTAGACTTTGCTTGACGAGCACTTCCGTTTGAGATGAGGTTCAAGCTCTCATGATGGAGTCAGGTGTTGGTCACCAGCACTCCTTATCCACTCATCACAACTGCATCGTGTTTGGGCTCATTAGACTTTGCTTGACGAGCACTTCTGTTTGAGATGAGGTCCAGGGTCTCATGATGGAGTCAGGAGTTAGTCACCAGCACTCCATATCTACTCATCACAACACCATCGTGTTTGGGCTCATTAGACTTTGCTTGACGAGCACTTCCGTTTGAGATGAGGTTCAAGCTCTCATGATGGAGTCAGGTGTTGGTCACCAGCACTCCTTATCCACTCATCACAACTGCATCGTGTTTGGGCTCATTAGACTTTGCTTGACGAGCACTTCTGTTTGAGATGAGGTCCAGGGTCTCATGATGGAGTCAGGAGTTAGTCACCAGCACTCCATATCTACTCATCACAACACCATCGTGTTTGGGCTCATTAGACTTTGCTTGACGAGCACTTCCATTTTTGATGAGGTTCAGGGTCTCATGATGGAGTCAGGAGTTGGTCACCAGCACTCCCTATCTACTCATCACAACACCATCGTGTTAGGGCTCATTAGACTTTGCTTGACGAGCACTTCCGTTTTAGATGAGGTCCAAGGTCTCATGATGGAGTCAGGAGTTGGTCACCAGAACTCCCTATCTACTCATCACAGCTCCATCGTCTTTGGGCTCATAGACTGACCTTGATGAGCACACCCCCTAATTAGCCGCAAATGACTACCATGTACCATGACGATTTTTCTGAAAAAGAGTATATTCGCCATCTTGTATTTTAAAACAGATAATTTACGACGAACGCTGCGGCTGTGGAATGAACTTCCTGCCGAGGTTTTCCCAGCGGGCTACAGTATGAGGTTGTTCAAAAAAGGAGTGTATAGGTCCCTAAAGGGTAGGCAACGCTTATGGGATACCTCTGGGGTTGCAGGCGTCCATAGTTTACGGTAACTGCCACCATCAGGCGGACTGTATGCTCGTTTGACACCGTCGTGGTCGTGGTATTCAAAAAAAATTAAATTTACACACCCGAAATAGTCGAAAGTCACTACCATGACAATGAATACATAAAATTGTAAATTTTAAAACAAAAAAAAAATCGAAATATACACCCCCTAATGAGCAGAAAATGAATACCATGACGATTTTTCAGATAAAAGAGTATATTTGCCATCTTTAATTTTAAAACAGACATCATTTTCGACATCGACACACCCTAAATAGTTGAAGACGATTACCATGACAATTTATACAAAAAAGTATTGACGCCGTCTTGGATTTTAAAACAGACATCATTTTCGAAATCTACACCCCCTAATTAGGCGGAAATGACTACTATGACGATTTTTCAGAAAAAGAGTATTTCCGTCATCTTGGATTTTAAAACAGACATCATTTTCGGAATCTACATACCCGAAATAGCTGAAGACTATTACCATGACAATTTATACAAAGAAGTGTATTCAAGCCATCTTGGATTGTAAAACAAACATCATTTTCGAAATCTACACCCCCTAATTAGCCGAAAAGGACTACCATGACGATATTTCAGTAAAAAGAGTATATCCGCCATATTGGATTTTAACACAAACATATTTTTTGAAATCTACACCCTCTAATTAACAACAACAAGATACCGCCGAACAAGACTACCATGACGATTTTTCAGAATAGAGTGTATAACCGCTATCTTGGATTTTAAAACGGACATAATGTTCAAAATCTACACCCCCTAATTAGCCGAAACGGACTACCATGACGTATTTTCAGAATAGAGTGTATTACCGCAATCTTGGATTTTAAAACGGACATCATTTTCGAAATCTACACACCCGAAATAGTTGAAGACGATTACCATGACAATTTATACAAAAGAGTGTATTCACGCCATCTTAGATTTTAAAACAGACAGAATTTTCGGAATCTACACACCCGAAATAGTCGAAAACGACTACCATGACAATTTATACAAAAAAGTATATTTTCACCATCTTGGATTTTAAACCAAACATAATTTTCGAAATCTACACACCCGAAATAGTTGAAGACGATTACCATGACAATTTATACAAAAGAGTGTATTCACGCCATCTTAGATTTTAAAACAGACAGAATTTTCGGAATCTACACACCCGAAATAGTCGAAAACGACTACCATGACAATTTATACAAAAAAGTATATTTTCACCATCTTGGATTTTAAAACAAACATAATTTTTGAAATCTACACCCCCTAATTAGCTGAAAAGGACTACCATGACGAATTTTCAGAATAGAGTGTATAACCGCCATCTCGGATTTTAAAACGGACATAATATCTGAAATGTACACCCCCTAATTAGCCGAAAAGTACTACCATGACGATTTTTCAGAATTAAGTATATATGTAACTGCCATCTTGGATTTTAAAACAGACATTTTCGAAATCTACACACCCGAAATAGGCGAAAATGGCTACCATGACCATTTATACAAAAAAGTGTATTCCGCCATCTTGGAATCTAAAACGAACCTAATTTTCGAAATTAAAAATTTATTATTTTTTTTATTCGAAAAGTACCTCCAACAGGCCCTACTGATTACCTGTCTCTGGTGTTAGATGCGTATATTTCCTTGAAACATACTCTAATTAGTAGTATATTCCATATAAGAGAAAATAAAAAGTCTGTGTGTAACTTATGCCTAAAAAGAATTTTACTTGTAATTGAAGTTGAAAACGATCAAGATCTTTCGATCTCCGATCATTGCCAGCGGTCGCGTACTGAGCGCTAACGCCATCTATCGAGTAAGATTTCGTAAAATACGATTATTTGACCTTCATATCTTTATAACCGTTTGAGCTAGCTTCATTAAATTTGGGCTTCTAGATGTCCTTATGGATATAATTAAACACACGTAGTTTTATGTGTTTACGTTAAAGAGGTTTTGAGTTATAGAACGGTCAAAAGTGGCACCAAGTGGTTCGTGTAATATACACTTGGCGCTGGCTAGCCAGTTCCTTTGCTTGAACTTGGCTTGACACGCTGCCGCGTGTCTAGATACTCGTACAAATTTATTTTATTGTATAGCCTGCTACTAATCCACTATGATTGTATTGTTTCAAGGTTTGTGTCGGTGTGGAAGTTTATTTATTTCACCAGAACTAAACGACTGACCGATATAGGTATATAAAAAAAATAAGCTATCTTTAGAGTCCTTATTTTTCGAGAACCCATTACTTAATTTCGTAAATACGGTGTAATAGAAGTGGAACAAAATGTTGACGTTATTAATGGCTATCTGAAAGTATCAACAGCGTCTCTATCGAAACCAGGAAATGCATCCAACTGATTTTATCTGCTAAAATGAAATTCAAATCCTCGTCTCCCATCTGTAATTCATTGGGCACACAAATTCAAGATAACTTTTTTGTTCATCTCTTTTGCTGTTTCCACAGACATGCCGTTTTAATTCTTACAGCGGAAGAATTAGTAAGTCAATTCTGAGATAATTAAGAAAAAAATAGATAAAGGTAAAAAAAATACTCATGTAGGTCCATTCTAAAGCGAGGAGCGTGGAGTTATAACACCCCAAAATGTTCAACGCAAAAAGGCACCAGTTTTGAGAGTTAGGCGCTAGTGGGGGTCCGACCTCAAAAATCAGACCTCAAACCAGCTTCAAAAAATTAGGGCAGCCACTGTAAGTAAATAGGTTTATCGATATAGATAAACGTAGTGAACTACTATAGTCATGTAACGTTGGAACACGCAAACTCGATATTAGTGTACGAGTAAGTAACCTATTTGAAAGATCGCAGTGATAATGATAACTCACTTGTTGACAACTTTGTTGTCGCTGTTCATGCATGTTATTATATTATTATTATTATAGGTACCTTACATTTTTGATATTCATAGGTTTTGTACTGTTAGAGGAAAGTTAATGTATTTTAGCGTATCTGTGTTTATTCATGTACCTATATCTAATGGTCTAAGAGCTAGCCAAGTCAGATATTACACAATAATGAGAGCAATGAAACCTGTCTAGTTCAATTGCTTTACCATCCCTATTGCTAGGGCATCCTTATATCCGGGCATCTGGCAGCTTTTAATGGGTGGAGGTCGGAGTGACAGACCAACAAAGTTTTTAAGTTGGAAAAAAGTAATACCATACGGTTCATTTTCGGATTACGCAAATTCGACCATGTTTCTAGTTTTCGTTCTCAACTCAAATGGCTCCCTATCCGTCACCGCCGTAACTCTCACATACTTTCTTTACTCTTTTCTATACTTTTTAACCCTGCAACTCCCCGCTACCTCAAAGAGCGTTTCTCTTATCTTAATTCTATTAGATCCTCTCAAAAATTGCTCCTAAAAGTGCCATCTTCATCTTCCAAATTTTATAATTGCTCATTTACGTTCCAGGCCGTTCGTTTGTGGAATTCTCTCCCTCTCAACATTAAACGCGCGCAATCTATTGGTAGCTTTAAATCGCAACTTAAGGAATACTATTTATCTCTTCCTTAGGTTTTTAAGTTGACACTGTTGTTTCTTATTGCGTGTATTATATATGTATATATGTACGTATATGTATGTTTATTTTGTATTTATTTAAGTATGTATATTCATATGAATGTGCTGTGTTATCTATTTCGTCTCTTTTGTTTCTATGCACCACCTACTGCTTATTGTTTTTCTCTAGTCTCCACTACCCAAAGGTTGTCTGGAAGAAATCGCTCATTAGCGATAAGACCGCCTGTTGTTACCTCTACCTAAATTTATCTAATTGTAAAATTTGTGCTTGTAACTGTATGAGGTGTGCAATAAAGAGTATTTATTATTATTATTATTATTATTACCAAAATAGAAACTAAAAAAAATAAAAACTGCCAAAGTTGTGTCATTTACAGAGGAAAGGGTCTATATTTTAACATTAGATTAAAAACCATTGCCTTTTATTTCGGAAACAAAAACTGCATTATACATCATTTGGCACTACTTTTAATAATATTGCATCAAACCCAGAACTCAAGGATTTGTTTTTTTCAAGTTATTTGCATTCTTTGACCTCCACCACTTTACAGCTGCCAGATGTCCGGATCTTGAAATAAGCATAGTGTAGCAAACTAACTAGAGGGGTTTCGTTGCTCTCATTATTGTGTCATATCTGACGTGGCTAGCTCTCCGTCTATAAATCGCCCTACACCGTTTAACGGATGATTAGCAATGTAGTTATGAGGTTTTGTCTGAGTTGTGGAAGTGACATATAAAATGACTAATATAAAGCTTATATAAAATTTCATTTGAAGGTTAACTGCAGTCTTCTAAAACAGCTTCATTCAAGTCCATCATTTTGATCGAGCCGCTCGTAGGAGCGTGCTGAACGTGTGCGAGCGAGCGAATCGAACACATTGCATAGACTTAGAATAAACCTGTTTTAGACGTCAGCGTACAGAAATTTTAACATAAGGTGTATTTTGTATGCTGCTACTTAGTTCTGTACTGAAATTGCTGAATAAAATTTTTAGGGGGGCACTCCATACATGTACCTAACTAATTGTCAAAAAATTTTTTTACCAAATATCAACATGATGCATTTCAATCGATAGGTCTTGAAAAATAACATTGAGGTTCCTTTGAACATTTTTTGATTAAGTGGACATTTTCAGAAATAATCACTCCGCAAAAAAGTTGTGTCCCCCCGTAACTTTGAACCGTAAGTCCAAAAATTATGAAAAAATTCAAGAAGATACATCTTTGAATATTATTTCCACGAAAATTATTTTGAACATGCTAATGGTTTAGACGTTTTTGAGATATGTCCAAAAAACTACGTACATAGGCAGATGCGACCTTGCGATATTAATTTTTTCGATAGCCGGTACGGAACCCTCCATTATGCGTGGTCTGACACGCACTTGGCCGGTTTTTTCATTATTCAATCTGAAAAATCGATGGCGGATGGCTTACCTACTTATTCATAGCAATGAATGACATAATCCTGTACTCTGGACCTTTAATCTAATTTACCTAATCAGGCCATAAGGCGATTACCACAATGGGGCCGCAACCGCATGCGGCGACCGTGTGCAAGCGTGACAGCGCTGTACACACGCAGAGCGCTATCTCGGTCGCGCACCGGCGGAAACCGCAGCAGTGTAAAAGACTCCTAAAACCAGAACAAAAATCCTGCTCCAGCTATTATTTCCGATACTTCATTTGCGCGGCCATTATGCGGGCTCACAGTATCGGCGTATTATGGCTAGAACAAAAGCTAGTGAAGCACAATGTAGGCCCTCGTGCCCTCAGCTCAAGTGCTTGGACAAAGTATAAAGCCTGAATGAATAAAATGTTAGAGGTTACGGTTGAAAAATGGCTAAGAGCATATCGGGAGTAGTTCAGAGTAGAATAAGAATATTTTTTTATTGACTTAAAACCTAATAAGTAACATTTCAACGGTACGCTATTTTAACCTTAAGAGAAACTTATGTATGATGCCCCATCCACACTCTCGAGGCTACATGAGAGAACGCGTCGAACGCGAGTACGAGGGTGTGTACGGTGCGCTCGTGGGCTCGTGGCCCCTCGTCTTTCCTCGGCTCGCCTCGCTGTCGCGCCGCTTGTTGTCGGTTTTTCGGACGCGAGTCAAAGGACGCGAGGGGGTGTGGCGAGGGAATCAACCACACTTTCGCGCTCGCTCACTTTGTAATTGCTGCTGCAGAGTAAGACCTGACCTAACGACGCACATGTTATTTTTTATAATGACCTTTTGCCTTTCTTTATTTATTTTGGTGATATAAACGCTGATTATAATACAGGTAGGCACATAAAGTAGCTGACGCTGTCACTTCAATCACGTCCATCTTGTAGTAGAAGTAGCGAGCAATTGAATAAATCGAGAGTGTGGATGGCTAGCACTCCTACGGCATCCACTCGCCTAGGCGCTCGGCAGAGCGCCTCTAGGAGGCGCCTCGAGAGTGTGGATGGGGAATGCCCCTAAACCTAATGAGGTTTGATACAGTTTCATCGGAACCGAGCCTCTGTCTCCCGAACTAGACGGTTGCCTGTGACTCGGAAGCCAGTGAAAACTAAGATTCCGTAGTTGACGGTCGTAGGTCGTAGTTCACAAGCCATAGTAGACGTATTTAATATAGGTGCCTCATTCTACTTTTAAGATACATAAACTATACATTAAAAATACAATCTATCTTAAACATAAACCCAACACACAACAAATAATCAAACAATATTGAAGTTGTATTGAAGTTGCTTCGAATTAATTTTCAAGCAAACTCTGATATTTCTGATTGAGACGTTTAGGCGGTAGCTGTATTGCGTAGTTAATGCATTGGAGTTGTATTGAAGTTGGATCGTGTATAAACGTCTCTTAAAGTTAAAATACAGCCCTAGGAGTTTATGTATAATAGATACTATGAACATACTAGTTCGGTTGTGTTTTTATAACTAACGAGTGTTCGCATTCGCACCTTGAGAATGGCTCATCAGATTTAGACAGGTAAAATACAGGTAATGAACGTAGATAGGTTTAACCTTAATAGGGCTTTCCGGGGTCTTTTAATTTTTAATTTAATCTTTGAAATATTGTCTTATTTGTCAATGGACATGCATTGTTTCTTTAACGGAGTTTTGATCCGTAGTTGCGGTATCCGCTTATTTTTATCATAGTTAGGTCAAGGTTACGTGTTAGGTTCTGGGAGGTCAATTGCCTTGTCTGTGTTTTCAATTCTCTTTTTATTACGATTCTTGAAATAAAGCCATATGATAGACAGAGGGACAGACATAACACCCAGACACAGACAGGACAGCTTAGAAAACAACATAACAGAAGATGTACCTTTGTCACTGGACTGCATAAATTATTCTTAAATATAAATCGCATTATTTTGTTGGCAATTTAAAGTTTCGTACGATTTACTGAAACCAATACGGGTCATTGAACGATAAATTTGATTGGCAAAAATAACGTATAGTCAAACGTGGTTGATTAAAATGCAAATGAGTGCCGGGCCCACCTGCGCCGTGTATGGGCTAGTTTTGGGAGCGACACGGTTTTACATTTAATCGTTTTTAGGGTTCCGTAGTCAACTCTTATAGTTTCGCCATGTCTGCCCGTCCGTCCGTCCGTCCGTCCGGCCGCGGATAATCTCAGTGACCATTAGCATTAGAAAGCTGAAATTTGGTACTAATATGTATATCAATCACGCCGACAAAGTGGTAAAATAAAAAGTGGAAAAAAATGTTTTATTAGGGTACCTCCCCTATACGTAAAGTGGGGAGTGATTTTTTTTAAAATTTCAACCCTAACGTATTATGTATTGTTGGATAGGTATTTAAAAATCAATAGGGGTTTACTAAAATCATTTTTTGATAATGTAAATATTTTCGGAAATAATCGCTCCAGAAGTAAAAAAAAATGTGTCCCCCCCCCCCTCTAACTTTTGAACAATAAGTTTTAAAAATATGAAAATAATCTGAAAAGTAAAACTTTATAAAACTTTCTAGGAAAATTATTTTGAACTTGATAGGTTGAATAGTTTTTGAAAAAAAATACAAAATTATTTCTGAACTAAGTTTGTAATTTAACCGTATAAGCAGGTGTGTATTGTTCTTGTAATTAAAACTTGCTTTCAAATAAAGTAAAAACGGTGAAAATCGGTTCACGCAATAAAGAATTATACCATAAAAATCATCTTCCATACTTTAAGCTCGCGCGCAATAGTTTACTTAATTTGCCGATAGATGTCGCTGTACGTAGAACGCTCATATCATATCCTACATGGCGGTGTTATTTTAACTCTTAAGTGGCGGACTTACTGTGACGGACGAAAAACTACGGAACCCTACACTGAGCGTGGCCCGACACGCTCTTGGCCGGTTTTTAAATGATACTGGTTACTAGGAGGTGTATGATGGCAAAAATATACAAAACTTCCTCAAGATTTGTAATGTGTGTTGTGATTGTTAGGCTATAAATACATGGCATTGAAATAAGCCATCGTCCTACGCGACAGCATTACCATCATCACCACTTAGATGGTTGGCAGTCCTCAAACAAATGTATGACAACTATATAGCTAAACGCATTTTTTCGTGCCTAAAATTACAAAAATCTTTCAAAAACTTGTTCCTTCCAAACAGTTTTCTGCAACTTTGTGGTCGATGACGTCACAAACCTCACACCTTTTGTATGGGGCGTTATGACGCGCGGCGCAGACGCCTAACGTATTTTCACATTTTTGACGTTTCAGGGCTATCATAGACAGTAGGTTTATTAGAGACATTTGAATCTACAGGGAAATAGAATCGAATGACGTCTTCCAAAAAAATCATGCATGTTCCTAATTAGTAGCGTTACTACGGTACTAATCTTTGGGTTGCTCTCGTTCACATGACGCTTCATAGTTGGAGGTTCAAAAAGTTCTTCTGTTCCGCTCTTTTAACTACTATGTTACTCTCTGGCCCGAATAAATGGAATATGGTCGAGGTTTAGGATGATGATGAATACACATCGGTGTAAGCGAGAATCATTATGGACTGAGCTGGCTTCGTCAGATGACACAATAATGAGAGCAACGAAGCCCGTCTAGTGAGATTGCAATACTATCCTTATTGCTACATCCGGGCATCTGGCAGCTTTTAAAGGGTGGAGGTCAGAGTGACAGATAAGCAAAATTTTTCAGTTGGAAAAAAAGTAATACCAAAATAGGTAAAAACTGCCGAAGTCTTATTTATAAAAGACGGGGCCTATAAACATGACATATACATAAATACTCTTTATTGCACACCTCAAATTAAACAAACAAAGTATACACAAGGAAAGGTAAAACAATATACAAACTACAACTATATTTTAACATTAAAACAAAAACATTGCGTATTACTCGTATATCGGAAACAGAAACAGTAGGCGACAAACTATGAATTACAATTTACGTCGTTTTGGACTACTTTCCACCATCAGAAAGTTAAAACCAAAACTCTGAGGATTTGTATTCTTAAAGTGGTTTGCATTCTTTGACGTTCACCAGTTTGCAGCTGCCAGATGTCCGGATCTAGAAATAAGCATAGTATAACAAACTAACGAGAGGGTTTTCATAGCTCTCATTATTGTGTCAATCTGACGTGGTTAGCTCTCCGTCAATTGAGTAAGTTGTAAATAAAAATCTTGGTGACCCCTTTTCAATGTCCACAAGTGTACTTTGTACCGTCGCAAAAGTTGAAACTGAGATTTTACCCTGTTTTAAGAAGTTCAAACTTCGTTTATGTCAATATACCATGTCCTTTGAAACCGCGTCCAATTTATTCGTGCCAACAACATCTATATTGCTTACTTTTAAATACCATAGTATAAACATTAAAGAAACGTTTCTGAGGATGTCACATTTAAAGTAAAAGATTATGGGTTACAGTACCGACCACGACCGTATAATGATAATTCATTACCAAATAATGTTAAAGATAATGAGTATCTAAGTTTTAAGACCAAATTGACGATAAACATACAATAATAATGAAGGTACAGTAAATCAAGAGCGATTATGCTAAATATTTTTCGTTATTAAGATAATAAAAATTTTAAGCTCAATTTTAATAAATTGTGGCTTTTGACTACATAAATAAAGCATAATATAAACCTAAGTTGTCCGACGCATCGACTCTGCGTGTCAAATCAATGTTACTCTGCGTCCGTAGGAAACACCTTAGACAATCCTACACGTGATCCCTGGGTGGCGCTAAAAGAGTAACAAACTTGGCAGCTGCACTGTCCCATCTGGACCTCGCAGCACTCACTGGATTTTCATTATCATCTGCTTTCCCACTACTACTACCCCAGGGAGAAATGCCTATCTATATCCAGTAACATGTAGCTATACGATAAATAATAATTTTGAACAAAAAAGAACCGACTTCACTAAACATCCACCTTTCCAAAAGCAAATGCTCGAGCTGCTGTAAAAAATACTCAAATCACTATAGGTGTGCCTATAATAGTTGAAGAGTTCCCTCGATTTCTCCAGGATCCCATCATCAGATCCTGACCTGGTTACAATGGGACCAACTGTGAAGTATACTCTTTCAAACAAAAAAAAATGTTTTAATTGGTCCAGCTGTCTTCGAATAATCGGTGAACATACATAAAAAAATAGCAAAAAAAGATCCCGACGAATTGATAACCCCCTCCTTCGAAATCTTGAAGTCGGTTGAAAATAGTGCCACCTTTATTCCTTTTCTCAGGAACTTGCCACGTCAGTCCTTGGTGGGTGGGCAAGTCCTAATTGGTCTCAGTATATATTTACATCACGCGCAACAACCGTTATAGCTTCTGGAAACCACATAATTGCTTACCTACCGTAGTTTTACCATATATTTTTTTAACAAATGTTAATGGCATGGCATTACACGGGCGACAGAGCAGAATTCTGTTTATTCAGAGCAATAACGCGTGGTTGCTGTATGCTAGCTAGAGATTTTTGAGCTCCCGACATATTGTGGAACTGCCCCGTACGACCTGAACTGAGCCAGCTTGACCTTATTCTTCACCCACCTCTACTTTTTTTTTTAATACCACGACGGTGGCAAACATGCATACGGCCCGCCTGATGGTACGCAGCTACCGTAACCTATGGACGCCTGCAACTCCAAAGGAGTCATATGCGCGTTGCCGACCCTTTACAAAAAGGAGGATTCACTGCGTTGACGGCTAAAGGAACAAGAAGGTCCCTCATCGACTACTACTACATGGTTCATCGGTTCATTTCGGGTAACACAGAGCGGTTCCACAACCCTTCTATACCGCGTGTCACCTCTTGGATACTGTAACTACGCGTCATTGTGCGCGCATTTAAGTTTAAATTGATGATTGATGTGGTGCTGTTTGTAGTTTATTCGCAATAAATGTTTTTTTCTTTCTTTCTGTCATTGTTTTAACTAATTGTAATATCTAGATATTACAATTAGTTAAAACAATGACAAAAATCTAGGCATTTGTTTATTGCGTGAAGTTTTCCTGCTGAACATACTACTGTTTAGAAATCTACTCTGTAAATACTTACAATTTAATTTACTGAACTGGGCAAACCATATCTGCGGGCGACGTTTCCGACATCCGGATATTGAATAAAACATTCAAAGGATTAATGCTCGAGATGCCTGACGAGTTGATGACTTGCCAACTTGGGAATAATAAACCTGAAGGCTTGTGAACATGAACAGTTACCAACCGAAGTACTATTAAAACAGGGTATTTGTCATATATATTTGTAGTTTTTAATAGTAGTTGTTACGTTATTTAGCTTAAAATAATATATTTAGTAGCAGCGCTAAACTTGCAAAACGGGGGAGATAATAATAATAATAACATCACGGCTGTCAGCGTCAGACGTGTTTTATACAAATTTTGCTTCTATTTTTTTTTTGTAATTATGTATTTTAGACGTATTCTTTCTCGTAAGTGTGATATTTTCTACCTTTTCGTCACTAAAAATGACCCCAACGGATACGATACGGGCTGTCACAACATGTGACACGAAAAAGATACGCGGATATAAAAATACACTACACGGATGATTACAAGAAGCAAAGCACGTCAAAAAGAAGCCGAGACTACAAGCGCACGCCCACCATCTACGCCCGCCTCGTCCGTCTCCTCGCCATCCTCATCGGGCGACAAATTTGCTACAGCGCCCGAGACCAGCGAGTCGAGCGACGAGTGCGGGCCGCCGCCGCCGCCGCGACGACCACCAGCGCGACGAGGACGGCCACCGCTGTCGGCACGCTTGGGGCTTGCGGGACATCCTGTCCCGCCCAGGGCCCCCGCTGCCGGTGGTATAGTGCGTCGCATGAAATGGACTCCTTCCATGAACGAGAACGTCATGCGCGCCTATTATGGGGCTACAGAGGGGGGAACTAATCTGTGCGCGTATCGTGACCGGATACTTCCTCTGTTTCAGGCTCTTGAACCAACTATTGACACGACTGCGCAACGCCTATCGGATCAGGTGCGCGTCATTCAGCGGCTAAAGCGGTTGAATGACGCGACACTTGATCGGCTTCGCCTGGAGGCTCTCTCTGTTCGCGCGGCCACCACCTCGGCGCGGGATCCGCCCGCCACGTCGCCGGATCCGATACCCGCACCCGACCTGGCATCGGGGGCGCCGCGGGTTGATCTCAATGCCGATGAGGAGGAGATCGCGAATCAGAGTGTGAGCACTACAGCCAATGAGCAACTGAGGAGGACTTTGGAAGAGGCAATTACGCAGTATCGCTCCACAAATACCCCTAGGCCACGATTACCACGCTTGCCTATGAATAGACGCAATCTAGCGTTAATGGGAGCCCTGAATGATTTGCTAGATCCACTCCTGCGGACTAGTAAAGACTTAGATGATACGCACTCGATCATGTACTGCGGAGCCATCGCGGCGTGCCGTGTTGCTCGAGTCAAGTTTCCGGACGCTGAACGTGCACCTAGGACCACCGGGGGTGTCCCCGCATGGCAAGTACGGATCGAGCGTCGTATTAACTCATTTAGGACTCTCATTGCAAAGCTGATCTGCTTCAGGGGGGGCAATAACCGCCCCCGAGTAATGCGCTTTGTGCACCAGGCGTTCGCGGGGACGAATATCGAGCCCCGCGACTACATGGCCAATGTCATAGAGCGCATCGACTTTCTGAAGCAGAAAGTTTATGCATGGGCAAGCCGTATTCGCCGCTACAGAGAGCGTGTGGACCGATTCAAGCAGAATCGTCTTTTCCAAAGTGACCAAAGGAAGGTATACCGAAGGTGGGAGGAAACCGACCCCCGTGTGTCCGACGTGCGACTGCCGGATGCTACTGCCATGACTGATTTCTGGCGTAGCATCTGGTCGGCGCCGGTTGAACACACGGAGGGCGAGTGGATGAGTGTTGTCGAACGTGAGTGCGAGTCCATCGAACCTATGGGGGCTATCACCATCAGCCCCGATGACGTAAGTTGTGCAATCCGTACGGGCCAGAACTGGAAAAGTCCCGGCCCGGATGGATTGCACAACTTCTGGCTAAAATGGTTTCGATGCTCGCACTCGCGTCTGGCAACGCAATTTCAACAAGCCATCGAACTTGGCTCCCTCCCGCCTTCCTTAACAACTGGTGTAACCTTTCTGCTCTATAAGTCCGGTAGTACCACGGAAGCGAAAAACTACCGACCCATCACGTGCTTGCCTACACTTTACAAGCTCCTTACATCCATTTTGATAGCAAAAATAAACGCGCACATGGTCGCAAATAACATTTTGGCCTCGGCTCAAAATGGATGTAGGGTGGGGTCCCGTGGTACTAAAGAGCTCCTCCTCATAGACATGACCATTTGCCAACGAGTCCGGCGGAATGGGGGGACCCTCTCGGCCGCTTGGATTGACTACAAGAAGGCCTATGATTCGGTGCCTCATTCATGGCTGGAGAGGATCTTAGAGCTGTATAAAATTGATACAGCTTTAAGATCCTTCCTTGGCGCGTGTATGAGGCGGTGGACCACAGTCCTTCGTCAACCAGGAGGCGGGGATGACCCCCCTGGTCCGCAGGACTTTATAAGGAGGAGGAGAATATTTCAGGGCGACAGTCTGAGTCCCCTGTGGTTCTGCCTAGCTCTAAATCCGCTCAGCAATCTGCTGAAGGATTCGGGGCTAGGTTGCCGGCTTCGGAGAGAGGGTGAAGTCATATCTCACCTTCTGTACATGGACGATCTTAAATTGTTTGCACCAAATAACCGAGATCTGTTGGAACTACTGAACACCACTGAAGTGTTCAGTAGTTCCATCAAGATGGAATTTGGTGTTGATAAATGTGCGGTTACGCATGTACAGCGGGGGAAAGTAGTAAATTCAACAAATCTACAGCTTTCTGAGACAATGACGTTCAGATCTATCTCTGAATCAGAAACCTACAAATACCTTGGTATGTCACAGTCTTTGGGTGTTGAGGATGTGGGTATTAAACGGGCGTTGAAGGAGCGCTTCTTTAGTCGGCTGACAAAAGTACTTAATAGTCTTTTGTCAGGTGGCAACAAGGTGCGCGCCTTCAATGCCTGGGTAATGCCCCTACTCACATACTCCTTTGGCATACTAAGGTGGACACAGACCGAGCTGGATGCCCTGGATCGGAGAGTCCGTCTATTGCTCACCACACACCGTATGCTTCACCCACGCTCGTCTGTTATGAGATTGTACATCCCACGGAAGTGTGGAGGTCGCGGCTTTTTAAACGCCAAAAATCTCCACAACCGTGAGGTGTACGATCTCAGGAATTATTTCCTCAACAACGAGTGTGGGATGCATCGTGATGTGGTGGCAGTAGATAAGGGTCTCACGCCGCTCTCCTTGGCAAACAAGAACTGGCGCAAACCTGTGGTGCAAAGCACCGAGGATCGCAGGGCGGTATGGAAGAGCAAGGAGCTACACGGGCGGTTCTACAGGGCCCTCACGGGACCCGACGTAGACCTACTCGCGTCGGTGAACTGGTTACGATTCGGGGACCTCTTCGGAGAAACCGAAGGTTTTGCCTGTGCAATTGCGGACGAAGTTATCATGACGAATAACTACCGGAGGTATATCCTGAAGGACGGTACGGTCGACATTTGTCGGGCATGCCGCCGTCCCGGAGAGTCACTCAGGCATATCATCTCCGGTTGCTCTCATCTTGCTAACGGCGAGTACTTGCACAGACATAACCTCGTAGCCAGGATTATACACCAGCAGCTTGCTCTCCTATACGGGCTTGTGGACCACGAAGTGCCGTACTACAAGTACACACCTGCGCCAGTTCTCGAAAATGGTCGTGCCACGCTCTATTGGGATCGATCTATTATCACGGACAGGACTATAGTAGCCAATAAGCCTGATATCGTGGTAATAGATCGATCGCAACGCCGGGCCATGCCTGTCGACATCACCGTCCCATGTGACGACAACCTCGTGAAGGCCGAGAAGGACAAGTCCAGCAAGTACCTAGACTTGGCTCACGAGGTAACCGCCATGTGGGAGGTTGATTCGGCGATCATTGTGCCGATAGTTGTCTCTGCGAACGGTCTCGTAGCGAAGAGTCTCGACCAACATCTTGAGAGACTTTCGCTACGAGGTTGTGGTTGGATCAAGGGTCAGATTCAGAAGGCGGTAATCTTGGACACGGCGCGCATAGTCCGAAGGTTCCTCACTCTGCGGCCCTAACCACCGGCAGCCTGGGCCCTGCTCCGTTGCCGGCGGCACCCTAGTTTAGGTTTTTTATAATGCTTTTATTGTTTTCATATGTTTTAGATGTATTTTTATATTTTACTTTTATAAAAATATTGTAAAAACCCTAAACTAAGTAAAAAGATAAATAAAGGAAATAATAATAAAAAATAAAATAAAAAATAAAAACCGCTGACACTGACACACGCCTTGTTAATTTATTTTGCTAAATATTAATTTTTATACGTGTTTTTGCCTCTATTTGGTCTTATTTACCACGAAGTGAACCCAAAAATCAAAGGCAATATGAAGGTTGCTACAGTTATTGCCTGTAAATATAACGACGGGTCACAATCACAAATAGACAGTTGACAGCTAGTGCTCAAATAAATTTCGGCGAAACACGTACATTTCAAAGCATGATAACAAGGAGTAAAACAAGAGCGGGTACTACCCACGCACGACCACCACCCTCGCCCGCCTCGTCATCTTCTTCGTCCACTTCGTCGCCGGGCGGCGACATCGAAACAGCGCCCGACACAGACGGATCCAGTGGCAAAAGCGGGCCGCCGCCACCGCCGCCACAAACACCTCCGTCCGCGACGCGGACGGCCACCGCTGCCGGCACGCTTGGGGCTTGCGGGGCATTCCGCCCCGCCGACAGCTCCCGCTGCCGGTGGTGTAGTGCGTCGCATGAGATGGTCTCAGAGTAGTGATTACAAAAAACCGTTAAATCATAAATTCCAAACAAGAAGTGTTACCAAAGAACTTAGTCTTCGTAAATTGTTAGTACCGAAGGTCTGTAACTACTATGGAAAACATACTCGAAAATACTTAGTGCCCATAATTTTAAATGATATACCAGATCAATGGAGGTCCTGCCAAGATGTATCAAAGGTTGTGTATAAAAAAAGGCTGAAAAAATCACTTATGCTTAGACTCGAACAAAACACTTGATTAAAACACCAACCGATTGCCTTATACATAACCTTAAGTCGTTTTTTTGCACACGATATGTTACCGTAGAATGTAGGTATATAACGCTGACCTACATACACTCGGGGGCAGTGAAAACGGGTCGCCTTGTATAGGAATAACGATACAAGGTGACCCGTTTTCATAGGCCGTGAGTATAATAGAATCATATATTATGATCAGTTTGTTACTACCGAGCGACATCCATTCCATGTTACCCAACAAGCAACGTAAAGTATGTTTTTTTTTTTTTTTTTTATACCACGACGGTGGCAAACAAGCATACGGCCCGCCCGATGGTAAGCAGCTACCGTAACCTATGGACGCCTGCAACTCCAAAGGAGTCACATGCGCGCCGCCGACCCTTTACAAAAAGGAGGATTCACTGTGTTGACGACCAAAGGAACAAGAAGGTCCCTCATCGTCAACACACTGGGTCCTCTTTGAGATCTTTGGCAACCTTACTCACCAGCAGGAACACAACACTATGAGTAGGGTCTAGTGCTATTTGGCTGTGGTTTATACTTATGTGTAACTAGAGTTCATTATAAAATAGTCTACAATAGTTAAGTGTAATAGAACTTGTTATCTCCATTAGTCATCAGTCTGTTACGTAACTTACGTAGGTATCTACAACTGTATATTACCTCTAATGTGTGTAAATGTAAAAATATTATTACCAATGCCTAACATAAGAAAAACATAGCGGCCGCACGGCGAGTGCCTGATTACTCTATTTGCAAATACCTACCTGTTATTGCAAATGGAGTAAACAGACACTCCCACAGCCACATAAGTACGTACCTAAATTAATAGTACAATGGTGTAGGGTAAAATAAGTTTTCTGCCAACAAACTGCAGTGCAGTTTGGCAGATAGGTGAAATTGATTAAATGTATCTCTTTTTGTGAAAATAAAGAAAAAAAAAAAAAAGTATGAACGAGAATGTCATGCGCGCCTACTATGGGGCTACAGAAGGGGGAACTAATCTGTACTAATCGATCCACAAACATCCCTAGGCCACGATTACCACGCTTGCCTATGAATAGACGCAATCTAGCGTTAATGGGAGCCCTAAATGATTTGCTAGATCCATTTCTATGGACTAGTAAAGACTTAGATGATACGCACTCGATAATGTACTGCGGAGCCATCGCGGCGTGCCGTGTTGCTCGAGTCAAGTTTCCGGACGCTGAACGTGCACCTAGGACCGCCGGGGGTGTCCCCGCATGGCAGGTGCGGATCGAGCTTCGTATCAACTCATTTAGGACTCTCATTGCAAAGCTGATCTGCTTCAGGGGGGGCAATAACCGCCCCCCGGGTAATGCGCTTTGTGCACCTGGCGTTCGCGGGGACGGATATCGAGCCCCGCGACTACATGGCCAACGTCATAGAGCGCATCGACTTTCTGAAGCAGAAAGTTTATGCATGGGCAAGCTGTATTCGCCGTTACAGAGAGCGTGTGGACCGATTCAAGCAGAATCGTCTTTTCCAAAGTGACCAAAGGAAGGTATGCCGAAGGTGGGAGGGAACCGACCCCCGTGTGTCCGACGTGCGACTGCCGGATGCTACTGCCATGACTGATTTCTGGCGTAGCATCTGGTCGGCGCCCGTTGAACACACGGAGGGCGAGTGGATGAGTGTTGTTGAACGTGGGTGCGAGTCCATCGAACCAATGGGGGCTATCACCATCAGCCCCGACGACGTAAGTTGTGCGATCCGTACGGCCCAGAACTGGAAAAGTCCTGGCCCGGATGGGTTGCATAACTTCTGGCTAAAATGGTTTCGATGCTCGCACTCGCGGTTGGCAACACAATTTCAACAAGCCCTTGAACTTGGCTCCCTCCCGCCTTCCTTAACAACTGGTGTAACCTTCCTGCTCTATAAGTCCGGTAGTACTACGGAAGCGAAGAACTACCGACCCATCACGTGCTTGCCTACGCTTTACAAGCTTCTTACATCCATTTTGAGAGCAAAAATAAACGCGCACATGGTCGCAAACAATATTTTGGCCTCCGCTCAAAATGGATGTAGGGTTGGGTTCCGTGGTACTAAAGAGCTCCTCCTCATAGACATGACCATTTGCCAACGAGTCCGGCGGAACAGGGGGGGCCCTCTCGGCCGCTTGGATTGACTACAAGAAGGCCTATGATTCCGTGCCTCATTCATGGCTGGAGAGGGTCTTAGAGCTGTATAAAATTGATGCAGCTTTAAGATCCTTCCTTGGCGCGTGTATGAGGCAGTGGACCACAGTCCTTCGTCAACCAGGAGGCGGGGATGACCCCCCTGGCCCGCAGGACTTTATAAGGATCGAGCGAGGAATATTTCAGGGCGACAGTCTGAGTCCCCTGTGGTTCTGTCTAGCTCTAAATCCACTCAGCAATCTGCTGAAGGATTCGGGGCTAGGTTGCCGGCTTCGGAGAGAGGGTGAAGTCATATCTCACCTTCTGTACATGGACGATCTCAAATTATTTGCACCAAATAACCGAGACTTGTTGGAACTACTGAAGACCACTGAAGTGTTCAGTAGTTCCATCAAGATGGAGTTTGGTGTTGATAAATGTGCGGTTATGCATGTACAGCGGGGGAAAGTAGTAAATTCAACAAATCTACAGCTTTCTGAGACAATGACGTTCAGATCTATCTCTGAATCAGAAACCTACAAATACCTTGGTATGTCACAGTCTTTGGGCATTGAGGATGTGGGTATTAAACAGGCGTTGAAGGAGCGCTTCTTCGGTCGGCTGACAAAAGTACTTAATAGTCTTCTGTCAGGTGGCAACAAGGTGCGCGCCTTCAATGCCTGGGTGATGCCCCTACTCACATACTCCTTTGGCATACTAAGGTGGACACAGACCGAGCTGGATGCCCTGGATCGGAGAGTCCGTCTATTGCTCACCACACACCATATGCTTCACCCACGCTCCTCTGTTATGAGATTGTACATCCCACGGAAGTGTGGAGGTCGCGGCTTTTTAAACGCCAAAAATCTCCACAATCGTTAGGTGTACAATCTCAGGAATTATTTCCTTAACAACGAGTGTGGGATGCATCGTGATGTGGCGGCAGTAGATAAGGGTCTCACGCCGCTCTCTTTGGCAAACGAGAACTGGCACAAACCTGTGGTGTTAAGTACTGAGGATCGCAGGGCGGTATGGAAGAGCAAGGAGCTACACGGGCGGTTCTACAGGGCCCTCACGGGACCCGACGAAGACCTGCTCGCGTCGGTGAACTGGTTACGATTCGGGGACCTCTTCGGAGAAACCGAAGGTTTTGTCTGTGCAATTGCGGACGAAGTTATCATGACGAATAACTACCGGAGATATATCCTGAAGGACGGTACGGTCGACATTTGTCGGGCATGCCGCCGTCCCGGAGAGTCACTCAGGCATATCATCTCCGGTTGTTCTCATCTTGCTAACGGCGAGTACTTGCACAGACATAACCTCGTAGCCAGAATTATACACCAGCAACTTGCTCTCCTATACGGGCTTGTGGACCACGAAGTGCCGTACTACAAGTACACACCTGCGCCAGTTCTCGAAAATGGTCGTGCCACGCTCTATTGGGATCGATCTATTATCACGGACAGGACTATTGTAGCCAATAAGCCTGATATCGTGGTAATAGATCGACCGCAACGCCGGGCCATGCTCATCGACATTACCGTCCCATGTGACGACAACCTCGTGAAGGCCGAGAAGGACAAGTCCAGCAAGTACCTAGACTTGGCTCACGAGGTAACCGCCATGTGGGAGGTTGATTCGGCGATCATTGTACCGATAGTTGTCTCTGCGAACGGTCTCATAGCGAAGAGTCTCGACCAACATCTTGAGAGACTTTCGCTACGAGGTTGTGGTTGGATCAAGGGTCAGATTCAGAAGGCGGTAATCTTGGACACGGCGCGCATAGTCCGAAGGTTCCTCACTCTGCGGCCCTAACCACCGGCAGCTTGCTCCGCTGCCGGCGGCACCCTAGGTTAGGTTTTTATAATGTTTTTATTGTTTTTGTATGTTTTAGATGTATTTTTATATTTTATTTTGTAAAAATATTATCTCACAGCCCACGCACCGGTGTTGCCCTTGAGCCATCTTTGATGTCGCTTTTTACGGGGGCCCATCTTGCGGCGGGCGAGGCACCGTCTGCCGGAAATAAAATTGGATACCGTTTTATTAGGCAGGCGTCCGGTTCTTCATCCAATAGTCCAGTAGTTAGTCCATACTTTTCACCCAATAGCCTAGTACATTTTAGACTCCATTAACTCTCAATAGTCTTTACACCATGGTGGGTGCTGTCTCTGCGTGCATCCCATGACACGGGTAGGGGCAGCATCCGCTTAGTGTACCCCTCACTTTTCATTTAATTGTCGAAAGGGCCTCTGCGCGTTGACTTCGGCTCCGCATATGCCTCCCAAAGGCCCGGAACTTCCGTGGTCGGTAAAGACATACAAATAATAATAATAAATACTCTTTATTGCACACCTCATACAGTTAAAAGTACAAATTTTACAATATTCAATATATCAGATTTGAGATATTCAGAATTATCTCAAATACGCGTTTTCTTGGCAATAAAGTCGTGTCAATTAATTTTTTATTAAGGAGAATGTCTGCTAATGATACCACAATGTTTAGAAATAAAGAAGAGTAAAAAAATCCGCTGCCCCAGATGAGAATCGAAGTTGCAAATCCTAGTTGCGCCTGAGGCAGTGTAATTTTCTATTTTTCCTTTGTGAGGAGCTGCTTAGCTACTGCTATTGATTTAAAAAAAAAACATATATACTCATAAACTTAAACGAATAAAAGATCAGTCTAGCATACATGCAACGATTTCAAATTAAAATGTCGAATGATGTTTATCAGCGCATAATTTAACGCCTAGCGGCTGCAACAACGCATATTGCAAAAACTTTTTACAAAAAAAAGATAAACCGACTCCAAAAAGGATAAAATAAATTATTATATTATTTATATGCGTTACAAACTGATATGTTTGAAGTCGGTGCCAAGCCAAAAAGTTACAATACCGGTCAAATCAGCTTCAAGTCTGAAAATCACAAAACAGTTAATACGAACGAGACGTATGTGTTCAGTGAATTGTTCTTCATACTAAGAACTAATTCTGGTATTGACTGTACGTAGGTTTTCATTCTAGTACAGAAAGAAAATATAATCATGCGTCTTATGATGTTTGTTAATAAACTTGTTTACTAGTTGTCGGACTAACCATATCTTGAACGGAGCCCGTGCTTCGATTTGAATTATTTATTCTACTTCATCTAAGGTGTTTTATCGAAGTGTAAAAGAATTCAATGGCTATATTGATTTTTCTATAGTCAGACACACTGGGTGTGTGGGTCACACCTTTTCAGTAGAAAAAGGCACGATATTTAAATTTTCTATGGTTGACCATACGTGTTTTTTATTTTTATTTGCCGCCTTTTTCTGATTATTAACAAAGTAGACGTGTATCAGAGAATATATACATAGGTACCACATTTCATCAAAATTGTATTAGTAGTTTAGACGTGAAAATGTAACAGATAGATTCACATTCACCTCTTCAATATAAGTAGGTATCGATATGTTTTGTGATTTTCAGACTTGAAGCTGATTTGACCGGTATTGTAACTTTTTGGCTTGGCACCGACTTCAAACATATCAGTTTGTAACGCATATAAATAATATAATAATTTATTTTATCCTTTTTGAAGTCGGTTTATCTTTTTTTTGTAAAAAGTTTTTATTTTACCATTTTTAGTGGTTATATAATTATCATAATCGGACAACGGATCTCGCAATAATTGGTGAAGATATATAAGAAAAAGTTCATTATACGTAACTCAATGTAAGGAAAGTTCCACTTATCATATGTGGTCTTCATCATTAGGTCCACTCCATCAAATTAGTGGTTTTCGAGAGGAAATGCTTGAAATGCTTAAAAAAACAACCAAATCACCATACATGTGCCTTTAAAAATTGAGGAGTTCCCTTAATTCGTCATGGATCCCATTATCAGAACAGCACCCGATTAATGTGGAACCATCTCAGAGGTAGTTACTTTCAGACAAAAAAATAATTCCTGAAATTGGATCACGGGTCTCGGAGTAATCGCTGAACATCCCACATTTAAAAAATCATCATCATTATCATCAAAACAATTATCATCATGACGTTCACATCATCAAATTGGTGGTTTCCGAGAGAAAACCCTCGAGTTGCTTAAGAAAACACCCAAATCACCATACATATGCCTTTAAAAATTGAGGAGTTCCCTCAATTCCTCATAGATTCTATCATCAGAACAGCACCAGATTAATTTGGGACCACCTTGGAAGTACATCCTTTCAAACATAAAAAGAATTATTCAAATCGGACCACGGGTCTCGGAGTAATCGCTGAACATCCTAAATTTAAAAAAATCATCATCATTATCATAAAAACAATCATCATTATCAGGTCCACTTCATCAAATTGGTGGTTTTCGAGAGAAAACTCTCGAGTTGCTTAAGAAAACACCCAAATCACCATACATGTGCCTTTAAAAATTGAGGAGTTCTCTCAATTCCTCATGGATTTCATCATCAGAACAGCACCAGATTAATTTGGGACTACCTTGGAAGTAAATCCTTTCAAACATAAAAATAATTATTCAAATCGGACCACGGGTCTCGGAGTAATCACTGAACATCCTAAATTAAAAAAAATCATCATCATTATCATAAAAACAATCATCATTATCTGGTCCACATCATCAAATTGGTTGGTTCCGAGAGAAAACCCTCGAGTTGCTTAAGAAAACACCCAAATCGCCATACATATGCCTTTAAAAATTGAGGAGTTCCCTCAATTCCTCATAGATTCCATCATCAGAACAGCACCAGATTAATATGGGACCACCTTGGAAGTAGACCCTTTCAAACAAAAAAAGAACTATTCAAATCGGACCACGCGTCTCAGAGTAATCGGTGAACATACATAAAAAAAAAGCCCAAACCGAATACAGAACCTCCTCCTTCTATGAAATTGAAGTCGGTTAAAAATGTATTTACGAGTATAATATCTACTTACCTTCCTTTTAGTTTTCACAGACTGCAGGGCAAATTCGAGATCTATAAATTGTTTTTAAATATCTCATCTCTACAAAATGTATATGGTTCGTGCACATAATTGGTCTTTATTGCTTCTTTTTTTCTGTGTTGCCTGTTGCTTTTTATTTATTTATTTTCTGTCTGTAGCTGTTTCGTCACTCGTTAGTCATAAGTTAGTTATAATTAGTATATTGTCTTTGGTTATAAGTTAGGCCCCACTGAAAATCAGCGCCACGGCTTGCCGTGGCATTACGCTGAGTGTGTCCTTATTATCGTCCGTTTTATAAAATTTCATGTACAATTTAACAGGTGTGACGTAAATAAATGTATATACGATAAATTAACGGCCTCCTAGCCCAGTCGGTAGTGACCCTGCCTACGAAGCAGGAGGTCCCGGGTTCGAATCCTGGTCAGGGCATTTAGTTGTGTGTTTATCACAGATATTTGTACCTGAGTTATGGATGTTTTCTATGTATTTATCTATGTTTATCTATTATATATATCGTCGTCTAGTACCCACAACACAAGCCTTATTGAGCTTACTGTGGGACTAGGTCGGTTTGTGTAAGATTGTCCTATAATATTTATTTATTATAAATTGTAAGCTAGACTAAATTAAAATATGAAAACCCTTGACATAATAATATCATCATCTATCAAGTTAAAACTTTAAAAATTATCTAATAACCATAGACTGCCAAATATTTGCAATCCTAAAGCTACTAAAAGTACGGTCGCGCATTATTTTTATTGGATATTTCATAGTAAGTATAAAACCGTAAATGGCTTAACAATTAAAGTACCATACTAACCAGACACTGAATAAAGTAAATCATTGAATTAACGTTCCGTTCCTCAAACTCCTTTCAAAAACCTCGAGTCTACTTGAGCCACCGCAAACTGCACATAATGGATAATACAAATACAATGATTGATGACTACGATGTAACCTGGCCGGGTTCCCATAGCGTATATGCAATCATTGGGGAATCATCTCCATACATTGCCTTACAAAAGGTGGAGTAGAAAATGTTTTAATGGTTTTTGGTAGGCTATAGGGTGGTTATTAAAATACTAGATTTCAGACCTTGAGGGGGGGGGGGGGGCAGCGTTGACCGCCAACTTGGTTTAAACGTGCCATAAGTCCGTTTTTGAACCTTGGCGCTTAAACGGTTATCAGTATGCCTAAAATGTCTATGGAACGTATGAATATCCGGCGTAGCCCAGTCGCTAAATGTCTTCTTGACCTTGCCTTGCACCTTCTTCGGAATGAAACAGGCATCAAATTCCCTTTTAATACAGTTAAGCAACTCAATACTCATACGGTTAGGGTTTTCCTGGGTAAATGGAAGATAACATAATTGTTTCGTAATATTCCGACTGACTGAATCTAATCGCCTTTCGGAAATTGGTCTGCACATAGTGACTTGTGCAATATCCTTAGTTTTTCCGCTAAAAGAGGCTTTTTGTCCACAGTGGTTAGAACTCAAGTTGTTTATTATAGATTTACTAGTCGTATCCTTGTTACTGAAAATGTTATCTATACATGTAGCACTGGTTGCTGTGATACGTGTAGGCTCACAAAATAAATTTACTAAATTGTAGGATTTGAAAGTACTAAGTAACCTTACACACATGGATGAATCTTCAAGTAAGTTGATATTAAAATCACCACACACAATAACACTTTTATTACTACAAAAAACACTTGTAAGAACTTCATCTATCACTGACTCAAATGTGTTATAGTTTGCCAATGGAGGCTTGTACACGCATATAATTATAAATTCTTCTAACTCGACACAAGAAAGTTCAATATGGCGTTCCACAGACAATTCAACAATGTCTTTCCGCTCCTTACTTTTTATATCATGTTTTACCATTATTAATGACCCGCCGCGAATGCAGGATTTTCTAAAAAAATTACTTACTAGGTACACTATGATTGTGGAAATCTATACTAAATATTATAAATGTGAAAGTGTTTGTTTGTTTGTTTGTTTGTCCGTCTTTCACGGCAAAACGGGGCGACGAATTGACGTGAGTTTTTAAGTGGAGATAGTTGAAGGGATGGAGAGTGACATAGGCTACTTTTTGTCTCTTTCTAACCCCCCACTTCCCTAAAATGGGGGGTGGAAGTTTGTATGGAGCATTACGGGGGGCAAAGGGGAACCGTGTTAACCCGAATTTAACGCGAGCGAAGCCGCGGGCAAAAGCTAGTTAAACATAAATTCATGACCGGACTGGCTTAAAAGCCAGTGCTCCGTTATACAGAGGATACCAATGTTCGAGTGTTGTACAAACTAATCAATTTCTAGTTGTTTACTGGTAAACCCTTGAATATTTTGGTGAACTAAGTACAATACATCAGTTTTACTACATATGCTAGCATCACAGTTATGTTTAGGAACGGAGCCGGCTGGTGCACTCGTTGTCGTAGCAGTCAATTTAAATTGATATCACCAGACGGCTGCCTCTCTAAATCTGAGCCCCTGCAGTATGAATCGGGATTCGTCTTAATAAAACTATCATCCGCCGTGCTCGTCACGACGGGGTCTACAATATTGTATGCTAACAGTTTAGCACAATCTATAAGACATCTTCTCGGAAGGTAAGTTCTATCACGGGGCATAATAAAATCCTCAATAAATTTATTTGTATCAAAATACGAAATCGTACTACTGTACAAAGAAAGATTATAAAATACGGAGTTGTAAGAATATACCCTCTTGACTTGAATATGACTCAACATTCTGTATGGTAAGGCACAGATAATTATTTTTACAGAATCTCGCTGGCCAATATCTGACAGGGTCTCGGATAATCTCAAGATATCTCGTTTAGTGCAATCTATACTATTTCTTAAAAACACTACAAGCGTGGAATCGCGGTCATACTCGCCGACCGATATACATTTGATCAGACGATCGAAGGAGGCGCCCGGGTGACAGTTGTTAAGGACGCCTCGCGACAAGCGCTCCGCCAGCAGCGCGCCGAGCCCGGCGCCCACCTCGTCTTTATACAGGACGGTGCGGCCGGGCGCGGGCGCAGGTGCGGACACGGCGGCGGCGGAACCAGCTCGACAGGGCACGATAGCAATGGAGTGTGTTGGACTGAGCGCAACGGCGATAGATCCAGTGCCACTGGGCACGACGGCGATGGGCCCGGCTCGACAGTGCATGGCGGCGATGGGCCCGGCTCGACAGTGCACAGCGGCTGTGGAACCAGCTCGACAGTGCATGGCGGCGGTGGACCCGCCTCGCCTGGGCACGATAACGGTGGAGTTGGTTCCACTGGGCACGGCAGGGATAAATCCAGTGCGACATCCAATCCAGGGCACGACTGTGAAGGACCCAGCGATGACTCCCGGACGTCCAGGCTAAGGTCAGGCTCGGGCTGGCGACGCGGAGTGGTCGCGCCGGAGACGCGCGCCAGCAGCGTGGCGCGCGGTGCGGGCGCGGGCGAGCCCGGCGCAGCCAGGCGACTCGGCGGCCGTGGCGAGTTCAAGCGCAGAGGGTAGCCGCTGCCCGGTGCTAGAACATTATTCATAAAGGCTATGTATTCCTGTAGCGTTTTACTAGATAATTCATGCTTATCATTAAGAGCTTTTAGCTTTGACTCTAATTTGCTTAATTCAGCAGAGCGATGATTCAGCTCCTCTACTGTCTGGTCTAATTGATATTGGCACTTTAGGAGTTCATCTCTCAAGGCTTCATGTTTACATTAGGAATTTAATGATTTAAATAAGAATTTGTGGCATTTATATATTTTTTTCTTTTTTCCTCCGTTCAATGAAATTTTCCCATCACTGTTCCCTATGCACACAGAACTTGAAAAATCGATATTTTCCATAAAAGGAGAGTCCACTATGCTGTCATTTACTAAATCTACTTCAAAACTATTTAGCTAAGCAAAAATACTTAAATTGTTGTCTGGCGGCCCGGAGTGCTCGGAGCAGTACTTGCTAGTATTTTTTTTTAAGGTCAATCTCCCCCAGCTGATGCTCCAGGTCCTTGATGCGTTGCAATGCCTGTTTGTGTATTTCCTGGCATTATTCAAATCGGTCTACAGTAGCTTGAAGTTCATCCCGCTGACCCTGGATATCTTCATAGTCAATGTCCTGGTTGGCAAGCTGAGTTTTGAGAACAGTGTTTGCTCGGATAACACGCTCGATTTCCTGTTCACTTTCTTCCCGCTCTTGTAGGAGTCTGTCATTTAGCTCAGTCGCCGTCTTAAGGTCCCTTTGTAGTTGCTGGACTTCAGCGACCAAAACATCCCTGCGAGTAGTAATTTTAGAGGGTTGTGCTGAAATCATATTGACAATGTAAGAAATCTGAGCCTAGCAAGTATGATTCACAATGGTACTAACAGAAAAAAGTATTTAAAATCAAATTTTCTAGTATTTAAATTAAGCTAAATAGCAGGAATTTACACAAAAAAAAACTTTATACTTTGAATGTCAACTTATAATAATGTTCGTTGAATACATCTGTGCTGTTTCTGAGTTGATTAGCATTCACTTTGGCTAGTTTAGTAAGATGAACCACTGTTTTTAACAAAAACTAACTTAAACTTATATGTATAGATGTCATATACAAAGGAAAAAGTGACCTAGGCCTCCGGTGCCCAGGGCTGGGACCGAACCAGCGTCTTCTGCATTCGCGGCAGAAAACTAACTTGCCCATAGGTTTACTGAATATTGAAAATATTAAGTTATTTTGGACAATCAGACTAAAAGTAAGGCATATAAATGTGAAAAGCAATACTCCCCTGTAAAAGTCTTCGATGAAATATAGGCAATTTCCATGTAAATTCGGTGTAATTTTGAATCTTGAACGTTAAGCCGTTGTCAGTTGGCTTAAAATTTTTCGTCATAATAATTTGCACTAATACCAGAGATAACACTGTTATACTTTAATTTCATTGAGATCTTGTCATTTTACACAGTAACTTGTTATGAATCACTTTTAAAACATTTATTTTCACTAATTAAATACGCTAGGTCATTTTGACGTTTATACCCGATAATTATACCCGAATTGATCGAAAGCTATATATACCTGACAACGCCTAGTAGTATTTTATGATGAGTAATAGAACATTGATTTTGTGTGTGAGACTTACTACTTTCACCCCCTCTATAAGCGCTCTAGGGGTGAATTCAACTTTTGAATATCTTTTAAAAGAATCATTAGAAGATGACAAAACTGTGGTAGAGACTTCATTTCCTTATCTCGAAGCACAAAACTTTGAAGCTAATAAATAAAATTCATATGATATAAGAAAATATACACTTTTTCACCCCCTGTATCTTTATATCTGTAAGACTTACAGATGTATTGTGTATGGAAATATTGTAGACAATTTTATCTTCGTCATACGTTTCATATACATTTTAGGAATACTGATAAGCGTTTAAGCGCCAAGGTTCAAAAACGGACTTATGGCACGTTTAAACCAAGATGGCGGCCAACGCTCCCCCCCCCCCCCCCTCAAGGTCTCAAATCTAGTATTTTAATAACCACCCTATAGCCTGCCAATAACCATTAAAACATTTTCTACTCCACCTTTTGTAAGGCAACTGCTCCAATGATTGCGCTAGTATGCATATTGAGTCTTTTTAGGGTTCCGTAGCCAAATGGCAAAAAACGGAACCCTTATGGATTCGTCATGTCTGTCTGTCTGTCTGTCTGTCTGTCCGTCCGTATGTCACAGGCATTTTACTTGGAAACTATACGAGGTATCTGAATAAAATTTACACATAAGGTGTATTTTGTATGCAGCTACTTAGTTATGTAGTTAAATTTGAAAAAAAAAAAAATTTTTTAGGGGGGCGCTCCATACAGGTAAATAAAAAAAAAAAAAAAAAATAACCAAATATCAACATGTGACACATCAATCGATAGGTCTTTCAAAATAACATTGAGGTTTCTTTGACTATATTTTGTGATTAAGTGAATATTTTCTGAAATAATGGCATTGAAAGTCAGAAAAGTTGTGTAGCCCCCCCGTAACTTTTGAACCGTAAGTTCAAAAAATATGAAAAAAATTGAAGAGATGTGCCTTATCATATACTTTCAACGAAAATTGTTTTGAACATTATCGGTTTAGCCATTTTAGAGTTATCTCCAAAAACTTCTTCCATAGGCATCAGATACGACCTTTTGGTATTAGTTTGGTTCTTATTCCATTGAAGGTACGGAACCCTCCTATGCGTGGTCCGACACGCACTTGGCCGGCTTTTTTTAAAACTTGTTGTCCTTTTTAGTAAAACGGTGTCGAATTGTTAAATAAGGCTTATCCGAGCAGCGGTAAGACGTTCGACTTCCAATTCAAATCCCGGCTCGTACCGCTGAGTTTCTCAAAACTTATATGCTATATGATTTTACAGATTGCTATATGATTTGAGCAGCCACTTTTGAATGAAGGAAAACAAAGTAAGTAAACCGGAATAAGGCTAAGTTTACGTTTTGGGTTGGAAAGTCAGATGGCTGGCTTTTTCGTGAAAACTACTGCCCATGGGATTAGGTTGCCCAGCGGACCTCAAGCTGAAAACTGAGCCGTAAACAGCTGAGACAAATACTGTATGATGATGTAACTAAGACACCATAATAAAGTGATTTAATTAATTAACGCGGGTGTACTCGAGCCAACGCAAACTGAACGTAATGGATATCACAAACACAATGATTGATGATCACGATGTGTACAGATGGCCGGATTCCCATTCCAAATGAGTTAAGCAAAAAAAAAGTCGACGGCCGTACAATGTAACACGATACAACATTTTACCAAAAATACAAATCATCACTTTACTATATCACTATCACTACTTAAATATTATAAAACAAAGTCGCTTTCCGCTGTTTGTCCCTATGTATGCTTAGATCTTTAAAACTAAGCAACGGATTTTGATGCGGTTCTTTTTAGGGTTCCGTAGTCAACTAGGAACCCTTATAGTTTCGCCATGTCTGCCCGTCCGTCCGTCCGTCCGCGGATAATCTCAGTGACCGTTAGCCTTAGAAAGCTGAAATTTGGTATCAATCACGCCGACAAAGTGGTAAAATAAAAAGTGGAAAAAAATGTTTTATTAGGGTACCTCCCCTATACGTAAAGTGGGGAGTGTTTTTTTTTTTCATTTCAACCCTAACGTGTGATATATTGTTGGATAGGTCTTTAAAACCGGCCAAGTGCGAGTCGGACTCGCGCACCGAGGGTTCCGTACAAACCTGTAGGTATATAAGTAAAAGTTCTCCCATCGCATTGACATAGAAAATTGATATTATACCTTTAGGTAAGGTATAAGGTACCTGGGTATTTGATATGAATTTCAATTTAATACCTCTACGCGTTCACGAGGAAAAAGGTAGTAAGTTTAAAATTAAAAAAAAAATTTTTTGTATGATTTTACTAAAAATTTCTACTTTTCGTAATTTTTCCTTTGTATATGCTATATGAAGTTTCTTCGTGCCAAGTTTCAAGTTTCTGAGTTTACGGAAAATACCCCTTAGGTTTTGAGTTTCTTGCGAGTACTCAGTTTCAAAATATGCGACATAAATTGCTATTTCTTTTGATTGCGTTGACATAAAAGTTTGGTTTTACTACATCTGAAAGGTCCTATAGCCCTGAGTATTTGACATGAATTTCAATTTAATACCTCCACGCGTTTACGAGGAAAAAGGTAGTAAGTTAAAAAATTTAAAAATGATTTTTTGTATGATTTTACTAAAAATTTCTACTTTTTGTAATTTTTCCATTCTCTATGCTATATGACGTTGCTTCTTGCCGAATTTCAAGTTTCTGAGTTTACGGGAAGTACCTCTTAGGTTTTGCGAGTACCGAAAACTCTAAAATTTGCACCATAAACGACTGTATCTTTTGATTGCGTTGGCTTACAAGTTTGATTTTTTCACAGCTCCAAGAGACATTAGACCTGAGTATTTGATATAAATTTCAGCTTAATACCTCCACACGTTCCTGAGAAAAATGGTCTTGACAGACAGACAGACAGACAGTCAGACAGACAGACAGACAGACAGACAGACGGACAACAAAGTGATCCTATAAGGGTTCCGTTTTTTCCTTTCGAGGTACGGAACCCTAAAAATGAATAGGGGTTTACTAAAATCATTTTTTGATAATGTAAATATTTTCGGAAATAATCGCTCCAGAAGCAAAAAAAACGGGGTCCCCCCCTCTAACTTTTGAACCATAAGTTTTAAAAATATGAAAAAAATCTCAAAAGTAGAACATTATAAAAACTTTCTAGGAAAATTATTTTGAACTTGATAGGTTGAATAGTTTTTGAAAAAAAATTACAAAATAATTTCTGAATTGAGTTTGTAATTTAACCGTATAAGCAGGTGTTTATTGTACCTGTAATTTCTACAAAATCACAATGAAATGACGTGCTTTCAAATAAAGTAAAAAAGGGGAAAATCGGTTCACGCAATAAAGAATTATCCCATAAAAATCATCTTCCATACTTTAAGCTCGCGCGCAATAGTATACTTAATTTGCCGATAGATGTCACTGTACGTGGAACGCTCATGTCATATTCTCCATGGCGGTGTTATTTTAACTCTTAAAGTGGACACTTACTGTGACGGACGGAAAACTACGGAACCCTACACTGAGCGTGGCCCGACACGTTCTTGGCCGGTTTTTTTTTTTTTTTTTTTTTTTTTTATTTATTAAGAAACAAACAGTCTTATAAAAAATAAAAAAGTCTTATAAAAACATTACATTATCTTATAAAAGTCTTATAATATTTAGTAATTTTTATACAGAGTGATTCAAGAGGATGGTTTATATGTATAATACATGCATAATATAGTAGAGAAACACTGATAATTTTAGAGTTAGAGGTTTCTAATGTGATGTCGTAAATAAACACATTTTATGCGCTTACATGGCAAACGCTGGCTGAACCCTACGAGATATTTCAAAATAATGTACTACAGTATTGTACACCTTAAAAAGGTCTAAGGCGATGTCTATCTCTTAGGGATAACCCACAATAACCATTTTTTTTATCCCGTGCGAAGCCGGGGCGGGGCGCTAGTGAATAATAACTTAAGCTAAATAACAGGATTTCCTGTTGTCTAAAGTTATTTAGCTTTTAAGTTCCTCAAGATGGGATCTCTTCCAGTTCATTTCAAATCTTTGGAATTAGTCATATGTAATAATTTTACTAGCAACATATGTTACCATGACACGTCCCAAATAAGATGTATGGATTTGCGTCTCTATCTGCGTGCGCGCACTCAATTAGTTGAGTCGCTTGTTCTGTCCAAATTGAACTATATGGCCCACGTCTCTTAGCAAAAACAAGGCGACTTATTCAGCGGGTGCAAAATGCCTGTGCCCGTTTTTGTTATAACATTCCACCAAGAGCCCATGTTACTCCATTTTTGAATAAATACAGTATTCTTAAAATGCAGCACCGTCGCAAACTTCATCTGGCATCTGACTCAGCCTCAGCATAATTGCTGAGGCCGGCCCATTTCGAAGTAAACTCTTTTTTTTAATTGTTTTAATGTTCTCGTTATTTCTACTTTTGTATGCACTTCGAATAAAATTTATGATTTATGATTTATCTCTTGAAAATAGCTGTCCGGGTTCCCAAAGAAAGGGAAAGTTAGTACTTTTCATTTTCATGCTAAGGCGAACAATTGTAGTGCCAGATCTTAGCAGTGGCAATGTAACCAACTGCAAGATAAACCTTTAAAATAGTAATGGATACATCTTTGAAGAATCGTGGAACAGTCAATAAATATCCCGACGAATTAAGAAACTCATGCTTTTTAAAAGGTTAAAAACTATGAGTAATGGGTGGACGCATTTATACTGGTTGCACAATAATCTCACCCACGCTTAGGATGCTTATGGAATGATAGATTTAGATTTAGATTTATTTATTTCTTAAAGAAAAAGACATAGTATTTTACACTTGAAAACAAAATGCTTTCACTAAAAAGATCGTCATATATTAAGACGTCATATAATGATGCACATGGATGGGGTTAGTCGTAAATACTGTAAACAATGATATACTAGCAGTCCGCCTCGATCTGAGAACTCGCGGTTTACTTGCAAACGATATGACCAATATAACAAGGATTTTTTTTCGCGTTCTAGCTCCACAGTACCTTGGTCGATCCTGCTCATAAACGCATTCTCAAATTATATATATCTCTGTTACAACTCCAACAAATTTCATAAATATCAGAAAAACATTACGGTATACAAATTTAAAGTGGAGGCAGACAACAATAGGCAGAGCAACGTAATTGATTAATTCAAGTCCAAGGTTGGATAGCAACATAAATAAAATAAGAAGAAAATTTACTATGAAAGTCTTTATTAATAATAAATATTTAAAATCATTATTATAACGTTTTAGACAGGCAGCTCGTGCTGATATTAATTACTACGCACTAATTCACAGCTTTAGATAGTTAGTCGAGACCATTTTTAAAATGATTAACACTGTTAGAGTTCACAACTTGGGAGGGTGATTTGTTCCAATTATTTACAATTCAGTTCGCAATATAGTTTTTGCCGATTGTATTATGTATTGTTGTTGTTCGTTTCAAATTGTGTCCTCTTGTGCGCGTGTTTAGATGTCGAGTGAACAAGTCGGTCAGTTCTGGACGGTCGTAATAGCCGTATAGGATTTTAAATTAATTGTTACTCTGCGTCCGTAGGAAACACCTTAGTTAGACAACCCTACACGTGATCCCTAAATAAAATAAAATAAAAAAATAAAAAAGCTTTATTAAAAAACTACACATTAAATAAAGAAAAGATTCAATAAGATTTATGTTTAAATAATTTAAAAAACTATTACTAATGTGCAGATCCCTGTTGGGTAAAAGCCTCCTCCAAAGAGTTCCACTCCTGTCTGTCTAAGGATCTCTTAAGCCAATTTGGGCCCGCTGTGGCAATTATGTCGTCCGACCATCTGCCACGCGGTCGGCCCTTGCCTCTTTTGCCTAGTGGGCCAGCCCATTTTACTGACCTTAAGGTCCATCTGTCGTCGTTGTATCTTGCCACGTGCCCTGCCCACTTCCATTTTCTTTTAAGGGAGAAGGTCAGCGCGTCAGTGACCTTGGTTTTTCTGCGAATTTCAGTATTTCTCACTCTGTCTTTTAATTTTATGCCTAGTAAACTTCTTTCCATTCGTCTCTGAGTAGTTTGTAATTTATTTTTGGTTGTGAGATCGAACGTCCAAGTCTGGCAGCCGTAAGGCATGGTAAAATTTCAGAATCCATAACAATTTTTTTGGATGGTAAAGTAAGCGAAGATTTAAAGATTTCTTTGTTAGCCCAGTACTTTTTCCAGCTAATCACTATTCTTCGATCGACTTCCTCGTGATTCCTTGTATTATTAAACGAAATTTGCTTACCCAGGTACACGTAGCTGTTGACGAACTCGAGAGGTATATTATTTACTAGGATCGGTATAGACTGATTGTTCGTCATGACTTTTGTTTTGTCGAGGTTCATTTCAAGCCCGACTTTCAAACTAGCCTCATTTAAGTCGTTTATCATGGTACTAAGTTGTAGCGGGCTTTCGGAAAACAGTATAATGTCATCAGCGAACCTTAGGTGGCTTAACAGTTTCCCATTTATACTGATGCCTTGTTTAGACCATGGTAAGTTCGCCATTATCTGCTGAAGGACGGCTATAAAAAGCTTAGGCGAGATGGGGTCCCCCTGCCTGGCACCTCTCATGATCTTGAATTGGTTTCCTAATCGCTCTAGTCGCACTCTGCTGGAACTGTTGCTATATATGTTTTTTAATATATTTATATATTTTTCATTAATTTGTTGTGTATGCAATGCCGTCCAAATACTGTTATGGGATATAGAGTCGAAAGCCTTTTTGTAGTCGATGAAAGCTACGTATAAGTATTTGCGAAATTCTAAATATTTTTCAATTCCTTGATCGACTACTTGTATATGATCAACTGTGCTGAATCCGGACCTAAAACCGGCTTGTTCGATCGGCTGGTGTGCGTCGATATGAGGTGATATTCTGTCTAGAAGGCTGGAGGCAAATAATTTGTAGAGACAGGACATGAGGCTTATTGGGCGATAATTAGCAATATCCTTTGGTTCACCTTTTTTATACAGTAGTATAATTTCAGATTCCGTCCATGACTGCGGTACTATTTCTTCGGTCAATATTTTATTGAATAGTATTGTTAAAGGTGTCAAAAGTAGAGTCTTTGCAAACTTTATACATTCGTTTGAAATGCCGTCGGGTCCTGGGCTTTTTTCTGGCTTCATCTTTACTATTTGCTTCAAAACTTCAGATTCCTCAAATTTATGAACTGGGGAGGTATTCATCCTTTGAGGAACTAATTCAGTTTGATCAGAGGAGTCCGGTAGACTATATAGTTTGACGTAAAAATCTGTAGCAGTTTGAATGACTTTTGACCGCGGTTCACACACATCGGAGCCGGGTTGAAGTGACGCAATCCATGTTTTCGATTTATTTAATTCTTTGTTTGCTTTCTTGGCAGATCGTGATTTTTCAAGGTGTTTTTGTATTGTGTTTGTTCTGTGAATGTTATAGCATTTTTTAATTTCTTTATTAGTCATTTTGTACAGATTTTTAAGTTTTTCTTTATCCGAGTTACTTAATTTTTGTTTGTTTTGTAAAGTGCTTCTTTCTTTCATAAGTTCTAGAGCACGTGGTGATAAGATTTTACTTTGTTCGCGAGGTTCATTACCTTGTAAGCTTCTAGATATAGAGTTTGTTATTTTTTGGCAGTATTCATTTACGCTGTAATTATTACTGGTAGATATAATTTCTGGTATAAGGTTGTTAAGGTTTTTAAGATAATTTTCTCGCTCCTTTAAAGATTTCAATGTTGACGATCTATTTGAAAACTTGCGTCTGCATTTTTTCGCTTTCTTTAGGTTAATGGTTGCCCGGAGCATTCTGTGATCTGACCCGAAGGGAACCGATGATAATACCTCGAATTTAGCAAAAAGGTGGGGTTTTGTAGTCAAAATATAGTCGATCTCATTTTTAGTATTTTTATCACGTGATCCCTGGGTGGTGCTAAACAAGTAAGAAACTTGGCAGCTGCACTGTCCTATGTGGACCTCGCAGCACTCACTAGATTTTCTTTATCATCTGCTTTCCCGCTACTACTACCCCAGGGAAGAAATGCCTATCTAAATCCAGTGACATATGTAGCCATACGATAAAAAAAGGATTTTAAAAGTCTCAATCATGTCACCACGTTGGTGCCTCTGTTGCAGTGTTGTTAGGCCTAGCTTTTTAGTCATATATATATATATATGATATGCCCCAAATTACAGGATTTTACTGCCCTTGTTATTTTGATTAAGCGCTGTTACGTATTGACGTTAATAGTAACGACAGCGGCACAAGCAGTTGAGGTGTTAATAATCTCAACTCGATTTTTTTGTCAAGAGCATCAGAACTTGTTCAGATCATTTTGCACATCTCGTCCGCTTAGTTACTACTGCTGTGACTAACGTTGAAATTCACTAAAGCATTTAATTCTTGGACGTCTGAAAATGTAGCCAAGTTTAGGAAACATAATTTGTATACATTCAACATGTGTTACAAACTGTTGCGAATTGAGTGTCCCAGACGTAGATTTCAAACTTTACATATGATATTTTGATTTGATATTCTAATATACAGGTCGCACAGGACTCCTGACTGTGACATAAAAACGGGATAAGCGCATGAATGTTTATAATGATTAATCAAATATAATCAGTTAATTATTTCGAAATATATTCGTATGTTATATCGCTCCATAATGATATCATTTATTCATGTTAAACACATTACACTCAGTCACATACTTATTAAATTAAAATCAAATAAAAACTAAATCGCAATATGGGTTAATGATAAATCATTAACCTATTTAGTCGAAAAGCCCGCCCCGAGCCACCCCCGGTGGAAAGGTGCCCATCACGCTCGCCGCGTTGCCGCGCTGAATCGCGATGGACAGTCGTTGCGCCAGGAATGACCCGGAACATCCCCACCCCTCTCCGCCAGACGACGCCCGATCTCCTTAACAAATTTTATGGCCTCCGAACCCCAGTAACCGGTCGTTTCTACCGCGAGCGGGACAAATAAATAATTCCGCAATGCAGAATATTTGTCCCGCTTTCTAAGAGCCGCCGTCTCAGCAGCTGCTCCAGCCGTGCACGTGGTGCGACCGAGGTGCGAAGCCGCAAAAGTGCTGCACGTAGCGTCCCAGAGAAGGCATTTCCCACTATGCCATGGCACCAGGGTCAAACCATCAGGTCTTTTACCGTCCGTGCGACTAAGGCCTGATGGCTCCAACACACACGGAACATTTGCCGAGACTAGCGCTCTCCGGACAATTTCATTGAGAGCGTGGTGACGCGGGAATCGGCTGGCACATCGACCACAACTCAAAGCGTGATGACCGTTTCTCTCCACCATGGTGCCGCAGATGCATAAATGACGTTCACAAACATCGCAACCCAGGCAGAGAGCAACAGCCACCCGCATCGAATCATCGTAGAGAAGAGTGCCCAGGTGCGGAGAGGGCAGCGCCCGTAACCACGCTCCAGCTTCTGGCCTCGACACCGCCAACGGCCTAGCCCTGTCCACACCCACTGCCCTCCCAACCAGGCCCTCAAACACCCTCTTAACTCCCACATCATCCCACGCGCGCTGTTGGTCCGGTCTCTCAGGTAGCTGCACATCCGGGTTAAGGGCCAACCAAGCCGCCATGGCATCAGACGCGTAGAGGATAGTTGGCCTGCACCATTGTTAGAGAGAATGTCAGTAACAAGGCCCACAAACCCCCCCCCCCCCACCCCGCCGACGCCAAGAAGGCCGGCAGTTCCACTTCCCGCGCGCACCGTAAACCCAGGCCCCCACTCCGAATGGGCAAAGAAGCCAGACTCCAATTGATCCAAGCTAAGCGAGACATTCCTCAAACACTCAACGGACTCCCTCAGCTCCAGATCAAACGAGGCTACGTGATCGGGGTACAGCCACGTCGGAACGGTGCGCAAAAAATAATTAATTTTGGGGACCGCAAAACATATAATAAAACCAGAGCAACTTGAGCTGGAAGATTTTTAAGCCTGTCCCTAGCAGCCAGGAGAAGCTGCCTTCTTATCTCAAAAGCCTCCGGAATAGCGGCTGGAAAAATAGAAGACCCCAAGAGATTAAAGGAATGGAGAGACAGCTCTTCAGCTTCGTATGTTTTGTTTTCCTTGCAATTCTGTTCAATTGTTAACTCTACATTTGTTGCGTTGTTATAACATCTCTATATGTGTCATGTCATGTCAACATATTAACCTACTTTGTTAATTTGTATGACATAACATCAGATGACATATTATTTTACAATGACAACCGACATGACACTATGTACAGTGAAAAAATACATTTCTCAAAGCTGCCAGCCATTATTAAATATTCAACCTCTATCGCCTAACCTCTCATTAGAATGATAAACTGTAGTATAGGTATTATATACTTTTAGACTCGTAAACATTTTGAATAATTAAAGAAAAGGTATACCCATGTTAATATATACTGCAATCGATTCCACTCTCGATTCTGAACAAACAGTTTCTGAACAAAACCTGAAAAGTCTTGGATGTAACACGTTGTATGGGTGAAATCTGGGTCGTGATCCTGAACCACATTTTCTGACTCTATAACTAATCACCATTATCATACGGTTTATTTTTTATTTTTCAAGTAAAATTGATCCTAAACTAAGGAAATCATGTTCACCCTATTTGTTTTAAAAGACACTAAACTTTATGGAAAAAGACAAGACGTCACGTTGAGTAGGGTGACCAAATTGTACGCCAAAATATATTTTTCCACTTATCATCTAAATCTAAAAAATAATTTTCTACATTCGTGCAAAAAAAAAAGTTAACATCGTTAGCTTCAATAGCTTCATATTTCGATTCTGTACAATGCCTTGACCACTTGCTACACTACCCCGATTTCACCCTGTATGAAGCTGAAGGGTACTTGGAAAGAATATTGAGTTATTTCGCTTTTGAAGTTTGGAACGATTTAGTTAACCATACATTTTTCGCCACTATGTAAGTATATTTATGTGCATCTGTATATAATTTACGACCTTTATGTTTTGCAATAAATATTTCATTTTCGATAAAAAAAAATTTCATATAATGTGTGTCATGTAATGTTTAATATACACATTATATGAACATTTATTTTAGTGAAACTATAAATTTTCACTAATGTGTGCTTTATCAATTATCAGAATACTTTACACTTCTACTTACATATTTATGTGTAGAATATCAAATCGTTGTCATATCAAAATTAGAGTTTGAATGCTGCCCCGGTTTGGATACCCGCAGCGCTCATTTGCTGTAGGAGCGACGAATCCATTAACGCTTAATCGGCACATTGCTAAATGCTGTGTACATTTCTGCCCCACCGAGTATATCAGCTGTAAGTACAGACTACAGAGACACAGTATTAAGAAGCTTTTACGAGGCCAACATACCACGAAAAATTCACAATAGGCACGAAAAGATTCTGCGGTATTTCCGGACCGATACGACCTTCAAGAAAAGAGCGTAACGCACTTGTGCCCCTCTGATGTTGCGGGCGTCCATTGGCGGCGGTAATTGCTTACCATCAGGCGATTCGTCTTCTCCTTTGCCTCATATTGCATAAAAAAAATCTGCGTAAAATATTTTTTTACATTTTCTTAATCAGAAATCTTTACCAATAATGCCATTGAACGGATTAACAGAATTTTTGTTACTATCTGCACTTGGTAGTCTGTCGCAGTTTTGCATATGTGCACGTACCGCGAACGACTAAAAATCAAAATTTCGTCATCTTCCACTCTATCGCACTTGCTGATGCTGCTAAACTGAGCGAAAGAGATGCAGATAAAAAAACGATTTTTGAAGTTCGCGGTAAGCCCTGTGGAAGGCTAGCGCTTGCTACTTATATTATGCAGAGCAGGGTCCATTTTAAGGTGTTACACCGATATAATCTTTATTTTATTATTTTGACTAAAACGGAACTTAATCGCTTCCACTTACTTTTATTATTTTCCTGACATTTCGAGCGTATTGTAACGCTCGTGGTCGCAGGCAGAGAGCCACCACAACCACCAGCGACTACGACCACGAGCGTTACGACACGCTCAAAACGCTAGGAAAATAATAAAAGTAAGTGTACTAGATTAAGTCCAGTTTTAGTCAAAATAATGAGTGAAAATCGTGTGAGTTTAAATCGGTAGATATATCTTTATTTTGTTTGCTTGTAATGTAGAAATTGTGTACGAGAACGTCAAGGATGTAACGTCTTGAGCCTTGGGTCTAGTCTTGCGGTCAATTCAACGCTCTAGAACTTAAGCTTCAACATAATGTTCCATTAGACATACCTACGTAATACCGCACCTACAAGTGAAACCGCATTCGAGCTCCAACTTGCATCGCTGCACTCAGGGTTGAGTGTTGAGGGTTGAGCTGCATTTCACATGATTGAGTGAAATGCAGTAAATGAAGGATGCCTCACAGTTCTAGTTTCAAAGGATTTATGGAGACTAAATTACGAGTCCAAAGAGCGCTTGTTATCTGGATATGGGGAGACAAAAGCTTGTCTAAAGCCTAGTGTGTAGTAATTAGGTCAGCATTCAGCACAAGAGCATTGAGCATCCAAACAGTACCAAAAAAGGTACTATCGGTATCAGAATTGCAAACTCAGTTTATTAATGAATTCATTATAAAAATATCTATGTGTATATTCGTCTTCTTATACCCACAACCAGGGATCGGAAACCGGTTCTATTTTCAAAACGTTCTCGGGTCAATAACCTAGACCGTTCTCTATAGCGTTCTCGTTTGCGGTGAGCGGTTTGTACAATGGTTTTAGGAAAGAACATTTCCCGAAAGAACAGTTCCCAATAAAGAACGTTATGAACCGTTCTTTCGATAGCGTTCTGTTCTGGTTACCGGTATTTACAATGGTTTTGGGAACGAACGTTTGCAAGCTCGTATCGTTCCAAAAGAACGTAAAAAGAGCGGTTCTTTCGATAGCGTTCGCAGGAACAATATAAACCGGTTCTTTTGAATTCAACTGATATGAAATGAGTCGTCATCGCCAACCAATGGCCATTAGTTATTTCAGTGTATGCCTTAGCGTAGTGTGTTAAGTACCTATTTTCGTTTTTACTCAGCAGCGATGTCCATTAGTTCGAACTTAGACGTGAATAGCGTGGAGGTTGGTTGAGTTGATTTGATTGCTTTTATATTGGTTGCAAAGTACTTTTTGTGTTGCACTGCGTCGAGAAAGCTCTTCCGTTTGAAGTAAGTAGGTATTTGTACTTTCATAAAATATCCGTGAAGTGAGTAGGTATATGTGCGTGAGAAGAGGCCCTACACGTCTATGGTCGCTCCAAGACCATTGTATTTTTGTGTATGTATTTATGCAGGGACCAGCCGGACCCGCTTACTCTAACCCGTTTAAAACCTGCGTTTTTTTAACGCTGGGTTTCAAAAACAGCTTCATTTCGGTAAGCTTTTGGGTTACTGGTGAATAAACTAATCCCTTTATTTGAATTAATTTAGGTTAGCGCTTACCGATATCAAAAACTCAGGCAAGGGTTATCGCTTCAAGCGCTGATTAAATACGAGCAAGTTGTTTTAGCTTTTAAGTCAACTGCATATGGACTATTATCGCAGCGCCCAACGCCAAACACGGCGGTTCCCTGCCCGCGCGCGCTACGTTGTAGTAGGTATAAGTACCTACCAAAAAAAGAGTTCGGCATACGCTTCTACGACGGTGAGTATTTTTCACTCCAACACATAACAAACAATCAATCAATTTGAAGTTGTATTAGAGTTAGATGCATTGGAATAATTTTCAAACAAATTCTGATATTTTCCATTCAGACATTTAGGCGCTAGCTATATTGTGTAGTTAATACATTGGAGTTGTATTGACGTTGGATCGTGTCTAAGCGTGTTTTAAAGTTAGAATACGGCCCAAATTATATGTATAAATTAAGTTTAATAAAACTTAAAAAGGCGGAGCGGTCAAGAATTTGTTCAAGTCAGTGTTAAAATCCAACATGGCAGAAATGCACATATTTAAGCCGTACTGCCGCCATACGGAAAAAGGCACTTCTACATGAACATAAAAATGGAAAAAATAAATGTTTTGTTATTAAAATTAAAAGAATCCCCGCGAGAAATGGAGAAAATATGTAATTTTTATAAATACAAAAATGTGTATTAACACTACCGTATGAACTATAGCGCTGAAGATGCGAATTTTTTATTTATTTATGTTATGTTAATGATAAATTAAATTTTATGTTTCTTCTTAGTATAAAAAATACCAACAAACACTTGTAACTCCGAAGAAAGGACGTTTCTGGCTCGATGCGTTTTTTCTACGTATTAAACTGCAAAACGTCTTTTCTATTTAGGAATGATTTAGAAACAAGTGCTAGTTAACTAAGAAACACTGACCCATTTGCTGCTTTTCAACGAATTTACGCCAGTTAAATTTTCATCAACTTAAAATTATATGTGGCTTTCCATTAGAGAAGGGCCGTTATGCTAATTTCTAGTTACGGAAATATGAAAGATTTTCTGAAATACTTAAAATCATCATTTTTTTCTTCTTTTCGTAATAGTAGAATATAGGGATACAAATCTATATCTAGCTTAGTTTCACTCGCATACGTTAAGTTTTTTTAGTGAAAGGTGGCTTCAAATTTTAGTAGAAAAAGGCCTTTAGTATGCTAGAGTGCATACAAAAACGATAAATTAGACCCGTACCGATAAGTTATGAAGTTTCGATAAAATTAAAGATGCTTATTATTCACATACAGAGTTCAGCCATCCAACTTAGCTAATAAAGGTTAGGTGGAAGAGATCCCTTAGAGGGATAACTTCGCCTTTGTACACACTCACAATATTTTTGTTGGTCATGTATTTGTTTTGTGCAATAAAGTGTTTTACTACTACTACTAATAATAATAATAATAATTTGTGTCATCTTAGGTTGTTGCTTAGGTAGAAACTTAGACATTTCTTTTTTTAAACATTATTCGGTAAGTAGAAAATAAGAGATCAAAATTGTTTTTTTCACTGTAACAGCAAAGTTGTTACTGACGCACGCACGCGTTTTGTGTCACTATCGTCAACGGGAATACTGACGTTCAATCAGCACATATATGTGGACTTTTATAAGCCTATATAAATTAGAGTTGATCGATTAGGCACTGTGCTTTCTAAAATATCGGTATCTATTATTTAAATAAATTTGTGCCATATTAATCAATGATATTTATTTATTTAATTTTTTTTTCTTGTATGACCCTGTTAACAGTACAATAAAATATTAAAGTTTGCGTCAATATTTTTATAAAAGCGTATCGAAACAATGTTTGCAACGGCAGATTTGTGTGCCACGGAAAACTTAGTGTACCATATAAACAGTATTTTGACAAATTATCACAGACAATTTAAAACTAATAAATGTATAATTTATGCACCAAGGCGGTTTGTTTACAGAGTGCCTATCGTGAAACGCGAAAATCGAAATTTCGTTATCTGCCTCTCGGTCGGACTAGCAAAGGGACGGGGCTGGACTTAATACATTTTTCATCAGTGTGATGTCATAATACGGCTATGTTTTATATAACTTATCGTATAGAACACATAAAAATAAGCAACCTTTCTTTAATACTTTTTTTTTAGTTCAATAGTTTCGAAGTTATGGGGCTCTAAAGGTTGAGTACAATTTAGACTATTTTGGTTGAATGGTGTCATTATGACACATACTTTTTTTGTTTTACTGTGTAGTAGAATGTGTTAAAATAAGCAAATTTTATTAAAAACATTTTTTTTACTCAAAAACTTCGAAGTAACCGGACTTTGAAGATTGACTACATGTAGTAAAATTTGGACTTAAAAAATAAAATGGTGACGGGGCATCAATATAACGTGTACTTTTAAGATTGATAAAATAAGCGTGTATTATTTGAGAAACTTTTCTCTTAAAATCATAAATGGCCGAGATAATGGACTCTGAACTTGTATATAATTTGGACTTCGAAAAAGAAAACCAGCGATGGGGTATCATCATAAAGTATATTTTATGATTTTACTGTATAGAATACACTAAAATAAGCGTGTTTTATTTGAAAAACATTTCTCTTAGATCAAAAATGGCCTATTGGACATGGAACTTGTAAAAAAAAAACCATCGACGGGACGTCATTATAACGTGTACTTTTTATGATTTTTGTCGTATAGAATATGCTAAAATAAGCGTGTTTTATTCGAAAAACTTTGGTCTTAAATCAAAAATGGCCGAGATAATGGACTTTGAACTTGTATATAATTTAGATTTCGAAAAAAAACATTGACGGGAGGTCATTATAACATGTACTTTTTATGATTTTTTTTCGTATAGAATAAGGTAAAATAAGCGTTTTTTAATCGAAAAACTTTTTTCTAAAATCAAAAATGGCCCAGATAATGGACTCTGAACTTGTATATAATTTGGACTACGAAAAAAAAACCAGCGATGGGGCAGCCTATGAATCATGCCCGCGCGAACGAGTTATATACCTACGTTTTGCGCCTCCGCGCAGGGAGCTAAAGTCAGTAGGCTACCAACGCGCTCACTGAACGCACGTCGTACCGCGCGCGACGCTACTCGGAACTCGGAACAATGTCATCACGAGGGGTGAGGCAGGTGGATGTCATATCCCCGAAACTGTTCACATGCGCATTGGAAGACATGTTTAAGACTATGGACTTTTTTTTTGTTTTGAACCTGACTTGGGCTTTATGCTTCTGAAGTGCTAAAGCGGGCGGACTGTTCGGTGGGATGGTTGCCCGGGGAAAATCCAGGACCCTTCCGCGACCAGACGTGATGTGGTTGCTACGCTGGAAAGCTCCTACCGAGCTTGCGCTTCCAGCGAGATCAGTTGAAGCGAGTTCAACCTAATCTGGGTGAGTGGGGGGGGGATCGAGCTAGTGGGAGTTTTGTCGCTGGTTTGCTATTCCTAGCCTAGCTGAGAAGACTCCAGCAAGAAACTCAGCTAGGCCCGACGACTGTCGGGGTGACTCTATCCGGTATGCGGCGGTACCGGGTGGATAAGGGACTGAACGTGTCGATGTGGTCGCGACTGTTCCGAGGTGGGCGTCCCCGCCTGCCCCCGCCGGCGGGGACGCAGTGTACATGTGGGGGAGGGCGCACGCACAGCGTTCCATTTCTCATGAATGGCCGCTGTGAGTGCGTCGTCCTGGTCCGTGACGTAGTGTCTAGGCCTCCGAAGCGAGCGGCCCCTAATCAGTGACTTACGTGTTAAGAGTCCGGGGGGGGGAGGGTTGGGAATGTAGTTCGCAGCCTTCCTAACTAACGGATTACTACTGTGTGGAGCGTTGTCAAAATAACGCCATTAAAGAAACCATAAAGGGAGTCAAGCCCCGCATCATGGTGCAAACTGAGGGTTGTCTGGTACCACGGGGCACCAGTCGCCCTACGGAGGAAACGATTCTGAAAGGTCTGAAGCGGCTCGAGACTTGACATACCCACGTGGGTAAAAACCACACTTGAGTATGCCATGATTGGACGAACACAAGTCTTGTAGAGTGTCAGCTTATTTCCAAGTGACATTTTACTAAACTTGTTAATCATCGGCGCTAGCCTTCCTAATACGAACAGCGCTCTGTTGCGTACCCTACGGATGTGTTTTGAAAGTCATACGACGGTCGAGAGTGACGCCTAAATATTTGACCTCATTAACCCACGGAATGGGCTGGTCAAAAAGCCGGACCGGAGCCACCTTCCTGCCTGTCGGACCTATGGCAGTAGGGTGGAAGATAATCGCTGCGCTCTTGTCCGGATTGACTTCAATACGCCAAAGACGAAACCATTGACCTAGGCCATTGATTGCCTCTTGGAAGTATTTCCGAACAAGAATGTAGCGATTGTGCGTCGTGAAGAGCGCGGTGTCGTCCGCGAACAACCCTAGTTCGACACGCGGGTGCCTAGGAATATCGTTCATGAACAACGAATAGAGTGTAGGCGAGAGGACGGAGCCTTGCGGGACTCCTGCCCTAATAGGATGTGGAGGTGGAAGCGTTCCCTCCAGTCGGTAGCAAAAGCTTCTGTCCGTAAGGAAATCTCGTATTATGAGTACGAGTCTGTCCGGCATACCGATCTGATATAACTTGTATATCAACCCATTATGCCAGACCTTGTCGAAGGCTTTCGCCACGTCAAGAAAGATCGCTCCCGTCTTCAACCCTGTTCGACGCGAGAAGCCGTCCAGCACGTGCTCCGTGATGCGGTGCACCTGTTGGACGCACGAGTGTCCGGCACGAAAACCGAACTGCTCGTCCGTGATAATTGAATTCTCAGTCGTGAACCTGAGAATCCGAGCGAGGATGATTCGCTCATACAGCTCAGCAAGCGAGCTGAGTAAGCTGATGGGCCTGTAAGAGGCTGGCGAGGCCCGGGGTTTGCCGGGCTTCGCTATTCCGATGACCGTGGCACGTTTCCACGCGGCTGGAAAGTGACTATTGGACAGGGCGGCATTGAAGATGCCGACCAGAATGAGTAAGAGATGTTCGGGCAGAAGTCTCAGCATGCGGTTGGAGATGCCATCCGCACCCGGGGACTTCCTTACTCGAAGATACCTTACTCGATCGTGGACTTCCTTAACCGACACCGGTACGAGAGGTGAAGTTACGGGGAGACGCGATCTCCTGTCCACCTCAGAATTTACCCTCTCGACATGGGCTTCATCGGCAGGCAGGAGGCTGGCCGAACATTGAGACTCTAAACTATTGGCGAGACATTCTGCTTTCTCGTCGTCCTCGAGTGCGCGGGTTGGACTACCGGGGCGTTCCAAAGGGGGGATAGTCCAGACGGTATCTGGACGCTGGACTGGAAAGGTAAGGGCATAAGCATAAACGGCGATTACATCTCACACCTGCGATTCGCTGATGACATAGTCATAATGGCGGAGTCGCTAGAGGAGCTGACCCAGATGCTGGACGGCCTAGCTTCAGCCTCGCGACGCATCGGTCTTGGCATGAATTTTGATAAAACCAAAGTCATGATCAATGGCCACATTGATCCGGGACCGGTCGTCGTACATGGCCATCTTCTTGAAATTGTTTCTGAATACACCTACCTTGGGCAGATCCTGCAGTTAGGTAAAAACAATTTTGAGAAGGAGGCCAAGAGAAGGATCCAACTAGGCTGGGCAGCATTTGGGAAACTACGCCGAGCCTTCTCGTCATCCATCCATACTGCAATGCTTGAAAACGAAAGTTTTCAATCAGTGCGTCCTACCCGTAATGACCTACGGAGCTGAGACGTGGGCACTCACGGTAGGGCTGGTCCACCAGTTCAAAGTCGCTCAGCAAGCTATGGAAAGAGCTATGCTCGGAGTTTCTCTGAAGGATAGGATTCGTAACGAATACATCCGACAGAGAATCAAAGTTATCGACATAGCTCAAAGAATTAGCAAGCTGAAGTGGCAGTGGGCCGGCCATATCTCGCGAAGAACCGACAACCGTTGGGGTAAACGTGTTCTTGAGTGGAGACAGCGTCTCGGCAAACGTAGTGTAGGACGCCCTCCGGCCAGGTGGGATGACGATCTGCGAAAGACTGCTGGCAGATGCTGGATGCGGCAAGCTGAAGACAGGGCGCTATGGCGCTCATTAGGGGAGGCCTATGTCCAGCAGTGGACTAGTATAGGCTGATGATGAGGCAAGACACGCAAAAGTTCATTGCCCCACTCGCCGGCTTCCCGCGCCCCGCTCCTCCGCTCAGTTCCTTTGTCGAGTATGTCAGCTTTATCACCCCGTGCGCGCCTCCGTGAGCGAGCACCTACATCGTAACTACTAAGATGCCAGCGCTTGGTTGACCTATGTTTTAGCTGGTTAAGAAACGAGCCGGGGGTCTACTTCTAGTGGTCATACAGAAGTACGCCGAATAGGCTATCAAGGTCACGCGCTGTAGTTAGGAGGATTTCCTCTGAACGCAAATATTGTTTCTGTTTAATTTTTGACGAAATATCATTGAAGAAAGTGACACAAATTGAAATATCTACTTTTAAATCCATTTTTGATTATTAGAATGTGAACTCTGATGACATTAATAATTTATTAAAACGATAACAGCCTAAAAAAACTTAATTACCAAGAAACTTAAATTTTCATTGCTTCATTGGATACATATTGATTTTATTCACATTTTTTATGGTGATAAAAGATAAAAGATATTTATTCTTGAATTTAGGCACATTACAATGCACTTATGAACGTCAGAGAGAGAAAAAAAAACTACCTCCGGTTCTAACCCTACACCTCTGACCCGAGAAGAATTATTTATGACCGGCAAGAAACTCGGCGGGACTTATTTTTTCAAAACAGTAATACAGTAATATTACATCTTAAAGATACACAATAATGCGTAGTTCTATAAGAAGGCATATCAAAACAGCTTAAGAGACATACAATGTACTTATTATTTAATTAAAATAAAATAAAAATAATAAAATCCAAATCTGATTGCTTCACAAAACGTTTGATATGCTTTCCTATCTGAACTGTGTCCTCTAAATGTTAGATGATTTTGTAGTATTTTCTGGTTTGGGCCATGCATCTTTGTCCGTCATATAGTCCTCGACCCTGTAATAACCCTTTGACATTAAACTTTTTTTCAAATATTTCTTAAGAGCGGGAAATGATAAATTTAAAGCATCGACGGGTAACTTGTTATAAATGTGAATACCTTGACCAAAAAATTACTTATATGCTTTGCGGATACGACTACTTCTGATAGCAAGCTTGTTTTTATTTTTAGTGTTATAGCTGTGGATGTCAGAATTTTTTTTGAATGTATGTATATTCTTTACAACAAAAATAATATTGTCATAGATATATTGGGAAGCAACAGTTAAAATATTAATTTCTTTAAATAGTTCTCTAACTGATGCACCTGCCGTTAAGTTATACAGAAAGCGGATGGCTCTTTTTTGTAAAACAAATATAGTCTGTATGTCAGCTGCTTTGCCCCAAACCAGAATACCATATGACATTACACTATGAAAATAACTGTGATAAACTAAGCGAGCTGTCTCAATATTCGTTAATAGTCTAATTCTCCTAACGTCATGAGCGGCCGAGCTTAATCGAAGAGCGAGTTTTCTTATATGAGGACTCCATTGTAGATTTTTGTCCAACGTCGAACCAAGGAACACTGCTTTATCTACTATCTCTAAACATTCACCATTCAGGAGAATCTTAGTGTCCACCGGTGCAACGTTTGGCAAAACAAATCTAATACATTTGGTTTTCTTAGCATTAAGTAGCAAATTGTTAATAGTAAACCAGTTCAGTACAGCAGCTAGTGTGTTATTGATTACAGTAAAATCGGTAGATTGCCGGTGCTGATATAGATAATCCTTATTTTATGAACTCAAATTTTTTATACGTAGTTTTTTAGCGTTGTCATACTTATATCAAATTGCACTCGACGTAAATGACACAAACTGGTTTTGTACAACAATAAAACTGTTCTAAATAAAAAACGGTTATATTTTTTAACTCTAATATTATTTTACTCAAGTTATGGCAAGCTGAAAAAGTTAACCTCAAATTATTGAATAAAAAGCAACAATTGAATATATTATAAAACGCACTGAAAGCTTCTCATGTACACACTGTATTTCCAACTTCAATACTAAGTGACTTTAGAATTTTCTAAACTTAACCCTCAAAATATTGCCAGCGCGACGGGACTAAATATAATGATTAAAATGTATTATTTTGAAACTATTGAAAATGAAAAGGAAAATGGAAATGAAAGCTGAAAATGAAAAATGATTTATTTACTATTGTTAATGTAAATACTTAAGGGGCTCCTGGCGCCAATGGCTTTCGTTTTGAATGCCTTAGTTTTCTAGCTTATCATATTAACAACAACAACCTTAAACAAAACATCATTACTTTCCCCTCTGCTTTTTTTTCGACCCGTCGCCCCCTCCATGAAATAAAACCGGTCACTTCGTACACTGAAGACAATCAGGAACACATTCATACCAGTTTTAGGTATCGAGGACTTCTCTCCAACCAAGCCGGTGTCCTCCAGTCTATTAGGAAAAATCTTATATGTTATAAAAAAAATAAAAAAAAATTGTAGCTTTCAAATGATACCTATCACGAATTGATCCGTTACATAGATTCTGAGAAATAATGAAAATACTCAAAATACTACGACGGTCGGCCACCATTTATATGACGAAGCGCAGTGACCCATGCTGAACAAAATTCGCCATTACTTGGTTATTTAATATTATATACAAATAAAACTTATGTTTTAGAAAGCACATAAAATTTTCTGTATATTTTATAATGACATTCATTGCGGTTAAGTGATACTTTATTGAGTTCTAAGCATGTTTTATCAGTACTTACGCAAACATGCACAGTAAAAAAACATATTTTTCAAATATTTTAATCTCACACGCACCGATCGGTTCCATAGGACTCGAGATATGAACAAATTTCGATGACGGTCGGCCGCCATCTTTCCTCTCCCCCTTTTTTTCGACTAATCCCCCCTCCATAAGATAAAACCGGTCACTTCCTATTTTAGAGACAATGAGGAACATATCCATACCCCATACCAGTTTTAGGTAGTTAGAAGAGATGTCGACGACTTTTCTCCAAACAAGCCGTTTTCCTCCATTCCATCAAATTTCAAAAAAGTCGTCGTGACAAAATGTATGACAAAAACTTACAAATTTCATGTAAGCTCTAATAAATATCATAAGATAGCGGAACAAACACTGTTGTCATGTATTAAAAACACACAAAAACTTAATCTAAACCCAATTTTTAAAACGATTAAGTTTAGTGATTTTCTTTAATAAAATTATAGGTAGGGTACCACCATGTCGATGTACTAAAATTTTGTGACTCGTTAGTGAAATATGATTTTTTTAATGCATTTTCGTTATTTCAGGCATGTTAAAAAACTTTTTGATATGAATAGGGTAAAAGCACCAGTAGTCAGCCTTTTAACGAAATGTCTATGTTCAAGATCGTATAATTTGCCCACTTATTGACCAATAAGAGTTATCAATGTTTCTATTGTTCAATAATTTAATCTAGTTTAATGTTTGTAAAGAATAAAACTTAATTAAATCTTGCTTTTGAAATTATTTTATTAAATATAATGAAAGGGCATTTTTGCCAGTAATCAGCCCTCTGTGTACCAATACACAGCCTTTAAGAATCCAGTGCCCAGCCATCCCATTTTAACGGCTGATTACTAGGTTCGAGTTGAGCGATCTTATTGTCCAGTGGTCAGCCACAGGCTGACTACTGGGTATTTAATGTATTTCAATCAAATAAAGTCGTAATAACGTAAATATTTAAAGGGGCTTGATTTAACGACTTACACTTCATTTGATGATAAAAAAAAGTCTTAAATCCTATAGTCAGCCTCCCCCGGCTGACCTCTGGGTTTACGACCTTTTTAAAATTACTGCTTCAAACCCAATAGTCAGCCAGGGGAGGCTGGCTATTGGATTTTGTACATAAAGTAGTTCCCAATAGTCAGCCGCCTTAAAAATGTTACTTTCATATGGATTTATACATATCTTTTACGTTTTTCAGATAGTTTAAGTAATAATTAAGTGCAGCCATCCACATTCTTTCAACAAGAAATCACAATTCGGCTGCTATCATCTTACCAAAATATCATGTGACACTCCATAAAAAATGGCGCATTTAACATAAGCCGTCATGTCAGAAGACACCACTTCTTTGAAATAGTATTATTGTAGCTCATGCTAGAGATTTTTTTAAGAGTTAAGCTATTTTTCAATTAACAGTTCATTAATTTATAATATTGCATATTTTTGACATGAAAATTAGAAAAACTTTACTAATTACAGTCAAAAATAGGTAAGAAAGGCTGACCACTGGTGCATGGCTGAGCACTGGTGCGTTTACCCTAATTAATTGCGGATTATTACTTTTATAGTTCCTTTGTGCATTCCGATTCAGATCGGAGTACATATTAAACGATTATTAGATGGGTTTAACGCGAATTAAATTATATTTACCTTGAGTTTCGATGTTTCGAGTTTCGACACAGGTTACACTGGTAATTTTTTCAGGACTTAATTCACATGAGACACGTCAAATGTTCGTTTAATAAGGAGTGGTCCGGAAAAAAAGTAGCAGTGTACAATCTTGTGTATTTTTTAATTTAGTGCTAATTTTGAAGCAGTATATTTATTTTATTAATCCTTAGATACAATACTAATAAAAAAAAATAAAATCATAATAGAATATGTGAGCATATTTATGTTTTCGCGTTTTTAATTCAACATACTTTGTAACCTTTTGAACAACATAATTTGACAATCTTCAATCGACATCCGCTACAATGCCACAATTGTATTTCCATTTTCACAACCCGTCTTTTTTTTTTTTTTTTTTATTTATTGCTCAGTAATAAAAATACTTAAAACTACTACAAAACTTCGCCAAACTGCGAAACAGTTTGTTGGCGAATGGAATACACCCATTGTACATATATTTCCTTACATTACCTAACTTAACTACTACTTACATCCAAGCACTATGAAAACGGGTCACTTTGTATGGACACTTTTATGCTTTTCAGAATTTCATCTTACCAAGAAGCTACATTAATTAACTGTATTTTAGCTAGGATAGTCAGGAAGACTCTCTAATCTAACCTCTGACAAAGATTTTTCTATGGGAGATAATTTTCTATGAAAAAAGGCAAATACATTTAATTAAAAATTACTGTAACTACCTTAAAATGAAACCAGATAAAAAAGTTTACTATTGAAGAAAGACAATTTATTAAGATATAAAATAGCTCATCAAATCAAACTATAAGAAAAAACATGTTTTTGAGAAACACCTCAAAAATTCTGTCAGAAGACGCTGTTCAAAAAACTATGTGTATGATAGAATACAAAAGGCGAAAACTTCCAAACGCTGTTTTATTTAAGTATGATTGTATTTATGTTTTGTATGATTATATTTAGAGATTATTTAAATATAAACACTGCTTCTAAATCGGCACAAAATAAAAAGATAAATTTAAAAAAGGCACGGCTACTTTTTTTCCGGACCACTCCTTATTATGCTCTATTATGTGTAATACATTTTGAAATAAAATATGGATTCAATCAAATGTAGTTCGTAGGTAAAAAAGCTGCCGCTTCTGCAGTAAAAATCTATAAGAACAGTGTGTTACTACACAAAACGTCGCAAGCGCCGCGAAATTCGCGGCGCTTACGATGTTTTGGTTGCAAAAAGAATGTACTCTTTAATGCCCCGCGCGTCGCTCCACCGCACTGGTTGTCACGAATTTGCGACACTATTTTTCTTTGGTATAGCTTCTCTGAAATGGAAATATAAGCCGTCTTCGTATGGAAAAGAGACAGTGCGAGCACAGAATAACTTTACTAATAGTATGGTGCGACGCGGTATCAATGCGTCGGCGCCTACAAAGGAAAACGGTGGCCTTGGCAAGGCCGACTTGCGATCGAGAAGGGCGCGCGGCTAAGAACGGTTTATAAAGTTCTTGAGAACGTTTAAAATATCGTTCCTGAATGATTTTGTTCTTTGCGAACGGTTCGAATTCCGCTCCTAAAGGATTTTGTTCTTTGGGAACATTTCAAATTTCGTACTTCAATATCGGTAACCGAAATGATTTTGTTCTTTCGGAACGTTTTAAAATTTGTTGTTCTTGAGTACCGGGAACCGAAATGGTTTTGTTCTTTTAGAGAACTTTCTTGTAATAAACCGGTATACAGTGGGAACGAAATTAAGAACGGGTTCCGAACGATATCGAACGGTATTTTGGGAACCGTTCTCGATCCCTGCCCACAACACACGCCTTATTGAGGTTGCAATGACTAGGTTGATTTGTGCAAGATTGCTCTTTAATATTTACATATTTATTTATTTTTAGATTCTTTTAAAAAACAATAAAATACAAATCAATCAGCTTCATTTAATCATCAATAAATTTTGTACAACGACAAACATATAAACGATACAATAAACTATTTAAGTACCTAGTTATACTACAAGATACTCCAGAATTTTACATTATATTCGTTAAATCATATAACAATCTAGATTTAGCGTAAACTCTTATTTTGTACACAATAAACACTTGATTGATGTTTTGTAATAAACTCAAAATCTCAAACATATGTTTCTTCATGTGCATAGATTTGTCAAATCAGATGAAAATAAACACAAACTTTTCTATATATACAGCTTGTTCTATGCACATTAGGAAACTATATACTCACGTTAATACGGGAATTATCTCTAAACTATAAGATTTTTATCTAAATGCCTAACAGTATAAATTCAAAATGAATGCCAAGGAGAAACTTTACCTTAACATGAGAAGATACTAGATAAAATAATCATATTCTTACAAATTTTAATTCTATAAGTTCTATATGTACCTACATAACTACATACTTAATAATATTGCAATAGCAAAAAAACGAGAAAACATAAATAGATGTTCAAATAAAGAAAATAGTTTATAAATAGGTACAAGTATAGGTATTATTTCAGCCCTAATTCGTTTCAATTTTAATTGATTCCATTTTTTATCAATATAATCCACAACATAATATGACTCATTTTGGTAACACAATGTAATAAATTTAAAAAATAAGATGAATAAGATTTTGACTTAGTATATTTTTCTTGCAATTCCTCTAATTACTTATCGAAAATTTAGTAACATAATCTACTTACGTTACTATTAAAAGTATTTAAGTTTAAAAGAACAACTGACTTGGCATGTTTCTAATAATTCCATTAAATTACAAATAAAAATCTAACTTCTATACGGTTCAGAGAAAATTCCCTTCAAAACCAATTAAGTAATTTAGTTTGAAATTTGGGCTCAAACGTTCATTACAAACATCAATCTAAAAAAACACATTAATTACATTTATGATTATACAGTTACAAACATTTTACTGTTTTATTCTAATGCTAGCCGTTTATTGAAATATTTCGTTTGTGAAACAGGCCTTTTGGATACTTGCTTTAGGAAAATATTTACAATCTCTAGAAGTACGAGGCTGACTTATATATAGTGGTAAACATATTGTGTCTCGCTCGAGTTATAAAAAGACCTCGGCTTCGCAATGGTCTTAAGTTAAGGTCGGGCCACACTGGCTGCGTGTGCGTAGACATGCACGTGGACGTGCACGTTCCATTGCGTTGGAAAATAATAATTCTCATAAGACATGTGACACCGCACGCATACGCACACGTCACGCACCGTCACGCAAGCGGTGTGACATGTCTTATGAGAATTCTTATTTTACAACGCAACGGAACGTGCACGTCTAGGCACACGCAGCCGGTGTGCACGGGCCTTTAATCTCTCATTTGCAATATTGTTACCCTCCAAATTACACACAAAATTTATCACCACACTAAGGAAGAATAATAAGGTTTCAAGATAAATAAATGATGAGGTACAATAAAGTCCGTAACTCCCTAGGTAACAAAACGATTACTCTAACTCCCGCTACGCCTGCGTGAACTACCATGCTTTATAAACAAGTGTGTTGAATTTATTACAGTTCCCAATTAAAAGTAGCGGGTTTTCTTAGTACTATTACAGTATAGATTGTTATTTGAAACGCTGAGATATAAAATCTCAGTCGCTTGCTAAATCATAGTGTAAGGTATCAGTGGCGAGAGTTCAGCGGAAAGTTCTTAGCAGCGTGTAGTGAGGCCTCAATCATACTTTTGTATTTATTTTAAACAGACCCGGCCGCGGATTGCGTCGCCAGTGCATTCGTTCATTTTGCACCCTAGAATGCAAACTGAGTGGTCGCTCTAGCGGCGGCGACCGACTGCAGGACCGGCGGCGTTCATGGTAAACGTATGCAACTGTATGGGAGTGACCTCACTGCACGCTGCTCAATTCCCTTGGAATCTCGACGCAGCGCTAGCCGCGTCACTAAATACTCGTCTATAGAGACCGTACACTCAGTATTAGTTTGCTAACCTCATTAGGTGAACAACCCTTTTTTAAACAACGCTCTTATTTTCTGGTACTTGGAGTGTAACCAGTTGTGTAAATACATGCACGTAAGAGTTTATATTAAATTGAAATGCATTCAATGTAAATGCACAAGATAACATTAGCGCTTCTAGAATTCAAACCAGATATGTATACTTAACAAGACTTATCTAAAAGGAAATGAATTTGTGTGACATGACTTCATCTGAGATGCATTATTTTCCCTTCTTTTCTAAATCTCCCCTTTTCCATATATTTTTATTACGCTCTAAGCAAAACACATTCCTTATTTCAATAAAATGCAGCAACTATACTTACAGCTCAAATATTGATTTAAGTATTAATTACAGTAACTACATAAATATCTACGCAAATATACATTGCTTTTATCCATTCAGAACAACTATTTAACAATGATTATTTAAGCATTTAGAGATATCTACTTAATTTAATATATCACAAATATCTTGCATTCCAAAATATTTAAATTACGTTTAGTGTCACTAAATAAATATAAATAATTTTAGAAATTGCAAACATTTAAACAACATATGTCGATGTGATTTGAGAAAGCAGGAAACGCTCGTTGTAACTAGTCAGATTCTGTAACAAAAGAAAAATTATTGATTATGATTAGTTATCGGCACTGTTTGAGTCGCACAGAGCGGTTCCACAACAGATACGGCGAGACTCTAGGATCCATCCTGCCTCTAAGATACTACAGCTACGCGTCATTTCTCTGAATATATGTTAAGAGCAAAGAGCAAAAGGTAAGGCATCAGTGCGAGCGTTCGGCGGAGTACGTGGCGTCAAGTGGAAAGGCGTCATAAAGCCACTCGCAAACATTTGCGTTTACTACGAACCTTCGCTCGAACGGTTACTTAGTTTAAACAACTACAGAATCATTTAGCATCTAGAGGAGGAGGTAGTAAAGTATATCAAACGTTTTGTAAAGCAGTCAGATTTGGATTTCATTATTATTTTTATTTTTTTAATTACACAATAGGTATAGATATCTTTACACTTTTGGACCTTATTACAAAGGAGTAAGGTGTAAAAGTGTAAACATATCTTTGACGTCGACTGTATATTGTGTGTCTCTGAAGTTATTTTGATATGTCTCCTTGAAGAAGTACGCATCATTGTTCATCATTGGTGTCCGTACTTCGAAAGGAAAAAGCGGAAGCCTTATAGGATCACTTTGTTGTCCGTCCGTCCGTCCGTTCGTCTGTCAAGACCCTTTTTCTCAGGAACGCGTGGAGGTATCAAGCTGAAAATATCAAATACTCAGGTCTACTGTCCCTTGGCTGTGAAAAAATCAAACTTCTAAACTAACGCAATCAAAAGATACAGCCGTTTATGCCGCAAATTTCCGTAAATTTTCGAAACTCGCAAGGGAAACAAAACCTACAGGGTACTTCCCGTGAACTCAGAATCTTGAAATTTGGTACGAAGCATAAGACGTTGCTTCGCACAGATAAAGAAAAAATGGCGAAAACCGTAAATTTTTTGTTACATCATATAATAAAAATATTTTTAATAATTTTAAAGTTACGACCCCTATATACCTACAGGTTTGTACGGAACCCTCGGAGCGCGAGTCCGACTCGCACTTGGCCGGTTTTTCTTTTAAAGGTTTAATGTATTACTTTTTGGAAAAAAATGTCCCGTCGAGTTTTTGCCGGTCATTGTACTTCTCGGGTCAGAGGTGTAGGGTTAGAACCGGTGCACGGTCGTAGTTTTTAGGGTTTGATGATCATCACACAATGATTGATGATCACGATGTGTACAGATGGCCGGATTCCCATTCCAAATGAGTTAAGCAAAAAAAAAGTCGACGGCCGTACAATGTAACACGATACGAGTACAACATTTTACCAAAAATACAAATCATCACTTTACTATATCACTATCACTACTTATAGACGGAGAGCTGGCCACGGCAGGAATGACACAATAATGAGAGCAACGAAATTGATATAGTTAGACTGCTATACTATTGTTATTACCTAATCTGGCAATCTGGCAGCTTTAAGCCGGGGGGTTCAAGAGTAGCAGACCAGTAAAGTTGTTTATAAATCTGGGGAACGACGCAATACTGAGAGTTCTTGCTTTAGTACGATATCGTGGCATTTGATGTATGTAATTGGAATATAACGTGAAAGCTGTCGCAGTGGGGGGGAAAAGAGGCAGGTTGAAGTTAAATGCATTTATACCGGACGCCTGCAGTTTATTTTAATCTGATCTGTGAAAACTGTTTGTAATTAATCAGGCGCTCGAATAAAACTTATTAGTTGACAGTTTTCGATGCCTAGACGATATTACCGATAGTTATTACTAAATAGGAAATCGACTTTAATAGCCAGGATTCTCGGTTGAAATTGTTACGAAAAAATATGTTACATATTAGGTTTTGTTCTGATAATGAACTTAGCTTACAAAGCCACATCATAATACAGCTACTCGTTACTAGATTGCGCTTATATCTACTAAACATAGACAGAATATTACATTTGAATTCCAACTGCTGACCCAGCACGGGGGAGCAGTAGATAATAAACCAATATAAGTGTGCCGCATTGCTATGAATCTCGCGGTCATGTTACACTGGCAGAAAGAGAAATTGGCTCGCCAAGGGGCGCACAACCATTAGGAAATTACAGATATATGGCTGCCTAATTTGTCGATAAAAATATTAATCCTTAGCCATACCTGAATATTTTGATCATTAATACTTAGAGAATTCAACCAACCGGAGTCGCCATTGACAGGCGTTCCCTTCTGCCGAAAACATATGACCAGTGGTCATACACATGTATGGACTGACGTTTATCTGACGTATCATCCCGTCCGGGTTGAAATCTCTAAGTTGAATACCGATTCTGATAGCCATCAGCTTAAAATAAAAGTTCTTATTTTATTATTATACTAGCTGTGCCCGCGGCTCCGCCCGCGTGGAATTCGGTCTGTGTCAGTAAGCGGCTAATTCACCCCTAATTTCTCTCCCGCTACCCTGGAGGCGGAACTTGAAGTAAAGTTGACAGATGGATACGCTAGAGGACAGTAGTCCTAATAAAATATTTTACAATTACCACTAAATGAAACTACACTCATAAATGAATCCTTTTTTTTATTAATTTTTTTTGGCATGATTTTAACGACAACATAGAGAGTATAGTAGGTGTATATCGGACGATACAGGACCACTTTTGTTTTTATACGTTTATGTCTACTGCAAATATCATCCAAATCGATCCTCCCGTCAAATCAGTCAAAGCATGAAAGGTAAGAACAGGCGCGGTTGAAATTGGGGGGGGGGGGGGGGGGGGTCACAAATGCAGAAATGATTTTTTTCTATTTGAGGTGCACTTGGAGGAGGGAGTTCCATGACCCATGCAAATTTAACTCAATCGAGTGTAGTGGCTACCCCCCCCCCCTTTTAGACGTTGAATTTTTATAGGCTACGTATAACCTGGCTGGGGATTTTCTGGAATTGGAATTAGTAATAAATTTATATAGATGTCATATACAAAGGCAAAAGTGACCTAGGCCTCCGGTGCCCAGGGCTGGGATCGAACCAGCGTCTTCTGCATTCGCGGCAGACGCCTTTACCACTTGGCAACCCGGGTCACAGCTGCACCGGTCGAATTTTCCCGTGTATATGCAATCTTTGTAAATGCTCAGGCGCATTTTAGCCAATCATCTAAGGTAGAACATTATGAGTCCGTACCTCCAATCCGAACTCGTAGGAGTTCATTGAAAGTGAGAGAGATGGCGCTGCCCTCAGTACAACTGAAGAAAAAATCAATTTATTTTTAATAAATATTTTGATTTGTTTATTTTAAGTAGACACACTACTATATAAATCATAAACTTATATAGATGTCATATACAAAGGAAAAAGTGACCTAGGCCTCCGGTGCCCAGGGCTGGGATCGAACCAGCGTCTTCTGCATTCGCGGCAGACGCCAAGTGGTAAGCCCTGGGCACCGGAGGCCTAGGTCACTTTTTCCTTTGTATATGACATCTATATAAGTTTATGATTTATATAGTAGTGTGTCTACTTAAAATAAACAAATCAAAATATTTATTAAAAATAATTTGATTTGTTCTTCAGTTGGAATTAATAATCCTTAAGGGGTGATTTCCGGGATAACAATGCAAAAAAAAACCGGCCAAGAGCATGTAGGGCGATGCTCCGTGTAGAGTTTCGTAGATGCTGCCCTGTTACAAAACATCCGTTCAAAAGGTCGTTTATTTGGCGGCGCTTACGTCATTTTACTATTCGGCACTTCCTTTCACTATGCGTTTTTGACTAATAATTCAAAAACGGCTGGACCGATTTTATTCAATATAGTTTTTATTGAAAGTTCTTATCAGGCCTCACCAAATTTCAGCTTTCTAGTGCGAACGGTAACTGAGCTAGACCGCGGACAGGACGGACATGGCGATATAACTGTCACGTAATAAGGCCTAATTATGTACAGAAGCATACACTGCTTTACCTACACACATATTAAAAATCCATTGAAACCATTAGAATGACCGCCATTACACCGCCATGACCAACATTATTGCGCCGGCGGTCGGGGGGGGGGGGCGAATTTTCATTACGTTACCGTAGGTAATGAATTTTCATACGTTTTTACCACACTGTCACAGATAATACACTGATGTTACGTTACTGGTTGCAATAATGTTGGTAATTAATTACATACGGTTCTGAACGCGGAATAGAGGATTTATGATATTGGTGTAGATCATGATATTTATTCGTCAATGTAAGCACATTACAATGCACTAATGAACGTCAGAGAAAAATAAAATACGTGAGTGTCGTGGAAAGTATGTGAATCGAGTGCGATTGGAACGAAGTTATGTTTTGGAAATTTTGGAAATTTTGGAAATTTTGACATTTTTGACATTTTCGACATTTTTAAAATTCTCGACTTTTAAGGTTCTCAACTTTTTTCACTTTTATCACTTTGTCACTTCTCAATTTCACTACACTTCACTTCACTTTATTCTATTTTATATATTTTTTATTCCATTCCATTTTACATGTTTCTTAATGGTATGGGTGTCGCGTTTTCGTGACGTGACGCTTTTTCGTGACTGTCACGTGACTTTTTTTCGCCTTGGCCGGATCCGCGAACCATCCGATAAGGAACTTCGTTCCAAAACTACCACCGGTTCTAACCCTACATCTCTGGCCCAAGAAGTATTATGACCGAAAAGAAATTCGACGGGACTCATTTTTTTTAAACAGTAATACATTATTAGATCTTAAAGATACAAAATAAGGCGTAGTTCTTCAAGAAGACATATCAAAACAGGTTGAGAGACAGATAATGTACCTATTGTTTAATTATAAAGAAAAATAAATCCTAATCTGACTGCTTCACAAAACGTTTGACATGTTTATCTACACTCACATTGTAAGTTCTCTAAAATGTGTTCGAAAACGGTAGGCAATGCTAGCATTACCACAACTGATTTTACTATGATAAGCTTTTTATCTGTATCAGTAACGTAATTTTACCTTTACATGCTCAAATATTGATGTGTTATGAGTTTTGATAACATAATGTACACCTGCACGCTCCCGCGCGGCCGCCGATACGCGCCCGCGCGACCGCCGGCACAATCGAGTTGGCCATGGCGGTGCAATGGCAGCCATTCTATGGTTTCCGAATAATGCATTTAGGATAAATAATATGAGTGTAGATAAATCAGTGTATGCAACTGTACGTAATTAGGCCTTAAAACACTCGTGTGATCTTATTATGAAAACCACACTCATGTTTTAAGGACCCTTATTACGTTACATAAACTACTATTTCCTACCTAAACGGTGTCCTATAAATGTTAGATGATTTTGTAGTAGTTTTTTGGTTTGGGCCATGCATCTTTGTACGTCATATATAGTCCTCGAACCTGCAATAACCCTTTGACATTCATGACATTTTCAAATATTTCTTAAGAGCGGGTAAAGGTAAATTTAAAGCATCGACGGGTAACAGGCGTCACTTCCATTCTTTTTTTCATTTTTTTGGACCTACGGTTCGAAAGTAAGATGGGGGGGGGAGGGGGGGGGGGGGTTTGAAAAAGAAACTATCCTATGTCATTTCTCGAGACCCATACTATCTCTATACCAATTTTCATCTAAATCAGTTCAGCTGTAAAAAATTCCTCATACCACCTTCCAACCCCCTTTTCACCCCCACACGGGTTTGAAAACTATCCTTTGACGTTTCTCGAGACTCAAATTATCTCCATACTCATTTCTATCTAAATCGTTTCAGCGGTTAAAAATTCTCCATACAAACTTTCAACCCCATTTTCACCCCCACCAGGGTTGATTTTCGGGATTAAAACTATATATTATCCTTTCCCGGGACTCAAACTATCTCTATACAAAATTTCATCAAAATCCGTTCAGCCGTTTTCACGTGATGCGCGGTCAAATAAACAGACAAACAGATAAACAGACAAACAGACAAAAATTCTAAAAATTGTTGTAACGTGTTCTGTTATCGATTCTAAGTATCCCCAGCCAACTTTTTTTCGATTATCTTCCATGTACAGACTTTCGACCCTCTTCAGCTTTATTATATGTATAGATTCTCTTTATTTCTTACAATATCAATATAAAAGTAATGTTGGAAATGTCATTGTGATAGTTGCCTTCCCCATTCATTTTAATAACATTAAGTAAGATTTAAACAAGGGTGTACATCTGAACGAAGTGACAGCTACGGCCTCGGAACGTATCGGATACCGTTTCGGGGTTGTCAAAATCTCCTTTGTTTATTTGCTGCATGACCACAGGTAAGATAAAATATTTATGTAGTTTATGTAGTAGTTTTATTCTAAAATAACGGTTAGATTGGGAAAATTAACTAATAAATCTTACATTTATGTATTTTTGTATTAAAATTACTTATGTATCAGGTAGATTAGGGCAGGTCCAGCAATCAAACTAATCGCGTACTTGTCAACCCTAGATAATCGACAGGAAAAATTGTATGTAGACGTCATGTGCCACCGTTCATATGTCAAAGTTCTGTCAAACACTGGCATGGCATGAAGGAATGGCATGAAACCTTTGCGGAATGAAGATTAACACAATAAATGTCAAAGTCAAAGTCAAAGTCAAATAGTTTATTTGTACAACATGGGTATATATATAGTACAAACAGAGGTACAGGTCTTACAGAAATAACGCTTCAAAAATGGGTATTTTATTGGTTAACAAGACATGAGACATTTTATTTTTGTAAACCTAAAAATGGGTTAAGTTTTCACATGAGCATTGTTTAACTTTACTCGTTTTAATATTTTATATCCTTGCCTATTAATCATGAACTTGTATCGATATAAATATCGACTTTGCGCAGCATTTGAGTAGCGAGTATTTGAAGTGACAGAATGATAGAAAGTTCTAGATAAATAATAATTTACTTGGTGGTACTACCAATGAGCAACATAGATTACCTCACTAAGATCCCGCACTTTAGCGTTTATGAAGGCTTGCAGTCGTTATCTATATGCTGTTTTATTTATTAAATATTGAGCCACCTGTCGCACCAGTGGATTGTAGGTTATGACAATATTTGAAACTACAAAACCTAACGCGTACTCAATGAACTCGATTCATTTCTCATTTTATAAGAAAGATTGGTGCCATTCGTATGCGGGAACATTCATACTTTGGCCATATCTCGATTTTAAAAATATGCTGACACTTATTTTTGTACTTATGGTAGATTCCTTCTCATACGCTTAAAATACTCTCGAATAATGGTAACATTACCACTGTTGGTTTCCTTGAAAAGAGAGTTTTTGTGTTTTTGATAACTGCGGACTCTGCATAGGTTTAAAAACTTCCTGCCTGTGAGTACCAAGAAGCTGCTTGTGCAGGCTTTAATTTTTCCTATTATAGACTAAGCTGATGTGTGCACTACCAACATTTCCCAGGCTTCCCTAAACAGACTCGATCGTATATTAAATAATGCCAAACGCTTTATTTTCGGCTTGCGTAAATTCGATCACGTCTCAGGTTATCGTTACCAACTCCAATGGCTGCCTGCACGTCAACGCAGGACTCTTAGAATTCTCTGTAAGTACTCTCTTCTCTATTTTGTTTGATCTCTCTGTTCCAGTCTACCTTAAGTCCAAATTCAGTTTTGTCAACCCCCGTCCCGGGTGTGAACTTCGCTCCTCCCAGTCTCTTAAGCTTCTAGTACATCCTCCCCATAGCGGTTATCTCTCTTCTTCTTTTACAATCCAGACTATTTGTCTCTGGAATGCACTTCCCCTGACAATAAGACAAGCCCCAAGCAAGTTCGTTTTCAAACGCTTGCTTCACAAGCACCTGCTGGATCATGACCAGCGTGAATGAGTTTTTTCGCCTTTGCGCGTATGCATTATAATATATACGTATGTTTATTAGTATGTATATATATTGGTATTTGTGAAGTTTATGTAGCATATATCGAAGTATATTTAAGTAGGTACAAATAAGTTATAGGATAAATCAGCAAGTTTTCTCTTACAGCACCCACTTTAGCGAATTTCTGTTTGGCCCTATGGTTGACTTGTAGAGAATGCCTTGAGGCATTAAGTCCGCCATTTGTACTTATTTTTACTTTGCAATGAAGTTTAAATAAATAACTAAAATTCTTGGGTGCATATTTAGATGCACCTATCTGTAGTAATGTTTGTTACAATTGCAGAGTTATTTTGCATAGTTTATGACCAAATACCAAACAATATAAAATGTACATTATTTTTGGGAAACTTATCCCAAACCTAATGTACCGTCGGGTTTATAATTGCATACCCAATTTATACGTAAACGTACAGTCATCATCGTCATCATCATCATCAGCCCGTATCGGTCCACTGCTGGACATAGGCCTCTCCCATGGCACGCCACTGAGCTCGATCTTCAGCTCTCCTCTTCCAGTCTGTACCCGCCACCTTACGGATATCGTCGCTCCACCTAGCTGCAGGGCGCCAAGCACTGCGTTTGCTGTCATACGGTCTCCACTCAAGAACCAGCTTTCCCCAACGGCCATCGGTTCTTCGGCATATGTGGCCTGCCCACTGCCACTTCAGCTTGCTTATTCGCTGAGCTATGTCGGTAACCTTGGTTCTCTGACGAATAACCTCGTTCCGGATTCGATCCCTAAGAGAAACTCCGAGCATAGCTCTTTCCATAGCTCGCTGAGCAACCTTGAGCTGGCGCACACGTTGCACAGTGACTGGCCACGTTTCAGCTCCGTATGTTAGGACAGGCAAGACGCACTGGTTAAAAACTTTTGTTTTTAGGCTCTGTGGTATGGGCGATGAAAAGACTCGACGTAGTTTCCCAAATGCTGCCTAGCCTAGCTGTATGCGTCTCTTAATCTCCTTGTCGAGGCTGTTACTGCCTAGTTGGAGTATCTGACCTAGATATACGTACTCAGAAACAACCTCGAGAGGGATTCCGTTTATGGCGATAGGGCCCGGGTCGATATGATCATTGATCATGACTTTCGTCTTTTCTAAGTTCACCCGGAGACCAATTCGCTGAGACGAAACAGCCAGGCTGTCCAGCATCTGTTGTAAGTCCTGCAACGTTTCCGCCATGATTACGATGTCATCTGCGAATCGCAGGTGAGAAATGTAAGCACCATTAATGCTGATGCCGCGATCTTTCCAGTCCAACGTCTTGAAGACATCCTCCAATGCGTTCGTGAACAGTTTTGGCGAGATAATATCACCCTGTCGCACTCCGCGGCGCAAGGGGATGCCCTCAGTCCGCCGGTTCTGTACTTGAACGGTCATAGATGCGGCTTTATAGAGACATCTCAACACCTCGATGTACCGCCAATCGACTTGGCTTCGCTGCAAGGAGTCCATAACAGACCAGGTCTCGACAGTATCAAAGGCTTTCATAGTCCACAAAAGCTAAACACAGGGGCTTATTATACTCTTCAGTCTTCTGTATAATTTGCCGCACTGTGTGGATGTGGTCTATGGTGCTGTAACCACGTCTAAACCCGGCCTGCTCCGGCGGTTGAAACTCGTCGAGCCTTCGCGTGAGACGGTTCGTTATGACCCTGGAGAACAGCTTATATACATGACTCAGAAGCGATATTGGTCGATAGTTTTTCAGAAGGGTTTTGTCGCCCTTCTTAAAAAACAGAACGACCACGCTTCTGTTCCATGCACGCGGAGTTCTCCCAGTAGAGAGGACAATATTAAATAACTCCTGTAGCTCTTTCAGCATGGGAGTTCCCCCCGCCTTCAGAAGCTCAGTCGTGATACCATCCTCCCCAGGAGCCTTTCCATTCTTCAGCTGTCTAAGGGCCAGTTCGATCTCATCCACGCTGATCTCAGGCATGTCCTCTGTGAAGTGGCGTGTAAGGGTGGCTCTGGGATCTTCTTTTACTTCGGGTCGAAGTGCGTGTGAAACGTAGAGCTCGGTGTAGAAATCCTCAACTTCCGAGAGAACCTCTGGCCCGGAAGCGACCACAGTACCCGCTTGTGTCGTCAATTTTGTCAGATGGCTTCTGCCGAGTGGCTGGAAAAAGACTTTTGATCCCCGGTTCTGTTCAATGGTTTTTTCGATGCGAAGCGTGTTAAAAGCCCGAAGATCGCGTCGAACCAGCTTCGTAATCTTTTTATTTAAGGCCCGGTCATCTGACGAAGTTGAGGGGGGATTTTGGCGTCGCTCACTTATAATGTCCCGAGTCTCTCCAGAAAGTTTGGACTTCCCACCTGCGCGCTTCGTCTCACAGAATTTTTTGCCCTCTTCCCTGAGAATATCCACCATCAGGTCGAATTTCCGGTCCACATCTTCAAAGTTTCCTAAGGCAGCGAATCGGTTTTCCAGTTTTATCTGGAAAGCTTGGGAACCTATAGCGACTTCATGCAGATTTGGTCGGAGTCTGGACTTCATCAAGCGGCTTCTTTCGAGCTTATAATCGATATTCAGAGTGCCCCGTACGAGTCTGTGGTCGCTTCCGGTATTAAACCTTGCGAGCACTGAGACATTTCTAAATATACGCCTCTTTTCCGTCATGATGAAGTCCGTTTCTCCGTCCGTGACTCGTTTTTTGTCCGACCATCGGGGCTTTTCCACGTCCATTTCCTTTGAGGTTGCTTCTTGAAGAATGAGTTCATCATAAACAACCCCTCTCTCTCAAGGAAATTTATCAGCGTTTGTCCTCTGTCATTTCTGTCCCCATATCCGTAAGGTCCCATTGAAGATTCGCTGCCGGTTCTTAGTCCAACTTTGGCATTAAAATCTCCCATGACAACGTTGTAGTGTGCCCTAGAGGTACCATGAAGGGCCTTAGAGATGTCCTCATAGAGTATCTCTATATCCTGATCCGAGCGTGAAGAAGTCGGTGCGTATACCTGTACGACCTTGAGGCTGTACCTCTCAGTCAGTTTAATTATGAGGTATGCCACCCTTGTCGCCACACTGGACATTTCAACAACGTTGTCAGCGAAGGTGCTATGGACTAGAAACCCGACGCCACCTTGAGAAGGTCGGTCTCCCTCTCTAAAATACATAAGATGACCCGATTCTAGGGTCACGGCAGTACGTACAGTAAACGTGATGCTACAAAAAAAAACGTATAACATCCTAGTAACTATTTTTATGAGTATTTTTTTAGTATTTACTCAATTCCGGAAAATATTATAGGGCAGATGCCCCGGTTGTGGCCACTGTGCCGGTTTTGGCCATTTTCAAAATTATTAAGGCATAGACAAATTTACAAGTCTATGGTTTATAGAGTTGATATAAGAGTAAATTATGGCAGCACAGATGGCCCTGTCATCTGTCATGTATCAGGTGTTAGCGTAGCACTATCTATGTGGCTGCTAAAGTGTTTAATAAGTTACCCGTAGAAATTAAATCACTCAATTACTTAAAATTTCTGACAGCACATAAAAAACATGTTATTGACTTATGCCCCTAAAGCTTAAGTGAATATTATAATATTGGTCACTGTTAGTTAATAAGTATGTATATATTATAAAATGTTAGTTCATAAGTACATAAATATGTAGCTACACCCACTGGATAAAATTGTATTGATACTATCTGTATTGCTTAACTTCATTATGTACACAAACAATTTATGGCTAAATAAAAAAAAAAAAAAAAAAAATACCATGAAAAAAAATGGCCAAAAGTGACTCTTGGGCTTTATTTAATATTTCTCAAAAGAAAAAAAGATCAGAATCTTAACAGCGAAAGTTCATATAAATATAGTCATACATATTTTATTGAATTTAAACTTTCGTGAGACATAGTAACACTGTATAAGTTTCAAACGGCTGTACTTACTTGTGTTTAGTCACTACACAATATTATCAAAGACTCATTAAATAAATATTTTCATCATTCCTTATTGATACAAAATGACAGACGTCTGAATAAACAAACTCTCCTTAAAGTGGCCCAAACCGGGGCATTAGCCCTAATATTTTTAGATGATCGTTTTCAGAAAAAATATTAGCCATTTTAAAAATTGTTTTCCTAGTACCTGCACTCAATTTTCTACTCTTTAAAACAATATATTATTTTTAATTAGTAGGTACAGTCGCCATCAAATATATCGGAGAGGCCAAGGTACTCAAAAATATCTGATCATACACTTTATCGCCTTGAGAATAGAGGCGTTGTTCAGATATTTGTGACCACCTTACCCGCTACGATATATCTGATGGCGACTGTACTTAAATTTTTAACGCTAATATATGTACCCGTAGTGATCACGCGAGTCGTTTTGTATGCTCAATCTAATATGTACATACTTGTGCCGTTTATTCCCACCAATAGTTGTGCGCACCTTGGCGAGCCAACTGCTCAAACTACCAGTGTAACATGACCGCGTAATTCGTAGCAATGCAGCACACTTATACTGGTTTATTTTCTACTGCTCACCCGTGCTAGGTCAGCAGTTGGAGTTCAAATGTCATTCCCTGTCTATGTTTATTAGCGCAATCTAGTAACGAGTAGCTGTATTATGATGTGGCTTTGTAAGCTAAGTTCATTATCAGAACAAAACCTAATATGTCACATATTATTTAATAATAATTTAAACCGAGAATCCTGGCTGTTAAAGTCGATTTCCTATTTAGAAATAACTATCGGTAATATCGTCTTGGCATCGAAAACTGTCAACTAATAAGTTTTATTCGAGCGCCTGATTAATTACAAACAGTTTTCACAGATCAGATTAAAATAAACTGCAGGCGTCCGGTATAAATGCATTTAACTTCAACCTGCCTCTTTTCCCCCCCACTGCGACAGCTTCCACGTTATATTCCAATTACATACATCAAATGCCACGATATCGTACTAAAGCAAGAACTCTCAGTATTGCGTCGTTCCCTAGATTTATAAACAACTTTACTGGTCTGCTACTCTTGAACCCCCCCGGCTTAAAGCTGCCAGATTGCCAGATTAGGTAATAACAATAGTATAGCAGTCTAACTATATCAATTTCGTTGCTCTCATTATTGTGTGATTCCTGCCGTGGCCAGCTCTTAGTCCATTAAATATTATAAAACAAAGTCGCTTTCCGCTGTTTGTCCCTATGTATGCTTAGATCTTTAAAACTAAGCAACGGATTTTGATGCGGTTCTTTTTAGGGTTCCGTAGTCAACTAGGAACCCTTATAGTTTCGCCATGTCTGTCCGTCCGTCCGTCCGCGGATAATCTCAGTGACCGTTAGCACTAGAAACCTGAAATTTGGTACTAATATGTATATCAATCACGCCGACAAATTAGTAAAATAAAAAGTGGAAAAAAACATTTTATTAGAGTACCTCCCCTATACGTAAAGTGAGGAGTGATTTTTTTTTCGTTTTAACCCGAACGTGTGATGTATTATTGGATAGGTATTTAAAAATGAATAGGGGTTTACGAAAATCATTTTTTGATAATGTAAATATTTTCGGAAATAATCGCTCCAGAAGTAAAAAAAAAATGTGTCTACCCTCTCTAACTTTTGAACCATAAGTTTTAAAAATATGAAAAAAATCTCAAAAGTAGAACTCTATAAAAACTTACTAGGAAAATTATTTTAAATTTGATAGGTTAAGCAGTTTTTGAAAAAAAAAATACAAAATAATTTCTGAACTAAGTTTGTACTTTAACCTTATAAGCAGGTGTTTATTGTAGCTGTAATTTCTACAAAATCACAATGAAATGACGTGCTTTCAAATAAAGTAAAAACGGTGAAAATCGGTTCACGCAATAAAGAATTATCCCATAAAAATCATCTTTCATACTTTAAGCTCGCGCGCAATAGTTTGCTTAATTTGCCGATAGATGTCGCTGTACGTGGAACGGTCATAACCCACATGTCGGTGTTATTTTAACTTCTAAGTGGGGACACTTACTGTGACGGACGGAAAACTACGGAACCCTACACTGAGCGTGGCCCGACACGCTCTTGGCCGGTTTTTATATCTCTGACGTTCATAGGTTCATTGTAATGTACCTAAATTGAAGAATAAATATCTTTTATCTACACTCATATTGTAAGTCCTCTAAAATGCGTTCAAAAACCGTAGGCAATGACCAGCATTACAACAAACGATTTCACTATGATAAGTTTCTTATGTGTGGCAGTAATGTAATTTTAACTTTACATGCTCAAATATTGTTAAGTTATGAGTTTCAAATTTGGAACAGCTGTCAAAACCAACACAATTTCAATGGGTTTCTATTCTAGTATCCATAGATTTTAAAATGTTGTCGATACGAAACGTCAGTACGATATATTTTTTGACATAAACCGCACGACATTTTGATCTCGGATGACATGAGAATAAGGACTTCGTTCGTTGGCTAATATTTAAAAAAAACTCGCGACAGAAGTTTGTACGTATATATATTTCTCTATGGTTTGTACGGCCGCCATTTCTGTTATCAACTTGTCAGTTATTGTTTGTCGAAACATTTTTAATTGCGAAAATGTAAATGTTTACTATTAACTATATTATAATAAATAAATATACTTTCCTTATCGGTTCTTATTTATTTATTTTTATTAAGCTTACACCTGTGGGTATGTTTCAGCACTTGTATCTATCTACCTTATATGTCGATGATCTACCTAGTAATGCAGGTCAATCGCCTTCGGCTTCTGAACCCAATTTTGAGTACTTGCAATATGTGTGTAGATAAAGTAATGTATGCAACTGTAATTAGGCCTTAAAACACTCGTGTGATCCTATGATGAAACTTTCTGCGCTCGTTTCATTAAACCCCACTCGTGTTTTAAGGCCCCTCATTATGTATCAGTTGCATAAACTACTATTATCTTTAAGTTATTTAATCTTAATCTTTTTAGGGTTCCGTACCTCGAAAGGAAAAAACGGAACCCTTATAGGATCACTTTGTTGTCCGTCTGTCTGTCTGTCTGTCTGTCTGTCAAGACCATTTTTCTCAGGAACGCGTGGAGGTATCAAGCTGAAATTTATATCAAATACTCAGGTCTATTGTCCCTTGAAGCTGTGAAAAAATCAAACTTAAAAGCCAACGCAATCAAAAGATACAGTCGTTTATGCTGCAAATTTTACAGTTTTTCGGCACTCGCAAAACCTACGGGGTACTTCCCGTGAACTCCGAACCTTGAAATTTGGCACGAAGCAACGCAATATAGCATAGACAATGGAAAAATTACAAAAAGTAGACATTTTTAGTAAAATCATACAAAAAAATTTTTTTTTAAATTTTAAACTTACTACCTTTTTCCTCGTAAACGCGTCGAAGTATTAAATTGAAATTCATGTCAAATACTCAAAGCTATAGGACCTTTCAGATGTAGCAAAACCAAACTTTTATGTCAACGCAATCAAAAGAAATAGCAGTTTAAGTCGCATATTTAGAGACTGAGTACTCGCAAGAAACTCAAAACCTAAAGGGTACTTTCCGTAAACTCAGAAACTTGAAACTTGGCATGAAGAAACTTCATATATCACAGACAAAGGAAAAATTACGAAAAGTAGACATTTTTAGTAAAATCATACAATAATTATTTTTTTTATTTTAAACTTACTACCTTTTTCCTCGTAAACGCGTTGAGGTATTAAATTGAAATCCATGTCAAATACTCAGGGCTATAGGACCTTTCAGATGTAGCAAAACCAAATTTTGATATCAACACAATCAAAATAAATAGCAATTTAAGTCACATATTTTGAAACTGAGTACTCGCAAGAAACTCAAAACCTAAAGGGTACTTTCCGTAAACTCAGAAACTTGAAACTTGGCATGAAGAAACTTCATATAGCACAGACAAAGGAAAAATTACGAAAAGTAGACATTTTTAGTAAAATCATACAATAAATATTTTTTAAAATTTTAAACTTACTACCTTTTTCCTCGTAAACGCGTGGAGGTATTAAATTGAAATTCATGTCAAATACTTCAGGGCTATAGGACCTTTCAGATGTAGCAAAACCAAATTTTGATGTCAACGCAATCAAAATAAATAGCAATTTAAGTCGCATATTTTGAAACCGAGTACTCGCAAGAAACTCAAAACCTAAAGGGTACTTCCCGTAAACTCAGAAACTTGAAACTTGGAACGAAGAAACTTCATGTAGCACAGACAAAGGAAAAATTACGAAAAGTAGACATTCTTAGTGAAAATGGAAAAAATTAAAATGAAAATGAAAAATTATTTATTTCCTTATTAAGCTTATTCTACAAATTGCCATCAGTGGTTGGGACTTCCTATTAGGTGAATGAACCTGTATCAGGATGCCCCGCTCCTCTAAAACTAACAGTCTTCTTATTTTAGGAAATAATATTGTAGGTATACATGAAAGTTACTTATTTTTATTTATAACCTTATTATAATATTAACTTATAATTTTAGTTATTTATGCTATTATTTAGTGTTCTAGCCTAATTAAATTACTTAATGAAAAACTGTATGTATGTATGAATGAATTTGTGTATGTGTGTGTGTGTGTTTGTGTGTGTGTGTGTGTGTGTGTGTGTGTGTATGTGTGTGTGCGTGTGCGCGCTTGTGTGGATTAGCGTATGTGTTCAGCCAATATGTTAGGTATAGTTAATACTTTACGCGGTACAATAATGACTCTGTATCATAATAACTTTGGTGTTTCAGCCATTTAGTGAGTTCTATCTTACACTTATACAATAGTAATGGATGGATATTGATTAGCCTATTTATATTGTTGTAGATATATGCCGATTGCGCTTTATATTGCCTTTTGGCAAACAGAGTTATAGCTTGATTGGGGGGCAACATTGTTTTTTCAATTATAGGGTTAAAATCTAGGGTTTTGAGTAGCCTTAGTAAAATCATACAAAAAATATTTTTTTAAATTTTAAACTTACTACCTTTTTCCTCGTAAACGCGTCTGTATTCAATTGAAATTAGTAATAAACATACTACAACTTTTGCTTGTTATAGGTTTGTACGGAACCCTCGGTGCGCGAGTCCGACTCGCACTTGGCCGGTTTTTTAAAAGGTATATTTAAGTTTTTTAAAAGGTATATTTGCTAAATAACTAAGTTTAAATTTTATTACTACCAAATTTATAAAATAAGCTTGCTTGAGAATACTCACTAGTAGTCATTACTTCATACTTTGATATGATCTGTCACAGTGTTACAAAATAATGGTTATTTGGACAAAAAATCGTAAGAATAAACTCATGTCGATTCGGCTCCCGTTAAATTTATTTACAAATAATTACGCCGGGAATAATTCATATGAGAGAATTTTTTTTAAGGATAATTTATTCTTAACGGAATAAATTTAATCCTGATATTTAATAATGTTCCGCGAACAAAAATGTCGTCTGGTTTATTGGTGAAAGAAACCATCGTGAGGAAACTGAACCTAATCCCAGTAAGACCTTGTTTCCCCTCTGGTTTGGCCTTCCAGATGTCGCTCAGTCAGTCAGTCGGTCAATCGCTTTTGTAAAAACTAGCGAACCCTAAGCTCAATTGACCTGTGGCAAAAGTCGAGACAAACGTTAGGAGGATGAATGCATTGGTTTGTACCACAAAATTAACTTTTTTCCAAATAACATCTTAATTGAATAAATCGTTATTTGGAATAATCCCAATCCTAGAATAACTATTCCGATTCTCATTCTATATTTAAAATAAGAATAAAATGATTTATTCCCATTAATTTTATTTTAAACAACGAGTGCTAGAATTATTCTTATTCAAATCGATTTGAATGAGAATAAAAATTATGTTTTTTTTCTTATTCTTACTTATTCAAGTTAATTTTTCCCCAATACTGGTCCGAAAAACCCTTTTCAGTAGCAGTATATAAGAAAAAACTACACTTATTTATTTTTCGGGGTGATAGTAAGAAATAAAACTATATACAGTATTATTCTCACTGTCTATGCTCTAAATGAGAAACCTGGCCAAACCACACATACCCCAGTTGTCCGGAAATCCCATCAATATACGATATTAGATTCCTTGTCAGATTCCTAGATCCCGACGTATGCCATGCTCTACACAGCCCCTTTGATCTCAGAGCAATTACAGATTCTAGCCCCGTTACTAGAATCCATCTACTAGCGAATGGTAATCGTGGAAAACGTACTAGCTAAAATGATTTTTAAATTTTGTAGGCATTCATATATTATGGTATAACAGCAAGCCGTTGCTCATAATAGAAACTTTGACCAATCACAACTTTTTAGGGTTCCGTAGCCAAAATGGCAAAACCGGAACCCTTAATGTTACGTCATGTTCGTCTGTCCGTCCGTCTGTACGTATCTCACAGCCATTTTTCTCGGAAACTTTAAGACGTATCTAAATAAAAAAATAACATAAGGTATATTTTGTCTGCTACTTAGTTTCGTAGTAAAATTGCCGAATATAATATTTTTAGGGGGCAATCTAAAAATGTGACTATTTTCAAAAATATTTTCTACCAAATATCAACATGTTGCACATCAATAGGTCTTTAAAAATAACATTGAAGTTTGAAATTTTTTGATTTTAGTAAATATTTTCAGAAATAATCACCCCGAAAGTCTAAAAAATGGTGCCCTCCCCCCAGTTACATTTAAAACAGAGATCCAAAAATATTAAAAAAATTAAAAAGATACATATTCTTCGTACATTTTTTCAACGAAAATAGTTTTGAAGACTTCGGGTGAAGCGTTTTCGAGTTATATCCAAAAACCTCTTCCATAGACTTGATAATTATTATTTCTTATTTCGTTGAAGATACGGAATCCTCCATTATGTGTGGTCTGACACGCACCTGGCCGGTTTTCTTTAAATAGCGGGAAATTTCGTAAAACACCTAACCTATCCATTTTTGGTATGAATAGAAATCGTTCAGTGTGTTTTTTATTTATGCGAGGGGCTCCGTCCCCCCGCCCCCTCTTGCACTTGTCACGCAGTTAACTTTATCGATAATCGTTTTGCTCCCGTCTTAAACATTTAACCTCACCATTTATGGTATGAATAGACAAGTCATTTAGTGTGTCTTTTCCTCGTGCAGGGAGCTCCGCCCCCCGACCCCCCATTTTACCTCCTACCACGTGGTACTCTATCAATATTCTTTTTCTCCTATCTTAAACATTCAATCTAACCATTTTTTGGTATGAATAAAAATCGTTCAGTGTGTTTTTTATTTATGCGGAGGGCTCCGCCCCCCGAGCCCCCCTCTTGCACTTGGCACGCAGTTAACTTTATCGATAATCGTTTTGCTCCCCGTCTTAAATATTTAACCTAAACATTTATGGTTTGAATAGAAATCTGGAACCGGGTATGTCCTTAAACTACGTCCGGATATGGGTATGTCCTTAAATTACGTCCAAAAGAGAGGTATGAGTACTACGAATGTCGTCTCGCTTTGTGTGGTAGGGCACAGCACAGCGAATGTCATCTCACTCAAATCTGGAGCAGAGCCCGACTGGGGAAGTACCTCCAACTTACAGAAAACCACAGCCAAATAGCACTAGACCCTTCTTAATAGTGTTGTGTTCCTGCTGGTAAGTAAGGTTGCCAAAGAGCTCAAAGAGGACCCAGTGTGTTGACGACAAGAAACATATTGAATCCTATAGTAACCTAAGGTCAATCCGTAGTCTAAAAACTGTAATAGGTCTATCAAATAATTATGCCGTCATCTGCAGGGTCTGCTTAGTGGATTATTCAGTTCTCAGTTCCTAGTAAGCTATAGTTTCTGAAAAAAAAATGAGGGGACAGCGCCGTAATTTTAGTATGAAAAACTGCATTTTCAAATGCGTTTTTTATCAAAACTACTGCTCGTAAAATAAAGTCAAAATCAGTCAGCTGTCCTAACTTTTTGCAGGCTTTCTATTGGTACCCCACACGATTCTTACAAATGAAAAATAAAATTCATTTTCCCCCTTAATCCCCCGAAACTACCTCATAAAATTAAATTTAAGCAGTTAAGAACTCGGTACCTTGTTACAGCCGAAAATTTCTAAATCTATTACAAATTTCAGCTTTCTACATTAAACTGTTTCCGAGAAAGACGCTTTTTATGGATTTCGGTGACCGAAATGATTCCATAAGTGTTTCGTAAACCAAGTATTGGTACGAAACACTAAAATTATCTGACGTGACCAGCTCAGGTCCATAAATCTTTATCAATCCTTTTGCTGTAAATGCGACCTTCACCTACGTCCCGTGGATGCGGACGTCCGTGGCGTCCAATTTTCGTGTAATATAAATCAATCCTGGCCATAATTATATCAGCCAGACCCACAGATCATTTGTCCTAGATGGGTAAAAAGATGACAAGACTTTACTTATCAACAATGTAGAGCATTATACAGTGTGTAGTTTTATACGGGCGTATACTTTATTTTATCCACCTATAATATACAGAAATAGGACTCATGTAGTATAATCATTTTGTTAAATAGTGTTCTTAATTATGTGTAACGATTTTTTAAAGTCCTACCGGGCACCAATGTATGCTATCCAACTGATTTAAAACTGACATAACTGACCTAACGCATCAGTAAATTAATTATCATGGATGCAATACATTATACATATTGAATTATTATGAATGAACAAAAATCCTTGTTTTCATAAATAAATAAAAGTAAATAGGTTTCCTAGATCCAATACTAATCGCCAGTACAATATACGCCCGTATAAAATTTACACACTGTATACCCCTGTACAGACTTAGTGATTTACGTTAATTTTATTACTAGTCAATTATTTTTTACGGAAAACAGAGGCGCGGCTGAGTTGTAAAAAGTTCTCATGGTGTTATGAATCCAAGCATTCATATTTGCCATAATGCAGTGTCTAAGAAGAGTAATCTAATGCCACGCCCGAGGCCAGAAAGTCTCCGGTTCCCAATTCAATCTTGCAATTACTTCCCACAAAAATCAACGATATTTTTGTCGTCAACAGTGATGTACCCTGGGAATATTCGTGTTGATGGGAATTTGTAAAACATGGGACATTTATAGTACTTATAATATGTTTTATTTTTGTTTTATTACTCCTCTAAATTGTATAATTAGGGTTCCGTAGCCAAATGGCAAAAAACGGAACCCTTATGGATTCGTCATGTCTGTCTGTCTGTATGTCCGTCCGTATGTCACAGCCATTTTACTCGGAAACTATACGACGTATCTGAATAAAATTTACACATAAGGTGTATTTTGTATGCCGCTACTTAGTTATGGAGTTAAATTTGAAAAAAAAAAATTTTTAGGGGGGCGCTCCATAGATGTAAAAAGTCAGAAAGTCAGAAAAATTGTGTACCCCCCCCCCCCCCGGTAACTTTTGAACCATAAGTCCAAAAAATATGAAAAAATTTGAGGCGATGTGCCTTATCATATACTTTCTACGAAAATTATTTTGAACATTATCGGTTCAGCCATTTTTGAGTTATCTCCAAAAAACTTCTTCCATAGGCATCAGATACGACCTTTTGGTATTAGTTTGGTTTTTATTACATTGAAGGTACGGAACCCTCCTATGCGTGGTCCGACACGCACTTGGCCGGTTTTTTTTTTAATAATAATAACGCGGAAATCGTTAACGGTTTAGGTCGCTGTCTGTAAGTCTATAGGTAAACCAACTTTATTTTTTTGTAGATAAAATAGACAACAGGCAGGCAGTCGTATTAAAATGTAAAAAATATTGTTGAAAACCAAATGTAGATAGCTACATTACTTGAACAGAGGACCTATTTCTGACAAATAATATTTCTAGTAAATAATGTAACAATATGGAAATAAAACAACAAAACTTGTACTCCTACTTTATTTATTACTAAACTAATGAAAAATTACGGACTGTTTCCCAAAAGCGCATTCTCTACTACAATTTCTTCTTGAATCGGATTATTTCCAGGGTATATGGCGAGCAATATTCCCAGTAGGTAAGCAGTCCTACGTACAGAGCTTCTCTACTTCATCAAATATTTCCAATGCCGGAACACAAATAATTCTAACTTTTCAAGATTTTTTACCGTCTTCTTTGTTTATCTATGCCAGTTCTTTCCAAGGAACGAGGTTTGACTCAATTACTCCAAATTATACTTCGTCGGAAAAAGTTGAGATGTAAAAGTAAAGTTAGTCCTGTGAGTCTAGTTCAAAGTTAAGGCATCAAATAAGTTGGGGTGCAAGCGAAATTCAACATACTTTTAGGTAACGAACATTCTGACATGGGTGCCACTCAGTCAATCTTGTTTAAGGCCGAGCCACACTGGCAGCGTGTGCGTGCACATGTACGCACATAGACGTGCTGTCCCACTGCGTTGTAAAATAAGAATTCTCATAAGACATGTCACAACGCATGCGCACGCTCACGTTACGCACCGTCCCGCAAGCGGTGTGACATGTAGAAATAGAAATAGTTTATTCGTAAACACATACAAATAAAAGAAATAAAAGGAAAGTAGACATAGAAGGAGAAAGTGCCACGAAATGGCTTCATCTCAGCATGATACTGGCGGTTGTCGGCGCTGATCTTCCGATGAGACCATCAGGTGAAAATAATTCACGAAAGGTAACAAAAAAGATAAAAGACTAAGAACAAACAAAGATAATTAAAAGAAACATGAAGAATTAAGATAACTACATAAACTTAAGTAAAAAAGTAAAATATCAGTAAAACCCATACAAAAATATTTGTCCGACCGAACTTTTCTTGGGCGTGCATTGCACGCAAGCGCATTATTTATGACAGGCATGTTTTATGAGAATTGTTATTTTACAACGCAATGGAACGTGCACGTCTACGCACACGCAGCCGGTGTGCACGGGCCTTTAGTCAGACTACATCGTACTCGTTTACTTATTATATCTGTGCGAATTAGCCACCCACCTACACGTGGTAGATTGTATGCATTTTGGAAAACTATGTGGAATTTGGAATTTATTGCATGAAATTACGACAAAAAAAAATTATTATTTCCATTTCGGTACGATTTAAAATTTGTACACATTGAAAACCTCCACATGATCAAAAATTTGAAACTTTTATGTATAGGAATCAAAACTAACAGAAGTTGGGGTAGAATTTTAAATTATCTTCGTCCATTTAGTTTTTTATATTAATTGTCCTTAGTTATTGAAACTATATTTATAAATCTACCGGAAAATGATGTGTATTTCAACAGCCTCCTAGCCTAGTCGGTAGTGACCCATAATATTTATTTATATTTTTTTAATATAATTAATATAGTTTTGAAGGCAGCCTGCAAAGTTTTTTACATTCCTCATTCCTCAATAAAGCTAAAGTTATATAGAAAGCGTCTTACGCGCAAGATTTACAGTAATTTGGGTACTTTGTCACGTACCCAAACTACTGTAAAGGACTAGACGACACAATTCAATTAATAAACGTTATTAGTAATGTAAAAGAACTAAATATTTTAGTTCTAATTTAGTTTATTTCTATTTTTGTGCTGCATTTTATTTGTTTCTTTTTAATAAATCTAATTAATAAGAAAACAAAGCGAACTTCAAATAATTCGAACTAACCACCTTGGACGAATAAATTAAAGGACGGAGCATGGCTGTACAACAAACTGTGACGCAAGATGGCGGCTGGTTTGAATGTGTGTGTCCAGACGAGTGTTGCCATGTAATACAAATTTTCCCGATAAGGAATACAGTATTTTTGGATTTTGAAAAAATAGATTATTAATATATATATTTAAATAGAATTAATAAGCACCTGTTTTAATAAATTTGATGAAATATATTTCTGAAGAGGCGACTAAAAGGTAAAATTAAAAAAAATCTAAATTAACTATTTATTAAAATTACACGACTACTGTTGAGTGTGGTGGCCTCTCTTGTCGTCCCCAATACTATTATTTTAAGTATACTTTATACCTTTTTAATCTGGAGGCACGGCAGTGCCCTCGCTAAGACGAAGACAACTAAAAGTGTAATTACGTATTCATTTATTACGTAACACGATTTAAGGAGGGAGGGGAATTGACCATGTCTTACTTCTACTGCAGAGAGGATTATTATTATTTTTTTCTTACGTAGGGGCGGAAGGGTGTCTGGCAAAAAAAATCTTACGTAATCAATGAACAACGCCTTATTTTATACTAAAGCTTGTTTGGAATGTAACAAATACTTTTTGAAAACTGCATTAAAATCGGTTCAGCCAAGCGCGAGATAATCGCGAACAAACATACAAACATACAGGTCAAATTGAGAACCTCTTTATTTTGAAGTTGGTTAAAAATGCTCCTAGATCGATCAACACAATCGGTTTGACTTAAGAGCTGACCTCTCATTCTAACTATAGTCTATTACTGAAGCCGCTCAGAGTGAGAGGGAGCGATACTTAGAATGAGACGAAAGTTTGACAGATCAGTAGTGGTGACATAACTTCGTGCGTTCAATCTACGATTAGATATGGGCTTTTTGTTTTAAAAAGTTTTTGAAATAATTTTAAGAAATATATAATTATGTTTAATTATAAATTTTATTCAAAAAATAATAAAGAATAATTTGCTCACAAAAGCATAAAAGTCATTAACTGTTAGGTAACGTTTTAATATTCGTTGAAAACGTGCGTTAAATAAAACGTATAGTTAGTAGTGTGGACGTCAATGTCGTATTGACAACATATCGCGGCGATTATAGACCCCTTTACGTTCGGGAAGTTTCCCTATTCAACCACCTGGCAACACCGCTACCATGAAGTTAATAGTTTACGAATTACTGATTTTTAATGTGATTACGCAATGAATTGTGTACTTAACGGTGAAAAGTTATCCCATCCGTTTTTTTCTTTCGACCGGTGGCATTTCTGCAGCATTTGACAACTCACGACGGCATATTTTTATTATTTTTTAACTGCTCTTGACTGCATAGACGTTTGGACACGAATGGCGGGGGAGCGGCTCATTATTGCTGTGCGTATGTGTGTGTAGTGCGTAACGACGAGGACACTGGCTCTTTATGGAATCACAAAATTTTGTTAGCCGCACTCCATCTGAGAATTATATAATCTATGATAACCACTAACTGTTTATATTTTACAGACTTCTAAATGTTCTTTCTTTTAGTTTGTAGTAAATTTGATACGTTTTCTCGCAAAACTAAAACTTTAACATAATATATAAGTACTTTAATTAGAAAGTTAGATACTCACATTTAAAGTACAATAGATTTGCTATCCCTAGGCTCACTCAGCTGCGATTCTTCATCTATTAATTGCAGATTAACAATTTCGTTCTTCGTGTTGTACGAAGCAGAGATTGGTTTATCCTCTAATATAATGTCTTCAATTTCGACCCCGTCTTTCCTCCCATTTCCTTCCAATATGCGGTGTTTCAATGAAGGTCCTCTATTAAAGGATGAAGCGAGTAATGTCTCCTGAATAGTATCATTGCCGTTGCAGATTTTATCCGACTTATGTGTTGGCATACGTCCAGAATGATAACTATTTCTGACACCTCCAGTTGACTCAAAGAAGGGTAGCACTTGCTTAAACTCTTTTCTAAAGTTTTCGTTAAGCCAAGCGTAAAGAAATGGGTTGTAGCATGTAGATGCCATTGCCATCGAGTGAGCGAGGAAGAACGACATGTAGTAATAGTTCCACTCGGTCATGGCTGCGTAAAAATCATTGAATATATTGTATACGTTTATAGGAAGCCATGAAATGCCGAAGATAGCCACCATAGAAATGAGCATTCTGTTCGTTCTTTTTTTTCTATCTCTATCAGCTTCTTCTCTCCTGGTATTTTTAGCACCTGGTTTAGACCTGGCTCGGTCATTTAATCTTATACTAACGCATGTATAACACACAGCTATTACTAAAAATGGTATGACGAATTGCAGCACACTGGTGAATACTCCAAAGATTTTTCGTGATCTGTCTGCGGGCCAGCTTTCTTCGCAATATGTCTTGTTATTCGTTATTTGAATACTCATGAAAAGACCATACGGGCATGTCACCACTAAGGAGAAGATCCAAATGAAAACTATTATCAAAATACAAGTGTTCAGCTTCATCCGCGGATGGAAGGGGTATATGATGACAAAGAATCTGTCAATCGCTATTGAGGTGAGTGTGAGCGTGGAAATATAGACGCTAGTCCCTTGAGCATATGGCATAAGATGGCAGAGCAGTCTGCCAAACACCCATCGTCCAAGGAAGGTATACATAGGTGTTAAAGGCAACGCAAAAACGCATAGAAGTATATCAGACAATGCCAGGTTCGTTATGAAGAGATTGGTGACTGTCTGCATAGCTCGATTCCTGAATACGACGAAGCATACTAAAACATTTCCAAATACACCCAGAATGAAGATGATGCCGTAGAGTAGACAGAAAGCTACTTGAACAACTATGAAGTCTATGAGATCAGTTGTTTTATTGACTGTCGGTTCATCTATCACGTTGAATAAATCGCCGGTAAGTGTTTTTGTGATGATTAGAACTCCTGGGACGTGCGAGATGTTCATATTGGTGGCATTTTTTGGGTCGATGGTGGAGAAGGTGTCATCTTGGACGGTGGCGTTGAAGATGGCCAGCATCTTACGTCATCGTTTTGGGTCGGCGTTGGAGCTGCTGCCAATCCATCTGTAAAGAAAGGAAAGGGTGATAAATCGTTAGTTAAATTGCGACTCGTAAAGAGCCAACTGGGAGTCAATAAAATTGTACTTCGATAGCCTTTTAAATTGAGGTCGAGGTCGATTCGACGATATTTTTGTAAAAGTGTTTTATTGGTCACAATGAAACGTATGCCCATTTTCTAATATTTTAGAATACATTTAATATGATAATTACTGCACGCATACTTATATATTTTATATAATTAGATTTTTATTTTAAAGTCTATGGGTTTTTTTATTGTGCAGCATTCACGGAATAACATATGGGTGTCATTTAATCGATCTGCAGAATATTCCTATTTTGGTAAGCAAAAATATATATTTGGTCAGCTAAATGAAACACTTGGTTAGCAACATACGGTCAGCAAGTATTTCTAAACCAGTTCGCAATTAATGTCATACTGAGATGCTCTAAAATGATTTGGTTGGCAATTTAATTATTTCAGCAGCAGTAAGCTATCCGCCTTTAATCAGATTTCTTTAAGCAATCAGTGGGTAAGCAAATTATTCAATTTTGAATTACAATTGAACTGATCCGCAAAAATTGGTTCGCTAAAAAAATTGTTGATCAGCAAATGTTTTACCAACCTAACCAACCTTTTACTGATCAGCAGATTTTTGAAACAAAAAAAATCTAGGCATCATTTGATTACTCTCCTTTCATTTTGACGTCAAGTAAAGTTACATAAACTTAACTGATTACGAACTTAGGGCGGTTCTTCTACTTTCGCTCTATGGGGTAAAAGATAACTGACGAACCTAACTATGCTTCCTTATTCGCTAATCTATGCTTCCTTATTCAAGTTAACGATTTACCGGACGTTGTAGATGAAAACATGTATATTTTCGCTGACGACGCATGTGATATCCTAATTGCTCAAGATCTTGACAGTTTAGAAAAACTGATTTCTAGCGATGCTCATAAACTACTTAATTAGTTCTCTGTCAACGGGTTAGTTCTGAACGTCACGAAAACTCAGGTACTCCATTTTCACTTAGGCGCCACCCCCCCCCAAGGCCCCTCGCTGTCAAAGTAAATAATACAGTTCTCCCACAGGCAAAAAATGCCCCGTTCTTAGAAGTAACACTCGACTCCGCACTGAAATGGGACACTCAAATTGATAACGTCTGCAAAAAGTTGGCAGGGGTCTGTTTCGGCCTAAAACGACTATATTTCATACTCCCGCAGGCACAGGTACGAAACTGTTATTTTGCACTATTTCACTCAACTTTAAACTATAGCCTAGAGTTCTGGGGACTTGCCGCCGACTGGCGCCGTGCGTTCGTACTGCAACGACGAGCAGTCCGGAGAATAGCATGTATTCCTCCCGATTCACCAGCAGTTCGACAGCTCTTCGTATCCTTACGCATTATGACGATCCCGTCTAAATTTATATTTAATATAATAAAGTTTGTTAGGACCAACATGACTGATTTTCCCTTAAGACCTGGCAACCTACGAAACCTAAGAGATAGGAAACGAGGAATACTAGCAAAAGTCTACCAAAATAACTTATGTAATCGGACCAAAATTGTATAATGCCATCCCAAAGTATATACAAACCCTAGAAAATATTAACTCATTTTTTAAGGAACAAAAAAAATGGCTAATTGAAAATGCTTTCTTTGACCTTAAAGAATTATGTGACATAAAATTATCTTAATTATAATTGTGTAGCTCTATTGTAATCAGAATTGACATCGTTTGACTTTTGTTATAAATTGCGAATTAGTATTATATAATAGCTCACTAGTATTAATTTTAGTTTTATTTTTTCTTTTGACGTGACGTATCTGTGTATTTACGAAATAAATGAATATGAATAATATTAACACCTTATTATACTTAACCTAACCCACTTTATTTGTAGCCGTTCGGGTCGGTTGAGGTCACAGTTCTAACCTAACCTAACCCATTTTATTTGTAGCCGTTCGGGTCGGTTGAGGGTCACAGTTCTAACCTAACCTAACCCACTTTATTTGTAGCCGTTCGGGTCGGTTTAGGGTCACAGTTCTTATTTGTAGCCGTTCGGGTCGGTTGAGGGTCACAGTTCAAACCTAACCTAACCCACTTTATTTGTAGTCAAATTTAATTATAATATAATTTTTTAAAGTCAATGGCTCCGCAGTAGTAATTCTATGGCCGAATTCGCAACTTTGGACCGCTTTAGTTTTTAAACGGGCAAGTTAAACCAAAAATTGTAATCAATAAAAAATAACAAAAATACGAAAAAGATGCACGCACACGATTGGCTGCCCTTGTCACGTGGACTAACTTCACTCCGGTTACAACTCTGCCGATTTTTCAAATTAAACGCCACCAACTTTATTATATCAGATTACCATTGCTTTAATATGCATACTTTTCAATTAAACCAAGTAATTATTTTGCAGCTCAACAATTTATTGAGCAGATAAATTATAACAAAAGCAGATCAATATTGGTTATAACGTTACCCGTTTGTGAGTTTTTTGCTGAACAAGAGTTGTAGCTCCATTTTTATTTATTGCCAGCAAGATTTTATAATCCTGACCAAATTTTTAAATGGCATTTTTTTTTGCGAATCAGTTTTAAATACAGCAGATCATTTAATTACTTCCCATAACATATTAAGTAGAGAAGATTGTTTGACAACTTTACTGCAAAACGTATCTAATGAAATCATCGTTGATTGAGGTTTGCTAATGCGGACACGGAACGTAACGTAATCAACCTTTATCATACCATGTCACGATAATAAGCGTTATATTATAAACGAGAGTTCTCCCACAAGCAAAATAATTTCAAACAAAAAAAAACCTACTTCACTTAGCCTTTACCTTTCCAAAGGAAAATGCCCGAGCTACTGTAAAAAATACTCAAATCATTATTTAATAATATAAAAGAAGAAACTGACTGATTGACTGACTGATTGACTGACTGACATATCAACGCACAGCCCAAACCGCTGGTTCTAGAGATTCCAAATTTAGCACGTAGGTTCCTTATAAGGTCTAGGGGTGCACTAAGAAAGGATTTTTCAAAATTCACCCCCTAAGGGGGTAAAATGGGGGTCCAAAGTTTGTATGGCGAAACAAGATTTGTTAGACTATTTTATTCGAAACTTCACAGGAGTATTCCTAACGATAAATGAGTAAACACGTGTTTCAGGTTTTTTGAAAATTCAACCCCTAAAAGGGGAAAGTGTGGTACATGCAAACATACCAGTCTAACTGAGAACCTCCTTTTGAGTACTTATAGTACGCGGGCGAAGCCGCGGGAAAAAGCTAGTTATTAATAATAGGTGTGCCTATAACATTTGAAGAGTTCCCTCGATTTCTCCAGGATCCCATTATCAGAACCTGACCTAGTGACAATGGGACCAACTATAATGTATACTCTTTCAAACATGTTCCTCATCTGGAGTTGCAGGCGTCCATAGGCTACGGTAGCTGCTTACCATCAGGCGGGCCGTATGCTTGTTTGCTGCCATCGTGGTATAAAAATTTCAAAATCGGTGCAGCCGTCTCCGAATTATCGGTGAACATATAAATATAGTAGCAAAAAAAAAAAGATCTCCTCCTTCGAAATCTTGAAGTCGCTTGAAAATACCATTATTCGGTACTTAGCTGCGTGGGCGTTTCGCAGCTTAAAACAATTTTCCCGGGAGTATCGCACAAAAGGACTAAATAAAGGTTTTTATTGGTAAAATGAGAACGCGTTACAGGTGGGTAGTCATGGAAACGGTTACATAGCTCGTAAAGCCAACATTAACGCCAGCGATGTGCGGGGCTTTCAGTGCCAAATGAGGAATGTCTTTCCGAACAGCTCGATTATTTTTCTTTATTTCAAGTTTATGCCTTATGGTATCATAAATAGGGTTGATTTTAGCCTTGAGACATAGATGGGTAGTTCTTAAGCTTGTGAAATGCGAATCGTTACAATGGTTGTTTATTTCAGATGTTTTACGTTGGAGAGATTCCAGGTTTGGGAATGATATCAGTTGTACCCACTGCTATCAGTAAAGAGTGCTGACGATAATTGTAAGTAGGTATATGATGATGGCAACCAAGCATACGACCCGCCTGATAGTAAGCGGCTACCGCAGCCTATGTACGCCAGCAACTCTAGGGGTATCACATGCGCGTTGCCGACCATTTAGAATCCTGTACACTCCTTTTTACTTAAAAATATAAAGGTTCACAGCCCGTGTTTTAATTTTCAACCGACTTCAAGATTTCGAAGGAAGAGATTTTCAATTCGTCAGGATATTTGTTTTTGCTTTTTAGGGTTCCGTAGTCAACTAGGAACCCTTATAGTTTCGCCATGTCTGCCCGTCCGTCCGTCCGTCCGTCCGCGGATAATCTAAGTGACCGTTAGCACTAGAAAGCTGAAATTTGGTACTAATATGTATATCTATCACGCCGACAAAGTGGTAAAATAAAAAGTGGATTTTTTTTATTTATTAGGGTACCTGCCCTATACGTAAAGTGGGGAGTGATTTTTTTTTTCATTTCAACCCTAACGTGTGATATATTGTTGGATAGGTATTTAAAAATGAATAGGGGTTTGCTAAAATCATTTTTCGATAATGTAAATATTTTCGGAAATAATCGCTCCAGAAGTAAAAAAATATGCGTCCGCCCCCCTCTAACTTTTGAACCATAAGTTTTAAAAATATGAAAAAAATCTCAAAAGTAGAACTTTATAAAAACTTTCTAGGAAAATTATTTTGAACTTGATAGGATGAATAGTTTTTGAAAAAAAATTACAAAATAATTTCTGAACCAAGTTTGTAATTTAACCGTATAAGCAGGTGTTTATTGTACCTGTAATTTCTACAAAATTACAATGAAATGACGTGCTTTCAAATAAAGTAAAAACGGTGAAAATCGGTTCACGCAATAAAGAATTATTCCATAAAAATCATCTTCCATACTTTAAGCTCGCGCGCAATAGTTTACTTAATTTGCCGATAGATGTCGCTGTACGTGGAACTCTCATATCATATCCTACATGGCGGTGTTATTAACTCTTAAGTGGGGACGCTTACTGTGACGGACGGAAAACTACGGAACCCTACACTGAGCGTGGCCCGACACGCTCTTGGCCGGTTTTTTTTTATTATGTTCACCGATTATTCGAAGACGAATGGACCGATTTGGATTTTTTTTTGTTTGAAAGAGTATACTTTACAGTTGGACCCATTGTTATCTTATCAGGTGAAGATCTGATGATGAGATCCTGGAGATAACGAGGCAACTCTTCAAATATTATAGGCACACCTAGTGATTTGAGTACTTTTTACAGTGGCTCGGCCATTTGCTTTTGGAAGGTGAAGTCGGTGTTTATGGTTTTACATTATATTAATTAAACATAGGAATTTAAATATCTTAACGGGCGGTGTTTACGAGAGGCAGCGTTCAGCACCCTTAGTGCATCAGCACTATAATTATTCATAAATGTCTTACAAGCTTCATTTAAACTAATAATCGTTTTTCCTTATCTGCTTGCTTTATTATCCTTATTACTGGATTTGGGCATCTGGCATATATTCATCGGCTCTGTTCTGCCGATGGGTTCTAAGTATTTCATATTCGCAGCCCAGGAAAAGGATAAATATTAGTATCTAAGAATTCTAGTTAGTTATATTTCCTTGATTGAATTTGTAATGGAATTGAGGTATTCATAGAATACGAAGCCAAACATTTACTTAATTTTCATTCAGGAAAATTAGTTTATTACACCGGTGAAATTAATTTTCATAGCGGGTTTCCCATTTATTTTCAGAGTTGTACCTATTTGGGTCATTCTAACAAATTATATAGTATTGATGAGGACAAAATTTAAAAATGATTTTTTTATATTATTTATTTCTTAATGCGCAAATGGTTAATACCATACTAACTTACTAGTCTAATAAATAGTCGTAGTTGTTGACTTAATAGTCGTTAATGATAAATGGTCGCATTCAGAAACAAGCTTTTATTGACACTTAATTCTATTTCGCAATTTTCTGTGTTACTTTAATTTTTTTTTAAATTTGTTTTCTTATTTCTTATATAACTGTCGTGTTTTAATTTTTTAGTTTTAATATTACTATTTGTTTCTATAATTTAATGTGTTGTCTCCTTGACCTCACCCACATGTGGCCCCGACGGAAGACCAGCGCTGGCCCTCCAGACTAGCACCACGCTGAGTCGGGGCCAATTCGTGACAAATTAATAGTTGAATTTTATTTACTAAGTACATGTGTACCGTATATTACGAATAAACGTTTTTAGGGTTCCGTAGCCAAATGGCAAAAAAACGGAACCCTTATGGATTCGTCATGTCTGTCTGTCTGTCTGTCCGTCCGTATGTCACAGCCATTTTACTCGGAAACTATACGACGTATCTGAATAAAATTTACACATAAGGTGTATTTTGTATGCCGGTACTTAGTTATGTAGTTAAATTTGAAAAAAAAATATTTTTGGGGGGGGGCCCATACATGTAACAAAATTAAAAAAAAAAATTTTTAACCGAATATCAACATGTGACACATCAATCGATAGGCCTTCAAAAATAACATTTTAGGGTTTTTTGACCATTTTGTAATTAAGTGAATATTTTCTGAAATACTTCGAAAGTCAGAAAATTTGTGTCCCCCCCCCTGTAACTTTTGAACCGTAAATCCAAAAAAATATGAAAAAATTTGAGGAGATGCGCCTTGTCATAAGCTTTCTACGAAAATTGTTTTGAACATTATCGGTTCAGCCATTTTTGAGTTATCTTCAAAAAATTTCTTCCATAGGCATCAGATACGACCTTTAGACCTTTGATTAGTTTGGTTCTTATTCCATTGAAGGTACGGAACCCTCCTATGCGTGGTCCGACACGCACTTGGCCGGTTTTTGTCTTTCTTTCTAATGCCAAGTGGCATTTTTTACCAGCCAACTAAAGATATTTTACATTTTTGAACCGGACACTTGTTATATTAACGGACAAATCATTGTCGGTAAGAAAATTGAACGACCCACGTGCCAGAAGGCATTTTGCCATTACAATGGGTGCGCAACAGAGGAAAAAAATCCAGAAAATCCAATAAAGAACGGAACCTGACAATGCTTGTGATATATTACATATATAGCAGAGAGAAAGGAAGAAAAACGCCCGCAGCGTTTTTGTCGAAAAGCTGACAATGCCTTTGGTTTCATATGGATTGCAGTCCTTGGCCAAATTCGAGTCGGACTCGCATACCAAGTGTTCGGTACCATAAAAATATTATTAGGTGTTTTTTCTGAAAGACCGTAACGCCCGTTATATGCCAACCAAGGATGATTAAGACATGGATTGACAATGCCTATACCAAAATCGCGTTCATTGAACCTTCAGGGAATACGTCTGTTTTCGGTACTAAGTGCCACAGCGCCATCTGTTAAGTCAGTCTGGAGCCGAGTTATTCTGTCAGCGTTAATCGTCGAACAAAATATTAGAAACTAGAATTTATTTATAAGATTAAAATCCTAATTGCACAAAATAAGATGGTTAAAATCGCGGACTTAATGCAATAAGGCATTCTCTACCAGTCAACCAATGGGCTTAACAGAAAGGTTAAGTAGGAATTTAGTGTGTGTGGTGACCGATAGATGACAAATAAGGGAACGCGATTTTGTATAGGCATTGTCAATCCATGTCTTAATCATCATTGATGCCTACAAATATTTTTATAGGCAGTAATGGTACACATGAGAATTTCAGCTTTTCACCAATTACAGTTTTTGAGATAACCTTGTACCTTGTGCCTTGTATTGAATTCCTTTTATATATTATTTATTTATAATAAATCCATCTAAAATATTCACAATCACTGTTCAATTAGTGAGTCGTAAAACTGTTAAGCGCTGCGCAGATGATCAAGCATGCTTGAAAAGCAGACAGGCTTGACAATAGCTATTGATTATTGGCCACCTTTGATTGTTAAGCAAAGTTACGTGATTGGCGCTCGATAAAAAATATTGACATTAACTATTAAACCATTGTCATATGATTCATGTGCTGACATCGGACAAATGTAAATACTGTGTAAACTATTATTAATCTTTTCTTTTATTACGATTAGTTTGTAAATTTTAATGTACTGAAAAATAGATGTCATATACATCAGAAAAAGTGACCAAACCCTCCGGTGTCCGAGGCCAGATTTGAACTGGCGTCTTCAGCTTTCGCGGCTGAATCACGACCCAGAATCACGTAAGAGATTCGGATAGGAGGTGCAAGCACGTACTGCGCATGCCCTTAGAGTATGGTCAACGGCGCCTAGCCGTTTCAAATTCAGAGATTGCATATACATGAGAAAATTTGTCAAGTTCCGCCGTGACCGGGTGGTCTAGTGGTCAGGACATCAGCCGCGAAAGCTGAAGACGCCAGTTCAAATCTGGCCTTCCACACCGGAGGGTTTGGTCACTTTTTCTGATGTATATGACATCTATTTTTCAGTTTATATATAGTAGTGTAACTACTTAAAAATTGCAAATCAAAAAATATTGAACAAAATAATTTGATTTGCTTCAAGATTAATTTTAATGTCATTTAATATTTTCATTAATTTTTATATATTTTTAATGTATTTAATTATAAATTACCCACGTTGGTTGATGAATAAAGATGAAATTGAAAATTGAAATTGATCGTTTCACTAACGCCTTTTCTGGTTTTGTTTGTGCTGAATCGACTGAGACCAAAATCTACGCTTGGCAAGAAATTGTATCAACGCACTTCAAGCAGGCTTGTCAATGATGTAAAACATCAGTTCTCGTCATTGTCCGAGTATATATCATCTTTAAATTTAAGTCATGAACAATATAATAGATAACAGCACGGTGTCAACTACTGAGCTTTAGCATGACGAGCACGGGGACGTTCACCCTAAATCTCCTACGTCGTTAAGTACAGTCAGCTGCAGAGTTATCTGACCCTGCATACAAACTTTGACACGTGCTAGTAGTGTATGCTGGATCGTCTGTGAACGACATAAAAGCTGAATATCCTCGAATTTTAATGAAGTGCTTCACCAATTTGAGCCAGCTTGTTCGTTAAGTCAACAAAACGTTATGCTTAACGGCGACACAAGATGGCCGAAGCAAGTTTGTGTTTATGAAATCGGGAGGTTGTTATTATATGTTATATGTTTAGGTACTTGCCCTAAATTTTGATTCAAATATGCCCCATTAAGTATAACAGTAGTGGTCGCATAGTTTATTTAATTATTTCTTGCTCGACAAATTATTGTTTAGTTAAAATCTTTTAAAAGGTATGTGTTTTAAATCGACAGCAAAGATAAAAAAACTGGCCAAGTGCGTGACCACGCATAATGGAGGGTTCCGTACCTTTAACAGAATAAGAAAAAATAAAAGAGAGCTCAAAGGGGACAGTGTGTTGACGATGAGGGACCTTCTTGTTCCTTTAGCCGTCAACACAGTGAATCCTCCTGTTTGTAAAGGGTCGGCAACGCGCATGTGACTCCTTTGGAGTTGCAGGCGTCCATAGGTTACGGTAGCTGCTTACCATCAGGCGGGCCGTATGCTTGTTTGCCACCGTCGTGGTATAAAAAAGATATATATCAAAAGCTCGTATCTGCCTATAGACTCTTCCATGCTCCTTACCATGCTCCCAAGTGCTCTGATTTCTTTTTTTTATTTATTTACTAGCCTTTTCCCGCGGCTCCGCCCGCGTACTATAAGTACTCAAAAAGGATACGATACCCATGTCGATTATCAGACTTTGTGAACACATTTGCCCCTTTTAGGGGTTGAATTTTCAAAAAACCTGAAACATGTGTTTACTCTTATCGTTAGGAATACTCCTGTGAAGTTTCGAAAAAAATAATCTAACAAATCTTGATTCGCCATACAAACTTTGGACCCCCATTTTACCCCCTTAGGGGGTGAATTTTGAAAAATTCTTTCTTAGTGCACCCCTAGACCTTATAAGGAACTAGACCCAGCGGTTTGGGTTGTGCGTTGATATGTCAGTCAGTCAGTCAGTCAGTCAGTCAGTTTCTTCTTTTATATATTTAGATTTAAGGATCACCAACGGATAAAATATAGGTATAGTACAGACAAGATACAAGAATCAGGCAAAGATGCATAGCCACTTATAGGTGACCACAGCTTCCACAGGTATCCATCAAAGAGTTACAAAAAGATTTCTTAATCTAGGTTAGAATTTTAACAATGAAGTTAAAATTAATATTAGATTATGGTCTAATATTAATTTTAACTTCATTGTTAAAATTCTTTAAGTTTAACATATTAAACTTACATTAAATAAGACTTATTTCATCACAAAGATACGTCTTATAGTTTCCGAGTAAAATGGCTGTGACATACAGACGGACAGACGGACGGACAGACGAACATGACAAAACTATAAGGGTTCCGTTTTTGCCGTTTTGCTACAGAACCCTAAAAACAAAAGGTTTTAGTTAACACATACAACTAGGGTTACTTAGGGTCAGGTATTTTGAAATACCTGACAAATTCCTGATTTACGAATTTTCCTGAAGCTCATCGGGGCGTGGTCTGTTAAAGGTCCTTAATGTGTTATTTAGTAAAGATATATCATTTAAATATTATTAAAATAAAATAAATATTATGGGACAATCTTACACAAATCAACCTAGTTCCACGGTAAGCTCAATAAGGCTTGTGTTGTGGGTACTAGGCGACGATATATATAATAGATATATACATATAAATGCTTAAATACATAGAAACATCCATAACTCAGGAAAAAATATCTGTGATAACCACACAAATAAATGCCCTGACCAGGATTCGAACCCGGGACCTCCTGCTTCGTAGGCAGGGTCACTACCGACTAGGCTAGGAGGCCGTTGGATTTAAAGCTACTAACTACTTCAACAGATGATACTTTTTATTTTAGTCATAATCTTTTTCAAGATAAAAAATATCGTTGATGAGTTTGGAAGTGTTCACAAGGTTTTGGGCTAATGCAAATAAAAAGGTACTTACATAAGGAAAAAATATATTTATTCATTTAAAAATCCTGTAATTTTTATATTCCGGCAGCGTTACTGACAAATGAGAAAATTTTCCGACGTCTGGTAACCATACATACAAATACAACGTTTTTTTTTGTCGTTTATTTTACTTTTAAAAGTGATCATGTGGAATTCAAACAGCTTTATAAGATATTTCAGATGAACAATTAAGTAAATTTCATTTCTAACTAGGACAAATGTCAAATTTGATGTCAATGACAGTTCCGATTCAAAGAGGCAATTCAATATACTAATTTAAATATTTTGATAAGCCGTTGTAATATCCTAAATCCACTTTTAAAAGTAAAATAAACGACAAAAAATATGAAAAAAAAAAAACAAAAAAATCTTGTCTGATTTTAGTAAGAGTTGGGGCATTAAATTGCTTGTTGTTTATGGAGTTAGAAAAACATATTAAGATTGACGACTTAAATTTCATCCTGTATTTTGTGCTAGAACTATTTGGAACGCTGCCACTAATACTTACTTATCTCACGAAATCGGGATTATCATTTTCAATGTGGCAGTCTATGACTGAACTTTAAACTAAATTTATTTGTAGGTATGTAGATGTACAGGGTGTAACAAAAATGCTGGTTTAAGGGCATAATTGGTATCGTATTGTAATTATGAAAAACTTAGAAATAAAAACTCTCACGCGAAAATTTTTTTTCCCATACAAAAAAATTTGTTTTTGGCGTCCAAAAAAATTTTTTCTTACTTTTTATTAGTCGCCATACGATATCAATTATGCCCTTAAACGGATCACCACTATTTTTGTTACACCCTGTATACACTTTTCTGTGTTTCGAATGAAGATAGTGGTCATCACCGGATGATCTGCTCTTCGTGTGTTTAAAACGTTTCCATCGAGTTCTGTCCCAACTATTAGTTTTGCAGGCTTTCGTCTCGCTATGACATTATATTATTATGGCCGAAATAGGCAAGAATTATAATAAATAATTAATTAATTGAATCTTGGAGCAAATCAAATTATTTTGTTCAATATTTTTTGATTTGCAATTTTTAAGTAGTTACACTACTATATATAAACTAAAAATAGATGTCATATACTTCAGAAAAAGTGACCAAACTCTCCGGTGTCCGAGGCCAGATTTGAACTGGCGTCTTCAGCTTTCGCGGCTGACGTTCTGACCACTTAGACCACCCGGTCACGGCGGAACTTGACAAATTTTCTCATGTATATGCAATCTCTGAATTTGAAACGGCTAGGCGCCGTTGACCATACTCTAAGGGCATGCGCAGTACGTGCTTGCACCTCCTATCCGAATCACTTACAATACTTATAATTAATTCATAATAAATTATCGAACACACAAAATCACACATACACTCTTAAAACCACTCTCTATTTCAAAATCCAAGAGCTACGAGACACTCTACCTGTACTGTTGTTATTGTGCGTGTTGACTCTGAGACGTGTAAATAATAAAACCAACTCGTAGCTAAACCGCAGTTTATTATTTTAAAAATATTTAATTACTCGTACGGTTGAAGGTTTGCAAAAGAGCTATGGAGCGCAGCATGCTAGGAGTAAAACGTATCGATCAAATCCGAAACGCATGCATCCACAGACGTGGGCTAAAATAGCCACGGAGTGGGTACCACAACACGGGCGAGGGGCGGGCAGGCCCAGGCGGAGATCGCGAGATGACCTGGACGCATTTGATAACGACTGGCCTGATATTGCAAGGGACCGAGACGGATGGAAATCGAGGGAGGATGCCTTTGCCCAGCAGTGGGACACACTAAAGGCTAATAATAATAATAATATTACGTCACATACTAACAAGCAATCAATTTCTAAATTATAAAAGATATAATAAATTTTCATAGCGGGTTTCCCATTTATTTTGAGAGTTGTACCTATTTGGGTCATTCTAACAAATTATATAGTATTGATGAGGACAAAATTTAAAAATGATTTTTTTATATTATTTATTTCTTAATGCGCAAATGGTTAATACCATACTAACTTACTAGTCTAATAAATAGTCGTAGTTGTTGACTTAATAGTCGTTAATGATAAATGGTCGCATTCAGAAACAAGCTTTTATTGACACTTAATTCTATTTCGCAATTTTCTGTGTTACTTTAATTTTTTTTTAAATTTTGTTTTCTTATTTCTTATATAACTGTCGTGTTTTAATTTTTTAGTTTTAATATTACTATTTGTTTCTATAATTTAATGTGTTGTCTCCTTGACCTCACCCACATGTGGCCCCGACGGAAGACCAGCGCTGGCCCTCCAGACTAGCACCACGCTGAGTCGGGGCCAATTCGTGACAAATTAATAGTTGAATTTTATTTACTATGTACATGTGTACCGTATATTACGAATAAACGTTTTTAGGGTTCCGTAGCCAAATGGCAAAAAAACGGAACCCTTATGGATTCGTCATGTCTGTCTGTCTGTCTGTCCGTCCGTATGTCACAGCCATTTTACTCGGAAACTATACGACGTATCTGAATAAAATTTACACATAAGGTGTTTAGTTTAGTTTAGTTTAGTTTAGTTTAGTTTTATTATCTCATTATACAAATTTCATATAATACATTAAAGTTTATACTAGTGTTCGTATAGCGATCGTCTAAATGTAAATAATATTCATATTAAAAATAATAATTACAATGACAGACACAAATTACAAATATAGGGTTTGTAACATTACCAACATTTTTTGTAAAGAAAGAAGGAAATCGATAAAAACAAATTATATACCTACCTGAATGTAGGTTCTAATAAATGTCAAATAAACTTAATAATAATGTCAGAAGTAATACAATTTTTTTTTCTTTTAAAATACAGTACAATGTAGTACTTCATCATTATAAAGTCACTAGTACAATATCAAAAATAGTATTTAATTAGTACAAACAAATATAATTAATAAATAATTCATAATTATTTTACATGTTTTTTTAAAGTGGGGCATTCCACTCATACAATAGTATGTTATTCAATCAAATACAAACACTGAAAACATTGAAAAAATAATCAACCCAGCAGGATTCGAACCTCGCATCGATACGCCTTACCGGGGCTCGATCGCTTTACCAATTAAGCTATGGGTTCAGTTACTGAGTTGACGAAATTCTCAATGCCTTCAATCATATTTTTGCATTTATTTTTACATCGACTTTATAGTAGCCGTAAGCGACATCTAGGTGCTAACTACTGGAGTTAGATACCCTTCCCGCCGACCCTTTTACAAGTGTCACAACGGAAATAATAGATGGCGCTGCTATCAACTCATAATTATTTTTTCAATGTTTTCAGTGTTTGTATTTGATTGAATAACATAATAAATAATTATTTAATAACGTGATAATATTTGGTTACTGAGTAAAATTCCTTTTCCAATAAATGGTTCTTTAATCGACGCCCAAATGTTTCATCGCAACGCTCGTTCTTTAGCTCGTCTGGTAGGTTTTCATAGTACGTCGGTCCTATTACGCGTGGATTTTTTGAGTGCAGCACTGTGCGACGGGGTACTGAGCGCAATCTTCCTGTACTACGGAGGCACTTGCCTACTACTTCCACTCGCTTAAACTCTGACAAATGTCTACGTATGAACATAATGACTTCGAAGAGGTAATGCGAGTAATGAGTCATAATTTTGTGTTTAACAAACAAAGTCCTGCATGACTGCCGATAATTCATGCCGAGCATAGCACGTAGTGCTTGTCTCTGCATGCACATCACCCTATGCGCATTGGTGGAGTTACCCCACAGAATAGAGCCATAGGTCATCAGCGAGTGGAAACCCGAGAAGTATGCCTTCCTTAGTGCACTTCGAGAGACTAGGGGTTTTAGTTTGCGTAGTGCAAACACTGCACTTCCCAGCCTACTACACAAAGAGTCCACGTGAGGTTTCCAGCTTAGGGTATGGTCTATAGTAAAGCCAAGAAATTTACAGTGGTCGCTTCTCGAGATAGGACAATCTATACTCACGCCAGGAACGGACCTGCCAGAGAACATCACAATGTTCGATTTTGCCACATTAAGTATCAAACCATTTGCAGAGAACCATGTATTTAGTTGATCACGTGCGGTTGCGATTTTTTCGTTGAGCTCCACGTATGATCGTGCACTCACTACCACTGTTGAGTCATCGGCAAATAGTATGATCTGACCTTCCGTCACGGCAGATGGTAGATCATTTATGAATGCTAGGAAGAGTGTATTGCCCAGTGCCGATCCTTGTGGAATCCCAACTGTCACGGTACCAGTGCCTGATCTCATTCGTTTTCCGTTCACCATAACTTCTACGGTCTGAGTTCTGTTTTCTAAGAACGATTTTAAGAGATCACTACTACGTCCCCGTAAACCATAGCAATTTAGCTTCTTTATCAAGAGATCATGATTTATGACATCGAAAGCCTTCTACAAATCGAAGAATATACCAGCAGTTTTGTTTTTTATGTCAATGCTAGTGCTGGTGCTGTTAACCATGTGGTACGCTGCTGTCGTGGTGGACATCTGTTTCCTGTATGCAAATTGTCGGTCAGTCAGTAGGTCAGTCTCGAGATGGTTCATTATGTGGTGTGATAAAATAGATTCTATGATTTTAGAAACAGTCGATATCTATCGATATTGTATACCGCTACTTAGTTATGTAGTTAAATCTGAAAAAAAAAAATTTTTAGGGGGGCCCCCATACATGTAACAAAATTTAAAAAAAAATTTTTAACCAAATATCAACATGTGATACATCAATCGATAGGTCTTCAAAAATAACATTGAGGTTTTTTTGACCATTTTGTAATTAAGTGAAAATATTCTGAAATAATCGTTTCGAAAGTCAGAAAATTTGTGTCCCCCCCTGTAACTTTTGAACCGTAAGTCCAAAAAATATGGAAAAATTTGAGGAGATGCGCCTTGTCATAAACTTCCTACAAAAATTGTTTTGAACATTATCGGTTTAGCCATTTTTGAGTTATCTTCAAAAAACTTCTTCCATAGGCATCAGATACGACCTTTTGGTATTAGTTTGGTTCTTATTCCATTGAAGGTACGGAACCCTCCTATGCGTGGCCCGACACGCACTTCGCCGGTTTTTTTTCTTTCTTTCTAATGCCAAGTGGCATTTTTTACCAGCCAACTAAAGATATTTTACATTTTTAAACCGGACACTTGTTATATTAACAGACAAATCATTGTCGGTAAGAAAATTGAACGACCCACGTGCCAGAAGGCATTTTGCCATTACAATGGGTTTGCAACAGAGGAAAAAAATCCAGAAAATCCAATAAAGAACGGAACCTGACAATGCTTATGATATATTACATATATAGCAGAGAGAAAGGAAGAAAAACGCCCGCAGCGTTTTTGTCGAAAAGCTGACAATGCCTTTGGTTTCATATGGATTGCAGTCCTTGGCCAAATTCGAGTCGGACTCGCACACCAAGTGTTCGGTACCATAAAAATAAAATTCGGTGTTTTTTCTGAAAGACCGTAACTCCCGTTATATGCCAAAAAAGTTTTTTATAGTCAGTAATGGTACACATGAGAATTTCAGCTTTACACCAATAACAGTTTTTGGGATAAGCTTGTACCTTATGCCTTGTATTGAATTCCTATTATATACTATTTACTTATACTAAATCCATCTATAATATTCACAATCACTGTTCTTAATTATTAAGTCGTAAAACTGTTAAGCGCTGCGCAGATGATCAAGCGTGCTTGACAAGCACACAGGCTTGACAATAACTATTGATTATTTGCCACCTAAATTGAAGCGATTGTTAAGCAAAGTTACGTGATTGGCGCTCAATAAAAAATATTGACATTAACTATTAAACCATTGTCATATGATTCATGTGCTGACATCGGACAAATGTAAATACTGTGTAAACTATTATTAATCTTTTTTTTTATTACGATTAGTTTGTAAATTTTAAAGTAATTTAATATTTTCATTCATTTTTATATATTTTTAATGTATTTAATTATAAATTACCCACGTTGGTTGATGAATAAAGATGAAATTGAAAATTGAAATTGATCGTTTCACTAACGCCTTTTCTGGTTTTGTTTGTGCTGAATCGACTGAGACCAAAATCTACGCTTGGCAAGAAATAGTATCAACGCACTTCAAGCAGGCTTGTCAATGATGTAAAACATCAGTTCTCGTCATTGTCCGAGTATATATCATCTTTAAATTTAAGTCATGAACAATATAATAGATAACAGCACGGTGTCAACTACTGAGCTTCAGCATGACGAGCACGGGGACGTTCACCCTAAATCTCCTACGTCGTTAAGTACAGTCAGCTGCAGAGTTATCTGACCCTGCATACAAACTTTGACACGTGCTAGTAGTGTATGCTGGATCGTCTGTGAACGACATAAAAGCTGAATATCCTCGAATTTTAATGAAGTGCTTCACCAATTTGAGCCAGCTTGTTCGTTAAGTCAACAAAACGTTATGACTAACGGCGAAACAAGATGGCCGAAGCAAGTTTGTGTTTATGAAATCGGGAGGTTGTTATTATATGTTATATGGTTAGGTACTTGCCCTAAATTTTGATTCAAATATGCCCCATTAAGTATAACAGTAGTGGTCGCATAGTTTATTTAATTATTTCTTGCTCGACAAATTATTGTTTAGTTGAAATCTTTTAAAAGGTATGTGTTTTAAATCGACAGCAAAGATAAAAAAACTGGCCAAGTGCGTGACCACGCATAATGGAGGGTTCCGTACCTTTAACAGAATAAGAAAAAATAAAAGAGAGCTCAAAGGGGACAGTGTGTTGACGATGAGGGACCTTCTTGTTCCTTTAGCCGTCAACACAGTGATTCCTCCTGTTTGTAAAGGGTCGGCAACGCGCATGTGACTCCTTTGGAGTTGGTACCATAGGTTACGGTACCTGCTTACCATCAGGCGGGCCGTATGCTTGTTTGCCACCGTCGTGGTATAAAAAATATATATATCAAAAGCTCGTATCTGCCTATGGACTCTTCCATGCTCCCAAGTGCTCTGATTTCTTTTTTTATTTATTTACTAGCCTTTTCCCGCGGCTTCGCCCGCGTACTATAAGTACTCAAAAAGGATACGATACCCATGTCGATTATCAGACTTTGTGAACACATTTGCCCCTTTTAGGGGTTGAATTTTCAAAAAACCTGGAACATGTGTTTACTCTTATCGTTAGGAATACTCCTGTGAAGTTTCGAATAAAATAATCTAACAAATCTTGATTCTCCATACAAAGTTTGGACCCCCATTTTACCCCCTTAGGGGGTGAATTTTGAAAAATTCTTTCTTAGTGCACCCCTTGACCTTATAAGGAACCTACGTGCCAAATTTGGAATCTCTAGACCCAGCGGTTTGGGTTGTGCGTTGATATGTCAGTCAGTCAGTCAGTCAGTTTCTTCTTTTATATATTTAGATTTAAGGATCACCAACGGATAAAATATAGGTATAGTACAGACAAGATACAAGAATCAGGCAAAGATGCATAGCCACTTATAGGTGACCACAGCTTCCACAGGTATCCATCAAAGAGTTACAAAAAGATTTCTTAATCTAGGTTAGAATTTTAACAATGAAGTTAAAGTTAATATTAGACCATAATCTAATATTAATTTTAACTTCATTGTTCAAATTCTGTAAGTTTAACATATTAAACTTACATTAAATAAGACTTATTTCATTACAAAGATACGTCTTATAGTTTCCGAGTAAAATGGCTGTGACATACAGACGGACAGACGGACGGACAGACGAACATGACAAAACTATAAGGGTTCCGTTTTTGCCGTTTTCGTAGCAAAACTAGAACCCTAAAAGCAAAAGGTTTTAGTTAACACATACAACTAGGGTTACTTAGGGTCAGGTATTTTGAAATACCTGACAAATTCTTGATTTACGAATTTTCCTGAAGCTCATCGGGGGGTGGTCTGTTAAAGGTCCCTAATGTGTTATTTAGTAAATATCATTTAAAGCTACTAACTACGTCAACAGATGATACTTTTTATTTTAGTCATAATCTTTTTCAAGATAAAAAATATCGTTGATGAGTTTGTAAGTGTTCACAAGGTTTTGGGCTAATGCAAATAAAAAGGTACATAAGAAAAAAATCTATTTATTCATTAAAAAATCCTATAATTTTTATATTCCGGCAGCGTTACTGACAAATGAGAAATATTTCCGACGTCTGGTAACCATACATACAAATACAACGTTTTTTTCTTTGTCGTTTATTTTACTTTTAAAAGTGATCATGTGGAATTCAAACAGCTTTATAAGATATTTCAGATGAACAATTGGCTACTTTCCTGGGTAAAAAAAATATAATTCTATTTAGTCCGTCAGTTAGATTATCAAAAAATATTGGACACGTATTTTTTATTTTGTCAATCAAATAAAAATTGGTGAAGATATAGCCCGTTAAAGTTCCGTCACATTATACTAAAAATTGTACTAAAATGTTACGTCACGCGGAACTTTAACGGGCTATATCTTCATCAACTTTTGTTTGATTGAAAAAATAAAAAATACGTGTCCAATATTTTTTGATAATCTAACTGACGGACTAAATATTTTTTTTTAGGAAAGTAGCCAATTAAGTAAATTTCATTTCTAACTAGGACAAATGTCAAATTTGATGTCAATGACAGTTCCGATTCAAAGAGGCAATTCAATATACTAATTTAAATATCTTGATAAGCCGTTGTAATATCCTAAATCCACTTTTAAAAGTAAAATAAACGACAAAAAATATGAAAAAAAAAACAAAAAAATCTTGTCTGATTTTAGTAAGAGTTGGGGCATTAAATTGCTTGTTGTTTATGGAGTTAGAAAAACATATTAAGATTGACGACTTAAATTTCATCCTGTATTTTGTGCTAGAACTATTTGGAACGCTGCCACTAATACTTACTTATCTCACGAAATCGGGATTATCATTTTCAATGTGGCAGTCTATGACTGAACTTTAAACTAAATTTATTTGTAGGTATGTAGATGTACAGGGTGTAACAAAAATGCTGGTTTAAGGGCATAATTGGTATCGTATTGTAATTATGAAAAACTTAGAAATAAAAACTCTCACGCGAAAATTTTTTTTCCCATACAAAAAAATTTGTTTTTGGCGTCCAAAAAAATTTTTTCTTACTTTTTATTAGTCGCCATACGATATCAATTATGCCCTTAAACGGATCACCACTATTTTTGTTACACCCTGTATACACTTTTCTGTGTTTCGAATGAAGATAGTGGTCATCACCGGATGATCTGCTCTTCGTGTGTTTAAAACGTTTCCATCGAGTTCTGTCCCAACTATTAGTTTTGCAGGCTTTCGTCTCGCTATGACATTATATTATTATGGCCGAAATAGGCAAGAATTATAATAAATAATTAATTAATTGAATCTTGGAGCAAATCAAATTATTTTGTTCAATATTTTTTGATTTGCAATTTTTAAGTAGTTACACTACTATATATAAACTAAAAATAGATGTCATATACTTCAGAAAAAGTGACCAAACTCTCCGGTGTCCGAGGCCAGATTTGAACTGGCGTCTTCAGCTTTCGCGGCTGACGTTCTGACCACTTAGACCACCCGGTCACGGCGGAACTTGACAAATTTTCTCATGTATATGCAATCTCTGAATTTGAAACGGCTAGGCGCCGTTGACCATACTCTAAGGGCATGCGCAGTACGTGCTTGCACCTCCTATCCGAATCACTTACAATACTTATAATTAATTCATAATAAATTATCGAACACACAAAATCACACATACACTCTTAAAACCACTCTCTATTTCAAAATCCAAGAGCTACGAGACACTCTACCTGTACTGTTGTTATTGTGCGTGTTGACTCTGAGACGTGTAAATAATAAAACCAACTCGTAGCTTAACCGCAGTTTATTATTTTAAAAATATTTAATTACTCGTACGGTTGAAGGTTTGCAAAAGAGCTATGGAGCGCAGCATGCTAGGAGTAAAACGTATCGATCAAATCCGAAACGCTACGCTGCGCTCAAAGACAGGAATTGCAAATGTTGGAGTCAAAACCGCCAAGCTGAAATGGGACTGGGCCGGCCATGTCTGTCGCATGCATCCACAGACGTGGGCTAAAATAGCCACGGAGTGGGTACCACAACACGGGCGAGGGGCGGGCAGGCCCAGGCGGAGATCGCGAGATGACCTGGACGCATTTGATAACGACTGGCCTGATATTGCAAGGGACCGAGACGGATGGAAATCGAGGGAGGATGCCTTTGCCCAGCAGTGGGACACACTATAGGCTAATAATAATAATAATAATACGTCACATACTAACAAGCAATCAATTTCTAAATTATAAAAGGTATAATAAATAACATCATTATTTGGCAGACGTTAAATAAATTCGATTGTATGTCGTTACGCATGTAGTCCTGACCTAAGTTAATAGCAATTCAGATTAATTGCCTACATTAATTTGAAATTCTAAAATGTTCAGAAATTTCTCGTTTTTTATTACGTGGCAAACTACAACGAACCGTAATTGTGAGTAATAAATTTTAGAACTACGTATGAGCCAATTTACAATGTTTGTTACAATTTTTTTTTGCTTTGGAATGAAATTAAAAATGTTTTTTGAACGAATGTTTCCAGCCTCTGCTTTATATACAGGGTGTTTGGTAACCGGATGCAAAGCCGAAAGTAGGAGATAGTCTAGGTCATGTAGAACATTTTTAGCCATACTTGTCTTAGACAAATGTTATTAGTTTTTTTTTAATTTAAATTTTAAGATTTGTCGGAGAAAACTGCAAAACTTCAGACTAAATCGATAATTAGTACTTTTTTTACTGCAGGTAGATTTTTTTTTGTTTTATTTCTTATTGTGCAATGTCTATCAAACACTAGAAAAGTGATTTCAAACATCTGTGTCTAAAGAAAACAAGTTGACAGCGATTTAAAATTTTAGTTACATGAAAATGTAAACGATTTAAGTGATTTCAAAGTACAATAAAAAAAAAACTAAAATAGCCACGAATTTTCAAACCATTTTAAAAACATGCTTGGCTTTTACCCTTTTATTTAAGCTATCAAACACGACTGTAGCTACTGTATCCTTGAAAATAAGCCACCTAAACCAACTGGGTAGCTAAAATGTTTCACTCTACTTGTGATACTTGTGGTAGTTGTGGTGACGAATCTCATTATGATTTTACAATAAAACATTGGTTCTGAATACTAAGTTGGCGTTGACTTGATATTTGACTTGTTTTAAAAGGGTTAAGTGTACTGGACAAAACTACCACATGCAATTTTAACAAACAAAGGCTTGCGGCGGTGAGAGACAAAAGAGACTGATAGCGGCAGGCGGTGAGCGGCGTTAAACAAAGATGATCGGTTTTGTGCTTTATTGACAAAGATAAACTGATTAGCTACATGAGTATTTGTGCAAAAACTAGTAATTTAGTCTAGTTACAACTTCAGTTGCGATTAGACGTTCATTGTGGTTTAATTTCCCGCTCTCATCTCAATTTACCGTGTCAAGTTGTAGCTGCCGTAGGCGCTCCTTCACGTGTAATTACGACTTCTTCATTGTAAACATGGAGTTTACGAACGAAGAATATGCCGACATTATCTACATGTACTGCAAAGCTGACAGTGGAGCGATGGCCCGACGGATGTACCAAGAGCGTTTTCCAAACCGGAGATTGCCTAATGTGAGAGTGTTTTACAATTCATTCCGAAGGCTACGTGAGAATGGTATTGCTGTGCAACATGGAGGGAATCCAGGACGTAATCGCCCTGAAGTGGAGGAAGACGTTCTACAGGCATTTGCAGAGGATCCGAATACGAGCATCAGAGTGGTAGCTCGTAATCTGAACTTGTCCACATGGAAAGTATGGGCCATAATGAATCGTGAGGGAAAATATCCTTTTCGCGGCATCGGAGTTCAAGGTTTGGACGAAGGAGATCCTGCACGCCGAGTGGACTTCTGCCGATTTTTACTCAATGCGGATATCGAAGACCGACGTTTTTTGCGAAGCATTCTTTGGACCGATGAATCGAAATTTTCCCGGGAGGGGATCACAAATTTCCATAACCTACACCAATGGGCTGACAAAAACAACAATCCACATTGGAAAAAGCAAGTGTCCTTCCAAAGAAGGTTTTCCGTCAATGTGTGGGCTGGAATCATCGGCAGAGTCCTTATTGGGCCACATTTTTTGCCAAATAATTTAAATGGGGCAAATTATTTGGAATTTTTACAAAACGATTTGCCCAGGCTTATTGACGAAGACCAGCTGCCCGGTGCAGTGACATTTCAACACGACGGTTGTCCCGCCCATTACTCTCTGGCTGTAAGGGAGCATCTGGATAACTGTTTTCCGGACGGTTGGATCGGCAGAGGCGGACGAATCCCTTGGCCCGCTCGGTCACCTGATTTGACACCATTGGATTTTTTCGTTTGGGGCCGAGCTAAGGAGCTAGTCTACACACAAGTGGTCATTAATACCGTAGAAGAGCTGAGGGAGAGGATAGAAGCGGCGTTCGAAAGGATGAGGGAAGAAATGATATTCGGAACAACCACCACAGAAGTAAGAAGACGGGCTCGTGCTTGTATTCGAAACGGCGGGTCACATTTTGAAAACGAGCGATGATGTGTAATTTTAATGTGTTGATCGTAAAAATAAATAACTTATCTTTTATGCTTTTGTTTTAATTTACCCTAAACATTCCCTCTTATTAGTACAGGTAGCCTATTTTCAAAGATAAAATGGCTTGAGACATGATTGTCTTATCGCCCGCCGCCTGCCGCTATCAGTCCCTTTTGTCTCTCACCGCCGCAAGCCTTTGTTTGTTAAAATTGCATGTGGTAGTTTTGTCCAGTACACTTAACCCTTTTAAAACAAGTCAAATGTCAAGTCAACGCCAACTTAGTATTCAGAACCAATGTTTTATTGTAAAATCATAATGAGATTCGTCACCACAACTACCACAAGTATCACAAGTAGAGTGAAACATTTTAGCTACCCAGTTGGTTTAGGTGGCTTATTTTCAAGGATACAGTAGCTACAGTCGTGTTTGATAGCTTAAATAAAAGGGTAAAAGCCAAGCATGTTTTTAAAATGGTTTGAAAATTCGTGGCTATTTTAGTTTTTTTTTTTCGTACTTTGAAATCACTTAAATCGTTTACATTTTCATGTAACTAAAATTTTAAATCGCTGTCAACTTGTTTTCTTTAGACACAGATGTTTGAAATCACTTTTCTAGTGTTTGATAGACATTGCACAATACGAAATAAAACAAAAAAAAATCTACCTGCAGTAAAAAAAGTACTAATTATCGATTTAGTCTGTAGTTTTGCAGTTTTCTCCGACAAATTTTTAAATATAAATTAAAAAAAACTAATAACATTTGTCTAAGACAAGTATGGCTAAAAATGTTCTACATGACCTAGGCTATCTCCTACTTTCGGCTTTGCATCCGGTTACCAAACACCCTGTATATTATATAAAAAACGTAAGGTACATTTTAATCATGCTAATCACAAAAATGTAAACTCTTTAATAATCACCTTTATACTTATTTGCTAAAGGTGGATAGCCCCCTAGCAACTCTAGCAAATGATTAGTGAACCGTTATTATAAAGTTGAAGCAAAAAGTGCACACCTAACGCTTTCCGGTAATGACGTAACTTGACGCCAGCAGACGTGAAAGGCGTGACGCGTTTTCATAATTGCTCAATTGCTGATTTGTATTCGGATGGGTTGACAAGTGCGGGCGAACCAATGTAACTTGACCAGTGACCACGCATTTGTGACTAGTAGACTGGTCACAGAGATATTTGAGTTCGGTTCGGCTACATCAATCAGCGCTGTACTAGTAGTTTATGTAACTGTTACGTAATAAGGCCTAATTACATACAGTTGCATACACTGCTTTATCTACACACATTATAAAACTTAAATGACGTGTTCGGAAACCATTAGAATGACCGCCATTGCAACGCGATGACCAAGTCGGTTGTCTCGGCGGTCGGGAGGAGGGCTGGATTTTCATTACGGTAACAAAATCGATGTGGTTATGAATTTCCATACAGTTTTACAACACTGGCACAGATAATACACTGATGTTACATTACTGGTTGCAATAATGGTGGTTATTATGTCTCTAATAAACATACCTACTATCTATGATAGCCCTGAAACGTCAAAAATGTGAAAATCCGTTAGGCGTCTGCGCCGCGCGTCAAAACGCCCCATACAAAAAGTGTGAGGATTGTGACGTCACCGACCACAAAGTTGCAGAAAACTGTTTGGAAGGAATACGTTTTTGGAAGATTTTTGTAATTTTAGGCACGAAAAAATGCGTTTAGCTATATAGTTGTTGTACATTTTTTTTCTTGTTAGAACATAAGTAATCGAACTGAAGTTTCGAAAATACATTTGAGGTATAAAAAAAATACCTAAAATTTTAAGTTTTTAAACCGCAATATATTAAAAAAACTGTTAGAATTTATTACGGATTACCACTTATTTATATTAATTGAGGGTTGTTGAACGTGTTTATGGAACAAATTCAATTAAATATTTTTCATGCATGTTCTCTATCGGTTAATGACATACGGTTTTCGAACGCAGAATAGAGGATTTATGATGTGGGTGCAGATAAAATCATTAATAACCTGCACTTTGCTAATAAACGGATATTTTCTGTTAGAGAAAGCAGTATATCTCTAGTCACTTTCTCGCCTGGCTTATCGACTACTAAATTACCCGTGTTTGCGAAGCGATTGAGTGACTCTCCAGAGTTCCATTATAAACTGACACAATTTCATTTTTAATTAACATTTACTTTTGTATTTCGCGATTCCGCTTTGCTTTATTAATGGCTTGAAAATTAATTATAATTTAATAATGCCGTTTTGTTTTGCTTTGTCAGTATTCTAAAATTTTAAAAATTGTAAACCCTGGATTAGTTCATAGCTTTTTTTGTGAAAAAAATTGTTAAATTTTCTTAACTTTATTTTATGGAAACATTTTTTTGACCGATTTGTATTATATTAGGGCGGTGTTAAAATGTCATTTTGAGTGATTAAGTAACGTACCGTGAGTCTTGAGCGATCCATTAAACAAAATAATTATTTTATAACGATTTTATTATCAATTATAAACTTATACATATAGATGTCATATACAAAGGAAAAAGTGAGCTACGCCTGCGGTGCCCAGAGCTGGGATCGAAACAGCCTCTTATGAATTCGCAGCAGACGCCCTAACCACTAGGGTACCCGGGTCACAGCGGCACCTTCCGGCAATCTTTGTAAATGCTAAGACGCATTTGGCCAACGAACAAAACAAAATATTTAATATTAAAAATATGAATAACCTAATTTAAGTCGATTTTTGCTCCACATGTACATCGACTTAAATTGCGTGAGTAACCCGTTATAAATATTTTTAATATGTTAGATCTCACAAAAGTTTTATATTTAAAATATTTAATCAATACATTTATTAAAATGATTTAATTTGTTGATTTTATTTTCCTCAAAGTATTTTTTATTAAACACTTAAAAAAGTAGGTAGGTACAGTACAGCATAAATACGTAAAACATAACAATGAATATGAGTCATGACGTAAGCGTTAAAATTATGAAAGGGAAACGTAAAAACACATTGTAATGCTAAATTACGTATCCCATTTTTTCTGCTTTGATCTTTATACTCCTAGTTCCGATAATATCTGTATTTTTCTTGTTGGATTCTCCTTAAACCCACCTTATAGTTTACACAGCCACTGAAACTTTCAGAAACAATAGCGTCTTTCCACGGGCTATTTCTGTTCTATTTGATCTGGGATGTTTACAACATTCTATTGCTTTAGGATACCGTGACCACGGACTTTTAATGCCAAAACAAACAAGATATTTTGGGAAAAATCATCAGTTTTTATGATTGATTTGACGCAGGTCAATTCATCGATACGATATGAATGGATCAGATTAATGAACTACCCTCCACTCGTCTTCATCCGCGTCATATTTAATGTGAAAACTATACATATAAGTACCTATAAATGTAGGAAATAACAAAGTTGATATCAATATTCTACCTTACTACGACGGTGTGTGTAGTTCGTGGTCTGAATGTCTTTCTCGATATACATAATTGTATAGATAAATATATACTTAGAAAAGCTACATAGAAAACACCCATAACTCGGGAACAAATATTCGTGATAAACACACAAAAAAATGCCCTTAACAGGTTTTAAACACTGATTTCCAAGGAGTTGAACTAATAATTTATAAATTAATTAAAATACATATTATTTATTATGTGAAATTTTAATTTAATTCAAGATATTAAAAAAAAAATTTCATATGTTTAACTTTTGTATACTTATTACCTACTAGCTTTTGCCCGCGGCTTCGCTCTCGTTAAATTCGGGGTAACACGGTTCCTCTTTCCTGATTTAAAACACAGAAGAAACCTCGGAACAGAATATTATTAAAATTTTACCCCCTCTTTTAAGGGGCAGATTTCCAAAAAAATGATGCACGATTTTTTTGTTAGTCACAAATAGTCCGCATACCAATTTTTAGCTTTCTACCTTGACAATTGCGGAATGCTCCATACAAACTTCTACCCTCCATTTTAGGGAAGTGGGGGGTTAGAAAGAGACAAAAAGTAGCCTATGTCACTCTCCATCCCTTCAACTATCTCCACTTAAAAAAACCACGTCAATTCGTCGCCCCGTTTTGCCGTGAAAGACGGACAAACAAACAAACAAACACACACATACACTTTCCCATTTATAATATTAGTATGGATATGGATATTATTAGTAGGTAAAGTATAATTAAACGTTATCGGTCTGCCACAGTCCACAGAACTTATTATGCCTTAAGGCCCTCTAGGGAACGGTTTTTATTTTGTATGAGAAAAACTATTTTTAACCGGTTAACCGATTTTTTTCATACGAATTAAAAACCGGTTGCATTCCCCTCCATGGGTCTATTACCTTCATGTACCCTAAAATATTAATGTAAATTAGATGAGGTTATTATAAATACAAAAGCAACGCGTAAATCATACGAAATTACTTTAGTATACAAACACAAAATAAGAGATATAAAGTGGTGTATATCACAATAGAATTTTAATGCAGATATTATTTGTGGTCTATGTGTCTTCGCCATGATAACAGAATTTTCCACATCGAAAAATCTCTGCTGATATAAACAACAATCTTAAACTCTTAACCGTTTGTCGGTGGACCTTATGTGTTTACATTAAAGTTTATATTAATTTAACAGTAATAAACAGGTAGTAAGCAGGTCTAGTCGATGTCAAAGATGTTTACAATTATGTACCTTACTACTTTGTAATAAGGTTCAAAAGTATAAACATGTATAACATCAACTATGTCTAATGCTGGATATCTAATAGAATTCTGCACTATCTATGAACCTGACCAAAACAACTATGAATCATGTTTTATTGGACGCGGTCTTGCGCGAGATATATCGATTATCTGCTGTTTTAAACCGGCCAAGAGCATGTCGGGCCATGCTCAGTGTAGGGTTCCGTAGTTGCCGACCTGTTACAATCCATTCGTTTATTATGGGATATTATGCGGCATTTACGTCATTTAACTATGCAGTCCTTATGTCATTTTACTATGCGTTTATGATTTATTATTCAAAAACGGCTCAACCGTTTTATTAAATATAGTTTTCATTATCATTAATAGTACTTATCAGGCCTCATTTCCATGAATTATTCATTTTTTTGGTTCCACTGTTCAAAAGTTAAAAAGCCCCGTGCACCCGTTTTTTAAGCTTTTGGAGCTATTATTTACAAAAGTATTCGTTTTATCCAAAATTGTTTTAAAATACCCGTATGTTTATTGAAAGACCTATCTAACGATACCCACACAATAGGGTGGAAGCGAAAAAAAAAATTACCCCTCCCCCTCTTCATGTGTACGGGAGGTACCCTAAAAAATAATATTGTTTCAGATTTTGTTTTACAACTATGTCGGCGTGAATAAAACACATGTTCATACCAAATTTCAGTTTTATAGTACGAATAAACATCACTGAGCAAAGCCGCGGACAGACGGCAAACACACGGCGAAACTATAAGGGTTCCTATCCTATCCTACTGTTCCTAGTTGATTACGGAATCCTAAAAATATGAGTGATTTATATGAATAGTGAATTTGATTGCTAGCAGGAGAAAATATAATGGCCGTTTAAAAATACAGATAGATACATTAAAAAACTATAAGAATAGGTACTGTCGAGGTTTGATAGAAACCTTTACATTACTGGTTGTTTATTATCAAATATTCTATCATAAATTATAAATCAAAATCAGCCCTCGAAGCTCCGGCCTCGTGGCCACGCATGTCCGTTCCTTAAATAGAATCTATCAGAATATACGGAGATCTCAGGCCCTTTGGCAACTCCTCCACGTTCTTTCCTCACAGTATTACGTATTTCAGATTATCATTATTACATATTTAAAAATATACCCTATTATATGATTGTATTTTATTTGCCGAACAAACAAACTACCAAAATACGTATATAACTCAATATAATTAAAAATTTAAGAATATTTCACAAAATTATTTAAATATAGGTAGCCTATGAAGCAGGAGGTCCCGGGTTCGAATCCTGGTCAGGGTATTTATTTGTGTGCTTGTCACACATATTTGTTCCTGAGTTATGGATGTTTTCTATGTATATAAGTATTTATTCATATCTATCTATTATATACTCGTATATATATGTCGTCTAGTACCCATAACACAGGCATTATTAAGCTTACTGTGGGACTAGGTCGATTTGTGTAAGATTGTCAGATTATATTTAAATATTTATATCCATACTTCCATACTAATATTATAAATGGGAAAGTGTATGTGTATGTTTGTTTGTTTGTCCGTCTTTCACGGCAAAACGGGGCGACGAATTGACGTGATTTTTTAAGTGGAGATAGTTGAAGAGTTGGAGAGTGACATAGGCTACTTATTGTCTCTTTCTAACCCCCCACTTCCCTAAAATGGAGGGTGGAAGTTTGTATGGTTTGTTACCCCGAATTTAACGCGAGCGAAGCCGCGGGCAAAAGCTAGTTTAAAATAAAATCATGTGTGGTTTAGTGGGTTATATAGCTTGAAGTTAAATAACTAACTAGTTAATTAACTGCTTATTGCGGATAGTTCATCAGTATTTAATAAACTGTAATGTTTCTATATGGAATCGACACTAAATATTTAAGAATAATAAATAAATATTATGGGACAATTATACACGAATCAACCTAGTCCCACAGTAAGCTCAATAAGGCTTGTGTTGTGGGTACTAGGCGATGATATAATAACTAGATAGATATAAATAAATACTTTGCAAAAGCAAACATCCGACATTCAGGCACAAAGACACGAATAAATGCCCCGACCAGGACTCGAACCCGGGACCTCCTGCTTCATGGACAGGGTCACTACCCACTAGGCTAGAAGGCCGTGAAGAAAATTCGAGAACTGCGTTGTTGTTTTCGGGATTTTTCGTATAGAAAATAAGAACCGGGTTAACCTGGAGCAAACCAATCCTACCCAATACACGGTATTAAATTTAGCCACGTTGTGTTTTTATACCATTGTTGAGTTTTGCATTAAGCGCTTATCTAAATGCACAATTATTGCAGAGCTATCAGCTAACCGATAAAATAAACTAATATCTTTTTGCCAGGCAAAAGCTTCAATAAAACTTATCAAAATATTATCGGCGATAAAACTAAAATCTGGCTTTTTCGGCGGCCGACAAGAATTACATACCCTGTGATAACACTGACTTTTTAGATATGTACACTTATAGGATATATAGTTTTTTATTGCCAAGTAACCGGTATGACCTGCTACGATTTTTAGTAATGTGAACATTTTTATTCCGAGCAATGACGCATAGTCAGAGTGACCGCGAGGCAACCGAATGACTCGCCGTATTTGAGCTCCCGAAGTGATGAGGAACATTCCTGTGCAACCCGAACTGATCCAACTTAGACTGGGGCGGAAATAGAGGGGGGGTGCGAACATTTTTTTGTTTATTTGAGGCAACCGATTGAACCAGCGGTTGCCTGAAAGTGCATACGCTGGTTATATAATAACATTTTAATGCCATCCCTCCAGATGCGACTGGCGCCCTGTACGAGAGCGAAGAAAATCTTTAAAAAGTTGTCAGGCAACTGCTTGAAAATCAGCATGCTTGTTCTACATCATATACAAATTGACTTCCGCCTCGGCCTTACAGTTATCGAGGTATGAGAGTTGCAAGCCGGACAAATATTGAATTTTTTATCGGTGGATGGGAACTTAGGAAAAATGCACTTACAATAATTGAAATCGGATGGCATTTGTTTTCTTAGTTTTGTATGATGGAATATACGATACGTACAAATGCCATCCCTCTCCTATGTATGAAATTTCATCCCCCTGTGGCCACCCCTACAAACGAGAAATTCGTCAATTTGGAATACGCGCAATAAGATGTGTTACAATCAATTATTTTCGTGAAATTCAATATTTCAAATATAAAAAATCAGTGTAGAAAACCCTATCAACCCCTCAATCCCTAGGAAAAGGGGTGGAACGGTGCGGGGTGGCTAGTTGAAAATTTTTAGTAAGTATGATATATTTTAGCTGGTTAAGGATTGCACCTAATGCTCATTGGAAAACTTCCTTAGTATGCACAAACACACCAAAGAAACCTCACATCCTCCTAATTAAACGGAGGCAAAAGTTCGGCCGGGTAAAAATCGTATACGAGTAGTAGAGTTACCCAATTAAAACCCTTTCTTAATTTACATACAGTTGTTCCAAACTCCGACGTCGAATAAAAACCAATTTCTAGATTACAGAATCTATGACACATTAGTTCAAAACATTCTACTCGCACACGTACAACTTTGTCTCATTTAATAAACACGCCAGTCGTAAATTGCAGAACTTGGCGAGCCGTGAGTCGACCAAGTTCGTGACGTGGCTGATTGTAGGAGGAATATTGAAGTCATGTGGGTTTAAAGCTTTGATTAAAGTAAAAAGAGGAAGATACCTGACGTTCATAGCTGACAAAACTGAAATGTGTTCCGGCACCCACACACTTGTAAATGCTTACACACTGCTATAAATATAATAATGTACATGTGCATCAGGGGTAAAAGAGATACACCAATATACTTAACACGGGCGTGTAAGGGAGATTTCCATTTTTTGCGCATTGCACAAAGTGTGACAGAGCCAACTAATATAATTTACAGTAGTGTAGGCAAGATCGATATATTTCTAACAATGACGTATAGAAGTAAAAAGCGAGTCATTTGCGTTTGAAAAAAATAAAATATTGAATTGATATTAATCGTAGTAAGTCCTTGTCGCATCAATATGAAAGCGGGCAAGATGGACCGAGATAGAAAATTAAATGTCGAGTCAATAGCATACTATATTTTTAAAATATGAATAAATCTCTAGTTCTAAACTTCTGGTGCTCTAGTCGAATATTCCAGTGTTCAACGAAATAGGTAACGAACGATCGTCTCAAAAAACCAGTATAAAGGCATCTACGATTACGCGTAGTTGTTACGGATCTAGAGGTTTCTCTTTTTAATGCAATAATGGTTTGTCAAAAGAGACGCGTATGGTAAGCTGCGGTTATATTGCACTACGCAGAAACGGCGAATGATCCGTGTGGTCCTAGTACTTTAATTTCCATCGCCTATCTCGCGCACGACTCAAAAAAACCAATATAAAGGTGTGACCTCCGATTATGCATAGTCATAATGGTAATAAAGATTCACTTATCCTGAACGTGTTGTAAGTCTCGGGAATCAGCGCTAGGTGCCTAATTTCGAGGTAGCGTTAGCAAATAAGACCTTTTATTACCACGACGGTGGCAAAAAAGCATACGGCCCGCCTGATGGTAAGCAGCTACCCGTAGCCTGCAACCCCAGAGGATTCGCATGCGCGTTGCCTACCCTTTAAGAACTAAAATCAACCTAAAACCTAAAACTAAAATACCAGATGGTATTAAAGATAATTGCTTAAAAGGTATTGACATGTAAAATCGAAATTTATGTCTAGACTAGAAAACTATAGGTATGCATGTTTTCTCATTGACAGATGTTTCAAGTAAAAAAATAATTTATAATACCTATAGGCTTAAGTAATAATAATAAGTCTCTATAGACCGTAAGCCAGGAACAAATTTTGTTGGTCATCGCGTCCCAGGCGAAAACTTGTCAAGTGGTTAAGGGTGATGTTTAATTAGGCCTCGTGAAGGTCAGCTGCCTCTCCGTTGGTGGGTTGAGGAACGGCAGCGATCAAAAATGGTCATCGCGTCCCGATTGAAACTTTCGCGATATAATGGCTCCAAAAATCCTTCTAACTTTTGAATATGGGAAAATTCAAGAGCGTGAGGACTAATAATTAATGGAATCAGGCGTTACTTTGCGGAAGTCCATAATACCGCGGAATAGCAAAGCAATATTATTGTAGTTGAGGACTAATAATTACTTTCAATGAAAACTATATTGAAAAACTATTGAGTTATTTGAGCGATTTTTGAGTTATTTCAAAAAGTTGTATATTCATGGTAAAAGGACGTAAAATATCCTATAAAAAATACATTTTGATTGGGTGTATTGTGACGGCAACTACGGAATCCTACATTCAGCAAATATTACAATTCAAAAATTGCATGAGCAACAGGCTCTAGTTTAGAAGTATAAATTTAAAAAAATTACATAACCATAGCAATTCTATACATAAATAATTTGTACATACGTTTAGCTTGGTAACGGTTTCAAGCACTAGGAGAACAGAATGAAATAAAAATACATTTTTATCAGCACATTATTTGCTAACGCTACCCAAAGGGGCATGACACTCGGACCTACGTGTTTCACGCGTGGGTACTGCCTATTTAGCTGTCTCGCTTACTCAATAACAAAAATGTTTTTGATACATTTTGATCAAAAATTATGTTTGCGTATTTAAAACAGTACTTACGAATGGAAAGTTATTCCGTGAGCTTTGTTTTTATGTTTTGAGCTATTAAAGCATTGAAAGAAGGCACAATTTGGCATGATTTACAAAAGATAAAAGATAAAAAAGATAAAAGTTATTTATTCTTCAATTTAGGCACATTACAATGCACTTATGAACGTCAGAGAGAAAAAAAAACTACCTCCGGTTCTAACCCTACACCTCTGACCCGAGAAGAATTATTTATGACCGGCAAGAAACTCGGCGGGACTTATTTTTTCAAAACAGTAATACAGTAATATTATATCTTAAAGATACACAATAATGCGTAGTTCTATAAGAAGGCATATCAAAACAGCTTGAGAGACATACAATGTACGTATTGTTTAATTAAAATAAAATAATAATAATAAAATCCAAATCTGACTGCTTCACAAAACGTTTCATATGCTTTCCTATCTGAACTGTGTCCTCTAAATGTTAGATGATTTTGTAGTATTTTCTGGTTTGGGCCATGCATGTTTGTCCGTCATATAGTCCTCGACCCTGTAATAACCCTTTGACATTAAACTTTTTTTCAAATATTTCTTAAGAGCGGGAAATGATAAATTTAAAGCATCGACGGGTAACTTGTTATAAATGTGAATACCTTGACCAAAAAATGACTTATATGCTTTGCGGATACGACTACTTCTGATAGCAAGCTTGTTTTTATTTCTAGTGTTATAGCTGTGGATGTCAGAAATTTTTTTGAATGTATGTATATTCTTTACAACAAAAATAATATTGTCATAGATATATTGGGAAGCAACAGTTAAAATATTAATTTCTTTAAATAGTTCTCTAACTGATGCACCTGTCTTTAAGTTATACAGAAAGCGGATGGCTCTTTTTTGTAAAACAAATATAGTCTGTATGTCAGCTGCTTTGCCCCAAACCAGAATACCATATGACATTACACTATGAAAATAACTGTGAAAAACTAAGCGAGCTGTGTCAATATTCGTTAATTGTCTAATTCTCCTAACGGCATGAGCGGCCGAGCTTAATCGAAGAGCGAGTTTTCTTATATGAGGACTCCATTGTAGATTTTTGTCCAACGTCGAACCAACTGCTTTATCTACTATCTCTAAACATTCACCATTCAGGAGAATCTTAGTGTCCACCGGTGCAACGTTTGGCAAACCAAATCTAATACATTTGGTTTTCTTAGCATTAAGTAGCAAATTGTTAATAGTAAACCAGTTCAGTACAGCAGCTAGTGTGTTATTGATTACAGTAAAATCGGTAGATTGCCGGTCAACTTCGAAAATTAAAGATGTATCATCGGCAAACAGAACGATATCACAAAGGTTTTGTACTACACAAGGTAAATCATTTATATAAACCAAAAACACGAATGGGCCCAAAATAGAACCCTGTGGCACTCCTAATTTACGGGTATTTTAGTCATTATTCTTGAAAGCACGCTCTTCGGCGGCCATGACACGACTGATTCAATATAGGCGCCGGAACCTATATTTGATGGCACACGATCGTACGCCTGGTACCATATCTATTCCCTTTATATTTATCAAAGGTTTAAAGGAACTTTATAAAGCTTCTACATAATCATAATTAATAATAATACGATTTGGAACAAACTTTTGATTTTGTAACGTAACTCTGAATTTAACTTGAAAAATTATAATTTAATTTAAAGTACCAATGCTGCGCATATGCATATTAAATTAACAGACGCGGTGCCGTGAAGATCATAGTGAAGACAAAATTGTGATTTCCTCGTGTTTACGCGCGACCCGCATACATATACAACTCGTGGACGAGCGGTGATTGGTTCAAACGTCAAAAGTGAGTGTGTGTGCACGACCGACCGCGGCTTATTATGGAATCACAGTTCTATCTTCGTTGGACGATGTCTTCCTATTTTATATGTCTATGGTGCTGCGTGATTTTGTCGCGCCGCTCTGCATGTTAAGTCACCATCAAATACATCTGAGTGCCCAGGTAAACAAAGATATCGGGACATACCTACACTGTATCGTTATAACTACTATTGGGAACGGAGTATTTACCATGTATATTTGAGTTTTGGAGCACCCGATATTACTACTCCGTTATGATGGCGCATATATTGGGCCGAAATATCGGGTGCTCTAAAACTTAAATATACATGGTAAATACCCCGTTTCGAATAGTAGTTGTAAGGTTAGGTTTCCATGTTCGCTGGAAATCGTATAATGCAAAGTGCATTATACGATTCCCAGCCATATCGCCTTGATAATAGAGGCATTTGTTCCTATATGAGTCCTTGGCTGCTCCGATTTTCTACTAGCGACTGTAGGTAGGACTGGCATATTTATAGTTATAATGCGATGGAGGGAGCGAGACAGCTACTTTTAGGTACATTAGTCATACCTTAACATCGGTTTAATTACACAGTGAACCTTCTGTACGCAGTGCTATTTTATTCTGTGGTGTCAATCCAATGTGACGGTCGGTCGGACGGAATATTGACGGTCACATGTTGCAGAACAAAAATGTGTAATCAAACAAACTCTATGATTAAACAAGACAACAAAAGCAGTTGGAATTCTATGAGAAGTACCTTATGTGGGTGAGAAGGTGAAAAAAAAATCCATACAGACCCCAATGAAAGTTTAACCCGTTAACGGTCATAAGGGTTTCAGAAATTATGCAAAATTGAATCATATATTACTTTGAAATAAAGTTTAAATCTTAGTGGGAAAAATATTCTCTCTGATTTATTAAGTTACTCATTGAACTATTCAATTTGAACAAGATTTCAATATCAAAATAAAAATACCTTTTTGTGTGATAAAATTGATATGTTTCGTTTCTTGTATCTCGATAAAAAATCTGTTGCATCATCTGTTTTAAGTAACATTTTAACGGTCCGTCATTAAAACGCTCATCAACGACGCTAAAGCATTATTACTACCCCTTTGTTTACGTACTTCAGAAATATATTACGTCAATGTTTCAGGCATTACATAAACATGAACTCAAAGTCAAACAGCACTCGCAACCATGACATAACATCCGGAGTACAGTCACCGGCAATAGTATCTTCCAACACGAAGGGCGCATAAATATGTGACACGCTCTTATGAAAATGAAAATGAAAAATGAAAAATATTTTTATTTCCTTACAATTTTGGCATAATTACAACAAGGTGGAAACTTCCTATTAAGTAAAAAATACCTGTATCAGGAAGTCTCGCTCCTCCATAACAAAGAGTCATACATGATTTTTTTAAGTAGGGTCAGGGAGGGTACAGTCGCTCGGTGGGAACAGTGGCTCGAATATGCTGTGCGGGAAACGGAAAGAGCTTTATGTCTGTCCTCTACATCAATCGGAAGCGTTCCGTACCCTATCATGTACGAACTAGTTAGTGAGCCGCTTCGGCGCCATGCGAATGTATTATGGTGCGTTTTTGTGTTGAATACTATCAAAATTACATTTCCAGGTAAGTTTCACTACTGTTTTTTTCTTAACTCGAACGAGATTTTTAATTACTTATATTTTTATCGAAGAGTGTGTCTAATCTTCTTAGTATTGGCTGATAATTAAAGGCCCTCGATGTTTCTATTTGTTTTTAGTTCTATCTAAAATACAAAATGGCGCGAAGGTCAACAGTCGTTCGTTTCCGAAAAGTACACGGTGGCTCGCGAACCACTGTGCACCTTACAGAGTCGGGCTAAAATTTACTTGAATATGAATAAGAATAAAAGTTCTTTTATTATTAAAAATAATTCTAGCACTCTTTTCTTAATAAAATGAAAGTGAATAAATCATGCGACATTTATTAGGTAAGTACCTATTTTAAATGAAGAATGAATCAGGAACGATTATTCCGGAATTAGGCTTACCTATTCTAATTACTGTTTTATTCAACAAAAATGTTTTTTGTTATAAAGTTTATTTAGGTTCGATTCTTACGTAGCCATTGTGTACTGTTAGAACCACTGTGTACTCGAGCCACTGTGTACTGTTAGAACCACTGTGTACTAGGGGGTCCTAGTCACTGTGTACAGCAACAGGTACACAGTGGCTCGATTCCCAATTTCTAAAAAAGAATGGATATATCTTTTTTGGTGAAAGTAACTGCAAATATATTTGCTACATATGAAAGTTTAATAATGCACTGTGCTCTGTGCTTGCCACAATTAGTTCAGGGATTTATATTTTTCATGCTACAGCCTCTTGAAAAAATCCTAGCGACTGTTCCCTCCCTGACCCTAAAATAAACAACAAGGCGGTTTTATACATTACTAAATTAAATTATATTCTAGAATATTGTGTTTGTGTATGTGTGTGTGTGTAAGTGTGTGTGTGTGTATGTTTTTATTTAGACTTATCATGATTAACTATAGGTACAAAATGAACTACGAGTAGGTATTAGCTTTATTTTTATTTTATTTTATTTTATTTATTAGGTCTGCCAACAGCGGTTACAATATCACATTGTTACATATTGTAGAAAATTTTGTTCTTAAGCTTATTGCACAGCTAATTAGAGGCAAACACCACATGCATGAACTTAAAGTTAACATAACATTAAGTATAGTGTAAACAGATAACGTTGTATTACGAAATTAAAATTAAAACTAAAACTAATAATATAATTTTACCCATTGAAAAAAAGCTAAAAACCTAGGGATAGTCCTGGGTGTTAGTCCGAAATCTGATGAAAGAGTCAAAATTAATGTCAGCACTGGCACACTTTTCATTTAGTAATCTGCTTAGACGGGGAACTGGTGAATTAGCTCGGTATAGAAGTTTTTCTGTTTCCTCATAAGTGAGACTATGGCCCTACAAATAAGAGTGTGTCACATATCTTTGCAGCCTTCGTGTAGGAAGATACTATTGCCGGTGACTGTACAACGAGCGGTATTTCCTGGCTAATGAGCGTTTCCAGAAATGGACTATACAGGGTGTAACAATAATAGTGTTGCTCCGTTTTAGGGCATAATCGGTATCGTACTGTGACTAAGAAACAGTAGGAGAAAAACTTTTTGGACGCGAAATTTTTTTTGTATGGGACACGTCATCCCAGTCCGACACTCCATACAAAATTTTTTTTTCGTGTGAATTTTTTTTTACTTACATAGTGTTACATAATTAAAATACGATACCAATTAGGAATATGCATGATTTTTTTGGAAGACGTCATTCGATTCTATTTCCCTGTAGATTCAAATGTCTCTAATAAACCTACTATCTATGGTAGCCCTGAAACGTCAAAAATGTGAAAATACGTTAGGCGTCTGCGCCGCGCGTCAAAACACCCCATACAAAAAGTGTGAGGATTGTGACGTCACCGACCACAAAGTTGCAGAAAACTGTTTGGAAGGAACAAGTTTTTGGAAGATTTTTGTAATTTTAGGCACGAAAAATGCGTTTAGCTATATAGTTGTTGTACATTCTTTTTCTTGTTAGAACATAAGTAATCGAACTGAAGTTTCGAAAATACATGTGAGGTATAAAGAAAGATGCCTAAAATTTTAAGGTTTAAACCGCAATATCTGTAAAAAACTGTTAATAATTATTACGGATTTCCACTTATTTATATTAATTTGGAGTTGTTGAACGTGTTTATGGAACAAATTCAATTAAATATTATTCATTATGCATGTTCTCTATTATGTTATGACCTTAACAGATCACTACCATTTTTGTTATACCTTGTATAAATAATGTCTCGCGATATAAAAAGGAGTATAGTACGATTTTTTTAAGATGTCGGAATTGTCGATAGAACTCCTTAGTAAGATTCCGACATCTTAAAAAAATACCACTATACCTATATTGATTAATGATAGTCTTAAATATGTAGTTCTCTGACCTACCATCAACGTAATTGTAATTAGAAAATCACTTAATTTAAAATCTTAATTTAATAATTAAGTATAAATAATGTATTAATAAATAAGTACCAATGTAATGTAATTTGACATGTAATATTTAAAAATATTAGAAATAAATAAGAATAAGAATAGAAAGAATAAGATAAATTTATTGCCACATAACATAAAACAGACAAAAAAAAATTACATCATAAGAAAACATAATTATCAAATATTAGTAACTAAAAACAAGAATTAAAATTATACATGATAATAGGCAAAAGTCTCAGCTTGTGTTGGGCACTTGGGCATAAATGCCCGGCGCTGGTTTTCAGACCGGTGACTATGACATATATGTACCTAATATAAACGAATGGTAAATAATGGAATTACGGTATAATACTTTTACGGTTGATACCGCGTATTTTTACACACTATTATTTAGCTTGACGTATTTAATTATACCCGTATATTTACGTGCTTCAAAAGTATAGGTACACTACATTTCATCCACTCTCCGGTATCTGATCGAGCTGAAATTTTGCGTATTTCCGTAATTAACATGACAATGCAAAAATACACTAACACGGAGCTGGTGCCGTATTCTAAATTTAAAATACATAAATAATACATTAAATGCACAATCTATTTCAAACATAACTTCAACACACAAGAAATAATCAACCACTATTGAAGTTGTATTGGAATTGCATCGGAATAATTTTCAAACAAATTCTGATATTTCTGATTTAGATGTTTAGGCACTAGCTGTATTGCGTAGTCAATGCATTGGAGTTGTATTGAGAACAAGAGCCCACTACACTAAACCTAGCTCGATAAGTCTACTAGATGATATATATAATTAGTTATGTCTTCAATAGGGGAACACAAATTGGCGGTGGTGCAAATCTGGTGGCGTATGTACAATTATTTTTTTTAAACCGGTTTCTAGTATGATAAGTCTCCCAGGTTTCCTTTATTCCTCGAAGCAGGGGAGGGGTAGGGCTATACGATAATGCAGTGCTGCAAACCTAAGTGCATGACATGTTACGTTGTTAAAGCCTGACTAGAAATATATGATTATTGTCAAGACGGCACTTTTATTCTTATTTATATGGCAACAGTTCAGTATAGTCATAGAGCGATGATAGAGCGTATTATTCTCTATGGTATGACATCTTGATTTGTTTACCTGACAGCTCTGTTAATTTGAAAATGTTTCACAGCGAAATAGTTTCATTTTCCGAGCGTATTATTTAAAACAGTTTATTATATACACTATTTACAATGTTTCGCTCTTGACTATGGATAATTATTTACAATGTTTCGCTCTTGACTATGGATAATTCTGTTTTTGTTTTATCGTTTGCTATTTAATATTCAACACTATATAATTATTATTCAAGTAAACCGCCTCAATGACACTGAAAAGAGTCACATCTTGTCATTAAATAGTTTTGCCAGTGTTAAAAATTCGTACCCTTGGTGCAATAAAGCCACATGTGACTTTCCGTCCAAAATGCTTTTATTACGCGAAAGTTACACAAATGATGTATACAATCCGAAACAAAAATCATTTTTTTTGTATCTTTATTATTTTCTGAAATATATCAAGTGAAGAACGACGCATGTGAATAAGAGTACCTGCAACATGGCCGCTTCGGCACAGCCGACGTTGTTTCCCGAAGTTAAAGCGAGTGGTTTAGCCGCGCCCGCGCCACCGTATATGCAGTTGTGACCGTGTTGCCGGGCGAGAAGGATGTTTTGCTCGTCGCACAAAAATTGGCAAAAATGGATACGGGGAAGAGCGGAAATACAATTAAGTGACTTATTTCTTTTTGAAATGTGTTTTTTCGATTCTGGCATTTATATGCACATACGGCTGTATTGTACTAGAAAATTGATTGCACTTACATCGTTGTTTACGGTTATATGTGGTACTAACATATTTTAGGCAAGAAACGTATTAATAGTGTTATTGATGTTACTTACTGCCGGTATCATAATTTTTATAGACTTAAAAAATGCTAGTTATAAAGTCACATAATGCCATTGTTGCATGCAGCTGTCCGTGCAAAAAGGACGGATATCTACTTACGTTCGCTGTGGTTTGGTGCAATATAGCCGTGAGTATACATGCAACCCACGATTTTCGAAAATAATGAAATAATTGGAATAAACTACTTCTTATTAAATACAGTACATCTTTATAACTACAGTTGCAAAGTTCTATAAACCTTACTTTAAGCGTGCAAAAGTTATCCACCAATTTTCAACGGCAGAATCTTTAAATCTCTCTCCTGTAAAGTAGTCACTTTGCAGATGTGGCTTTATTGCACCAAGGGTACGAATTAGTTCCAATGAAATTCCGCAACACGGCGCATGATCATATGTTTCTGGTCAGGCTTTAAAAAGATGTTATGTTTTTAGAAGTGTATGGCAGGTATTATACAGCTTTAATAAAATTCGATTGGTAATCTCTATAGGCACATAAAAATGTCTAATTCCATTAAAAATCATTATTAAATTCTCCTATCTAAACTGCAAGACATGAACGATATATTCGATGGCAATTAAGGTAATCGATCAGTTTCGACCTTCAGTTTATTGGCGGAAACGGCACGACACGAATCTGGGCAGAGCAAACACGAGCGGATTTCCGTCTCCATATTTAAAGGTGACGTACGGTCACGGATTTGATTGTTGATCCAATTAGGGTTCAATTTACATTGGACATTTCATAGAGAAAGTACTAAACAAAAGAAAATAGCTTGAACTGTATATGTTTCAACGATTGAAGTTTTGAATTGTAAAATAAATAAATTGTTTGTAAATTTCTTTTTTTGGTATTGGTAATAAACATTATTTTATTTTATTTTTGAAGTCCGTGACCGTACCGTATCAATCTCACTCACTTATTATATTAACTAATACATACATACATATAACGTTTTTGTCGCGTATTAAGAGCCCGGTAAAGTTTTTTTTCGAATTCGCTCAACTTTCGACACCATTTTGCATTAACTAATAAGACTTCTAGTAGTTTGTACACATATTTTCTGCGGCCTCCTAGCCCAGTCGGTAGTGACCCTGCCTATGAATTATAAATACGTTTTTGATTTTATGATTCGTTTATAAAGAATGCACTATCTAACAGCTAAGTATATCGCAATTTTTGCTTGAACAGGTAGAAAAGTAAGTAATACTTTTATTTTAATGATTAAAATCGTGTTGAACAAGTATGTCAAATATAATATAATATACGTTGGAAAATGAGTCATTTAAGGAATAAGTGGTACAGTTTTTTTTTAAATTTTCATACTTATATATTTTTTAAGCAGGAGTATGTTAGCTAGAGCAATTTTAGGAAAAATTTACGAACTTTAGGTGGTATTTTTGGGAATGTATTACAGTAAATATTTCATAAACTTTGAAGTGTAAAAATAAACTTAAAATTATGGTGTAATCGGATAATAACCTAAAGAATCAACGTCCTAACTAAACAAGCTCTGTGAGAATTGAGTTTTCGGGTAATAAATAATAATATATACAGGGTGTAACAAAAATGCTGTTGATCCTTTTAAGGGCATAATTTGTATCGTATTCTAATCATAAAAAACCGGCCAAGTGCGTGTCGGACCACGCATAGGAGGGTTCCGTACCTTCAATGGAATAAGAACCAAACTAATACCAAAAGGTCGTATCTGATGCCTATGGAAAAAGTTTTTTGGAGATAACTCAAAAATGGCTGAACTGATAATGTTCAATACAATTTTCGTTGAAAGTATATGATAAGGCGCATCTCTTCAAATATTTTCATATTTTTTGAATTTACGGTTCAAAAGTTACGGGGGGGGCTACACAACTTTTCTGACTTTCGAAGCGATTATTTCAGAAAATATTCACTTAATCACAAAACAGTCAAAGAAACCTCAAAGTTATTTTGAAAGACCTATCGATTGATGTGTCACATGTTGATATTTGGTAAAAATATTTTTTATTTTATTTAGTTACCTGTATGGAGCGCCCCCCTAAAAATATTTTTTTTTTTCAAATTTAACTACATAACTAAGTAGCTGCATACAAAATACACCTTATGTGTAAATTTTATTCAGATACGTCGTATAGTTTCCGAGTAAAATGCCTGTGACATACGGACGGACAGACAGACAGACAGACAGACATGACGAATCCATAAGGGTTCCGTTTTTTGCCATTTGGCTACGGAACCCTAAAAATCAGAAAACTTTTCTCCATGAGAAAAAAAAAGGTTTTTTATGGAGGATCGGCCGGCTAAAATGATGACGTGTCCCAATGCACCATACTAAAAACGGCCTAGTGCGAGTCGGACTCGCGCACCGAGGGTTCCGTACAAACCTGTAGATTTGATATGAATTTCAATTTAATACCTCTACGCGTACATGAGGAAAGGGGTAGTAACATTAAAATTATTAAAAATATTTTTATTAAATGATGTAACTAAAATTTACGGTGCAATTTTTCCTTTATCTGTGCTATAAGACGTTACTTCGTACCAAATTTCAAGATTCTGAGTTCACGGGTTCCCTGTAGGTTTTGATTCCCTTGCGAGTTTCGAAAATTTGCGGAAATTTGCAGCATAAACTGCTGTATCTTTTGATTGCGTTGGCTTAGAAGTTTGGTTTTTTTACAGCTCCAAGGGACAGTATACCTGAGTATTTGATATAAATGTCAGCTTGATACCTTCACGCGTTCCTGAGAAAAATGGTCTTGACATACGGACGGACGGACGGATGGACGGGCGGACGGACAACAAAGTGATCCTATCCCTTCCGTTTTTTCCTTTCGAGGTACGGGAAAAAAATGTTTCTCCTCCTTTTTCTTATTTGAAATATGATACCAACTATGCCTTTAAACGGGTCTCCGCTAAATTCCTGTATGTATAAAACATCCTGTATGTATCAAAAGTATTTTTTTTGCAATAACAAGACTTCAAACTATCTTATCAAATGTAATTAATGTGCCTTATTTCATTAATAGCGATTTTCGTTTTCAAATCGTTACAGGACTCTTAATTATTACATAATGCTACCAGTTTTAATTGCCCCGAGTACACAATACATACGTTATCCCACGCGCTCTCCTCGTTAATCGTATAATCCTTTTATTATTCAATTAAAATGTCAATCAAAATTACACTTAATCTCTTTAACAACACAGTCATTTACAGAAACTCGTTGCACTTCATTTATGCAACCATACCAAAGTAAATGTGAACAACATTGCCGACAATGCCTAACTTTACTGGAAACACTTGTCTATATCGGTCGGTACGGTCCCTTTTCCCGCATAATCTATAAGAAATTAGATATTCTCGCAGATTATTTTCAGGGTAGGGAAAGTTAGGCATGTTAGACAAACTTTAACAAGATAACCGCCGTACATTGACTGATCTTAAGGTCGAATTATATCGGTAAGTCCCACCAAAATAAAACGTTCAATTAAAAAAATAAAATAGATTACAGAGATGGCCCGTAAGCCAAAAAACTGTCGGTAGTTGATGATTAATGTTGATTGATGAATTTCAAACAAACTTTCTTGTTTGTTTTATTTTGCTGGATATGTTTTATTGCCTTGAGTTTTCTGAGCAATAAAAAACCCGATCATAAACTAAAGCAATCATATCCAATCCGCCAATATCTAACATCAATGAGTAGTGAGGTTTCATAATTTATACTTTGATATGACTTATTCAACGGCAAATACAATTAAAATTATTGCTACACTTTATAATAAGTAGGTACCTAATTAAAAATATTAGTGACAGCTACCATGCAACTTAACTCATTTATGAATCTGAGTGTAATTGTGTGTCATTGATTAGCTACCTATTCTTTGTATTTTAAACATACTACTTAGGTACTGTTGTAATATTTTCTCATTCTACATTTAAGATGGTAGGTGGTAAACATATTAATTTATATCGTCAGTTTTTTCTTTAAATACTTAAAAAATACTTTCGTATTTTCACACAATGCATAAATTATACTATATTTTCGCGAGAGCATACAATAACAAAAACATAACGAAGCTTTCATAAAACCATAATGGCACTAACGACTCTACTCGAAACTTTATTAAACTGTAAAACATCATTAATTTTATTTCACTGTTGCTTTATATTATTTTATTTAATGAGTGAACTTTCGCCGATGTTATAATGATACTCACAGTGCCTACTGATCCACCCGAGTACTGCATGATCTGACTACTCTATGGAAGTTGAAAATAACCACATATTTAAGATCTGATTGAATTTCAAAGTATTCTATTAGAGTTGAAACACGCGTACGGTATATTAGTTGTGAGTCTCTTACGTGAAGTATATTAAACTAGATAAGTAGATGGAGATATCGAAATAGTACACACAAATCGAATTAAAACGGGTTCATTCTTTTAAAAATGCAGTACCATTTTATTTGTTTTTAGTGATTGTCGGTAGAACTTACAACAATTCTGATTAGAAATATTCAATTTAGTTCAAATACCTGCAACTGTTTCGAGGAACTAAACGTTAACGTAAACCCTAATAAACTATAAAATATTTTATTTAATATTATCAATTAATGAAGTGGCCCTATCTCAGAAGCTATAAAAGATAGAATGTGGACTTAAATTATAATTAAATCGTCTTTAAAGCTTCAATAGCAACCTTTATCAATAAATGAACAGTTTTTGAGTTTATACAGAAAATATCACAAAGTTGTCAGATTTTCACGAATTTATCGGTTAGCTCAAGACCCTTGTTGTAGCAAATATCATCAAATACTACCCTAACCGTCCCTAACAACATACAAAAAAAATTCAACTAAAACACGCATTGTAAATTTAATATCTACTTTCACTGATCTATAGAGACATACAAATTTGAAATTGGTATTACAAAAACGAAAAGAGCCAGGACTGAAAATTAAAACAAAAAAAAAAAAATTCAAAGAAAAGATGGATGTTTTTGGATTTCAAATTGACAAGAATGGTGTTAACATAGTGTTAAGGTTATAACATAGTAGATTGTACAATAAGTGCATAAAAAGCTCGCTCGGATGGATGAACGCCTAGCGTAAAATGGGGTTTATGGACGAGTTTTACACTCTAATTTTCACATCAATTGCGAGGAAATTATTTATCGTTAATCATGAAACTATTTCAAGTTGTGAGTAACAAAAATATTACAATAAAAATAAATATGGTTCCCGACAATAATTTTTTTTTTGTTTTTTTTTAAATACACGCAACGCAGATAATTTGGAAACGCATTTCAACATGGCTGATAGCACGCCGCATCTAGCCTATATAATTTAGTCGGTTTCTTTGTTCGCCTACAAAAAGCGATTGTTACCCAAACGTTTATATTGTACTTAGGACCTTTTGGCAGCAATAATCACAATGTGAGACTATGGCAAGGACCAACGATAATAACCAAGGACCAACGCCTTCTCTGTCATACCTCTTGAAAGTGTTATTATTATTACCATGATAGTTATATGGCTAGTATGTCTATGGATTGCATATACCAATATACAACAGCAAATTAACACTTACTGAGGCCAAATTCTTGAATGATTTAAAAGTAATATTATTTGTGTGTTTTCATATTTTTATAGAACGACGGTGGCTAACAAGCATACGGCCCGCCTGATGATAAGCAGCTACCATGCCTATGGACACCTGCAACTCCAAAGGTGTCACATGCGCGTTGCCGACACTTTACAGAAAGGAGGATTAGCTGTGGAACTAGACTAAACTAAAGGAACAAGAAAATCATAATCATAATTATTATGAAATCGTAAATGGCAGTTGTATTAAAAGTAGTCAGTAGGAAAAAATAATCTCCAATATTTTCCAAGTCCCTCATAATCTCTATGGATGAATCGGATATTCAGCTTGTGTGAGTTAAGCCGGAATCTTGAGCTAATACCATTAAAATCCAGCCTAAATGTAGTGACATACTGAGATTATACCGTTGAATTTAATTAATACAGGGAATCACAATCACGGATACAGTAAATGAAGTGCTGACAAATTAAGTACAACTAAGTTGAAACTTTTGGGCCGTGGTCGTCAGACACCAAACAAATTGTAAAAGAAATTTCCCATAAACTTGTCTGGGTGCATATTTTGCTCAGAGACTAAGTATGGCAATACAAAGAGGAAATGCGGCAAGTGTACTGGGGACGATGCCCGGGGCAACGCTAGGTTTCATAAATACGTAATAGTAATGTAATAACTAACATTGTATGTATATCCCTTATTTAAATAAATTAACTTGAAATAGAAATTAAGAAAACTTTCTATGTGTTTTTTTGTTTTAATTTTCCGACCAAAATAAATTAAAATTCTGTCCAAACATAATAACTCTTTCTGTCAAGTGATATTTTTCATAGATTTCATAAAGATTTCTTGTTAGACTAGTCACGCGTTATACAGATACAGATACAGATCTTTATTGGTAAAAACTTGAAAATATTGAAATTGACATTTTACATGTCAATTTCAATATTTACAACACAATATTCTATTACCTACATTATAATAAATAATATTATATTGTTAAAATTATTTTGTATTTGTTACATTATTAATTCAGTGTCTGGGTCAACGATTTCCCGTATTTATAAATTCGTCGACGCTGTAGTATGCCTTTTCAGTGAGCAGCAGTTTAAGTTTACTTTTGAATATGACGCCATGATTAAATATGGTTGTCTTTTTTTTAACGAATGGCATTTATTCCAAAAGCGAGGAGCAAGAAAGAAGTGACAGTGAGTGAATTACGGCGTCAAAGAGGATCAACACGCGGGGTCTATTGCATGTCTATCTAATCTGAAACAACATTAAATAGGATGACATTGACATTTATTTAGCCACTCGCTTGCTTTTAATTTTTCAGTGGACTCTATTGCCTAGGTAATAAGGGTGATGGCTGGTAGCTAGAGCAACCCAAAGCAACTGAGTGGTTATGCAATTGGCCAGTCAAGTGATAGAGTTAAGAGATAATCGAGGGGGGTCTTATTACGGATTTTTTTATTTTATACCACGACGGTGGCAAACAAGCATACGGCCCGCCTGATGGTAAGCAGCTACCGTAACCTATGGACGCCTGCAACTCCAAAGGAGTCACATGCGCGTTGCCGACCCTTTACAAAAAGAAGTATTCACTGTGTTGACGACTAAAGGAACAAGAAGGTCCCTCATCGTCAACACACTGGGTCCTCTTTGAGCTCTTTGGCAACCTTACTCACGAGCAGGAACACAACACTATGAGTAGGGTCTAGTGCTATTTGGCTGTAGTTTTCTGTAAGGTGGAGGTACTTCCCCAGTCGGGCTCTGCTCCAGATTTATTATTGTTTATCTCATGAGCAGGGTGTTTTTACGTAACAATTTGTTTTCCAGTTTTCTTCAAAATACATCATAAAACCTATAATGTTCCATACTTAAATATTCTCTAGAAGCCGAGTACTATCAGCTGCAAAAATATTTGTAATTAATTTGTTAGCAGCTTATCTAAGACACCTTTTGACATAGATAGGTGATAGTTCTGAGAACATTACTATTCATAAAGAAGCGACTGAGCACTTAATTAAAATATTTAAAATTAGTCGAACGTTTTTGCAAGACTAGGTACCGAATTAGCGTGAATGCTATATAAATATGGAGGTCAATTGATGCTACTTATAATCATGGGTTTTGCGATTGTAACCGGAATTATTAAATTGAAGCTTTCCTGGTCATACCATAAAAGTTCCCATTTTTTTTCAAGATAAAATGAACTTTAACTTGAAAAACTTGAACTCAGATGTATTTAGTCACTGCTGCGAGACGGTTCTTACACACAAAGTACAGATCATCTGGTGATGACCACGACCCTCACTATCCTCAGTCATGAGGGAACGACCGAGGAGAGAAAGAGTCAAAGCGCACGACATGTTTCGTAATGCATTTCGGGCTATCGGCTTATTGTAGTGCACTTAGTATTTCAGTTAAGTGTAGTGTTTAGTTTTAGGACCTAAATAGCTACAGCAAGTGTGTACATATAGTGCTAGTGAGTTCTGGAACCTATTATAACCGGAATAAACTGAGCCATATACCGGGTGTTTCCTGTAATAGGGGCAATAAATTAAACCGTAGATTCTACTCCTCAAACTGGACAATATTAGTTTAGCAACTTTTAAAAATAACTTATAATTTGATTTTTATTTCACTTTAAAGTTTATTCGAACACGCAATGTATTGCGAAATTGATTATTTCTGTTGGGTGACAAGAGTGACAAGCAATGTCAATTAGACTGATTTTAACGTACATTGAAAATACTATTTAGTATGTATGAAAAAGAGACAATATAAAAACTTAATTTTTTTTTAAATTGTAGAACAAACGTTCCATTGTTTGAGGAGTAGAATCTACGTTTTAATTTATTGCTCTTATTACAGGAAACACCCTGTAAATTAAGATTTTTTGTTTTAGTTTGTATGTTTATTATCTTTTATGTCTATGGTTTACACTAAACAAAGCCAATTGCGCAACATTCCCGCCTTAAAGACCCTTTTCAACGTCGAGCCCAACACTGAAATATCAACACAAGTCTGTTTATGTAGGAATTTAATCGCGATATCTTTTGTGTTTGTGAAGTGGCCCTTTAGCGATTCGTTTTCATTTTATTTGACTTAAATTAAGGTCTTAATGACGCTGATTGTTATATTTCGTGTTTTTTGCATTTTATATAAAATTTTGTTTAGACAAATATAAAATGAAATTTAGAAGGTTACAATTTGATAAAAGGGATCATCAATTTGAGCATTTCAAATTCCTCGCTCTCGTAGAAGTGTTTTACATGATTTCACTTAAAAACTATTGATGTAATATTCGAAGGAAAGTGACCAAGGCCTCCGATGCCCAGGGCTGTAATCGAACCAGCGTCTTCTGCATTCGCGGCAGACACCTTACCCACTAGGCTACCCGGGTCACCGGCAGGTCAGTGGCACCGGTCGAAATGCGCTTTAGCATTTACAAAGATTCATACCTAAGGAAAAATTCGACCGATGCCGTGTCTACTTAAAATAAACAGATACAATATTTATTAAAATAATTTATTTGATTTGTTCTTCATTTAAAAGAAAACCCCTAGGCTACCTCAGTAACAGCGATAAATAATAATAACATAATAATATAAATTTAATGACAGAATGATATGCATGTGTTGACAGTGTCATTGAGGCGGTTTACTAGAATAATAATAAAGTGTTGAATATTAAATAATAAACGACAAAAAAATTACAAAATGATCCTTAGTCAAGAGCAAAACATTGTAAATAGAGTATATATAAAACTGCTGTAAATAATACACTCGGGATATGAAACTATTTCGTAGTGAAACATTTTCAAATTAACATCAGAGCTGACAGGTAAACAAAACAAGATGTCACCACACCATAGAGCATACGGTCTATGGCTATACTGAACTGTTGCCATACAAATGAGAATAATAGCGCCCTCTTGACAATAATCATATTTCTGGTCAGGCTTTACACAAAATCTTTACCATGATTGTAATTGGAAGGCAGAAATAGTAAAGAGTGTTCGAAATATCGAAATCAAACTTTCCGCACATCTGAAAAATATACGTTTTTAAGAAACTATTTAAAAAACACATTTTTTAATTTATTTATAAGAATTAATTTGAAAAAACATTTACCTCGACCTTTAAACTAAACATTATTAAATTAAATTAAATATACGTTTATTTCAGGCCCGGGAGCCCATATGAATTGTTAGCTACATGTCTTAGTGTCTACGTTAGCATACAACAGTACTTAATTTAGATTATTTTACAACAAAATTCAAACACTCCGAATAAATAAATGTTAAAATTAAAATTACAGAAACACGTTAGAAATTCAAATTACATTGCTACTCAAAAATTATAATAGTCACATTCAATCAATACATTAAAATTGTCACACCAGGCCAAGCATTATTTGCCTCCATTTGTCATAAATGGGGCAGTCGAACCTGTACGCAAACACTCTCAGGATTCCGTTGCTGCTGCCTCGAACGCGACTGAGTAAGGAGGACACTTTCTTGCGGATGATGGCATGGAACCCATCCGTGTGCGCCTCTGCGAACATTCCTGACGCGCTACAGAACCGAGGGAGCCGCATCAGCATCCTGAAAATGTTGTTGTATTGGATGCGTAGAACACTGGCAGCCTTACGGGTATACTTCACCCACAGACTGCTCGCATAAAAGGATTGGCAATATGCCTTAAAAAGTGCTACTTTAACCGGCTTAGAGCATCGAGCAAATCTGCGGGCAATCATGTTTCCTCTGACTGCCAGCGCCCTACGCTCTCTTTCAAGGTCACTGTCATCATTCAGGTCTTCGGTAATTACATGACCTAAATATTTAAATTTAGTCACCACCTGAAGAGAGCTGCCGTTCAGTTTAATGGGCGGAACATTTAACGGTTTCTCTTTCCCGCTCTTAAAAACCAGCACTTCACTTTTGTCCGAGTTATATTTGAGCCCGTGTTCCGTCGCATAGGCCTCACAAATAGCGACGAGTTCTCGGATTGAACTCACTGACGGTCCCAGCAACACCATATTATCGGCATAGCTGATATTGTTTACGCACGTATTATCTATATGGCAGCCTGTATGTGTGTTGCTGAGCTCACCTATGAGGTCGTTGACATATAGGTTAAAAAGCAGAGGAGACGTTAGCCCTCCCTGCCTCACACCACATTCCATGCCATACGAGTCTGACAGGGCTGAGCCCCACCTCACTTGATTCTGTTGATGACCGTACCAATACCTCAGGATAGATATACATTCATCCGGTACACCCGCGCCCTCCAGTTTGTCCCATAGCTTGCTGTATAAAACGGTATCAAAAGCTTTTGACAAATCTAGAAAGCACGCGTATACCGGTGATTTTCTTTCTGTGTAGTATTTGACAGTCCCTTTGAGACATAAGATGGCCGATTCTGTAGACAACCCAGTCCGGAACCCGAACTGGGCATCATGCAGTTTTATATGCCGCAACAAAATGTCATATAATAGGGCATCAAAAACTTTTGCAAGGATGGTAGCAAGTGAGATAGGTCTGTAGTTAACAATACTGGCCACATCACCGGTTTTATTCTTTATTATGGGGACTACAATCGTTTTTGTCAACTCGTCAGGCAAGAAACCATGCCCCAAACATAAATTAAACAAAAGCGCAAGAACCCTAGGCAAGTGGACCCCCGCATGTTTCAGGTGCTCAACACTGAGACTGTCGTGACCCGGTGATTTCCCGCGCTTCATTCCTTGGATAACCTTTTTAACCTGCTTAGCCGAAAATGCGACAGATCGACCGGTCACACCCAGCTCAGCATTGCCCGCCCGAACCGTATTACCAGGCGTGCACGCTCGGATACTAAAATGTCGTTTAAACAAGTTAGCGATATCGCTATGATCACTTATCCCGTCTATATCGGTAGGTTGATGATAATAATTATTAACATAAGTTACGGTAATGGGAAAGGCGACTGTCAAAGTGATATCTCCAATATTGGTCCTTAGAAAGGCTCAATTTTTATGGCGGGAAGTAGTTTTTGTTCTTTGAAATGCTGTAGATTAACGCTATAGGGAAGGTTTTTGGCTAAGAATATATTTTTGACTGTATACTGCTGTATACGGTTTTCATACGTAGTTAAAGACAATCAAAGATAACATCAATTTAAAATGACTGTCTATCGATTCCTCCAGGGGTAGCGTGACTCTGTCCATCGATTGGTCAGAAGCCATTACGTGAAATTGACGTTTATCGATACTGACACGCGATTTGCTGAAATTATTAAGCTACGTTTAATTTATTACCTTAAAAAAAATCTCGGCTTTTTCATTTTTATGGTTCCGTAGCTAAATTGGCAAAAACGGAACCCCTATAGTTTCGTCATGTTCGCATGCCCGTCCGTCCTTCCGTCCGTATGTCACAGCAATTTTACTCGGAAATTATAAGACGTATCTTAATAAAATTTAGACATGGTGACATTAGGTGTATTTTGTATGCCACTATTTAGTAATGTCGTTAAATTGCAGTAAAAAATATTTTTAGGGTAGGCATGTAAGTACAGTCGGGGAAAATGAATGTTTAGCAGGTTGACATAATTCTGAAATTGGTCGTGTTACATTTCCCGACTGCAAGCGACTAATGACGAACCACAACATGTCTATAATCGTAAAATAGAAGAAAATAGCTTATATCTATCTTTGTCCGTCTTTGACATTGACGTCAGTGACAGGTCAATAGATTATCTTGCATCTTATTGAAGTTGACAGCAATAGGACAATTTCGTTTATGTTATAAATGTGAAAGTGTGTTAGTGTAAATATTTGAAGTTTGTTACTGGATCAGACTAACACGACTAAAAGAAGATAGTTTGGCATTAGCATGAAATAAGTGAGAAGCCTCACTTTCACAGTCGACAGATAAAAATTATGTGTGCTCTCTTTCTTTCACATACAAGAAGACAAAGAAAGTTTTATATATTTCTGACAGACAACTGTACCTGACGATTGTGAAACAGGCCCTTAATCTAACAAGTTACACGAGGAAATGAAATAAAAAACTATTTGCCTCTTTATATTTATTAGTAAATAAATTATGTTTTAAAAACTAGTGTAGGCCCCGTGGTTATTTATAACTGCTAAGAGACGGTCGTGCATGGAACCTACTAGCTTAGTGCAGAGGTCGGTTCCTCGCATATCTTCCCATGTTTGATTACAATGTTCAGTGAGGGCTTCGACTCTCCTTTCATTCCGATGATCCCACCTCTGCACCATCAAACCCCATACATTTTCTATTGGGTTAAGATCAGGTGATTTAGCCGGCCATATTATTTTATTTATCTCAGGGTGACGGTCGAACCATTAATTCTAGCCGTGTGTATCTTACAATTATCTTGCACAAAAGAAAAATTAGGCATCTCATGTTGTGGATACACATTCCGCACACTGGGAAGCATACTCTCCTCTAACATCGTAACATAATCCACTGCATTTGCTCTCGAAGGCAACTGGACAAGTTCACCTATGCCGTCAGCACTCATCCAGCCCCACAAGTTGACACCGATTCGACCAGATTTTCTATTCCGTACGACGTTGTTTTCTTGATAACGTGTATAATTATACCGCCATAAATTTAATTGGCCATGGGTGCAAGATTTAAACGTTTTCTCATCTGTGAAAATTGTAGACGACCAGTCGAAATCCAGATATTCATGAGCAAAGTCCTCACGTGCAGTTTTTTGATCATCAGTTAGGTCTACTTTATAGGCAGGCTGCCGGTGATGCATATTCATAGAGTGGAGAGTATTTCTTATCGTCCTAGCAGTCACATCGTATCTCTCCGCAAAATTTCTTGTTGGTATAAACCCATTTATCTCATATGCCCGTATCATTTCCATGCGTTGTTCATTGGATATAGCCGCCACGCGATGGTTTCCCCCACGACGGTCTACAACCTCGCCTTTTTCCGCGTATCTTCTGACCCAAAAACTGACTGTTTTTCGCTAAAAATAAAACGTTTATAGTTTATAACACGATCATAGAAGCACGCTTACTTACTGCATGACCTTAATGATATATTATTTCAACTTACCGATATAAATAACTGTCTTGATATCGCACTGATACTTCGTCCTTCTTGATGAAGATCTATTATTCTATGGCGATCAGCCTGGGTAATCGCTGGAGGCATTTTCTTTATAGATATTGATATTATATCGAAAGACTGCAAGCAATATTTTATATTATGTTTGACACAGTATCTTTGTCATTGTCAGTCATTGTCACAATCCAAGTAGCAAACAAATATAGTTTGAAAATCGAACTACCATTTTAACCAGTATGAAATAAATCCTTACCTAGAGAACTTCATGAGTTCGTGACGTATTTATTTATGACGTATATTGTCATTATAATACGAACAGATTATGAGGACGATTAAACTGCTAAACATTCATTTTCCTCGACTGTACATGTAACTAAATAAAAAAAAAAACTTCAATATGATACACATCATTCGATACGTCTATAAAGATAGCATCGAGGTTTTATTAAACGTTTTGTGAATAAGTGAATATTTTCAGAAAATATTCACTTATTCACATACAATACAACAACTACAATATTTTTTTTTTTTTTATACTACGACGGTGGCAAACAAGCATACGGCCCGCCTGATGGTAAGCAGCTACCGTAACCTATGGACGCCTGCATCTCCAAAGGAGTCACATGCGCGTTGCCGACCCTTTACAAAAAGGAGGATTCACTGTGTTGACGGCTAAAGGAACAAGAAGGTCCCTCACCGTCAACACACTGGGTCCTCTTTGAGCTCTTTGGCAACCTTACTCACCAGCAGGAACACAACACTATGAGTAGGGTCTAGTGCTATTTGGCTGTGGTTTTCTGTAAGGTGGAGGTACTTCCCCAGTCGGGCTCTGCTCCAGATTTGAGCGATGACATTCGCTGAACGTGCCATACCACACTTAGCGAGATGCCATTCGCAGTGCCCATACCTCTCTTTTTGGCGTAGTTTAAGGACATACCCAAGTCCGGACGTAGTTTAAGGACATACCCCGGGTCCAAAAATATATTTATATATATATATTTATATATATATATGGGTATATTTTCATTAATAGCTTCGAAAATCAGAAAAATGGTGTCCCTCCCCTGTAACTTTTGAACCGTAAGTCCAAAAAATATGTTTTTTTTACAAGTTTCGAATTATCCTTTACTTTCTATGAAAATTGTTTTGAACATTATCGGTTCCGCTATTCTTGAGTTATCTCCAAACTTTTTCCATAGATATCAGATACGACAATTTAGTATTAGTTTGGTGCTTATTCCATTGAAGGTACGGAACTCGCCATTATGCTTGGCCCGACACGCAATTGGTAGGTTTTATAAATTAAGGTAGGTTTAAGTAGGTTATTAATGTTATTGTAATTAGTAGGTTGTTAAAATAACGCTACATAGAAAACAACAATTAAATATCGGTCAAACAATTTGACTAATCATCGAACATATTAATAATACAACCCGCTAACAATTTCACTTTTTTAGTTCACTACGAAAGGTTTCCACTACGCAAGTGATTTTATAAAAATATTTCTAATTTATGATTTATAACCGCTATTATCGCCTCCTGCAAAGCTAAACGAAATTTATTTAATTTCTTAAGTTTTTGCCGTTAATATGAATTCTTTAAGCTCATTAGACAAATCGTAACTTTAACGACGTTTCTACTAAACTCTCCAGTAATTAATTTTACAAGTACTTACACCCCATTTTCGCTTTAAACTCTGACAAAACAAATGTCTACTAATTAGCTAAGTGTACACAGAACGAACTGCCAGCGTCTGTTTTGTAGGGCCCTAATTGTCCGCTAATTATTTTGATGAGTCTGCCTCTAATATCTCGTCTTCAATTCCACGTTGTATACTGGTTCTGGCCTTGATTGTTACAAGAAAGCTCCTAGGAGCTTTCTTCCAGTTAAAATGTATTAAAATGGGCTTTATGATGCGTTCATATTGCACGAATAAATGGTTCAACCCATTAAATTAAATGTAATCTTCGAAGAAATTTATCTTAAGGCCCATTTACACATTGATTAAATAGTGTATAGTGCGAATTCATACATTTGTTACTAAACACAAGTAGAAAATGTATGGTCACTAATTAATGTGTAAATGGGGCTTTATCATCGAGAGATTCTAGACTAACTTTAACCGTATCTGCGATCCAGAACAGTGACAAAATGTTTTTTTTTAAGTTGAATACCTGAAGTTTAGTGTTATTATGGTTATGATTGGCTGCTCATATCAACTGTACCTAAGCCTTATTATTATGCTAAAATGATGAGGTAGATTTCAATTCAATAACGAATTTTGATCATTTCATTGACAATATGAAAAAAAAACAATGATGTTTTCGGGTCCAACAACAAGGAAGTTTAAAATATTCTCGTTGACATTCCTTAAAAACGCAGAATCTTAAGGCAAAAAAGTAAGATCCTAGTATATTTATTTATAGTCGATCAAATTTACTTAAAGGAATGGAATAAACAAAATCTTTTTCACCTCACATTTCTGGTGAAAAACACATACAATTTTATAATCGATCAAACTTGCCTCATTCTATGTTACCAGAGAATCCCGGTCAGCCATTAAACGGAAACGCTGAGTACGCCATTACAAAATAGGTTTATGATCAATTAAAGCGCTATTTACTAGTTCACTTCCTGTCGTGAATGTATGAGTTGTGAAAACAGCGAAATTACTGGTCTATACTTCGTTTTTTTTGAGATTAGAAATTGAGTAAACATAGAAACAGTAGTTGCCAACCTGTTCTAAATGTTCAATTTAAACACACTGCAAGCACACCAACAAACGATTAGTTTACATGATTAAGAGTTCACATTTGTGAATAATAACAATTTTCAGATTAAATAATCCAAGACAACAATAAAAATACAATTTCGTTTTGATTATCACGTTAGAGGTACGTGAAAATTTAAAAACTGACAGTGACGCATGCACGTTCTAAAACGGAAACTTAACGTCTAGTTTTTTATCAGTATTCACGAAAATTATTTAATTTACAATCATAATATGCACTTATTAATAAAATTGCGTAAATAAAATTTCTTCTAGACGATATTTAATCGTTTTATTATATAATACTAAATAATAAAACAATTGTCTTAGGTGATGGTAAAAGATTTGTTGGACTACGAGGTGGCTTTTGTTGTTGTATGCCTCTCGGGCCTGCCTCTGCTTGCTCCATAACTCTCCAACCAATCGCACAATAATAGAACAAGCAAATATCTTGACTTAAATAAGAATCACAATAAGCTTTAAATATTAAAAACTATCCAGATAAGGCTGAGAGATACGAATGACAGAAAACGCGAGAAAATATTTAAAAATCTAACCATCCGTCTCGAACCTCTTCTTCTATAGGTTTTTTATTGTGCAACATTTACAAGAACATTTACATGAACAACTACTATCAAAATATTGTTAAATACTCAATATAACATTTACAAATACGTAGGCATGGCTTTACTATAAATACAAATATATTTAAGTATGTTTAATGACGGCGTAGGCACTTTGACAGTTGTGATATGTATCTTATTTGGACCCGGGGTATGTCCTTAAACTACGTCCGGACTTGGGTATGTCCTTAAACTACGCTGGACCCGGGGTATGTCCTTAAACTACGTCCGGACTTGGGTATGTCCTTAAACTACGCCAAAAAGAGAGGTATGGGCACTGCGAATGGCATCTTGCTAAGTGTGGTAGGGCACGTTCAGCGAATGTCATCTCGCTCAAATCTGGAGCAGAGCCCGACGGGGAAGTACCTCCACCATACAGAAAACCACAGCAAAATAGCACTAGACCCTACTCATAGTGTTGTGTTCCTGCCGGTGAGTAAGGTCGCCAGTGAGCTCTAAGAGGATGCAGTGTGTCGACGACGGCAAGGGACCCACGGAACCGATAATACGACCGTTGGTCTCTGTGGGCGCAGAGTGCAGGTGCGGCTATCAGGGAGACCCGGTGAAACGGCTGTCTGCTGGCCGCCCGCAGGTCAGTAGGGTTCCCGAACCCAGGGGACACTTAATCTCCACCCTGGGAGGCTGAACCGCCAACCTGCGAAAAATCCCTGGTGTAGTAGTCGTGCCGGTGTAGGAGACCGGAGTGGACCCGGCTACTGCAACAGGGGGGGACCGGGGGCCCTTCCGTACGCCGCGCCTGCAAAACTGCACCTCCCACATCGTTCCTCGGTCGGTTTGTTTCGTATTCTTGTCCTTTCTGCTGTCGACACAGTGAATCCTCCTTTATTTCCTATACACACTTCTAAAACAACATGGCGAGAAAACAAAAGAAAAGGAACAGTTCTTCAGCGGAGTCCCCTTCCACAAAAGTGGACTACTGCAACATCAGGGGACTGCATTCAAATCTAAACGCAGTACACCACCACCTCGAGTCTGCGCAGCCGACCCTTCTGTTCCTGACGGAGACACAGATATCCTGCCCGGCCGATACATCATACCTGTTATACCCCGGTTATATGCTCGAACACAGGTTTGTGAGGCGTGCCGGAGTATGTATGTACGCTCGGCAGGATGTCTGGTCTGTTGTCGCCGCCTCCATGCTTATGAAGACAGGGACCTGTCAGTGATGTGGGTGCGTGTGGACTTCGGCGGCCACACCCGCGTCTACGCGTGCCTTTACAGGTCTCACAGCGGTGACACGGACACAAAACGGCTCTTCGAGCACCTACAAGTGACGACCGACAGAGTTCTCGAGCAGTACCCATCCGCTGAATTGGTGATTTTGGGGGATTTTAATGCCCACCACATTGAGTGGCTAGATTCTCGGTCCACCGATTATGCGGGGAGGTCTGCTTACGAATTTTCTCTGGCCTATGGTCTCTCGCAATTGGTACGTTCTCCCACGAGAATACCAGACATCGAGGACCATACAAGCTCTTTACTGGACCTCCTGCTGACAACACGTCCGGACGGATATTCCGTCTCAGTGAATGCACCTCTCGGCTCGTCCGATCACTGCCTCGTCCGGACGCTGGCACCTTGCGCGCGGCCTGATCCACCGCGGCCAACTAGCTCGCGACGCGTGTGGCAGTATACGTCAGCAGATTGGGATGGATTGCGTGAATTCTACGCGTCATACCCGTGGAGGCAGCTCTGCTTCACATCAGATGATCCTGACTCCTGTACAGCCGAAGTCACCGAGACTATACTGGCGGGAATGGATTGCTTCATTCCCAACTCGGTAATAGCTGCAGGAGCAAAGAAACGACCTTGGTTTAACCGGTCCTGTAGAGAAGCTACAATTCGCAAGCAGGCTGCTTACAGGACTTGGACCAAGGCCGTTACTGATAAGGATCCCAACGTATCTGATGTGAAACGCAAATTAAACGCTGCCTCGAGGTCCAGTAAAACAACCATTGCCAGAGCCAAATTCGATTTCGTCGGCAGAATTGGTGAGAAGCTAGCGGGCTACCCCACCGGGAGTCGTGCCTTCTGGTCACTCGCTAAAGCTGCCGAGGGAAACTTTTGTCGGTCGTCTTTACCACCACTGCGAACTGCTGATGGTAATCTGGCCCATAGTGCAAAAGAGAAAGCCGATCTTCTTGGTACTCTTTTCGCCTCGAACTCGACCCTGAACGATTATGGCAGCACCGTACCGCCTTCCATCCCATGGTGCGCGTCCTCGATGCCGGAAATTACCATCAAGCAAAGTGATGTCCGGCGGGAGCTGCTATCATTAAACGTTCACAAGTCGAGCGGGCCAGACGGCATACCAGCAGTTGTGCTCAAACGGTGTGCTCCTGAGTTGTGTCCCGTGCTAACGCGCCTTTTCACACTCTCCTACCACAAACGGCAAGTGCCGTCTTCATGGAAGACTGCCCTCGTGCACCCTGTGCCTAAAAAGGGCGACAGTTCGGACCCGTCGAATTACAGGCCTATCGCTATAACCTCCCTTCTCTCTAAGGTTATGGAGCGCATAATCAATGCAAAGCTCCTGGGATACCTAGAAGAGCACGACCTGGTCAGTGATCGCCAGTATGGCTTTCGCCACGGTCGCTCGTCTGGTGACCTTCTAGTGTATCTCACTCACCGCTGGGCTTCAGCCATAGAGAGTCAGGGAGAGGCCTTGGCAGTCAGCCTTGATATAGCTAAGGCGTTCGATCGGGTCTGGCATCGAGGTCTTCTGTCGAAGTTGCCAGCTTACGGCCTGCCCGAGGGATTGTGCAGATGGGTTGCCAGCTTTTTGTCCGGCAGGAGCATACGAGCCGTAGTCGGCGGAAGTTGCTCCGAAAGCATGGGCATTAACGCTGGTGTCCCGCAAGGCTCCGTGCTATCCCCAACGCTGTTTTTGCTGCATATCAATGATATGTTGTCTATCGGCGACATTCATTGTTATGCGGACGACAGTACTGGGGATGCTTGTTACACGGGCCGTGCCAATATCCCTCGATCCGTTGTGGTAGAGAGTCGTGAAAAACTTGTGTCCGATATCGAGAATACTCTTTCTGGAGTCTCGGTGTGGGGTCAGGACAACTTAGTCAGATTCAACCCCACAAAGACACAAGTTTGCGCGTTCACCGCTAAGAAAACCCCATTTACTGTGGCCCCTCAGTTCCAAGGCACAACCCTTACAATGTCAGGGAGTATTGGGATCCTCGGTGTGGACATTTCCAGTGACGTCCAATTCCGTAGTCACCTTGAAGCGAAGGCCAAGCTGGCATCCAAAAAGCTCGGTGTGCTCAATAGAGCGAGGCGATACTTCACTCCGGGGCAGAGACTGCTCCTATACAAGTCGCAAGTCAGACCCCACATAGAGTACTGTTGTCACCTTTGGGCGGGAGCACCTGGATACCAGCTTGGGCCCTTTGACTCGGTGCAAAGGCGCGCTGTGCGGATCGTCGACGATCCCAAACTCACGAGCGATATTGAACCTTTGAGTCTTAGGAGGGACTTTGCCTCCTTATGCGTGTTCTATCGCTTGTACAATGGGTTGTGCTCTGAAGAACTGTTTGATATGATGCCCACGGCAGCTTTTTATCACCGCACCGCTCGCCGCCGGCAGGGTGTTCATCCCCACACCCTGGAGCCCAATGGGTCGCGCATAGTACGATTTAAGAGGAATTTCCTCCCACGAACGCTGCGGCTGTGGAATGAACTCCCTGCCGAGGTTTTCCCAGTGGGCTACAGTATGAGGTTCTTCAAAAAAGGAGTGTATAGGTTCCTAAAGGGTAGGCAACGCGCATGTAAATCCTCTGGGGTTGCAGGCGTCCATAGGCTACGGTAACTGCTTACCACCAGGCGGGCCGTATGCTTGTTTGCCACCGTCGTGGTATAAAAAAAAAAAAAAAAAAATCTTGCCTGATAAAGAACCCTGTACATCGTTCTATCAACTTTTTTCTAATCTCAAATAAAATGAAGTATAGTATTGTCAATTTGCCAAACGACTAGCATCTCGAAAGGGCATTTTTATTTAAAATTCGCCTTAGCTCATCTGGGTAATGTAACGTCTGAGTCTGTAGGTCAAGCCATCTTTAAAAGTCTCAGAGCCAGGCAGACTAAGTAGCTAAGCATTCTATAAACATCTCTTAGCTGCGCAGGTTTCTCGAACTACCCGCACTTGGTTCTGACTATACACTCTTCACCGGGGTTTGTAACTGCAAGTTTTTACGCTTTTTGCTAATTACTTGCTAATAATGAGTAAAAATAGTGTGAGTTTATATTAGGGAACTCCTAGGCTACGTTTGAATAACACAAATCATATCCTAAAGTACCTAATATAAATCTAAAATTAACAACAATTCTCGGAAAGCGAAGGTCATTAATATAAATGGCTTCTCAGAACTTAAACTACTTATAAATCACCAAAAGTTAGCGAAATCGCGTCCTTCAATGATAGCCGGAGCCGGAACATTGTTTCAAGGGCCCTCTAACGTTCTAACTGTGCAATTACGAGGCGTTTACTTGGGACTTGTTACAAGCTTCAAATTGTTGGATAGCGATGTTAACTGATGTATCTACTAATAATACATTACTACAGAGGCCGGATAGTCCATAGCCTAATAGGCTATGGGATAGTCACGAGGCTGGCAACCCCTTTTCACGCCGAGGTATGTAGGTATAGTGCTTTTCTCAAACATGCAATGAAGTAAATAAGAAACTTATCAATTTTTTTCTGATATAGGTAAGGCAATACTCTACTCGTAAACTTGTATTAATAATATAATGTATGTTGTATGTGCAGTCGCTATCAAATATATCGGAGCGGCCAAGGTACTCAAAAATATCTGAACATGCACTTTATCACCTTGACAATAGAGGCGTTGTTCAGATATTTGTGACCACCTTGGCCGCTCCGATATATCTGATGGCGACTTACGTACTTGAAACACCTTCGTACTTAGGTTTTTATCAAAAATGATACAATAAGTTCAATAAGCCACAAACGTACAACCAAAATTTGCATTAATTTCTAGAAACAATGTTAAACCAACGTTCCCACTATTACGACTACGTAATCAAAAATATGTTTAAAAACATTACGTTATTAAGTCTGGATTGCAAAATTCTGACTGCATTTCATTGTCACTGCGAACGGCTTTTAAAAATGTATAACTAAATATTACGTACATCGGCCATTTAAGTATAATTTTCACTTGCATTTGAACAACATCTAGACCTATTTCACTTTTATTGTACCTATAGCCAAATTACTATAGAATAAAACAAATCGACATTATAATTCACAATAATATAAGATCTCCCTCGTAAGATCTGGTGTCGGCTGAACAGATTGGCCATGGCCAGAACAGGTCCAAGATAAGTGGGGTTGGAAGGAGCCTCCTCTCTGCGAGTGCGGCGAAGAAGAGCAAACCACTGAGCACATATTTCGGCGCTGCCCTTTTCACTCCTACCCAGGCCCAGCCGAGGATTTGGATGCTCTGACACCCGACGTAGTTTCCTTCCTGGCTTAACAACCTCAAAGCTGTTCTCTGATGGCCTAACTATGCATGCCATACGATTAAATAAATACAATAATATATTATACGCAACATAATAAAATATTTTAAAAAAAATTCCCACTAAAATACTTTTTTCACAGTATCTGCGCTGTTCGAGAGGTTGCACTTGAGGCCATTCTACACGAGTTAAAATTAAGAAGAAAAATGTACATGGTGACTGAATAAATTCAGAACGTTACAAATATTGTAACGGGTCGGCAACGCGCATGTGACTCCTTTGGAGTTACAGACGTCCAAAAGTTACGGTAGTTTGTATGTTTTATTAGATGGTATGCTTACCATCAGGCGGGCCGTATGCTTGTTTGCCACCGTCGTGGTATAAAAAAAATTGTCTAACAAAAAATATTCAGAGGAATCAGAACCCTCCGAATTTATTTCGTAACTATAGATTCCAATTCTTAATTTCAGCTCGTGTGTCAGCCCTTGCTACTAATATGTAACACCGGTATTAGACATTGCAATTTGTAGGAACCAATCTGTTGTGTACCCTGCCCCTCCCTAAACCTCCTTCAGCTCCCTAAGGGCCCTAACTCTTATTACAGCTCCCAACCTGACAGATTGGGCCCTACAAATTGCAATGTCTAATACCAGTTTTAGCTTGATAACCAACCATTCACGAAAAAAAAAACAAATCAGCTGTTCCTATAATCTGCCTCCATCTTTACAATTTAAAATTATAGGAATTTGTTAATAATTGTGTTATTTGTTATTTTCATGTCGATTTTTTATATAAACGAAATTGCAAAAAGTATCGTATTGTTTATTGATTTTTTTTTAAATGTAGTGGCAGAATGTCAAACGAACCAAAAAGTAAATATCGCTTATAGCCTTAAATGGCTAAACGCTACGATCCTGTGCCACAAATATAATATGTGGAATGGAAATTAAAAAACAGGCACTTGCCGGCCTAGGCCTCCAAATTTGTATGAAATTCCATTATCGACCTCTCGTGTAGCCGCACCTGAAACGTGATACTTTGCAGCCTATTATAAGGAACATAACATCAATATTTCATTGCATGTTTGAGAAAATATATAAAACAGCATATATATTAAAGCTAAAGACAACGTACTGCATAACAAACTCATACTTTCAAATGACATGGAGTTGCACTAAGGGCGAATTTTTTTTAATTGTACTCATAAGACCGTGTAAAAGGAAATTGAAAATTTTATAACGACTTTTAGATGAGCGGGTGCTAATATACATAAAAAAACATAACACTAATCAATATAGATAATCTAATAACTTTGTCCTAAGTTTGATAAGTTACATTTATGTAAATATTAAATAATTAAACTGAGCAGTAGTAGACATCAAAGTTTAGAAATTATTTTTTGACGCATGAAAATAAAAAAATTACGGAAATTTTCGCATTTAAAAATAGAGTTTATTTAATATTCCATAGCTTTGTTCGTCACCGGTAAAAAGCAATTTGAAATAGGAAAAGACCTATTGGGAATTTTCACGATTGCTCGAAACTCAATTTTAAATATTGTTCGTCCGAACCGAATCATTCATAGCAAAAAAATATCACACAATAAAAGGCACGTGTTGGGCGAAATGCCACGTGTAAATAAAGTGGCATTGGTATTGGAATAACGATGTTTTATATATTTATATGATATACTTTAGTACTACTTAAATCCGGCAAACTACTCATACTCTAAGGGTTCCGAACCTTCCATCACATTTTTTACTATGTTTAAGTTTTTAGGGTTCCGTAGCCAAAATAGCAAAAACGGAACCTTTATAGTTTCGTCATGTCCGTCTTGTCCGTCCGTATGTCACAGCCATTTTACTCGGAAAAAAGCATAAATCTTAATAAAATTTACACATAAGGTGTATTTCATATGCCGCTACTTAGTTATGTAGGTAGTTAAATTGCAGAAAAAAATATTTTTAGGGGGCACATCATACATGTAACAAAATAAATAAATAAAATAACCAATATCAACATGTGGCATATCAATCGATAGGTCTTTAAAAATAAGGTTTCCTTGAACATTTTGTGATTAAATGAATATATTCTAAAATAATCGCTTTAAACGTCCGAAAAATTGTGTCCCCCCCTACAACTTTTGAACCGTAAGTTCAAAAAATATGAAAAAATTTAAGAAGATGCGCTAAGGCGATGATAAGTCATATACTTTCTATGAAAATGGTTTTAAACATTATCGGTTCAGCCATTTTTGAGTTATCTAAAAAAAAACTTCCATAGGCATCATATACGACTTTTTGGTATTAGTTTGGTTCTTATTCCATTGAAGGTATGGAACCCTCCATTATGAGTGGTCCGACACGCACTTGGCTAGTTTTTTTTGTTTTAGACTGTCTCATGGTTGACTGCTCTATTAAAAAATACTTATTTATATCGGGGCCACCGTAATGCTTCATATTTTTTTGTATGTGGTGCAGCGACAGAATAGAATACAAAATTTGGAAAATTGCAACTGTACATTTATACGGCTCTTACTCCAGAGGTCTGTGACAGACAGACAGACAGAGTAGGGACAGTAATGAGATTCCGATTACCCTTCGGATAAAGAACCCCAAAAATAATTTCGCGCATCCGCTTAGCATCAAAGATATGTACATATTTTGAACCTTATTCGAACGTAATAAGGCGATTAATGTGTACATACATCTAATATCTGTACAAAGCTCGTTTGTAGTTACGCCGTTTTTCTTTTGTTTAAGTTAACGATTGAGTGCTCGTCATTGGTGTTAAGTAGGCACTTTCTTTTGAGATCTCCTTTTGTCGACATTCGTTACGCATATCAGCTATAATTGTTCAAATTTGGTATTTGTGTGATGTCTTACATATGTAATTTAAATACCTACGGCGGATTTGAGAATTATTATAGTAGGTACAGTCTCGTCTGAAAATATGGATACATTTAATGTGACAAAAATATGTTGCTACAACTCTATTACCTAGGCCTAGGTGCATATGTTTGTCACATTAAGAGTCCGATAAAGTTTGTTACAGTAACTAATAAGACTGCTATTAGTATGTATACATACATTCAAAGATAGTTTCTTTGTAAACTGCAAGTAGAACACTTCATTTGATTTTATTTTATGTTTCATTTATAAATAATTCACCTTAATCTCACAGCTGTTTCGCGAGTTTTACTTGGAGAGGTGAAAAGAGTAAGATTTTTATTGATTAAAATGATGTTGAACTAGTATGTAAAATATATAAATACGTTGGAAAATGAGTCGTTGAAGGAATAAAAGGAAAAGTTTTTTTCATTTTCATACATATTTTTTAAGCAAGAGTATATTTACCCAGATAAATTTTAAGAAAATTTACCGAAGTTTAGGTGGTATTTTTGGGAATGTATGAAAGTATTTCATTACTATCGAAATATATAAATAAACAGCTTTATACTTTAATCAGATACTTAATAAAACAAAACATAATAGATAGTATTATAAATAATAATCCCATCAATAACATAAATGTGAAAGGCTGCCAAGTTCGATACTATGGGAATGCTTCGCCTATAAAAGAAGTGAGATCTGAATAAGTACCAAGTTCCATAAAAATACCTCAAATCATAAATAGTTATAGGAATGCACACTTGATTTCCAGCAGTTTTTAAGGTACATTTTGAATAAGTATCACGTTACATAGAAATACCTAAAATTATAATAGTCAGAGAAACGCACACCGGTTTTTTTAGCAGTTTCCTGATAACATTTATTAATTTCAGTACTTTTTAATGATGTTACTTGGCAAGTTTTCACACACCACACACCTTTTCAATGCAATGAATCGACACCTTTGGACTGCAATGTGTCAAGTATATAATTTTCTATTAAAACTTGCCAAGTTACATCATTAAAAAGTACTGAAAATAATAAATGTTATCAGGAAACTGCTAAAAAAACCGGTGTGCGTTTCTCTGACTATTATAATTTTAGGTATTTCTATGTAACGTGATACTTATTCAAAATGTACCTTAAAAACTGCTGGAAATCAAGTGTGCATTCCTATAACTATTTATGATTTGAGGTATTTTTATGGAACTTGGTACTTATTCAGATCTCACTTCTTTTATAGGCGAAGCATTCCCATAGTATCGAACTTGGCAGCCTTTCACATTTATGTTTTTGATGGGATTTCATTTATTTTTGGTAGGTGTAGGTTCTTTATTATTTTTTTATCACTTTTGTTTTAGGAAATGTCTCATTCCACTTAGGTATGTACTTTATACTATACCCTTTATACTAAGCGTCTAATTCTATTTTACTATTTATTTATAGGTGATTTTTACAAATAAACTGGCTCCCTACACCTATAAAATGTACCTACTTACATATAATTACATACATCAATAACGTACTTTATTCTGTTTGTAAGTACGCTACCAAATAGATAATTAATAACTTGGTAATACCTACTGCAGTAAAACTATAATTGCATTAACACGTTTAATTTTGAAGACAAAGTAAAAATATTTAAGATTAGCAAAAATAGTCAATTATTTAAAATTTAGCATTTCACGTAAAAATCACAACAACGGCATCTATATAAGGATATTTCACATTCAATAACTTCCCTGGTGGTCAGAATGCAATTAAATTACAATAATAAAAGTATTTAAAATTAGCACTTCACTTAAAAATGAAGACAACTGTACCTATTTTACATTCACATTCAACAACCAGAATGTAATTAAATTACAATAATAAAAATATTTAATATTAGCACTTCACTTAAAAATGAAGACAACTGTACCTATATAAGGATATTTCACATTCAATAGTTAGTAAAACTGGTAAGTAAAAATAAAGACTCGGCTGGTAATAATTTGGCTGCAGGAAAATAATGGGTTAATGAGGCGGGTGATATGGATGGTGACAAATGATTCGCTGGCTGAACGTAGCCTAAATTAAAGAGCCAGGTCTTTATATGCCCGTCAAACGAGGCAATTGGAATTTGGGGAAATTTAGCAAAACAACAAAAAAAACTATTATGGCACAAAAATACTGGATACAAAGAAAAGGAATCGGATTTATAACGTTTTTAAAAAAAATGTAAATAATTTGATATTCTCGAAAGCAGGATGGCTAAAGCTGTTGTTTTAAATTAAAAAGAGTTCGTGGGTAAGTGTCCGCTTTGATTTAGGCGGACCCAATAGCTCGCTGAACTCCTTTTCTCACTTGGAGAGCCCGCTGGATGCGGACTCTAATTCTCCGATGAATGGTGAAGAAACCCGCGGAAAACGCGGCAGTTGCAGACCGTCTCGCCGGTCCGGCACCCACAAGTGCCTTCCGGAATCCTTCCGGCTCAGGCGGTCCCTCTGGTTGCCTTTTTGTCCGGCGACGTATTTGGTTTTTAAAAATTTGTATTTAATAATGTATTAGCACTTGCTATATAATGTTTGAGCGCAAAGATCTACAGAAATAGATCGCACTTCAACTCGATGCAACTAAGCAAATTACAGCAAAACTCTCAGACAAAACCAGAATATCTGTTTTTCTTTAAAAATCTCCCGACGCTCTGACACACTCAATCAAAAATCAACTTTTTTCTTTTTGACAATCTGGAATACCTCAAAAATTCACATTCAAAATTAGCGCGAGTATTATCTAAATTTTATAACTGCCAGACGTATTACAAAATGCGGACTGATATAAGCGCCATCTAACTGTAATGCCGTGAATCACAATGTACGCTTTTTATATATCAACCGTGACCTAGCCTTAGACCTCCCTTAGACACAGAAGTTCAGAAGTTCTAAAGAAAGTCGACAGATGTCGTACGATACGTAGCGTCATGCTACACTACCTACCAGTAGGTATTATAATTGGTGGCCTATTATGTAGCCCTAGAAGTGCACCATCCCATCTCATCCCGTGGCGTATCGGAGGGTGAGATGGGCAGTAGTATATATAATTCCATCTTAGAGTATATATGATTTCCATGTTCTTGAATCTGCGATTTTATTAGTTGTAAAATTAGAAATTATTTAGACTATGCGAGAAAAAAATAGTCTTTTCATTTTTGTTTGAGTGATTGAGCGCACCTAGTGTACCTAGTGACCTGCTTTGTACTTCGTAAATCGTGGGTTCGGTTCCCGCAACAGACACACACAGAGTGGTGAACAATTTTATTGTTCTTGTCTTTAAGACAAACATGTATTGTCTTAAATTGGTATGTATCTAAATTTAAATAAGTCTTATCTCATTTCCACTCCATACCTACTTATAGTAGAACAAAATTACACATTCGTTGTTTTCGAAACTAACTCACACTTGGCCGTTTTCAGATTTTTACTTTATTTCGACCTAAAGACAAACCTTCGAGCCAAATTTCAGGTCGGTACGACCATTGGAAGATAGACCCACTTAGTTCATTATGACTTCATAGTAGAACAAAGTTACACCTTCGCTATTTTTAAAACTGACTCACACTTGGCCGTTTTCAGATTTTTCCCTTTACTTTGACCTTAAGACCTATCTCCATGCCAAATTTCAAGTCAGTACGACCATTGGAAGTGGTCTAGGTTTTTGATGAGTCAGTGAGTCAGTGAGTCAGTGAGTGTATAGTAAAAATAGCGATTTTCTGACGTCAATATCTCAAGAACTGCTATAGGTAGAATAATGAAATTTTGTATTCTAGACAATTAAGGGGATGCCAACAGACACTCGAAATTTCATATGCGTAGATAAAATATGTTTTGAGTTATAGGGTGGTCGAAATTGGCCCGAAATGGTTCGTGTAATATAACCCACGGCCGGTGTGTCGCTTTTTTTTGCTCGAACTTGGCGGACACACTGCCGTGTGTCTAGATAAGAAATCAAGCGACAAGATTGTTAGCAAATCGTTACCGGACTCTTAAGCCTTGGTGGGATAAACCCCCTAAAGGCCTTTAATAAAAGGGCCAGGGCCGCGATTCGAAAAATAAACACACACACTGGACAGACACAGCTCCAACCCAACTCAACCTAACTCAACTCAACGCTATAACGACATTGACATTTGCTATTCGAACAGATTTTGGAACAGAGATTGTACCAAAGTTGTACCAATGTGTGACCAATGTTGAATGAAAATCTGTTCGAATAGCAAATGTCAATGTCGTTATAGCGTTGATTTGAGTTGGGTTGAGTTGGGTTGGAGCTGTGTCTGTCCAGTGTGTGTGTTTATTTTTCGAATCGCGGCCCAGGTTGTTTAATGATATTTTCCTTCACCGGAAATATCGGATGATAATTCGTACATACTCGTAAGTACCTAAGTTTTTAGAAACCCAGTGCGGTGGTTCGTTCGTACCCGCGACCTTCAGATTGAAAGTCGCCTTACCTACCACTGTTGTGTATTCCATAGTGTTAAGACGAGAAAGCGTCATCAAATTGAATTTATTTCTACAACTAGACACACTTTTAATTCTGAAAACGGCGACTTGGTCCCTAAATATGGTAAAGAATACCTACATATCTAATATAGTCGAATGTGTAATGTGAATTACATTAAGTCACATAATGCAGGCGCGGATACAGGGGAGGGGGCGATAATCAACAGGGGCAATCGCCCTCCCTCCCTGAAACGCAAACCTCGGGGAAGTCGGGTGCCATAGGTGCGGACCGCGAGATGTTTTGTGAAGGAAATTGCCCTAATCAGAGATACTCGTAACAAGCTGGCAACGGAGAAAACTTCATTTGGGCATTCAATAAATTGTCTCAAAAATCACATAAATGCTCGTGTCTGTTTATAGTTATTCAACGTCAAATGTCACGAGAATCGGTTCCTTTCAAAGCAAAAACCTTTATTTGAGTAGAATTCCGCTTCGACACGTTGACTAAGGTTTTTTTTTTTTTTTTTCTTTTTTTTTTTATACCACGACGGTGGCAAACAAGCATACGGCCCGCCTGATGGTTAGCAGCTACCGTAACCTATGGACGCCTGCTACTCCAAAGGAGTCACATGCGCGTTGCCGACCCTTTACAAAAAGGAGGATTCACTGTGTTGACGACTAAAGGAACAAGAAGGTCCCTCATCGTTAACACACTGGGTCCTCTTTGAGCTCTTTGGCTCTTTTCTTTTAAGGTAAGTACATTTTAAAACGCCTGAACCTTTTAACAAAAAGTTGAAACTTAGACTTGAGAGACCTGCAAAGTGTATCAAAGGGAAACTTTCAATGTTGTAAAGGAGACCATATTCCATAAAGAAAGCTGACACCTGGATACTCTGGCTAGCAAATAGGCACACATAAACTCTTATTTAATTATCCTTTTTAAATTTTATAAATGCGAAAGTGAGGATACTTTGGATATTTAGGTGTTTTGATATGCGATTTTAAGCTAACATTATCATTTATATTAAGTAAATGAAAATGAAATGAAAATGAAAGTTATTTATTTCCTTATTAAGCTTATTCTACTAATTGCCATCAGTGGTTGGGACTTTCCTATTAGGTGAATGAACCTGTATCAGGATGCCCTGCTCCTCTAAAACTAACAGTCTTCTTATTTTAGGAAATAATATTGTAGGTATACATGAAAGTTACTTATTTTTATTTATAACCTTATTATAATATTAACTTATAATTTTAGTTATTTATGCTATTAATTAGTGTTCTAGCCTGATTAAATTACTTAATGAAATACTGTATGTATGTATGAATGTATGTGTGTGTGTGTGTGTGTGTGTGTGTGTGTGTGTGTGTGTGTGTGTGTGTGTGTGTGTGTGTGTGTGTGTGAGTGTGTGTGAGTGTGTGTATGTGTGTGTGCGTGTGCGCGCTTGTGTGGATTAGCGTATGTGTTCAGCCAATATGTTAGGTATAGTTAAACTTTACGCGGTACAATAATGACTCTGTATCATCATAACTTTGTTGTTTCAGCCATTTAGTGAGTTCTATCTTACACTTATACAATAGTAATGGATGGATATTGATTAGCCTATTTATATTGTTGTAGATGTATGCTGATTGCGCCTTATATTGCCTTTTGGCAAACATAGAGTTATAGCTTGATTGGGGGGCAACATTGTCAATGTATAGGGTTAAAATCTAGGGTTTTGTGTAGCCTGAGTGTTGTACTCAAAACATACAGCTTCCTGATGGTTAATTGGTCACTGATTTCATATAGTTCTTTTGTAGTAAAACTATTATTAATGTAACGTAGATTAGTTAAATTAAATGGGACATAATATACTTTTAAGAAAGTATTTGTTAACAAAAAGGATGACGTTGTGTGATGGCAGGTGTACCTAGCTGTCATAATATATTTAAATTGTTGCAAGCGATGCGATGCATTTGCACCACGCATAAACCTTAAAAGGTTTCAGTGGCGCGTCTTAGTTAAGGTTTATTTTTTGTATTTCCTTATGATATAAATAAATAAAAAATTAAGAACTAATTAATTTAATAAATATTTTGATTTGTTTATCCCTTATTAGTACAAGGGGATATTATTTCCCACTTTGTCTATTTGTATAAAATTTATGTAATTTTTTAAATGGTAACACTTAACAAAGCTTACCATACAGTTTTACAGTTTTAGTAAATATTAGATTCATTTTTCTGGCAACACTTTTTAATCAAACTTCATCTGTCAGCAAACGTCAGTGTCAAAGTCAAAAGTGGTGCCAAATTCGTAAAAACGGTGTTCGTCGGCGAAGTGCGACCGGATTCATAAGAAAAAAATCAGGTAAGAGGATTTTGATATCAGTTATGTAAAATTAGGTATATTGTTTGTTATTTAGTATATAAAATAGTGTTAGAAACTATCGCTTTGTCCAACAAATGACTCTTGAAGTTGTAGAGTGCAAGTGGGAAAATAATTCCCTTTGTTCATTTAAGACATCAATGAAATCACATTTCAAATTTCTCTTATATGTTTTTAGTAAAATATACAACACAATTACTTATTTCTTGATTATTATGATAATAAAAACATTATCGATATTATTTTTAAAATTTTTAGTACACAATCATAACTTTTTAACGCATATTTTCTGTGAATTTAGTCTATGACTTGTAGTATGATATAATAATGTTATGCTGATTTATAATACTTATTATGAAATCTTTTTAGACTCACCATATAATGCCTAAGCATAAGATAACTAATTAAGGTTAGAGAATGAATAGATAATACTTAAAAAACAAAATATCTGTTAGAAACTTCTTTTGCTACTTTCTGACATCGTTTAAATATGTTTTTTAAGAATTTTAATTTGTGATAGATGTCTGATACTTTGCAAATAAATGGCTCAAGTCATACTACGGTTTTTTCTTCGGTGCTTTTTATGCGTGGTTTCTTTCATCTGGCGACCGTGACAGGACAAAACCGGCTGCTGCTATTGAAGTGACAGGTATAGATCTAGCCGGTCATCTTTTTCTACTGTCGGAAGGGAAGGTGTGGATAGTTTTATTCACTGAAAATAGATGTCATATACTTAAGAAAAAGTGACCAAACCCTCCGGTGTCCGAGGCCAGATTAGAACTGGCGTCTTCAGCTTTCGCGGCTGAAGACGCCAGTTCAAATCTGGCCTCGGACACCGGAGGGTTTGGTCACTTTTTCTTAAGTATATGACATCTATTTTCAGTTTATATATAGTAGTGTAACTACTTAAAAATTGCAAATCAAAAAATATTGAACAAAATAATTTGATTTGCTTCAAGATTCATAGTTTTATTCACGTTTGCAGTTTACCGCGCTTAGTGCATCTAGAGTTGACTAAATCGCTGACGACAGAACCCTTTCTCATGGCCTTGCAAAGATTTATCGCAAGACGTGGAAGAGTCGACACAATTTACACGGATAATGGTACAAACTTCCATGGCGCTGATAATCTTCTGAAGAGTTTAAACTGGCAAGAGATTGCGGCTTATTCCAGCGTGCGAAGCATTAAGTGGAAGTTCAGTCCTCCTGCCGCGCCATGGTGGGGTGGTTGGTGGGAGCGCTTTATACGTTCCCTCAAGGAACTCCTGAGGACCGTGACCTATGAAGAACTGACCTTGCTTCTTGATTGTGAGGCTCTGATAAATCAGCGGCCTCTAACGTATATCGCGGACAATTCCGATAAGCTAAAGCCTATTACTCCGGTCTGCTACACACAAGGGCTTCCTTCAAGCAAAACTCCGGACCTGGACTAGCTCGACCACGATTCCCTGAACAGGCGACTTAGGTATCTGCATATGCTGAAGGAAGACTTAAGGGAACGGTTCAGAAACGAGTACTTGGGAATGCTCCAGCCAGTCAGAGCCAGTCTTTCTTCGGGACCACGGGGACAATGTCGTCCTCGAAACGTCGAAGGAAATTTCTAGAAATATATACGCGGTTAAGTCCCGTTATTACAAATAGATTTGGGAATGCTCATTCAGAAGGGCAAGGAGAGGGACTCTAATTTAAGGGTAGGTGATGTAGTTTTGATAGAGACTGACGCAAAGCGTATTAAGTGGCCTTTAGGGAGGATTATAGAAACTTTCACCGGCAAAGATGGCAGTGCCAGAGTGGCCAAAGTGCGCACAACCGACGGAGAATACACACGAGCGTTTCAGCGCCTGTACCCGCTCGAAGTGCAGCCCGACCAAGAGTTTTTGGATTTGATCCCAAAAAGTGGGAGGATGTTAGAAACTCCTTTTGCTACTCTCTGACATCGTTTAAATATGTTTTTTAATAATTTTAATTTGTGATAGATGTATGTTACTTTGTAAATAAATGACTCAAGTCATAACGGTTTTTTCTTCAGCGCTTTTTAAGCGTGGTTTCTTTAAATATCAGTTGACAGTCACTTGAAAAGGTAAAATGCAACTTGTTTCGGACTATAATTGTTACTTTTTTTGTATTTTTAACTAAGTTTTAACCGTTATTTCCTCATTAAGTGTTTCAAGAGATGAATAATATTTAATTTTATAGCATTTTTTCATAAGTCTGAAAATAAGAGGCTCTATTACTTTACCAATGTATACTATGGTTCTACGAGAGTTAAGGCGCTAGTCGCTGATTGTGGCCGAAAACTGTTACTTTCTAAGGGATATATCTCAATAACGGGTCATTCAAAAATTTTGAAAAAAATATATGTTATTTACCATTTCATGTACAACATTTTCAACGTTTGAATAACTCGTGTAACGTATAGTTTCTCCGTTATGCAAATGTAACGAAATGTCGTTTAACGGTTGATTTTGCTTATATCTACTGAACGGCTTATTCGATTTAAAATATTGTTGAACTAAAAAATATGTACTACAGAACACTACAAACTCAGCGTAGGATATTTAAATTGATTAAATTTTCTTAAACAACTTGATCTTAATTCCACATTTCGTGCGTTATTAGCTCGAAAACGGCGTTGCTGGCAGTCGTGAGCTAGCTTTGAGACGAGGAGGCTGTGTCGCTCGTCGCTCCGTGCTTCCCTTGTACTATATACTTGTGCTTGGCCCGTGAGCAATAATATCGGACTTGCTGTGCCTAAAGACTAATTAACTGCAGAGGGTTCATGCGGTGCAGATATAACGTGTCTTCCCGGAATCAATAATGTATAGACGTTTTATCTTTTAAGATAATATACTCGTATGCATGTTTATGTACGTTCGTATAAAAAGTGTATTTTATTTAGATTATAATACAAGTAAAAAACAAATGAAATAAAAATGGAGAAAAAACAAAAATCATGAATCTCACATTGCCTGCTCTGAAAACAAATTTGGTCATGTAAGTAAACTAAAATTATTATGTTTTAGTAGACGCATGCATCACGCAAAATAGGCATTAGTCGTCGAGTTGCGGAAATCTGCTAGTACTGCAATACAATAGACTAATAATTAATTTAATAAAAAACTCCAAAGAACCGAATTTATTTAAACATATTTATTTAAGAATACCGTGTTCTAAACGAATGTAATATGCGTTTTATTTTAAGATTGAACACAATCTTTAATGTTATACTTTATACTAATTTCTCAAATCTAGAAATTGCGAAGTAAACTGCAAAGTATTGCAGATAAACCGGCCAAGAGAATATCGGGCTATGCTCAGTGTAGTGTATCCGTAGTTGCCGGCCTGTTACAATACATCCATTCAAAAGGTAGTCTATAAAGAAATATTTTGTGGCACTTACGTTATTTTACTATAGGCATAACTCAAAAACGGCTCAATCGATTTTATTCCATACAGTTTTTATTGAAAATACGTGATAAGTATTTCAGCCTCACTTCCAGGAATTTCCCCAATTTTTATGGACCCATGGTTCAAAAGTCAAAGAGCATTTTAACTTTCGAAGCTATTATTATTTACGAAAGTATTCGTTTTATCCAAAAGTTGTTTAAGAGAATATGCCTTAAACAACTTTTGGATAAAACGAATACTTTTTATCTTATCTTGAAAGACCTATCCAACAATGGGTTTCAGATACTTATTGTTTTACCACTTTGTAGGCGTAATTAAAACACATAATAACTCATACCAAATATCAGTCTACTAACTATCACTGAGCTAAGCCTGATTGAGAATCTAATAAAAAATTGCTGATATTTAAGAGTTCAATGTATGTAAGAATAAAGGAAAAAAAGCTTTTTTTATACCACGACGCTGGCAAACAAGCATACGACCCGCCTAATTGAAAGCAGTTATAAAGCCTATGGACGCCTGCAACCCCAGAAGATTCACATGCGCGTTGACTACCCTAAAAAAACTTTACTATGTCGGTGAAATGCAAATAAATACAAATTTTATATTAATTATCAACACAAGTGAATAAATAAATCACTACTAAGGGTTAATACTACCTATCAAATATCTTTAAAAGACCGGCCAAGTTTGTATCGGACCATGTATAATGTAGGGTTCCGTAGAAAAGAAAGTAGTTTCTTGGAGATAACTCAAAAACGGATGTACCGATAATATGTGAAGTACTAAGCCTTCTTGGTATTTTTTCATATTTTTAGGGTTCCGTAGCCAAATGGCAAAAAACGGAACCCTTATGGATTCGTCATGTCTGTCTGTCTGTCTTGTCTGTCTGTCCGTCCGTATGTCACAGGCATTTTACTCGGAAACTATACGACATATCTGAATAAAATTTACACATAAGGTGTATTTTGTATGCCGCTACTTAGTTATGTAGTTAAATTTGAAAAAAAATATATTTTTAGGGGGGCGCTACATACAGGTAACTAAATTAAAAAAAAAAAATTACCAAATATCAACATATGATACATCAATCGATAGGTCTTTCAAAATAACATTGAGGTTTCTTTGACTATTTTGTGATTAAGTGAATATTTTCTGAAATAATCGCTTCGAAAGTCAGAAAAGTTGTGTAGCCCCCCCGTAACTTTTGAACCGTAAATTCAAAAAATATGAAAAAATTTGAAGAGATGCGCCTTATCATATACTTTCAACGAAAATTGTTTTGAACATTATCGGTTCAGCCATTTTTGAGTTATCTCCAAAAAACTTCTTCCATAGGCATCAGATATGAATTTTTGGTATTAGTTTGGTTCTTATTCCATTGAAGGTACGGAACTCTCCTATGCGTGGTCCGACACGCACTTGGCCGGTCTTTTAGACTTATGGATTAAAAGTTAGATGGGGGCTATTATATTTAGACTTTCAAAGCAATTATTTCTGAAAATATTGACTTAATAAAAAAGTTTAAAAAAATAGTATATATATATATATATATATATATAAAATAAGATATTTTTAAAGCCGTATCGTACAACATGTTCATATTTACAAAAAAACAATATTTTTGACATTTAGTTTGGCATATGTATGTATGGAGTGCCTCACCTAAAAGATTTTATAGCAATTTAGCCAGAAAACTAAGTAGCGGCACATGAAACACACCTCTAGATAAAATTTCAGTAATATATGTTTTATAATAAAAATGGCTGTGACATACGGACGGACAGACGGACATGTTTCAAAAAACTTTTAAGGGTTCCGTTTTTACCATTTTGGCTATGGAACCCTAAGAAGTGTTTGCGCTGTGTTATATTTTAAAGATCTAAATTTAATGGGCTTACAGCTCGCATTTGTTTGACGATTTCGTGCACAAATACCGCTCCTTACATGTGCATTTTTACTATTCGCAACTCGCAACAGGCTTAGTTTTGTTAATTTATCGTAATTAAGTGAATTTTTACGGGTAATATTTAAAATCGCAACAAAAAAATAACCATCTATTAAGCTCACTTGCACAGCAAAATAAATCCAAATTCACATGAAAACACCGCTTTGATGTGCATTCAGTTTTTTTTGCTGTACTAGTCAATATTTTTTTATTTTTTTCTGATATGCGGAATATTTTTAACCATATTTCGTAAATTCATAAATATTTTGCCGCTCACTGTACTTCAAATTCAAAATCTAGGTTTTCATTTTTTTACATAAAAATCTACTTATCGAGATCGTTATTACTTATCTTATTTAGTAGCATTCCTAAAAAATATCACCGTAGTACTTAATCACAGTATTCAAATCACAAAACATCCACAAAAGGATTAAGTATGATTATTATAAATCTGCCCGCGCGCCTCTGAGTAAAGTCATATTCTTTGAACATTATTGCGGTGCATCGCAGCGGATTTACGCACGATCGCAATGAGAAGGGTACGCGGGTGGCGCGGGTAGAGAGCGCCCAAACGCTCAAGGACACTCCGGCGACAATCGTCTTAACGTTTTGTTTCTACATTAATATGATTAACTTTTTTGCAAATTATTCTCTTTTATTTTTACTTCAATAATGAAAAAAAAAAGTGAAAATACAGAAAACACAATAAAAATTCATCAAGGGTAGAACCATTTTTCGCAATGTGCACATTGAACAAGGGGAAATAATTTCCCACCGGAAATCACCCCCTTCCACTTACCCCCTTAATTTTTTACATATTTATTCTGAATCTAGATGCTAAACTTAACTATATATCAACTCCATTTTCTCATTTGCAGAAAATTGATGCTCTGTCCTATTAAGGGTTAAAGTAGACACGGCATCGGTAGAATTTTTCCGTACGTATGCAATTTTTGTAAATGCTAAGGCGCATTTCGACTGGTAATATTGAATTAATATTTTTTATAAAAACATCAGGCGTTTTGTTTTGGCATACATCTGCAAACTTTTGATGCTGATAAGACCACGCACGGGGGCTTGCAGCACCGCATTATCATGTAGCCCTACCCCTTCCCTGCTTCGAGGAACAAAGGCAATCTAGGAGACTTCTCAAACTTGAAACCGGACTTTTTATTTAAAAAATAAATTAAAATACGCCGCCACTTTTTTTGCATTGCAGCATCGGCATTTCGTATTCCCCCATTAAAGACGCGACTAATTATATATATCTCATCTAGGAGACTTATCGAACTAGGTTCAGTGTTGTGGGCTCTTATACTATAAGTAAATATTGTATAGTCTGGTCGGAAAGAGAAATGTCGTAGAATGTATGAGTCCCCGCAAAAACCACGACACTTCTTTTTCCGAACAAACTCTTTCTCACGTTCTTCTAACTTTTGTCAATCGCGCCTCCTTCCTTTTTCTATATTGGCTCCTGTATCGATATTTCTGCGTCACTGACTACACATAATGGAAGTATTTCGTTCCGTTCCGTTCCATAGATATTAACGTGAAAAATTGCGAGCTGTCACATGTCGTCGTTTTAGGGTTCCGTAGTCAACTATTAGGAACCTCAAACTCAAACTCAAAACTCAATCGCTATGTCCGTCCGTCCGCGGCTTTGCTCAGTGATGGTTAGTACTAGAAAACTGAAATTTGTGGTAATCAGTGGTAAAACAAAATCTGAAAAAATTATATTTTTTAGGGTACCTAAAGTATACCTAATACTATACCTCCTGTATACCTAAAGTGGGGGTTGAATTTATTTTCGCTCCAACCTTATCATGTAGGGTCGTGTACCGTGGGTCTAAAAATATTGAAAAAAATCATGATAATGAGGCCTAATAAGTAGCTACTTTCAATGAAAACGATATTGAATAAAATATAGTAAAAGTACGTAAGTGCCGCAAATATCCCTTACTCGTAATAAATGACCTTTTGAATGGATGTATTGTAACAGGCTGGCAACGATACGGAACCCTAAACTGAGCATGGCCCAAGAGATTGGCTGGGCAGATTTTGTTTATTATAGAATTCCTGAAATATATTACGTTAGCGTTACTTTTAAATCTTAGCAAAATTGTCTGAACTTGTTTAAATTAAAAACAATTATCTTCTACAAAATTAATCAAAATAATAATTTAATAATCAGAAGTCATGAAAGTTAGGTTACAGATACAGAATTAGATTATATTTTAAGGGGCGAAGTCATTTTTGTCAAATTATCATAGCGCGGGCGGCGCGTGAATCGACGTATATCGGTAATATCGGTGAGCGCGTGTGGCTAGAATAGACTATAAAGACTATTTAGTTCCAATTATCCCTCAACTGCTTGCTACACACATATTATAAATCCTAAATGAGGTGTTCGGAAACCATTAGAATGACCGCCATTGCAGCGCCATGACCAACTCGATTGTGCCGGCGGTCGGACGGGCGCGTGCCGGCGGTCGGAGAGGAGGGCAGATTTTCATTACGTTACCGTTATATCGATGAGTTAATGAATGTTCATACGTTTTAACCACACTGTTACAGACAATACACTGATGTTACGTTGCTGGTTGCAATAATGGTGGTAATTACATACGGTTTCCGAACGCGGAATAGAGGATTTATGATATTGGTGTAGATAAAGTATTATACTACTACTACTACTACCTCTACTACTACTATACTATTATAATAAACTAGACTATACCGTGCCGCCGGCGGCATGCGGCGCGTACCGAGCTACCGAGCCCGCGCGGGAGAGTTTCATAGGCCTGCTCTTAGTGCTTGAATATGGTGACCTAGGCTCTCTGAAATATGTTGCGTGTAGTGACTAAAGAGACGTAAGTGAAACCGATATATTTTATAATAGATAATTATCAACTTTCGTGACTCATACTAACAAGTAAGAGTGGTCCTGAAATAAAGTAGCCGTGTACAATCTTGTGTATTTTTTAATTTAGTGCTAATTTTGAAGCAGTATATTTATTTTATTAATCCGTAGATAAAATACTAATAAATAAATATACAATCATAATAAAATATGTGACCATATATAAATTTTCGCGTTTTTATTTCAACATACTTTGTAACTTTTTGAACAACATAATTTGACAATCTTCAATCGACATCTGCTACAACGCTACAATTGTATTTCCATTTTCACAACCCGTTTTATGCTTTTCAGAATTTCATCTTACCAAGAAGCTACATTAATTAACTGTATTTTAGCTAGGATAGTCAGGAAGACTCTCTAATCTAACCTCTGACAAAGATTTTTCTATGGGAAACAATTTTCTACAAAAAAAGGCAAATACATTTAATTAAAAATTACTGTAACTACCTTAAAATTAAGCCAGATAAAAAAGTTTACTATTGAAGAAAGACAATTTATCAAGGTATAAAATAGCTCATCAAATCAAACTATAAGAAAAAACATGTGTTTGAGAAACACCTCAAAAATTCTGTCAGAAGACGCTGTTCAAAAAACTATGTGTATGATGGAATACAAAAGGCGAAAACTTCCAAACGCTGTTTCATTCAAATATGATTGTATTTATGTTTCGTATGATTGTATCTACAGATTATTTAAATATAAACACTGCTTCTAAATCGGCACAAAATAAAAAGATAAATCAGAAAAGGCACGGCTACTTTTTTCCCGGACCACTCCTTATGTCTTACGAAAGTTTAAATTTAATTTATCCCCATAGTTTCATCTTTTGCTTTTAACGGATTAGTCATTCATACACAGTGAATCCTCCTTTTTGTGAAGGGTCGGCAACGCGCATGTGACTCCTTTTGGAGTTGCAGGCGTCCATAGGTTACGGTAGCTGCTTACCATCAGGCGGGCCGTATGCTTGTTTGCCACCGTCGTGGCAAACAAAAAGTTACCTATTTCAAAGGATTATTGTAAATGCAAACCTCATGGCGCTCAACAGAGTAGTCTCAATCTAGCTTGAAAGCTTTTCCTTGCTATATTTTTAAACGGTTCTCAGAATTGTCTCTAAACGTTTTTCATCAAAACGTTTTTTTTGCTTTGTTGGCAATGGAGCTCTTGTTGCGAATCTGTTGCTGTCTTTGATATGATTACAAAGGGATTTCTTTCGTTTTAGTACATCAAGTTCCAGTAAATAATAACGTTTTTACTAAGAGTTACACGACATAAACATGTTGATCCCTGTAACTCCTTAACCTGCGCTTCGATATTGGAACTGCCAAATTTCATATATGAATATTGGATTAAGGATACTCATATATCGCTTAAAAACCACGGAATATTTATCCCTAGTTGATCATGAGACCACACTGCACTCGGACGAAAATCAATGAGTAACAAATTCTTTAAGAATAGTACACACCGAATAGACTTGCGATTTAAAAATCGCATTAGATCGCTTTAACTATTTGTTTGGGAGCTTCAGTTGGAATTAAAGTGATCACACTCCGATTTCAGTTTAACTGACTACAACATTATTTAAAGCTATTTTTCATAAGCTTTTTAAACTTTCCTGCTACTTAACTCACTTAAAAATATCTCTACATACACGTAGTAAAACAATATTATGGGAGGTAATATGCCTGCAGGGGTAGAAAATAATGTAGTTTAAACAAGAGACCCCGCCGTTAGGACGCCGCCCGGCCGGTCGGCCTAGGTAACGATGGGCGGATATGGTGGATGCAGATCTGTGCGAGCTCCACGCTGGCGACTGGCGAGAAACTGCACAGGACCGGGATCAGTGGCGAGCAGTAAGTAAGTAAACAAGAAAAGATATACATAATACATACTTGCCAACATGAATAAAACAATGCCTCCAATTTTGTTGAAGATTACAAATATATTATCTAACGAAACATTTCTACATTAAAATACAAATTCCAACTATTCCAACAAAAAACCTTGTAATTTAGCAAGATTATTCATGAAGTCTGTCAAAAGATAATTAAAATATCTTTATAGAACTTTATAATTCACAACTTGCGGGAGCATTGTAAAGTTGTTAATTAATTCTTTAATTTTACCCTTTACTTTGAAACCTGATTACTTACTAACAAGCTAATTAACAAACATAGCAAACAACTGTATTAAGAAATTAGGATAATAACTTCCAAACACACTTGGTATTTAATTTTATAACTCCATGGCTGAGTATTGCGCGAGAAATTGAAATAAAAGTTGGAGAAGTATAAGACAATTTGTTCAGATACTTAAAGCACATATTATATAAACAATATTGCAACCTGGGGCATTGAGTAACAGGAGATGACATCCCTATGAAATTCGTTGTCCCAAAAGTTGTAGTGAAAATCACTACAAGTTTATACTACTCTTTGATTCTATCATAGCTGTCAACTGCCAAACATGGCGCACAAAATTTGATCTAGAGTCACATCTACTAGAATCCATACTAATATTATAAATGGGAAAGTGTATGTGTGTGTTTGTTTGTCCGACTTTCACGGCAAAACAGGGCGACGAATTGGCGTGATTTTTTAAGTGGAGATAGTTGAAGGGGTGGAGAGTGACATAGGCTACTTTCTGTCTCTTTCTAACCCCCCACTTCCCTACAATGGGGGGTGGAAGTTTGTATGGAGCATTCCAGGGGCCAATCAGGAAAGGGGAACCGTGTTACCCCGAATTTAACGCGAGCGAAGCCGCGGGCAAAAGCTAGTACATAATAAATAAATTACCTTGGGTCATTAAATCACTCCGACCTTAGAGAGTAGAGTCTCGTATGCAATATTTTTCTTACGTGGCAACGTGGGGTTGCTTTATGTAACTATGCCGACGTGTTGTATCTCTTTTATGACATAATCTGTGCCCTACTTTCAAGCGTTATGTGTAGGCGTAGCTTACAGCCGTAAACTATTATTAAAACCAATAACACGATTAAATAAACAAACTACGACGATGAAAATTCAAGTATTCATGAGGTCAACCGTTCCGAGTACAAAATGAAGTCATTTTCAAGGACGGAAGTCAAATTCACGGAATATATAACGACATTAGGAAGGTTGGAATTGGTAAAAATAGCTTTACCGAAATTGTTTTCATAATATTAAGTAATACTCGTAATACTGTCGCGCTGACCAGTCTAAGTGACGGAATATCTCGCATCCATATAAGAACCCGTTCACACGGCATCAAGTTTTGTCGGATCTACTAACTATCGGATCCTGTAAAACCGGATAGTGTATTCACATGGCCACCCGGTTTTATATGATCATCCGGTGCGCCCCGCCCGTGCCCGCCCCCCTCCGACTTGCCAGATCTGGGTTTTTGCAGGATTCTTGCTCCGCGCTCGTGTGAATAGCAAGTATTGGAATACTGTTGCCACTAACATTTAACGCAAATAAAGAACTTACTTTCTTACTTACTTACTAAACCGGACCCGGCATTTTAACGGACGACCGGACCGATTTGTAGTCGCAAAGTCGGACGACACATTTTGTAGGATCCGTTTTATTGCCGGATCCTGCAACCGTACGCTTGTGTGAACGCATGCATTGAAATACTATTGCGAGTAAATCGGGTCCTAAAAAAACAGTTCCCGCAAAAAATCGGATGTCTCCGTGTGAAAGAGCTCTAACGCTGTACTCCAGACGTAGGTCTTTATGAATCGCTTTCTGTTGTTTCGTGATATCTTTGTTTTTAAGCTTTTTTGGCCATAGCTATACGTGTGATGATATCCGTAGTACATCTAGAGTCACTACACTACTGTCACTAGTTATGATGATGCTACCTAAGTATTTAAATTTATTTCCTTGTACAATGGCAGTATTTCTAATTTGTATGAGAGATATTTTTGGGCCGCGTTTATAGCATTTATTTAATGCTATAAATTATTTCACCCTAAAATTTTATATGCTACGTAGGAAACATCCATAAATATCGCTCATTATTCATACTTAAGTGCTACGTGAGAGTTTTCAACAATGTTGTCAAGTTTTCATGTAAGGTACTTAAGTTTAATAATTTGACTTATAAACACTTTAAGAGCGAGCGTTTTGACTTAAATTCCTACAGCTGATGATGAGCAGCAAGACTAGGTACGAGTAAAGAATGAAATTGAAAATTCAAACGTCGTTTTTAGGGTTCCGTCCCTCGAAAGGAAAAAAACGGAACCCTTATAGGATCACTTTGTTGTCCGTCCGTCTGTCTGTCTGTCTGTCTGTCTGTCTGTCTGTCTGTCTGTCTGTCTGTCAAGACCATTTTTCTCAGGAACGCGTGGAGATATCAAACTGAAATTTATATCAAATACTCAGGTCTATTATCCCCTGGAGCTGTGAAAAAATCAAACTTAAAAGCCAACGCAATCAAAAGATACAGTCGTTTATGCTGCAAATTTTAGAGTTTTTCGGACCTCGCAAAACCTACGGGGTACTTCCCGTGAAGTCAGAAACTTGAAATTTGGCACGAAGCAACGTCATATAGCATAGATAACGTAAAAACCACAAAAAGTAGACATTTTTAGTAAAATCATACAAAATAATATTTTTTTTAATTTTAAACTTACTACCTTTTCCCTCGTAAACGCGTGGAGGTATTTAATTGAAATTCATGTCAAATACTCAAGGCTATAGGACCTTTCAGATGTAGCAAAAGCAAATTTTTATGTCAACGCAATCAAAAGAAATAGCAATTTAAGTCGCATATTTTGAAACTGAGTACTCGCAAGAAACTCAAAAGCTAAAGGGTACTTCCGGTAAACTCTGAAACTTGAAACTTGGCACGAAGAAACTTCATATAGCACAGACAAAGGAAAAATTACGAAAAGTAGACATTTTTAGTAAAATCATACAAAAAAAAAATTTTTAATTCTAATTTACTACCTTTTTCCTCGTAAACGCGTAGAGGTATTAAATTGAAATTCATATCAAATATTCATATCAACGATAAAATTCAAAATTTTAAGTCTGTTTCCGACCGTCTTTTAGAGATCAACATGCATACCGCATACACAATCATTCGATACTGTCTTTTTGTTCCTAAATTTACATATGTTCTTCGTGGCAGCCATCTCTGGAAGCACCCGACCCTACTTCTAAAACTAGATTCCCTGATTCAAGAAACCCTATCATCAGTTCTCAACATATCTTTTGACGAGAGGTCCTGGACCCAGGCTACTTTACCTATTCGGCACGGTGGCCTGGGGATACGCAAAATTACCAGTGTATCGCTGCCTGCCTTCTTGTCCTCAGTGCATAGCGCCCAGAACTTAGTTGAAAGCATTTTAACCCCTTCTCTCGGGGCCATGGAGGCTGCTCATTGCACTGAGGCTAAGAATGTATGGTCAGTGACCTGTCCCAATGCTGACCCGCCTGCCAATCCTTGTTCCCAGAGGCAATGGGACGAGCCGCTCTGCCGACTAGTACGGAACAATCTAGTTGACACGTCAACTGGTCCGGCAGATCGAGCTCGTCTCCTTGCCACTGCGGAGTGGGAGTCGGGTCTGTGGCTACAGACTCTGCCTTCACCAACTATAGGCACGCTTTTAGATAACTGTACCTTTAGACTGGCGACTAGTTTGCGGATAGGGGCAGCAACAAACGCTCCACATCGATGCCAATGCGGTGCGATGGTGGATAACCTCGGTCACCATGGCCTCTCCTGCGGCAGAAGCTCTGGGCGTATACCACGTCACGCCAGCATAAATGATGTCATCCGAAGGGCCCTTGTCAGCGTCAAAGTTCCTGCCATCTTAGAACCCGTTGGTTTGGCAAGGGACGACGGCAAGAGGCCCGACGGCATGACGCTGGTGCCTTGGAGGATGGGACGGCCTCTGGTATGGGACGCTACATGTGTAGATACTCTAGCCCCGTCCCATCTTCCAGGTACCAGCAAAGATGCTGGCAATGCCGCATCCGCAGCAGAAGACCTCAAACGCCGCAAATACGCCACCCTCGGTAGTGGTTATATATTTGAGGCGTTTGGGGTCGAAACGTTGGGGCCATGGGGGCCGAGCGCGCGCCGCATCTATAAAGATTTAGCGGCGCGTTTAATCGAAACGACGGGTGACCAGAGGGCTGGCCAATACTTTGCACAACGTGTAAGCATCGCTATACAACGTGGCAATGCGGCCAGCCTTCTGGGTACCCTGCCCATTGGCAGCGATTTGGAGGGCATTTTTTATTTGTAGGTAGTCTCTAGTTTATAGTTATTTATAATATTTTTTATAGTATAATATTTACTGTCACGTGAAAAAAAAAAAAAATACTCAGGTCTATAATACCTTTAAGCTGTAACAAAATAAAACTTCTATGTCAACACAATGGGTGAACTTTTACTTATATAGCTACAGGTTTATACGAAACCCTCGGTGCGCGAGTCCGACTCGCACTTGGCCGGTTTTTTTATTACGGGTACGAAAAAATTACAAATAAATTTTGGTTCAATTAGAACTACACCGTTATGAATGTTTCCTTAGAAACTATGTTAAATTCTCTCCGAATAAAAATGACCATAGCTTATTTTATACAAAACACATTATTGCTATTTCAAGGCTGGAAAAGTAAAAAGCACTAGTGCGTGAAATCAAACTTAACGCCAAATCCATTTAGCCGTTTGTGAGTGAAGTTATACGAGTACCTACCTACACACATACACCAATTTATCCGAAACATATAAACCATCGCATTTATAATACTTGAGTATTTGTAAGATGCTTAAGTTACAACAACCAATATTATAATCATAGGCATATAAAATAGACGTCATCCCACGAAAATAAAACTGTAATTCCATAATAAGCCGCGATCTATCACACACTCACTTTTGACGTTTGAACCAATCAACGCTCGTTCACGAGTTGTATATGTGTGCGTGTCGCGCGTAACCACGAGAAAATCGGCTTATTATGGAATTAATAGTCTTGTCGTCACTTTTGATTTCTGTCTTCACTGTTTCAGTTTTGATTGAAACAAACGAAATCGAACTGAATCGTCACTATGTATCTAAATTAAAATCGTACCTTAAGAATTGGAATGAGCTTCCCGTAAGAGCCCTGTGCTGTCGTAATCCCAATTTTTGTTTCTATCCATCGAAGTATATTCGTCGGGCAGCAACCAAAACTCACTAATTGCAAAAAAATAACTAAACGAAAATCAACCTTGTTTTGTTACTAGTACGAATCATTATGACTATGAATTTGTGGTTCTAATCAGTGTGTTTTAGTTGTTACCCGACGATATGTGGATGTAGCACTTACGAAAATGAGCTTTCTACTTCTCTTTTTGTGCGGGATTTTTTTGCACTGTTACCCTCTTGTTCCTTTAGCCGTCAACACAGTGAATCTTCTGTAAAGGGTCAGCAACGCGCATGTGACACCTCTGGAGTTGCAGGCGTCCATAGGCTACGGTAGCTGCTTACCATCAGGCGGGCCGTATGCTTGTTTGCCACCGTTATGGTATAAAAAAACCATGCATTTTTGAAGCACATTGTACGTATTTAAATAACCTAAACTAACTTTGTTACGAAAATAACCTTAAAAAACTAATCTTTCTTGTACGGGACTACAAAGTATAAAAATAAGAGGATCCTAAGTATGTGTGCATCGCGTGTAAATGACTCAACTCACTTGCTTTGGGTAGCTCTAGCTACCAGCCGTCACCCTTCTTACCGAGGCAAAAGAGTCCACTGGTAAATTTGAAGCAAGCGATTGGCTAACCGGTGAACGACAGAAGCATATCTAGAAATAGGATTAGCTCAAAAAAATGTCCGCACATTATTGCGGGTGTTTATATGGCATGAGGCGGAAATGAGAGATGAGGCATACAAGCTAGGACAGCCAGCCGTTTATTTAGTTTAACCGCGCAAGAAGTTTGACGTTTAAATTTTAGTACATTTTATACTTCATTTTCGAAGTAAATTGTAGATCAAGAGTAGGCCGTAGGCAACCCTACCTCATCGAGTAGCAGAACTTGGAGCATTTTGTACAGTCAGCAAAATATGACCCTATTTATGACAAAAACTACTTCAACAACTAGCAAGTGGGCACGTGGCCTATTCGATAGTGCTCATCGAGAACAGCCAAAAAATGTTGGTAGTCACACGCATACCTGACATTTTGTTTTTTTTTCTTTAATATTAGATGAGTTCTTTCGTGCTTTATTAGCTTTATTAGGTAACTTATTTGTTAGGTTTTACTAGGTCGGAAAACTTTTTTGACAAAGAGCCTGATGGCAAAAAATATGGAATTTTGGGAAGCCCATAGAGCCGCATTTTACTGTTTTTCACTGTAATATTTGTTTTTTTTTAATTTAAGGGGACTTGAAGAGCCACAACTGACCCTTTAAAGAGCCGCATGCGGCTCGCGAGCCGCGGTTTGCCGACCGATGTACTACGTTAATTATTTCAATTATTTTTGATTTTAATCATGATGTTGCACGTTTTGGGCAATGCAACCTCTTATCTTTTGACACTTGTTGATAAACAGTGCCTATCCTATGTACAGCGTAGCACTGTATTTAAATCAAAATTACTTGCATTAGTCGATTTTCACTTTAAAACATAAAATTAGTCTGAATAAAAGAGCTTTTGGTTTAAAGTCGGCTACCATTTTTTTGTTATTACCGGGTTGATTAGTACTTTCCAATGGCATAAGGCTCAATTGCCACTCGATGAGGTATATTTAATAATATATTTTTTGTTGACTGTACAAAATGCTTCAAAGATTAGCTCAGGCTACCAAGTACATAACTTTTAACCGTGCATAAGCCGAATTTTGCTAATCGATGAGGTAGGGTTGCCAACGGTCTACTCTTGATCTAATTGTTCAGTGAGAACTACGTTTTGAAATATTTTGTTTTCAAAAAGTAACTAGGCGTGTTCTTGTCGTTTATTCTGATTATTGTACTTACTCTTAAAGTCAATATATTTTAGTAGGTAAGTACACCAGTCTTTTGTTATATTAATACCAATTAAATGTCAAACTATCACAAGAACTTAACAAATCAAATATTTTATGGTTTTAATTTATTAATTTAATTGTTTAATTTATTCTTTAATATATTCATGTTAAACACATTACAATCAGTCACATACTTATTAAATTAAAATCAAATAACAACTAAATCGTAATATGGGTTAATGATAAATCATTAACCTTGTCGAAAAGCCCGCCCCGAGCCACTCCCGGCGGAAAGGTGCCCATCACGCTCGCCGCGTTGCCGCGCTGAATCGCGATGGACAGACGTTGCGCCAGGAATGACCCGGAACGGGAGTCATGACCCCTTTCCGCCAGACGACACCCGATCTCCTTAACAAATTTAATGGCCTCCGAACCCCAGCAACCGGTCGTTTCTACCGCGAGCGGGACAAATAAATAATTCTGCAATGCAGAATATTTGTCCCGCTTCCTAAGAGCCGCCGTCTCAGCAGCTGCTGCAGCCGTGCACGTGGTGCGACCGAGGTGCGAAGCCGCAAAAGTGCTGACGCACGTAGCGTCCCAGAGAAGACACTTCCCACTATGCCACGGCACCAGGGTCAAACCATCAGGTCTTTTACCGTCCGTGCGACTAAGGCCTGATGGCTCCAATACACACGGAACATTTGCCGAGACTAGCGCTCTCCGGACAATTTCATTGAAAGCGTGGTGACGCGGGAATCGGCTGGCACATCGACCACAACTCAAACCGTGATGACCGTTTCTCTCCACCATGGTGCCGCAGATGCATAAATGACGTTCACAAAAGATTTTTAAGCCTGTCCCTAGCAGCCAGGAGAAGCTGCCTTCTTATCTCAAAAGCCTCCGGAATAGCGGCTGGAAAAATAAATAGGAGACCCCAAGAGATTAAAGGATTTGGGAGACAGCTCTTTGAGATCAGGGAGCAGATTACAGAAAGAGGGAAAGGAAGCACGGGATTCGGCGCTGCAGGGGAAAAATTCGCACTTACTGGCTCTAGTCCCAGATCCTTAAATATTTTATTGAATATTTTGTATTTGTTTTTAAGCAAAGCAAATTTCATTCAAAGTGAAGAACAGATATAACCGCAAATTATACCTTTGATATTGGCTGTCTCACAATACAATAGTTATCATAAACAAGGGCACAAAATTAAGACCATATTTCGTTTTCATAATTGGCAAACTGTTGTATTAAATTAGAAATCATATTATTCTGAATGTAACGATTTATAATTGGGGTAACGTCTCAGATTGTTTATAGGGTTCCGTAATCTTAAGAAAAACGTAACCCTTGTATTTGGTTAAAAATAACAAATATCCACATGAGGCATATCCATCGACAGGTCTTTCCAAATATGATTTATGTGTCTTATACAGGTTGTAAAAAAATACTGGTGATTAAGGGCATAATTAGTATCGTATTGCGACTAACAAAAAAAACCGGCCAAGAGCGTGTCGGGCCACGCTCACTGTAGGGTTCCGTAGTTTTCCGCCCGTCACAGTAAGTGTCCCCACTTAAGAGTTAATAACACCGCCATGTAGGATATGATATGAGAGTTCCATGTACAGCGACATCTATCGGCAAATTGAGTAAACTATTGCGCGCGAGCATAAAGTATGGAAGATGATTTTTATGGGATAATTCTTTATTGCGTGAACCGATTTTCACCGTTTTTACTTTATTTGAAAGCACGTCATTTCATTGTAATTTTGTAGAAATTACAGGTACAATAAACACCTGCTTATACGGTTAAATTACAAACTTAGTTCAGAAATTATTTTGTATTTTTTTTTCAAAAACTATTCATCCTATCAAGTTCAAAATAATTTTCCAAGAAAGTTTTTATAAAGTTCTACTTTTGAAATTTTTTTCATATTTTTAAAACTTATGGTTCAAAAGTTAGAGGGGGGGGGGGGACGCATATTTTTTTACTTCTGGAGCGATTATTTCCGAAAATATTTACATTATCGAAAAATGATTTTAGGAAACCCCAATTCATTTTTAAATACCTATCCAATAATATATCACACGTTAGGGTTGAAATGAAAAAAAAAATCACTCCCCACTTTACGTATAGGGGAGGTACCCTAATAAAAAAAAATTCCACTTTTTATTTTACCACTTTGTCGGCGTGATTGATATACATATTAGTACCAAATTTCAGCTTTCTAGTGCTAACGGTCACTGAGATTATCCGCGGACGGACGGACGGACGGACGGGCAGACATGGCGAAACTATAAGGGTTCCTAGTTGACTACGGAACCCTAAAAAGGGAAAAAAAATTTTTGAAGCAATTTTTTTTTTGTATAGGACCCGTCGGCCCAGCAGGCCTAGCCTTCATACAAAACTAATATTGTTTTTCCCAAGAAAATGATTTTTCTTGCTTTTTCGTAATTACGATACGGTACCAATGTACGCCTCAATAGGCATGGTGAATTTTTTTCATGTATGGTATCAATCGATTCGTTTTGTTGTTAGGACCAAATGTCTATATGCGGCCAATTGCGTTAAAGCAACACAAAAGTCATAAATTAGACTTAAAGTCTGAGATTTGCATTTGTTTCTGGAAACGCTCCTAACAAAGTGACGTCACGATCATATAGTCCCGGTTAAAGTATGGAACATTTATGAAATTGCTATTTTTACAGTGAAATGATGCGTATATGGTTACTATACAATTTATTTAACAGTAAAATGTTAAAAATCGAATGGTGTCATTGTTTTTTTTTAATTTCCTCCTTTAAAAAATTTTGAAATCTTGAAAATCTTTGAACCATTTCAATATATATTTTTTATTTTCACTTTATTTGGATATATTGGTAATTCTGCATCCTATCAACTAAATTTTATTGCATAATTCAACATGTGTCATCATCCCTATTATGCCCTTAAACAGATCACCACCGTTTTTGTTACATCCTGTATATTATCTAATTCTTTTTTCAGAAATAACAGCTCCGAAAACCTCAAACCACTCCTCCTAGAACTTAATCTAAATATTTAACACTCTCCTCTTCCTAGAACTTTATCTAAACATTCAAAATTACGGCGCTCCTTTAAAGGTTTGCATAATTATAAAATGTTGTATTTGTTAGCTCAAGACCTTAGGTATTTACCTAGATACAATATTTTATATGTCAAATACCTAACTTACCTTTATTTCTTCAGCCGTCTTGAAAGTGTATTTTCGTCTGAAACAAAAATATTTATTATTTATGTAAGTCAGCTTACAGCTGAGCAAGTAGGTATAATTCCTACTTCGTGCCGCTTTGGACGTCTTGGTTAAATAATAAATATGATAATATCTTTGTAAATTGTTATCTATCGACCCTCTACCGAATGCTAACAATTTATCTGTATTTTCAACCAACGGCACAGGTTTCACTGATCAAAGTCGCAGATGACTGACGACCCTGCAAATGTTGCAACAGAGATTCAGGGACTCGAAAAAGTTGGGGCTAGACACAAATTTAAATGACCCACCACACTTTATTTTAATTTGGCTAGTATTTAAAGGCACGACTTGCACAGCAAAGAAATCCAACTTCACATCAAAGCATCATCATTTGATTGCCTATTCAGATTTTTTGATATGAGCAATATTATTCCGTTCCGGTCCAAAACACGATTAAATACTAATAACAAGCGTACGGACAGGTGGTAGCATTATTGAGCAGAGGAGGCACTGGAGTCGCCTAGGTAACATTTTATGATTTAACACATTAATAGTACCCGACTGTCGGGTTCTCTGTTCGTAGCTACTACGCGCTACATACGACGAATACGTGGCTACGGGCGACGAGCGTAGCACGTAGCACTAGGTGGCACTGAATGTGTGAATCACTAATGATTAAATATTTTTTATTCAAAAATGTCCGGCAAGGTTGACTTTTACGGTTAAAAACTAGGCGGCGAAATGCCTAGTTTATGGTCAAATAAAAATTAAAAAGTTACGGAAATTGCAGGCTCGATTTCGCGACATAAATGTTGCATACAAATTCCATTTTTGTCGAGGTACAAACTTTTTAAAAAGTTCAACAGCCATACAAAAATAAAGGCAAAGGTCCTAAACAGCCAAAACACAACATCGGTATTTGTTATTTTTATTGTTGGTACCGCGACTTTTTAGTTATCTCAAATAGCTTACGGTAAATTCAGAAGAAAAATACACTTCAAACTTTTTAATAACAAAATATAATGGCGGCAAAGCTGAGCGTTTACCGCGAACATAGGAAATTGTAGTTTCGAAGTCTCTCTCACTCAAAATGAGAAGCGATGGAGATAGAGATAATTATAGGATTCGAATCGAAATTCGATGCTCACGGTAGTGGCCATTCTTTTAACCTAGAAGTTATCCTGAATATATTATTTATGTCAATATTGTTTGTTGTTCATCAACGTTGGCTGTTTTGCATTATTTTTGAATAAAGCACTATATTGGACTCGGCGTGAAGGGCCATTGCTGGCTTCGTATTAAATTAAACGGACTCCTAAAGTCGTCCGTTTAAACGTAATACTCAGCCATCAATGTGCTACTTCACCTCCTCGACAATAATGTACTATTGTCTAAAACTTACATTTCTTATTCAAGTAGTGGCAACATTTTTGGATTCAATCATAAAATGTATGTAATGCAATGTATGTGTTTTTCTTTGCTGTACGGTCAGCCCGAGAAAAAGGCCCACGCTGCATACAAAGTTTGTATACAGGGTATTTTTCTGTACAATAAGTATTATACTACTATTAAATGTAACCTAAGCGACTCCAGTGCCCTCTTTGCTCAATAATGCCACCACCTGTCCGTACTCTACTAATAACACCTGCGCATCAAAGATAATAAATAATAAGAATAATCTTTTAGTTCAAAGTTCAATTGAGCGATAAATTAAAAGCATAATTCTTATTGAATTTTCTGGGTTGTTTTTTGATTTGAATAGCTTTTTACATGACCCGTGGATAAGAATCAGACCCGAGTCAGTTTATTGTTTAGTATGTGATTAATCCGTAGGTTATTTACAATACCTACAGCTTATTAGCACCTTCACTAACCATCAACATGATTGTTGTGTGCAGACCGGATTACCACGTCGAACCAAGCAGCGCTGACCCGCTGTACCATTTACCAGGTCATGTAGGGAGATGAATAAAAACACTTATTTAGAATTGTAAAACATTTGAGCAGTGTAGTTGCAGGTGTTTCCCCGCTGGGAGTAGTTGTAGAAGTGAGCGGTGAGAAGTGAATGAGCAACGAGTACGAGTGCTGACCTCTTTTATGGGTTTTCTAGCGTGCTCGTACTAGTGGCTGGTATGTGCCGTGTAAGTCTTTCGTTTATTTGCCAATAATCTTAAACTATTACATGGTTGTAGGAGGGTGTAAATCTATATTATTATGGGACATTTCTTCGTAGTTAAGTACAAAATTCTTACAATCTAGACATTTTGGGTATTACGACACAATTTCAATAAAATTAGACACAGATAATACTTAGGAACTAGACATAGAAACACAATATTTATACACGTTATTAAAACAAACAAATTGGTATAAATCGAGAAAATGATTAACTTAGATCTAGTTACACAAAAACAACAGTAATTTTAAGCTATCTGCGACAATGATCTTTAGCCTCAAAACATACAAAAACACACAGGGACTCGATTCGACATTCCAAACTGCGAGACGTGGCTCTCACACTAGACAAGTGTGAGAGCCACGTCTCGCGCTAGGTAATAGAGTGAAATCCATCTGTTCACCGTGACCTAACTGTTAATCTGTCAGTAGGTCTCGCTAGAGCGATTTGTCTATGGCCATGGCCAGCATTTTAGATATCACTCTTGAGTGATTCCACCCCAAATTTCAACTGTCACAAAAGTGTGATCTCATAGTTTTCTCGCTACCTACTGTCAATTATGTCATGTCGAATATAGGCCCAGTAGGTACCTACCCATCACAGTGTAATTTTCACCAATTCTCAACCTAACCTACTTACGCCATTAAAATACCCTAGTTTATATCATTGAGTAACAGGAGATGACATCCCTAAGAAATTATTTGTACCATGAGTTGTAGTGAAAATCACTAAAAGTCTGACATTGGCTGCCGGACCACTGACATGATTACACGCACGTGTCAATTTAAAAAAAAAATCAAATACTAAACGTAAAGGCTTTTTGCATGATAACAAATAGTTATAAAAGCCATGGCATTAAGTTTCATAGGTAAGTCAGTGCAAAGATTGGTGTTACACTAATTTAAAATATTAATGTTGGCGTTGCGACGCCATATTCCTTGGCGCACAGATTAACGTCGCAGAAGTAACAACATATGTACCTACACTTGATTTACCTACATTATTGTTTAATAGTACTCAGCATAAACATATTTACGTAATCAACATGTTTTAGATAGGTACGTTAGGTAATGTTTAGTTCATTAAACATATTTTTATTTTACAACGGGGGCGAATTTGCTAAAATTGTTAATGCGAGTAAAATACATAGCAAAAATTTTTATGATTTAAATTTAAAACTTAAATATCTAAATATCACCCATGTTATACATACTTACGACGTGCAAGGAAATCAATGTAATTTTAAGTAAATATCAAGGATCATTAACCCTCAAAGTTCATATTGAAAGGCACTTGTCGGCAAATATAGTATTTTTCTCCATTCGTTCCTTAAACTCTAGGGTAAGGAGAAAAATAAACATTAGATACAAATAAAACAATTATTTAGTTACTTACGTTTGCTTACAAAATGTGTTTAGGCAGAATATGAATTTTGTCAAAATAGTGTCACGTCTGTTTTGTTAAAGCTACCCTTTGATTCAGTGACAGCTGTCAACCGCCAAACATGGCGCACAAAATGTGTTCTAGATAGCTCATCTAGTAGAATCTAGACACACGGCAGTGTGTCCGCCAAGTTCGAGCAAAAAAAAGCGACACACCGGCCGTGGGTTATATTACACGAACCATTTCGGGCCAATTTCGACCACCCTATAACTCAAAACATATTTTATCTACGCATATGAAATTTCGAGTGTCTGTTGACATCCCCTTAATTGTCTAGAATACAAAATTTCATTATTCTACCTATAGCAGTTCTTGAGATATTGACGTCAGAAAATCGCTATTTTTACTATACACTCACTGACTCACTGACTCACTGACTCATCAAAAACCTAGACCACTTCCAATGGTCGTACTGACTTGAAATTTGGCATGGAGATAGGTTTGAAGGTCAAAGTAAAGGGAAAAATCTGAAAACGGCCAAGTGTGAGTCAGTTTTAAAAATAGCGAAGGTGTAACTTTGTTCTACTATGAAGTCATAATGAACTATTTAAGTGGGCCTATCTTCCAATGGTCGTTCCGACCTGAAATTTGGCTCGAAGGTTTGTCTTTAGGTCGAAATAAAGTGAAAATCTGAAAACGGCCAAGTGTGAGTCAGTTTCGAAAACAACGAATGTGTAATTTTGTTCTACTATAAGTAGGTATGGAGTGGAAATGAGATAAGACTTATTTAAATTTAGATACATACCAATTTAAGACAATACATGTTTGTCTTAAAGAGAAGAACAATAAAATTGTTCACCACTCTGTGTGAGTCTGTTGCGGGAACCGAACCCACGATTTACGAAGTACAAAGCAGGTCACTAGGTACACTAGGTGCGCTAAATCAGTCAAACAAAAATGAAAAGACTATTTTTTCTCGCATAGTCTAAATAATTTCTAATTTTACAACTAATAAAATCGCAGATTCAAGAACATGGAAATCATATATACTCTAAGATGGAATTATATATACTACTGCCCATCTCACCCTCCGATACGCCACGGGATGAGATGGGATGGTGCACTTCTAGGGCTACATAATAGGCCACCAATTATAATACCTACTGGTAGGTAGGCTACTTTTTAATGATGTAACTTGGCAAGTTTTAATAGAAAATTATATACTTGACACATTGCAGTCCAAAGGTGTCGATTCATTGCATTGAAAAGGTGTGTGGTGTGTGAAAACTTGCCAAGTAACATCATTAAAAAGTACTGAAAATAATAAATGTTATCAGGAAACTGCTAAAAAAACCAGTGTGCGTTTCTCTGACTATTGTAATTTTAGGTATTTCTATGTAACGTGATACTTATTCAAAATGTACCTTAAAAACTGCTGGAAATCAAGTGTGCATTCCTATAACTATTTATGATTTGAGGTATTTTTATGGAACTTGGTACTTATTCAGATCTCACTTCTTTTATAGGCGAAGCATTCCCATAGTATCGAACTTGGCAGCCTTTCACATTTATGTTTTTGATGGGATACATAATACATCAATGGTTTATATTACTCGGGCGGAGATAAAAAACAACCCATTAGTACGCGACGCCATCAATCTTTGTAGCAATACAACCTTTTTAACCTCAAACACATTAAGAGCGAAAAAAGCTAAAATTTCAGCTCGGTTTCTTGCATCCATCTTCATTATGTTTGGAATAAAGTACCTTTTTACTGAATTTTACTGATTGTTTTGACATTTTGGATTTGCTATGGTCATGAGTTAATTATTTGTAACAGCGTAATTTACTTAGTAATATGAAACCTCGAACCATATCAAGGGAATTATGATTAAAACAATACCCTCAAATAGTTACTTTGGAATCACGATACTACTCGTACAAACACTTAGATAAACTTGTTAAGCCTATAACACATTTTTTCCGTTCCGACTTAGAAATCGTTAGCAAGATTAAAATAACCCCTACATTGAAAACTTCCTACTTAATTACAAGAATTATAATAATACTAGCTTTTGCCCGCGGCTTCGCTCGCGTTAAATTCGGGGTAACACGGTTCCCCTTTCCTGATTGCCCCCGGAATGCTCCATGCAAACTTCAACCCCCCATTTTAGGGAAGGGGGGGTTAGAAAGAGACAAAAAGTAGCCTATATTACTCTCCATCCCTTCAACTATCTCCACTTAAAAAATCACGTAATTTCGTCGCCGCGTGTTGCCGTGAAAGACGGACAAACAAACAAACAAACAAACACACACATACACTTTCCCATTTATTAGCATCATATTAGTATGGAAGTATGGATATGGATTGAGGGATATTGTACAGTCGACGTCAAAGATTTCACACTTTTGCACCTAACAACGGAGTAAGGTTCAAAAGTCTAAACATATCTTTGACGTCGATCTGATCATGTCAAAAGCCTCTGGTTCTGACACAACATGTATTGAAATGACATTTCTATATCGACTTCTAAGCCGGGAACAATAAAACAGCACTACACATCATCTTCCCCACCAAGCGTAACAACCATTGAAAAACTCATTCGATTATATACCCTATTAATTCGCAATAAACTCTTAATTAAAACCTACCTCGCTTTGATGAGGTATTATTGATAAGGAGACGTCAGTGCCGCCTGGCGTTCTCGAGACCTCCCGAGACTCAATTGTTTTTTGACACTTGACATCTGACAGCTGACAAGACTTATTAATAATACCATCAGGCGAAAGTTTCTGATCGACTTTACTTTCCTTTTTGCACACAACCACAGGATCAAATGGAACGCGTAGTTCCTTTTATAGACGGAGAGCTAGCCACGTCAGATATCTAAATATATAAAAGAAGAAACTGACTGACTGACTGAACTGACTGACTGACTGACTGACTGACTGACTGACTGACTGACTGATTGACTGACTGACTGACTGACTGACTGACATATCAACGCACAGCCCAAACCGCTGGTTCTAGAGATTCCAAATTTGGTACGTAGGTTTCTTATAAGGTCCAGGGATGCAGTAAGAAAGGATTTTTCAAAATTCACCCCCTAAGGGGGTAAAATGGGGGTCCAAAGTTTGTCTGGCGAATCAAGATTTGTTAGACTATTTTATTCGAAACTTCACAGGAGTATTCCTAACAATAAATGAGTAAACACGTGTTTCAGGGTTTTTGAAAATTCAACCCCTAAAAGGAGCAAATGTGGTCACAAAATCTGAAAATCAACATGGGTATTGTATCCTTTTTAGTACGCGGGCGAAGCCGCGGGAAAAGGCTAGTGAGACAATAAAGAGAGCAACGAAAACCCTCTAGTCAGTTTAATTATCAAATTGACTACTATGCTTATTTCTATATGGCATGTATTTAACCAGGCTGCTAAATAATTGAATTTGGGTAGCTATAATAAATAAAAATGGGTACCAAAATTAATAGGTTGGCGACTAATTTGTGGCCGTACATTATCTCAATATGGGCTGCTTTTTAATGTCTTAATAGCCATTGTTTAATTATAGGTAGGTATCAAATAATTATATTGAAAACTGAATTTATAACTGGGAAGCATTTTAAGAAGCCTTTTTTTTAATCGAAAACGATTACCTATAAAATAAAAAATAAGGTACTTTTAAAATATTTAGGAAGCAATTAAAGTGAATTACATATTCAATATTAGTACAACGGGCAACTTTATACGAGCTGTAATTATAAGATAAAATGGATTCTTAAAAAGTTACTAGGGTCTATGAATATTGGTAGGTAGGTACCTATAGTCAGGTATCTAGAACCAAAATTCATATACCAGGTATGATTTAGAAAAAATGAAAGGTGCCTTTTGTATAGTATTACCAAAATACCAACCTAGTTAATAGAGCATAATGAATGGCGCCTTTTGAAATTAGAAAAAGTTTGCGATTATCGTAGTTTTCCCTCATAGGGCTGAAAAAAAAGATACATAGGCGAAATGGATCGCTAATTTTCTATTGTGAAAAAAGAGGTATAGTCGCCTACCTTACTTCTACACAGACCACACCTTCTTAAGTTTTAAAGGAAAAGAATAAAACATATTGCAGTTTATAATAATCTTTACCTGTTGTTTATTGACATAAAAAAAAATACAAGTTGTATAATTGTATATGTAGTAGTGTTTCTGCTAAAAAATAAATGACTAAAATATTCAATGAAATTATTTGATTATACCATATATAATCTGATATTATACCTAGATAGTAGTCATGTGCCTACCTTTTTGAAGTAGGTATTACCTAAAGTTCAAGTGCTCAATGTACACATTCAAAATCCATACTAATATTACAAATGGGAAAGTGTATGTGTGTGTTTGTTTGTTTGTTTGTCCGTCTTTCACGGCAAAACGGGACGACGAATTGACGTGATTTTTGATGAAGTTGAAGGTTGAAGGGATGGAGAGTGACATAGGCTACTTTTTGTCTCTTTCTAACCCCCCACTTCCCTAAAATAGGGGGTGGAAGTTTGTATGGAGCATTACGCAATTTTCGAGGTAGAAAGCTAAAAATTGGTATGCGGACTATTTGTGTGCGGTTTATTCTGTTCCGAGTTCTCGTCTGTGTTTTAAATCAGGAAAGGGGAACCGTGTTACCCCGAATTTAATGCGAGCGAAGCTGCGGGCAAAAGCTAGTACGTAATATAGAGAGGGAAAATTGCATACTACGGGTTCCCTACAGATCAAACTTTTTATTATATATTTTTTTATGGCAAATGCACTGAACTTTAACTTTTAATCACAGTTAAGCTCCTTGATCCTTATTTAAAAATACAAATTACTCAGATTTTTTTTTTATATTTATTGCCATGGAAGATTCATGTGGAAAACAACCATTACCTAACCAACATGCATACCGGTCGCGCAGACAATTTTTTTTATACCACGACGGTGGCAAACAAGCATACGGCCCGCCTGATGGTAACTAACAATGACCCTATGGTTTGCAAAACATTTTATCATTAAATTTTCTTAAGTAAGACATACAACCTACAAAATTTCAGCTCAATCGATCTAGCAATTTCGGAGCAAATAGACATTGTGACAAGACAGAGTAGTACATACTTCCTTTTAAACCATTTTGGTACGGAACCTTAAAAATATTCCAGTTTCCTGAAATTTTAGTGCTCCCGTAATTAAAATGATACCAGCAATTGATACCCAAAAAGTGGTTAATTAGGTAGAAACAAATAGCTGGCAACAAATATTTAAACCTTATTATTCTTTGAATAATAGATGCCAAGTTAATATTTCTGTTGCCAACCTATTATTTCCAGTTCCCGGTTATTTTTTTGGTCAGCTATATATTGCTGGCGTTTTTCAATAATATGATGCCACATTTTTGAGGCTTATAAAAAAATATTGTCGCTAAAATATTAATTCACGGCCAATTCATATTATTATATGCCTTAGAAAAGTTGCCGATTCATGTTTTAGATACCCGGAAAATTATAAGCCTTTCTACATCTGGACATCTCGCAGCTGTAAAGTGCAAAAGAAATTATATAAATAATTAGATTATAATAATTGCCAAAAGTTTTTGTTGGGGGGAAGTAGTGCCAAACGAAGTAAAATGTAATTACTTGTTTTTGGCAACTGTTTTTGTTTCCGTAATAATGTTTTTTGTTCTAATGTTAAAATATAGGCCCTGTACTTTATAACTGAGACAACTGTGGCAGTTTTTACCTATTTTAGTATTACTATTTTCCAATTCAAAAATGTTGGTAGTCTGTTACTCTGACGTCCACCGATTAAAAGGTGCCAGATGCCCGGTTCTAGCAATAAGGATAGTATAGAAATCTAACCAGATGGGTTTTGTTGCTCTCATTATTGTTTCATATCTGACGTGGCCAGCTTAGTCCATTAAATATACATCTTGCTGGACAGACGCGTTTTCCACTAGAAAAGTACTTGTAGGAATTAATGGGTATACTTTACCTTTGTAATTTTTTGGACTTTGTGCTGCTTTAAACTCACATGATTTTCACTCATGATTTTATTATTGTTTTGTCCGGAAATACTTCTGTTAAAGAGCTAGTTAGCGTTTAAGGCACTGGTCCCACCGCGGGCGAGTAACTATGAGCTATCGGCTATTTTCTAGCCCAAGAAACGAACAAAAGATAATCGTTCCCGTGTAAATAAAAGAGAGAGATGTATATTTATAGTTCATCGCAGTGTGAACAGCCAGCGATGAACTATAAATATATATCTCTCGCTTTTATTTACACGGAAGCGATTATCTTTTGTTCGTTTCTTGGGCTAGAAAATAGCCAATAGCTCATATTAGCTTACTCGCTCGCGATGGGACCAGTGCCTAAGACATGCGGATTTCAAGTCGCAAGTAATGAGTTCAAACACATACAGGTTTGTACTCTATTTTCTCGAAACTCATCAAATATTTATTTACCATAGACTATATGTGCGGAACAAGAAGTCTCGTATGATTTATTAGTTCCAATTAAAAAAACAAGAGACTTCTATCCGTGCGAACTCTATTGACCACAAAACTTTGGTACCTAAGAGAAACTCATCAAAATATCATTAAACCAGTTTTTCTGGCAAAGGTAAGCGTTATGAGGTAACGTTACAATAGTAACATTAGGGATTAAGCTTAATAAACCCCAGACTTTTAGCAAACCGTGGCAAATGATCCGACAACACAAGAAAATGACGAAGCCATGTTCCTTTTCTATTATCCCTAATTTTATCGCACAAAGCATTAATTATCATAATGATCGTCGATTTAAACCAAAATCGTAAGCCAGGCAACAACACGGCATTGTTTGATGTAACACACGATAACATCGATCATATGACCGATAAGGAAACTAGAGTTTGATGACGATAATTATGTTATCGACATGTCATGTTACGAGTGGCTTCTTGTGTACTGTGTTTACTTCGTATTTAATGATTCTGGTGGGACAACAGTTATAGTTTTTTTTTTATTGGGCTAGAGCAGAGCATGTCGGGCTATGTTCAATGTAGGTCATTGTATGACACAGTCCATCACAATATTTACTCATACTAATAATTTTATACAAAAATGAACCGACTTCACTTAGACTCCACCTTTCCAAAAGGAAATGCCCGAGCTACTGTAAAATATATTTAAAACACTAATAATCTTTCAAGAGTTCCCTCGATTTCTTCAGAATCCCATCATCAGATCCTGACTTTATTACAATGAGACCAACTGTCAAGTATTCTCTTTCAAGGAAAAAAAGAATTTTGCAAATCCGTCCAGCCGTCTTCGAATAATCGGTGAACATACATAAACAAAAAATAAAAAAATAGCGAAAACAAAGATCCCGATGAATTGAGAAATAAAAATAAAAATGAAAAAATAAAAATCCTTCGAAATCTTGAAATCAGTTAAAAAGGGTTTTTTTAGAATACAATATAACGAGGAAACGGAATTGTTTTCTTTAGGCTTAAAAGGTCCTTTAAATAAAAGCTATATTGAATAAAATCGGTTCAGTCATTTTTGAATTGCGAATATCGCATAAAGTAATAGATAGTTGATAGTGTTTTTTTTTAATACCACGACGGTGGCAAACAAGCATACGGCCCACCTAATGGTAAGCAGCTACTGTAGCCTATGGACGCGTGCAAGGTGTCACATGCGCGTTGCCGACCTTTACAAAAAGGAGCATTCACTGTGTTGATGGCTAAGGGAAAAGGACGCAAGTCTAGCAAAAATACTTAATTTTCCTTGTTTTGACCGTAGTATCGTTATAAACCTAAACATAGTGTGTGTTTTGATAGACCGGCAAATAAAGAACCACATTGAGCTATTAAATAAGCATGGCCCGACATGGCTGGTTCTCTGGTCGACAAGCGGACAGACAGACAGAAGCATTATATCAATATTTAGAACTCAGTTCCTTTAAGGAACCCTAAAAACGAATCTGCGTTGTGCCCTGTATTGAAATTGATTTATTTTGCAACACCATTATTCTGATTGGCCATTCATTTTCTTAATTCCAATTTGTGACTTATTCCACCCGCGCCCAATGGCCCCTTTACGAATGAATTATTGCGTAAAATGTCACTGTTATTTATAAATAAACATTTATTATTAATAAAAATTCAGATGTACGTGAAGTTATTATGTCAAGTTCCAGGTAATCACTATTTCATTACCTATAACGGTAGGTACTATTCGAATGCACAGTTGCTGAAAAGTTTCATACACGCTCTCGTATTAACCAAAAAAAACATACACAATTTTTTATTGATATTCCAACTTCACACACTAGCATATCATTAAGTCGCAAATCGAAAAATAATAATATTAGAGTCTGTCCGGGAAAAGAAGTGTCGTAGAATGTATAAGCTCCCATATAAATAAACCACGTCCGAACTTCTCGTTCCGGACGAACTCTATATCGCTTATTTCCAAAACTGAAGAATATGTACGAAAGCTTAAAATTTCAGTTTGTATTGATATATATTTTTTCGCTTTATCCACGTCCGAGAAAAAAGTACCTAAAAATATAAACGGCAAAACGATTTTGACTTAGAGCCACCGATCAATTAAAACTAGGAATACACAATCAGCCCAAAAAAAATGGCCCCACAATACTACAGTCACCTGCAATAGTATCTTCCTACACGAAGGCCGCAAAAATATGTGACACGCCCTTATGGCCCTACAAATAAAAGCGTGTCACATATTTTTGCGGTCTTCGAGTAGGAAGATACTATTGCCGGTGATTGTACCACAAGAACGACTTAGGCGGTTTTTTCTTTGACAGTCTTAGTACGGTATAAAACTGGCCGGCTACAAATTTTTAAAAATAATTGAAATTTAAATCTGCGTATACCCTTTGCAGGCACGCTTTTGTATATTAGATACCAAAGAAATATTACCAAGGGCTCTGCCCAGGGCTAGAATCGAACCAGCGTCTTCATCACATACACTAGCAGTCCGCCTCGAACTAAGAACTCACGATTTTCTTGCAAACGAGTGAATGATGATTTTTTCGAGTCTTCTTGCTCCATAACCCCTTGATCGATCGATCTGAAATTGTATTGAGCACTACCCCAACAAATTTCATATAGATCAGAAAAACGTTACTAAAATTATCGCGCGACAACTATTCAAAATCAAAAAGCCGTTGAAATGCACAACCGTCTAGGTAGCCAGTTGACAGTTCTGTTATGTCCGAAGTTGTATGTAAGAACTTCACTTCGCTCCGCTCGTTCGATTACAAATCTAATACGGTTCAGCTGAGCTATTTTTTCACTAAGAACGCAAACAGAAAAGAACTGATCGTCAATGTGGGTCAAGTGTATATCCATACGGTTAAGTGCACGCACGTTTTATATCCCGCTGATTTAATGGCGCGTACTCAATTTCAACTGAATGTCGGATGGGTTGCACGCTTTTATGTTCAGTGTGTAAGATTACAAAATAAAGAAATATATCTACTGTCTAGTTAAATATAAGAACAGTCACGTTACATACGGAAAATATACAATGTATAGAGGATCCGTTAACCACGTAAAGTACGATGAATTTTATCGACTATTTCTTTGTCAACCTTTTAATATTTTATGGCCCCGCACTTGGTAATTTTACCATCGTCCGTCCAAATATACATCGTACATGTGTAAAAGTAGCGTCGTTCTAAGCTGCTAAAGAACTGAGGCATATATTTTAGTCAAAAATGTAACAGAAACGTTTCCTATTTCACTCGAAATTAATTTAAAAAAACAATGTATTTTTTTAAAACTGGACCAGTAACTTGTAAGTACCTTTTTATCGTTAACAGATTGTATAAACTATCCACTAACAATTGACATCAAAATTATAGCGTCAGCCAGAATATTTCATAACATAAGTTACACGAGTCCAAACATGAGCATTATTTAGGTATCAAACGGGCTTTCAAAACAAATAGATTGACACACCATTCAAAGTTGCCTCAGTATTTTGACGCTACGGCATCACAACACAAATATGTCAAAAGCTAAGAACATAAACATATGTATAACAATAAACGGTACCTAAACAAAGTTAATAAATTAAATCATACGTGAAGCCCTGTATGCATTTTTATTGTTGATTGTACCGTGTTAGTTTATTATTGCATTTACATGTAAATTATGGAAGTACAGGTACCTAAATTTCAGGTAAGGAAGCAGTTGAATCTAAAATTACAAGACTTGAATCAAGAACAATTTATTAACAATCAAAAACAAATATACAGAGTGAAATAAAAGTGTGTACCTACAAACAAAACTATGATAATTTTTAAGAAAAAAAAACCGACTTCAATGGGGGTAGCCGGTGAAGGATTATTGTAGATAGATGGTGCACTTAGATTCCATACAATGAAATAACTTGCTTAAAAAACGCAGCGGAGAGGACCAATCGCCAAACGTGAACTATGCGTCGTTGAAGAGTTCCGTTCTGATTATCATCAACAGTTCCACTTCATCAAATGTCACTCTTTTGAATGAAAATGCTTGATTTGTTGATAAAAATACAAAAGTCACTTTATGTATGCCTTTAAGATTTGAGGAATTCCCTCGATTCCTCGTGGAACTCATCATCAGAACTTGAGCTTGACGAAAATTGGTCCTGACAATCTAACTTGCTTTACAAACATAGCGAAGAGGAAGAATCGCCAAACATGAACTATGCGTCGTTGAAGAGTTCCGTTCTGTTCATCATCAGCAGTTCCACTTCATCAAATGTTACTCTTTTGAATGAAAATGCTTGATTTGTTGATAAAAATACAAAAGTCACTATGTGTAAGCCCTTAAGATTTGAGGAGTTCCCTCGATTCTTCATGGATCCCGTCATCAGAACTTGAGCTGGACGAACATTTGTTCTGACAATTAAACTTGCTAAACAAACACAGCGAAGAGGACGAATCGCCAAACGTGAACTATGCGTCGTTGAAGAGTTCCGTTCTGATCATCATCAGCAGTTCTACTTCATCCAATGTCACTGTTTTGAATGAAAATGATAGTTTTGTTGATAAAAATATAAAAATCACTATATGTATGCCTTTAAGATTTGAGGAGTTCCCTCGATTCCTCATGGATCCCATCATCAGAACTGCGTTTTGACAAAAACGGGACCAATCTGTATATATATACTTACAATCAAAAAAAGAATTTTCAAAATCGGTTCAGACATGACGGAGTTATGGAGTAACAAACATAAAAAAAAAAAAAAATAAAAAAAAAAACATACACGCCGAATTGAGAACCTCCTCTTTTCAAATCTTGAAGTCGGTTAAAAATGTAAGCTTGATTAAGCCTTTATAAGGCAGAGGGAATATGTTTCCCACCATTATTTGAACTTTATCTCAAAGTAATAGGGTTCTATTTCGCCTAATTTCTGACACCCTTTTGCCTTATAAAGGGTTAAAGCATTTTTCTCGGTGCATATATTCATGTTTAGTAATTCAGAACGCTTGCATGAATAATTTTATGAGAGTATACGCTGCACTTTATGTAAGCATAGTCGCCACTGAAATTAAGGAAAAAAGTACGCGAATATTTAAAAAAGTCCAGTTTTAATGTCCGTGTTGTAAGAATAGGGGACATTTGTATATATAGTTTAAGCACCGTAGGCTGGGCTAGGTAATATTATAATTTATATTACCTAGCCCAGCCAACGGTGCTGCGGTGCGGTGGTGGTATACACTAATGTGTAATTTTTTATAAATATATATTGTTGTTTGTCCTTTTATTTTGTCGAGTGCTTATATAAGTTATTTGGAAGATAAAACAAAATGTTTAAATTAAAAACTAACATTGTTACAGCACCACCCAGCAAGTTAAAACTTAACGTAGACCTGGAGGCCAATTCTCGGGCCGATCGAGATTATCACTCTTCGAGATGATCTCGAAGGACGTAGTCCATTGAAAAATCTCACCAAAATCTCGAAGGATGCAAAATTTCGTATTCTGGGGCACAATAGACATTAATGTCGAATGGCCATCTCAATGTCTATTACAAAACGCGTTCCGTTTTTCTCGATTGTGTTTGTTTTCAATCGAGTGTAAAACATTCTATTAAATTAAATATTTTTTATACTAAAACTAAAAGTGTTGTTAATTTACAATAATATAATGCATTGTTATGGTGTGTTAACACATCAAAACCATCAATCAACATTCAAGTGCATCAATGACATCAAAAATATTTAAATGTTTGCTCGCTAATACACCTACGAGAAATGGAGCGCAAAATCGTGCTCTTTGATTTGACAGCTTGGCTTGCCAAACGAAAACGTACTTAGTGGCTCCTTATTCATTATTATTATATTATTAAGTAATATTTTATTTTAGACATGGTAAGATATGAAGCACATAAAACCTAAAATTAAAATATTGTGTTTTCATAACATAATCATGTTTGATCAGTGTACGAGTAAGAGTAATATAATATTATTGATTAGTTACGTAGGAAAGATCATTGTGCTTAACTTGGTCTGGAGATCATAATTAGTACGCGGGACTATTACCGGTTCCAGCTCGGCTATTAAAGCTCTTGTAAGCTCCTTGGAGAGCCTAAAATTTTTCACAAATGAAACGTCCCGCATTTCAAACGCATTTTCGCGCGACAGTGCGCCTCGTCTTGCGCCCCCCACATCGTGCGCCAAAACTTGGGCGGCGTTTATAACGCTTTCAACTAACTCCATTGCGTAGAGCGAAATATTTTAATAAAATATTTATTTTGCGTAGCTTAATTTCACTTTCGGCCAACTACTAACCTTTCGAAATTTCCCACCATCGCAGATCAAATGTCAAAAAAATCAGTGATAACAACATCTCGATCGCTACGACCACTCGTTGCATCTCGAACGCTGGGAGTAGACATATCTCGAGTGTGAGATTTCGAGAATACGCAAATAAGTTTTCGTTCGACATCCGCCATTTTTTTTCGAGATATGTCTAATAGAGATCATCTCGAACGGCCCGAGAATTGGCCTCCTGGACCTGTAGCCAAGGTGACAATCGTTTGCAGAAAACGAAACGAAACGTTACACGCTCTCGTTCACTCTTTCATATTAGCGCGATAGAGAGATGGATAGCGTTTCGATTCATTTTCTGCAAACGATTGTCGTCTCGGCTAAGCCCCCTTTAGCCAAGATGACAATCGTGTGCAGAAAACGAAACGAAACGCTACACGCTCTCGCTCACTCTTCCATATTAGTGCGATAGAAAGACGGATACCGTTTTGATTCGTTTTCTGCAAACGATTGTCATCTTGGCTAAACCCCCAGTAGCCTTTACCGTAAACTGTAATCAAATTCGCAGTCATTTTTTGATGATAAACGGAAACGTTCATAATAAGCACCTATGCACAGACAGTCTCTTATCCTAAATGCATAATAATCGTCAGCATCATCGATAAAAAAATATGCAATTTATAGGTAGAAATAAACTACGATAACATCTTCCGCCCCTCCAAAATTCAAAACGCTTCAATGTATTTATAAGCACTACCAAGACTCCCAACGCATGTGTGTGTGTGTGCTGAGACAGCCGTCAAACAAAAACAAAACACTCTTTTGCAAGGATGTGACTAAACACATTGAAATAGTAATTTGGAGGGGCGGGACATTGTTATCGTAGTTTATCTCTACAGTCAGCAAGAGAAGAAGTATCTTAGCGGGTGGGGTGGTCAAAATAACCTTCAAACGCTCTTATTCTCTAAACAATAAAGTCGTGTGAAGCTCATTTAACACCTCACCCGCTTAGCTACTTCTGCTGACTGTACAACGGATAAATACCGGTATTTCTTTTATAAAATACTTGCCACTGGTTGCCAGTGCTCAGCCACATGGCGCCGCCCCACTTACGCAGGAAACACGCGCTTTTGATGGAAGCCGGAAAAATTACAGCCCGTCCTGCCATGCCACTGCGAATTCACGGATCCACCACCGCATCGACTCAAATCGCGTCGCCCTACGAGCGATGCTGCAAGGAAGCTGAGAGCTGAAGGACTTCAGCTAGAGCAAGCGTGGGTGGAAGCGGCTGGCGATCAGTGTTGCCTACGTATTGGAAACCCAACTCAGAAGCCGAAGAGCTTCTCGCTTCAGAGGAAATACTGGTGCCGCCTGAACAGGATCCGTACGGGTCACGGCAGGTGCAATTATATGTTGCACAAATGGGGATGGAGCAAAAAGCCGATGTGTGACTGCGGCCTTGAAGAGCAAACGACTCAGCACATCGTGGAGCGCTGCCCAAAGCGACGGTATCAGGGCGACCCGGACGACCTCTACACTAACTTAACATCAGACGCGATCGACTGGCTGTGCGACCTGGATGTCGATTTATAATAGTAACGACTAATAAGAACCTACCTACCTACCCAAATAAATACCTACAATGTGTTGTGGAGGCAACAGGTGACCATAGGGCTGGCTCATTTCTCGGCCAAAGATTGGTTATCGCCATCCAGAGGGGAAATGTAGCCAGTATTATGGGCACCCTTCCCGAGGGGAGTGATTTGGGGTACATCTGGGGTCTGGGTAGTTAAATTAGGTTTTTAGTTAAGTTTTTGGTGATATTTGTCTGCCTTGTAAATTTAGATAATTAAAGTGTATGGATTATAAGTTAGCTTTAAGTTGGTACGAGTATCTAGTTGTAATTATTTAGTATATATTGTATTGTTAATGTTTTGACATGTAATGCTGTGTGATGTTTATCAAAATAAATAATCCTACAATGTAAAATACACCATACGATTAAGGCGCGTGCCTACCTGAAATTACGTAAAATGGTTACTTTTAACGGCTTAAGGCTCGTAATCTTTCAAATCAAAAACTCTGAAAAAAATATATAGTAACTATTGATTTGTTTCTAATATAATTATTGTTTGAAATATTTGAAAAAAAGTAATTATCATGGCAAATAAAATATTTAAATTAGGACGTTTTCAACATAAAAGTCGTTTCTGCTCCTAAACTACAAAAGATTTTCACGGTTCTTTCGACATAATATTGGCAACATATTTATCTTCAAAATTATTGTTTGTTTTTGTTTAATTTAAAGATTTCGTTTAACAAAAACCCTTTTTAGGGCGATTTGGTGCAGTAAAACCATGCGCGAGCCGCGAGCCTCAGTGTAACTCTAGCGTTCGAAGGGGGAGGCTGTGCGCTGCGCTGCCACGATCGCGTACACAACGCGACCATATAATAGTACGAGATACCGATGCTACTTTTTGTTTGGAGCCTATATGCTTACCTTGTAGATAACGAACGATGCGCCAAGTACCTACAATTATAGCGGTCTAGCACATTTAATACCGTAACATACATTTACGGGAGGTTGTGAATGAACTCGATCGACGTATAATCAAAATTATAATAATAAAAAATCCTAATATTTTTTTTAGATTGTTTTTTTTTTTAAATTAATTACAGTTAATTAAAGGGTACCGCTTGTGGGCTTATTTTTATAAGATTAACGAGTTATGAAAATAATTTAACACTTTTTATCATCATCAAACACTTAAGAGCCATGCTCTTGTCGGTGCAACTCAAAGTGGGCTCTCCATTTGCTTCGGTCCCAGGCCTCCTCTTTCATCTCTTGGTACGACCTGACCTTAACATTATTTTTAATTTGGTCTATATAATTAATTCTAGGTCTTCCCCTTCCTCGCCTATATAAAATATAAATAATTAAACCGGCCAAGTGCGTATCGGAATACGCATAATGGAGGGTTCCGTACCTTTGATGAAATAAGAAGAAACTAATACCAAAAGTTCGTGCTTTAGGAAAGTTTTATGATTTCCGAGTAAAATGGATGTGACATACGGACGGACGGTCCTCCGTTTTATTTTTATTTCATTTTGGAACGAAGTTTCTTATCGGACGGTTCGCGGATAGGCGAAAAAAAGTCACGTGACCGTCATGAAAACGCGACACAAAGCCGTACACATGTGAAATAAAATAAAATAGAATAGAATAAAGTGAAGTGAAAAGAAAAAAAAAGTCAAAAAAATCAAAAAAGTCAAAAAAATATAAAAGTCAAAATGATAAAAAAGTCGAAAACTAAAAAACTCAAAATGATAAAAAAGTAAAGAAAGTCATAAGTTAAATAAAATTCATTAATATAACTTCATTCCAACCGAGTGTTCCACGACACTCACGTATTTTTTATTTAATTTTATTTTAATTTTATTTTTGTTAAATTTTTGTTAAATTTTTGTTAAATTTTTGTTAAATTTTTGTTAAATTTTTGTTAAATTTTTGTTAAATTTTTGTTAAATTTTTGTTAAATTTTTGTTAAATTTTTGTTAAATTTTTGTTAAATTTTTGTTAAATTTTTGTTAAATTTTTATTCCATTTTCATTTCATTTTTATTTCATTTTTCATTTTTATTTCATTTTTATTTCATTTTTATTTCATTTTTATTTCATTTTTATTCCATTATTATTTCATTTTTATTTCATTTTTATTTCTTTTTATTTTATTTTTATTTCATTTTTATTTCATTTTTATTTCATTTTTATTTCATTTTTATTTCATTTTTATTTCATTTTTATTTCATTTTTATTTCATTTTTATTTCATTTTTATTTCATTTTTATTTCATTTTTATTTCATTTTTATTTCATTTTTATTTCATTTTTATTTCATTTTTATTTCATTTTTATTTCATTTTTATTTCATTTTTATTTCATTTTTATTTCATTTTTATTTCATTTTTATTTAATTTTTATTTAATTTTTATTTAATTTTTATTTAATTTCATTTTTATTTAATTTTTGTTTCATTTTTATTTCATTTTTATTTCATTTTTATTTCATTTTTATTTCATTTTTATTTCATTTTTATTTCATTTTTATTTCATTTTTATTTCATTTTTATTTCATTTTTATTTCATTTTTATTTCATTTTTATTTCATTTTTATTTCATTTTTATTTCATTTTTATTTCATTTTTATTTCATTTTTATTTCATTTTTATTTCATTTTTATTTCATTTTTATTTCATTTTTATTTCATTTTTATTTCATTTTTATTTCATTTTTATTTCATTTTTATTTCATTTTTATTTCATTTTTATTTCATTTTTATTTCATTTTTATTTCATTTTTATTTCATTTTTATTTCATTTTTATTTCATTTTTATTTCATTTTTATTTCATTTTTATTTCATTTTTATTTCATTTCTATTTTATTTTTATTTCATTTTTATTCCATTTTTTTTTCCATTTTTATTTCATTTTTATTTCATTTGTATTGCATTTTTATTTCATTTTTTTTTTTCCTTTTTATATTTTGTTTATACAGGTTGTTTCCTGTAATAAGAGCAATAAATTAAAACGTAGATTCTACTCCTCAAACAATGAAACGTTTGTTCTACAATTAAAAAATAATGAATTTTTTATATTGTCTCTTTTTCATACATACTAAATAGTATTTTCAATGTACGTTAAAATCCGTCTAATTGACATTGCTTGTCACTCTTGTCACCCAACAGAAATAATCAATTTTACAATTACATTGCGTGTTCGAATAAACTTTAAAGTGAAATAAAAATCAAATTATAAGTTATTTTTAAAAGTCGCTGAACTAATATTGTCCAGTTTGAGGAGTAGAATCTACGGTTTAATTTATTGCCCCTCTTACAGGAAACACCCGGTACATTAGGGGTAAGTTGTTAAAAAATTGTTTTATTTATTGTAAAAAAAATATTATGATGATTATTAACAGAATTCACATTGCTTTACCTAAAGTTCCCAATAGTATTCAATTCACCTTTTTTAAGTATTATGATTTTCCTCTACTGTAAGTGACTTGGTGAAAACTTTAAGCTTATTTGTAAATTAATCAATACATAAATCAATAAGGTCATTAAAATCATCTAGATCAATCCTATTTTTTACCAACTCAATATTAGTAATTGCTTTCAACTACTACTACTACAATTATCAATTTTTATTTTGATTAAGTAGTTTTTTTAACCATTACACTGAAATTACCTGTACATGTCACGTATTTGATAGACTTAATATTCCATGTACAAATTGAAATTGATAAATATAATAAAAATCACCGCTATATATTCTATTCGTAACATTTTTATTTCATTCGAGTAACATACATAGAAGATCGAACCGCGACAGACGCTTGGACTATATCGCCCGTACTTATAACTCGCAGCGGTGAATCGCGAAATATACCTGCGGTGAAGCGGGGCCGGGGGGTGCGCAAACGCTGGGTGCTCAAGTTTATCGAGGTAGGCACGCGTCTTAAATAAATTTTACAAAATATTTAATGTCCGCAGCAGAAGAAGATAAGCAGGCAGGACGTTCAAAATTACCCATACATCACTTTGTTACCGGGAAAATAAATACTTCAAGATAATTTTGAAAGCGTTGTCTGCTCACTTTTATTGCAAACTACCGTTTTAGTTTCGTCGGGCGAAAAATATAAATAGAATATTTGTTGATACATGCTCTTTACGGATGGACGTTTATATAAACTGAAACATATTTTACTGACACGGAATTTGTTTTTGATATCCATGTAAATCAAAACAATCATTTTGATATGCGGTCGTTTCCACGAATCGTAATTTCAAGTTTGGTTCGGTGGCCGAAAATCACTGTGCAACTTTAAAATACATTAACAATACAATAAAAATACAACCTATTTCAAACATAACTCCGACACACAACAAACATTCAATCAATATTGAAGTTGTATTGGAGTTGCGTTGGAATATTTCTCAAGCAAATAGGGAAGATGTAGCTATAATACAGGGTGTTTGGTAACCGGATGCAAAGCCGAAAGTAGGAGATAGCCTAGGTCATGTAGAACATTTTTAGCCATACTTGTCTTAGACAAATGTTATTAGTTTTTTTTAAATTTAAATTTGTCGGAGAAAACTGCAAAACTTCAGACTAAATCGATAATTAGTACTTTTTTTACTGCAGGTAGATTTTTTTTTGTTTTATTTCGTATTGTGCAATGTCTATCAAACACTAGAAAAGTGATTTCAAACATCTGTGTCTAAAGAAAACAAGTTGACAGCGATTTAAAAACAAAAAAAAATCTACCTGCAGTAAAAAAAGTACTAATTATCGATTTAGTCTGAAGTTTTGCAGTTTTCTCCGACAAATCTTAAAATTTAAATTAAAAAAAAACTAATAACATTTGTCTAAGACAAGTATGGCTAAAAATGTTCTACATGACCTAGACTATCTCCTACTTTCGGCTTTGCATCCGGTTACCCAACACCCTGTATTTATCATTATTTTCTGATCAAAATGTTGAAAAAACGTAAAATAATAGCTATTGAAACGTTTTTAATTTAGTTTATACTAATTTCAAATAATAATTACGATTTGAAGTAATGTGAAACGGAACGTGTTTTAATCCACCAATCAGCGTCTGGTGACGTCACTCCTGTTATGACAATTAATGGGGTTGGCAACTGTCTATTGGATTTGGCTTAAAGGGCTAGCATCCAGGTCACAAAATTAAAAAATAAACAACAATTTGACACTGCATGTGGACGAACAAATATGCGAGTGACGCACATGAGTGACGTCACAGGAACTGTAGATCGTTTAGGGGCGAAAATTTAAATTGTTAGTTTGTAACAGCAATTTTTAACCATAAATTATAGTATTTTATTTTTTTTATACACTCGTGGTCTATTCTATGTTCAAGTCTTTCAAATGAAAGCATGAAAATATTGCATCTTGCCAATTCTGATATTTCTGATTCAGATGTTTATGCCGTAGCTGTATTGCGTTGTTGATGCATTGGAGTTGTATTGAAGTTGGATCGTGTCTATACGTGTTTTAAAGTTAGAATACGGCCCATACCATCTATTTCCAACATGACACACAACGAATAATCAACCAATATTGGAGTCTTGGAGTTGCATCGGAAAATTTTTCAAGCTGATTCTGTTTCAGACGTTTTGGCGTTAGCGTTGCATAGTTAATGCATTGGAGATTTATTTGAGCCGGATCTGTCTGTTAACGAGTTTTTAAATAAATTACGGCCCATTGCAAAACTGGTACAAACAAATAATAAATAAAATAAAAAGCCTTTTATTTCTTAAATTTACAAGGTTAACTATTTACTACCTAATTTATTTATAATATATTTTTTATTTAAGAACCCTGTTTCCACAGGTGAAGGCCTCCTCCATAGCCATCCATGTTTCCCGGTCTTTGGCTTCCTGCATCCAACTTGAACCGGCGATTTTTGTAATGTCGTCGTGCCATCTAGTAGTGGGTGTTCCTTGTCTTCTCTTTCCTGGGGGGCCCTTCCATAACGTCACTCTTGCAGTCCAGCGTTTGTCTTGGGTACGTGCCACATGGCCTGCCCATCTCCATTTAAGTTGTTTGGCATAGCGGAGAGCATCTATGGCCTTTGTGTGCTGTCTTATTTTGGTATGGTTGATTTTTTGTATTCTTTTAATGTTCAGCATACTGCGCTCCATTCCTCGTTGACAGGTCCTTATTACTTCCATAGCTCTCCGGGTAAACCTCCATGTCTGGCAACCATATGTCAAGCATGGTAGTGTTAAAAATCAAAACTCAATCAGTATAGGTAACACTTATTTTATTTAATATTGTCCAATCACAAGAGAAATAACGATATTCACAGTTAGCTATAATGACTTATCATGATTTATTAGGTAGTTAAGTCTATGTCCGTTCGCTTCTATGACAGTGGTTAGAATGCGCCTTAGCGCCCAACATGGCGCGTAAAAAACCCGGACCGGAAACGAGTCGGATTGGTCGTTCAAATACTCGCCCGTGATTGGCTAATTAAAAGCGGGCTGTCAAATGCCACTTTAGTGTTGACAGTGTTAAATAAAAATATTATCGCGACGATTGCTACTTCAAAATAATGATTTTACTTTAAAAATCATAACACTCGGCCATCCGACTCGTACACCGGCCCGGTGTACACAACATCTCACATATACATATTAATTACAGATCTGAACATGACAAATTACATTTTGGACTTCATGTACAAAACATTATAGGATTCGAATTTACTACAAACTGTATTCAGTCATAATCAAACACAATAATTCTTTTTAGTAATACTTATTACATAATTTCATCACAAAATACCTACATTTACCTTTTGCACAATTTTTTATAATAACAAATTCTTGTCAAATTACCGAAAATAAAATCATATCACTCGGTTACAAGCCAAATTTTGTATGCAATTATAACCGTTATGTAATTAACCAAAGATACACGTCTAAGTCGTTAGAGACCGCTGTTGTAATTCTGACAATGGAATATTATCGTCGGTCTCCCAATCTGACGTTTCACTTGAACTTCCACTACATAAAGACTTATTTAACCCAGGTTTAAGAAAACTAAGGTTAATCCAAGGTCTTATCCTATCGGCTGCGACAACACTCTTGAACAGTCTTTTATTTTTATTAAAGCCAGGAACATCTGCAACTTTATACCTATCGTTCCCTAAAACTTTAATAACTTTGTAGGGACCAATGAATTTAGACAACAGTTTTGTGCTACTGCCCTTGTTATAAAAATTAGTTCGTGTTAATTTGACCAAATCCCCTATTTTAAAGACTACGGCGGCGACCCTTCCGGAGTCAAACCTAATTTTCTGTTTCTTTTGGCTTGTTTGAATGTTGTCATCGACTTCCCTCCTCAAATCCGTTATGGATTTCTGAGGGATGTCGAATTCAACACCCAGCTTGTTAGAGAGTCCATCTTGAGACCTAACTCCAAAAAGAGCCTCCGAAGCAGTTTTCTGAGTGGTGGCATTAATAGTGTTGTTTATGCCCCATTGCACCTTTTTTATACACGAGTCCCAACTACTTTCGTCCTGGCCTGAAGTATGCCTCATCATGGAATTTAATATGGTCTGGTTATATCTTTCGGCTTGACCGTTTGCCTTGGGGCAAGCCACCGCGTTTAAAATATGCTTTATGCCATTAGAATCGCAAAACCTTTTGAAAGCCGCCGAAGTAAACGAGGTGCCACGATCGGATATGATCCGCGAGGGATAAATAAAGTTATGAAAAATATCTTCTAATACTTTTACTGTGGTTTTGGTCTTTGTATTCTTTACCGGTTTCACAAAAACATATTTAGTAAACCCGTCTACAATTGTCCCAAATGGGCCCAAATGATCCACGTGGATCGTGTGAAACGGTTTGTCGCCTTTGGGTTTCGGATATAATTGACCTTGTTTTTGTCTGGCAGAACTATCCTTATTATACGCACAAGATATACAGTTCTCCACGTATTTCTTTACAAAACGACGAAGTTTAGGGAACCAGTATTGACCCTGGATCCTTTTTATAGTCTTTGTTATACCTAGGTGTCCGATATCGTCGTGGTTCGCGCGACATATTTGTAACCGCGCGCTCCGCGGCACTACTAAACGCAATTTATCGTCTACTTTCCTATAAAGCTTATGGTCCTTGAAGACATAGTTTTTCGTAATATCCCTATACTCTTCGTCATTTCGAGGCTTAAGAATTTTACGATACGTACTATATCGGGATCGGACAGCTGCAAGGTCAAAAGCCAATTGTCCTTTCCAATGTTATAAACAGTATAGGTATGCGCGTCGTCGTCAGCATCGATCAATCTAGAATTACGACTAAGAGCGTCGGCATGAGTCATTTGTATACCAGGCCTGTATTCTATGTCAAAAGTAAACTCGCTGATTTGGAGCCACCACCTAGCAATTCGCGGCACCAAGTCGCGCTTGGTAAGTGCAGTTCTGATGGCGTTACAGTCCGCTACAACCTTGAATTTAGTACCTAACAGATACACTCTAAACTTTTTTAAAGAGCACACTATAGCCAAAGTTTCAAGCTCATACGAATGCAAGTGGCGCTCTTCTGGAGTGGTTTGCCTACTAAAATAGGCTACTGGTTTTAATACTCTAGGACTTTCTTGCCACTGTAACAATATTCCAGCCACTCCAAGAGCACTTGCATCCGTATGCAGCTCTGTGTTAAGTTTCGGATTATATAAGGCCAATATAGGACGTTCTACTAACATGTCCTTCAAAGAAGTGAAAGCCGCAAGCTCTAAGTCAGACCACCTGAATGGGACGTCTTTCTTTAGCAGATTCGTGAGTGGTCTAGCGATCTCACCAAATCCTCTCACGAACCTGCGGAAATACCCAGCCAGTCCCAAAAACTGCCGCACCTCATGCACCGTTCGAGGAATAGGAGATGTCTTTACTGCCAAAATTTTATCTTCGTTTGGCCTAACCCCATTAGCAGAAATCTCATAGCCAAGGTAATTAATTGTGTTGTCAAAGAATCGACATTTTGACAGTTTAAGCGTAAGCCCATCCTCCCTTAAATATTTTAAATATTAAATAATAAATATTGTCCAATCACAAGAGAAATAACGATATTCACAGTTAGCTATAATGACTTATCATGATTTATTAGGTAGTTAAGTCTATGTCCGTTCGCTTCTATGACAGTGGTTAGAATGCGCCTTAGCGCCCAACATGGCGCGTAAAAAACCCGGACCGGAAACGAGTCGGATTGGTCGTTCAAATACTCGCCTGTATTCTATGTCAAAAGTAAACTCGCTGATTTGGAGCCACCTGGACCCGGACTTCTTGGACCCGGGGTATGTCCTTAAACTACGTCCGGACCTGGGTATGTCCTTAAACTACGCCAAAAAGAGAGGTATGGGCACTGCGAATGGCATCTCGCTAAGTGTGGTAGGGCACGTTCAGCGAATGTCATCGCTCAAATCTGGAGCAGAGCCCGACTGGGGAAGTACCTCCACCTTACAGAAAACCACAGCCAAATAGCACTAGACCCTACTCATAGTGTTGTGTTCCTGCTGGTGAGTAAGGTTGCCAAAGAGCTCAAAGAGGACCCAGTGTGTTGACGATGAGGGACCTTCTTGTTCCTTTAGTCGTCAACACAGTGAATCCTCCTTTTTGTAAAGGGTCGGCAACGCGCATGTGACGCCTTTGGAGTTGCAGGCGTCCATAGGTTACGGTAGCTGCTTACCATCAGGCGGGCCGTATGCTTGTTTGCCACCGTCGTGGTATAAAAAAAAAAAAAAACACCTAGCAATTCGCGGCACCAAGTCGCGCTTGGTAAGTGCAGTTCTGATGGCGTTACAGTCCGCTACAACCTTGAATTTAGTACCTAACAGATACACTCTAAACTTTTTTAAAGAGCACACTATAGCCAAAGTTTCAAGCTCATACGAATGCAAGTGGCGCTCTTCTGGAGTGGTTTGCCTACTAAAATAGGCTACTGGTTTTAATACTCTAGGACTTTCTTGCCACTGTAACAATATTCCAGCCACTCCAAGAGCACTTGCATCCGTATGCAGCTCTGTGTTAAGTTTCGGATTATATAAGGCCAATATAGAACGTTCTACTAACATGTCCTTCAACGAAGTGAAAGCCGCAAGCTCTAAGTCAGACCACCTGAATGGGACGTCTTTCTTTAGCAGATTCGTGAGTGGTCTAGCGATCTCACCAAATCCTCTCACGAACCTGCGGAAATACCCAGCCAGCCCCAAAAACTGCCGCACCTCATGCACCGTTCGAGGAATAGGAGATGTCTTTACTGCCAAAATTTTATCTTCGTTTGGCCTAACCCCATTAGCAGAAATCTCATAGCCAAGGTAATTAATTGTGTTGTCAAAGAATCGACACTTTGACAGTTTAAGCGTAAGCCCATCCTCCCTTATGAGTTTCAAAACATCCTCTAACCTCTCAATACCTTGTTCTAAATCACCAGATGGCACAAGGATGTCGTCCAGATATGCCAACGCGGATTCAAATCGCTTCGACCCAAGCATTCGGTTAATAAGCCTCTGAAAGACTGCTGGTGCGTTAGCAAGACCGAACGGCATACTCTTAAATTCATAGTGTCCATCTGGTGTGACGAAATCTATTAAGCGTCGACTACCTTCCGCCATGGGTACCTGGTAGTAACCAGATGCAAGATCTAGAGTGGTGAAATAGCGGTTACCACTTAAGTTCGACAATTGGTCTTCAATGAAAGGGAGTGGGAAACAATCTTTTTTTGTTTTATTATTCAAAGCACGGAAATCTACACATAATCGCTGTTCACCCGTTTTCTTCCTGACCATTAAGATTGGGCTAGCATGATCCGAGTTAGATTCTTGGATAATGTCGTTGCTTAAAAGTTCTTCTACTGTTTCGCGTACCTGTTCCCTCTCCGAATGAGACAGCCTATAGGGTCTGTAGACTACTGGCTGGTCATCTAGTAAGTCGATTGCCATCTCAACATCTTTAGCTGATCCTATCTCGTTCAAATTAAACGAAAAACAATCACGATAGGATTGGAGGAGAGTATGTAACCTATTCACGAACTCTTCACTCACATCCTTGCCTACATTGATATCGGATTTCTTAATTGGCTCCAGTGACGACATATCGCAAGTAATCCTATTCACCTGATAAACTTTCTTTTCTACAAAAGGTGAAGCTCTAGCTAAAAGAACATTTGAGTCTAGTACCAAGGCATTCTTAGTTAAATTGGTCAACACTAAATGCCCTCTCCCGTCCTTGATACTATAAGCACCCTGATGTAAATGGTACTCTTTCCCGGGTTCACCGCAACTATGCCCTTCAACATAAACGTCGCCGTTAAAGGAAGAATCCTCTGAATACACTTCAACAAGGCTCACCCCTTGCACCTCGGCAGAATTAAGAGTCAGCAATTTCACAGACTTACCTTGTGGCATTTCTGTAGTCGGACTTTTGTAAAAGAACAACTTACGGTTGTTTTTTAAAACTGTTACGAAAGGTAACTCTGTGAAATTCTGTCCAATCAGTAAAGGCGTTTGCAAAAGCGCATCGTTAACTACTAGTACTTCTATGAGGCTTCAACTTCGTCAAGTTTTACAGTGGCGAAGCTTTTGTACAAAGGCGAAACTAAAAACTCCCCGAACCCTTTTATCACAGGTAATTCTGTATAACATTTAGTCAGATTAAGTTGTTCACCTTCGGTTTCCCGTATCAAACTGCATTCGCTTCCAAAGTCTATCTACGCTACATAATCAACTCTATTGACGCCGGCCTTCCTAAAAAACTTATCATTCGTATTACTAACGGTGGAGATTCTAAGGACTTTGCGTTCTCCACCGACTACGGTCTTGCTAGTATTATTGTCTGGTCTAGGGAGCAAAGGGTTAAGTTTGCAAGTAACAGTATCGTGACCAACCCTGTGGCATTTTTGGCATTTGACTATCGGTTGAGGACATTTGCTAAAATAATGCCCCTTTCCACGACAATTAAAGCAAGTCACGGAGTTTCCGGCTGGAGCAGCGTTTGGTCTAGAGATACTTTCACTACGCTTTCTAACAAAAGACGCGTCAGGGGGTCGCTGAGAACTGAGATAATCTAATAAGTCCTCCGGTTCCTCACAATTCAGCGCTTGAGCACCGTTTCTAACTGATTTGTCGAGAATGCCATGTACTATACACTGTACAGCCTTCTTTGCTCTGATCTCGCATCTATTCAATAAAGTTAGCTTATCGTAAAAGTATTCGCGATAGTTTTCCCCAGCACGCGTGGTACGGGCTAACATTTCTTCGAGAAGCCGACCATAATTTTGTTCGTTGGGAAAAGCCTTCTTAAGTTTCTTCTGCCACTCATCCCAACTATACACAACGGATGGCAAAGACTCAAACCATTTTTTGGCAAATCCTACAAGTTTTTGTAGTGCAAAATGTATGGTCTGCTTCTCGTTCCAGTCATATATTTTAACACATTCATTGACCTTATGGATCCAGTTATCAATGCTTTGCGTCTTACTGGAGGGATCAAATTCTGGTACGACATTATTCAATTGATTGCTATTTAAGTGATGTATCTTGTCTTTGTTCCCTCCTTGCAAAGAATTGATAAGCTGTAGTACCTCGCTGATAGTCACTCCTTGTGCTGGAGCTGCCTCAGTCTGGTCCGGTGGTACCTCAGAGAGTTGTTCAAGCGGCGGCGTGACTGGATTGATCGGCTCCACGTCCTCTACAGTCCAAACCGTCGCTGGAACAGGCCTGCGAGTCTTCTTCCTTGGCCCATGGGACGGAGGCGGCGCCTCCAGTCTCCTCTTCTTCTGTGTGGTTGGAGTGCGATCCCATTGTGGTACATCCAATGCCTCATCCTCTGTATCGGACGCCATTACCTCGGAAAAATAAATAAAAACATGAGCCATTGTTTAATCTCAAACCCGAAATTGAACTTAATCAAACTCTGACTCAATCTCGGCCTCGAGCCAAAATACGAACTCACAACTCGTACTTAGACTTGAACTCGGACTATCCTAAACTCGACTTACACTCTGATTAGACTGCTTAGATTTGGCTTAGACTCGTACAGACGCTGCTTGGACTCGGCTTAAACTCGACCAAGACTAGCCTAAGACTCGACCCAGACTCGACCCAGACTCGACCCTGACTCGACTCAGACTCGACCCAAACTCGACCCAAGACTCGATCCAAGACTCGACCCTAGACTCGACTTAGACTCGACTTCGACTCGACTTCGAATCGACTACGAATCGACTTCGAATCGACTTAAGACTCGACCTAGACTCGATTTAGACTCGACTTAGACTTGATTTAGACTCGACTTAGACTCGACCTAGACTCGACTTAGACTCGACCAAGACTCGACTTAGACTCGACTTAGACTCGACTTAGACTCGACTTAGACTCGACTTAGACTCGACTTAGACTCGACTTAGACTCGACTTAGACTAGACTTAGACTCGAACCCAGACTAGAGACTTGAGAATAGTCTGGAGCCTAGGCTCCAGACTATTCTCAAGCCCAAGCTCGAACTAAGCATAAAATTAATTTCGAACCTTGACTCGAACACACGTGTTCACTTGTTGCAACATACATAGTCACGTAATAGCTAAATATTCCAGTACAGTAATCGACTATAATGGCACACGTGGCCTCTGGGCATGCAACACACATAGTCGTGAAATGACAACCTAACCCAACAATCAATCATAGGCACACGTGGCCTTCTAGCAGCAACGCACATGGCCGCGAAACGACTACCTAGGCCAACAATCAATCATAGGCACACGTGGCCTTCTAGCAGAAACGCACATGGCCGCGAAACGACTACCTAGGCCAACAATCAATCATAGGCACACGTGGCCTTCTAGCAGGAACGCACATGGTCGCGAAACGATTACCTAACCCAACAATCTATCATAGGCACACGTGGCCTTCTAGCAGCAACGCACATGGTCGCGAAACGACTACCTAACCCAACAATCAATCATAGGCACACGTGGCCTTCTAGCAGGAACGCACATGGTCGCGAAACGATTACCTAACCCAACAATCTATCATAGGCACACTTGGCCTTCTAGCAGCAACGCACATGGTCGCGAAACGACTACCTAACCCAACAATCAATCATAGGCACACGTGGCCTTCTAGCAGCAACGCACATAGTCGCATGCTAGCTCGCGAAAATGACGGTCGGGCCAGCTACTAATCCAGATAAGTTACCATATAAAAACATTTTCAATATTAACTTTCAATTACTCAAAGGCATGGTCGTTATCAATCACTTATATTTGTTTGAAAATTACAGCAAGATTCGTTTAGATCACAATCATTGATTTCAAATAAACATTTCAAAATAACGTACCTTGCTTGCTGTTGTTCATCCCACTTCTGAGTTGTTAAAAATCCAAACTCAATCAGTATAGGTAACACTTATTTTATTTAATATTGTCCAATCACAAGAGAAATAACGATATTCACAGTTAGCTATAATGACTTATCATGATTTATTAGGTAGTTAAGTCTATGTCCGTTCGCTTCTATGACAGTGGTTAGAATGCGCCTTAGCGCCCAACATGGCGCGTAAAAAACCCGGACCGGAAACGAGTCGGATTGGTCGTTCAAATACTCGCCCGTGATTGGCTAATTAAAAGCGGGCTGTCAAATGCCACTTTAGTGTTGACAGTGTTAAATAAAAATATTATCGCGACGATTGCTACTTCAAAATATTGATTTTACTTTAAAAATCATAACAGTAGTAAGCATGTGTTCATGACTTTAGTCTTTAAGCTGACTGGCATGTTACTCTTAATGTCTTTCCCGACCACGGAACAATGGTGTTTCGGACCTTTGTGAGGCGGAGCCGAGGCCAACGCGCAGAGGCCCTTTCAATAATTTAATGAAAAGTGAGGGGTACACTAGGCGGATGCTGCCCCTGCCAGTGCCATGGGACGCACGCAGAGACAGCAACCGCCATGGTGTAAGGACTATTGAGAGTTAATGGAGTCTAAAATGTACTAGGTGTATTGGAAATAATACACAGTAGAAGATTTTAGACTTATATTTATAATAAAAATTAATTATTTGCAACCGGTACAACACGCCATAGTACGAAATTGTCCAAGGAGGACGAAGGGAACAAAATGTTGCCAGTCTACAAACTGACCATAGACAAATTTAAACAAATTATGTTTTTGTTCTGAAACATAGTTGGGGCGGCCAACATAATATGCCCACAAAAAACTAAAAAACACACATTGCATTACTTATGCTTATAAAACCTTAACTAATTATCATTAATAGGCAAAGGACATAATTTTTTGTAAGAGCGGAGGAATATTTTGCCAGAGCCAGCCATCTTTATCTCTGCAACCCTTACTCTACCATCAGGTCCTGGTATGACCTTTACTATTCTAGCCATAGGCCATTCTAGAGGAGCAGTATTATCTGCTCTAACAATCACTAAATCGCCTTCTTTTAAATAAGGCTGAACATGCTGCCATTTAGGGCGATTTTGAAGTTGGGTAAGGTAGTCTTTTGACCATAACTTCCAAAAGTCTTGCTTTAATCTTTCAACAACTTTCCAAAATTTCAATCTATTAACATTTACATTAGTCTGGTCGAGTTCTGGAAGTCTGGTCAATGGAGCTCCAATCAAAAAGTGTCCAGGTGTTAAATACCTGTAATCAGAGGTTTCAGCGCTTGTTGGCAACAAAGGCCTGGAGTTTAAAACTGCTTCAATTTGAGTAATTACTGTATACAATTCTTCAAAGGTAAGTACCAAACTTCCAATTACCCTCTTCAAATGATACTTAAGGCTTTTAACACTTGCCTCCCAAAGGCCTCCAAACTCCGGAGAGTAGCTCGGAATGAATTTAAATTTTATATAGTTACTGCAGCAAAAACTATCAACTTTCTGTCGGTGAGCCTCTGAATTAGTTAAATCATATAATTCTTTTAATTTATTTGAAGCTCCTTGGAAGGTCTTGGCATTGTCAGAAAATATTTGTTTAGGAACTCCTCGTCTAGCTATAAACCTTTTGAGGCATGCCAAGAAAGCTTCTGTAGTTAAGTCACTTACTAATTCTGCATGTACTGCTTTAGTAACAAAACAGACAAAGATTGCTATATAAGATTTGGTTATTAATGGTTTTCTGATTCTGCCTACTTTCAGGTTAAATGGCCCACAGAAGTCTACACCTGTTACTTCAAAAGGACGTGCAGCTGTTACTCTTTGAGCAGGTAAGGAACCCATTAATTGCTTTGCAGCTGCAGCTTTTAGTTGGAAACACTTAACACATTTTAATAGGACATTCTTAACTTCCCTGATACCATTTATTATAGAATACTTTTGACTTAGTGAACTTAGCACTAATTTGGCACCAGCATGCAACAGGCTTAAGTGTTCCCTATGTATAAGTAGCCGAGTAATATGACAAGCTTTTGGCATTATAATGGGATGCATTTTATCATATGAAATATTTTTTGCATTTTGTAACCTACCACCTGTCCTGAGAATTAAATTCTGATCCAGAAAGGGGTGTAACCCACTTAAGCCAGTCTTAATAGGAATGTCTTTTAATAAACAGTCTATTTCTTTTGAAAAGAAGTGTCTTTGAGTTTGTCTTATTATGACAATCATAGAGTCATTTAAGTCTTGTGGTGTCAGGGTGCCAGTAATCTTGTTATCAGGTTTTTTACAATTATTGCAAAAGCGGAGCATATAGGCTACCACCCGTTGAAGTTTATTAATGTCAGAGTATTTATTAAGCAAATCCAGGCAGTTATTTTCTTCATTATCATCTGTGGTTTGAACTAACACAGTCTTTACTGGAAAATCATATTTAATAGGATACACTTTGGTATCAAACTCTGGATTTAGTAAGTAAGATGGCCCATGAAACCACAACGCCTGAGATGTTAGCTTCTCCGGAGACAGTCCCCGTGACAAAAAGTCCGCCGGGTTCTCTGAAGTTTTGACATAACCCCACTTAGAGGACCCAGTTAAGGTATGTATCTGTTTTATCCTGTTATATATGTATGCATTACATTTAGGTGGATTATTTATCCACGCTAGCACTATTTGAGAATCGCAATATAGAATTGTATTATGCTCAAATCGAGAAGTCAATGTTTTGCTGACCTTATTTACCAGTTTAGCTAAGAGTAAGGCAGCATTTGCCTCAAGCTGAGGAATAGTGAGGGTTTTACCTAATGGTGCTACTCTAGATTTGGAGCAAAGAAGATCTACGTTGACTTTATTATTTTTATTGGTAGTTCTCAGGTATAAGCAGCATCCATAGGCTTTAAAGGAGGCATCTGAGTATCCGATCAATTCAACTTTTGCAACGTTTTTTACATTTAAACATCTTTTAATTTCTATTTTATCCATGTCATTTAATTTTTTCAGATACTTTTCCAGGTGTCAAGCTGCTGATCAGGTAATGTAGAGTCCCAAGAAACCTTTGAAGCCCATAGTTCCTGCATGAAAATTTTGGCTGTTACAATAATTGGGTTAATTAAGCCCAGCGGATCAAAAATTCTCCCTATGAAGCTTAAAATAGCCCTTTTAGTTTTTAATTCACTTTCCTCCCCTTGGGGGCTTTCAAATGTGAATGAATCAGTGTCTATATCATATTTGACTCCTAAGGTCTTTACTACGTTATCTTTGTTCAACTCTACTGGATCAAAATATTTTTGTTCCGCAGGTATATCTGAAAGCACCTCGTTTACATTTGAGCACCATTTGTGCAACTTAAAGCCACCTAATTCTAATAGACTTATAAGCTCTTTTTTTAGGTTTTTAAGTGAGTCAACATGATCAGCACCTCCAATCACATCATCCACGTACGTATTTTGCCGTAAAGCTTTTGCAGCTAAGGAATATTCATTTTCGTACCTAGATGCCAACTCTATTAAGCAGCGGGTGCTTAAAAATGTAGAGGATTTCAACCCGTAGGTAACCGTCTGCAGCTGCAAGCACTGAATGGGCTTTAATGGATTGTCACGCCAGAGTATATTTTGTAAGCTTTTTTGCTCATCATTCACAAGCACATTCCGAAACATTTTTGCAATATCACATATTAATGTATATAGATAGGTGCGGAACAGAACTAATATATCAAAAAGTTCGTTTTGCACTACTGGCCCATTTAACATGACTTGATTTAATGATTTGTTATTTTTTGTGGTCATACTACCATTATAGACTACGCGTAACTTTGTACTTTTACTAGATTCGTTCAGCACAGCATGATGCGAAAGAAAGTACACAGCACCATTATATATATCATAGTCGCTGATATCTACAATCTTGGCATGCCCCAGTTCTAGGTACTCTTTTATAAAATCTTTATATTGTTCGAAGTAATGTGGATTGTTTTTAAACTTTTTCTCTAAACATAGAAACCTTTGCAGGGCAGCAGAGAAGGAGTCTCCGAGTTGCAGTTCACTCATGGGAGCCTTCAACGGCATGTCAACTTGAAATGTATTATTTTCTAATTTTACTGTTGCCTGAAATATTTCTTCTGCTTTTTTAAACTCTTTGCATTGCTTATTATTGTCAATACTTATCTTGGATTCTCCAGGAATTTTCTCTGAGAGCCAAAATAGCCTACGCAATAGCGTTAAGAGTAACTACTGGGCTATTAGATGAAGAACCGGACGCCTGCCTAATAAAACGGTATCCAATTTTATTTCCGGCAGACAGTGACTCGCCCTCCGCAAGATGGGCCCCCATAAAAAGCGACTTATTATTATTATTATTGTATTCTCTATGTGCTATGGAAAATATGGAAGTGCGGCGAGAGTGGATTCAAAAATATTGGGACAATTTTTGTGTCTCAGTAGATTCAATCAATCAATCAATCAATCAAAATTTTTTTCGAATCAATTAAGGATCCATAGATTGTTAGTACATACAGCTAGAAAAGACTTAAAATTAGGGTTCGTACTCGTAACATATAATTACAAAATTCAATATTACCCACGATTCTAAATAGGATCAATTATCCTTCTAGCATTTGTACCCGTATTTTTGCCGCGTCTGAATTAAGCCTGGGGTCCAAGCATCTTAGTCCCGTAAATTGGCGAAAGCACTAGTTTTTTACAAAACGCCTGCCATCTGACCTTCCACCCACAAAAAAATAGGTTTTGTTGGGATTAATTCCGGTTTCCTAACAACATTTTCCTTCACACCGAAAAGCGACCAAGTATAAATACCCAAAAAATTCAAAATCTGAACAATACATAAAACTTAAAGCGAATTCTGAAAATATCCATTGATCATTTTTTGTTCACTGAAAATAAATAGTTTTAGTGAGCGAAAACAATCTGTACCGACGCGAACATTCTTGGCGTTCTTCCAAACTGCTTATCATTTTTTGTACAATAGTGTAGATATTGGAGAAGTTCTGACTTTATAATATAAAGTGGTTTTGTGTGTGCTTCATAAATCTTTAATATGGACTCGTCGTCGTATTATTTGTTAGCAATATGCAAGGTAACAAACCCTGTAACAAAGACAAGACATTTAACCCTTAACCACCTAGGCAAGGTCTCTCAGACCTTTTGCACCTCTGTCACCTTGAACCTTTTCTCGGCGCCTTCTCAACTCAATGCTGGCCAAGCGATCGAGGCGCTCGGATGGGACTCTGTGAATTTGGTGAGCATAAAAGATCGTCAGTGGGTCTCAGTCAACTTGCCTAGGTGGTTACGTACTATAACTTGCTACTCACCGAGACCTTGCCTAGGTAGTTGCGTGTGTGTGATTTTTAGGATTCCGTAGTCAACTAGGAACCCTTATAGTTTCGCCATGTCTGCCCGTCCGTCCGTCCGTCCGCGGATAATCTCAGTGACCGTTAGCACTAGAAAGCTGAAATTTGGTACTAATATGTATATCAATCACGCCGACAAAGTGGTAAAATAAAAAGTGGAAATTTTTTTTTAATTAGGTTACCTCCCCTATACGTAAAGTGGGGAGTGATTTTTTTTTTTCATTTCAACCCTAACGTGTGATATATTGTTAGATAGGTATTTAAAAATTAATAGGGGTTTACTCAAATCATTTTTTGATAATGTAAATAATTTCGGAAATAATCGCTGCAGAAGTAAAAAAAAATGTGTCCCCCCTCCTAACTTTTGAACCATAAGTTTTAAAAATATGAAAAAAATCTCAAAAGTAGAACTTTTTAAAAAATTTCTAGGAAAATTATTTTGAACTTGATAGGTTGAATAGTTTTTGAAAAAAATTACAAAATAATTTCTGAATTAAGTTTGTAATTTAACCGTATAAGCAGGTGTTTATTGTACCTGTAATTTCTACAAAATCACAATGAAATGACGTGCTTTCAAATAAAGTAAAAACGGTGAAAATCGGTTCACGCAATAAAGAATTATCGCATAAAAATAATCTTCCATACTTTAAGCTCGCGCGCAATAGTTTACTTAATTTGCCGATAGATGTCGCTGTACGTGGAACGCTCATATCATATCCTAAATGGCTGTGTCATTTTAACTCTTAAGTGGGAACACTTACTGTGACGGACGGAAAACTACGGAACCCTACACTGAGCGTGGCCCGACACGCTCTTGTTTATAATCTACTATAGCTTGACATGATGCATTTTTTTTATAAAAAGTGCTTCCAATTAATTCCACCATCGAAAAAAATGTCTTAAAATAAAAATTCCATGCTAAATTGTTAATACCGTACTACTAATGACCTCAAAAAAGAAATATTTGAAAGGCCTGTAATTGTATAAAAATAATACGGCATTAAGAGAATGAAATAGTAAAAATAGCTTTATTTATTGTTTTTTTTTTCTATTGAATAAACGAGAATAAAAATTAAGGGTATCTATTTAGTAATGGTCTTTAAGACCTTGGTTATGTTATGTGACAAAAATAAGACGTAGGCTGTTAAAACTTAAGGCTAATGACTTGATTTGTTAATAGAGTAAAAAAAAATATTTTCATTCTTAGCTAGAATTTTACAAAATTTATATAAAAGTAAAATATGAACTACATACTTATATATAAATATAAAGCACACTGTTTACATGTATTAGCTATTGAAACTTAACCTAGGTTGCCGGTAAAATTGAGGCCCAGGCTGCCGGTGGTTAGAGATGCAGCGGGGAACCGCCGGATTTTGCGCGCCGTGTCCAGGATTAACGACTTTTGATCTGACCCCTAATCCAACCACAACCACGTAGCAAAACTGTCAAGGTGTTGGCCGATGCTCTTCACTATGCGACGGTTTGCACGTACCTACGCACAAATACTGTTTGCGACTCTATTCTTTATTTAACTATTTGTTACAACTGTTACAAATAAGAATATTATTTAGTGTAAGTAATCACGATTTACAACCTCTAAATACTTAATTAATACTCAAAGTAAACCTACTGAGGGCTCCGGACTGCTTATGTGCCGTCTTAAATATTAATTTAATTAATTAATTAAACAAGACTCACGTGAAACGAGACTTTAGTACTTAAAGTACACTTTAAGTTTCTAATTAACCACTTTGTAATAATGCTATGAAATTTGTGTAACTAAATCCGCTTGAAATTTCTACTGAACCCCTTTAATTGAAATGCACTTATATTTGTTTTAAACATATACTTACAAGATATCTCTAAACATCGGTATCAACGTTCAAATTTCGTGGCAATGTACGGTTGGCAGAAAAATAAATACAAACAAATCACTTAGTATTTTTAACCTTTATTTTGTATATGTAAATAAAAAAGCCCCTAAATAGTACATTTCCTAATTAGGGTGGTAAAACAAAGAAAGGCCGCGCAATCGCAATTGTTGCGGCCCAAGCTGCAAGCGAGGGACGTAATTATGCGATCGAGGGCTTTCTTTATTACCTCCCGTGTTGGAAAAATATGTGCACATTTGGCCAGAAAGCGGCTCTATCCGTACGCGTAGCGTGCGGAAAAAGCCACTTTATGTCCAGGTGTGGCATACAATATTTTACGAGTTAGAATAGATCACTAAAATTTGTTCCATAGATTTTGCTGTCAATCTTTGACGTCTGTAAGAATATATCCATTTTAAATGACTAAAAGATCTTTCCACGCTGACTGAGGTAATAGGAAGGTATGTCAAGCATTGAAAATTTTGCACACAGTTTTTATTTACACTTTCTGGTATTTCAGCCTCGTTGTTTTTAGATAGTTGGTTAATTATTTGTACAGTCTTATAACCAGGATTTTTCTTTAATACACTTTTTAATTTAAAATAAACTTTTCTGGCATTTTGATGTAACCTTAACGTTGATATTTTTTTTTGCAAACCATGAACAATGTTTAATGATTCTGCTAGACTCAGTTTTGGATCCTCCAATAATTTTATTGACTTAGCAATTATACTAAAGTGTGTATCGACGAATAGTAACTCAGTTTTTAAATTCCGGTTACGGAAAATTTTTTTTGCTTTAGAAATTGCACTCGCTTCACGCGGATTTAAGGCATCGATGACAGATTTGATTTTATCATAATGCATGTGATAATATGAGGCAGCATTTAACCATGTTCCCCATCTTGTTATCACGGGTCGGGGTGGTAGAGGAATATTTACACACATTTGATGAAATAAATTTGTCCTTGAAGGAGCGTTACGAAATATTTTTTTGATACAGTCAATCAAACTGTTTATGGTCGGGTAAAGACTTCTAATTATCTCTGCGACTCGATTACATCCATGTGCTATGCATGTTACATGAGTCATATTTTTATATTTCTGAACAAGGTTTTTAGCTGCTTTTACCATGTAGGAACCGGCATCCGTTATAAAAAATAATAATTTATCCATGTTTTTTTTGTATTCATCGCCCCAAAGATATTCAAGGGTTTCCTCAACGAGTTTGGTTATTGTCGAATGGTTAGTCGCCTCCAATACCTTAGAAGCAAATAAATGTGGCTGGGTACTAGTTCCATCTAGAGCTCCGATCAAAATATTTGCCACTTTTTTTCCCACGGAATCTGATGTTTCATCAACACTGAGGTAAATCATTTTATTTTGTAATTTCTCTTTCAATTCATTTTTTTTCTTTTCATACAATTCAGGTAAGCATTTTACTCGTATTTTTGTTTCACTCGGCACAGTAATATCGTTTCCATATTTATGATTTAAAAGGTTTTCTACAAAATTTCTAAATTTAGGATTGTCTAATTTTGACCACGGTATATTCGAACAAATCATAAACTCTGTTAAATCTTTATTAAATTTTTCTTGTGCATTATTTTTATGAATTTTGTTGTGTAAATCTGTTTTTAAATGGCGGTCGATACTAGATTTAGAGGGAAATAATTTCGAATTACACAATTTGCAATATACGATATCGTCTTTAATTTCGAAATCAGCATTATCTCGTATTATATCCTGTAAATGGCAGCGTGAATCAGATAATTTATCTTGATGAGATTTTGATTTCAAATGTTTCTCTATATTGTACCTTTTCTTTTTTATATTCATTTCGCAAATAGTACAGCAAGCACCTTCGTTAGTGAATATAAAATCAGTATACTGCGTCAAATCCATTTTCTCAAGTCTGATAGGGAGTTGGGTAAAGATTTATCAATGCTAAATTGTAGTTGTAAGTGTTTTTAAGAACTATTATCGTTGAAGATTTTACCACATATTATTTTGCACATTTGTTGCCTATTTGGCATTTAGAATTTTTTTTACAAATGGATAATGAAATGAGTATTGAGGTTCTATGACGTATTAAGAATATAAACCTCTTTAAATATATGTACAGTTTACCAAAGTACGATTAAGAATAAAAATAAATTAAATGTTATTTATTACTAATAAATAAAACAATGATACCTATGTATTTCTTTTTTTGCGACCCTTACCAAGTGCCACGAAATTTGAACGTTGATACCGATGTTTAGATATCTCTATACTCCGCTTAGCGCGTTATTTCTTTGAAACCTAAGCTGCCAAAAAGAAGGGGTGCGGGATGGGAACACGCAATGTGCGTATTCCCTGTCTAGACAGACATTAATGGTTGCCATGGAGACGTACTACGTTTACTGTCACTTCCAATAATTAGTGTCTCACTGTAGAGTTAAATTACCTCAAGCCTGGCAGTGGGGGTCGCCCGGGTATGCGGGGTCTTTTGAAATTTAATTGCTATTTTAACATTAGATTGTCGAAGTCCTGTAAATCTAGCCTCTAAACTTATAAATAGGAGCTCGTAAAAGAGGTTTGTCCTGCCTTTCCGAACCAGTTGAGTAAAAAGCGAAACAGCTATCCTTGCCATTATCACCCATTAACATCCATTTATTAAGAATGAAACAGATAGCGACGCGTACGTGAATCCAGAGTATATATTTTTTATGGAGTAAATATCTACCTATTCGCAGTATGGAAAAAAGTCAACATAGTTAAAGCAATTATGATGCGTAGTTACAGTGTACAGATGTAGTGAATAATCCTTTCCTATCGGCAAAACTCGGAACAACGATAACACCCGAATGGTGCCGATGTGTCTATGAATTACTGTATTATTAAATTACGTGTAGGCTTGGAAGAATAATAAGTAAGGAAGCGTAATCAACGCTCAAAATCTGCTCCACTTTCCTGGTGCCAAAGTGGGCGGAGCTTGTGACAGCGGTGCCCTAATGTCATGTCAAACATTTTGAAGTTGACATGTCGTCAAAATATTAGTTTTTTCGGTCCATGAAATTTCGGTAATATATCGGTATTAAAATGCCGGCTTGTGCCGTGCATTGGTGCAGGAGCCACACAGGCGCCAAAGATGGTGATATTTCTTTTCATCGGTAAGTAAATCACGCATAGATATTCTCATACATTACGGACTTGGTCGATGTTATGCAATATAAGTTTTGGAAAAGTAAACATAACTCATTTGAGGAAAAGTATAATGAATGTTCATTTATAAGTATTACCTAGTAGTAATAAATCGACAAAACAAAACCCTTCGAATTAGTACCTACTATACTTACTCTGAAAATCATACCATTCTGGCCGTGCCATTTCTAGTATAACTAACTAAAAGGTATGACTCTTATTTTTCATCAATAATGAATGCTATAACTTCATAGCATAGTCTTTAATTATCAAATCTAGAGCAGAGCCCGATTGGGGAACTACCTCTACCTTACAGAAAACCACAGCCAATTAGCACTAGCCCCTACTCATAGTGTTGTGTTCCTGCCGGTGAATAAGGTTGCCAGAGAGCTCAGAGGATGCAGTGTGTTGACGACGGAGGATCCTCTTGTCCCTTTAGCTGTCAACACAGTGAATCCTCTTTTATATGAAAGCGTAGGCTACGGTAGCTGCTTACCATCAGGTGAGCCGTATGCCTGTTTTCTACCGTTGTAGTATAAAAAAATGGATACAAAATGTAAATTTATCTTTGTATTTCCCTAAGCCTGCTAAAATAAATAGTACACATAAACGAACTCATTCGTTATTTTTTTAGTTCTAAAAAACGAGAAAGCAAAGAGAATTTTAACTATTTATATTGAAGGTATGCTATTATTTTTTTAGTCTGGTCATAAATAAAGTTAAAAAATAATCGTTTTTTTGCCATAATCAACCTTAATTGTTTAACATTATGTTGCTTGAGCCCAATAGGGTCTCCCTAATGTAACGGATTTATAAAATAGTAAAAAAGTTCCAAATCTTTACTATTTTATGTTAATTTATGCTTATTTTGTAGTATGTAAGTGCCTATATTGTAAAAAAATACTTTCATTAAATAAATGAAAGATGAATAGAAGGCTTTCATATTATTCCTTATTCCAAGAACGATTAAATTTACGTATATTATATAAGTAATGAAAAATGCACTAAAAAATAAATTGTTAATTGATTGCATTATTATTTATTACGTGAATTCATCCACGTCAAAATTAGACGTATTTATTATACGTTAACTTGACATTTCAGTTATTTCATTTGATTATCTCCTGTCCAATTAAACTTCATTGTCAAATTGATTTTGACCACTCACAACACGGCAACTTTTCTTATTGGTGAAATGGCATGAAACCTTTGCGGAATTAAGGTTAACACAAAAAAATATGCTTAAAGAATGAGTACTTGATTGGTTAATAAGACATAAGACATTTTAGTTTTCTAAACGTGAAAATGGGTCGTGTTTTCACATGAACTTTGCTTGCCTTTATTCGTCTTGATATTATATGTCGATGCGTGTAGGTATCAAATAAATCGCATACTTTATTTATCAATGTCAAATGTCAAACTGCCCGTTTGACGTATATTACACTGAGATGTTAAAACCACCACGATTCTATCATATAAAGAATTCGTTAGGTAAACAAAAATATAACTAGTTACCGAGGACGTTTTATTTCAATAAAACGCACTGATAAAAACCAAATTCCGGTTGGGATGATCTAATGATTCTATAAGGATTGGAACCCCAAAAGTCTAACTATAAGTCAAAACTACAGTAGGATTTTGCAGACCTTTTTTACAACAATAATTTTTTGTAATTAATTAAAAATACTATGACATAACAAAAAAGACACCTCAACATAAAACAAAACAAACCAGCAGAGAAATTAATATAAATAAATATGATTTTCTGATTGGATGAACGACTTCGATTATGACAGCGGGATAAGAGGAGGAGGAGCGGGGTGGACAGTGTGATGCGAAACAATACTTCCAACTTCCATATCACAGTCAGAATCAGAACTATTTTCTGGTGTATCATCGTCAGAGTTTTCATGAACGGTGATTACAAAACTAGCCATATAATTTTCCAACTCAGGTTCGTGTTTTCGGTACTCGTTTTCGCATTTGATGGCGTGGTCACATACTTTGGCCCAAACATCGGAACCAATCATATTAACCTTTTCCTGTACCAATTGTTTCACAGTAGTCATATTCATACTGATGTTTCTTTTGGATACGTATCCCTTTATTTGAGACCATATGTTTTAGATTAAATATAATCGGATTGAAATCAGGATGATATGGTGGCAATCTTAGTACGCTGTGTCCATATTCGTTCATAAGTTTATCTATAGAGTATTCTACAAAGTCTTGTTTGTACTTGCAAATAATTTCATATATTTCAAGTTTTGTTAATGACGGATCAATCGGAACGTTATGTTTGGATAGCCAATCAATCATGTCTTGCTTACGGGTATTTGAATTAGGAGGTTTTTCTACGTACTTATTATGATATGCAGCATTATCTACTACTAGTACCGAATGTGGAGCTAAGTTTGGAATGAGTTGATTACGAAGCCATTTTTCATAGTTTTCATTGTTCATCGCGTTGTGATAGTCACCTGTTTTATCAGTAGACTGATACATTAACAATGCCCCAGGTATAAACCCCTTTCTACTACCAGCGTGCACTATTATAAGACGTTGTCCTTTAGAAATTAACTGTTTCACTCCGTTTTCTGACGAGTCAGCCCAGCTTTTACCTGCCAAATGTGAGGTATGGATGTATGTTTCATCCATATAAACAATCTCTCTCCCTTGCAATCTGTACTTTTTTATCGCGGCTAAAAACTTTACTCTTTTTAAACGAACATCATCTTTCTCGATAAGTAATTTTCTGTTGTTTTCAACTTTTTTATACCGAAATCCCATTTTTCTAAGAATTTTTCTTAGCGTAAAGTCACATCCCTTAAAATGTATGGCTTCGGATAACATGGACTTCAGGGCTTTAATTGTAGGTACTTGTTTGTATATCAAATGTAATTTATACACTAATCGGCGTATAACGTTGTAGTCAAAATCGTCAAGACCTAGACAAAATAATTTATTTGGACTTTGCCGACTTCGGACCATTGGAGGTAGATTGATTTATGTATTCTTTTTGCAATATTTTATTTACTGTTCGTTGAGAAATTCCACTGGCCTCCGAAACTCGTTTTTGGACTTTACAAAAGTAAGCAGTATAGTTGGTATGTTTGAATTTATCATTTTCAGTTAAGAAATATAAATAAATATTGAAAATAACTTCGCAGGCTTGCCGATCTAAACGTTTCCCTTTTCTTAGTGCTTTCGGCATGTCTGTTATAAATTGTTAATGTGGATCGAATAAAATCAATGTTTATTATTTACAAAAATGACAGACAAGAGTGACATGTAAAAAGTCTATCAAAATATAGGTGGCCTGCATTAATACACGAGTCCATGAAGTTTATCACAAAATCTAACATAAATATCAACAAAATATTTCTGTGGTATTAACCATTTCGACGCATATTGCCAGAAACGCAAATTACCTGATACTCACATGACCATGATTATATACGCGTATATGTAACGAGGGTTGCTACTTATATATCCGGAAACAAAAAAACAAACAAACGTACACGGCTGAAAATGGTTTTATTGTTTTTCAAAGTATTCCCCTTGATGATCTATGCACTTTTGCATTCGCGTGAACCAATTTTTAAAGCACTTATGCCACTCCGCCTGAGGTACCTCCATAATGTGTTGTTTGAATGCGTCGACAGCATCTTCAGCGGTCGAAAATCGTTGACCGCGTAATTTATTCTTTATATTTGGAAATAAATAAAAATCGTTGGGTGCCAAGTCAGGGCTGTACGGCGGATGAACCGTTAGTTCCACATTTTGACCCTCCAAAAATAGAGTTGTTTCGCGTGACGTATGACAGCTGGCATTGTCATGATGAAGAATGATTCTTCGTCGCTGGTTAGTTTTACGAATTTGTTCAAATACTTTCGGTAAGCAAATGGTCGTGTACCACTCTGAATTAACCGTTCTACGGTGTTCTAGTGGCACTGTAGCTACATGGCCATTAATACCGAAGAAGCAGGCCACCATTTGTTTCAATGTACTTTTTGCACGAGTAACTTTCGTAGGGTTCGGCTCATTTTGAAACACCCATACCGTTGATTGTTGCTTCGTTTCGGGATCGTATGCATAGATCCAGGATTCGTCACCTGTATAGATGTTATAAACGGCTTTTGAGTCACCACGGTTATATTTTTTTAACATTTTATTGCACCATTCGACGCGAGCATCTTTTTGCTCTTTTGTTAAGTTGTGGGGTATCCAACGCGAACAAATTTTTTTTACAGCCAAATAATTATGTAATATGCTATTAATGCTGGTCATAGAAATACCCAGAGTCGCCTCTATCTCGCAGTACGTAACATGTCGGTCGTCCATTATAAGTTTTCGCACAGCCTCGATATTTTGTTGTACAACGACCGATTTCGGGCGACCTGCCTTAACTTCGTCCGTAAGCATACTACGTCCACGATTGAACTCACTAAACCAGTGATACACAGTAGTTTTAGATGGGGCTTCATCACCAAAAGTTGAAGTTAGTTGATCTATGCACTGTTGTTGCGTTAAACCACGCCGAAAATCATAATAAATCATAGCACGAATATTTTCACGAGTGAGTTCCATTCTTGCTGCGAGATGACATTTAAAACCCGTCAAAAACAAAACACGAGCGTTAATAAGAAAGAAAAAATATACCGGCCAGTACTTAAAAAAGTTCAAATTTTACCATGGAGGTCAAATATGCTATTTAAGAAGATTGTAATCCCGGTTTCCGGATATATAAATAGCAGCCTATATATTACCATCTACGCAAAATACCATAATTTCATTTCGCAAATGACCGGATACTCAAATTACCAGACCGATCAATCTACGCATAGTACCAAAAACTCAAACTACCCGATACGCACATGACCATGATAGAGGAAGGTTAGGTCGTGGGCAACCCTACCTTATCGAGTAGCAGAATTCGGCCTATTATAAGGGGAAAGTACGTTAATACTTTCAGTTCCAAGAACTCCCCAAAGGAGTTCTCGGTAATTTGGTTTACATGCCGCATAACTCCCAAGGGAAGTTCATTATATCTAGCTAGCTAAAGGCGACTAGAGGCTATGCCAACCGACTCTCCTAGCCAGCCCTTTCGGAGCATAGAGATAAATGAACTCCCCAGGGGAGTTCTAGGAGTGCAGTCTTGTTTTGAGTTATCGCAATATCCAGCCCTCCTCCCCGACCGCGGTTGCCCTCCTTCCCGACCGTTCGCACAATCGAGTTAGCCATGGCGGTCCAATGGCGGTCATTGAGAGTGTACAGCCGCTATAAACGTTTAAACCAATACTCAGTGCAATACAAATGAGGAAATGACAAATCCGCGGAAATTCACATCCATGCATACTCGGCGTCATCAGTTGCCGAATATACTACAATATATTTTTTATTGGTACAGTCGCCATCAAATATATCGGAGCGGCTAAGGTACTCAAAAATATCTGAACATGCACCATATCGCCTTGACAATAGAGGCGTTGTTCAGATATGTGTAACCACCTTGGCCGCTCCGATATATCTGACGGCGACTGTACATCAAACCAAAGTCGGTTTTTTAGTCATTTAGTCCTTAGAGAATTCAACCCGGATAGAGTAGCCATGTCTGTCATTTTCTATACAAAAGTATAACGATTTTTGCGGGGGAGGGAAACGTCAAATGTATGGCTATTCGTACGTAACGTACAAATAGCTACGTCAGATAAACGTCAGTCCAGGATACATGTGTATGACCACTGAACATATGTTTTCGGCAGAGGGGAACGCCTGTCAATGGCGACTCCGGGTGGTTGGATTCTCTAAGATTTAGTCAGTACCGAGGCGTTTCCATAGAAATCGGTCTCCACCGATTTTCTTCATTTCGAAACAATGTACGAGTACAAACTTATTTTAAAACCGTGGAGCTACACATAACTTATTTTATCTACACCCGTATCATAAATCCTATTTTCTGCGTTCGGAAACCGTATATAATCACCACCATTATTTGCGTTTCTGGCAATATGCGTCGAAATGGTATTAACTACTCTATATAGATACTTCCTCTTGCAATGCGACCGTTCCCTACGTTGTCTCGATGGGTACTGAGTGCGAGTGAAGTAGTAAGACAAAAACGAACATTTCCGAGAAAATACGAAAGGAAAGGATTATTCACTACATCTGTACACAGCTAGCGCCTAAACGTGAAACAGAAATATCAGAATTTTCTTGAAATATAAGTGATGCAATATAAGTTGTAATATAAGTTCAATATTGGCTGATTATTTGTTGTGTGTTGGAGTTATGTTTGAGATAGATTGTGTTTTCAACCGACTTCAAGATTTCGAAGGAGAAGGTTATCAATTCGTCGGGATCTTTGTTTTTTTTTTATGTAGGTAATACTATGTTAGCCCATTATTTGAAGACGGCTGGACCGATTTGAAAAATTCTTTTTTTGTTTGAAAGAGTATACTTCACAGTTGGTCCCATTGTCACCAAATCAGGATCTGATGATGGGATCCTGGAGAAATCGAGGGAACTCTTCAGCTATTATAAACACACCTATAGTGATTTGTGTATTTTTTACAGCAGCTCGAGCATTTGCTTTTGGAAAGGTGGAGGCTAAGTGAAGCCGGTTCAAAATTATTAATGTTCTCGTATTGTTTGTTTATTTTAAAATTAAATAGAATACGGCACCTAGAGGCAAACGGATGGCTCGCGGTATTTGAGCTTCCAAAGTGTTGTGGAACCCAAACTGACCCAACTTCGGCTTTGTTTTTAACCCTCCTACCTTACCAGGTACCGCTCCAGATGAAAATTTTCGTGATTGATCTAAATATGGCGATATTCGACTTAAATTGCACACTTACTAACTAATCTCTGTGAGTAACAAGTTTTAAAATAATTACCGAATAAATAAGTTTTTCTATTAGTTCCCGAAAATATTTTCGAAGCTTCTAAACAGTGTTGTCAGTTGTTGTCCTATCCTAGATAACCAGTATAAAGAGGTATCTTATCAGATGTAGTTGTTACTGATGAGAAGATAAAATGTATACTAGGACAGACCAAAGGTTTTATAAGAAAAAAGTTAGCCTACGATTAGTGGCAGCACCGCGACCTATATCACCTGTCAAAAGTATTTTGTAAGCAAGAAAACATTCTGCGCAACTTAAATAACTGTCAAAGTTTTATTTAGATAGAAATATCCGTCCTAGGAGTCCTAGGCTAGGACTAGAGCCCACGACACTGAACCTAGTTCGATAAGTCTCCTAGAGGAGATATGTATAATTAGTCACGTCTTTAATAGGGGAACACGAAATGCCGATGCTGCAATGCAAAACAAGTGGCGGCGTATGTTAATTATTAAAAAAAAAAAACTGGATTCTAGTATGATAAGTCTCCTAGATTTCCTTTGTTCCTTGAAGTAGGAGGGGGGGGGGGTAGGGCTACACGATAATGCGGTGCTGCAAGCCCCCGTGCCCGCGTGGCCTTGTCAGTGGCACCAGCATCATCAAAAAATTGTAGATGTATGCCAAAACAAAGCGCCTGATGTTTTTATAACAAGATGATATGTAACCTAAACCTAGCCCCTGAGCTGCAACAACATATTACGTTATTAAAATGATGTTATATTATAAAAGATCAGGCGCTTTGTTTTGGCATACATCTGCAAACTTTTGATGCTGGCTGCCACTGACAAGGCCACGCACGGGGACTGGCACCACCGCATTATCGTGTAGCCCTATCCCTCCCCTGCTTCTAGAAACAAAGGAAATCTAGGAGACTTATCATACTAGACACCGATTTTTTATTTAAAAAAAACACCGCCACTTTTTTTGCATTGCAGCATTGGCATTTCGTATTCCCCCATTAAAAACGTGAATATAGGTAATTATATATATCTCATCTAGGAGACTTATCGAACAAGGTTCAGTGTCGTGTGGGCTCTGTTACTTGAATTTGAAACGTAGAGTTTACTGGAAACAGTGAACGGTCATCAGGTCATCACACAATATGGTAACCACTCGGTAGAACAATTAAAACCTTCTAGTATGTATGCCTTACTCGTTATTACTGGAAAACGGCTGGCAGTTAACTGGTAATGGAAGCAAATGGGCTATAGAATTACTTGCAACAATAAAATGTACAGAGCTCTTCACTTGGTGTGGTATTAAAGCTTATGTTATAAATTATTTAAATATTAGTTTCGAGTAGTGGGGCCCACTGCTCTAACGATATTAGACTTATATTATTAGCAAACGATTGTCAAATTATATGAGTTTCCATGACAATACACTAATAATATTAGTCTAATCGCTATTATATTAATAACGCTTTATACACATAACCAGGCCTCTGTGTGTCTTTCCGACTTTCTAGAATAGGCCCCTTTATATTTAGAGATACTAAAATATAAAATGATCTGTGTCCCAAGTTCCTATTCAGGTATTTTTGTTATGTAAAAAAGATTACCTAGTTATATCAAAAGCCCATACCTGTTGATAGCTATGTATAGCCAATAAACCGTCACTGCCAAACATACCAAATCCCAACGAGCTGATAACATATCAGGAGATTACGGGCTTATTCGCTATCGCGAGAGTAAAGCCCGGCATTCACTGTACGAGACGCGGGTATTGCATAAGTGTGGGTGCAGTCGGCGGGAGGACTGCTTGAAAACAAAAGAGAAACAGATAATTTTGGAACATACCTATGTGTCTATAGATGACGCAATTTCGACGCGAATATCGCATGCAAATTCGATACATTGCCGTCTAGGTAGGTGCAACGAAATCAATCGATAGATCAAATGCAGTAATGTAATGAAAATCTCAGGTATTTTTGCTGTCGCGAGGTTAATAGAGGCTTTATTTACTGACTTTTCTTGGCTACTTTTTACATACTAGTTACTTTTTTGACGCCAAGACCACCTGATGGTGCTACGAGCAGGTAAGTGCCCAAAGTGCAAAGAACACCTAAAAGTGCTATGGCATACGCTTTCAAGTCAAAGTAACCTTAATTCTTTCAAATAAGTTTATATTGGATCTGTTGCTGGCTGCGCCAGCTGATCTTAGTGCGTGAGTAACGTTTTTAGGGTTCCGTAGTCAACTAAGGTACTTACCCTATAGTTTCGCCATGTCTGTCCGTGACCGTTGGCACTAGAAAGCTGGATATCGTTGGATAGGTCTTTCAAAAAGAATAGAGGTAGTTTAAAACATTTTTTGGATTAAACAAATATATTTTTTTAATAATATCTCTGAAATTTCAAAAAAGGGCGTTCCCCCATCAAAAATTTGAACCATGAATCCGAAAAAGTTTATAAAATTCCTGTGAGGACTTACAAGTATTTTTAATGAAAACTATATTCAATAAAATCTGTTGAGTCGTATTTGTAAAAAGGACGTAAGTGCCGCATACTAAAATGACGTAAGTGCTACAAAATATCATTTTGAGTGGGTGTATTGTGCCGGGCCGGTAACTAGGAAACCCTACGTTGAGCATGGCCCGACATGCTCTTGGTCGGTTTTTTGTATATCAGATGAGATGACGTATGGTGTTCAAAGGCATAACTGAAGTCCGCTGAATTGGCTTCACGTAAGTGACCCATTCTGTCATATTAATTTATATTATAACTATAAAATAAATAAATTATTCAATTTGATTTGGTTAAATAATCGTCTGGAAAATATGTCTGGCATGTGAATGCTTAGCTTAAGACTTGTTTACAAAACTTTTTACCGCATTTCGTAAAAAGTCTTAAGAGCTAAATAGCTATTTACAGAACGGTTACTACTACGCACCAAAATATAAAAAAGGAAATAATTCCGTTTGATATTTGATAGAACATTTGGGCTTTGTTTATGTGTGAGAACTAGTCTCCCTCGTGACTAGTAAATAGTTATTTTTAATATCGACTTACAGCATTTCCTTTCTGTAAGTAAATATAGAGCTAGTTTGTCTATCTTGTATATCTCTCTCAATTGCTCAAAGGTTAGCTGGAAGGGATCCCTTACAGGGATGTTCGCCTTTGTACGTTATATTTTCTTTTGTTATGATATGTATTTTGACCGGTTTTATGTACAATAAAGTGTTTATGTACATGCATGCATACATACTTGTTAGCGTTTTTGTATGCTGAGACACCTGTATACATGTATAACAATATAATGGCTAAATATCATTTTTAGTATCAGTCAAAATAGATTGTCTAGCTGATTAATTAAATACCATGGCTAACACGGTGTACCAACATAAATTAATTCTAATAGTGACAGTATCCATTAACCCACCAAAAGAGTACTTTTGGCGCGCAATGTTGATTTATGTTATCTGTGACAACCCTGTTTCTTTTTCTATGGAACTGTCATGTCAAGCTATGCTATGAAAAACATACTTTGTAAAAGTAATCAATTAATTAAATCCTTGAAGAAGACCTACGTGTTATTATTAAAACAGTCTAAGGATCCTAAATGGAACGGCCCATAAGGTGGGCCTACAAATCAGAACCGGGATGTGTCAGGGCAGCTTGCTTTTGCCCTTAAAACCGACGCCCGCCTAAGACACGCTCGCCTAGCCGGGAAGTCAAGATTTCTGTAAATTGGACACTAAGGTCAGAGAATTCCATTTATTTTCGTCAGTATTCGTCGTGTTGTGGCATTTAGGAAAGTGATTGCTTACTAACAGATCGGAGTTGGAGAAAGTCTTATATGTACTAACCTATTTGAACAAACTTTTTATGACGTCTAACTAACCCTCAATATTAAGAAGATATGGTGTTTGCTACGTCTTTCGTACCGTGAATGTACTAACAAGAGCATGTTGGATGTGTTTGGCGTATGCAAGTGTTCAGTTTTTTTTTGGTCATCGGGACTTACTTCTTAATTCAGTGGCAAACAAACATAATCGTACCAAGTGATTAATAATATACGTTTTGCTTCTTGTGAATGTCTTCATGGTGAAGGAATAAGTGTTAAACGAATTTTGAAGATATTGGACTATAAAAAGGAGTTGAAAATATTATTTTGTTTATAAGTACGTGTAAATAACAGTTGCAATTTGTTGTAGATATTCGAAAAGTTGTCAGTTTTAGCAATAATTGTTCACTTTTATACTTCACTCTGAATTACTGGTTTTAAGTATTGTTTGATCAAAATAGTAGTTTTTTTTTAGTATATGACTTAGGTCATAAAAGTGAAAATGGGAAGGTCTCGTAGTCGTAGTAGAAAGCGTGACAAGAAAAGAAAGAGGAAGTCAACTACAAGTACTGACACTTCACTGAAAAGTAAATCTTGTGATAGGGTGCACAAACATAAGCGGAAACGTAGAGAGTGTTCAAAAAGTCATTCATCTCGTTCACATAGTTATCGTCATAAGTCTAAAGATAGGACAAGCTCGCGGTCTCACCATGATCGAACTCAAACACCACCGATACCATTTTCTTTAGGATCTAATAACTTCCCAGTCTCGCATAGTGTGGTGCCAGAGTTTGATCCGAGTGATAACAGTCAAACTATACTTACTTGGCTGTCTAAAGTGAACGAATGTGCTCAGATATACCGATGGGATGACCGACAAACTTGTCACTATGCTTTACCAAAATTAAGCGGCTTAGCAAATAAATGGTACAAAGGATTGCCAACAGTCCTGTTTACTTGGACTGAATGGACTGAGAAATTAAAGGCAGCTTTTCTTACTAATGAGAATTATGGTGATCTTTTGACAACTATGTTGAAATTTCGTTGCCGAGTTGGACAACCATTAGAAAATTATTACTACGACAAAATGGCATTAGTAAATAAGTGTGAGATATCTGGACAAAAGGCTATTGGATGCATAATCCATGGTATTGATGACAAATTTATACGAATGAGTGCCGGTGCATGTAGGTTTGAAAACCCAGAACAATTATTAAATTATTTGCGAACTGTTTCTCAAAGCGATGTAAACAATCCTATGCGTAATAGGAATATGCCATTAAATAAGTTAGTACAAGGTCAAAATAAACCTAGTGATGTAAACACACAGTCACCCCGATGTTTTAACTGTAACGAGACGGGCCATATCAGTATTAAATGTAGTAAACCTCTAAAAAAATGTACCTTTTGCTTCAAGTTAGGCCATGAGACAAAAGATTGTCGCAGAAACACTGGATCAGGCAGTAATATTGATAGGCAGAAACGTATTTCAAATGAGGAAAATAATAAAACAATACTTTGCGTTTATACTGATAGCCCTACAAGCGACAATGACAAGTATTTTAAAATCATTTTTGTCAACGGGGTACAATGCGAGGCATATGTTGATTTTGGTGCCCGGGGCACACTGATGAGGGAAACTGAGGCTAAAAAATTACTTGTAGACTGGGAGATTAGTGATTTACCATTGCTGAAGGGTTTTGGGAATTCATTAGTTGAACCTTTAGGTAAGAAAGTAGTGACTTTAGAAGTAGATAATGTCAGAGCAGAGGTCAAAGTCTTAATCATACCTGACCATTATCTTCAAACACCCATACTAGTTGGACAGTCGTTTACTGAAAAGCCTCATGTCATAGTTTATAAAACAAATGAAGATTTAATATTCATGCAAAAACCTGTGGTTATGGGTGAAAACGAAAAGTTACAACTATGCATTCAGGATAATTTCGCTATAATGCCACATTCCACTTCTCCAATTGACGTCAAAGTGGAGGGCAATTATTCAGGTGGATTGTTTATACAATATAGTCATAGAAAGAGTGTGGATAATATAGAATACATAGTGCTTCCAGGGATCTATAAATTTGAAAATGGCAAAGGATATATCATGATAACCAACTTATCAAATAATACCCTAGATCTTAAAGTTAATGAGTTACTTACCCGAGGTTATCAATATAAAGAAGTCTGCAATGAATACATAGGCACATGCACTGTAAGACAAGTTACAGAGTACCAACCATTACCAATTGATGAAGTGAAAATAGGGATCAAAATGAATGAAACTGACGAGCACGCATTCTATGATTTACTAGAAAGGTATAGGGATTGTTTTGCATTAAATCTTAACGAACTAGGGAAAACTGACTTAACAAAAATGCACATAACCTTGAGCGATAATGTACCTATAGTACACAATCCTTACAGAATGTCGCAGCTTGAGCGTGAACAGTTGTCAAAAATAATTGATGACCTGCTGTCGAACGATATTATACGGGAAAGTATGTCTTCCTATTCAAGCCCAGTGATATTAGTTAAAAAGAAGAATGGTGAAAAACGTTTATGCATAGATTACAGAGCCTTGAACAGGAAGACATTAAAAGATAAATATCCACTGCCTCGTATTGAGGATCAGTTAGACAGTTTAGGAGGAAATACTTATTTCTGTAGTCTCGACTTAGCGTCGGGATATTACCAAGTGCCAATGGATGAGGAAAGTAGGCATCTTACAGCTTTCGTTACCCCTGACGGGTTATATGAATTTAACCGGATGCCGTTTGGATTAGCCAACGCTCCGAGTGTGTTTCAGAGAACTATTAACGCAATGCTGAGAGGTTTTGGTCAAAATTTGGCTTTGGCTTATATGGATGACTTGCTAGTAGCCTCCAAAACAATAAGTGAAGGCTTGGATAAGTTAGAGAAAGTGTTTCAGTTGATACGATCTGCTAAGCTCACGTTAAATTTGAGTAAATGCCATTTCTTTCAGACTCACGTTGAGTATTTGGGTTATGAGATTAGTTCAGAGGGGGTGCGACCGGGATCAGGTAAAATCAATGCTGTGCATGACTTTCCTGTACCGACAAATGTACATGAGGTGCGACAATTCGTTGGACTGACAAGCTACTTTAGACGTTTTATTAAAAACTTTTCAGTCATAGCCAGACCCCTAACCTGACTGACAAAAAAAGACTCGGTGTGGAATTTTGGTGAAACGCAGATGAGTGCTTTTACTGAACTCAAACAAAAGTTGACGAGCCGCCCTGTATTAGCACTGTATGACCCAAATGCAGACTTGGAAATCCATACTGATGCTAGTAAATTGGGTATTGGTGCTATACTTATGCAACGTCACCCTACAGCTGGGCTACAACCTATATCGTATTACAGCCGCCAGACTACCCCTGATGAGAGTAAATTACACTCATACGAGCTAGAAACGCTAGCCGTCGTCTGTGCTCTAGATCGTTTTAGAGTGTATGTACTTGGAAAGACATTCAAAGTTGTAACAGACTGTATTGCTATTCGTAGCACAATGACTAAACGAGACTTGATACCTAGAGTTGCACGCTGGTATATTCTAATGCAAGAGTACGATTTAGTTGTAGAACATAGAGAGGGGGCTAAGATGCTCCACGTAGACGCTTTGTCACGAAATCCAATTCAATCCGAACCACACGAAATTACGGAAGTAGGAGACATATTATCAATTGACGATGATGCATGGCTCCAAACAGTTCAACAACAGGACTCAGAATTGCAACGGATAATAAACATATAGAGCGATCCTAATACCAAAGAAATTGTCGAAGTTCATAAAAATTTTACTATAAAGAACGGACGTCTATATCGAATATAACCAAAAACGACGAAGTAAATCTTAAATGGGTTACAGTTAGATGGCAAATAGTACGAATGAACCACGATGATTTAGGGCACGTTGGATTCGATAAAACCTATGAAAAGGTCAGTCGCGTATACTGGTTCCCAAAAATGAGACGTTTTATTAAAAAATATTGTAGAGCATGTTTAAATTGTGCTCATAATAAGGTACCAGCTGGACCCAAGGAAGGATATCTTCACCCCATACCAAAAGTGGAAAAACCATTTGATACATTACATACAGACCATTGTGGTCCATTCCCCATTAGTAAGTCTAAAAACTGTTACATTCTTTGTATAATAGACGCATTCACTAAGTTTATTTACATCAAAGCGGTGAAAAACGTTAAGACCAGTACTACGATACAGGTATTTAATGAATATTTCTATCAATATGCCGTACCACGACGTATTATCTCAGATCGGGGAACAAGTTTTACCAGTAAGTAATTCGCTGAGTTTTTAAAACAAAGAGGTGTTACGGATCACGTATTAAATGCAGTCGCTAGTCCTCGTGCCAATGGGCAAATAGAAAGATACAACCGCACGATTGTCGACGCACTAACAGCTGTCAATCACGATAAACCGGATAATTTGTGGGATTTAGCTGTACCACAAGTTCAGTGGGCAATAAATAACACTGTTAATAAGACGACGGGTCGTACACCGGCTGAAGTGTTGTTTGGTTTAAGACCCACTGGATGTTCTGACGGCGTTTTAAATACTGTAGTAGCAGAGTTTGAACAGCCCCAAGATGTTGATCAGATAAGAGCAGACGTATCCCAAAATATAGAAAAAAGCCAACAACAACAAAAGGAACGTTTTGATAGGTCACGAAAAAAGCCAGAGATATACAACGTAGGTGATTTAGTACGCGTGGAGAGAGAAGCCCGTAGTGAACCAGGGCAAAGTAGAAAATTGGTTCAAAAATGTGCTGGTCCTTATAGAATCTCTAAAGTACTAGGTAACGACCGGTACGAAGTGGAAGATACTCCCATAACTCGTAAACAAGGCGTCAAAGCTTACAAGGGAACTTATGCGGTTGATAAGTTGCATCCTTGGCTAGTTTTCAGTAACGATGTCATTTCTAGTGATTCAGAGTGAAATAAAAGATGATAAAATTCCTTAGTGACTATTGAAGTATTTGATTTAAAGAAGGGTAATTCAATGGAAAGCATAGAAATGCATAAATAAAATTCATGTAAATGACTTAGAATAGTAATATTTGTGATAATAACTTGAATGATTGAGTGATTATGATTATTTTATATATTTGTGAATTAAGGTCAGAATAAAATACCTAATAATGCTAACCTAATTTGCTGAAAGATATACGTTCACAATAATTTGTTATGCAGTTTTTCAAAGAATTTTATTACGTGTTTAACTGTGAAGATTATATATATTATAATTTGTGATAAAGTGGAATAGAGCATATTGTAACGTTATAAAGTGACATATAGTAATTTTAATAATTTATATAAAGTGATTCAGAGAAACTAGTGTCTTAACAAAAAATACTCATGTTAAAAAAAAAAAAAAGATAATTTGTAACAGGGAGCAATAATTTGCAATAGAAAGTGATAATTTGTAATATAGAGCGATAATTTGTAATAGAGAGTGATAATTTGTAATATAGAGCGATAATTTGTAATAGAGAGTGATAATTTGTAATAGAGAGTGATAATTTGTAATATAGAGCGATAATTTGTAATAGAGAGTGATAATTTGTAATAGAGAGTGATAATTTGTAATATAGAGCGATAATTTGTAATAGAGAGTGATAATTTGTAATAGACGATAATAATAAATAAAATAAAAGAGAAAGGCATTGCCCAAGTGAATGATACAGAAGTGAACACAAATATCTATTATAATGTGTTATATAAAAGTGAGTCAATGACTTGCGAATGCACGCATTGATGTAGTATATAAGTAACAGTGAGTCAATGACATGTGAATGCATACATTGATGTAGTTTATAAGTAACAGTGAGTCAATGACGTGTGAATGCATGCATTGATGTAGTTTTTAAGTAACAGAGAGTCAGTAACATGCGAATGCAGTTATTGGTGTAATTATAAGAGTGAATCGTTACAGGCATTGAAATAATATCTGTAATGATGTAGTAAGTAAGTTCATAACTTTTTTTTATTGTTCTGTTCTTTTATGGTAGATTAACCTTTTCCTTGTTAACCCTTTCAAAACGCAGAGGCGCGTTTTAGTCATGATTAGCCGAGTGTTAGCGTTTTTGTATGCTGAGACACCTGTATACATGTATAACAATATAATGGCTAAATATCATTTTTAGTATCAGTCAAAATAGATTGTCTAGCTGATTAATTAAATACTATGGCTAACACGGTGTACCAACATAAATTAATTCTAATAGTGACAGTATCCATTAACCCACCAAAAGAGTACTTTTGGCGCGCAATGTTGATTTATGTTATCTGTGACAACCCTGTTTCTTTTTCTATGGAACTGTCATGTCAAGCTATGCTATGAAAAACATACTTTGTAAGAGTAATCAATTAATTAAATCCTTGAAGAAGACCTACGTGTTATTATTAAAACAGTCTAAGGATCCTAAATGGAACGGCCCATAAGGTGGGCCTACATACTAGTTTGTCTTGTGTGAGCCTTCGTTTCTGAGTTTTCAGCCCTTTAGAGGTTGATTTTCAAAAAATCCTTTCTTAGCAGAACTTTCAAAATACCTTTTATACCACGACGGTGGCAAACAAGCATACGGCCCGCCTGATGGTAAGCAGCTACCGTAACCTATGTATGTATACCTATTCCAAATTGTAATCTTCTTCGAAAACCTTTTCGACAATTAATTGTATGTCATTTTATTACTAAATACCACGTTATAAAATAGTAGTTGTAATATTAGTGACTACGATAGCTTAAAATCGTAGATTATAGGAAAAAACTGCTTTTCTCCATCCAATTTTGTAGAGGTTAAGTTATCCAATACAAAATCACAAACCAAACTCATTTATTTATTTATCGTATGGCAAGTAGGTACACTGTCTAAATTACAATACTTATATTCTAAATTTACATGATCATGATCTTATATTATAAGTGTACCGACTCTTAGTCTAAAGATATTACGAAATCCAGGGTGGGATTTTAGGTAATTGACATCATCCGTCCTAAAAGACATCTAAGATAAGATAAGGCATGTAAATAGGTGTTTTAGATATGCATATGTTTGTACTTTTTGTAGGGTTATCACTTGTTCATAATTAATTACCTAGATCGTAGTACATAACAACTGTTACATTATGTATGTTTAATATGTTCTGGCTTCATCATCGGTAAAAAGATAAACCATTAAATTGTAACCTATTGTTAAGGTTCAAATGCATATAAAATAATTACCCTGTGGTTATAAAGAAACTATCTATTTATACATATACGTAAAGGCATTTTTGCAAGAAAAATAATTAATAATCTCCGTAACATTAGCAAATAAACTATTATTTTTTGGTATGTAACTTATTTATGTTATCATCGGATTATGTCGCTCAGTTGGGTTGATTAAAAAAATAGCCCTTCAACTATTACGACTTAAGCGGCAAAACTGAGACCCATCTTACACTACTTTATAACAAGTTAGTCATTAAACTTTTGTAAGCATCAGTATTAGTTGCGGAGATTTCTGCTTATAGACGGAGAGCTAGCCATGTCAGTTATGAACTGAAAATTTTTGCTAGTCTGTCACTCTGACCTCCACCCATTAAAAGCTTCCAGATGCCAGGATCTAGCAATAAGGATAGTATTGCAATCTTACTAGACGGGTTTCGTTGCTCTCATTATTGTGTCATATCTGACGTGGCCAGCTCTTAGTCCATTAAATATCATGGGCAACAGAACCCTACACCAAGTATTGCACATACTTTCGTGAGTATCAACTGTAATCAGTTAATCCGCGGCTTTTGGAAATCGCATACTTTTATCTAAAGCGATGTTAATACTCGTATGTGCAGTAGTTTTCCTGTAACGTTTTTATTTTATTCTATCATTCACATGTTTTTGTTGTTTGTTTTTCTTGCAATTTGAATAAACTTCTGCGTTATTGCATAACAATATTACTGTACGTACGGTCACCGGCAAAAGTATCTTCTTAACACGAAGGCCGCAAAAATACGTGACACGCTCCTATGACCCTACTAATAAGAGCGTATTGACGGTGACTGTAAATACTTACAACAAACACGTTTCTCCAATGAGTGTATTCACCCACAGATCGTAAATGCTGTCCACTTTCATTTGTTTTTAATACGTTTTTTTTTTTACACCACGACGGTGGCAAACAAGCATACGGCCCGCCTGATGGTAAGCAGCTATCGTAACCTATAGACGCCTGCAACTCCAAAGGAGTCACATGGGCGTTGCCGACCCTTTACAAAAAGGACGATTCACTGTGTTGATGGCTATAGGAACAAGGAGGTCCCTCATCGTCAACACACTGGGTCCTCTTTGAGCTCTTTGGCAACCTTACTCATCAGCAGCACAGACAATATAATATTATACTAATACCAGCAGGAACACAACACTATGAGTAGGGTCTAGTGCTATTTGGCTGTGGTTTTCTGTAAGATGGAGGTACTTCCCCAGTCGGGCTCTGCTCCAGATTTGAGCGAGATGACAGTCAAAAAGAGTTTGGATTTGACGTATCTAATGCATAAAAAACAAAATGTTTTTTTTATACTTGCAGGGCCATCTATGCATTGCTTTGTGGGACTATCCTTATTAAAACTGGGTGGATTTTGATGTAACTATCTTTAAAATCTTTGCTAGTCACTCCAGTTAGCACAATAATAATTTTAAACAAAAAAGAACCGACTTCGCTTAGCCTCCACATTTCCAAAAGCAAATGCCCGAGCTACTGTAAAAAATACTTAAATCGCTATAGGTGTGCCTATAATATTTGAAAAGTTCCCTCGATTTCTCCAGGATCCCATCATCAGATCCTGTCCTGTAGCAATGGGACCAACTGTCAAGTATACTCTTTTAAACAAAAAAATAATGTTTCAAATCGACCCAGCTGTCTTTGAATAATAGGTAAAAACACAAAAAAATTGTAACAAAGATCCCGAAGAATTGAGAACCTTCTTCTTCGAAATCTTAAAGTCGGTTGAAAACTCACATTGAACAAAACGAGATCGTCAATTCTAGGCCCACTTGCGATATGGTCTCGTATAAAGTTTGGTCTTTAATTTTAAGCAAATACCCATTTTATTACGAAACTAGACAAAATATTGCATGAAAATAAAACGGGAATTAGAAATGAAAAATAAAAAGTAATTTCGTTGATCCTTCCGCCATCCAAATAGTGCTAAATAACTTGTTAACGTCTTTACAGCATTGACATAAGGTTAACTTCTCCTGGGCCGAGACGAAACGGACATTTTCAGTAAGGAGTTACGTTTATTTTGCTAATCTTGTTTATGATTATAGTTTGACACTATTAATGTATGACGTAACCGTCATCCATGTCTGCCGCATAATTTGAAACTGGAGTGTGCTCTTCGGCCACAAGGTGGGGCCGAAGGAGTTGGTGGTATGGGGGGGATGCGTCTCGTTTTGACTATTTTTCTATTAAGTAATGTCAATCAATCAATCAATCAATCAAATCATTTATTTTGCAAGAAAAAGGGTATATATACAGATGTTTTAACAAAAAAAAAATAATATGTGCACACCTTAATCGGCTATAGTTTATAGCATGCAAAATATTTATAAAAGACTTAAACCTAGTTATTTACATATATACATGCATTGATACTTAATTCAAAAATCTTATTATGTATGGTTAACAAGTCAACTAATTTTCTAATACAGTTCTAGAAAGTCATTTACTTTATAAAATCGTTTTTCTATGAGCCACTCGCGTAGTTTTTTATTTAAATGGTTTTGTGGCACTTCTTTAAAAATTTTAAGTATTTTATTATAGATATTAACACACATAACGGTACAATTTTTTTTAAATCGAGCTGTTCTTTGTTGTTTGTCGACAACAAGCCGATCACAGTCCCTTGTATTGCGTGGAAACATATCTTTCGCAGTTTTGAAGAGGTCACTGTGCTTTCTTACAAATTTAAACACTTCGTCAATATATAGGCATGGAAGAGGTAGTACGTCCAATTTCAGGAACAATGGTTTGCACGGTTCATAAGGGCCAACCCCGCAAATCGCACGAACGCAATTTTTTTGGGCAACAAAAGCACTTTGTATATCACCACCATTCCCCCAAATGATTAAACCGTATCTTAACACAGATTCAACATAACCATAATAGGCTGCCATAACTGTTCTGTGATCAGTCGTTTTTCTTAACCTACGGAGGGCATTTTCAAACCTTGCAATTTTGTTACAAACATTATTTATTTGATCATTCCAATTTAGATTACTATCAACTAATATTCCTAAAAATCTAGAGGTGTCATTTTCTTTTAATTTATGTCCGTCATAGTGTATGTCTAATTGTTGATCATTATTGTTAAAATTAATAAAATTAGTTTTTTCTAAGTTAGTCTTTAAATTGTTACATTCAAGCCAATTTACTACACGTTTTACCGTCTCAGTGACCTGCAACTCATGATGGTTTATACCCATAGACAGATCATTGGTGACTACGATGGAAATGTCATCTGCGGATAGGACACTTTTGTAATCAATTTTGTCTACAAGATCATTAATATATATTAAGAAAAGTAGTGGTCCCAGAATACTTCCCTGTGGAACACCAAATCTGTTTATTCTGAATCTTGATCTATGACACATGCTTGTATTTTTAGTACTGACACTATTTACTTCCACACATTGTGACCTGTCTTCCAGGTATGTTTTAATCCACTGTAATGGTGGTCCTCTGATACCATAAAACTCGAGCTTTCTTAGTAGTTTATCGTGAACTACGAAGTCAAATGCCTTTGTCATATCAAACAAAATAGCAGTAGTGAAGTTTTTATCATCATACTTTGTTGCAATCTCATGGATTAGATTAAATGCTGCCAAGGTGGTTGATTTATTTTGCTGAAATCCAAATTGTTGTTTTGCAATTATATTAAATTTATTGAAATAATCAGTTAATCGTTTGTGCATGGCTTTCTCGAAGATTTTTGAGAGTATCGGGACTATCGTTATTGGTCGATAATTTGCAATGTCATATGTTTCTCCTTTTTTATACATTGGTTTTACAATGGAAAATTTCAGTTTATCTGGGAAGTTCCCTGATTCAAATGATAAATTAATTAGGTATGTCAAAATAGTTACTAGTTCATATTTACACTGCTTTATTATATTAGTTGCGATTTCATCATAGCCCTCCGCATTAGTATTGTTTAATGTAGTCATAATGTTCCAGATCTCCTGTTCATTAAAGGGCACTAAGAATAAGCTGTTAATAATACTAGCATTGTCAATTTCCAACATCCTTGAGAAGTTATCTGTTAATTTGTTTGTAGATTGGATAAAGTAATTATTAAGCTCCTCAGCCAGGCAAGAAGGCTGAGTAACACTTTTACCATTTATAATAAGTTGGTCTATGCACCTTTTATGTTGTTCTGTCACCGTTTCAGTTTTAACAACGGTCCACGATGCTCTACATATGTTTTTGCTATTGCGAATAAATTTACTATTTGTGATTTTATTAGCTAATATAATACATTTTTTTAATATTTGCGAGTATTTATTATATTTTATTTTATTTGGCTCCGTCTTATTTTTATGGAAATTGAACATAATCCTTCTTTTATTCTTAGTGCTTATTTTTAAACCTTTGCTAATCCATTTCGGTTTTGGGTCTGTATTAACTTTAACATTTATGACTGGAAAGCATAGCCTATAAAACAAGCATAAGTTATCATGAAATTGATTAAAGCCATGATTTAAGTCTGATGTTTCGTAGACTTCAGAGAATGATAGAGCTCTCAAACAATCTTTAAATTTCAGTATGTTATCCATGGAATAGTCTCTTCTAGCAATCACTAAAGGCCTACGAGCCAAACGGGTTGGTTTTTTTGTTATTTTAAAGGATAGCATTTGAGCGGTGTCATGATCAGACAAACCAAGAGGTAAGACTGTACCAGTGGCATTTTTTATATTGCTATAAACGTGATCTATGCAGCTTTTCTCCCTCGTTGGTACAGTGATATGGCACTTCAGATCAAAGTTATTTACTAAATTTTGGAGATACGCAGTGCATTTATTTGGCTTAGCTAAATTTATGTTGAGGTCACCCGCCAATACAATTTTATCCTTAAAATATTTTTTTGAAACAATATACAATAAATATTCTAGTTTCTTAAAGAATGCATTTATATCTGACGAAGGAGGCCTATATATACAAATGACTAGCAAGTTTATTTTGGATATTCTAATGGCACAACATTCAAACATATTAGAGTCACTTAATTGGTTAATTAATGTTACATTTTTGTAATCACTGCCTTTTTTTGTGAGAATACATACTCCCCCTCGTTTAGCTTTTCTACTGTAGCTACTGGCTAATTCAAACCCATTTAATTTTATATTTTTTTCATCCCCGCTTCTTACAAATGTTTCTGTTAGACAGATTATATCTAACTCTGTGCCTGATTCTGACAGTTCTGACAGAATTATTTCTATTTGGTCCCTTTTTGCAAGAACGCTAGCAATATTTTGGTGCAAGATCCTAAATGTATTAGCATCAGTTTTGTCCATCTTTCTATTATTTTTGGTCACATGAGGCTCGAAAAAATGTTAAGGAAGGTTGATCCATTGTAATAGAGTCATTTCCATTATTATCAGTCAAGCTTGATTTCTCTACATTATTGTTTATACAAATGAAGTTTAAAAGTTGCATTAGGTCATTGAATATTGTTATAAATCCCTGCCGATTTACATTTCCAAAACGGGAAAAATTAGAATTATCATATGTTAAGTTTAAATTGCAATCCAAAATGTAGCTATAATTGTATGTTAAATTGTCCTTGTACAATAAATTATTAAATAATTCTACACGACTAATTAGAGAAATCGGTTATTTTATAAGTAGGCAAACATATGATAATATTTGTATGTTGGACAACGGAAAGCTGCTCTCGAATAAACTTTACTAATCTATAGTAATCTTCACCCACTTTAAAGTCTTTGTCACCAATATAAATAATACAAAAGTCGGATAAAGTAAAATCTTTCAGTTTACTTGGAAGGCCACTAAATAGTTCACGCGTTCCCGCTCCAGGTTTTAGGTAGAGACATACATTTTCAACAGGGAATATATGTGGTATCCGCTCTAACATATAATTTGAGTGGTTGCTGATTACACATAATTTTGAATTTACATAATGTCCCGGTGTATCTGGAAACTGTTCCTCATATTGCGTGCAGAAAATACTCTTACTTATATTCCCGATGTCTTGAGATTGATTAAGTTTTTGTGTCAAGCTTTTTAATTGATTTCCGATACTTGTTAGCTTATTTTCCATGTTTTCCATTAGCTTTTCTATAGCCATGATTTTTTGTTGCAGTTTATTCATATGTTTATTACAAGCAAAGCTGTTTTCAGCGTTATGAGTAGTGCTAGGCGAGGAAGCTGTTAATGTATCGTTGTTTAAAAGAGAGTACCTCTGCTTCTTTTTTGTGCCTGATTTTTTTTCTGCCGTTGTAGAGTAACATAATAATTGCAGGACTTTTATCTCCCTATTTAACTGGTCCACTTTTCTTTGTAGCTCATTATTTTCAATAATTTTATTTTCGAGCTCGCCTTCTGTACTCGCAAGTGCAATTTCGAGTGCAGATATTTTCTCACGTAGCTCATCATTTTGTTGGCATGACTCCCGGGACAGGCCATCAACGCTCTTGTATAACTTTTCCGGTATTGATAAAGATTCTGTAGAAGAGTTTCCGGGTTCCAGGGGGTCACTTTTAGGAGTAGAGTGGGAATCCAAGTTAGTAGTAGAGTGAGAATCAAAGTTCAGCGAGTTGTCGGTTTCATCGTGTGATGTTGATTGTAAACCATCGCTCTCTACAGTTTTGTTTTTCTCTAAAGGTGATGATGTCACTATCGAACTTTCATTTGATATTTTCATATTGTGATTCTTTTGGGGTGACTTAGAGTCCAATTCATTCGGTATGTTGCTATTTATATGGCTATTTTTTGAGGAGCTAGGGCTGGGTTGATTTGATATTTTGCCTTTGATGTCGTTATTTTTCGAGGACAAGTTAGAACCCGGCGAATACATACTAGGCGAAACACTTGGCGATGAGGGTTTCGACGATGCTGAAGTGGTGTTTACATTTAATTTTTGCTTCGGTCTATTTCTCAGTGCGATTTTGGTTGGTCTAACTGATTTCTTGCTATCTTTTTTTGTCAAATTACAAGTCTTACATTTCCAAGTATTTTTTGAGTCTTTACTAAGCAGGCGATATAATTTCTCAGAGAACCCTGCACAGTCAAATTCGTACCTTTGTTTACATATTGAGCATAATAGTGTACTTTTGATACTACCATGGATTTCTTTTCTTTTCTCTGTCTGATACTACCATGGATTTCTAACAAGTGGATGTAATTGTTGCACTTTTTCCCTAACCACAGATTATAAGGTTCATCTGATGAACCTTATTACCGTGTAAAATAGACGTTCATAGGTGACTAGAAAAAACGGTTCGATAGAGGGCATAATATGGGGGGCGGTGTTTCACTCGAACTTGTTACAAAATTGACATACATACATTGACATTTTGACTTGTTGTTATGCTGGCATTATTGTCTAATGACGTCAAAACTCCCTAAGTCAACGCGGGACGCGGCTCCCTAAATTACTCTCTCTTTCGGCCTTGCTTTTTGGCCCAAGAGTGTGCTCCGGTTTAAAATTATAATTTCATGGATACTAGTAGGAGCGCACTAACAGTGATAAACCTTATCTCTTTGTAATAAGTGCTACGGTTGTTTAGTTAATAGTAGCAATGATGGTTTGACAGCCATTATCATTGTTTACCCAAATACAAGAAATCTGCGGCAGGATCAAAATATGACTTTTTATTATTTTATTATGATTTCCGTTTCATTATCATGTCAGATTTTGTAGAAATTCTTTATAAAACAGGTATTTATTTTGTGCTATACTTTAAATCATAAACATGTACGCTTTAAAATATTGTCCTTATCACATTCATGTTTTTACATCCCGATTTCTCAATTTTCCCGTTACATTTCATGATTATTTTATGACCACCCTGATCTAGAAATTAAAGCGAATGTTTTGATATCTGTTTCATAATTATACGCATCTTTATGATCTGGGGCAAATCGCCTAACAAAAATTGACGATCTCCTTTTGGATACATAAAAAGCATTTATTCGTAATCTCGAAAATTTACCTACATAACTAGAATATAATATTGGCGCGTTTAGTGTGCTAAGCGGATGCCGCTCTTGCCCGTATTACGCGGACACAGCACTTACCATGGTGTGCCCTAGGACTAGATATTGAGAGTTAATGAAATATTAAAGATAATTTAATAGATAGTAGATTACTATCTACTATCACACACTATCTACTATTACACTACTGTGTGTCTACATAAAATAAAATAAACTGAACTGAATTGATTTTTATTTTGAAGCGCTGGTGGCATGTCGGTAAGATATCAGACTTTCAATCCGAAGGTCTTGGCTTCAAACTCCGGCTCGTACCACTGAGTTTTTCGGAACTTATGTAGGAAATATCATTTGATATTTACCAGACGCCTTTCGGTCAAGGAAAAAAACGTGAGGAAACGGGATCTAATCCCAACAAGCCCAAGTTTTCCCTCTTGGTTGAAAGGTCAGATGGAAGTCGCTTTCGTAAAAACTAGTGCCTTCGCTAATTCATGGGAGCGGCAGGCTCAATATAGCCGTGGCAAAAAGCCGGGACCAATGCTAGGATGATGATAAATTGATTTGTATTTTATTTAACCTAAGATGTACTAGTCTATTCAGTGAAAAGGAACTAACTACTTTTCCTTATAATAAAGTTATTATTTTATCCTATTTGGTGTTTCTTAGCTTAGTATGTTGTCACTCCAATGCTTTACAAATATGTAGATAACCTGAATCGTTAGGATATTCGTGACAGCCCGTCATTAGCGTAACGTCGTGAAAAGTAAATAGTTTTGTTTAATTAAATTGTAAAATAATTACAGCGTAGTACACAGTGTTTTTCAACGTATTCTCTAGTGTCCTAGAATTTAACTAGTTTGATGGCGTGTTACATTAAATTACTGTACGTTTTACATATCAATTAAAGTTAATACGAAACCTGTTTGTGCGTAGGTAGTTTTTGATTAGATAAATAGCTAATTATATTTTTTTATAATCAAAATGTTCTAAATGAAAAAGTTTTACGGAAAAGAAATATTGATTTTCATAGTAAAAAAATATTTAGAATAGAACCTTATAAATCTTTAATAATTTACTCACTCAGATCAAAATGAACTCGCTTCAACAGATGTCGCTGGAAGCTACAGCTTAGTAGGAACTTTCCCAGTGTAACAAAAACTATTTAAAACCGGGTATTTACGGGGGATTGTGGGTAGATCACAATTAATACTCGTAGAAACTTCAGTTATTCCGTGATAATGACGCATGCGATTGTGCCGAAATATCGGAAACTCTGAAAAAGAAATACACATGGTAAATACCCCGTTTTAAATAGCTTTTGTAATGTTAATGACCATGTTAGCTTAAAATCGTATATTCCCAGTGTAGTTCGATTCTGGTGCGGAAGGGTCCTAGATGTTCCTCCGGCTATCTTCCCGCCTCACAGCACGGTAGCATAACTCTAACGCTAGAAGACACCGACGACTAGAACCAACTTCACTTAGCCTCCACCTTTCCAAAAGCAAATGCCCGAGCTACTATGTATAAAAAATAATCAAATCGCTATAGGTGTGCCGATAATATTTGAAGAGTTCTCTCGATTTCTCCAGGATCCCATCATCAGATCCTGACCTGATGAAAATTGAAGTGACATTTTCATACAAAAAAGAATTTTCCAAATCTGTACAGCCTTCGAATAATCGGTGAACATACATAAACAAATAAGACTTTTTTAACGGTGGCAAAAAAGCCAGCGGTCCGTCGTACCCTTAAAGCAACCATTCAAGGTGTTAGGTACCTACGCAACGGTTTTAATAAATTCTCAAAGATGGAATACGTAATTAACGGTAATCAATATGTGTTGCGCGTCACTCCTGTCGATGCTCGAAATTTTGCTTTGTAACGCAGTATTGTTGTGAAAATGATATGAGGAGAAAATAGTACTAAAATAGAGAAAATAGCTGATGCGTCTAAATACCACCTTTTTCATACTTTAACGTTAAGAACGTCGATTTTACTGCCTCGAGTGAGATTTGAATTCTTATTATTTCTTTATTTAATTACAAACAAGCTTACAGTTTACACCAAGTCGCTTATAAGTAGAATTAGTTAAACATAAAACTTAAATAAAGAGAAAGTAATATTTATTTATATCAATACAAAAAATCACATTTCAATCATAAAAATTATTAAGTCATAATGTCAAAAATTCACAATTTGAATTCGTGACTAGCACCTGCTAGGATACCAGCCTCCTAGAAGAGGAAAGAAGTCTCGGCAGCTCAGTTGTCAGAGCGGCGGGTTGATATTTCAGAGTAGGTACTGGAGCAGCGAGTTGGAGCCTCAATCGAGGGAGTAAAATTGTAATTTTTTTTTTCTGAACAATGTTATAGGGATAGGAGTCGTCTCTGCGTAATACAAAATTAATTTCGTTATATCTCTTACAAATGGCCCTGAGAAATTTACTCAATACCTACTCATAATATTAGTATTTCTAGTGATGTTAAAAGTACTAGATATATTATATTTTTAACTGTCTTAAAAATTTACTACTTATAGTTCAATCTCGATCCTCTCATCGAATTTTTTATTTGTTAATTAATCTCGAAGTTTTTTTTTAATTTTCTTTGTGTTTTATTTATGTTTTGGTAAGCAGGTACTAATTTAATTCCACACTATGTTCACGTAAAAACTCGTTGAACGGGAAAAATATACATCGAGAGATAAATAATATCTGACGATAAAGTCTAATTATGAAGCTCCTGTTCGGAATATTGCTAATAAAATTATACAAACCTACATCGACATAATACTGTACCCACGAATGATCAATATAGCCACAATTGCAAACATAGATAGTGACCACTCGTCACTCGTTGACAGCTAAAGTACTGACCCGGATTCCTATCAGATTAGGAGCAATGATAGCGTTCCTATCCCAACACATGTAGAAACGCCCATTTTTTTGTTTAAATTATTTAAACTTTAAAGGTAGTGTTTTATTCAAACTATATAAACAAAACCTTAAAATAATAAAATATTTGCTTGAAAAAAGTCATACATCTTAAAATTTCCGAATAATAGTTTAAAATTATAAATAAACTATCTTTAAATCATTTTACTAATAAGCATAAGGATCTTATGGTACTACCTACTTACCTTTATTAATTGAAGCAGGTATTAAACGCCAGAGTAACAAAAAAACTTGTAAAATTCTTGAACAACAAATAAAATACACTTAAAAGTTTCAAAAGAAAGAGCCCTTAAAGTTAAACAAACTTTTTAAACTTGCAACTTTTTTATATAAACTCACTTAAAAAAAAACTTTTTTAAATAATACACTCTTAACAGTTGTAAGACGGTTTGCAACTGTAAACAAACTATTTTCTTTTCGAAAAATATTTCAGTTGCGACGTTAGTTCGGAAAACTTCAGCGGACGAGCCGTGCGCTTCGGTGGCTGGCGTGTAACAGACTGGCAAAGGCTTCGTTCGAGTCCTTCTAAACCTTTGGAATAAAAACCTCAGATTTTCATACATTTTCTGACGACGTGTTAAATTACGGAGAAAAGCATGAATATTAAGCGTATTTTTTTTATAATTGTGTTTTATTTACTAAGCTGCACCGGTGCGAATGATGGGCGCGAAACGCATATCCGTTATCGCGTGACAATGACAGATTATAGATTAGAACCCTTCTATTTCTATCGATCCCTATCAAAAAATGACGTGTAGCTACGTATGCAATTTTGCCGCATTGTGGGTGCATACTCGTACACTGGTATAGTACGATTTTTTTAAGATGACGGAATTGTCCGTAGAACTCCTTAGTAAGATCACAGAATAACTAATAGTACTACCGTGTAAGATTCCGACATCTTAAATAATTACCACTATAGTAATGTATGGAATTATAGACGATATGGCATCTACATTTATTTTATATCGTGCGTTATCGAGTCCCTGCACTCCCGTTTTTTTGTAGTAGTAGTAGTACAGTCGCCATCAGATATATCGGAGCGTCCAAGGTGGTCACAAATATCTGAACAACGCCTCTATTGTCAAGGCGATAAAGTGCATGTTGAGATATTTTTGAGTACCTTGCTCCGATATATAAAGTTTTCTTGGTGTTTTAGGACTACCGTTTTTAACACCCTTTAACTCAGGGGTTGTAAATCTTGGTTTCTTAATTAAACCAAAAATGTATGGTTTGAACTCGTGAGCTGTTTTAGAAGCCCATAGAAGGCGTTATACATTTCCCTTTTATTATTAACATTATAATATACATTTCCCTTCTACCCCCTGATATTCTCAAACATCTACACAATATGTCTTAACGAATCATAACATAATATGCCTACGTAAATACAGCAATCGGTTTCAATCTGATTCAATGATGTTATGTACAAATGTGTTATTTATTATATACGGGCAATTTGTAATGACATAATAATATAATTGAATATTGCGGGGGTTTCTATTTGATATGTACAGTTACCGTCAATAGTATCTTCCTACACCAAGGACGCAAAAATATGTGACACGCTCCTATTTATAGGGCCATAAGAGCGTGTCACATATTATTGCGGCCTTCGTGTAGGGACATACCATTGCCGGTGACTGTACTATCGGGTTCAGAATTGCATGGCCAATTTATGAATGAATTCATTGATAAATTGACCATGCAATTTTGAACCTGATGGTACATAGCAAAATAGTTGTAATGTTATCGTCGTTATCGATTACTTAATTAAAATAAATGTTTTTTACAGGAAATGTTTTGGTACAAATCTAATATTGCCCCACCTCAGCGATGAAGAAATACCTAAAACAAAAATTGAAAGTTTTGCGCCTCGGGCGAGGCTCGTACTCTAGCGAGTCCGGGAAACTCGTTAGCAATGAACCGTTCCACTATATCTCGTAGAAGTCTGGGTTAGTTTCGGTAGCTCGGTTGAACGGCGGGCTGGCTACCCAGAGATGCGCGTTCAAGTTTCGCCCAAGGATTTTTATCAACCGACTTCAAGATTTCGAACATTGCCCCACCTCGGCGATGAAGAAATACCTAGAACAAAAATTGAAAGTTTTGCGCCTCGGGCGAGGCTCGTACTCTCGCGAGTCCGGGAAACTCGTTAGCAACGAACCGTTCCACTATATCTCGTAGAAGTCTGGGTTAGTTTCGGTAGCTCGGTTGAACGGCGGGCTGGCTACCCAGAGATGCGCGTTCAAGTTTCGCCCAAGGATTTTTATCAACCGACTTCAAGATTTCGAACATTGCCCCACCTCGGCGATGAAGAAATACCTAGAACAAAAATTGAAAGTTTTGCGCCTTGGGCGAGGCTCGTACTCTCGCGAGTCCGGGAAACTCGTTAGCAACGAACCGTTCCACTATATCTCGTAGAAGTCTGGGTTAGTTTCGGTTGAACGGCGGGCTGGCTACCCAGAGATGCGCGTTCAAGTTTCGCCCAAGGATTTTTATCAACCGACTTCAAGATTTCGAACGAGGAGATTATAAATTCGTCGGGATCTTTGTTTTTTTTTGTATTTTTTTTATGTATGTTCACCGATTATTCGAAGATGGCTGGACCGAATTGGAAAATTCTTTTTTTCTACTCGTCGACTGTAATGCTTGAATTGTGATTGTGTAGACCGAACTACTAGCGCATACTTTCCGATAGAGCTTTTATGGTCGCATATTGTGACATCGCCAACGATGCATGGTACAAAGGATTTTCATACAATATTGTAACACTGTTGCACGAGCCCGCGCGGCCACGCCGCCGTCGCCGCGGGGGGACGGGCACGATCTGCCGGGAGATTCAAGTTACTCTATATTGTACTAGCCTTTTCCCGCGGCTTCGCCCGCGTACTATAAGTACTCAAAAAGGATACGATACCTATGTTGATTTTCAGACTTTGTGACCACATTCGCCCCTTTTAGGGGTAGAATTTTCAAAAAACCTGAAACACGTGTTTACTCATTTATCGTTAGAAATACTCCTGTGAAGTTTCGAATAAAATAGTCTAACAAATCTTGATTCGCCATACAAACTTTGGACTCCCATTTTACCCCCTTAGGGGGTGAATTTTGAAAAATCCTTTCTCAGTGCATCTCTAAACCTTATAAGGAACCTACGTGCCAAATTTGGAATCTCTAGAACCAGCGGTTTGGACTGTGCGTTGATATTATGTCAGTCAGTCAGTCAGTTTCTTCTTTTATATATTTATAGATAGAGGCAGCAGGTCTTTCGTCGAACTCAATTCTTACCGGCTTGCCTATATTGAGCACTCGTTGAAAAAATATTGTATACAATAGTGACATAATCAAGCTTTTCAATCTCGTACCTTACTTAGGCCACTCAGCAAGCTTCGTGGCCTAAACACGGTACTCGACTGAAAAACTCTTAATTATGTCACGATTGTATAAAATACTATTTTGTTTGTAAGAGACTTCACAGATTGTCCCATTGCCCCACCAGTTGGTCCCAGATTAGAATTTGATGATGGGATCCTGGAGAAATCGAGGGAACTCTTCAACTATTATAGGCACACCTATAGTGATTAGAGTATTTTTTACAGCAGCTCGAGCATTTGCTGTTCTTTTTTGTTTAAAAGTATTTTTTTTCCTGTATTTTTATTGTATTCCTGTGTGTAGGTTAGTAGCGAGTTAGGATGTATGAATTCCTGAAGATTCACTGTGTATACTTATAAAATTTTGACGACGCTCTTATTGAAGTTGTAGTGATATTCGCTTATCTGGGTCGTGTCGCCTATCTTTTACTTGCAACCGTTATGATATGCAAAAATCTTAATACATAAAACAGTTGTTACATACAGACTGTCAGATGCAAAGCATAAAGCCGTTGAAGGAGGAAAATGGAAATGTGCTACAGTTACCTGCAATACTATCTTCCTCAAGTAAGGTCGCAAAAATATCTGACACAATCTTATTTGTAGAGCCATAAGAGCGTGTCACATATTTTTGCGGCCTTCGATGAGAAATATACTATTGCAGGTCATTACGTATATCGCCATAATGTTTTGAAGTCTTACTACGAAAGGATTTTTCTAAATGCAACTTCAAAGGGGATGAAAATGGGGTTGCTAGTTCACCATTTCTACGCGATCAAAGTCGCAGGGGAAGACTAGTTCTTATTTATACGATACTACACCGACCTATTTTGCTTACTGAATGAGATCTACGCAAATACCGGTTAACAATATGATTAAATTAGCCACAAATGAAGTATTTCCAGCATAAAGGCACTAATCTCGCCGCTAAGTGGGTGGCTGATATTATGTTTCACTAAACAATAAACAGTTCTCGGAATATCTGTTATCGTGAGTTGCTTGTTTAGTATAATCGACCGAGCGAGTGAGGTGAGGGTCAACTAGGGAACTTTATATGTTTTCATGCTTCATGTTTACGCGATATCTTAAGTTTTCTTCATTTAATATACATGGGCCGCGATTCGAAATATAAACACACACACTGGACAGACACAGCTCCAACCCAACTCAACTCAACGCTATAACGACATTGACATTTGCTATTCGAACAGATTTTCATTCAACATTGGTCTCACATTGGTCACACAATGGTCACACATTGTACCAATGTTGTACCAATGTGAGACCAATGTGTCACCAATGTGAGACCAATGTTGAATGAAAATCTGTTGGAATAGCAAATGTCAATGTCGTTATAGCGTTGAGTTGAGTTGGGTTGAGTTGGGTTGGAGCTGTGTCTGTCCAGTGTGTGCGTTTATTTTTCGAATCGAGGCCATGGGCCGCGATTCGAAATATAAACACACACTGGACAGACACAGCTCCAACCCAACTCAACTCAACGCTATAACGACATTGACATTTGCTATTCGAACAGATTTTCATTCAACATTGGTCTCACATTGGTCTCACATTGGTCACACATTGGTCGCACATTGGACCATGTCGTTATAGCGTTGAGGTGAGTTGGGTTGGAGCACAGCATCTGTCCAGTGTGTGTGTTTATTTTTCGAATCGCGGCGATGTCATTTGTCAGGAACGTAATTCCAATAAAAATGTTTTTTTATTGGATATGAGAAAGATTGGCCTCGATTTGAGGAGTTCAAATGTGTCCTGAGGTCTATGTATGAGTGAACTTGTAATTTGACTAAATAGACATCTATAGATTAAAAATATCTGGAGCTCGAATTGCGATACCGAGTAAGGCGCTCTACGTGTCGCGCTTGCATCACTCCGCCGTGGCCGACGATGTGGTGTACGTCCGCTGGAAGTCTGGCTTCTCGTTGAGGGTGCACCAGCTGCGGTCCCGCCATTACGTGTACTTGAGCTCGTTTGTGGTGCGCGTGCCGTCGCAGGACACAATCGCGAGTGCAGACTTCTGGCCAAAGTGTAGTATGTATGTATAGGATGACTCTAGGGTTTGCGATCCGGATACCCGCTCACTTTCGGATCCGGATCCTACGTCTCAGGATCCGGATACTACGGATCCATTCAATTATTATCAGTAAAATGATTAATTCATAACTCGTTATGCTCATATTTTGTTTTCGATTACTATATATTACTCTATAGTCTACATTGTGTGAATATACCTTATATACCCCAAATAAAATAAATTGAACACGTAATTTCTGATACATAACTCTTACTATTGCTATTGCTACTTATTATGAAGTATGAGTACTCAAACTTGTCACTTACCGCACATTTCACATCTCAATCTAGGGATTGCTCCAATTGTTATTACTTAAAAGTTTTAAGAGAAACCTTTACTTTGCTAATCACTCAGTGTCAGTCGTCTTTGGGCCGTCTATCTGGAAAGTGCTAGTAACGAGCAGTCGTGCGTGGCTTATGATGCCTTATTAACAATATCACCCACCAGCGTAGAAGCTGAGAGAGTGTTCTCGTCTGCGGGTTACTTGTGTAACCATCTTCGAACACGATTGAAAGAAGATTCATTGGATGTCTTGAGTTTTCTGCGCTCACATTACCAACAACTAAAATAGTAATTTAGCAGATTGTTATTATAATAACAAAATGTAGTCAATGTTGATTAACTAAAATTGTAGGTACAGTCAAACCACGCTAACTCTTCCAAGCAAATTAACTGTCAAACCATACAAACTGACTCATTTTGTATAGTTTGAGAGTTCATTTGCTTGGAAGAGTTAGCGTGGTTTCTCTTTATCAATGTTAATGTTCCTTTTAAATTCTGGTTTACAAAGTTGATTTTAAATAGGTATACTTTAACTCGACTCGACTGATTTATGATTAAGATTATCCTAGAAATCCTATCTACGTAGCCTTTACTAGCTAGTAAACAATTAATATTTACATTATTATATCTACTAATACTATACACAAAGTGTCTGTTTGAATTTTTTTATTGAATGTTGATTAATATGCATATACCACACACATTTCATTTACTACAGTCACTACAGAGTTTAATTTAATCGTTAGAAACTAGCATATACAATTGTTCTTTTTAATATTGTAAGATGTTGATTATATGTAATGTAAATGATTTTATTTTTATAGCTTACATGTTCCAGCTTAGCTGCGATACTAAATTGTTAATTATTAAGATTCTTTTGTTAAGTTAGACTGATTGTTATTATTTAATAAGGACCAGAGTTTACCGAGTGTTTATATCATATAATTGTATTATTTGTGATGACATTGATAATTTTTTCTATATTGATTTTAGAAAAAGTAATAAATCCCATTGAACCAATGATTTTCATAGTTTAATTAACGGAATCGTTTACCGTAACGTCAGAATTTAAGATTTTATTTTTCGGATCCGTAATATCCGTATTATCCGGATACCCGGATCCGTCATTTTTTCGGATCCGTAATATCCGGATCCGAAAAACTGACGGATCTTGCAAACCCTAGATGACTCACAACAGCTGAGACCACCTAGCACGAATCAATAATAAATTAATTGTTCATTTTCCTAATGTAATATACCATGTAACTTGATATTGTAAACATTTAAATAATATTCTATTTTCTCTAACCTTGTACTTTAGACACACGACGAGAACAAAGGATTGAGTTTACCTATATAAGCACCGTATGTTTTCTAGATAATTACACTTATATTCCGACCGTTGCGTGTATCATTTACCTGCGCTCCTCATACGTTACCACATGGCGATCCTTCCAGTCGGGCTGCTCGAGGCAGCCTAGGTTTAAATACCAGCCAGCTCAGCCAGCTCCACGAACCAGCTCAGCAAGTTCCATGAACCATCCTAGCCCGGACCTGCGCAGCACAGCTCAGCTCACAATGGACCAGCCCCGCTCGACCCTCCGAAGCGGAGCGGAGCGTCTAGAACCAGCACGTCAACCAGAGCAGAACATGAAGCAGACACCAGCCGTCACCAGCCCCGCCGCACCCCATCGCCAGCACCCAGCACCGGCCATCGATCGCAAGTACAATTCTAAGACAGTTTAATCATAAATACTTAAATTCAGTGATAAATTAAAGCCCTCAATTCTAAATGTAACAATAACAATTATTCACATTACGCGTATAGTATGACCCAAATTAAAATCTAAATCCTTGATACATCATGATACGGTTGAAATACCAATTCGTGAAGGTCCTTGGACACATAATATGTTTATTGAAATAAACTAATGTTAAAATAACTGCCTCAAAAGTATAATAACTACATAATAAAATATCATAATGGCAAAAATAAAACAACACACTAATCTGAAGCAGCTAAAATTCACAAAAATCACCATTGTCAAAGTAAAAAATCCAAAAAATCTCAAAGGCCAGATCAACCGCCTGCGCCAGCCAAACCAAAAGTACATTATAACTAATAGACACATAAACTCAGTTCGATTCACGATAAACGCCACAACGTACTTATATCTTATTGACACCAGAGCCAGCCTAAGTACAATAACACGCGACGTGATATTGAAAACCCAAGGTCGCATGCAAACTGACCTACATACACGGAATAGGAGGAACGATTGCGTCATACCATACAACTACGCTACGCTTAGAGAGTGATAGCCATGTCTACCAGAATAAATCGACATTACGAGGTAACACAATAATTAAAAAAGATTTATTTATTTATTATGACTGCTACATGACACGACATAAATAGGGATATTATTACGTTAAGAATAATAAGAGATATATGTAATATCTTAAATATTACAAATGACTGACTATGACTATGACTATGACTGTGACTGTGACTATAGCGTGCAGAAAGCTGAAACAGATAAGTGTCGCAACCAACAATTAGCCTGATCACCTAAAAGTCGTTGTGACCCTTATATGCTTTAAGTTTACAAAGGGTTTCCTTGCATTCCTCTTTACTTCACGCTATACCAGGTAGCCCATGAGATAATTAAAAGTAAGCTGAGTACACCAGGATACAAAGCAGACGCTAACCCTTGGAACCAAACAAATTCAAGCGAGTTCTCAATTGACCAGGTCCTTGGGCGCACGGAATGTTCTAAGTCTTTCGATGCGTTAAAACACTGTCTGATAGTACATAATAATAATATGTGCTAGCGCGCAATAATACATATTTCCCTGTATCCTTAAACCGAAAAACTAAAAATAAAATTATATGCAATGCGGTCGGCCGACCCGATGCGCTAAAATGCGCCGTGTACTCATTAAAAGAAAGTGACAAGTATCACAAAGAAGCTTACATAAGGACAAAATGTAGACATTGCAAAATGGCTCATTTATTGTTCTACACTGTGTGTCGAACCAAGTACTCGATCGTGTCCGAAACGAGCTTTCCTCGCGAGAGAACTAGGTCACATTTGAAAGGCACAACAGATACAAGAAGAATACATACAACAAAAGAAAAAAAAAACAACCAAAGAAGGAAAGAGCTACCAAAGTGTATAAACCACACATGACAGACGGTCCGGACCACGACTAATTATTATAGGAAAAGTCAAGAAAATCACAGACAAAGATGACAGACGTGTCACCTATAACTTATTACCCACTAGCGGACACACAGTCATAAGAAGAATGACCAATAACGTTAAACGTTATTACTACTGACCAGGAATAGATAACGACATTATGAAATTCATGAAAGCAAAAAACAGTCATAAAGAAATCAAAACAGACAGAAAAAGCAAATTCATCTCCACAACAATGCGAGAGATTTGTAAAAAATGTTGTAAGGATTCTAGGCTTTCATGGTGATAGTCTACCGTCTATCACCATGAAAGCCTAGAATCCTAACAAAATTCTCATAAAGCACTAGAATCATATTTAAGGATACAAACACACAACGAGACTCACCAGTGGTCTGTTCAGTTACAATATTGGTATTTTTCGTATAACACAATGGTTCATTCGGCAACTATATACACGCCATATGAGCTAGTATTCGGCAAACTATGCCGCATACCCAGTAACATTACTCACCAAACAGACCCAATATATATAACTTCGATTCCTATCCCATATAATTTAAACATAGGTTACAAAAGTCCGACATAGGTTACGAAGAAACAAGCTCTACATATAGGAACCTGGAAGGTGCGCGGTCTAAATAAGGCTGGGAAGATTGAAATACTGGCAAATGAGATGACGCGGTATGGGCTAGAGGTACTAGGCTTAAGCGAAACGCACCTTAAAGAAAGTGGACACTCGAAGACCACAATGGGGATGACGCTGATAAATGCAGGCGACAACAAGAGTAGTTTCTCTGGAGTGCGTTTTTTGCTATCAAAGTTTATCACTGATATGATGATTGGATATGACATCATAAGCGACAGGATAGTAAGAGTTAAAATAGGGGCATGGCCCCATCCTATCAATCTTATCCAGGTGTATGCCCCAACATCTAGCTCAAAAGAGGAAGAGATAGCAAACTTCTACAGCCAACTTGGAGATACATACCGAAAAGTGCCGTCAAACGAGATGACATTTGTGCTTGGTGACCTTCTAATGCGAAAATCGGAACAACGACATCGGATGACCATCTCAGAGGGACTGTGGGAAAGTTTGGTCTGGGAACACGGAACGAGCGTGGAAAAATGCTTCTGGACTTCTGCGCAGAGAACAACCTAACAATAATGAACACATGGTTCCAGCAACTTCCGCGCAGGCTGTATACATGGACATCTCCGAACGGGAAACATAGAAACCAGATTGACTATGTTATGGTTAGCAAGAGATGGAGATCCTCTGTAGTCGTAACCAAAACACGTCCGGGAGCTGATTGTGGAAGCGACCATCAACTGTTGGCATCTTCGGTCACAGTCCGGCTAAACGCTCCTAAAGTGACCGCTTATAAGAAGTCGATCAGTCTGCCCCCTCAAGCTGAGACAGAGTTTAGGAAACTAGTAAAACCACTGCTCAGGGAACTTAAGCTGGACCCTTTTGATCAGCGCACGCGTCGTGGGAGAAACTGAAGTCGGTAGCCATAACGTCTGCTAAAGAAGCTGTTGGCAAATGCAGGAATGATAGGCCCAGAGCAGATTGGATGACTGCAGAGACATGGGCGGTAGTAACTGAAAGGAAACTCCTCAAAGAGAGTGGATTGGGATCGGAAGATGAAAGACTGCGGTACCGAGACTTGCACGGTACAGTACAAAGACTGTGTAGGCGAGACAGAAATGCCTCTATTGATGCTGTATGCCTTGAAATTGAAAAGTCCGCAAAGTCTGCGCATACAAAGGACATGTTTTCTAAGGTTAAACTTTTGGCAAAGGATTTTAAACCGAGGAATTGGACAATTGAAGACCAAACCGGAACGCCACTAGTTGATAGGGACCTAGTACTGGAGAGATGGCGCCAATACTGTCAGATTCTATACAGCGAGAATAGCAACGGTATCGAAGACCGAATTGACTACGCAGAAAGGGAGCCCGATATCCTTCTTCATGAAATTGAAGCAGCCATTGCGAGACTCAAACCCAAAGCTTGTGGCGGAGATGGTGTGCCAGCGCAGATACTGAAGCTAATGGGTCAGGACGGTGTAAAAATGGTTCATGTGGTATGTCAAAAAGTCTGGAGGACAGGGCAGTGGCCTGACGATTGGCTGGAGTCAGTGGTAATCCCTCTACATAAAAAAGGCTCGACTCGAAAATGCGAGAACTATAGAACCATTTCTCTTACGTCTCATACGAGCAAGATACTACTGCATATCATCAATAAGAGGTTGGAGAACTACATTGGTGGACAAATCGCGAAAGAACAGGCAGGGTTTGTCAAGGGCAGGGGTACTCGCGAGCAGATTTTAAACATGAGACAAATGATTGAAAAGAGGAGAGAATTCAATGTCCCAATGGCTCTATGCTTTATAGACTACGCGAAGGCGTTTGACTGCATCTCATGGAGAAAAATGTTCGACGTTATGAGAGAAATGGGAATTCCGGAACACCTAATTTTCTTGGTGCAAAACCTGTATCTTGACGGCAGAGCAGTCATTAGGTTGGAGGGCACAGTGTCTGGATACTTCCAAAGCAACCGCGGAGTCAGACAGGGATGCATACTCTCGCCGCAATTATTCAACTTCATTGGCGAACACATCATGCGTCGGGTTTTGGAAGACTGGAATGGGGGCATACGAATTGGCGGACATCTCATCAACAATCTACGCTTTGCAGATGATACCACGATTATTGGTGCATCTGAAAGTGAACTCGCCGAGCTTCTGTAAAGGGTACATTTAGTGAGTGCTGAGTATGGAATTCAAATAAATCTATCCAAGACCAAGCTGATGTTTGTAGACCGGGCAGGCACCCTAGAGAGGACAGGTGAATTAGCTGGCCTAGACACAGTGCAAGAATTTGTGTACCTGGGGTCATTGATCACTAATGACGGAGACTGTGATAGATAAGGAAGTAGTAAGAAGAGCCCAGATCGCTAAATCAGCAGTGAAGCGATTGGAGAAGATTTGGCGGAACAGAGGAATAGGCAGGAAAACGAAGCTTAAACTCATGCAGACCCTTATCTTTTCCATTTTCCTTTATGCTTCGGAGACATGGACGCTAAGAGCACGCACTCGAAAAAGGATAGATGCGTTCGAGATGTGGTCTTGGCGTAGGATGTTGGGCATTTCTTGGACAGAACACCGGACCAACGCTTCCATCTTGAAGGAACTCAGCATTAGAACTCGTCTGTCAACTATATGTATGCAACGACTTCTTCAGTACTTCGGTCACGTAGCCCGACGCGATCCAGACAATCTGGAGAAGCTTATTGTTGTCGGCCAAGTGGAAGGAAAAAGAAGCCGTGGAAGATCACCCACCCGATGGACCGACGCGGTAGAGGAAGCCTGCCAAGCAAACCTGCAGACATCTATCCGAAAAGCTGAAGATAGAACAGTATGGAAAGCTTTCGTGAAAAAAGTTACCGACGATTGCTGTCGCGACCCTCAGTCATGAGGAAACGAGAGTGAAGAGAAGAAGATCTCCACACTGAAATGATATCAAGTAACAAATAAACATCAGGTCAATAATTTACAAACACAAACACCTAGCCATACAAGGATCGAAACAAATAAACAAGCCGCAGCATATAACTTAGCAACAAACTCACCGCTATTTTAAACAAAACACAACTTAGACAGAAAATAACACTGGTATAACCATAACCTTTGATCATTTTCTATGTATAACGTAGCCATAAGATTAACCTAAGAATCAAAATGTAACCCATAGTCCTTATATAACCATACATTTTGATAAAAAAATGTTTCCCTGATATATAACATAAACATAAGTTAACCTAAGTACTAACATGTCACACATAGACATAAGCAAATTTAATGTAAAGACAAAAAAAAATTATCTATTTTTTTTTGTCTAAAAAAAACGACGGACGTGTAGTATGTATTACACGTGTGCGCCGCGCCGCCACGCCGCCGCCGCCGACAATTTTTCCACGCCGCCGCCGCCGATGATTTTGACCGGCGTAGAATCGGCGTGGTAATAATTTACTTTTTCCGGCTTTTGAATAGAAAACATCTTGATTTAGTTTTAATTTTGCCTAAAATTAGAGTGAAGTAACAAATTTATATTTTTTGACTGACTCCAAAAAGCTGCAGGTTCTCATTTGTTGTTTTCATTTCGCGAAGACGACTGGGTTAGTTTTTTTGTTTAAATGGCCCATTCTCATTAGGTCAAGTTTGATTTTGGGATCGAGAGAGATATATACATTTACGTTAATGTTAAGTATAGTTCGTAACGTTACACCTGCAGTGAATTGTAATTTACGTGCTTTTATAATAGATCGCACATTTTCGCTCTGCTAGCGACACTACTTAATAGTAAAGTGGAACTGTGGATATCACTATAAAATTATGTCAACTTAAACTATTTCGAAAAGATGGTTCAATTTTGTTTTAAACTTACTCGTTGTTTTTATCCGACGCTACTGACGTGTTTTAGGCGCATGGATTTATCGTGGTTCATCGATGTTCATCAGCACTCATGTTTTTGCTATTAAAATAGAATAGAAATTCGCAAGCCCCTCGCAGCGGGGATGATTTGATGAAATAAGTAACACAAATAATTGAAAAAAGCTGAATTCTGTTAGTTAATCAAGGAATCTAATCCATAATTATTTTTGCATTTTTGTAGAGTGATGCATTGAACATTTCTTCATCTTAGTTACTTGACCGATAGCTTAATTGGGAACATGCGTGAAAAATATTTAGTTGAATTTGTTCAATAAATACGTTCAACAAGAACACCAAATTAATTTAAAATAATGGAAATCCGTAATAATTTTCTAATATTTTTGTAAAGATATTGCGGTTTAAAAACGTTAAATTTGAGCATTTTTTGAATACCTCAAATATATATTCAAAACCTTAATTCGATTACTTGTGTTCTTACAAGAAAAAAAAGTTTAACAATTGTGTATGTCTAAACGCATTGTTTCGGGCCCAAAAGTTACAAAAACATTCCAAAAACTTATTCCTTCCAAACAGTTTTCCGCAACTTTATGGCCGGTGACGTCATAAACCTCATTTTTTTTGTATGGGGCGTTTCATGCGCGGCGCAGATGCCTAACGTATTTTCGCATTTTTGACGTTTCAAGGCTACAATAGATAGTAGGTTTATTAGAGACATTTAAATCTAACGGGAAATAGAATAAGATGACGTCTTCCCAAAAATTCATGTATGTTGCGAATCGGTAAAGCAATCGAGCCCTGGCAAGGCGTATTGATGTTGGTTCAAGCCCAACTGGGTTTGATTATTTTTCAATTTTTGTATTTGATTTAATAACAAACTAGAATCCAATCCATCCATCGAAGAACGATAAAATAAAATGTAGATTTTATTTAGTTAGCAAATTCGGGCTCCCGCAAGCATCTTTGTCTTTTAGAACTTAGAATCAACATTTTATCTCACAAATTACAAATTGTAAATCAGTATGTTCTGCACTTGTTAACTTCGGGGCCTTTTGTATTATTATCGTAGATGATTTTCAGGCAAGTGGTGTGGCCAGTTGTACACAGATAAAATATTAAATACGGAGCTATAAATGTGGACCATAACTAGTCCATCTTTTGGAAAATTCTTTAAAATCAAGTCTTTGATTTAAAATGTGCAATGTTTGCGGGGCAATCATACGTTTTCAAAGATTTGGGATGTTTTATTAAAGCAGTTTATCCTTATAAATACTCAGTACTCTCAGTAGGCTTCAATTTAGAAGGTAATTAGTCAAATTCCCTAGGCATATTAAAAATATGTACCACGCCGATTTCACGCCGATCACGCCGCCGCTGCCGGTCAAAAAACGATCGGACGCCGCCGCCGATGATTTTGCCATCGGTGCACACCTCTAGTATGTATGTATAGGATGACTCACAACAGCTGAGACCACCTAGCATGAATCAATAATAAATTAACTGTTCATTTTCCTAATGTAATATGATACCATGTAACTTGATATTGTAAACATTTAAATAATATTCTATTTTCTCTAACCTTGTACTTTAGACACACGACGATAACAAAGGATTGAGTTTACCTATATAAGCACCGTATGTTTTCTAGACAATTACACTTATATTCCGACCGTTGCGTGTATCATTTACCTGCGCTCCTCATCCGTTACCACAGAAGGGTGTCGTGTTTCGGCAGTTCCGGGGCACTACCAAATCCTACACCAGACGCAACGGAGCCACGCAGTTACGTCGCCTAAATCAGACTAGTTAATGTATATTTTCAGGGTTCCGTAGTCAACTAGGAACCCTTATAGTTTCGCCATGTCTGTCCGTCCGTCCGTCCGTTCGCGGATAATCTCAGTGACCGTTAGCACTAGAAAGCTGAAATTTGGTACTAATATGTATATCAATCACGTCGACAAAGTGGTAAAATAAAAAGTGGAAAATAATGTTTTATTTGGGTACCTCCCCTATACGTAAAGTGGGGAGTGATTCTTTTTTAAATTTCAACCCTAACGTGTGATATATTGTTGGATGGGTATTTAAAAATGAATAGGGGTATAGAAAAATATTTTTTTGATAATGTGAACGCGAAACTAGGCAAGAGAGATGGTGAAGAGCTGAGAGTGGGGCAATTTGGATTTGGAAGTCGGAACCACCGGGGCCAACTACTGGCTGGCTTCTTGGAGAAGGAGGGACTCTACATGATGAATTCCTTCTTCAAGAAACGTGAGCACAGGAAGTGGACCTGGATGAGTCCAGACGGTGCAACTAAAAACGAGATTGACTTCATCATGTCGACGAAGAAGCATATATTCAATGATGTCTCTGTGATCAATACGGTTAAAATCGGAAGTGATCACCGTCTGGTGAGAGGCACATTGAATATATGTGTTAAGCTAGAGCGCTCTCGACTGATGAAGTCTACGCTCCGTCCAGCAGCACTTCAAATCCAAAACCCTGAGAGCTTCCAGCTGGAACTCCAAAACCGTTTCGATTGTCTAGGCGGCGATGTGGACGAATTCAACGACGGGTTTGTGGAAGCTGTCCATAGTACTGTGTCTAAGTTTTTTAATGCCCAGCGGAGCAACAGAACGAAAAGGCTCTCTGACTCCACTCAGAAACTCATCGAGGAAAGGAGAGGAATGGTTCTGCAATCCTCAGCAGATGCGTCATTATACCGGCAGCTCAATAAACGGATCTCTAAATCCCTTACCCGTGATTTGCGCCAATTCAATACAAATCGTATTGAGGCCATTGAGCATAATAACGGCTCTAACGTTTTCTCAAGAGATTTGTCTATTGGGCAGAGCCAGCTCGCCAAATTAAAAACTGAGGATGGTAGAATTGTTTCATCTAGACCCGAGCTTCTGGAAGAGATAGAGGACTTTTATGGACAGCTATACACATCAACTAGCAGACCTGAAGTTGATCTGGCGGAAGACCCTAGAGCTAGACTGACCCGACATTATACCGAAGACATCCCGGACATCAGCCTGTACGAGATTAGAATGGCTCTTAAACAGCTCAAAAACAATAAGGCACCAGGTGAAGACGGAATTACAGCCGAACTTCTGAAGGCGGGTGGTAAACCGGTCCTTATGGCCCTTTAGAAGTTGTTCGACTCCGTTTAACTAGAAGGGAGAACGCCTAAGGCATGGAACAGAGGTGTGGTGGTATTGTTCTTCAAAAAGGGTGATAACGCGTTACTGAAGAACTACCGAATCATTTCACTTCTGAGCCATGTTTATAAGCTGTTTTCAAGAGTCATTACGAACCGTCTCGCACGCAGGCTAGATGACTTCCAGCCTCCCGAACAAGCCGGTTTCCGAAGAGGCTTTAGTACCGTAGATCACATCCATACGCTCCGTCAGGTTATACAGAAGACAGAGGAGTATAACCTGCCCCTCTTCTTAGCGTTCGTGGACTACGAGAAAGCCTTCGACTCGATCGAAACCTGGGCTGTACTACAATCTCTCCAGAGGTGCCAAGTGGACTATCGCTATATCGAAGTGCTGAAGTGTTTGTACGAGAACGCCACTATGTCAGTCCGACTCCAGGACCAGAACTCGAAGCCTATTCCGTTGCAGCGGGGAGTCAGGCAAGGAGATGTTATTTCTCCTAAACTGTTTACGGCTGCACTGGAGGATGTTTTCAAGACTCTGGACTGGAGAAGGCTAGGCATCAACATAAACGGCGAGTACATCACTCACCTTCGGTTTGCTGACGACATAGTAGTCTTGGCTGAGACCATGGAGGATTTGAGTACGATGCTCGATGACCTCAGTAAAGCCTCCCAGCGAGTTGGTCTAAAGATGAACACGGATAAGACGAAGATCATGTCAAATACCCATGTAGCACCAACTCCCGTTCCAATCGGAGACTTTACACTCGAAGTTGTGGACGATTATATATACTTAGGACATACTGTCCAGTTAGGTAGATCCAACTTCGAGAAAGAGGTCAATCGACGAATCTCGGTTGGGCAGCGTTCGGGAAGCTACGGCACATCTTTTTGTCCAATATTCCGCAGTGTCTCAAGACGAAAGTCTTTGACCAGTGTGTGTTGCCAGTGATGACATATGGTACTGAAACGTGGTCGCTTACAATGGGCCTCATAAGAAAGCTCAAAGTCACCCAAAGGGCAATGGAGAAGGCTATGATTGGAGTCTCTCTGCGTGATCGCATCAGAAATGAGGCCATCCGCAGCAGAACCAAAGTAACCGATATAGCCCTCCGAATCGCTAAACTAAAGTGGCAGTGGGCGGGGCACATTGCTCGTAGAACCGATGGCCGTTGGGGCGGAAAGGTTCTCGAGTGGCGACCACGAACCGGAAGGCGCAGCGTGGGTAGACCCCCCGCAAGGTGGACTGATGACCTGGTGAAGGTCGCGGGAGTCCGCTGGATGCGGGTGGCGCAGGACCGGTCATTGTGGCACTCTTTGGGGGAGGCCTATGTCCAGCAGTGGACGTCTTTCGGCTGATATGATGATGATGATGATGATGAATGTGAATATTTTCGGAAATAATCGCTCCAAAATTAAAAAAAATGTGTCGTCCCCCCTCTAATTTTGGAACCATAAGTTTTAAAAATATGAAAAAAATCTCAAAAGTAGAACTTTATAAAAACTTTCTAGGAAAATTAATTTGAACTTGATAAGTTTAATAGTATTTGGAAAAAAATTACAAAATAATTTCTGAATTAAGTTTGTAATTTAACCGTATAAGCAGGTGTTTATTGTACTTGTAATTTCTACAAAATCACAATGAAATTACGAGCTTTCAAATAAAGTTTAAAAAAAAAAATTAAATCTTAAGTGGGGACACTTACTGTGACAGACGGAAAACTACGGAACCCTACACTGAGCGTGGCCCGACACGCTCTTGGCCGGTTTTTTGTAGTTCACAGTGCCCCGGTTGTATTACTATAATGCTGTGTAACTTATTTGAATAATAAAATATCCGTACTAAATAATATTATAAATGGGAAAGTGTATATGTGTGTTTGTTTGTTTGTTTGTCCGTCTTTCACGGCAAAACGGGGCGACGAATTGACGTGATTTTTTAAGTGGAGATAGTTGAAGGGATGGAGAGTGACATAGGCTACTTTTTGTCTCTTTCTAACCCCCCACTTCCCTAAAATGGGGGGTGGAACTTTTTATGGTTTGTTACCCCGAATTTAACGCGAGCGAAGCCGCAGGCAAAAGCTAGTTTAAAATAAACAGATTGATTATTAAGAGGGTATACAGTATGCGGGGAAAGTATACCGTACACTTTCCCCACACAACTGTTAGAACAGTTTGATTGCAGATCAGTTAAGGTACCTCTGAAGAAACTTCTTAACCCATTCGGTGTTAATCACGTATGCTTACGCTTTTACAAAGCAATTCCACTACATACCTATCAATAATATTTCGCCGCTCTGGTTGTGCTGTAGCGCTGTAGTGCAGTTAGGCAGGAAAATCATATCAAGTATTGACAAGCGAATGGTAAAGTGTTCCTTATCTGTCTGGAGGTTGTGGATTTAATCCTCGGCTAGTACCGGGTGGTTTAATAAGGTAGTGAATGCAAATATTACAAATATACATCTTAAGGGTGCACTTTTATAAATATAAAAACAAATTTCTAAATTATCTACTTACATACTCGTAAATAACTAATATATAATCTTGTAACATAGCAGAAATAGTTACTTTATCTTACATTACATTTATTTCACATCATTCATCGTGTTTCATATATTCCTTGACATGGTAAAAACAGCGGTCGAGGAGCCAACGTCTTAACGTTTGCTTAAATTCCGTACCTTCCAGTGCTTTTATTTGGACTGGCAACTTACTGTATATTTTAATGCTCATGCTATACGCGTTTCTTTTATATATATCAGTATTGCATCGTGGTTGATTTAGAAGGATTTGATATTGCATTCTTGGATTTACTCGATATATATCGGAACGTTTTACAAAATAATTTGGATGGATCTTAACAAAACTACAGATTTTTAAAATGTACATGCACGCTAAAGGTAAAATATTGTGCTTTTTTTTTTTTTTTTTTTTTTATACCACGACGGTGGCAAACAAGTATACGGCCCGCCTGATGGTAAGCAGCTACCGTAACCTATGGACGCCTGCAACTCCAAAGGCGTCACATGCGCGTTGCCGACCCTTTACAAAAAGGAGGATTCACTGTGTTGACGACTAAAGGAACAAGAAGGTCCCTCATCGTCAACACACTGGGTCCTCTTTGAGCTCTTTGGCAACCTTACTCACCAGCAGGAACACACTATGAGTAGGGTCTAGTGCTATTTGGCTGTGGTTTTCTGTAAGGTGGAGGTACTTCCCCTGCTGTTTCTACTTCCGGTGCTGTTTAAATAAAGGTTTGCAACTGCTGTCTAACCAAGCATTAGATATTGCACGAATACAATTATTTTGCACTATGAATGCTTAATACCCTTAACCCTTCCTTATAAGGAACTTGGTAAGTATATAATCCTAACAAACTGGGCCAGTTTCAGAATATCACCGCGCACTTAATCCTCCGAGGTCTTCATTTTGTTCGACTTAAAAACAAAACATCGCATCCAAGTCGCAACATGGCCCCGCGCTCTTACCACAATCCTATTGAGCGCATCACCTTAAAACCAGCTTACGTAAGATCTCCGATGACTTCCCTATTTAATGTGTTTTTGGCTGCTTTACTTAAATAATGTTTCATTATCCACAACACAGGTTTCATCAGGTAGATTATATTTGAAAATATAGATCAGCTGCGGGTTTCATCGTTGGGTCTGTTTTAATTTGCACCGTTTTTTAGGGTTCCGTAGTCAACTAGTTAGGGTTCCGTGGTCAACTAGGAACCGTAATCTCAGTGACCGTTAGTACTAGAAAGCTGAAATTTGGTACTAATATGTATATCAATCACGCCAACAAAGTGGTAAACTAAAAAGTGAAAAAAATGTTTTATTAGGGTACCTCCCCTATACGTAAATTGGGGAGTGATTTTTTTTTATTTCAACCCTTACGTGTGATATATTGTTGAATAGGTATTTAAAAATGAATAGGGGTTTAGTAAAATCATTTTTTGGTAATTTAAATATTTGCGGAAATAATCGCTCCAGAACTAAAAAAAATGTGTCCCCCTCTAACTTTTGAACCTTAATTTTTAAAATATGAAAAAATCTCAAAAGTAAAACTTTATAAAAACTTTCTAGGAAAATTATTTTGAACTTGATAGGTTGAATAGTTTTTGAAAAAAATTACAAAATAATTTCTGAACTAAGTTTGTAATTTAACCGTATAAGCAGGTGTTTTTTGTACGTGTAATTTCTACAAAATGACAATGAAATGACGTGCTTTCAAATAAAGTTGACGGACGGAAAACTACGGAACCCTTCACTGAGCGTGGCCCGACACACTCTTGGCCGGTTTTTTTTTCCTTGGTTATTCCAACTATTCCAATATATTCCAACTTTAAAATTCATAAATAATACATTTAATACAAAATAGGTCTCTAATATAACTCCAAGACGCAAAAAATAATCAACTAATGTTGAAATTGTATTAAAGTTGCATCGGAATATTTTTAGGGTTCCGTACCTTGAAAGGAAAAAACGGAACCCTTATAGAATCACTTTGTTGTCCGTCTGTCTGTCTGTCTGTCTGTCTGTCTGTCTGTCTGTCAAGACCATTTTTCTCAGGAACGCGTGGAGATATCAAGCTGAAATTTATATCAAATACTCAGGTCTATTGTCCCTTGGAGCTGTGAAAAAATCAAACTTAAAAGCCAACGCAATCAAAAGATACAGTCGTTTATGCTGCAAATTTTAGAGTTTTTCGGCACTTGCAAAACCTACGGGGTACTACCCGTGAACTCAGAAACTTGAAATTTGGCACGAAGCAACTTCATATAGCATAGAATATGAAAAAATTACAAAAAGTAGACATTTTTAGTAATATCATACAAAAAATAGTTTTTTAAAATTTTAAACTTACTACCTTTTTCCTCGTAAACGCGTGGAGGTATTACATTGAAATTCATGTCAAATACGCAGGGATATAGGACCTTTCAGATGTAGCAAAACCAAACTTTTATGTGAACGCAATCAAAAGAAATAGCAATTTAAGTTGCATATTTTGAAACTGAGTACTCGCAAGAAACTCAAAACCTAAAGGGTACTTACCGTAAACTCAGAAACTTGAAACTTGGCACGAAGAAACTTCACATAGCACAGACAAAGGAAAAATTACAAAAAGTAGACATTTTTAGTAATATCATACAAAAAATAGTTTTTTAAAATTTTAAACTTACTACCTTTTTCCTCGTAAACGCGTGGAGGTATTACATTGAAATTCATGTCAAATACTCAGGGCTATAGGACCTTTCAGATTTAGCAAAACCAAACTTTTATGTCAACGCAATCAAAAGAAATAGCAATTTAAGTTGCATATTTTGAAACTGAGTACTCGCAAGAAACTCAAAACCTAAAGGGTACTTCCCGTAAACTCAGAAACTTGAAACTTGGCACGAAGAAACTTCATATAGCACAGACAAAGGAAAAAATACGAAAACTAGACATTTTTAGTAAAATCATACAAAAAATATTTTTTTAAATTTTAAACTTACTACCTTTTTCCTCGTAAACGCGTAGAGGTATTAAATTGAAATTCATATCAAATACTTAGGTCTATAATATCTTTAAGCTGTAACAAAATCAATTTTCTATGTCAATGCAATGGGTGAACTTTTACTTATATACCTACAGGTTTGTACGGAACCCTCGGTGCGCGAGTCCGACTCGCACTTGGCCGGTTTTTTTTCAAACCAATTCTGATATCTCTGAGTCCAACGTTTAGGCGCTAGCTGTATTGCGTAGTTAATGCATTGGAGTTGTATTGAAGTTGTATCGTATCTAAACGTGTTTTAAAGTCAGAATACGGCCCCTGTACGTTGTCAGGCCCCCCGTATCAGATTTTGTCAACTCATCAAGAATGAGAAAGCCGTGAACACTAGCGGCGATCCCATGCAGAGATGCCAATGAGATCTGTTGCAGTAAGACCTAAGATGCTTTTATGCGTATTGTCTTGTCCTAAAAAAATTGCATAATTGCTTATAATCCTAAGCAATTTAATGATTGGTTAACAAAACCTGTAGTCAAAGAGTGTTTATAGAAGAAGCAGCTTAAATTATATTAACAGCAAAAAGTTCATTAGTTAAAAATACAGTGAATTCCAAAAAAAATATGTTGTGTATAGTTAGTATTAGTAAGTAGTATAAGTACTAAACTTTATGGCTTAACTTAAGGCTTAAAATGTTGCTGTGCCCTTGCAGGACGTCACATGTTCACATAATATATACACGGTGTAACATGAGGAAACCGAATAATTTTAACAGCGTATTCCTGATCATAATTGGAGACTAAAATATCGTATAAACTTTTCTGGATTTCGCCAAAAAAAAAAAAATTTTTTTGCTCTTTTTTCGATTTTTTGAATGCTTTTGAACATAAAAACAAAAATATTATTAGTAAAACTGTCGATTAAAATAAATTAGTTCATTTTTTCCGTAAAAAATAGCTTACGTAAAGAATTCCTTGGCACTTTGATATTTGTCAATAAGAATGTCTAGACTAGACCCCATAAAGGGTGAAATCGCCATCGAAAAAGCGTTTTACACCGAGTCACATTAAAAAATGTTTTTTTATTTAAGTGGTAGTAACTCTGAAACTAGGCGAATTCCAGAAAAGTTTATACGACATTTTAGTCTCCAATTATGATCAGGAATACGCTGTTAAAATTATTCAGTTTTCTCATGTTACACCGTGTATAACATCACCTAAAACGTGTGTCTAAGATATGCAATAAATTAATAAATGATGATTATGATGATAAAACTAAGTCAAGTTTTTCTATAGGTCTACCACTCGGGTAATTAATATGTTACCGTAATAATTGTAGCTATTTAGTCCAAATTTTCCGTAAATCCATGAAATAAAACAACTAAAAACGGATTATATCGCGTGTACTGAGCTTTAGTTTTTCATAAATAACTATCGCGGCAACCGAAGACAATATTTCCGTAAATTGTTAATAATTTTTAATGAGTATAGTTTTCGTATACTTGTATCAATATAATTTTCTAACCACCTTAGATCTAATCCTAAAATTGAAACTACGTCAAATATAGTTTACAATCTAGATACCTAAACTTGACACAACCATTTCTGAGAGAACAATGTTTTGTAAACTAGAGCGCAGAAAAGCTGAGATTTGCGTCAGTGGCATAGCATTTGCACACAAATCGTCACATTATGATAGTCTGTTTCCACAGCTAGCGTTTGATAAGATTTTGCATAAAAATTGCGTTTGCGTTATGCAAGGTCGTGACTGTGTTTATAAATAAAATGTTTTGCAAAAGTTTTCCTATTTCAAAAAGGTTCAATCTAGCAACTCCAAATAATTTCTCGTCGTCCAATTGAGTCATTACAGTTTTTAAATACCTCACGGATACATTTTCAATTAATTAACTTTATAATTGGCTTCTATTCTCATACAAGCCAATTATAAAGTTAATTAATAATAACCAGAAACGGGACTACATACTGCTAATACTCCTAATAGCTATACTGAGTTGTGTTGCAAAAAACAAACAAACAGATATCTGAATAGCTTTAGACGATAAAACAATGTTTCTAAGAATAGAAGATATTTTCAATTCTCGCCCACTTGGTCATGCTTGGACAACAGGTTAGCAAAATAGTTGTATTCAAAACTACTTATTAAAAAAAATAACTCGTTAAATTAAAGAAAAATAAGCGCTGGTGGTCTGGCGGTAAGACGACAGACTTTCAATCCGAAGATCGCGGGTTCAAACGCCGGCTCGTCCCGATGAGTTTTCGAAACTTATGTACGAACATCAGGGATACATCGTAAGGAAACCGGATCTAATCCCAACGAGGCCTATTTCCCCCTCTGGGTTGAAAGTTCAGATGGCAGTCGCTTTCGTAAAAACTAGTGCCTACGCCAATTCCTGGGATTAGGCTCAATAGAGCAAAACGCTGGGACAAACGCTAGGCGGAAATCTCGGTAAATGAAAGAAAAAATAATATTATAATTTTCACGGAGGTACCTTTTGTGTTAGTAAACTTGCTTGAAAAGTAAAGATGCCCCAGGCGTTTGTATTTTGTTCCCTGTTATTATTTTACCTTAACAAGATAATGTTGATATTTCATATCGATAAACATCGTTGACCTTTCAAGTGGACGGAATTATTCCGTAGTTATATTAAATTTAATCAGTATTATTCCTTCTGTCAATTTTATTTCACGCAAGCAACCGTTGCTAGGAACTTAGAGTGTAATCCATATGTATTTTGAAATACTTATTACTTACTTCACTAGCTCCGTGACCCAAAACGGGTCTTGGCCTTTGACACAAGAGAACGCCATTCTGCCCTATTCTGCGCCACTTCACGCTGGTCTGGTACTCCGAGGGCGGACCGATCTTTTAGGGCTTCGTCACTCCAGCGGTATCTGGGGCGTCCAGACAGACGTTACCACCCGGGGTGCTCATTACGCTCTTCTCACAGCTCGATCCACTCCCATTCTCTCGAGACGTGTGGCTTTGATTTCGCCAATTATATTGGGCAGAGCAACTAGCTCCTCTAGCTCCTCTTCCTAAGCCTCGAACTCTTCCATCTTCATCCCTGATAGGTCCCAAAATATTCCGCCCGATTTTCTTCTCCACCACTAAGAGCTTGCATTCTTCTTTCTATGTCAAAGTCCAAGCTTCACACCATATACTCGAATCTTAGTCGGTACGCCGTACTCGAACCTTAGACCGACTAACATGTATTTTGAAATAATATAAACAAACCAACCACGTGATTTTCTTCATTTAGCTGACGAACGACTCGTATACAATAAAAAAAACTTTGAACTTTGTGTCTATGGAATAAAGTAAATTGGTAGTCCTGTGTATTCAACCGACTTCAAGATTTCGAAGGAGGAGGTTCTCAATTCGTCGGGATCTTTATTTTTTTTATGTATGTTCACCGATGTACACAAAACTAGCCCAGGCGCCGCGGTAGGCCGGTTAGTTACATCTAATACTTCTCTGTAGCTGTCGAGTCGCTCCGGCACGCTGCTGCAGAGGTTCTTTGAGCCACCACCGTCCTTTTCGTTGACGGATACGCCGCCTCGCCTGCTGCGGTAATGGCGGATGGGTTTCGAAGAGAAACAACGGGCACTCTTTACACGTATATTTCTCTTGAACTTAGCCTAAATTACACTTTACAAAGGGTTCGCGTACAGCGAATTAGATTACCGCTCGCGACGCGGATTAAACACCGTTGATCGGCGGCGACCACGATTCAGAAAAACTAGCCACTGGCTTTACATGACAGCGCGTCCGTCTTCTACGACGGCCAGGTGAACAGAGAGAGCAATATCAGACCGCGCGACAAGAACAAAGGATCGTGCGCATTCACTCTATTAGACTTGAATACATTTGAACTAGATGGCGCTGATTTGCGTGAACATTCCTTCCTGGCCCAGGGAATTGGTGAGCTGAAGACCTGAAGTTTACATCGCTACGATCTAGCATAAACAAGAGATATGAAAACAAACAATTATTAACACTAATAAATGTTACATGAGGTGTCTACAGCATAAGTAATCTGTGACCATCCAGTGCACTTGCACTCAATAACATTCCAACAAATATCAAACAGGAATCATGAAATTTAAAAACAATAAAGGTAAGCTACTTACTAAGTTAGTTACATGGTTTCCCAAGGAAACAGTGGTACATAGTTCACGATAATTAGTACGAATTGCTACAATTTAAACCAGATTTATAATTGGTAATTTACAAGAGCTACTCAAATAATTAAAGCTCCATAGGTAATTTACATAATTTGACAACGGGGCGTACAAGCTCGCCTATCTGTGTTTTCAACTTTACAGACCTGACGACCCCGTCGGAGCCTTTGAAAACTTGAATGACCCTACCTCGACGACATTGTAGAGGCGGGGAATTTTCATCCTTTATCAAGACTAAATCGTTTAATGCTACATTAGGTACATGTCTGTTCCACTTGTTACGGGCTTGCAAATTATTTAAATATTCTAAGTGGTACCTAGCCCAAAACTTTTGAGTTACAGCCTGAATAAATTGAAAATGCGACAGCCGTGACGCATTCGTGTCCTTCCAGGAAGGTTCAGGTAATGACACCAAAGGTTGACCTATCAAAAAATGACCTGGGCTGAGAACTTCCAGGTCACAAGGATCCTCTGACATTGGAACCAGCGCTCTAGAGTTGAGGATAGCTTCCGCCCTGCAGAATACCGTCTGCAGACCTTCAAAGGTCAGGATACGGTCCCCAATCTCTCGTTTAAGCAGGTTCTTGCTACTCTTGACCGCTGCTTCCACTAGACCAGACATGTGAGGGGCGCCGGGAGGATTGAACTCCCAGCGGACGCCTTGGCGACGAAACTCATCCTCCAGAATGGTTTCGTTGTCAAGCAAGAACTGGTTAACCTCTCGGAGGTATGAGCTAGCAGATTTAAAATTGGTACCTTGGTCGCTCCGGACGAGGGCGGGCAGCCCACGTCGACTCACAAACCGTGTGAACGCAGCGATGAATGCCTCGGTGCTCAGCGACGAGACGACCTCGAGGTGTACCGCCTTGGTACCTAGACATACAAAAACACACAGGTAAGCTTTAACAGATTTAGCATTCCGGAGCTGGCTACTTTTAACCAAGTAGGGGCCAGCGAAATCCGTCGCTACGCCGGAAAATGGACGCGTCGCCGTGACGCGGTCCGCGGGCAGATCAGCCATGAAAGGCGCCTGATCTGTCGCGTTGAATCTGAAACATGACATTCAACCCCTGATGACACGTGACACCTGACGCCGTGCTGACGGAATCCAGTATCGTTGTCTAAGTATATTAATCAGGGCGCTTGTCGAAGCATGACAATAGATCCGGTGATAGTGCTCCATCAATAATTGCGACCATCGATGGTCCTTAGGTATAAGCATTGGGTGCTTTGCGTCATAACGTAAGCTTGAATTACGTAGTCTGCCTCCGACTCGAATAAAATGATTATCGTCCACGAAGACGCTCAACTTCTGAAGTGATTTGCATACCACCTTTCAGTAAGATGACTTCATCTTGGTATGCATCCAACTGAACCTTCTTGATCCAGTGATCCGTTGCTGCACGATTTTCCTCGATGGTAAGGTTCTGTTTTAAATTTCGTTGCTGCTTCGGCAAACGAATATTCCTGCAAAATCTCAAAACGTACGACGTCACGTTTATGAGTTTACTATACGAGCTGACTCTCGACTGTAATAAGTCCTCCCATGTCTGCTCGTCATTGGCGACATGAACCAGCTGCTTGAACCCTGGCAGCTCCGGTGACATGGTGACCGGCATCGTTGGCCACTGTGACTCCTCCTTGAGTAGCCACTCCGGCGACCACCACAACTTGCATTTGAGGAGCCCCTTCGCTGTAGCGCCTCGGGACGCGACGTCGGCCGGGTTGGACTCACCTCGGACATAGCGCCATGTCATTGGTCGCTTCGACTGCTGAATATCCTGTACTCTGTTACATTCAAATGTCTGGAGCAGATGCGGTTTTGTGTTAAGCCAACACAACGTGATTTTGCTATCAGACCACGCATTTATGCTATCAATCTCGATTTCGTCTTCATAGGCCGCTGCGACATGATTCAGGAGTTTACAAACCATATGAGCTGCGTTCAACTCATTCTTCGGAATGGTTTGTTTGACTTTCTTCGACGCCACTCGGGTCTCGGGTCTCGGGTCTCGGGTTTCTAGGACTAACCGTACCATGACGTTTCCAGACGTGTCCTCTGTCCGAAGGTACACGCACGCTCCATAGCCCTGCTCCGAGGCATCTCCAAACCCGTGGAGTGAGTAGGAGGCAGATCCTGGTAACGCGACGCAACGAGGGATCTGTAATTGAGACAAATGGTTTAAATCCTGAACCAACTCGTTCCACTGAACCTCCTGAGTGTCCAGGAGCGGTTCATCCCACGTCATTCCATCGGTAAACAATGACTGCATGAACAGCTTGAATCTATAGACAATCGGTGCGCAGTAACCGCACGGATCATAAAGCCTAGCTATAGTACTTAAAACGCTTCGCTTCGTTACCGCCTGCCCCAACGGTACATTGACCTGATACGACATGGTGTCGTGCACCGGGTTCCACTGTATTCCCAATACCTTTATGAGGCTCCTGTCTTCAGCGTCGAATTGATGAGGCACCTCACAATACTCCTGTGGTAGGTCCCGGAGTAACTCGTGACAGTTAGCTGACCATTTCCTGAGCTCGTAGCCGGCACTGCTCATGAGTTCTATGAGCTCCGATTGAAGCTGCCGAGCCTCTGTAATGGAGTTTGCTCCAACCAAAAGGTCGTCGACGTAGCTCTGACGTCGTATGACGTCTGCAGCTGGAGACCCTGGATGCTGAGCTTGCCAATCCGCGGCTAGCTGCAACAGCGTCCGTATTGCGACAAAAGGGCTTGACCGTAGTCCGTAGGTATTAGTATTCAACTCGTAAACCTGTATGTCCTGCGACGGGTCCTCACGCCACAGGATCAGCTGATAGCGCCTATCACTGGGGTGTATCCACGTCTGCCGGAACATCATCCGGATGTCGGCCGTGAACACGAACTGGTGCCGTCTGAAATTCAACAATATCTTTGTAATATCATTCTGAAGAGGCTTGCCTGAGTGCAGGCATTCATTAAGAGCTACGCCATTGCTACTCTTCGATGCTCCATTAAAGACGACACGAAGCTTATTTGAATCTTTTTTGAAAATCGCATGATGAATAATAACGCAGTGCTCAGAGTCAAACTGGTAACTGGATTTAGACATGTGTCCTAGCGACTCATATTCCCGCATGAAATCCTTATATTTCTCAGCCAAGACTGGGTTCTTGGCTAGCTTCGCCTCCAACGAATGAAGCCTGCGTACAGCAATGGCTCTGGTCTCGCCTAGCGTGGGTCTGTCTGACAAGAAGGGCAGCCGCACCATGTATTTCCCGTCAGGCATACGTTTAGTAGTAGAAGTATACAACCTTTCACATTCCAAATGTTCCGGATGATCTGGTGGGTCTTCTGGAGGCTGCTCCACCTTCCAGAACTTCTCCAGCACCTCTTCAAGCTTGGTAGCGTGCACGCCGTAGTCTTCCACGGACGTTCCTCTCGACTGCTGCGCCGAGGTGTCAGCAGGGTGTGTCCAGATGGCTCCCATGAGGACATCTCCAAACCAGGTACCGTAGGCCTCCACTCCTGTAATGTTCGTGAGCATCTTTGAACCAGTGAACATATAATTAAGCACATCCAGACCGAAAATGATGTCTACATCTTGAGATTTGTCAAAATCTGGATCGGCCAGGCGGAGTTTAGACGTATCTAAGTGGGCCTTCAGGTAATGGTTACAGGCCGGAATATTTCCTGTACCGGTATACATGGCGGTTGCTACAACGCTAATTATAGGGACTAATTTTCCTACTGGCTTAAATACTATTTTAGCAATGGTACCGGGTACCTTGACCTGTTGGTTTCCGATCCCAACAATGTTACTTCCTATATACTGTTGATGTAATCCTATTTTATCTGCAAATGATTTCTTAACTATCGAGCATCCCGCGCCGGTGTCCAATAGGGATCTAGCCATAATATAATTGCCTCGGCCTGACCTTACCATAACATTTGCAGTAGGACTGACCCGAATCGATGGCATCATCATCCGGGGTTCCGATGGCACATCAACAGCAGCCTTATTTCAAGAACGGCGCTCAGGGCTGCCTCGAGTGCCGAAACGTAGGCTGTGGAAAGACTCCTGCGCCTGGCGGGCCCTCGTTCCCACCGGAGGGCGCGGTATATGACCAGTAGTCATCAATTGAGCTGGCTGGACCTGCTGTGGAGGAGGCGACCTAGTCTCTTCTCTCCACCTTGGCGGGCTCGTGCGGGGTTGTTGAGTTCGCTGCGCCAAAGACCCTTGTGGCGGGGTCGACACCCTGTGTCGTGGTGGGGACCTACGCTGTGGTGGTGTACTTACCCTTCTGGTGGGTGGGACCGGGGTTCGCTCATGGACCCTGTGCACTGCTTCCGCGGTTTCCGCTTCCTCCCTGCACAGCAACGGGCTATGCGACCCTGACTGGCACGCACCGCACCAATTACGAGCCATACACTCTCTCGCGTAATGAGAGCGAAGGCATTTAAAACATGCACCATTCTTTTTGACCCAGGTTTTCCTCTCCGAAACAGCTAGACTTGCGAAGAATGGACACTTGTATAATAGAGTGTGCACTACTGGAACAGTACGTGCACAGACCTTTAGACTGATTCACCTGATCAGCTTCTTCCAGCTCCGCAGCTAGGACACGTGGAGGGGACGCTCTGCCGCGTCTTCCCTTGTTCGGTGACTGCCGTCCCATCGGTGCTTTTCCCGCTGCCGCAGTGGGAACTGCCTGCTGCACCCGACACTGCTCATCCAGCAGTGCCAGCAGCTGATCGAGCGTTGGCAGAACTTGAGGATCCGTGCCACAGCGTTCCTCAAATAGGGTTCTGATGCGAATAGGCAGCTTCTGTAACATCATGTAAACAACTAAATACGACCACTCAGAAACCGGCTGCTTCAACTTTCCTAGGGCCTGAATCGACTCGCGCAGAGGATCATAAAACTGAGTTCACAAATTTATATTCGGGCCTCCGACATTGGGCAGATTGACTATCCGCGCAATGAAGGTGTCCACAAGCTGTCGGGAGTTATGGTACCTTTTCTTAAGAAGATCCAATGCTACAGAGTAGCTGGCTCCATCCATAGGTAAGTGTTGTACAACCGTCAAGGCCTCAGCCTTCAAGGACGTTCGAAGGTAGTAGTGTTTCTCGGCATCAGACAATGGACCTGCATCCACTAATGCCATAAAAAGGTCATAGAATGACATCCATTCTGTCATATCCCCGCCATATGTTGGCAGTTGTACCAAAGGCAACTTAACCTTGCTGTGATACTTAGCTGCACCAGCTGTCTGTTCTGACTCCTCACCTGATGGATGCCTCATCCAGTTGGATAAGAAGTCGGTTGATCTCGGCGAACTGCTCCTGGTACTTGAGACGTTCCGCCTCTGTTAGTTCCGTATCGCTTGTCAGTACCGCCTCATAGGCCGTGATATATGTTTTATATACCTGATCAAAATTCCGCTTGGCTACCGCTGTCGCTGAGGATCCGGACCTGGCAGCCACCGTGCTGGCGTAATCAATAAGCATTTGATACCTCGTACCCAACTGTACCTTAGCCTTGAGTGACATGTTGTGAATAGATATTCACTTACCTGGTAAAACACAAATACTTCACCGCGCCGCGCGTATTTTCAATCAATCACCTATTTGTGATTATTTACAACCCAATTCCAAGCTATATTCTATCCAATTTAATCTAATCCTAATTATTTCACGTAATATAGTTGAGAAATCTATCACAAATAGCACAACAACACAATTTGACTTTTGACACTGACGTTTGTCAATGAAGTCCAATGTCACAGATAATAAAGTCTCTAAGGTTGTCGCCACGACGCCCGACGTCGTTCCGGATGGACGCTACACGTTCTATCATTCAGTTCGTTCACTCAGAACAAAACCGGTAAACGTCAACCGGATGTAGCTTCACTTTACTATGCCGACCTCCAAATGTCCTACAATGACACGTTTCACGTTGTTCGGGATGTTATTACGTAATCGCGCACTGATTTTACACAATGAATGCCAAATTCCACTCGACGAATCCTTGATTGCCGTGGCGCGATTCTTGGATGGCCCTGGATTGCTTCAATCTTGCCCCAATCACGGGATTTTATTTTATATTTTCCCAAATCACGGGTTTTGTTATTATCGTGCGGTTGTTTCCTCTCATGGGTCACACCAAAAATGTACACAAAACTAGCCCAGGCGCCGCGGTAGGCCGGTTAGTTACATCTAATACTTCTCTGTAGCTGTCGAGTCGCTCCGGCACGCTGCTGCAGAGGTTCTTTGAGCCACCACCGTCCTTTTCGTTGACGGATACGCCGCCTCGCCTGCTGCGGTAATGGCGGATGGGTTTCGAAGAGAAACAACGGGCACTCTTTACACGTATATTTCTCTTGAATTTAGCCTAAATTACACTTTACAAAGGGTTCGCGTACAGCGAATTAGATTACCGCTCGCGACGCGGATTAAACACCGTTGATCGGCGGCGACCACGGTTCAGAAAAACTAGCCACTGGCTTTACATGACAGCGCGTCCGTCTTCTACGACGGCCAGGTGAACAGAGAGAGCAATATCAGACCGCGCGACAAGAACAAAGGATCGTGCGCATTCACTCTATTAGACTTGAATACATTTGAACTAGATGGCGCTGATTTGCGTGAACAACCGATTATTCGAAGACGGCTGGACTGATTTGAAAAAAAAAATAGTTTTTTGTTTTAAAGAGTATATTTCACAGTTGTCCCACTAGTTGGTTCCAGGTCAGGATCTGATGATGGGATCCTGGAGAAATCGAGGAAATTCTTGAAATACTATAGTGATTAGAATATTTTTTACAGTAAGTCGGTTCTTTTTTCTTTAAAATTATTTCCTTACATTTTTATAAACGCGTCTGAAATTCGCTATAATTGTGCTTAGAATTTGTTAATTGGAAACCATAGTACAGTACACTACCATTGTAGTATAGTACCCTAGAACAAATAAAACTTTTGCGGTTGCAAACCCAAAACTTAGGATTTGATTGCTGAGCGAGCCCCAGGGCTCCATTAAGACGTGACAAATTTCCAGGAGAAACACTAGAAAGATTATGAGAAAAACACCCAGTCCTGACCTCAACGTCTTATTTTTTCATTCAGACAAAAATATTGTTAAACAATTAGTAACATTGTTATTGTTTGGATAACTGAGTTAGTACTCGGTCTTCAATTGCTATTAGCGTTACTTCATTCAGAGCGGAGGCAAAAAGTTCAAATGCTATGTCAATGTAATCGTTTAGATTATGAAAATGATTCTCATCTCACAATGTAAACTTTTGTGCAACGTAATAAAAAAAACTGATTTTTACTCTTACGGTTGTCGCGTGGTATATATGGGAATTTGTCACAAACCTAAATACACTGTGTTTTTTTAATTTCCTTTAATTACAAGGGTACATTCCTGAGCTTAAATTAAGTACATTTTCTCAAAGACTCCTGTGTCCTAATTAGCTCCAGTTCTGAAATAATCTATTGTTAATTCTTATATTTCTGATCAGTGTTGGCCGTTAATTTCAATTAGAATTGAAAATTGATCAATAAGATTGAAGATTAATTCCGTAACTAATCAATTACACTAACATCAATTTTTACTAACATTAGTTCGCATTGATTTTGTGACGTCGTCAATTACACTAACCGTCAACACAACCTATTAGTTACACTAACATCTCGAAAATTTAATAAGGATTACAGTTAATTAGATTAACGTTAGTGTAACTAAATTAATCCTGTCTTACACTAATAATTAATTTTAAAACTGCATCTCGGGTTCGGAAGTCGGGACGAATATCTTAAGATGGAGATCATGCTAGACCCTAGTAGTAGGGATCCCCAGGGTCCAGCATGAGCTCCAGATTTTGATACCGGTACCATCTGCTCATCAGTACAAGTCGAATGAGCCCAAACAGCATGAGTTTATGATGCGCCAAATCCGAGATCCAGTAGGGATCCCCAGGGTCCAGCATGAGCTCCAGATTTTGATACCGGTACCATCTGCTCATCAGTACAAGTCGAATGAGCCCAAACAGCATGAGTCTATGATGCGCCAAACCTGAGATCCAGTAGGGATCCCCAGGGTCCAGCATGGGCTCCAGATTTTGATCCCCGTACCATCTGCTCATCAGTTCAAGTCGAATGAGCCTAAACAGCATGCGTCTATGATGCGCCAAACCCGAGATCCAGTAGGGATCCCCAGGGTCCAGCATGAGCTCCAGATTTTGATACCGGTGCCATCTGCTCATCAGTACAGATCGAATGAGCCCAAACAGCATGAGTCTATGATGCGCCAACACCGAGATCCAGTAGGGATCCCCAGGGTCCAGCATGAGCTCCAGATTTTGATACCGGTGCCATCTGCTCATCAGTACAAGTCGAATGAGCCCAAACAGCATGAGTCTATGATGCGCCAAACCCGAGGTCCAGTAGGGATCCCCAGGGTCCAGCATGAGCTCCAGATTTTGATACCGGTACCATCTGCTCATCAGTATAAGTCGAATGAGCCCAAACAGCATGTGTCTATGATGCGCCAAACCTGAGATCCAGTAGGGATCCCCAGGGTCCAGCATGAGCTCCAGATTTTGATACCGGTACCATCTGCTCATCAGTATAAGTCGAATGAGCCCAAACAGCATGTGTCTATGATGCGCCAAACCTGAGATCCAGTAGGGATCCCCAGGGTCCAGCATGAGCTCCAGATTTTGATATCGGTGGCATCTGCTCATCAGTACAAGTCGAATGAGCCCAAACAGCATGAGTCTATGATGCGCCAAACCCGAGATCCAGTAGGGATCCCCAGGGTCCAGCATGAGCTCCAGATTTTGATACCGGTACCATCTGCTCATCAGTACAAGTCGAATGAGCCCAAACAGCATGAGTCTATGATGCGCCAAACCTGAGATCCAGTAGGGATCCCCAGGGTCCAGCATGGGCTCCAGATTTTGATCCCCGTACCATCTGCTCATCAGTTCAAGTCGAATGAGCCTAAACAGCATGCGTCTATGATGCGCCAAACCCGAGATCCAGTAGGGATCCCCAGGGTCCAGCATGAGCTCCAGATTTTGATACCGGTGCCATCTGCTCATCAGTACAGATCGAATGAGCCCAAACAGCATGAGTCTATGATGCGCCAAACCCGAGATCCAGTAGGGATCCCCAGGGTCCAGCATGAGCTCCAGATTTTGATACCGGTGCCATCTGCTCATCAGTACAAGTCGAATGAGCCCAAACAGCATGAGTCTATGATGCACCAAACCCGAGGTCCAGTAGGGATCCCCAGGGTCCAGCATGAGCTCCAGATTTTGATACCGGTACCATCTGCTCATCAGTACAAGTCGAATGAGCCCAAACAGCATGTGTCTATGATGCGCCAAACCTGAGATCCAGTAGGGATCCCCAGGGTCCAGCATGAGCTCCAGATTTTGATATCGGTGGCATCTGCTCATCAGTACAAGTCGAATGAGCCCAAACAGCATGAGTCTATGATGCGCCAAACCCGAGATCCAGTAGGGATCCCCAGGGTCCAGCATGAGCTCCAGATTTTGATACCGGTACCATCTGCTCATCAGTACAAGTCGAATGAGCCCAAACAGCATGAGTCTATGATGCGCCAAACCTGAGATCCAGTAGGGATCCCCAGGGTCCAGCATGAGCTCCAGATTTTGATACCGGTACCATCTGTTCATCAGTACAAGTCGAATGAGCCCAAACAGCATGAGTCTATGATGCGCCAAACCCGAGATCCAGTAGGGATCCCCAGGGTCCAGCATGAGCTCCAGATTTTGATACCGGTACCATCTGCTCATCAGTACAAGTCGAATGAAATCTAACAGCATGAGTCTATGATGCACCAAACCCGAGATCCAGTAGGGATCCCCAGGGTCCAGCATGAGCTCCAGATTTTGATACCGGTACCATCTGCTCATCAGTACAAGTCGAATGAAACCTAACAGCATGAGTCTATGATGCACCAAACCCGAGATCCAGTAGGGATCCCCAGGGTCCAGCATGACCTCCATCTTTGGATACCGGTCCCATTGCTTATTAATACAAGCCCCCGAGTCCAGAGTCAAAATCGAAACAAAAATCAAAACCTCGTAGCTTAACCTAAATTCGCGTTTAGTTAGGTAAATTATTAATGTCAATTACCAATTCAATCTACACTAAAAATTAAATTAATGTTTCAATTTTTGAAAAAGACTAAAAATTTAATATCTTCAATTATTAGTTATTCGCAAAGGATTAACACGTTAGTTATAATTAATTTCAATTCTAATTGAAATCAATTTGCACTAAACTATTAGTGTTCAATTTTAACTAACGTGTTTCAATCTTCAATTTTTTATTTTCAATTACACTAACGTTCGGCCAACACTGTTTCTGATTGTGTAAACCTACATTAAATAATTTTTCACACACCGCAATAAATAAAGCACCTGTGTGTTACGTCAATAAAATATGCTTCCTTCGTATCTCGGAGTATTAACGTACGAAATTTCATTAACATACTGCTATTTATATATCCGGAAACCGGGATTACAATCTTCTTAAATAGCATATTTGACCTCCATGGTAAAATTTGAACTTTTTTAAGTACTGGCCGGTATATTTTTGCTTTCTTATTAACGCTCGTGTTTTGTTTTTGACGGGTTTTAAATGTCATCTCGCAGCAAGAATGGAACTCACTCGTGAAAATATTCGTGCTATGATTTATTATGATTTTCGGCGTGGTTTAACGCAACAACAGTGCATAGATCAACTAACTTCAACTTTTGGTGATGAAGCCCCATCTAAAACTACTGTGTATCACTGGTTTAGTGAGTTCAATCGTGGACGTAGTATGCTTACGGACGAAGTTAAGGCAGGTCGCCCGAAATCGGTCGTTGTACAACAAAATATCGAGGCTGTGCGAAAACTTATAATGGACGACCGACATGTTACGTACCGCGAGATAGAGGCGACTCTAGGTATTTCTATGACCAGCATTAATAGCATATTACATAATTATTTGGCTGTAAAAAAAATTTGTTCGCGTTGGATACCCCACAACTTAACAAAAGAGCAAAAAGATGCTCGCGTCGAATGGTGCAATAAAATGTTAAAAAAATATAACCGTGGTGACTCAAAAGCCGTTTATAACATCTATACAGGTGACGAATCCTGGATCTATGCATACGATCCCGAAACGAAGCAACAATCAACGGTATGGGTGTTTCAAAATGAGCCGAACCCTACGAAAGTTACTCGTGCAAAAAGTACATTGAAACAAATGGTGGCCTGCTTCTTCGGTATTAATGGCCATGTAGCTACAGTGCCACTAGAAAACCGTAGAACGGTTAATCAGTCAGAGTGGTACACGACCATTTGCTTACCGGAAGTATTTGAACAAATTCGTAAAACTAACCAGCGACGAAGAATCATTCTTCATCATGACAATGCCAGCTGTCATACGTCACGCGAAACAACTCTATTTTTGGAGGGTCAAAATGTGGAATTAACGAGTCATCCGCCGTACAGCCCTGACTTGGCACCCAACGATTTTTATTTATTTCCAAATATAAAGAATAAATTACGCGGTCAACGATTTTCGACCGCTGAAGATGCTGTCGACGCATTCAAACAACACGTTATGGAGGTACCTCAGGCGGAGTGGCAGAAGTGCTTTAAAACTTGGTTCACGCGAATGCAAAAGTGCATAGATCATCAAGGGGAATACTTTGAAAAACAATAAAACCATTTTCAGCCGTGTACGTTTGTTTGTTTTTTTGTTTCCGGATATATAAGTAGCAACCTCGTATCATAGTTTGGTTGAGTTAATCATAATACTAACAACCTAGTTACATTTACCGACCGATATAACAATTATTGTATGAAATTGAAATAAAACTATGTATACCGATTCGTTTTCTTAACCATACGTAACCATATGCCTACCATGCATATATGTACCTATTTATTAACGGAAATAAAAATAAACACGGTGTATATGTACGGTCACGTCTGAAAATATTGATACATGTAGTGTGTGTGTGTGTGGTGTGTGTAGTGTAGTGTGTGGATGTGTGTGTAGTGACAAAAATATGAAGCCTCGACTCTATTACCAAGTCTTGGACACATGTGTTTGTCATACTATTTAGCCCTGAAGAGAGGACTCAAGAGAATCTGAATTGACCATACTTACATAGTTAATTACCAGTATAAAAATATTGAATTATTAACTTTGTTACCAGCATCGTTAGCACAAGAGTGACCCGACACTATCTTTGAACCGTCGGTCTGGTTTGAGGAGTCGGGTCGTCTTCTCGTGTCACTGTCTGTCGTCTACTGTCGGTTTGTTTGGTCTATTGTTTCATCGTGTCTAATTTTGAATATAAAGTCCGTCGTTCCAGAAGAGTATGTCAGTCAGCCAGTCGGTCAGTCTACATCTCGTCGGCAAGGAGGTTTGGAAGCCCCGACGTTTTACCTTTTTTGATTGGCGCCACTAAATACCTAACACATTTTCTTTTTTAAGTTAATTTTATTTAATACCGTCAGTGGAAGCCTCACAGCTCCAATTGTATATATTGCTTCGTAAAATCTGGTCCAAACTTGATTAAACATGCTGCAATCTGTGTCTTGTCCACAATTTACCTTGGTGCTTTGAATTCCGTCACACTAGTAAAAAGTCGTAAGTGCATCCAAAATTCCGTGATAATAATACTTAACTGACCCGAAGTGCACCCTATATCAGTGAGACAGGGTTGACAATTTGCCAATTAAATGTTTCAACGATTGTACATACTAGGTTTTTCATGTTGTAGTGAAAATGCAATCCAGTTTCTTGCTTGGATAACGACGAGCTACAGTTTTATTTACACGACATCTTATACGAGATGTATTGTATCGTCTAGACGAGGTGAATATCTGTCTTTATACTGCTAGATGTAGTCTGAATAAAGTGTCATGTAAAGCAACATTTTATGAATACATTTATCAACCTTTTGTTGTAATTTCTTTTTGATTAATTCACTCCTAAAATAGGGAAAAAGTAATCAAGATTTTTTTATTGCGTTACCGTCTTACATTTACTTAAGTATGGACATTTAAAGATATTTTGTTCTTCAATTCAGCTATAACTAACCCACGAGCAATAGATTCCTAATTGAAACAGATTTTCCAATCGTGTATTGGCTTTCAAATAGCTGTTTAAGTTGCTACGCGATTAAGTATTCAGATCGTGATTAAACAAAAAATAAACGGATAATATACATATAAAAGTCGAGTAATAACCATTTCCGTTCACTATTTAAATTTCGCTTTGCGTAGTTCCTGCTTATGAATTCTGCCCACACAAGAAACAGTAGTGCAGCCACGAAGCTGATAGTGAAATAATTGAACATCCTACACTATCTTTGCCGTCTGGAACATTAAAATTATCTCAAGGGAAATTGTAATGAACATTCCACAGTACTGCACATAAGCTCTCTAAAGGCAGCATTTATGGTACAGAACAGACACCGTGACATATAATATAAGCTGGTATAAAACCATGTTCATATGATAATTTCTACCACTGCACCGTTTTCCCGAGCCAAGCTGCTGGCAAAGAGAAATAAGTAAGATAAGAGTGCTAACTCCGCACAACTGGTTATTAGCCCGAAAGCTTCTCATGATGAGGCATGACTAAGAGGAGCGACTTACGAGACAGTCAAGTGTTTGCTGTGCGAAATACTACTACTACTTCACGCACAATTTAGCATAATATTGTTTAATTTTTTATAGTCAATAATTTCAGAATACCAGCAATGCCATGCTGAGCCAGCGTTGTTTCTCTGCCATGACACATTGCTTTCAACAGGAATGACATATCAACAGACGTGCAAAAATGTTATTTAAGTTGCATGCCTTTCTATTTTATTTTCGTATTTTTTCTTTCCGTTTATGCCATGTATGTTCAGTTGTGGGAATGAATACAGAAATTATCTACTAGAAATTATATACTTCACTATCTATTTTATTTAATCCAATAAATAAGTTAGGTATCTAGTCATGATCATTTAACCCATGCCTCTCAACTTATCCCTCACCAAAAATATTTTGGCCAAAAATGATGAACGTACATTCATAAAAGCGGCGATAAAATGGGCTTCTAAATTAGCGGGTAAAGTTTATTTGCAATCAAGGCGGCCAGAGCAGCGGGTGGCCGCTCTAATATTAATCTCGAACCGTAAGTGCTTCTTATTAGTGTGGGGCCATGAAAATGGCGTGATGATGCGTAATAGTTAAGGAGATGCTAAAAAAATCAAATGTGTTTTATACTTAATTAATAAATATAGTATCTAAGATATAAATTTTACACTGCTGACCTATATGTATACTCGTAGTCCGCCTCGAACTAAGAACTCGTGATTTACGCTTGATTTACTTGCAAACGAGATGACCAATATAACAAGACCCTTAAAAAAATCTAATAATGAATTAAGTAATTTATTTTTTAACGTTTATGACCTTAAAAAATCTTAGTAAATCTTAGAGTCCAAAGGCGGATGAATAAACATAGAGGCGTATACTACCTATGTATTTCGACTTTATTGATGATAATGATGAGTGTTTGTTATAGCATATTGCTAAATACGAATAATAATAATAATTATTATTTATTATTCAAAATAGTTACACAGCATTACAGTAAAAACCAAGGCACTGCGAACTACAAAATAAACATATAAAAACATAATAAACATATACAGTATGTAAACTTACCAGTAACATCTATTCAAACCCAGGTTTGTTTAGGCGACAAATAAGGTCGTGGCATGTAAATTATTTAAATACAGAAACTTTTTATAACGCATGGTAAAAAATTCATAAACTAAAATAATATTAAATCATACTTCTATAACAGCCTGTATTATTTGTTTACAATTTTATCTTTTGTCAAATATTTGTCAAGTCAAGGTCAACATCAACACATGACATTTGACTTGAAATAAAGCTGTGAACATACTTATCATTTAAATACGAGGTAGCACAGCGTCCGTTTTTTCTTTATGCCCTATTCGCATAGTCTACTCACCGTAAGAAATCATCTTGGTTTAAAGCATGTACCTTAACGACAAACAATGGGTGCTGTTGGTTCCGTTTTAAAATTGCATGGACAGCTGTATGACTAATATCATACAACCTCCCTTTCTGCAAAATGGTTTAAGATCCGTTCTTCTGTTCTGACGTCAATACGAGGACGTCGCCCACCAGTACTTACTGGTACGTCTATCATTATCTCGCAGTCTTGTAATCGCCTTTATAATTACATGCGAGTCAGTCGGCTGTCTCCTTTGCGGAAATCTCTCGGCAAACAGCCGAAGAGCTGCCGCACCATTATTCCTGCATTCCTCGTAGATGAGAATCATATCCACTATCTTGTCAGCACTAAAATTCAATGGCATTATGGATAATTTTATGTATTGTTTGAATGAGACACGTTGACATTGAAAATTAACTTGTCATTTGATTGCTAGCTAATCTCTTTTGTGGCGCTTACTAATTATGAAAAATAATAATTTGACAATGAAGTGTCACCGAGGAAAGTAAAATGAATTGTATGGTATTGTTTACGTTTACGTGATAAATTTAACATAATTTGGCTACAACTTTCATTTATCAACTTGAAAAAAGCCCTAAAACGGTTATTAAAGAAGTCTGAAAATGAATGCATGGAAATTGTGAATGTTCTAGTTAACAATGGGGTTGCATTTATCTGTCACTCACAACGTAAACATAATCACAGGATGATACTTATAGGATTTACCGACTTAAAAAAGGTAAGATTTTATAATTTCAAAATAACAATTACATTAAAATAATCTACTAATACTAACAAAAAGCACTATACTCGACGTGCAGATCCACTGGTTTAAATAAATGATTCTGGTAGGTTTACATACGGTATAATAATAACATAATGTTAAGTACGCGTGATTCCTCTGGACTTGCAGTGGTCTTTAGGCTGTGGTAGTAGCTTACCATCAGACTGGCCGCACGCTTGTTTGCCACCGTCCTAGTATAAAAATAAACTGCATAATTATTTTGGCATGTTTTTAAAGTGGACATTCCACTCATACAATAATTTGTTATTAAATCAAATAAAAACATTCAAGGTTCATGCAGGTTCAAGTCCATTTATTTATTTATTATTTATTTGAGCTGCCTATTGCAGAAATATTTCAGTACCTACCTACCTAAATACATTATTCATCTCAATTTTTACCCCATGCATTAATTTGAGTGCATAATGTGCAATTTATATTTATCATTCCGTTGTCCGATTTAAATAACAGATTGGTGGCTGTAAACCGCTGCTTTCTTAGCATACACTATATGAGAAACCGCGACACGAAATAAGAAGAATAACAGATTGGGGTAAATAAAATGCCTTGCCTATTTTCAAACCATTTGGCTCGAACAGATTGATAAATAAGTTTATAAGATGTCATCCTCCTTACGTTTTGTGCCGTTTCAGCCTCAGTTGAGCCTGGGATCTGCTTGGCAACCTAATCCCATGAATTGGTGGAGGCAGTAGTTTTTACGAAAACGACTGCCATCTGATCCTACAACCCAGAGCGAAAACTAGGCCTTATTGGGATTAGGTCGTTTCCTCACGATGATTTCCGGCACTGGTAAATATCAAAAGATATTTCGTACATGATTTATTTACCTAAAACGCAGTGTTACTGTCGCCATCAAATAAATCGGAGCGGCCAGGGCCGCCAGGGTACTCAAAAATAGAGGCGTTGTACGAGCGAAAAGTATTTTTGCGACATCTTAATAAGTTAATAAGGTGTCACAAAAACTAATTAGTTTTCTGTTCCGTTGCACCCACAATACAAATATATATAAATCACATAACTATCTTCTACATAAGCAATTAGAAATAGTTTCAAACGCTTGCAAGTTTCAACAACTTACTACTCGGGCTCGGGTTTCTTATGAGAATTTGCGATTGTAACTTCGCCTAAACAATGTAACCATTAAAACTAAACATCAAACCTATTAGGTATCTTGCGCGCAATGGCGCGGAAATGTCTGAGTGCTCTTAATGGCCCTTAACGGTTTTCTGAACTTTCCGAATGTTTAGACAAACCATCGTTGCCTTTAATTTTCTGCCCGATATCCCTTCATCGAATCTTAAGACTCTGCTACAACTTAGTGCCATTTTCCGAGTAATGAAGAATAAATAAATAAATGTTGTGGGATAATCTTACAAAAACCGGCCAAGAGCGTGTCGGGCCACGCTCAGTGTAGGGTTCCGTAGTTTACCGTCCGTCACAGTAAGTGTCCCCACTTAAGAGTTAATATAACACCGCCATGTAGGATATGAGCGTTCCACGTACAGGACATCTATCGGCAAATTAAGTAAACTATTGCGCGCGAGCTTACAGTATGGAAGATGATTTTTATGGGATAATTTCTTTATTGCGTGAACCGACTTTCACCGTTGTTACTTTATTTGAAAGCACGTCATTTCATTGCGATTTTGTAGAAATTACAGGTATAATAAACACCTGCTTATACGGTTAAATTACAAACTTAGTTCAGAAATAATTTTGTAATCTTTTTTTTTCAAAAACTATTCAAACTTTTTTTTCAAAAAGTTCAAAATAATTTTTCTAGAAAGTTTTTATAAAGTTCTACTTTTGAGATTTTTTCATATTTTTAAAACTTATGGTTCAAAAGTTAGAGGCCCCCCCCACATTTTTTTAACTTCTGGAGCGATTATTTCCGAAAATATTTAATTATCAAAAAATAATTTTACTGAACCTATTCATTTTTAAATACCTATCCAACAATATATCACACGTTAGGGTTGAAATGAAAAAAAAAATCACTCACCTCTTTACGTATAGGGGAGGCACCCTCATAAAACATTTTTTTCCACTTTTTATTTTACCACTTTGTCGGCGTGATTGATATAGGTACATATTAGTACCAAATTTCAGCTTTCTAGTGCTAACGTAGTTGACTACGGAACCCTAAAAATCGAAGACCTGGTTTCTCAATAAGGCTTGTTTAGGGTACTATGCGACCAAACAAATAATAATACTTACTTTAACGCAACGACCCAAAATGAGCCTCCGACACTTGAGCACGCCATTTTGCTCGGCCCTGCGCTATATCACGCCAGCTTTCACCGACGCCGAGCTCCTGGAGATCCGCTCCAAATAATAGATAGATAAATACCAATATTCGTGATAAACACACAAACTTACCCTTCCCAGGATTTGAACCCGGGTCCTCCTGCTTCGTAGGCAGGGTCACTAACCACTAGTTTAAGAGGCCGTTCTGTGTAGAAGAGGATGTTTTCCATGTGTTTATTTAAGATTAAGACTAGTTGCACCGGTCACAATTGGCGAAAACGACTGATAAGATACATCGGGGTTTTCGGTGCGGGAATGTTTGACATTAGCCAAAGAGTAGGTATTGACTTAAGAAACAGAATGTACTCTAATGGTTTCTGCCTAATGAATAATTAATTAAAAAAAAAAAACTTGAAAAAATCATACAATATATATAATAGTCAGTCACTATCATACTCTTCAGTTAAGTCCCTAATCATTTATAAGCAGTTTATAAGCAAATAGTTCATAAATATCGGACGTCAAGATTAATATTTGACACTTATTATCATACCGTGTGTTTTTCTTAATTAATTATTAGTGCATACATTTCTCATATGCAATTGCATTAAACTTACCTATATAGATGTCATATACAAAGGAAAAAGTGACCTATTATGCAAGTATGCAAATTGCATTTTTAACATACTACAAAATAGTCAGTACAAAAATGCCTACAAAAAAAAACTCGTATCTTAGTGTGTATACTATTCACAGAGAGGTAGTTATTCATTAGGCATAATATGATATTTTCTCAGACTAACCTATCTGTTTATATCTACTCTTTCTCAAATCGTTCCCGCACCGAAAACCCCGATGTATGCGTGATAACATACTCCGATACCGTTAACCTAACGTCGATACGTCCTTTGATCCTTTCCAAATACTTCGCATCCACAAAAGACGTCCACTACTGGGAAAAGGTCCTTCCCTATAGATTCACATGACAAACAACTACGACAATGTGGCCTAAAATTAAAAAAAAAAAGATATGTTATCTAAGATAAAAATTATGGAAAAGATTAATTATCTTGTCCATAATTTGCTATGGTATTATACAAGAAAAGCTCACGACACTAAACCTAAATGTATATCATCTGGGAGTCTTAAGGAACTAGGTTTAGTGTCGTAGGCTGTTGTACTATTATAATAAATGAATATATATATAATTGCATCCTAGTAGTCAGTAGCAGAAGTAACTATGCAAGCGAGGTGTTCAAATTTATCTTGACACGCTCTTATTGTGTGTATAAAGTAGTCCAAAGCCCATTTTGAACATCCACCTCGTTTAGAAACTTTTGCTGCTGACAGAACTAACTCGATGTTAGTCAACATTTGTAAACATGTTCCAGTAATGTTTACTACATTTCGTAGTAATGTCGGCATATTCAGTAATCAGTATAAATCTTGCTCTGTTTAAAAATATTCAGACTTTTACCGCAAATAGAAACGACGGAAACTTGGTTGAATTTACTGCCTTGTTGCTCGTAGATTCTTATTTAGTTTCATGACGTGTAATAAATATCTCACTTTGCATTGCACAATGCAAATTGATTTATTTTATAAAGCAGTGTATCTGTGTAGTATTTAGGTAGTGTAGTTGTAACACACACATGCACACCATGAAATAAGTTAAATTTTAGTGTGAATTACTTTATTGTAATTTGTATAACTACAGTGACAATGTAAGTATTATTCGTACAAATAAAAATCTAATCTAAAAACAAAATCTATCTTAAACATAACTCGAATCCAATCCAAAACAAACAATCAACCAATACTCGTATTGAAGTTGTATGTGTAATCGTTTCTAAACGTATTTTAAAGTTACAATACGGCCCCAGCCCGTTGGCTGGGAATTATTTTTAGTACAATTCTGTGAAGCTCGAGGACTTTATTAATTTGTGTAGAAAAAGAACGTTAAGTTCTGATATTGCATTTCTTTTCGCTTCGCTTGCCCGCTATCAATTTCTACTTTAACCATGTTATTCTTTTAAAATAATCTAAAAGTACAATTTTAGTCAATGCTACGTGTAGCAAAAACCTCATCATTACTTTCCTAACGTTTATCCGTTTCTGTTTCAGCTCATTGGGGCCACAATGAAATCAATCAATCAATGAATGATGGTACTGTGATCGTACCTTCTGACCTAAAGGAAAAACTTAAATACGTCTTGTTGGATTTTGGTCTGGTTTCCTTACAGTGTTTTTCTTCACCGAAAAGTCGGGTAACTTTTAAACTGACACTACATAAGCTCCGAAAAACTAGAGTAGTACGAGCTGAGGTTCGAACAACTTCGAACTTCAACTCCTTCGAACGTTTGGGTCAAACGTATTGTAGTACTATACATCGTTATGAGAATACGATTAGACTTTACAGATTTGCCATACACTTACGTCAAAATTAATGCGGATTGACAGCTATGTCAATCCTATTGTAGTCACGGTTAGTACTTAATACAACATTTTCTTACACGCGCCACTCTGGAAATGTAATTTGAATAATAAACATAAACTAAACAAAAATTATGTTTAATAAAAAACAAATTAATAAGTTGCGGCGCCATCCCCGTCTAGAGCTCTCATCAGATTGCGACATAACGATTCACCAGCGCCATTAAAGCCTGATTGGAACTTGCAGTGTTACTACACTCATATGAATTGAGCACACCTTGTGCCGTATTCTCACTTTAAAATTCATATAAAGGATACATTAGAAACACAATCTATCCCCAACACAACTCCAATACACACTCCAGGGGCTGTATTCTAACTTTAAATGACGTTTTGACACGATCCAACTTGAATATTTCAATTTTTTTTGTCTGTAGTTGTGTCGTCACTCGTCAGTCATAAGTTAGCTATAAGTAAGGTCCCCACTGAAAATCAGCGCCGCGGCTTGCCGTGGCATCACACTGAGTGGTGGGTCCTTTTTATCGTCCGTTTTTATAAAATTACATGTACAATTTAACTGGTGTGACGTAAATCAATGTATTTTCTTTCTTTCTTTCAATGCAACTCCAATGCATTATCGACGCAATACAGCTAGCAGAAACTTCTGAATCAGAAATACCAGAATTTGCTTGAAAATTATTCCGATGGAACTCCAATACAACTTCAATGTTGGTTGCTTTTTGTGTGTTGGAGTTATGTTTGAGATACATAGATTGTGTGTTTAATTTATTGTTTTTGTATTTTAAAATTAGAATACGGCACCGGTTGTATTGCAGTTGTTTAAAAAAGATAAAAGATAAAATATTCTTCAATTAAGGCACATTACAATGCAATTATGAATGTCAGAAAAAAAAACTACACCGGTTCTAACCCTACACCTTCTGACCCGAGAAGTATTATGACCGGCAAGAAACTCGGCGGGACTATTAAAAAAAAATACATTTCGATCTTAAAGATACACAATAATGCATAGTTTTTCAAGAAGACATATCAAAACAGTTTGAGAGACAAAGAATGTACGTATTGTTTATTAAAAAAAAAAAAAAAAAATACGTAACACCGAAGTTTTGCGCAGAGCAGATGTAGGTGGTATTGAGGTTTACCTCATGCGCCGTCAGCTCAGGTGGTGCGGTCACGTTTCGCGGATGGGAGACCAGCGTGTTGCTAAGCACATCTTCTACTCGGAACTTGAGGAGGGTAAGCGGAAACAAGGCGGTCAACTACTCAGGTACAAAGATGTGCTTAAGCGACACATGAGAAAATGCGGAATAGAGCCCTCACAATGGGAGCGGCAAGCAGCCATACGTTCAAAGTGGAGGGCTACCATAAACGAGGTAGTCAACAAGTTTGAGTCCCAGCGGCGCGTTCAGCTTGATGCTAAACGCGATGAGATCAAGTCGCGACCTGCGGCGATAACTTATAACTATGTCAACGGTGTGCTCGCATGCTCGCAATGTTTGCGTACCTTTGGTTACAAGATTGGCTACGTTAGCCACATGCGAGCTCATCTGAGACCACATCGGAGATGACAGCAGTCGCCGTGACCGAAACCGGTTATGGAGCTTATTAATTAAAAAAAAAAACAATACTTTTTAATAAACAATACGTACATTGTATGTCTCTCAAGCTGTTTTGATATGCCTTCTTATAGAACTACGCATTATTGTGTATCTTTAAGATGTGTAATATTACTGTATTACTGTTTTGAAAAAATAAGTCCCGCCGAGTTTCTAGCCGGTCATAAATAATTCTTCTCGGGTCAGAGGTGTAGGGTTAGAACCGGAGGTAGTTTTTTTTTTCTCTCTGACGTTCATAAGTGCATTGTAATGTGCCTAAATAGGCCAGGCAATAGAGGGTTTGACCTCGCATTAACTCCTCAGTCCAAAAAAGCTTTACAGCATGATAAAGTGTCAGGAGTTATATAATTATTTTTCCAAAAAAAAACAATTGTCCTAGTTGGGTTTTTTTACCTAAACTCTTATATCGTCTATATTTACGTTTGGAAAAATGCTCAGTCTAATTTTATTTCACTAGAAATATTGACTTGAAGTATGTAATCAATATTCAAAATTTCAAAAAAAAAATCCATAAGACTATATTTTTTTTATAAAATATATTATTTTTGTGTAACTCACATCGGAAATTTGCTCCGTCACTTTTCTTTACTGAAGTGACATTAAATGTACGTTTTCTACTTAAGACAAACAATTTCCAAAAATTTCATTATCAAACTTTTTCAGTATAAAAATTAGCTTATTACTCGCAGTAGAATATTGCTCCGTCAATATTTTTTTTTAATTATATTTCCTTTAAGACTTTTCTTTCGACTGTAAAAAAATCAAAAAAATATCCTGCGTATTAAAAAGTTAAATCATGTGACAAATAAAGATTTCTATTATTTCACTCGTTAGTGGAATGCGCACGTGCGGGACGCGGGACGCGGGAGCGGGGATGCCTCGCGTGGGGCCATGCGCAGCGTGTGTAAGCACTTTGACTAAACAATGTTGCTCTAACTACTTTCGCTCAAAGCGTGTGACTTTCTATACACTTTTTTAATGATCCTCTTTAATAAACTCAAACAAACAGTTTACATTTATGGCTTTGCACGTTACTAAAATATATATTAACACTACATGAATACACCCATACTGTTAGCAATTTTATCTTGATTTGATATAATTCGCAGTGGTGCTAAACGCCTACTCACAGAGTAAATAAAAAAGTACGCCAGTTGTAATACATTTAACTTTTGACTACGGCGAAGATAAAAGGAAGGGTTATGATTTTAGCAGTCTATGCTCAATTGAGCCGTGGTAAAAGCCGAGACAAACGCTAGGGGAATTGATGATGAAATGTTGTAATTATAAAAAAAACCGGCCAAGTGCGAGTCGGACTCGCACCCTGATAGTTCCGTACATCACACAATTTTAACAATCCCTGAACATTGCTGTAACGAATAGAAAAATTGGATTAAGGACAAACTTTGACTTTTTCTTGAAATCTGTTGCCTCCAAACAGCGACATAAATCGCGATTAGTTTGTCAACTGCGTATAGGGTTGTACTTTTATTTAGTTTGCGACGACTACATTTTTTTTAAAGAATTGTTTTGCTGCGAAACACCACACCTCAATCAAATAGTTCCAACGGGATTTCACTAATGGTAGTGAATTAAATATCAATAGTCTAGCTTTGTGAGCTATGCTGCCAGAGCAATTTTTTTAACATGTATGCGTGTTGTGTAGATGTGTCATATGGAACAAATAAAATTATCTTGTAAATTTTTTAATTGTGTTTTTCTTTAAGTTAAAAAAAAACTAATTTAATAGGTACCGTATAAGCTCCTAACTATGGTCCAAAACTAGTGTAAGGTCAGATTTACATTTTGTAAGTTTTGCTTACGTAAGTAGGAATGCAGCTATAGATCAGAATGAGAGACGAATATCATTATTTCATTATAGACAATAGTTTCGTCCCTTCTTATATAAGCAAAACTTATCAGTGTGAATCCAGCCTAACTACATTATTAGTTTAAGTACGCAATAATAAGGCATACACTTTTTTTATAAATGGTAGAAAAAACTCAAATTATACTGAAATACGCAATGAACTTGTAGACCATAGTTGTAGTAGTCCTAATCACTAGAGATCTTGGAGACTTTTTCTTAGTGTCACACTGGTAGCCTATTTTTATTGCGCTGCATTGATGTTTTTATCAAAGGAAACGAGTCACTAAACATTCTTTTCTTAAATATTTGCAGAAATATTATACACCGTATTTTTTTAGGGTTCCGTACCCAAAGGGTAAAAGCTATTTTTTCCTATTACTAAGACTCCGCTGTCCATCTGTCCGCCTGTCACCAGGCTGTATCACATGAACTGTGATAGTTAGACAGTTGAAATTTTCACAGATGATGTATTTCTGTTGCCGCTATAACAACAAATACTAAAAAAACAGAATAAAATAAATATTTAAGGGGGCTCCCACAACATGCTTTTTTTGCCGTTTTTATAGATAATGGTACGCAACCATTCGTGTACGAGTCCGACTCGCATTTGGCCAGTTTTTTTATTTACGTTAATTTTATCATATGGCACGGCACGATGAAGGAAACGAACTGGCAAAGTAAATTAAAAAAAAACGTTTTTTTTTAACTAGCAAAGATGTTAAATCGGTCACTAATGTAACTGTGGTGACGAAAATTTGTTCCTGTTGTCCCATAAAATGATGTCCCATAAAAGTTTTTCACATGTCAACGATCTTAAATGGAAACTTCTAGGTCTTTCCAGCCGAGACCGGCTTAGCCTACATCTGTCTCAACTTATCGCCTCTTTGTATTGCGGGTTGGGGGGAGGGGGACGTTCTGACATCCTAATGCCAGTAGATTGCCAGCGGGGACTACTTACATAAGTGGTTATCCTGTCTTCGGAGTAAGTGTTCGATTCAATCCATACAAATACAAATAATTTATTGTACAGTCACCGGCAATAGTATCTTCCTACACGAAGGCCGCAAAAATATGTGACACGCTCTTATGGCCCTACAAATAAGAGCGTGTCACATATTTTTGTGGCCTTCGTGTAGGAAGATACTATTGCCGGTGGCTGTACCTACGAAAGTGAGTATTATCAATGATGTGACATGTTACACAAAGTACATGACAATAGCCAGTGTTTGGCGTATATATAATAATGTTGATTCTATTGCATGTAATATCATTTATCTACACCAATATCATAAATCCGCTATTCCGCGTTCGGAAACCGTACCACCATTATTTCAACCAGTAACGTAACATCTCTGACAGTGTGGTAAAAACGTATTAAAATTCATTACCCACGGTGACGTGACCAAGATCCGCCCTCTCCCCGAGCACCGGCACGCGCCCGTGCGACCGCCGACACAATAGAGTTGGTCATGGCGGTGCAATGGCGGTCATTCTACTGGTTTCCGAACACATCATTTAGGATTTATAATATGTGTGTAGATAAAGCAGTGTATGCAACCGTACGTAATTAGGCCTTAAAACACTCGTATGAACTTATTATGAAACAGTCACATAAACAACTATTAATGTCTAGTTATATCAACATAGGTGGATGCAAAGAAAATGAATTTAAAAAATCATACAGTTTGTAATAAAAATACTGGTGGTCCGTTTAAGGACACTATTGATATCGTATTGCGACTAAGAAAAAGTAGGAGAATAGTAGTTTTCGATACAAGTGCGAGAAGTATGTCATTTTGCACGAGTACCGAGGTTACTTGGCCCGAGCCGAGAGGCGAGGGTCAAGACTCGGGACGAGTGAAAATGACACTTCTGCACGTGTGTCGAACAACGTTTTTTAATACAATTGCGAAAAAACTACAATGAAATAATAGTAGATTGTTTGACAAGGGTCTAAAGTAGGCCATATTACCACCAGGTGGTTATTTTCCCGACCCGACCGAAATGAGAGAAAATTGTTCGAGTGGTAATATGGCTTTTAGACCAGAGTAATGGATACAATGTTTCACTTCGACTGCGAGAAAATATCATAAAAATACTTATTATTCACGCACTATAACTAAACTAAGGTGAAATTATGGTATAACTTGACGGTCTTTTAATTTTTATGACTTCTTTGACATAGATACAAAATATCAATACCGCGAATAAATGTCACAGACGGCGGTATAATTAGCTCTTTAAAACAGCTATTAGATATGGCAGTTTGTAGGGCCCAACCTGTTGTGTACCCTGCCTCTCCCACACCCTCCTTCAGCTCCCTACGGGCCCAACCTCCTATTATACACAACCCAACACAAGAGGTTGGGCCCTACAAATTGCCATGTATAATAGCTGTTTTAACAGTTTAAACACACTTTAAAGCGTTTCCCAAAAAATAAATCTTTTTTAATGATTGTGAAGTAGGAACTAAAAAACACCTCATGTTTTGAGAAATAAATTGCGTTTCCTGATTGGTCGATTTTAACATTGCTGTATTCTGATTGGTTGATATTAAATACAATGTTTTTTTTAAGGACTTAAATTATTTACACAGTATACGCACCAAAAAAGTATCTAGCGTGTGTGTTGTGATTGGGGGATTTAATATAGTGAAGTGTTCTGATTGGTCAATTTAAAATGCAATATATCTGCAAATCGTGCGTAAAATCAAACTTTACGCACGATTTGCAGATCTGATTACTTTTTAGCACTAGTGCATAAAATCAAACTTTATGCACGATTTGCAGCTGCATAAAGTAAACTTTTTGAACTTTTTGAAATTTTTTAGTGCAAAAATATTTTTTGTTTCGACCGGCCAACCCTCTATTTTTTTCCAGTTTTTCATATTTAAGAAAAACTAAGGAAATATTTTTTTTCACGGGAAAAAAAATGGTGGTGGATTATACAATATTAATGTATGTCTATTGTCTATTTCATCTGTGATAACTGTATTTTTTTTTCTCTGTGTGTAATATTTAATTGTTTCTTTGTTATACGTTTCAGTTTACTTATAACAAAAAAAACAATTAAATATTACACACAGAGAAAAACATACAGTTGTCACAGGTGAAATAGATAATAGAACAGACAATACCTTAATATTATATAATTACATTTACTAAATGTTCATGACATTAAAGTACATCTTATTTCAGAGTCAATTACAAGAGTCATTTACAACTTATGTTAAATAAATATGTTTAAATTCGGGGAAATCAAGAGTCTACATAAGTCATCTGGCAAATGCGCTGTTTCGCATATACCTTGATATATCCATTATGAAGAAATCTATAGTTATAGAGCGGGGTGGTGGGGGGCGAAGACAAAGAGTCGCGTGTAGCTGATTTTTTTTTTGTTGTTTTAGAGATTTACATGTCGTCTCTCTAGTGCTTACTTGTCGAGTATTACCCAGCTAGGTAGGTGAGTACTAGGCCAGTAATTTACCGTAAGGATATATTACTGGCCTAGTGGGTTAGTGTCACAACACTAAAATGCTGAAACTTGGTTGAGGCATATAGCATGCGTGTCTTTAGACCCTATCGCGATTCTCAAATATTCCTCGGCAAGGCGCCGAGGGTCATGTTTCTGCGTTGAACAAACGTTATTGGCATCCAACTTAATCACTGCGCCATCTGTTGGTAGGCGGCTTGACTAGTGTCGAAGCGTAGTTGTATCGGTGCGTGCGGCTGCGCGGTGATGCGGATTGTGTGCATTATGATTATGACACTACAAGCGTGATCTGTCGGCGAGCAGTGGTGATGGTGTTCTGTTTAGTAAGGTAATGATACTATGGAGCTTCAATTAAATACTAAAATGGTTACTTAATAATACGCCATCACAATATTTATTAAAATTATAATGATACGAGTTAAATACAAATATCAAAATAGAAAATTCTATAATTGAAGTAACTTACTCCACTTTTTTCACTATGACGCAAGCATAGCTGAATCGTAGTTGCGCATGCTAAACTGGACTCAATAGCTGACGCACGACCACATATTACTGCATGTTCACTCGCTTTAAAACGCTAGACAAATTTAAAATTTCAAGATTTGACGTATTGTATGTGGATTATTTTTTGGAAATGTTAGTTTTGGCTGTTTAATTGACTACTTAACATGAATAAAAAACAAAACTGGGCTGAGCAATTTTTCATGAAGTATATTAAATATACTGTAATAACAATTTTTCTTTAAGGTTTTTTTTTTGGAAATTCGTGAATATTATGCTAAAATAAGATTATCATAACATCCACTGTTACAAACTTGACTGAGAAATTTTCCAAACAAAATGACGAGTGTAACCAATTATTTTTGAATAAAAGTGACAGTTTTATTTGGAATATTTTTTTGAACTTTTGACAGTATCTGTCAGGAATCAAAATAATTTGTTTAGTGAAAAAACATACCCTGAGAAAAATTCCAGTACAAATTAATAAGGTTTTTTTACATTTTGGTACAAATACCAAAACTGACATAAGTTTTTTTTGGAAAAATAGTTTTTTATGTTTGTTATGACCTATACTACATCCCAGCAAAAGAATTATCGACTGAGGAATTAATGTGAGGTCTCCATACAACGACCCGGTAGATTTCCCACACTAAAATTGAAGAATAAATATCTTATATCTTTTTTTTTTTTTTAATAAATAATACGTTTACTTAATATCAAGGACGATCTAAATCATCATTGCTTAATATTTATTGTACAATTGCAGCCTTAATACAAAACAGCATACATATAAAACGAATACAAAAAGTTAGTTTTGCTGGAGCGATGTAAAACGAGAGAATTTATACAATTACTTGGCTTACCTACTATTTCACTGCAACAAAATTAATTTGTTTTATAAATCTAATTATGTTTGCAATTCAACTCAGTATTTGGACCATAGTATAATTTCCCCTAAATTATAATTTACTAGCTTTTGCCCGCGGCTTCGCTCGCGTTAAATTCGGGGTAACACGGTTCCCCTTTGCCCCCCGTAATGCTCCATACAAACTTTCACCCCCCATTTTAGGGAAGTGGGGGGTTAGAAAGAGACAAAAAGTAGCCTATGTCATTCTCCATCCCTTCAACTATCTCCACTTAAAAAATCACGTCAATTCGTCGCCCCGTTTTGCCGTGAAAGACGGACAAACAAACAAACACACACACACTTTCCCATTTATAATATTAGTATGGATAACCGACTTCTGTTGATTACTTTCGCCAAAAACCTGTTTAGTATCTCCCATGGTAATAAAAGAAGACAAGAGCAGTGTTTCAAGTTGTTTATTAATGGATTGAGACATGGCTAATTTTCAAACAATACGAGTAGCTATGGAGATAAAAGAAACACATTAGTTTTTCTATTGAACGCTTGCATAACAGTATAATATAATATATTGTGACTTAAGTAGGTAATCAATTTATTGCTCTTATTGTGTAAAAATAAAAAGAGTTTGATAATCAGGAGGAGGAAGTTGAATAAGAAGTAAATAACCACAACATTTAGGTAGTTTACTAGTTATTACCTTCTTTTTTAGGGTTCCGTAGTCAACTAGGAACTCTTATAGTTTCGCCATGTCTGCCCGTCCGTCCGTCCGTCCGCGGATAATCTCAGTGACCGTTAGCACTAGAAAGCTGAAATTTGGTACTAGTATGTTATATCAATCACGCCGACAAATTGGTAAAATAAAAAGTGGAAAAAAATGTTTTATTAGAGTACCTCCCCTATACGTAAAGTGGAAAGTGATTTTTTTTTTTCATTTCAACCCTAACGTGTAATATATTGTTGGATAGGTATTTAAATATGAATAGGGGTTTACTAAAATTATTTTTTGATAATGTAAATATCTTCGGAAATAATCGCTCCAGGAGTTAAAAAAAATGTGTCCCCCCCCCTCTAACTTTTGAACCATAAGTTTAAAAATATGAAAAAAATCTCAAAAGTAGAACTTTATATAACCTTTCTAGGAAAATTATTTTGAACTTGATAGGTTGAATAGTTTTTGAAAAAAAATTACAAAATAATTTCTGAACTAAGTTTGTTTTAACAGTATAATCAGGTGTTTATTGTACCTGTAATTTCTACAAAATCACAATGAAATGACGTGCTTTCAAAAACTCTTAAGTGGGCACTGGATCCGGTCACCTAGGGCCACTTCCTTGTACGGCCACCGTGTAAATTCCTACATCGTCCATTTCCTTGTTCGGGCTTATCCTACTCACTTACTGTGACGACAGAAAACTACGGAACCCTACACTGAGCGTGGCCCGACACGCTCTTGGCCGATTTTTTACTGTTCTCTTACTTTTCTGTGCACATTTGTGTCATGTCTCTGTTTAGCCCAATGGTTGACTGGTAGAGAATGCCTTTAGGAATTAAGTCTGCCATTTGTATTTTTTTCTGTTGTGTGCAAAAAAGTTTGAATAAATAAATAAACATGACAGTAAAATGTGCATTTCAAGTTCTCTTCATACCTGAATTTTCATAAATTCCCATGTCGCTACTAGTCTTAAAGCAGCAATTCTGTGCCATTTTCTCGCTCCCTTCTTTTTAATAATTATCGTCCGACCATCTGGCTCGTTGTTTTCCATAGTTTCGTCTTTGGTTTTCAAAATATTGCTCACTGCATCCATCGGTAGTCACAATTTTTAATAATGCTGTATTGTTTGAGAATATTTCCTCTTTCTTCTAAACATTGACCTCAAAAAGTGCAGGTAGTAGTGGTAGAATTGCATAAGGGGGGATAGGGATTGCTCTCACAGTCAGGCCTTTTTTCGAGCTCAGTAGGTGTACCATCAGTTTTGTAGGCATAATTGTCGTACGCAATATTATGAGCTAATACTAATAAAGTCGAATACTACCCTAGACTGCGTTGGCCGCAAATACAAAACACCATAATGGGAAAAATGGTTGCCACAGAAATTAAACATGGCCGTAATTGATGACGGCCGTGACTGATGAAGCATTGTCTCGGACAGCCAATTTGGTATCTTTGTCGTTCTCATTTACCAACGTTATAAAAATTCCGTGATGTTTATTTTGTACAGCGTTATTATTTTGGGGTTGATGAAATGGAATGACACATTTTAATCAATCAATTATTAACGCAGATCATGACGCAGATAGAGCTACAATCGTTTCAGTTCTTAATTTCCATGTGTTCGATTTCCAGGTTCAGAATTGTTTGTTTCATGTTTATGGAGTATGCTTTGATTGGTAATTAGTGAAAGGGAAGATATACCATATACTAGATTTGTGCGTGGTTCCAAAACAGAAAACAGTTGAAATCAACTGTAAACTACGGGTTTTATGCTCCATTCTCAGTAATTTTTTTCGTAGTCTACCTTGTGTCCCATTGCTGGGCAAAAGCCTCCACTGTTTTGCGCCTGTCTCAGTGCATGCTCTCCACCAATAACCATAAGATGAGTACAGGTCATCTTGCCATAACCTTTTCCTCCTACCCTTAACTCAGCCATTCTGTAGGATACAGAAGGTCTATAGCCCTTATTTAGCCCTATGCATTCTTATCGCGAAGAATAACTATAGTTCTTAGTTATCAACAAAGGGCGTTCAAAATATGTGCCAGTCCTCCTAGTCAAAAATTAAATACAAAGAGCAAAGTCTAGCTGTCGTTTTATAAAAGTGGCAAACTATACGTCAGGGGCGTCGTATTTTCGTCGTAAACAATGCCGCCACGGGGGACCGGTATCTTCGAACAAAGCTCGGGCCAGCTCGAGAGCGTTTTTCCGTTTGAGTACACTTTTTCAATAAAGAACTTATTGTCTATACTAGAACCTGGACAAAATGCCATTCCCGCCGTCAAAAACTTGGATAGATAAAGAGCTTTTTATTTAAAATTCAACCTCCAAAGAAGTGACTGGAGTACTCATTTCAAACAGAAGTGAGTGGATCTAGTGAAGCAGTAAAAATAGTACGCTCATGGAAAATCTGACCAATACTAATCACACCTAACAATTTTTAGTTTTAACCTATCATTGTTTGATTTGCCAAAGTCTCGCGCTATAGTCTCTGTCCTCGGTATAGGAATTATAGAGAGTCAGATGTAAAACTCAGGCCGTTCATAAGACAAACAACGTACCTATCGAGACGATTCCATAACAATTTTCAACTTTACTACATTTACCTCACATACTGAAACAAACAGCTAAGAATGACGGCTAGTGCCTACACGAGTACAATAGTACGAGATAGAAGGAGCGAGTGGTATTTGTAAATCCCCATCAATGTTCGAGGGAGCAGAGTCAACCATCAAGTCGTGATATAGGAAGTCCTCACAGTAAGCAGACGTACATCTCAGGTCGTTCATTAGACAGTCAACGTATCGAGACGGCTCGATAACAACTCCCAACGTAACTACTTTATTACTGAAATAAACAGCAAAGAATGGCAGTACCAATGTCTACACCATTGCGCTATGATAGTACGAGATAGAAAGAGCGGTATTTGTAACTACACATTAATGTTCGAGGGAGCAAAGTCAACCAGTCGGGCTATAGGAAGTCCTCACAGTAAGTAGACGTACACCTCAGGTCGTTCATTAGACAGCCAACGTGTCGAGACGGTTCGATAACAACTCTCAACTTAACCAGTACATTTTACCCACATACTGGTATATACAGGATGATAAGATAAGATAAGATATCTTTATTTCATTATAAAATATATTAATAATAATAATAATAGTATGAGACGTTTATTTAGTAAGATTGCAAAAGTACATAATAAGAGTACAGTAGATCATGCTTAAACTTATTAAAAAGGAAAGTAACTCAGCTTATGTGTGTGTGTGTATATTATACATTTGCCGTAAGTCAAACCTTAACGTATTGATATTGTGATCGCCACAGATTACAGCTATGCAGTTCTCATGCAATTTCATGCATTTATATGTACATATTCTTATATAATTTATATTACAATTTAGTCCTAAGGTAAGTTTCTACACAACAGTGAGCCACGTAAACCAAAATAAGGAAAAGTTAGAATTTATAATTATGACTTTTCCATTCACCTGGCCGTTTAAATTAGCGTATAAATCGTAATATTACCAAACCCTTTTGCTCATTATTCCTATACTTTGAACCCTCATTTCATATCTTTTGTGAATGAATTCTGGGTGGCATTCAAATGCCTACATAATTCTCATTTATAATAATTATCAGAAAAATAGTACTTGGGAACCACGAGTCCTAGTTTTAGGGTATTAAGAAAACCTGCATTGAAAGATTTCTACCAAATGCCTGACACACTTTTTTTCAATTCTAATAATATATTTTTCAGAACAAAGAAGGTATCCAGCTCCCAGTGGAACGAAGATTGAAAAAGTCCAAGAAAGTGAGACACATAACGGGCCCTTCAGTCTATAACAACCTGCCGGACACAGTCACCTCCGCACCTTTCCTGCAATGCTTTAAGGCTAGACTAAAAAATGGCTTCTCGAACACACATTCTACAGTTTGATGAATTTTTAAAATTACCTAAGCCTTAATAAATGAATGAATGTGTTGCTTACTGACCTATTTATTATTTCGACGACAACAACGTACATGGTGCAAAGTGCTAAAAGGTTTGAACTACGTACGCTGCAGCATAATGATCTAGAAGTCGAAACCTATCGCTTGGTATAATTTTTTTCCTGGTAATAAATCGACCACAATAAATGGAGGTAAGTAATATTTATTTACGTTTTCTTTATATTTTTGTGTTTATATGCTTAAAGATGTGTAAAGTGTTCGATGTGACACATAAATAAAACTACATACGTGTAAAGTATTATTTAAGAGAACTACGTACATAGGACTATCTGCCACTTAGAATTGTATATTTACGTTACTATCATAGCTGTAGTTAACAAACTACGTAAATCTATGTGATACTTAGAATTGTTTACGCCATTTAATCAGTCAGTTAGAACTATTTACCTTTTTGAATTTATTTCTGGTCACACTCAAAATAGTCATATTTCTCATTACAAATTCTAATTTAAATATTGAAGAGCGTAAGCGTAATTTTATGTTACAATGCTATGCTTTATGTAATAAAATAACTATCACAGATTAAGGTTTTATACGGGCAGTTTTGTTGTATAGCTAATCCTTATTTTGATCACTATTTACTTTGCACCACTAATATAGCTTTACGTATAAATATATGCACATAATGTTAAAGCTTAATCTATGTTGCTTTTAATATGCATGGTACTTTAATTTCAGAGTCACCACTAAGGATGGATGAAGCATCATGCGAGGAATTATATAGAGCACCATCAATTGCGTTTGAGGAGCCAGAAGATACGTATTCCACTAATACAAGCATATTTAGTCAATCTGAGAATCAAATCTCCATCCCATGTTTTGTTGATGACTCTGATTATAGTCCAGCTGAAAGTATGTTTCGAAGTATCAACGAGTTGGAGAGCAGAGAACATATCGAATGCTGTATTAGTGAGCCAGGTAAATTGGAGACTGAAAATATAGACCCAAACCTTGAAAATGCTGCCGATACATTACACCCACTGTCACCCCAGTTAGCAAATACAGTTCCAGACAGGCAAGACAACCAAAACTTTGATTGTATGATTACTAAATAATAATTTTGAAAATATTAGAGATCCTTCTTTGAATGTCACTGCACCACCATCATCCGTTTTATTCGGTGAAATTACATACTCACCCAAGTCAACGAACGCATTATCATATAGTAACAGTCCGTTGCCTAATGTTTTTTCTGATCTCAACAGTCCAATTAATTCTATAATTACAAACCCTATGAGCAGGCCCGAAAGTTGTGTTAATTTTGATAAAACGCCAATGCCTTCCGATTCAAGTGACACTGAAAATGATTATTTCAGAAAGTTAAAAATTTCATCAAAAGAAAAAAAAAACGTTAGGCCATCGCAAACCCAAGCGACTCCGTTTGGATTCATCATCTATGGATTCTTTAAGCGAGATTGCGTCGAGTGATGAATCAACCCACGTGCACAAAAAAAGGTCACGCAGGGGTGTTAAAAAAACTAATCCTGGAAAAAAAGAAGAAAAATTTAAAAAAGTTGGATAGACAATGTTCGAAAAATAAGATAATTTAGGTGAAGCTTACGCATCAAGACATGGCACGTTAAGACAGGCAAATAAAATAAAATCTCCTTGCGAATGTAGACTAAAATGCTACGAAAAGTGTCCCGATATGCTAAGAAAAAAAATATTTTCGAGATACTCGTCTTTAGGAGAGCATGTTTTGCAATGGAATTTTATTGCAAAACATGTCAAAAAAATTGATAGTATGCGGCACACTACTGGTCCCTCCACATCTTCTAGGCGTTTTTTTACATTCCAATATACTATGCCTGTTGGAAGTACTGTAATCAAAGTATGCCAGGTTATGTTTTTGAATACATTAGGCATAAGTAAAAATATGGTTTCTACATCATTAGAAAAAAATCACAGTGATTAAAAAATCACAGATAATAGAGGCAGGCATGCAAAACATAGAACTGTGATAACTGACGCGATGATTGAGAATGTGATCCGTCATGTGAATTCATTTCAACCCGTTGATTCACATTTGGTCAGAAAAGATTCTTGGCGAAAATATCTTGATCCTGACGTAAGATTTAAAAAAATGTTTAAATTATATGGAGAGTGGGGTATCAAAAACCAAATCCCTAAGCGTGATAGAGCAAAGTCAGTCAGACAACACCGCGATATAACACACAAACACATGAATATTGGATCTTTTATCCCAAAAAAATACCAATGTGATATATGTCATCAATATAAAAATCTACGAAAGCCATCTGAGAAGGAAATATCTAATTATGAAAACCATTTAAAAGCTAAAAGGGTTGCTCGCGAGCTCAAAGCCTTAGATAAAATAGAATCTGAGAACAGTTCACTTGTAGTAGCTGTGACGTTCGATTTTCAAAAAGTTTTAAGTTGTCCATATGGGGAAATCAGTGTGTTTTATTATAAAAGAAAATTAGCCGTATACAACTTCAAACGAAGTAGCTAGTTGCCTTTACCAATTTATCAACGAACAAAAAGCTTAAGATAAAAATCAGCCACAAATTTATGGAAGTAGGTCATACCCAAAACGAGGGTGACTCTGTTCATGCTAACATCGAGCGATCTGCCAAACGAAAAATTATTTACACTCCCGACGAATGGTAATGGTAATTGGACACAAAGGAATGGTGTAAAAACACAGAAAATAAAAAAATATCCTGGACAGAGATAAAAGAAATTTTGTTAGACTACACATCAGCTGGAAATGATCCTACTGAAGATATTGTTTATTATATAAAATATTTGAGTCAAAAAAATTACAAAACTTTGAATTGTAGTACCCAAAACTGTACGCGGGTCACAAGGAATACACAATCCGCATCTATAAGATGTGAAGAGATGTTAGTTCTAGCCTACAATAAACCATTGCCTTTGCCTGCATTAAAGGTTCGAGATTTTCAATATCTATGCAATAAATTCATAATCCCACAAAGATATCATAACTTTTTTAACTCATTTGAGAAAAAAACTGATAATTCATCTGATTCCACAGAAGATTAATCAATGTGATAGGATAAGGTTGAAGTTCCTAAGTTAGAGCTGTGATTGACTTTTAACTGTTAGATTAGTTTTGTCTTTTCTAAATAGATATTAAGTTTACATTATTTTCTAAGAAGAATATTATGTCCGTTTTGTTTTGTAAAAACATACAGATTTTGTATATTAGGTTTTATTAGCTGTGAGGCAATTCTTATGTTTTAGAAAAGACTTGTTTGAATACATATAATATTGTCAGAAAGACTGACCATTCAATTGTAATCAATGTCAAGACAGTGGATGCGTTCGCCGAAGGATAAGGAGCCCTTGAATGTTCCTGGGGTTTACATGATCCCCTGCTGCTGTGGGAAGAGTTACATTGGAGAGACTGGCCGGAACATCGTTACGAGGCTCTCTGAACACATACTGCAGTAAAACAATCACTTTTGCAGAACACGTATAATTTTTACTTCACACCAAAAAAATATTATTAATAATTCGGTCATAAATTTTACACGGTGTATAAATTGATTATAATTTTCTTCACACAAAAAATATAGAAGCACAATTTAAACAGAATATTTATATGTAAACAATGGTGGATGTCTGCCTTCCGCATAAAATAAAAAAGGAGTAGGTACAGTCAAGAACAGAACTGGTTGAAAATTTAGCTATAAAGATAAATGAATTGATGAGATGCGAGTGATATGAACGATGATGGCTGATTCACTGGATGAAGGAAACCTAAATTTAAAACCGATTATTTATAACGCCCGTCATAAGAATGGTGGAAAATGGGGATCTGAGACATTCAACCAACGTTGGCAAAACAACAAAAAAAACTATAATGGCACAAAAACACTGGTTACAAAAATGGAATCGGATTTATAACGTTTAAAAAAAGGGTAAATAAAATGATATTCTTGAAAGTCAGGAAATGGTCAAAAGTCAAACTGCATTTAAATAAAGTTCGTGGGCAGCAGCTCGCTGAACCCTCTGTCTCACTTGGAGAGCCACGCGTAATGCAGGCTCTAGTCTTCCGACGACGGTGAAGAACCACGCGGAACACGCGGTGGTTGCTGATCGTCTCGCAAGACCGGCACCCACGGGCGCCTTCCGGAGCCCGCCTCCCGGCTCAAACGGTCCCAGCACCGGCGACCACGGCAGGCACTACCCGCACCCTCAGACACGGCCAAAGGGGAGCACTGGGTATTGGAAAACCTATATCGACCGCCACCCTCTTCTAGGGAATTAAACAACTGTGGTGAACACTTTCAGGGAACAAAAAAAAGGACTCAAAAGGATAATTCCTGCTTTTTCTTCAAATCTCTAAGTCGATCTGTTACTCCCAATAAACAAACCCCAATATTTTTGACAATCTGGAATACCTCAAAAATTCATTTTCAAAATTAGCGCGAATAGTATTTCAATTTTATAACTGCCAGTTGTGTATTACAAAATGTGGACTGATATAAGCGCCATCTAATCATAATGACGTGAATCACAATGTACACTTTTTTATATATCAACCACGACCTAGCCTTAGACCTTCCTTAGACACGGAAGTTCCAAAGAACGTCGACAGATCGTCGAGCGTCATGCTACAATACGTAGTATGAAAAACCGGGATAGCCAGGGTTCCGCTGTGACGGACCACATATTGGATTCGGATTCGACGCATTATATTAGGTTTGATAAGGTAACCGTACTGGCAAGGGAAATGTTCCTCGTTCAGCGGAAAATACGGGAAGCTAGAGAAATAAGTCACTTTCTTTAGTAGAGTAGGTCACTTTTTTTACCAAGTATAATATTCTAAGTCCCAGGTAGACCTACATTCGTCGATTTTATAGAAAATTGTACCCAAGTATAATGTTCTAAGTCCCAGATTACGTAGCAGTGTTGGCCGAACGTTAGTATAATTAAAAATTAAAGATTGAAACACGTTAGTTAAAATTGAACACTAATAGTTTAGTGCAAATTGATTTCAATTAGAATTAAAATTAATTGTAACTAACGTGTTAATCCTTTGCGAATAACTAATAATTGAAGATATTTAATTTTTAGTCTTTCTCAAAAATTGAACCCATTAATGTAATTTTTAGTGTAGATTGAATAGATAATTGAGACTAATAATTAATCTAACTAAATGCGGAGTTAGGTAAAGCTACGTACAAGTCGAATGAGCCCCAACAGCATGAGTCTATGATGCACCAAACCCGAAATCCAGTAGGGATCCCCAGGGTCCAGCATGAGCTCCAGATTTTGATACCGGTACCAACTGCTCATCAGTACAAGTCGAATGAGCCCAAACAGCATGAATTTATGATGCGCCAAACCCGAGATCCAGTAGGGATCTCCAGGGTCCAGCATGAGCTCCAGATTTTGATACCAGTACCACCTGCTCATCAGTACAAGTTGAATGAGCCCAAACAGAATGAGTCTATGATGCGCCAAGCCCGAGATCCATTAGGGATCCCCAGGGTCCAGCATGAGCTCCAGATTTGGATATCGGTACCATCTGCTCAGCAGTACAAGTCGAATGAGCCCAAACAGCATGAGTTTATGATGCGCCAAACCCGAGATCCAGTGGGGATCCCTAGGATCCAGCATGAGCTCCAGATTTGGATACCAGTACCATCTGCTCATCAGTAAAAGTCGAATGAGCACAAACAGCATGAGTCTATGATGCGCCAAACCCGAGATCCATTAGGGATCCCCAGGGTCCAGCATGAGTTCCAGATTTTGATACCGGTACCATCTGCTCATCAGTAAAAGTCGAATGAGCCCAAACAGCATGAGTCTATGATTCGCCAAACCCGAGATCCAGTGGGGATCCCCAGAGTCCAGTATGAGCTCCAGATTTTGATACCGGTACCATCTGCTCATCAGTACAAGTCGAATGAGCCCAAACAGCATGAGTCTATGATGCGCCAAACCCGAGATCCAGTAGGGATCCCCAGGGTCCAGCATGAGCTCCAGATTTTGATACCAGTACCACCTGCTCATCAGTACACGTCGAATGAGCCCAAACAAAATGAGTCTATGATGCGCCAAACCCGAGATCCAGTGGGGATCCCCAGGGTCCAGCATGAGCTCCAGATTTTGATACCGGTACCATCTGCTCATCAGTACAAGTCGAATGAGCCCAAACAGCATGAGTCTATGATGCGCCAAGCCCGAGATCCAGTAGGGATCCCCAGGGTCCAGCATGAGCTCCAGATTTTGATACCAGTACCACCTGCTCATCAGTACAAGTCGAATGAGCCCAAACAAAATGAGTCTATGATGCGCCAAACCCGAGATCCATTAGGGATCCCCAGGGTCCAGCATGAGTTCCAGATTTTGATACCGGTACCATCTGCTCATCAGTAAAAGTCGAATGAGCCCAAACAGCATGAGTCTATGATTCGCCAAACCCGAGATCCAGTGGGGATCCCCAGAGTCCAGTATGAGCTCCAGATTTTGATACCGGTACCATCTGCTCATCAGTACAAGTCGAATGAGCCCAAACAGCATGAGTCTATGATGCGCCAAACCCGAGATCCAGGGATCCCCAGGGTCCAGCATGAGCTCCAGATTTTGATACCGGTACCATCTGCTCATCAGTACAAGTTGAATGAGCCCAAACAGCATGACTCTATGATGCGCCAAACCCGAGATCCAGTAGGTGTCCCCAGGGTCCAGCATGAGCTCCATCTTGTGATATTGGTCACAACTTCCATACCCGAGATGCAGTTTTAACATTAATTATTGGTACAAGACAGGATTAATTTAGTTACACTAACGTTAATCTAATTAACTGTTAATCTTGAATCTTGAAGCAAATCAAATTATTTTGTTCAATATTTTTTTTGGATTTGCAATTTTTAAGTAGTAACACTACTATATATAAACTGAAAATAGATGTCATATACTTCGGAAAAAAAAACTGAAAATATTAAATCTTATTAAATTTTCAATACGTTAGTGTAACTAACAGGTTAATCCTTATTGACGGTTAGTGTAATTAACGACGTCACGAAATCAATGTGAACTAACGTTAGTAAAAATTGATGGTTAGTGTAATTGATTTTATAACTTAATCTAGTGGACTATCTGCATTTTCTCGAAAACTACCATTAAATTGAGTTATATGAAAATAAAATAAGCAATAAAATAAAATTATAATCATGTGTGCTAAATTTCAGTTTATTATCTTTAACACGAAAATAATTATAAGGATTCTACTTCTGATTTGCTCTCCTGTAAAGTTGTCATTTCTCAATTAGAATCATATACGTTGTTGTCGTCGATTTACTTATGTACAATATATGTATATTCTTTATGTTTAATGACATGTAATATTGTAAATACTGCGAATAAATAATATGAATATGAATATCCCTTAAGTATAGTTTCTAATATTGCTTCACTGCCCCGAATGGACTAAGCACCCTGTCTGTGGACAGCTCCACACGAACTTACTTCTTATATTTAGTTCGCTGTCGCACCTTCAGGCGTCTTTTAAAGAAGCCAACTTTTCCAACTTACTTTAAGTAGTCTGTTCTCTATTTTATATCCTCATGCCAATCGATCTTCTATTGATTCAATATTCTATAGAGTGAGCATTAAGTGATCATGTTTAATTCAAAATAATATGAAGGCAATTAAAATTTAAGTAAGTATATAATATTTTTTAATGAAGTAATGCTAACCTAAAAAACACACCGTATACAAAAAGTCTGTTTCCCTGTATATAGCTTCAAAACAAATGAACCATTTACAGAGTTAATTTAGTTAATTTTAGCTTGGATCAGATACCTTACCTTCTAATACAAAAACAAAACATTTTGGGTCCGCACCTTTTGCAAGGCGATTTACCCCAATAACGGTATCAATAATATGAATATGTGAACCCATACAATTACCAAAGAATTTTCATAAGGGATCCTCGTTGTAACATGATAAATATTATAACCATGTTTGGCTATCGCAAGAGCGGCATTCGGTTTGAAAAATCTTATCTTGATTGGATTTTTAAATCATGACGAGAACAGACACATAACGACAGCATGATATTGTACACTCCCAATGATTGGAGCGTGAGGTGCACCCATAAGGCCAAGCGTAAGGGAAGTAAACAAAGTCCAGAATAATGGTTTTCCAATGCACTTACTGTTCTGATGCATGGTAGGGCAGCTCGCGAATTATATAAATAATTAAAAATATTTATAACGGGTTACTCACGTAATTTAAGTCGATTTTTGCTCGACATGTTTCGGTCAATTTAATCGTCGCGGAAGGCAGCTCGTGAAAATGGTTATCCTAAATTAACCGAAACATGTCGTTATAAATATTTTTAATATAGAGTCTCACGAAAGTTTTATAGGTAAAACATATAAATAATTAATCAAGTTGTGATGTATAAATTTGGAATATGCTTTTAGAAAGGTAGCTGTTGTCTGGATATTATATTCGCTCATATCATAATGTTACCTTTGCTCATTAATAGGTGCATGTCATATGATATCAATTTCAATATAAATGAGATTTTCACGGAAAATGTTTATGTAAACACCTATACACATAATAAAATGTAATCACGTGTTTAATAATGATTATACAATTTCGATACAAATTTTGAGTTTTGTTTAATGTCTGATTATCCAGAGTCTACATAAACGTAAAGTGGTGAAAAATTATAACTACGATTGCTGAAGTCGGTAAAGTTCACAGCATAAGTGGCTAAGACGGCGAGGCGTCCAAAATGAACTTGACATTTTTATAAAATTAATTGAAAATAAGATTCCCCAAAAAATCCTCCAGATGGTTTTAATTTATCGCCACCTTGGGGCCGGTGATTCAGAAGTTTACGCCAAGGGACATAACTTCGTATCTGTGCAGATCTTGTGAGAGTTGTGTGCCATACTTTTTCATAGCTTTTTGTCAGGTTAAGAAGAAATTTATCGGTATCTCTGTTTTTACATTTGCAGGTTAGTCATCCACACCAGTGAAACCTGTGCCGAAACGTCGGAAATAAAGTTGTATAATTTTAAACAAAAAAGGACCGACTTAACTATGTTCACCTTTCCAGAAGCATATGCCCGAGCTACTGTAAATAATTTTAAACAAAAAAGAACCGACTTCACTTAGCTTCCACCTTTCCAAAAGCAAATGCCCGAGCTACTGTAAAAATACTCAAATCACCAGGGCCCGGAATTAGGTGAGCTAAAATACCTAAAGTTCGCGAGAGGACATAATATAGAGTGGTTACAACCGGATGAAAATAATATTTTATTTGGATTCCGGGTATTCGATATTCATCCGGGCACTGCAAGTAATAGTCGTAATGATGAAAAATGGTTACATTGCAGCCATAAAGTTAACATTATAATAATAAATCTGAAAATGTGACATATATTTTAAATTAGTAAAAACTAACATTAAACATGCTGCACTGTAAACAAAACATATCGCGTTCAATATTACGACAAGTCCCCGAATAAACATCGAATACCCGGAATCCAAATAAAATATTATTTTCATCCGGTTGTAACCACTCTATATTATGTCCTCTCGCGAACTTTAGGTATTTTAGCTCACCTAATTCCGGGCCCTGCAAATCACTATAGGTGTGCCTATATATTACAACTGTATAGGTTCCTAACGATAAATGAGAAAACAAGTGTTTCAGCTTTTTTGAGAATTCAACCCATAAGGGGGAAATGTGGTGACAAAATTTAAATATCAACATGGGTATTGTTTCTATGGTTCATCGAGTCGCTGATTACGAAATCAACACTTAAGGGGGTGAAATGGGGGTTGATAGTTTGTATGGGGAATTTTTAAACGTTGAACCAATTTAGATGAAACTTGGTATAGAGATAGTTTGTGTACCGGGAAACGACATGGGAGTTTTTATCTCGAAAACCGATCTTTAAGGGGGTGAAATGGGGGTTGGAGGTTTGTATGGAGATTTTTTTACCGCGAACCGATTTAGATAATTTTGTTGTGGATATAGTTTGAGTCCCAGGAAACAATATAGAATATTTTTTAAGCCGAAAATCAATCTTAGAGGGGTAGAAAACATGTTGGTAGTTTGTATAGCGAATTATAAACCGCTGAACAGACGATTGAAATGAAACTTGCTACATATTATATAGATTGAGTCGCGGTAAACAATATAGGATAGTTTTTATCTCGAAAATCAACCCTCTAGGGGGTGAAACGGGAGTTGAAAGTTTGTATGGGAAATTAATAACCGTTGAACCTATTTAGATGATTTGGTATGGAGATATTTTGCGTTCTGGGGAAGGATATATAATATTTGTTATCCCAGAAGTCATTCCTTAAGCGGGTAAAAAGGAGGGTGGATTACTAATTCCACGCAAATGAAGTCGCGGGGAAAAGCTTCTATTCAAGAGTAGAAATCTGTATTAATCATAATCTCTCAGTAGTAAGTCGTTGATGGCGTAACAATTAAACAATTATTGCAATAATTTCTTTAAAATAAAAAATGAGGGAACCGCCGTCTTCAAAACGTGGTATACCGAAACCTCCAGAATGTAACGAATACTTTTCCGAAAACCGCTTCTAAATCAGTTCAGCGAAACGCAAGATGATCGCGGACAAACATACATTCCTACATACAAACATACGAGTCTAACTGAGAACCTCCTTTTTTAGTACTTTTAGTACGCGGGCGAAGCCGAAAAAAGCCGGAAAAAGCTAGTAAATAATAAAATTCTAATCTGACTGCTTCACAAAATGTTTGATATGCGTTCCTATATGAAATGTGTCCTCTAAATGTTAGATGATTTTGTAGTAGTTTTGGTCTATGTCCGTCATATAGTATAGTGTAGTATAGTGTAGTATAGTGTAGTGTAGTGTAGTATAGTATTTTTTGCTAAGCGACTTACATATTTTTCAGATAGATTTTACTAAATGAAAACGTGAATTTTTTAGTGTTTCAAAACAATATAGCATTCTAATGAGTCGAGGTCGTAACAGTGTTACAGCGCGTTGTTGTTCTATTTCGGACTGGCATTTCGTATTCAAATGAATTCGCATACCATCCACGAACGCTATCTACAATGCAAGTTTGTTGCCTACACATGCGAGCGTACAGCTTTTCTACACCCTTGAGATCAATATTAATTTTAGTAGTACCCTTTATTTTGTATTGAAATTCCAGGCATAGTTACAACAAAAATATACAAAGTAGATGTTACGGTATTTCAAAGTTGAAGGATAGTTTTTGTAATATATGTACGTTATCAATTAAAGGTTTATTCAACAAATTTTTAGCTGTTTACATAATAATCAAAAGCATTACCGACCTTACACACAGACGCCTCGTTCCGAAGTGACAACGGTCAACCGTGATTGACTGATAGTGACGTATCCATTCATTCACTATGACATTAAGACTAGGGTTACACGATCAGTTTGGCGTCAGTTCAGTCCATCATTCTGGTCAAGAATGATAAGAGAATGATCCGGACTGATGAAAATTCAATACAAATAGAAAATATTCGTCAGTCCATCCATCCAGAATGATGGACTGAACTGACGCCAAACTGATCGTGTAACCCTAGTCTAAGCACAGTGTCGCCACTGCAATATTCATAGTCACGTTACAGTCGGCCATCCTTTAGGAATGAGACTCTTCGTTCTAAGCCATAAAATCCTGTTACACTTTTTTTTAATGTCCTAACTAGCATCCTAATCAGGATCCTAACTTTTTCAATAGTAAATTTACTCGCTAAATGCGGTTATACTTGACTAAATTTAGAAACTTAATCATTTAGGAAGCTAGCTTTTAGTCTATTTATCCAAGTCCGTTACAATCTGTTCAGGATAAGTGAATCTTTTTTACCATTATAACTATGCAGAATCGGAGGTCACACCTTTACATAGGTTTTTTTTTGAGCCGTGCGCGAGGTAGGCGATGGAATGAAAGTACTAGGACCACAGGGTTCATTCGCCGTTTCTGCGTGGTGTAATATAACCGTCACTTACCATGCGCGTCTCTTTTGACAAACCATTATTACATTAAAAAGAGAAACCTCTAGATCCGTAACAACTACGCGTAATCGTGAATGCCTTAATTCTGGTTTTTGAGACGATGGTTCGTTACCTATTTCGTTGAACACTGGAATATTCGACTACAACACCAGAAGTAAAAAACTAGAGATTTATTCATATTAAAAAAATGTAGTATGCTATTGACTTGACATTTAATTTTCTATCGGTCTATCTTGCCCGCTTTCATATTGATGCGACAAGGACTTACTACGATTAATATTGTCATTTTTTTTTCAAAACCAAATGAATCACTTTTTACTTCTATATGTCATTGTTAAAAATATGACGATCTTGCTTACACTACTGTAAATTATATTAGTAGGTCTCTGTCACACTTTGTGCAATGCGTAAAATATGGAAATCTCGCTTACACGCCCGTGTTAAGTATATAAGTGTATCTCTTTTACCTATGATGCACGTTGGATATTATAGCAGTGTGTAACCATTTAAAAAAGTGTGGTTGCCGGATCACATTTCTATTTTGTCAGCTATAAACATCAGGTATCTTCCTCTTTTTACTTTAATCAAAGGTTACAATCATAATATTAGTTAATTTCGAGCACTTATCTATCAAATACGCATTTATAATAAAATAATTATGATTATTGACATGAAGTATGATAGTTATTCTCTCCAACTGCCATACTGTCATGTGTCTGCAATGTTTGAAGTCACTCCTGGGCGGTAAGTTCGTACACCAATCATTCCCGGTTCCTAACACTCTCCCTAAGTGTCTACCTGTTTACTTCTCAATCAAAGAGTCATAAAATGAGATTTGAGCTACTCCTGGGCGACGAGTTCATACGCCAATCCTGCCCAACTCAATGTCTGCAATGTTTGAAGCCACTCCTGGGCGGTGAGTTCGTACACCAATCATGCCCGGTTCCAAACACTGTCCCTAAGTGTCTACCTAATTACTTCTCAGTCAAAGAGTCATCAAATGAGATTTGAGCCACTCCTGGGCGGCGAGTTCATACGCCAATCCTGCCCGACTCAATGTCTGCAATGTTTGAAGCCACTCCTGGGCGGTGAGTTCGTACACCAATCATGCCTGGTTCCAAACACTGTCCCTAAGTGTCTACCTATTTACTTTTCAATCAATGAGTCATCAAATATGATTTAAGCCACTCCTGGGCGAAGAGTTCATACGCCAATCCTGCCCGACTCAATGTCTGCAATGTTTGAAGCCACTCCTCGGCGGTGAGTTCGTACAACAATCATGCCCGGTTCCAAACATCCATGACCTGCGAGGTTCGCGGAGACTACGGCTCGGCTGCAGCTGCGGCTACGTCGTGCACGCGTTGTCCGATCATCGCAGCGACTGCGCCCCCGGCTGCGTCGCGAGCCTCCGCGCTGCTTCCTCTCAGTATCTTCGTCACTCATTTTCTGAAACTCAGATAGGTTTATGTGAGTTCTAGATAATTAAATCCATGAAGCTGTCAATAAAAAAGCAGATAATTCTATTATCCATATAGTATATATTCAAGTTTAGGAAATGCTCAAACGAAACAACGTAGGTATCACATCACAATACAATATTTGATATGAACAATTAACTCTAAATGAAATCACATTTATTGTTATAAATCCATATTCATCCACTCCATGTGTTGTTATTTCCGTCATTAAACTTACAGTATGTTCTTAGAAACATTTATTCTTTCTATTACTATATGTATTTTTATATTACATCGAAATATGAAGAATTTTAAAAACATTATTAAATCCATGTTTATTTATTCAATCATCTTTTATTTTTATGAATAGAAGCACTAAGTTCATGTAATTCGTCCTGTTATTTAACTTTTCACCTATATTTTTGTAATTACTTACCGTTTTACAAGAAAAACAAAATATGTCGGCCGAAAACGAATTTTAAAATCCATGTGGATCAGTTAAATAATGAGATATTTTAGAAATATACGCTACCTCGTGTCCGACCATGTGGCCGGCACAAATAGATTTTAGATTAAACTGGTTCAATTGGTGGATGAAGGTTGAATAAAATGTTGATTTCTTCAATTTAATCCTGTATTTTCATTTTCTACAACTTTTTACTGGGATTTAAACACTAAACTAATTATTTCACATTTATATAAAGAATTGTGACTTGCGTACCCAGGTAGCAAACTGACGTCAGCGACGCACAAGCGACGTCATTTTTATGTCATATTAAGGTCTGTCATTTATTCGCTGAAAACGTACGTTATAGTGACGTCAATTTAAGGTCAGGTTAAAAAGTGGACGTCGTACTAACGTCAATTAAGGGTCATCATCTGGACGTACCGTATTCGTCGCAAAGTTGGCGTCTTAATAACGTCAATTTTGGGTCAGCATCTGGACGTACCGTATTCGTCGCAAAGTGGACGTCTTAATAACGTCCATTTTAGGTCAGCATCTGGACGTACCGTATTCGTCGCAAAGTGGACGTCTTAATAACGTCCATTTTAGGTCAGCATCTGGACGTGCCGTATTCATCGCAAAGTGGACGTCTTAATAACGTCAATTTTAGGTCAGCACCTGAACGTACCGTATTCGTCGCAACGTGGGCGTCTTAATAACGTCAATTGAGGGTCAGCATCTGGACGTACCATATTTACCGCAAAATGAACGTCTCAATAACGTCAGTTTAAGGTCATCACCTGTACTATGTACGATGTACAGTAAGACGTACAGTATCCGTCGGCAACGAGAAGTTTTGCTAATGTCCATTTTTGGGATCACTATTAACGGTTAGATGTTTATGACACGTAAACTATTTCAACAGGAAGTTTTATGTGGCAGTTAATTTATATGCTAGTAAGTTATCCTATACTTTACTCAGGCTTTGTAAATCTTCTTTCTTCGTAAATCTGTCCATTATCATAGCGAATGCTAAGAGAAAATACTAATTAATACATTATAACAAGACTTTATGTAGCCAGTAAGCCAGTACTTATGCATAGGAATTTGAAATTTGAACAGTTTCATATTAGTCGTTAGAGTCTGTCCGGAAAGAGAAGTGTCATAGAATGTATGAGCTCCCATATAAACCACGATACATCTATTTCCGGACAAACTCTATAACTATCCGACCTACTACCGACTTAAAAATAAAGCTTAAAAATACATAACGCGTTTCGTTTCTTGATATCAATAAAATTTGTCAATCTTGTAATGTAAAACATTCATGAAGTAAAAAAAACATTTACGTCTTTTTAGTTAACTTCAAAGTTAATACTTATATAAAGTAATTTATTACAGATTTTTTAATGTTATTAAACACCAAAACAAACTGAGCAATGTGATTTTTAAAAACATAAGAAATTGGAACGGAACGAAATTCTGTCATTTTGATTGAAGTGACGCTTTGTTTGAGTGACGTTGTTTTCCCTCCTTTTTCCTTTGCCTTGCTGCCCGTGTCCGGCTTGCGTCCGTGATTCTGATTGTACTACTGCCAATGTGCGTTCAACAAGAACAAAAATGTACTCAGTGATCCAGTTTAGTGTAGAAGACGGCGTAAACAATCAGTGGTTTACGCGAAAGTGAAGTCTTTTGGCCACCCGTTAAGGGAACTAAAGCGTTGGAAAAGGTTTTGGCTGATGTCAAGACACCAGATGAAAAATGGAAATTATACAGTGTTCAAAGAGTTTTTTGTGATACTGGTACGTATATTTTAATCGTTTTTTTACAAACCACTTTGGCTATGAAAACTAACGAAACAGTTTCGTTTCCTGGTTTCTGGATGCAATATTTCCTGATTTATTCTTCTTCTTCAGCGAGTAAGTATGCGCACACTGTTGGGCATACACGTCTCCAGTTTCATTTCCTGATTTTCCGAGAGCTTACTGATGTTGGTGAAAGTTTTCTGTTACTGTGTGACTACTACCTAATATGGGTAATTTTTAAAACTGCTTGGACAAATGTGATTGCTGCCCTGGGCAAGTTTTGTATTTGCATGCAAATATCAGGCCTGCCGTAGAGAGACAGCTTAAAGCAGTCAGAGTGGTATCCAACTGCTTCAAGCGGTCCATTGGCGGGCCTAAATGTTTGTAGACTCGTCATACATGGACCGCTTGTAGCAGTCGGACTGCTTCAAGCGGTCTGTCTATGGCGGGCCTTGAACTTGAGATCTAGACTTACTGCGCTAAAGCAAAAATTACATCATAATACATGATGATTGATGACATTGATGATTTGGTGCAGCAGCAGAAAATTTTGAACCATTTTCACAATAACTAAATTAATTAATTACTTATGTGGCAAGTCATCACATAACATTAAACTCATGGTGAAAGGCTCAAAGTGGCCTACTAATCAAAGTGGTTGACTGTACAACTTCAGGTTGTTCCAACTAATGAAACTCCATCCTATATTTTTACTAATAACGTAATAACCTTGTTTTAATTGAGTGAGGGATGCATTATGCTGTGTTCATTTATTATGTTTGCATGTTGTGTGTATTTTTTTATTTCATTTGCATGTACCTAAAGATGGCATAGAGAAAGCAAAAAAAAACTGAAACTGGTTGATGAGGATACATCAGAACCAGGTCTTAAACGGAAAAGGGCCAAAAGATATGTTTCTAGCAGCGACGAAGATAATGACAATCCCACCACCATTGAAAAAAATACTTTTGAGAAAATACAAAAATTTCAAGCCGCTGGCAGTGTAGGCTTAGGAGATTATAGAGGTGAGTTTTATAGTCAACAGCTGTTATGAAGTAAATCCTGACACATTGCACAACTACTTGTTGCACATGTCAGAATAATAAAGCGTAGCATTTCATTCCTAAGATTTATATTGTCAATATTCAGTTTAGCTACTTCATTGTTGTGCAAAGTGTCAGGATTAACTTCATAATAGCCATTATCTGTAGTTATTTTTAGTTAATTAACATATTTGCCGCATTCTCATATTCAAAGAACTTTCAGCCAGAGCCCTGTTTGAATATTTTAATGTACTTATTTTTATACTATGGTTCCCTTGGAAATATGATATTATATACAAAGAATATTAAAAGTTTTTATTTTGTAAATTAAAATTTACCCATTTCCTGGTGTTATGTTACAGTACCAGCCAACATATCACCTTATATGGGTTAAACCTAAACAATATAGGTTATTTTGTAGAATGCATATTTTACTAGTCATTTTATACATATATATGATGAATACTGCAATGAAATACTTTGAATTACAATAGGAGACTCAGCATATTACAAAAAAAGCTGTAATAAAAAAAATAAGTTGACTGTATATTAAAAAAAAAACCTCTGATAAAACCATTATGAGACCAATTATTCTCATCACTCTCCCAAAAGGCTACTACTAGACTACCTAAGTAGTGAGGTGGAAATCACTTACAAATATAAAAAAAAGTTCTATTGTAAAACATGTAGGTGTTATATTGTTGGCCGGTACTGTATGTAACCTTGGTGACAGTGGAATAATAGGGTACCATCAAGCTGATCTGATGATGGAGCTGGGATGTAGATACCAGAACATACCTAATGATGAAAAGTGCTCGCATGGTCGAGTTTCGGCTCATTTGTTTTGTTGTTTAGAGTACTTTCTGACAGTACAAGAATAGGTAACATCAAGTAGAGTCGGCAAAATATCTTGTGTTAAAAATGTAATTTTTTTGAATAACATATTTTGATCAATATAGCTAGCTGTACAGTCACCGGCAATAGTATTTTCCTACACAAAGGCCACAATAATATGTGACTTTGTAGGGTCATAACTGTCATAAGAGTGTGTCACATATTTTTGCGGCCTTCGTGTAGGGAGATACTATTGCCGGCGACTGTACCTAACTGCTAACTCTGTTACACATATAGAAGTTTGTCTTGTAGCCAAACTTATCTTTTTCTTAGAACCCTGTTTGGGTATGGATTGTATGGAGGGACAGATGGATTTTTTTTCCTTTTGTGGTTCCAGGCAACTTACATAAGAAAGAAGGAAGAAACAGCTTGAAGGAGGTGGTGCAAGTTATAGTTGTTTAGTAGTAATAAAAATATATAAAATAACGATATCTACACACTTAAAACATTGTATGAAGAAAGTTATTTCAAATCTTCACCTTTTTCACATTTGGTCTGATCAACAAATAATTTGCTATTTTACAATTATACATTCTCTTGTTTGTTACAGGTTTCATACGTGAAAACTTGGAGGCAGGGATATTTCCAGCAAAGTGTCTCGGTTGATGAAATTTTGTTTTACTGACCAGCTAGCTGAACAGTACGACTTCTATGGAAAGAGATCCAACAAAAAACCTTTTTGCCAACTGCGCCTGCGAGAGTGTATCGTAGGTATTCAGCTTGTGACAAGTGCATAGAGGCAGGTGAATGAATATCGCGGCTGCGTGATCTATTAAAATGCGTCAGCGCCCACAAGGACCAATGAATCCTTTCGTTCGCAGCTTGATGAAGACTATCATGTTGGAAAGTTACCACTTTTACGGCTCCCTATAGATTTCAGAGAACTTGGTATAGACTTGGCTCAGGAAATACTACAGATTTTTATAAGTCATTCAAAATTGGTTTATGGATTACATTTTTTGGTATGCCCCCTAGCCTGTCCGTGGCTTTGACCTACATGAATACGGCTGACCGCATGCTCTCTTGCTCAGTTTGGTCCCCTTCTCTCTTACTAATGCTATTAAGATAGAAAGGAGTAGGACCAATGTGAGCGAGCGAACACGCGGTCAGCCGCCTTCATTAAGGAAGTGTTGCCACCACTTTTACCTACTTCTTCGAAGTTTTAATCTATCTACTTAAAATTGACAAGCTTACGGTCATGTTTTTTTTTAGTTTAGTAGTCCGATAGTGGGCATTAGAGATATAAATCTTATATTTTTTTATGTTGTTATAAACAAATTTGAGGACTGACAATTGAACTTGGCACCCATTTAGATCTCACTTCTTTTGTCGTTGAAGTCAACAACGAAGGCATATATAATATGTATATTGAACTTGGCTCTCATTTCACATTTATGTTTTTGATGTGATTATTGTTATGGGGCTATTGGTTCCCACTGTCCTTTAATGCCTCTTTAAATATAGATTATACTACTTACATAGCGATTTTTAGTTTCATCCATAAGTCCTAGAGTTTGTTCAGGGTACGTAGACAAGATGCCTGCTATGCTAAGCGCTAAACTCTTTTCTACTCTTACGCGTAAGAATTTGCGCGGGGAGAGGGAACAGGGAACAGGTATAGATTAGAACGCATTATAGCGTAGGCGTCTTGTCTAGGGTGCCTGGCCAATAAGTTAGAACCGTCTTAGAACTTAAATCTAGCACGTTGTTAGTTCACTCAACAGCCAGGTCGGTTCTATTTTTGAACAGACTACCCACCCATCCTAGCTACGAGGAGCATATTGCCGTGCTTACGATATCAGCAGTGTGTTTTGAGAGATGTTATTTAAATTTATATAATACCCGCCTTAATAAAATTAAAAATCGCTAACTTCTACTGCTGATATCGTGAACACGGCAGCATAATGCAGCCCTCGTAGGTCCTGACCTGTGCCTATGCAGGAGTGATTGTAGCGTTACTATGTCCTAGTAACGCCACAATCAATCATGTGTGTGACGTTATTCGAACATACTGGCTGCCCTAATATGTACGGCCCAGAAACGTCCGTATGAATTCAGCATATGACGTCTCTCCAACGTCAGTGACTGCCCTAATATGTACGGCCCAGTAACGTCCCTATGGATTCAGTATATGACGTCACTCCAACGTCAGTGGCTGCCCTAATATGTACGGCCCAGTCACGTCCCTATGAATTCAGTATATGACGTCTCTCTAACGTCAGTGGCTGCCCTAATATGTACGGCCCAGTAACGTCTATATGCATTCAGTATATGACGTTTCTGTAACGTCTGTAAACAGACGTCTTGAGGCTGTGACAAATTGACGTCATCTGCTGGGACCCCCCGACGTCGAGAAATGACGTCTCTTACGTCGAGCAGTACCGTAAACGGACGACATAATGACGTATAAATGCTACCTGGGTATACGGCCATTTTTGGAAGAAGAGAGCGAGCATAGATAATATATTTTTGACATTGACTTAGGCCGAGCTGTTTGAGATATCAAAAAAAAACTATGTCGACAACAAATAGCAACTACTAATGAATCTTATAAATACACATATAACGCTCAAACATCCCGCCTGCCAAGAACAGAATGTTCTTCTTACCGCCCGCCATGACATTACATCATACAGAAATATAGAAGTACATACATAACGAGCTTTAAGCACTGCGCATTACTAAGGTACTAAGCTAAGATTAACATGACCTCAATAGATAACTTGAACTCTATATAATTTTAAAACATAACAATATAAAGGTACACTGTTCACCAGTCTATAAGGAAGAGATCATGAGGGAAAAAAACTTTGACAACAATCAGTCTATTGATAGAGATAACAGTTTTTTTTTTTTTTTTTTTTTTTTTATACTACGACGGTGGCAAACAAGCATACGGCCTGCCTGATGGTAAGCAGCTACCGTAACCTATGGACGCCTGTAACTCCACAGGAGTCACATGCGCGTTGCCGACCCTTTACAAAAAGGAGGATTCACTGTGTTGACGGCTAAAGGAACAAGAGGGTCCCTCATCGTCAACACACTGGGTCCTCTTTGAGCTCTTTGGCAACCTTACTCACCAGCAGGAACACAACACTATGAGTAGGGTCTAGTGCTATTTGGCTGTGGTTTTCTGTAAGGTGGAGGTACTTCCCCAGTCGGGCTCTGCTCCAGATTTGAGCGAGATGACATTCACTGAACGTGCCCTACCACACTAAGCGAGATGCCATTCGCAGTGCCCATACCTCTCCTTTTGGCATAGTTTAAGGACATACCCAAGTCCGGACGTAGTTTAAGGACATACCCCGGGTCCGCAGTTTAATCAAGACAAGTTACATTTGTATGCTAAACACTTGTTAATGACATACCCGTACAAAGTGAGTATCATCAAACATCAGAGGGTTTACAACCCTTTTTATAACCATATAACATAGATAAAATTATTAAAAAAAAAAACAAAAACACTTATATTGATACAAATACTACTCTTTCCTATCAGTCCTTTTGAATAAGTACTTTATCTCTAGAGATACCTAGAGTGTACCTAGGTACACTTAATTTTACATAACTAGTAGCATTTATAAGTATTAATAGGAACTGTAGGAACATCATTAAGTACTTAAAGTTATACAATAATAGTATCAACCATATGAATTTTGCAGAACCATTTGGTTACCTAAACTAAATTTTACACATATTGATAACCAAGCGGCAATTACACTGAGTCGTTCACCTAATGCGGTCGCCGAACTTGTGTCAAACTACTTAGGCCAACGAACGTCGTCTTCACATTAGTCTGTCCGCCTACTGCGGTGGCCGCACGACTCTTTAAACGGATTCGTTAAACGAACGTCGTCTTTACAATAGTCTGTCCGCCTAATGCGGTGGCCGAATGCGGCGGCCGAACTAAAAAGTCAAATCATCAGACCTCTAATGAGAGCTGTCGCGATGTGTAGTCTTGTGATTAGGAAAGCTAGAGTATTCGTTTGCGATATTATACAGGAAATATTATTAAAATCAATACGAAAGAAACGAAGATACTGGGTTCGGAAGATATATGACCAGCGTAACGTCTATGGAGCAACAGCAATTTTGTGTGATGAACTGTGCGACGAGAACTTTAAATATTTCCATAGGATGGATAAACAACATTTTGAGTTTTTTTTATTTTATTTTTAAATATTTTTTTTTTTTACCCACCGAAATGAGTAAATACGAGTATTTACGGGGTGCTTTGGATAAATACTGAGTAAATACTCAGTATTTACTCACCCCTACCCATCTCTATAAGTGGCCAATGCCAACGATATAATGAGTACACTTGCATACAGGTTTTACTTTATCGAATGATCTGCGTTCGCCGCAGTAGGTGACCTAATTAGGCCGACAGACGTCGTATTTACACTACTTCGGTCACCTAATTAGGCGGACGCAGCTGTCCCTCGCCGAATGCGGCCGACTACCGTGTCCTTTACACTTTTGCGTTCGCCGCATGCTGCATGCGGCGAACGCAAAAGTGTAATTGCCGCTATATATACTCTTACCAGTAGCAAGATAAGAATACAGAAAGACAAACTATAATACTAGTTGACAACAGGCAACACTATTAATATGGAAACAGGTCTGACAAGTTGGGGATGTTTACATTTTAAGGTAACGACTCTAGTGGCATTGTCTGTACCAGGGTGCTTCTCTTGTACTAACCCGTATAACCATTTCGAGGGCGGGAGATCATCCTCCTTAACTAAAACTACGTCACCTACCGGTGGCTCCGGGGTGACCTTAGTCCATTTGTATCTCTGATAGAGCGTTGTCAGGTACTCCTGAGACCATTTTCGCCAGAACTGCTGCATGAGTTTCTGTGTGAGCTGCCATCTGTGTAAGGGGCTGATTTGAGACTCTTCATAGTTGCGATCTGGGGCTGTCACCAGAGCTTCGCCAACTAAGAAATGTCCTTTGGTGAGTGTACTGGCATCTACCTGGTTTGCTGGGAGCTGGTACACCGGTCTGGAGTTAAGACAGGCTTCACACTGCACCAGCACCGTCGATATCTCCTCAAAGGTGAGGGTGGTGCCATCTAGGACCCGTTTCAGATGATATTTAGTAGAAGCAACGCCTTGTTCCCAAAGTCCACCGAAATTGGGTGCTCGGGGTGGAATAAAGTGCCACTCGGTACCTTCATTAGCCAAGGCCTCAGCGACCTCCTTCATGACTGAAGTCTTACCCTGCTGGAAGAGGATACGCAGCTCTCTGGACGCGCCAACGAAGTTTGATCCATTGTTACTCCAAATCTCCCTACAGGGACCTCGACGTCCTACGAATCGTTTGAAAGCGGCTAAAAAAACTTTTAATCACGAAAGCCTACTACTCGGTTGAAGAGTTCATGACAGAATATAATATTGATTTGACGAAATTATAAGTATTGCTTGCATCTTTTTTACGTGACATTACATAAAATTAGAAATAAGTATGACATGTTTTCTCATCTTCTCATATAAATAAGTAAATTGTATTATTGCGGAAATTATATTTTATTGTTGTATTAATTATTTAATATGTAATGAATTCCTAGTTTTACTTGAATGCAATTTTTTATGTTTGACTTAGATTGTATTTTTTAGTTTTAGAATATCAAACTATGTTGCTATGCCCTGACAGGGTAACCATGCATGCACCTAAAATATGTTAACACCTTAATGTAACCATGGTTCGCAATGAATAAATGAAATGAAATGAAAATATCGCTTGAGTCTTGCCTGACACCAACCCATCGTGACATGGTGAAGCTGTTGAGAACCGGCAGCTACACCCGGAACTCGTTCCACTCCGTCAGCAGGTTGGCAGTTACTTCCTGGTCCCACAAGTGATCTGAAACCCACAGTTTTTGCATGTATATCTTGGCTCGGATAATGACTGGAGAAATCCATCCCAGTGGATCAAAAAGACGTGATATGTCAGACAAGATGTTTCGTTTGGTGACGGGGGTTGGCTGTGGAGGTAAGTTTACCTTGTAGTGAAATGAATCCTAGCCTAGGATTTTGATCATGTCATCCAGTTTTATGTCTTTCTCAAGGCTACTAACTGGGTGTGGATAAATTGTTTCCATCAATTTTTGGCTATTGCTTGCCCATTTTTGTAATTCAAACCCAGCTTTACTTAGCAAACTGACCATTTCCGTATAGATTTGGATGGCTTCATCATCAGTCTCGCACCCACTCAGCAAGTCATCCATAAAGTAATCTGTCAGCACCTTTCCTGCAGTCAATGGATAATCTTTACCATCATCTTTAGCCACTTGCTGTAAACTTTTGACTGCAAGATAAGGAGCCGACGAGATCCCGAATGTTACCCGTAACATCCTGTAATCCTTTACAATGTCATCAGAACTCTCACGCCACAGGAGGCGTTGGAAATCAGTGTGTTTGTCCACGACTTTAACCTGTCTGTACATTTTTATAATATCCGCTATAAAGAAAATTGGATAAATACGCCATTTCATGATGATAGGACGCAGTTCTGGTTGTAGTCGTGGACCAACCAGGAGATCATCGTTCAAAGACCTGCCGTTGACACCCTTAGAAGAGCAGTCAAAAACCATGCGAAACTTGGTTGTGGATTTGTCGCTGCGAACCACGGCATGGTAAGGCCACACACACAACCAGGTTTTGCAGCTTCCTGCTGGTCTTGGATAAGTTCCATGTGATTGAGTGATAAATATTTAATAATCACTTTGGTATATAGCCTTAGGAGTGGATTGCTATCCATCCTTTTCTCCAATGAGAGAAATCTCCTTGTTCACGATTTTGTCAGATGCACGTACCTTTAGGCTGCTGGGAGGCAGGTCGAGAGCACACGGCACGACCAGGAATCAGCTCGGGAACGACAGGACAGGATGTCCACGTAAAACTTTCTTGGATCACAAGTATCACAATCAAATAAAAATCGCGGGTCGCGAGCCGGGCGCGTGCATTTCGATAGGTGCATCGGTTATCGTCTGTCATATGTCTGATTTAATAGCAATGAGCGGCGCGGAAACTAAGGTTGGAGGGGGATTTTTAAAACTATAATGAACATACCCCCGCCCTAAACATGACCATGTTTACGCAAAAAATATATATATATTTGTTAGTGTAAATGTAATGGGTTTGCTTTCCGGAGTTAATTTCAAGGTTTATCTAGGGGTAAGCGAATTATCCGGTTGGTAGTCTTGTCAGAACGCCGGTAGCCGTCCGAACCTGTATCACACGTGCGACACCGTCTTTTCCGGGACGTATTGATAGGACGCGACCGCGTCGCCACTCTAAGGGAGGAACGTTGTCCTCTTTGAGAAGAACCAAGTCCCCGACGGTGGGGGGTCAGTATAGGATGTCCATTTAGGCCTTGTTTGCAAGGTACATAAGTATTGCGTTTGCCAGCAGGACCAGAAATACTGTTACATCTGTTGTACTAGTTGAAATCGCGTGAGTTTACTGGTTTTAGGAAAACGCAGAGTATCTTATACGGCCGCCCACTCTGATTAGTTCAGTTGAGTCAAGGAAGGGATTTAGGCGATCTAGAAGGAAATCGGGACTTGGAATGCAACTGACACTGGTCACTAAGAGACAACCTAGTCCAGAAAGTTGTGCGATCGGACATAATTTGTCAGCCTGCCAACCAGATGGTGGCTGTAGTAGGCACTTCGGGTACCAACAGATGGGGTGATATAGGAGCTCACGTGGGGATAAGCCACGGGAGGCGCAGTCAGGAACGTGGCGCCAAATAGAAGGGATCTCAGCATTTTTAATCTGAGACACGCAATTGGCTCCGAAGGTTTGAAGTTCTTGGGGGGAGGTATTGAGCAAGGTAAGAACAATTTGACTATCAGACCAAGTATAGATGGCGTCTAACACTATTGACTTCTGCAGACAGGAGGCAGTGTGTTAGACTAATTTTGAGAGGAGCGCAGCTCCTTGTAATTCCAATTTTGGAATTGTTAAATGGGTTCGAACTGGAGCAACTTTCGTTTTGGACATCAACAAAGGACGTAGCAATTAGTTTGCTGATCTACAGCGTGGAGATAGATTACGGCTGCGAATCTAGCTTCTGAGGTGGCACAAAACCCATGTAAGGTATCAAACTGAGGTTCCGGAGGAGGGACACATCTAGGTTTTGAAATCTGCAGTGAGTTCTGGGATGAGAGAAGCATCCCAAGTAACAATAGAAAGCCATAGACGTTGGATAAAAGCCTCAGCTTCTTGAACACAATAGGTGAAATCCAACCGCTAGGGTCAAAGGTACGAGCTATTAAAGATAACACTTTCCATTTGGTTGGACATTTATCGGGGTCTACACTACACGTGTCGTATATGTAAAGGCGTCCGTCACGGGGTTAAGCTGGACTCCAAGTACCACTACTGTTTGGAGGTTTTCAATATTTAAGGGATTTGGCTGGGGTGGTTTAGGCGACTCCTCTATTTTCCAGAATCGCTCAACTACTTGAGTTAACGACAGCGCAGTCATAGGAGATATTGAGCCAAGGAAATTCATAACTGGGCCCGATAAAATAGTTGATAAGGCTGTTGAGGTGACCGTAATTGTCGGGTAGGGGGAGTGAACAGGCTTGCACGTAAGGGGAACACAACCGCGAACTGTCAAAGCAAGAATATTTCCAATGTCATAAAATATCATTGGAGATGAGGGAAGGGGAGGCAAACCCATATTGAGTGGGGTTGCTGCCAGGATCAAGTGGGCACCATTATCACACAAAGCCCGTGCCTCAACATAATACCCATTAAACGTTTTCTCTTGAATGACAGCCGTGGCAAGGATGACTAGGTCGGGATTTATTATTATTGAAGCACGGGTAGGGAGCGGGAGAGGGGAGTGGTCTAGTTAGTGATGACTCTCACGTCGGTGAGAGTCTCTATAAGTTACAGGTCGGGAAGTATGCGGTGACGCTGCATGCCTATCTCTACTAGTGGTTGGGGTGGGTGAGCACTCATCGCGACTTGTCATCCAGTTTTATGTCTTTCTCAAGGCTACTAACTGGGTGTGGATAAATTGTTTCCATCAATTTTTGGCTATTGCTTGCCCATTTTTGTAATTCAAACCCAGCTTTACTTAGCAAACTGACCATTTCCGTATAGATTTGGATGGCTTCATCATCAGTCTCGCACCCACTCAGCAAGTCATCCATAAAGTAATCTGTCAGCACCTTTCCTGCAGTCAATGGATAATCTTTACCATCATCTTTAGCCACTTGCTGTAAACTTTTGACTGCAAGATAAGGAGCCGACGAGATCCCGAATGTTACCCGTAACATCCTGTAATCCTTTACAATGTCATCAGAACTCTCACGCCACAGGAGGCGTTGGAAATCAGTGTGTTTGTCCACGACTTTAACCTGTCTGTACATTTTTATAATATCCGCTATAAAGAAAATTGGATAAATACGCCATTTCATGATGATAGGACGCAGTTCTGGTTGTAGTCGTGGACCAACCAGGAGATCATCGTTCAAAGACCTGCCGTTGACACCCTTAGAAGAGCAGTCAAAAACCATGCGAAACTTGGTTGTGGATTTGTCGCTGCGAACCACGGCATGGTAAGGCCACACACACAACCAGGTTTTGCAGCTTCCTGCTGGTCTTGGATAAGTTCCATGTGATTGAGTGATAAATATTTAATAATCACTTTGGTATATAGCCTTAGGAGTGGATTGCTATCCATCCTTTTCTCCAATGAGAGAAATCTCCTTGTTCACGATTTTGTCAGATGCACGTACCTTTAGGCTGCTGGGAGGCAGGTCGAGAGCACACGGCACGACCAGGAATCAGCTCGGGAACGACAGGACAGGATGTCCACGTAAAACTTTCTTGGATCACAAGTATCACAATCAAATAAAAATCGCGGGTCGCGAGCCGGGCGCGTGCATTTCGATAGGTGCATCGGTTATCGTCTGTCATATGTCTGATTTAATAGCAATGAGCGGCGCGGAAACTAAGGTTGGAGGGGGATTTTTAAAACTATAATGAACATACCCCCGCCCTAAACATGACCATGTTTACGCAAAAAATATATATATATTTGTTAGTGTAAATGTAATGGGTTTGCTTTCCGGAGTTAATTTCAAGGTTTATCTAGGGGTAAGCGAATTATCCGGTTGGTAGTCTTGTCAGAACGCCGGTAGCCGTCCGAACCTGTATCACACGTGCGACACCGTCTTTTCCGGGACGTATTGATAGGACGCGACCGCGTCGCCACTCTAAGGGAGGAACGTTGTCCTCTTTGAGAAGAACCAAGTCCCCGACGGTGGGGGGTCAGTATAGGATGTCCATTTAGGCCTTGTTTGCAAGGTACATAAGTATTGCGTTTGCCAGCAGGACCAGAAATACTGTTACATCTGTTGTACTAGTTGAAATCGCGTGAGTTTACTGGTTTTAGGAAAACGCAGAGTATCTTATACGGCCGCCCACTCTGATTAGTTCAGTTGAGTCAAGGAAGGGATTTAGGCGATCTAGAAGGAAATCGGGACTTGGAATGCAACTGACACTGGTCACTAAGAGACAACCTAGTCCAGAAAGTTGTGCGATCGGACATAATTTGTCAGCCTGCCAACCAGATGGTGGCTGTAGTAGGCACTTCGGGTACCAACAGATGGGGTGATATAGGAGCTCACGTGGGGATAAGCCACGGGAGGCGCAGTCAGGAACGTGGCGCCAAATAGAAGGGATCTCAGCATTTTTAATCTGAGACACGCAATTGGCTCCGAAGGTTTGAAGTTCTTGGGGGGAGGTATTGAGCAAGGTAAGAACAATTTGACTATCAGACCAAGTATAGATGGCGTCTAACACTATTGACTTCTGCAGACAGGAGGCAGTGTGTTAGACTAATTTTGAGAGGAGCGCAGCTCCTTGTAATTCCAATTTTGGAATTGTTAAATGGGTTCGAACTGGAGCAACTTTCGTTTTGGACATCAACAAAGGACGTAGCAATTAGTTTGCTGATCTACAGCGTGGAGATAGATTACGGCTGCGAATCTAGCTTCTGAGGTGGCACAAAACCCATGTAAGGTATCAAACTGAGGTTCCGGAGGAGGGACACATCTAGGTTTTGAAATCTGCAGTGAGTTCTGGGATGAGAGAAGCATCCCAAGTAACAATAGAAAGCCATAGACGTTGGATAAAAGCCTCAGCTTCTTGAACACAATAGGTGAAATCCAACCGCTAGGGTCAAAGGTACGAGCTATTAAAGATAACACTTTCCATTTGGTTGGACATTTATCGGGGTCTACACTACACGTGTCGTATATGTAAAGGCGTCCGTCACGGGGTTAAGCTGGACTCCAAGTACCACTACTGTTTGGAGGTTTTCAATATTTAAGGGATTTGGCTGGGGTGGTTTAGGCGACTCCTCTATTTTCCAGAATCGCTCAACTACTTGAGTTAACGACAGCGCAGTCATAGGAGATATTGAGCCAAGGAAATTCATAACTGGGCCCGATAAAATAGTTGATAAGGCTGTTGAGGTGACCGTAATTGTCGGGTAGGGGGAGTGAACAGGCTTGCACGTAAGGGGAACACAACCGCGAACTGTCAAAGCAAGAATATTTCCAATGTCATAAAATATCATTGGAGATGAGGGAAGGGGAGGCAAACCCATATTGAGTGGGGTTGCTGCCAGGATCAAGTGGGCACCATTATCACACAAAGCCCGTGCCTCAACATAATACCCATTAAACGTTTTCTCTTGAATGACAGCCGTGGCAAGGATGACTAGGTCGGGATTTATTATTATTGAAGCACGGGTAGGGAGCGGGAGAGGGGAGTGGTCTAGTTAGTGATGACTCTCACGTCGGTGAGAGTCTCTATAAGTTACAGGTCGGGAAGTATGCGGTGACGCTGCATGCCTATCTCTACTAGTGGTTGGGGTGGGTGAGCACTCATCGCGACGAGGGGGTGGCGAAGCGTACCGCGTAGGTGAATGGTTCGGGGAGCGACGCCATGTCTGAGAGGATGGAGGGGGAGATCCTCGAGGTGAGGTCGGTGAATTCGGACGGGGTGAGGAACGATTTATGTTATAATAGCGAGCACCCCCGCCCGTGCGAGAGTGAGGGGAGCTGAGTCTGGTTGGTTCAGGAGAGCGACGAAAGGCTACTGACCGATTCTGTGGGTTTTCACGGGGGTAAACCGGGTTTCGGGGGTCATTATAACACAGGAGCGTATGATGCGTAGGTCGGCGGCAAGTACTACAACGATATTCGCGCGTACACGAGGCAATGAGTGCTTATCCAAACATCTATAACACAGGCCATTTGTTTTTACAAAATTCGAACGATCGCGGAGGCTCATACCTAAAAAATCTCGGCACTCTCGCAAATAATGGGATTGGCTCGAACACATAGGACACTTAGACGCGCGCGTGTCGGATTCGGCAACAAAGGCATGACGCGGGGCTCTCGGGGCCGAAGGGGTTTTGGCATAAGAAGGCGCTGCGTCAACTAAATAGGTGTTCCCAACGTTGTCATGGTGCCGGCATTCTTCTTCTAGGAAATCTACCAGCTTGTCAAAGGTAGGTAATGCCTTTTGGACATCGCAGTGGCGGCGTTCGAAACGCGACTTTAAGTCCGTGGGGAGTTTTCCAAGACAAACATGAACGAGGATATAAGACCAATGTTTCACTGGCAGTACGAGGCGTTCTAAGCAACGATAGGCCGTAAGTAAAGGGTTAAGAAAAGTGGCCCGTAGACCAGTCAACCGAGGGCTGATATCGGGCAGGGATATTATCTGGGCGATATAAGTGTCCGCGAGGACGCCCGTATTATGATGATACCTTCTCTTGAGAAGGTCACGGGCTACACAGTAATTACCGGCTTCGACTTTCAAATGTTGTACCAAACGTTTTGGTTCCTCAGATAAGGTACTCATTAAATAATGCATTTTTTGTGTTGGCAATAAATCACTTCGGGTGTCAACGACACTGTCAAACTGGTCAATAAAGCTAATCCAGGCGTCCGAACGCCCGTTAAATTGCGGGATGGGAAGATCAGGTAATTTTTGGGGGCGCGGAATTACATGTTCCGCGGTGACAATAGTATCACGTTCGAGTGCTGAGCACATTGGGGTACTCGCTGACAGTGGGGCGACTATCTCGTTACTTTTAACCTTAATATCTACAACCTGATCACGCACTGCCTTAATAAGGTTTTGAACATAGGTATATTCCTCAACATCGATGGCCTGATCCAAGCCGCCTAGGAGTTGAGCACTAGCCTCCCTAAACTCCTTATATTGCTCGTCTAGGTCATTTATATAAACCATTAATCGGGCGCGGTCCGCTGTATTTAACTGTACGTGTGCATTTGAAATCCACTCACTGGTTAACTTTAAACTTCCGATTGAATTTCAAATTGAATTTGAATTTTTGTATACAAAGTCGATCTCATCGTGTCGTTATTTTCACTCATTTCAACTTGGATAATAAACAGTAGTAAGCAACAGGAAAATTAAATATAAATCCTAGCACACTCTAATTTGAAACTTAATCTCTTGCAAATAAGGTCCAACAGGGAAGCGCAACCGTTTGGTTAGTAACAATATGACTACTAATTATCTAAGAACAATTCTACGAGTAGGTGCAATCGAGATTTAAGTCAATATCTAATGGGCTTTAGGGACGTAATTGAGGCAAATCACTTTTCGGGAACAACAAACAAATGAAAATCAGATTTAAAACCAAATGTTTTTCTAAGACTTGCAGGCAATATTGAACCGTAGTACTCGATAATAAGGCACTAATTTCCTTACGGCGTTCGAGTAGGGAAGCGCCACGGGTCGAACGTGTGATACTTTAGGTTATAAAATGAATTCCAGAATGCAATTTTACGATTTAAAACTTTAGGTGATTTAATAAGCGGGTTAATTAAGTTACGAAAAGGGGCGGTTTTAAAGATTTCTACTAGTGAGGGGGTAAGATTTTTCAAAGAGGGGACCTAACCACGCTCTGCTACCAAAAATGTTCACGATTTTGTCAGATGCACGTACCTTTAGGCTGCTGGGAGGCAGGTCGAGAGCACACGGCACGACCAGGAATCAGCTCGGGAACAACAGGACAGGATATCCACGTAAAACTTTCTTGGATCACAAGTATCACAATCAAATAAAAATCGCGGGTCGCGAGCCGGGCGCGTGCATTTCGATAGGTGCATCGGTTATCGTCTGTCATATGTCTGATTTAATAGCAATGAGCGGCGCGGAAACTAAGGTTGGAGGGGGATTTTTAAAACTATAATGAACACTCCTTAAAGCCACTTTCCGTGAATCCCCATATTGGCACAATGGATCCTCATCACGAAATGGAAGACTAATAACATAGCGACCTGTACTGTCCCTAGTTGTAGTGGATACATAATGCTCCTCACACGCTTGGTCTTCCTTAGACAACAAGGTGCGAGTCTGATCGGTTTCAATTTCCCAGAATTTACGGAGAGTGTCATTAATGGAGCTATCCAGAATGTGTGCAGTTATAAAGCTAAGACAATGGTTACTCACTTGTGTTCTTCCTGACAGGATCCAGCCCAAAGCGGTGTTTTGTGCTGTCAGAGTGGACATCAGGTTCCGTACAATACCATCTGTCAGAGTCTGTCCATACACCTCAGCACCCAGCAACATGTCCACATGGCCTGGAGTGTGATATCCTGGATCTGCCATCTTCAATTCCTTCAACTCTGGCCAATCATGAATTTCAACTTTCTGTGAAGGAATGGGATTAGTTGCCTGACTTACCACATATGCCTGAACAACACAACTAAAAGAGCTACAAGTGGATTGTATTTTAAATTAAACCTTGTGCTTAATTGGTTTCGGCAATGGGATTTTCTCCCCGCCCAGTCCTGATGGATCAACACTACAGTTTGCAGGTATCTTGCGTAACTGGAGTAATTGTACAGTACGCTCAGTCACAAATGACAATTGTGCACCCTGGTCAAGAAATGCCCTAAGTGTATGACAATTTCCCTTATTTTCTACCTTAACTAATGCCGTAGTTAACATTACCTCACTATTGGGCATACTAGAACCTTCAGCAGCATGAGCCACAATGTTACTAGGTCCAGGTTCCCTCTGCTCTGGCTTCTGGTCCTGGCTAAACCGCTTACATTGGTACAATAAATGTGCCTCTGCACAGCATGGACAGGATATGGAAGGCGCTGATGTAGTAACGCTGAACACTTTAGGTCGCTCGGTTTCTTTCGGTTTAGTTTCTCTCTTGTTACTTGGCTCTATGAACTCTAATGCTCTAAATCTGCATTCCAGGATAATTGAAAATTCACTAAAAGTTGGTAGTGTGTCTGAACTCGCACTGATCTTGTGTTCCCATAGTTTCCGGGATTCCTGATCATCTGTATGATCAGGTGGATAATGGAAATGGATCCCAGGTTGAAATATCAATGTTCATGTTGGTGGGAGCACTTAAACACTCATTTGTTGTGTCTAATATTTGTTTGATTCCATAAGAAAATGCTGTGGATAAGCTCTTTTGACTTGTTAAACGGTTAAGTATGCATGACGAAATGTAGCGAGTGTTGCTGTACCTTTTATTTAATGATGTCCAACATTGTTCATAATTGGCATCAGTTATGGGTGTGTGTCGTATTAATTGCTCTGCCTCACCTGTCAGATGGCCTTTCAAGTAATGGAGCTTTTGCACAGGTGCTAAAGTTTTGTTGCTATTGATCACAGATTCAAATAAGTCATGAAAGGTAGGCCACTCAGCATACTTGCCGGAGAACACTGGGATAATAATTTTTGGTAGTTTCACTGCACTGGATATATTGGATTCATTTTGCAGATTATTGTGCGAGTGAACTGTGCATGACATTGTCGGCAAGCTGGCTTGTTGTTTGATTTTTTCGTAGGCCTCTTTTAACTGACATTTATATTCAATGTATTTTTCTTCTACTCTGTCATAAGTCTCAGTTGTGAAGTACGCAATGCTTGGATCTTCGGATTGTAACAAAATAGCTTCGTGGTTACTCTCGAACGATTTCCGTAGCCTTCTAACAGTTCTAACCTCGTTTCTAAGTATGTAATGGTAATCCGCGCTTTAGGCGAATTTTTGAGGTTAGAAGCGGCCTTATCTATCTTCTGTTCTGTATTTTGCTGAAATTTCAAGTACGATTCGACTTCCATTGTGATCTTCCTTCGATTTCAATAAATCCGGTACGTTTGGACCATGTCCGACCATGTGGACGGCATAAATAGATTTTAGATTAAACTGGTTCAATTGGTGGATGAAGGTTGAATAAAATGTTGATTTCTTCAATTTAATCCTGTATTTTCATTTTCTACAACTTTTTACTGGGATTTAAACACTAAACTAATGATTTCACATTTATATAAAGAATTGTGACTTGCGTATACGGCAATTTTTGGAAGAAGAGAGCGAGCATAGATAATATATTTTTGACATTGACTTAGGCCGAGCTGTTTGAGATATCAAAAAAAAACTATGTCGACAACAAATAGCAACTACTAATGAATCTTATAAATATACATACACCGTGGGCCCTTATAACTAGACGGATTTTAACAGTGTGTTCCTGATCATATTTAGACACTAAAATGTCCTATAAACTTTTCTGGAATACGCCTAGTTTCAGAGTTAATACCAATTTTTAAAAAATACACTTTTTATTATCACTCAGCACAAAACGCCTTTCTGAAGCCGTTGTTGCCACTATTGTGCATAGTTTACACGTCCTTATTGACAGATATCAAAGTGACAAGGAAAACTATGCAGAAACTAAATTTTTCCAAAAAAAAAAAGTACCAATTTGGTTTAGACGATAATTTTATTAATAACATTTACTTTTCATGTGGAAAAAAAAATGTTTTTTTGGCGTAATTGACCTAAAGTCACGTAATATTTTTTCCTTCTTTTGGTCTCATACATTCGTGGTGAAGCTCTGTCGGGTTATACGTGCCCACGGTGTATAACGCTCAAACACCTCGTATGACTAGATATCTTAGTTCTTTCTATTTTCGCTTATATTTTTGTGTAACAAGTCATTTTCTTTAAGATTTGAATTCAATAAAAGTCGAGCTAATGGCGTGGTACGAAAAGTTTGTTTTTTCGCAGCGATCCCTACTTCTGAAAAGTTAAAGGATAGTTTTTGTAATATACGTTATCAATTAAAGGTTTATTCAACAAATATTCAGCTGTTTACATAATAATCAAAAGCATTACCGACCTTACACACAGACGCCTCGTTCCAAAGTGACAACGGTCAACCGTGACTGACTGATAGTGACGTATCCATTCATTCACTATGACATTAAGCACAGTGTCGCCATATTCATAGTCACGTTACATAGACGAAACTAAATAGTTAAAAAGCATTAAAAATACATTTTTTTATGACATAAGAGGCAAACGAGCAGACGAATCGCCTGATGGTAAGCAATTACCGCCGCCCATGGATGGATGCCCGCAACACCAGGGCACAAGCGCGTTGCCGGCCTTTAAGATGGGAATACGCTCTTTTCTTGAAGGTTTGAAGATCGTATTGGTCCGGAAATACCGCAGACGACAGTTCATTCCACAGTTTTGTATAAGAAAAGAAAAAAATATTGGCATTTATAAAAGATGCCAATAAGTAGCATTCCTTCAAACATAAAATTAAAAATTACTTTAATTAAAACAAACCCTTAACCACCTACACGGAGTCACTCTGAGACCTTAGTAAATTTAAAGTTGGTAATAACTCAACTCGAGCGCGTCGCATAATCATGTGCCTTTTTCTGGAACCTCCTCAGTTTTGGCATGCGATTTTTGAGCCCATATAATGTATTCCTTTGATCTTAGTAAGCATAAAACTGCCATCCGAGGTCATAGTAACCCCAGGTTGGTGATGTGACAAACAGTGGAGTCCAATGTGATGTTCCTACTGAACTCATCGTCATCCTCCTAGCGTTTGTTTCGGCTTCTTGCCACGGCTCTAATGAGCCTGGGGTCCGCTCGGCAATCCAATCCCAGGAATTGGCGTAGGCACTAGTTATTATGAAAGCAACTGCCATCTGGATTTCCAAACCAGGGAAACTAGGCCTTGTTGGAATTAGGTCCGGTTTCCTCACGACGTTCTTCTTCACCGAAAAGCTACTGGTAAATTTCAAATGACATTTCGTACATAAGTTCCGAAAAACTCAGTGGTACGAGCCGGGGTTTGAACCCGAGACATCTGAATTGAAAGTCTGACGACTTACTGCCAGGCCACCAGCGCTTCCTCCCATGTTCCTACTTATTTATTTAATCGTATGGCATACTTTTACATAATAGGCAATAGATTTTATTTTATAATACTATGTACATCAAGTCAAATGTCAACATTAAGACAGTTGAGCCACGCAGCTGCATCGGACGAGAGGTGCAGCAGATCTTCAGGAGGTCCTGAGTATGAGTGCATGGGGCAGCGTTCAATTATATGGTCCATGGTTTGGACTCCTTCACCGTACTTACACATGGCCGACCCTACTACGACCCTGCACGTGTCCCCTGGGTGGTGCTAAATGAGTTGCAAATATAGAGGCGAACCAATAGGCAAAGATTGCGAATCCTGCGATAAAATGAGTATGATGTTCCTACTTAACTATGATGATGTTAAATAAAATAAATAAATAAATATTATAGGATAATCTTACACAAACCGACCTAGTCCCACAGTAAACTCAATAAGGCTTGTGTTGGGTACTAGACGACGATATATGTAATAGATATATATTGAAAAATACTTAAATACAGAGAAAGAACGAAAATGCATTTATTAACGTCACACCAATTAAATGAACAAAGGAAAAGTAACGATAAAAGGGACCCCCACCCAGCATAATGCCGCAGCAAGCCACGGCGCTGATTTTCGGTGGGGACCTAACTTATAACATAAATACATACACATAACATAGAAAACATCCATAACTCAGGTACAAATATCTCTGGTAAACACACAAATAAATGCCCTTACCAGGATTCGAAACCGGGACCTCCTGCTTCGTAGGCAGTGTCACTACCGACTGGGCTAGGAGGCCGTTATATTGACGCTTTCAATTCCTGACGTAAATACCCTGGACGAAATCGCGCAGGGCGACCCCCAAGACAAACAATTTGAAAAGATATCCTACAGAGAGATAACAAACGTTTAATTTTAATGCCCGTGAATTATAGCAGACTGTAACATTGCAATATATAATGCAGAAACGTCTAGGAATAGCAGCCTTTACAGAAACCTCAATTACTTTCAGCGAGAATTTACACTTTAACGTAAGATATGGCGCTCGTTTAAAAAGAAATGCACTCTCCAGGTAAAGAATACTTTGTACGTTTCTTGAAACGGTATTCAATTCGAGTAATACTTCCTTGTTAGAGAAATACTACCTAAAGCTTAAGTGCAGGTAATGCATTGCTTTGGGAGTTGGGAGTCAATCAAACTTAAATAATGATTGGAAAAGATTAGTCACGATTGTCATGAATCTTTTCCAATTGTTCAAGTCTGTCATTTCATTCGTCCGGTCGTTCGTTCGTGCGTGCGGTCCAGATACTATACTATAAGTAATATTGTCTTATTTCTGTACCCGTCCTTTTCTATGTATATGAAGTATGAGAAGAACGGGTACAGAAATAATGACATTATTACTGATAGTGTCTAGACCGCAACACATACATCTCGGCTACAATCCAAGTTGCAGTGCAACGTTTCAGCTGCGGGAAACAGGTGAAGTCAGTCACTGGAGTTACTGTAAATCTCCTACAATTTAAGGCCCGATAACTTCTATATCGGACACCCTATTTAGCTAGGAGTCAAAATGACTTGACTTACAGACAAACTTCTGTACATAAGTAGGTTACACGTTGACTATCCGTGCGTTCCCGTAGCGCGTCATTCCCACTCATACAGTTACTGGGATTATCGCGATAAACCACGCTGCAACACAGTATCCGCCGTTGCAATCCCTTACGAACTACGGTGTTATCATTACTTCATACAACAACTGTTAATCTGACAGTGACATTGCTCTTTCCCTTTGCCGCTACAACAGCAATGCTTTCGTCATTAGAATTATGTTTTTACATCGTGATTTAATCACTGGATAAATCACACCGATTAACGTAGCACCATTTAATTTGTTAGAAAAAAATAAAGATAACTTAGGACTGGTATTTTTCTAATGAGATTTCGTACAAAAGTTCTGAAAATCTTAGTGCACCCCGCAGTTTGAACCCGAGACCTCCGGATTGAAAGTCGTACGTCTAACCGCCAGGCTAACAACACAAATGGTGTCATTGACATTTTTCACTAAAATATTCCTATATTTTGCTTCAAGCTCAAAATAATTGAAAAACGTTGTAATTACTAAGTCTTTGATACACGGCTCAAGTCATTTTGTCCTTCAGCGGTAAACGAGCACGTTTCAAAGAGTCAATGTCAGCAGGATATTACGGGCACTTAATTAACTCTAAACCGGCTTGAGTTGATTGGATACAAAATGGATGAAATAGTTGAATACCCATTAGTATAGGTAAATAGGTACTATATTTTGTCGCGAAGTGTAATTTGCTAATGAGAATGTGGTACAACGACATAGTGCCGTATTCTAAATTAAAAATACATAAACAATACATTAAAAACACAATTATTTTAAACATTCAACACACAACACATAATCAACCAATATTAAAGTTGTAATGGAGTTGGATCGGAATAATTTCCAGGCAAATTGAGATTTTTCTGATTCAGACATTTAGGCTAGGCATCTGCCTAGATGTCTATCTAGAATATTAAGAAATTGAGTACCTATATCAATGTGTACCTTTTGAATATCGTTATGACGTTTAATTGTATCACATAATCATATTCAAGTCATTACTCCCACTGCTGGGCGCAATTTGGGCTATAGTCCCTCATCATGTCATTCTATTTTGGCCAGATATTTTTGGGCTAGCCCAAAATGGTTGCAAAATGGCCCAAATTGGAATGACATGATTCAGCCAAGTTTAAGGTCCGCCACACATCACAATTGTTTTAATATTGTCTGTTTTTCATTTTTTTAAAAGCGACCATACCTATACACGGTGGGGCCTGTAACTAAAGCAAAAAATTAAAATGTACATTCTTCTCCTCAAACCACGCAACGTTTGTTTGACGACTTTGAAAAAAAACTTGCGGTTTGAATTTTATTACATTTTAAAGTTAATTCGAACACGCAATGTACTATGAAATTGATTATGTATGTAGAGTGACTAGACTGACAGGCGATGTCAATTAGACGGAGTTTTAAGTACATTGAAAATACTATTTACTTTGTTTGAAAAAATAACAATCTAAAAACATTATGATTTTAAAAAGTTGCTACACAAAAGTTGTCTAGTTTGAGGACTAGAATCTACGTTTTAATTATTTGCTTTAGTTACAGGCCCCACCCTATATAGTCGGTATTTAAAGGTAAAGAGTCCCCATTAGATACGTTTGTAATTTATAAAAAACTATATCTTTTGTTGTAACTGACTATCTACCTATACCTACATAATATTAGCACCTAAAAGTTCAAACATTCAGAACGTTGCTATTTCAATTGAAAATGAAGATGAACATTCCGCCAAACTTAGTTTAATTGCTTAAAATGTCCAACTTTACGGACTTCGTTCTATTTCAGAAATATCTTCGTTAATTTACAACATTTGTATATTTATGTTACGCAAATGAACTTTGGATAGCAATTACACATTGCAATATCCGATTTCCAATATTCAAATTGGAAATCGCTCATATTAAACATTATCATTCCCTTAACTTGAAATTGAGTGATTATTAAAATAAATACTAGGTTTATTTTTAGTGACAGTTTTACATATTTATATTTATGGGATTTATGGGACCGAGTGTATTAATTACGAAATTTTATAGGGCGATTCAACAGATAATAAAAAACAGGTTACTATATTGAAAAATGTATCGGAAATTACATAAATATACATTATTCATTGTTACATAAAATATCAAAAATACACGGAAAACAAGCAAAATTCATATAAAGAAGGATGCATTATAATATTTAGTGCCATGACTGAATACATCACATTGCGAACTTTTTACGCAACATTCACATATGACGATGATGATGATGGTATCATGTTTTCCCACATCACATACATCACATCAGGGCCGCGATTCGAAAAAAAAAGACACACACTGGACAGACACAGCTCCAACCCAACTCAACCCAACTCAACTCAACGCTATAACGACATTGACATTTGCTATTCGAACAGATTTTCATTCAACATTGGTCTCACATTGGTCACATATTGGTCACACATTATACCAATGTTGGACCCGGGGTATGTCCTTAAACTACGTCCGGACTTGGGTATGCCCTTAAACTATGCCAAAAAGAGAGGTATGGGCACTGCGAATGGCATCTCGCTTAGTGTGGTAGGGCACGTTCAGTGAATGTCATCTCGCTCAAATCTGGAGCAGAGCCCGACTGGGGAAGTACCTCCACCTTACTGAAAACCACAGCCAAATAGCACTAAACCCTACCTACTCATAGTGTTGTGTTCCTGCTGGTGAGTAAGGTTGCCAAAGAGCTCAAAGAGGACCCTCTTGTTCCTTTAGCCGTCAACACAGTGAATCCTCCTTTTTGTAAAGGGTCGGCAACGCGCATGTGACTCCTGTGGAGTTACAGGCGTCCATAGGTTACGGTAGCTGCTTACCATCAGGCAGGCCGTATGCTTGTTTGCCACCGTCGTAGTATTAAAAAAAAAACGTTGTACCAATGTTGTACCAATGTGAGACCAATGTGTGACCTATGTGTGACCAATGTGAGACCAATGTTGAATGAAAATCTGTTCGAATAGCAAATGTCAATGTCGTTATAGCGTTGAGTTGAGTTGGGTTGGAGCTGTGTCTGTCCAGTGTGTGTGTTTTTTTTCGAATCGCGGCCCAGGTACAAAAGGGTTTCCATTATTCACGGTCCTGCGCGGTTTAATCTAGCTCCGTCCAGCCAAGGCCAGTTGATGCAGCCTCCTTTTCAACTGCTGGCCTTTGGGTAGTAGGCCAACTTGGCCTCCAGGTGGTACGTGGATGACCTTTGCTTCTTTTCCCAGGAATTTAACATGCCAGCATTTAATTCGATATGCTTCATTATATACTTAGTTACTTTCATAAAATTATAAGTAATTTACTCATAACTTGAAAGTTGAAATATTGGAAAACGCTTTGCAAGTTTTGATGTAAGTACCTTCTATATAGATCAAAAGTTGTCTACACAAATTTTAATTGTTTCGTTGTATTTTTGCTTTGGATAGCAACAACTTATTCCTCCAGGCAAAATGTTTAAAAGTTTGCTTCAGAACAGTAATTCTAAGAAATAATTAGGAATACCTCCAAAAAGATCAGACATGGAAGTTCTGTTTAAAAGATATTGAACAACTAAAGTTGTTTCGTTTTTGTAAGTACAGACAAGTATCTAAATATCTTAAAACATCAGGATCAGGTTTATAATTATTAACAAAATAAATCTCCGCTCCAGAACTGTAGTTGTAGATGTAGATTGTTGGTGTCAAGTTTTTACGAAAAAAAATGGATTAACTAATTATAAGCCATACTTTTATTAATAACTATGTACACAAAAATTCAGAAAGTGAAAAAAAAAATTTCTTCTTTTGGCCTAATTCAAAAAAAAAAAATTCAAACATTCAAAAATTATTTATTTAACAAAAACACGTAAAATATGATCCAAGGGATGGAGCCTCCCTGTAAGCAAAATAAATGCCTGTGTTGGGAGACACCGCTCTTCCTTTGGTAACTTGAGGTAAGTACATTGAAAAGGAATAACAAAACAAACTATATTAAGTCATTTATAAATGCTAATGCTACTTATAAATGCGTTGTTAAACAATAGGGTCCTCCGTAGGCACCTTGTGTGAATGGTTTACTAATTTTAAATTGAAAAGTATTTTTATTTTGCAAAAACGCCTACGGAACCACACTGACCATGGCCCACCATATTCCTACCAGATTTAGCACAACCTCATTCTTCGTATGCACTTTTGAGGGTAAAAATCGCAGCTAAAGGGGTCCATATTGGGTTGCATAAAATTTTTTGTCATATCCTTGCTGCGCATAACGACTTGTTTCATAGTCATCATTGCGCATACAATTAGAAAGTTATATTATTTTGTGTCATACATTTTTAGTCATAAGAATTTTGATCATACTCAGTAGTGGTCATATATTTTTTGCGCAGATAAATTTAAATTATAATAAATTAAATGTCATAACAACTAAGAGCATAATTTTCAATAACTATAACGTTAACCCGCATAACGATTTGAAGCATAATAATAATCAACCATAAAGCTTTAAAGCTATAATATTATTTATTATGCACCGTTACACGCCCGTCCATAAATGCTTGTATTTTTTTAATATTTGTAATAAACAAATAATATTTTTTCAACATTTTCGGATTTTTTACTAATCGTTTCTGTAGGGGTCGCAGTTCTAACCTAACCTAACCCACTTTTCTGGTAACAGTTCGTTTCTGTGGGGTCGCAGTTCTAACCTAACCTAACCCACATTTCTGGTAACAGTTTGTGTCTGTGGGGTTCGCAATTCTAACCTAACCTAACCCACTTTTCTGGTAACAGGTTGGGACTGTGGGGGTCGCAGTTCTGACCTAACCTAACCCACTTTTCTGGTAACAGTTTGTATCTGTGGGGGTCGCAGTTCTAACCTAACCTAACCCACTTTTCTTAATCTAAGTCTCTTCCTAGTTTCGTTCTAGTGTTTCTGTAAAGGGTGTTTCATTCAAGTAAATTATCAATGGAATAATGATATTTGAATTAAAAATACAAGAACCAAATAATACGTGAAAATTTTTCTGTATAACAAAATTCTATGAAATGTTATCTGCGAATGAAGGGGACACCGTTTTTTGGCTTATACTGACTTCTTTATAATTTGCAGGTTTTATGCAGTTTTGTCCCGCCCAAGAGTAGATGTAGCCCCGCGAAGCAGGGCTCCTATTTCCGGACAAAAGATACCGCATTGTTCATAAGCTAATTCAAGCTTTGTATTTTTTTATGAATAAAATATGTTATGAGCCTTGAATATATGACTAAAATTTTTATGAAATATTAATAATATGCGTTGCAATACTTATAACTAAAGACAATTATGGTCATCAAACATATGATTAAAAATATGATGCCAAATAAAAGTATGAGTATAAAAATATGCTTTAGCTCATTTATGACAAAAAACGAGGTATGCTCAAAAATAATTATGACAAAAAATAATTATGACAAACTAATATATGCGAAAAGTGTTATGACAATTAAAATATGACAATAGTTTGTATGCGACCAGAGGGAGACCCCAGCTAAAGATAGCTCAGCAAGTGCGGGATGGTATCCCCCTCTAGGATGACTTAATAATTAACACTTGCCGTACCACACTTCGCTACGCGCTACGCTCGTAGCCGATCCTAGCGTTTTCCTCGTACGTAGCGGAAAGTGCTTACGAACAGAGAGCCCGCTTAGCGGGTTCCTGGTAGTGAAAGTGTTAAGTATGTCGCCCGCGACTGCATACTTCAAGTGCTGTAATTTAACTTAAAAATACATCAAACAATTCATTAAAAATGTAATTTATTTCTAACACCAACACACAACAAATATTTAACCAATATTGGAGTTCTATTGGAGTTGCATCGGAATAATTTTCATGCAAATTTAGGCGTTAGCTGTATTGCGTAGTTAATGCATTGGAGTTGTATTGGATCAGATCATGTCTTAACGTGTTTTAAAGTTAGAATACGGCCCCGAGTCACGTTTGAAGTATGTAGTCGCGGACGACAATATAAGTTATGCTAGCAGGGAGTTCCACTCCCGTCCAAATCTGAATTTTCCATTTTTCCTTTAGCTCAATATTTATAATATTTACTCATTAATAAAAAAAATATATCACGATAGTGGCAAACAAGCATACGGCCCGCCTGGTGGTAAGCAGCTACCGTAGCCTATGGACGCCTGCAACTCCATAGGTTTCACATGCGCGTTGCCAACCCTTTACAAAAAGTAGGATTCACTGTGTTGACGGTCAAAAGAAAAAACCGGCCAAGTGCGAGTCGGACTCGCGCACCGAGGGTTCCGTACAAACCTGTAGGTATATAGGGGTAGTAACTTTAAAATTATTAAAAATATTTTTATTATATAATGTAACAAAAAATTTACGGTTTTCGTAATTTTTCCTTTATCTGTGCTATAAGACGTTGCTTTGTACCAAATTTCAAGATTCTGAGTTCACGGGAAGTACCCTGTAGGTTTTGATTCCCTTGCGAGTTTCGAAAATTTGCGGAAATTTGCGGCATAAACGGCTGCATCTTTTAATTGCGTTGGCTTAGAAGTCTGATTTTTTCACAGCTACAAGGGAAAGTAGACCTGAGTATTTGATATAAATTTCAGCTTGATACCTCCACGCGTTCCTGAGAAAAATGGTCTTGACAGACAGACAGACAGACGGACAACAAAGTGATCCTATAAGGGTTCCGTTTTTTCCTTTCGAGGTACGGAACCCTAAAAAGGGTCCCACTATGAGTAGGGTCTAAAAAAGCTTCTGATTTTAACATTTACAAGGGAATCATTTGCGCCCTCGTGCGTAAAGTTGTCACGTACAAAGTATTTAGTGAAATAAAACACATGTCCGTCCCAGGCGGTGCTGACGTCAGCGAATTCATGTATTTTATATGACGTTTATCATGTTTTGCATGCATTGAGGATTGGAGGCATATTCAAACTTTTCAATTTGAAATTAATTTGATATATCTAACGAATATTGCAACACCACTGGAGTTACAGGTGCCCATAGGCTACGGTGAGCACCATCATGCTTGTTTGCCACTGACGTAGAGTAAACGTTTCACAGAATTGGTTATGGATGGACATATATATATTTCGGAGACTTTGAAATATTAAGTTTATTCTTTAAATAGTTATGTTTTGCCGCAGGTGGACGATATTGAATGGCTCAGGATCACTTCGGCCTCAGTTCCATTTCGTCACCATCTTATGTCGTTCTCATTCGCATTTGGTCTACTGTTCCGTTTCGCCAGCATTCCTATATCGTCACTTCCCTATCTCATCCGCTTTTTTAGGTGGGCCACTGTACCAACTCGTTTACATTCGTAATTAGACTACAGTGCCAATTCGTCAACATTCCTAATTAGTCTACAGTGTTAACTCGTCAACATTATTTAGACCACAGTGCCAACTCGTCACCTGTATAGTAAAAATATTGAACACCCTCAACTCGAGTACAAACATCTCATCATCATCACACAATGATTGCCCAAAGCGGAAATTGAACCTTCGACCACCCGCGATATTGACTTATATCTTATCTTATACTTAGACTGAACCTTATGGACGCAACTTATTTATATATATAAACGTAAAAGTCCTGACTGCGACTGACTGACTGACTGATTCACTTAAATCAACGCCCAGCCCGAACCGTTGGACTTAGAGAGCTGAATTTTTCACAATAGGTAGTTTTTATAACGTTAGTATCTAATAAGAAGGGGTTTTTCAAAATTCATCCCCTAGGGGGGTAAAAAGGGGGTTGAAAGTTTGTATGGATGGGGTTTAAAATTTTGAGTTAGAGATTTGAAACTTCGTACGTTTACTAATAATTAAAAAACAATAAAAGTACGTTTACTAATAATTAAAAAACAATAAAAGTATGTTTACTAATAATTAAAAAACAATAAAAGTATGTTTACTAATAATTAAAAAACAATAAAAATGATTTCAGCGTTTTTTAAAATTCAATCTCTAACAGGGTAAAAAGGGGTTGAAAGTTTGTATAGAGATAATTTTTTTTTGTGACAGACTTGAAAGTACGTTTGTAAGCTACTTAATTCAAGGCAGAAAACTAATTTCAGTGTTTTTCAAAATTCCACCCCAGAGGGGTTGAAACGAGGTTGAAAAGTTTGTATTAAAGGTAGGCCGTAACTACTGAAGCCAGAAAGTTATAATTTGCAGGACGAGTTAAATTTACAATTTGTAAAACTAATAAGAAGCGATTTTGAAAAATTCAACCCCTAAGGGTGTAAAAGTTTGTATCGGTGGGGTTTAAAATTTGGAGTTAGAGATTTGAAACTTCGTACGTTTACTAATAATAAAATTAAAATAAACGCAGTTTCAGCGTTTTTCAAAATTCAACCTAGAACGGGGCTAATAAGGGGTTGAAAGTTTGTATAGAGATGTCCTATTTTTTTGGTTTGAGATTTACTAGGAATTATTGTTCCTATTTCCATGTTCCAGAGTGAGCTCTTAGAATAGTTTGGTCATCGTATCGCCAAATAAAACCACCACGATATAGTAGGGTATTACCAAAAGTTACAATTGGATATGAAACTCTGTATGAGGAACAGTATTACTTATACGCGGACGAAGTCGCGGGCGGAAAGCTAGTTTTTTTATAAATTTTATTCTTTATTTTCATTGCCTATTTGAGAAAAGCTCTACACATACCTTGGCGTGAAAACGAATTCTTGGCCTCGTATTTCTAGTTATCTTATATCTACTCGGCCGGTAATCCTTGGTTTCCCAGCCTAGTCAACTGTAATTTACTATTAATTTAGTGTCACTAGGTATACAAAAATACAATGGTGATCCGTTTACGGGCATAATTGGTATCTTATTGCGAATAAGTAAAAGTAGAATTTGTTGGATGCGAAAAATGTTTTTATCTACACTCATATTGTAAGTTCTCTAAAACGTGTTCGAAAACGGTAGGCAATGGCTAGCATTACCACGACCGATTTTACTATGATAAGCTTTTTATCCGTGGCAGTAACGTAATTTTAACTTTTCATGCTCAATTATTGATGTGCTATGAGTTTTGATAACATAATGTACACCTGCACCCTCCCGCGCATCCGCCGACAGCCCGACACGCGCCTCCCCGACACAATCGAGTTGGTCATGGCGGTGCAATGGCGGCCATTCTATGGTTTCCGAATACGGCATTTTGGATAAATAATATGAGTGTAGATAAAGCAGTGTATGCAACTGTACGTAATTAGGCCTTAAAACACTCGTGTGATCTTATTATGAAACTCACCTGCGGCTCATTTCATAAAACCACACTCATGTTTTAAGGACCCTTATTACGTAACAGTTACATAAACTACTATTTTTTTGTATGTTAAACGTCGTCTCAGCCAGCCAACCCTCCATACAAAACCAGGTTTTTTTTGTCATGAGATTTTTTTTTCTTAGTTTTTAATAATTAGAATACGATACCAATTATGCTTTAAAGAATCAGCAGCATTTGTTTTACACCCTGTATATGCATAGACTGAGAGCTAGCCACGTCAGCAATGAGAGCTACAAAATCCCTCTCAGTTTGCTATACTATGCATATTTCTAGATCTGGAAATCTGGCTATACGGTGGTGGAGGTCAAAGAATGAAAACTATTCAAGAAAACAAATCCTAGAGTTCTGAATCTGTTGGGGGAAAGGTAGTTCCAAACGACGCAAAAAGTAATTCATAGTTTGTCGCTCTACTGTTTTTATTTCCGTAATAATACGCAATACTTTTTGTTCTAATGTTAAAATAAAGGCCCTGTCCTATATAACTGAGACAATTTCGGCAGTTTTACCTATTTTGGTATTACTATTTTCCAATTCAAAAATTTTGATAGTCTGTCACTGTGACCTCCACCCATTAAAAGCTGCCAGATGCCCGGATCTAGCAATACGGATAGTATAGCAATCTAACCCGAAGGGTTAAGTTGCTCTCATTATTGTGTCATATCTAGACCCCGTTATCGGAGGTGCAATTTGGTAACTTGACATTATTAGGGATAGGTAAAAAATATTTTGAAATAATTACTGTACGTCGATATTTTTCCTTTACCATAATGAGAGTCTAATTAAACGTGATTCTTTTGTAAAACATGACTGGTTAAAAATAATATATTTATTAACATTTTTCATTTTTATAAATAACAAGTTTCAATCTTTAATTTTTTGTAGTTCAGGGTATCCTGCGAGAACTGACTGCATTTTCAATATTATGAAATATTATACACGAATAAAATATGCCCGTAAACACAGCTAAATAATCAGAAATATTGTTGTGAGATGACATTGACTATCTATTGACGTTAATAATTTATTTACAGTATAGGTGGCCGGTATTAAACCTCTATGGGTAAGGTTTATCTCAAGAGTGTTATGGCACGGCCCTGCAACTCGAAACATTAGAAAAGTAAAATAGCAACCACATCGTTATTATTCTACTGATAATGGTTTCTACTTCGATGACAATGATTATCATGGGTTACAAAAACAAAAGGTAAAATTTTTGTCTAAAAATGGTACATAAAACTAATTGCCAAGAAAAAGGAAGATTATCGATATCGACATCATAATAGTACATTACTTACCTAGGGCTGTAAAAAAAAGAAAGCCCGAAATCGCAGGTATTTGGGACCCGAGCCGCAGGCGAGGGTTGTAAATATGCGATAGAGGGCTTTCTTTTTTACTGCCCGTGGTGAGTACACAATTTTACGTCCCCACCTGGCCATAATGCGAGTTTTACCGTAAGCGTAGCGAGCGGTAAAACTCACATTATGGCCAGGTGTGACGTAAATATTTTTACTCATCCCTATAAACGTCGAGCTACCAAATTGCACCTCCGACAACGGGGTCTAGTCATATCTGACGCAGCTAGCTCTTAGTCCAATTGGTAGGGGAGAGCAGAGCATAAAGTGAAATTGCTGAAAAATAAAAGGAGTTTATTTATGTCGGATAATCTTTTTCATTATTTACCTATCGTTAAGTAAAAAGGTAAGCGAAGTTTGTTGATTGGCTCGTTAATTAAAAACACAGGTAAAAAGTAAATAAACATTCAATTACAAAGTTAGCTGCTCGGCATTTTAGGAATGAAATAACGTATTTTTTTTTATTTCCCTTGCTAGCGAGGTAAATACAATATTAGTTTGTTTATTTCATTTATAGGGTTGGATGGAGAAGGGAACATTGTAGAATGACTGATACTAATTAGGATAATTTACAGACTGTTAATAACTAACTACCGTAAATAACTAGTAGGTGAGTAAATGTACTTAACGTTTTGGTTTTTGTGTGTTTTAGATGTATTTTTGTATTTGACTTTTATCAAAATATTGTACGAAGGCTTGCCTATGAACCAAAATGAATAAATAACCAGGCGTAGTATAATTATGAGCAGAATAATTTATGAAAATTAATATAGTACTGATCACGAATTTAATTAATATTTGAATTCTTTTTTTTTGTCTACTCGTCGACTATAATGCTTGAATTGAGACTTTGTAGACCGAACTACTAGCGCAAAGCATCGTCGTCTATGCTGAAATGGAAATTCATACAATATTATACAATGGTCGGGGAGGAGGACCGTCCTCCTCCCCGACCGCCGGTACGATCCACCGGGAGATCGAAGTTACTAAATTGTATAGACCGAACAGGTTGTGTAAAGCATTTGTCGAACTTAATTCTTATTGGCTTGCCTATTTTGAGCACTCATAGAAAAAGTATTGTATACAATACTGAGGCCACTCGGCAAGCTTTATGACCTAAACACGGTACTCGACTGAAAAGCTCATCATTAATATCATTATGTATAAAATACTATATTTCCGCTACCCTAAGGTTGTCTGGAAGAGATCGCTCTCTAGCGATAAGACCGCCTATTGACTGCCTCTACTTTTAATCTGTGTACTGTACTGTTATATGTTATTGAGGTGTGCAATAAAGAATATTTGTATTGTATTGTATTGTATATTAGTCGTCAAGATCTTAGACTTATTAAATGCTCTTTCAATCTTATACCTACTCATATTGTAGTTTATTTATTTATCTACACTCATATTGTAAGTTCTCTAAAACGTGTTCGAAAACGGTAGGCAATGGCTAGCATTACCACGACCGATTTTACTATGATAAGCTTTTTATCCTTAGCAGTAACGTAATTTTAACTTTTCATGCTCAATTATTGATGTGCTATGAGTTTTGATAACATAATGTACATCTGCACCCTCCCGACGTCGACGCCGACAGCCCGACACGCGCCCGCGCGACCGCCGGCACACGAGAGTTGGCCATGGTGGCGGTGCAATGGCGGCCATTCTATGGTTTCCAAATAAGCCATTTAGAATAAATAATATGAGTGTAGATAAAGCAGTGTATGCAACTGTACGTAATTAAATTAGGCCTTAAAACACTCGTGTGATCTTATTATGAAATTCGCCTGCGGCTCATTTCATAAAACCACACTCATGTTTTAAGGACCCTTATTACGTAACAGTTACATAAACTACTATAACAAAACTGTGTTTCATTCCGAAATAAATCGGTGACGTCGTCAATTTAATATTCAGTTATGATTGTCTCATTTGAATTTCAGTCAGTAAAGAGGTTTTATGATACAAATGAATATGGATGATTTTCATTTTCAGGTCTCAGTTAATTTTTGTGCCAGGTGTCGCTTTTATTTAAGTTGTATTAAGTTGTTTAAGGCTTTTGACGATCACATTAACAGTCTAATTAATTAATTTATAATTAAGTAGGTACACTCATTTTTCGTAGATATACATATACATATATGGTTTTAAGACAGATTAATAATTAGTTACCTACGAAATAAACTCGTGGCAAGAAATGTCTCTGTACGTCCATTTGGCTTTTACAATTATACATTTAGATATTTTGTATTAATAGTGCACGTTAATATTTGTAAACAAAATCTTTCTGATAGCATCTTTTCTTACACTTTAAAATTATAATACTTATTTTAGTAACAAAATAGCTTATTAATTATAAGTCTAAATATTAAATATTATTAAGTCAATTTCACACTACATTCCCCAAAGAGTTTGCCATTAAAACTAAATACAGCGCCACCTATGCTGAGACCGTGGCACTCCCAAGACGCGGAGTTTCCTCGCTTAGGTCTCAGTACCATGAAAACATCAACAGGTGTTTGGAAGCGGACGCGAAATGTTGTTACGCGAAGTTGCTATATATTTTATAAGTTTTATAACTAGCTGAAATAAATCCTAAATATCTAATATCATTAAGATTCTTGAGTTATAAATGGTATAACCGACACGATTTTGTTTTATGGATTTCTTAGCAACAGAGGTAGTACTAGTAGTTACTCGTAGTAGACAGTAGTATAACACTTTATTGCACAAAACAAGTACATGAACATGACCATTAAAAACTACAGTGTGTATAATGCCGAGCTTATACCTTTAAGGGATCTCTTCCAGCTAACCTTTAAGCAACTTTACTGAGAGAAACCGGTCAGACATCGTAGACAAAGATGTAGGTACATTACATGACGGCAAAACCTATGGAGATGTTGCTAAATCTACAGCCTTGGCCAGAAGTGTTGAGCATAGCAGTTTTTTGTTTACAATTTTGATGTTAAGTATTATTTCCCTATCATAACAATATACGATGACGTAAAATGTTATATTTTATTTATATATGTAGAAAACTTCACTTAATAACAATTTCAAGGTACCTAAAAAAAAAGAAAAGAGGAGGAGGTAACAAAAATGCGACTTTAGGTCGGTGCGACAAATTACAAATATTCTATGCAGTTACTACTAACTTCAACAAAACATGCCCGTTCAGTTTGAATTCATTGATAAAATAACTTCAAAAAAACGGCCAAGAGCGTGTCGGGCCACGCTCAGTGTAGGGTTGCGTAGTTTTCCGTCCGTCACAGTAAGTGTCCCCACTTAAGAGTTAAAATATAGGTAACACCGCCATGTAGGATATGATCTGAGCGGTCCACGTGCAACGTTGACAGCGACATCTATCAGCAAATTATTTAAACTATTGCGCGCGAGCTTAAAGTATGGAAGATGATTTTTAAGGAATAATTCTTTATTGCTTGAACCGATTTTCACCGTTTTTACTTTATTTGAAAGCACGTCATTTCATTGTGATTTTTTAGAAATTACAGGTACAATAAACACCTGCTTATGCGGTTAAATTACAAACTTAGTTCAGAAATTATTTTGTATTTTTTTTTCAAAAACTATTCAACCTATCAAGTTCAAAATAATTTTCCTAGAAAGTTTTTACAAGGTTCTACTTTTGAGATTTTTTTCATATTTTTAAAACTTATGGTTCAAAAGTTAGAGGGGGGGGGGACACATTTTTTTTACTTCTGGAGCGATTATTTCCGAAAATATTTACATTATCAAAAAATGATTTTAGTAAACCCCTATTCATTTTTAAACCTATCCTATCAGACAAACCTAACCTATTACCTATCAGACAATATATCACACGTTAGGGTTGAAATGAAAAAAAAAAATCACTCCCCACTTTACGTATAGGGGAGGTACCCTAATAAAACATTTTTTTCCACTTTTTATTTTACCACTTTGTCGGCGTGATTGATGTACACATTATTACCAAATTTCAGCTTTCTAGTGCTAACGGTCACTGATATTATCCGCGGACGGACGGACGGACGGGCTGACATGGCGAAACTATAAGGGTTCCTAGTTGATTACGGAACCCTAAAAGGATAGAAACGCTGGAGTAAAGTTTCGAGTTTTGTATGAAAATCGCAAGGGTGCTCAACATTTCTGGCCAAGGCTGTAGGCATAAATGAACACATAACGTATCTAGATTACAGAAATACAAGTACATACCTAACCAAGACATATAAAATACGAGTATATAGGAAACATTGTTGTCGGAGGTGATATTAAATTGTCTAGAAATTGCGAAGTAAGTATTGTTTTAAATTCATATCCAATCCAAAACGTAAGTATACTTTTTTGATTGGATATGAATTTGATTGCAAATTTCGGAACAGTTTACAAAAATAAGATTCTTAAATATTAAACTTTAACGGCCTCCTAGCCCAGTCGGTAGTGACCCTGCCTACGAAGCAGGAGGTCCCGGGTTCGAATCCTGGTCAGGGCATTTATTTGTGTGTTTATCACAAATATTTGTTCCTGGGTTATGGATGTTTTCTATGTATTTAAGTATTCATCTATTATATATATCGTCGCCTAGTACCCATAATACAAGCCTTATTGAGCTTACTGTGGGCCTAGGTCGATTTGTGTAAGATCGTCCTATAATATTTATGTATTTATTTAAACTAAAGCATTTAAAATTGTAATTTTGGTAATAAGAGGTAAGAATAGGCATATTTTTCAAACCTTATTTTCTAAAAGAAAATGATATTGTGCCTAAAGATTACTAAAATCAGTAATGAGGCAGTTTAGTTAATGTCGCATGGCTTAGTTTTTCCTATGGTTCGCCATTTCAGGTGCCGTATTCTAATTTTAAAATACATGAATGAATGAATGAAAGGTTGAATTAATGAAAGGTTTATTCATGACAATTACAAAAGACATAATATACAATAAATAACATATACAACCCGAAACATTAATTGCCACGAAATGGTCGCAACTCAGCGTTAAATGCCGCCAGGGCCAGGGCTGGTCTTCCGTTGCAACCATTTGACGACACGGCGCATTGACGCCACGATCACATCCCCAAAGTAAGAATATCCTAATCAAAACAAGAGAAAAAAAAAACAATAAAAAACAGGAAAAAATTATAAACATAAACACAAAAACAATTTAAAAACTTCAAACGTTTCCTAATTCCGTCCTATGGAGGCCGCTTTAATACGGTCTACAGATTCACTGAGATAATCGCGCGACAAAATGCCACGTGTGTAGAGCCCCCTAGGTTGGATTTTGGAACAGCCGTGGCCATCGACAAGCGTCGATGACAAAGGAAGCGAAGCATTTATAGCCTGTGGTTTACTACTTTTTACTAATATCATATCGTCCATGTCATTCATCCCGACATAGACGCCGACGCCATATTACGTCATGCAGCAAAAAGTAGGTCACGGACACAAAGGACTACTTTGAATTACACATTTAACAAACAAAGGAAGACATATTACGAATTTACGACAGTGAAACCAATAAAACTAAACAGGATCTTTTTTAACTACAGTAAGTACCCAAGTATCTTGAATTTGCAACAAAGCGAGTTTATGTCTTAAAATTACCCTTAAAAAATAACAGTGTCACAATATCATCTCTCCAGGTCCAAAGAGGGAGTATACTAGGAACTAAAGCCAGCAATAAAACACCACAGTGATATGCCGCGGGATACCTCCGATGCATAAAAAATGGGACTTTTTCTCTGAGCTCCGATGCCTACGGGACGTAAAACGCAGGTGTGTAAACACAATCTCGTATTGTCGAACGAGCGAAGTGAGTTCTTACAAACAACTTCTGGCTAGTGGGACGTCTGGGCATTTCGATGGCTTTTTGATTTTGAGAGTTTGTTCCGCGATAACTTTAGTAACGCTTTTCTGATCTTCATGAAATTTGTTGGGGTTATAGCAGAGATACATATAATTTGAGAGTTCGTATATGAGCAGGATCGGCCAAGGGAACATGGAGCTAGAAAGCACGAAAACCTTCTCATTAGGGTCTAGTTATATTGGTCACTCGTTTGCAAGAAAATCGCGAGTTCTCAGTTCGAGGCGGACTACTAGTATATGAATAAATACTATGACTATGTACGTCCTCATCAAGTTTAGAAAACAAATGAATTCTTTGCCCAATACTTTAGAAACAGGTTATTCACAACTTGCGAGCATATTGAATTAATTGATTCAAAACAAGGGTTATCTTACCGTTTGTTGTATAAATAAGAATTATGTAATAATTAATAAATATATAAGTAAAATGAGATAACTGTGACGGCAAATATCTTACCACTGTTTACTAAAGGGTTTGAATAAGGAGATGCCAAAAGGTTAAAAACAACTTGTATCGTGCCTTAGATTTTCTTGCCTCAGTTGGTGCTTGAATAAAAAATTTCTAATATTGACCCTAAAACTATGTCTACTCTTTAGGTCCCGAATAGGCGGAGGCAGGTTGTTCCAGCATTTGGTAGCAAGATATCTGAAACTCCCGCGGAAGGCAGCAGAGGAATGTTGATGAGTAAGAAGCTGCGGCCCACATAGTCTTATACCACGTGGCTTCCGAAATGACAATTTCTCAAACAGATATGAAGGGACGTGATAGTTTATAACACCGAAGAGAAGGCATGCTAGGTGCATCTTGCGTCTGTGTAGCATCTTTAAGGTATTACTGTTGTTCAAAAATGGAGTGACATGGGCCCTAGGCGGGATGTTGAAACAAAATCTTGCACATGCATTTTGAACTCTTTGGACCAGACGTTTGGTTTTAGAGAGCAGACGTGGGCCGTATACAAGGTCCATATAGTTTAATTTAGACATAACTAGTGATTCTACTAACTGGATTCGCAAAGTTTCACTCAAAAAAGGTATAATCTTGTACAACACTTTTAATTTATAAAAACATCCTCTTACTGCGTTTAGAATGTGTTTTTCGTAACGTAGTTCATGATCAATCAAAAGGCCCAAATTACGCGCTTCCCAGACTCGTTCTATGGGCTCACCCATCAGCTCAACCTGTACAGATGGTCTAAGTTTAGACAACTGCTGTTGGGTGCCGAAAATTAGGTACTCTGTTTTGGTTGGATTAAGCAACAAACCATTCTCCCTTGCCCAGGCTGCTATTCTAGTTAGATCAGAGTTTAGTTTACCTATGGCGCTGTCAGACTGTTCAAATGAGATGTAGACCTGTATATCATCTGCATATATATGGAATTTACAATCTCTAATATGTATAGCGATGTCAGCAGAGTATAAAATAAATAAGATTGGGCCAAGTATGGAACCCTGTGGGACACCTCTAGTGAGCTCTAATTTGTTAGATTGACAAGAGGACCCATCAGGTAATGTCATTCTTACGTACTGGGTTCTGTTAGTAAGGTAGCTGTTGAACCACTTTATCGCTCTGCTGTCAAAACCGTAGTATCTCAACTTAGATAGCAACAAGTTAATATCAATGCAATCAAATGCCCTAGAGAAATCAAGGAGGACTAACAGAGTGCACATGCCTCGGTCCTGAGCTTGCAGCAGGTTATCAGTGACATCAAGCAAAGCCGTTACAGTGCTTCGACCCTTCCTAAAACCTGACTGGACATCTGGTAAAATATTGTTTCGTTCAATGTAATCTGTCATCTGCATGCATACAGCTTTTTCCACTACTTTAGACAGGCATGGGAGGATACTAATTGGTCTTAGGTCTTTAAGCTCCAATAGACTAGCCACCTTGGGCAGTGGACGCACAATTGCAACTTTCCAGACGTCAGGAAAGGTAGATGTTATAATGGATGTATTTATAAGATTAGTAATTACATCTAGTGTATATGGTAAAGTCATTAGCAACATTTTCAAAGTTATGCCGTCACATCCCTCTGCATTAGACTTGAGGTCTCTTATAATTTTGATAATGATATCGGCCTTGATTTGCTGTATCTGAAATACTGAATTACTAAACCTGTGGAATTCAAAATAAGTTAGCTGAGATATGGAGACATGCGAGACACTAGACAGGTTTAAGAAATGCTTATTAATCACGTCAGGGTCACTAAAAGTAGCTGGAAGCTCTGCTTCGTTTTTTGGTAGCAAGGTAGACTTAAGATTTTTCCATAACAACGTAGGGTTTTTAATTTTGCTGTTAATGTTTTGTTTGAAATAAGCAACTTTCTCATGATACAGGGCTTGCGCCACAGTAGATTTTATTTCCTTGTAGAATATCCTCTTACCATCAGACCCAGATTTATGATAATCTATGGCTGCTCTATCACGCAGCTGCATCATGAGCTTGATTGTGTCAGTGATCCACGGGGGCTGGGCAGCTTTCACCACAGTTGTCCTAATGACGATTAAACAAGGATACATAAAGAATATACATTAAAAACACAATCTATTAACATAACTCCAACACACAACAAATAATCAACCAATATTGAAGTTGTATTGGAGTTGCGTCGGAATAATTTTCAAGCAAATTCTGATGTTTCTGATTTAGACGTTTAGGTGCTAGCTGTGTTGCGTAATTAATGCATTGTAGTTAGTTGTATTGAAGTTGTACGTGTCAAAATGTGTTTTAAAGTTAGAATACGGCCCCTGGTTGAAATAATAATACATTTTAAATGTACCCAGTAGATGTGATATTAGTGTAGTAATTATATAGGTAATCGGTATCCAGTCGAATGGTTCGAAATATGGCAAGGAAGTTTATTCAACCATGTCGCTTATACTTAATTACAAGCGACATATTCTGAAACAGTAGTGAGAATTCAAGCTTAACGAATTCAAACTATGTCACAGTAAAATAATTAAAACACAGTACAGTGACTTCATCAGTTTGAGTCAAAGGAGACTTGCATATAGTTTTGGAAAATAACTTTTCATATAGGTACATCACTACATAGTATAAAACAAAGTAGCTTTCCGCTGTCTGTCTGTTCCTATGTAAGCTTAGATCTTTAAAACTAAGCAACGGATTTTGATGCGGGTTTTTTAATAGATAGAGTGATTCAAGAGGAAGGTTTATATGTATAATACATGAATAATATAGTAGAGAAACACTGATAATTTTAGAGGTTTCTAATGTGATATCGTAAATAATCACATTTTTTGCGCTTACATTGTAAACGCTGGCTGAACCTTACGAGATAGATCAAAATAACGTACTACAGTATTGTACACCTTCAAAAGGTGTTCAAAAAAGTCACAGATGCTATATGTCTATCTCTTAGGGATAACCCACAATAACCATTTTTTTTCCCGTGCGAAGCCGAAGTATACAATAGAGAGGCACCCGAGGTAAAAATAGTATGTTACAGCAAAGGCCGGGAAAACAGGGTTTACCGGCCCAGTAAGTATAGGATATAAGGTTCCCCTCGATTTGCTGTGCCCGAAACAAGATAAAATACTTCCAATTTTCTATTTGTCGACTATTAATTGTAATGCTAGATTTGCGACTTTGTTGATCGAACTACTAGCGCATACTTTTCGATGGAGTTTTTATGGTCACATATTTTAGCATTGTCAACCACGATGAAATCGATTTTTATACAATACTAGCTTTAGCGTTAAATTCGGGGTAACAAACCATACAAACTTCCAGCCCCCATTTTAGGGAAGTGGGGGGTTAAAAAGAGACAAAAAGTGGCCTATGTCACTCTCCATCCCTTCAACTATCTCCACTTAAAAAATCACGTCAATTCGTCGCCCCGTTTTGCCGTGAAAGACGGACAAACAAAAACACACATACACTTTCCCATTTATAATATTAGTATGGATTATAGCAATATTATTATTATTTATGTTTTCAGTTTTTTTTTATTTTCAAATGGAGGCAATTTTACTTCCATATTCGTGGGCTTTCGGCCAAACAATATTATTATAGACCGCCGAAATCATGTACCGGGAGATTGAGGTGATTAAACTGTATTGGAACTGGAACTCAATTCTCACTGGCTTGCCTATTTTGAGCACCTGTAGAAAAAGTATTGTATACAATAGTGACATAATTAAGCTTTTCAATCTCGACCTTCATTTTGGAGTAAGAACTGGCCCCGTCAGATATGACACAATAATGAGAGCAACATTTAGCTCTTAATTATGTCATGATTGTATAAAATACTATATTATCAGGAACGCAATATGTCACTGCGTGTTTGAAATAAAATAAATCATAAAATAATAATAATAATAATAAATACTCTTTATTGCACACCTCATACAGTTACAAGCACAAATTTTACAATTAGATAAATTTAGGTAGAGGTAACAACAGGCGGTCTTATCGCTAATGAGCGATTTCTTCCAGACAACCTTTGGGTAGTGGAGACTAGAGAAAAACAAAAAGCAGTAGGTGGTGCATAGAAACAAAAGAGACGAAATAGATAACACAGCACATTCATATGAATATACATACTTAAATAAATACAAAATAAACATACATATACGTACAAATATACATATATAATACACACAATAAGAAACAACAGTGTCAACTTAAAAACCTAAGGAAGAGATAAATAGTATTCCTTAAGTTGCGATTTAAAGCTACCAATAGATTGCGCGCGTTTAATGTTGAGAGGGAGAGAATTCCACAAACGAACGGCCTGGAACGTAAATGAGCAATTATAAAATTTGGAAGATGAAGATGGCACTTTTAGGAGCAATTTTTGAGAGGATCTAATAGAATTAAGATAAGAGAAACGCTCTTTGAGGTAGCGGGGAGTTGCAGGGTTAAAAAGTATAGAAAAGAGTAAAGAAAGTATGTGAGAGTTACGGCGGTGACGGATAGGGAGCCATTTGAGTTGAGAACGAAAACTAGAAACATGGTCGAATTTGCGTAATCCGAAAATGAACCGAATGCAGGCATTTTGAATACGCTCAAGCTTATTAAGTAAAATAATTAATTATTTAAAAAACTTGGACGCGCATTTTATTATTTTGTCAAAATTGGTACGGATGAGGCGCGTCTAACTTCGGAAGTTTTTTTTTTCTTTAATACCACGACGGTGGCAAACAAGCATACGACCCGCCTAATGGTAAGCAGTTACCGTAGCCTATGGACGCCTGCAACCCCAGGGGATTCAATGCGCGTTGCCTACCCTTCTCTTCCCTTCTTCTTGAGTTGGGGTCGGTTACGTCACTATGTTGTAAAAATTATATCATTTAGTGTTTTAAGTACGCGAAACTTTGACTAACTATGTAATTCAAAAAAGAAAAAATATCTAAGTGTATAATAAGTGTAAACATTAACATTACTAAATTCCTACTTTTTTGGACCACATTTACCTTTCTCTGTTTAGCCCTATGATTGACTGATACAAAATGCCTTTAGGCATTAAGTCCGCCATTTGTACATAATTAACTTTGTATTTCGTGCAATGAAGTTTAAATCAATATAGAAATAAAAAATAGTAAATTTAACACTGATTTAAACTTTCACGGTTTTTACACATATCTATTTGTAATAAATAACGGAACTTGACCGCGTACATTTTTCTAAAAATTACCTTCGACGTTTCGAGGACGACATTGTCCCCGTGGTCCCGAAGAAAGACTGGCTCCAGTTGACATCAACATCTTCTAGCCGCGCGAGTTTTTCGAACTACCCGCACTTGGTCTTGATTATCAACTTGAACGTTTTGCACACTAGGGATGTCACTCGGTCGACATACAACACTCACAATGTCCGGCTTTCGAACCGGCGGTATTCGTTGACGCTTACATTTACTAATGACAGGATTCCATGTAGATGAGATCCTAAAACCATCGTCCCGATTGAAATTGCAATGTTTTTTGATTTCAATGGCTTCACGAACTTTTCTACTGTAAAACCGACGATCCGTAGAAAGGATTTTAGGATTATGAAGTTCAATCCAATGGTCCGGTCCTGACTCCAGTAAATGCTCAGCAACGGCAGACTTGTTCAACTGATGGTTTGATTTTTGAATTTTTCGATTTTTTATTTATTTATGAGAAGTACTTGAGAAGTTCTCTATAAGGACCGTGTACACACCGTTGTCGAAAATCGGGGAAAATCTAAGGTCACCGAAGGACGTTATCCCTTTTCAGTCACCTGGCGTTTATAAGATCGATTGCAGTTGTGGTAGTTCCTACATCGGACAAACGAAGAGAACAATAGCAGAAAGAGTCAAGGAACATATAGCAGCTGTCAAAAATCGTCAGTTGAACAAGTCTGCCGTTGCTGAGCATTTACTGGAGTCAGGACCGGACCATTGGATTGAGCTTCATAATCCTAAAATCCTTTCTACGGATCGTCGGTTTTACAGTAGAAAAGTTCGTGAAGCCATTGAAATCAAAAAACATTGCAATTTCAATCGGGACGATGGTTTTAGGATCTCATCTACATGGAATCCTGTCATTAGTAAATGTAAGCGTCAACGAATACCGCCGGTTCGAAAGCCGGACATTGTGAGTGTTGTACGTCAACCGAGTGACATCCCTAGTGTGCAAAAAGTTCAAGTTGATAATCAAGACCAAGTGCGGGTAGTTCGAAAAACTCACGCGGCTAGAAGATGTTGATGTCAACTGGAGCCAGTCTTTCTTCGGGACCACGAGGACGATGTCGTCCTCGAAACGTCGAAGGTAATTTTTAGAAATATATACGCGGTTAAGTCCCGTTGTTACAAATAGATATAGTAAATTTAATTTTTCATAACCATAGTAAAAAGTTTTAAATTTTTTATTAGAAGGAATAACAAAGGCATGTAGGTACAGTCAACCAATTTGATTCCTAGGCCACTCTAGAACCGTGTCGCAATAGCTAGTTTGGTAGCGAATAGGTTACGTTACTTACGTTTATACGTAGCCACGGGCAACTGTTATTACGACAAGGTTCTACTGTGGCCTAAGAATCAAATTGGTTGACCGTACTTTTGGACGTATGTTCACGACTCATGACAATGAATACACCTTAGGGCGGGCGTTCAATGCTTTTACTTATTTTAATGAACTGCTAAAAGTATGTTGACTGTGTCTGCGATTTGCTCAGTTCATCGGACAGCGGATATTGGCCACCGGATTGATGCTCCAATGTCAGCCCAGTCGTATGTCAATAGTCTGTAATTGCGCTTCGCTCAGACCTTGGCTCGCAAGCGACATTTACTTTATTTAAATTTGATCCCATTTTGACATCACTTGCAGTGCAGCTCGCCCGCCACAAAAAGGTTGATAAACAAATATGTTTTTCTTTATTACCCTAAAATAGTGTCCCACTGCCGGGCTGTAGTAACTAAACGCCAAATGCTCCCCCCCGGCTCTCTCTCGCTTGGGATCGGTGGTGGCAACTACACTTGGGTATTACTAAATAATAAAGTATATTAAAAAGTGAATGTTGTATTAATTAATTACAACTCAAGAACCAACAGACGACCCGGCTGCAACAATTGGCGACGAGAAGGTTACGAATCAACGTAAAACTGAAACTGTACGTATTCATTCAGTAACATTTAGAGGTTATCATCAAAGCATATAACAGTCTTCAAAACGCTTTACGAAGTCATTGACAGTCGACAACAAACCGAACCTGTCGGTAAAGCAGAATACTACTAATTAGATTACATTCATTTTATGATGTCACTGGAGGAACTCATAACAAAGATAGAAAGTGGTCAGACAGCGTGGATTCAAGAATTACCTAAGGATACGGTATTAGAACTCATAACATACCTTGGATTACCAACAGGGCCGAATCCTATTGTTGATGAATTGCGTAAACTACTACGTGAATACGTAAAAACAAAGAATATAAAGATGTCGAAACCAACCCTGCCGATTACACCGAGTTTAGAAAATTTTAACGGTGGGAACTGGAGAAGTTACCAAGAGCAACTAAACTGTTTCATACTATTGCATGACATTCCGGAAGAAAAAAAAGTTCCTCTCTTATTAACAAAATTAAGCTCAAACGTATATGACACCCTGTCGGGGTTATGTGCACCTAATGTTCCAATTAAAAGCACGTATGTGGATATATGCAAAAAACTGACCGAGTTTTACCACCCAAAAATTAACTTGGCAGTACATAGGGCAAGGTTTTGTGACCGAAAGCAAGAAGAAAATGAATCGATAAAAGAGCACTTGTTAGCCGTAAGGAAACTAGCGAAAGATTGTGATTTTAAAGACGTTGACGAGCACATAAAAGAGAGGTTACTAAATGGTGTACACAATGAAACAATTAGGTATGAAGTTTTGAAGAGTGCGGATGCATCACTGGAAAAGTTAACTGCGGTCGCAGAGACAGCTGAGATGGCATTCAAACTGTCAGCAAAGCCTGTTGATGTCTTCAAGGTTTCTGCGGACCAAGGGAAGTCTGGTCAGCAACCCCAAAACAAACGTCAACAACACCAACGACAGTCAAAGTGTCTCTGCTGTGGCAAGGGTGGACATTGGAAGGATCAGTGCACATTGCAGTTCAAGTTTTGTTCAGAGTGTGGAAGAAAAGGGCATATGTTTAGAGTATGTCCCCAGAAAAAAGCAAATTTAAAAACTGTGGTCTGCGCTGCAGAAAAAGAAGAAGAAACGTGCGATACAAATGAAAGTAATGAAGAAGATTATATGTTTCAGACACTTAATTTGCATTGTAAGTCATTTAAAAAAGTACCATCTATGTTTTTAAAAATAGAAATAGAAGCTATTCCATTTGAATTTGAAGTGGACACAGGCTCAGATATAACTACAATAAATGAAAGTGACAAGAATACATTTTTCCCACAATTACACTTAGCACAAGCTAAAATAACTATGACTAATTTTGACCAGTCCATTTCAAAGCCAATTGGAGTATTAGAAAATCTAAATGTTATATTTAACAATAAAAATTATAATGACATGACCCTCATAGTGGTAAAAGATGGCTTGCCAAGAGTCATAGGTAAAGATTGGCTATTGCGTTTGGGTCTGTGGCCGTTAAACCTAACACAAAACATAAATACATGTATAAATGTCCAATCAAAACAAGAATATTTAGAAAAAATTAAAAAAAGATTTTCCCATTGTATTTGAACCAGGCTGGGGTAATTTTAAAAAGGCTAATATAACGCTAAAATTAAAATCAAATGCCAAACCAAAGTTTTTACCTGCAAGGAATGTGCCTTTTGCACTGAAATCAAAGGTTGAAACTGAAATAAACAGGCTTCTACAAAATGGTCGAATAGCACCAATAGAATTTAGTGAATGGGGAACACCAGTGGTACCTGTAATGAAGGGAGATGGCTCAGTTCGCCTCTGCGGGGACTACAAATTAACCTTAAACCCTAGTCTAGAAATAAATCATTTTCCCCTCCCGACAATAAATGACATATTGTCCAATTTTGAAGGAAATAGTTGTTTTTGTGAGCTGGACTTGAAGGAAGCCTACCTTCAAGCGCCACTCTGTGCAGACTCACAAACATTGACAACAATAGTAACGGAAAAAGGTATATATAAATACTTATATTTGCCCTATGGAGTCAGTACGGGGCCGGGCTCCTTTCAGCGTCTAATTGTTCAGTTGTTGTCGGGACTGGAAGGTGTGAAGGTCTACATAGATAATGTTTTTATTGCAGGAAATAGATGTCATATACTTCAGAAAATTTTCAGTTTATATATAGTAGTGTAACTACTTAAAAATTGCAAATCGAAAAATATTGAACAAAATAATTTGATTTGCTTCAAGATTCATAGATGGCAGCACCATCTCTCTCGCTATACCAGAATCACGTAAGTGATTCGGATAGGAGGTGCAAGCACGTACTGCGCATGCCCTTAGAGTATGGTCAACGGCGCCTAGCCGTTTCAAATTCAGAGATTGCATATACATGAGAAAATTTGTCAAGTTCCGCCGTGACCGGGTGGTCTAGTGGTCAGGACGTCAGCCGCGAAAGCTGAAGACGCCAGTTCAAATCTGGCCTCGGACACCGGAGGGTTTGGTCACTTTTTCTGAAGTATATGACATCTATTTTCAGTTTATATATAGTAGTGTAACTACTTAAAAATTGCAAATCAAAAAATATTGAACAAAATAATTTGATTTGCTTCAAGATTCATAGATGGCAGCACCATCTCTCTCGCTATACCAGAATCACGTAAGTGATTCGGATAGGAGGTGCAAGCACGTACTGCGCATGCCCTTAGAGTATGGTCAACGGCGCCTAGCCGTTTCAAATTCAGAGATTGCATATACATGAGAAAATTTGTCAAGTTCCGCCGTGACCGGGTGGTCTAGTGGTCAGGACGTCAGCCGCGAAAGCTGAAGACGCTAGTTCAAATCTGGCCTCGGACACCGGAGGGTTTGGTCACTTTTTCTGAAGTATATGACATCTATTTTCAGTTTATATATAGTAGTGTAACTACTTAAAAATTGCAAATCAAAAAATATTGAACAAAATAATTTGATTTGCTTCAAGATTCATAGATGGCAGCACCATCTCTCTCGCTATACCAGAATCACGTAAGTGATTCGGATAGGAGGTGCAAGCACGTACTGCGCATGCCCTTAGAGTATGGTCAACGGCGCCTAGCCGTTTCAAATTCAGAGATTGCATATACATGAGAAAATTTGTCAAGTTCCGCCGTGACCGGGTGGTCTAGTGGTCAGGACGTCAGCCGCGAAAGCTGAAGACGCCAGTTCAAATCTGGCCTCGGACACCGGAGGGTTTGGTCACTTTTTCTGAAGTATATGACATCTATTTTCAGTTTATTATAATAGATTCCTAAAAAATATGGCTACTATACTACAACCTTTGTAAAATTGCCTAAAAAAAGATAAATTTTGTTGGACCCCTGAATGTGATGAGGCTTTTTTGAAAATAAAAGAAGCTTTAACAAAAACAGTCACATTATCTCATTACAGTAATGATCTACCAGTAATTTTAAGTTGTGACGCCTCAGACTGCGGGGTGGCCGCTGTTCTGTCTGTGAGATCTGAGGAGGGTGTAGTGAAACCGGTGGCCTATGCCAGCAAAAAATTAACCGACACTCAAATAAAGTATCCGACCATAGAGAAAGAAGCATATTCAATAATCTTTGGTATAACTAAATTTTATGAATATCTGTTTGGACGAACATTCGAGTTACAAACAGATAATGCTGCCCTAGTCAGTATATTTGGACCAAAAAAAGGTATCCCAAAAATGGCGTGTAAAAGGTTACAACACTGGGCAATATTCTTGTCAGGATTTAACTACAATATCCACCACATAAAAACAGACTGCAACCCTGCAGACTATTTGTCACGCAACCCTACATCGGACAATAGCCGATTTAGTCATCCACTACTGGACAGTAGTGAGTTAAGTGTGTTAAGTTTTATGTCATTATCAAATTTTGAAAAAATAAATTGGAAAACGGTAGAACAAGAAACAAAAAAATGCACTACGCTATCAGCTGTAATGAGATACTGTACTGATGGTTGGCCCGACAAGGCTACATTAGACGAGGAATTAAAATCTTACTGTGAAAAACGAAATGAATTAAGCATTGATCAGGGTTGCTTACTATGGGGCACCCGGGTAATAATTCCAAAAAGCCTACAGAATATGGTTATGAATGAACTACATGCAAGCCATTTCGGAATAAATAGGATGAAACAAATTACTAGGTCATATTTTTGGTGGAAAACTATAGACAAGGATATTACAGATATAACAAATGCATGCATGATTTGTTTAGAAAACAGAAAGGCCCCCGAAAAAACACCTTTGACACCCTGGCCCTCTGCCCAGGGAGTTTGGGAGCGCCTGCATGCGGATTTTCTAGGACCTTTCTGTGGTAAGATGTTTCTAGTAGTAATAGATAGTTATTCAAAGTGGCCAGAAGCTTACATGATGTCAAATATAACGGCTACTACAACACTAAAAGTGTTTAAATCACTATTTGCTAGGTATGGGTACCCGCTCCATCTGGTGGTGGATAATGGTACAACATGGACAAGTAACGAATTTAAAGAGTATTGTAAAACTAAAAATATTAAAATAACCTACACTCCACCCTATTATCCAGCAACGAATGGAGCTGCGGAACGCTTGGTTCAAACTTTTAAAAGTCATGTAAAAAAAATTATAGCTAGCGGTAAATCCCTAGAGGAGGCTGTAAACTTATTTTTATTTGATTATCGAACTAGTGTAAACAGAGCAACTGGTGTCAGTCCCTCAAAGCTAATGTATCAGCGCGAGTTACGAACCAGATTTTCACTACTTAGACCCCAGCCTGTAAGTGCCAGATTGCAATTGAATCATGAAAAATTAGTGGAATTCAGTAAGGGAAAGCGAAAAGTAAGTTTTGAGGTAGGGATGAAAGTCATGATTAGAGATTTCAGAGACAAAAAAATTAAATGGATCATTGGAGAGGTAAGGGAGTGTCTGACACCAGGGGTTACATATTTGGTAAATGTAGAGGGGAGGACAATAAAACGTCACGTTAACCAAATGTTAGCTATTAATAATTAATATAAGTAAAAAAAAAACAGAATATGTTTATTAGTGTCATAAGTAAGTAGAAGATAAATATCTTTGTGCTGGGGAAGAGCTGTAGTAACTAAACGCCAAATGCTCCCCCCCGGCTCTCTCTCGCTTGGGATCGGTGGTGGCAACTACACTTGGGTATTACTAAATAATAAAGTATATTAAAAAGTGAAGGTTGTATTAATTAATTACAACTCAAGAACCAACAGACGACCCGGCTGCAACACGGGCAAAGGCCTCTCCCGCTGATATCCACAGCTCTCGGTCCCGTGCTTTTTCCGGTCAGGTGCTGAGGAAAGCGTCCAAATCGTTCCGCCATCTCTGTTTGGGCACTTTGGGCCTGCCCCGTCCGTGCCTCTTTTCCGGTATCCACTTGGTGGCTACACATGCCCACCTGTCCGAATGCATGCGACAGACGAATATGATTGTGATTATACAAAAAATATTAGACACGCATTTTTTTCTTTTGTCAATCAGGCAAAAAATTACAGACATAATGTTCGGCTCGTCAAAATGTTCGTGACGTCACCTTGTTGTAAAACTGTGTCATTGCGACGATCCGCGGAAGTTTTACGGGCTATATTTCTATTATTTTTTGTTTAGTCAAGTTGAAACGAGATGCATTGCAAGTGATATCAAAATGAGTACAATTAGTAAAGTTTGAATGCCACTCCTGGTGTAGTGTCTTACGTAGTTGGTAGATGGCATTCTACTTAAATAAATAAATATTATGGGACATTCTTACATAAATCGACCTAGTCCCACAGTAAGCTCAATAAGGTTTGTGTTATGGGTACTAGGCGACGATATATATATAATAGATAGATATGAATAAATACTTATATACATAGAAAACATCCATAACTCAGGAACAAATATCTGTGATAAACACACAAATAATGCCCTAATCAGGATTCGAACCCGGGACCTCCTACCTGCTCCGTAGGCAGGGTCACTACCGACTGGGCTAGGACTTGATAGCCGATGAACTTATTTTATTTAACAATTTATACAATCTGCTTTGGTACGTGAGTAGTTAGTGCGTATACGCAGGTGTTGGATTTAAGATTATTTCATCTAATATTTGTAACATTTTAAGGTATTTACTTGACTCAATCACTAATCATTTTATGAATGTGGGTAAGCGAATAAAACGGGTCGATCAGACCACCTGCGGCACTTGCCGGAGCCAGGTATAAAACGGACCGCTCACTGAGGAGCAGTCACTTGTTGTGCTACCAGCGACACGAACAGAGCCAAGTACCTTAATCTGGTTGTTGACTATATTGTGTACATTTTGAAATTATTTGAGTTGCATTTAAAAAATAAACTATGTATATAAAAATATTAAGTGTTTGTTCACAATCAATTGCAATACTTTAATTGTCATTAAAAGTAAATTAAAATGATAAGAGTATATTTACTTTATAACAATAAATCCCCTTTAGATAAATGAAATAGCTTTATTATTTATTTCTTGCCTATTTTAATTAAGAAACCATACCTATTTCCTAAAAGAAATATATTTATTTATATTATAAGTATTTACTTATGAATACTAAAGGTAATGGCAATTATTCATTTTATTGACAATTTTATTGTGTCTATCTATCGTTACATCTTTTATAGTGATAATTGTGTATTTTAATAATTATAATAAAACCTATGTTTCCAAATCAATTCAGTTTTATAATTTGAAATTGACGTTACATAGAATAACAACCGAAATAATTTATTTATAAATTCGTCCCATATTTAAAGGGAATATTTTAAGCACTATAATAATAGTAAATAGCTATATACACATATCAAAATTAAGTCAGGCATTAAAATCGCGATTGATCGTTTCTTCAATTTGACACGCTTGATGAACCCAAAAACAGTGATGCTTCTTTGAAATAGCGTCAATGGTTCAAGCACGCTTGTCAATCATGCGTGCATCAAGTTCATCTTGTACGTCGTCAGTTACACGTGCTTGAAAAGCAGGCTTGATAGTTTGTGCACCACTTACAAGTCTCTGAAAAACTCATTCAACACGAAGAATTTCAAATTCAAACTAGCTTGAAAAGATTACTGTTCAGGCAATACTAGGCAGCCCCAGGATTTTCCCTTCCAGGGCAACCCCGGCGATAAACCTTTTTCTTCTGGCATATTACTAATCCATATTTTAAATTCAAAATCGGCATTTTCGAACCCTTTGGCAGCCCTTTCATTTTCTCAGCTCGATCAGATCCTCGATCGATAATATCTAATATTTATTTTGTCTTATGAATTCTTGATCCTACAGCTTATTTTTGTAATAAATCATCTAGCTATTGTGATTTGTGACCGACAATAACATTTAATGCAAGTTAGTGTAGTTTAAGTGCAGTGCACGTCGATTACTACAACTCCTAAGCACATCTTATTTTCTTCTGACTACAAAAAGGCACATAAATTGTAAGTTTCATAATGTATATATATATTTATAAAGAAGTGATTATGTATAGCTGAGGGCTAACCTGCGGCGGCGGTTTGCGACTTGTTGCAGGTGCCTTTTACCCTTAATAAACGATACCACATCCACCCTGGTTCCCGCCTTTGATTTCAACAATATCCCGAAGTGAGGCTCCCTGTCTGGAACCTCACAAAAATACGGCCATTTTATTGCTATCACATCATGCGTCAATTTTGTAGTTACACACTTGTTAGAACATGACAGCCACCTTGACGGATGATAAAAATCTCCTAGGTCTTATTTGCAACATGTTGAGAAGTCTCCAATCTTGATAAATAAATAAAAAGCCATTTATTTCTCTATCACATACAAATTTACAGGTCTAATAATATAAGATAATTAAAAAAAAATCAAGTTATGTTTTTTGGTGATGAGAACCCCTCTGTAGGGTGAAGGCCTCCTCCAAGCTTTTCCAAAGCTCTCTATCCGCTGCTGTCGTGAACCAGTCTTGTCCGGCAACAGCCTTTACATCGTCAGCCCAGCGCGTGCGCGGCTTACCTCTACTGCGTTTCCCACTGGGTCCAGGCCACACCGTGGCCGTTTTCGTCCACCGTCCATCCTCCAGTCTTGCTAGGTGGCCAGCCCATTGCCACTTCAATTTTAGGACTTGTTTAGAAAAATCCAGAAACTTAGTTCTCTCTCTGATAGTCTCGTTTCGTACTTTATCTAGCTTTCTTAGCTTTAGGACCGATCTTTCCATGGCTGACTGGCAGGATCTTATTTTTTGAATAATATTCTTAGTTATTGGCCATGTTTGTGAGCTGTAGGTAAGGCACGGTAGTATGCAGCTATCCATCACTTTTTTCTTGATTCTTGATAAGCATAGTTTATTTCCTGAATCTAGAGTAATCATTACACTTACAATCTTGAGTGTCCGGTAACAGATAACATAAGATGCTAGACAAAATCCTATGATAACCAATATTGACTCATCAACCGACTTCAAGATTTCGAAGGAGGAGGTTATCAATTCGCTGGGATGTTTGTTTTTTTTTATTTATTTTTTCTGTATGTATGTATGTTTACCGATTATTTGAAGACGGATCGACCGATTTGGAAAATTCTGAAAGAGTATACTTCACAGTTGGTCCCATTGTAACAAGGTCAGGATCTGGTGATGGGATCCTGGAGAAATCGATGGAACTCTTCAACTATTATAGACACCTATAGTGATTTGAGTATTATTTATCGCAGCTCGAGCATTTGCTGTTGCAAAGGTAGATGCTAAGTGAAGTCGGTTCTTTTTTATTTAAAATTATATTTTATATATTAAAGTAAAGCTCTATTAACTATGCATGAGCGAACCTACCTACGGCGATACGGTAAATGCTAAAGTGAATCCCCCAAATATGAGAGTGATGCTTGATACAGGTGCCGCTGCTAATTTCGTGACGTTAGCTTGTTTTAAACGACTTGGTTTAAAAATAAATTATCAACCTACATCCGCACGTGGACCCGGATTAATACAAAATCCGGTATAAGGTTACACGTTAACAGAATTCAGATCGCAATTAGATCCCGGCTGCAAATATTCCTATCCAAGCGAAGTTTGAAAAAGAAAATTCAAAACGTTTGGCTTATGTATATTTCCCACCTACCTGAGTATAGTACCTACTATTGGTTAAAATATTTACAAGCTGACTTACTAGTAGTACATTTGACGTGTGTGTTATGTTATCGTATGGCTACAGGTCACTGGATATGTAGACAGGCATTTCTTCTCTGAGGTAGTTAGTAGTAATGGGAAAGCAGATGATGAAGAAAATCCAGTTAGCGTTGCGAGGTCCAGATGGGACAGTGCAGCTGCCAAGTTTGTTACTCTTTTAGGACCACCCAGGGATCACTTGTAGGGTTGTCTAATGTGTTTCCTACGGACGCAGAGTAACATTGATCCCCGACGTCATCTGACGTCAAAGATATGTTTACACTTTTGCACTTTACTTCTTATATAAGACGCAAGAATGTAAACATCTTTTCGAAGTCCACTGTACCTATACACGGTGCCGGTGAGCGTTACTAAAGATTTTAACCACGAATTCCATGAATTAAATTTAGGTCAATTTCCCAAGAAAAATTTTTTTTTTTGCTATTTTTTTAGATTTTTTGAATGCTTTTGAACATACACGTAAAACTGTCTATTTTTTTTCGTAAAAAAATGTTTACCTAAAGTATTCCTTGGCACTTTGATATCTGTCAATAAGAACTAGACTAGACCTCATAAAGAGTGAAATCGTCATCAAAAAAGCGTTTTGCACTGAATCACAATAAAAAATGTGTTTTTTATTTAATTGGTAGTACTTAACTCTGAAACTAGCTGAATTCCAGAAAAAAATATATGACATTTTAGTCTCCAATTATGATCAGGAATACACTGTTTTTTTTTTTTACTATTTTTTTTTATTTATTCAAATAAGTTACACAGTATTACAGTAATAAAACCAATGCACTGCGAACTACAAAAATATACAGAAACATATTTATAACTAGTTTATTTAGGCGACGTAACTGCGTGGCTCCGTTGCGCCGTCTGACCTGGTGTAGGATTCGGTAGAGTGCCCCGGAACTGCCGAAACACAACACCCTTCGGCCAGAATTCAGCATTCGCTATCGTGTCCTGCAGCGGTCGCGGCACGCGCACCACAAACGAGCTGAAGTGCACGTAATGGCGGGACCGCAGCTGGTGCACCCTCAACGAGTAGCCAGTCTTCCGGCGGACGTACTCCACCACATCGTCGGCCACGGCGGAGTAATGCAAGCGCGACACGTAGAGCGCCTTACTCGGTGTCGCAATCCGAAGTCCAGAATTAGCCGGCTCGGCAGTGCCACACAGAGTCTTGCGGGGCGCCCTGCACGCCTTGCGCTTCCGTTCCACCAGTGTGAATCCCTCCTTATCCACATTGGTGCGGGAGGAGTTTTCCTTATCGGGAACCCGTACTACCCACGCCTTAGAAGGCGAGGAAGCCCGGTAAGCTGCGACTGGCTGACCGGCAACGTCAGCATAAGCACGCTGACGTGATTTAGAAACAGTAGGCGGCCGCACACGCGAGGGGCGCGCGGGCGGTGCAGCGGCGGGTGCGGCACATTTTACAGCGTCAGCAACACGCAAACTGACAGACTCCGCATTTATAGTAGCGGGTTGGTCATCGCTCTTGAAATTTGATTCCGCCGACCGAGTTGGAGCATTTCGCAAACTATTGACTTCGTTGCGTAACTCGGCAATAGTGACTTGGGCCGCTTCAAATTTCAAAATAATTTCTGCTAAACTCGTTTTAAGGGCCACGATGTCCTTAAACAAGCAGCGAACTGTTAAAATTTCTCGCAATGCTCACGGGCACCGTGTATATTATATTTTACGTAAGTATACACGCCACTGGCAGGTGGCGGTTTGCGTCATGTTTTTACAACTTTCCTGTCGCGGTTGACCCAAATAATACGGTCACGTGACAAGCACGCAATGTAAATGAAATAAATGCATTGTCCGTTGCATTCTCTACATACATAACCTACCGCGAAGTTCGAAAATCGACAATTATTTGGCCCCGTCTCTATCGCTCTTGCTTCTTCGAAAGAGAGTGATGCAAATACGATTCCATTAACGAAGTGGTTCGCGACAGGCCAGGAAACTATTTGTAACTTTGTATATTTCAACGAGGCCCGAGGGCTTTCACAAGATTTTATTCAACGTACGGGATAAATTGTATATTAAACCGATTATGATTTAAAAAGTGAGTTTTATTTTTAACATATTAAATGCTAGGACCCCGCTAACGGTTCTCTGCTCTACAAAGCAGAAAAACGCTCGAATCGGTGAGGGTAGCGCGTCAGAGGACGGTTGTGCTTGTGTTTTATATTAGACTGACTTACTTACCGCCCATAGCGATGCGTTTAATAAAATAATTTTAAACAAAAAAGAAACGACTTCACTTAGCATCCACCTTTCCAAAAGCAAATGCTCGAGATGCTGTAAAAATACTCAAATCACTATAGGCGTGCCTATAATAGTTGAACAGTTCCCTCGATTTCTCCAGGATCCCATCATCAGATCCTGACCTGGTTACAATAGGACTAACTGTGAAGTATACTCTTTCAAACAAAAAAAGAATTTTCCAAATCGGTCAAGCCGTCTTCGAATAATCGGTGAACATACATAAAAAAAAACACCTTCGAAATCTTGAAGTCGGTTGAAAACACACTGCGTAGGTATTAATACCGTTTGACACGTTATTTATTAATTCCAGTTAGCGATAAATTTCAGTGAAAATTAGAGGTTATTAACAGTTAATACTGGTGTAAACCTTTTTGATTGGGCCATAAATAAGGATGTATTCAGATTCGCGTTGTTGGAATAGATAAATAAAACGTAATTTATGGTCGTTAAATCTTTATAAGAGTCCTAGAGAGAATTTGAAAACGAAAATCGCTAATAAAGAAATAACGCAGATGAATTGCGTTTTATAAGACGGTTCGAAGTCATGTTATAGCAAAAAAAATACTTTTGGTACGAATTTATTATTATTTAATACCCGAAAACTCAATTCTACCAGAGCTTGTTTAGTGAGGACGTTGATCCGTGCACTTGATATTTTTATTATTATTTGTTATGGCCTCCAATATGTTTTATATTATCTCATTAAAACATAAAGCCATGTTTATTTCTACATAATTTTTTTTATTAAATACTTTAATACGTTCCCAAAAATACCACCTAATCCTCGGCCATTTTTCTTAAAATTGCTCTATGTAAACATACTCTTGCTTAAAAAATATGTACGAAAATGAAATAAAAACTCTTTAAATTCCTTAAAAAACTAATCTTCCAACGTATTTATATATTTTACATACTATGTAGTTTGACATCACTTTAATCAATAAACATCTTGCTTTTTTCACCTCTCCAAGCAAAAATCGCGAGTTATAGGCGTCCATAGGTTACTGTAGCTGCTTACCAGCAGGCTGTATGTTTGTTTGTCATCGACGGTCGAAGAATAAAAAAACGTGCTGTGATAAAATTCTATTAAGGAATTTATTACATAAGCATTTTATTGGCCGATAAACGGATATTGTAAACAGATGGCCGCTTTCACAGTTTTGATAGCTTCCTCTGGTATGGTTACCACATCCACATATCTTCATAATCATTACTGCCCACAGACTACACAGACTACTCATCATTGAGCTTTTACAAGAAGCACGAGGTTACCACACATAAGCTCAATTTAATTCATAAATTTCGACGATTCGAACAGCATATATCTCAACAGTATTCTACACCATTTTGTAGTATAACAATCCAGCTTCACCCCTATAACTTGATTTTTTTGGATAGTAATAATCAACCCCGTTAACTCAACTAAAATAAGCGATCGCGCTCTCATACTATTCGAACGGGAGCGTCTATGTGTGGTGATCTCGAGTTGTACTTATGATCTATCTAGTGGTTGAGGTTATCTGTGTAACTGTCTTATTGAGTGTCATCACTCTCCTAGCATTTTTCCGGTTTTTTGCCAAGAATCAATTGAAACTGGTGTCTGCTCGGCGACCTAATCCCATGAGTTTACGTAGACACTAGTTTTCACGAAAGCGACTGCCATCTGACGAAGAGGAAATAAAAGTCTTTCAGGTTGTATTTTTGCCTCATATATATCATATTTTCACTGTTGTGGGGAAAAATTGTATGTGAAACTCGAGATCAAAGTTATCTATATCTCGTGCTTTTGAGTCACTTTCTACGGGGGATCAATGTTACCCTGCGTCCGTAGGAAACACCTTCGACAACCCTAAACGTAATACCTGGGTGGTGCTAAAAGAGTAACAAACTTGGCAGCTGCACTGTCCCATCTGGACCTTGCAGCACTCACTGGATTTTCATTATCATCTGCTTTCCCACTACTACGACCTACTACCCCAGGGAAGAAATGCCTATCTATATCCAGTGACATGTAGCCATACGATAAATAAAAAAACTCTCTACGCTCAAGATTCTAAATTAGAATCACTTACTACGCTCGTGATTCTATTACAGAATCTGTCCCTTGCTCAGGACTTAAAGAAAATTAGCACACGAAGTAAAGACGAACTTTTCTATCTTTTTGCACAAATAACTATTACGATGTGTTTCGACCAGAGATGAGCGAGGAATGTGTGTTTTTAAAAACCAATCCTAGAACTGCGCTGTGCAAGGATAAACAAATTAAGTGATTCAATGGGTGCTTAACAAACACATTCCTCGCAACCATCTCGTAACGAATCCTCGCACATCTCTGGTGGAAACGCAGCCTTACCATTATTGTTTCGATTGACAGTGAACATAAAATACCTTGGCCGCGATTCGAAAAATAAACACACACACTGGACCGACACAGCTCCAACCCAACTCAACTCAACGCTATAACGACATTGACATTTGCTATTCCAAAAGATTTTCATTCAACATTGGTCACACATTGGACCAACATTGGACCAATGTGAGACCAATTTGTGGCCAATGTGAGCTTGCTGGGGTCTCCAATACCCGAATACCCGAATATCCGAATACCCGAATATCCGAATATCCGAATACCCGGATTCGGTTGCCGGACATCAGACCGACAACATCTCCAGCAGCTCCTGAGGATGCCTCGTAGAGAGGCGAAACACGTGTCGAGTTTTGGTATTATTGGTGGTGGTTTGTTGTATTTGTTTGCGTATTTGTTTTTGCGGCGGGAGGGTGGGAACATTAATGCATGCAAAAAATACGCAAATAAGTATAACGGGTAGTCACTAATTAACTAGCACGTTATTATACCACGGAATAGCAAAGCAATATTATTGTAGTTGAATTAATCTAAATATATAAAAGAAGGAACTGACTGACTGATTGACTGACTGACTGACATATCAACGCACAGCCCAAACCGCTGGTTCTAGAGATTCCAAATTTGGCACGTAGGTTCCTTATAAGGTCTAGGGGTGCACTAAGAAAGGATTTTTCAAAATTGACCCCCTAAGGGGGTAAAATGGGGGTCCAAAGTTTGTATGGCGAATCAAGATTTGTTCGATTATTTTATTCGAAACTTCACAGGAGTATTCCTAACGATAAATGAGAAAACACGTGTTTCAGGTTTTTTGAAAATTCAACCCCTAAAAGGGGAAAATGTGGTCACAGTCTGAAAATCAACATGGGTATCGTATCCTTTTTGAGTACTTATAGTACGCGGGCGAAGCCGCGGGAAAAGGCTAGTGATTATATTTTTTTTTTTTCAACAACAGTTTTTACCAACAAAATATTTTTATCAAGTTTCCATAGTTTTTCGAATACGCCTATCTTGATCTGAGTGACACAGATCAACAAAATACCATCCTTCTTACTGCATTAAAAATGGGGTATTTCAAATTTTACAACTACGTCTGCACAAAAACATTTTATTGGAAATAGAGCTTTGTTCACTTTACAATAAAGTTTACGTTTAAGGTAATACTGAGTGTTACGCGAGTTTAAAAATGATCCAATGTGAACAGATTAAAACGAACTTTTCAGTGATGTGTTGGACAAACAAGTCCAGATCGTGTAAACATGATTTAAGTGCTTATATGTTTACAAAAATAACCGGCGGGTTAGGTTAAATTTAATGTGCGTAATTTTAGAGTTTATCATGTTCAGAACATATGCAGGTATTTCCATATTAAAACAAAATGTCTAATAGTAGGTATCTATACATATAATAAAGCTGAAGAGGGTCGAAAGTCTGTACATGGAAGATAATCCAAAAAAAGTTGGCTGAGGATACTTAGAATCGATAACAGAACACGTTCCAACAATTTTTAGAATTTTTGTCTGTTTGTCTGTTTATCTGTTTATCTGTTTGTTTGTTTATTTGACCGCGCATCACGTGAAAACGGCTGAACGGATTTTGATGAAATTTTGTATAGAGATAGTTTGAGTCCCGGGAAAGGATAATATAAACTTCTGATTCCGAAAATCAACCCTGGTGGGGGTGAAAATAGGGTTGAAAGTTTGTATGCAGAATTTTTAACCGCTGAAACGATTTAGATATAAATGAGTATGGAGATAATTTGAGTCTCCAGAAACGTCAAAGGATAGTTTTCAAACCCTTGTGGGGGTGAAAAGGGGGTTGGAAGTTGGTATGAGGAATTTTTTACCGCTGAATTGATTTAGATGAAAATTTGCATAGAGATAGGACAAAGGATAGTTTCATCTTCAAAAAGCCCCCCTCCCCCCATCTTACTTTAGAACCGTAGGTCCAAAAAATTTGAAAAAATAATGTAAGTGAAGCCTGAAAGGTACTTTCAATAAAAACTATCTTATACATATAATAATGCTGAAGAGGGCGAATGTCTGTTAATGGAATATATTAAGTTGGCTGGGGATACTTAGAATCGATAACAACACATTTCAACAATTTTTAGAATTTTTGTCTGTTTATCTGTTTGTCTTTTTATTTGACCGCGCATCACGTGAAAACGGCTGAACGGATTTTGATGAAATTTTGTGTAGAGATAGTTTGAGTCCCGGGAAAGGACAAAGAATAGTTTTCATCCCGAAAATCAACCCTGGAAGGGGTGCAAAGGGGGTTGAAGGTTTGTATGGAGAATTTTTAATAGAAATTAGTATGGAGATAATTTGAGTTCCGAGAAACGACAGAATAGTTTCATCCCGAAAATAAACCCTTGTAGAGGTGAAAAGGGGGTTGGAAGTTGGTATGAGGATTTTTTTACCGCTGAACTGATAAAGATGATATTTGGTATAGAGATAGTATGGGTCTCAAGAAAGGACAAAGGATAGTTTTCACCCCGAAAATCAACCCTAAAGGGGTGAAAAGGGAGTTGGAAATATATATAGGGAATAATTAACCGCAGAATCGATTTAGATAAAATTTGGTGTGGAGATAATTTGAGGTCTGGAAAAGGAAATAAAATAGTTTTATCTCGGAAACTATCCCTTAAGCGGAAACAAAAGGGGTGGAAGTTTACATGGGGAAGAAAAAACCAATAACCGCTGTACGTATTTAGATGAAATTTGGTATTGAAATAATTTGTAATGTAATGTAAACATTTATAGGACACCGTTTAGGTAGGAAAACATATCAAACGTTTTGTGAAGCAGTCAGATTAGGATTTATTTTTCTTTATAATTAAACAATGGGTACATTATCTGTATCTCAAGCTGTTTTGATATGTCTTCTTGAAGAACTACGCATTATTTTGTATCTTTAAGATCTAATAAAGTAATAATGTATTACTGTTCCGGTGGTAGTTTTGGAACGAAGTTCCTTATCCGACGGTTCGCAGATGGGGGCTAGGCGATAAAAAGTCACGTGACCGTCACAAAAAAGCGTCACGTCACGAAAACGCGACACCAATACGATTGAGAAACATGTGAAATGGAATGAAATAAAAAATATATAGAATAGTATAAAGTGAAGTGAAGTGAAGTGTAGTGAAAAGTGAAAGTGAGAAGTGATAAAAGTGAAAAAGTCAAGATCCTAAAAGTAAAAAATTTCAAAAATGTCGAAAATGTCAAAAATGGCAAAATTTCTAAATTTCAAAAATTGCAAAAATTTCAGAAAGTTCAAAAATTTCCAAAATTTCCAAAATTTCCAAAATTTCCAGTATTTCTTAAATTTCCAAAATTTTCAAAAAAAAAAAAAAAAACAATTACATGAAAGGAAATAACATAATTTCGTTCCAATCGAGTGATCCACGACACTCACGTATTTTATTTTTCTCTGACGTTCATTTGTGCATTGTAATATGCTTACATTGAAGAATAAATATCTTGATCTACACCAATATCATAAATCCTCTATTCCGCGTTCGGAACCGTATGTAATTACCACCAGTATTGCAACCAGTAACGTAACATCAGTGTATTATCTGTGACAGTGTGGTAAAAACGTATGAAAGTTCATTACCTACGGTAACGTAATGAAAATCCGCCCCCCGACCGCCGGCGCAATAAGGTTGGTCATGGTGGTGTAATGGCGGTCATTCTAATGGTTATATGCTATATGTGTGAAGGTCCATGTCCGTCCGTCTGTCCGCGGTCTAGCTCAGTTACCGTTCGCACTACAAAGCTGAAATATGGTGAGGCCTGATAAGAACTTTCAATAAAAACTATATTGAATAAAATCGGTTCAGCCATTTTTGAAATATTAGTTAATCATAGTGAAAGGAAGTGCCGAATAGTAAAATGACGTAAGCGCCGCCAAATATCCCGTAATAAACGACCTTTTGAACAGATGTTTTGTAACAGGGCGGCATCTACGAAACTCTACACTGAGCATCGCCCGACATACTCTTGGCCGGTTTTTTTTGCATTGTTATCCCGGAAATCACCCCTTAAGTATTACTAATTCCAATTCAAGAAAATCCCCAGCCAGGTTATACGTAGCCTATAAAACTTCAACGTCTAAAAGGGGGGGTAGCCACTACACTCGATTGAGTTAAATTTGCATGGGTCATGGACCCCCCCCCCCCCCTCCAAGTGCACCTCAAATGGAAAAAAAACATTTCTGTATTTGTGATCCCCCCACCCCAATTTCAACTGCGCCTGTTCTTACCTTTCATGCTTATACTGATTTGACGGGAGGATCGATTTGGATGATATTTGCCGTGGACATAAACGTATAAATACAAAAGTGGTCCTGTGTCGTCCGATATACACCTACTACTGTATGTCGTTTAAATCATGCCAAAAAAAATATGATAAAAAAAGTATTCATTTTTTAGTGTAGTTTCATTTAGTGGTAATTGTAAAATATTTTATTAGGACTACTGTCCTCTAGCGTATCCATCTGTCAACTTTACTTCAAGTTCCGCCTCCAGGGTAGCGGGAGAGAAATTAGGGGTGAATTAGCCGCTTACTGACACAGACCGAATTCCACGCGGGCGGAGCTGCGGGCACAGCTAGTAATATTAAAATGCACGAGCTAATAACATAAACGTTTATAAAAAGTGTAACTGTTCAAATAATCTGCGATTAAAACCCGGCATTCCTGGCCTGAAACAATGGAAAAAAAATGGAAAATATGACATATAATATGAAACATATATTATTATTAACCTGTTTTCCTTTATTGCCATAAATCTTTATATATAAAAGAAGAAACTGACTGACTGACTGACTGACATATCAACGCACAGCCCAAACCGCTGGTTCTAGAGATTTCAAATTTGGCACAAAGTTTCCTTATAAGGTCTAGGGGAGCACTAAGAAAGGATTTTTCAAAATTTACCCCCTAAGGGGGTAAAATGGGGGTCCAAAGTTTGTATGGCGAAACAAGATTTGTTAGACTATTTTATTCGAAACTTCACAGGAGTATTCCTAACGATAAATGAGTAAACACGTGTTTCAGGTTTTTTGAAATTCAACCCCCAAAAGGGGCAAATTTGGTCACAAAGTCTGAATATCAACATGGGTATCGTATCCTTTTTGAGTACTTATAGTACGCGGGCGAACCCGCGGGAAAAGGCTAGTTGTATGTATACATAAAAGGTGGAGTATATGTTTATTATGTCTCAATACAATTTTACCAGATCGGTGTAGCATTATTAGTCGTAATACCTACATATATTTACAATAACTATTAAACTAGCTAACTTTTACCTTATAATATTTGAAAAAACCATAACGCAAAATAAAACGGATGAATAGAATTACAGATTGACTTATTCACAAATTCACATTCTACAACCAATCGAATGACACTTAAATTTTGATATACACTTTGAAATCTGGGTCGTAATCTAGTGGTTCTAGATTTCTGACTGAACTGATTACCATTATCATTATGGTAGTAATTATTTACGAGTATTTGTACAAAACAGAATAAATTAATCATTTTTATTTTTCAACTTACATTAATCTGAAACTAAGTAAGTCTTGATCACCCTATTAGTTTTGACATACGCTGTATGGAAAAGGACAAGATGTCACATTGAGTAGGGTGACCGAATTGTACGCCAAAATTTATTTTTCCACTTAACATCTGAAGAATAGTCATCAATATTGGTGACAAAAAACTTATGATTAAGATTAGTTTCATTTTTCTATTCTGTATCATGCCTTGATCGCTTGCTACGCGACCCCTATAAATTCACCCTGTATAAAAAGGAAAAAAAATGGAATTTGAAATCAATGTTGCGTTGCTGCTACTAAAGAGTGCAATATTACCCAGGATTATCCAGCAATTGGTAGTTTTTAATTTATTTCTTCGCTAAAACTAGGAGGTAGATAGGTAGGTTTTGGATGCAATAATACTCAAATCGGGCGCGGTCCTACGGGGGGTCGGGGTCACACGGGAAGAAAAAATAATTGTTGCCAAATTACTAATAATTACTAATATTGAGTTGGTAAAAATTGGATTGATCTATATGATTTTAATTCACCCAACTTATTTATTTATGTATTGATTAATTTACAAATTAATCAATACATAAATAAATAAAGTTTTCACCAAGTTACTTACAGTAGAGGAAAAACATAAGACTTAAAAAAGGGGAATGGAACATTAGGTAAAGCAATGTAAATTCTGTTATTAATATACCCTTCTGCACGCTAAACAATTGTATACCGTCAACTTCTGCAACATTGCCTACGACACATAACTTTGCCTAGCTTGAAAAACAATGATTCTCATTTTCTACTGAATATATATTTAATTCATAATAATGACCGATTTTCTTTCAACATTTGTTTCGCGGAGAACATTTTTTTGATCCAGGCAAAGTTGCATCGTAGACAATATTGCAGGATTTGACGGTACCTGCTAAAAACTAGTTTTTTTTATTTTAAGTACAAATTATTTGTCTATTATCTGCTTTATCCTCCTACTTTCGTTAGGCATTGTTTAAAGTGTCGGATGATTTGGATGTGGGTAGAATAGATCATTTCGTAGACCGAAAAGGTTATAAGAACAATGTATTTAGTTATAACATATTACTTTTTACAATACAGAGTGCATTGTGCATTGGTTTAAACAGGTCAGTGTTTCCGGCTTATCTTATTTTCTGTCTAAGAATACCGTTACGATTAGCAGGATATCTCTTTTCATATACCAAAAGAAGAATTTTCAGCAATAGCATTATGAGACTTTCAAGACATACCTATATCAGAAAAAACTTAGCTGACGAGTTTAATACAACAGTTTTATCATCTCACCAACGCGGAAAAATGTAAAGAAAAACATTAAATGGGTACCTACCCACTACTCAAAGGTGAACCACTTCATTTGAAAACCTAATATCTGAGGAGTTTCGACAAGGTCCGCCGGTGGCATATAGCGTTAATTGGTTCAAAACATAAAATAAATCGAAATTTATTGATTTGTTGATTTCTGTAAGATTTTACAGTCGCCATCATATCGGAGCGGCCAAGCTACTCAAAAATATCTGAACATGCACTTTATCGCCTTGACAATAACTAAATTATAATTAAATTATTTTTTTTGTCTTAATACTGTATATATTTTATTTCATTTATATTTTATTGTCTAATTGTATGTTATTTAATTTATAGAGGCGTTGATCAGATATTTGTGACCACTTTGGCCGCTTCGATATATCTGATGGCAAATGTACTGATTTAATCTCACACGATTTTCACTCATTATTTTGACATTTTTTTTTATTAGTAAGTATTAACATTTCAACCAGAACGAGGGACAGGGGATCACGTCTTCGTGGAATCCAGTGATCAGCAAATATAAGCTTGAAAATACTTGCATTTCCAAACCATCAGATGTCGTGAGTGTTGTGTGCAGGCAAAGTGACGTGAATGTGCATGATCGAGACCAAGTGCGGGTAGTTCGAAAAACCCGCGCAGCTAGGAGATGCTGATACAATTCCTCGCCAGTCTGCCTGCGACGAAACGTCGGGAAAGTAATAAAAGTTAGTGTACGCGATTGAGTCCCGTTTTTGTCAAAATAATTCTGTAAGATTGTCGCTAAATATTTATTTATTATTAATAACCTTTTCAATCGAAATAATGGTTTTGGGGTCAATGTTACTCTGCGTCCGTAGGAAACACCTTAGACAACCCTACACGTGAGCCCTGGATGGTGCTAAAAGAATAACAAACTTGGCAGCTGCACTGTCCCATCTGGACCTCGCAGCACTCACTGGATTTTCATTATCATCTGCTTTCCCACTACTACTACCACAGGAAAGAAATGCCTATCTATATCCAGTGACATGTACCCATACGATAAATAATAATAATCGCAATGATATCAAAAACGCTAACTAGCTAACTGCTCCAAAGAGGTGAAGGTCACTCTTTTTAGGGCTTACTGTACGACCTTCTACACAAGCAACCTGTGGGTTGATTATACTCAAAAACCGTACAACGCTCTGCGTGTTCAATACAATAATGCGTTCAGAGTGCTGATGGGGCTGCCCAAATTTTGTAGTGCATCAGGGATGTTCGCAGAGGCGCGAGTAGACTGCTTTCATGCCACAATGCGCAAGCGAGCCACATCCCTGATGCGCCGAATCCGCGGCAGTGCCAACAGCATTTTGAAAATGTTTTCTGAACGTGTGGACTGTGTGTATCTCAACCACTGTTCGATGATACATTTAAAGTGAGACATGAAATTGATTGAAATGACATATTGTTTTTATTAAGTACGACATTTTGACATTTAAATTTTAAATTTTATTGTAAATTTTCATTTTATAGGTAATGATTAATTAATTTCAATCTATTTTCAATTATCTCTTAAATTATGGCCGACATTTATTTATATTGATTGTAGATTAATTTGTAAATACTAACCATTTATTTTAAGTACTCGTACTAACAATAATGATCTACGTTGGTCTCTAAATAAATGAAATTGAAATTGAAATTGAAAAACTCATAAAGAACACCATATTTGTTATTCCAATCTGTGAACAACTTCGCAATGAGGTGTTTATCCTCTGTAATTTATAGTGAAGCTTGATTTATTTAACAGTGTTTTCCCACTTTGTCTGAAAACAATACGACACACACACGGTAAAGCCCGGCGGTGCCAAGAACCCGAACTACATAAACCCGCCAACCTGCGTGTACGGTACACGGGTACACGGGTAGAAATCGATCTTATTTACCCACGGTCCGACCCGTCTGTGCCGTGTAGTGTAGACCCGAGTGGTGTTTAAGAGCTACGAGCAGTTTTTATTGAAATCGGAACACCCGAAACCTATATTATTATTCGTTATTAGTTCTCAAAGCGCACGGCTTCACCCGCGTGTAGTTAAGATCCGTGTACCCTAGTACCCGGCTACACGGGTACACGGATCTTACTTACACGTTTCCAAAATACACGTGCCGAACGGGTCAGAAAACCGGATACATGTAGTTCGGAAACGGGTATTAGACACGTCTACACGAAAACTGGACACGACCGTGAGCCTACGTACGTAGAATATTTTCCAATAACAAGTAAATAAACGATTTTTTTTTTTAATTCCGCTGTTATACAGAGTGTCCCAGTGGAACCATCATCAAGACTTAAGGGATAATAGAACAGTAAAGTTGATGGGATGGGATGGGAAGAAGATTAAGAATAAGTAAGGACTTCATTTTCTAACCTGTAATTTATAGCTTACGAGTATTATCCGTTTTGCTGAGAAACCGTTTTGTCTGATTAGTGTCGTTAGTTCAATGAGCCTTCACTTCTATTCACTATATCGATTTTCTTTACGTACCTTCTAGGGTTCCGTAGCCAAAAGATATAAAAGTTTCCAAAAAAATATAAATAGTATAAAAAAACTGTGTTTTCGAGATAAATTTCTTTTTTAATTTTATTTCAAGTGATTTCAGAAACTTTTCTGTGACATTTTTAGGGTTCCGTAGCCAAAATGGCAAAAACGGAACCTTTATAGTTTTGTCATGTCCGTCCGTCCGCCCGTCTGTCCGTCAGTCCGAATGTCATAGCTATTTTACTCGAAAACTATAAGACGTATCTTAATCAAATTTTAAAATACCGTGTATTTTGTATAACTGAAAAAAAAGTTTTGAGGAGTCACTCCATACATGTAACTAATTGTGTTTTTCTTTACCAAATATCAACATGTTGCACATCAATCGATAGGACCTTAAAAATAACATTGAGGTTTTTTTTGAACATTTTTAGGGTTCCGTACCTCGAAAGGAAAAGACGTAACCCTTATAGGATCATTTTGTTGTCCGTCTGTCTGTCTGTCAAGACCATTTTTCTCAAGAACGCGTGGAGGTATCAAGCTGAAATTTATATCAATTACTCAAGTCTACTGTCCCTTGGAGCTGTGAAAAAATCTAACTTCTAAGCCGACGCAATCAAAAGATACAGCCGTTTATGCTGCAAATTTCCGCAAATTTTCTAAACTCGCGAGGGAATCAAAACCTACAGGGTACTTCCCGTGAACTCAGAATCTTGAAATCTCGTACGAAGCAACGTCTTATAGCACAGATAAAGGAAAAATTGCGAAAACCGTAAATTTTTAGTTACATCATATAATAAAAATATTTTTAATAATTTTAAAGTTACTACCCCTATATAGGTATACCTACAGGTTTGTACGGAACCCTCGGTGCGCGAGTCCGACTCGCACTTGGTCGGTTTTTTGATTTAGTGAATATTTTTAGAAAAAATCACCCTGAAAGTCTAAAGGGGTCTTTTGTACCAGAGATTATTGAAAATACATCATTCTACATTCTTTCAATGAAAATTGTTTCTTTGAACATTATCGGTTAAGGCGTTTTCAAGTTATCTCCAAAAAACTTCTTTCATAAGTAGATACGACCTTTTGATATTAGTTTTTTCGATGGCAGGTACGTAACACTCCATTATGCGTGGCCCGATACGCACTTTGCCGGTTTTTTCTTAGATTCTACGAATTACTTTTTCTGTCGATCAGTCCAAGCACTGATGGATTACCACTTATCTCCTGCGTAGTGATTGCTATCATTTTACCTCGTATAGAGTAATATTATTAGCAAACAAAATTTCAAGTAATTTAGGGTTTCGATGACAAGACACAAATATTATTATAAGAATAAAAATAATTTTATTTAGGACGCTTGGTAATACAAAAAAAAAACATCAAATTGTTACAGGAACATTTTAAATAAAGCGTCACTGAAAGGGTTTCCACTCAGTTGGTGTTAAGGTATCCTAGGGATATCTTAACGCTGATCTTCCGTGGAAACCTTTTCAAAAGAGCACAACTGAAAATTATATAAAAAGAAAATCTTATTTCTAACTTATTTATAGTTACTTAATTTTGTAAAATCTGAGATCAGCTACGAAAGTAGGTTACATAATATTTTAATAATCATAACTAGACACATTATCATATAAAGAATATACATTATAATAATTGAAACTCTAACCAATAGTCCATCATTACACAGCCATATTTTGTTAAGCTAACAATAAATTTCTAAGTAACATTGGTACTTAATATTTTAATTAAGTCTTAATATTAGTCTACTACCGTTCGAGAAATAAGCCACGATTCACGATTTATGTGCATCGATTCGGTTATATTCTGTCATATCATATGTCTTATTTAATAGCAATGAGCGGCGCGGGAACTGGGATTGGAGGGGGATTTTAAAACTATAATGTTTTACACCCTATTATGTTTAATATTTTAGTGGATTATTAATACATAATCCACTAAAATATTAAACATAAATATAATTATTTTAGTGGAGGAGGAATTAACTTCAGTGTGTGCTGTGAGAGTTTAGTGAACACAGTGAGTGTGGTTTGCTTATCGTCGCTCATGTCGGATGAACCGAATGCGCTGCAAAGCACGGTGGCAGCGCCGGCGCAAGATCACCCTCAACAAGCTGTGTCAGAGCGGGCGACACGAGCTGCGCGGCGAGCGGGACGCAGGCCAGTCGGCAACGCGTCGTGCAACAGCACGCAACGGGCCGGTTCGAAATAGCACTCATAGTGCTTGAAGATGGAGACCTAAGCTCTCCGAAACATGTCGCGCGAAGTGACTAAAGTGACGTGAGTGTAACCGTTATATTTTATAGGACAAAATACAGTCATAACAAAAGAAAATACAACGTACTAAGGCAAACTTATCCCTGTAAGGGATCTCTTCCAGCTAACCTTTGAGCAATTGAGAGAGATACACAAGATAGACAAACGAGCACTACTTATATGTACTTTCAGAAAGGAAATGCTGTAAAATAAATAAATAACAAAGTATTCGATATCTTATATAATATAATGTAAATAATATATGCACCTATATATATATATATATATATATATATATATCTCATCAGATTTAGAATATGTCCTGGAATTTCTGGACGGTACAGTAAGAGTGAGGTTTGCACTTGACCTCAAGCGGTGTCCACTACCATCTGCCAAATATGAAAACCTTTCAGAGAGATATGGTGGAGAGGATGGATTAAAAAGAACATTGAAAAGTAAAGATCGGATGTGTACATCCCTACGCCGACGGATCGGAAGCCAACCAAGCCGGGAGCGGAAGGCGGAGATATGGTCATACTTCCGCAGCCCAAAGACATACCGGATGCACACATTTTGCAGACGCTCCAGCTTATCAAGTAGCTCTTCTCTAAGGTCCAACAACGCAATATCGCCATAGTCTAGAAGCGGCAGCAGGAGGGATCGAGCAAGAGTTAGCTTAGTGTGAACTGGGAGAACATTTTGAAGACGTCTTAAAGAGTGGAAGGACGCGAATAATCTTTTACTCATCTCAGCTGTGTGAGCAGTCCATGAAAGTGTCTCATCCATGATGATACCCAAATTCCTAACGGTAGAGGAGAGAGTGATGGGAATTCCATCAAAAAGAATGTCGGGTAGCACCATGTCTGAGAGCTCTGTAATATAATATGGGCTGCCAATTACAATGGCTTGAGATTTCTCTGCAATTATGCAAATGTAATTATTTGTATAATATCTCATAATATTGCATCAAACCCAGAACTCTAGTATTTGATTTCTTGAAGTGGTTTTCATTATTTGACCTCCACCACTTTACTGCTGCCAGATGTCCAGATCTAGAAATAAGTATAGTGACTAGAGGGGTTCCGTTGCTCTCATTATTGTGTCATATATGACGTGTCAATTCAATTCAATTCAAATTATTTATTTCGAATCAATTAAGGATCCATAGATTGTTAGTATATACAGCTAGAGAAAACGTAAATTAGGGTTAGTGACATAGAATTACAAAATAATTATATACAAATAAAAACTAAAAAACAGAAAAACAATCGGAACAGTATACTTACATAACATTACATGTCATTATTGTTGTTGAGGTAATTATTTATAGCAAAACATTGTTATTATCTATTGATTATATTAAAATTAGGTACCTTCAATATAAATAATAACACGAAGAAAATTATTTTGCTGAAATAACGCGGAAATAAATATTGTTATGTAAGGTTAGGAGGCGTGGTCAAACTCTGGATCATATCATTGAGTTTTTCGGAACCACGGAGTTTTATTTATTTTGATGTTTTACCTGTCGCTTTTTGAAACCGAAAATATGATGACACCGGACCTAACTTAATAAGGCCTAGTTTAGCCTCAGAGTTGGAAGTTTACATGGCAGTCGGTCGCTTGCTTTAACACTAGTTCCTACACCAACTCATATGAGTTGTCGAACGGACCCTAGGCTTAAGGAAAAAAGCCTTAGGATAAAGCTCATCTAAAAAATGATTGGTTTGCAGATCCAACTTAGTTGCTTGGGATTGTCGATATAATGTACCTCGAGTTTATTTACTTGTTGTAAATCAAATGCAGGAAACATATATTATTCACAAATATGGAAAATGAAAGCAATACAAACATAATATTGTTATATATTGAAAGGTGAATTGTTTACATAAAAGATCACGATTTGGTAAGAAATACATTTAGGTCTCTTCGTCTTTATTTCTAGACAATTTAACAATCTATGTCTCTCCAAGTGGTGGTGGATATTATTATACAAGATTTTTTGATCACTGCTTAGGATATGTCACACATTAAGAAACAGAGAGGATGTTAACGAAATGTGACAAGGGGTGGGGAAAGCTCATTTTTATGACATCACATATATATACAACTAGCTTTTTCCCGCGGCTTCGCCCGCGTATTAAAAGTACTAAAAAAGGAGGTTCTCAGTTAGACTCGTATGTTTGTATGTAGGAATGTATGTTTGTCCGCGATCATCTTGCGTTTCGCTGAACTGATTTAGAAGCGGTTTTCGGAAAAGTATTCGTTACATTCTGGAGGTTTCGGTATACCACGTTTTGAAGATGGCGGTTCCCTCATTTTTTATTTTAAAGAAATTATTGCAATAATTGTTTAATTGTTACGCCATCAACGACTTACTACTGAGAGATTAAGATTAATACAGATTTCTACTCTTGAATAGAAGCTTTTCCCCGCGACTTCATTTGCGTGGAATTAGTAATCCACCTTCCTTTTTACCCGCTTAAGGAATGACTTCTGGGATAACAACTATTATATATCCTTCCCCAGAACGCAAAATATCTCCATACCAAATCATCTAAATAGGTTCAACGGTTATTAATTTCCCATACAAACTTTCAACCCCCGTTTCACCCCCTAGACGGTTGATTTTAGAGATAAAAACTATCCTATATTATTTACCGCGACTCAATCTATATAATATGTATCAAGTTTCATTTCAGTCGTCTGTTCAGCGGTTAATAATTCGCCATACAAACTACCAATATGTTTTCTACCCCTCTAAGATTGATTTTCGGCTTAAAAAATATTCTATATTGTTTCCTGGGACTCAAACTATATCCACAACAAAATTATCTAAATCGGTTCGCGGTAAAAAAATCTCCATACAAACCTCCAACCCCCATTTCACCCCCTTAAAGGTCGATTTTCGAGATAAAAACTGTCCCATGTCGTTTCCCAGTACACAAACTATCTCTATACCAAGTTTCATCTACCAATTTAGATATTTTTAACGTTTAAAAATTCCCCATACAAACTATTAACCCCCATTTCACCCCCTTAAGTGTTGATTTCGTAATCAGCGACCCGATAAACCATAGAAACAATACTCATGTTGATATTTAAATTTTGTCACCACATTTCCCCCTTATGGGTTGAATTCTCAAAAAAGCTGAAACACTTGTTTTCTCATTTATCGTTAGGAATACTCCTGTAAAGTTTCGAATAAAATAGTCTCGTTTCCCATACAAACTTTGAACCCCATTTCCCCCCTTAGGAGGTAAATTTTTAAAAATAATTTCTAAGTGCATCCTTATGCCTTATAAGGAGCCTACGTACCACATTTGGAATCTCTAGAACCAGCGGTTTGGGCTGTGCGTTGATATGTCAGTAAGTTTCTTCTTTTATATATTTATAAGAAGATTGCAATTTGGCACAAATACTTTCAAGAGTTTTTATGTCCACAATATTAAATTTCAAAAACGACACCCATATGGATATTTAGACATTTCAACCCCATTGTACCCTAACAGGGGAGATAGTATTTCACGTCCGCCACGTCGGATTTTAAAATCGTTGTTGTTTTCGTAATCAACGACCCGATAAACCATAGAAACAATACCCATGTTGATTTTCAGACTTTTTGACCACATTTCCCCCTTTTAGGGGTTGAATTCTCATAAAACCTGCAACACGTATTTACTCATTTATTGTTAGGAATACTTCTGTGAAGTTTCGAATAAAATAGACTAACTAATCTTGTTTCCCCATACAAACTTTCGACCCCCATTTCACCCCCTTAGGGGACGAATTTTGAAAAATCCTTTCTTAGCGCACCCCTAGACCTTATAAGGAACCTACGTGCCAAATTTGGAATCTCTAGAACCAGCGGTTTGGACTGTGCTTTGATAGATCACTATGTCAGTCAGTCACCTTTGAGTTATATATATATAGATATTGTAAAGGTAGTAAAATTCTTTATTTTGAACTAATCAATCCTACAACTTCGTGTAGTCTTACGTTCAAACAATGTGGATTGTTAATTTTTCACTACTGATTTCAATAAAAAAAATTGAATGGATGCAAATACTTAATACAAATAATTATTTTATATGTTAAAGTTTTTTTATTATTTTAAATTTAAAATAAATTTTCTGGACATGTGACGTCACATGAGGGGGAGAACGGTCACATTTGTCCTCTATGAGTGTAACTCTTTTGTCCTTAAATGGTACCTTCTATTAGTTCAGACGAGTTCAGAGAGACAACTCTTGAACTAAGAAATTTTCGCCTTGGGACCATCTCTTATGCAAAGCCAAGCGGCAGGATTGCGCTATTAAATATGAATCGTCCCGAAACTTCCTCGGGTCGTCCCAAATAGCAGCCTCTTACACATTCACTGCATGTTTGCTTGTTAAATTATAATCTGAGAACTAAACAAGCTATGAAGTAGATTCCTGAGAAATCTGGGAATGAGAAATACGTGAAGGCGGAATATTTTTAGTTAATCTGTTTTCCATTAGACTAGACTACTACAGCTGTTATATTTACATTACCAGCATTTTAGTAGAATTTTAGTACCTACGATAAATTACTATTGCAAAATAAAGAAAAAAAATACACGTTTGAAAGTGACTAATACTTTTTGAAAAATATGCAAAACGTTTAGATTAACTTATTATAAAATAAAACAGTTAAACCAAAGAAATAACGAAATCATATACTCAATTAAAACAGGTCACCTGTTATAAAACATTATATACAATGTTTCACTACCCTTGAGTGAATCTTAAACTAACAAAGCTTTAGCTTAAGAATAAAACATTAAATAAACCTTGTCAAAGCAAACCCTTTGCTATTAAATGTCACAAGGCTGAGCACCACACGTCACCTCAAAAATGCTAATTTCCGTTTGGCATACAGATCACGTATTTCGGCCGTGATTACGATTATAAAATTAAAAAAACTTTTTACAAAAAAAAGATAAACCGACTTCAAAAAGGATAAAATAAACTATTATATTATTTATATGCGTTACAAACTGATATGTTTGAAGTCGGTGCCAAGCCAAAAAGTTACAATACCGGCAAATCAGCTTCAAGTCTGAAAATCACAAAACAGTTAATACGAACGAGGCGTATGTGTTCAGTGAATTGTTCTTCATACTATAGAACTATTCTAATACGGTATTGACTGCTATAATCACGCGTCTTATGATGTTTGTTAATAAACTTTTTTACTAGTTTTCGGACTAACCATATCTCGAATGGGGCCCGTGCTTCGGTTTGAATTATTTATCCTACTTCATCTAAGGTGTAATATCGAAGTGTAAAGGAATTCAATGGCAAGATTGATCTTTCTATACTCAGACACACTGGGTGTGTGGGGCCCACCTTTTCAGTAGAAAAAGGCGCGATATTTAAATTTTCTTTGGAAGGAATACGTGTTTATATATTTTTTTTATTTGCCGCCTTTTTCTGATTATTGACAAAGTAGACGTGTATCAGAGTATATATACATGGGTACCTCTTTTCAGACGTGAAAATGTAACAAATAGATTCACATTCACCTTTGCAATATAAGTAGGAATCGAAATGTTATGTGATTTTCAGACTTGAAGCTGATTTGCCGGTATTGTAACTTTTTGGCTTGGCACCGACTTCAAACATATCAGTTTGTAACGCATATAAATAATATAATAGTTTATTTTATCCTTTTTGAAGTCGGTTTATCTTTTTTTTGTAAAAAGTTTTTATTTTTCCATTTTTAGTGGTTATGAAATTATCATAATCGGACAACGGATCTCGCAATAATCGGTGAAGATATATAAGAAAAAGTTCATGCTACGTACTCAATGTATAGAAAGTTCCACATATCATATGTGGTCTTCATCATTAGGTCCACTCCATCAAATTAGTGGTTTGGGAGAGGAAATGCTTGAGTTGCTTAAAAAACCAACCAAATCACCATACATATGCCATTAAAAATTGAGGAGTTCCCTCAATTCCTCATGGATCCCATCATCAGAACAGCACCAGATTAATGTGGAACTATCTCAAAGGTAGTTCCTTTCAAACAAAAAAAACCTTTTTTTTGTCCGGTTTCTCCTGAAATCGGACCATATGGGTCTCGGAGTAATCGCTGAACATCCTACATTTAAAAAAATCATGATCATTATCATCAAAACAACCATCAGTATGAGGTTCACTTCATCAAATTGGTGGATTTCGAGAGAAAATCCTCGCGTTGCTTAAGAAAACACCTAAATCACCATACATGTGCCTTTAAAAATTGAGGAGTTCCCTCAATTCCTCATGGATCCCATCATCAGAACAGCACCAGATTAATGTGGAACCATCTTAAAGGTAGTTACTTCCAAACAAAAGAAGAATTCCTCAAATTGGACCACGGGTCTCGGAGTAATCGCTCAACATCCTACATTTAATAAAATTCATCATCATTATCATCAAAACAACCATCATCAAGAGGTCCACTTCATCAAATTGGTGGTTTTCGAGAGAAAATCCTCGAGTTGCTTAAGAAAACACCCAAATCACCATACGTATGCCTTTAAAAATTGAGGAGTTCCCTCAATTCCTCATGGATCCCATCATCAGAACAGCACCAGATTAATATGGGACCACCTTGGAAGTAGACCCTTTCAAACAAAAAAAGAATTATTCAAATCGGACTACGCGTCTCGGAGTAATCGGTGAACATACATAAAAAAAAAGCCCAAACCGAATACAGAACCTCCTCCTTCTATGAAATTGAAGTCGGTTAATTATATTCATAAATAAGGCATACCTACGTTGCTACATGAAAGTAGGCATTAATTTTAACTTTAAAACTTAATACAATTTGTTGTCTGAGTTAGTTTTTTATTGACATGGCATAAATAAACGCATACCTATTTAATTTCATGTTTTTTTTTAATTTTTTATTTAAGGATCACCAACGGATAAAACATCTAGGTATAGTACAGACAAGATACAAGAATCATGCATAGCCACTTATAGGTGACCACAGCTTACACAGGTATCCATCAAATATTTACAAAAAGATTTATTAAACTAGGTTAGAATTTTAACAATGAAGTTATAATTAAAATTAGATTATGTTAAACATATATCAAATTAGACTTATATCCCAATATATTATTATAGTACAGTACTTATAGAAATTATAGAAATTAATTTAAAGCATTACAATCACTTCCCAGACCCCAGTGAGTTTAGATGAGACAAAATTGCGAATCTAAACTGATTGGCTGAGTTATTAAATATGTCTATACCCCTGGAGTCTGGGAAGACGTTGGGATGTTGTTTTGTTATCTAGCAATAAGAAACCAAAAACTTATCTGGGTGTCTGGCGACCTGCGAACGGGTGAATATTTAGCTCAGAGGCTAAGTCTGGCTGCTCAACTGGGAAAAGCAGCAAGTACCCCGGGCAACGTTCGGTTTCATAGATATCTAATTAATAATGTATGTATCTTATACCTATCCCTTATTTAAATATGTAAATACGCTAGTCTGCAGACTTTTTAGGTCTTTGGCCTTATATTTCTGCTGTAATAGTGGTGATTGCAAATTGTATCCAACTTAGTAATAGGGAAGATGCAGCTATAATATTTACCATTATTTTGTGATCAAAATGTTGAAAAAACGTCAAATAATATGTAGCTATTGAAACGTTTTTACTTTAGTTTATACTAATTTTAAATAATAATTACGATTTGAAGTAATGTGAAACGGAACGTGTTTTAATCCACCAATCAGCGTCTGGTGACGTCACTCCTGTTAAGACAGCTAATGGGGTTGGCAACTGTCCATAGGATTTGGCTTAAAGGGCCAGGTCCAGGTCTATTCTACGTGCAGTTCTTTCGAACAAAAGCATAAATAAAAATATTGCATCTTGCCTGTTATAACATATAAAAGAGAGATGTACTATTCTCGGATCACGTCTCTATGGACATATATCTTTGAAAGTATAACATTAAATAGTAAGAAATTTTATTTGCTCAATTTCACAGCCCACAAATACAAATTTATACTCAAACATAGCCCGTTACATAAAATCTGTGATATAAACCGCGCCCCAGTTCCCGGTTTGACAGATGTCAGCTGTACCCTTGACATGCCGCAATCCGATACGGATTTATATTTACCTCAGTAATTTTAGTGCTTCCAGGAAAAATGGGCATGTGTAGTAAACATTGATATAATATAATGCAGATAATACAGTCTGCATGTAAAAGTGGCACAATGTAGTTATATAATTACGACCTCTGTCCATGAACCATAAACCATAAGGCGATAGTGGCAGCTTTAAAAAAAATTGTAAACCGCAATAGTAATTAACTTTCGACCGTTACTCATCCTATCCCTTACCACGCTCTAATTCTAATTTAGAGTTATCCGCCTCGTTCAGGATTCACTCTACGCGTGTACAATAGTGATTTACAGGAACCAATAATTATATTTTCCTTCATTTTGACAAAAGTCCTTTTTCCCCGGAAGCACTGTTTTAATGGCATCCTTCACAACGCCGAATCCCGGTACATAGCGTTGAGTGATGTATTTTTGACGTCATCCGAAACTGGATTGATTGAATTCATTTTGATCTGCACGATTTACGGCTGTTTGTGGCTTTTATCTGCTTTTCTCGGTAGAGATATTTTATTAGATGTATTGAGCATATTTCTCACTTTCTTAAGAATCAAATACAATACTTACTAGGTGAGTATCTCCTATTTTTTATACTTCAAGGGTTATTGTTTGTGATAATGTCATAAGAAGGATTTTTAAAGGATATTTATGACTGTTGGATTTAAATGTGTGTGTGTCGGGCAGTCAAAATAATGGGAAATAAATACGACCCATGTCTTAGATGATGTTTGTTGAGTCGTGAATATTCACGAAATAGCCGAAGCAATCTGTGTCAAAACTTTGAGAATAATGGTACCTAAAACAAATTAAATTCGCGTTACAAACACTGTGCGTCGAATGTTAGATAATAGGGGCCGTATTCTAACTTTAAAACACGATCCAACTTCAATGCATTAACAACGCAATACGCAATACAGCTACGGCATAAACATCTGAATCACAAATAGCAGAATTAGCTTGAGAAATATTCCAACAGAACTCCAATACAACTTCAATATTGGTTGATTGTTTGTTGTGTGTTGGGGTTATGTTTGAGATACGTTATGTTGTTATTGTATTGTTAATGTATTTTAAAATTAGAATCCGGCACTAGGTAGGTATTTAAAGCAAATTCAAATTTAAGGTTATTGGGAGTAAACACTAGGTATACTTTAATTACAATATTCTCTCGTGCCCCAGATTGCTTAGCGACTCAGATAAATTAATCGCAAACCCAGTTCCGTCTAGAAAATATTCGTTTAACAAATTGCTAGCACTTCTTAATGAATCTCTTTGTCTGTTGTTTGTTTATTTTGTGTATTCATTTACAGTTGTCGGGCTGGAGTAAGCCAGCCCTCATTTATGAAATTATTTCTTAAGCTGCTGTCGGGAGGAGAGGGTCATATTTATGGGGTTCGGTTGCTGCACTTGGAAAGTAAATATCGGGCCATTGGCCAAAGTTTTCAGAAATATCACACAAAACAAGAATATCGCCCACCTAATTGTTATAAGTGATTATCTAGTTATGGCTATTATTTAGTTATGTGGGAATGTACATGGGGTTTTCGGCATTGATTCATACAAAAAGGGAGATATGGTACCAGGCGCTCGATTGTGTGCTATCAAATACAGGTTCCGGCATCTATATTGAACTAGCTTTCCGCTCCGTGACTTCGTCCGCGTATAATAGCACCTTCGCACCCCTATTTAATTTTCAATATAGAATTTTCCATAACGCTGAAAGGACTTTTATTGTATTTTAATAAGTTATTTTCCCACAAATTTAAAAGTCTCTAGCTCAAAAAAGTAATTTCGCTCATGCAAACTTAGCACCCCTATTTAACCCCCTCAGGTGTGGAATTTTCCAAAACAGTGAAAGTATTTTTATTGTCTATTAATAAGTAATTTTCCCACAGAGTTTAAAGTCTCTAGTTAAAAAAAAGAAATTTCCGCTATACAAAGTTAGCACCCCTATTTAACCCTCTCAGGAGTAGAATTCGCCAAAAGGCTGAAAGTACTTTTATTTTATTTTAATAAGTAATCTTCCTACAAAGTTAAAAGTCTCTAGCTCAAAAAAATTAATTTCCCCTATAAAAACTTTGTACACCTTTTTAACCCCCTCAGGGGTGAAATAATACAAAACGCTAAAAGTTCTTTTATTGTATTTAAATAAGTTATCTTCCTACAAAGTTAAAAGTTTCTAGCTCCAAAAAAACATTTCCCCAATATAAACATTGCACCCCTTTTTAACCCCCTCAGGGGTGAAATTATCTTAAACGCTGAAAGTAATTTTTTGTACTCTAATAAGTAATTTTACTCTAATAAAATTCCTACAAAGTTTGAAGTCTCTATCTCTAAGAAAGAAGTTTCCCGCATACAATTTTTGCACCCCTATTTGACCCCCTCAGGGGCAGAGTTATTTAAAACGCCGAAGTCACTTTTATTATTTTATAAATATCAGCGAACGTACGAAATTTTAAGTCTCCAACTTAAAATTTAAAATCCTATAGATACAAACTTTTAACCCTCTTTTTACCCCCTTAGGGGATGAATTTTTCAAAATCGCTTCTCATTATTTTAACACGTTGTAAATGTAACCCGACCTGCAAATTACAACATTCTAGCTTCAGTTGTTACGGCCTCGCTTGAATACAAACTTTTCAACCCCGTTTCAACCTCTCTCGGGTGGAATTTTGAAAAACGCTGAAATTAGTTTTTTTTTCTTTTAAATTAGTAGCCTGCAAACAAAATTTCAAGTCTGTCACGAAAAAAATTTAAATCTCTATACAAACTTTCAACCCCTTTTTTACCCCGTTATAGGTTGAATTTCAAAAAAACGCTGAAATTATTTATGTATTTTTTTAATTATCAGAAAGCGTACAAAGTTTTAAACCTCTAACCTTAATTATTTTACATGTTTTTTTTTAAAGTGGGGCATTCCACTCATACAATAGTATGTTATTCAATCAAATACAAACACTGAAAACATTGAAAAAATAATCAACCCAGCAGGATTTGAACCTCGCATCGATACGCCTTACCGGGGCTCGATCGCTTTACCAATTAAGCTATGGGTTCAGTTACTGAGTTGACGAAATTCTCAATGCCTTCAATCATCTTTTTGCATTTATTTTTACATCGACTTTATAGCAGCCGTAAGCGACATCTAGGTGCTAACTACTAGAGTTAGATACCCTTCCCGCCGACCCTTTTACAAGTGTCACAACGGAAATAATAGATGGCGCTGCTATCAACTCATAATTATTTTACATGTTTTTTAAAGTGGGGCATTCCACTCATACAATAGTATGTTATTCAATCAAATACAAACACTGAAAACATTGAAAAAATAATCAACCCAGCAGGATTTGAACCTCGCATCGATACGCCTTACCGGGGCTCGATCGCTTTACCAATTAAGCTATGGGTTCAGTTACTGAGTTGACGAAATTCTCAATGCCTTCAATCATCTTTTTGCATTTATTTTTACATCGACTTTATAGCAGCCGTAAGCGACATCTAGGTGCTAACTACTAGAGTTAGATACCCTTCCCGCCGACCCTTTTACAAGTGTCACAACGGAAATAATAGATGGCGCTGCTATCAACTCATAATTATTTTACATGTTTTTTAAAGTGGGGCATTCCACTCATACAATAGTATGTTATTCAATCAAATACAAACACTGAAAACATTGAAAAAATAATCAACCCAGCAGGATTTGAACCTCGCATCGATACGCCTTACCGGGGCTCGATCGCTTTACCAATTAAGCTATGGGTTCAGTTACTGAGTTGACGAAATTCTCAATGCCTTCAATCATCTTTTTGCATTTATTTTTACATCGACTTTATAGCAGCCGTAAGCGACATCTAGGTGCTAACTACTAGAGTTAGATACCCTTCCCGCCGACCCTTTTACAAGTGTCACAACGGAAATAATAGATGGCGCTGCTATCAACTCATAATTATTTTACATGTTTTTTTAAAGTGGGGCATTCCACTCATACAATAGTATGTTATTCAATCAAATACAAACACTGAAAACATTGAAAAAATAATCAACCCAGCAGGATTTGAACCTCGCATCGATACGCCTTACCGGGGCTCGATCGCTTTACCAATTAAGCTATGGGTTCAGTTATTTTTTTTTTCAATGTTTTCAGTGTTTGTATTTGATTGAATAACATACTATTGTATGAGTGGAATGCCCCACTTTAAAAAAAACATGTAAAATAATTATGAGTTGATAGCAGCGCCATCTATTATTTCCGTTGTGACACTTGTAAAAGGGTCGGCGGGAAGGGTATCTAACTCTAGTAGTTAGCACCTAGATGTCGCTTACGGCTGCTATAAAGTCGATGTAAAAATAAATGCAAAAAGATGATTGAAGGCATTGAGAATTTCGTCAACTCAGTAACTGAACCCATAGCTTAATTGGTAAAGCGATCGAGCCCCGGTAAGGCGTATCGATGCGAGGTTCAAATCCTGCTGGGTTGATTATTTTTTCAATGTTTTCAGTGTTTGTATTTGATTGAATAACATACTCTAACCTTAAATTTTAAGCCCCATCCATACAAACTTTCAACCCCCGTTTTACCCCCTTAGGGGATGAGTTTTTCAAAATCGCTTCTTATTACTTGAACACATTACAAATGTAACCAGACCTGAAATTTTCAACTTTCTAGCTTCAGTAGTTTCGGCTCTGCGTGGATCAGTGAGTCAGTCAGTCAGTCAGTCAGGACAAAGGCATTTATATATATAGATTAGTCGTATGGCAGTCTCTCAGTCACAATTTGTGCAATGCGCCAAATATGGAGGTCTCCCTTGCATACCCGTGTTAACTATTTGTCTATGTTTGTCTCTTTTGCCCATGATGCACATACATTATAGCGGTTTGTAGCATTTTACAAGTGTGTAGGTGCTGGACCACATTTCAGTTTTGTTTACTATGAACGTCACTCATCTTCCGTTTTGTTTACGTCTATGGTTGTATGCCAGATATATTATCTGGTATATCTAGCTTAGCTCCACCTAGAAGCGCACATTTCTCAAAGTGGCCCTTATATGTCGAGGACAGAGAATAATACGTTTCTGCAATATTGCAGTATAGTATTTACTTAATGGATACTCACTGGTGCCGTATTCTAACTTTAAAACACGTTTAGAAACGATCCAACTTCAATACAACTCCAATGCATTAACTACGCAATACACCTAGCGCCTATACGTCTGAATCAGAAATATCAGAATTTGCTTGATAAATATTCCGATGCAACTCCAATAGAACTTTAATATTGGTTGATTATTTGTTGTGTGTTAAAGTTATGTTTGAGATAGATTGTGTTTTTAAATTATCGTTTATGTATTTTAAAATCAGAATACGGCACACACTGTAACAGCATCGTCCATGCATGACGTTTGGAGAGCCTTTACACCTCCAAATCTTGAGTTTTGAATTAGTCTCATATACTTACTGTAAAATCCTTAATCTATTTCATACAAAATGTAACAAAAATGCTTTTGATCCGTTTAAGGCCATAATTGGGAATAAGGGAAAAACTAAGAAAAATAAATTTTGCGCGAAAAAAATATGGTTTTGTAAAGAACGATAAGTCTCATACAAAAAATATTCTTTTTCGGTTCCAAAAAACATTTTTCCTATTTTTTCTCAGTCGCAATAGGATACTAATTATGCCCTTACACGGATCACCAATATATTTGTTACAATTTACATACGAATATAAATTATATTAACATACGAACTTTGATGTCACCAGTAATTTACACATGATTTACATTCGCAATTAAAATTAATTGCAACTGTTGAATCGGAATGATCGCCGAACTAATTGGATCGGCGTTAATGTATGATTTGATTACTTGATTAGGTGATAATTGCCTCGACACCTGGTGCCGTATTCTAATTTTTAAATACATAAAGAATACATTAAAAACACAATCTATATCAAACATAACTCCAACACACAACAAATAATGAACCAATCTTCGACCAATGTTGACGTTGTATTGAAGTTGTGTCGGAATAATTTTCAAGCAAATTCTTTCTCAAATTCTTATATTTCTGATTCAGACGTTTAGGCGCTAGCTGTATTGCGTAGTTGCATTGGAGTTGTATTGAAGTTGGATCGTGTCTATACGTGTTTTAAAGTTAGAATACGGCCCCTGGGATTCTAAGCCTTTCAACTATAATTTCTCTTTGTCTCTTTAATACACCTGTATTTGTTAGACAGAGATTCAGTCAACGACTATAAGTTACACGCATATTTTCGATGGTCCATTCAAACTCGAGTGAACGAATAATGATAAAAAAAACCTAATAAATATTATGGGTCAGTCTTACACAAATTAACCTAGTCACACAGTAAGTTCAATAACGCTTGTTTTGTGGGTACTAGACGACGATATAAATCCATAGTTATAATATTATAAATGCGAAAGTTTGTCTGTATGTCTGTCTGTCTGTATGTAACCAGTAACCTTTCACGCTAAGCCACTGAACCGATTTAGATGAAATTTGGTATGGAGATTGTTCGAGTCCCTGAAAAACATGGAATAGTTTTATCCCAGAAATTATCACTTAAGGGGGTGAAAAGGGGGGTAGAAGTTTGTGTGGAATTGTTGCTCCCTGTGGATTTAAAATTGCATATGCGCTAAATTAATATTTGCTATTACATTTTACAAAGGCATTTTATTAATTCCTTATTGCCAATGTAAATTCCACGCAGGCGGATTCGTGGGCAAAAGCTAGTAAGAGACAGATACTCACATAGAAAATATTCATAACTCACGTACATCTGTAATAAATAGTCAAATATTTGCCCGTACAGGAGTAGAACCTACGACCTCCTGCTTCGTAGTCAGGGTCACTCACTACAGACTAGGCTAGAAGGCCGTTTCATTTTATTTATAAATAACTAAGTCTTGTTCGAAAATTGCAAGAGCGACAGAGATGCAATTACTATTTTTCGATCAAATATTACCATATGGTATTGTTGATCGGTTACAGAGCCAGAAAAGAAACTAGATAACAACCCAAAAATCACAAAAACATTAACCAGTATAAGTGATTAAAAGAAAAATATTAAAATTGTACACAGTATTGTGACTTATTTGTTAAGTCGTTCTAGTAAAGTTATATAGGTACTTAACAACAAAAGTAACTTAATTAAACATTTGTAAAACTTCAAAAAAAATATCTATCGTGAAACGAAAAGTGAATATAAAGAATTGGAAACAATAATAAGTTTAAATTTTGTTGAAAATTATTTATTTAAAACTAGCCTTCGTTTCCAACTCCGTTTGTTTAGAAGTTTTCAACCCAGTTTTTAACCCCTTGTATTTCGAAAAACCTGTTCATAGTGGAGTTTTACGACATTTAAACAAATATGTGACAGTGTACATCAAAAGGTACCATTTGGCAGCTAGCGCTTACGCGTTTATTGCTCAAATACAATACAGTAGAACGCTCTTAATAATCGCCGTCCCTATCTTTTTAAGGGCGAGTGAAAGAGAAACATTGTGTAACGCTAATAGTATGAGAGCTCATCGGAAATTCCGAAAAATTATGAATTAAAAAAAAAACTACGCATTAATTGTAAAATGTAAAAAAATATAGTTTTTATTATTAGTGTTTTGGATTTTTATTCTTAACTACAGACATAAAGGTCAAGAAACTAAAGGCATAAAACTATTTTTAAGACCTAACTTCGGAATTATTTTTATTGAACCGATTTTATCCAATCGTGTATCGCACTTAACATTTCTTCAGAATATAATGAATATTGACATATATTTTTCTACTTTCCCAAAACAAATAGTGAGTGCTAAAAAACTGTTTAAGTAAAGTCAATATGAACTTCATCGGCTGTTATTCGCCTCTTACGAGTGAGAAGAGATTATATGAGAATAATACGCAATTTTATAATGAACCCTCCAACTTAGAATAGAATAGAATATAATAAAGGTTTATTGTCACTTAAAACATACAAGAAGCAACAAAATAAAATAAAAATAGGCTATTTTCTTAATCTATACAAAATTAAAAGAAACAGACAGTGTGACAAAAGGGATGTACTCAGCGTTTGCTGTGGCGCAGACTAGCAACTACAGCGCTGGTTTTCAGTTCACCCCAAACAACAATTTATATTTAACATTATACTTGCAGGCGTTCAGCTTACAATATCCCATATTTGTCTATCTATATATCATATTTATATATCTCGAGGTCCCTCCCAGAGCACAAGTCAATCCCCCATATTACGCTTTCCCGTTTACGACGCGTTTTTGGCTGGGTCCCTTCAAAATCGCCTTACAGTATTAAATCTGCACAAAATACGACGTAAGCGCCTGCCGCCATAAGAGTACCTTTTCTAAAGACTATCACATACTAAGTTCCTTTCATGAATCTACTTCCACCGGTAGCTGTCGGTTCTGTAGTCTCTATACAGAAACACGACTATTTTACGTATATTATGTATCATAAGTCATAACAGATTAATCAAAAAAATGTCCAGAAACAATTATAATTCTTCAAGTATCATTAATGTCGCTAAAAAGGAAGGAGGTAAGGTAGGCAAAACGCAAGTTTTATATTAATAAATAAGTTATGTATTTATAAATAAGTACCAATGTAATAATATTGTAATTTGACATGTAATATTTTAAATACATTATAAATAAATGACTATTAGCTATTATTATTTTTAGCTTAGCAACTACGCGGTAGCCAGTCTCTATCAAAGATACTGTTGCTCTATTAAGATTTAGATCTATTTTCCACATTAAAAGTAAATAAAGACTATTTAGAGGCAATTTTACACAGATAGACCCTCAAAGTAAGCAAATATTTTATGTATAATAATGATCAATGCAAATTATCAAATAAATGACCTTATCGGGGTACGAACCAGGACCTTCAGCTTCGTAGGCAGGGTCACTATCGACTAGGCTACATAGGTTATCAATCTTTGAAGGGTGTAGGTTAATGGCAAATACGCAGTAATATGGGCGTGTTTTAATCACGTAGTAAATCAATCACCAAGAATTGGTGCCAAATTTAATCACCGTTGGAAATAAATCATCGATGACGAAAAAATTTAATCGAATGCAGTGCAGCTGTTTTTAAAGGGTAAGCCAAGCCTCATGTAACAACCCTAGAAATGCAGGCGTTTTGTGCTTGCTTTCCACTAATGTAATAAGTATATAGTTTTTTTGTAGTTGTTACTTTTTAATGATGCTTAGACAAGGTCAAAGTTTAAAACAATGAAATAGTAAAAAAACAGAAATAAAAAACGGCCAAGTGCGAATCGGAGTCACATCCAAAGGGTTTCGTACCATCACACAACTGTTTTAAATGCTTTATATTTTAATTTGTCTGTTTTATGTTTTATTTTTTCTTTAGGCGTAACAGAATTACACATTATAGTAGAAATAGAAAAAAAAACAATAAAAAACAGAAGGTAAACAAGAAACGAAAAAATAAACATTGTTTTGTCACAAACAGGTATTCAATTTTTTTAATTTGTAAACAATTTATTAAAAACACAAACTATCTCAAATATAACTGCAACACACAACAAATAATCAACCAATATTGAAGTTGTATTGGAGTTGCATTGGAATAATTTCCAAGCAAAGTCTGATATTTCTGATTCGTGTCTAAACGTGTTTTAAAGTTAGAATATGACCACTGGGTCCGTATTATAACTTTAAAACACATTTAAACACGATCCAACTTAAATACAACCCCAATGCATTAACTACGCGATACAGCTAGCGCCTAGAAACGTCTGAATCGGAAATATGCATCAGAATTTGCTTGAAAATTATTCCGATGCAACTCCAATAGAAGAATTTCAATATTGCTTGATCATTTGATGTGTATTGAAGTTATGTTTGAAATATGTGTTTTTAATGTTTTGTTCATTTGTTTTAGAATAAGAATACGGCACTAGAATTGAAACAACAAAGGTTTATTACAATAAAATATAAAATATTTTCATAACTTTACTGAACTCCAGACTAGAACCTAATTGATAAAGACATTTGTGAAACAAGACTAATTAATACAGTAAAAAGTTATGACGATTCTATTTATCCTTCGTAATTTGAAGTTGTTTGATTAGACTACTACAATAAAACACATGTAGGCATAACTAATGTCAAAAATATATTTTGGCCTTGTAAAGTGTAATGTCTGACCTAACATTTAACTAAAAAATAACTAATAGCCAAACGACCATACTTACATAGAAAGTTGTTCTTAACACCAGCTTTTACGACTAGAGTCCGACAACGCTAAATTTGCATATGGCAAATGACTAATTGGGCATGAACTTAACACGTCATTCCTACGAAATTTTTTGTCAAAGTGCTGTCACACTTTGTTGCCGCCAAGTCGGTGAAGACCATAATGAAGCATCTAAATTTTTATCTGTATACTGAATTCAACGCTGAAATCAGCTCAAGTACGTGATGCGCCTTAACTACCCAAGCTCGAAAGCCATCGTAATCATACACCTAAAATATGTAACATTTATAAACCGAACCCACAGTTTTATTTAATTCAATGCCAATAAATCCAATTCAATCTCAATCACAGATCACAGCCTATTCAAATCTTTCACGTCAAGATAATCGCCATATCACCACTGTCAACGGCGAGCCAGTTTGTCTCGCAGCGCCGCACCGAACGCACGACCGCCTGACCCACGATCGCGAATGTTTCAAAGTTTATTTTAAATTACGAACTTGGATTTTTTTGACTGTGCACAGTTTTGAATGTTGAGTTGTAACTGGCTGGATAGTGAGGGAGTTTGCTGTTGTTGGGTAAGTTTTTTTAAGCGTTTTTGCAAAACTATATAAAGTTGCTACCGAGTTTATTTATTGTTTTTTTAGTATTGGTTAATTTAATAGTGTAGACCTAGTACGGAAATATTTATAAATTATTAATTATATATTAGGTAATTATTCTCATATTTTTTTAATTTGAAGCACCTAAACTAGGGTAAGTTTTTTGGAGTGTTTTTGAAAAAATAATAAAATTCCTACCGAGTTGATTTGTTTTAGTGTTGGTAAATATTATAATGTAGATTTATTGTTAAATTATTTATAATGTTTTGATCAAACTTTACGCAACTATGCTCATTTTTCAACCGACTTCAAGATTTCGAAGGAGGAGGTTATCAATTCGTCGGTATCTTTGTTTTTGCTATTTTTTTTTTTTTTTTTTTTTATGTATGTTCACCGATTATTCGAAGATGGCTGGACCGATTTGAAAAATTCTTTTTTCGTTTGAAAGAGTATACTTCACAGTTGGTCCCATTGTAACCAGGTCAGGATCTGATGATGGGATCCTGGAGAAATCGAGGGAACTCTTCAACTATTATAGGCACACCTATAGTGATTTGAGTATTTTTTACAGCAGCTCGAGCATTTGCTTTTGGAATGGTGGATGTTTAGTGAAGTCGGTTCTTTTTTGTTCAAAATTATTGTCATTTAAAGTACTTAAATAACAAAGTGTACTGTTTCAATTCAACTGTAAGAAACAAGCAGACAAATAAAAATTGTAATATTAAACCTATTTTTTTTTACTTTTATAAAATACACAATTGTTTTTATATACCGTACATACCTATTAATGTACATTGCTTGTTTATGAGGCAATTAAAATCATTAAATAGTCATGCAGTTACCTAAAGAAGAAGATAAGGGGGATTTCCCTAGTTCTTTTTAAAATAAATGTTCATTATGCCCTTGCTAGATTTAACAAGTTAAATGTTTTTATTTATTTCTTAGATAATATTTTTCTAACCGTACGTGATCGTACATTATCTTAATCTTTATCTCCGCTGAGCTTCCTGAGATATCGATACCATTCGTCTCAACGATGACATTTAGAATTGATACCATCGTATTTATTTATATGTTACACACTTTTAGTGGACATAGGTAGGTCAAGAAACTGAAAATGGTGTAAATATATGTTTTTGTAAAGGCTCGGCAACGCGCATGTGACTCCTTTAGAGTTAAAGGCGTCCATAGGTTACGGTAGCTGCTTAACATTAGGCGGGCCGTATGCTTGTTTGCCACCATCGTGGTATAAAAAAAATAGGTTAAATATTTTTCAATTTAAGCACATTATCCTCGTATGTACAAAGAACATTATAAAGCAGATTTTTTCTAAAATTTCCGATAAAAAACAACGTTTCACACCACTTTATTACTTTCCCATAAACGCAGAAAACTAAACGGATTTTTTACACAGAGATAGGGGCCGTATTCTAACTTTAAAACACGTTTAGATACGATCCCACTTCAATACAACTCCAATGCATTAACTACGCTATACAATTAACGCATTAACGTTTGAATCAGAAATAAGAATTTGCTTGAAAATTATTTCGATGCAACTACAATACAACTTCAATAATGGTTGATTATTTGTTGTGTGTTGGAGTTATTTTGGGGATAGTTTGTGTTTTTAACGTATTATGTATTTTAAAATTAGGATACAGCACATAGTTTAGAATCTGTAATGGGACATAATATTTTTTATCCCGGAATTAACTCCCAAAAGGCAAAATGAGGGTTCAAAGTATAGAAATAGTAAGGAAAAGAGTCGGTGAGAGGGGAGGGTTTGGTAATTTCACAATTTTTACGTAGACAAAGTCACGGGCGGAAACTAGATCTCCAATTAATAGATGATATATAAATATACTCCTTCGAAGCTAATCCGAAGTGGATTCCCTGAACATTGAAGTTTCATAATGAAATTCCTTATTCTGCCGGAGTAAACTCAGGCCCAAGGGACGTAGCTTGCTATCACAATATGACGCTCGAGTACTCCCTTACAGAAACTTGTGACGTTATCAGGAAAAACATGCATTTTCGATTATTAATGGTTGATTTTCATTTTATTCTTTTAAGATACAGATTACTGTATCTTACACTAGTATTAACTAGTGTTTCTGATTTCTGGATGGTTCCAACGAGACGATTTTTCACTGAAAATGGTTATTTTTCTGTTCTTCGAAGTTTATACGTGAATGTGAATGCTGAACATTGAAGTTTCATAATGCAATTCCTTATCCTGTTGGAGTTAACTCAGAGGTCATGGACGTCGCTTGCTATCACAACATGACTCTTGTATACAAGCCTGAGGTAGGAACTCGTACATAGGAATTAATGTTCGTTTCTTATATAAGTATTAAGAAGTTTGAAACGTTAGAAATATATGTTTATTTTGTAAATCCCTAATAATAAAATATTAGATAGCAAATCTTATGTAAAAGTATAGATAAACAGTTTTCTTGACAGGGTTGAAGATTCTATTCTTTCAGTAAAGTCAAAAGACATCTTGCCAACCTATAACAGGCTCACGCCAAAGAGGCGTTAACAACCCTCGAGTACCTCTCTCCGACAGAAATGTTGTAATGTTTCTGACATTTGCAGGAAATAGATTTTCAATCCAGATGTTTCGGTTTCGTACCCCGGTACCACTGAATTTTTTAGAACTTATGTACGAAATTAATCCCAATACGCCCTTGTTTTCCTTTTGGGTTGGAAGGTCAGATGGTTCATTCATACATACAATAAAATTATTGAACGGTCTGGTGATGTTATATCCGCTATAATATTCTCGGAATCCGGTCTAGGTCAGAATCCTATCGAAGTTGCAACAAACAATACACGTAGGTATTACCTGGCAACTTGAAATGATCCAAGTTTCTACTTCTGCTGCAAAATACAAAAACTTTACTATAAAATGAGTTTCTAGTAGGTACCAGTCCACAGCAAAATCAGGACTGTATTTTTCATGATGTTTTATGTACACGAGATGGATGTAGTTGGTTTTATTACACTGTATGCAGCGCAGAAATGGATTTAATTAAGTTGAGCATGTACGGAAATGTATGTGGCATAGAAGCATATTTTTTGGTCTTCATACGAGCATAAATATTTTTACGCGGCCTTACTCAAAGTTCAAATTTAATGTTGCTTTTTGGTCAAGGAAATTTTGGTGAGGAAACCAGACTGATCCCGATAAGGCCTAGTTTTCCCTCTGGGTTGGGAGGTCAGCCAATCAGGGGATAAGGTTGCCGAGCGAACCCCAGGCTCAATCGAGACTTCACTAAACAATTTATACTTAGCCAAGAAATATGAAAAGGTAAGTACGAGTACAATCCTAACTGTAAGCAATACTCCTCTAATTTAGAAAATTATAAAAGGAGTGACATTTTTGTATTTCTCCTTTAAGAATTTGATTGTGCGTTAGAAACGTAATAATTTAGATTTAGTTTGATTTTATAATTAGTTATAATTACATTTGTTTAGTTTGCTTTCTTTATGAATTTCATGCGCATTTAAGTGTATTTTATTTCATACGACTCTGCTCTTAACTAGCATCAGTTTATGACTTAGAATGCCTTATACATTCAAGCACTTGATCATTCAAGCATTTGTATCTATGTAGTTATCGAGTTCTGTTACTGAGAAACTGCATTCAAGAAGTACGGCAGTTATGCTCGACAGCATGTAATGAGCGAGTCGTGTTTGCAGGTTGAAGTTCTTTAGAAAGTTAAGTCTATGGTGTACGAGAGCTTTACAAGAGGTTCCTACATGAGGCATAGCATAATCCCAACATCCAAACCCGAGATGCAGTTTCAACATTAATTATTAGTACAAGAAAAGATTACATTAGTTACACTCATTGATTTATACAAAAAGGGAGATATGGTACCAGGCGCTCGATTGTGTGCCATCAAATATAGGTTCCGGCACCTATATTGAATTATTCGTGTGGCAAAGCTCTCAGTCACACTTTGTGCAATTCGCCAAATATGGAGGTCTCCCTTGCATACCCGTGTTAACTATATAGGTTTATCTATTTTGCCCATGATGCATATACATTATAGGGGTGTGTAGCATTTTACAAGTTTGTAGGTGCAGGACCACATTTCAGTTTTGTTTACTATGAACGTCACTCATCTTCCTTTTTGTTTATGTCTATGGTTACACTAAACGTTAATCTCATTAAGTGTCAATTTTACTAAATTTTCAAGACGTTAGTGTAACTAATAGGTTAATTCTTATTGACGGTTAGTGTGATTAACGTCGTCACGAAATCAATGCAAACTAACGTTAGTAAAGATTGATGCTTAGTGTAATTGATTAATTATGGAGTTAATCTTCAATCTGATTGATCAATTTTCAATTCTAATTAAAATTAACGGCCAACGCTGGTATAATGTAATCTCTAATGAAATAAGCTAGCCAAGCTGACGACGACGTACGAGTACTACCACATTGTTGGAATTTGTCTAATCCATGTTCTTACAGGAAAAAAATCTGAAACCCTCAGTAGTAGGTAGTGTAAGAACATCAAACATTAATATTGTACATTATCCATTTTAAACTATCGTGAGTCATATTCACTAAACGTTACTTTGAGCCTATACGTATTAATTTAGCAAGCACTAACATAACCATGGATATATGATTTTATCTTGCACAATATAAATGGATTTTATTTCTACCTAAAGTTGAAATCTCATTAAAATACGTTTCCAACTGCAAGCAGGAACAACTGCATGCTTTCCTGAATTATTTATTACGTACACTAATTACACTACAGTGCTCCGCTATTCTGGTTAGCTTTAGCATAAAGTATACTTTAATGTTGTTCAAAGCTCTCTACTTAAGCTCTCAAAGGTTACTTGTTTGCAAGGTAAATTGTTCGTTACATACAAGCTTTTCTTCAACATGCAATATTTGTATGTAAGTAACTATGTATTAATGTTCATATAAAAGACGGGCAATATCTGTAGAAAATGTATTTAGAATAATTATAAACAAAAAAGAACTAACTTCACTTAGGGTGGGTTGCACCAAACCGCCTGTAAAAGTAAGCCAAATGTTACGCTAATCGGAGCTACTTAACGATTGCTAACATAAATGGGTTGCACCAAGTGCAAAATAACAGAACGTAAGAGTTAAGCGGGATGCCACTGTCTAAACGCATTTCTACTCACATTTTTATGGTAGAATATTTATTCAATATGGCAACACAACCATAAATGCCAAACTAAACTTGTCAAAATCGTCACACGAAGAAAAAAATCTAAAGAAAGGAGCGCGAACTAAACTTAACTTTGCACTCTGCAGCTTGAAAATCAAGAATATACAAACATTTAACCATTCCTGAACATGTTTATTACTCAATCAAAAAGTGGGCTATCCATTGCGCCTTACGAGGAAATTTTTTCAAAGGATAATGCAACTTGTGCTGAGAGTGGAGTTTAAAGCGAAAGCCAGAATAGTCGGCTGGTGTATTGTGCATTATATTATAGTGAGTAAATCATCCTGCTAGTTTATTACTACTTACAGAACCCTAAACAAGTAAAGCCGTTGCTGGAAGCACCAAATGGCGAGAAGGAGCCCAATCGCAAAACAAAGGCATCACTAGTTTTAACTCTTGAAAATTCGTAAAAATAGGGTACTGAACCCCTCCAACCTGGTTGATTATGGCTGGCACTGTAACCAACGTCCTAAATATTGAACTTATACATGTACTTACTTATTAAATGAGTGTTCTAAAGTATCTTAACGGCCTCCTAGCCCAGTCGGTAGTGACACTGCCTACGAAGCAGGGAGTCCCGGGTTCGAATCCTGGTAAGGGCATTTATTTGTGTCTTTATCACAGATATTTGTACCTGAGTTATGGATGTTTTCTATGTATTTAAGTATTTATCAACATCTATCTATTATATATATCGTCGTCTAGTACCCACAACACAAGCCTTATTGAGCTTACTGTGGGACTAGGTCGGTTTGTGTAAGATTGTCCTATAATATTTATTTATTTATAATATTTATCTTTGTTAACAAATGATGAGTAGCACATATGTTACACTAATGAATAATGATACACAATGTTTTTTATTTCAGGTTTGAATTTACCTTTGGTATTGAAGACAAGATGAAATCGAGGCTTGTTATGCTACTCAGTGCCTAACTCCAGGATGTTTGAAAGTAAAAATGCAGTGATTTCAAGAAATTGGTAGAATCTCAATGTAAAAATAAAATATAATTATACTAACCTAATCAATCAGTATTTTAATTTTGATAATAAAATACATAATTATATTTATTTAGTTACCTTATTTTTGTTTTATTTATTATTCAAACACTGGCATAGGTTTCCTTTGTAGATGGAAGCAAGATCCTCCCCCCTCCAAACATATTTCTACTGCAAATATTATTCACCAGTTTTCTAGCACTTGGCATAAATAATCAATGAAACTTGACACTTGAAGTATTTTAAGTCAGATCAATCAGTTCTTAGATAGTGTGAAGCGGACCCTTGGCCAAAGTGAGCCAGCTTATTGATCGGACAAAAAGCTTCATATACTGAACCACAGATCTTTGATAATGGTTATTAACAATACTCTACTCTTGATACATGTTACAAATATTATTCAGGTAAAAGTGACCATAAAACAGTGTGGCTAGGATTCCAAAAATGTTTTCTTATCACTTGTATCTTAATAATCATAATCATTTATTTCTTTGTAATGAGTCATACAACAGCCATGTAGGTAGGTACCTAGTTACTATTATGTTTTATTTGTAAATAGGTACCTATGCTGGTTGGGAAAGATATATGATAAAGAGAGACCTTTATTATTTATTACTAATAAATTCATAGTAAAATCATAACATAACACATATTTTATAATTGATTTTGAGCACTGATGATAGGACTAGGACTAATCAAAAATGCATGCATACATACATCATCTTAGGAAGCTTTTTCCCTTATAGAAATGTAAGTATGAAAATATATCTACTTTTTATACTTACAAAATGAAATGCATGTACTTATTTTGCGTACAGTCACCGGCAATAGTATCTTCCTACATGAACTGTACAGTGAGTACAATTTGGATTAAAAAAAGCATGTTCATAATAATGTCCGATTTAAAATATACTAATGGGGAAGGTATCTGTCAAAAGTCAGGAGGTGCCAGCATAAGTAGGCACCTACCACTAGTTTTGTTGAATGAGATTTGGCTTAAAGGGCTAAAATTAATGCCAGTAAATTCCAAATAAAACAAGAATTTGACACTATTGGTAGGACTGAGACTACAACCTATGCCGGCACCATCTGTAAACACTTGATTGGCCATAATCCTGATTGCAGCGACAAGCAGCAAATGGTAGGTAACAATTGCCATAGAAGAGCAACACACATGAAGTCAAATTAGTTGTCAGTAGATAGTTTATTTATTTATATGGGTTTAATGTTTCAATAGATCTGTAAAATCTTTGTGTTTATTTCACAAATTAAACTGAAATACAGTGTAAGCTCTTTATCAACACTCAAGGGACCGGACATTTTGTGACATTATCACAAGTTGTCATTAAATAGAGGCCTACTGTGCTTGTTTTAAGGCAAATAATGAAATCAAATAAAAAACAAGAATTATATGAATTACTATAATGAATTTTCATACACATTTGAATTTGTGGATACCTAACCATTGTTGAACTATTTTTTTATTGTCCCACAACACATGACACTCTTATTTACTTGATTGTAAATTCCGCATCACACTTTATTTACGTGTACTGTTCTGAACATTGTTTAGTTAGGTGTCGAGGCTCGATTTCTGTAGGACATTGGCGATAAATGTTTGGTGGTATAACTTCATGCCCTTATTAAAAGCATTAAAGAAACCTCTCTGATCATCTGGCATCTTTTGAATCGTATGACTTGCTCCCATCAAGTCCCGTTCGTGGGCTGTTCTACCGTGTCATAAAACTTGTTTTTCTTCTTGACCTGGTCATTCCACCGCGTCGGAGGTTTACGTTCCCTTTTGTCTTCTACCTTGCAGTATTCAAGTCAACCGTTGTTTCCAAAGGTTTGGTCTTCATTGACAAAAACAGAGTGTTTTTTTAATGGTTGTCATGATTCTGGTCCTGCTCATTCTACGGCTGTCGGCTTTCATGACAATGACTGTAGGTTCTGGTATGTTTGTGATACATAACAGAAGTCTGTACTATTTCAACCTGAAGTCACTCGGCACTCGATTTTAACTAAATAACGCACTTTTTACAAAGAATTTTATGTACTTATTATTTAATACCGTTATCTGATCTAAAAATTGTGAATAAAACCAAACGTCAATCGTATACGCCTTTTTACGTTCAGATACTCGCATATATTTATTACTGCAAACAATATTTTAATATTTTTCATCAAATATCAGTCTTTTTGTCTAATAATGCATTTATCCTTGAAATACGAGACATTTTTGCAAACTGTCAGCCATATTTAAACGTAGATTTGAGTTAACCAGTGCTCGATGGCTGGTTAAGGTTAACGTAACTTTCTGACTGCTAAAGTGCATGGTGCAACGGAAAAACGGACTTGACGTCTACTGTAACCATGATGAGTTCGTTAAGTGTGCGTGGTGCAACCCGCCCTTAGACTCCATCTTTCCAAAAGGAAATGCCCGAGATACTATATACAATATTTAAAGCACAAATAATCTATATTAAAAAAAAAAAATCACTATAATATTTGAAGAGTTCCCTCGATTTCTCCAGGATCCCATCATCAGATCCTCATCTGGTTACAATGGGACCAATGTGATGTCTACCCTAACACTTAATACTAAAAGGCTTCTAAAGCTTACAAGAGCCTACCAAGCTTACTTACCTCAAGCTTCAGGCTGAAACTTCTGTAAATATAAATACCTACCTAAAGGAACTTACTACAGGGAAAGAAAATCAAACAAAAGATTGAAGGTTGAAAAGAAAATTATTTATTTAAGTTTTAATTTTGGATTTTTGTTATTGAAAAGCGAAACACTGACTAATTACCCCTAATGCTGCCTTTGCAGACGTCATTAGGTGTTAGTTTCCGATTCCTAGGCTTTGCGAAGGCAAAAACGAAACTAACGAAGCAAAAAACCTTCGCGCCGTATTACAGTGAAATAAATAACGTAATTATAAAATCAAATACATTAATTAATAAACTATCTATACAGTAGCTTGCTCTGATACGCAGTTTGGCCGAGATGAATGTGAAAGCTAGTAGAGACCCAACGTTGTGTGTGTAGTTACCGCAAGTCCTTTTCGATAAGGTGAGAAATAACCGCAATATTTAATATCCTTTACATATAATACATATAATACATGTAATTCCTAACTTAAATCTAACGGAATATAAATACAATAGACAATGATAGGATATCATATTAACTGTTGACGTTTAAAATTAAATAAGAAGCATCGTGAATATATACCCTAATTAACAGACTCTAATAAATAGTAATATTGAATATTAAAATTACACTAGAATTATTATGATTGATTAAATATTTCGTTGTTTGTTATATAGTTATATTTACAACAAAATATAAGTAAGGAGGTTTGCTGGACTCCCAACGTAGTGATTGTTGGCGAAGTACGCCAGTACAAAATATGTGACATGTCAGTTTTAACGGTTCCGTCTTCCAACGGTGGAACCACGACCAGTTGTCTACGATTCGAAGCTTAATGGATCTGGTAATATATGTTGTCCACGGCCAGTGGCCTACACACCTGTTGATTGTGCGTTTTGAGCATTTGTAATGATCCAAGTGTGCGACCGGGCCAGTAGCCTACAGTCTCGCTTCATACATCAATGTATAGTTGACAGATAACCGCCAATTCCTCCACACCACATATGTAAATAACGACTACATTGCGACGGTACATCTATATATGGTATATAGAATTTAATAAGTAAACAGCAAGTACCTACCATCGTTAATAAGCAAATCTGAGTTATCTTGACGTGTAAGACCCTCACCGTACCGTCATCACTGGACGAGACCGGATATTACTAAGAACACCTAGTACGCTAATGGCGTACCTACATGGCAATAAACCTCTGTAAGTACATGCTGTAATGCGCGTCATATGTTCAAGTGAACCATGGGTGATACAGTGCGCGTTGGGCTCCACATAGTGTTCCCCGTTGCCACCAAGAAAACACCAGATAAGCATTCTACATGGAATAAATCTCTACGCTAGAAATCCAGCATCGTATCCCTTATATAATTACTAAAGTGTTACATGGAAGTACATACATATTACGCGATATCGTTTAACCATGGCCAATAGTTAACCGACATCGACAATTAACATTTAAAAGATCGAACCTATCTTAAACGTTGCATTAAAACTATATATTTATATTTATAAGGTAGTAGAAAGAAATAGTTCACAGATAGAACGTAGTTACCCGAAAAACTGTATTAAAATCTACTTAGATAAAATATGGCTTGGTACTTTAAAACTAGAACCTATTCGATACGTCAACAGTAAATATATATACTACTACGGAGAATAAACATTACGTATCCTAAATAGTTAGATATTGTAAATATAATATACGCACAAATAAATACACACAGTCATATATAGTAAAATGTAAAAGGTTTAATGTTAAAATAAACCACAAACACAGGCCATATATTATGAAGAAGCTGGTCTGAATATAAGCTATCAGCCTATATAATTGAATGTAAATAAGTAGAATATCATTTAATTGTTAAATGGTTTCCTCACGACAACGAGTTCCACGTAAATACAAATTACTATTATTTATTAGCTGTGTTATGTATTTGAAGTCCCCGTCAAGTAATATTATACATTCAACAGTAAGCTCAATATTAAACCATTTCTCTGAAGTTAATCCTATGTCGAAACGTCCATACGATTTAAGAATCGTTTATGAAAGAAGACGAATATTGTATTTAAATTTCTCACTCAATAAATAATCAAAACATTTAAGTACTTATTTAGACATACAGACGGCTCTAGGCACAGCGGAATAGTGCTTCGCTTCGCTCGCTCAGTAATAAATAGTTGAAATAGTACCTAATATACTTAAACGCAGATCCCTACTTCATTGTAAACCCAAACACAGCTAAAATATTTACAAATGTGGATTAATAATATATCCCTCCTTATTCTAACACTCACTGCAGGTAAATAAGCGTAACGCCTGTAATATTAGTACCCAAATATCCCAATTAATAAAAGAAGGGTATTGACCGTTATTATAATTAAAATTATCGGGTTAGATATCGGTGTTGTTTATAAACCAGGACGAACGGACTCAAATACATTTTTGGAATTACTATCAAAACAACTACAGCGGAAAAAGAGAAGTCTCATTTTTGGCGATTTTAATTATAATTTATTGGAGGCGACAAAAAATACGAAAGAATATAAACTGCTATTTAAAGAACAGGGATACACTATTCTTAACAAACTAAACCCAACCTTCTGCACACGTGAAACATCGAAAAAGAAATCGATTCTAGACCATGTGTGGTCAAATGTTAAAGAACACGATATGCACATGGCCATAATTGAGTCAAATATGTCAGACCATAAACAAATATACTTAGAAATGGAAGGGTGCCCACCTATACCAATCCAAAGAGTGGAATATGAGTCTGTAAACTATTGTAGCCTATACAAATCTTTGGAAAAAAACAATGGACATGGAAGACATGACAACTACGAGGACTTTGAGACCTTTCTTATTACTGAGATCAACAAAAATAAATCAAGAAAAACAAAAATACTGAACCCACCAAGAAACGATTCGATAAACAAGAACGTAATTGAAGCCATAAATCATCGTAATATCCTATGGAAGAAAAACCGCCCCGAAAGAGACAATGATAATCTAAAAGAACAACAACGGATCGAAAGGAACAAAGTCACGAATTTGATACAATCGACGAAGTCTGAATATTATCATCAAGCATTTAACTTTTGTAAGGGAAAGCCTTTAAAGATGTGGGACTTAATTAATAGCCTTTCAACTAATAAATCAAAATCAGATAGCACGAATTTAAAACTTAAAATAGGATCAGACGTGATTACAGATGCTAAACAAATTTGTGAAAGTTTCAACCATTACTTTGCAAACATAGGTGTTCAATTAGCAAACCAAATACTTCATGATTATCATGATAGCCAATTAAAAGGTCTCACAAGACTAAACAAAGAGCTCACGCATCTTAAACCTACGAGTATAAACGAAATTTTAAAAATAATTGATCAACTAAATCCAAACACAAGCTCGGGCGTGGACGGTATCACCACAAAAATACTTAAGTGTGCCAAAAATTTAATTTGTGCTGATCTGACGACATATATTAATCAATGTTTCGACACGGGTGTCTTTCCTGATTCTCTTAAGGTAGCCAAAGTACGGCCCATATACAAGTCCGGTGATAAATTAGACCCCGGCAACTATCGACCAATTTCAGTCCTACCAGTAGTATCAAAAATATTCGAAAAAATCATTCACCAGCGACTGACAGAACATTTGGACTCTAGTTTTTTTCAAACAAACAATACGGATTTCGTTCAAAGTCAAATACCTTATCGGCCACTACAGATCTATTAACGGAAATCAAAGTTAACATAGATAAAAAAAATATTGGACTTGGTATTTTCGTTGACCTAAAAAAGGCATTCGACACAGTTAGTCATTCCCGGCTACTGTCCAAGCTGAATTACATAGGCATAACTGAAAATGCATTCAAAATCCTACATTCCTATCTTAGCAATCGCAGACAAATAACCAAAATAGGTCAAATTAAAAGCGATCCCCAAGAAGTCAAATAAGGCATCCCACAGGGATCTATTTTGGGGCCATTGCTCTTTCTTATCTATGTCAATGATATGCACAACATAGGTTTAAAGGCTCATTTGACATTGTACGCCGACGATACCTGCTTATTTTACTTTGGCCCAAATATGGAAATTCTGATTAACCAGGTACAAAATGATTTAAACTTACTACACGATTGGCTTCTCAGTAATCTTCTAACTATTAACGAAAATAAAACTAAGTACGTCATATTTGCTGCCAAAAATAAAATTGTACCGAAACACCAACCGTTAATTATAAACGGTGTAACACTGCAAAAAGTGGAACAAGAAAAGTACCTTGGCCTCACTCTAGATAACAAGCTAACATGGAAGGCACATATTGATTCCTTACGCTCAAAAATCACGTCATTGACAGGTGCATTACGACGGATTGTACGCTGTTTGCCGAACAAGGTCCGTTACACCATTTATAATTCTCTGGTCAAACCTCACCTGGAGTACTTAGTGGAAATATGGGGATCCTCCGCCAAAACTAACTTAAAAACTCTACAAATCTCACAAAATAAAATAGTAAAATTATTATTTAATTATAATTATCATACACCAACTAACACTGTATATGCAGAAACTAAAATATTAAATATTTCACAGTCATACATTTACAATACATGTATTTTAGTAAGAAAAATAATAAATAAAACCATACATAGCCAAATAACATTTACTAAAAGATCTGAGGTGCAAAAAAGACTGACTAGACAAGCTAACAATATAATACTTCGTACACCTAGAACACAATATGGAAAGAAGAATATAATATATGAAGGAGCACAGCTATATAATAACTTACCTAAAAATGTAAAAGATGCACAATCATTGATCGTTTTTAAAAAAGCACTAAAACATTATGTTCTAAATAAATAAATAGTTTTAATAAGATAAATAACGAAATATAATAATAATAAAATACCACAACTTCAAAATATTACATGTCTGAATCACTAGCACTATAATTAATCATCAAAACATACTTTCCAAGGCTTTCTCAATACATGAAAATGTAATGAACATAGTATATGCGTATAAACATGCACATTATATTAGAACATTAATTTATAATTTATAATATAGGTACTTATAGTTGTTAACAACCTACAGTCACAAATTGAACCCTCACTTACCACCGATAGTTAACTAACGTTTAAAGCTATGTTTAACTGGCCTCTAGTTGTTTACTGCACTGTTTTGCATGCTACCCTCTCTATCCTAGTTTTAAGCAAATTATTAAATTATGTTTTTCTCTGTAAGTGATTTATATGTAAATCTTTTGAGAAAATAAATATCATAAACCATAAACCATAATATTCGTACGCTTCACTAGTAATGATATTGTAAAATGCTAGTACACGACAAACAACTAAGATAAAAGTGAAATATTTAAAAGGACTTACCTAAAGTTGTAGACCTCGACCTTGGCTGAGAGATGCTGATGTCTTGAAATCTAACCCGCTTTTATAATTTCCGTACCCTGTCCCCCACAATCACCTACATTCCCCTCTGTAGCTTTAATCCAAACATCTCTTTAAAAATCTTACCGATTACTCATCCGATTCCGCTATTGAACCTAGTTATCTAAATAATAAGGTTGATGATCCAACCTGTAGATACTAAAACCAAAAAAATGTCTAACAGACAAGGTTCAAATTCGTGTGAACTCCTCACTCGTCGTCTGCACGCCGCTTCTCGATCGCCTGCGAAAATCTAAGCAAATATGCGGGTGGGTTAAGATTAACCTCGCGTGCTGCAAGATTATTCCTACCCGCATTTATGTGAAATTATTAATTGATAATTATAATTTCAGGATTTTCTGGTAAATTGCTTGAATAAAACCTAGAAACTACATTTGGATAAATATGCTAAAAATATAGGGAATATATATATGATAATGAAATATACATACAATTGTGTTTCTACAGGAAACGAAAGCAAATTCAATGTAACCGCATGGTCAATTTTCACCAATAATGATTAAAACTCATATATTTCTAATAAATATAAATAGGAATGCTAAGAGGATTATATTGTTTATCGAATGAAAATATTTATTTGTACTCAGAAGTAAATATTCACGTGTTTATGACACAATACTGTTCTTAACTAAATCTTCCCAAATAACTATTATTTTTATTCGATCTTATTATAAACCGTGTTACTTTGAATGCCTATTTAGATCAAAGAATTAGATTTTACGTTTTCATTAGTTTTCTGCTACATTCACTAACATCTATAAATTCGAGGTTAGATCTTTAGGATCCAAAATTTATTGGAAAATACTATTATCTGTATTCCAAATGAATTACTATCTCAATGTTTAAAAGAAAAGGCATATTATTTAGAAAAGCCACTTGAAATAAAGCTAGTTTTCACTATTTATTTCAACACTAAATTGTCCTTCCCGAACTGAACCGAAGCTATGAAAATTAAGGCGTAACTACTAATTGATTTTATGATACTTCATATTTTCCAGGCGAGTTATAATTCGAACTTTAATATTACAGTATAGTTTTCATGAAAGCTTAATCGTAAAGTCATAATTTTTCCCGAAACTGAAAATGAGATTAACTCCTACATAAAGTTAATAGCAATGTCACAATATCGAACAACTTTACCGTCCATTGAAATAGGCATTATATTATAGGCCTTGGATTCATTACAGTTCTGCTCCCCAATAATACGCAGTGCAGAAATTTACGATTTCGAACGTAGTATTTATTGTTTAAGGAAACCTTTAAATTAATCTTACAACAACAATTAATTGCATATAACCTGTGACAGCATTGCTGTCCCGAACAATCGAGAAAGTATACTAATTTTTTCAACCTCCCCTTATCTCATATTCAATTATCACCTAACATTCACACATCCTACAAAGTCATTGTCAGTGTCATCCTAAGTCGTAGCTAGGCCTAGCATTGGTCATAATTAGTCCTAATTAGTCACGTCATTTCTGTTACTTAGTCATAAACCACACTCCGTTCATTACTCTTCCTCACTGTATCACAATTTTTCAAGACCAACAATACAGTCACAAGTAAATATAAGATAATTATAAATTCAAAAAGAATTTGATAATCAAATTCTAAGACAAGTTAAAATAATATTGATCTAAACTAACCAAACTGAAGTACTCGTATAACGTAAAGTCTAATAAGCGTTTTTCATAACTAGTTTATCATCTGAACCGTAAAATTTGTTTATCCTACCGTACACGATATCCGTAGGTTTTTATTTATCGGTTATGTATTGGTTGAGAATTTTGAAATCCAATACCAACAATTGGAATAAGCTATAATTCAATAGTTACCTAAATGTGTATTATTTATGCTTAATTCATTTGTAGAAGTACCGTACTAAGGAAGGCTTAAGTGAATACGTATCTTTAATCTCTATAAAGACAGTAACTATAGTGTATAACTACTCTCAGATATTGTTGAAACATTTCATTTACAAAATTTAGAATGTCTTATTTGAGTATAATTTGTACTTAACTATGATGATGATGATTTTGAACCACTAAAAAAAACCGTTATGTTTAATAATGATTATTACGACGCGTTAAAACTTTTATTTTTATTAACGTACACTACCTTTTAATTCTCCTAATAACAATATGTTATCTACTTAATTTATGAACGCACCCTTTGATGAAATATACTTGTCTAACTGAATCACCCAAACAATTATATACGAATACACCCGTAAGGGATAGTGTTTTTATCATTTCCTTTTACTTCTCAATTACTTCGCTCTACTAATTTTGCATTTATAACGAGATATAACGAGAGTATGAATTAGTCCAAGATATTTATACGAAGCAGTTAGCTGCTATAAAACGTAAATTATGTCATCACATTATTTTGTATAAGTACCTACAACAAAAGTCAGTAGAGTTTTTTTTTTTTAAGGATAACATCAATGAAGAAACTCTGATATTAATTATGCACTTTCCGAGTACATTACATTTATTTGCATTGCATCAATATTAACCTTTGTTGCAAAAAAATAAACTTATCGTACAAAAGTTACCACCTCTCCCTTTGTATCTGTTAGATAAATTATTTAAATCACGACGAATAAAACCATAAATTATTTCACTGCTACAATCTCATAAAATATTATCCTACCTACTTTTAAAAGAATGATCAGAAATTGTAAATCTATAATCCGCCAACTTCACATACCTACTACCATTTTGTACAAATATGTCAATAATGAAACCAATGTTGTGATTAATGCACCTTAATCTCTTCATCAACAAATATATTTCAATCCAGAATTAAAGTCAAGCTGGATTCGAACCAACATTTTAGTTTTCGACGTGAATATTATGATCCTTTAATAACCTTTACCATAAATTAAATTTCACTGCACTGGACTCTAATCAGCAGGTATTTAGTTGTAAATTGATTAGTTGACATAGCACTACTATTATAAGTATTAATTACGAACCATTTTGATACTGTATCAAACTGGAATTAGACCAGTGTTTAGTTTTCGGTGTGTACATTACGTTCCTAAAATTAGATTTAACCATGAACCGAGTAGCACTAGAATTAAACCAGTAGTTTAATAATGACAGACTCTAAAGTAAGTTAAAATTTTTAAACATCTTGGAATTTAATTAGACTAAAATTTAACCAGTTCTGACCTAAACATGTTAGCAAATGCTGTTTAAAATTTAAATAAACATCCAGTAATTTTACTACAACCGGAGTTGAACCAATCGTCCACCTTATTTGTTTGCATTAATTCCGAATGAACGTCTAAAACCTTACTTATAGAACTACTATTACCATGGCAACATACTTGTAGCAAGTTCTAACAATTGGATACTAAATAATTTACTGAACGAGCTAAAAATCCGAAGTTATAATCTGTATTTTAATTTGACATTTTTAAATTGAAGCCACCATCAATAATAAGATAAATGATTCAAGTGTTTATGTATATCAAGTCATATAGAAAAGTCTATTTGTTTCTCATATTGAAAGATTTTTAAATAAAATTTAATAAACTAATGTAATGTATGGAAGTCATCCTAATTGTTCAAAATAAACTCAACTAAAACTGTACTATCCTAAACTAAATCAAACTAATTGGAACCGAAGTGACCTAAACTAAACTTAAACATAATATTGTCTTCGGTTGCCGCGATAGTTATTCATGAAATAAAACCGAACCAATATTATGTACACCAGTACGGACTGGAAGTTGCAACCAGAATTCGGCGATGTGAAGACCTGGCGAATAAGCTCGCGCGCTCTCGTTGTTCTTTAAATTTCCTTAAGAGATGTCGGGACGAAGATCTTATTCCTACATGCGTGAAGATAGCTCCAAAGAATGACATTATGGGCAGTGAACGCATACTTCGCCAAGCAAGCAGGAAATTACTGTGCAAACTCATCCACAATAACCGTTATACGGCTTACAAACTTGAGCAACAGATTAAGGACAGTACCGGTGAGTTACAAAGAACATTGACCAGTAGTGATTTTGATGAAGTCGTTGAACTAGGCAATAAACGTTACGCATTCACATATGAACAGTGCAGAAAGCGACAGGTTGCTAAGTTTGACAGATTAAAATCGAAGCGCAGTGATAACGGATTGCTTGAGAATAATTACCGCGGGAACGGAACGTCGCTGTCAGTGTCATCCGGTCTGTTGTAAACATGTCAAGTAAACAGTTGACAGATTCGCAGCATTTAGTCTTGCAGAAAGGATTAAATTATGTTGTGGCACCACGGAAGATTCCTTTTGAAGACATTATTGTCAGTGTAGAAGATTGTCTGGTGAAAAATCAGGTGAAAAAGGAAGATTCGGAGGCTATACGCCAAGATGTCTCGTCATTATTGCGAAGGGCGAAGCCGCCGAAAACAAACTTACCTAAGGAAGAGATAAGGGCCTTGAGGACCTTGCGTGAAGATCCAGACCTTACCATACTTCGAGCTGATAAGGGTAATGCGACGGTTGTACTTGACACCACCGATTACAACCAGAAAATTGAGAATCTGTTGGCAGACAGCACAACATATAAACATGTCAAAAAAGATCCTACTGCGAGAGTCTTAAAATGTACTAAAGACCTAATTGATGAATGCTGCGAATCCCTTAATCTAGATGTTGCAGGTTTGGTTCCTGATTGCCCGGTGCCTCCTAAGTTGTATGGGTTACCGAAGATACACAAGGCGGGTGCCCCGCTACGTCCAATAGTGAGTCAAATTGATGCTCCAACTTACAAATTGGCTCAATACTTAGCAGGAGTCCTTTCATCTTTACGGGGTAATACTAGAACACAAACAAAGGATTCTTACCATTTCATCAGTGACAATAGAGACCTTACATTAACTGATGACGAGATCATGGTCAGTTTCGATGTCCAGTCACTCTTCACGAGTCTACCGGTACAAGACTGCATTGAAATTGTGAAGAAGAGGTTGCGTGAGCAGAACATGTCTGAAGAATATGCTAAGCTCTTGGAACACTGCCTTACATCAGGATATCTACTATGGAACAATGAATTCTTCCTGCAAGTCGACGGTGTAGCCATGGGGTCCCCGGTATCTCCAGTAGTCGCTGACATCTTTATGGAGGACTTTGAGGAGAGGGCGCTCTCATTGGCTCCCGTGCAGCCGAAGATTTTCAAAAGATACGTAGATGATACTTTTACTATATTACCTAAAAATAGTGTTTCAGTTTTCCTTGACCACCTCAATTCCATTCATAGTAAGATTAAGTTTACCATGGAATTGGAAAATAATTGTTCACTGCCTTTCTTAGATTTACTAGTATTGAGAAACCCCGATAAAACCTTAGGCCGCACTGTATATAGGAAACCTACACATACAAATAGATATTTGAATGGTAGATCACACCACCACCCCAGTCAGCTAGCTACTGTAGGCAAGTTTTTGTTTCAGAGAGCCCAGAGGATATGTGATGAGCAGCACCTGGCGGCGGAACTCCGGCATGCCAAGGATGCACTTCAAGCGAACGGGCTCAAGATTCCACGGCTCAATATGAAGGCTCGGGTGAAGATTCCTACAGTTGAGCGCCGGCCTGCCATCTTGCCTTTTGTCCGAGGAGTCACTGACAGGATTGGAAACATCTTGAAACGTGCTTCTATAAAAACTTACTATAAGCCAATGAAGAAGATGTCACAGTTCCTGAGGTCAGTGAAGTCGGCTACTCCTCTACAGAGTGCAGGGTTCTACAGGCTGGAATGTGAATGTGGTCTATCATATGTAGGCCAGACTAAGCGGAGCATTTCTACTCGGGTAAAGGAACATATATCCGATGTGAAGCACCGTCGACCAAGGTCAGCAGTCTGTGAGCATGTCATGGATAGGCCCAACCACTCAGTTAAATTTGACAAACCGCAAGTCCTCGTCAAGGAGAAACGATACATTCGCCGGATGTTGCGAGAGGCAATCGAGATTAAAAAATATCCAAATTTCAACAGAGAGGATGGTTTTTCGGTACCACCAGCTTGGGATCCAGTTATTCATTTGGTTAAGGAGCAAGCTAGACATAGGACTGTGAGACCATAATGGTGGACAGTGTGGACACTAATAATAATTTAATACTAATTTTAAAATTTAAAAAATAAAAACAAAAATAATAATTAATAATAATAAAATAAATTGTTTAATAATTTGTTTTGTAATAATAAATAATTTGTTTTTATAAAGGCCCCTCTGGCATGTGCAAACACTAAATTTGTTTAATATTTAATATGTGGGTAGGTTTGCATATTGTGATAGTTTTTGAACGGAGGTAATTGTACATTTTTCCTCAGTCGACCCGTTGACCACGAACGCTGTAAAGTGTTCGAAACTTCGGGATGTAATTTAAGCTCAATACACGCGATAAAATCCGTTTTTAATTGTTTTATTTCATAAACTTAAACAATTTAAAATAACCTGATGTTAGACTAAACTACTTTAAAATGTTCAAAGAGATGAAGAATACAAACTAAACCAACATTAGGTATATATTATAAAGCTAAATAAGTGATCGCGATTTGACTAATCCGACTTCGTAAATAGCTAACATTGTAAAATGAAATCAAATCTATTTAGATATTTAAAACAACTTGAAACTAAAATTAATAACCGAAACAATTCAACTGTGAACGACACTTTTCCATTGTTAAAAGTGTACGAGAATAGACCACTAACAAACCTTGAATAAAATTACAAAAAATGTAGGTAGATAAAAAAATTCAAACCGCAATGTTATGAACAGTGAATTGTACCGACAAAGAATTTTGCTGCATCAGTTTATACTATTAAGTTGTTAAGAATTTAGAGTTTGCACAATTATCGAACGAGCGGAGCGTAAGCGAAGCGAAGTTCTTACAACCAACTTCGGACAAAATTGTCACCTGGCTACTGGGACGTCTCGGCATTTCGATGGCTTTTGATTTTAAGCGTTTGTTCCGCGATAACCTTAGTAACATTGATTGGATGATGATGATGATGATGAAGATGTTGATGATGATGATGATATGAGCAGGGTCGATCAAGGGGTTATGAAGCTAGTAAACGCGTAACAATCATCATAAGGGTCTTGTTATATTGGTCAACACGTTTGCAAGGAAATTGAGAGTTCTCTGTTCGAGGCGGACCACTAGCGTTACAATTAATAAAAATATTTATTACATATAATAAACTCGTGTGGCTACAACGCCGCAGACCCTTATCCTTACCTTACCTTACTTTACACTATGATATATAATAATGACAGGCGGGTTATGTATACTCAAGAGTGAAGCTCTTAAAATGAGTGAATTCAAACAACTTGGACCTGTTCCAATCACCCGCGCGAGAAAGAGACTGTAATTTTTTTTTTTACGTTGTTAAACGAAATTAAAAGAATGACAAAGATGTAATATCGTCAATATATTTAGATAAATATAATTTAATCTGTAGGTAGGTTATGAAATAATTTTGTGGTCATTATATTAGAGTATCAATCCATGGTAAAAATCACCTTACCCTACCATAAAAGATTTTATTACTATCGCCTACACAAAGTTAGCCTAAAATTGACTAGTATAAACCTGATCAATTATTACGTACAACTACTATGACTCACGGGGTCAAGTTACACTAGGCAAGAATTGCAATGAAATCAGTTGGTGATTAGGGAGTTGATTTTAAACGGTCGATAGAATAAAAGGTCGTAAGTGACTCTAACTTTATATGAATTTCCGACATTCCGTATTCAAGTCACTAAACAAAGATAACAAGGAGATTAATAGGAAGTAACTTCGTAGCCTATGAACGTTCGCAGATTCCGCGTTGCTACACGTGACAAGATATAATGTTGTTTTATATAAACGTATGTATGTTTGCTTAACAAAATAACTATACAAAAGGTTTTATCTTTAATAAAATTAATATATATTTTTTTCTCTTAATTTTTTTTTTTGTTTTTAAGAAACATTTCCGTTTCCGTTTCATTCCGTTTTTTTTTTCTTTTTAGATATGAAACTAATAATAAATCCAGACGATAGTCTGCCCCCCACATATTTAACTATTAACCGGTCTATCGATTTAGTTAAATAGGTACTTATAGTTAACAACCTACAGTTACAAATTGAACCCTCACGTACCACCGATAGTTAACTAATGTTTAAAGCTAAGTTTAACTGGCCTCTAGTTGTTGACTGCACAGTTCATGTCGCTACGAGGCGACTCGTTAGTAGTCGCTAACTGTTTTGCATGCTACCCTCTCTTACATAGTTTTAAGCAAATTATTAAATTATGTTTTTCCCTGTAAGTGATTCATATATTATGTAAATATTTGAGAAAATAAATATCTTAAAACATGAAACAAGTTTCTTAAGAAATTTTGAATATAAAAGTTAAGATAAATATCCTACGATTTTTGTTACATGTTGATATTAGATCACAAATTAAAAATACATTTACTAATGGCGCTGCTCCCCGCATATAGACCTCTTAGCACTACTTTGACGCAAAAGATAATAAAACGCATTTTTGAAATTTCTCACCTTTCTATCCATTTACGGCAAAAAATTGTGGGTCTGACGACCCACTAAAACGAATGTTACCTACATAAGCTATTTTGACCGACAGAGCAAGCCACTATTGAAAACGAATTTGAAACCTAAATCAGAGCAAGCTACTATGTGTTAATTTAAAATCTAGTTTTAAACTTTATCCTGATCACGGTTACCTTAAATTGTAATGCCTAACCTATAAGCTTAATACTAAAGGCTTCTAAAGCTTACAAGAGCCTACCAAGCTTACTTACCTCAAGCTTCAGGCTGAAACTTCTGTAAATATAAATACCTACCTAAAGGAACTTACTACAGGGAAAGAAAATCAAACAAAAGATTGAAGGTTGAAAAGAAAATTATTTATTTAAGTTTTAATTTTAGATTTTTGTTATTGAAAAGCGAAACACTGACTAATTACCCCTAATGCTGCCTTTGCAGACGTCATTAGGTGTTAGTTTCCGATTCCTAGGCTTTGCGAAGGTAAAAACGAAACTAACGAAGCAAAAAACCTTCGCGCCGTATTACAGTGAAATAAGTAACGTAATTATAAAATCAAATACATTAATTAATAAACTATCTATACAGTAGCTTGCTCTGATACGCAGTTTGGCCGAGATGAATGTGAAAGCTAGTGGAGACCCAACGTTGTGTGTGTAGTTACCGCAAGTCCTTTTCGATAAGGTGAGAAATAACCGCAATATTTAAAATACATATAATTCCTAACTTAAATCTAACGGAATATAAATACAATAGACAATGATAGGATATCATATTAACTGTTGACGTTTAAAATTAAATAAGAAGCATCGTGAATATATACCCTAATTAACAGACTCTAATAAATAGTAATATTGAATATTAAAATTACACTAGAATTATTATGATTGATTAAATATTTCGTTGTTTGTTATATAGTTATATTTACAACAAAATATAAGTAAGGAGGTTTGCTGGACTCCCAACGTAGTGATTGTTGGCGAAGTACGCCAGTACAAAATATGTGGCATGTCAGTTTTAACGGTTCCGTCTTCCAACGGTGGAACCACGACCAGTAGTCTACGAATCGAAGCTTAATGGGTCTGGTAATATATGTTGTCCACGGCCAGTGGCCTACAGACCTGTTGATTGTGCGTTCTGAGCATTTGTAATGATCCAAATGTGCGACCGGGCCAGTAGCCTACAGTCTCGCTTCATACATCAATGTATAGTTGACAGATAACCGCCAATTCCTCCACACCACATATGCAAATAACGACTACATTGCGACGGTACATCTATATATGATATATAGAATTTAATAAGTAAACAGCAAGGACCTACCATCGTTAATAAGCAAATCTGAGTTATCTTGACGTGTAAGACCCTCACCGTACCGTCATCACTGCACGAGACCGGATATTACTAAGAACACCTAGTACGCTAATGGCGTACCTACATGGCAATAAACCTCTGTAAGTACATGCTGTAATGCGCGTCATATGTTCAAGTGAACCATGGGTGATACAGTGCGCGTTGAGCTTCACATAGTGTTCCCCGTTGCCACCAAGAAAACACCAGATAAGAATTCTACATGGAATAAATCTCTACGCTAGGAATCCAGCATCTTATCCCTTATATAATTACAAAAGTGTTACATGGAAGTACATACATATTACGCTATATCGTTTAACCATGGCCAATAGTTAACCGACATCGACAATTAACATTTAAAAGATCGAACCTATCTTAAACGTTGCATTAAAACTTTACATTTATATTTATAAGGTAGTAGAAAGAAATAGTTAACAGATAGAACGTAGTTACCCGAAAAACTGTATTAAAATCTACTTAGATAAAATATGGCTTGGTACTCTCAAACGAGAACCTATTCGACACGTCAACAGTAAATATATATACTACTACGGAGAATAAATATTACGTATCCTAAATAGTTAGATATTGTAAATATAATATACGCACACATAAATACACACAGTCATATATAGTAAAATGTAAAAGGTTTAATGTTAAAATAAACCACAAACACAGGCCATATATTATGAAGAAGCTGGTCTGAATATAAGCTATCAGCCTATATAATTGAATGTAAATAAGTAGAATATCATTTAATTGTTAAATGGTTTCCTCACGACACCGAGTTCCACGTAAATACAAAATACTATTATTTATTAGCTGTGTTATGTATTTGAAGTCCCAGTCAAGTAATATTATACATTCAACTGTAAGCTCAATATTAAACCATTTCTCTGAAGTTAATCCTATGTCGAAACGTCCATACGATTTAAGAATCGTTTATGAAAGAAGACGAAGATTGTATTTAAATTTCTCACTCAATAAATAATCAAAACATTTAAGTACTTATTTAGACATACAGACGGCTCTAGGCACAGCGGAATAGTGCTTCGCTTCGCTCGCTCAGTAATAAATAGTTGAAATAGTACCTAATATACTAAAACGCAGATCCCTACTTCATTGTAAACCCAAACACAGCTAAAATATTTACAAATGGGGATTAATAATATATCCCTCCTTATTCTAACACTCACTGCAGGTAAATAAGCGTAACGCCTGTAATATTAGTACCCAAATATCCCAATTAATAAAAGAAGGGTATTGATCGTTATTATAATATTCGTACGCTTCACTAGTAATGATATTGTAAAATGCTAGTACACGACAAACAATTAAGATAAAAGTGAAATATTTAAAAGGACTTACCTTACTGAGAGATGCTGATGTCTTGAAATCTCGTTCTAACTAAGTCAAGTTCGAACCTTACACCCGCTTTTATAATTTCCGTACCCTGTCCCCCACAATCACCTACATTCCCCTCTGTAGCTATAATCCAAACATCTCTTTAAAAATCTTACCGATTACTCATCCGATTCCGCTATTGAACCTAGTTATCTAAATAATAAGGTTGATGATCCAACCTGTAGATACTAAAACCAAATAAATGTCTAACATACAAGGTTCAAATTCGTGTGAACTCCTCACTCGTCGTCTGCACACCGCTTCTCGATCGCCTGCGAAAATCTAAGCAAATATGCGGGTGGGTTAAGATTAACCTCGCGCGCTGCAAGATTATTCCTACCCGCATTTATGTGAAATTATTAATTGATAATTATAATTTCAGGATTTTCTGGTAAATTGCTGAATAAAACTTAGAAACTGCATTTGGATAAATATGCTAAAAATATAGGGAATATATATATGATAATGAAATATACATACAATTGTGTTTCTACAGGAAACGAAAGCAAATTCAATGTAACCGCATGGTCAATTTTCACCAATAATGATTAAAACTCATATATTTCTAATAAATATAAATAGGAATGCTAAGAGGACGATATTGTTTATCGAATGAAAATATTTATTTGTACTCAGAAGTAAATAGTCACGTGTTTATGACATGACACAATACTGTTCTTAACCAAATCTTCCCAAATAACTATTATTTTTATTCGATCTTATTATAAACCGTGTTACTTTTGATGCCTATTTAGATCAAGGACTTAGATTTTACGTTTTCATTTGTTTTCTGCTACATTCACTAACATCTATAAATTTGAGGTTAGATTTTTAGGATCCAAAATTTATTGGAAAATACTATTATCTGTATTCCAAATGAATTACTATCTCAATGTTTAAAAGAAAAGGCAAATTATTTAGAAAAGCCACTTGAAATAAAGCTAGTTTTCACTATTTATTTCAACACTAAATTGTCCTTCCCGAACTGAACCGAAGCTATGAAAATTAAGGCGTAACTACTAATTGATTTTATGATACTCCATATTTTCCAGGCGAGATATAATTCTAACTTTAATATTACAGTATAATTTTCATGAAAGCTTAATCGTAAAGTCATAATTTTTCCCGTAACTGAAAATGAAATTAACTCCTACATAAAGTTAATAGCAATGTCACAATATCGAACAACTTTACCGTCCATTGAAATAGGCATTATATGGATGCCTTGGATTCATTACACCAACTGTGAAGTATTTACCCTTTTAAACAAAAAAGACCAAATCTGTCCAGCTTTCTTCAAATAATCGGTGAACATACATAAAAAAATATTTAAAAAAGACCGCACCGATTGAACTAACATTGGTTCACTTATGAATTATGAAAGACCGTTGACTATAACGTCATAAATCAACCCAATCTCATTTGACTTTCAGTTAGTTGGAAATGTTGGAATCGTGATTCGGTAGTTTTTATTTAAATTAAAAGTACGCTCAAATGGGATGACTTTAAGAAAATGTTGGGTTACTTTGATAGCTATAAAACGGTCATAAAATTAGCACTGTGGTTCATTAACTTTATCTAGTTTCAAATGGCTAGAATCATTAAAACTCTTCCTCGTACGTATTTACAAAACTTTGTGGAAGGTATAAAATTGTTTTTTAAAAGTCGCTCCTGCATGTTAATGCCTTGTGATGTTAATTTTTCCTTTTTATATTGCTCGCGGCGTAAATGTTGTCGCTACATTTATTTACTTTGCTTACTAATTAGTCAACTCAATGTTAACTTTGTATTTTGTAATAAACCGTACAATCGTTGTTTTATTTATGGGACTGTGGGAGAGCTGAACATCCAGGCGTAGGAAGCGATTTCATGTTTACGTTGGCAATTTATTTTCTAATTTTTATTATTAGTATTTCTTTAAGGAATCCATCTACGTCTTATTTGGTCTTCTCTTCTTCTCTGTCGTTACCAGGGGGGTGTCACTATGCAGTTTAGGTACATTTGGCCGGCGCGCCTCCCGGGCAGGCGTATGGCAGTGGGCTGCCGCTCGTCTAGCACGATACTCGTAACCAGGGACCGGAAAACCCCTTCATTTGATTAATCGTTTCGATAGGGTAACCCTATTAAAGTCTTACCCTAATGATAGGGTTACCCTATCATTGGGTTACCCTATCGATATGGAAATCATTTTGAATAGGCTTAACCCTTTTCAATGTGGTTTCCGAGTCGAATGGGGTAAAGATAGCCTTAATATTTACCGCTTACCCTATCATAGGGCTACCCTTTTCCTGTCTCTTTTCCACGCAGGCAGGCGGTTCTATCTTTCTCATTTGAAATAGAACAGGAGAGGTGGCGGCGGAACAAATTGAGTGAATATAAGATTTGCTGTCGTTTATTCATTCTGGAAAAGTCACACTCACAGTCCAGTCCTCTGCTCGCGTACACAACTTTAAATTAAATAATTTATGTTAAAGAAATGTGTCTTACCTTCAGTTTATTTTTGCATAGTTCGCACGTACTGATGAGTTGGGCAATAATTAATTTGAATAAGAATAAAAACACAATTTTATTCATATTCAAATAGATTTGACACACACCAATACATTCATACTCCTAGCGTTTGTTCCGGCTTTTGCCACGGCTCAGTTGTGCCTGTGGTCCGCTTGGCAACCTAATCCCATGAATTGGCGTAGGGATTGGTAGTCGTTTTCAGCTAATTATGCGATATACGATTTTAAGCTCACATGGTCATTCACATTATAAATATTATTTGAAACGGGGTATTTACCATGTATATTAGCGTTATTGGGCATCCGATATTTCGGGTGCGAGGTAAATAAAATAAATAAATAAATAAATATTATGGGACAATCTTACACAAATCCACCTAGTCCCACAGTAAGCTCAATTAGGCTTGTGTTGTGGGTACTAGGCGACGATATATATATATATTAAATACATAGAAAACATCCATAACTCAGGAAAAAATATCCGTGATGAACACACAAATAAATGCCCTCACCAGGATTCGAACCCGGGACCTCCTGCTTCATAGGCAGGCTCACTACCGAGTCCAGGGACCGGAACCGGTAACCATTAGAGGGGTATTAGATTGGGTATTTGATAGAGTTGTTTTTAAAAACCCTATCAATTCGGTAAGCGTATCGTTTGACTTACCCGAACGAAAGGCTAACCATGTCAATACAGTTAATTCGGGTAAGTGGTTACAACCCAGCATATGGTTTTCCTATCAGATAGGGTTTTTCAAATGCGATTAAGCTATTTTAAACTCTGTGACCAATACATTTGGCTTATTTATTATTCGAGCACCCTACGAGCTAAGCGCTGCCGGTATGGCGGCACGAGCGAGCCTACAGACAAACAAGAATCCTTTTGCGTATGTTTTCGTACTTACGCCTTTGATCTAGACGCTATTATTGCTTGTTAGTGCGCTAAAAGATCGTTGTTTTGTTCTTGCCATTCGAGCGTGACGGCTCGTGTCGATTGAATCTTAGACCCAGGCTTATAGGAACCAAAATCAAATGCATATTGTGAAGTGTTAAAATATATATTTTTGTGTTATTCTAGTTATAGGTAGTACTTTGTTTCAATGGCTCCAGCAAAATGTGACGCCGTTCACCGATACTTCTAGTATAATGAAACGATCAATATCAGTCAGTGTTGGACACTCAAGAATAAAATCATTATTTGAAAAAAATATCGTAAGAATAAACTTGTTGATTGTATTCCCATTAAAATGATTCAAAATAATTTCGTCGGGACTAATTCATATGCGAGAAAATGTAATAAAAATAATTGATTCTTAACAGAATTATTTAATCATGCTTTTTATTTTAAATAATGTTCCGCGTATAAGAATGTATTCTGGGTTTTTCGGTGTAAGAAAACATCGTGTGGAAACTGGATCTAATCCCAATAAGGCGTAGTTTCCCTTATGCCCAGCAAAAATTATATCTGTTTTAAAATCCACGGTAGGCAGATATACTCTTTTCACTTCTCATGCTCGTAAAGTTCGACTTTAAATCGTGCGTGGACGATATAAAATCGCATTTTAAGCTCAACAGCCAAACAGAGTCAAAATATATTGTACAATTTAATTGAACAGTAAAATTTCGTAGAATACTGAAACTTGTTCTTTTATTATATTCTTGTACTCAGATAGAATAAGCTTTCTGGCCCAGACAATTCCTATTGGATGGGATTTTTTTTTGTATAGATCAAAGTGTCAGGAATTGATACCAATAAAATTTATAAGTGAATATTGGGCGCTAAGGTGCCAAAAAAATGGTAAAAATGGTAAAAATCAGTTTTTCGCTTCTAGAGGAAAAACTATGGCTCCGACAAAAAATAGTTAAATGTAACAAATGTTCGCAATAAAAAAACAAAGAGATTGAGCCCCAGTAGAGCAAAATCTGTTTAGAGGATCGTCCGCAATTTGCAAAAAACACGTTTTTTTTGCAAATATTGTAAATTCAATAACTCGCGTTCCGAAAGTTCTGGAGAGCTGAAATTTGAATATGATGTCAGTTTTGTGGTCCTCTAACTACAGTTAAATGGTCAAATGAAAATGTATTAAACTTTTTGCAAACCGTCGATTTTGCAAAAAGTGACCTTTTTTTAAATCGACTGGGAAGGTATTTTAATTTTCGAAAAACGTTATAATTTCGATTTCTATGCATTAAGGAGGAGTTGAACTACAAATTTCCAAGTTTACAAATCATTTGACAAAGAATAAAATTGTTTAAATAATCTATGAATTTCAGGCACTTTTTGCGCACGCGGCGGCGACGCACTATGGCCCAAACGCCCGATCTAGCTGGACAAAATTATTTTACACTCATAGACTAAAATTGACTATTTTTATTATTATTTTGCTATAATTCATGTGAAAAAAATATAACCAGTGTAAGTTGACCTTTGTATAAGAATAATTACTAGGGCAGAAGTGGTCATCTAAATTTGGTTTTTTAATTTTAAGAGAAATGAAGCATTATTTACAAATGGCACCTAAAAAAATTAATAATTAACTTAAACTATATTTAAGTATTTTAATTGTTATTCTTATATTTTAGGTGCCATTTCCAATAATGCTTAATTTCTCTTAAAATTAAATAACCATGTTTAGCTGACCTCTTCTGCCCTAGTACTTATTCTTATACAAAGGTATACAAAGGTTAATTTTTTTTCACATTAATTATACCAAAATAATAATAAAAATAGTCAATTTTAGTCTATGAGTATAAAATAATTTTGTCCAGCTAGATCGGGCGTTTGGGCCATAGTACGCCCCTGCCGCGCGCGCAAAAAGTGTCTGATCTTCATAGATTATTTAAACAAGTTTATTCCTTGTCAAATGATCTGTAGATTTGGAAATTTGTAGTCCAACTCCTCCTTAATGCATAGAAACTTAATTATAACGTTTTTCGAAAATTAAAATACCATCCCAATCGATTTAAAAAAAAATCACTTTTTGCAAAAGTCGACGGTTTGCAAAAAGTTTACAACATTTTAATTTGAACAATTAACTGTAGTTAGAGGACCACAAAACTGACATCATATTCAAATTTCAGCTCTCCAGCACTTCCGGAACGCGAGTTATTGAATTTACAATATTTGCAAAGAAAATGTGTTTTTTTGCGAATTGCGGACGATCCTCTGGACCGACTTTGCTCTACCGGGGTACATTCTCTTTGTTTTATAATTGCGCACATTTGTTACATTTAACTATTTTTTGTCCGACCCGTAGTTTTTCCTCTAGAAGCGAAAAACTGGTTTTTACCATTTTTTTGGCACCTTAGCGCCCAATATTCACTTATAAATTTTATTGATATCAATTCCTGACACTTTGATCTATACAAACAAATGTTTTCCCGTCCAATAGGAATTGACTGTACTTTTTATGATTTTTCCGCTAATTCTATCTGAGTATTGCTATAATTATTTGAATTGCGTGTTTTCTATAATTAAATAAATGAAATAAAATAAAATAGGAGTTGATAATAGTTTAGAAATGCCCCGAAATGTTTTGATGACTTTGCAGTAAATTTCTAAATTCACATGTTAAAAATTCAAAAAAATATATTAAAAAATTAATTGGTTGGAACCATATTTGTTTTCATTGTAATATTTTTGTTACAACTTGAAATTGTTTTACGATTACCGATAAATAATTTCCTCGCAAATGAAGTGAAAATTAGAGTGTAACCCTCGTCCATAAAACCCATTTTACACTCGACTTTTAAACGTCGCGCGTAAAATCGTACGTTTTATGCACTTGTTGTACAATCTTCTATTATAATATAATATAATAAAAATTAAAATTTATAAAAATTAAAATAAAATGAAAATAAAACGAAAACGAAACGAAAACGAAACGAAAACGAAACGAAAACGAAACGAAAACGAAACGAAAACGAAACGAAAACGAAACGAAAACGAAACGAAAACGAAACGAAAACGAAACGAAAACGAAACGAAAACGAAACGAAAACGAAACGAAAACGAAACGAAAACGAAACGAAAACGAAACGAAAACGAAACGAAAACGAAACGAAAACGAAACGAAAACGAAACGAAAACGAAACGAAAACGAAACGAAACGAAAACGAAACGAAAACGAAACGAAAACGAAACGAAAACGAAACGAAAACGAAACGAAAACGAAACGAAAACGAAACGAAAACGAAACGAAAACGAAACGAAAACGAAACGAAAACGAAACGAAAACGAAACGAAAACGAAACGAAAACGAAACGAAAACGAAACGAAAACGAAACGAAAACGAAACGAAAACGAAACGAAAACGAAACGAAAACGAAACGAAAACGAAACGAAAACGAAACGAAAACGAAACGAAAACGAAACGAAAACGAAACGAAAACGAAACGAAAACGAAACGAAAACGAAACGAAAACGAAACGAAAACGAAACGAAAACGAAACGAAAACGAAACGAAAACGAAACGAAAACGAAACGAAAACGAAACGAAAACGAAACGAAAACGAAACGAAAACGAAACGAAACGAAAACGAAACGAAAACGAAACGAAAACGAAACGAAAACGAAACGAAAACGAAACGAAAACGAAACGAAAACGAAACGACAACGAAACGAAAACGAAACGGAAACGAAACGAAAAAAAATGAAAAAAAAATACAAAAAAAATAAACTAAAATATTATACGCTGAATTTTTTTATATATAAAATGAAAAAATATATATACAGGGTGTTTGGTAACCGGATGCAAAGCCGAAAGTAGGAGATAGTCTAGGTCATGTAGAACATTTTTAGCCATACTTGTCTTAGACAAATGTTATTAGTTTTTTTTTAATTTAAATTTTAAGATTTGTCGGAGAAAACTGCAAAACTTCAGACTAAATCGATAATTAGAACTTTTTTTACTGCAGGTATATTTTTTTTTGTTTTATTTCGTATTGTGCAATGTCTATCAAACACTAGAAAAGTGATTTCAAACATCTGTGTCTAAAGAAAACAAGTTGACAGCGATTTAAAATTTTAGTTACATGAAAATGTAAACGATTTAAGTGATTTCAAAGTACGATAAAAAAAAACTAAAATAGCCACGAATTTTCAAACCATTTTAAAAACATGCTTGGCTTTTACCCTTTTATTTAAGCTATCAAACACGACTGTAGCTACTGTATCCTTGAAAATAAGCCACCTAAACCAACTGGGTAGCTAAAATGTTTCACTCTACTTGTGATACTTGTGGTAGTTGTGGTGACGAATCTCATTATGATTTTACAATAAAACATTGGTTCTGAATACTAAGTTGGCATTGACTTGACATTTGACTTGTTTTAAAAGGGTTAAGTGTACTGGACAAAACTACCACATGCAATTTTAACAAACAAAGGCTTGCGGCGGTGAGAGACAAAAGAGACTGATAGCGGCAGGCGGTGAGCGGCGTTAAACAAAGATGATCGGTTTTGTGCTTTATTGACAAAGATAAACTGATTAGCTACATGAGTATTTGTGCAAAAACTAGTAATTTAGTCTAGTTACAACTTCAGTTGCGATTAGACGTTCATTGTGGTTTAATTTCCCGCTCTCATCTCAATTTACCGTGTCAAGTTGTAGCTGCCGTAGGCGCTCCTTCACGTGTAATTACGACTTCTTCATTGTAAACATGGAGTTTACGAACGAAGAATACGCCGACATTATCTACATGTACTGCAAAGCTGACAGTAATGGAGCGATGGCCCGACGGATGTACCAAGAGCGTTTTCCAAACCGGAGATTGCCTAATGTGAGAGTGTTTTACAATTCATTCCGAAGGCTACGTGAGAATGGTATTGCTGTGCAACATGGAGGGACTCCAGGACGTAATCGCCCTGAAGTGGAGGAAGACGTTCTACAGGCATTTGCAGAGGATCCGAATACGAGCATCAGAGTGGTAGCTCGTAATCTGAACTTGTCCACATGGAAAGTATGGGCCACAATGAATCGTGAGGGAAAATATCCTTTTCGCGGCATCGGAGTTCAAGGTTTGGACGAAGGAGATCCTGCACGCCGAGTGGACTTCTGCCGATTTTTACTCAATGCGGATATCGAAGACCGACGTTTTTTGCGAAGCATTCTTTGGACCGATGAATCGAAATTTTCCCGGGAGGGGATCACAAATTTCCATAACCTACACCAATGGGCTGACAAAAACAACAATCCACATTGGAAAAAGCAAGTGTCCTTCCAAAGAAAGTTTTCCGTCAATGTGTGGGCTGGAATCATCGGCAGAGTCCTTATTGGGCCACATTTTTTGCCAAATAATTTAAATGGGGCAAATTATTTGGAATTTTTACAAAACGATTTGCCCAGGCTTATTGACGAAGACCAGCTGCCCGGTGCAGTGACATTTCAACACGACGGTTGTCCCGCCCATTACTCTCTGGCTGTAAGGGAGCATCTGGATAACTGTTTCCCGGACGGTTGGATCGGCAGAGGCGGACGAATCCCTTGGCCCGCTCGGTCACCTGATTTGACACCATTGGATTTTTTCGTTTGGGGCCGAGCTAAGGAGCTAGTCTACACACAAGAGGTCATTAATACCGTAGAAGAGCTGAGGGAGAGGATAGAAGCGGCGTTCGAAAGGATGAGGGAAAAAATGATATTCGGAACAACCACCACAGAAGTAAGAAGACGGGCTCGTGCTTGTATTCGAAACGGCGGGTCACATTTTGAAAACGAGCGATGATGTGTAATTTTAATGTGTTGATCGTAAAAATAAATAACTTATCTTTTATGCTTTTGTTTTAATTTACCCTAAACATTCCCTCTTATTAGTACAGGTAGCCTATTTTCAAAGATAAAATGGCTTGAGACATGATTGTCTTATCGCCCGCCGCCTGCCGCTATCAGTCCCTTTTGTCTCTCACCGCCGCAAGCCTTTGTTTGTTAAAATTGCATGTGGTAGTTTTGTCCAGTACACTTAACCCTTTTAAAACAAGTCAAATGTCAAGTCAACGCCAACTTAGTATTCAGAACCAATGTTTTATTGTAAAATCATAATGAGATTCGTCACCACAACTACCACAAGTATCACAAGTAGAGTGAAACATTTTAGCTACCCAGTTGGTTTAGGTGGCTTATTTTCAAGGATACAGTAGCTACAGTCGTGTTTGATAGCTTAAATAAAAGGGTAAAAGCCAAGCATGTTTTTAAAATGGTTTGAAAATTCGTGGCTATTTTAGTTTTTTTTTTATCGTACTTTGAAATCACTTAAATCGTTTACATTTTCATGTAACTAAAATTTTAAATCGCTGTCAACTTGTTTTCTTTAGACACAGATGTTTGAAATCACTTTTCTAGTGTTTGATAGACATTGCACAATACGAAATAAAACAAAAAAAAATCTACCTGCAGTAAAAAAAGTACTAATTATCGATTTAGTCTGAAGTTTTGCAGTTTTCTCCGACAAATCTTAAAATTTAAATTAAAAAAAAACTAATAACATTTGTCTAAGACAAGTATGGCTAAAAATGTTCTACATGACCTAGACTATCTCCTACTTTCGGCTTTGCATCCGGTTACCAAACACCCTGTATACACGGTGAATCTGAGTATCCCGACAGATTTTAACCATAAACCATAAATTCCTGATAATTGACTGATAAATAACTGACTGAGACAAAATGTCGTATAAACTTTTCTGGAATTAGAGTAGTTTCTTCTTTGTCGTTACACTCTTTACAGAGTGGTCGTGGCCAAAATGTACTCATTTATTTTAATTGACAGTTTTACCAATAACATTTATGTTTTTATGTTCAAAGGCATTTTAAAAATCCGAAAAATGGAAAAAAATTTTTTTTGGCGAAATCGACCTAAATTCATAAAACATTTATTTTTATTACTCCTTATGACCTCAGGAATTTATGGTTGAAATCTTTCGGGTTACTCAGATTCACCGTGTATAATAATAATAATAAAAAAACCAGTCCATCTTGAATTTTAAAACAGATATAATTTATACACCCCGAATAATTAACCGAAAATAACTACCATGACTATTTTTCAGTAAAAATCGCCATCTTGGATTATAAAACAGAAATAATTTTCGAAATTACATCCCCTAATTATAAATATTAATTATTTGAAACGGGGTATTTACCTCGCACCCGAAATATCGGGTGCCCAATAACGCTAATATGCATGGTTTCAAATAATATTTATAATGTGAATGACCATGTGAGCTTAAAAAATCGTATATCCCATAATTAGCTGGAAACGACTACCAATCCCTACGCCAATTCATGGGATTAGGTTGCCAAGCGGACCACAGGCTCAACTGAGCCGTGGCAAAAGCCGGGACAAACTCTTGGAGGATGAATATTGGTTTGTGTCAAATCGATTTGAATATGAATAAAAATTGTGTTTTTATTCAAAATAATTATTGCCCATCTCATCAGTACGTGCGAACTATGCAAAAATAAACTGAACGTAAGACACATTTCTTTAACAGAAATTCTTTAATTTAAAGTTGTGTACTAGCAGAGGACTGTGAGTGTGACTTTTCCAGAATGAATAAACGACAGCAAATCTTATATTTACTCAATTTGTTCCGCCGCCACCTCTCCTGCTCCATTTCAAATGAGAAAGATTGAACCGCCTGCCTGCGTGGAAAAGAGACAGGAAAAGGGTAGCCCTATGGTAGGGTAAGCGGTAAATATTAAAGCTATCTTTACCCCATTCGACTCGGAAACCACATTGAAAAGGGTTAAGTCTATTCAAAATGATTTCCATATCGATAGGGTAACCCAATGATAGGGTAACCCTATCATTAGGGTAAGACTTTAAGAGGGTTACCCTATCGAAACGATTAATCAAATGAAGGGGTTTTCCGGTCCCTGCTACCGACTAGGCTAGGAGGCCGTTAAATACCCCGTTTCAAATAATATTCATAATTAGCCCCCTAATGTAGATTTCGAAAATAATTTCTGTTTTATAATCCAAGATGGCGGTTATATACTTTTTACTGAAACATCGTCATGGTAGTTATTTTCGGTTAGTTATTCGGGGTGTATAAATTATGTTTTAAAATTCAAGATGGACTGGTTTCTTTATTATTATTATTATACACGGTGAATCTGAGTAACCCGACAGATTTCAACCATAAATTCCTGAGGTCATAAGGAGTAATAAATATTATATGAATTTAGGTCGATTTCGCCAAAAAAAATTGTTTTTTCTTTTTTTGGATTTTTTTTGAAATGCTTTCGAACATAAAAACATAAATGTTATTGGTAAAACTGTCGATTAAAATAAATTAGTACATATTGGCGACCACTCTGTAAAGAGTGTAACGACAAAGAAGAAGAACTCTGAAACTAGACTAATTCCAGAAAAGTTTATACGACATTTTAGTCTCAGTCAGTTATTTATCAGTCAATTATCAGGAATTTATGGTTAAAATCTGTCGGGTTACTCAGATTCGCCGTGTGTATATATATATATAGATATATATATATATAACTATATATATATATAACTATATATATATATATATATATAATTATATGTATATTTTTTCTTTTTTTCATTTTATATTCAGTTTATAATTTTTTTTAAATTTTTTTTTTCGGTTATTTAATTTTTTTTTCATATTATGGTCATTTTTGTTCATTTTTTTTTCATTTTATTTTCATTAAATTTAAACTTTCGTGAGACTTACTATCACTATAAAATATAACGGTTACACTCACGTCACTTTAGTCACTTCGCGCGACATGTTTCGGAGAGCTTAGGTCTCCATCTTCAAGCACTAAGAGTGCTATTTCGAACCGGCCCGTTGCGCGCTGTTGCACGACGCGTTGCCGACTGGCCTGCGTCCCGCTCGCCGCGCAGCTCGTGTCGCCCGCTCTGACAAAGCTTGTTGAGGGTGATCTTGCGCCGGCGCTGCCACCGTGCTTTACAGCGCATTCGGTTCATCCGACATGAGCGACGATAAGCAAACCACACTCACTGTGTCCACTAAACTCTCACAGCACACACTGAAGTTCTTGCCATGGATTACAGGCTTCCATGCTGGCGGTACGCCCCAGCCCCCGTCTCGATTAAAATTCGGACGACGCCCAATCTCGATCGCCTCGCGTATTTTGCGTGGCAAGTAGCATTTTTCACGAACCAGCAGTCTAGCTTTATCAAAGCGAAGGAAATGTGACGCGCCTGCATCGCAAGCGTGCTCTGCTACCGCCGAGTTGCTGCAATCCATTTTCTTCACACTCCGAAACATGTCGCGCGAAGTGACTAAAGTGACGTGAGTGTAACCGTTATATTTTATTTTCATTTTATTTTCATTTTATCTTCATTTCATTTCATTTTTATTTCATCTCTATTTCATTTTTATTTCATTATTATTTCATTTTTATTTTATTTTTATTATATTATAATAGTAGATTGTACAACAAGTGCATAAAACGTACGATTTTACGCGAAGCAAGTATCCATCCGATCCGAGCGAGCTTGCGAGCGAGGATTGATATAAAGTCGAGTGTAAAATGGGTTTTATGGACGAGGATTACACGTTACACTTCTAATTTTCACTTCAATTGCGAGGAAATTATTTATCGGTAATCGTGAAACAATTTCAAGTTGTAACAAAAATATTACAATGGAAACAAATATGGTTCCCACCAATTACTTTTTTAATATGTTTTTGAATTTTCAACATGTGAATTTTAAAATTTTCTGCCAAGTCATCAAAACATTTGGGGGCATTCCTAAACTATTATCAACTCCTATTTTATTTGATTTCATTTATTTAATTATAGAAAACACGCAATTCAAATAATTATAGCAAGAATATAATAAAATAACAAGTTTCAGTATTCTACGAAATTTTACTGCTCAATTAAATTGTGCAATATATTTTGACTGTGTTTGGCTGTTGAACCACAATCTTGGTCTTAGAAGAAAATTTTAATTTATGACCTAGAGCTTAAAATGCGATTTTATATCGTCCACGCACGATATAAAATGCGATTTTATATCGTCCACGCACGATTTAAAGTCGAACTTTACGAGCATGAGAAGTGAAAAGAGTATATCTGCCTACCTTGGATTTTAAAACAGATATAACTATTGCTGGGCATAAGGGAAACTACGCCTTATTGGGATTAGGTCCAGTTTCCACACGATGTTTTCTTACACCGAAAAACCCAGATTACATTAGATTATACGCGGAACATTATTTAAAATAAAAAGCATGATTCTGTTACGAATCAATTATTTTTATTACATGTTCTCGCATATGAATTAGTCCCGACGAAATTATTTTGAATCATTTTAACGGGAATACAATCAACATAAGTTTATTCTTACGATATTTTTTTCAAATAATGATTTTATTCTTGAGTGTCCAACACTGACTGATATTGATCGTTTCATTATACTAGAAGTATCGGTGAACGGCGTCACATTTTGCTGGAGCCATTGAAACAAAGTACTACCTATAACTAGAATAACACAAAAATATATATTTTAACACTTCACAATATGCATTTGATTTTGGTTCCTATAAGCCTGGGTCTAAGATTCAATCGACACGTTCGAATGGCAAAAACAAAAACACCGGCACCACACAACGATCGTTTAGCGCACCAACAAGCAATAATAGCATCTAGATCAAAGGCGTAAGTACGAAAACGTACGCAAAAAGGTTCTTGTTTGTCTGTAGGCTCGCTCGTGCCGCCATACTGCCGGTATGGCGGCATGAGCGCTTAGCTCGTAGGGTGCTCGAATAATAAATAAGCGAAATGTATTGGTCACAGAGTTTAAAATAGCTTAATCGCATTTGAAAAACCCTATCTGACAGGGAAACCATATGCTGGGTTGTAACCACTTACCCGAATTAACTGTATTGATATGGTTAGCCTTTCGTTCGGGTAAGTCAACCGATACGCTTACCGAATTGATAGGGTTTTTAAAAACAACTCTATCAAATACCCAATCTAATACCCCTTTATTGGTTACCGGTTCCGGTCCCTGCTCGTAACAGTGGCGCTCGCGCAAATCTTCTTTGAGCGCCGCAGTTTTATGGCCGAGCTGTGAGTGTCGGCACGGGGTTGTCACTTGACAAGTTTTGTACCTATACCTACTGATTTATTATTTAAGATATATATGTAGGAATTACAAACGTTGATTTTGTACACATAAAATTTTTATCTGGAGATAGTATGTCTGATTCTCACGAAAGTAGGTGTAGGTATGCCACAGCCGTATTCCTTTGAAAATATGTCGGTCAGTTCCTTATATTGTTTCTTGGCAACTAATATTATATATTTTATACGGATTAGATCGAGGTTTAGGTTTCGAAGCCATTGTATATTTTCAATTTTGTGCGAGCGCCACGTGACACGACTATCGTGCGAGCCGAGCGGCAGCCCACTACCATACGCCTGCCCGGGAGGCGCGCCGATCAAATGTACCCCCTTGGCGCAAGATCTCCCGCCATCTCTCTGTTGTATTTGGTCCTACTCGTATTTGGACTAAAAGTAAAAATTGCTTTAATTTAGAACCTGCCCATTTGTAAGTATTCATATTTTACTGAGAATACGAGTTGGCGAACAAGTCTGGTTTTAGTTAAATTTCACGGACAAATTACTGTGGCACGGGCGATTTGTTTCAATGATTTATTCACGTTTGCTCACTGAAGTATCCCAGGAGGTTAAACCAAAACAGTTCATTTAGCCCGGGCACAATCCATATTATCATCCTCCTAACGTTTGTTTTTTTTAGCCTTAAGTCCGCTTAGTAACATCATTTTATGAATATACCTTGTAACAAAAATACTAGTGATACGTTTAAGGGCATACTTGGTATCATATTGCGATTAAGAAAAAGTAGATTTTTTTTTTATGTATGCTAGTTTTTCATAATTAGAATCCTCCTCCTCCTCCTTGTGTCGTATTCCTCAGTACTGAGGGTCGTGACCTCCCTTCTGCATCACTTTTTCACGTGCGATCTTTCTCCACCTGTTTCTGTCACTGGCGGTGTGGATGGCGTGGTGCAAGGTCGAGTCGAGAGTGGTGCGGATCTGGTCAGACCAACGTATAGGGCTGCGTCCACGAGGTCTTTTCCCATCTACTTTGCCGGTCACGATGAGCTTCTCCAGGTTGCTACCATCTTTTCTTGATAATTAGAATACGATATCAATTATGCCCTTAAAAAATTGGTTGTCTTGGAAGGCCTTTCCGGATTTTCCAGTTAGACGTACCGATCATTTCCAAATTATGGAAAAAAGGATAACAATTCTTATTCAATTTGAATGAAATTCAATTGAGTATATCATGTCTGAGACGGCCATGGAAATAAAAATTGAAGATTCATCTTGTATAATAGACAAAATACCTTCTGATTATATGCCAGTTTTTTTATGAAAGTACGGTTACATTTAATTTTTTCCACGAAAACCGTATAAATATTTTGCCCTAAAAATATTACCATACCAAAGTTAAACTATATTTCTATCACAACAACAAAAACATTTCTATAATGGTAACTTCTAATTTACTATGAATTTTTTTGACTTTCTGTAAAAATCGTATCTTTGGGTACTTTAATATTAAATATGGTTCATTAGTATTTTTTTGTATACTAATACTTGAAACTATCTTATAAATAGTATTTTATGCGGATTTATTCATTAATAGAGTTTTTCGACCTTTTAAGGAATAAGGGACCTTTTAAGCCTTAAGTATGTAAGTGCGTAAGTGACGGATGGCGTGATAAGCCATAAAACAGCAGCCATGGTATCCGTTCTGTAGTATGTTATTTATTCTGTAGCGTGGAAAAACAAGCGTATGGTCACGCCCAGCCAATCTCCACAAGATAAGGCACATTGAGGTACGTCACCATTTAACACAGTGCGATGTATAGTAAGAGACGAACACTTTTGCTATCAGTCTCAATCGCTATTTGTCAGATTGAGTCATTGATAAATTATCATATTGAATGCTTAGCTATATAAATAAATAGGTTCATACCACAGAACAAATACAACACATAAGACAGACATAGCAAGTGCCCTTAATAGTACGGACCCTCCGTGCCAGTCTCTGCTTACTTACCTGGAACCGTATTCTAACTTTAAAACAAGGTTAGACATAATCCAACTTCAATACAACTCCAATACATTAACTACCCTATACAGCTAGCGCCTACACGTCTGAATCAGAAATATCAGAATTTGCTAAAAAAATTAGGCCGATGCAACTCCAATGCGGCTTCAATATTGGTTGATTATTTGTTGTGTGTTGAAGTTACAGAAGTTATAGATTATGGCACCTGATACGTATTTTAAGACCAAAGTTATAAGGAAACTTCACCATTTACTCGGCCAACATGTTTGGATGAATTCTTGCAATTACTTTGGCGTAATGGACCATTTTATATTTTAGAGATTAATGTCTTCCAGATGGAACATAAATAATCGTCATTTGGATAGTTGATCCTTGGTCAACTATATAACACACGGGGAACAAGTATTTGTTGTTTCCAGCTTAATGTATTTTCTGTGTTACTGCGATATAAACGATAGAAAAAAAATTGTAACCGGTATGTAAACGAGGGACAATGGCGATAATTTGTACGCGATTTTCGCTCGCTGTGTTTGAAATATAAGTACAATACAATACAATATTCTTTATTGCACCACACAAAGAAAAAGAAGTACAGAAACAGATTTAACAAAGTAAATAATGGTAACACAGGCGGTCTTATCGCTATTAAGCGATCTCTACCAGACAACCTTAGGGTAGCAGGAGATGGGTAGTGCTTTAAATAATGAGCGAGTTAAGAGAAGCTACACAATCAAGTAGTAAGTAGTTAAGAGTTTTTGGATAAATAAATAAAAAATATATGTGCATACTTAGACTATTTTTATGTTTCCATTGCACACAACAAAGAAATGTACAAATGGCGGAATTATTGCCTAATGTCATTCTCTACCAGTCAACCATAGGGCTAAACAGAGATATTTCATATTCATATTTTGTGTAGGATTATGTCTACTACATTATTTTTTGTGATTTCAAATGTCAAAAAAATACCTACATTTATCATTGCTTTAATGTTTGCCAAGACAATCTCACGCTATATTGTTATCTACTTCATCAAAATCAAATTTATTTGATAGAACCGTACTAAGCCAAGGAGCTTTTCGATTGACACCTAAATATTTGAAATATATAATATTAAATTATATTCCGTGGCACAATAAGTTTTTCATTTTCTTGATTGGTATAATACCTACCTAGACAAATTATTACCTACCTATATACTTATAACGATTTAGATATCACGACAAGAAGTTTTTGTGACAGGAATGAAAATGTTATAAGGACTTCCCAACGATATCCTTATGACAGTTAGGATGGATACATATAATATGAATTCGTCAGCTGCATACATTATTTATTATACAATATACAGCATGAAGTTATTAAAAATAGATTACGAAAATGGTTTTCATTCGTTTTGTTTTAGAAGTAAAAAAAAAATTGTTAAAAGAATTATCTAATACGAGTAAGTGCTAAAATATTACGTACTTATATTACCATTACATAACGTCGATAGGTAGTTATAAGCATACATGTTATTTTTCACTTTACCCATTATCTAATCTAAATATTTGTTATGAAATGTCACTTCAAACTTATCGATTTTGATATTGGAAGGAACAAAAACTTCTATGTCTGGTAGTGACCCTGCCTTAGTTAGAAGTTTAAGACATTTCACAACAACTAAATTTTCCGCATTCGCTTAATGTTAGGAGCCACGCTTACGATAATCATAAAGGTTGCCAGAGAGCTCAAAGATGATAAGTGTGCCGACGACCCTCTTGTCCCTTTTGCCGTCAACCTGACAACGCGCATGTGACACCTCAAGAGTTGCAAGCGTTTACTATAACGCCTACGAATATATATACGAATAAACGATATCTTCCGTCGATTCGTCAGTAATAGCGATAGCAAATAAATCGAGCGATATTGAGTCGATGTCGTATTTGCGGATCCATTATCGCGGACTCGGTTCGGCCTCTAATTTGTTTATTCTGTTACATTTGTGTACTCAATAGTGTTATTATTGTGATAGTTAACATCTATAATGTGGTGTTTATCGGTGTAAAATAGCACATGTGGATATAGCATGAGGTTCTAAAGTACTTTATCTACACTCACATTGTAAGTTCTCTAAAACGTGTTCGAAAACGGTAGGCAATGGCTTGCATTACCACAACCGATTTTACTATGATAAGCTTTTTATCTGTGGCAGTAACGTAATTTTAACTTTACATGCTCAAATATTGATGTGTTACGAGTTTTGATAACATAATGTACACCTGTACGCTCCCGCGCGGCCGCCGACACGCGCCCGCGCGACCGCCGGCACAATCGAATTGGCCATGGCAGCGCAATGGCGGCCATTCTATGGTTTCGGAATACGGCATTTAGGATAAATAATATGAGTGTAGATAAAGCAGTGTATGCAACTGTACGTAATTACCTAGGCCTTAAAACGTAACAGTTACATAAACTACTATATTATGAGTGATTTCAGAGGATAATGCCGGATAGTAAAGGAGGTAGAGGGAGGGAGATTCCTACTTATGGCAATTATCACACTGGCTCCGCAACCGGAAGCGGCGACGGTGTGCAAACGTGACAGTGCTATACACATGCAGAGCGCTATCTCGCTCGCGCACCAGCGCCGGATGCGGAAACCGCAGCAGTGTGAAAGCCGCCCCGCTCTTACATATACCATACAATGAGTGAAAGATACAGAAGGTTAATAGTCCTTTTGTGTTCAAGGCACTGAAATTTATAACGTATCGAAATTCCAGGACATTTAACTGAAACGATATTTTCCATACTTTAGACCCTGGGTCCAATGGGGCTTTAAATTTATCTCTTACCGATTGGCTTCCATACCTGTGTTATAGAAAACGTTTGGGTAATAAAAGCATATTAAGTTTTAAAGTTTATGACTTAGCGTAAGCCCATCTATGAAGGATCAGCTATAAAAACCGGCCAAGTGCGTGTCGGACCACGCAGTATAAACCGGGGTGAAGTTAAAGTTTATCGCAAAAAAAAAAATTATATCGCCGTTTGAGGACTTTCTGCCTAATTTCTTCGGGACTGAAATTTCAAGTCAAATACGATTCGTATTTTTTAATATTTATATAACGCATGCATGTTACGATCTACTATACCTGTACTTGTAATGCAAATCCATATGTTAAATAGTTAAACATTTAAAAAATATTTTGTGTGCGTTTTTAACTTCGGATTTCTTTGGCATTAGGCCCCAAAGAAATTAGAATTAGTCCATTGAAATTAGATACTACCTAAGATTTTTTTTAAATGCTTAAGAATAACTTGTCTTTGATCTAATTTTAATGATGTTAAGTGAATAGTAAGTTAACTTCTGCATAAATTATTTTTGTCATAATAAAAATACGCAAGTTTTCCTCAATCACATCGTAAATTTCGTCTTATTCATCGTATTTATGAAGATTTCTTTTAATATTCTAAGATATTGACAACAATGCACTATAATTAATGGTCAGAAGCCGTCATTTGACCCTGATGAAGCCACGCTGAATCGTTGAATGATTTTTTGGAAAATCGCCAAGACAGGCAAGTAGGTACGCATGGCAAATATTTTGAATGGTATAAATAATATTTTTTTATACTATTTATAATATAAATGTAGGATCATTTGAATCTGTAAAATAAAAAAAAAGGATTTTTTTACAGAAATTTTATGACTGGTGTTTGGGGCTAATGAGCTAGCGCGTTACAGCTGGATCAGTAAAATATGGAGATTCTAGTCCTCCATATCCCACGTCGATCTCGGTGGAACGTTTTAATCTCTTCAAAGAATGCATAATACTGAGCACAAGCATCATGTAAGCACGGGTTTCGTTCTCTTGGCGCGTTTCATGTAATCTGTTGTATCCTTTATACAACCTACCCGTTTTTTTGGTGGCCATCATTTTCCCACCGTCCCACGGCAAATAAACACAATAAACCACCAGTAAGTATATAAAACTCGACCTAGCACTTCTTAATTATCTAATTTCTCTGGCATATTTTATAATTTCTTTGGTGCCATTTTAATTTCTTTGGAAATGTAATTTTTAAACTGCTAAAACATAAAACTTTAAGGCAGAATTCGTTTTATTTATATGAGTTTGAGTCCTTTATTAGGTATGTTGATCAATTTTGTAACATCATGATATATAAATTGCGCCATGGAAATTAGAAAATTTCGAGCGGAAATTGATATTCACCCAATTGTCGTAAATTAAAACTTTCTAAAAATATTTTATTGACTGACTACAGTGCATTGAAATGATAATGAAATATGATAAAGACAAAGGTAACAAATTGACGAAAAAAGAGTAAATATGGACGTTCATCATAATACACTTACTAGGACTATGAAGTATTGACGAATACACTAGAATAATTCTTATTGAATATTTTTTAAATATTTTAATGTTATTTTTTTTAGATAGTGTAAGGTTCATAAACCTACATAAGAATGTGTTTTTTTTTAATTCGTTCTAAACAATAGATATTGTGTTGAACATAGTAACATGTGAAATAACATAACAAGGAAAAAGCTTATATAAATACAATCGAAACGAACCGCAGATGTAGAACTAAATAAATTAAAATTAAAATCAATGTATTAGTGTTATGTCAACTTAATTAAAATAATAAATGTTAATGTAATTATAAATCCTAAGATATAATAGTAAAATATCGTCAATTTAGTACTACATGTCCCTTAATTAGCAAAAAAATGATACATTATATTGCAAGATGTCAAGAAATATAAATAGAATTATTATTTACAACTATCAGCTACAAAGTCGGTTATGGAATAATACGACTTTATTAAAAGAAAAGTCTTGAGTCTAGCATTGAAAATTTTACTACTTGTGATTGTTTTAAATTCTGTAGGTAATTTGTTATTGAGAAACTCAGCCTGATAACTAGCGGAGTGCATCACAATGTTGAGCCTCGGGACATCAAGTGTGTATTTAATGTCCTTACGTCTGGTTGACAGCCTGCTATCCCTCTCACTCGTGCTTTCGCACTTGTTTAGGTGCTTTACGAAGTCTGTTAAGAGTAACAGCAAATAGAGACAAGGAGCGGTAAGAATACTGAGATTTTTGAAATGCTCTACACACGAGGTTATTTGAGGAACGCGAACGATTGTCCTGACTGCCCTTTTTTGAATTATAAATGCAGCATTAACATTGTAATTATAGCTGTTACCCCATAATTTAATACTATAGCGTAACTTTGACTCTACTAGAGCATGCTATACCATTTTTAACTGAGATACATTAATTAGGTCTTGCAGACAACGTAGACGTAGACATAACAAGATGAACTAATAGCATTTCTCAGTGCTTGCAATTCATGCTTCCAGTTAAGTTGTGCATCGATGTAGACCCCTAGGAATTTTACAGCCTCAGCTTGCTCAATCCTATTGTCATTCAGACTAATGTCTAACATTTCTGAGTTTTTCGCTGTCGCTGAAAACAGTAGAAGATTGGTTTTGTTGCTGTTTAGTTTCAAATTATTAACTGTAAACCACTTATCAAATGCCAGTAGGGCGGCATTTCCTTTATCGTTTAACTGCGATATATTTTCAGCTGTGATTACAGCGTTCGTGTCATCCGCGAAAACAACCAGCTTGATATGAGGTTGTGTGTTCATTATATATGGTATGAGATCATTTATAAATAATACAAAAAATAGTGGGCCAAGTATCGAGCCTTTTGGAACTCCGCGTCTAATCGTGGTAGTTTTTGACTTAAACACTTGTTCTGTATTGCCTACCAACGTTTTAAGTTCAACATACTGCTTCCTGTTGCAAAGATAGGACTCAAAAATCTTAATAACATCTCCTCTGACACCGTAGTGCTCGAGTTTATCTAGCAAGATTTTATGATCTACAGTGTTAAAAGCGGAGCTTAGGTCTTGGAAGAGACCAGCTACCTTCAGTTTATTATTCAAACCTGTTACTACGTCCTGGACCAGAGTATCTATGGCTTCACTAGTTCCAATGCATTTTTGGTACCCAAACTGTCTACTATTTATGACTTTATGCAGTAGAAGATGCCTTTGCAACCTTTTTTTTATTATCTTCTCAAATATTTTAGATAGCGTTGGTAATAAGGATATCGGTCTATAATTTCTGGGATCATTTCGACTACCTTTCTTGTATATGGGCAGTACTTTCGCAATTTTGAATTGATCTGGGAAAACACTTAATACAAAGCATGTGTTGTAAAAATCAGCAAGAGGTTCCGACAACACATCTACATTATCTTTGAAAACGGTTATAGGAATTCCATCATGACCCGCGGACGGTTTGCTTTCCATATTCTTCGTTGTTAAATAAATTGCTAATAATATTTTTAATTTTTAAATTATGTTTGGTAATGTGGGTGTTTGAAGTTTTTATTTTTTTTATTTTACACATTATTAAGTTTAGACTTTAGGGAAATGGTATGACTTATATTTTTTTATTTTACTTGTAAGGTTTTTTTATTTACCATGAATGCATTTGTGTTTATTTCCTTTTTGTGTTTAATTAGATAATGGTAGTATTTTTATAAGATAAACGTATTTTTTTCTTTTAAATGTAATTCAACAGTACAATAACATAGGTAATTATTACTTTAAATTAAAAAAAAAAAAAATTCCATATCATGTCAAATATAAATAAAAGGCATACTATTTTTTTTTTACTAGTGACTGTTCTTTTTACGCTAATTGAATTTACTTATGTTAAAAAAATAGATTTTTTTTTCCCTAATCAATTTTTTTTTATTTAAGGAGGGGAGGTGTAGTGTGTGCGCTACACCTCATTCACACACTGACATGTAGCTCTTATATAAGCGTGTAATAGGTAACTTTAGACACATTATATTCAACTTCGTAACAAACAGTTGTTTCCCTTAATCCCCACATCACAGTTCAAAGAAACCTCAATGTTATTTTTAAAGGCCTATCGGTTGATGTGCAACATGTTGATATTTGGTAAAAAAATATATTTTGAAATTTAGTTACATGTATGGAGCGCCCCGCCTGAAAATATTTTTTTCTGCAATTTCACTACATAACTAAATACACACTACCCCTTATGTCTAAATTTTATTAAGATACGTCTTATAGTTTCCGAGTAAAATGGCGGTGGCATACGGACGGACGGTCTGACGGACATGACCATAACTAATATTTACGTTTTTGCCATTCTGTCTACGGAACCCTAAAAATGGGTTACTAGGGGAAATCTACACCTACGAGAAATATTAAAAGGAACCATAACTTCGATCTTAGAGATGACAAGAAGTAACTTCTAAAAATATTTTTTGTTTCACAATTTATTGCTGACTGGAAATATACCAAATTGCAGCTGAACCAGACACGTGATTAAAATATAACTTACACAATTTGAAGCATAGAAATATACGGGAATAACTTAACACATTCAGTGCCACCTAGTGCTACGTGCTACGCTCGTAGCCCGTAGCCACGTATTCGTCGTATGTAGCGCGTAGTAGCTACGAAGAGAGAACCCGACAGTCGAGTTCTCGGCCCTGAATGTGTTAAATAAAAGTGTACAACCTATTTTGTTTCGTTATCGAACACTCTTGTTCCTTTAGCCGTCAACACAGTGAATCCTCCTTTTTGTAAAGGGTCGGCAACGCGCATGTGACTCCTGTGGAGTTACAGGCGTCCATAGGTTACGGTAGCTGCTTACCATCAGGCAGGCCGTATGCTTGTTTGCCACCGTCGTAGTATAAAAAAACTATAGTGTTCGATGAAATACCTTTACCATCAAAAGGTAGATTAAAAACGTCTAGCTCGCTATAAAAAATAGAATAAAACCTTTGAAACTATCGGTAACAAAGACAATCACTTCTTAAAGCATCAGTATTTTTTCTTTCCTTAGAAACTCCTTCGTCGAGAAGCCTTCTAAGCTTGGACGCCAAGTCGAACAGCCCGTTTGGTAAATGAAATGAAATGAAATTATTTTTTCACACCACCTAGTCGTATACGGGCTTTTTCTTCCCTGCTAGAAGCGATCAAAGTGGCACTTTTCTGTTCTAGGACATTCGTTTTTTTTTCAGCCAGTCCGTCATCACAATCAAATTTCTTATTAAATTAATAGATTCATTATAATCAAGAAGCACACTAAGCACATATAAAGTTAAAATAAATATTATTCAACAATAAAAAAAATATTTTCCCCTAAGGTGGTGTGAAAAGCAGTATGTGTCATATAGGAGCAAAACTATTTTCAACTTGGGCGTTAACACTTGAATCCCTCACTACGCTCAGGAGTCTACTTTAGAATCCCTCGCTACGCTCTGGATTCTATTATAGACTCCATCGCTTCGTTTGGGAATCAATATACGCCCTCGCCGTAAATATTTCATTTTGCTCCCTTGTTACACAATCTACTAATTCCCATACAATTAAGTCCCATACAATGTTAGTTTCAATTATGGCTTAACCTATGTTAGTATTAAGAATATTCATAAAGTAACGATGGATTGTTATTGTTACTCGTTTATTTTACTACAACTTAGGGGTGTAACGTACGCGTGGCCGACTTGTATTTATTTAAGTCCCTTTAGAAAACTTAGGCAGTGACAGTTTATTTAGTTAGTTTAAAAACCGGCCAAGAGCGTGTCGGGCCACGCTCACTGTAGGGTTCCGTAGTTTTCCGTCCGTCACAGTAAGTGTCCCCACTTAAGAGTTAAAATAACACCGCCATGTAGGATATGATATGAGCGTTCCACGTACAGCGACATCTATCGGCAAATTAAGTAAACTAGCGCGCGAGCATAAAGTATGGAAGATGATTTTTATGGGATAATTCTTTATTGCGTGAACCGATTTTCACCGTTTTTACTTTATTTGAAAGCACGTCATTTCATTGTAATTTTGTAGAAATTACAGGTACAATAAACACCTGCTTATACGGTTAAATTACAAACTTAGTTCAGAAATTATTTTGTATTTTTTTTTCAAAAACTATTCATCCTATCAAGTTCAAAATAATTTTCCTAGAAAGTTTTTATAAAGTTCTACTTTTGAGATTTTTTTCATATTTTTAAAACTTATGGTTCAAAAGTTAGAGGGGGGGGGACGCATATTTTTTTACTTCTGGAGCGATTATTTCCGAAAATATTTACATTATCGAAAAATGATTTTAGGAAACCCCTATTCATTTTTAAATACCTATCCAATAATATATCACACGTTAGGGTTGAAATGAAAAAAAAAATCACTCCCCACTTTACGTATAGGGGAGGTACCCTAATAAAAAAATAATTTCCACTTTTTATTTTACTACTTTGTCGGCGTGATTGATATACATATTAGTACCAAATTTCAGTGCTAACGGTCACTGAGATTATCCGCGGACGGACGGACGGACGGACGGGCAGACATGGCGAAACTATAAGGGTTCCTAGTTGACTACGGAACCCTAAAAACGACATAAATAATATAAATTTGTACTAACGGGACTTAACCGCGTATACAATAAATATGTGACAAACAACAAACAACAACAAATATTATGTGTAAAAACCGTGAACGTTTAAAGGTGCGACCACACCGCTGCTTAAAATACGGCGACGTTACGGAATCGCAGTGACGCATCGTATCCGCACCGTTTTTATCGCATGTCCTCCACACCGAAGCTCAAAATACGCTGACGGTACGAAATCCAAATGACGTGCCGTAAACGTCACGACTTTAACGCATGCTCTCCACACCACTGCTCAAATTACGCAGACGCAACATGTACGCAGTGACGTGGACGTGACCCATACGAAATATTTTTGACGCGAACCTTCCAAACCGTATTTTGAGCAGCGGTGTGGAGGGCATGCGATAAAAACGGTACAGATACGATGCATCACTGCGATTCCGTAGCGTCAACCGTATTTCGAGTAGCGGTGTGGAGGGCTTGCGATAAAAACGGTACGGATACGATGCGTCACTGCGATTCCGTAGCGTCACCGTATTTTAAGCAGCGGTGTGGTCGCACCTTAAATCAGTGTGACATAAATAAAATTATTACTTGTAATGCATTTATGGAGGTATTTATTGATGTATTTGACAAACTTGTGAAAAGACTGCGCTGCTTGTTGCTATTTGCTCCGCGCGAGAGAGCTTGATTCTTGAAGCGTATGTCTGTACTCTGCAAACCAACTAAAAGCGGATTTATATGTAAATTCAACAAGTCCATGAAAAAGGAAAACATGCCTACCAGGTAAAGTCAGCGGAATAAGTAAATATCCCGTAATGATGGTTTTGAATACTGAACTTTTTGTTGCCGGTACTTATGCCTATTGAATGCTGAAAATTAGTAGATTTTCAACCTTTTACATGACATTTTCGTTAACTTGAAAAAAAATACATGAATCCCTTAGAACGAAAAAAACTCACGACCCCTTTAATATTTTTTCAACACACCTGCTCGTAACGAGGTTCTTATTCCACCGCGTTTATGCTCATAATCCTAGATATTAAACACGCGTGCATTTCACAATAATTATCCAACTAGTGGAATAATTTAATAATCCGATCAAGTGACGTTTGTACTCTAGTACCAAGTTGTACGTACGCAGACGAATCGTTGTAATTTAGTCGGGTATTACCTTTACTTTTTTTTAAATCTTTATGAGTTTACATTCAAAAAAAGTAAAAAAAAGTAAATATATTAAAAATATACACATTTACGATAGAATATAAATTATACAATCCTGATTGTGAATAAGAATCATTTCAACTTATTATATTACTCGTAATACACAATAATTCGTGTTTAAAACACGAATTCTCTGTTTTAATATTGGCTGTTTGGCATTATACGTCCACGCCTTTGCCTCAAGCTGCACGCACATCCAAAAAAGAAAATTGCGCGCCATTTATAAGTTAACCTCAAATCATTGTTTATTTGTTAGATTTTTCTCGTCGTGTTTTATTAATTTAAACAAATTATATTTTCAATGAATAAGAAGACAACTTTACCGTTAATTTAACCTCTGGATATATTTCAAAATTGTGATACATACTAGTAAAATGTCACCATAAAAATCTAGTGAGCAAAACGTAAAAAAAAAATACTATAATTTATTGCACAATAAATGTGAAGTCTTTAATTTTCTGAAATGATTTGAAAAAGAGTTCCAGATACTCAATAACATCACAAAAAAGGTTAGTTATATGTAATTATCTTAGGTTCGTAAGTACCTCTATCCTGTCAACATTCTTACAATTAATGTATTTATCAAAAGTTATTAATTATACTATTCTGTTATTTCCTCGCAAGTGTGTTGAAAAACGTCGTATGAAACGCGTGTGCTTGATCATTACATAATCTCAGCTTTCTTATGCGCACTCACATGCGTTCGTGCGCACAATATCACTTCGTATGTAATGATCAACTTAGCACACTTGTATCATAATGTACTATTGTTGTTTGAAGATTTTTAATCGAATTGAATTCAATTCAAATGATTTATTTCGAAACATAGATCCGTAGATTGTTAGTACATACAATTAGAGACTTTTAAAATTAGGGTTAGTGGCATATAATTACTATTCAATAAATAGTAGTAATTAAATAAAAATAAAACTAAAAACAATCGGTACAGTATTCCTACATAGCATTAAATAATAGTTATTTTAAGTCATCTAGATGCACCATTTCTCGCTGCCACTTGCAGGCTATTCCAGTGCTTGAGTAATGGTGCATCCAACCTACCTGCCAACGTTTTCAGGATACTATCGCCACTGCCACTCACTCTCCCCAAAAACGATGTTGAAATGTTGTTTTGTAATACGGCTTTGCGAGATTTGAGAAAACAAAATTAGAAGCCCATTCAACAGCACAAAAATATGCGTACCTTATGTACTAATATTTTTATTTTCCTGGTGTCTGGCTGTAAATTTACCTCATCATTTGTGCGGTTGGTTTCACTGTTTATGCTTTCCTCTAAAAACTCTGCTAGATTCCCAAATACTCAGTTAAAGGTGAGTGGGTGGACATTTACCACAATTTATGGGTGTCCTGTATATCATACATCATCTTAAAAAATCATATTACAAAACGAGATTCCTTTAATTTAAACTCGTGTCATATTTGACACATCTGTCTGTTGTTTATTGAGTTTTACGTTGGTTAACAAAGTATGATCTTGCCCACATAACATGAAATGAAATTAGTGTATATATTATTAAAACTTACTTATGTTAAATCGCTTACGTGAAATTGTATTTTATTAAGCTTTACAATTATAATAGAAGTTTTCAGACATATGTTGCTGCTAGTGAAATAATTACAATGGGTGTGAATTACGAGACTTCCCTAGGACCATTTGATCTCATCTGCGTTCAAACGTTAATCAACCAACGCTCAGTAACCTGTATCCACTGATCTTGGGAGACAATGGTTTAACAATCTTGAATGATTTAAGGGTTTCATTGATAAGGATTTCCTGAAGTGTTATCTTAATAATAGTACATTGAGTAGGGTCTGTTGCCTTAGAGTTCCGTATACGAATGTAGGAATTGGTGAGCAACCTGGCACAAGTGGGTAATCGGGCGAGGTATCCAAATTGATCTGGACACACTCTGGTTTATCTTATTATATAGGTGAAGAAATTGGAATTAAATTTTTAGTGGTCATACGATCAAATGATGCACATTTCAAATTTAGAATACAGTATTGGTTAGTTTTAATTTTTAAGTAATTATTACGTGACTTCTAAACTACGTATTCGTTTCATGTTAGTTTGTTCACTTACAGATGAATAAATAGGACGAAAGAAAAAATGTTTTTTTTTTTCAATACTACCGAATTACAACCGCATACTTTTCGATGGAGCTTTTGACAGACCTTTAATAATTTATAAAAAAACTGAAATTGACCAATCACGTGTCGCAAAAATATTGTTATCAATAGTGATTTTTTTTCAGTCTCGTACCTTACTTAGACCACTCATAAAGCTTCGTGGCCCAAACACGGTACTCGGGTGAAAATCTATTCATTATGTCACGATTGTGTAAAATACTATAGAAGAGAAAAAACTCACAAGAATAATAATTCATGATAAAAATTTCCTGCGACTTTCCAATTTTGGTAATAAATGGAAGCCAATTTTTCTCTCGATAGAGACACGATCGTAAAATAGGGATTCTTATTACAAAGCCTTCCTCTGTGAAATGTGTGAGGGCAAAATGCGAAAATTATTATTTGCGGGTAGGATTTTATATTAAGGTGAGGTTTGCCCGCGAAAAGCGAATGGAAAAACCACAAATCGGTTTTTTATTCCATTGTATGGGGCGATTGACCTATCCGTAAATTAATGTAATAGGTAGTAAATTTAATTTTTCATTTGTGGTTTTTTTAATGTTGAATAAAATTATGTTTGTGGCCTTTCAGAAACAATTAATACATTTCGTACAAGTTTTAAGAACTGTAGGTTTTGAGACCGGATTCTACGAGTTCTCAATGAGAGTTGTCATTCAGTTTATTATTTAATTAAAAGCACGGAGTCGAATGCTACCAATTGGATTAAGAAAAAAAAACTTTGAGGTCTTTTCTTTTTATTATATTTTTTTTACTTCTATTGTTCAATGATACATTGCCCATTGTATATCTACTTAGCTAAGTTTTGTTATAAAATTCAATAAGTCAGCATCCCAATTACAAGACCTAAACTGTCATCAGTATTGTATCGCCGTTGTACAGACCTAATCCTTACTAATAGGAATTCAATGCACGAACATATTAGATCACATTGTCACGTCGCCTGTCATTTGATTCCGGACGTGTCATAGGATTAACATTATCTCATGTGGGTAAGGCTGTGGTATTTGATACGAAACGCTGAATAAATCATTTATTAGAATACACGTAACACTAAATAGCAAAATTGTTGGTTTAACAGTTTCTGGACAGAAGTAAAATCATAAACTTATATAGATGTCATATACAAAGGAAAAAAGTGACCTAGGCCTCCGGTGCCCAGATCCAACAGAGGCCGGGATCCAACCAGCGAATAATTTGATTTGTTCTTCAGAAGTAAAATGAACTGCAAACCTACATACTAAATATTGCCTTTTGTGGTTAAATAAATTAAACTAGGTTAAAAACATAGATAAATGATGCATTAGTTAGAGGAGGGCTGTAGCTTATGTTTATATGACAAAGGGTAGCCCACTTGCTGATGATCAATCTACATTTGCTCTGCGCCAGTTAAGCATGTATCAGTAATAAAATCAGATGATCAGGCGGATCGAGTACCAGTGACTATCGGCCGGTTGCAGTCCTATGTACGGCCGCAAAGGTATTTGAGTCTACGATTTATCAATCGGTACAAGCCCAAGCAAGTTGCACATTGCATTGCGGGCACCGAGGAGTTTCAGCAGCTTCTCGGGAATAGATTTGTTGCCTTGGAACCCACTGATGACGCCGACGAGACCCTACACAATCTGGTCGAAACGCTGAGGAACGAGGGTATCAAGTTCTGCAGAAAACAGCGTACTGGCAAGAAGTCCAAACTCTCGGATGAGACTCTGGGGCTGATGACAAGAAGACGGGAGACTACCCAAGCGACTTCGTCAGAGAGGTCAGACCTGAATAAGCGAATTGCGAAGATGGTACGGCGCGACCTTCGGAGCTCCAACACACGCCTTATTGAAGAGGCGATAGAGCGAAACCGAGGGTCCAAAGTATTCACTCAGCAGCTTAGCAGGAGCCACCTGACGAAGCTAAAAACGCACGACGGGAGGACCGTGTTGTCGAAGCCGGAGATCTCCGCCGAGATAGAGGATTTTTATGGCCGGCTGTACTCTGCACATGCCCCCCACTCCCGACGAGACGACCATGATTCAAGAGCCACCCTGACACGCCACTATACCGACGAACTGCCAGACATCAGTCAAGACGAGATCGTGTTAGCTCTGAGGCAGCTTAAAAATGGAAAAGCCCCCGGTGAGGATGGTATTACTTCAGAGCTTCTGAAGGCAGGAGGAGCTCCTGTTATACAGGAGCTGCAGAACCTCTTCAATACCGTCCTTCACAGTGGGAGAACTCCTAAGGCGTGGAGCGGGAGTTTGGTGGTGCTCTTTTTTAAGAAGGGTGATAAAACCCTCCTTAAAAACTACAGACCCATCACACTTCTGAGCCACGTCTATAAGCTTTTCTCACGAGTGGTCACGAATCGTCTGCCAGAAGACTCGACGAGTTCCAGCCACCGGAACAGGCTGGATTCCGCGGAGGATATGGCACCATAGACCACATTCACACAGTGAGGCAGATTATACAGAAGTCCGAAGAGTATAATCAGCCCTTGTGTCTCGCTTTTGTGGACTATGAGAAGGCCTTTGACTCCGTGGAAACTTGGGCTGTTCTGGAATCCTTACAGCGATGCCAAGTAGACTATCGTTATATCGAGGTGCTGAGATGTCTCTCCGAAGCCGCCACTATGAGTGTCCAAGTACAGGGCCAGCAGTCTAAACCCATCCAATTGCGCAGAGGGGTGAGACAGGGGGATGTCATATCCCCGAAACTGTTCACAAGCGCATTGGAAGACATGTTTAAGACGCTGGACTGGAAAGGTAAGGGCATAAACATAAACGGCGATTACATCTCACACCTGCGATTCGCTGATGACATAGTCGTAATGGCGGAGTCGCTAGAGGAGCTGACCCGGATGCTGGACGGCCTAGCTTCAGCCTCGCGACGCATCGGTCTTGGCATGAATTTGGATAAAACCAAAGTCATGATCAATGGCCACATTGATCCAGGACCGATCGTCGTACATGGCCACCTTCTTGAAATTGTTTCTGAGTACACCTACCTTGGGCAGATCCTGCAGTTAGGTAAAAACAATTTCGAGAAGGAGGCCAAAAGGAGGATCGAGCTAGGCTGGGCAGCATTTGGGAAACTACGCCGAGTCTTCTCGTCATCCATACCGCAATGCTTGAAAACGAAAGTTTTTAATCAGTGCGTCCTACCCGTAATGACCTACGGAGCTGAGACGTGGACACTCACGGTAGGGCTGGTCCACCAGTTCAAAGTCGCTTAGCGAGCTATGGAAAGAGCTATGCTCGGAGTTTCTCTGAAGGATAAGATTCGTAACGAATACATCCGACAGAGAACCAAAGTTATCGACATAGCTTAAAGAATTAGCAAGCTGAAGTGGCAGTGGGCCGGCCATATCTCGCGAAGAACCGACAACCGCTGGGGTAAACGTGTTCTTGAGTGGAGACCGCGACTCGGCAAACGTAGTGTAGGACGCCCTCTGGCAAGGTGGGATGACGATCTGCGAAAGACTGCAGGCAGATGCTGGATGCGGCAAGCTGAAGACAGGGCGCTATGGCGCTCATTGGGGGAGGCCTATGTCCAGCAGTGGACTAAAATAGGCTGATGATGATGATGATGATGACGAAGCAATAGTCAGAAGCCATTTGGAGGGTAATGCAGTAATCTGGAGTCCACATCAGGCCAAGTATAGGCTAATTTTGGAGCGTATCCAAAACAAATTTACTAGATTTGTATATTAGAAACTGTACGGAGTGTACCCGTTTTATCCCTTAATGTATCCTACATTGTTCGTGCTAGGAATGGTAGGGTACAATAAACTAGAAGTTCAAAGGGAACTCGGATTAGCCTCGTATATATTTAAGTTGCTGCGAGGCAAGCTGTGCAACTCTGGAGTTCTGGCAGAGGTGCGTTTGAACGCAGCTTCTTCGTCAGTCACCCTTTTCGCGCGCAATTAGGATCCTTAATCGTGTAGCGATCGAGTTGGATTTGTTCTCTTGTTCACTCAACGAATTCACAAGGGTCACGCTATTTGTATTGTGCTACAATAATGATTAGTAAAGTAACGTAGGTAAAATTTAATAATTTAGTAATTATGTTAAACACTGTCGAATTAGGATAAGCCTGTAAGGATAGTTGTATGTTTGTTATAAAAAAATATAAAAAAATAAAATAAACAAAACATGAAAAAAATTTGCTATTTATACGTCTTTAACCCGCAAGCGGTTAAGACTGAAGCCTGTCCTCTTCCGCTAGTCTCTACGCTGCCCGCTCCGCTATCTCCCGACCACATCTTCAGCAGAACAAGCTTGTAGAATGACTAATGGGATTTGCTATGTTCGCTAGGTTTAGGGACAAAGTTAAGGGGTGTTAGCAGGTTGCTTAATGCCCTCACGTTCTTGCCTTTGATAGAATTCGTTTGTTTTGCCGAAATTCATTTTGTCATGACTATGACCTCCGATGACTCTGACACGTAGTTCGTATGGGTGAAGATTGTGTTTTCTGGAGGGAATACTCTGCCGAGCCAATTGGTCGAAGACCGTCTGGGCGTCTGGAAAGGAGAGATGCTGAAGGACATCACTACGTAAGGCACCGTCGACTGGACAGAGAAGCCTGGCGATCTGTTGGTGTCGGAAGCCAAGATCTACTTCGGGCCATTGCGCCACTACAGTCAGTAAATAAGTAAATATTATAAAAGTTTAATGCCCAAGAAACCATTTTGTAAGTACCTTCTACTAATTTAAATGCATCTGGAGGTGAAAATGCTGTCTCTGGGAAGCTAAATATATTGTTGTTGTATTGTGTTGGATGTATAGATTTGTAAATTAGTTAGTAGTAGGTAAATGTAAGTATGGTAAAGTTTTACTAAGATGATAAAAAGGAGTGCATAGGCTATATTAATTAATATATTAATTCCGCTTATCAGTTATATCTCCTTGTACCTGGGCATTTTTACTTAACGGTCGGCAATCGTCACAAAACTGACGGTCAATGTCAAATCCCATACATTTTGTCAGGAATGTGACGGTTAGACGTTACTGAAACACGAATTAAGTCGTGTTTTAAAGTACTCGTACAAGTTAAAATAAAAATGCTCACTTACACAGTTTATACAATAAATATTTCTGATTCTGATTCAGGCAAGCTGTGTTTTTTCCCAGCGTCATAGTATAAAATTTTTTTTTCAGTTTTAACAAGAACAAAAAACGCTGGATGTTAACAAAAGCAAGTGTATCCCAAGGAGATTTCCTCATACCTCGTTTACTACCCCAAACAATTTTCATTTACACACGGTTGAGTCGTCAGATAACTCGCCAGAGTGAACGTAACCGGTTTAACCGAATGAACCGGGACAGGAAACGGACGGATGGATGGACGGACGCTGTCCATTTGGTACGCTTTTGGGAAATAGGATAAAAGGTTCGAAATTTATCAAATATTTGACGCAGAAGAACGCATTTCCGTTGATGCTAAATGTATCCAAGCTGATAACTAGACCGTTATTTATTTCTCATGCTCTGCGATTGCTTGTAAGAACATATTGAAAAGTGAATCATTTCTGCCCTAAGGAGTTTTATATAGGGGCTTAATACCGGCTTAAAACCGATTTGTCGTATGATTCCCGTTCTGATATTTAACTCTCGGGTTCACGAAATGACTGTTATTGTCTTAATTTTCAAACAAAGTTAGCTCGAGACATTGTACGTAGCTATGACAGGTTTATGCTTAGTCCTCCTCCGTTCAAATGCCAAGTCTCTCATCAGGAATGAGTGCATTTCATACCTTCGTTAATAATCTATTATTTCTCTAACGTGTCATTATATTCCTTATAATAGGCTCGGAAATAACCTGTTTCGAGGGGACTTTAATGGGATTAAAGATGGCGGCAAGTTTTACGAATTGATTTTGTTTTTTTTTTCTCTTGACAGCTTACCATATCAGTAGTGAGAATAATATTTGAAGTTTAATGCCGTCTGAACGTCACTTATATTTTCGAACGAGCGGAGCATAAGCGAAGCAAGTTCTTACAAACAACTTCTGGCTAGTGGGACGTCTCGGCATTTCGTTGCCTTTATGATTTTGAGAGATTGTTCCGCGATAACTTTAGTAACGCTTTTCTAATATTAATGAAATTTGTTGTGGTTGTAGCAGAGATATATATAATTTGAGAGTTCATATATGAGCACGATCGATAAAGGGGTTGTGTAGCTAGAAGGCGAAAAAAAAATTCTTCAGGTTCTTTGTTATATTGGTCATTCGTTTGCAAGTAAATCGCGAGTTCTCAGTTCAAGGCGGACTACTAGTTTTATGAGTTTCATTCATGCATGTATGAAAAGTACCTACTATACATACCTAGGCGCGAAAACAGATTATTGGCCTCAGCTGTAGTAATAATGTAGTATACCGTAAAAATGTGACTGATGTTAAAATCGTAATGGTTTTATTTTGTTTCGTTTGGTTATAAAGATTAAGGCCATTGACATACCTCGCATTTAAAAATTATTACATGACTTACCTTATGTATTTAGTCTCTGGAAATTGTAATATTATACGTAATATTAACGACAGCGCGTTGAATAGGACCCTTAAGCTGTTATTTGACTCGTGATTGTTTTCCTAACGATAAACCAGCTCTTAACCAGCCCTTGAACTGCTTTAGGGCTTACGCAAATAATGTGATTGAATTACTAACAAGTCAAGGAGTAAATAATAATTATACCAAAGGATCACTGTGTAATAATATCCCTGTTTAGATAAATATGTCAAACGTGACTATCGCATTACAAATAAGTAAATTGTCAAAAAAATCTTCACATTTTACATCTTATTCTGATATGTGTATGACATGTATATGTTGTCCGTAAAACCAACGTCTAATCTTAAAGGGCTGAATAGAACAGCTGATGGTCTATCAGGTCTATCACATTAAGCAAATTTACTACCTTGGTCATTTTCATTAGGGTCAAGTTTTGACGTTGTCCGTAAGGACACTCAGTAGAATCGAACGAGCTGAGCGTAAGCGAAGTGAAATTTTTACAGACAACTTCGGACAGTTCGGACACAATGGAACTGTCAGCTGGCTACCTAGACGTCCGTGCATTTCGATCGTTTTTTGATTTTGAAAGTTTGTTTCGCGATAACATTAGTAACGTTTTTCTGATCTTAACGAAATTTGTTGGGGTTGTAGCAGACATACATATAATTTCAGAGTTCGTATATAAGCAGGATCGATCAAGGGGTTATGGAGCTAGAAGGCGCGAATCAATCATCATAAGGGTCTTGTCGAACGAGCGGAGCGTAAGCGAAGTGAGTTCTTACAAACAACTTCGGCTACTGGGACGTCTCGGCATTTCGATGGCATTTTGATTTTGAGAGTTTGTTCCGCAATAACTTAAATAACGTTTTTCCGATCTTAATAAAATTTGATGGGGTTGTAGCAAACATGCATATAATTTGAGAGTTCGTTCATATATGAGCAGGATCGATCAAGAGGTTATGGAGCTAGAAGGCGCCAAACAGGGTCTTGTTATATTGGTCATCTTGTTTGCAAGGAAATCGTGAGTTCTCAGTTTGAGGCAGACTACTAATAAATATGGGTCCTACTGTACCCTATCAAAGTAATGAACAAGTTTGCGGTCATGTTTTTGGTCTTATCAACAGCGTAATATTACCGCATTTTTCATTAAACTGCGCTTAAGCCCTTATCAACACTATCTCAGGGAAGATTAGGAGGATTTCGGACTGCAGCGATAAACATAGAACACCGAAATGTTCCACTCGTTTTAGTAACTAAACAGTGAGAGTAAACGCACAAAAATATGCGTAGATGGTGTCGCAAAGAAACAAACATCTCGTTGGTATGGTTTGAAAATGTCAAATACGTACAATCTATGGTACAGAATCTATTTCGCGCAAAAAAAATTCTTAGTTTGTTCATGATACCCATAAAATTATGTCCTTTAACGGATCACCAGTATTTCTGTTCCACCTTGTCGAACGAGTGGAGCGTAAGCGAAGCAAGTTCTTACAAACAACTTCTGGCTACTGGGACGTCTCGGCATTTTGATAACTTTTTGATTTTGAGAGTTTGTTCCGCGATAACTTTAGTGACGCTTTTCTGATCTTCATGATATTCTGATTTCTGATCTACAACTGTAGTCAAATCCCAACGAGTGTACCGGACGCAAAGTTCTCACACTTGCCATGTTACCACGTTTGATGGCGATGGCCAACCTTAGCACCAGGAAAGAACCCGCGAGATCATCAAAGCCCTTTTGCCTAAAACGGTGATTCTAAATTAAAACTGGTTTCCAATACAGTTAACGAACGAGTGGAGCGTAAGCGAAGTGAAGTTCTTACAAACAACTTTCGGCTACTGGCACGTCTCGGCATTTTCGGTTGTAGCAGAGATACATATCATTTGAGAGTTCGTACCTACATGAGCAGGATCGACCAAGGGTTCATGGAGCTAGAAGGCGCGAAAAAGTCATCACAAGGGTCTTGTTATATTGGTCATTTCATTTTAAAGGACATCGCGAGTTCTGAGTTCGAGAGGAACTACTAGTATATACTCAAATAAAAAACTCTGACTTGGCAATCGGATTGCGTTAAACAACGTGGATTTATAGATTTTTTACGGTTTAAAATGCATATTTAGGTCAAGGTTACGTGAATGACAAGTTATGCGACTTTTTAATCAAAGTTTTCAAATGCATTTGGCCTCGACTCTAGCTAAAAACATTTCCATAAATTCCACAATCGTTTAATGTAGTTGTCTGAACTATTCGTTTTATGATCTCTCGTTAGCTGGGTCAAAATTTATCGTTCATTTTTATCTGTTGTGTTTTGAAATAAATTTTGATTCCTTCCCGGAGTTACCTATACTTGTACCTATATAAGCAACTCTAGATAAAACCGTCCAAGTGCGTGTCGGACCACGCATAATGTAGGGTTCCGAACCTGCTATCGAAAAAAATAATATCGCAAGTCGTATCTGCTTATGTACGTAGTTTTTTTGGAGATATCTCAAAAACGTCTTAACCGATAATGTTCTAAATAATTTTCTTGGAAAGAATATTCAAAGCGGTGTCATCTTCTTGAATTTTTTCATAATTTTCGGACTTACGGTTCAAAAGTTACACAACTTTTATGAATTTCGGATTGATTATTTCTGAAAATATCTACTTAATCAAAAAATGTTCAGAGAAACTTCAATGTTATTTTTAAAGACCTATTGATTGATGCGCATCATGTTGATATTTGGTAGAAAAAAAATGTTTGTCAATTAGTTACATGTATGGAGTGCGCCTCCAAAAAAATTTTTTTTCAGCAATTTCAGTACAAAACTAAGTAGCGGCACACAAAATACACCTTATGTTAAAATTTGATAAAGATACAACTAATAGTTTCCGAGTAAAATGGCTGTGAAATACGGACGGACGGACAAACGGACATGACGAAACTATAAGTTTCGTTTTTGCCATTTTGGCTACGTAACCCTAAAAAGTGGGGAGCTGATTACATAACTTGGTTAGGTAAGACGGACTGTATTTGACGTGCGACATTGTTTATGAATTGTATGCCATTGCTCTGAATCCCCTTTGAAATAATCAACCATTATCTTCTGTGAAGTTCTTACAAACAACTTCGGACACAACTAATAGCTGGCTACCGGGACGTCTGCATTTCGATTGCTTTTTGATTTTGATAGAATGTTCCGCGATAGCTTTAGTAACGTTTTTCTGATCTTTATGAAATTTGTTGGGGTTGTAGCAGAGATAAATATAATTTGAGAGTTCGTATATGAGCAAGATCGATTAAGGGGTTATGGAGCTGGAATGCGCGAAACGATCTTCATAAGAATCTTGTTATATTGGTCAAAACTTTTGCAAGTAAATCGCGAGTACTAAGTTCGAAGCGGACTTCTAGTTAGAACGTTATTAAAACTCTTTCAGATAGACAAGTAGTCCGCCTCGAACTAAAAAGTCGCGATTTTTGCAAACGAGTTGACCAGTATAACAAGACCTCTTAGCAAAACTCTTTTAGATCTTCTGATTCCAGATCCCCTGGTCAATAACAACTCTCTAATTATTATATTTAGCTCTGCTACAACCCCAACAAATTTCATGAAGATTATAATTATTATGTAGGTAATTATCAATGAACAAGCATTAAAAAAAAATCACGGACATCCCAGTAGCCAACTGACAGTTCTGTTGTGTCCAAAGTTGTTTGTAAGAACTTCGCTTGGCTGCGCTCGCTCGTTCAATAATTCACGATAATTATTTAAATGATGAGACAAAACTAACATTTTTGACCCTTAATAACATTATTTGTTATTAATCTTCTAAATGATGGTATGTAGCATTAACAGTGTTTTAAGAGACATAGTAGTTCTCTCAGCATGACCTCTGCCTACTCGTACCACAGATCGCTACCACGTTCGATGGCGATGGCCAATCTTAGCACCAGGAAAAACCCGTGTGATCAAGAGAGCCATTTTCCCTAATCTGTGGTACGTGTGGTGCTAGGTTGGTAAATAATTTTAATGTTGACTGTGTTAGTTATACATTTTGAATTTAGAAAATACGCTAAACTACTAAATTAGTTTTCCAAATAGTTGCAACACACGATATGTCTGACCTTGAACAAAATAAAACACATATATTTCTCAAATAAGTATATGTTTTTAACAGAAAAATATGTTTACCTATAACATGTTCAATTCTAACCTTCAACTTTAACACAACTAGAGAACAATAGACTGTTTTGCTAAACGGGCTTCATTAACAAAAACGAATCTTAGTTAATGAATTGCGGCTCGTTCCGATATATTTGGAGTTCCTCGGTTACTTAGGAAAGTAATCAATCGTCGTCGAATCTATTAAGAACTTCTGAACAAAGCGGGAGCGTGTATACCTGGGCACGTGTTGAGAAACGGAAATATAGTACTAATTGCAGTAAAACACTTCTATAATTGCATTAACACGTTTAATTTTGAAGATAAAGTAAATTATTTAAAATTAGCAACAATAATCAGATTACTTAAAATTAACACTTCACGTAAAAATGACGATAACGGTATCTATATAAAGATATTTCACATTCAATAACTTCCTTAGTGGTTAGAATGTAATTAAATTACAATAATCAGAATATTTAAAATTAGCACTTCACATAAAAATGAAGATAACGGTATCTATATAAAATAAAGATATTTCACATTCAATAACTTCCTTAGTGGTTAGAATGTAATTAAATTACCATAATCAGAATATTTAAAATTAGCACTTCACATAAAAATGAAGATAACGGTATCTATATAAGGATATTTCACATTCAATAACTTCCTTAGTGGTTAGAATGTAATTAAATTACAATAATCAGAATATTTAATATTAGCACTTCACATAAAAATGACGATAACGGTATCTATATTTCACATTCAATAGTTACCTTAGTATCGTAAACGTCTACTTTCCGCACAAAATGAAAATAAAAAAGAGGGAGTACTAGCAAAACTAGTAAGTACAAATAAAGACTCGGCTGGTAATTTGGCTGCGGGAAAATAATGGATTAATGAGGCGGGTGATATGGATGGTGACAGATGATTCGCTGGCTGAACGTAGCCTAAATTCAAGAGCCAGGTCTTTGTACGCCCGTCAAATGAGGCAATTAGAATTTTGGGAATATTTTGGCAAAACAACAAAAAAAGCTATTATGGCACAAAAACACTGGATACAAAAAAAAGGGATCGGATTTATAACGTTTAAAAAAATGTAGGTAAATAAAATGGTATTCTCGAAAGTCAGGAAATGGTCAAAACTGTAACTGAATTTAAATAAAGTTCGTGGGCAGGCGCCCCCTTTGGTTTAGGCGGACCCAACAGCTCGCTGAACCCTCTGTCTCACTTGGAGAGCCACGCTGGATGCGGGCTCTAATTCTCCGACGACGGTGAAGAACCACGCGGAACACGCGGCGGTTGCAGATCGTCTCGCAAGTCAGGCACCCACAAGCGCCTTCCGGAGTCCTCCCGGCTCAGACGGTCCCACTGGCGGCCTCGGCGGGCGCTACCCGCACCCTCAGACACGGCCGAAGGGGAGCACTGGGTATTGGAAAACCTACACCGACGGCCACCCTCTTCTAGAGAATTAAGCAACTGTGGTAAACACTTTCCGGGAACAAAAAAAGGATTTGCACAGGACAATTTGCAGATAATTCCTGTGTTTTTCTTTAAAAATCTCTCCGTCGATCTGACACTTCCAATCAAAATCAAAATCCACTTTTTTCTTTTTTGACAATCTGGAATACCTCAAAAATTCATATTCAAAATTAGCGCGAATATTACCTCAATTTTATAACTGCCAGTCGTGTATTACAAAATGCGGACTGATATAAGCGCCATCTACCCGTAATGCCGTGAATCACAATGTACGCTTTTTTATATATCAACCGCGACCTAGCCTTAGACCTTCCTTAGACACGGAAGTTCTAAAGAAAGTCGACAGATGTCGTACGATAAACGTAGCGTCATGCTACATAATATAATACCAATCGATAACAACTACAAAAGAGAGAGGTATGGGTACTGCGAATGTCATCTTGTGTTGTGTGGTAGGGAACAGCACAGCGAATCTTATCTCGCTAAAATTTGGAGCAGAGCCCGACTGGGGAAGTACCTCCACCTTACAAAAAACCACAACCAAATAACACTAGACCCTACTCATAGTATTGTGTTCCTACTACTGAGTAAGGTTGCCAAAGAGCTCAAAGAGAACCCAGTGTGTTGACGATGAGGGACCCTCTTGTTCCTTTAGCCGTTAACACAGTAAATCCTCCTTTTTGGAAAGGGTCGGCAACGAGCATGTGACACCTTTGGAGTTGCAGGCGTCCATAATCTACGGTAGCAGCGTACCATCAGGTGGGCCGTATGTCTGTTTACCACCGTCGTGGTATAAAAAAAACTAATACGTTATCCCTAATACTTTTTAATATTATAAATGCAAAATTGCGTGAGTCTGTTATCCCTGTATGCTTAAACCGCCAAACCGATTTAGATGAAATTTGGTATGAAGATAGCTTGAGTCCCGAGAAAGGGCATGGGATAGTTTTTATCTCTAAGTACATTCGCCGGCGGTAACGGCTATAGCCGTACTTGCCAATTTATGGCCATCACTATGTCACAGGCACTTTAATTCTCAAAATTTAAATTTTGGGGTAATATTACCTAACTTAGTGGATGTTCACCAGAGTTGCAAAATGCTTGAGCGGATGGAAAGCGAACGGGAGGTGAAAAGAGCAAAAATCAACAGGACGCCGCTCGGTCGGTCGGCCTAGGTATCGATGGGCGGATGTGGTGGATGCGGCTCTGTGCGAGCTCCAAGCTGGCGACTGACGAGAAACTGCACAGGACCGGGATCAGTAGATACTTCGCAGTTGGTCCCATTGTCACCAGGTCAGAATCTGATGATGGGATCCTGGAGAAATCGAGGGAACTCTTCAACTATTATAGGCACACCTATAGTGATTTAAGTATTTTTTACAGGAGCCTTTGCTGTTGGAAAAGGTGGATGCTAAGTAAAGTCGGTTCTTTTTTGTTTAAAATTATGATTACTTCTTTACAGCAGCTCGAGCATTTGCTTTTGGGAAAGGTGGAGGCTAAGTGAAGTCGGTTCTTTTTTGTTTAAAATTATTTTCAAGATCAACTGCCTAGGAGTTTACGAATAACGTCTTCATAATTTACCTTCTAAACTCGATGTACTCGTGTTGCTTCAACATTTAACGAGCAACCGTGTGCACTGAACGAGTATCGATTCAATTCGGAATTAATTTCAGCCTAATCCTTAATATTTTAAATGCGAAAGTAACTCGGTCTCTGTTACCACTTTAAAACTACGGAACGGATTTAGATAAAATGAAGAAATAGTTTATATCTTGAGGAAGGACAAAGAGTGTCGTATTATAATTTTAAAATACATAAACAATACATTAAACACACAATATATCTATTATATTATTATTATTCTTGTATTTTTGGTGTAATAATGAATATTTACTTACTTACTTATATCTCAAGCATAACTCCAATACCCAACTAATAATCAACCAATATTGAAGCTGTGTATTGGAATTATTTACATCGGAATATTTTTTAAGCAAATTCAGATATTGCATAGAAAAGCACTGGTGGCCTGGCGGTCAGACGTCAGACTTTCAATCCGAAGGTCGCGGGTTCAAATCCCGGCGATTTATGTACGGAACTTGTGTACGAAATAACATTTAATATTTACCAGCCGCTTTCCGGTGAAGGAAAACATCGTGAGGATCGTGAGGAGAACCGGATCTAATCCCAACAAGGCCTAGTTTCTCCTCTGGTTGGAAGGTCAGATGGCAGTCGCTTTCGTAAAAACTAGTGCCTACGCCAACTCCTGGGATAGGTTGCCGAGCGGACTCCAGGGTCAATAGAGCAAACAGCTGGGACAAACGCTAGCAGGAAGCAGAAATTCAGATATTTCTGATTCAGACGTTTAGGCACTCGCTAGCTGTGTTGAGTTGTATTGAACTTGGATCGTGTTAAAACATGTTTTAAAGTTAGAATACGATCTACTTTTCATCACGGAGATCATACTAAAGGGGTGATAAGTGGGGAGAAATTTACTACTAAAGTGCGAACATTTAACAAGTCGTGGGCCGAAGCTAGTTATCAATAAATCATATTTAGTCTGGTGGTCTCTACAAAATAATATGTGGTAGTCTACATGAAAAGCTACCATTCGCCGGCCGGCGCTTACGCTTTTATTGCTCGAATACAATATTTAATCTACAGCGTACGACGTAAGCGCCAAATGGTACATTTTCATGTAGACTGCCACATATTATTTTCACTGGTATTGCGAATGCGAAATAACAAAATCTTCAGTCGTCTCCGTTTTTCATATCGTTGCCGAAAAGTTTTCATTTTGATACAGTTATTCAGCTTCCCTTTGTACTTTTGCAACAGCCGGTGGAGTTCGTAATATTTTATTTGAAAAGTTAGGTAATGAGATTCCTAAACACATGGAGGGATGTACTATACGGCCAATGAATATTCAAATGCATTAGAGTAACTTACGTAATGTATTAGAGTACCTATAATTAAAATCATGACTTTTACAGTCGTGTACTTCCACCAATTAGCAACATTCATGATTTTTTTTGAAGGTGTCTTTTGATTCTATTTCCCGTTAGAAATGTCTCTAATTAACCTACTACGCATTGTAGCCCTTCTCGGCTCCGTTTTTGCCATTTTGGCTACGGAACCCTAAAAATGGCAATAAAATTATGTCTGTTGTATGGGAGCCCCCTGAAAAAATTGTTTTTTTCTGTTTTTTTTTTGTATTTATTGTTATAGCGGCAACAAAAGTACATCATCTGTAAAAATTTCAACTGTCTAACTATCACGGTTCATGAGATACAGCCTAGTGACAGACGGACAGCGGAGACTTAGTAATAGGGTCCCGTTTTTACCCTTTGGGTATGGCACCCTAAAAATGGCTCAAATTTTAGGTTTTTAATCCGCAATATCTTTACAAAAATGTTAGAAAATTACCACAGATTTCCACTTTTTTATATTAATTTGGCGTTGTTAAACGTATTTAGATGAAGAATAAAGAATAAAAACATTTATTTGTGACGCTTACATGAACATTGAGAGACAATAACAATGAAAACAAACAATGAACGTGCATCACAAAATGGACCCAACTCAGCATAATGCCAGCTTAAAAACCGGCGCTGGTCTTCCGTAGGGCCCAGTCGGTGATGCCACAATATTACTCAAAACCACAAAAACTACACAAAACGAGAACATGAAAAACAAACACACACTTAACACGTTCGCGGACGCGGATTGCATAGCATCCGTTTTTGTACTATTCCTGGTGACGCGCCTGCTATTGAATCCGTTATTTGGTTTAAATTTCTGCATTGGAATGCTTACCAATCCGCTTGGCCACAGTATAATATTATTCACCAACATTTCCTCTACCATTCACTAAAATCAAAGAATGCATACTGTAATATTACATAGTTTTATCGCAGTTAAAAATTATCCTGTGACGTCTCAGATTCTGCCCCCCTCTCCGTGACATGTATGCAAGAGCATCCGTCTTTGTATGGAAGACTCCTCAGTAGCCCCTCGCGTGCGTCTGGGAGTGGGTGCGTGAAATGTGGCCAAATTTGGCGCGCAAACGCTATTTTACGGATTATTTGAAACATCATAAGCAATGCTTTTTTTACAGTTTCTTGATGTTTTTGGTTGTCGTTTTATAAACAAACATGTTTACTGACTGTTTATTGTAGTACAACTTGATTTCAATTACGGTAAATAAAGAAAAGTGAGGCATGTTTATACCTATTATTCAAGTAATTACTTTAGTACTAGTCATTGTTTGGGTCATATAATTGTGAATTATAAGCCTATTCGTGGTCGATGCTGACCGCTTGCGTTATGATAAGCAATGTGGTAGGTATTTTGTTTGTGTTTAACTCCTTATAGTTGGTTTAGATGCCTCCAAACAAGGAAAATAGAGCTGGGATAACCATCGCGTGGCGGGAGAGGTAGTGGACGAGTTCTGCCCAGAAACCAACGCGCCAGTGCCGCACAGAAGACTCAGTTAGTACCTATACAACCGCAGGTTCCACCAAAGTTTCGTCCTGTACGTTCTGTTAATGTTTGCGAGACTTAAAAGTGACTAAAAAGGTTTGAAGAGAACTATCAGAAGAATCAGAGTCAGAATTATCAGCTGAAGAACAAGATCGTCTAACAGCCGAGCTTGGCGAAGGTACGGATGAATCTAATCAAGACCCGTTTCGTGGTGGAACAGGAGACTACAGTTCTGACGAAAATTATACACCAAATGAGCCTGACGCATCATCCGACTGCAGTACACAATTAAACAAGTCTAATCGTAGCAAAAAACCCTCCATTCGTAATCAACATATATATATTCATGCCCGGCATCACCCCCGCAACCAGAAACACTGCATGTTTCTTTTGATATGATTCTACATTATGAACCTGCTGGTTCACCATCGCTAGAAGATATAAATAATGAATGCTATAACATGCGCTGTCACATAAGACCACATTTTGACTAGGTATTGTGTCAAACATGCATACGCATCCGAATTGTATAGCATTTGTTGTCACATAGTATAAAAAAATTGGTTTCATATTGACGAGGATTGCATAGCATTCGACTTGCATAGAATTTCGCGTCACATCATAACTCTAATTTTAGCTGTGTTGTGACAGGTATGCAATAGCAGTCGTAAAATTCCCATACAAAATTTAGGTGTCCCAGAGGTGTGACTAAGCGTCCGCGAACGTGTTAATTTACGTTATTCATGAACGCAATCATTCCATGTCAATGTCAGCGATTTCCTCACTTGCAGTTGCAGTCTCAGTCGCGTCGCAGTGACAGTGACAGTTTACGAAACTAAACAAAATTGCTAACAGCAAGCGCGGCCCCAACCTTTGTGAAAACTTGAAAAGTCATGGTTGCTTCATGGAAAGCTAATGAACCGTACATTGAACAATTAAATAAGTTGTTACGGACACGGAACAAATTCAATGAAATATTTTTCACGCAGGTTTTCAATTTCTCGCCTTTTACAGATCCCGCAGACAAACCTCTATTCGCGATAAAACCCATTTTCATCTATTTTGGAAGTGTATTCTCCGGACTTGAATGGGATCTTTAAGACGCGACCGAATTAGCGCTATAAAATGATTAGGTGGTTTCTATGTGATAATAATTTTTCCCTATCCAACATATTAATCGTTTTTTCTGCAATATTAGGTATCATTTATTTTGGTATGGCAACTAGGGGTTTGTTTCTTTTTACTGTCGTGTCGACGAACGTCAGAATCCAAGCAAGCTCAATGAGGGTTTCCGCGATCGAGTTTCTCACTAGATGGCAGCACCGTGGCGACAGGTCCAGCTGTCACAATCCACCAATCATGTTTAACCATATATTTTTTGATTGGTGGATTTTGACAGCTACTGCCAAAAAGACCTGTCGTCACGGTGCTGCCATCTAGTGAAAATCTCAATCGCGGAAACCCTCATTCCATAGCATCACAGAATGAGCCCTGTCAAGCTTACAGCTTATTCTCCACTGACTCAATTGTTACACAGGGCCGTATTCTAACTTTAAAATACATCTATCTATCTATTCAGCCCGTATCCACCCACTGCTGAGTATAGGCCTCTTCTTTATTACTCCACTCTCCTCGGTCCCGTGCCAGTCCCATCCCATCACTAAAATAATTACATATAGACACGATTCTACTCAATATAAACTCCAACGCAGTAACTACATATTACGCGATACAGCGAGCGCCTTAACGTCTGAATCAGAAATACCAGAATTTGCTTGCTTGAAAATTATTTCGATGCAACTCCAATACAACTTCAACATTAGTTGATTATTTGTTGTGCGTTAAAGTTATGTTTGAAATAGATTGTGTTTTAATGTATTGTTTATGTAACTGAAGAACAAATCAAATTATTTTTTAATAAATATTTGGTTTTGTTTTATTGCGCCTTAGGATTTACAAAGACTGCATATACTCGGGAAAATTCGACCGGTGCTGCTGTGACCCGGGTGGCAAAGTGGTTAAGGCGTCTGCCGCGAATGCAGAAGACGCTGGTTCTATCCCAGCCCTGGGCACCGGAGGCCTAGGTCACTTTTTCCTTTGTATATGACATCTATATAAGTTTATTGTTTATGTATTTTACAATTAGAATGGACCTAGGACCTGGGAGGGTGTATGGCAATCGCTTGCCGCAGTCTAGTTGAAAGTTACTATAGCGCTGTGGCGTTCTCGAGAACATTCTCCGTTTTTATAGGAAACGTTCTCGAGAAGAATATTCCCCATAGTGGACGGGGAATATTTTCGAGAACGCTACCACTAAAAGTCCGTTATAACGTGAATTATCACGCAGGGGAAAACGTACGTAAACATACATAGTCCTTGGCTTAAGGATTACCATTTTAAGTTAGTAAACTCAGCTTTCTGAATAGGTGCCGTATTCCAATTTTAAAACACATTAACAAAACAATAAAAACACTATCAATTTAAACATAACTCCAATACACAACAAACAATCAACCAACGTTGAAGTTGTATTGAAGGTTGCATCGGAATAATTTTCAAGCAAATTCTGATATTTCTGATTCAGACGTTTAGGCGCATTGTATTGCGTTGTTGTATTGAAGTAAGATCGTGTCTAAACGTATTTTAAACTGAGAATACGGCCCTAGGTTAGGTTTTCTGTAGTTGCTAGATATCTCAAGGTCGCAGTTACAGTGGTTTACTTGAGCGAGTTATATTCCTGTGTCGTATAAACAATTTTACAAAATACGAACTGATCTGACAGCTGAACGACAGTAAGCCGCGACCCAGTTTTTTTTTATGGAATAGTGAGTTTTATTTTACGTAAAAGAAGGCAAAACAAATATATGTATTTTCTTAGATTTACAATACAAGTTTCAATATTTCTAACAATAGGGATGTTGCACATTTGAAATTTTGTAACATTTAGCAAAGTGAGCAATATATTTTAATAAGTAAAGTGTTTTATTAATGATACCTTTTGCTTCTCACATTTTACTGTAAGATAGGTAATTGTATTGTATTGTAGGGAACTATACGCATGCATTTTATTTTTTCCCACACTTAAAAAGGACGCCTATGTGGACGTGACTTCACAGTTTCATATAATATTGTTAAGAGCGTTTTGAGCGGCAAGTACGAATGTCATCATAGCCCCGGGGCGGTATACTAACTTTAAAACACGTATAGACACGATTCAACTTCAATACAACTCCAATGCATTAACAACGCAATACAGCTACGGCATAAACATCTGAATCAGAAATATCAGAATTTGCTTGAGAAATATTCCAACGCAACTCCAATACAACCTCAATATTGGTTGTGTGTTGGAGTTATGTTTGAGATAGGTTGTATTTTTATTGTATTTTTTAATTAGAATCCGGCACCCGTTGTTCATAAACGTGTCTCAGGCCTCAATTAGCTAATTTATGTTTTGTCCTTATCTGTCACTTTGACAGTTATATTTGTTAGAAAAAGACAAAACATAAATTACTAAACTGAGTTCTGAGACACGTTTATGAATAAGAGAGTTTGAGTCTCATTTCTGACTTTTGTGTTTCTTTCACGCAATTGGGCCCATACAGGTTGAAATCGGGGTCGTGTAGCAAGCGATCAAGGCATGATACACAAGGCTATACTGAACAACCTTTACTATGGGACCAACTCCGAAATCGCAAAAAAAAAAATTCGCAGTTTTATAAATTTCGGCCGATCACATGTTTTTGTTTTATATGGAGAGGCGAAAGATTGTATCTATCTCTCCATAGAAAACAACAATTTCAACCTGAATACACATTTAATCCTCACAACAAAACAAATCGATTGATACCATACATAAAACAATCATCATGCCTATTGTAATTTAATAGCCTTAAATAAAACACATTACCCGAAACCTATCTAGTGTCTGGAGCAGTGTCGAGATAACCTATAAATCTCCCAGATAATGCTCGACAGTGTCTCGGTGAACAGTGGAGGCTACAGTGGCAGTGTTAGGGAAGGCATTCGTCTTTAGCAACGTCTACTCGTAAGAGTCGTAAGCAACCATTAAGATTAAACAAACAAATAACAAATAAATATTATGGGGCAATCTAACACAAATCAACCTAGTCCCACAGTAAGCTCAATAAGGCTTGTGTTGTGGGTACTTACTAGGCGACGATATATATAATATATAAATATAGATAAATACTTAAATACATAGAAAACATCCATAACTCAGGAACAAATATCCGTGATGAACACACAAATAGATGCCCTGACCAGGATTCGAACCCGGGACCTCCTGCTTCATAGGCAGGGTCACTACCGACTAGGCTAGGAGGCCGTTAAATTGATTGATTGATTGTGATTGTGTTTAATATTAAACGTTGTTTTTATAATCTTACTTATTAAGGAAATAGACCTTTCTTATCTTTGTCTCATCGTTATAATGGTAAAAATAAACAGCCAGCAGAGTGTGATATGAATGGACGAGTGAAGCGAGTTCGGCAATAACACTAATAACCCAAGGATTGCAAATTCTATTGCTATCAAGGTTTAGATATGCTTGATACTAGTGACAGTTAAGTCATTTAACGTTGCCAGTGGATAGAAAATAATTGATCTTGGGAACAACATCTAAGCAAACCATTAAGAACATGTTGATTTTTAACAATCTTTTTAAATATTCAAAATGAAAACATTCCCCAACCAAGTTAAACATTCATAAACATTTAAAATATTCTTTTGCGGTTTTATTCACAATTCAAACTGTAGGAGAGGGAAAAACAAAACAAGGAAATGTTTAGACAGACTGACAGATTTACAGTGTGTTATTCTAAAACCGCTTAGAGTTTCATTCACAGCCAGTGGGTGTGTGGCATGAAAGATCACTTACCTACTAGATAGAGCACATAAGATAATTCGTGGACATCACATTATGGCGCCTTCAATACTAACTACTAATATGAGAGCGCGACCGATGCGCTGATGCCAGTTGCAACCACGCTCATGACTTACGTAAATTATAAAAATGTTGCTAGACTTACTAGAGCCAAAGAAATATAAACCTATTATTCAGTAGATAGATTTCATATTTAAACGGCAGCAGTAATGGTCGCGAGCAGCCGCAAGCGTGCGGTGCGGCACTGTTTATTTAATTGTGGCATGTAACTTCTTACACTGTATAGAGATTCATAACAATTTCAGTCCCGTTGCTCCTTTGACATATAAGGGAAACCGATTTGCCCGCAACATAAAATAATTTGAAGGTAATTTAAATAACTTGCTTGCTTCAATATCCCCATGGAAAAGCTTTTTTCCCCCCACGGGGTAAGTACCATTAGTACCAGAGAAAGTTTAAATATTTTTGTTTTTAGTAGCACGCATCGTACATTTTATTTATTTATTATGATTTCAGATTTAAGTGAGTGGCGCGACTTACGGTTGGTGTGGAAATTAACAACTTCTAGGGAATCTATGTTTAGTAATCTCGTGGTTTTCGAGAAATCCTATATGGAATAGACAAAACGTAGCTGAAAATAACAGCGCACCTGTCATAGGATACAGACGTCAATCATCATCGTCAATCGCCATCTTTATCGGCGCTCTAACCATAGTCACATACAAGCGGAGTCTATGGATTGTAGTCTATTGATGTCATCGATAGATCTTAAAAAAGGTCTATTCATTATTGGCGGCCGGTGGCGATGGATTTGTATGATTTATCGTTATGTACGCTAGTCTTGACATTGGCCATGCCGGAAATAGACGTTGTATATGTCTATTGTACCATGGCCAACAATGTTAACTAGACCGTTCTCCTTTTTCAGCGACAATTTGATGAAATTTTAGGCTTTTCAAGCATGACTAAAATGATACCTAATAGTAATAAATTTAAATTAAAACTAGTATGTAAAATACAAACATTGAAAACATTGAAAAAAAATTCAAACCAGCAGGACTTGAACCTTGCAACGATACGCCTTAATTGGTAAAGCGTTCGAGCTCCGGTAAGGCGTATCGATGCAAGGTTCAAGTCCTGCTGGGTTGATTATTTTTTCAATGTTTGTATTGAATAACATACTATTGTATGAGTGAAATGCCCCACTTTAAAAAAAACATGTAAAAATAATTATTAAATTAAAACTACTTACAATAGAACAAATGTTTATTTTCACATCGGTGACGAGTTTTTTGGTGAAGTCATTTTTGAGAAAACATTGTAACAGTGTAGTGGTTATTTTTTGGCGAGGATAGTTTTACCACTCTGTCACGGTGTTTTGTGAATAATTATGAGAAATATGAATTTTGTATTGGCTAGGTAAAATAGATTTTCGACACTTGTTTCCTATAAAAAAATCATTTCTATAAAATTTCATACCGGACCCATATCGAAATGATGGGAAAAGTCATTGTCACGGCGTACCTAAGGTCTACTTATGGTCATTTAAGAGTGTTGCTCTTTGTTACGACCTTACTAATAAATCTGTGAACCTGTGTTGTATCGTGTAGGAGTCAATTTTAAAACTTGTCATTTCTAGGTTAGGTAAATGCTCAAACGCTCATCACTTGTACAAGTACCCTAAACGGCATCTTTAAACTTAAGTCATTTGCCCTCTGCATTTTGACTAATATAAGAAAAGATCGCTGGTAGCCTAGCGGTAAGACGTCCGACTTTCGATCCGGAGGTCTCGGGTTCAAACCTCGGCTCGTGCCACTGAGTTTTTCGGAACTTACGGAATATCATTTGCGCCACCAGTCGCTTTTCGATGAAGGAAAACATCGTAAGGAAACCGGACCTAATCCCGATAAGGCCTAGTTACCCATCTGGGTTGGAAGGTCAGATGGCAGTCGCTTTCGTAAAAACTAGTGCCTAAGCCAATTCATGAGATTAGGTTGTCAAGCGGACCCCACGCCGGGGATTTTGACTAAGAAAAAATAGTAGAAGAACAGTTTTTCAGACACAATGTTTTTTTCACATTAAAACTTTTATTTTCTAGTTTTTCATAATCAGCATACGACACGTTAAACGGATCGCCAGTACTTTTGACACATTTTGTACGGTGATGTATTTTTAAACTGGTTCATGAATGGAATGATTCTATATTTTTAACAATGGATCTCGTTACGCCAGCCGCGGGCGTGATTGGGTGACAATTGAATAAAATTCCCGTATCTGAATTGCCTTTGAATCAATACGGGTGCCATTTTATTAAATAGATATGTTTGTGAGACTAGAATGCTTGGAAATTTTCCAGATTACTAACTATATTACCCCCCCTGCCCCCGCACACATGCAAGGATATTTTATTATGTTTTTTGTGTTTATCTGTATTTTATTAAACTAATAATGCCACTTTTTTTCTTTTAATAATTTCAAATTTTTAGGGTTCCGTAATGAAAATGGCAAAAACGGAACCCTTATAGTTTCGTCATTTTCATCTGTCCGTACGGCCGTCCATCTGTCCGTATGCCACAGCCATTTTACTCTTAAACTATAAGACGAAACTACTCTTAAACTATAAAACTATTAATGAAATTTATACCTAAGGTGTATTTTGTATGCCGCCAATTAGTTATGCAGAAAAAAAAATATTTTTACAGGGAGCGCTATGTACATAATCGCTTCGAAAATCTCAAAATTGTATGTAAAGGGGGGGGGGGGGGGGGGCTTTAAACCGTAAGTCCAAAAATTATGAAAAAATGTTTGAGAATTCGCCTTATCACGTACTTTCTACGAAAATTGTTTTGAACATTACCGGTTCAGGCATTTTTGTGTTATCTTCTTACTGGGGACTTCCAGATTTTGATACCGGTACCATCTGCTCATCAGTACAAGTCGAATGAGCCCAAACAGCATGAGTCTATGATGCGCCAAACCCGAGATCCAGTAGGGATCCCCAGGGTCCAGCATGACCTCCAGATTTTGATACCGGTACCATCTGCTCATCAGTACAAGTCGAATGAGCCCAAACAGCATGAGTCTATGATGCGCCAAACCCGAGATCCAGTAGGGATCCCCAGGGTCCAGCATTGGCTCCAGATTTTGATACTGGTACCCTCTGCTCATCAGTACAAGTCGAATGAGCCCAAACAGCATGAGTCTATGATGCGCCAAACCCGAGATCCAGTAGGGATGCCCAGGGTCCAGCATGAGCTCCAGATTTTGTTACCGGTACCATCTGCTCATCAGTACAAGTCGAATGAGCCCAAACAGCATGAGTCTATGATGCGCCAAACCCGAGATCCAGTAGGTAGCCCTAGGGTCCAGCATGAGCTCCATCTTGTGATATTGGTCCCGACTTCCGAACCCGAGATGCAGTTTTAAAATTAATTATTAGTGTAAGACAGGATTAATTTAGTTACACTAACGTTAATCTAATTGACTGTAATTCTTATTAAATTTTCGAGACGTTAGTGTAACTAATAGGTTAATTCTAATTGACTGTTAGTGTAATTGACGACGTCACGAAATCAATGCGAACTAACGTTAGTAAAAATTGATGTTAGTGTAATTGATTAGTTACGGAATTAATCTTCAATCTTATTGATCAATTTTCAATTCTAATTGAAATTAACGGCCAACACTGCTTAAAAGTATATATATTTCAAACTTGTGTAGAAATGTTGTTATTATGTTCGTAATAATACGCAGCGAAACGTCACGTTGCTAGCGCTCAATCAAGACGCGCCGGCAATATTAATTCATTCATCATTCCGTACAACATTGCTGACCTCTGCCTAAGAGCACCAAAACTCAGGCGGGCCGTATGCTTGTTTGCCACCATCGTGGTATTAAAAAAAGTTCCTTGTAATGTGTAATCTCTCTTTAGTCGATCCTTCATATATGATGATCATGATCATCATGACATGCTTATAACGACTCCTGTTCGTGGCGCTTTTGTACTGTGTCATAAAATTTGTTCAACTTTTTGACCTGATACTCCACCTCGTCGAAAGTTTAAGATTGCTATCCCCATGTTTACCAATGTGGCCGATGTCATAGATTACAGCGGCAGGGAAGGAAATTACAGACGTGCATTATGCTACTAAAATAGCAAACATGACCGACAATTCGCTATTTCCGTCTATGTAGTAACATACCATTTCGTAAGTTTTTGTCAGACTATCAGTTTTATTTACATTTAATTTATTTTTTATTTCATTAAAAACAAAATTATTTTCTACAACGGTTTTAGAATAGTGTGAGGTAGGTACCTTCTTATATAGAAAAAGGAATATTTGTGGAATGTAACATAGCACGAACCTGTTTCTAAAAACTTTAATAAAACGGTTTTAGATGAACAAAATCCTTTAGTAGCCTTTATTCTCTTTGTACGATTTTACCCTTCTATACAAGTTCCAAACATACTTTAATAATCTTTTCAATATGTAGGCCTACACAATGCGACACTAAAAAAGTTACTGAATGCCTTATAAATAACAAACTATTGAAATATTAAAATCGTTAAATAAATCGGTCTGAGCTTTTTAAAGATACAAGAATAGCTACAATATTCGATCTATTAATGAAGGGAAGCGGAGGGCAAGGTCGATCAAAGGAGTGAAGATAAAAGCAATCTAGAAGCAGATGGCCTGGTGTTGCAATTGTTAGATAGCAAATATAACCATTTTTTTTTATATTAAGCAGAAACGTCTGCAAGTACGGGTTTTAGTACGGTTTAGCGCATTGTTATCGATGTTATTCCAATATGACTTGGAGCTTCGATGCCGTTAATGTGTATATACACTTTAGGTAGATGTCGCTACACGTCACCCTATGACGTAAGCAATGAAGGAACCGATGGAAAGATTCACCGAGGTTGAGTAAGCGTCGATGGCTCAGTTGGTCAGAGCGAGCGGTCGGGCCGGTGTTCCGAAAGGTCGCAAGTTCGAATCCTGCTCGACGCGGTGAATTTTTCCATTTTTCTTTCAATTACAAAATTGAGATATACCTAACCATTTGAAAAAACATAAACTACAACAGACTTTGGTTAGGTTCCAACAGAAATACCTATAATACTATTTTTTTTTAATACCATGAAGGTGGCAAACAAGCATACGGCCCGCCTGATGGTAAGCAGCTACCGTAACCTATGGACGCCTGCAACTCCAAAGGAGTCACATGCGCGTTGCCGACCCGTTACAAAAAGGAGGGTTCACCGTGTTGATGGCTAAAGGAACAAGAAGGTCCCTCATCGTCAACACACTGGGTCCTCTTTGAGCTCTATGCTCAAACAGGAAAGTGAAATATGTATACCTATAAACTTATACTGCAGCCAAAAGCGGAACGGATCAACGGACTGCGCGATCTCGCCATCTATTACCTAAATAAACCCCTTAGGTTTCAATATTAGCGCATAAAAGTATTTTCGTATAAATACATTTAATTAAAACTCCTGTTTTTCTGGCAGAAGTTTAAGAGCGAAAATTTTCCATTCTTAATAAAGCTAAAACTTACCATTAAATAAACTTAACAAAATTTAAGACTATATCCTGCCATAGAAATAAAATAAAAAAATAAGTCTCATTTCCAGGCTGTTTATGTATTTTTTAATAAGTAAACCAAACTCGTCAATTTTCTTTAAAACCATCTTATAACGTAAGATACAATTATCCTATTACACTCGTCGTCCATGTTTCATGAATACGTAAAACGTTGCCGAATATAATTTATTTAAAATGAATATCACATTCAGTACAAAATTAATTTTAACTCAACATAATCCTCTTGCTTGGTTTTTTAGAAAGATCTTTATACGGTTTTCCTATTAAAAATATGAAGACACCGTTCCTTTCTGTATATATATGTGTGGTGCCGTATTAAAGGAGACCCATGAAATTATTAATTCTTATGTATTTTTATAGAAATAGACATTATAGGAAATTATAGGTATTTGGCGTATAGAATTAATCCTTAGTAGATTAATTCTGTGGTAGAAGTAACTTAACTGCTTGGATGCAATTCAGCCATAAGACAGCATAAGTAGTCCTACAGCTTGAACGTTAGCTATTGCCACGGCGCTGATTTTCACACCATCTAGAAAAACATATATATTATAATAGTAACAATATAAATAGACAGATAATTCTCTCTTCTTCTTCTGAGTCGATCCCTCACTGCTGAGGATCGTGACTCCGCTGACTAATTTTCTTAATGGCAGCTCTCCACTTCTCCCTATCGGTTGCTTTGCGGAAAGCGTTGCTAAGAGTGATGTCCATTTGGTCCGATACTTGGTCACACCACCGCGTTGGGCTTGGTCCTCTATGTAGGCCCTCTACCGTCCACCTTTCCCATCATAACAAAGACAGATAATTAAAACTATAACAAATATATTTGAGTGCAACGTAAATATTAAAATTTGCCTTTACACTGTTGTTGTCACCCAGAAGCTGATCCGACCGCCGTATTCTCATTTTAAAATACAAAAACAATACATTGAAAACACAATCTATCTCAAACATGACTCACACACAACAAATAATCAACCAATATTGAAGTTGTATTGGAGTTGCATCGAAATAACTTTCAAGTGAATTCTTATATCTCTGATTCAGACGTTTAGGCGATAGCTGTATTGCGTAGTTAATGCATTGGAGTTGTATTGAAGTTGGATTGTATCTAAACGTGTTTTAAAGTTAGAATACGGCCCCGAGTGTCGTTCCGGTGTGTGAGTTAGACAGCGCTACAGACGTATATAGCGATGTCCCGTTCGCACACCGAAGCAACGCGCAGAAAACCGACAATCCCATTAAAAAAATAAATTATATACTATTGCGTTCAAACTCAAGAAAATCCTTAGAAACCAGTTCATACAGATTTTTCCATTCATAACTCATTGATTTAAACTCGAGTTTCCCTGGTAATAAAAACCAGATTTACACGAAGTTTTAAAAGTCCACTTAACGCATTTACCTTTTCCGTTTTTTTATATTAAAAAGTTAGCAGGTGAATTTAAACTTCCGAAACGGCGAAGCGAAACGATATGCAATTTATCAAGAGCTGGTAGGTTACATTTATGACTGTCGCTAATTGTATATTTATAAAAACGATCGATAAATGTATATTTATGACAATCAGCAGTTTATTTTATTATTTTTATTAACGGCAGATGGACCAAAGTAGTGACGGAGTGGTGGCCACTTTCAGACAAAAGAAGCCCCTGGCATCCATAAGTTCGATGGATTCGAAAGGTTGTGAGTCACTTTCTGGATGAGATTAGCTCAGGACCGGGACAAATGGCGTACGGTCAACCAATTCGATTCCTAGGCCACTGTAGAACCTTGTCTTAATGACAGTTGCCCGTGGATACGTAAAAACGTAACATATATATTTGCTACCAAACTAGCTATTGTGATAAGGTTCTAGAGTGGCCTAGGAATCAAATTGGTTGACTGTACATGAAGAGAGTCGTATGTTCAGCAGTGGACGATAAAGGCTGACGCAGGATTAATAGACTTCTGATTAAAAGCTAAGCCCTAAATCGATTCATCTGTTGTCCAAGTTACAGTGCTAAGGACAAACATAAAGAAGATACAAGATAACAAAGAAAACGGGAACACATGTTAAAATAAAATAACCCTCTTTTTTCGGTTTTCACGGTTCAAAACATATCTCACGAAAAAAATTCAGCTTCAATTTTAATAACCACGCAATCCCGAATAGCTTTTCATTGTACGAAATTGCTGTCGAACGTGCATCTGTACAAAATAACGGCATAAACCGCAAATGGACCGAAAAATTAAATGTTTCCAACAGGCTGTGCAACATTTGCTTTTTATGCCACAGGATTTATGAAAGGTTATTAAAGATATTCGTGAAAATGTGCGCTTAAACAGTCTATGAAATTAAGGTTGTTGGACAGATTTAATTACAGTCATATCAGATACGCTACTTGTGAAAAATATGTTCTTGACTTATTTTTATCATAGTCATCCTTGATCTGGCGCTAATAGCTAGGGGTACAAGCATAGATCTGTCCGCAGGATCTGTCTGTTGATATGCCCGGTGGACAGATCCATCAATATATGGCGCTATACAGAACTGTCCGTGGACACATGAGTGTGCGATTCCCGCCATACAATGACAGATCTAGCCATCAGGCACATCCTCCAGACTGTGTGTGTATTCTAGGCTTGTATGATACAACGAGCTAGCGCATCTTGGTATATACCTGTCATTTTTAAAGTCAAGCAAAAAATACTTCAGTCTTTTTAGTACAGTCGCGTTCGTTAATATCGACTCGACCAACCGAAGAAAAATATGTGAACATAACCTTATTTTTATGGGAATAAGGTCGTGTACAGATATTTTTGTTTAGTTGGTTGCACCTATATTAACGAACTCGACACATTGCAAGTTTTTACCCGAATGCCAAAAAGGAGGGTTATGTTTTAAAATAGGTACATGGGCAGATTTTCTCACTCATGATATCCGATTTTAAACACAATAGATCACATTTTAAATACTGATTGGCTTGAGGCAAATAAGAACATGGGCCACTAGAAATACACAGTTCTCACGTGATTTTTCAGGGGTAAATACTGGTAGAAATATAATTGTCAAAAGCATTTCAAATCTTTCGATTTATATATTATGAAATTGGCATATCTACTCTGTACTATATTATATGAACTACTACTACTACTAAAGGTGGTAGAAATATAATTGTCAAAAGCATTTCAAATCTTTCAATTTATATATTATAAAATTGGCATATCTTCTCTGTACTGTTCTAACTATATACTACTACTAATAAAACTGGTAGAAATATAATTGTCAAAAGCGTTTCAAAACTTTCAATTGATATATTATAAAATTGGCATATCTACTCTGTACTGTTCTATATACTACTACTAATAAAACTGGTAGAAATATAATTGTCAAAAGCGTTTCAAAACTTTCAATTTATATATTACAAAATTGGCATATCTACCATGTACTATGTGGTCTGTAAGTAAAAGCAGTAATAGCTCTCTCCTAACCTTCCCTCACAGGTTGTTTTGTGAGATTTACTTAAGAAAATGATTGATTTCTTTACTTTGACTTCATCTGAGAAGAAACCATCTACCTACCTACTATCTATTTGTATGTAACCTTCAAGTTTTTCACAAAAAAATATAATCTGCAGGTGTAATTATTGAAAACGTATGTTTTAAAATAGACGTATCTTAAATTATTTAATGTTATTTCCAATATTTATAATGTTTAATTTCCGAAAATGGTCGCTAATGGGTCCCACAGGCCAAACCGAACTTTTGGAGACTGTAGTTCGTAAACTCAATGCGCCTATTATTTGGGGAAGCGACGATTCGTCGCAAGATACATTAATTTGAAAGTTACTGAAACGGACAATAATCTCGCGATGTAAAACGTACACGTTATCGTACCATCGCCCACACTGTTAACTGCCCATCGGTGGACCTTATGCCTTTTGTAATAGATTAGATTAGATTAGATTTATTTATTTCATAATAATAAATTATAGTACAAAATGGTCTTAGCCTAATTAATCTATACAAATTTATATTATGATCGTCAAAGCAGTGAAAATAAACATATTTTATTGATTGATTACTAATTACATTTAAATGTCACAAAACAATAAAAACTAAGAATAAATAATAAAATACAATATCAGATTAAAAGATACACACATGTCAATTAGAGATATAACAATAATAAATACAATTTCAAAAGATATATTCAAAGTCAGTTTCTAATATTGGATGTCAAAGTCATATATTCATTTACAGAATATACTAGATTTTCCAATAAAAAATCTCTCAATTGGCGTTCAAATGCTTCGTCACATGGTTCAGTTCGCAACCAAATAAGGTACCATTTGAGCAATATCTCATAGTGCGATGTCTAGCACTCACTACGTTGCAGACACCACTTTGATTCTCAAACTTAATTAACTAACTTAGTAGGTATTTTTAATTAACTTACGAGGTGCCAAATATCTAACTTCGTGTGTGGTTCACTGGGTGTGACCAGTGCAGGGTTAGGTTTAGGCTCACCCCAGAGTTCCCTGCAACTCCACTATATGAATCCACAGCCACGTCCACCAATTTAAAAAAAATACCACAAAATTTAATGAAACTAAAAATATTTAGCAAAATTATTATTCATGTCGGTGTAAATAAGAAAAAAAGTTTTTTACATAAAATTTCAGCCTGTATAAGGACAAACAACACAGTAGACAGCACATGTGAGTAACATTATAAAGTTTAGCAGTATGTTATGTTCTTTACTTTATTAACAACTTTGTAATGAATATCATATGCTAACTGCAGGCTAATTAGATGTTTTACCGACTTATATAAAGTAAGGGAATAATGTTTTAAGGCGTGCACGTTTTTATTGGTAATAGAGGGTGTAACAAAAAAACTCGTGGTGACTGATTTACGGGCATAATTAGTATCGTATTGCAAGTATGAAAAAGTAGGAGAAAAAAATTTTTGACACGAAAAAAAAAATTGTATAGGATTTTTGTTCGCGTGATAAACTTTTGTTCTTAATTTTTCATAATTATAAGTAGAATATGATACCAATTATGCCCTTACACGGATCGTCAGCATTTTTGTTACATATTGTATTTATAAAGTAAAGTCATTATTAAATATTGTAATTTCCGTTATGGCCACGTACCTGCATTTTGACGTTCCGTCATCTCATTGTCAATCGAATTTATATTCTGGCAGTTTTCAGTACAACTGTCGTCGCGGGGTGAACTAACTCTTTGGGTAAAGGCTTTATGAGTAAGTGTGATGAAACAGTATTACGCACCTAGGGCGGTAATAGTAATTTATGTATCTGTTACATACACTTGCATACACTGCTTTATCTACACACATATTATAAATCCTAAATAATGTGTTCGGAAACCAGTAGAATGACCGCCATTGCACCGCCATGACCAACTCGATCGTGTCGGCGGTCGCGCGGGCGCGTGCCGTAGATAATGAACCGTAGGTAATGAAATTTCATACGTTTTTACCACACTGTCACAGATAATACACTGATGTTACGTTACTGGTTGCAATAATGGTGGTAATTACATACGGTTTCCGAACGCGGAATAGAGGATTTATGATATTGGTGTAGATAAAACAATAAACGGCTCAGATCGCGGGCATTTGTGACCCGAACCGAAAATAGGGGAAATTAACAAGCGATCTGAGGCCTTCTTTATTACCGCCCGTGGTGCGTTGACAATTTTACATCTTCACCTGGGTGTGAAGTGACATTTGCCATTGAAACCGCTGGCGGAAAATCTCACTTACCGCCCGGAGTGACGTAAAGGTAATTTTTAACACCTCAGCCTGTATTGAGGCGATGAGCATTAATATGTCACGTATAACAATTCTGATAAGAAATGTCCCACTTTCCCCGCTAAGCAAAAATAAGTTTGTTCCACGAACAAAAATAGAAGTGTTTTATTATCGGTCGCCGGAGATCTGGCACCGATTGCACTAACGATTTGTTTATGTAAGAAAATAATTTCCATTTAAAGATAAAAAGAGTCCATGCTCTTTTTATCTTTAAATGGCAATAATTTTCTCATATTCCCATTACTTTAATGCATTAAAAAGCTGACTTTTTAGATGAGGATTTTTATTTCAAGTTCTAACTACTGTACTTGAAGTATCAAAAATTGGATAGTCTTTGACTAATTTTTGCCGTAAACTATCATACAGGTATCTGATTTATCAAGTTACACGTCCCAAAATGGATAATTCCAACACGACGACGTATACAGGGTGATTCATGAGACGTGAGCAGGCTTAATACTACGGATTCAGTTAAAAATAAGCTATTGTTTGATATCAGTATTAGTGTGATAAGCGCAAAAAAATTTTTTTAAATAAAAATAAAATGTTTGAAATTATTTACGACACGCATGGTCACTCTACAATTAGAATACTCCGTCGAGTACTGATATTCTCTTGTTTACTTTTGAAACATCGTTTCTCACTTAATTTTTATTTTTTATTTTTCATGATCAAAGTGCTGTCATGATTGTCAAAGAGGTTTTATCTTTATTGATTTGTTTATGTGGGGTGACCATGATTACAGAGAATAAAATTTCTATGAAACAAAAAGGTTAAAAAAAATTGAAAGGCGTTATTGTTTCACTTAAACATGATGGCGGTCGATTCATTATCGTTAACTAAGTGTGTAGGGTTGTTCCTGCTCACGTCTCATGAATCATCCTGTATAATTAGTCACTACCGGGTCCAACGGACCCATGAGTATGTATTTTTTTTATATATATGGAGATTCTTGTCTATATATGAGTAGTGATGTGCGCATACAGTTGAGAGGAGTGGTGCGCCACATATATAAAGAACTCTATACTATGTTTATTGAGTAACAAAATAATTCTTATACAAGACTATTTATATTAAACTAATTAAATAAATAAAAACTAAAGAAACCCCCTAAATTAAACTATAGGCCCTAAATCAAAATTGCAAATATCCCCAATCCCGCTGCCACCTGGTAGGGTGCCCATAAGGCTGGCTGAGCGAGGAACGAGCCAGCCCTAACGGTCACCGGTGGAGCGGGTAAGCATATATGACAGATAATGTATAAATATTCCCTTTCTATGTTAATATTATAATTTTTAATGATTAATATTTATTTTTCAGTAGCCTTGTGTTTTAAAATAGACGTATATTACATAATTTATTGTTATTTACAATATTTATACTGTTTATTTTCGGAAATGGTCGCTACTGGGTCCCACAGGCCAAACCGAACTTTTGGAGACTTTGGTTCGTAAACTCAATGCGCCTATTTTTTGATACGATACGATTCGTCCAAAAAATACATTAAAATGAAAGTTACTGATAAGGACAAAAATCTCGCGATGTAAAACGGAACACGTTATCGTACATAATTTGAGCAACTGGGTCTTATAGACCACCACAGCGACTGCTGAAGTGTCCATGATTGTAAAAAAATATATTTATATTTCTAAGTCTTTAATTTGTTCAACAATGACATGACCTCGACCATTTGCTCTCAATATACAATAGTTAGCCGAATGTAATTTTATAGCATTTTAATGGGTTACACCATTTCCGTATTCGTTATGGTCCAAATGCTATAAATTTCGTCTTTAAACTACCAATTGTTTTAAATTTAATGTCTTTTATATTGCCACATTGAACTCATTGAACTCCGTGGTACCTAGAATTTGTTAACGGAATAAGGACATGCCTAAAAAAACTCATCAACAGTGAACGTAAAATGACGTTTTTTTGTGAAATTGTTATTTAAATACCAACCATCTCTACATTATTACTTAGTTCGAAATGGCTTAGATTTTATTTCATTCTTGGTTAAAAAAATTAATAGCCTCAAAATAATAATAACCCAACCCTGCACCAAATTATGCTGTAAAATCTACGATCAATGCTCGTCAAACATAAACCAAAATACGGTGTTATCTCTATAGTAAAGGTCATTGAAGAGATAGTTTCCTATAATAATAATTTTACGGATAAACTTACTTTTTTTTTCAAGCACTAGGTATTCTGAAACCGGCTAGTCCGTTTAGAATTATTATAATATTAATACTACATAATTACAACAGTTTAAATTAGAACAAAACTTTCTCCACGTGTTCCTGAGATAAAGAGCGTTGACAGACAGACAGACGGAAAATAAAGTGATCCTATAATGATTCCGTTTTTTTTTCTTTTGAAACACGGAACTACGGAACACTAAAATAATTGTAACAGTTTTTGACGTTGCGTTTGGTATTTTATAGATATTTGTTAATAACACCAAGAAAAGATTATACAACTACGAGTATTCAACTATTCCAACATAATTTATCATTTAATGATAGTTTGGTCAATAGATTATGTGAGCATATTCGAAAACAATTTGTAAAAATATAAGTGATCTTGAATTCTAAACGAATGGCAAATGGCTAAGACGACATATGCTCTTGACAAAAGCGTTATAAAATGTGAAGTTATATTGCAATAATAAAAATCGATAGCCTGGTAAAGAAAAATAAAACTTGCATAATCTTTTCTTTGTGTAGCAAACAAATACATGTGTTTATACCTTGCGCAATGCTGTCAGTCAATTGTTAGAAAATATGTGAACGAATCTTGTCAACATACGAATTCGTTTTTCGCCCTACGCACGCAATATATAAATCTTAGAAATCACATAAGTGCTTAACCAAAAAAATATATTTTATCTAAGGGAATCTCAAGAGACGATCATACTACGATTTACGTGCGACCGCTAACGTCATTCCAAGTGGAGACATTTCGATCGCTTATTGAGCCTACGCGAGACGATTACTTGGCAAACCAGCATAGGTGTGGCTGAGCCACTTTTTTTTCGCAAAAAGTATATCCTTCTAATGTTATTGTTGTTCGGCCAACCCAGCCTAAAATAAAAGCTAATTAAAATATAAGCCATATAACTCCTAGACGCATTTTCATAGGAATTGCGGGAAAATACAATGGACATGAGCGAAAGGAGAAGAGGGGAGAACTTTGCGCAGGAGTGGGATACTAAAATACATAAAAAAATATCCACGAAATTATATCTTAAAGCAGAGAAATAATATACCAGACAATTTTAGAATTAGATATACTTAACACATTTTATCGGTTTCTGTTTACTAATTGGTGCTCGAACTTATGCAAAACTATTTCAATAAAAGCTCCTACGCTGCAACAGAAAAGTATTAACATAGCACTAGTATATAATGGAAACTCAAGGTTACTTTGATTCGACCAGTCTACGCTAGGTGGGCTGTAGGAATGCCATGAGGCTGGGCATAATCTGCCAGTGACATAGGGCGGGCGTACTACGCGAGCCTTAGTGGTGTAGTAACGGCTAATATCCCAAGGTTACCTCTTGTCGAGTCGCTACTCTGGTTCGACTAACTGCGCTAGGTGGGCTGTAGGAATGCCATGAGGCTGGGCATGGACTGCTAGTGACATAGGGCGGACGTCCTCTACGCAGACCTTGGTGTAATGTCATTTAATATCCCAAGGGTAGCTCTTGACGATCCGGTTTATTGCTAAAAATAGAAAAATGATTAAGTACATTTTATAAGAACTACAAACAATTAAAAAAAATAATTTGTTGCGATTTTTAGGGTTCCGTAGCCAACTGGAAACCCTTATAGTTTCGCCATGTCTGTCTTTCTGTCCGTCCGTCCGCTCAGTGATAGTTAGCACTGGAAAGCTGAAATTTCCGCCAAAGTGGTAGAATAAAAACTGGAAAAATATTTATTAGGAGGTACCCGACTCCTGTACACATGAAGTGGGGGGTGATTTTTTTTCACTCCAACCCTATCGTGTGGGGTGGATCTAATAATAGCTCTAAAAGTTTAAAAACAGGCTTCCCTCTCCCCATCTAACCCAAAAAGGTAAAAAAAAATGGAAAATAATCATAAAAGTGGGGTCTAATAAGTTCTTTGAATGAAAACTATATTGGATAAAATCGGTTGAGTAGTTTTTGAGTTATAACTCAAAAACGCGTAGTAAAAGGACGTAAGTGCCGCATAGTAAAATTACCTAAGTGCCGCAAAATATCTTATACGAAACAACCTTTTGCGTGGGTGTAATAAGACAGGCCGATAACAACGGAACCCTACGTTGAGCATGGCCCGACATGCTCTTGGCCGGTATTTTTTTAACCTGCGCTAGGTAGGATGGGCTGCGAGTGACACATGTACAATAGTACCTCGTGGCGAGGCGCTATTCAGCACGGCTAGCACGTCTTACAAGAGCGACTTAAGCCGCGAGTAGGGAAAATCTTCCCGCGCCTGTCATAAATCTCGCTTTCCGGTAGCATAACATGCACCCGCGGCTGCAACTGACGCGAAGAGAACTCAAAGTTGGCTAAGGATTTTAGTTCAAAGTCGCGAGTCATTGTCATTTTTTGACAGTGGCATTTGATCGCCAGTCAGTCGTTCCTTTCACGCCCAAGTTGTGCTGCCAACTAGCGACAACGCATGAAGTCGCGCAGATCTGTCTCTTGTCGCGTAAGACGTGCTAGCCATGCTGGTTGGACTATCTAAGAACCAATTTTTTGTATTTTTATTTAAGCCGGTAAAAAAATAAGAATTTTTTTAAAAGGACTGATACAAAAAATGGTAGAACAGACACTCCATTCGTAATTGTTTCCTTTTGCTCGTCACGTTTACGTGCGCGTGAGAATAAATCGAATAAATAACAAACATTATACAACGCGTTACGCGGACTACAACAGTATTATAATGAGACTGTCTTTTTAAACCAGTAAGCTATCTTGAAACATTTTCAATGAATTCGCGATTGAAATTTAAATCTTGGTACATCGTGACGTCAGTCCGCCCACTCCTGAATCATGTTTCATTCAGATGTCAGTTACACTTTGTTTTGTTTTTAATAATACTTGAGTGTACTGTGAGCTACAGAGTAGGGACGATGACACATCTTAAATTAGGTAAAATGATCAATATATCCAAATAAAGTTAAGAAAAATAAACCAATGGAAATGGTACAAAGATTAGGCTTAATTTTTTTTCAATTATACGTTTTTAAAGTACGAAACTAAAAATATCAATAATATCATTCGATTTTTTAAATTTTACTGTAAAATAAATTGTATGGCAACATTGGCAACCATATACACAAACGCAACAATTCACTATAAAAAATAGCAATTTCATAATTTTCCCATACGGTAAACAGGGCGACTTGATGTCACTTTTACAATCATTTTGTTAGGAGCGTTTTGAGAAACAAATGCAAATCTAAGGCTTTAAGGGCCTGTTTCACAATCTCCAGATAAAATTATCTGCCAGTTAAAATTAGTGCTATCCTTTTCTCCAGTCATATTAAAGAAAAGGACAGCAAACATTTATCCGACAGATATGCTTTAACTGGAGATTGTGAAACAGGCCATAAGTCTCATGTCTGACTTATTTGTTGCGTTAACGCATTGGCCCTTTTTATACATTTGATGCTCAAAACAAATTGAATCGATTGATACCATAAATACATGAAAAAACTTTATCATGCTTATTGCATGCACACTTTATCAATTAATTCATTTATAATGGGTCCATGCAATTTTAATACACAAGTAATAGCAGTAGGTAAGAAATAAATTCAGTTGTTCCATCTTTTTCTCATGCAATATATTTCAAATTAATCTAATTTTACAATGTCTTTAATGCCTGGTATCTAAGTTCTCTAATTCGCGGTGCCCATACTTTTTTATCCCGGAATTAACCCATGACTTCAACGCGGACGATGTCGCGGGCGGAAGCTAGTGTACTAAATATAAAGTACTTATATTTTTTACACTAGCTACTGCAAAAAATACAGAGATTGATTGAAGCGCTGGTGGCGGTAAGACGTCAGACTTTCAATCCGGAGGACCCAGTTTCAAACCCCGACTCGTACCACTGAGTTTTTCGGATCTTATGTAAGTTATGTACCTACGAAATATCAATAATATTATTTGATATTTACCAGTCGCTTTTCGGTGAAGGAAAATATCGTGACAAGTAATGTACAAATCTTTGTCTACCATGTCTGACCGATTTCTCTCAGTTGCTTAAAGGTTAGCTAGAAGAGATCCCTTAAAGGGATAAGTTCGCCTTAGTACACACTCACTATATTTTTGTTGGTCATGTATTTGTTTTGTGCAATAAAGTGTTTTACTACTACTACTAAATCGTGAAGAATCCGCAGCTAATCCCAATAAGGCCTTAAGTTTCCCCTCTGGGTTGGAAGGTCAGGTGGCAGTCGCTTTCCTAAAAACTGGTGCTATGCCAATTCATAGGATTATGTTGCCAAGCCGATGCCCTAGGAGAATGAATGATAACGTGATTGATACATAAATAATCAGTAATAAAATGTGACGCAAATATCGTCACAATGTAAACTAGAACGTCCTAAGGTCATCCTCGACGTCACGGTATCTCACGCCGTTGTTAAATATTATACAAACATGTTATAATCACATTTAACGTTTACTAATGTGTTTTATAGAGTTATTTGCTTATTTTAGGTGTTGTTTAATTTTGATTTTGAGTTGCAATTCTTTAGCAAATATGTTGAATCTCTGATATATGCAGGTGCTTTATACGGGATCCCTTTGTTTCCCATAAACTTATTGTTTCTAATTTCGATAGTCAGAAATTGATATCCATATAATATAAGGGCATAAACATCAATAGTCATAATTTTTGTAAAGCATAACGTTTCATAGTTCTAATAATAAAGATCTATAATATTAAACACTATAATCGCAAAAGGCATACATTTGATGAGTACAACATTCGAAGGTCTATCAATAATTATTCAGAAAGAATTATTTTAAGGCATATATTTTATCGGACTAATAGTCGTTAATCATATCGTTTTAATGTCATCCCTTTGTTTCCCATAAACTTATTGTTTCGAATTTCGATAGTCGTAAAATGATATCCATTATGATTTATGGACATAAACATCATTAGTCATAATTTGTCATAAGTGGGTGGTTAGGTTAGAACTGCGACCCCCAAGAAAATGAACTTTTGTCAGAAGTGGGTTAGGTTAGAACTGCGACCCTCAAGAAAACGAACTGTTGCCAGAAGTGGGTTAGGTTAGGTTAGAACTGCGACCCCCAAGAAAACGAACTGTTGCCAGAAGTGGGTTAGGTTAGGTTAGAACTGCGACCCCCAAGAAAACGAACTAATGTCAGAAATGGGTTAGGTTACGTTAGAACTGCGATCCCCAAGAAAACGAACTGTTGCCAGAAGTGGGTTAGGTTAGAACTGCGACCCCCAAGAAAACGATTCTGATTGTCTTATCGGACGATCTTATTATCTTATGATGGCTAACGTTATGGACTATAAAAAATCGGAACTTAAAATTTGTGGAAACCAATATACACCCCTAGTTATCATTATAATCTGCGATTAAAGAACTTAAAACAATTATTATAAGCAAGTTTATTGCCTTCAACATTATGTAATAGATACCATCTGGACTTTGAATATTATGAGTAACAGATTTTATGACTAACAATAATGATGACCTGCAAAAATCGGACCAGCAATTTAGATTGTTAAATTTTATGACTATTGACAATATGATTAATAAAAATTATGATGGAAAACGTTATGGACTGAAAAAAACGGAAGTAAAAATGTATGGGAACCGATAGAGACCCGCTTTATACTCTTTATTTAATTTCTTATGATTTCCTATTGACAAATATTGGTAAATTGCTTAATAGTTGACTCAGATTTTTACATCTTATTGTTTAATATTAAGAATAGAGATTATATTCTTCGATTCGGTCTTTCTAGTGAAAAAGCACAATATTAGCAAGAAACTTTAAGACATTCATTATTTAGATATCTACAGTAAAATTTCATTGAGAAGAACTTTCAACATTCACAACTTTTTAATATATCAACAGGGATTCGGAGTGACCCTCAAAACTTAATTGCCAATTGTTTTCTAACGCTATCATCATTAATTTAATATATTTTGCTTATTTTATTTATTTATGGCAAACGCAATTAGAATTTTAATCGAATATTTAAAATGTACCTGACTTGTTTAATTTTTTAAATTTATTAATTAGGAGTAAATTCAAATACTGCATTTGGTAATGATGTCCAACACAATGATTAGAAATTTTTATCGTTTTTACACATCATGACAACGTGGAATGTAATTTTCGAAACGTCGGAGGTAATTTACAAATTTACGAACGCGGTTAAGTCCCATTTTTGTTTGGAAGTTAATAATATTATTTCCAATCGAAAGATAAACCACACTAAATATTTTTTGTCTGCCGGGTTATCTTATCAAACGTTTTTGTGTACGAAGCTGTTAATACATTTAAAACCTTTATGTTTTGTGCTGATAGCTTGACGCCAATTTATGATAGAGAGACTACACTTTTAATACTGTATATTTTGTGATCGTGAATTATTTTTTGATGCAAAAAATAGTAAGTTTAACTGTTCTTCTTAATATATTCTCTACTTCTATAACGGACATTCACCACATACGTATTAACTAAATGTTTATTTTATTTATTCGTATTGCATTTTGACAGAGTCGCTTAGTCAATGTTACAATCTAAGCTAAAGTTCTTTACCCACTCTAAAAGTCTAATGTATTTGTTTACATACATACATACTATTTCAACTGTGTCATTGTTGACACAGTTAAAATAGGTCCCATACCTAAAATATGTTATCGACTTTCCCAAGAAATATTAGGGTTTATTAATACAGAATTCAAGCAATAGAAATACATAAACTAAAAGTAAAAACTGACAAATTAAAAATGTCCCCTAATTCGCTGTGCGGGCGGAGTGCCCCGAAGGCTGGCCGCATTGCCACGTCGTATCGTATGGCAAATATGGCAATGCTTATTCGGTGAGCAAAGTGTTGGCTATAAGCCCACTAGTCTGGTCATCTGTTGTGTATATATTGTATATTAGGTCAAATTTTTGAAGACCATGCGGTCAGAGCGTTTATATCTCATACCTAGTTCAAACATGAAACCATTGCTGATGGTAGCGACTTACATCAAATTGATTTGTAGATTTCATAAATATATTTATAAATTATGTTATTTGTCTATTGGCACCGTGGGACTACGTTATGTTAGATAATTTTATCGAAATTGAAATCTAAAGTTATTTGTATAAAAGTCCTTTAAATATCTACTTTCTATACAGCCAAATGATATTTGATTTTGAATTATTGTAACTTAATTTTAACTCAAACATTTCTAAAATGAATTGAAGGTCATATCATAAAATATATCTTTCAAGACCAATTTTATTTAGTGTTTATAAATGCCAATAAAAATGAGATGTGTGACAGATGTCCAAAATATTTTAATTCAAAAAGAATATTAATAGCTACGTAATATCTGCCAATGTTACTTATGATTTGAGCATTGACGATTTGTTCGACCATCTGTTGTCTAAATAAAGTGCTATGTATAGTTAGGTACATTAAAAAAAAATCCCATGACAATAGTATAGTAGTTATAGTTTCAGAAATCGTTGTCAGTTAATGGTGTGAAGGCTATTGATTTTAATAGCCACAAAAATAGTTTTCCAATGTTAGAATAATTTTTGCTAGCGAGTCTAACTGATTCTGAGTGATTTATTATTTGGGATCCGAACCCAGCCACTTCATTTTCCATATTATATAAGATTATTTGGCTACTACAGGTGTAGAGAAGTATTTTGGAAAACGCGTAGTTTGAAAATATTTTGCATTGGTAGTGATGTAGGGAATTAATGTCAAGAACAGAAGTCTTTTTTGAAAATATATTGATATGGGTCTTATCTTATAAGAAATTAGAGTGTACTGACTAATAGTTTGATTTGTGTATAAGCATCAATAATTTCTAAACCAAACGAGATCCCAACTAAATAGTTTTTGATACTTCTTTTAGTACGTGAATCCTCTGGGGTTGTAGGCGTCCATAGACTACGGTAACTATTTACCATCAGGCGGGCCGTATGCTTGTTTGCCACCGTCGTTCGCAGAATCCTAACAACGAGATAGCTCATTCTAGTCAAGTAGGGTAGTTATGCCAGTATCCCGTCCACGTTCAGTTTGCCGTCCATCTGACTAAACTGGTATAAGTATATGGGAAAAAACTTGCATACTCGTAGTCCGCCTGGAACCGAAAACTTGCGATTTACTTGCCATCGAGTTGACCAATATAAAAAGACCCTCATGAAGATCGTTTCGCCTTCTAGCTCCATAAACCCTTGATCGATCTTGCTCATATGCGAACTCTCAAATTATATTTATTTCTGCTACAACCCCAAGAAACATAGATCAGAATAACTTTACTTGCCTATATATGCTATCGCGGAACAAACTTTCAAATTCAAAAAGCCATCGAAATGCATGGACGTTCCAGCAGCCGGCTGAAAGTTCTGTTGTGCCTGAAGCTATCTGTAAGAACTTCACTTCGCTTACGCTTCGCTCGTTCGATAAATGTATTGTATGGACGGAGTACGATTACTGTAATTTAACAAAAAAATATATTTCAAACTCTGCATGTAGACTTGTAAATTGGTATAAGTAGGAATGTATACCTTATTTTAAATTTGAATTTGTATGCCATTGTATGCCAAAAAGCGAAACATTGTGTTTTTATATGCTTTACAAATCATACCACCGCTGTTACCCAATTACCTATGTTTAAAAATAAATAAATTTAAAACTGGCACATGCCCTACTTTAGCAAATAATATTTATTAAAAAGAAGCCCGCAAGTAAGATTACTTTTCGCGTAATATTAATTTTAGCGTCTTTAGCAAAATCGATAAGTGGACGAAAACTAACTAGGTAACCTAACCTAATCTTATTCATACGCAGAGTTCAAAATGTAACAATAAATAATCATTTACTATCAAAGATAACAACGCCAACAGCTAGCACTTAGCAACTTTATGAGCACTCTGCCCGCCCAGTGACAGTTTTCCAATGCATTTTTATTAAGTTTTTATACAAACAGGTATTCGGGTGCAATCGAATTACATTTACAGTTTACACGGTTTTTTGTGAGTAGGTACTAGTGTTTTTACGGCTCACTGTTTTAAAAAAAACCTACTGACCGATTTTACGGGAAGAATATTTTTAGTTTTAATTTTACCGTTTTGTCGGCTTGGTTAATACACGTACTCATGGCACATTTCAGCTTTCTGGTATTAACGATCACTGATGAACTAAGCCACGGACAGATGGACAGACGGACATGGCAAAACTATAAGGGTTCCTAGTTGACTACGGAACTCTAAACATGGATAGGTATAGTGTTTTTACTCCTATTGACAAATTTCATTTGCCAGAATTTGAGTAATGACTTTTTGTCACCATGATGATTCAAATATTTTATAAGCCTGTTATAGTATAAAAGACTAAGGGCCTGTTTCACAATCTCCAGATAAACTTAGCTGCCATTTAAAATTATTGCTATCCTTTTCTCCAGTCATATAAAAGAAAAGGACAGCAAACATTTATCTGACAGATATGCTTTAACTGGAGATTGTGAAACAGGCCATAACTGTTAACAATGTATACCATTGGTTTATTTAAAAAAAATCCTTAAATTTTCCTCCTGACATCTAGATTTTATTCTAGAAACATTCGAGACTAGTATTTTATTATACATTTAGTTTTATTTTTTAAGTTTTGACTATCTTATTGTGAAATTATTATCATACATTTTGACATGTAAATATTTTTTTGTTTATAATTGTGCATCAATATATTTCTTGAATTATATATTAGTTTAAGATAATAATTGTAACTGACAATTCGAAAGTGCTTGTTGCTATGCCTACTTGAATAAACACATTTTTGACTTGACTTGACCAATTATATTTTCCACTGCATTTTTCTTCACGTTAATATTTTCTCCAAAATATAGTCTTATAACCATCTCATGTTACTATATACTTATATACATCTTATGTACTTTAGTCTTATCTCAGCACATTTCTCCACAACACGTAATGTAAGCAGCCATGCTAAGTGATGGCGTCATTACTGCTCACACAGCGAATGCGTTTGACGACTCATAATGTCAGTGTCAAGGTTAGAATACTTAATGAACATTGTACAAAAATATTCCCTACTATTTGTCCACTACAAAAGGAGAAGCTGAAAGGAGAACTACATGGTGTTTTTGAAAAAAAATGAGGCACCTCGGACCCGGGGTATGTCCTTAAACTACGTCCGGACTTGGGTATGTCCTTAAACTACGCCAAAAAGAGAGGTATGGGCACTGCGAATAGCATCTCGCTAAGTGTGATAGGGCACGTTCTGCGAATGTCATCTTGCTCAAATCTGGAGCAGAGCCCGACTGGGGAAGTTCCTCCATCTTACAGAAAACCACAGCCAAATAACACTAGACCGTACTCATAGTGTCGTGTTCCTGCTGGTGAGTAAGGTTGCCAAAGAGCTCAAAGAGTACCCAGTGTGTTCACGATGAGGGACCTTCTTGTTCCTTTAGCCATCAACACAGTGAATCCTCCTTTTTGTAAAGGGTCGGCAACGCGCATGTGACTCCTTTGGAGTTGCAGGCGTCCATAGATTACGGTAGCTGCTTACCATCAGGTGGGCCGTATGCTTGTTTGCCACCGTCGTGGTATAAAAAAAAAAAAAAACCTATAGGTCGGAAACGTTCATGTAACGCCTCTGAAGTAGCAGGCATACCATGCTACTGTATTTACGGGTTACAAATGAAGTGACAATTAAGGGCAGTAATTACGGGTTACAAATTAAGGACAAAGTAACCAAATGCGAAGCTTATTTATTTGTATTGAAACATCGAGAATAACACACTACATTGAGTAACTTTAAACACAAGTACTTACGGGTTATAAATTGAGTGAAAATTAAAGGCAAAATAACCAAATGCGACGTATAGATGTATTTATTTTTGAACACCACTAATTAAATAAATAGTTACCTATGCATACATATATAGGTACAAACTATCTAGATGTGTCTGATCGTCTGCATACAATGGGGAAGGCCGGTGAAAAGTCATCATTGATGGCGCTGCGTACGATGGTCCCTTTTAGGGTTCCGTAGTCAACTCGTTCGTCCGTCCGCGGATAATCTCAGTGACCGTTAGCACTAGAAAGCTGAAATTTGGTACTGACATGTATATCAATCACACCGACAAAGTGGTAAAATAAAAAATGGAAAAAAATGTTTTATTAGGGTACCTCCCCTATACGTAAAGTGGGGAGTTATTTTTTTTTCAGTCAACCCTAACGTGTGATATATTGTTGGATAGGTATTTAAAAATGAATAGGGGTTTACTACAATCATTTTTTGATAATGTAAATATTTTCGGAAATAATCGCTCCAGAAGTTAAAAAAAATGTGACCCCCCCCTATAACTTTTGAACCATAAGTTTTAAAAATATGAAAAAAATCTCAAAAGTAGAACTTTACACAAACTTTCTAGGAAAATTATTTTGAACTACAAAATAATTTCTGAATTAAGTTTGTAATTTAACCGTATAAGCAGGTGTTTATTGTACAGTCACCTCTAAAATATGTATGCATTTAATGAGACAAAAATATGTAGCCACGACTCTATTGCCAAGGCGTAAAGTCTTGGATACATGTTTTTGTCACATTAAATGTATACATATTTTCAGACGTGACCGTACCTGTAATTTCTACAAAATCACAATGAAATGACGTGCTTTCAAATAAAGTAAAAACGGTGAAAATTGGTTCACGCAATAAAGAATTATCCCATAAAAATCATCTTCCATACTTTAAGCTCGCGCGCAATAGTTTACTTAATTTGCCGATAGATGTCGCTGTACGTGGAACGCTCATATCCCACATGGCGGTGTTGTTTTAACTCTTAAGTGGGGACACTTACTGTGACGGACGGAAAACTACGGAACCCTACACTGAGCGTGGCCCGACACGCTCTTGGCCGGTTTTTTATATGAAATTTGACAGCTGGTTAAATGAATTCTAGATGGCGCTGCGTACGACCATCGTACGCTTTTTTGTACGAGATTTGACATATACCATAGACAAACAAATTGACTTGACAGTTGCCTTCTCCATAACTATACGTCACAGACTACCTGCCAGACTCCACAGTATTTGGCCATCTGTAAAAACTTTGTTTATGTTAACATTTTCCGTATCACAGTTTACTACGCGCTACGCTCGTGGCAGATTCCAGCGTTTTTTTACGCTTTAGAGCTGGTGAGAAACAATATTCTGTGCTTGTATGTTACATGCGTGAACTAAATTACAATATAAAAGTGACAGAGATGTACATGTCTCTAAGCGTCAGAATCATTCAATATTTGCAAGACTTAGAGATGTATAATGTCTCTAAGTGTCAAAACACTACATAAAATCAATATAATCTAAACGAAAAACAGGCAATACTAGACACTAGTAAAGCTGCTTCATAGAGTAATGTAATAATTTCTCAACTTGTATTGTACTAACCATATCAACTCCTTTAAAGTAGTACTCTCTTCTTAACAAATAACGCTTAACATAGGACTTGAATTTGTTTAGTGGCAAATTCACTACAAGCAACTGGCAAGTTTACAACAAAACAACGGTATATTATAAACAATAGATGCGCTCATCTGTTATTTGATTTTAACCAAGTTAATGCAAGTAGGTGACGAGTAGTTTTAAATCCTGCATCTATTAGAGGTGAGATCTAGGCCACACGTACACGTATATATTCCCAAGGCGGCTTCTGTTACTTATTAGTCTGTAAATTACGTCAGCTGCCGGCTAAATTAATTCGCCCTCGGCTACATTAAGGCGACTAGTAGCATCAACGACTTTCAACATAACCAGGAATTAACAAACCAAAGGTTTTATAAAACAATTGTTACTGTTAAGTAGGTAATAAAACCGGCCAACAGCATATCGTGCCATGCTCAGCGTAGGGTTCCGTAGTTGCCGGCCCGTTACATACGTAAAAAAGGTCGTTTATTAAAGGATATTTGCGGCGCTTACGTCATTTTACCATGCGGCACTTACGTCCTTTTACTATGATTTTAATACTGATTTTATTTAATATAGTTTTCATTGAAAGTTCTTATCAGGCCGCACTTATATGATTTTTTCCAAAATTTTTGGACCCACTTATTCAAAGTTAAAGGGAGGGAAGCACTTTTTTAAACATGTGGAGCTATTATTTACGAAAGAATTCATTTTATCCTAAAATTGTTCGAAAATACTCGTATTCTATTTTAAAGACCTATTCAACGATACCCCATACGATAAGATTGGAGCGAAAAAAAAATCACCCCCCACTTCATGTGTACGGGAGGTACCCTAAAAGTTCATAATTTTTCAGATTTGGTTTTACCACTTTGTCGGCGTGATTAAGACACATACTCATACCAAATTTTAGTTTTCTAGTACTAACCATCACTGAGCAAAGCCCCGGACAGACAGACGGACATGGCGATACTATAAGGGTTCCTAGTTGACTACGGAACCCTAATAAACGACTCAAAGAAAATGTAGTTATTATTTGAATGGGTCATATTTAACGCAAATTAATTAAGTACCATTATTTCCTCGATGGTACGCCTTGAGAAATGTCACATGTACCTTGTATACGCAAACAGTTTTGATCTACGACAACTCACAAGTGCGATTTCCTTTTTTAGTTAGAGAATATAATATGATTACTTATAGCGGAAAATATTTTCTAACAGGTTTTGATGTGGCGCTAGGTATTATTTATACAGTTATTTCTTAATAACACCATAAAAAGATTATACAAGATAATTATATTTTCCTTTACCATACTAGTTATGAAATCAATGTTGGTGAAAACAAGACGCCTTAACTAAACTAGTACAACCTAAGTTTAGTCCCGTATAATACGACAATCAAATATTAATAATTAATGGCGCATTTCAGATACACGTTGTCATAACGGAACTAGATACGAGTACGATCTATATAATTAATCGTCTACCGGTTAACTAAGTTGGTTCATGAGAATTTATTGAAGTTAAATACAGTGTGTTGTATAATCATCTATTTAAGTATATAGTTTATGTAGTCGTGTGTCTACTTAAAAACTAAACATATCAAAAGATTTATTAAACAGTAATTTGATTGAAAATAGATGTCATATACTTCAGAAAAAATTACCAAACCCTCCGGTGTCCGAGGCCAGATTTGAACTGGCGTCTTCAGCTTTCGCGGCTGACGTCCTTACCACTAGACCACCCCGGTCACGGCGGAACTTGACAAATTTTCTCATGTATATGTAATCTCTGAATTTGAAACGGCTAGGCGCCGTTGACCATACTCTAAGGGCATGCGCAGTACGTGCTTTTACGTGTTATATGACATCTATTTTCAGTTTATATATAGTAGTGTAACTACTTAAAAATTGCAAATCAAAAAATATTGAACAAAATAATTTGATTTGCTTCAAGATTCAGTAATTTGATTCTTAGATTGATTTGTTTCCTAGTTGCATTTTGTACTGAGTTTGAGGCTCAACGTCTCGTTGGTATTCTCGGTTTCTTTTAAAGAAGTAACGTAGGTAGTATTCGCAGGAGATATCTGCTTTAAAGAGAACCATCCTGCGTGTCAACAAAATTACTGAACCGAATATCCAGCAAGTAATAGCTATTTGACTCTCAGTTACTACTATATTTATTATTTATACCTAGGTTATATCAATTGAATATTCATCATACTCACATACATGCAGCTGTATCTGCAAATTGGAGCAAGACCTCATGAAAATTGCCCAATGGTTGACTGGAAGAGAATGCATTTAGGCATTAAGTCCGCCATTTGTACATTTTTCTGTTGTGTGCAATAAAGTTTAAATAAATAAAATTAATTTGGTGTATCGAATGCATACTTGACAAAAAGAGGCCCCTGATCAAATATTTGTCTCATATTGTTATACCCATGATATCACTAACTAAGCCTAGATTAAAATGCAAACTGATAAAAAACATCTCTTTAATACATACTACTGTTTTGTTTCAGATTATGCGCGCTTGAAGACAATGACGTCATAGTTACAAGGCAACATGAAGCACTTCACACACTACGCAAACCAAAGAAGTTGATCTAAATTTAAACACTATGAAACGCACTTCACTCAAATATAGAGAAAACAAAAATGATTGCAACAAACCAAAAAGGTTTGTGATGCCCAGTTAGAAAGAATTCACTATGACCGAATGGAGCACTGAACCGTCTTACAATGACAATTTTACAGAAAGCGCGAATGCTTCGCGACCACCCGATCCGATCGAAGACAAAGCTATTCAAGCAGTATTCTGCACGGCCTATACCCTAATCTTTATCATAGGAATCTTCGGAAATGCTCTCGTCTGCTACGCTGTCATCAGAAACCGAGCCATGCAGACAGTCACTAATCTATTCATCACGAACCTCGCATTATCAGATATTTTACTATGCGTATTTGCTGTACCATTTACTCCCCTCTACACCTTCTTAGGCAGATGGGTTTTTGGAGGTCTGCTATGCCATATTATGCCTTACGCTCAAGGCTGTAGCGTTTACATTTCCACTCTCACTTTAACTTCTATAGCTATAGATAGATTTTTCGTGATTATATACCCTTTTAAGCCACGAATGAAGATTAACACATGTATAGCTCTGATAATTGGAATTTGGGTATTTGCGTTAACAGTGACGTTTCCGTACGGTTGGTATATGGGTTTAGAATACAACTCGGAAGCCGAGGAGAGTGAGAGAGATAACGCATATTGCGTGGAAAAATGGCCGTCGGATCAAATCCGTAAAGCCTTCGGTGCCATTACGACTATTATGCAATTTGTGTTACCATTTACCATCATGGCATTTTGTTACACATGCGTTAGTGTTAAGTTAAATGATAGATTAAAATCAAGACCAGGAAGTAAAAACAGCAAAAAAGAAGATGCTGAAAGAGAAAGGAAGCGAAGAACAAACAGAATGTTAATAGCAATGGTGGCTATTTTCGGTCTTTCATGGCTACCATTGAATCTAACTAATATTAGCAGCGATTTCTACTCATTGACAGAGCATTGGAGATACTACATGGTCTTATTCTTCTTTGCCCATTTCATAGCAATGTCTTCCACGTGCTATAACCCTTTCCTCTACGCTTGGTTGAATGATAACTTCCGCAAAGAGTTTAAGCAAATTCTTCCATGTTTAGGACTTTTAGTTAAGAAGCCAAAAAGAAAATGCAATGCGTCTGAGAGGACAGATATGTTTCGATCCGAGAAGACTTGCAATGGCAATGAAAATACGATTCAAGAAACTTTGTTGTCAACTGTAAATAAAATGCCTTCAGTTAGATATAAAATGGAGTTTGACGATAAGATGAAAGTGTACGAGGATAACGAGAATATAAGTCCGGATGAGAAGCCGGAGGATAATCAGAGTCCTGAAGACTGTGTTAATATGTACATGTTTGTAGATAAATCTGTAACCACGTCGGACAAGGAACCCATCGTGTCTGCGTTGTAGCTTTAATGGTAAGTTATTTAACTTTTATGATGTTTTGAACCATGCAAAATTTTGTTTAATTTAAACATTGACTTTAAAATAGACCTAATGTTTTTTAACGAATGCATTAACGATTAGAACTTCTATAATTTTAGCTGTAATATCAACAAACTGACAAATAAGTATTATACTGACATTTTGGATAGTTCTGATTCTTTAAAATTTTTAAACGAAGTGGCTGGATAGCCCAACAAATTAAATGAGCTGTAATCATGTCTTTAAAATAATTGAACTTATGAACTCGTCTGAAGGGACCTAGATCTGTGAACGTATTCCATAACAGATCCTTAATAATAAATTTTCGCCTCTATTTGTCATAAATATGTCCCTTAGTCCTTTCTAGATCATAAAAAGGACCATTTACAATCATCCTTAACCTCGTAACAACCATTTCCAGCAGATTTCCACTTTTTCGCGATACGTTTCGAGCTGAGCACAAATCTTGCGGATGCACAGATTGCAACTCACTACATGGATCAGACCCATAAGATGACTCGCGCAGTCATCACTCATCACACATAATGAAATATTAACTTAAAAACCCAATTATTAACAAAAAGGATGATTTGAATAATACAAACTTCTGTTTAGTATTTTAATAAATTTTAATTAGAATCAAATTAATATAAAATCACATTATTCGAATAAACCTCTAAGTACCCTGATATTGAAACCATGGCTTAAAATTTTTGACCGTAGTTTTTATATTTGTACAATCCGGTTTCCAAAAGTAGTTGCCACCAGAAGCCACATGTAGTTAAAATTGGTGTTACTAACTGAGATATTGCGGAAGACGTTCAAGTTTTGTGCATCTTGCTCATACCAATACGAGTATTAGTGTGAAAGGGGCTTAATAAAATAAGTAGCCAAAGAGCTCAGAGGACCCAGTGTGTTGACGACGAGAGACCCTCATGTTCCTTTAGTCGTCAACGCAGTGAATCCTCCTTTTTGATAAGGGTCGGCAACGCGCATGTGACACCTCTGCAGTTGCAGGCGTCCATAGGCTACGGTAGCTGCTTACTATCAGGCGGGCCCTATGCTTGTTTGCCACCGTCGTAGTATATAAAAAAAATTAAAAAAAGTAGATTTACCCGAATGGTTCATCTTTTGACTTGTAGTTTGACCAATATGCAGTGAGCAAGAGTCTATGAGTACGTTTTCAAATGCGATATCTGTAGGAGTAAATCTACACACAGAAGGCAATAAAGTGTGTTACGAGCACAATAATGCCATTTACGAGGAAGATACACTGGTTTTATTTATTGAAGTGGACTTATCGCCCAAGAGCTAGAACAAAAATGGTTTAAAACAAGAACCAACGGGTCTTATCGCAATTTTTTCACCATTAAAGTCAAGAGAACCATAAAAGAGTTGCCTAACGGCTTGGAGACGCTCTGATATCAGACTCTTAGCGGGATTAAAGTGAGACATAGGGACGGAAATATTTTAAACAGAAGTGGCATGTCGAAGTATAAGTAAAATCAAACGGTGTGAAGATTATAGAGGTACAAAGTGATGTTTTACGCAATGAGGTAAAACAAATTTAAGCTATAAGATCAAAGAATGTTAAAAAATTATTACACCTTAAAAAAAATTACTATGATACTACAGTTCTTAATTTTTTTCCTTAACTTGATAGGGTCATACTTAAATATTTTATCCCGTGAAAACTTTGGTGCCAGATAATGTTATGCAAACAGGCGTATTTAATTAGAAATTAAGTCCTGTTCTTCATTAACATCAAAAGCAAAATTGTAACAAGGTTCGAAAACGAGGCTACTTAAATTATGTTTCATTACTAGTGCTAATATTATATTACCTACTGAATCTTACGCTACATATTTTTAGTAGAAAAAGTAAATGGATATACCACTTGAACCTAGAAGTGGTGTACCTATTTACTTTTTCTACTCGTCGACTGTAATGCTTGAATTGAGTTTGTGTAGCCGGCCTAATAGCGCATACTTTTCGAACTTACTACTTTGCGCATTCTTTTTTTTTACTCAGCAAGCTTCGTGGCCTAAACACGGTACTCGACTGAAAAGCTCTTAATTATGTCACGATTGTATAAAATACTATTTTGTGATATAAAACTTATCTCAACAACTGACCGTAAGCATAGCATATTTCACTTAATCTTTATAAAATTGTAATAAGAAATAATTCAGAAATTAATAAGAAATACATAGTAAGAACTAAGCAGCTGTTGCGCCTAGAAACCTTATTCGAAGATAGTGAGCATTTGATTGCCACAATATATATCCATTGACGCGTAGAAGATTGCCTTAATGGATACATACGACGAAAACCAATTCCAAGAATGGCATTCGAATTTTAGAAATTAACTTTGATTTGTTATTTTTTTGACATTACTCGCATGCTTGCTCGTGATTATATACACGGATGGGCCAAACAATTTACTCTAAAAATGCTCAGATAATATCTTTATCAGGAAAAATCTTTATTAAAATAAATCGAATGTCATTCGCCGCTCGATGTCAATTAAGTACCAAAAAAATTGTTATTATTGTATTGCAACGGGAGAATATTTAGAAAAATACCACAAATACTTGAAAATTTCCATTATACAAACACTCGTAACAACCTTGCCAACAGACCTTCGACAGTTTGGTGGCAACTGTGAATTTATACCACGCTATTCCATCGTGATGCCATCACAGGTCTGCAGGATAAGTGGGTTTGGCACTATCACTGTCAGTAATGTCGAATAAATATCAAATCAAGATCAAATGTGCGCAGTTGAAATACCGCACCAGTTTATTTGCGTGTGTCGGTGCTCTCGAAAAATGTTGCTAGCCCCCAAAGAATTTCATTACGAAAACATGCTTAAATGTATGTGCTTTTTGAAATTTTCATTTCTGGGGTGAATATTTCGAAACAAATACGAATGGACCCCGAAATACTTACAATAGTACTCATACTTACCCGATTTATTATCAATTCGGCAAGTTTTAGCCATCCAATTATTCAGATAAATGCGTTGAAGTTGATGTACCTAAATAAATAAGTAATAAATATTATCGGTCAATCTTACACAAATCAACCTAGTCCCACAGTAAGGAATCCTGGAGCAATCGAGGGAACTCTTTAACCTTTATAGGCACACCTATATGAGTATTTTTTACAGCTGCTCGAGCATTTTCTTTTGGAAAACTGGTGGCTAAGTGAAGTCAGTTCTTTTTTGTTTAAAATTATTTTAAGAGCTCTACCCACTGTAGTCTTGCGAAGAGCGTTGATAGCCTCGCGATACGTGCGACTTTCAATTTGCAAGTCGTGAATTCGAGCCCCGGTCCGTGCCACTGAGTTCTTTGGAACTCAGATTCGATATTAATTGTTATTTACCAGTTGCTAACAGGGAAGGAAAACATCGTGAGAAAACCAGACCTAATTCCCTAAGGCATTCACTTTTATAAAAACTAGTGTCTACGCTGATACGTAGGGTTAGGTTCCTGAGTGGACCCCAGGATACCTCCAAAACTCGCTTATGGAAAATAAATATAATTCTCCTACTAAGGCTAAAAAAATATATTTTTGTTTTAAGTTTTGTTTATTTTCCGACCAATGACATTTGTAATATAACGGTAATAAACAGCACGTTATCCAATTATCCATCCATTTTGCTTTAGGGCCTATAGTTTAAGTTAGGTAGGTTTCTTTAGTTTTTATTTATTTAATTAGTTTAATATAATATTTATTGTTTAACAAGCTGGTATTTCTACCATTTTTAGGTTCTTGGATACAGAGAGGATATCTAATGTGAAGAATTTCTAGAATTTCGCGATTCTTAAAGCTTTAATTTAATAGTCGTCTTTTTTATACATTTGCCATTCACATGTATTTTAGTTTTGTAGAGTGTAATCAAGTAAAAATACGACTTTATGACTCTCTTGTATTGGTCAATTAAGCGAAAGCAAAAAGCCGTATCTGGTGAATTATGCATAAATGACGTCTTTTCAGGTAGTACAATGCGTAAAATAAATCTTACATTTTTTTAAACTCTCAGTAGAAGGTTTACAAGTTCTCCGCTATCGGTAGCGACCTTTAAAACTTTTTTAAAAATTCCAAATAAAATCAGCCATAACTTTACATATAAAAAAATGAAATAAAAATAGGAATAAGAACCACCCTAACACACAATCACATGCAAATATATTTCATTTGCGAATTCAGCTTCGTGTCTAGTCAAATGGAAGGGAACGCTCGTATATGATGAAATTGGTTGGGCAAATATTTCAATCGATGAGCGTACGTTTGATATGTAACAATTTAACACATTATTTTAAGCTTTTTATGCTTAATTTATAAAAAAACGTACTGTGTTAAAAACGTTTTTTATTTATTACTTACACATATATTGACTTCTCTTTATCTAGTAATTTGTACATATAACGTTTTTTCACTTATCTCTCGTAAATTTATATACAACGATGTATCATGTACTTGCTGTTCTAATCACTTGCTGCTCTAAATATTGCCAAATCTTCCTAAATCCAAATATACGGTTAAAAAAACAAGTGTGAGAATTTTTCAGTTTATAATGTTTTTGTTTTTATATGTTCTTTATTTCAAGATAAATACAAAAATACATAGTAATGTGCTGTGCACACAAACAGACACTTACAATACATAATTATTTACATAACTACTTTATCAGGCTAAACACCTCTAAAAGTTTATAATAAACGCCATGCAAGCATCAGTAAATTGATGTAGCGAGGAAGTTTATTTTTAGTATACATAATATATGAAAAAATACGAATAAAAAAACTGCCAACCGCAGACACTCATATATACCTACATACGTAAAGACACACTATAATAGGTACCCTCGCTTCAAGCACAATATTGTTTTGTTTTTAATACTCGATAATTTCTTATTCAAAAGCGTTGCACGACCATTTTGTAAGTAAGGTACTGGCAGAATACCAGCGTTGTGGCTTGCTGCATCACCATGCTGAGCCAGCGCCGTTTCTCTGCCATGACGTGGCCATAACACGTGGCTTCCTGTTGACATGCAAAAATGTTATTTAAGTTGCATGCCTTTTTATTTTATTTTTGTAATTTTGCTTTCTGTTGATGTTTACTTGTGGGAATGAATAAAGAAATTATTTATCTATATATCTATTATTATTTTTGTGGATACGGGACATAGAGAGGGCTTCTAGCTGCCCGAGGTTAGTTGTGACGCCATGGGGACCCGAAGGGTCGCCATGGGGGATATCTATCTATAGATATTTTTTTGAAATTGGTAGTTGTTAATACGAAAAATGGTGTTATCAGTAAAATGTATACTCATATTGAGCGTCTCTACCATCGCTTTTTTGAAAATGTAGCTTAATGTGTACCTAGGTACAATTTTTAAGTTATTTTTTTCACTTCTCTAAACTCTCAAATGTTACCTCGGTAATGTTGTTACCATACTCGACTCGACTAATTTACTTTTTTTTCTGTTGCAGGTACTACTGGGCCCGAAGTTAGTTTTCGTTCATTGTTAAAGTGTTATCAAGAAAAAATGTGTAGAATTTCGTAGCAGGTGTAAATATTTTGCAGATAAAATAGACAATTGTAGTAAAACATAAACAAAACAAATAGACGTTTCTCTGCCAGTTACATAGTTCGAATTCGTCTAGAGATATTTCAAGTTATTTTTGCAGTTGTAAATCCGAAACGCAACGTCTTTGTTGACATTTTAAGATTGTGGAATTATTTATTGCTACAGATTTTGAAACTTATAAATTATGTGAAAACTTCCTTGCTGGTGTCTTAATAAATAATTTTGTTTGTTATCTAAATATTTAATACAATGAAAAATGGTAAAATAGCCATGTTGTTTACATTATTATATGGTCTATATGGTATTCCGTACCTACAGAAACGTCATAACGAATATGTGTTTCATTCGCAACAGCTCACACCTCAAAATGAAGAAATAAATTATGTGATAGTATTTTTTCGCATTTTAATACAGAATGAGTACTCAGAGAGTCAGTTGAGTAAGAATGCTTATTTAGCTACAGGATATTCTTAATGTCGCTAAAGCGTCCCATATAATTCAAGTAAATACAGGTATTCCTACAAACTCTTGCTAAACTGTTTCGTATGTTTCATTGATTAAAAAAAAAACTTGAAGCAAAAGTAAAATAAGTAACTTAGGAAGTAAACGAAAATCTTTTTGCATTTATTTCATCTGGTCACTTCTCAAAGTACGGCTTGACATTTGAGAAAACAACATATATTGAACCATTTTTTTTTAATGTAGACAAATGTTTAGTTATGAAACACGTTTAAGCTTGTTAGTAGTTAAACTGCGATGTTGTTTTGTTTTAGATTAATGCCGTATTAGTATACGATCGTTGTACATATATGTAAGATGTAGATTATAATAGAAATGTGTACATACTTAAATATTTTATTATAATAAAAAAGTGTTTACATCAATTAATTCCTTAAGGAATTTTGAGCCCATTGATAGAAACACTTTTTTGATAAGTTTTATAAATTATTTTTATTAGTAGATAATGTATGTTTAGGTTAACAAATATTGCCTAAATTAAATTATAATATATTTTTTTAATTGTTTGTGTTATAATACGATACGATAGGCCTTGTACTAAATGTCAATGAAAAAATTGTGCAATTCGCTGTCAATCTGTCAATAAACTATACCAATGGACTGTATTCATTATTTATCCTTTTTTAGGGTTCCGTAGTCAACTGGGAACGCCTTATAGTTTCGCCATGTCTGCCTATCCGTCTGTCTGTTCACCGTTTAGCTCAGTGATTTGGTATGATTATTGAATTATATTGAAATTGGGTATGAGTATGCGCATTAGTAACGCCGACAAATTGGTAAAATAAAAACTGAAAAAATATTTTACCCCCCGCGTGCAAATGAAGTGGGGGTGATTTATTTTCGCTCCAACTCTATTATGTGGGGTTGGGATAGGTCTTTCAAGGATAGGGGGTCTTCTAAAACAACACCACAACACTTTTACATAAAACTAATAGTTTCGTAGATTATAAGCTCCGAAAGTTTAAAAAAGTGCGTATAAGTTTTGAACCGTGGGTCAAAAATATTTAGGAAAATTCATGAAAGTCATAAATAAATCAATATTATGGGACAATCTTACACTTATCAACTTAGTCCCACAATAAGCTCAATAAGGCTTGTGTTGTGGGTACTAGGCAACGATATATAATAGATATATACATATAAATACTTAAATACATAGAAAACATCCATAACTCAGGAACAAATAAATATCCCAGATAAACACACAAATAAATGCCCTGAACAGGATTCGAACCTCCTGCTTCGTATGCAGGATCACTACCGACTAGGCTAGGAGGCCGTTAAATGTACTATAAGTAAATGACAATAGGTAATGCCTAATAAGTACTTTCAATGAGAACTATAATGAACAAAATCGGTTCAGCCGTTTTCAAGGGACGTAAGTGTCGCAAAATATCCTATAAAAACAACCTTTTGAGCGGATGAATTGTGACGCGCCGGTAACTACGGAACTCTTCACTAAGCATAGCCCGACATTTGCTTTGCCATAAATAATAAATAATAAGATAAAGATAATAAAGAAATAAATAATGAGATAAAGTAAAATATATTATCTACACTCATATTGTAAGTTCTCTAAAACGTGTTCGAAAACGGTAGGCAATGGCTAGCATTACCACGACCGATTTTACTATGATAAGCTTTTTATCTGTGGCAGTAACGTAATTTTAACTTTTCATGCTCAAATATTGACGTGCTATGAGTTTTGATAACATAATGTACACCTGCACCCTCCCGCGCATCCGCCGACAGCCCGACACGCGCCTCCCCGACACAATCGAGTTGGTCATGGCGGTGCAATGGCGGCCATTCTATGGTTTCCCAATACGGCATTTTGGATAAATAATATGAGTGTAGATAAAGCAGTGTATGCAACTGCACGTAATTAGGCCTTAAAACGTAACAGTTACATAAACTACTATTACTTTATCTCATTCTACAAGATACAAGTAAGAATTACAGGAATCCTTAATCATTGAACTTAGAGAAAGCCTGTAAAAGCCAGCCATTATAAATAATGATCAACGATCCTATTCAAATAATTTGATTATTATTTCCGATCCGATCCGATCGATTATACATATTCGATCTCAAGCACCTAAGGCGTCGTCGAGTATTTATAACCTCAAATATTTCGTTCCCTTATTAACTTTAACAATCCTGTTAACCTTTCCCGTTATTCTTTAGGCTATTATGGTTTATTATTCCTATGAATAGCGCTCAATGAGGTTTTGTTGTTGAATGGTCATCTGAGGGGATAAATAAGATAACAGCATAATGCTCTCAATAGGTAACTTGTTTGAGTTAGTTTTAGCAAAAATAAGAGGATAAGTCCTTTTAAGAATTTTTATATTAAAAATTAATACTGAAATAAATACAAAATGTTGGAACGTAGTTTTTCTTAGCTTAAAAATATGCCTCAGAGAAAATGTCTGTAGGTATATTTATAAATTTTGATTCTCCCTCGCAAGTTTAATGCAGAATTTGGATTAAATATTCTTCATAAAATACAAATACGAAACACTAGTGAAAAAAGTAAGAAAAAACGCTAATGTTTAAATGGATGATAAATGACATCATTACAGTACAAGTATGGTGTTCTGTAAAAAAGCGCATGGACTATCAGAGGCGTCTTCAATTCAATTCAATTCAATAATCATTTATTCCGAACTACAGTCCATATTGCGTTAGTAACATACTACAACACAGATAACACACACAGATTCTACAGTAAAGATACGGTTGCGTGAAACATTAATTTATAATAGCCTGATTTTTTATTTTTCATTCTTATGGGATAATTATAGATAATATATGCAAAAATCCTACAAACTTTTCACCCGGAAGTAGTTAAATAGGTAAAAATATATATATAAAAAAAATTGTATATTTTTATTTACAATAATATCAATTATTTTTATTTGTAAACATGACGATATTTAAGTCTTCTTTCTGTTGAAAGCGAAAAACAAGAAACCGTGTCCATGTAAAACCACATAATTTACGAAATGTACGGCGCGGGCGATATATATCCTAATTCGTTAGAAACAAATAGTAGTAAGTGGTAGTTTGTTCTTTAAAAGAGTTAGAAACGATATATTCATAAAAATACAAGAAAAACGCTTGTAATATGTGTGTACATATTTGTGGCAGTTAGCGAATAACGATATTTTGTAGGATTTCATTGCGTAAATAATACTGTTATTAGTTAGACATACGATAAATAAATAACAAACTAATACTGAAATCTAGGGTTATTACGCACATAATATTAAAACAAATGTTGACATAATGGAGAATGCAGCTGCACCCAGTGCTTCAGCCACGGTGAGTCCCACCGGTCGGCCAACGTGCACAGGATGGCATTAGAGCTGGCTCGCCACCGTCTAAACAGCGAGCTACACTTCCTGATAATAGGCATGGTGAATTTTTTTCATGTATGGTATCAATCGATTCGTTTTGTTGTGATGATCAAATGTCTATACGGGGCCAATTGCGTTAAAGCAACACAAAAGTCAGAAATGAGACTTAAAGTCCGAGATTTGCATTTGTTTCTCAAAACGCTCCTAACAAAATGACGTGCAAAAGTGACGTCACGATCACATAGTCGCTCTGTTTAAAGTATGGCAAAAATATGAAATTGCTATTTTTACAGTGAAATGTTGCGTTTATGTATATGGTTGCCATACAATTTATTTTACAGTAAAATGATAAAAATCGAATGGTATCATTGTTTTTTTTTTTTAATTTCACACTTTAAAAAATCGTAAAATTTTGAAATTTTGCAGCTTTCATATCTTTGAGCCATTTCAATAAAATTTATAAATTTTCACTTTAGTTGGATATATTGTTCATTTTGCATCCGATCAACTAAATTTTATTGCATAATTCAACATATTGTGTCATCATGCCTATTGCGTGGAAGCCATCGATCGTCATACTACGGTGGCCGCTTTTATCCATCTGGCGGGCTGTATGCTTGTTTACCATCTTTTGTGTGCGTGGCTCTTACAGTCTTATGTATAATGTTAAAACAAAATAAACCATTGAGCTGTAATAAACTTTGCGTAACAAATTTGTTAACTTTCGAGGGCAAGGCTAGCGACAGGTCTTTAAGAATTCCACGCTTTGTGTTGAAAGCTCTCAGGCGTTTAGGAGAGGAAACTTTGAGAAAAGTGACAGACAGTTGCTTATATTTTATTTGAGAGAGATAAATAGGTAATAATATATCAAATATACCTCCAATAATATGAATATAATAACGACATTCTAGCCTAGCCGGTAGTGAGGGAATGAGGTCCTTTAAACTAGGTAGTTCGTACATACTAAGTATGGTTTACAAATTAGGAGATACCGGGTAATATAATCCCGGTAAATAAGGTAATTTATTGTGTGTTTATCACGAATATATATTCCTTCTATAAATTTAAGTACCTACATTAAACACAAGTATGTCCAAGTATGTACAATGTAGGTGTAATCAGGGCATAACCCTAACTCAAGGAGCTCCTTAAGTCACCTTATAGACGGAGAGCTAGCCACGTCAGATATGACACAATAATGAGAGCGACGAAACCCCTTTCGTTAGTTAGCTATACTATGCTTATTTCTAGATCCGGACATCTGGCAGCTGTAAAGTGGTGGAGGTCAAAGAATGCAAACCACTTTAAGAATACAAATCCTAGAGTTCTGGTTTTGATACAATATTATGAAAAATTATATAAATAATTAGATCATTGACAAAAGTTTCTGATGGAGGAAAGTAGTCCAAAACGACGTATAATGTCATTCATAGTTTGTCGCCTTCTGTTTCTGTTTCCGAAATGTTAAACAATGTTGTTTGTTCTAAGGTTAAAATATAGGCCCCGTCCTCTATAAATAACATATACTTAACGGCCTCCTAGCCCAGTCGGTAGTGACCCTGCCTACGAAGCAGGAGGTCCCGGGTTCGAATCCTAGTCAGGGCATTTATTTGTGTGTTTATCACAGACATTTGTTTCTGAGTTATGGGTGTTTTCTATGTATTTAAGTATTTATTCATATTTATCTATTATATATATCGTCGTCTAGTACCCATAACACAAGCCTAATTGAGCTTACTGTGGGCTAGGTCGATTTGTGTAAGATTGTCCTATAATATTACAAAATTATTACAAAATATCTTCACCCGTTTTTACCTATTTTGGTATAACTTTTTTCCAATTCAAATACTTTGCTGGTCTGTCACTCTGACTTCCACCCATTAAAAGCTGCCAGATAGCCGGATCTACCAATAAGGATAGTATTGCAATCTTACTAGATGGGTTTCATTGCTCTCATTATTGTGTCATATATGACGTGGCCAGCTCTTAGACCATTACAACTACATAACCAGAAAAGCTCCGAGTTAGTTTATTATGGCATTGTCATATACCGAGTATACCAAATTTCAGCTCAGTCAGACACCGGGAATTGATTGAAATTCAAGTCCCAAGATTTGTATTAACAACAAATATACGGAGTGAAGCTAATGGACTAAGTGTAGGTTGCACCATGCATAACTAACGAACTGATCAACGTTAAATATGGCCACGGAGCTGTCATCCCTTAGAAAACTGTCAAACTATTCATACAATATTTTTTTAACGATGACGTTGACGTTATCAGACGGTTTGGTGCAACCGGCCCCAATATATGACACAATAATAAGAGCAATTAAACCTATCTAGTTACATTGCTTTACCATGCTTATTGCTAGATCTGGGCATCTGGCAGCTCTCAATGGGTGGAGATCAGAGTGACAGACCAATAAAGTTCTTCAGTTGGAAAAAGGTGTCATTTATAGAGGACAGGGTCTATATTTAAACATTATGTATTATTACGGAAACAAAAACAGTAAGCAACTAACGACTTTCCCCCAACAGAAAAACTTCTGGCTATGGTATAATCTAATTAATTACATCATTTCCTACAATATTGCACTAAACCCAGAACTCAAGGATTTGTTATCTTCAACTTATTGAGTTCACTTTACACCTGCCAGATGTCCGGATCTAGAAAAATGCATATTTAGTATAGCAAACTAACTAGAGGAGTTTCGTTGCTTTCATTATTGTATCATATATGACGTGGCTAACTCTCCGTCTATAAATAAAACTGTGTAAAAATATTTTTACTAAAATACGAAAAAGTGTGACGTGAGATGCGAAAACGTATGAAAAACAGGTATTATTATAAATATACGTTTTGATTATTTCCTTTTTGTCTGCCTAATTCAAAGGTTGATAGCAGAAGTGTACCTAAGGCACAAATTATTTATAGAATAATATTTTCTTAGGCTCGGGAAAGGTTTCATTAATTAATTAACTAATTATATAATTAATAAAACACAAATAAAATTATACTTTCTACTCGTTATTTATTTAAAAACACAGATATTCCATTAACATGTTAGGAACATTTAAATTATTTAGTTCTCTAGAGATAAATTTAGGAATGTTGGCTCTGTAGTTATTTTACATACATCTTAAAGGCATAAATTAGGTATTTCAGGTTAAAGGTTAACCAACAGCACACATACTTATACTAAATTAGGTCACGCAAATGAACCTGTTCAGGAATCCGATGCAAAATAAAAATCCCTGCTCTCGGTATATTTCTATAGAACTTGTAATTGTATTTTATTGAAAATCACCAATATTACTGTAAATAAATAAATAATTAATAATTTGATATTTACCAGTCGCTTTTCGGTGAAGGAAAACTTCGTGAGGAAACCGGAATTAATCCCAACAAGGCATAGTTTCTCCTCTAGATTGGAAGGTCAGATGGTAGTCGCTTTCGTAAAAATGAATACCTACGCCAATTCCTGGGATTAGATGGCTGAGCGGACCTCAGGCTCAATAGAGCCGTAGCAAAAAGCCGGGACAAATGCTAAGAGGATACAATGGAATTGCAGGGTTTTTTATAAGCTACCTGAGTGGCTAGACGTTGAAACTTATTTTTTAATACAATTGCTCAAAAAGTTTAGTTTATGTAGCTGCGCTTGATTTTATGCACTAGTGCTAAAAAGTAATCTGATCTGCAAATCGTGCGTAAAGTTTGATTTTATGCACTAGTGCTAAAAAGTCATCTGATTGATACTTTTTAAATAAATGAGTATTATGCGAGACCCAATAGTATTACTTGAACAACGCGTGATTGAATGAAGCTGTCTTTTGTACACTGACAGAATATAAATGTAATTTTATTTCATTGTAGTTTTTTCGCAATTGTATTAAAAAAACGTTGTTCGACACACGTGCGGAAGTGTCATTTTCACTCGTCTCGGCTCGGGTCAAGTAACCTCGGTACTCGTGCAAAATGACATGCTTCTCGCACTTGTATCGAAAACTACTATTCTCATTTATTTATCTAATTTAGAATAAGTGTTTGTCACCATATATTTGATTAAAATAATTAATGTTTAATTATTAGGACTGATTAAACTTACACGATTTTGTTTTATTTGACATAAGGTAACGCGAGTTTATGATAGACATGACTACCATACACTCGCGTGATCACAGACTTGTGCCTAAATGAAGATGGAAAGGCAGCCGTGACAGTATCCTGCAGCTCCAACTCCAGGGAACTGATGGAATGAACTTGGCATAGACATCCAATTCTACATCTAAGTCATAATAAACATAGGTCTATGACCAATCGTTCCTGAGAGCTTAAATGAAAATGCCGCGCTAAATTTAGCATGAGACCGCTACGTCCGTCACTCACAATTTTCTGTAACCGAGTAACAGAGGTGAGGTTAATGGAATTTACAGACGACTCCGTGAATATTGAACAAGTCATGGTACTGGGATCGTAACTTTAAAACACTTTGAGACACGATCCAACTTCAATACAAATACATGCATTAACTACGCAATACAGCACCTAGACGTCTGAATCAAAAATAACAGAATTTGCTTCAGAAGTATTAGTGGAGTACGGGAACGGTAAAATTGCCCTGAAAAAAACATAACTCAGAAGTCCGATTTTTTTTGGTATCAGCAAGAGTACACTGAGCACTAATGATGAAAACTTTTTTCTAACTGTTTTTGAGGTCGCTGTAGGTATTAAAAATAAATTTGTTAGCGACATTTATAAGTTTAACAAAAGATAATTCGAGTGGTATTTCTTTTCATTAGATTATCGTATTTAACTAAATGAATGTCCATTGACATTTACTAACAGATTAATCGATAGCCGCTTTTAAAACAAATAAAAATATATACTTCCTTCAAAAGATAATTAAAGTGTTATGTGGCAACTGAAATATATGAAAAACTATCGAAGGCAAGTAATGGATTTGATTTATAACACATTATTCAATCGCCTAAATTTTAATGAACTATTGAATTTTAAAAGCGTTCTAATAGGCATAAAAGAAATCTCGAAATTTTCAAGTCAACGCGTTGTGTTCATTATCATTTTACTAAAACTTGCACCAAAATTATAACAAATCCATCAATCGCTCCCAGTTTTTTTTACTTATCAGTTCTTAATTTAATTCAAACGCGCGGAGATTATGGCAGCCGTCATGGCGCTAGCGGCGGGACCAATCATTATGCGCACGCGACGTTGCCTGTTCGCCGTGCGCCGTTGCCCGGCCGCTGCGCTGTTTCCATGGTAAACCAGTAGGTACGCGAATATTGTATCTGGACGTTTGGTTTAGTTTAGGGCACAGAGTAAATAATAGTACTGCCCAGAATGCGAACAGTTTTGAGCTTTGATAAAGATTTAATTTTTTAGTTGGAGAGTATAATATAAAGGTGTTACAACAGGTCAGTGAGTTATTTCATTTTTATACGTAAAAAGGCGTTCCCGTATGTACCTACTAGTCATATTGTCACTTCTTCTTTCATGACACGTTCTTTTTTTCTCTTATGCATATACTCGAGTATGATGTCAAACTAGTTGAGTAACACATTGCTGGCTTAGGAATAAAATGTAAAAAACTGGTATTTTTGAAGTTGCGATATTTCAATCCCTCTGAGTTATAAGTGACTTTGAAACTACGAGTATATGTTTACATTTATAATGATTTGGTGAAACCAAATAAGAATGGGAAGGAAAAAAACAGTCAATACACCTAATAGCAGAATAAAACATTCCCACCTGCTTCCATATGGCTTTTTATGTGCGAGGAGATGGAAAGTTTTTTTGCCCCTTCCTATATTCATATGAAGGAAAATATTCCCATCGGTTCCCAGCGGGCACAGATGGAAATAGGTGTATTTTCATCCGTTCCTGGCGGGTACAGACGTCGAGTCATTCGCATGTGCGCTGGCCTGGCCTTGATGAAGGTCATGCGCGGTGGGGACAGATAATAAATATAATACGGGAATAAAAAATTCGCACCTGCTCCCACATGATTATCCATGTGGGAGTAGATGGAAAGTTTATATTGCCTCCTACTATTTTTACATGAAGGGAACTATTCCCATCGGTCCCTAGCGGGCACATGTGGGAATACCTACCTATGTTCTCATCCGTTCCCGGCGGGTACTGACGTCGAACGAGAGGAGTTGTTCCCGTCTCATCTATGCCCGCCTTGGTCATGCGGAGCCGGGGCAGATGGGAATACATCTAATAGCGGAATAAAACATTTTCACCTGCTCCCATATGGCTTTTTATGTGCGAGGAGATGGAAAGTTTTTTTTACCCCTTCCTATATACATATGGAGGGAAATATTTCCATCGGTTCCCAGCGGGCACAGATGGAAACATGATTATGTAACATTTTAAACAAAGATATTAGTTAAAACCATGCGCGTAGTTATGGTGTCCGAGAGGCAACCAGATGGCTTGCGGTATTTGAGCTCCCGAAGTGTTGTGGAACCGCCCTGTGCAACCCGAACTGACCCAACTTGTACTTTGTTTGCCCCCCCCCTCCCCCCTCCCCCCCCGCCGCCCTCTTATTTTTTCTCGGTTTCCAACACTGACGGATTGATCGGCTGACCAGGCCAGGGTGAATGGCAATTTGCATGCTCGGTCTTCATCACACGAATACACTGGAAATTAAAAAGTGGGGTTAGTTCGGGTTGCACAGTCCCACAACACGGTTGCCTCTCGAACACTGCAACTACGCGTCATTGCTCTGAATATATCAGTAAACGAATAACAGCCATCTATATTCATTATTATGATTTAATCAACTTACTGCTTTAACGGCTTCCTAGCCTAGTCGGTAGTGACACTGCCTATGAAGAAATAAATACCTTATTCAGGAGGTCCCGGATTCGAATCCTGAATAAGGTATTTATTTGCGTGTTTATCACGTTCCTGAGTTATGGATGCTTTCTATGTATTTAAGTATTTATCTATTATATAACATGTTATACCCAAGACTAGAAACCTAAAAACTGTTTGTTCAGAATCTAGTGGAATCGATTGCAGTATATCTTAACATAATCTGCATATGCTAAAAGACAGTATATTGCCTTATCGGCAAAATTATATAACCTTATAGATAATGACATTAGTTTATACCCCTCTACCTATCATGAATGTAAAAATATATTATCAAATTGGCTCAAAACAAAAAACTACACGGAATTAGAAGATTTATTAGTAACAATAAAGTAACCTCTTACAATTACGCACTCACACACAGAGACAGACAGACACATACACACACACACACACACACACACACACACACACACACACACACACACACACACACACACACACACACACACACACACACACACACACATAAGTGGTTCATAGATATTTAGTTCTTTTTCTTTTTGTATAACTTTTGTAATATACATAGATACTGTAATGCTAGTTTTAAGGTTTTAACTTAAATTTGTTTTTGTTTATTTTAACCAATGGTTGTTATTAGCATAAGCAAACCAATAAGGAAGAGCGGTGTCTCTTGACACAGGTATCTTGTATACTTAAAAAGAGACACCAACCTAAATTTCTGTAAAGGATTTAAGTTAATGAATAAATCATTTTTATTTTATTTTATTGGATTGATTATTTTAACATGGATATACTTTTTCTTTAATTTTCCAATATTATACGCGTTGAGTCAAAAAGTTTCTAATACTACAGTTTACTATTTTATCGAGAGGTTAGGAGATAGAGGTTGACTATTTAATAAAGGCTGGTAGCTTTGACAAACTTGTTTTTTGACTGTACATAGTGTCATATGGGTTGTAATAATCAAAGTATATCATCTTATGTCATGTCGATACATCGGGGTTTTCGGTGCGGGAATGTTTGACATTAGCCAAAGATTAGGTATTAACTTAAAAAACAGAATGTACTCTAGCAGGTTTCTACCTAATGAATAATTGATTGAAAAAATCATAGGTATATACAATTTTTTTTATTTTTATTTATTATTTTTTTTATTCAAATAAGTTACACAGTATTACAGTAATAAAACCAATGCACTGCGAACTACAAAAATACACAGAAAAATATTTATAACTAGTTTATTTAGGCGACGTAACTGCGTGGCTCCGTTGCGCCGTCTGATCTGGTGTAGGATTCGGTAGAGTTTTATATGTAATAGCTGACTATTATACTCGTATATATATTGTAGGTACATATATGTCATGATTTTTTTCAAGTATTTTTTTTATTCGTTCATGTAATGACTGATCATTATCAACCTCTTCAGTGAAGCAAATAGTTCATAAATATCGGACGTCAAGATTAATATTTGACACTTATTATACCGTGTCTTTGTCTTAGGTAATTATCTAGTTGATAAATTTCGGATATGCAATTGCATTTTTAAAATACTATATAATAGTCAATACAAACATGCCTCCAAGAAAAAAAACTCGTATCATAGTGTGTATACTATTCACAGAGAGGTAGTTATTCATTAGGCATAATATGATATTTTCTCAGACTAACCTATCTGTTTATCTCTACTCTTTCTGAAATCGTTCCCGCACCGAAAACTTTTTTTATTTTTTTCTTCGCTCTCGTACAGGGAACCAGTCCAACCAGGAGGGATGGCAATAAAATTTTGTTGTATAACCAGCGTACATTCTTTCAGGCAACCGCTGTTTCAATCGGTTGCCTCGCGATAAAAAAAAAATTTTGCACCCCACTCTATTTCCACTCCAGTCCAATTTGGGTCAGTTCGGGTTGCACAGAGCGGTTCCTCATCACTTCAGGAGCTTCAATACCGCGAGCCATCCGGTTGCCTCGCGGTCACTGAAACTACGCGTCATTGCTCTGAATATACTGTAATGAAATAAATTTTGCTATATAATAATTTCCTGTAAATTCTAATGGTTTGTTTAGTTTTATTTAGCATGCGAATTTTAATGTTAAAATTAGTCAATATAATTTAATTTTTTCTTTTGTTTTAATCCTGCAAGTTACTGTTTTATATTACATTATTATCATTGTAACCTACCACCTGTGGAAGAGCCGTATCTCTTGATACAAGTATCAAAAATATTTATATTAACGAGATACTAGCTCAGCTACTGTAAGTTACGCAATAAATTATCTTATTTATTATTTTTAACTAAACAAACCACTCGAAGTTATGTAATATCTAAAGGAAGACATTAGTTAATGAACGATAACAACTTTACATATTTATTTGTTTGACCAAGTCATTTACAACTGGCGTAGTTAGTAGCAGAAGCAGCATAATGGGTGAGGTGTTCAAAATTACGTTCATTCACTCTTATTCTCTTAACAATAAAGTAGTGTCAAGAAATTTTTGAACACCTCCCCGCTAAGCTACTTCTGCTGCTGACTGTACAAATTAAGGAACATCTTAAGTAACGGCATCAATTAACGATTACAGTCTTTCATATTTATTTAGTTGAACTAGTCAATCCACTGGAATAAGGTATTTAATTCAAACATCTAACCAAAGACATTCATTAATAATCGATAACAGCCTTTCAATGTAACTTTTCCCATCTGTGCCCACCGTGGACCGAAGGGAACAGTTTGTTTTCCATCTGTGCCTAACCCACGTGACCACAGGCGTAGACAGGTGAGAATATACTTAACATAAACATCAATAAACGATTTGCTTCTTTAAACTTGTCGATCCACTACTGGGATGTAATATTCATATCGTATATGAAAGCTATTTGAATCCACAACACCACAGACAGCTATTTGAATTCGGCACAAAACATAAATATACATGTCCATGTAAAATTCAATAATTGACCACAAAATGCACGTATGTTCGACATTTTGTTTTGTTTGAGAGGATCATCGCCATCGCGGTTGAGCGGTGAGAGCACAGATAAGGTAACCACTAGATAACCCTTACAAGGCGACTTGGGGTAAAGCGACTCGTTGGAGTAAAACGACTAATAAATTGCGCGGGCGTCCGCCGTGCCGTTCAGTTGCGACCATGTTTTAGACCTGCACGTAGTGTGCGTGTATGCAAGTTTTTTTTTTAAATATGTATGAAAACTATTCAAAATTCTGGCATATTGTAGTGTAAGGTGGTGTGGCAAAAGTTTTAAAAAGTTAAGAATCAAAAGAGTTGGAGTTACATTCCACTTTTACTTCAAAACATTTTTTTCACTTTAATATGTTTCTAGCCAGCGGAGTTCATTTTGAATTAGTCAATTGAGAAGTAGTTAGTATGCCCGTCTCTTTTTATCATGTTAATAATGCAATGTGCTATTCCTTTCTTACGGAAGCACGTGTAGGATAGTGATGTGCGAATGATGTGTACTGGACTTATATACCGGCACCACGTACTTTCGACTTAACAAATATACGAAGTACAATAGAAAACAGAAGATCTTTGTTTTATTTTATTTTTTCTTTTAGTTTGAGTAGTTGGTAGAATTTAAAGATTTATTCTGTCGGTAGTTTTTCTTTTCATATATGTAGTTATAATAAATATGGGTATTAAGGGTGCCACATGAGCGTTGCTTCTATAAGATACTTTCAATGGGTGTCACATGAGAGTTGTTTTAAGTATCTTTTAATTGGTGTCACATGAGCGTTGCTTCTATGAGACATTTTCAAATGGTGTCTTATGAGAGTTGTTTTAAGGAACTTTTAATTGGTGTCACATGAGCGTTACTGCTATGAGACAAGTTCAATAGGTGTCACATGTGCGTTGCTTCTATAAGACGCTTTCAATGGGTGTTATATGAGTGTTGCTTCTATAAGACGCTTTCAATGGGTGTCACATGGGCGTTGCTTCTATAAAACGGTTTTAATGAGTGTCACATGAGCGTTGCTTCTAAAAGACGCTTTCCATGGGTGTCACATGAGCGTTGCTTCTATAAGACGCTTTAAAAGGGTGTCACACGAACGTTTCTTCTATAAGGCGCTTTCAATAGGTGTCACATAGGAGTGGCTTTAAGCAACTATTAATGGGTGTCACATGAGCGTTGCTTCTAGAAGAGACCTTGAATTGGGTATCACATGGGAGTCGCTTCTAAAAGTACTTTCAATGCACAGATAATGTAATTTTAGATTAGTCTATAAGGAGACTAGGTAAAATTTATTGGTAATACGTTTTTAAAGTAGGCATATACATATTGCATTATTGTTATTTGTTATCAATTTAGTAAACAGTAAATACCTCAATCAACAACAACAAATTACGGTACGGTACGGTACAGTACCGTTTACTTGTAGTACACATGTCCCATCACTACGCAACCACGTGATAGCGTGGTGATAGCGCACGGTCTTTGAATCGACCAATCGCAGCGCCGCTATCACCCACCCGCCCCTCACGTCTTCCGCAAGATTTGGTCACTCGCAGCGCGAACAAAATGAGCAACATTATTACTCTATAGGAGGTTCTCTGTGGGTGAGAGTTAAACACAAACAAAGACAGTGACACGGCGCGTCGTGATTGGTGGACCCGCTCGCGCTGCCTGCTCACAAGACTCCCGCACCAATCTCCATGCGTTCAAATTACGAATTGAACTGATAAGTTCATAAAACTTACAGCGATTGATAAATTCGGTATTTCTTTTTAATAAACATTACTATAATAATAATACACTAAACACGCTGACTTGAAAATTTCGGAGATTTCTTTTATGGTCTAGACAACGCTTTTAAAATTCAAATGCTGTAATAAAATCAATCTATTGATGAATCTATTATAATTTAAACATGATAGTTAATTTACATAGCTTTCAATATAATGCAGTCATCATAAAACACTTGAAAAATGTTTTTGTGGAAATATGTTTTTTTTTTACGTTTTACATTATACTGAATTAAGCTGTTGAAAAATACGTTATTAAATGACAGCCGATGTTAGGATATTCGAGTCAAATACTATTATGTCATGAAGAAAAATGCCATTTGTATAATCTTACCTTGAATTAAGAAGGCCTGTTAACAAATACCTACTTTATACCTAAATCTTCACCAAAATCCGATATATTTTTTTATAAGGAGTATTCTAACCGACTACAAAAAATTGGCCACTTGTGAGTTATCGAAGCTGATTTTGTTCGCGTACCCTACTATATTCGTATGCAACTCCAATACAACCTCAATATTGGTTGTTTTTTTATACCACGACGATGGCAAACAAGCAGGCCCACTTGATGGTAAGCAGCTACCGTAGCCCATGGACGCAACTCCAGAGGTGTCACATGTGCGTTTCATATAAAAAACCCTTTCATATAAAAAAGGATTTACTGTGTTGACGGCTAAAGGGACCAGAGGGTCCCCCATTATTAATACACTGCATCCTCTTTGATCTCTGGCAACCTTACTCACCGGCAGGAACACGACACTTTGAGTAGGGTTTAGTGCTATTTGGACCACCTTACAGAAAACCATATCCAAATAGCACTAAACCCTACTCAAAGTGTTGTGTTCTTGCCGGTGAGTAAGGTTGCCAGAGATCAAAGAGGATGCAGTGTATTAATGAGTCTGAGGTTTTGTTCTTGTTTTGGTGGGCTCTTAAGTGACTCTCGAAACCGAACTTAGTTTTAAAGACGCGATTACACGGAGCACAAAGAAGCTGACCAGCCGAGTTGTAAGTGTAGGTGTAGGAGGGCTTCGGTTTAGTCTTCCGTATTTGGCGTTTTGCGTCAAGGTTCTGTAGACGCTGGTTCTCGAAAAAATCTACACCCTTGTGAACCATGCGACGCCATTCCGGTCTGAGACGAGCACGCTCCTCCCACCTATCAGTAGTAAGTAATGTGTCTTGGTAAGTAAAATGTACTTAATATTGTCTTCGGTTGCCGCGATAGTTATTCATGAAATAAAACAACTAAAAAGCGGGTCGACCCGTTGACCACGAACGCTGTAAAGTGTTCGAAACGTCGGGATGTAATTTAAGCTCAGTACACGCGATATAATCCGTTTTTAGTTGTTTTATTTCAAGTAATGTACTATTAATTACTCGCTTTTTAGCGATAAGGCCTGTTCTTTACTCTGACTCTATTCTGACTTTATGCATTTTCTGTACGGGTTTTCTTTTTGAGGTGTTCAATAAAGAGTATTTGTATTGTATTGTAATTTATCATGATGGATTCCATCAGATTGGAATACAAACTTCCATTTCCGCTTGATCACATTTAATTTGGTATATACTAATATACAGTGTGTAAAACCAATACGATCAATAAATTAAACCAGACCCGGGTTTTTTTAACTTTTATTTTAAATCTTTTAAAAAAATTGAGTGATAACTGAAGAACAAATCAAATTATTTTAATAAATATTTTGATTTGTTTATTTTAAGTAGACACACTACTATTTAACTTATAAACTTATATAGATGTCATTTACAAAGGAAAAAGTGACCTAGGCCTCCGGTGCCCAGGGCTGGGATCGAACCAGCGTCTTCTGCGTTCGCGGCAGAAGCCTTGACCACTAGACCACCGGAGGCCTAGGTCACTTTTTCCTTTGTATATTATGACATCTATATCTAAATATATAAAAGAAGAAACTGACTGACTGATTGACTGACTGACTGACTGACTGACTGATTGACTGACTGACTGACTGATATATCAACGCACAGCCCAAACCGCTGGTTATAGAGATTCCAAATTTGGCACGTAGGTTCCTTATAAGGTCTAAGATCTAAGGGGGTAAAATGGGGGTCCAAAATTTGTATGGCGAATCAAGATCTGTTAGACTATTTTATTCAAAACTTCATAGGAGTATTCCTAACGATAAATGAGTAAACACGTGTTTCAGGTTTTTTGAAAATTCAACTCCTAAAAGGGGCAAATATGGTCACAAAGTCTGAAAATCAACATGGGTATCGTGTCCTTTTTCAGTACTTATAGTACGCGGGCGAAGCCGCGGGAAAAGGCTAGTAAATTTATAATGGAGTAATCATTTTAATGTCACTTCCTTGTATGTGTATTAATTAATTATAATTTTTATTGTATGTAAGTAACTGAATTTTATTTGTATGGAATGCTATTATTATTATCTTCTTTATTCATTTTGTGTTATTGATTTTTTATTGACGCCGAAATTTAATTTTACTTTTATTTTCTGTGTTGTGCTTTTGTTTATATTGTTCTAAAATGCTATGGATCATGGTTATCTGAAAAAGAATGCATATTTTATTTTATTGTATTAATTAGGAAGATTTTTGAAAGATACACCTTATTATGACCGGGCGTAAATATATATATATATATATTTTAATTTACCGAGCATTAATGTACTGCAAACATGTTTGAAGTAAAACAGGTAAATGTCAACGAGCGTTCAACTTGAGTTTGTTGCATTTATATTGCGGGTGTAATTATTCTGTATGGTTAAAATTTTCGTCGTAATGGAGAAGGCAACTGTCAAAGTGACATCTCTAACATTGGTGTCGCGAATATCGCGAAGCAGTTCGTGCTTGCCGGTTTTTCGGATAGATGGCGGTGGCAGTCACGTTCGATTTCAATATCGCTTTTAGTATGGACGGATTTTTTATGGATGGATGTAGGGTAGATACACGGACGACGGTAGGAGAGAAGGTTGTGCGCGAACAAATCAATGGTAAGCGCTTTAATATTTATCTTACTACTCGTATCAGTTCATGGACTTTCTTACTGTGTTATTATGATAATAATGTGTCTTGTGTTATTTACCAGCGTGTATCAGTGCTCAGAGAGATCTTTGATCCCAGTGAGTTGTCAATGGTTATGAACTCAGGGTAACCATAGTGTGAGGAACGGGGTCGCTGTAAGGGGAGGTGGAGGCGACAATTTAGCCCAAGATTCCAGATGGATAATCACGGGAGGCTCATGTCCGTAGTAGTAATCAAAGTAGATATCGTCAGCTCACACCATCAACATCCAGGCCGTGTCTACGTATAGTACCTGCGTGTCCGTTAACATATTTATATCATTCGTATTCTCTAGTCAGTAAACGCATCGGCTCAGTATACCAGAAAAACATGGTGAAGCTGACGACAATTGGTCCTTAGAGAAGCTACATTTGTATGGCGCGAAGTAATTTTTATTAATTTCGCGAAAATAAAAATTGCTCCGAAATTGAAATCCATCGGTTTCCGAAATACACTAACATTAAAATTAACGTATTATTTATTAACTGTAGATTAACGCCATAGGGAAGGTTTTTGTCTAAGATAAACTTTTTGATTGCATACTAGTTAAGGACCATTCATCTTCTATTTCTTTCTCTCATTGTATGTGTCTCTTTCTCTTATTGCATGGAATCTGGAACAGCGCCCTCTACAAAAAGTTTTTACCGACCTTCCCCATTGTAAGCATTTTTTTTTTTTTTTATACTACGACGGTGGCAAACAAGCATACAGTCTGCCTGATGGTAAGCAGCTACCGTAACCTATGGACGCCTGTAACTCCACAGGAGTCACATGCGCGTTGCCGACCCTTTACAAAAAGGAGGATTCACTGTGTTGACGGCTAAAGGAACAAGAGGGTCCCTCATCGTCAACACACTAGGTCCTCTTTGAGCTCTTTGGCAACCTTACTCACCAGCAGGAACACAACACTATGAGTAGGGTCTAGTGCTATTTGGCTGTGGTTTTCTGTAAGGTGGAGGTACTTCCCCAGTCGGGCTCTGCTCCAGATTTGAGCGAGATGACATTCACTGAACGTGCCCTACCACGCTAAGCGAGATGCCATTCGCAGTGCCCATACCTCTCTTTTTGGCATAGTTTAAGGACATACCCAAGTCCGGACGTAGTTTAAGGACATACCCCGGGTCCAGGGCATGCGAATCCTCTGGGGTTGCAGGCGTCCATAGGCTACGGTAACTGCTTCAGGCGGGCCGTATGCTTGTTTGCCACCGTCGTGGTATAAAATAAAATAAAATTGTAAGCAAAAATTATGTAAATGTATTTTTTTTGTCCTATGCTGCTAACCACAGCTTAAAGGTTCGCCCATATTGTATTTACACACTGTATTTAAAAGTCCGTGTTCAATAAAAAAGCGCAATCTATTTGTTTGTTGTTTTTTGTCCGGGATCTGTTTTGTTGTTCATTTGTTCCAGTTTGATTTCGTTGCGGTTTATGGTGATTGTCAATCGCTACGCGTTTCGAGCGATTGGAACAAAGGCCGACTGAAATGAACTTACAATACATGCGACGGAGCGATGTTTGTCGTATTTAATTATAACGAAAAAAAGAGATATAGGTTATACTTAGGTTAAACGCGGGCTGTTTTCCGCAACTTATTCGTGGCACGACCTATATAACCTATACCTCTTTTTCGTGCCAACCCAGTTCCTCCAGGCAGCCTAGCAGACCCTTTAGGTTACCGACGACTTCCGGGAGTGCCCTCGGCGAACCAAGATGTTTCGGACATGTGATGATGACGTGGACGGCTATCTCGTCCTCCTCCATGCAGGCTCTGCAGAGGGGACTGTCTGTGACACCTAAGGGCATGACCAGTTAGTGCTCCGGAGATAAGAGATGTCGGAAGTGAAATTAGCTACCTACTTATTACTTTTTGTAGACTGTGAAATAACACCCTTTAGCACGAATATGACGAAAACTCCCGGTAAGTCCTGACTAAACAACTCAACTCAACTTAAAATATTAGACGTCGAAGGACACAGGGTGACCTAATTGATAAACTTCCGAGCTTATCCAGTGCCCTTACGTAAGTGTGAAATATGGAAAATGCAATTATCTTATTATCAGCACTACCAGGTCCCGTATTCCAATTTTAAAATAAATAAACAATACATTAAAAACAAAATCTTTTTCAAACACAACTCCAACTATTGGAGTTGCATCGGAATATTTTTCAAGCCAATTCTAATATTTCTGATTCAGACGTTTAGGTGTATTGCTTGATTAATGCATTGGAGTTGTATTAAAGTTGGATCGTGTCTAAACGTCTTTTAAAGTTAGAATACGGCCCCAGTAAGTACTAAAAATCCAAAAAAACACTGCATTTTTTTCTGACTTACTGTGCGGTTAAAAATAAATTCGTAGGTAATTTTGTGCTCATTAAGATATTCTTGTTGGCTACGGATCCGTAAAGGTTCCGTGATCTTAATAAGGGTTTGTTTTCGTGTTCAGCAGACAGATAAACGGGCATCGGTACCGTTCCTTGTCGAATAATCGACGACCCAGATAAAACGACTCATTAAAGTGGCACGTGAACCGCACTCAAGTAAGGCGCCAGGTCTGTCAAATAAAGGATCATCATCATTTTTAATATCACGACGGTGGTAAACAAGTATACAGCCCCCCTGATGGTAAGGAGCTACCATAACTTATGGACGCCAGCAACTCAAGAGGTGTCACATGCTCGTTGCTGACCCTTTAGAAATCTGTACCTACACTCCTTTTTTGAAGAGCCCCATAGTAGTCGTTTGGGAGAAACCTCGGCAGGGAGTTCACCGCGGCTTTGTTACTGCCGCTCGGCAACCTAACCCCATGAATTGGTGTTGGTTTTACGAATGTGACTGTCATCTGACCTTCCAACCCAGTTGTTCGGGAAATTAGAACAAAAATATTATATTTATTTTTAAACTTAATTGTTTTGATATAAGTAAATTGGTATTTTTTAAGTTGGTACCTAATATGATATAACCTTATATGACCACCCTGTGCCTAGGTTTAGATACGTAATATTTTATAAAATGTGAAAAAGTAAAAATAGCACAAGTCAAGGAGTATTTTACATTTCAAACCAACAACACACAACGAGAATCCTAATAAAAAATGTTTTACATACGGGCTAATTTGAAATGTAAAAGTAATTTACATATTGAAATAATCAGAAAATGACATTCAAACATTTGATGGATCCACAGACAAACAAATATTCAATCATATCTTAGAGCGAAACCAATTGCTTTTTATAGGTATATTTTAGGTATAAGAGTCATAAAAATGTACACCTTTTACGCTACTGCTTCACCTGCGTCTCAACCTCTGAACGCAAGAATTATCGTGTTTGATCCATTGATTTATACAAAAAGGGAGATATGGTACCAGGCGCTCGATTGTGTGCCATCAAATATAGGTTCCGGGACCTATATTGAATTAGTCGTGTGGCAGAGTGTCTCACTTTGTGCAATGCACAAAATATGGAGGTCTCCCTTGCATACCCGTGTTAACTATGCAGGATCTACCAAAACTACTGGTGATCCGTTGAAGGACATAATTGGTATCGTATTGCCAGTAAGAAAAAATAGATAAGATAAGATAAGATAAAGATAAAATATATTGGTAACATCCAGATACAAGTCAGGTACATACAATTTTGTAGTAGTACTAGAAGTAATAATAATGTAATTGTAATTCATAATATAAAAAATTATTCATGTCAATTTTCTATAAAATATCATTAATATTTTTATTTTTTTTATATAGTTAGTGGTAATGTCATCATTTCACTAAAATTATAGAATTTTTTTTGTAAATAGCCACGATTCTAGCTTACTTTTAAACGATTGGTGAGATGTTGCATCTCGTATGTTGTCTGGGAGGCGGTTGTACATCGCAGGGCCCGTGACGTAAACCGACTGTTCTGACCGATGAAGTCTGTGAAAAGGTGCAACCAGTCGGTCTCGGTGTGCATTGCTTCGGAGATCATGTGAGATGAGGAAAAAAAAAATTTGTATGGGACCAGTCGTCCCAGCCGGTCAACTCTCCATACAAAACTAGTTTTTTTTCGCGCGAAAAAAATATTTTTTAGTTTTTCGTAATTAAAATAAGATACCAATTATGCCCTTAAACGGATCACCAGTATTTTTGTTACAGCCTGTGTAGTTATCATTTTTGCCCATGATGCACATACATTATAGCGGTGTGTAGCATTTTACAGGTGTGTAGGTACTGGAATACATTTCAGTTTTATTTACTACTAGCTTTTATCAAACCATACAAACTTCCACCCCCCATTTTAGGGAAGTGGGGGGTTAGAAAGAGACAAAAAGTAGCCTATGTCACTCTCCATCCCTTCAACTATCTTCACTTAAAAAATCCCGTCAATTCGTCGCCCCGTTTTGCCGTGGGCGTGAAAGACGGACAAACAAACAAACACACACATACACTTTCCTATTTATAATATTAGTATGGATAAGATTTGGGCAAACCAGTATTTAAAGGCATAGTGTGCAGAAACAGCCCAAAAAGACGGAGCGTAACATTTTAATTTTTGCGTTTTCTTTGTTTATAAGAAACATCATAGAAGGTAGAGTTGAAGCAGAAAGGAAGGCAGGAAAGCCAAAGAGAACATACTCGTACATGGATCAAGTAAAGGAAAAAATCGTCTCATATCAGTGTAAAATAGAAGGCAAATGACAGACAGGTATGGAAATTGCTCCACCGACAAGAGCCTCTTAAATATATGATGATGATGATGATGTTACAATTTCAAAGAGCGATCGTTGGAAACCGTTGGCCAAGAATAATATTGAAGCGTCATCACTAAGATCACAAAAAAATTCTTCATGTGTTTCATTTCTTCATCTAAATATATAAAAGAAGAAACTGGCTGACTGACTGACTGACATATCAACGCACAGCCCAAACCGCTGGTTCTATAGATTCCAAATTTGGCACGTAGGTTCCTTATAAAGTCTAGGGATACACTAAGAAAGGATTTTTCAAAATTCATCCCCTAAAGGGGTAAAATGGGGATCCAATGTTTGTATGGCGAATCAAGATTTGTTAGACTATTTTATTCGAAACTTCACAGGAGTATTCCTAACGATAAATGAGTAAACACGTGTTTCAGATTTTTGGAAAATTGAACTCCTAAAAGAGGCAAATGTGACCACAAAGTTTGAAAATCAACATGGGTATCGCATCCTTTTTGAGTACTTTGCGTATTATACGCGGGTGAAGCCGCGGGAAAAGGCTAGTTTGGTTTATAAAAACGCAGCGGCCTTCTCCACACTAAATCTAATCAAAGACCGTGCCTAATTCGGGGTATCCGTGATTGAGGCCCATTGGGCTCCGTCATTACCTGCCTTCCAATCTTGTCTCCATTTTTAGAATTAGTTTACGTGTCTACTAATTACTTGGAAAACACAAAAACAATCTAATTAATTAAGAAAGGTAAAAAAGGAGGCGTTGTTTTTCTTCAAAGTGTTTACAAGTTAATTCTGTCCTTTTTCATCCATTAGCGTGCTATATAGAGAAGAAACAGACAATATCGTTCCGTAAATGAATCTCAACACAGTTTACAGTTTTAATAACGAACGCCAACAAAACAAACACCAGAATAAATGAGCCGTTTCCTGAAGTGGAATTCAAACTTCATAAAATCTTATCTCGAATATACTAACATGATATTACGCAAAGTGCTTCTCGATATGCACTGCCTTCAAATTGATCGATATCATCATTATCATTAAGAAGATATTAACCTTCTTAGCGTTTGTGCTGGCTTTTTTGCCACGGCTTGCTAAGCAAGCTTGGGGTCAGCTCAGCAACCTGCCAACGACCGTTGTTATTCCCTAAGAAGTTATTTATATACGTTTTTATTTTTATTTAGCCTATGCTGTGTCCCACTGCTGGGCAAAGGCCTCCCCTCTCTTCCGCCACTCTTCACGGCCTGGTGCATGTTCCCGCCAGTCGCTACAAAAGGCATCCAGGTCGTCCCGCCATCTCTTTTTCGGTCTGCCTCTGCTCCGGCCATCCTGGGGGCCCATTCATTGGCCATTTTGGCCCACCGTTCCGGGTGCATTCGGCAGACGTTTCCAGCCCAGTCCCACTTGAAATTATAATAAGTCTTAAACACTTCTTTTTAATCTTACACTTTTGGCGAAGCCTGATTATTACTGATGTAGATTGAACAAAGTTTGCTGTGTATACCGTTAAGTACGTTTTTGATGAAACCTGCGCTGTGTATTGTGTCATGGTATCGTTTTATTTTCAACCGACTTCAAGATTTCGAAGGAGGAGGTTATCAATTCATCGGGGTCTTTGTTTTTTTGCAATCTTTTTTTTTTATGTATGTTCTCCGATTATTCGAAGACGGCTGGACGGATTTCGAAAACTCTTTTTTTGTTTGAAAGAGTATACTTTACAGTTGGTCCCATTTTAACTAGGTCAGGATCTGATGATGATATCCTGGAGAAATCGAGGGAACTCTTCAACTATTATAGGCACACCTATAGTGATTAGAGTATTTTTTACAACAGGTCGAGCATTTGCTTTTGGAATGGTCGATGCTAAGTGAAGTCGGTTCTTTTTTGTTTAAAATTATTGATATAATATTAATTCAAGTTTCACGTTACTTTCATAGTAAAAATTAAAATATCAAATCAATGTCAAGTTTTTATTGTTTGAATGTCACCTGGTGTCGCGCAAGAAATATTGTAGCTTACGTTACAACTGCCTTAATTATTGTGTTACGTTTCACTGAGACGATATGTTACAATTAAGCCTCGTTTTGATGAAATATGTTGCGGTGTCTTGTTCTATATATACAGAGTATACATACATATGTTCTTAATAATAAATAATTTTAAACAAAAAAGAACCGACTTCACTAAGCATCCACCTTTCCACCAAATGCTCGATCTGCTGTAAAAAATACTCAAATCACCATAGGTGTGCCTATAATAGTTGAAGAGTTCCCTCGATTTCTCCAGGATCCCATCATCAGATCCTGACATGGTTATAATGGGACCAACTGTGAAGTATACTCTTTCAAACAAAAAAAGAATTTTCCAAATCGGTCCAGCCGTCTTCGAATAATCGGTGAACATACATAAAAAAAAAAAAAAAAAAAATTGATAACCTCCTCCTTCGAAATCTTGAAGTCGGTTGAAAAATCGTTTTTGTTTGTTTCCGAACGTAAGTACCAATTGTGCTCGTACCTTTCCATGAGCAAATACCGAAGCTACTGTAAAAAATACTCAAATCAATATAGGTGTACCTTTAATATTTGTAGAGTTCCCTCGATTCCTCCAGGATTCCATCATCAGATCCTGGAGAAAATGGGATCTAATGTCATGTAAATCCTTTGAAACAAAAAAATAATATTTGAATTCGGTCTTGCCGTCTTCGAATTGGTGAAAATACATAAAAAATTGCAAAAACATACACATATTCGTATAGAATTTCAGCTGTCTGGTACTAGCCATCACTGATAGCATCACTAATAGCCGCGGACAGATGGACATGGCGAAATTATAAGGGTTCCTATTTGACTACGGAACCCTACAAAAGTCAGAAGTTTAATCTTAATGGTAATTTTTACCCTACGGTCAGAAGTTTAAATGTGATCGACTTCTAAAAATATCTTCTCATTTGCTTCTCAAGACTTATTCATTTTTTTGTACAAGTATAGGTAGTTGGCTTCGAAACGAACTACCTGGAAAATTAAAAAAAAACTGATCAACGTTTGTATTGAACTATTGAATCTAACCTTAGATTTGTTAGCTGTAATTTATTTTTAGGTTTAATGTTCGTTTTTTTTTTTATGTAATTATACTGAATAAAAAAGTACAAAAAACTAGTACTTTAAAAACTTCAAGGTTTTTCTAAGTCATGATTACTTTCACCATGTAATAAAATATTGAGATAGTCGGAGAGTCGGGCAGGAACGGGGTGTGGAGTAGTATTGAAACACGCTACATGGTATATAGTCGAGTATATAATTCGCCTTTATTTACGAATGCATATTTATACACATTACATAGATTCTTCTTCTTCTTCCTTGTTTCCTCATGGCTGAGGGTTGCGATCAGATGGAGTTGTTGCTCTCCAAGCTGCACGATCTTCTACGGCTCGTATGATAGGCCCTTGTATGGAACCTTGGCAGGCCTTCACAATGTCGACCCAACGGCTCGGTGGATGTCCACTCCCCCGTCCTCCATCCACGCGGCCAAGCACAATGCGTTTTTCAAAATTGTTTGGCTTCCGTCTGTAGTAAAGTGTAAAGCTACCTTTAGAATTACCTGTGTAAACCCTACTTAACAATGTCTAGTCTTGTCTATGACATCTAGCCCCGCCCTCTTCCTATTCTGACAGCCACCTTGGGAACACGGTATCTGATCTCTGTTTAATGTTATAATTAAATATAACCTGTGTTTATATAAATAAATACTTCGTGGACCTCAAGACATCTTTTATTAAAACATATAATACATGGCGCAGCCGATGAAGAACCGGTAAGCAAGATTAATCCAGATTAAAATAATACGAAGCCATTGTTAATTATGAATATTTAAAACCAAAGCTTAATAATAATGTTGAAGTACAATTTCAAAGAACAGTAGATAGGAATATTAAGTCTTATAATAGTACAACTAAATGTAAAAGTAATTTTTATATTGGACAGCAAGTATGGTTTAAGAAAGACCCAATTAAAAATGTTTGGTTACAAGGAAAAATTTGTAAAAGTAATGGCTTTAGGTCATACAATATATTAGATAGTAATAATGTAGAATATACAAGAACATCTTATCATATTCGTTCGGCTTGAGGTTTTGTGTTCCACCCGGGCCTTCATGGCTGGCTGAGGGCTCAACTCCCTTGGTTTCTTTGGGCATTTGTTATAAAGGGGAAGAAAATTAAGGCAATTAATACTCAATGTATACATAGATTAAGTAATATAGTTAAGATAGCAAAACTTATATTTGTAGAGGAATAGACTGAGTTAATATAGATATGTTGTAGATGCAGTTATGTGCAATTTTGTGATAATATATTGTTATATTTGGAAAAGGGGAAGATGTAGTAAAGTGTAAAGCTACCTTTAGAATTACCTGTGTAAACCCTACTTAACAATGTCTAGTCTTGTCTATGACATCTAGCCCCGCCCTCTTCCTATTCTGACAGCCACCTTGGGAACACGGTATCTGATCTCTGTTTAATGTTATAATTAAATATAACCTGTGTTTATATAAATAAATACTTCGTGGACCTCAAGACATCTTTTATTAAAACATATAATACACCGTCTGGTCACGTGTCCGAAGAACTAGAGGATTCGCTGGTGGCAGATGGTGGACAAGCGGCACTGGACTTTTAATTCCGCTAGGATTGAGGCATTAGTGCGGCGCGCTGTCCATGGAATTTTTAACATCTTGCGCTAGCACCACATTTCAAATGCGTCAATTCTGCTCCGAATGTTTGCTTTCAGAGTCCAGGTTTCCGAAGCATATAGAAATATAGAGAAGACCAGGGTACGCATTAGCTTGGTTTTCGTACATACATAGATTACATAGATTGTCGATTACAAAAGCAATACCTATGCGTTTATGTCGCAGTTAACCCAAGCGTTACTGCTAAACACTGATTACCAATTACATTACAACCAACTCTCGTGAATATAATGCCAAATATTTCCTAATAAATTATTATTTTTTATGTACTTCCTCAAAAAGCACCTTACCTAAAAATAAACAAAGAAAAAGCAGAAACGCCATTCATTACAATGGAAATGAAATTTTCTTGGAAAATTAGGTAAATTAAATGGACGCATTTGCGCAATGATACGATTTGTTCCCCGTATTTTCTTTTTTTTTTTTTTTATACCACGACGGTGGCAAACAAGCATACGGCCCGCCTGATGGTAAGCAGTTACCGTAGCCTATGGACGCCTGCAACCCCAGAGGATTCGCATGCGCGTTGCCTACCCTTTAAGAACCTATACACTCCTTTTTTGAAGAACCTCATACTGTAGCCCGCTGGGAAAACCTCGGCAGGGAGTTCATTCCACAGTCGCAGCGTTCGTGGGAGGAAATTTTTCTGGCCTAGGATTAAAATAAATGGCGCAGGAAAAGAAACAGTTATTTAATTTTCTGAGAATTTCATTGGCGTTGACAACTCAATTGGCTAGAATATTTTTTATACAACAACGTGATGGTGACAAAAAGCATACGGCCCGCCTAATGGTAAGCAGCTACTGTAGTCTATGGACGCCTGCAACTCCAGATGTGTAACATGCGCGTTGCCGAACCTTTAATATAGAGTAATAAGAGTAAGCAGTTGACGTAAATATAACGCATGAAAAATAATTCAATTGAAAATAATATAGTGTTTTGTATGGGTTTTAGTTTTTGTTTAATTTAATTACTATACGTTTTGGTAATTTATTTTAATGTAATTGCATGAAACATAAATTTAATGTCAAACTTCTAAAACCTGAGTAAACCAGATAATTATTTATTAAAGTTAGGATAAGGATAGGATAAGATCCAATGAAAAAGCACAATTTTTTTATATATTAAAAACCCGGCAAAGTGCGTGTCGGACCACGCATAATTGAGGGTTCCGTTCGTTCAATGGAATAAGAACCAAACTTATACTAAAAGGTCGTACCTGATGCCTTTGGAAGAAGTTTTTTGGAGATAACTCAAAAATGGCTGAACTGATAATTTTGTTCATATTTTTTGGACTTACGGTTGAAGTGGACACAGTTTTTCGGACTTTCAGAACGATTATTTAAAAAATATACACTTAATCACAAAATATTCAGAAAAACTTAGATGGTATTTTCAATGACCTATCGATTGATGTGCCACGTGGTGATATTTGGTTAATTTTTTTCTTAATTTAGTTACAATTTAGTTGTATGGAGCGCACCCCTAAAAATTTTTTTTTCTACAATTTAACTACATAACTAAGTAGCGGAATACAAAATACACCTTATGTGTAAATTTTATTCAGATATGTTTTATAGTTTCCGAGTTAAATGGCTGTGATATACGGACGGACGGACGGACGGACAGACGGACATGACATAACCAAATGGGTTCCGTTTTTGCCATTTTGGCTACGGAACCCTAAAAATGGTGCTTTTCATTGGGTAGTTTTTTGAAGGCGATTTCTTTTATTGGAATTTTATTTTATGTTGGTATTGTTATTTTTTTATTTCATATTTTTAGTGATAGATACTTCGTTTATTTTACCAAAGTACATACCTGCATAAAACAGATACAATTTACTATGTTATTTTTCTTAATAGCCACCTATGATCATGGGTTTCGGAGTTATAGCCACAAAAAAGTGCTCCACTGTCGACCACCTGACCCCATAAACAAAACCTTTTCCAGAATGTAACAAATACTTTTCTGAAGATCGCATCAAAGTTAGCAGCAATATAAGTGCAGTAGCAATGTATAGCTTAACTAGCCTGTTTCATTATTGTAGTAAATTGCTTTAAAGTTTGACTTATAATTTTGTTGTCAAATGCAAAACCCCGCCTAATTTTGTAACTGTTAAACTGTAATATAAATTAGTATATAATGTATCACAGCAATATAATATATTTAATCTGCTTTCGTTTGATACCACACACGTGTAGGTACAGTGCATAGTTTGGATGAAATTTGCACTTTTAGCAACGAATCGGACGCCATTTTGATGACGTCATTACGCGGGAGACCTGTGTCCCAGTCTCTCGATAGTTTCGGGGTCCCAGTGTCATGCCAAACAACATACTAAAATTATTATGACAAAAACGGGACTTAATCGCGTACACTTACTTTTATTATTTTCCTGACGTTTCGAGCGTGCCGTAACGCTCGTGGTCGCGGGCAGACTGGCGAGGAATTGTATCAGCATCTCCTAGCTGCGCGGGTTTTTCGAACTACCCGCACTTGGTCTCGATTATGCACATTCACGCTAGGGTTGTCACTTTGCCTACACTCAACACTCACGACATCTGGTGGTTTGGAAATGCAAGTATTTTCACGCTTACATTTGCTGATCACTGGATTCCACGAAGACGAGATCCCCTGTCCCTCGTTCTGGTTGAAATTCTTATGCTTCCTAATTTCAATAGCCTCTCGTAGTTTCCTGCTATAACGAAAACGTTCTGTAGAGAGGACTTTTGGATTATGGAGCTCAATCCAGTGGTTTGGTCCAGATTCTAACAAATGTTCAGCCACAGCAGACTTGTTTATTTGCCGATTTTTGACTGCTGTGATATGTTCCCTGACCCTTTCCGCTATTGTCCGTTTTTGTCATAATAATGAGTGAAAATCGTGTAAGTTTAAATCAGTACAACGTACTAAAAGTTGGTAACCGTTCTGTTCTACCTTAGTTGATTGTCCGCCTGCGTCGTACCATTTACAAAGATTGCATAACACGGGAAAATAATGTTAAAAACGCTCAATTAATTGCAATTGAAATACTGAAAAAGTATAAAACTCAAGTACGAGAAATCGAACTTTTCGGTGGCTACCACTAACTAAAAAGCCACTTTTTGTGCAACTGTATTAAAAATGAGTTTCTTATTATTTTATATAGTATACAGGGTGTAATCGTTAAGTGTGGCCTAGCCATAATTCCGTAAATATAACAGATATCAGAAAACTTCCAACTGATATCGAAAGTGCGTTACGCAATGAGTAAAATTACATTAATAACTTTTTTTAAATAAAATCAGAACCATCCCAAACATTAACTTCAAACCCGGACCGACGTTCGGATAAAGACTAGTTTGTACGGTCTAGACATTTCACCGTTATCAAATTATTCATGAATTGTTTTATTTTATTCCATATCAATCGGCCTCCTAGCCCAGTCGGTAGTGACCCTGCCTACGAAGCAGGAGGTCCCGGGTTCAAATCCTGGTAAGGGCATTTATTTGTGTGTTTATCACGAATATTTGTTCCCGAGTTATGGGTGTTTTCTATGTATCTAAGTATATATTTATCTATATAAGTATGTATATCGTCGCCTAGTTCCCATAGTACAAGCTTTGCTTAGTTTGGGACTGGGTTGATTTGTGTTAGATTGTCCCCAAATAATTATTTATTATTTATTTATTTATTAATCAATTATCATGTTATTACAGTTTATTCGTGCAAATAATGAATCTCAAGCAGTTTTATCTCTTACGGCACCGACGTTCTTCTTTGGGAGTGAGTCGTCGTAGGTACTAACTGTATGGGAGCGTTTAAACTTAATATTTTTAATATTAATACTTTTATTTAAAAAAAGTTATTAATGTAATTTTACTCATTGGGTAACGCACTTTCGATATCAGTTGGAAGTTTTCTGATATCTGTTATATTTACGGAGTTATGGCCTGGCCACACTTAACGATTACACCCTGTATATGTAGGTACATTACATTTCCAATCCTTATAAGGTTTACTTTGTAAATTGCTTTGTTTTTGCGGATTTCATTGATGCGTTTTTACCATTATGCTTTACGTTATGAAATAAAACTATCGCGTGTACTGAGCTTAAATTATATCCCGACGTTTCGAACACTTTACAGCGTTCGTGGTCAACGGGTCGACTGAGGAAAAATGTACAATTACCTCCGTTCAAAAACTATCACAATATGCAAACCTACCCACATATGAAATATTCAACAAATTTAGTGTATGCACATGCCTGAGGGGCCTTTATAAAAAAAACAAAATATTTATTATTACAAAACCTATTATTAAACAAATTATTTTTATAATTATTAATTATATTTTTTTTTTATTAGTATTAAATTATTATTAGTGTCCACACCTATGTCTAGCTTGCTCCTTAACCAAATGAATAACTGGATCCCAAGCTGGTGGTACCGAAAAACCATCCTCTCTGTTGAAATTTTGATATTTTTTAATCTCGATTGCCTCTCGCAAAATCCGGGGAATGTATCGTTTCTCCTTGACGAGGATTTGCGGTTTGTCAAATTTAACTGAGTGGTTGGGTCTATCCATGACATACTCACAGACTGCTGACCTTGGTCGACGGTGCTTTACATCGGCTATATGTTCCTTTACTCGAGTAGAGATGCTTCGCTTAGTCTGGCCTACATATGATAGATCACATTCACATTCCAGCCTGTAGACCCCTGCACTCTGTAGAGGAGTAGCCGACTTCACTGACCTCAGGAACTGTGACATCTTCTTCATTGGCTTAAAGTTTTGATAGAAGCACGTTTCAAGATGTTGCCAATCCTGTCAGTGACTCCTCGGACAAAAGGCAAGATGGCAGGCTGGCGCTCAACTGTAGGAATCTTCATCCGAGCCTTCTGATTGAGCCGTGGAATCTTGAGCCCGTTCGCTTGAAGTGCATCCTTGGCATGCCGGAGTTCCGCCGCCAGGTGCTGCTCATCACATATCCTCTGGGCTCTTTGAAACAAAGACTTGCCTACAGTAGCTAGCTGACTGGGGTGGTTGTGTGATCTACCATTCAAATATCTATTTGTATGTGTAGGTTTCTTATATACGAGTACAGTGCGGCCTAAGGTATTATCGGGGTTTCTCAATACTAGTACATCTAAGAAAGGTAGTGAACAATTATTTTCCAATTCCATGGTAAATTTAATCTTACTATGAATGGAATTGAGGTGGTCAAGGAAAACTGAAACATTACTTTTAGGTAATTTATAGTAAAAGTATCATCTAAACAAAAATAAAATTATTAAATTAAATAATTAGTAAATTAAAATGTAGTATGCTGCAGATATTCAATCCAAATGTTACTTAATTAATAGCAACTTTAAATTTGAACTCAAAGTGTAGAAATATTTCATTAATTTTTACCTAACATATATGCATGTTTTTACTGTTTATTTTCATTTAGTTACCTACTAACAATAGACATAAGTCACATATTTATTGTAAACAATTACTTTATTGTTAAGTACCTACGTGAGTGAGCGCGATGCGCCAACAAACTGGTCACTCCAGTTTGGCGCAATATTGTAACTCCTGAAACCTGTAATTGTTTTACATGAATAAATAATTTAATAATAATAATCTACGTATCTTTTGAAAATCTTCGGCTGCATGGGAGCCAATGAGAGCGCCCTCTCCTCAAATTCCTCCATAAAGATGTCAGCGACTACTGGAGATACCGGGGATCCCATGGCTACACCGTCGACTTGCAGGTAGAATTCATTGTTCCATAGTAGATATCCTGATGTAAGGCAGTGTTCCGAGAGCTTATCATATTGTTCAGACATGTTCTGCTCACGCAACCTCTTCTTCACAATTTCAATGCAGTCTTGTACCGGTAGACTCGTAAAGAGTGACTGGACATCGAAACTGACCATAATCTCGTCATCAGTTAATGTAAGTCGTCATCAGTTAGTGTACTCGAGTAAAGGAACATATAGCCGATGTAAAGCACCGTCGACCAAGGTCAGCAGTCTGTGAGCATGTCATGGATAGACCCAACCACTCAGTTAAATTTGACAAACCGCAAATCCTCGTCAAGGAGAAACGATACATTCCCCGGATGTTGCGAGAGGCAATCGAGATTTAAAAATATCCAAATTTCAACAGTGAGGATGGTTTTTCGGTACCACCAGCTTGGGATCCAGTTATTCATTTGGTTAAGGAGCAAGCTAGACATAGGACTGTGAGACCATAATGGTGGACAGTGTGGACACCAATAATAATTTAATACTAATTTTAAAAAAAATATAATTAATAATAATAAAAATAATTTGTTTAATAATATGTTTTGTAATAATAAATATTTAGTTTTTTATAGAGCCCCTCTGGCATGTGCAAACACGAAATTTGTTTAATATTTAATATGTGGGTAGGTGTGTATGTGCATATTGTGATAGCTTTTGAACGGAGGTAATTGTATATTTTCCTCAGTCGACCCGTTCACCACGAACGCTGTAAAGTGTTCGAAACGTCGGGATGTAATTTAAGCTCAGTACACGCGATAAATCCGTTTTTAATTGTTTTATTTCATGAATAACTATCGCGGCAACCGAAGACAATATTTCTTTACGTTATGCTTATAAAATTATGCGAAATAATTGTTATGCCAATTAATATTATGCGTATTCAAATTATGCGTTTATTAACACTATGCGTTTTTATAATTATGCGTAAAATGTGTATGCGTTCTTCAATTAGAACAATTTAATTTATGGATTTTAATATAGACCCCAGAAAAAAGATTATATATACGTGTTTATTAATAGGTTGTAGGATTTGTGGAAATCGAAAGTAAAACGGTCAGGTGTTTAAGTAAGAGGCTTATGACGTACTTACGTATTCTTCAGTTCTCGGATCAGGCTGACAGATTTTTGTTAAGTGCTTTATTTTACACGACCCTGGGACCAAACTTTGAGATCCAAAATATAGTATTTATATCTCTGTCGCCCTAAAGAAATAAATTGAGATAGGACGACCAAAATTAGATGTTTAAGTTGGTTCTACCACAAGGTTTAGGGACCAGACATGAATAAGTGATGTTATAATGTGGTGTATATTAAGAAGAGTTTTACTTGAAAGCGCTTCAGTAAATGATGTTTACTTTTTAACTGTCTTCAAAAAAAAGGAGGTTCACAGTTTGACCTGTATGCTTGTATGTATGTTTGTCCGCAATTATCTCGCGTCTGGCTGAACCAACTTTGATGCAATCTTCAAACCCATAAAATAACCAAAACCATAAAAATCTTGCAATAATTTTGGCAGCTATATTAAAATACATGCGGGCACTGCCATAGAGTGAAAATATATAAATTTTCTTGATTTACGAAATTTCCACAAGAGCTTTCATCGCAATGTCATTTTAAAAAAATCATCTACTTTCATACAAAATTACACATATCCGCCATACAATAAGACAAACACCAGATGTATAAAAGCCGAGAGGCGTTTAGAAAGGACGAATAATTAATAAATAATAATGTGCTTTAAGTATTCCTCATAAAGTATATAATCGTTTTTTTTTTCCTAACAAAAATGTGAAACATTAATTTTAGACTTAAAAAAGGACTCTCGGCTTTTGTGACAACGTACCTACTTATTTTCATGTCAGGAATCAGGATGATATTTCATTCTAGAATAGTTATTTATTGTGTAAAATCTTTAAATAAATTATGCAAACTTTATATCATTTAATTATTCAATTTAAATATTTAACTTACTCAACTTTACTTACTCATAAAAACGTCAAGCAAAAACATCTTTAAAACTTATCCAAAACTCATTTTAATTAATTATTAGCTAAATACAACTGAAGAACAAATTAAATTATTTTTAATAAATATTTTGATTTGTTTATTTTAAGTAGGCACACTACTATATAAATCATAAACTTATATAGATGTCATATACAAAGGAAAAAGTGACCAAAATATTTATTAAAAATAATTTGATTTGTTCTTCAGTTGTACTGAGGGCAGCGCCATCTCTCTCGCTTTCAATGAACTCCTACGAGTTTGGATTGGAGGTACGGACTCATAATGTTCTACCTTAGATGATTGGCTAAAATGCGCCTGAGCATTTACAAAAGATTGCACATACACGGGAAAATTCGACCGGTGCAGCTGTGACCCGGGTGGCCAAGTGGTAAAGGCGTCTGCCGCGAATGCAGAAGACGCTGGTTCGATCCCAGCCCTGGGCACCGGAGGCCTAGGTCACTTTTTCCTTTGTATATGACATCTATATAAGTTTATATTAGCTTAATTACAAACTCCAGCCATTCGGTAATTATTTATCCCAAAAAAATGTTTTAATCTTGAGTACTCAACAATTCGTTCGGTTTAAGTGCTTTTTAATTTTGATTTATTTCGGCAAATATGATTCACGCAATATGCCTTTGATTCGTGGTCTGTTTCTAACAGAATAGCGAAATTTTACTTGTAAAACAGGATCAAGTTACATTCACTAAATGGCGATTCACGAAATTACCTACTACTTGAGTATACAACCATAGCCATAATCTTTCCACGCCAGATGCATTGTTCGAGTGATAATATGGATTTTAGACCAGAGTTATACATACTATTTTTCACTTCGATTGAGAGAAAGTAAAAAACTAAATAAAAATACTTATTATTTACAGAATGTTTACGCACAATGACTAATCTAAGGTGAAAATGTGTGAAATAATCACCTCGAAAGTGAAAAAAATTATGTCCTCCCCCCTGTAGCTTTTGAACCGGGGATCCAAAAAATTTAAAAAATGAGAAGATACATCATTATATATCCTTTCAATGAAAATTGTTTTGAACATTATCGGTACCAAAAACATCTTCCATAGGCAGATGTTACCTTTTGATATTACTTTTTTCGATAGTAGATACGGGTTACGTATCCATTATGCGTGGACCGACACGGTCCTAACCGGTTTTTAGGGTTCCGTACCTCGAAAGGAAAAAACGGAACCCTTATACTCTTACACATACACTTTGTTGTCCGTCTGTCTGTATGTCTGTCTGTCAAGACCATTTTTCTCAGGAACGCGTGGAGATATATATCAAGCTGAAATTTATATCAAATACTCAGGTCTATTGTCTCTTGGAGCTGTGAAAAAAATCAAACTTCTAAGACAACGCAATCAAAAGATACAGCCGTTTATGCCGCAAATTTTCGAAACTCGCAAGGGAATCAAAACCTACAGGGTACTTCCCGTGAACTCAGAATGTTGAAATTTGGTACAAAGTAACGTCTTATAAAAAAGAAGGAAGGCCGGAAGGCGCAGCGTGGGTAGACCCCCCGCAAGGTGGACTGATGACCTGGTGAAGGTCGCGGGAGTCCGCTGCTGGATGCGGGTGGCGCAGGACCGGTCATTATGGCACTCTTTGGAGGAGGCCTATGTCCAGTAGTGGACGTCTTTCGGCTGAAATGATGAACGTCTTATAGCAAAGATACAGGAAAAATTACGAAAACCGTAATTTTTTAGTTACATCATATAATAAAAGTATTTTTAATAATTTTAAAGTTACTACCCCTATATACCCACAAGTTTGTACGGAACCCTCGGTGCGCGAGTCCGACTCGCACTTGGCCGGTTTTTTCATGTACCAACGACTCATCATCATCATCATCTACGACATCTACGTCATATCCAAAACTCATCCGCTTAGCAAGGGTGGGTATATCATCCCTTTGCATAGCATCATTGTCGGTCTCAGAATTTGTTGAAAGTGATAGGGTCCGTTTTAATCCCGGTGCTAATGTCGTTACTGAGAGTAACCCGCGATTGGAATTATGTAAATTTTTCACTTTGAGGTTTATTTTAGATTTTAGAACGCCTTTTGACCTTAATTTTAACGGGTAAAGGGTATTTTAATATCTATCGATAAGATTAATCGCTGTAAGAATTGGAGAATGCGGTTAGTTTTATCATTTTTAATTACTCGTCAGGGAACAATTAAACAAACAAGTCATAGTAAAATATTGGTATAATAATTAGGTTAGTTTTAAAACATGTCTAACGCATTGAAAGATTGAAATATTCCCAGGCACAAAACAAATTGAAAAGAGATTAGTGAAATTAATGTACTTATGTACTGGTGATCAGTCATTTAATTAGATATTTAATAGCAATATTAAATTAAATTGTTTATTATTGTTTTCCCTTCTTTAAACGTGCGATTCTCCGTCTATAAGTTGACTTGTGATGACTGCCATAAAGTGTATGTGGGGCAAACGGGACGTAATTTTAACACAAGATATAAGGAGCATGTTTCTTCATATAGACATAACCATCCGGAACGATCCAATTTCGCGAAACATTTGTTGGAAAATAACCGATTCGATTAGGCGCACGACTGTTGGTTTCTTTTCTTTTATACCACGTCGGTGGCAAACAAGCATACGGCTCGCCTGGTGGTAAGCAGCTACCGTAACCTATGGACGCCTGCAACTCCAAAGGAGTCACATGCGCGTTGCCGACCCTTTACAAAAAGGAGGATTCACTGTGTTGATGGCTAAAGGAACAAGAGGGTCCCTCATCGTCAACACACTGGGTCCTCTTTGAGCTCTTCGGCTATCTTACCAGCAGGAGCACAACACTATGAGTAGGGTCTAGTGCTATTTGGCTGTGGTTTTCTGTAAGGTGTGTGGTTATTGAGATCTTTAGAAAACTGGAGAAAATTCCGAATTAGGGAACACCTCTATTTTAATGTAGATCGCAGTAATTTTATGTAATAATAATAATAAAATACTTGCCGGTGGCTCCCTAGGTTAGGTTTTTTTATAACATTTTGTATTGTTTTTGTATGTTTTAGATAAATTTTTGTATTTACACTTATAAAAACATTGTAAATAACCTAAACTATGACGACAAAGAAATAAAAGAAATAAAATACTTTTTATTTCAGACAACACACATACAATTTTTTTTTACATATGTACAGAGAGGAATCTGACAGACAACCTTCATAAGTATTTATTTTGTATTATTTGAATTTAATTTAATTAAATATTACATTTATAAATATTTTGTAACAAAATTTTTATTGTTCAAAAAGGAAACAAATATGTCTGTAAAAGTTGTTATAATGACATTAATAACGAATGGATAGTTTTTGGGGTACCTACGGGGACGGGATATAGATTTGTATAATATGGAAATTATTCTGACATAAAATAATTTAATTTCATATACTAACTTAATGTATATTATGGATACGGAATAGTACGGATGGTTTATTTAGGTATGAAGCCCGAAATAAAATTGTCGATGGCAAGATCGTTAAAAAGAAGGTGCTCCATAGAAAGCATTCAAAATGTTCATTGTTAAAGATACTAGATATTTATTCATGACGTACACAATATTAATAAACATTTACAGACAAACAAAACACGTATTGGTGTAGCACCACGAAATGGACCCTGCTCAGCAAAATGTATGTCAGCTAGCGCTGGTCTTCCGTAGGGCCCACTTGGTGATGCCACGACAGATTTTGAACGAACTGAAGACAATAAATATAAAACAAAGTTATACTTAACACAAACGTAATGAAAAAACTATTAAATCACTCCATTTAAACTTTACCTGCCATCTTCATATAAACTTTTATAATGATACGTAGTACGACTCGCGAAAGTTTAGATTTATGTCAATCTAAATTATATGACCAACCATTTTATAAGTATATTTACTATATTTTAAATGCAACAGACTCTATTTAAAGCTTTGCTTTTGTTAATCATATAATGGTCTGTGTAGAATGAAACTCGAGCAAATAGCAATTAACAGATAATCCAGATCAATTCTAAATCCATCGATCTCTGCCAGTAATCTGATTGTGCTAGGGCTCTAATCTCAGTGTTTAGAATTTAGGTAGAAACACGGGCTTTGGAGCCCACCCAACGAAGGAAAACTTAGAGGAAATAATCCTTGTATAGCCGAATTTTGATGTAGTGAAAGTATCTTAAGTATGAGATATCGAGGGAATAAGATAGACACCTTAAACATTGATCCCGGCAAAAAAGTGTATAGAACTTTTTCGTAGAAAATTCTATGTAAATGAACGCCACCCCCATCCACCGGTACTTTTAGTATGTTGTGTGAGACACTTTTACTTACAACTACACTAAAATTTGGCTATACACGGAGATATCGCGGGAAGAAAGACACTTTTTTAAACTTTCGGTTAATATTTACGAAAGTGTGAGTTTTATCCAAAAATTGAAGAAACTTATTTTTTTAAGACCTATCCAACGATACCCCACACATCAGGATTGGAGTAAAAATAAATCACCCCCCCCCCCCCCCCCACTTCATGTGTACGTGAGGTCCCCTAAAAACTAATATTTTTTCAGATTTAGTTTTACAACTTTGTTGGCGTGATTAAAATACATACTCAAACGAAATTTCAGTTTTCTAGTACTTACTTACTATCACCTACACCAAACTATTAAAATAAACTACTCGCATCGTTCCCGGCGCAAAGGTGCCCATCACGCCTGCTGCGTCTCCGCGTTTAACCGCAATGGACAAGCTCTGCGCCAGAAATAACCCGAAGCGGGGGTCGAGGCCCTTTTCCTGCAGGCGACGCCCCGACTCCGAAAGAAAGCTCTTCGCCTCCGCACACCACCATCCAGATGTCTCGACGGAAAGGGGGACGCATAAATAGTTGGACGGCGCTGAGTACTTGACCTTTTTCAGGGATGCTGCCTACTCCGCGACTGCTCCTGCTGTCCGCACAGTGCGGCCAAGGTGTGTGGGTGCAAATGTACTTACGCAGTTGGCATGCCACAGAAGACATTTGCGCCTCTCCCACGGCACCAGCGTCAAGCCATCCGGCCTATTCCCATCCAACCGACAGAGACCCGACTTCGTCTCATGACATTAGATTGATAAGGATGAGTTTTCCAGGGATTTTGGGACTGCCTAACTAAATAAACCGATAGGCTTATTGTCCCCACGAATGTCCAGAACGGGTTGTAGACTTCACATATCACACGTTTGAATTTCTCAGCGTTTTCCCTGCGATAGTATTACAGGCTTCCTCACGATGTGAGGTTAATTGAGTTTCAATCTGGAGCCTCGGGTTCTAACCCGGGCACGAACCAAAGAGTTTTTGGGACTTAAGTACATAACACAGCCTGTCAGCCTGTTTGGGATTCCAACGTGCTCACTCGCCGCATTAAAATCTCCCTCTTCGAATCCATTGTTAAGTCCGTGCTGCTCTTCGGCTGCGAAACGTGGAGAGTGACACACAAGTTACAAGTGTTTGTAAATAAGTCCCTTCGGTCGATTCTCCGCATCTTCTGGCCGTAGACTATAAGAAATGAGGATTTGTGGAGTATATGTCGTCAGTCTCCTGTCGCCCAGGAAGTAGCGCTGCGGAAGTGGAGATGAATCGGACATACCCTTCGAAGAGGAGCATCGAATAATGCCAGTATCGCTTTCGAGTGGCTGCGTAAAGATAAAAAGCGAGCCGACGGACGCCCCGTACACACTTGGCGGCGGAGCATAGAAAGCGAGCTGCGAGCCATAGGACTGAGCTGGAGAGAGGCCAAAACGGTTGCCCAGGATAGAAAGGCGTGGAAGGATCTTGTGGAGGCCCTCTGCACCTCCGGGGTGCCCTAGGATCAACAACAACCACAAGTACATAAGTTCTAAATAGGTACCATTAGATATTTACCAGTCGCATTTCGTTGAAGGAAAACATCGTGAAGAATCAATAGTTGAGTCCTGTAGCATTTTTCGCCTATAAAGTCTAAAGATATTTTTTTCATAGGTAAACCCGAAAAATATATTTTTGGAATAGGAAGGGATTTATAATACAGTTATTCTTTAAGGGTAATTTTAAGACATAAACTCGCTTTGTTGCAAATTCAAGATACTTGGGTACTTACTGTAGTTAAAAAAGATCCTGTTTAGTTTTATTGGTTTCACTGTCGTAAATTCGTAATATGTCTTCCTTTGTTTGTTATGAGTTATGAGTGTAATTTAAAGTAGTCCTTTGTGTCCGTGACCTACTTTTTGCTGCATGACGTAATATGGCGTCGGCGTCTATGTCGGGATGAATGACATGGACGATATGATAGTAGTAAAAGTAGTAAACCACAGGCTATAAATGCTTCGCTTCCTTTGTCATCGACGCTTGTCGATGGCCACGGCTGTTCCAAAATCCAACCTAGGGGGGTTCTACACACGTGGCATTTTGTCGCGCGATTATCTCAGTGAATCTGTAGACCGTATTAAAGCGGCCTCCATAGGACGGAATTAGGAAACGTTTGAAGTTTTTAAATTGTTTTTGTGTTTATGTTTATAATTTTTTCCTGTTTTTTATTGTTTTTTTTTTCTCTTGTTTTGATTAGGATATTCTTACTTTGGGGATGTGATCGTGGCGTCAATGCGCCGTGTCGTCAAATGGTTGCAACGGAAGACCAGCGCTGGCCCTGCCGGCATTTAACGCTGAGTTGCGACCATTTCGTGGCAATTAATGTTTCGGGTTGTATATGTTATTGTATATTATGTCTTTTGTAATTGTCATGAATAAACCTTTCATTCATTCATTCATTCATTCATTCATAATTTGGTTAGAATTGGCTATTTGGGCCTTCGCATAAAGCGAGACATTGACCTTAGGTATATACCGATTCCACTTGATTGATTTTATTTTACGTGCGAACTTCGTCCAGGCATTCGGTGGTTCGGTGAACTTCTTTTGTTTTTATGGACCACGTCCCTGTGTGATTCCGATTGCTTACTTAGTATAGATACTTAAGTAAACATTGGAAAATAGTATTTTAGATAGATTTCAAACCGTGTTTTTTTTTAAATACCAAGACGGTGGTAAACAAGCATACGGCCCGCCTGATGGTAAGCAGCTACCGTAGCCTATGGACGCCTGCTACTCCAGAGGTGTCACATGCACGTTGCCGTCCCTTTACAAAAAGGAGGATTCACTGTGTTGACGGCTAAAGGAACAATAGGGTTCCTCATCATCAACACACTGGGTCCTCTTTGAGCTCTTTGGCAACCTTACTCACCAGCAGGAACACAACACTATGAGTAGGGTCTAGTGATATATGGATTCGGTTTTCTGTAAGGGGACTTCCCCAGTCGGGCTCTGTTCCAGATTTGAGCGACATTCGCAGTACCCATACCTCTCTTTTGGACGTAGTTTAAGGACATAATGCATCATGTGAATAAATCATTCATTCATTCATTCATTCATTCATTCATACCCGTGTCCCGGACGTAGTTTAAGGATATTAGGTGTTTATTTAAACTATTAACTTCATTCAAAAATAATGGTGATAACCTTTGTGTGCCATATTATTTCGAACTTAATTTGAATCCGAGCGGTCAAAAATCAAGAATCGGCTCGCTGGTCCAACCCAGTTGATGAATTGTTTACATTAGGTTCCACATACACTGGATTTTCTGTTTGTTCATGGCGAGGGCAACTTCTTCGACCTAGTGATTGCCATCGGTGTCCCGAAGTTACGGCAATTTTATTCTTTCTGTTGTCTCGAAGCGCGGAATAAGGGTCTGCTTTAAATAAATCTTGGGAAGTTTGCCTTAAACGTAGTTTTAAGGTTAGGAATATTTTTTTTTAGGTATACTGTTCCTCAACGCAGAGTTTTCAATTCCTAATAAACCCAATGTTGCAAGATATATCGAAGTGAAAAGGCCGCCATCTAATCTCCTGAAGACTGTATGTTCACCACGGTCTTTTCACCGCGATAGAGCCGGCTGACGATTTATTAAGAACATAATATGTTTAGATGACTGACGTTCACCAACCAACGGTACAGCAGCTGATATCCACGAGGCTTCATTATGCATCGATCTTAACCACATGTGAATTGCTTAGGGCGCAATGATCGAAGAAAACTGCGCCTGACCCGGGCCTACAAGGCTTTCAGCAAATAGTATTTAAGCGAAAAGAGAAATGTCGTGGATCACAGTGGAGCACATTAATTCTACGACACTTCTGTTACCGTACAGACTCTATAACACCGGTCTCGTTAAAATGGATAACCCAATTTGACTTTCAGCTGTCTGGATCTCAGATAGGATGATTCTGGTGTCATAGGATGCAAGCAGACTAACCAAACTTTATATGCGCCAATGATTACTTAAAACCCATTTGGAGTTTATGCTACGTACACACCGCCGCTGTGCAGATATGGAGTAAACTTTCTTGCGGCGACATAATATATAGCAACAAGTCGGCATATCTAAAATATGAGCTGTTTGAGCTCGGGCCGCAATTAGCCTGCTCAAACATGCTACCGCTCCTATATTCAAGTTGCATTGCAGCCCAAGTTACAAACTATAAGCGAGTCTATACGCCATAGGCTCGTGACTAGCATAAAACGAAAATATTGTTGAATATAATTAGATGAGATAAGAGCCAATAGAAATAAGACCGCAACAATGTATTATCTATGATTAGTAAAAATGAAACACTACTCTAAAACTATATAGTATCTTGATACTGGAAATAAAACACCTGTGTTGGTTTGATTACTACCCTGAAATAAAATAAATAAGTATAAATATATGTAGAATAGGTAAAAATAGGTATAGATGGGAATCCCACCCATATAAAGCCACGAAAGATACGATGGATGTAAGAAAGACACAGAATACAGCATGGAAGTAAAAGAAGAATAAAAGAAAGAACTGGAAAGCAAGGATATCAGCTAAAACAGGCTCCGATCATGTTGGAGGTAGATCGAGAAATAAAAAATAGGCTCATGTCCAAAAAAAAAGTCCAACAAGAGGAGGATGGCCGATGAAACACGCAGTGTTTTCTCCTTTTCATCAGAGTACACAATCGCACTCATCAAGCTCGCGGCACCATTTGCACGTTGCTGTTTTGTTTATATTGCCGTTTTTTTTTCCTTTTCAACTAAGGATGGCATCACGGTAGCTACATCTATCTCATTCTACTACCTAGTAAGACAAATAATGCAATGATAGTCCCACAACGATATCTTTGATTACCACGGTGATGTATAAAACCGTCCATCAGACACAACTCTCTTTCATCTGATTCAAATTGAAAGCCTAACTGGATGTATATTACAAACAGTAGTTTGTAATAACAAAGGACACTATTTAAATCGTTTCATGTTGTTCTAGAAAAGCAAGTACTCGTATGCTAAAACTCATGCGCATAGGAAAGGATCTGCATCTATTCTTAAGAACCTAAAATCTTAATGAATTATCATGGCGATTGGGCATCCTTACTTTTTACAGAGTAAGATGGCCAATGAATACAAGTAAATATAGTTATGCCAAACTCGCTCTCGCTTCCGCTTATACCCGACAGTCCGGGCATGTCTGTTTGCGGATCCCAAGTACTATTCTGGTGTAAAGTTACATTTTAATCACCTCCTACTGACGTCATATTTCATCGCATTTTCCAGCGTGATTCGACGAGTGCTAGACGTTTTGATTGATTGATGAAGATGGGAGCTATTCTCAGATGAGCAAGTAACGCCTTGTCATATGCATGTTGAGATTTGTTAATGGTTTTAACCTTTCCATTTTTTTTATCATGGATCTAATGTCTGTATGGTATCAAGACATTCAAGACTATGAACTGCGCCGGAGCAACAAAGAAGCCAAAAATAAGAGCAATATACATTTCTACAGCGCCCATATGCAAAATAGGGTAACCTTAGTACGATTTGAAAAAAGGAAGTATATTATCAACCGACTTCAAGATTTCGAAGGAGGAGGTTCTCAAGTCGTCGGGATTTTTGTTTTTGCTTTTTTTTTATGTTTACAGATTATTCAAAGACAGCTGGACCGACTTCACAGTTGGTCCCATTGTAATAACCAGGTCAGAATCTGATGATGGGATCATGAAGAAATTGAGGGAACTATTAATAAATTTCAAATATTATAGACACACTTCGAGTCTAAGTGAAGTCGGTTCTTTTTTATTTTATATTATTTTATTTTAGACTAAAACTCCCTTTATACGTAAAGGAAACCTTATTTAATTAAATTCTTTGTCGTTGAATACAGTCCCAGCTTTAAGGCAAGGTATTATACGCCTACGTTATATTGGAAAAATTTCAATAACCTCTGCCTTCAAAACATGTAACCATAGAAGTGTGTGTAGGTTGAGTTAGATTGTCTTAATAATCAGTAATGTTCTGATTTACTGTGCAATGGCAAAAGGGCATAGGTTATAAATTACAACACAATATTATTCTTTATGTTTCACCAGTAAAAGGAGAAAAATTTAGTTATTAAGAGTGGTACAAAATGCGGGAAAATGACCTCACTAGTACCACAGGGTAAGATGATAATAGTTTTTCGTACAAAATGAGAACCCTTCACTCCACCCTACCCTGCTTCAGAATTTTGGCTAAAAACATATAAAAAATAATTTAAACCTTGCATCTAACTGGTAATTGTAACTTATTTAAATGTGTTCATTGATGTATTTTAAACAAAAGTATTAAATCAATAGAGTTAAAATCATTAGAGTTGATAAACTATAATCTTGTTCTTGTAAAATTAAAAATAAGTCTTTATTTGTAATAACCACGTACCTATTTATGTTTTACTTTTTCTATGAAACTATAGGTCTTTTCTAGGGTTCCGTAGCCAAATGGCAAAATACAAATACAAATACAAATACAAATGATTTATTCGTCGAACACAGGTTATACAACATTACATTGCAGAGAGTGGAAAAACAGGGTTTGTATCACTATGTCGTGCCTATAGGGCATACGAAGTTAATTTTGAATGAATGCACACATGCACTAAATTACAATTTTATACATAAAACAATATATTTAGTCAATTAATTTACTAGTTATTAATATTTAACATAACAAAAACAAGGAAGTAATACATCATAGGTTTCAAACATTATTAGTCATTACGTCATTAGAAATAAGGTTAAGAAAATAGAAAATAAAATTGTCACGGAGAGAAATTATTACATTATGTCAGTTTTTGATAGTAGGAATTAGTAATAAAAATTAATAAAGTTGATTGTCGGCAAGAAATTCGTTATTGGAGTAATAAGCCTTTTTAGTCAAGTATTCTTTGAGTGTTTTTTTAAATTTATTAATGTCACAGATTTTCCTCAAATCTTCAGGTAATTTGTTATAAATTCTAGGACCCATACCAAGAACACTGTTTGATAGAAGTGCCGTGCTTGACGGATGGGCACGGATCAAATATTGCAGACGTTCTCTCGACAAACTTTGAAATAAATTCGGATGGCATTTCACAAAGACAACTAATTCAAAAATGTATAAACAAGGAAGAGTTAATATTTTTAAATTGAGGAAGTGTGACTTACAGGGTGCAAACCGTGGCAGATTACACACTGCTCTAACGCAATCTTTTTGTGCTATGAAAGCCAAATGCCAATCGGTTGAATTGCCCCAAAAGATTATGCCATAGCGGAGAGTAGAGGAAACAAAGGCATGATAGGCCGTTAGCACAACTGACCGGCTCGAAATTTTGTTCAGCATACGTAGCGCATAACAGGAACTGCCTAACCTTTTACATATATTATCTATTTGACATCTCCAATTCATATTGCTGTCCAGAAACAGTCCCAGGAACTTTGTGTTATTCACCTGAGTAATTTTTTGTCCCTTATATTCGATATTTAATTCATCGTACTCAGTTATACGCTGTCTAAAGTTCATAATCATTGTTTTCCCAATATTAATTTTTAAGTTGTTATTATTGAGCCACGTAATTATATTTTGTAAAGCATTACTCATTTCGATCTCAAAGTTATTTAATCCAGTGCCAGTAAATATAGCGGTGCTATCATCCGCAAAGAGGACCATAGGATACTTGGTAGATTTGGGAAGATCGTTAATGTAAATAAGGAAAACCAAAGGCCCTAAAATGCTCCCCATAAAAAGTTTCTCTTGTCTGTGACTTGTAGGTTACTTCTGCTTTTGATTTATAGCATAGTTTTGTTACTACTGTATATTGCTTTCTAAAACTGATGTATGACTCTATTAAATTCAGTATGTTGCCTCTAATTCCATACTTTTCCAGTTTGCTTAATAAAATGTTAGGGTGTACACAGTTAAACGCTTTAGTCATATCCATATATATAGCTGATGCTGGTATTCGTTTGTTCATGCTTATTATAACCTTAGAAACTAGTTCATAAATCGCTGCATTAATTGACTGGTTTTTACGAAACCCTTTTTGTTCAGAAGCAAAGAGTCCTTTTTTTTCAAAATAATCGTAAACATTTGTATAAATTACTTTCTCAAATACTTTAGACATAATTGATAACAGGGCAATCGGTCGGTAATTAGCCATGTCAAATTTGTCACCTTTTTTAAACAGTGGTATTATTTTAGATATTTTTAACTTGTTTGGAAAAAGACCATTTTCAACGCACAGGTTCATTATATGACAGATTACTGGAGCAATTAAATAACCAACGCTTTTTACAATTCTAGTATCAATGTCATCATATCCGGTACACTTTGTATTTTTTAATGAATTTATTATTTTAAGGATGTCATTTGGAGTAACCGGTGGCATAAAGAATGAATTGAGTGAGTTATTAAATGCGTTTGAATTACAACGGTAAACAGAATTATTATTAGTAGCAATGTCATTAATTGAATCAATAAAAAAATTATTAAAAGCGTTTGCTATAGCACTAGGGCGATTGACAACTTGCCCTTTGTCGTGTATAGTTGTTATGTTTTCTGCCGGATAATTTGCTTTATTATTATTTATAATATTCCATGTTGCTTTAGTTTTATTTTGTGATTGGTTAACATAGTAATAATTTTGAGCTCTTTGTGTAAGTTTCAAAATATTTTTCAATCTATTAGAATAGGTCTTAAATGCAATTTTGTCTTCATTATCTGAGGTCAATCTGTATTTCCAAAGCATTTGTCTTCGGCGTTTACAACACTTACGAATTCCTTTGCTGATCCATTTCGGTTTCTTAGTTTTTGCTACTTTAATTCTAGTTACGGGAAAGCACAAATCGTAAAACAACTTAAAATCATCAATAAAGTTTTCATAAGCGTTGTTTACATCGTCTTCATTGAATGCATCAGTAAAAGTAAGTTTACTTTTTACTTAAGCATTCGATGAATTTTGCCATGTTTTCCTTACAATAATCCCTGCGATACACAAACCAATACTGAAGGATGCACGTCTTTTTTACTGGGAAATTAGCTATCTGGGCAGTATGATCCGACATACCAAGATCAAGCACCTTACAAGTACTTCCTCGAATGTTATGTATGACATTGTCTATACAGGTATTACTATGCAATCTTGTTGCCTCTTTTATTCCAATTTTAAGATTATAGCTCGCGATTAGATTTTTAAATTCAACAGAAGCAGTTGTGTCTTTAAGAACATCTATATTAAAATCTCCACATATGATTATCTTGTTATTTTTAAAACATACGTCATTCAATATACTACACAATTTATCAAAAAATAGATTAATAAATGAAGTATTTGTTTTTTAAATAATTTTAAGTCAATTATTTGGATTGCAGAAAGTTCTATAACATTTGAAATACTTTGCTTAATTATGTCATCAATTGTTTTATACTTATAAATATTACGTATCAGTATGCACGATCCGCCATTCCTGTTGGTCCTTGAAAAGTGAGCTGCTAGTTCATAGTTAGGCATCTTCAAATGTACATCGTCTCCAGTCTTCATATTATGTTCAGTAATGCACACAACATCGATTAAATTTCCTGTGTCAGCAACGTCTTGCAAATGAATGTATAACATATCGAGCTTACTTAGCAATCCATTAATGTTTTGATGCATTACCGTTATATTAGTACAGGAAGTCGCTATGGGAGGTTGATCAGTCCCGCTATGACTTTGATTCTGGACGAAAAAATATATCCGATCTTGGATCTTCCTTCATTGCGCTGTTTGTGGTATTTTCTATGATTTTCTTTATATTTTGAAAGATATTCCTTATTCCCGAGTTTTTTATCACACCTGTATATGCAGAGAACATGTCTAAAGACAATTCCATATTAGAGTCGAAATAGATGGCATAGTTGTGGGTTCGTACATCTAGGTTAAGTAGAGAATTGAAAAGCTCTACCCTGCAATTGTACACTTTGGCTCCACAGATGTAGGTCGGCACACTTAATATGATATTTGTGTGCTTTATTTCTTCAAGAGTTAACTTTATATATTGCACAAGACTTATGTAATCATTCGTTTTTTCAAAATCTTTTTCGCCTATTAGTATTATACAGAAGTCATTTAATGTAAAATCTTTTAATTGATTACGAATATTCCCTAAGAGCTGATGTATTCCTCCGCCAGGTACCAGATAATGGCAGATAGCCGATTCCTCATAGCAATCTTCCACAATTGGAAGAATTTTGTTGCGCTTATTAGTTGTAATTACAGCAATCTTGTTTGTTTTAATTATTGTTGTTTTAGGGTTGGTGGCTAATTCCCTTGTATCTTGCTCGGGTGAGTAATCGTTAGGAACTTGATCGCTATGTTTTACTTCTTCCACAGATTTTTTGATCTGATCTGGTTTGCTACTCATCTGAGTGTGACTTTTATCGGCTGGTTTAAGCTGTTTTGAAATAGCTGGTGAAAATGCTAAAGAATTTACTGGCGAAAAGTTTTGAGGCGTGTCATCATCACTATCGAGAAAGTCTGTAGATTTTGTTCTGTTCATAAATGTTTTCATTGGGGTAGTTTACTTACTGGTCCTTTTTGGGTTAGTAACTTTTTGTATATATCAACCTTTTTTTATTGTTCTTTAAGTTTTTTTCTGTAACATACCTATCTCACCGTTAAGGCGATCAATTTCTTCATGAGCACTTGCCAGTTGAGATGAAAGATTCATTATTTCGGAATCTTTTTCATTATCCTCTTCATTGTCTAGGAGATTTGGTAGGCTATGTGTAGTGTCATTTAACATTGTGTTTGAAATAGGAGAATCGGTCTCGGAGTCAGTGTCGGAGATATTTTCTTCTGTCTTATTATTGTACTGTCCAGGTTGTCCTCTAACTGTCACATTTTCTCTTTCAATGGCATCCAGAATAGGCTGGAAACTATCTACTGTAGTTATCAGAGATGATGATGATGGTTTTTCTATTATTGGAGAATTATTGTTTTCGACTTTATCTGATGCATGAGATGGTTTTACAGAATCTAAGCTACGCCGTTTACATTGTGCAATAGAATCTTTACACTTAATACATGTCCATAGGTTTTTGTCACCCTTATTCATACTTTGGAATTTTTTTAATGTTATTTTTCCACAAGTAAGATCGTAAGTTTTGCTACAAGTGTGACATTTTAAATACTCCTTATTTTTAATTTCATTGTGGCATTGCATGCATTTTATTTTGGAGTCATTTTTATTTGTGTTAGATGCTCATGTGATGCCCTCTGTGGTATTGTACTTGTAGTTAATTACAGCTACAGATATTAGCTGTCTCCGTAAACGTTTGATTATTTCTGAACGCACACCTAGCGGCAAGTGCTAATGTCAAATGTCACTGTCAATGTCTCGCTCCAGCTGATGATATGCAAATACCTTTTATTTTTCTATGATTTTTCTTGGTTATTAGTTGTTATTTTGAAAATTATCCATGTGTGAGTGTATTTACAAATTAACAGTTATCCTCCGTGTTCAGTATTTGTGAATTTATGTGAAATTTCGACTCACCTAGGCGTATCTGAAATGTTGTTTTCATGGACCGGCAACTTTGCAGTTGGTTTCAACAAACTTTGTTCACTTTCGGTAAGTTTTACGGATTAAATCCATTATTTGTCAAGCAGCTTTCAAATACAGGTTCTCCTTCGACACACGCACACACGCACAAAACACGGAACCCTTATGGATACGTCATGTATGTCTGTCTGTCTGTCCGTCCGTATGTCACAGCCATTTTACTCGGAAACTATACGACGTATCTGAATAAAATTTACACATAAGGTGTATTTTGTATGCCGCTACTTAGTTATGTAATTAAATTTGAAAAAAAAAAATTTTAGGGGGGGCGCTCCCATAGACTAATAACCCAAGACCCCGCATAGCCGGGCGACTCCCGCTGCCACGCTCGAAGTAATTTCACCCTATAGTGAGACACTAATTTATTGTAAGTGACAGTAAACTTAGTACGTCTCCATGGCAACCATTAATGTCTGACTCTCTCTTAAGCCTCACGGAACAATGGCGCGTTCCCTGTCTAGCATTGCGAGTTCCCCTCCCGCACCCCTTCTTTTTGCCAGCTTAGGTTTCAAAGAAATAACGCGCTAAGCGGAGTATAGAGATATAGGCGCTCCATACATGTAACTAAATTAAAAAAAAAACTTAACCAAATATCAACATGTGATACATCAATCGATAGGTCTTTAAAGTTACCTCTACCTAAATTTATCTAATTGTAAAATTTGTGCTTGTAACTGTATGAGGTGTGCAATAAAGAGTATTTATTATTATTATTATTATTATTAAGATTTCTTTGACCATTTTTTGATTAAGTGAAATAATCGCTTCGAAAGTCAGAAAAATTGCGTCCCCCTCCCCTGTAACTTTTGAACCGTAAGTCCAAAAAATTAGAAAAAAATTGAGAAGATGCGCCTTAGGGCCTGGAATTTTGCGTGCGGTCTGTGATACGTCATAGGGAGAGAACACCAATTTTTATCGATACATCGATAAATCGAGAGTTTTTTTATAGTGTCTTTAAAAAATAATACCTCAAACTTACAAATGATACATATTCTTTTTAACGGTCATTCACGGAAAAAGCTTAACATATCAAATAAATTATAATAAATAAAAACCGGCCAAGTGCGAGTCGGACTCGCGCACCGAGGGTTCCGTACAAACCTGTAGGATATAGGGGTAACTTTAAAATTATTAAAAATATTTTTATTATATGATGTAACTAAAAATTTACGGTTTTCGCAATTTTTCCTTTATCTGTGCTATAAGACGTTGCTTTGTACCAAATTTCAAGATTTTGGGTTCACGAGAAGTAAAATTGCGGAAATTTGCGGCATAAACGGCGGTATCTTTTGATTGCGTTGACTTAGAATTTTAATTTTTTCACAGTTCCAAGGGACAGTAGACCTCAGTATTTGATATAAGTTTCAGCTTGATACCTCCACGCGTTCCTGAGAAAAAGGGTCCTGACAGATGGACGGACAACAAAGTGATCCTATAAGGGTTCCGTTCTTTCCTTTCGAGGTACGGAACCCTAAAAAACTCCCGATTTATCGATATATCGATAAACATTGGTGTTTTCTCCCTATGACGTTTCACAAACCGCACGCAAAATTCCGGGCCCTAGATATCATATACTTTCTACGAAAATTGTTTTGAACATTATCGGTTCAGTCATTTTTGAGTTATGTCCAAAAAACTTCTTCCATAGGCATCAGATACGACCTTTTGGTATTAGTTTGGTTCTTATTCCATTGAAGGTACGGAACCCTCCTATGCGTGGTCCGACACGCACTTGGCCTGTTTTTTTGTCTTTATATTTTGATCATAAACTATGTATGATGTTTGTTTCTGAATAAAAAACCGGCCAAGAGCGTGTCGGGTCACGCTCAGTGTAGGGTTCCGTAGTTTTCCGTCCGTCACAGTTAAGTGTCCCCACTTAAGAGTTAAAATAACACCGCCATGTAGGATATGATATGAGCGTTCCACGTACAGCGACATCTATCGGCAAATTAAGTAAACTATTGCGCGCAAGCTTAAAGTATGGAAGATGATTTTTATGGGATAATTCTTTATTGCGTGAACTTATTTTCACCGTTTTTACTTTATTTGAAAGCACGTCATTTCATTATGATTTTGTAGAAATTACAGGTACAATAAACACCTGCTTATACGGTTAAATTACAAACTTAGTTCAGAAATTATTTTGTAATTTTTTTTAAAAAACTATTCAACCTATGAAGTTCAAAATAATTTTCCTAGAAAGTTTTTATAAAGTTCTACTTTTGAGATTTTTTTCATATTTTTCAAACTTATGGTTCAAAAGTTAGAGGACACATTTTTTTTTACTTCTGGATCGATTATTTCCGAAAATATTTACATTATCAAAAAAAGTTTTTAGCAAACCCCTATTCATTTTTAAATACCTATCCAACAATATATCACACGTTAGGGTTGAAAAGAAAAAAAAATCACTCCCCACTTTACGTATAGGGGACCTCCCCTAATAAAACATTATTTTCAACTTTTTATTTTACCACTTTGTCGGCGTGATTGATATACATATTAGTACCAAATTTCAGCTTTCTAGTGCTAACAGTCACTGAGATTATCCGCGGACGGACGGACGGACGGGCAGACATGGCGAAACTATAAGGGTTCCTAGTTGACTACGGAACCCTAAAAATAAAAAAAGCAATGCGATGACGGAACGTTTAAAATGCCGGTGTATTCATGTCATGTCATATTTGGCTTTTGTCAATTTTCTTAATAACAACTTATACACATTAAAATGGTTACGCCAATTTATTATGAAATGCGTTACCTAAGAAACTTACGCGAGATTGAAATAATATATTATAGTTTTTGTTATGCATCTGCAATTGTGCTGCATCCAGCAATTATAGTAGTTTGTGTTACTGTTACGTAATAAGGGTCCTTAAAACATGAGTGTGGTTTTATGAAATGAGCCGCAGGCGAATTTCATAATAATATCACACGAGTGTTTTAAGGCCTAATTACGTACAGTTGCATACACTGCTTTATCTACACTCATATTATATATATTAAATTAAGTGTTCGGAAACCATAGAATGACCGCCATTGTACCGTCATGGCCAACTCGATTGTGCCGGCGCTCGCGCGGGACCAATCGAGTTGGCCATGGCGGTAAAATTATGTTATCAAATTCGATGTTCCAAATTTGAAACTCATTGCTTAACAATATTTGAGCATGCAAAGTTAAAATTACGTTACTGCCGCAGATAAGAAACTTATCATAGTTAAATCGTTTGTTGTAATGCTTGTCATTGTCTACGGTTTTTGAACGCATTTTAGAGTACTTACAGTATGAGTGTAGATAAAATAACTTTTCTGTCCCAGCTCCAGCGGGACACCGAGTCTAAACTGAGGTTGGAAAACACAATAAGCTCCAAAATAATAGTAATAGTTCTCCGCCTAAGGCCTAAATACAGCCTTGCAGGTTTCCCGCCGGACCTCATTGCCTATAGATTGGCAAATTTACATTTTGGTCGATCCTGGCCATGAAATGCATTATGAAATTGTGCTCAGTCATAATGGGCCTGAGTCACAGCGAAACAAGAACAGATATATATATTTGTAATAACGGGATTTAACCGCGTATGTATTTTTTTTAAATTACCTTCGACGTTTCGAGGACGACATTATCCCCGTGGTCCCGAAGAAAGACTGGCTCCAGTTGACATCAACATCAGCCAGTCTTTCTTCGGGACCACGGGGACAATGTCGTCCTGGAAACGTCGAAGGCAATTTTTTAGGGTTCCGTAGCCAAAATGACAAAAATGGAACCCTTATAGTTTCGTCATGTCCGTCTGTCCGTCCGTCCGTCCGTCCGTCTGTATGTCACAGCCATTTTACTCGGAAACTATGAAACATATCTTTATCAAATTTTAATACAAGGTGGATTTTGTGTGCCGCTACTTAGTTCTGTACTGAAATTGCTGAAAAAAAAAATTATAGGGGGGCACTCATACATGTAACTCATTGTCAAAAAAAAATGTTCTACTCGTACCAAATATCAACATGATGCATATCAATCGATATGTCTTGAAAAATAACATTGATGTTCCTTTGAATTTTTTTTTATTAAGTAGATATTTTCAGAAATAATCACTCCGAAAGTCAAAAAAGTTGTGTCCCTGTAACTTTTGAACCGTAAGTCCAAAAATTTTGAAAAAAATTAAGAAGATAGATACATCTCTGAATATTCTTTGCACGAAAATTATTTTGAACATTATCGGTTTATACGTTTTTGAGATATCTCCAAAAAACTACGTACATATGCAGATACGACCTTGCGATATTATTTTTTTCGATAGCCGGTACGGAACCCTCCATTATGCGTGGTCCGACACGCACTTGGCCGGTTTTTTTTAAATATATATCTGCCGTTAAGTCCGGTTATTACAAATAGATATGTGTAAAAACCATGAAAGTTTAAATCATTGACAAGAACAGATGTCGTTAAAATAGACAATAGTTTGTGGCGTAAAATATTACTTTTAGAATATTATTTTCTGCTCCAAAACCCTACAAAATACTATTCTTGTGTTACTACTACTCCCCATTCGAGTATACCTACTTTTTATGGCGGTATCACAAAGGAAAGTTTATAAAATGTTTTATAATGCTTTTTTTCTCCTATTGGGATAAAAATAGCTCGTAATTTTTAGTACAAATACCATAAGGGTTGCAGGTGCAGGAACCGTTACAATAAAAAGTAGCGTGTTTTTAAGCGTGCCTGTCTCACTTGTTAGAGTTCCGGAGTCAACTAAATAGGAATACTCATAGTTTTGCCATGTCCGTCCGTCTGTCCGCGGTCTAGCTTAGTTACCGTTAGCACTTAGAAAGCTGAAATTTGGTATGAGTATGTGCATTAATCACGCCGACTAAATGGTAGAATAAAAACAGGAAAAATATTTTTTATTAGGGTACCTCCCGTGCACATGAAGTGGAGGGTGATTTTTTTTTTTCGCTTATAACCCTATCGTGTCGAGTATCTTTGGATAGGTCTTTCAAAAGGAATACATGTTTTTAAGAAAACATAACATTTTTTGGATAAAACTAATAGTTTCGTAAAAAATAGCTCTGAAAGTTCCAAAAAAGGCGTCCTCCCCCCATCTGACTTTTGAACCATGGGGCCAAAAAATTTTAAACTATATTGAATAAAATCGAGTTATCACTCAAAAACGCATAGTGAAAGGACGTTAGTGCGGGATAGTAAAATAACGTAAGCGCCGCCAAATATCCCTTAATAAACGACCTTTTGAACGGATGTATTGTAACTGGCCAGCAACTACGAAACCCTACACTGAGCATGGCCCGACATGCTATTGGCTGGTTTTTTTTATTCCGATCAGTCCATTGCAATGATTTTTTTGCCTTACGATGAAACTGTACAACTGGTTGTAGGTACTACACTGTGATGGACTAATTAATAAGCGGGTATACCCGCTTATTAATTAGTCCATCCGCGCATGTTTTCAATTCATTAGCTATCATAAGCATAGCTTGTACAATGACGTACGTAGGTTAAGCAAACAATAGACAAGGTGGGGTAAGCTTGGTTTAGGCCTTAGTTTCCAAAAAGCTTGGCACCAACTGTGGGGTCTTGATGATTTTAAACAGGGTTTAAATGAGTGGTTAGAGGTGTACTGCCATCTAGCCAACATATTTTTCGCTTAATTTCACTTCCCAACCAATTTATTGTAGTACTTTGAGTTGGCAAACTAATGCTTAGCAGAGATTGATTTTACCAAGATTTATTTAGCAATAAAACCATAAGGTTTACAAAATATATATTTTTAATTAAAATGTCATAATGATTATATTTTTCATCTTCCTCTATAACAATAACAATTTTTGTACAGTATCTTCTAAATTAGTCTATAGAAGTATCACAAAAGCGTTATTATTATTCTACAAGTTTTATTGTTCTAGTTATAATCGATTTGAGTTACATAAAAATCACAAATTTACCCCCATACATTTCGGAAAAGGGTCCTTATTACCAATCACAGGGAAAAAATATTGATAATTACAGTATAGCACTATATTTACACTATTTATTTACTAATCTTGTATTAAACCATAATAAAAAAAGTGTTATCAAAAGTTTACTCAAAATCTTGATTAATACAAATTATATTCAAATGACCATAATAGTAATTCTCATAAACGTTGTTTAATGATTCACACAGTACTGAGTTATTCCGGAAGCGAACTAGTGTAGTTTCGGCCATTTTTGGCCAAAAAATAATGTTTCGGCCGTAGTTACGGTTTGGGCCAAATATCGGCAAACCTTTCGATTTCGGTTTCGGCAAAAAAAATATGTTTCAGTCGGGCACTAAAACGAACACATTTGGACCACCAATCAGTAACCACTAAGGGGCTAGTCATGAATTACGTCGCGTGTAGGAGAGAGACAGACGGTGATAGCGGCGGTAAATGACAAAGGAAGAACGGCTACGTTTTGCCACGCCTCCGCCAAGTGCGATTTGACGTCAGCAAAAAAATTTTTGTACCTACCCGTAAAAGAAAGTAGGTATACCTATGTATATAAATTAAACATGCTTATAAGAAACAGTTAAAAATATATATATTACTAGACGACGATATATATAATAGGTAAATATGGATAAATACTTAAATACATAGAAAACATCCATAACTCAGGAACAAATATCTGTGATAAACACAGAAATAAATGCCCTGACCAGGATTCGAACCCGCGACCTCCTGCTTCGTAGGCAGGGTTACTACCGACTGGGCTAGGAGGCCGTTAACAGTTACAACTAAATTTTATTAAACAATTTTTATCAACAGATTCATCATTCTTGTATATGGTCTGCCATAAGGACCCTTTTCTACTAAACTTTGAATCCAATTTTAATATAGAAATACTCAACATACACTAGTGAAACCGAGCTAACAAATACACGTCTATCTGTATATTTTACTATCTATACTAATATTATAAATGGTAAAGTGTGTGTGTTTGTTTGTTTGTTTGTCCGTCTTTCACGGCAAAACGGGGCGACGAATTGACGTGATTTTTTAAGTGGAGATAGTTGAAGGGATGGAGAGTGACATAGGCTTTTTGTCCCTTTCTAACCCCCCACTTCCCTAAAATGGGGGGTGGAAGTTTGTATGGAGCATTACGGGGGGCAAAGGGGAACCGTGTTACCCCGAATTTAACGCGAGCGAAGCCGCGGGGAAAAGCTAGTTTTCCATACAACAAAAAAACGATAATTTTGAAGCATTTTACAAAAACGTAAATTAAACGTTATTCTTAATCGTTAGTCGTCAATCCATTACTTTTAGTGCATATCTTGCTGATCCCTACAATTCACGCACACTGTCTATAATCTGGAAAAATAATTTTGTAGAAAAAAAACGACAAATAAACTAGGGGCCAAGGAGCGATCTCGCGTAGTAATTTGAATTGAGTATAAATTAAGTAAGTACACAATTACACATACAAAGTGATACTCTTCATTTCCTTTGTGTGTAATTACTAATTATTTCGTGGAGGTACACGTGCAAGCTAAGTAGAACATAGTTTAACACAAACATACCTACCTAGTCACTAGCTCCAACTGAAGAGGCCCTAGGGAGTTGGTTAGTTATTCAACATATACATACGTAGGTATGCTCACTCTAAACTGTGGCTTCCCATGTAGCTTTTGCCTGCGATTTCGTATGCGTGGAATTAATAATCAACCCCCTTTTTAACCCCCTTCAGGGATGATTTCAGGGTTAAAAACTATATAACCTTAACTATAAAACTTTCGTGAGACTCTAACATATTAAAAGTATTGATAACGGGTTTCACTCACGTAATTCAAGTCGATTTTTGCTCGACATGTTTCGATCAATTGATCATTCACCCTTTTCCACGCCCTTAAGAGATGACGTCTGAGATAAAAAACTACGAGTATCCAACGTCCTTTCTCGGTACTCAAATTATCTTCCTACGAAATTTCATCTTAATCGGTTCAGCGATTTAAGCGTGAAGAGGTAACGGGCAGTCAGACAGACACACTTTCGAATTTATAACTATTATTACATAGTATGGATAAGTCGTATGAACGTTAAATTTATGGGAAGTAATTATTCCGCATATCAAAAATATACTAACTTGCGCAGCAAAAAATGTAAATGCACATCAAATTTTGATGTGAATTTGGTTTTTTTTTGCTGCGAAAGTCAGTATAATAGTTAGGTTATGGTTACTTTTTTTGTACCTGTAAATACTAGCCAACATTGATTTATCCTATAAGAATAAGTTTTGTCAAAGCTCTTTTTATCAATTCAATTAGAAACAGTTGCTGACGATCAGGTTTTTCTTCATACTGTAGGAATTCATTACCGCAGACAATGGAATAAGTAATAATGCTGGCTCCACCCTGACATTATTATACAAGCTCAGAAAAATGTCGCGCGTGAAACCATAATATTTTATAGCTGGTAAATACAAAAGATTTAAAAATATAATAGATATTTATTGTACAATTTAGGCACATTACAATGCACTTTTGAACGTCAGAGAAAGAAAACAACTACCACCTGTTCTAACCGTACACCTCTGACCCGTGAAGTATTATAACCAGCAAGAAACTCGGCGGGACTTTTTTTTTAATAAGTGTAGATTCTTAACATCAAAAATAATATTCTCATAGATATATTGGGAAGCAACAGTTAAAATACTAATTTAATTAAATAGTCCTCTAACGAATGCACCTGCCTTTAAGTACAGTTTTGATTAACAGTTAAAATATTAATTAAATACTATACTGAGGCTCTTATATATAGTACTTATAACTATTGTGTTTGTATAAGTATACATACGCCGCTTAGAGATGGTTGGTATATTATAATAGTAATAGCAAGAAAAGCAACAGCCGACTAATGTATGCCCTCATTCATCTACAAACATGAGGCATGTGGTATTTCTAGACGGTCTTGCCTGTATAGCGATCTTCTCCGCATGTCTCAATTTACAAGGAACTAAACGTAAGTCATCAGTCTAGTCTAGTGCCAGAATTATTCAAGCCTGTGTTCTGTCTCGAACTGTGATAATTATCTGATAGAAACGAAAACTTCCATTCGACGAACTACATATATAAATACTGATTTCCAGCAAATTTCATAACTCCATAGGATTTAATTGATAAATCTGCAAATCAAAGAGCAATTTCAATTATACGGTTCAAGCTATTTTCTTCTGTTTAGTACTCAATCTATGAAATGTCCAATGTAAAGTGAGCCTCATTTCCGTCCGTAGTCCTTGACCGTCCACTAATAAAACGCTCCAAGTTTAAACTAAATAAGCAGCTGTCAAAATCCGCCAATCAAAAAAAAAAGATTAAACATGATTGGTGGATTATGACAGCTATACCTCTCGCCATGGTGCTGCCATCCAATGAAAAACGCGATTGCGGAAATCCTCATTAAGGAAACGAACAGTACCAGCCCGAATTTGAACCTGCGATTGGTTTGAAAGTCGGACTTTTTACCGTTATTTTACAAAAACCAACTTTGATATTTTTTTTTGTGTAGCTACAATTGAAAGGTAAGCAACTGTCTTTGATATTAACTTTAGGTTTCTAATTTTTCCAATCTGTTCGACCAACCAATTTAAAAAACAAAAACTTTTTACCGATCGCGAAGTTATTTAAACTTTATTACAGGCTGCTTCAGCTTTTAAAAAATGGGAAAGTCGCATTGGAAAATATTTTCTTACGAAGTTTCGTTTTCTTTAAAAAATTAGATTTCCCCATGTAGCATCTCAGGGTTTGATCTGCTTAATAGATGACGATATTTTTTAGAGTTTTAAATTTAAGATTAACGTACTTAGAGTAGACCAAGGCGAGTCGGATAGCAGGGCGGAATAGATGTAATCAAGCATTTATGCCATGCCATAGCGGCTGCCACCACGGCGTGCGGGAAGTTCAAACCAACGGGACGCTGATTCCGCTGAGTCCGTGGCTACCTTGACAATTTGACAAAACTGTTTTACTTGAGTCGTCTCACCCTACGATCTGATTTACCTCGGTCTACCCTACATACGTATACAGTGGAGTGGCATCCAACCCCTCTAATCTTGTTATTCTAGATAAAGAAAAGAAAATAGTTAACGTACATAATTTACGATACCAGCAGGTACTTAATTTCTGTTGGTTTTATACGTTTAGTAATATATTTGACAAGAGGTATAAATGGTTCTTTTAGTCGATTAGGTAATAAATTAGGTATTTGCTCAGCTCTCCAGCCTAAAGTTATACTTATACATACCACAGTTTATTTATGCCAGTATACTACAATGTGATTATTAAACCATTGGTAATTTATTCATAACATTATTTTTTATTTGTTATGATTAAGGCATTTATTTGGTGATCGGTTAAATCAAAAATATCAGCATTTTGAACCCTGTACCTGCAAAGTTGGATGCCTCTAACCGGTATATTGGCCTTATGCACACAAAAAAAATCATGCGCGGAATTCTTATTTTTTGTGTTCCTATGGTATACAAAAGAAACCATGTTTGCGATATATTAAGCTACCAAAACAAAGTCAAATACCTACCGCCTTTAGAACTAATTAAACAACCGAATAATTAGTTTAATCATTTTGTCATGATCGATAGACTTGTCTATGATGAATAATGAAATAGATCCGTTTGAGTAGCTAGTTGCAATGGGATATTGCGTAAATTAATCCTCTAGGGTTTGATTAAATCATGCAAATTTAGTTATACGTCCTGTATACTGTTCGTTATGGGAGCAAACTTGTTTACAAACAATTATGTACTAATACTAATACATAATGTGAATTAAATTGGTCTACCGTGGCGTTAACTGAGGCGTTTCGAAAATAAGGTGCACGGTGATTTTCGAGTACAAGGCAGGTTAGTTTTAAGACTTTATGAAACGAAGGTTCAGTCTCTAAACGTTCCTTAAAGTCTGGTTATCACTCAGTACAAAAGTATAAAAATTGATATCAAAATCAGTTCTCCGAAAAATATGGTAACGATTACCTAACGAGCATATTCACCAAAAAAAAAATTTGCTCAATTTTGTGTTGGTTCTGGGGCTTTCCGGGCCGTAAAAAATGTTCACTAACGTTCGTTCAGTTCGTTTCTGATGCCTGTGAGACAAGTTTTTCAGAGATAACTCAAAAATGGCGGAACCCACAATGTTCAAAACAATTTGCGTAGAAAGGATGTAATATGGCACCTTTTCTTAATTTTTGAACTTACGGTTCAAAAGTTACAATTATATGTTTCTCGAGAAACTTCCTGCCTCGCACAACAAAACTGTGAATGAACTGTCGTCTGCGGTATTTCCGGACCGATACGACCTTCAAACCTTCAAGAAAAGAGCGTATTCCCATCTTAAAGGCCGGCAACGCGCTTGTGACCCCTCTGGTGTTGCGGGCGTCCATGGGCGGCGTTAATTGCTGACCATCAGGCGATTCGTCTGCTCGTTTGCCTCCTATTTCATAAAAAAAAAAAAAAAAAAAAAAAAACAATTATTTCTGAAAATATTTACTATATCACAAAATATTCAAAGAAACCTCGATGCTACTTTTAAAGATCTATCTATTGATGTGAAAGGTTGATGTTTGGTAAAAAACTTGGTTTTTGCCAATTAGTTACAGGAGTCCCCTCCCCCCCTAAAAGTATTTTTTTACCAATGTTAATATAAAACTAAGTAGCGGCATACTAAATACACCATATGTAAAAAAAGTACTAAGATATGTCTTATACTTTCCGAGTAAAACGGCTGTGACATACGGACGGATGAACGGACGGACGGACACGACGAAACTATAAGGGTTCCGTTTTTGCCATTTTGGCTACGGAACCCTAAAAAGTACGATTAGTAGGTGAGTATTAAAATATTAGACTAGAATTATAATATAAGTCGATGCAAATTCTTTGTCCCGGTACTTTATTTCCCGTCGATGCTGTGCTGAATTCCTAGTGCCGTATAATTAGACATAAAATACATGAAGATAAACAATGCATTCAAAAACACAATTTATTTAGAAACACAGCACCAACACACAACAAATAATCAACCAATATTGAAGTTATATCTGAATGATTTACAAGCAAATTCTGAAGCAGACGTGTAGGCGTTAGGTGTATTGTAGTTGGATCATGTCGTAACGTGTTCTAAAATTAAAGGATACGAGTACGGCCCCTACCAACTATGAAGTGCCACTTTCTGTTTACCGGGCGAAAAGGGTCCGGTTTCTGCACGGGTGGCAAAGATAATATAAGATCCCGATTTGTGAAATATTCATGAGTTTTTGCGCACAGATGGACAAGGGAAATTTAGTTTTGGTGAGGGTTTTGCTAAAAGCAAACTGCCACCATATTTCATTTATAAGGTGATCTAATTCCATTATTTTAACGTGGTTTGGAAAGCTAAGCTAAAACAGATTTAATCGAGTTAAAAAAAACCGGCCCAGTGCATGTCGGGCCATGCTCAACCTAGGGTTCCGTAGTTACCGGTCCATCACAATACGCCCACTGAAAGGGTTGTTATTAGGGTTCCGTAGTCAACTAGGAACCGTTATAGTTTCGCTATGTCCGTCCGTCTATCTGCAGCCTACACTGAAAAAAATTTAGTTCAACTAAGATGCATTTTATCTTAGTTTCTAATAAAATAATAAATACTAATAATAATAATAAATACTCTTTATTGCACACCTCATACAGTTACAAGCACAAATTTTACAATTAGATAAATTTAGGTAGAGGTAACAACAGGCGGTCTTATCGCTAATGAGCGATTTCTTCCAAACAACCTTTGGGTAGTGGAGACTAGAGAAAAACAATAAGCAGTAGGTGGTGCATAGAAACAAAAGAGACGAAATAGATAACACAGCACATTCATATGAATATACATACTTAAATAAATACAAAATAAACATACATATACGTACATATATACATATATAATACACACAATAAGAAACAACAGTGTCAACTTAAAAACCTAAGGAATAGATAAATAGTATTCCTTAAGTTGCGATTTAAAGCTACCAATAGATTGCGCGCGTTTTATGTTGAGAGGGCACAAACGAACGGCCTGGAACGTAAATGAGCAATTATAAAATTTGGAAGATGAAGATGGCACTTTTAGGAGCAATTTTTGAGAGGATCTAATAGAACTAAGATAAGAATAAAATGTTTGGAATAAAAATATATTTATTTACTATATCTAACTTTATGATAACTCTTAGCTTCAACAGACAATATCTTATTAGGCTCATATAAAATGAATAATAAATAAATAAATGTTTATTCACGAAACGGCTTACAATTTTTTTTTACAATAGTTCTTCTGCCAAACTAGTATGGTTTGTTGGCAGACGAAGGCTCCTGTTTACAAATTCTATAGTAAGATATATATATATGTATATATATTACATTATATTTCCAGCACCACCAACAAAACAGTAACACCCAACTGACCATTGATATACCCTATCCCAATGTAATAAGGTCCACAAACGGTAACCCATAAAAATACCATTTCTTTCAAATATGTAAATTTAATGTTAATACAGAAAAATGAAGGTTTGGTTACTCTTTTTAAATATTTTTTATATGTTAGTCTCACGAGAGTTTTATAGATCAAACGTGTATACTTACATAGGTATAGTAATAATAATAAAGATTAGGTACTCCTATGAATTTTGAACGCGTTCATTCACTGCATCTATATTAAATCTTAATCTATTTAACTAGGACATTGCATATGCAGTCAAGACGCGTGTTACATTAAATAAGATCTTCATTGAAGCATTTCAGTGTAGCTATGATCGTTAATACTAGAAAGCTGAAATTTGGTATGAGTACACACTGGAGGGAAACTAACTTAAAACGTTAAGATAGCTCAATTCGCTGGAAGGAAACATTCTTTTATTTTTCCTAAAAACTAAAACTGCATTCACAGTTTTTTTCTTAATTTTCACTATTTTCCATACTAATTGTATGAAAAATCTTTTTTTTATTATTTATGGGTTTTCTTGTGCCCTAAACTTGTTTGGTATTAAAAAGTTTTTATCCTTGTTGGAAATAGGATCGATTGGCATCAATTGTCATAAAAATTATTCTTGGCAAAAATTACAAAATAAGTAGTTTTTTTGCGAACTATACTTTTTCCAAAAATTTGTAAATGCAGTTAAGTCCCTTAAAAAAAATGAAAGAATGTTTCCTTTCAAAGAATTGAGCTATCTCAACGTTTTAAGGTAGTTTCTCTTCAGGGCCCGACTTATTTTTCCACACTGTATACAGGGTGTTTGGTAACCGGATGCAAAGCCGAAAGTAGGAGATAGCCTAGGTCATGTAGAACATTTTTAGCCATACTTGTCTTAGACAAATGTTATTAGTTTTTTTTTAATTTAAATTTAAAAATTTGTCGGAGAAAACTGCAAAACTTCAGACTTAATCGATAATTAGTACTTTTTTTACTGCAGGTAGATTTTTTTTTGTTTTATTTCGTATTGTGCAATGTCTATCAAACACTAGAAAAGTGATTTCAAACATCTGTGTCTAAAGAAAACAAGTTGACAGCGATTTAAAATTTTAGTTACATGAAAATGTAAACGATTTAAGTGATTTCAAAGTACAAAAAAAAAAACTAAAATAGCCACGAATTTTCAAACCATTTTAAAAACATGCTTGGCTTTTACCCTTTTATTTAAGCTATCAAACACGACTGTAGCTACTGTATCCTTGAAAATAAGCCACCTAAACCAACTGGGTAGCTAAAATGTTTCACTCTACTTGTGATACTTGTGGTAGTTGTGGTGACGAATCTCATTATGATTTTACAATAAAACATTGGTTCTGAATACTAAGTTGGCGTTGACTTGACATTTGACTTGTTTTAAAAGGGTTAAGTGTACTGGACAAAACTACCACATGCAATTTTAACAAACAAAGGCTTGCGGCGGTGAGAGACAAAAGGGACTGATAGCGGCAGGCGGCGGGCGATAAGACAATCATGTCTCAAGCCATTTTATCTTTGAAAATAGGCTACCCGTACTAATAAGAGGGAATGTTTAGGGTAAATTAAAACAAAAGCATAAAAGATAAGTTATTTATTTTTACGATCAACACATTAAAATTACACATCATCGCTCGTTTTCAAAATGTGACCCGCCGTTTCGAATACAAGCACGAGCCCGTCTTCTTACTTCTGTGGTGGTTGTTCCGAATATCATTTCTTCCCTCATCCTTTCGAACGCCGCTTCTATCCTCTCCCTCAGCTCTTCTACGGTATTAATGACCTCTTGTGTGTAGACTAGCTCCTTAGCTCGGCCCCAAACGAAAAAATCCAATGGTGTCAAATCAGGTGACCGAGCGGGCCAAGGGATTCGTCCGCCTCTGCCGATCCAACCGTCCGGGAAACAGTTATCCAGATGCTCCCTTACAGCCAGAGAGTAATGGGCGGGACAACCGTCGTGTTAAAATGTCACTGCACCGGGCAGCTGGTCTTCGTCAATAAGCCTGGGCAAATCGTTTTGTAAAAATTCCAAATAATTTGCCCCATTTAAATTATTTGGCAAAAAATGTGGCCCAATAAGGACTCTGCCGATGATTCCAGCCCACACATTGACGGAAAACCTTCTTTGGAAGGACACTTGCTTTTTCCAATGTGGATTGTTGTTTTTGTCAGCCCATTGGTGTAGGTTATGGAAATTTGTGATCCCCTCCCGGGAAAATTTCGATTCATCGGTCCAAAGAATGCTTCGCAAAAAACGTCGGTCTTCGATATCCGCATTGAGTAAAAATCGGCAGAAGTCCACTCGGCGTGCAGGATCTCCTTCGTCCAAACCTTGAACTCCGATGCCGCGAAAAGGATATTTTCCCTCACGATTCATTGTGGCCCATACTTTCCATGTGGACAAGTTCAGATTACGAGCTACCACTCTGATGCTCGTATTCGGATCCTCTGCAAATGCCTGTAGAACGTCTTCCTCCACTTCAGGGCGATTACGTCCTGGATTCCCTCCATGTTGCACAGCAATACCATTCTCACGTAGCCTTCGGAATGAATTGTAAAACACTCTCACATTAGGCAATCTCCGGTTTGGAAAACGCTCTTGGTACATCCGTCGGGCCATCGCTCCATTACTGTCAGCTTTGCAGTACATGTAGATAATGTCGGCGTATTCTTCGTTCGTAAACTCCATGTTTACAATGAAGAAGTCGTAATTACACGTGAAGGAGCGCCTACGGCAGCTACAACTTGACACGGTAAATTGAGATGAGAGCGGGAAATTAAACCACAATGAACGTCTAATCGCAACTGAAGTTGTAACTAGACTAAATTACTAGTTTTTGCACAAATACTCATGTAGCTAATCAGTTTATCTTTGTCAATAAAGCACAAAACCGATCATCTTTGTTTAACGCCGCTCACCGCCTGCCGCTATCAGTCTCTTTTGTCTCTCACCGCCGCAAGCCTTTGTTTGTTAAAATTGCATGTGGTAGTTTTGTCCAGTACACTTAACCCTTTTAAAACAAGTCAAATGTCAAGTCAACGCCAACTTAGTATTCAGAACCAATGTTTTATTGTAAAATCATAATGAGTTTCGTCACCACAACTACCACAAGTATCACAAGTAGAGTGAAACATTTTAGCTACCCAGTTGGTTTAGGTGGCTTATTTTCAAGGATACAGTATCTACAGTCGTGTTTGATAGCTTAAATAAAAGGGTAAAAGCCAAGCATGTTTTTAAAATGGTTTGAAAATTCGTGGCTATTTTAGTTTTTTTTTTATCGTACTTTGAAATCACTTAAATCGTTTACATTTTCATGTAACTAAAATTTTAAATCGCTGTCAACTTGTTTTCTTTAGACACAGATGTTTGAAATCACTTTTCTAGTGTTTGATAGACATTGCACACTAAGAAATAAAACAAAAAAAAATCTACCTGCAGTAAAAAAAGTACTAATTATCGATTTAGTCTGAAGTTTTGCAGTTTTCTCCGACAAATCTTAAAATTTAAATTTAAAAAAAACTAATAACATTTGTCTAAGACAAGTATGGCTAAAAATGTTCTACATGACCTAGACTATCTCCTACTTTCGGCTTTGCATCCGGTTACCAAACACCCTGTATATTAATCATGCCGAGAAAACGGTATTTATAAATCAGCCCCCACTTCATACGTGAGGTAACCAAAAAAAAATAGTTTCTTCAATTTTAATTTTACCACTTTTTCAACGCGGTGAATTCTTAATTCATTCTCATACTGAATTTCAGTTCTCTAGTACCAACGGTCACTGAGCTAAACTGCGGACAGACGGACGGACATGGTGAAACTATAAGGCTTCCTAGTTGACTACAAAACCCTAAAAATGAGTTTAAATGTCGTATTTATCGCTAGCGCTTCACTGCTATGATGATGATGACAATGTACAAATAAATATTCAAAGTTTAAAATTTGCTTCATGAATTTGATGATGTAGTACACGAATTTGTCAAGAGATGGCGCCACCTCCGAGATAGATCGCGCCACCGATGTGTCGACGTAGAAATAAGACTACCGAGATGCAAATTATCATTCAATGTCAAATGCTAGGAGCGGATAAGTGCTTGGTTGGCTGCATTCAAGACATTGAACACCTTCCAACACTAATTTTGCGAACACTACTGAGGTAGCGGTGCGGCGTCTCTTTCGAAACGCCTGCCCATGTCGGCAATTAAGAACCTCGAGTTTCCACTAATTTTTAATAGTAGTTTATGTAACTGTTACGTAATAAGGGTCCTTAAAACATGAGTGTGGTTTTATGAAATGAGCCGCAGGCGAATTTCATAATAAGATCACACGAGTGTTTCAAGGCCTAATTACGTACAGTTGCATACACTGCTTTATCTACACTCATATTATATATATTAAATTAATTGTTCGGAAACCATAGAATGACCGCCATTGTACCGTCATGGCCTACTCGATTGTGCCGGCGCTCGCGCGGGACCAGTCGAGTTGGCCATGGCGGTAACATTATGTTATCAAATTCGATGTTCCAAATTTGAAACTCATTGCTTAACAATATTTGAGCATGCATAGTTAAAATTACGTTACTGCCGCAGATAAGAAACTTATCATAGTTAAATGGTTTGTTGTAATGCTTGTCATTGTCTACGGTTTTTGAACGCATTTTAGAGTACTTACAGTATGAGTGTAGATAAATATTATTAACTTACCTGTGTCCTCGTATTGTATACTTACAAGATTGAAATTTAATAAAATTGTTTGATTACATTTATAAAGAAACGATTTTTGGAGCTACGATAAAAAAAGGGATGCTCAATACTTTTGGCCAAGGCTGTACTTAAATATAGGCATATGGACCTAACATCAAAACAAAACTCTTCACCAGAAAGAAATTATTATGTAGTGAAATTATTTCGTTTCTGAAAACTCAGGACTGTTCTGTTCTCGTAATTTCACCTTTTATCGTATTCGGATTGTGTTACAAATTGTTTAATTGAATCGTGTCGAGTTCGAAGTTGTGACAAGTTACTAATTACGAGCGTTATGTAATTAAACATTCATTTCTGGCGGCTTCACTTGCAGGCCTACCATTATTTTGTTATATATACTTTTAACTCCTCTTTTTAAAAATATATTCAGTAAGTAATTATTAGACTAGCTGTATTGCGTAGTTAATTCATTAGAGTTGTATTGCAGTAAGATCGTTTCTAAACATGTTTTAAAGTTACAATACGGCCCAGGGTCACTACAAATTAGGTATTAGATACATATAGCTGTGCAAAATGTGGGCGCGCTTGCCAGTCCCGTATGGTTTGAACATCCACCAAAGGAAGTGTTGTCTAAATTAAGTTAATTTTGGACATTGCGTCTAATCGTCTGCCATATTTAGACATTACAGGACAGGCAAATGATGAGTATACAAGTAAAATGTAAATGACTATGCTGACGGGATTACAGGCAAGTAGCAAATCGTAAAACACTAAAGTACAAGAACTCGGGACCGCGGACAGCTGTCGTCACTACACCGAATTTGCATGTAATCTTTGGCCCAGAGATATCAACAATAGGATTGATAAAAAGAAACAAAACCTCTCTAGCGTTACGAGAGAGTAAAAAAACCGGGCAAGTGCGTGTCGGACCACGCATAGGAGGGTTTCGTACCTTCAATGGAATAAGAACCAAACGAATACCAATAGGTCGTATCTGATGCCTATGGAAGAAGTTTTTTGGAGATAAGTCAAAAATGGCTAAACCGATAATGTTCAAAATAATTTTAGTAAAAAGTATATGATAAGGCGCATCTTCTCAAATTTTTTCATATTTTTTGGACTTACGGTTCAAAAGTTACAGGGGGGGGGGACACAATTTTTCTGACTTTCAAAGCGATTATTTCAAAAAATATTCACTTAATCACAAAATGATCAAAGAAACCTCAATATTATTTTTAAAGACCTATCGATTGATGTGTCACATGTTGATATTTGGTAAAAACAATTTTTTTGAAACATGTATGGAGCGCCCCCCCTTAAAATATTTTTTTTTTCCAAATTTAAATACATAACTAAATAGCGGCATACATAATACACCTTATGTGTAAATTTTATTCAGATACGTCGTATAGTTTCCGAGTAAAATCGCTGTGACATACGGACGGACAGACAGACAGACAGACAGACATAACAAATCCATAAGGGTTCCGTTTTTTGCCATTTGGCTACGGAACCCTAAAAATGAAACTCGTATAAAAATAATTTTAAACAAAAAAGAACCGACTTCACTTAGCCTTCGCCTTTCCAAAAGCAAATGCTCGAGCTACTGTAAAAAATACTGAAATCACTATAAGTGTGCCTATAATATTTGAAGAGTTTCCTCGATTTCTCCAGAATCCCATCATCAGACGTGGTGACAATAGAACCAACTGCGAAGTAAACTCTTTCAAACAAAAAATAATTCTCCAAATCAGTCCAGCCGTCTTCGAATAATCGGTGAACATACATAAAAAAAGCAAAAACAAAGATCCTGATGAATTGAGTACCTCCTCCTTCGAAATCTTGAAGTCGGTTGATACGAGTAACTAGGTAGCTTCCACCCTTAGAAGGCGTTAAACTGAAAACCCCTCTCACGCCTCCCATCTTGCTTACTACTTATGATAATGTTTCTGGGATACAAATTATTCTTATTACTTTTCTTTGCCAGATTGTAATTCTTCTTAGCAGTTTCCTCCCCATCAATGCAGGTTAGCAGTCAGATTTTTTAAATTTTCCTTATCGAGTGTCCGGTGTCATATTTCATCTAAATACATTCAGCCATTTTCGCGTGAAGGGGGAACAAATATCTTAATATCCTAATATCTACTCGTAAAACAAGTGAGGAAAGTAGGAGGTATCAAACGGGTATTAACTACTAGTATAGTATGAAATACTACTAGTATAGTATTAAATACTAACGAAGTCGAAGCGACACCTCTAATATAATATAGGTACCTAATCAACCCAATGCAAATAATATATAGGTAGTTGTAGTATAAAACAAAGTCGCTTTCCGCTGTCTGTCCCTATGTATGCTTAGATCTTTACAACTACGCAACGGATTTTGATGCGGTTTTTTTAAATAGATATAGTGATTCAAGAGGAAGGTTTATATGTATAATACATGTATAATATAGTAGAAAAACACTGATAACTTTGGAGGTTTCTAATGTGATGTCGGAAATAAACACATTTTTTAGCGCTTAATACATTGCAAACGCTGGCTGAACCCTACGAGATAGATCAAAATAATGTACTACAGTATTATACACCTTAAAAAGGTCTACAAAAAAATCAGCGATGGTATATGTCTATCTCTTAGGGATAACCCACAATAACCATTTTTTATCCCGTGCGAATCCGGGGCGGACCGCTAGTATCTTAACATATAACATATTATAAACACATATGGCATAAATAGGGACACATGTCCCTCTCAACGCTTAGTTCTATAATCTTAAATATTAAAGATTCTAACAAGTTTAAGAATTGTAATTTAGGTTATAAGCAATGATAATAAACAGATTTAATAATGTTTTATTTTTTAATAAAACTGCAAACCTCCAAAGGTCGACAATCCTGAAAAATGTACAGTAAGTATCGGTAAAAGTTTATGTTTTACATTATTCATGAAACCCTTATCGTGGATCCTAATAGCTGAATCTAGTCGCCTCGTGTATTTTATATAAGTACCTTAATAAATTTAAGTAAAGTACATGTCGACACTGGTAATTTAAAATATCTTACAGCATTTTGTACTAATAGTAGGTACTTACTACATATCCTTTTTTCTATGGATTTGTTTAATTTTGATATGACTAGGTAGCCTGCCTCGAATTAAGATGACCAATATAACAAGACCTCTTAACAAAACTATTTTAGGCCTTGTTGTTCCAGAACCCCCTGGGTCAATCCAGCTCATAATTTCTTAGTTATAAGTGCATAAACTCTCTCACACACACACACACACACACACACACACACACACACACACACACACACACACACACACACACTAACACACATCAAAGTGCACTCCCGTACAGATAAGCTAGTTTTATAATTTGTTTAAAAAGTTAAATATTTCCTTTGCTCATGGTATTCACTTATTATTTTCACTTGTGATTGCATGTTAGTTATATTTTTGTGGTCATCTCTTATTGGATTCTTTTCTGTTATTTAAGTGTTGTATTATTTGTTGTATTGCTGTTGATGCCCCAAATAAAGTAAATTAACACTAATAAAAAATCTAGTCTAAACGTTTACGGTTGATATCCTTGGCCACCGTGAGTAAATAGAAAACGTGTCGCAACTAAACTTTCTGCGGAAGCCCGTGAAAAATCACAGAAGCCCTTTTTACGAGCTTGACAGTTTAATGTCAAACAAGAAAATATATATTGTTGCGGAAAACAATATGGATTTATTCTCGATTGTGATAATTTCCCGCTAGTGCTAGTGCTTCGCTCATCTCAACATTCCAACCCGTCTTCTGGGAAACCGCGACAGCGGCTGGCCCTCCGTGTGGTCGCTCGAACGCTGCATTAGTTGTATGCATCAGACCGGGTCTTCAGGTTCCTGCCGCAATCAGCCGGTTCAGGAAAGGACTGCGCCCTGTGGACTACAGCTATACAATCGTTTTTTTTTTGTTTCTTATTTGTTATCATTTTTAAGTTTTTTACTAAGCTAAGCCTTTAGTTTTAGTTACTCATAGTTTTTTATTTAGATTAATTTTAATTTAGGCATATTTAATTTCTATTATTAATTGTTGATGCCCCTTTCAACCCTTTCTTGCCCTACCCCAAAGATTCAAAGATTCAAAGATTCAAAGAGTTTTATTTGCATAGAACACAGTAAATATACAGTTCTTATATTTAAAATAAAGTTCAGTGCATTCAGCCTGCATGCAAGCGTGCAAATATTTTCTAACAGGCAATATATATACAGATTAGTACATAAAAGATAATCATAAAATTTGTAAAATTATGTCAGGACTATCCTAAATAGTATTAATATTAAATATGTCAATGATTAAGGTTAGAATTTTGTATATAAACCAAAAAATTTTTACACTGTAGAAACATTCGTCCAGAAGCCAGCTAGTCAATTTTTTCTTAAAACTATTTCCTTGAAGTATTTTTATGTCATTAGGTAATCCATTATAAATAACTATACACATGTTAAATACGTTTTTGTCATAAATCATTTTGTAAGCACGTGGTTTGTACAATAAATTCATAATTTTTTGTCGGGTTACCCTGTTCATTACTTCACCACGTGTTTTAAATAAATGTCGGTTGTTATTAACTAAGACACATACGTCTCTTATATATAAACAAGGTAGCGGGAGAATGTGCAATCGTTTAAAAAGGGGGACACAATGAGCATCAGGCCAAGCACCACAGACAGCCCGAACACATTTTTTCTGAACTATGAAAGCTCTCTCTACATCAACAGAATTACCCCACAGTATCAGACCCAGCTACTGCATCGCCAGAAAATCAAGTGCGCTGTCCTCAATGTCCAGAACCGCTCTTTATCAAAGGCACCCGAGGACTGAAAATACACATCGCCAAGAAACATCGGCTTTGTGCTAGCCAACCCACACAATCTACGCAGCCTCAGTCTATCGCTTCAGCTCTTCCCCTTTCGCAAGTACCGCCTAACCCAGGCGTACCATTTTGGCAAACTCTAAGTGACCTTAAAAATACACGCCCGGTTCTAAAACGGATATCGCGTGGCGCCCGCGTTTCCGTTGCCAAATTCCTATCAGGTACCATTAAAACTTTAGTTTCTTCTAATTCAAGCTATAGCTGGGAGAAGTTGCTAACTTTTACATTTAAAGTTCTACATATTGTACCAAATCAAAATTCTAAGTCATTAACAAAAATAGTCAAAGACAACTGCAATGCCGATATTTCACATTTTCCAACTGCAGTTGGAACTGGAAATCTAAATAATAACAATTTGTTGAAAAAAGTCGAAAGTAAGGTCGCAGATGGCGACATCAAAAGTGCAGCTCGCCTTCTTTTTTCTGACGTCCAGACACGAACTTTAGTCTCCCCGACCCCCCACGGCCTAACGACCCCACCCTCATTGCTACCCCTGAGGATATTTTCGGAGCAATAATGTCATTCCCTAATGGCAGCCGGCTTTGACGGTCTTTCACCACAGCATTTGAAGGACCTGCTGTTCTGCGGCTGCGGTGACACTAAGGAAATGCTCTTAAAAGATTTAACGACGCTAGTAAATATTATGTTGGCTGGCGAAGTTCCGAGTGAAATTACAGGCATCCTCTACGGAGCCAATCTGTGCGCCCTAACCAAAAAAGATGGCGGAATTCGCCCAATTGCATTTGGCTCTACCCTACGCCGTCTTACAGCGAAAGATCTAGATGACGGTACCCTGGGCGGAGAAGCGACTTCAGTTCTCAGTGACCTAGAAAAACTAATATCAGATTTTACGTCAATCGGCCTTACCCTCAACTTTTCAAAATGTGAGCTTTTTGTTACCGAGTCCTGCGCTAACAAGGAACGCACAATAGAACAGTTTGAACAGTTAGCCCCAGGCATCAAAATCATTAAAAAAGAATCGCTCCACCTCCTCGGTTGCCCCATTCTAGACCAATCTTTTGAAAATTTCATAAACACAAAAATTCGAAATTTCAAGGCATCTTCACATCGCTTGTCCAAATTTACCATTCATTCGGCCTATTGTATCATTAAACATTGTCTACATGTGCCAAAATTCACATATATTCTTCGTGGAGCACACTTTTGGAAACATCCCACTTTGATTTCAACTTTGAACACTTTAGTTTTAGAAACTCTCACCTCCATTCTTAATATATCCTTTGGCGAAAGAACATGGACTCAGGCTAGCTTACCTATTAGGATTGGCGGCCTGGGCATCCGCAAAATTTCCAGCGTGGCGCTACCTGATTTCTTGGCTTCGGTACACTGTGCTCAAAGTCTCATTGGAAAAATTTTAGCCCCTTCAATTGGGGTCCAGGAGGCTGCACACTGTACCGAAGCTAAGAACGTATGTTCTTTAACATGCCCTAACACGAACCCGCCTTCCAACCCTTGTTCGCAAAGACAATGGGACGAGCCTCTATGTGATCTTACAAGGAAAAACCTCTTAGACACGGCACTTAACCCAACTGATCGGGCTCGTCTCATTGCCACCGCGGAGTGGGAGTCGGGTCTGTGGTTACAGACACTTCCATCTTCCACAGTAGGCACATTGTTGGACAATACAACTTTTCGTTTAGCCACATCTCTTAGAATAGGGGCACCAACTAATGTACCCCATCGCTGCCAATGCGGAGTCACGGTGGACGGTCTTGGTCACCATGGCCTCTCATGCAGTCGTAGTGCTGGGAGAATCCCTCGGCATGCCGGCATCAACGACGTCATCCGTCGGGCCCTTGTTTCCGCTAAAGTGCCGGCAGTTCTTGAGCCAAATGGTTTGACCAGGGACGACGGCAAGAGGCCCGACGGCATGACTTTGGTGCCGCGGAGTATGGGTCGGCCCCTTGTCTGGGATGCTACCTGTGTGGACACCCTGGCGCCATCCCATATTCCGGGCACCAAAGTTGATGCTGGCGCGGCTGCATCCTCAGCCCAGCACCTCAAGCGTCGCAAGTATGCTGCCCTTGGCAGTAGTTACATGTTTGCGGCGTTTGGGGTCGAAACCCTGGGGCCATGGGGACCAAATGCGCGTCGCCTCTACAAGGAAATATCGGCGCGTCTCATTGAGGCCTCTGGTGACCAGAGGGCTGGCCACTATTTTGGCCAACGGATAAGCATTGCTATCCAGCGTGGAAATGCGGCCAGCCTTCTGGGCACTCTACCTAGTGATGAGGACCTAGGTCAGGTTTTTTATTTGTAAGTTTTTAGTTAGGGTAGGCAACGCGCATGTGAATCCTCTGGGGTTGCAGGCGTCCATAGGCTACGGTAACTGCTTACCATCAGGTGGGCCGTATGCTTGTTTGCCACCGTCGTAGTATAAAAAAAAAAAAAAAAAAAGATATATTATGTTTTTATAGATATTCTAGTTTTGTTTAATAAATAAATAGGTTTTAAATAAAAAATATTAAGAACTCTCTAATTATATTTATCTCTGCTACAAGATCAAAAAAAATTAAAGTTACCGCGGAACAAATATTTATTCAAAATCAAAAAGCCATGTTGTGTCAGAAGTTGAATGTAAGAACATCGCTTCGGGCTCACTCGTTCAACCAAGTTCAACTAAGAAAATAATTTAGGAGATAATTTTATCGCACCTTCTTAAAATGTATTCGCCTATGATCAAAGGGACAAGGCGTTTTAAAGTAGACCTTTTAATAATATGAATTTTACAATAAATTACAGACTTTTTAAGTTCCGAGGTCGTACAAAACAATGAAAACAGTCGTAAAGGTTACTTTACTTCTTATTTCGAAGGAGGTTATGAATTCGTCGGGATCTTTGTTTTTGCAATTTTTCGTTTGTTTGTTGTTTTTACCGATTATTCGAAGACGGCTAGATCGATTTGGAATATTATTTTTTTGTTTGACAAAGTATAATTGTGTTGTGTTGTGTTGTGTTGGGACCCGGGGTATATCCTTAAACTATGCCAAAAAGAGAGGTATGGGCACTGCGAATGGCATCTTGCTTAGTGTGGTAGGGCACGTTCAGCGAATGTCATCTCGCTCAAATCTGGAGCAGAGCCTGACTGGGGAAGTACCTCCACCTTACAGAAAACCACAGCCAAATAGCACTAGACCCTACTTATAGTGTTGTGTTCCTGCTGGTGAGTAAGGTTGCCAAAGAGCTCAAAGAGGAACCAGTGTGTTGACGATGAGGGACTCTCCTGTTCCTTAAGCCGTCAACACAGTGAATCCTACTTTTTGTAAAGGGTCGGCAACGCGTATGTGACTCCTGTGGAGTTGCAGGCGTCCATAGGTTACGGTAGCTGCTTACCATCAGGCGGGCCGTATGCTTGTTTGCCACCGTCGTAGTATTTTTTTTAAATACTTCACAGTTGGTCCCATTGAAATAATCGTCAGGATCGGATGATGGGATCCTGGAGAAATCGAGGGAACTCTTCAACTATTATGGGCACACCTATAGTGATTTGAGTATTTATTACAGCAGCTCGAGCATTTGCTTTTGGAAAGGTGGATGCTAAGCGAAGTCGGTTCTTTTTTGTTTAAAATTATTAATTCAAGACAAGACAGTAGTCTGACAGTTCTCTCCATACATCAGGTATAGTCGCCATAAAAAATATCGGAGCGGCCAAGGTACTCAAAAATATCTGAACATGCACTTTATGGGCTTGACAGTAGAGGAGTTGTTCAGATATTTGTGACCATATTATAGACCGATATATCTGATGGCCACTGTATTAGCTATTTTTGCTTTTGCAAATAGTAAGCTATTTAAAAGCAAGGGAATATACGTAAATTACCCCCCTCCTCCTTGCGTCGGTTTCCTCATCACTGAGGGTCGTGGTCATTCAACAGCTTCTCTCTGATGATCTGACGCCATCTTCTATGTGTCGCCGAGTGAAGAGCATCGTGGACGGTAGTGTTGAGAGCTGAGCGAATTTGGTCAGACCAGCGCATTCGATCTTGTCCCAAATTAATTAAAGCTCGTTTTGACACAAGGTACGTAATGGTGAAGGCCGGTGAAAACTGTTTGCAGAGGGCGCTGTTCCAGATTCCATACAACGAGAAAAAGAGGCAAAAGATTAATGGGCCTTAACAATGTACAGAAACTATGGCATTTGTTAGAGAAACTTCTTCCCTGTCGCTTTATTCTACAGAATTTTAATTCTAGAGCATTTCGGAAACCTGAGAATTTCCCTTAGGGACCAATTCTAAATGAAACAGTGAGTCATTTTCGCAAAAATAAATAAAAACTACTTCCCGCCATACAAAACCAGGACCATTGTTAGAAAAATCATTGGGACAGTTGCCTTACCCCTTTTGAAATCCTTTGATATTTACAGTCAACTGTTAAAATTATACGAAAATGGTGTAAAACATGAAAAACGACATAAATTAAAGTACAAGTACAATTTATAAATCGAGTTTTGAACTCATATGGAAATAAAAGGTTCCAAATTCGAACGCTAGAGTTGCCAGAGGTAATCAAACTTTAAAATAATTATATCAGTAATTAAATGAACATCATAACCGAATAATCATCTCGAAAACTGCATTGTTCCGGGTGACAAAGTTCTAACTACTTTACGGCTATTTCTCTCGGACTTCGTCACCGATTTCCGACTACTTCGATAATACCCCACCAAACAGCCTTTTGAAAACCATTCAATTATCAACCGCGTTATAGGGCAAGAAATTTCAAATTCGAACTGGTTCTACAATGGTCGTTACGACTATTCTGTGGGCTGGCGGTTTTACTTGCCTTCCAAATGGCGCTAAAAGTTGCGACGTAGTTAGTCGGGATTTAGAGCTGTTGCCGCAGATTTCAGGAAGTTCTTATCTGAGAATTGTGACTCTAAGTTTCACAGTTTGAACTTAATATCTAACTTTCTAACAAGGTCTTAGTTAACTTGCAATGCTCGAACGCATGTATTCGCGATTGGCAGGCGTTTTCACCTCTTTGATTAGGGTTCCGTACCTCGAAAGGAAAAAACGGAACCCTTATAGAATCACTTTGCTGTCCGTCCGTCCGTCCATGCGTCTGTCAAGACCCTTTCCTCAAGGACGCGTGGAGGTATCAAGCTGAAATTTATATCAAATACTCAAGTCACTGTCCCTTGGAGCTGTGAAAAAATCAAACTTCTAAACCAACGCAATCAAAAGATACAGAAGATTATGCCACAAATTTTCGCAAATTTTCGAAATTCGCAAGGGAATCAAAACCTACAGGGTACTTCACGTGAACTCAGAATCTTGAAATTTGGTACGCAGCAACGTCCTATAGCACAGATAAAGGAAAAATTGCGAAAACTGTAAATTTTTAGTTAACCTTATATACCTTTGTACGGAACCCTCGGTGCACGAGTCCGACTCGCACTTGACCGTTTTTTTGTAAAATGATTATCTAGACACACGGCAGTGTGTCCGCCAAGTTCGAGCAAAAAAAGCGACACACCGGCCGTGGGGATATTACACGAACCATTTCGGGCAAATTTCGGCCACCCTATAACTCAAAACATATTTTATCTACGCATATGAAATTACGAGTGTCTGTCGACATCCCCTTAATTGTCTAGAATACAAAATTTCACATTATTCTACCTATAGCAGTTCATGAGATATTGACGTCAGAAAATCGCTATTTTTACTATACACTCACTCACTGACTCACTGACTCATCAAAAACCTAGACCACTTCCAATGGTCGTACTGACTTGAAATTTGGCATGGAGATAGGTCTTAAGGTCAAAGTAAAGGGAAAAATCTGAAAACGGCCAAGTGTGAGTCAGTTTTAAAAATAGCGAAGGTGTAACCTTTCTGCGGAAGCCCGTGAAAAATCACAGAAGCCCTTTTTACGAGCTTGACAGTTTAATGTCAAACAAGAAATATATATTGTTGCGGAAAACAATATGGATTTATTCTCGATTGTGATAATTTCCCGCTAGTGCTAGTGCTTCGCTCATCTCAACATTCCAACCCGTCTTCTGGGAAACCGCGACAGCGGCTGGCCCTCCGTGTGGTCGCTCGAACGCTGCATTAGTTGTATGCATCAGACCGGGTCTTCAGGTTCCTGCCGCAATCAGCCGGTTCAGGAAAGGACTGCGCCCTGTGGACTACAGCTATACAATCGTTTTTTTTGTTTCTTATTTGTTATCATTTTTAAGTTTTTTACTAAGCTAAGCCTTTAGTTTTAGTTACTCGTAGTTTTTTATTTAGATTAATTTTAATTTAGGCATATTTAATTTCTATTATTAATTGTTGATGCCCCTTTCAACCCTTTCTTGCCCTACCCCAAAGATTCAAAGATTCAAAGAGTTTTATTTGCATAGAACACAGTAAATATACAGTTCTTATATTTAAAATAAAGTTCAGTGCATTCAGCCTGCATGCAAGCGTGCAAATATTTTCTAACAGGCAATATATATACAGATTAGTACATAAAAGATAATCATAAAATTTGTAAAATTATGTCAGGACTATCCTAAATAGTATTAATATTAAATATGTCAATGATTAAGGTTAGAATTTTGTATATAAACCAAAAATTTTTTTACACTGTAGAAACATTCGTCCAGAAGCCAGCTAGTCAATTTTTTCTTAAAACTATTTCCTTGAAGTATTTTTATGTCATTAGGTAATCCATTATAAATAACTATACACATGTTAAATACGTTTTTGTCATAAATCATTTTGTAAGCACGTGGTTTGTACAATAAATTCATAATTTTTTGTCGGGTTACCCTGTTCATTACTTCACCACGTGTTTTAAATAAATGTCGGTTGTTATTAACTAAGACACATACGTCTCTTATATATAAACAAGGTAGCGGGAGAATGTGCAATCGTTTAAAAAGGGGGACACAATGAGCATCAGGCCAAGCACCACAGACAGCCCGAACACATTTTTTCTGAACTATGAAAGCTCTCTCTACATCAACAGAATTACCCCACAGTATCAGACCCAGCTACTGCATCGCCAGAAAATCGAGTGCGCTGTCCTCAATGTCCAGAACCGCTCTTTTTCAAAGGCACCCGAGGACTGAAAATACACATCGCCAAGAAACATCGGCTTTGTGCTAGCCAACCCACACAATCTACGCAGCCTCAGTCTATCGCTTCAGCTCTTCCCCTTTCGCAAGTACCGCCTAACCCAGGCGTACCATTTTGGCAAACTCTAAGTGACCTTAAAAATACACGCCCGGTTCTAAAACGGATATCGCGTGGCGCCCGCGTTTCCGTTGCCAAATTCCTATCAGGTACCATTAAAACTTTAGTTTCTTCTAATTCAAGCTATAGCTGGGAGAAGTTGCTAACTTTTACATTTAAAGTTCTACATATTGTACCAAATCAAAATTCTAAGTCATTAACAAAAATAGTCAAAGACAACTGCAATGCCGATATTTCACATTTTCCAACTGCAGTTGGAACTGGAAATCTAAATAATAACAATTTGTTCAAAAAAGTCGAAAGTAAGGTCGCAGGTGGCGACATCAAAGGTGCAGCTCGCCTTCTTTTTTCTGACGTCCAGACACGAACTTTAGTCTCCCCGACCCCCCACGGCCTAACGACCCCACCCTCATTGCTACCCCTGAGGATATTTTCGGAGCAATAATGTCATTCCCTAATGGCTCCGCAGCCGGCTTTGACGGTCTTTGACCACAGCATTTGAAGGACCTGCTGTTCTGCGGCTGCGGTGACACTAAGGAAATGCTCTTAAAAGATTTAACGACGCTAGTAAATATTATGTTGGCTGGCGAAGTTCCGAGTGAAATTACAGGCATCCTCTACGGAGCCAATCTGTGCGCCCTAACCAAAAAAGATGGCGGAATTCGCCCAATTGCATTTGGCTCTACCCTACGCCGTCTTACAGCGAAAGATCTAGATGACGGTACCCTGGGCGGAGAAGCGACTTCAGTTCTCAGTGACCTAGAAAAACTAATATCAGATTTTACGTCAATCGGCCTTACCCTCAACTTTTCAAAATGTGAGCTTTTTGTTACCGAGTCCTGCGCTAACAAGGAACGCACAATAGAACAGTTTGAACAGTTAGCCCCAGGCATCAAAATCATTAAAAAAGAATCGCTCCACCTCCTCGGTTGCCCCATTCTAGACCAATCTTTTGAAAATTTCATAAACACAAAAATTCTAAATTTCAAGGCATCTTCACATCGCTTGTCCAAAATTACCATTCATTCGGCCTATTGTATCATTAAACATTGTCTACATGTGCCAAAATTCACATATATTCTTCGTGGAGCACACTTTTGGAAACATCCCACTTTTATTTCAACTTTGAACACTTTAGTTTTAGAAACTCTCACCTCCATTCTTAATATATCCTTTGGCGAAAGAACATGGACTCAGGCTAGCTTACCTATTAGGATTGGCGGCCTGGGCATCCGCAAAATTTCCAGCGTGGCGCTACCTGATTTCTTGGCTTCGGTACACTGTGCTCAAAGTCTCATTGGAAAAATTTTAGCCCCTTCAATTGGGGTCCAGGAGGCTGCACACTGTACCGAAGCTAAGAACGTATGTTCTTTAACATGCCCTAACACGAACCCGCCTTCCAACCCTTGTTCGCAAAGACAATGGGACGAGCCTCTATGTGATCTTACAAGGAAAAAACCGGCCAAGAGCGTGTCGGGCCACGCTCAGTGTAGGGTTCCGTAGTTTTTCGTCCGTCACAGTAAGTGTCCCCACTTAAGAGTTAAAATAACACCGCCATGTAGGATATGAAATATGATATGAGCGTTCTACGTACAGTATATAATAATTTTGTATTTTTTTTTTCAAAAACTATTCAACCTATCAAGTTCAAAATAATTTTCCTAGAAAGTCTTTATAAAGGTTTACTTTTCAGATTTTTTTCATATTTTTAAAACTTATGGTTCAAAAGTTAGAGGGGGGGGGACACATTTTTTTTTACTTCTGGAGCGATTATTTCCGAAAATATTTACATTATCAAAAAATGATTTTAGTAAACCCCTATTCATTTCTAAATACCTATCCAACAATATATCACACGTTAGGGTTGAAATGAAAAAAAAAATCACTCCCCACTTTACGTATAGGGGAGGTACCCTAATAAAACATTTTTTTCCACTTTTTATTTTACCACTTTGTCGGCGTGATTGATATACATATTAGTACCAAATTTCAGCTTTCTAGTGCTAATGGTCACTGAGATTATCCGCGGACGGACGGACGGACGGACGGACGGGCAGACATGGCGAAACTATAAGGGTTCCTAGTTGACTACGGAACCCTAAAAACCTCTTAGACACGGCACTTAACCCAACTGATCGGGCTCGTCTCATTGCCACCGCGGAGTGGGAGTCGGGTCTGTGGTTACAGACACTTCCATCTTCCACAGTAGGCACATTGTTGGACAATACAACTTTTCGTTTAGCCACATCTCTTAGAATAGGGGCACCAACTAATGTACCCCATCGCTGCCAATGCGGAGTCACGGTGGACGGTCTTGGTCACCATGGCCTCTCATGCAGTTGTAGTGCTGGGAGAATCCCTCGGCATGCCGGCATCAACGACGTCATCCGTCGGGCCCTTGTTTCCGCTAAAGTGCCGGCAGTTCTTGAGCCAAATGGTTTGACCAGGGACGACGGCAAGAGGCCCGACGGCATGACTTTGGTGCCGCGGAGTATGGGTCGGCCCCTTGTCTGGGATGCTACCTGTGTGGACACCCTGGCGCCATCCCATATTCCGGGCACCAAAGTTGATGCTGGCGCGGTTGCATCCTCAGCCCAGCACCTCAAGCGTCGCAAGTATGCTGCCCTTGGCAGTAGTTACATGTTTGCGGCGTTTGGGGTCGAAACCCTGGGGCCATGGGGACCAAATGCGCGTCGCCTCTACAAGGAAATATCGGCGCGTCTCATTGAGGCCTCTGGTGACCAGAGGGCTGGCCACTATTTTGGCCAACGGATAAGCATTGCTATCCAGCGTGGAAATGCGGCCAGCCTTCTGGGCACTCTACCTAGTGATGAGGACCTAGGTCAGGTTTTTTATTTGTAAGTTTTTAGTTAGATATATTATGTTTTTATAGATATTCTAGTTTTGTTTAATAAATAAATAGGTTTTAAATAAAAAATATTAAGAACTCTCTAATTATATTTATCTCTGCTACAAGATCAAAAAAAATTAAAGTTACCGCGGAACAAATATTTATTCAAAATCAAAAAGCCATGTTGTGTCAGAAGTTGAATGTAAGAACATCGCTTCGGGCTCACTCGTTCAACCAAGTTCAACTAAGAAAATAATTTAGGAGATAATTTTATCGCACCTTCTTAAAATGTATTCGCCTATGATCAAAAGAACAAGGCGTTTTAAAGTAGACCTTTTAATAATATGAATTTTACAATAAATTACAGACTTTTTAAGTTCCGAGGTCGTACAAAACAATGAAAACAGTCGTAAAGGTTACTTTACTTCTTATTTCGAAGGAGGTTATGAATTCGTCTTTGCAATTTTTCGTTTGTTTGTTGTTTTTACCGATTATTCGAAGACGGCTAGATCGATTTGGAATATTATTTTTTTGTTTGACAAAGTATACTTGTGTTGTGTTGTGTTGTGTTGGGACCCGGGGTATGTCCTTAAACTATGCCAAAAAGAGAGGTATGGGCACTGCGAATGGCATCTTGCTTAGTGTGGTAGGGCACGTTCAGCGAATGTCATCTCGCTCAAATCTGGAGCAGAGCCTGACTGGGGAAGTACCTCCACCTTACAGAAAACCACAGCCAAATAGCACTAGACCCTACTTATAGTGTTGTGTTCCTGCTGGTGAGTAAGGTTGCCAAAGAGCTCAAAGAGGAACCAGTGTGTTGACGATGAGGGACTCTCCTGTTCCTTAAGCCGTCAACACAGTGAATCCTACTTTTTGTAAAGGGTCGGCAACGCGTATGTGACTCCTGTGAAGTTGCAGGCGTCCATAGGTTACGGTAGCTGCTTACCATCAGGCGGGCCGTATGCTTGTTTGCCACCGTCGTAGTATTTTTTTTAAATATTTCACAGTTGGTCCCATTGAAATAATCGTCAGGATCGGATGATGGGATCCTGGAGAAATCGAGGGAACTCTTCAACTATTATGGGCACACCTATAGTGATTTGAGTATTTATTACAGCAGCTCGAGCATTTGCTTTTGGAAAGGTGGATGCTAAGCGAAGTCGGTTCTTTTTTGTTTAAAATTATTAATTCAAGACAAGACAGTAGTCTGACAGTTCTCTCCATACATCAGGTATAGTCGCCATAAAAAATATCGGAGCGGCCAAGGTACTCAAAAATATCTGAACATGCACTTTATGGGCTTGACAGTAGAGGAGTTGTTCAGATATTTGTGACCATATTATAGACCGATATATCTGATGGCCACTGTATTAGCTATTTTTGCTTTTGCAAATAGTAAGCTATTTAAAAGCAAGGGAATATACGTAAATTACCCCCCTCCTCCTTGCATCGGTTTCCTCATCACTGAGGGTCGTGGTCATTCAACAGCTTCTCTCTGATGATCTGACGCCATCTTCTATGTGTCGCCGAGTGAAGAGCATCGTGGACGGTAGTGTTGAGAGCTGAGCGAATTTGGTCAGACCAGCGCATTCGATCTTGTCCCAAATTAATTAAAGCTCGTTTTGACACAAGGTACGTAATGGTGAAGGCCGGTGAAAACTGTTTGCAGAGGGCGCTGTTCCAGATTCCATACAACGAGAAAAAGAGGCAAAAGATTAATGGGCCTTAACAATGTACAGAAACTATGGCATTTGTTAGAGAAACTTCTTCCCTGTCGCTTTATTCTACAGAATTTTAATTCTAGAGCATTTCGGAAACCTGAGAATTTCCCTTAGGGATCAATTCTAAATGAAACAGTGAGTCATTTTCGCAAAAATAAATAAAAACTACTTCCCGCCATACAAAACCAGGACCATTGTTAGAAAAATCATTGTGACAGTTGCCTTACCCCTTTTGAAATCCTTTGATATTTACAGTCAACTGTTAAAATTATACGGAAAAGGTGTAAAACATGAAAAACTACATAAATTAAAGTACAAGTACAAATTATAAATCGAGTTTTGAACTCATATGGAAATAAAAGGTTCCAAATTCGAACGCTAGAGTTGCCAGAGGTAATCAAACTTTAAAATAATTATATCAGTAATTAAATGAACATCATAACCGTCTCGAAAACTGCATTGTTCCGGGTGACAAAGTTCTAACTACTTTACGGCTATTTCTCTCGGACTTCGTCACCGATTTCCGACTACTTCGATAATACCCCACCAAACAGCCTTTCGAAAACCATTCAATTATCAACCGCGTTATAGGGCAAGAAATTTCAAATTCGAACTGGTTCTACAATGGTCGTTACGACTATTCTGTGGGCTGGCGGTTTTACTTGCCTTCCAAATGGCGCTAAAAGTTGCGACGTAGTTAGTCGGGATTTAGAGCTGTTGCCGCAGATTTTAGGAAGTTCTTATCTGAGAATTGTGACTCTAAGTTTCACAGTTTGAACTTAATATCTAACTTTCTAACAAGGCCTTAGTTAACTTGCAATGCTCGAACGCATGTATTCGCGATTGGCAGGCGTTTTCACCTCTTTGATTAGGGTTCCGTACCTCGAAAGGAAAAAACGGAACCCTTATAGAATCACTTTGCTGTCCGTCCGTCCGTCCATGCGTCTGTCAAGACCCTTTCCTCAAGGACGCGTGGAGGTATCAAGCTGAAATTTATATCAAATACTCAAGTCTAGGTTGCTACTTATATATCCGGAAACAAAAAAAACAAACAAACGTACACGGCTGAAAATGGTTTTATTGTTTTTCAAAGTATTCCCCTTGATGATCTATGCACTTTTGCATTCGCGTGAACCAATTTTTAAAGCACTTCTGCCACTCCGCCTGAGGTACCTCCATAACGTGTTGTTTGAATGCGTCGACAGCATCTTCAGCGGTCGAAAATCGTTGACCGCGTAATTTATTCTTTATATTTGGAAATAAATAAAAATCGTTGGGTGCCAAGTCAGGGCTGTACGGCGGATGACCCGTTAATTCCACATTTTGACCCTCCAAAAATAGAGTTGTTTCGCGTGACGTATGACAGCTGGCATTGTCATGATGAAGAATGATTCTTCGTCGCTGGTTAGTTTTACGAATTTGTTCAAATACTTCCGGTAAGCAAATGGTCGTGTACCACTCTGAATTAACCGTTCTACGGTTTTCTAGTGGCACTGTAGCTACATGGCCATTAATACCGAAGAAGCAGGCCACTATTTGTTTCAATGTACTTTTTGCACGAGTAACTTTCGTAGGGTTCGGCTCATTTTGAAACACCCATACCGTTGATTGTTGCTTCGTTTCGGGATCGTATGCATAGATCCAGGATTCGTCACCTGTATAGATGTTATAAACGGCTTTTGAGTCACCACGGTTATATTTTTTTAACATTTTATTGCACCATTCGACGCGAGCATCTTTTTGCTCTTTTGTTAAGTTGTGGGGTATCCAACGCGAACAAATTTTTTTTACAGCCAAATAATTATGTAATATGCTATTAATGCTGGTCATAGAAATACCCAGAGTCGCCTCTATCTCGCGGTACGTAACATGTCGGTCGTCCATTATAAGTTTTCGCACAGCCTCGATATTTTGTTGTACAACGACCGATTTCGGGCGACCTGCCTTAACTTCGTCCGTAAGCATACTACGTCCACGATTGAACTCACTAAACCAGTGATACACAGTAGTTTTAGATAGGGCTTCATCACCAAAAGTTGAAGTTAGTTGATCTATGCACTGTTGTTGCGTTAAACCACGCCGAAAATCATAATAAATCATAGCACGAATATTTTCACGAGTGAGTTACATTCTTGCTGCGAGATGACATTTAAAACCCGTCAAAAACAAAACACGAGCGTTAATAAGAAAGAAAAAATATACCGGCCAGTACTTAAAAAAGTTCAAATTTTACCATGGAGGTCAAATATGCTATTTAAGAAGATTGTAATCCCGGTTTCCGGATATATAAATAGCAGCCTATGTACTGTCCCTTGGAGCTGTGAAAAAATCAAACTTCTAAACCAACGCAATCAAAAGATACAGCCGATTATGCCACAAATTTTCGCAAATTTTCGAAATTCGCAAGGGAATCAAAACCTACAGGGTACTTCACGTGAACTCAGAATCTTGAAATTTGGTACGAAGCAACGTCCTATAGCACAGATAAAGGAAAAATTGCGAAAACTGTAAATTTTTAGTTAACCTTATATACCTTTGTACGGAACCCTCGGTGCACGAGTCCGACTCGCACTTGACCGTTTTTTTGTAAAATGATTATCTAGACACACGGCAGTGTGTCCGCCAAGTTCGAGCAAAAAAAAGCGACACACCGGCCGTGGGTTATATTACACGAACCATTTCGGGCAAATTTCGGCCACCCTATAACTCAAAACATATTTTATCTACGCATATGAAATTACGAGTGTCTGTTGACATCCCCTTAATTGTCTAGAATACAAAATTTCACATTATTCTACCTATAGCAGTTCTTGAGATATTGACGTCAGAAAATCGCTATTTTTACTATACACTCACTCACTGACTCACTGACTCATCAAAAACCTAGACCACTTCCAATGGTCGTACTGACTTGAAATTTGGCATGGAGATAGGTCTTAAGGTCAAAGTAAAGGGAAAAATCTGAAAACGGCCAAGTGTGAGTCAGTTTTAAAAATAGCGAAGGTGTAACTTTGTTCTACTATGAAGTCATGAACTAAATGGGTCTATCTTCCAATGGTCGTGCCGACCTGAAATTTGGCTCGAAGGTTTGTCTTTAGGTCGAAATAAAGTAAAAATCTGAAAACGGCCAAGTGTGAGTCAGTTTCGAAAACAACGAATGTGTAATTTTGTTCTACTATAAGTAGGTATGGAGTGGAAAAGAGATAAGACTTAATTAAATTTAGATACATACCAATTTAAGACAATACATATTTGTCTTAAAGACAAGAACAATAAAATTGTTCACCACTCTGTGTGTGTCTGTTGCGGGAACCGAACCCACGATTTACGAAGTGCAAAGCAGGTCACTAGGTACACTAGGTGCGCTAAATCAGTCAAACAAAAATGAAAAAACTATTTTTTCTCGCATAGTCTAAATAATTTCTAATTTTACAACTAATAAAATCGCAGATTCAAGAACATGGAAATCATATATACTCTAAGATGGAATTATATATACTACTGCCCATCTCACCCTCCGATACGCCACGGGATGAGATGGGATGGTGCACTTCTAGGGCTACATAATAGGCCACCAATTATAATACCTACTGGTAGGTAGGTATTACCAAGTTATTAATTATCTATGTAGGTAGCGTACTTACAAACAGAATAAAGTACGTTATTGATGTATGTAAGTATATGTAAGTAGGTACATTTTATAGGTGTAGGGAGCCAGTTTATTTGTAAAAATCACCTATAAATAAATAGTAAAATAGAATTAGACGCTTAGTATAAAGGGTATAGTATAAAGTACATACCTAAGTGGAATGAGACATTTCCTAAAGCAAAAGTGATCAAAAAATAATAAAGAACCTACACCTAACAAAAATAAATGAAATCCCATCAAAAACATAAATGTGAAAGGCTGCCAAGTTCGATACTGTACAATGCTAGCATCGCACATTTCTCGGTCAGCATAAAATATGTTTGTTATAATAATCGCTGTATCCGCGATTACGCAAAATGTACAATAATTAACCAGTCTACGTTTATACGAGCTCCTAGCTAGTACCTAATCATAATTATACCTTGGTTATCAATAAAAAATATATTTAAATCAGTGTTTATTATCAAGACACTCAACCGTCCAGAATCACATCATTCAGGTGTACAAACCCGTACATCTTTTGGTCCTTCGAACCGGATGTGACAGTGTTATAGTGCTTCGGTCCAACCGGCCTCCCACAAGCGGGTCTCACCGTGCGGATTGAATAGGCACAGTAATTCGTCACAGAAGAACATCAACAGTTCATCATCGGAGATATCAAGAATCATCCACAATCAACTCAAGTCCAGCGAGAAGAAGCTCCGACTTGGATAATCATCATCATCAGCAGCTGCAATCATCACTTTAATCAATCTATATCAGTAAACCAAGGAAAGTAATCATCATTTTCAAGTATCAATATCAGTGGCCACAGTGTTAACAAATACTGGTTTCGATCAATAACTATTTATCAGTACTACATCAACTTATCAATCAATCAAGATGAGTTCCGAAATGGAAACGATTCGCAATCAACAAAACCAGATCATGGCCAGTATGAATAGGCTATTTGAAAATTATAAAAAAGATGGTCCAAGCCGACGAACTGTGTCTACCATCAGCAACAAGTTGAGCAGCCTCGACGGATTTTGGCAGGAGTTTCAAAACAATCATGACAGGTTGGTGTCGTTCCAGAACGAAGATTACACTCAATTTGCCGAGCAAACTTGTAACAAAACCAAAGCCTTTTATGAATCAGCTCGGTCAGTATTAATAAGTTATTTAGAGGCAGCTAAACAGACTCCTCCATCACCAAGGACTTCATTATCACCGATGCCCGTCGAACGTCTCACCCTCCAGCAGTCAGAAAATTTCAACTGGGCCGATGAAGGAGTAAAGAAACCAGAAGAGAAACCTGGACGTTCGGAGCCACAAAAAATGGATATTAGTGAGCGAAGCCGTACCATTCAGCAAGACGACGATGACACTCTCAAGGTCGAATTACAAAATCAAAATAAATCGACCATCCGTGTTCCAATCAATCCAGGATTCGCAATTCCACCGATCTTCAATACCACCGACAGATCAAGCGTCGATACTGCCAAGTTATCAGAGAAGATGCGAAAACAACAAAGCAATTTCAAGGCCTTCGCACGCACTGTCCATTACATCGACCTCTCTACTATCAACGAAAAATGGGAGTTGGAAGATTTACTTAAATCAGTTCAATCACGTTGGACAACCATCGACACTCTACACTGGGACATCGATAGTGAACTTCTCGAAGACGACGAAACCTACAATCAAGCGTTCTGCAAATACGAGAAGAAATTCCAAGACATCAAAAAATCAATCAGCTCTAAAATATGGTCCATGGTTCATCGAGAGAAATCGACCCCAGTAATGGACATACCACCGTTTAGCGGGAACTACCAACAATGGACTTCATTTAAGGATCTATTTAATGAAGCCATTCATCATAATCGCTCTATGTCCAATGCACAGAAGATGCAATTTTTAAAGAACAAGGTCAGAGGTGAAGCCGAGAAACTAATTCAGCATCTCAACATCAGCTCTGAAAACTATGAAACCTGTTGGGAAATTTTAAACCACAGGTACAACAACAAAAAAAATATTTTCACGGCTCATCTCAATAACCTACTTTCGTTGTCAACAATGCAGCAACAGTCACATCAACAAATCAAGCGCCTACACGACACCACCAACGAAAGCTTGAACGCCATCAGAAACCTTGGCGTGGACATCAAGACATGGGATCCAATTATCGTTCATATTTTAGCACAAAAATTGGACGCAGAAAGTCATACGGAGTACGTAGAATCATTAAAGAACCCACGTGACCTGCCTACACTGAAGGAGTTTTTGGATTTCCTGGAGATGAAATTTACATCGTTTAAGGCAAGCCGCCGCAAGTTGGACACATCAAAACCATCCCAACAATCAGAAGCAGCAAGAAAGCCGTACTACAAAGCATTTGGCGCCATAAAAGATACATCATTATTTCAAAATAACTCAAGCGATTTTAAATCAAGTTATTATCAGAAAAAACATTGCCCAGTTTGTAATAAGAATCATGGCATATTTCATTGCGAAACATTTCAAGGTGCAAAACCAGATAGCAAACGAAGCATCATTGCGAAGTTGAACTTATGCAAAAACTGCCTTTACAATCATTACGATAAGGAATGTTTTTCAACGAGTCGCTGCCGCACGTGTCAAGAAAGGCACAACACTCTTGTCCATGATGCATACAATAAGAAATTAGATACTTCCGACCCAATTAATAAACGGAAAACCGTCGCAACTATTACGAAAGAACGTAATAAAAATATTCAAGTTTTATTACCAACCGCCTTAATCAAAGTAAGGGCAAATGATGGAGTGTATCATAACATGAGGGCGTTTATAGATCCTGGGGCTCAGATGTCCTTGATCACGGAGGATGCGGCTCAACTCTTAAAACTACCCCGGGAAGATTGCAAGGACACTATGTATGGGCTCGGCATTAATGGAAACACCTGCACGGGCGTCATCAACGCCACAATATCATCAACGCAGTCCGATTTTGAATTTGCCGCTGAGTTATTCATCATGATTAAACTCACTCTTCCTCTACCAAACCAATCATTCGTCAAACCAGATTTGACTTATTTAGAGGGATTGACACTGGCAGATCCTGATTATAACGTGAGCCGCCCAATCGACATTATACTAGGGTCCGATGTCACCGCCAAATATATACAAAATGGCATCATCGTTACTGACGATAACCTTCCTGTAGTCCAGAACACGAAGTTTAGATACATTCTTAGCGGAAACGTACCATCTTATCAATGTGGTGTCGTCGTCAATGACATGGATGACATCTCGCGTTTTTGGGCCATAGAAGATATCAGTGAAACATCAAACTTGTCATCAGAAGATCAACATTGTTTAGACTTCTATCGGGAAACTACATTTCGTCAAGAAGATGGAAGATACGTAGTTCGCCTACCATTGAAGCCAGAAGATGAAATCGCTCTAGGATTCTCAAGAAATATTGCCATAGCCCAGTTTAAACAACTTGAGACCAAGTTTCGAAAAGATCAAAATATCGAAACCGAGTACAAGAAGTTTATTCAAGAATATATTGATTTGGGACACATGCGCGAATGTACAGACGAAATCGACGGGCAACGCAATTTGACACAGGAGTGCTTTTTACCTCATCACTGTGTGAAAAAACCAGACTCATCAACGACTTCACTCAGAGTCGTATTTAATGCTAGCTCGAAAACATCAAATGGGATAAGTCTGAACGACACCATGTACCGCGGACCCAATCTGCAACACGACCTGTTAACACTTATCATAAAATGGAGGCAGTATAAGGTTGCTTACGTCGCGGACATCGAAAAAATGTTTAGAATGATAGGTATAAACATTCAAGATCAAAAATATCAAAAAATCATATGGAGAGACACTGAAGATCAACCGCTTCGTGAATACGCCTTAACGACCACAACGTACGGCACGAAAGCCGCACCTTGGTTAGCCATGATGACCTTAAGAAAATTAGCCCAGGACGAGCGCCAAAATTATCCGGAGGCTGCGAGCGTCGTAGAAGAGAGTTTTTACATGGATGACCTTTTACACGGCAGCGACGATCTCAAATCTGCCAAGAAATTACAAGCAGACTTAATCAACATGTTAAAATCAGGAGGGTTCAATCTGCGGAAATGGGCATCAAACACACCCGAACTATTAAACAGGCATAGCAAGTCTCGAGATCAACAACCAACTTTCGAATTTAAAGATCAAGAAACAACAAAAACGCTGGGATTACGCTGGCACCCGCAAGAGGATAATTTCACCTTTCAACTCAAGATTGAACCGCCGGCAACTCAAACATTCAAGATGAACAAAAGAGAGCTATTGTCAAACATAGCAAGGGTATTCGACCCGCTCGGATGGCTATCGCCAGTTACTACGAAACTAAAGTTATTGTTTCAAAATGTCGTATCAAATGACATCGGGTGGAACGATCAAGTACCCGAAAGGATCAAAGATGAATGGCTCAAAATTTCACAAGACCTACAAAATATCAAGGATATCAAAATCCCTCGCTGGCTAAATAGTCACAAGAATCAAGACCTTGAACTTCATGGGTTCTGCGACGCATCAACAAAAGCGTACGCATGCGTGATCTATTGCCGCGTTATCTCTACCGATGACGCATGCGAGGAAACATCGCCGCCAGTACTGGTAGCAGCAAAATCAAGACTCGTGCCGACAAAAAAATCCGTGACCTTGCCAAGATTGGAACTGTGTTCAGCTCTACTTCTGTCTGCTCTCATGGAGAAGGTCAAACAATCATTAAAGGAAAACAACATCAAACTTGTCTGCTGGTCAGACAGTACAGCAACATTAGGCTGGCTAAACGGCTCACCTAGCAAATGGAAGCCATTCGTAGCAAATAGAGTTCCAAAAATCACTAAAATAATACCATCAAGCTGTTGGAACTACGTAAAATCAGAAGAGAACCCGGCTGACTGCGCTAGTCGTGGAAAAACTGCTCAACAGTTATCGATACACCCCCTTTGGTGGAATGGCCCAAAATGGCTCTCATCATACAGCCAAAATCAAGCGAGGCTCACATTCACTACGGATCAAGAAATTAAAATATCAAAACAATGCCACGCGGTCGCTTGTAAACAAACGGACGACGGTGACATTATCAATGAATTGTTATGCAAAAATAGCAATATGACTCAATGCACACGTGTACTTGCATGGATACTGCGAGCAACTTCGCGCAATCAACAAAGCTCTAGTTACTTAACAGCTGATGAGTTATACGCCGCAAAAAATAAAATAATTAAGTACGTTCAAGAAAAGGAGTTTCCGAATGAGTTTAATAACTTGAAAGCAAATCAATCAATAAATGCGAAAAGCAACATTTTGAAATTACGACCCTTTTTGGATCAAAATGGGATGCTACGTGTTCGCGGCCGACTTCATAATGCACATATCAAATTATCATTCCTCATAAAGGTCGCCTGACGGACTTGCTCATCGATCAAGCACACAAAGCTGTACTACACGGAAGCGCCAAACTCACTCATTCGAAGCTGAGAGAATCATTGTGGATTGTTGGAGGTAATGGAGCTACGAAAAATCGCCTGCGTCGCTGTATCACGTGTCTTAGACAAAAACCTCCAAAACAGTCCCAAATAATGGGTGATTTGCCTGAATCAAGAACAAATCCATCAAGGCCATTTTATAATACCGGTGTAGATTACACAGGATACGTGACCGTGAAGGCAAGCAAAGGTCGTGGCATCAAAACAACAAAGGGCTATATAGCTGTATTCGTTTGCATGGCTACAAAAGCCGTGCATTTAGAGCTAGTCTCGGATCTAAGTTCAGAATCATTCCTGGCTGCTCTGCGAAGAATGTCAGCTCGACGTGGAGCGCCCCGTCACATTTTTAGTGACAACGGAACAAATTTTACAAAAGCCAGCAAAGCAATCAAGGCACAATATGAAGAGATCAATGCATCGTTAGATGAATCATTTTACAAGGCCATCAGCGACATGAATATCACTTGGCACTTCAATGCACCTTCGTGGCCTAGCGCCGGAGGCTTGTGGGAAGCAGCCGTTAAAAGCCTAAAACATCATCTTCACCGGGTGTTAGGAGAGCAACATCTTACCTTTGAGGAATACTCGACTTTGCTAGCTCAGCTGGAGGGTTGCTTAAATGGGAGACCACTGTGTGCATTGACCGAAGACCCTGACGACTTGGATTATATCACCCCGGCACATTTTTTAGCAAGCGGCCCAACTCTCCACATTGTGGAGACCGAAACAGACGAGCGGACACGCTGGCGCTTGACACAAAAAATATTTCAAGACACATGGAAAAAATGGCAATCTGAGTACCTGTGTCAACTACAAGCGCGCTGCAAATGGACACAACCTAAGCCAAACATTGAAATCGGCGACGTCGTAATCATTCACGACGCAAACCTGCCTGCTGGCAAGTGGGCACTAGGCCGAATATCAGATGTTCATCCAGGAAAAGACGGTTTTGTCCGAGTCGCGTCAGTAAAGACAAAAAATTCAGTTATAAAAAGACCCATCATCAAGCTGTCGAAACTGCCAGTATCCGAGCACGATTTGCGGACCACTGGAGAAGAAAAAAAAAACTTATCAGCCACCCCATCAAGAGCATCAAGACCAACAAATCAAAGAAAAACCACTAATAGGCACAAGTGCATCAACTTCATCACTATGGCACTAACATTATTTATGTTATGCATAATGCCTGCACAGAGTACCCATGACGTGTCACACTTCACAGAAAGTCAAGGTATTTATTTTGACAAAATAACAAACCTGAAAATGGCCCGAGACGAGTGGAAACTTGTGGTATACTACGACATCAATCCGTATTGGGAAGGATCAGAATTATTTTCTAAATACATCACTCATTTAGAAAATATGTGTCATACGATAGAAAATAAACAACAATGCAACATTGTACTGACACAATTACGTCACGCCTTCTCGGAATTAAAATACTACGATGCCATGCTACTCGGCCAGCGCTCCGACTCGTCACGAAAAAGGAGAGGATTCTTCAACGGCATAGGAAATGTTGCTCACAGCCTTTTCGGCGTGCTCGACGACCAGTTCGCCGAACAATATCAAAAGGACATTGACCTAACCAGAAGAAATGAAAAACACCTGGCACTATTATGGCGCAATCAAACTTCGGTTATAGAGGCGGAAGCAAACCTACTCAAGAGAATCGAGTCCTCGATGCAAAATCAGCATAAAACTTTTAATCAATATATCATCAGCATCGAGAAAGGCCTAAACAAGCAGGCAGGCGAAATTCAATTATCAACACAGATCAATGAAATAGCCGTGTCGTCAATCATTGCCAATAATATACTCGCCAACCTAAAAAGCATACAAGACACTTTATTGGACACCATCACTAACATAATTTATGGAAAATTCAACGTGCACCTTTTGACGCCACAACAGTTGAAAGATGAGCTAAATATCATCGCCGGTCAGATGCCGAAAGATTTGACTCTTCCATGCGAAAACATCAACAACGATTTACCGAAATTATATCAACTAATGAAGGTGCGAACCAGAATGACCCGTCAGTACCTTATCTTTGAAATCAGAATTCCTTTAGTCTTTCGAGACATCTACGAGCTCTTCCGATTAATACCAATTCCACAACAAGATGGGAAAAATATGATCAAAATAAAGCCTATAGCCGATCAGGTGGCTATAAATATCAAAAAGGAATCGTATATACCGATGTTGGATGAAACCGTACATAAGTGCACTCACTACGATTCCAACACACTTATTTGTACGCTACAAGGTCCAATTAATCAATTGAAGTCTGACTCACACCTGTGTATAGCGGATCAAATTACAAACAAGTGCACAGCTGAGACTGACACCTGCCGTAACATATGGACCGAACTAAGCACCATGAATACATACCTATACTTTTGTTGTGACGTATGTACTGCGAGAATTATATGCGGTCAAGAGGTCAAGGCCGAACATCTAAACAAGGCTGGAATCATTACCCTCCACACCGACTGTGTATTAAACGGAGATTCCTTTACCATATTTCCTCAGAAGGAACTATCTAACGACATCAAAACTCAAGCAAATGTGAAGTTCGACGTGCCCTCTATAAACAATGTTATCAATTTGACTGTACCTGTCATACAGAGCGAATCGAATGCCTTTGGAATCAATGAAAAACACTTCAAAGCCATCAAAGACCAAATTGAGCACATGAAGAACGAAGGAGCCGTATCAGGGGAAGTCACCTACCACGATGTCCACCATTATACTGCAATCTACATAGTCATGGGCATCGTAATCGTATTAGCCGCGCTGTATGTGCGTCGCTGCATACGGCGACGTCAATTCGTCGCACGTCTCACTCCCTCGTTCGCCGCCCACACTGCCGCCGCCGGGAAGAACGAACGCAGACCCACTTCGATGTCATCCGCATCCCGCAGCTCCATCCCATCAGCGACCGAGAACAGCCCCAGCGGAGATCAACGCGCCGCGACAATTTCAATTAACCATACAAATGCGACATCTATGCTTTTGTTTAAATAATTATGCAATGTTCTTTGTTTACATCAGTTTAGATTTTTTAACATTTTTTCTTGTATCAAAACTATAATAATTTGAACAGCATCCTCATCTCCTGGACGGGAATATGTACAATGCTAGCATCGCACATTTCTCGGTCAGCATAAAATATGTTTGTTATAATAATCGCTGTATCCGCGATTACGCAAAATGTACAATAATTGACCAGTCTACGTTTATACGAGCTCCTAGCTAGTACCTAATCATAATTATACCTTGGTTATCAATAAAAAATATATTTAAATCAGTGTTTATTATCAAGACACTCGACCGTCCAGAATCACATCATTCAGGTGTACAAACCCGTACAGATACTATGGGAATGCTTCGCCTATAAAAGAAGTGAGATCTGAATAAGTACCAAGTTCCATAAAAATACCTCAAATCATAAATAGTTATAGGAATGCACACTTGATTTCCAGCAGTTTTTAAGGTACATTTTGAATAAGTATCACGTTACATAGAAATACCTAAAATTATAATAGTCAGAGAAACGCACACCGGTTTTTTTAGCAGTTTCCTGATAACATTTATTATTTTCAGTACTTTTTAATGATGTAACTTGGCAAGTTTTAATAGAAAATTATATACTTGACACATTGCAGTCCAAAGGTGTCGATTCATTGCATTGAAAAGGTGTGTGGTGTGTGAAAACTTGCCAAGTAACATCATTAAAAAGTACTGAAAATAATAAATGTTATCAGGAAACTGCTAAAAAAACCGGTGTGCGTTTCTCTGACTATTATAATTTTAGGTATTTCTATGTAACGTGATACTTATTCAAAATGTACCTAAAAAACTGCTGGAAATCAAGTGTGCATTCCTATAACTATTTATGATTTGAGGTATTTTTATGGAACTTGGTACTTATTCAGATCTCACTTCTTTTATAGGCGAAGCATTCCCATAGTATCGAACTTGGCAGCCTTTCACATTTATGTTTTTGATGGGATAATGTCGACTATGATTAAGTCAAATGAATACTAAACTAAACTAAACCAAATAGCAATGCTGCAAATGTATTGAACGGCAAACAATTGGCAAATGAATTAGACATCGATGCATTTAACTGTAAGATACCTGTTAATAGACACAATATGACGTTAAAATGTTTTGATTGAGAATGCTTAAAAATATTTGTTCACAAAGGTTGGGTGCTTTGTCTTGCTTAGCAAATTATTTTATTTTTATTGTAATTCAGCTTGTCACTTGTGTTTGAAATTTGCCACTCCTGGTTTATATAACTTATATTGATTTTTCTTATGTCGTGTGTTGCTGTGTTCGAGCGTTGTCACTTTTTATTATTTAAGTAAAACTTGAATGTAATAATCTGTAGCTACAAGAGTGATCCTGTAATTGGCTTTCCATCTCTTATTAATTAGTGCTATTTTGGTTTGATAGCTATTTACGTTATGGAGATCCAACGATCTCCATAACGTAAATAAATAAGTAAATAAAATTGGACCAAAACTAATCTAATCAAAATATAATTAACCAATTTAATATTTAAACTAAAAATATAGATTCAAAAATTTATAAAAACTAAGCTCAAACAGCAAATTATATAACTCGAAATTTTATATAATTTAGTTGAATAACTACAAATAAACCAAGTATTTAAAATAACTGAGAGAATAATCGTTCACTAATTAAGTAGCCTAACAACAACTTATTATTCAGGTTAATAAGTTTATTTTGTTAAACACAAGATTTTCTGCGAAATATGGTTGTTTCATGTTTATTATTCAACAACTAAACCAAACAATTAAATTACTAATTTTGGCGAAATACCTGCTCATTTTGCGAATTAATAGCATAATAGAACTTGATTGTTAATTATCTCTCACAAATATTGGAGTTTATTTTCGCATAAAATAGTGGACCATACATGCCGTTTTATCTTCAATTTATATTAATTTACTCAGCATAATACACATATACGCTAACGAAGGAGGCTGTGCATAAAATACGAGTAGCACAGAGAGCCATGGAGCGCCATGCTCGGCGTTAAACTTCAAGACCGAGTTAGAAATGTAGAGATCTGACGTCGCACCAGGGTGCAAGGCTGGGTGACGGCAGGTGGACTAAAATATTGACGGATTGGTGGCCACTTTCGGATGAAAGGAGTCCTTGGCGTCCGTTGGCTCGTTGGGTGCATGACATTCGGAAGGTCGCGGGTCACTTCTGGATGAGATTAGCTCAGGACCGGAACAAATGGCTTACACGAAGAGAGGCCCATGCTCAGCAGTGGGCGACAAATGGCTGCAATTATGATGAGTCAGCATGATGTTAAGCGGCTGCTGTAGCCCATAGGCGCTTGCATAAATACATTTGATAAAAAGTTGAAGCAATATTTTTTAAGTATTATACCATCAACGAATGCAAATGCACTTAATTAGACATTAACATGAATATAAATTTACCTAATTTTTAATGTAAAATGGAACTATTATTTAACTGTATATTTAGTAGTAATTACCTATGTACTTGTAGTTATATATAATTTTTAGCACATAAGTCATTTGATTTGCCTTGGAAATCCAGTAGAAACACGCGCGGATTTTCTGTTTACTGGTTAAAAGCATTATAGATATTCGATTTTTCTACGTCACTCCAGTAAACTTATAACCAAAGCTGGTGTATTATTTCTCTGAGCTCATAAAAAAGGCTTTCGCTATCGAAAGTCAATATTTATTAATCAAGATAAATTACATTCAACAGACTGTAATATATTTTCTCTTTTATAAAAGAAACATCGTAATATTATTTTACATTTTGTTTGAAAACAAGCTGTTGTTAATTAATTTAGTTGCGTTACCTCTGTTTACAAAGCAACAAGATTTTATCATTAAATTAGGACTTCAATAATACGCCCAGCAGCTACCTTTTTACAGTCAGAAAGCAAGTTTATTTGCATTTAAAGGCATAGGTCAGAAATTAGAGGCGAAGTCGGAGTTATCTCAGGCCACTCGCAACATACTTATATATCTTGATAAATGAATAATGTTCGCTTAGCCACATTGCGGTGAGCCATAGGTATTGAATATAAAGCGTAAAAAATATTGTTTTATTCGTCAAATATGGTGGTTAAGGTACGTACTTGTAATTTATTTATAACATTATTTTATTGGAATGTTTACCCCAGTACTGGCTGATGTTAATGTTGTCATGTACCTACTTTCATATCGCTCAATAATAAGTATTCCTTTGTGCTTGTATTGACATCTACATAAAGGACCTACTTGCAGAATAGATATTTGTATTCTATTGAATTTAAACTTTCGTGAGATATACTAACGTCTAACACTGTATAAATATCAAACGGTGTTGTTACTCACTAGTATTTAGTGACTACGCGCAACATCTTCCAGAGAGCTTAGGAATCCATCCTCAAGCACCAAGAGTGCTAGGCGAACCGATTTGGACCCGTTGTTGCGGGGCCGCGTCATCGACGGCGGCAGACGATCGGCGCGACGCGTAGCGCGGCTCGCGCGTTCTGATAGAGCTTGTTGAGGGTGATCATGCGCCGGCGCTGCCAGAGTGTTCAACTGAACTTCAGTGTGTGTTGTGAGAGTCTAGTGGACACAGTGAGTCCGGTTTGCTTATCGTCGCTAATGTCGGATGAACCAGATACGCTGCCAAAAATTCTGGCAGCGCCGGCGCAAGAACACCCTCAACAAGCTCTCCGTAAGATGTCGCGCGTAGTCACTAAATACTAGTGAGTACAGCCGTTTGAAGAGATCCACGAATCCGACTCGGTTGGGCAGCGTACGGGAAGCTACGGCATATCTTTTTGTCCGATATACAGCAGTGTCTCAAGACGAAAGTCTTTGACCAGTGTGTGTTGCCAGTGATGACATATGGAACTGAAACGTGGTCGCTTACTATGGGCCTCATAAGAAGGCTCAAAGTCACCCAAAGGGCAACGGAGAGGGCAATGCTTGGAGTCTATCTGCGTGATCGCATCAGAAATGAGGCCATCCGCAGCAGAACCAAAGTAACCGATATAGCCCTCCGAATCGCTAAACTAAAGTGGCAGTGGGCGGGACACATTGCTCTTAGAACCGATGGCCGTTGGGGCAGAAAGGTTCTCGAGTGGCGACCGCGAACCGCGGGAATCGCGGGAGTCCGCTGGATGCGTGTGGCCCAGGACCGGTCATTGTGGCACTCTTTGGGGAGGCGTATGTTCAGCAGTGGACGTCTTTCGGCTGATATGATGATGATGATGATGATGACAGCCGTTTGATGTTTATACAGGATTTGTATTTTAATATTTTTGTACCCTATTCCTAATAGCGATCCGATTGATTTTTTTGTTACAATGGAAGGAATACATGTCTTTTAATTTTAATTCATACGGTAAATAAGAACGATTGAGTCTCACTAGCAAATTACATTTAGTGTGTTATTTACTGTACGATTTATGGTAGTATCGATATCAAATATCCAACAAACGTGACATTTGAAACATCTGCTTGTCCACCATGTACACTGAAAAACATAGAAAAGGGACTATCCAAGGTTGCTAATGAACTCAAATGAAGTTCAAGTGAATAAAAAATAATTTTCTCGGAAGGGAATGGAGTACTCGTATGGCTATACACATTCACTGTAAAAGTAGTTACTGACCAGCGTACCTTCGTTCGCTTGCCGTGGTCAAAATCAGGCAGAAAAGGACAGGCATGACTATGCCCTCGGCACCCTTCACTGGAATTGAACTAACTTTTAAGAATCTGTAAAATATTTTTGATTAAAAAATAACACAAAAACTATCATTTTGAACGATTTGGTAAATATCAAAAGATATTTCCATAAAACTCGTTGGTACGAGCCCAAGTTTGAACCCTAGACCTCCGATTAAAAGTCGGGCGTCTTACCGCTAGGCTACCAAAGCTTGTACAATAAAAATAACAAAACAGATTAAAACTTTCGCGTTTTGTACCACACATTAGGTAACATAAGACGGGTCTATCAAAAATAAAATTGATTTACCTTGCGTTGACATTTGCTGAGACATCCGTTGTCCGTGAAAATGAACAGTGCAAGCTGTGTCAAAACGTGAGAACTCAATGTACAAAAATTTTTGAGTGATCGCTAATAGGTACCTAATAATTTTAAACAAAAAAGAACCGACTTCACTTAGCATCCACCTTTCCAAAAGCAAATGCTCGAGATGCTGTAAAAATACTCAAATCACTATAGGTGTGCCTATAATAGTTGAAGAGTTCCCTCGATTTCTCCAGGATCCCATCATCAGATCCTGACCTGGTTACAATGGTACCAACTGTAAAGAATACTCTTTCATCAAAAAAATAATTTTCCAAATCGGTCCAGCCGTCTTCGAATAATCAACAAAAAACATACATAAAAAAAACCGGCCAAGTGCGTGTCGGACCACGCATAGGAGGGTTCCGTACCTTCAATGTAATAAGAACCAAACTAATACCAAAAGGTCGTATCTATGGAAGAAGTTTTTTGGAGATAACTCAAAAATGGCTGAACCGCTAATGTTCAAAATAATTTTCGTAGAAAGTATATGATAAGGCACGTCGCCTCAAATTTTTCATATTTTTTGGACTTACGGTTCAAAAGTTACAGGTGGGGGACACAATTTTTCTGACTTTCGAAGCGATTATTTCAGAAAATATTTACTTAATCACAAAATGGTCAATAAAGCCTCAATGTTATTTTTAAAGACCTATCGATTGATGTGTCACATGTTGATATCTGGTTAAAAATTTTTTTTTCAAATTTAGTTACATCTATGGAGCGCCCCCCTAAAAATATTTTTTTTCCTTTAAAATTTAACTACATAGTAGCGGCATACAAAATACACCTTATGTGTAAATTTTATTCAGATACGTCGTATAGTTTCCGAGTCCACACATTCCACCTGCAAATGTAAGTTGGTACGCACAATATTGAGTGATTTACCATGTTATTTTAATATCATGGACTTCTTATAGGTTTTCCTATAATCTATAAGGAGAAAACTAATTTCTGTATTTTTTTCAAAATTTTAGGTTCAGTAGTTTCGGAGATAAGGGGGGGGGAATGGTCAATTTTCGTCTATTTTCTTGAATAACTTGGAAACTATTTATTTTAAAATTACAAAAAAATACATTTAAGATCTTCTCAACAAGACCTTTCATTTGATATGCCACACGATGCAGTTTTCAGAATTTTTTTTTTTAATTTTCCCCTTCCCCCCCAAAAATGACCCCCCATATACAGATTTCATCTGCTCACGTCACACCTCTGTGTTTGGGTCACAGGAATTGATATGTGTACCAAATTTCAACTTAATCGGTCTAATAGATTCGGAGATAATTGACTTTAAGCGACGGACGGACAGACACACGAGTGATCCTATAAGGGTTCCGTTTTTGTATTCGGACGTACGGAACCCTAAAAAAAAAACAAAGTTCCCGACGAATTGATAACCTCCTCCTTCGAAATCTTGAAGTCGGTTGATAAATAGGAAAAGCATCGATAACTAATTTTATCGATATAAGAACTCCCTACCTGTCATTAAGTTTAGCCCTCTATATTCCGATGTCGGGTAATAACAAAACAAATTAAAATTTCCAACTTTTAAAATGGCCGCCAGTGTACTTAGCGTGCAGTCTCGGCACTTCCGGCGTGCGGCAGCGTAATCTAGCTTCCGGTGACGGCTGCGTGTGCTTCCTCATGTGGCGATTCATCCAAATATCGCTCTATTTGCTAACTATATTATGTATACCAACCCCTTATTAATAAAAATATTTCGTGTTTTTTGGTCGCTTATTCCTTTTCAGAATTCATTTATCAGCAATGTAGGCTCAATAGGAAAAAATCGATTGTAATTAACATTTTTGGTCAAGTAGTTGGGATTTTATTTAGTAACTATGATAAAAACTGGTTTTCAGGTCAACAACCAGTTTTAAAGCAAAATTAAAACGGGTTGCATATTTTGCAGGTAGTCACGGTGGAACACATGATAAAATGTTCTATTGTACCTTAGCTAAGTGTTGGTTAACACCCTGTGTAGCTAATAATTCGAAACAAAAACAAAATTTATGAGTAAATTGTAAACCAAATCGACATCATAACAGAAGTAAGTTCAAACTGAATTCTAAGTACCTATTTATTTATTTGAACGTTATTGCATAAAATACAATATAAATTGTGTACAAATGGCAGACTTAATGCCTTAAGGCATTCTCTACCAGTCAACCACAGGGCTAAACAGAGAAAGGCAAATGTGGTGCAAAGAAAAAAGTAGGAATGTATTATTTTTAAACTTTCATTAATTATTATATACTTGTTTTAGTGAATTAAAATTCAATAACACATTGTCTTTTAACATATTGCTAATAAATATAATTGTTGTACCTACTTTTTAATTAGGCTGCCAATAGAATTCAGTTTTTATTTTCATCCACATGCCAATCAGACAATTCGCATTGTTATACATATCTAACATCACAGAAACAATACAACTCGGTCAATTTCTGACAAAGCAATATTGTTTCGCTATTGTTCGTCGAATCCAAATCGCTACACTATGCAAGCGATGGTTTGAATGAACAAGTAGAGATCACATAGTTCAATTGGAGATCGCATGTTATAAGGTGGCTTTCACACCGCTGCGGTTTCCGCATACGTTGCCGGTGCGCGAGCGAGATAGCGCTCTGCATGTGTATAGCGCTGTCACGCTTGCACACCGTCACCGCATGCGGTTGCAGTGCCAGTGTGATAATCGCTTAAGTTATGAAAATCCAGCCGTTTGGTTATTAATAAGCTTTTAAATAAATGTGTCTACTTTCAAAGTTATAGCACAGAAGGCGAATTCTATGTTTCAATTCTAAACAGGTGCCGTATTCTAATTTTAAAATAGGTACATAAACAATACATTAAAGACTCAATCTAGTTCAAACATAACTCCAACACACAACAAATAATCAACCAATATTGAAGTTGTCTTGGAGTTGCATCGGTATAATTTTCATGCAAATTCTGATTCAGACGCTCAAGCGCTAGGTTGCATTGCGTAGTTAATGCATTGGAGTTGTATTAAAGTTGGATCGTGTCTACACGGGTTTTAAAAATAGTATATTGTGTAAGACACCTTTACCTAGAACTTCTAAATTCGGCTATACACGGATTATTGCCTCTAAGTTTTCCTTCGTTGGGTGGGCTACTCGTTTTGTTGCTTTCTGCAGCAGGAACTCGCAAGGCGGGCTCGCTGTCTGTAGCGTATTTCCACTACAAAGCGGGGAAACGCTACAAAGCGGAAAAGCGTAGCGCCAAGGGGGTGTCACTACGCAGTTTAGGTACATTTGACCGACGCGCCTCCCGGGCAGGCGTATGGCAGTGGGCTGCCGCTCGGCTCGCACGATATTCGTGTCACGTGGCGCTCGCGCAAAATTCAAAATACACAATGGCTTCGAAACCTAAACCTCGATCTAATCCGTATAAAATATATAATATTAGTTGCCAAGAAACAATATAAGGAACTGACCGACATATTTTCAAAGGAATACGGCTGTGGCATACCTACACCTACTTCCGTGAGAATCAGACATACTGATATTATAGCTGCCTTGGGAGGGTCGTGCACCATGTCCCCCTGATGTCTGTTCCTCAGCTCGTCCCGAACAAGAATGAGCTCCCACCGCTCCCAGTCATTACCACTCCCCCATTCCGTTCATTCCCCTTCTACCTCAAACCAGATTTCTCCGTGTTGCCATATAGAAATTAAGTTTACCTTAAAGTTTTTAATTATTGCCATACGTAAATTGATTTTTCTAAATAATGGTTATAAAATCTAGCCAATAATTAAGATTTACCCTAAAACATCAAATAATTGCAATAAATTAACAGTTTTATCTATATTCTTTTTATAAAATCATGACATTCGGCCATCCGTCAGCGTGCAGTCCCCTGGCACACGCACCAAATCTACCAAAAACCCTAGCGTTATCATCTGGGACGGTTTAGATACGAATGTTTGACTGTTTATTTACTGTATATGAATGCTTGGTGTTTATTTCTTTATGAATAAAAGAATGACCTAATTGAAAACAATATGTTTTATTTACACCCATATTTGTAGTCAGTATACAATTCCATACATGGTATTATAATTAAATAAATATCCTAAATAATAACACTAATAGACCTGCTTATTTGTATTTGACTATTTTATTTACAGGTTAGGTACACTCAAATACTTACAAAGAATCGAACATTACTAAAACTAGAAACAATATCTTGCAACCACGTAAATCATGATATTCGGAAGGCTATGTTTCTGTAGATGTATCTGACTCGGTACCCGTATTAACATTATCGTCACTTTCTACATTGAGCGCTTTTATATTTATCCATGGCCGCATCCTATCTGCGGCCACAACTGTGCAGTATTTGTTTGTTTTGCTAAGCCCAGGGACGTTAGATATTTGATACCTGTCATTGCCCATAATTTTTGTTATTTTATAAGGGCCTGTAAACTTAGGAAGCAACTTCTTACTCTTACCTAAGTTTTCATTAAATGATACTTTGGTAATTTTAACAAGGTCATTTATTTTGTACAGTCTCGCGTGGGGATTGCTTTGGAGTTATGTCTATTTGCATTTTGCTTTGACTTAACTTAATGTTGTCCAGAGCTTTAGCCCTAATATCATCAATGCTTTGGGTATTATCAGCTGTTTCATGTAAAGCTTCTTTCAGAATAGTGTCCGATTGCCCCAAAAGTCGAGTACCAAAAACCAACTCTGAGGGAGTCCTTCGTGTCGCTACGTTAACCGTTGTATTTATCCCGAACTGTATTTTAGGAATCGACAAATCCTAGTCCTTTTCATCATATTTTGAGCTTTGTGTAGCCAAGGCTCTAAGAGCAGTTTGATTAAAACATTCCACTTGCCCATTGGCTCGTGGACACGCAACTGAATTAATAATGTGCTTTATCTTTGACTCGATACAGAATTGATTAAACATTTTTGATGTGAATGCGGTATCCCTATCTAATATAATGCGTTGTGGGGTCACAAAATCTTGGAATATATTTTGAAGTACTTTGATAACGGTTGCCGTCTTTGTGTCTTTAACTGGCTTGACAAACACGTATTTTGAAAACCCATCAACGATTGTTAGTATATATGCATTACCTCGCTTGCTTTTAATGAATGGTCCCAAATGATCGATGTGAAGGATTTCGAAAGGTTGACTTGTTTTTTATATGGGGTAAATATACCCCTGCTTAGTTTTTATATTATCTTTATTGTATGCGCATTCCAAACAAGAGCTTACATATTTTTTTATAAATTTTGTCATTTTTGGGAACCAATACTGACTTTGAACGCGCTCTATTGTTTTACTAACACCAAAATGTCCAATTTCGTCATGGTTAATTCGGCAGACTTGCCATCTTGCCCCTTTAGGAATAACTAAACGTAGTTCATTATCGTAAATTTTTCTATATAACTTATTATTTTTAAAGACGTAGTGTTTTTTTATGTCGTCGAAGTCATGTTCGATATTAGGCTTTAACAGTTTAGAAATTCTATTTATTTCTGGGTCTCCCAGTTGGAGAGTTAAGAGCCAATCCTCTTGCTCAATATGTAAAACTGAAATAACATTCTCAGCTGCACAGTCATCATTATGATCTTCAACTGGATTGCGGCTTAGAGCATCAACGTGGGCCATTCGATCACCAGGTCGATACTCTATTTCGCAGTCATATTCTTCTATTTGTAACAACCATCGCGCGATTTTTGGCATAAGATCTTTTTTTGCAAAAGTAAGGCGTAAGGCTTTGCAATCTGTAAAAAATTTGAATTTGCTTCCCAATAAATATGTTCTAAATTTATTTAACGACCCCACAACAGCAAGCGTTTCTAATTCATATGAATGATAATATCTTTCTTCCGGCGATGTTTGTCTGCTGAAATAAGCAACTGGTTTAAGTACTCTAGGATTGTTTTGCCATTGCATGAGAATGCCACCGATACCTAAGGAACTGGCATCAGTGTGCAACTCTGTTTCAAAATTTGGATCGTATAGAGCTAGTACTGGTCTTGCACATAGGATTTCTTTAAGACTACAGAATGAGTTATCTTCAGCAGTCGTCCATTGCCATTCCGTGTTCTTTTTCAGCAAGTTCGTTAAAGGTCGGGCTATTTCACCAAAATCTTTAATGAATTTTCTGAAGTAACTTGCCAATCCTAAAAATTGTCTGGTTTCATGTACAGTTTCGGGCACGGGAAAGTTTTTAATTGCAATATTCTTTCTTTCACTAGGTTTTATGCCCTGTGCAGAGACTTCATATCCCAAATAATCTATTGATGTTGCAAAAAAACAGCATTTTGATAATTTTAAAGTCAAACCATGTTCCTTCATTAATTTAAGTATTTCTTCTAATTTTAAAAATCCCTCATTCAAAGATGTTGTTGGAATGAGCAAATCGTCCATGTAAGCTAAAATCGAATCAAATCTTTTTGAGCCTAGGATCTTATTAACAACTCTTTGGAAAACAGCTGGCGCATTTGCTAGTCCGAACGGCATTCTATTAAATTCATAGTGGCCGTCCGAGTAACAAAACAGTCAGGTGCTTAGCTTCCTCTGAGAGAGGCACTTGATAGTAACCTGAAGCCATATCAAGTGTAGTAAAATATTTGTTACCGCTCAAATTAGCAATCTGATCTTCTATTAAAGGTAGTGGATATCTATCTTTAATAGTTTTACTATTTAGAGCTCGAAAGTCGACACATAACCTTTGCTCGCCAGTTTTCTTTCTAACCATTAGAATGGGACTTGCATAGTCAGAGTTGGAATCGCGTATAATGTTATTTTCCTTGAGTTCGGTAATCATTTCTCTAACTTTAGCTCTTTCGGAATGGGATAAGCGATATGGCCTGTATACGACAGATTTATCGTCGGTCAATTTAATGTTCATTTTAAATTCATCCGAAACACAACCTATTTCATCTAGAGACATTGCAAAGCAATCACGATACTTCTGTAATGAACTGTGAAGTTTTTTGAAGTAATCAGGACTTAAATTTGTTCCTACTTTTATATCTTCGACTTTGATTAGCGGAAACGTTTCATTTTTATTTATACGTCTAATATTAATCTCCTTAGCTTCCGTAAAGACTGCAGCTCTAGATAATATAGTATTTTGTTTAAGATCAACATTTGCTTTGGACCTATTGGATACCAATATATTACCTTTACCATTTACGATGTTATAAGCTCCTTGATGTACATAATATTCCTTGCCTGGGTTGTTTCTGTCCTGGCCTTCAACATATATGTCACCAGTATAGGTTTGATTACTAACTATGGGTACCAAGTGAGATCCTGTCAACGAAACATCCTCCGAGAGAGCCAGATTCAGTCTTAATTCATTAAATTTAACCAGAGGTGAGTTATAGAATATCAGTTTGCTATAGTTTTTCAATACTGTTACATAAGGAAGCTCTGTAAAATTCTGACCAATGAGTAAAGGGTATTGTAAAAGGTCGTTGTCTACCGCATAAACTGTAATATGTGCGTCAATTTCGTCAATAGAAACGGTAATCTCTGATTTAAAAAACGGTAGAACACGGTCGTTTCCAAAACCCTTTATTACAGGCAAATCAACAAAAGATTTCTTCAAATTTAATAAATCGGCAATTTTACATTGTATTAAGGAACAATCAGCACCAAAGTCAATATATGCTTCAAAAGATTTATTGTTTACATTACATTGTTTTATAAATTTGTCATTATTTTTGGCATTATCAATGGAGACTTTGAAAACCTTTTCCGATTTAAGGTTATCATTTTTATTCGATGATCGTTTTTAGTAGTAATCTTCTGTGTGGCCCAACTTGGAACAAAAATTGCATTTCTTAATGATCTTTGGACATTTGGCCATTATGTGTCCTTCTTCGTTGCAACTGAAACACACCTTTTTATCTAGCCCAGGCTTGTTATTTCTCTTAAAACATTTATTCGCCGTGTGTCCTTCGATTTCACAATAGTAACATTTAGGTTTTTTCTGTGAGATTAAGTTGTCAAATCTAGAAGTATATCCTCGTTTCTTTTGAGTTTGTGATACTAAAACACCTTGAGGCTGCTGTAGTACAAAGTACTGTAAAAGATCTTCGGGCTCTTGACACTTCAGAGCAGTAGCGCTATTCCTCAAAGATGTATTGGTGATTCCATGGATAAGACAGTCAACTGCCTTTTTACCCGTTATTCCACACCTGTTCAATAGCAAAAGCTTGTCATAAAAATATGTCCGTAAACTTTCTTCCGGGTCTGTTTTTCTATTAAACATTTCCTCAAGTAGCAGGGCAAAATTGTCATCAACAGGAAAAGCACGTCTAAGTTTCTGTTGCCATTCTACCCAAGTAAAGTCTAAACTCGGCAAGGAGTTGTACCAACTCTTAGCAGTGCCTCTTAATTTTTGGGTGGCACAGTGTGATGTTTGGCGATCAGTCCACTCATAAATTAATGCACACTCGTTTACTTTACGCAACCAAATGTCAATATTTTGCGCACGACTTTCGGGATCAAACTCAGGTATAGCATTAAGCATCTGTTGCGCACTAAAAGTTGGCTTGTTACGTCTTGTTAATGCGTTGATAAATTCTGTAGCATCTATCATGGTTCGACTTGCCGTCGTATCGCTGTCACTTCCTTCTATTATATCCTTTTGTATACGTGTACGTATTATAGGTGGTTCATCCTCATCTGATGAAGATGACATACTTAAGATCCTCTTCCTTCCTACTGCTAACCGGAGACCACTTGACCCAGCTCCACTCCTTTCCGACATGTCCTAAAACAAATAACGTATTTGAGCTAAAATGTTCTTTAAAGTCCATTAATAAACAAAATGTCCTCATCGGACGATATATTGTTTTTGTTTGTATATATATATATATATTGAAAGTTGTAGTTTAAATATTTAAGAGGAAATTTAAGGCGAACTAATGCCTAAAATCAAATATTTGCAACAAAAAAAAAACAAACGAATAGTACTAATAATCTCATTGTCAATGTCTTATATGCCTTCCAAATGTTTATTTTCTAAACAAAGTGTTAATTGACCGCCTAATTACTTTACAGACCTTAATTACCGCTATATTTTATTATTAATCTATATCTCTCTAACTAATATAAACAATATAACAATTAAATAAATGCACGTGAAGGAAACCGTTATTTTTGTAGTGTTAGAGTGTCTCACAAAAGATTAAATTCAACACAATAAGCCATGATAATCATGTGAGCCTTTATGGTACAAAATGAATAGCAGAAAGTAAAACTTCGTCATCGATTGGGGCTAAGCAATATTAGTTCCATTGAGTACATATGTTCTGCTTACTGTCGTCAAGAGAATAAAATAAATAATAATAACGTCTTCTTTAGATACCGGCCAATATTCGAAAGGTCTTTCTTTTAACTGTAATTAAAATTAATATTTATCACTAAATTTCCATAGCTCATTGTACCTGATTTATTTCCTTCATATTATAGAGATGCAAGGATGTACACATTTACACACTTCAAACTCATCGTAATAAATTATCTTTTTCCGTATTTTATACCTCTTACTTTCGTTTTCTTATCCTAATACTTTCATATTCTTGTCCTGTATCTGAACATTAAGTACTTAGGTTTCGTAATTGTTTAAACACAATACTTAGTTCAGAGCACATAGACTCAACCTCAACAACTTTATCAAGGGTAGGTACTTGTACTGTAAATAACCATCTATTTCCCATTAAAGCCATTCACACAAGCCAAAATACAAAATGCAAAAAAAAAATGATTTCACTTTATCACTCTCGATAATTTTACTAAAACATTATGTTGTCATCTAAGTACTATGCTAATTAAGTTATGTAAGTTGCTAAATTTCTGCTTCACCGGACGTCGGGAACTGGTTAAAGTCTTCCCGCTAAGTTTCAAACTGCACAATTTATAAACAACACTGTTAATAGAACGTATGCTTCCATTATTTAAATTCATAACACACTAACACATAATAACAAAATACCTGACCAACATCGTAATCGTGTTTTAAAAAAATCAAATGTACATTTACTAAAACTCAATCTTACAGACGCTTACTCGTCTTGAAATAATATTATTATCTAGGCATCTGTGTAGCTGATAGGCGCGTTAAGCGGACCTATTTTCACTAACCCTTACACATCACACACAACACATCCTCGCAACTTACTGACATCATTTTCAATCGTTTTGGTTCTTATTTTTAACAATTTTACTGACGAACGCTCACATGCATGGATACATCAATATAACTCAATTTCAATGACGCCCAACAAAAATAAAGGAAAATAACGCACGCGTATGCCAAAAAATCAACAAAAATAACGCACACTCGCGCCAAACAAAAACCAACCAAAATGACGCACGCTCACGTCCACCAATCCAACAGAAATGACGCACGCTCACGTCCACCAAACAAACAAAAAATGACGCACATTCACGTCCACCAAACCAACAAAAATGACGCACGCTCACGTCCACCAAACCATTAAAAAAAATGACGCACTCTCACGTCAACAAAACGACTGTTAAGATTCCTGTAATGAGAATAAATATCATTAGGTACAACAATTTTCTTACGTACCGACAAGGTCCTGCATATTCACAAAACTTATCAATAATTTATTACTAAGTGACCAGTATAAGCTGATTTCGAGATGCATATACTTGATTTAAATTTTTGGTTCGTACTGTATTAAAATCTAATTGAGACTTGTGTACAGAATGTACGATAATAAATTCACAATTTTCAAAAACAAACTGAAACCGTTTGTTTTAGACAATATTTCAGCCACCTAAATGCGGCCCTGGCCTGTACATCCTTTACGAGTATCACATCGAGCCTTGGTAACAAAGGGATCTATGCTTACCCGCCACATGTTTTACAATCGCGCGCTTAACAATAAAACATTGCAAGAATTTATTATCTGTTAATTAAATCACCAAATGAATGTTTTCTTTGTGCTTATTTTGATGTTACTGTTTCCCAATTATAAAGTATATTTTGCATTTGGCACCTACTATTACTGCTCAGTTGCCAACAAAATGTTTGTATATTTTATCGACTTATCTCAATAAGTGAAAAGTAATATTTCTTTTGAGACAAATAAATATCTTTAACCACAAATGTTGTAACTTGACCATGGAACACATGATACGTAACACGAAACCTATTTTCTAAATACATACAAAATGCCTGGTTCAAGTAATAATGTGGTAAGTAGATTAAAGTAATAAATTCATCATCATTGGTTATTTACATACAGCATTTTTGCACATGATAGTTTTAGCATCTAGGGTATATTTTAGCAGCATTTAACTTACAAATAATTTAACATTAAATAAAAAAAAATAGATAATCACATTGCATTCATCATATCGCTGTACCAAATACCTACTAGCCGTGCCCGTGGCATGTCAAAAGTGTAATTTACTTAACTTACATGCAATTTCTATGGTGACTCACGCGTTTTTACTTGACACGGCGAAAATTAACAGCTAAGCGGTCATAACTGATATTTAAGTGATAACTACTAATCATTTGTATGCGGTTCGAAATAAAAGAAGCATCCATCTACAATAACGATCCTAATAGTGCACAAACCGTAGAAAATATAATGAATTGGTGATATTAGATCATTTCAAATTTCATTGTTAACCAAGTACCCTCATTATATTGATCAATGAAGGACTGACAATGAAAGCAGTTTTACGTTTCAAAAGAAATACCATTTCAAAAGATAAACTAATGCATCGCGGGTATTACGAAAATAATGCAATACCAAGATAAAATCCTTTCACAGACAATTTATTTTTAAACTTCTTTATTATTGCAAGTATTTGAAATATAAGGCATAACTAGAGTTTATATTTAAAATCAATTCGTTTATTCGTAAACATAGGTTATACAGGTCTTGTATATATGATGTTCCACTATGTTTTGCCCTTAAAATAAGTAGACACCATAACTTCTAATCACTTAGTTGAATATTAAATACGAAGAAAAATACTCGTAGAAACTAAACACTTACTTTGAATTTGTAGACCGACGGTTATGAGCGTGAATATCTGAGCACTTCTGAAATATTATAGCTACCTTGGGAGGGTCGTGCACCATGTCCCCCTGATGTCTGTTCCTCAGCTCGTCCCGAACAAGAATGAGCTCCCACCGCTCCCAGTCATTACCCCTCCCCCATTCCGTTCATTCCCCTTCTACCTCAAACCAGATTTCTCCGTGTTGCCATATAGAAATTAAGTTTAACTTAAAGTTTTTAATTATTGCCATACGTAAATTCATTTTTCTAAATAATGGTTATAAAATCTAGCCAATAATTAAGATTTACCCTAAAACATTAAATAATTGCAATAAATTAACAGTTTTATCTATATTCTTTTTATAAAATCATGACACTATCTCCGGATAAAAATTTTATGTTTACAGAATCAACGTTTGTAATTCCTACATATATATCTTAAAAATAATAAATCAGTAGGCATAGGTACAAAAACTTGTCAAGTGACAACCCCGTGCCGACACTCATAGCTCGGTCATAAATTAGATCTGTGGTCATAAAACTGCGGCGCTCAAAGAAGATTCACGGTTCGTGCGCGGTTATAAGTTTTAATTTTGCGTGCAGGCGGCGAGTATAGGTATAATTTTATACCTAAATCTGCCTTTTGTGAAGGAGTGAATTTTCAGTACGGTAGTACTATTAGTTATTCTGTGGTAGCGCGTAGGAAACGCAGTTCGGAATGTGTTAACCTGCGCAAATCCAATCACAATTTTTTTATTAAATAACGCCAAAGTCAGTCGAAGCGTCATACAACGTCCTGTTCCCAACACTTCATGCCAACCCGGTCAGTTATTTATTAAAGTAACATTACATTATAAAACAACTACCTATATTTTTGTAATACTCCCCTAGAATTCTACCCACGTCCCAATTCTTGACTGCTTAAGGGATAATTAAGTAGCGATCTTTCGAATGCGAGACGAGTTCTATTATCTGAAAACTATTACGGATTAAGGCGTAAAAACTTTCCTCAGTGTTTGTTAATGGAAAATCTAATAATATAATATCTGATACGTGGCATTAGAAATTATCGGCTAGTATTACTCGTAAAAGGTACCTTATATGAAAATAACCATAACCTAATTGAAATACTGATTGCGCATCAGAAAATACCAAAACAAACATCAAATTATCGCCTTAATGTATTTGGATTTTTTCATATATACTTGGGCAAGTAGCATGTTTCAAAGTCAAAGTAGGGTGATTGAATATTTCTGATATAATAATTAATATTGGCGTTTACAGATTTTGTAAAAATCATACAGGTTGGGAGAAACAGGGCATTATTGAGAAACTTTTTTAAATAATAGTCGATCCCATTTCTCTCAAAGGTTAAATAAAACATTGTATGGAACCAAAAAAACATCCGACTATAAAAGCCAGAAATCAAGGAAATATTACATACAATTTGTATGAAAATGAAATTTTATTTTTCACATGCAATTTGATATACCAACCGATTCTATTCCTATCCAGTGTCTATAGTTTTCTACGGATCAACCTACGGTAATGTACTAAAAAGCCACAAATATTTGTATGGAGAAAAAGTGAAACTGCATATTTTTTCCAAAATCTGCAAACGCCAATCTTCATTAATTTGAAATCGAGGTCTGCGCTTCTAAGACCATTTTCCATTAGCATCACGGGATCTGGTAGCTGCCCCCACTGACCAAAAAAGAAAATCCATCCTGTATAAGATGACAGGCCAGCAACTAAAGAACTACATTAAATATGGCGACATGATCAATCGGTTTTAGAGGCGTAGGTCAGAACCAATAAGAATAATTAGCGTACAAATAACTTACCTATCTCGATTTATCGCAATGTGACCTAGCACAACAATAATATTTTTGCGATATTATGTATGTAAACAACACGATTAAAAATTCAAGATGAATTCTGTTATTTTATCTTGATCCGCGGCACTGTAAACAGGGTGAGGGGAACGTCACCGCACCACTTCCCCGGTATCCGTCGCCGCGTTTAGAAACTCTCTGCTCCGTTGTACAGTTTCGAAGCCACTTTCCCTACCCCGGCTGCTGGTCCACCGCTTCCGAGCTTCCAGTGCATCATCGTCCTTCGCCACGCTTTGAAGCTCTCTAGCCGTTGAGAGTTTGGAAGCCGGAGTTCAACCTTGTCTTTTACAAAATCACCTGAACTGAAGATGTGTGCTGTGTTGACTTCTTCGGGTAAGTTTAATAATTTATAATAGCTATTTTATTCTATATGTGATATCGTTAGTACTCTAAAGCTGAATTTTGGTATGTGTAATATGTGTATTAATCACGCCGACAAACTTGTGAAACAAAAATTTATTGTAAGTACCTTCGTTCCGTAGGTACATATCAAAGGGGTGATTTTTTCCTCTAGTATTAAATGTACAGTAGCGTGTGTGTAGCGGTCGGTGGTCGTTTGATAGGCATTTGATAAAGAATATTATTGGTTTCATAAAGTTATCATTGCAAAATCTTATTAACTTAAAATAATACAATATAATACTAGGAGTACGAGTTGGTATACCTTTAGTCAACAAACGCAAAAGATCTCAACTGGAACTACTGATATTCATTTGCATCAAATAATTCTTGCAAAGTAATAACGCAGTTATTAGTTTATTAGTTAGATATGTTTTTAATTTATCAATAAATTTTATTTGATTTTAAATAATATCTGAGTTAAACGAACATATATTTTTTGATTGGATGATTTTTAAGGCATGTATTTAACTGGGCTGCTAAATAATTGCCCAATAAATAAATAAATAAATCCCCAATGTATAGATTTTACCATATCCATTTATTTAAGTAGTTACACAGCGTAACAGTTAATATGTGACGTTTTCAAGTCAAAGGTACGTCATCGTCGGTTGTTAATAAAGTTCATTTCGAAATGTTTATCATTATGTTTTTAATTTATCAATAAATTTTATCTGATTTTAAATAATATCTGAGTTAAACGAACTTATATTTTTTGATTGGATGATTTTTAAGGCATGTATTTAACCAGGCTGCTAAATAAAAGCCCAAAAATAAATAAATAAATCGCCAATGTATAGATTTTACCATATCCATTTATTTAATTAGTTACACAGCGTAACAGTTAATATGTGACGTTTTCAAGTCAAAGGTACGTCATAGTTGGTCATAGTAGTAGTTCATTTCGAAATGAATTTTTATGGCAGCAACGCCTTATTGACAACCGACAATGATGTAGTTTTGACTTGAAAATACCACATATAACTAAGTCACTGCGAAACTACAGAAAACGTTTACGTCTCCATATACGTTGTCTCGCTTACAGGGTCAGCGTCCGTCCTCATGCTGCTTACGACCCTGCTGCTGTCCGGTGCAGGAGGTGATAATGTTACCCTGGAGTAGTGCAAGTATCACCGCGATATGTGGACGCGAGTACGTCAGTACCCGGAGGACCGTAACGCCACGTTATTACGGTTAGATATCTGCAATCTCCACGAGTTTAACGAGAGTGACATAGTCTTAGTAGTAATTATTTTAGACAGCAATGCCATATCTTATATAGACCTGGCTATATTCCGCCACGTCCCAAAATTAGAATATCTAAATCTCCCCAATAACAAGTTGCGCGAGCTGTCCGCCTTTCCCGAGCACTCTTGTCCACGCCTGACTTCCTTAAATCTTCAAAACAATCAACTAACAACATTAAATGACGCCGGAACCTTCTCGGCGTGTACACAGTTACAAGTACTATATTTGGGCTATAACCAAATTGCCTACATCCACACGGAGGTATTCGTTTCATTGACTGAATTGAAAAAGTTATATTTAAATGATAACAAATTAGCCTTTATCAAGGACCAAATGTTTACACGAAACCCGAAGCTTCGAGAGCTATGGCTAAATGGCAACAGATTAACGTACTTACCGGAAGACTTCGCGAGCAACTTCAAGCGCGCTGGCATGGGTCTAGACACGTTCTACTTCTATAGTAACCCGTGGCACTGCGTCTGCTTGCTGGAGCTGCTGGCGGACGTGCAGAGAGCCGGTGTGCGTGAATACAAGTTCGGTCATTTTTACGGAAACCGTCCGGAATGCGTGTACGTTGACGCGGTCGCTTGTTACCCCCTCCCCCCTCACAGTTGCGCCCTTCACCCGCGCTGCACGAAGAGGGACGGTAACGAACGTAATAGCTCCTCCCAACTCCTATAATAAAAATAGGTATCCCTAACTCGTATGTCTAATGTTAACCTTTAATTTGAATGACTAAACATGATTAACCAAACTACAATATAGGTTAACAATTGAACATTAGACATACTAGAAAGGCAACATAAAATAAAATACATAACTACAAATGCGCGGCAAGTGAGTGTCTGTTGTCGTGCATTGCGCTCATGTGGCTCGACTGTTCCTCGCTTACAACTGGTTCTGGATAAAGTGTAATTATTGTTATCATCTAAACATAGCTCTAATGCGTTGGTCGTGCTTATCACGTATAAAGACAAAGTAATGCATTTTTCTGTTTTTCTCCAGAGTTGTCAGTCCGTCCCTACCTTCGCGCCTCCGCGAACTCGACTGTATAGGAATCTACGACGTAAAAAAATCAAGGACTTGTATTGCATTGTCAAGGGGGCTATTTGACTCTTCAATGTGAAAGTTGTGACATGCTCACCACATTTTATCATGGCGAGTTAAATAGCCCTCTTGGCAATTTGTAATAATAATATTGTCTTTTTTTGCCGCGATAATTATTCATATAACGTTTACGATAAAGCCGATTATACCGCGTGTTCTTAGTTTTTTTTTTTACAAAAAGGCCTTTGCAGTGCTCGTGGACATGGGATAGAGAGATTAATTGTAAATATGTACAATATTTAATGCAATACGCACCGCAACATTAATCCAATGACTTAGCAAACCAAGTAGTTTAAAGTTATGCAAAGATGACTATAACTTGGACGTGATCTTTTACGTGTCAACTAAGGCCCCGCGTTAGCCAAGCGGCTCATGCTTCCGGGTGAGATGTTCGATGGGAGGACGCCGAGAGGGTTCTGGCGTGAGTTGTTTCGCGTAAGTTGCTTGTACCTGGCCCCTGTTCCACCGGACTACTACGGAAAATTTTCACCAAAAACATTTATTTTTATCTTCGCGCGGTGACACGTATCGACTGGTCCTCCCGGCTTTTACCGCACATTGAGCGAAGGTTGCTGAACACCGTGTAGGCATGCGGCGCCTCAAGGACAAATATTTTTAGTCTGATAGGCAGTATTCGCTTTGCCTGGGGTGTTCACTTTACCCGGCCTTCCCCTACCAATGATATTTTAAACAAATAAAAATATATATCAAAATAGTTTATTGATGCAGGGAGACTTATAAAATAAAACATGATTAAGCTAACTAAACAAATTAGATCTCAAACAATGCTGTATGTTAGTACATGAATATATTGCCCGTGTCACCTGCACTAGGCTATGCCTGTCTCGCAGGATGGCAATACGTTATCACTTTGATTTTATCAGTGAAGCCATCTCGTTCTGACATAATAATATTATAGGGGTCTATACGCAAATAAAATAAAATGAAAGTGATCAAACGCAAGTAAATATAAATACGCTTCCTTGTCGCTATGTGCCTCCTCGTTTGTAAGACGGAGTATTTCCCTTCGCCACATTTTTTAAGCTGATCTTCTATCAGCTGTTGTAATACTTTCATATGAACAAAGAAAGTTGAGTAAAATGGGGTAAAATGCGACTCGGGTAACTAAAGACAAGGAATTTAGGCATGGGCCTAAGCACTCTGCACTCTGCACAGCACTCAGGAAAGTGAAGATTGTGAAGTCTTTGTATTATGAACAATTACTAATTCCTTTAACTAAGTACCTACTTACACTAGGTTTCTTTAAAAACTGTTGTCTTTAGTTAGCTACCCCATCTGTCTCAAGTTACCCCATTTGATGGTAGGGGTATCAAAGGCCCCATACATTATGCGGTAACTACGGTCGTCAGAAATAAACATTTGACAACTTAGTTACCGCAAAATAGATGGATTATTTAAGCTACTAGTAAGGCTATCAAACTTGGAGAATGATTAATTTCTTATACTGTGCTCCTCTAATTATACTCAATTATCTTTGATGAACCTACCTAAATTAGATTTTAACTAACTTAGCTAGTTAGCTTTTATTTTCATAATAAACTGGTCTTTACAATTTGTTCGTATTAGATTGATTGCTACTCTTTGTTTTTTGATGTTGTTAATGCATTTTGTAAACTATTTTATTAAGATATAAAAATTATTGTGGGTATTTTTGGTTTCATTTCAATCAATTAATGTTGGTATTAAGGTAAACGTCTGAATTCTTGTCACTATCCCAGTACATGTCGTCATTAAACATAAGTCATTTGCAATAAAAGTGGCAGGTTATTGTAAAAGCACTAATCCGATTTTAAAATGAAATACAATTAAATTTTGGCCATAAATATATAGGATCGTCCAGTCAAAAGTGGGGGACCCTCTATGTTGTGTAAAAATTAATGAAAAAATAAGACAAATTATTTTACTGAAACGGTGTTGCCATATATCTATATTTAGGTTCAATACATTTGTAATAAATAAAACGAATGTAAAAAAATAACAATAATATATGCCATAATAAAGAAATCATAAAAAATTACGCCACGATAAAGATCCGTAAATAAAAGTCCGGAAAAAAGGAACAAATGAAAAACTTTTTACAAAAAAAAGATAAACCGACTTCAAAAAGTATAAAATAAATTATTATATTATTTATATGCGTTACAAACTGATATGTTTGAAGTCGGTGCCAAGCCAAAAAGTTACAATACCGGTCAAATCAGCTTCAAGTCTGAAAATCACAAAACAGTTAAGTAATATGAACGAGGCGTATTTGGTCAGTGAATTGTTATTCATACTATGGAACTATTCTAATACGGTATTGACTGCACGTAGGTTCTCATTCAAGTACAGAAAGAAAGTATAATCATGCGTCTTATGATGTTTCTTAATAAACTTTTTTACTAGTTTTCGGACTAACCATATCTCGAACGGAGCCCGTGCTTCGGTTTGAATTATTTATCCTGCTTCATTTAAGGTGTACTATCGAAGTGTAAAGGAATTCAATGGCTAGATTGATCTCTCTATACTCAGACACACCGGGTGGGTCCCACGACCCACCATTTCAGTAGAAAGAGGCGGGATATTTCAAATTTTGAATGGAAGGTCAACCATACATGATTTTTTTTTTAATTAGCCGTCTTTTTCTGATTATTGACAAAGTAGACGTGTATCAGAATATATAGACATGGGTACCACATTTTATCAAAATTGGATTACTGGTTTAGACGTGAAAATGTAACAGATAGATTCACATTCACCTTTGCAATGTAAGTAGGTATCGATATGTTTTGTGATTTTCAGACTTGAAGCTGATTTGACCGGTATTGTAACTTTTTGGCTTGGCACCGACTTCAAACATATCAGTTTGTAACGCATATAAATAATATAATAATTTATTTTATACTTTTTGAAGTCGGTTTATCTTTTTTTTGTAAAAAGTTTTTATTTTTCCATTTTTAGTGGTTATATAATTATCATAATCGGACAACGGATCTCGCAATAATCGGTTAAGATATATAACAAAAAGTTCATAATACCTACTCAATGTAAGGAAAGTTCCACATATCATATGTGGTCTTCATCATAAGGTCCACTCCATCAAATTAGTGGTTTTCGAGAGGAAATGCTTGAGTTGCTTAAAAAAACAACCAAATCACCATACATGTGCCTTTAAAAATTGAGGAGATCCCTCAATTCCTCATGGATCCCATCATCAGAACAGCACCAGATGAATGTGGAACTATCTTAGAGGTAGTTCCTTTCAAACAAAAAAGAATTCCTCAAATCGGACCACGGGTGAACATCCTACATAAAAAAAATCATCATCATTATCATCAAAACAACCATCATCATGAGGTCCACATCATCAAATTGGTGGTTGCTTAAGAAAACACCCAAATCACCATACATATGCCGTTATAAATTGAGGAGTTCCCTCAATTCCTCATAGATCCCATCATCAGAACAGCACCAGATTAATAATGGGACCACCTTGGAAGTAGACCCTTTCAAACAAAAAAGAATTATTAAAATCAGACTACGCGTCTCGGAGTAATCGGTGAACATACATAAAAAAAACCGAATACAGACCTCCTCCTTCTATGAAATTGAAGTCGGTTAATAATGTACAGTCAAATACAAAGAGATGTATCCACTTTTTCACCTTATTGCGTTGTAATATGGTCCAAAAGTGGATACATCTCTTTGTAGTCGACTGTACCACCCCCCGCGTTTAGGACGCATATAAAATAAAATATTCGTTATAGGTATCACTAGTCTGATTGAGGTGGAAATCAAAACCCGAGGGTGCGCGGTGCAGTCCGTCAGCGATGCAGATGTAGTCGGTGTGAAGGCTGAGGTGAAGAGTTGTATGTGCCACACGAGATTGACGTTATTAACTTTGCACCTCGTGCCTTAAACGCCCTCGCTACGCTCATGCTTATAAATTAGTAGAATCTTTTGCTACGCTTTCTCGGGATCTCAATCAGCTCTTTGGACATAAACTAAATTTGCTTCCTTCTTTCACAGAATGTTTACCCAATTCAAATAGCTATTTATGGAAGGGACTCCACATGTCATCTGCGGTTTTCATTATCGGGTCATCTCCATCTAATTGGTAGTTCTCGAGAGGAAACACTCGAGTTGCTTAAAAATACACTCAAATCACCATACATGAGCCTTTTAAAATTGAAGAGTTCCCTCAATCCCTCATGGATTTCCATCATCAGGTCCAACCAAATTAGTCCGCTACTTTCGAGGTAACTCTTTATAAACAATAAAAATATTACTCAAATCGGACAACGGGTCTCGGAATAATCGGTATAGGCGTATAAGAAAAAGTTCATAATACACCCGCTTAAACTAAGGAAAGTTCCACATGTCATATGTGGTCTTTATCGTTAGGTCCGTTCCATCAAATTGGTGGTTTTCGAGAGGAAATGCTTGAGTTGCTTAAGAAAACACTCAAATCGCCATATGCCTTTAATGATTAAGGAGTTCCCTCAATTCCTCGTGGATTCCATCATCAGAACAGCACCAGATTAATTTGGGACCACCTTGGAAGTACATCCTTTCAAACATAAAAAGAATTATTCAAATCGGACCACGGGTCTCGGAGTAATCGCTGAACATCCTACATTAAAAAAAATCATCATCATTATCATCAAAACAATCATCATTATCAGGTCCACTTCATCAAATTGGTGGTTTTCGAGAGAAAACTCTCGAGTTGCTTAAGAAAACACCCAAATCACCATACATGTGCCTTTAAAAATTGAGGAGTTCCCTCAATTCCTCATAGATCCCATCATCAGAACAGCACCAGATTAATATGGGACCACCTTGGAAGTATATCCTTTCAAATAAAAAAAGAATTATTCAAATCGGACCACGCGTCTCGGAGTAATCGGTGAACATACATAAAAAAAAAGCCCAAACCGAATACAGAACCTCCTCCTTCTATGAAATTGAAGTCGGTTAATAATAAAAGAAAACCCGTGTCTGTAAAACACGGAAATAGAATTCAGTCTGCGATCGCTATCCGTATCTGTTACATTTTTTATGTCATAATAATAAAATTACCCTCGCAATGAAACGCAATAGAATTAATTGTAGACGTAAGCGTAAAATAATAACAAATACAAAAACTACGTAAATAAACATGCCACTCACCAGATATGATAGATACACAGACCTATCCAGAATGGCGCTTACGCTAAAGACAAATGAAGTGCGCAAAAGAGAAACCAACACGTATATGAACATTCCGCGAATGCGAAAGAGATACACGATCATTCTCCAAGTACGACAACTTTTGACGTCCCTTTTTACACTCAAACACCCGCGTCGTGAGAGCTAATATTTAATCGTAAAAAATCGGTGTTAAATCACTTAGAATAAAAAAAAAGAAGAACGGTGTCGTGTTGCGTCCCGGATTGCACTACTCAAAGCAAAAACCTAGGCAATCACTCGTTTCACAGGCAAATATGATATTCCGATCGATGTTTGTGAACCCATATTTTATCAAATTAGCCATATAAATCATGTAAGTAACCATTTGATACCATTAAATATTAACGTTTCTTTTACTGCATGTGAATATTTTGTCATAATAGTTAATATTAAAGATTATTTTGTGTAAAAATCGAAATTGTTATTCCACACTAGGGTTTGACAAAATATCGTAGGGACATATGTACTTATATCGATAACTGTTCGATATATGTCTATGTCTGTTGTAGTTTCGAAAGAATTATAGTAAATAAATAAATCTTGTATTAACATTATGTCATTACGAATGAATGTTAAATTGTGTTCTTATTGTATTTTTGTACCCGTTTTGAATCTTGCATGATAGAGCCTGTCCGGAAAGAGAAGTGTCGTAGAATGTAGGAGCTCCCATATAAACCACGACACTTATCTTTTCGGACAAACAATAAGTAGTAAATTTAAGCTGTAATACCCGATTTTAGGGGCTTATTTATTACATTTACTTATTTGTAAGACACGATCTATATCCTCTTTTTAGGGTTCCGTAGTCAAAATGGCAAAAATGGAATCCTTATAGCTTTGTCATGTCAATATGTCCCTATATTATCACAGCCATAAATATATAAAAGCGTGTATTGATGAAATTAACTAGATAGAGGTGTTTTTTTATGTGCCGCTAATGACCGCTACCCAGTTTTTTAAGCTAAATATATTTTAGTGTCATGGAATTTTAATATGCCCTTCAGTGTACAACATGAATATAAATTTAACGTTGCAACTTATCGATAAGAAAGTCAAACATCGATAAATAATTGACCTGTTGTATTTGGCATCACTATTTTTTTACGCTCGCATCAACAATTTACACACACTCTTGCATTTTAGTTTTCGTCGCACTTTTGATCGTTGTCAATCCATCTTACTATACTAGATCTGTGGATAGATACGAGTAGCATGGCTAAAAGGAAAATAAATTAATTGACCTAATTACTAGATTTGTGCATACTTTTGCTATATTATATCTCCAATTTTTTTTAAAACGGCAAATATCAATAAATATACCCTTAAAAGTTATAAAAACTAACTATAGCTATTAGTTAATTAAATTACTAAATTGTTCTTGGTAAATCTTGCAGACAGGATAGTAATATCTGAATCACATTTTCATAACTTCTTACAAACTGAAAATAATAATAATAATACAGGGACTGGAAATTTACATCTTTACAAATTCCGAATTAACCCTCTCTCTGTTTTAATTCAGCCGCATTGTTCCAGCCAAATTGATAATCGCAACAGTCAATTAAAATTTGAGAAGGGTTAGCAGCCCAATTATTATAATTAATTGTTCCTTCAACTATTACCTAATCATAACTGTCACTTTGCAGAATCGCATTAGGGTTCAGGGCGAGTCGGATCGTAGAAAAGACATTCAGCATCCCGCGTTGGGTGTGACCTTACCATACGCCTACTTTAACTATTATGCCCTGCGCCCCGTATTGCCTCGGTTTACCCTATTTAAGTTATAATTATTTTTAACGTTTTTTACGTTTGTTTCTTTTATTATTATAAAAATAAATAAACAATAGCCTTTATTCCCCATTATAACATTTTAAAAATACTTATCCTAATTTAACGTTAAAATTAACAGAGCCAATAAAACAAAATACACACTTAAACTTTAAATTTACACTTAATTTGTTTATTAAGTGGGGACCTTCCATTTCTGCATGAAGCCCTCCTCCATCCCAGTCATTCCGGTTATTATTAAAAAGAGTTATAATAAAAATAGCTTTTGCCCGCGGCTTCGCTCGCGTTAAATTCGGGGTAACACGGTTCCCCTTTCCTGATTGACCCCCGGAATGCTCCATACAAACTTCTACTCCCCATTTTAGGGAAGTGGGGGGTTAGAAAGAGACAAAAAGTAGCCTATGTCACTCTCCATCCCTTCAACTATCTCCACTTAAAAAATCACGTCAATTCGTCGCCCCGTTTTGCCGTGAAAGACGGACAAACAAACACACTCATACACTTTCCCATTTATAATATTAGTATGGATTGACCGACCAAGAGCATGTCGGCCAACCCTTAGTTCAAGCAAGTAGGAGTTCCTTAGACGCTATAAAGTTACCAGATTCTGCCTGAAAATTTGTCTTTTGTACGAGTAATACCACGACGGTGGCAAACAGCAAACACCCCGCCTAATGGTATGCAGCTACCATAGCCTACGGTATGTATCCAGGGGTCGCGACTTCTAGTCTCGCTTGAGGCAGTCGATTTTAGTACTTTTCCTTTTTAGGGCTCCCGGAGGTTGAAGCATAATTCCAAAAAAATTTAGAAGTTGCACTTCATCACATACTTTGTAAGAAAATTGTTTTGAACATTATGGGTTCAGCTATTTCTGAGTTATGTTCGAAAAACTTCTTGCATCAGATACGAACTTTAGGTATTAGTTTCGTTCTTATTCCATTGAAGGTACGGCACCCTCCATTATGCGTGGTCCAACACGCACTTGGCCGGTTTTTATAAATATTGTGAGCAGTAAGTAGTTTATGGCTGCCTGCAGCTCCAACGGTGTTGCACGCCGTGCACGTTGCCGAATGTAGTGTTCAATGTGTTGAGGGCTAAAGGGACAAGAGGATCCCCCGTCGTCAACACACTGCTTCCTCTTTGAGCTCTCGGGCCACCTTACTCACCGGCGGGAACACAACACTATTATTAAGGTCAAGTGCTATTTGGCTGCAGTTTTCTGTAAGGTTGAGGTATAGTACGGCTCTTCCCAGGTGAATTTTTCGCTTCGAGCCTTAATCTTTCCAACAAAGGCCATTGTCTCTATTATCGCAAAGCCGCTAGCTACCTAGTTAGCACGTGCCAGTACAACATTTATATTGAAAAACAACCGGTATCGTCATAGTATTAAGGTTCAAATTTAATGTCACTGATATTCTAGATATTACGTTTTGGTAGTGTAGGACGATAAACCGTCCCGAAGCGATACGGCACTCATATTATTTTGATACTTAGTGTGGTGTTAAAAATGAAACGTGGTTATTTATTGCATTGTTTTATTTAAATTATTAGCTTGCGGTGGTAAATGTAATAATTTACAAAGATGCAGCTGCAAGCATTGTTATTTCTTCTTATCTTTAATATTACGATACTGTGAAATTAGCACCTCTGATGCGATGCCGACGCATAGTGACAATAAAAACACTGATAAGAATTTGCGACCTGACTACCACTATTGTTTTGCATAAATACAATAACTCAAACTCAAAAAGATTGATTGATCTTCGTGACATATATTTAAAAAAAAATCTGAAATACCGTGAAGAAGGGAGGAATGTCATATATCTGGATGAGCATGGTACGATACGCACGACGTGTCGAAAAAAGGATGGCAAGATGATGAGGGGAGATGTGCACTAAACGTTCCAACATCACAAGGAAAGCGAATTATAATTTTGCATGCTGGTTCCGAAGATGGCTGGGTATACGGAGCATTGTTGCTATCGGCTAAGAATGTCGCAAATTGTAGTGCAGACTACCACCAAAATATGAACGTGGAATTGTTTGAAACTTGGTTCAAGACACAATTATTAACCAATATACCACCACAAAGTGTTATCGTCATGGATAATGCGTCCTACCACTCCCGACAAAATCATTTGATACCGAACACCAATTCCAATAAAGATGAAATAAAAAGATTTTTGGATATGAAGAACATAAAGTACCCACTGAAAGCAACTAAAAAAAACCTAACAGACATATTAGGGAAGTACACTTTTCAAAAACAATATTCTATAGATAAATTGGCAAAAACCAAAAATTGCGAAGTATTGCGACTGTCACCATACTATTGCATATTAAACCCCATTGAACTCATGTGGAGTCTCCTGAAAAGAAACGTGAGGAAATTGAATACGAACCCTAAGTTCAGTGATGGAGTACTGAACATCATAAGGGACGTGGTAACTAATACAATCAATCACTGGGGCAATTGCTGTAACCACGTCCGCAGCATTGAAAAAAATATGGCCAGGAACTATAGCCATCCACCAGTGGTTATTCGTCTTTCGGCTTCAGATGATGAGTCGACTGAAAGCGAAGACGATGCAACATGAATAATGTTAATTTTAATTTATGTAAATATGTAAATTTATTATAATTATGTAGGTATATATATTTACCTTTAATGCATGTTTTATTTATTTGTATTATATGATTTATAATTGGTAAAAGTATTTTTTTTTGTAAGTAATTGTAAGAATGATTTATTTAATTTTATTTAGTGTTTTTATTTATTTTGCTCTCTTTTCTTTCTATCCCAACTTTATTTGCAACAAAAATCATTTTCACTTGTAATATATTATTTTTGATTGTTGAAGGTTTATAATTATAAGAAAGAAATTGATTATATCCGATTTTTTTATGACACGATTTTATCTAGTAGTACGTATAACTGTTTATATACCTACACGGAAAAATGTTGATTATACCTATGTTAAACTTTTTAATCTTAAATTTACATTGTTACCTTAGATTTTGTTATATAACAAATATACCACGCTTTATCATAAATAACCGTGTTTCATTTTTAACACCACACTAAGTATCAAAATAATATGAGTGCCGTATCGCTTCGGGGCGGTCTATCGTCATACACTACCAAAACGTAATATCTAGAATATCAGTGACATTAAATTTGAACCTTAATACTATGACGATACCGGTTGTTTTTCAATATGAATGTTGTACTGGCACGTGCTAACTAGGTAGCTAGCGGCTTTGCGATAATAGAGACAATGGCCTTTGTTGGAAAGATTAAGGCTCGAAGCGAAAAATTCACCTGGGAAGAGCCGTACTATACCCAGTTGCGCTCTCCTACTAACCTTAGGGAGATGACATTCGCAGTGCCGTTACCTCTTGTTTTGAATGAAGTAGTTCATGGACAAAAAAGTAGTATACTGATATAAACTTTCACGGTTTTTACACATACATATCTATTTGTAATAACGGGACTTAACCGCGTATATATTTCTAAAAATTACCTTCGACGTTTCGAGGACGACATTGTCCCCGTGGTCCCGAAGAAAGACTGGCTCCAGTTGACATCAACATCTTCTAGCCGCACAAGTTTTTCGAACTACCCGCACTTGGTCTTGATTATAAACTTAAACGTGATGTTGATGCCAGTTGGCATCAACGTGATGTTGATGCCAACTGGAGCCAGTATTTCTTCGGGACCACGGGGAAAATGTCGTCCTCGAAACGTCGAAGGTATTTTTTAGAAATATATACGCGGTTAAGTCCCGTTATTACAAATAGATATGTGAAAAAAGTAGTATAGTATTTATATTGATAACAGCTGTTGAGCTATGGTCAAAGAATAATCCTGGAAAAACGGACTCCAATCATGAAATGGCCGCAGTTCAAGCTTCAAGTTTTGCTTCTACATTCAAACTACATTGCTACTAATCTCCTTGCTTTACACAATTTCATAAAGAATGTATAATTCATGAAGTTTTCCTTCACTGCGCACGTTTACACAAACAACCTAGTTTTACAGGCAACTCACAATGCAAAAGCACACCCTAGCTTCGTGACGTGACTAGGAGGGTAATTCCAGACATTTTATGGCGTATTTACCCTACTTTATCTAATGCAAATCTAACCTAACCTACATTCTGGTAGCCGTTCGCTTTTTGGGGATCACAGTTCTTACCTAACCTATTTTCTGGTAGCGGTTTTATTTTGTAGGAGGTTACAGTTCTAACCTAACCTAACCTACTTTCTGGTAGCCGTTTTATTTTGTAGGAGGTCACAGTTCTAACCTAACCTAACCTACTTTCTGGTAGCCGTTTTATTTTGTAGGAGGTCACAGTTCTAACCTAACCTTACCTATTTTCTGGTAGCCGTTTTATTTTGTAGGAAGTCACAGTTCTAACCTAACCTACTTTCTGGGAAGTAATTTCGATGGCAAATGATATTATGGCTAGTGATCATTATGGCTTACAACGATTATGACAAATGATATTATTGAAATTGATTTTATGGGAAACAAAGTTTCTGGCACGTGACTAATATAGTAGACAATAAGTATTGCATATGTAATTATGGGAAACAATATAATGGCTGTTGACTATTATGGCAAATGAAATTCGGGCAAATGAAATTCTGGCAAGTGAGTGTATACCCTCTGTCTTGTATCATATTTTTTCAACACAGGTGACAGGTGTCTTGTTTGATTGGCTTCATACTAGCTGAACACTGAAACGTATCTATGATCGTTAGAACAATTATCGTTATGTTCATATTTGTACTCTTAGATACGTATCAATACGAATACGATGATAATTTATTAAACAAAATGTTTAACCAAACAATGCATTCTATTAACGTTATTTTACCATGCGTTATTTTGTGGATTGACACGAATAATAAATAAATAATTTGCCAATGAATGTTTCGTGATATGATGTTTTATCAAGTAAATATTTTGTTTCGTGAACTATTTGTAAAACAATCCTTTATGCAACGTCCTATTTGTAAATCGTTAATTTGCCAAACGTTGTTTGTAAAGAGATTATTTACGAAATGTTGTTTATAAAATGATTGGCTACCCACTAGACATCTATCACTTGTGCCATAAAAATCCATGTCGACTCGATTACCAAACGTGGAGTTCTCGCCGATATTAGGTGGTACGAGTAGCGTGTGTCGCATCACATGAAACCACGGATCATAAATCACCTGCGTTTTATATGATAAAAAGTTTCTATTGACTATACGTAGTGCGTGGCTGTGGCAATGTGACCTTTGTACTTGGATTACGAACTTGAATAAAATAAGTTTTTCTTGCAAACTTCATATTGCTTAACAAGATGATTGCAACAAACATAAACACTATCAGCTTTCATTGTTTTTTCTACTCCCGTACTTTTATCTATCATTTATACATTCGTCATCACCTATATAAGAACATAGATAATATACTCGAATATATGGAGTGAGCAGGCACTCCCACAGCCACATAAGTACAATGTAAATTAATAGTACAATGGTGGAGGGTAAAATAAGTTTTCTGCCAACAAACTACCGTGCAGTTTGGCAGCTTAGGTGAAATTGATTAAATAAATCTCTTTTTGTAAATAAAGGAAAAAAAGTCTATCTAGTCTATTCCCCAAAAAAGCACTCGTTCTATAAAAGCGCCAAAATAGAACACGTGCTGTCACGACTTTAGAAGAAAATAAATTACTGCCAACCGAAGAAACCTAAATAAACGCAGCGTTTTTAGAAAAAAAAAACTTTAAAAAAGAAGAAAAATAAAAGGACCACAGACATACTTTGTAGTTTTTTACGTTTCCCATTCGTTTGTCAACTTTGAAAATAATGTATATTTACAAATCTCTCTCGCTCTTTGATAATTGATTAAATAATGACTGTGTGTTTGTGTTAGTATTCTTGAAATACCTACAGTGTTTTACCTATTTTCTGGTAGCCGTTTTATTTTGTAGGAAGTCACAGTTCTAACCTAACCTACTTTCTGGGAAGTAATTTCGATGACAAATGATATTATGGCTAGTGATCATTATGGCTTACAACGATTATGACAAATGATATTATTGAAATTGATTTTATGGGAAACAAAGTTTCTGGCACGTGACTAATATAGCAGACAATAAGTATTGCATATGTAATTATGGGAAACAATATAATGGCTGTTGACTATTATGGCAAATGAAATTCGGGCAAATGAAATTCTGGCAAGTGAGTGTATACCCTCTGTCTTGTATCATATTTTTTCAACACAGGTGACAGGTGTCTTGTTTGATTGGCTTCATACTAGCTGAACACTGAAACGTATCTATGATCGTTAGAACAATTATCGTTATGTTCATATTTGTACTCTTAGATACGTATCAATACGAATACGATGATTATTTATTAAACAAAATGTTTAACCAAACAATGCATTCTATTAACGTTATTTTACCATGCGTTATTTTGTGAATTGACACGATAAATAAATAATTTGCCAATGAATTTTCGTGATATGATGTTTTATCAAGTAAATATTTTGTTTCGTGAACTATTTGTAAAACAATCCTTTATGCAACGTCCTATTTGTAAATCGTTAATTTGCCAAACGTTGTTTGTAAAGAGATTATTTACGAAATGTTGTTTATAAAATTATTGGCTACCCACTAGACATCTATCACTTGTGCCATAAAAATCCATGTCGACTCGATTACCAAACGTGGAGTTCTCGCCGATATTAGGTGGTACGAGTAGCGTGTGTCGCATCACATGAAACCACGGATCATAAATCACCTGCGTTTTATATGATAAAAAGTTTCTATTGACTATACGTAGTGCGTGGCTGTGGCAATGTGACCTTTGTACTTGGATTATGAACTTGAATAAAATAAGTTTTTCTTGCAAACTTCATATTGCTTAACAAGATGATTGCAACAAACCTAAACACTATCAGCTTTCATTGTTTTTTCTACTCCCGTACTTTTATCTATCATTTATACATTCGTCATCACCTATATAAGAACATAGATAATATACTCGAATATATGGAGTAAGCAGGCACTCCCACAGCCACATAAGTACAATGTAAATTAATAGTACAATGGTGGAGGGTAAAATAAGTTTTCTGCCAACAAACTACCGTGCAGTTTGGCAGCTTAGGTGAAATTGATTAAATAAATCTCTTTTTGTAAATAAAGGAAAAAAAGTCTATCTAGTCTATTCCCCAAAAAAGCACTCGTTCTATAAAAGCGCCAAAATAGAACACGTGCTGTCACGACTTTAGAAGAAAATAAATTACTGCCAACCGAAGAAACCTAAATAAACGCAGCGTTTTTAGAAAAAAAAAACTTTAAAAAAGAAGAAAAATAAAAGGACCGCAGACATACTTTGTAGTTTTTTACGTTTCCCATTCGTTTGTCAACTTTGAAAGTAATGTATATTTACAAATCTCTCTCGCTCTTTGATAATTGATTAAATAATGACTGTGTGTTTGTGTTAGTATTCTTGAAATACCTACAGTGTTTTAAAAGGTGGAGTGAAACTTAAATTATTGTTAATTATGTTGACAAAATAACTGCAATATCCATGGAGTGTTTTAATTTCGCATTTTATGTAAAACTAAGTGTAGTCGTAAAAAAAGTATTGTATGCAACGTCGCATAAGTAGGTCAAAAATGTTCGTGGCGTTTTTCTTAACAATTTTCGCCTCCAGCTGGCGCCTACGGCTCAAATTGTTACCCGCGCCAATCACCTTTTTTGACCCCTCTTATACTACTGTTGCATAAAATACTATTATATTATCACAGTTCTTAGGACTACCTTCGTATGTCTGTATGATGCCAACTGGAGCCAGTCTTTCTTCGGGACCACGGGGAAAATGTCGTCCTCGAAACGTCGAAGGTATTTTTTAGAAATATATACGCGGTTAAGTCCCGTTATTACAAATAGATATGTGAAAAAAGTAGTATAGTATTTATATTGATAACAGCTGTTGAGCTATGGTCAAAGAATAATCCTGGAAAAACGGACTCCAATCATGAAATGGCCGCAGTTCAAGCTTCAAGTTTCGCTTCTACATTCAAACTACATTGCTACTAATCTCCTTGCTTTACACAATTTCATAAAGAATGTATAATTCATGAAGTTTTCCTTCACTGCGCACGTTTACACAAACAACCTAGTTTTACAGGCAACTCACAATGCAAAAGCACACCCTAGCTTCGTGACGTGACTAGGAGGGTAATTCCAGACATTTTATGGCGTATTTATCCTACTTTATCTAATGCAAATCGTGGAAACCTGTCCTGGGAACGTTTTATCTAAAAGCAACTCTAATGTTAGGGAATAAGACTATTTTTTCCTTGAATCGATTGGGAAAGAAAAGATGCCGTTAGAACTACAGATCTGTGAGTTAGCGTACAGTTTTCGATTTTGAAAACGTATTTTAGACAAAAGTATGAAGTAAATAGAAGTTTCAAACGTTTTAGTTATCGGAGAAGATAAGCTTATTAGTTTGTGTAGAACTTCGCTGTTTTATAAGTTTTTAAAAGCAAGTGATTGTCAGTTACTTTGTTGTTTAGGTAAATTCTTGCAAGTCAGATGTGAACCAGTTTCTGATGACAGTAAATATGTTTTCGCTTTTCATGCTCAAAAAGTGTGTCATATTATACTTACCAAGCCGGACTAAAGTAGTACATTTGGCCTCTAGGGAAAATATTTATACATATTTATGATTTACAAAACATTAAAATAACCAATCAGAACACTTTACCATATTAAATCCACTCATATCGAAGTTAATCGGAAAGCTGGATTCTTTTTTGGTGCGTATACTATTGAAATAATTTAAGTCTTAAAAATCATTGTACTTAATATCAACTAATCAGAATACAGCAATGTTAAAATCGACCAATCAGGAAACGCAATTTACTTCTCAAAACATGAGATGTTTTTTAGTTCCTACCTCACAATAGTTGAAAAAGATTTAAAAAATTTGGAAGCGTGTCTAGAGCGCTAATTATACCGTCGTCTGTGGCATTTATACCCGGTGTTTATATTTTGTTTCTGTGTCAGTCAGTAGTTAAAAAAATAAAAATACCGCCAAGTCATACCATAATTTCACCTTAGTTTGCTCATTGTGCGTAAATAATAAGTATTTTTATCTACTTTTTTTATTTTCTAGCAAATCGAAGTGAAAAATTGTATTACTCTGGTCTAAAAGCCATATTACCACTCGAACAAATAACCACCTCGTAGTATAATGTCCTACTTTAGACCCTTGTCAAACAATCTACTATGGTACCATCGAGCTGGTCTGATAAAAACCGAAGGTAGTCCTAAGAACTGTGATAATATAATAGTATTTTATACAACAGTTGTATAAGAGGGGTCAAAAAAGGTGATTGGCGCGGGTAACAATTTGAGCCGTAGGCCAGCCGGAGGCGAAAATTGTTAAGAAAGACGCCACGAACATTTTTGACCTACTTATGCGACGTTGCATACAATACTTTTTTTACGACTACACTTAGTTTTATATAAAATGCGAAATTAAAACACTCCATAGATATTGCAGTTATTTTGTCAACATAATTAACAATAATTTAAGTTTCACTTCACCTTTTAAAACACTGTAGGTATTTCAAGAATACTAACACAAACACACAGTCATTATTTAATCAATTATCAAAGAGCGAGAGAGATTTGTAAATATACATTATTTTCAAAGTTGACAAACGAATGGGAAACGTAAAAAAACTACAAGGTATGTCTGTGCTCCTTTTATTTTTCTTCTTTTTTAAAGTTTTTTTTTCTAAAAACGCTGCGTTTATTTAGGTTTCTTCGGTTGGCAGTAATTTATTTTCTTCTAAAGTCGTGACAGCACGTGTTCTATTTTGGCGCTTTTATAGAACGAGTGCTTTTTTGGGGAATAGACTAGGGAATAGACTTTTTTTTTCTTTATTTACAAAAAGAGATTCATTTAATCAATTTCACCTAAGCTGCCAAACTGCACGGTAGTTTGTTGGCAGAAAACCAATTTTACCCTCCACCATTGTACTATTAATTTACATTGTACTTATGTGGCTGTGGGAGTGCCTGCTCACTCCATATATTCGAGTATATTATCTGTGTTCTTATATAGGTGATGACGAATGTAGATAAATAAATGACAGATAAAAGTACGGGAGTAGAAAAAACAATGAAAGCTGATAGTGTTTAGGTTTGTTGCAATCATCTTGTTAAGGCGCTAGGCGCTAATTATGACCAAAAACTGTTACTTTCTAAGGGATATATCTCAATAACGGGTTATTCTAAAATTTTGAAAAAAATATATGGTAATTACCATTTCATGTACAACATTGTCAACGTTTGAATAACTCGTGTAACGTATAGTTTTTCCGTTATTTAAATGTAACGAAATGTCGTTTTACGGGTAATTTTGCTTATATCTACTGAACGGCTCATTCGATTTAAAATATTGTTGAACTAAAAAATGTGTACTATAAAACACTACAAACTCAACGTAGGATATTTAAATTGATTAAATTTTCTTAAACAACTTGATCATAATTCCACATTTCGTGCGTTGGTAGCTCGAAAACGGCGTTGCTGGCAGTCGTGAGCTAGCTTTGAGACGAGGAGGCTGTGTCGCTCGTCGCTCCGTGCTTCCCTTGTACTACAAATACTTGTGCTTGGCCCGTGAGCAATAATATCGGACATACTGTGCCTAAAGACTAAATAACTGCAGAGGGTTCATGCGGTGCGGGCATAACGTGTCTTGTCGGAATCAATAGCGCATAGACGTTTTATCTTTTAAGATAATATACCCGTATGTGTGTTCATGTATTTACGTTCTTATAAAAAGTGTATTTTATTTAGATGACCTATATTACAAATTAAATATAGAAATGAAATAAAAATGGACAAAAAACAGATTTCATGCATCTTATAATGCCCTGAAAACAAATGTAGTCTTGTAAGTACACTACAATTATTATGTATTATTACTTATTCTGATGAGTCACGCAAAACAGGCGTTAGTTGTCGAGTTGCGGAAACCTGCTATTGCTACAATACAATGGACTAACAAGTAATTTTCGGAGTTATTATTTACGAAAATATGCGTTTTACCCAAAAGTTGTTTAATAGTTATTCTTTTTGGAAGACCTGTCCAATAATACCACACACTATCGTATATCGTATCAATCGCGTGGGTTGGAGCGAAAAAAAAATCACCTCCACTTCATTTTTAGGGTTCCGTACTTCGAAAGGAAAAAACGGAACCCTTACAGGATCACTTTGTTGTCCGTCTGTCTGTCTGTCTGTCAAGACCATTTTTCTCAGGAACGCGTGGAGGTGTCAAGCTGAAATTTATATCAATACTCGAGTCCATTGTCCCTTGAAGCTGTGAAAAAATCAAACTTAAAAGCCAACGCAATCAAAAGATACAGTTGTTTATGCTGCTGAGTTTATGAGTTTTTCGGCACTCGCAAAACCTAAGGGGTACTTCCCGTGAACTCAGAAACTTGAAATTTGGCACGAAGCAACGTCTTATAGCATAGACAATGTAAAAATTACAAAATGTAGACATTTTTAGTAAAATCATACAAAAAAATATTTTTTTAAATTTTAAACTTACTACCTTTTTCCTCGTAAACGCGTGGAGGTATTAAATTGAAATTCATGTCAAATACTAAGGGCTATAGGACCTTTCAGATGTAGCAAAACCAAACTTTTATGTCAATGCAATCAAACGAAATAGAATTTTTTAGTAAAATCATACAAAAAATATTTTTTTAAATTTTAAACTTATCAACTTTTTCCTCGTAAACGCGTAGAGGTATTAAACAGAAATTAGTAATAAACATACTACAACTTTTGCATGTTATAGATTTGTACGGAACCCTCGGTGCGCGAGTCCGACTCGCACTTGGCCGGTTTTTAATTTTTCTGATTTCGGCGTGATTAAAACACATACAAATTTCAGTGTACTAACTATCACTGAGCGAAGCCTGATCGAGATTCTAATTAAAAATTGCTGATATTTAAGAGTTTAATGTAAGTAAGAATAAAGGAAAAAAAGCTTTACTATCTCGCTGAAATACAAATTTATATTAATTATCAACACAAGTAAATAAACAAATTACTACTAACGGTTAATACTACATATCAAATATCTTTAAAAGACCGGCCAAGAGTGTATCGGACCACGCATAATATAGGGTTCCATAGAAAGTAGTTTCTCGGAGATAACTCAAAAATGGCTCAACCGATAATATGTGAAATAGTTTTCATATAAATAAGTACTACAGCCGTATCTTCTTTATTTTTTTCATATTTTTTGGACTTACGGATTAAAAGTTAGATGGGGGGGGGGACTATTATTTAGACTTACGAAGCGATTATTTCTAAAAATATTGACTCAATAAAAAAGGTTTTAAAAATCCTCTATATATACTTAAGATATTTTTAAACCCGTATCGATAGATGTACACAATGTTCATATTTGCAAAAAAAAATTGTTTTGACATTTAGTTCGGCATATGTATGTATGGAGTGCCTCCCCTTAAAGTTTTTTTTTCAGCAATTTAGCTAAAAACTAACACCTATGGATAAAATTTCTTCAAGATATGTTTTATAATAAAATGGTTGTGACATACGGATGGACGTACGGACAGACGTACATGTTTCAAGAAACTTTTTTAGTTTTGTAAATTTTTCGTAATTATATAAGTGATTTTTACGGTTGATATTCAAAATCGCTACAAAAAAATAACCATCTATTAAACTCACTTGCGCAGCAAAAAAATTCAGTTTATTTTTCTGATATGCAGAATATTTTTACCAATATTTTGCCGCTGAATGTACTTCAAATTCAAAATCTAGGTTTTATTTTATATTACATAAAAATCTACTAATTGAGATCGTTATTACTTATCTTAATTAATAGGTAAGTAGCATTCCTAAAAATATCACCATTGCAGTACTTAATCACAGTATTCAAATCAAAAAATATCCGCAAAAGGATTATAATTATTATAAAGCTGCCCGCGCGCCTCTGTGTAAAGTCATATTCTTTGAACATCGTTCCGGTGCAGTGTGGCGGATTTACGTACGATCGCAATGAGAGGGGTAAGCGGGTAGCGCGGGTACACAGCGCCCAAACGCTCAAGGACACTCTGGCGACAATCGTCTTAAGCAATATGAAGTTTGCAAGAAAAACTTATTTTATACATGTTCGTAATCCAAGTACAAAGGTCACATTGCCACAGCCACGCACTACGTATAGTCAATAGAAACTTTTTATGATATAAAACGCAGGTGATTTGTGATCCGTGGTTTCATGTGATGCGACACACGCTACTCGTACCACCTAATATCGGCGAGAACTCCACGTTTGGTAATCGAGTCGACATGGATTTTTATGGCACAAGTGATAGATGTCTAGTGGGTAGCCAATAATTTTATAAACAACATTTCGTAAATAATCTCTTTACAAACAACGTTTGGCAAATTAACGATTTACAAATAGGACGTTGCATAAAGGATTGTTTTACAAATAGTTCACGAAACAAAATATTTACTTGATAAAACATCATATCACGAAAATTCATTGGCAAATTATTTATTTATCGTGTCAATTCACAAAATAACGCATGGTAAAATAACGTTAATAGAATGCATTGTTTGGTTAAACATTTTGTTTAATAAATAATCATCGTATTCGTATTGATACGTATCTAAGACTACAAATATGAACATAACAATAATTGTTCTAACGATCATATATAGAGACGTTAGTAGTGTTCAGCTAGTATGAAGTCAATCAAACAAGATACCTGTCACCTATGTTGAAAAAGTATGATACAAGACAGAGACACCTGTCACATTGTAATCACTTTTAGGAAATGAAATGTATACTGACTTAACAGGTACCTCACTATGCCAAAATGTGTAGCTGTGTGTTCTTAAACTAAAGACTTTTTTTAATTTTTAGTATTTTTAAGTTAGTTCTAGTTTGTTTTAATTATTTTTAAACTACATAGAGATGTGATATAGAAATATATTTTTATTGATTGAACTTTATACAATCGTTATCAATTGTTAATTACTTAATTAGCTTTAGATATAACTAGGTACGCTCATCGCTCATAAGTATTTAGGCATTCGTTATTAATTAAGAAAAGTAAGATTGGACTACTCAAAATCAAATCCTTCCTATGTCTTGTAGCTTGTAATTATTTTTACATGTTTTTAAAGTGGGGCATTCCACTCATACAATACAATAGTATGTTAGATACCCTTCCCGCCGACACTATCGCAAGTGTCACAACGGAAATATGGATGGCGCTGCTCTCAAATCATTTTTATTTATTTATTTTTATTTCCAAACATATTACACAGTATTACAGTAGATACTAAGGCACTGTGGTATGCATACAATATTATTATTATTTTAGAATAACGTTAACATAGAGTTGTGTTATACAATAACAATAATCTTAAATACTAACTGAAGACGGCCGATCATCCATCGCCTCACACAACCTCTAACATTCGTCATATAACGTCTTCCAACTACTGGCAAAAACATCGCAGTCAGGTGCTGACTCGAGAAATGCATTTAGGTAATGTAAGGCGCGAACTAATGGTGAGTTCCTGTACGCCACAGTGCGCGCATTAGGAACTGCCAGTAAGTCGCGATTACGTGGCCTAAAATTAATGTTTGATTGAAATAGAGGGGGTACGAGAAGGCGTACCAGTTGTGAGACCAGCTGTGGACAGTCTGAATCCCCATTATTCGGCATGCCCCGGTCACAAGAGCATAATTGCGCCTCACTTCCAGGGAGTTAAAGCCCAGGGTGCCAAGCAGAAATTTCGTTGGGTAAAGAAAGGGAGTAACTCATAGATTTTTTAATATAAGTATCGCAAAAACGCCTTTTGAAATCATATTTCCTTTGTGACACTTGCGATAGTGTCGACGGGAAGGGTATCTAACTCAAGTAGTTAGCACCTAGATGTCGCTTACGGCTGCTGTAAAGTCGATGTAGATCAAAATAAATGCTGAGAATTTCGTCAACTTAGTAACTTGACCCATAGCTTAATTGGTAAAGCGATCGAGCCCCGGTAATTATTTATTTAACGATTATTTTTTCAATGTTTTCAATGTTTGTATTTGATTGAGTAACATACGCTTGTAGCTTGGTCCATCCAAGACCACCACTCAACCCTATTCTCGCTCTATTCGTATGCCGACTTTTTCCAATAAGAGAGGATTCTGAATATTGATTACGTACGGTGCGTTCATCGGGATAGTTCGCGGACAATTTACATAAAGGATCCTACTTAACACTTTCATAGGTAGAGAGTGTTTTCCCAATCTCGGTGAAGTTGATCTTTACTGAATATAGAAACTTTAATTCAATTTCGGTTGAAACCTTGAATTAGGATATACAGGGTGTAACGAAAATGCTGGTGATCCGTTTAAAGGCATAATCGTATTCTAATGATGAAAAAGTAAGAAAAAAACAATTTACTAGCTAAAAATAAAATTAGTTTTGTATGGAGGGTCGGCCGGCTGAGATGACGTGTCCCAACCAAAAGAAAAAATTTTTTCGCGTCAAAAAAATATTTCTCCTACTCTTTTTCAAACTCAAACATTTATTCAGTAAGTAGGCCACAAGGGCACTTTTACACGTCAAAGTAAAAGTGAGAAAAAAAAAATCAAACTACACCGGTTCTAACCCTACACCTCTGACCCGAGAAGAATTATGTCCGGCAAGAAACTCGGCGGGACTTATTTTTTCAAAACAACAGTACATCAAAACTAAACAATACATATAAGTGCGTTGTTCTATAAGAAAACATATCAAACCAAGGTTAGATTAACCAACAATAGGTTATAGTTTAAGAAAAATACCAAAGAAAAAAGTTTTCTTAGTCGCATATCTTCTTCCTCCTAGCGTTTGTCCCGGCTTGCGGTCCGCTTGACAACCAAATCCCATGAATTGGCGTAGTCACTAGATTTTACGAATGCGACTGCCATCTGACCTTCCAACCCAGAGGGGAAACTAGCTTTATCGGGGTTAGGTCCGGTTTCCTTACAATATTTTCCTTCACCGAAAAGCGACAAGTAAATATCAAATGATATTCCGTACATAAGTTCCGAAAAACTCAGTGGTATGAGCCGGGGTTTGAACCCGAGACCTCCGGATTGAAAGTCTAACCAGCGCTCCTTTACAGTCTCAAACATATGGCTCGTGAAAATTTGTAACCGGCAGAGAAACTGCTGTACGAGTCGTACACAGCACTATTGTGGGGCCATTTTTTTGGGCTGATTGTATATCCCGTTCCTTATTACATTGCCGCGAAAACACATTTTCAACCCACCGAGGTTGAAAACGTGTTTTTGAGTGCTATGAGAGTGAGCCGAATAAACATTGGCCATTAAAATAGCTGGCAGTGTGTCGGTAAACTAATAGTTACAGGGCAACAATAGTTATTTGTGCAACAAGAGAGGAAAGTTGGTTTTCCTTGCGAGTGTTGATTTTGAGTCCCGAGTAAGCGAAAGATTCTATAATTGAATCACGAGCGAAGCGAGTGATTCTAAGTTAGAATCTTGAGAGTAGCGAGGGATTCAAAAACACGAGATGTAAAATAACTTTGCTCTCGTGTGACACATACAACTTTTCACGTCAGTAGTGAGAACATATTAAAGGTTAATAGTAGTTTATGTAACTGTTACGTAATAAGGGTCCTTAAAATACGAGTTTCATAATAAGATCACACAAGTGTTTTAAGGCATAATTACGTACAGTTGCATACATTACTTTATCTACACACATACTATAAATCCTATAAAATGGTTCAGAAACTATATATTATGTAATGCATTGATAACAGGGCAACAACTAACATACCCATAAGCGAATGATTCTATCCTATAGAAGAAGAAGACAAAGAAGATGATGCTGTAGACGAGGAAGAAGATGAATAATAAGAAAAAGAAGAACGAAGAAGCAGTTGAAGACGTAGAAGGAGATGAAGTAAAAGAAGATCATGATGAAGAAGAAGATTAGGAAGATAAAGATGAAGAAGAAGATGATGATGTTGATGAAGAAGAAGACGATGATGAAGAAGATGATGATGTTGATGACGTAGAAGATAATGATGAAGAAGAAGATAATGATGATGATGAAGATGATGGAGAAGAAGAAGACGAAGGAGGTGGTGAAGATAAAGGACATGAAGATGATGATGAAGAAAAAGTAGATGATGATGAAGAATAAAGTTATGATGAAGAAGAAAATTGAGATGAACATGATAAAGAGGAGGAAGAAGAAGAAGATGATGATGATGATGCTGATGATGGTGTTGGAGAAGAAGAAAAAGACGATGAAGATGATGAAGAAGGTCAGGAAGGTGATGAAGAAGGTAAAGAAGAAGACGATTAAGAAGATGGAGTTGATGAAGAAGATGATGATGGAGAAGAAGAAGAAGGAAATGAAAAAGACGAAGAAGGTGGTGAATAAAAGGACATGAAGCTGAAGATGATGATTAAGAAGAAGATGGAGATGGACATGATGAAGAAGAAGAAGATAAAGAATAAGAAGATGATGATGATGACGATGATGATGATGAAGAAGAAGATGATGATGTTGATGATGAAGAAGATGATGATGAAGAAGATGATACAGAAGAAGAAGAAGGAGATGAAGAAGACGAATAAGGTGGTGGAGACAAAGGACATGAAGATGATGATGAAGAATAAGTAGATGATGATGAAGAAGAAAGTTATGATGAAGAAGATTGAGATGAACATGATAAATAATAAGAAGAAGAAGATAATGATAATGATGCGGATGATGGTGAAGATTTTGATGGTAATGATGGTGATGGAGAAGAATAAAAAGACGATGAAGATGATGAAGAAGGTCATGTAGGTGATGAAGAAGGTAAAGAAGAAGACGATGAAGAAGATGGAGTTGATGAAGAAGATGATGATGGAGAAGAACAAGAATGAAATGTAGAAGAGGAAGAAGGTGGTGAATAAAAAGGACATGAAGCTGAAGATGATGATGAATTAGAAGATGGAAATGGACATGATGAAGAAGAAGAAGATAAAGAATAAGAAGATGATGATGATGACGATGATGATGATGAAGAAGAAGATGATGATGTTGATGATGAACAAGATAATGATGAAGAAGAAGATGATACAGAAGAAGAAGAAGGAGATGAAGAAGACGAATAAGGTGGTGAAGACAAAGGACATGAAGATGATGATGAAGAATAAGTAGATGATGATGAAGAAGAAAGTTATGATGAAGAAGAAGATTGAGATGAACATGATAAAGAATAAGAAGAAGAAGATGATGATAATGATGCGGATGATGGTGAAGATTTTGATGGTGATGATGGTGATGGAGAAGAAGAAAAAGACGATGAAGATGATGAAGAAGGTCATGTAGGTGATGAAGAAGAAGAGAAGAAGATAAAGAAGAAGACGATGAAGAAGATGGAGTTGATGAAGGAAATGATGATGGAGAAGAAGAAGAAGGAAATGAGGAAGACGAAGAAGGTGGTGAATAAAAAGGACATGAAGCTGAAGATGATGATGAAGAAGAAGGTGATGGTGAAGATGGAGATGGATATGATGAAGAAAAAGAAGATAAAGAAGAAGAAGATAAAGAATAACGATGATGATAATGATGATGATGAAGAAGAAGAAGAAGAAGATTTCCAAGCTTATTAATGAAAACTCCAAATTTAGACAGATTAGCGGGTTTATGGTGTGTGTGTAGATAAAAATATGTATTTCGAATTTGTAATAGACCCCGAAATATGAAGTAGCAGTTCATGGCCTTCACGAAATTAAAAAACTACTTTGTCTCACTCCCTGGAGTGACGAAAGTCGCACTTTCATCACTCCAGGGAGTGACGAAAGTGCGACTTTCGTCACTTTGTATTCGCAGGGAAGTAGGCTTGTTCGAGCTGCTGAGGTGAAAATGGATTTGCCAGTCAGGAATAGATTAAATTAAATCAAATACAAACATCGAAAACATTCAAAAAATAATCAACCTAGCAGGACTTGAACCTGCATCGATACGCCTTGCCGGGGCTCGATCACTTTACCAATTAAGCTATGGGTCAAGTTACTAAGCTAACGAAATTTTCAATGCCTTCAATCATCTTTTTGCATTTATTTAGATCTACATCGGCTTTGCAGCAGCCGTAAGCGACATCTAGGTGCTAACTACTAGAGTTAGATACCCTTCCCGCCGACACTATCGCAAGTGTCACAACGGAAATATAGAGGGCGCTGCTTTCAACTCATAATTATTTTTTGCATGTTTTTAAAGTGGGGTGATTTTTTTTCAATGTTTTCGATGTTTGTATTTGATTTAATTTAATCTATTGCATGAGTGGAATGCCCCGCTTTAAAAACATGCAAAAAATTATTATGGGGCGTGTCAGGAATGTTAGTTGATGCAAACATTTTAACGGTTAAAATTATAACCCATTAAGCATTATCGTAGTTAGCTAATAATTTTAAACAAAAAAGAACCGACTTCACTAAGCATCCACCTTTCCAACACCAAATGCTCGATCTGCTGTAAAAAATACTCAAATCACCATAGGTGTGCCTATAATAGTTGAAGAGTTCCCTCGATTTCTCCAGGATCCCATCATCAGATCCTGACATGGTTACAATGGGACCAACTGTGAAGTATACGCTGTCAAACAAAAAAAGAATTTTCCAAATCGGTCCAGCCGTCTTCGAATAATCGGTGAACATACATAAAAAAAAAAAAAAAAAAATAGCAAAAACAAAGATCCCGAGTTCCCGACGAATTGATAACCTCCTCCTTCGAAATCTTGAAGTCGGTTGAAAATAGATTTAGAGCGTATCACACTTGCGATTTGCGAACGAGTTTTGTATGGGAGCGAACACGCGAGTTCGCCGCGTACGAGTTTTGTATAGAAATCGCTTTCAAGTCGCTCAAGTGTGAGAATACCCTTAGAGCCTGGAACTTTATGAAACGAACTTTAATCTTTTCGACGTTTTGACAAATGTCGATGCATGCATACGTTTAACTAATAAATAGTTTAGGGTAAAACGTATGGTATTTAATGATGGATATATCCGTCGTTGGCGTTGGAACCTGCGGTGCGGATATATCCGTCGTCGCCGTCGAAAAGGATAATTGACTTTACAAACTTATAGGCCTCCCATTCTGGCCGCCAACAATGAATAGGTAATCTAACTTGAGTTTCATTGTTCTCAAAATTGTATACTAAAGTCCTAATCTATGGGCTCCTAGTCTATAGTTTTCACATTGTATATATTCTCAAACATGGACTGTACATAGGTATACCGAGAGATTCCGAGTGCGATAAACTTTTTAGACTTTAAGTATTGGATTTTAGGTCTTTTTTCCACGCTTTTTTTTGCGAAATGCACTTTTTTTCTCTTTTTTTGACAAAAAGAGAGATACAATAAATCAATTTTTAACGGCCTCCTAGCCTAGTCGGTAGTGACCCTGCCTACGAAGCAGGAGGTCCCGGGTTCGAATCCTGGTCAGGGCATTTATTTGTGTGTTTATCACAGATATTTGTTCCTGAGTTATGGATGTTTTCTATGTATTTAAGTATTTATCCATATTTATCTATTATATATATCGTCGTCTAGTACCCATAACACAAGCCTTATTGAGCTTACTGTGGGCCTAGGTCGATTTGTGTAAGGTTGTCCTATAATATTTATTTATTATTTATTTTATTTTATTTCACCTATCTGCCAAACTGCATAGCAGTTTGTTGGCAGAAAACTTATTTTACCCTCCACCATTGTACTAATCATTTAGGTACGTACTTGTGTGACTGTGGGATTGTCTGCTTACTCCATTTGCAATAACAGGTAGGTATTTGCATGATTTTGTTATGTTAGGTATTTGTAAGAATACTTTACATTTACACACTTTACTTTACTATACATGCCTCGCCGTGAAAACGGATTCCTAGGGCCGTATTCTAACTTTAAAACACGTATAGACACGATTCAACTTCAATACAACTCCATTGCATTAACAACGCAATACAGCTACGGCATAAACATCTGAATCAGAAATATCAGAATTAGCTTAAGAAATATTCCAACGCAACTCTAATATAACTTCAACATTGGTTTAATTTTTGTTGTGTGTTGGAGTTATGTTTGAAATAGGTTGTATTTTTATTGTATTGTTAATGTATTTTTAAATTAGAATCCGGCACCTAGCCTCTGCTGTAATGTACTACCAATACAACTTGGGACTGCCTTATCTTAGTTTAAATACAAGAAAAGCCACTCAAGGGTCACTGAGGATGTCCGCACAGAATTGATGAAACCATTAATTAGTCTGACACTCGTGATTGATAACCATCGCGGGAGATTGATTAATCATTCTAAAGACCGGATGATTGGATAACCGTTCATTAGAAACTTTGAAAAAGAAACGCGCAGAGTAACGCGTAGAAGGCGCACCAATTTATACAATTTCAATTTGAAACTTAACTTAAGTACATAAGCTTTTAATTCCTTTGACTCACTAGTTTGCGTAGATCCCCTTGACAAACTGCTACTTCGTAGCACGCCGTAGCCGTATCACGCCGAAGCCGTAGCACATCGTAGCCGTAGCACGTAAAAAGCTTAAGACATACTTTACAATAATTATTCTGATTTAAAATAATTTTAAACAAATGCCGGAGCTACTGTAAAAAATACTCAAATTACTATAGGTCTGCATATTGAAGAGTTCCCTCGATTTCTCCAGGATCCCATTATCAGATCATGACCTGATGACAATAGGCCAAACTATGAAGTATACTCTTTTAAACAAAAAAATAATTTTCCAAATCGGTCCAGCCGTCTTCGAATAATCACACGGTGACCACACATTAAAAAAAACAAAAAAATTTAAAAACTAAGATAGTAATTGTTCCAATGTCTGACCAATGTGTAACCAATGTGAGACCAATGTTGAATGAAAATCTGTTCGAATAGCAAATGTCAATGTCGTTATAGCGTTGAGTTGAGTTGGGTTGAGTTGGGTTGGAGCTGTGTCTGTCCAGTGTGTGTGTTTATTTTTCGAATCGCGGCCTGGGTGCGTAACCAACGTGCCAATCGTTAACGCTCCGTAGCGTATCGAAGTCACCCTGACAGTGACAGTTACGTTGGGGTAGCGTTAACGATTGGCACGTTGTCTACGCACCCAGGGGGCTTAGCCAAGATGACAATCGTTCGCAGAAAACAAATCGAAACGCTAACCATCTCATGGAATAGTGAGCGATAGCGTGTAGCGTTTCATTTTCTGCAAACGATTGTCATCTTGGCTACAGGGCCTGATCTGCAACTTCTGCTGCTGACTGTACTGCCGTATTCTAACCAGGGATCGTTATCGGTATTACTAAAAATCAAAATAGCGCCCGAGTTTCGAAATGTGTATGATATTCTGAAATGTGATTTAGGTGAACGTAATTAATTATCAGATTATCCGAAGAATATTCAAAAATATTCAGTAACAACTGAGATACCGATTATCATCATCATCATCATCATATCAGCCGAAAGACGTCCACTGCTGGACATAGGCCTCCCCCAAAGAGTGCCACAATGACCGGTCCTGCGCCACCCGCATCCGGCGGACTCCCGCGACCTTCACCAGGTCATCAGTCCACCTTGCAGGGGGTCTACCCACGCTGCGCCTTCCGGTTCGTGGTCGCCACTCGAGAACCTTTCCGCCCCAACGGCCATCGGTTCTACGAGCAATGTGCCCCGCCCACTGCCACTTTAGTTTAACGATTCGGAGGGCTATATCGGTTACTTTGGTTCTGCTGCGGATGGCCTCATTTCTGATTTTTTTTTTATTTATTTTTTTTCTAATAAAAGTATGGTACAGTCACCAGCATAAATATATGACTGTGGGCAGCGCTGTAAAAATATCTGATTCTCCATTGAGGGCAAAATTATATGACGACACTTCCACGGTAAAAATATGTGATGGTTATTGGCCGGCATAAACATCGTTTTGCATCGATCAGCATAAATATCGGATCCGTCCACTTAAAAATATCTGATTACCTATCAAAAGCAAAATTATGTGACTACTGCCACCGGCATAAATATCTAACCTCTGTGAAAGCTTTAACATCGGATGACAGGTCGACCGCATAAATATCTGACATTATAACAAAATCAAAACTATGTCATCAATATACAAAACCAAACCTTATCTAGCTGGTATAAAGCAGTAAATGGTATATGATGGTATGGTTGATATTCATCATGACGTTTAATAGATGTGATAAACCTTCTTATTACTATCCTAAATTATCATTTAAAAAAAAATATTTACGTCAATATGGCATGTCACATTAGAAATAAACAAGTCAAATTATTATTATTTTGCATGGATTGCAACTCGTAATAATTAGATTAATTCAATGCCATGTACCTATAGCGCGTTTTATCAAATCTACGAGCAATTGAAGCATAGGATTATTTAAATATACGAAAAAATAGACCGCTCCATTAAATAATTAATCCATTGAGAGTTTATGTGAGTTGATTCTTGTGATACCTACGTACCTAATCAATAGGTTCTACCGACTTAATAATGCATTTGTAATTTAATATTGTTTTTAGATAAATGCCGTGAGATCATGGATTACTTGCAAGTGGAAGATGCAAAATCGACCATCCTAAAAATTTTGGCCGCATTTTTGAAAATACAGCTTAAGACTTATTCAGTATATAACCTGGAGGGCCCAGAATGGTCGAATTTATAATAATGAAGATAAATAGTGCAAAATAAAATTATTGAATATTGAATTGGTTTTATTGCATGTTGCAAGGCACCTGTCCGACATGTGACAAGGAGGCAACAGGAGAGCAAAAAGCCAATCAGGGTTGGGCAAAAAATTGTGTATTAAAACTAAAGTAAAAAATTAGAACGTTAATCTTTATCATATAAACATGATTACGATTTCAATCATGAGCTTTCCAATCAGATTGAGCACCGACATGAGTAAATCATGACGATTTTCAGTTTCTATCATGATTAGGTACTTAGCTGAAGTGATAACATTAGTAAGACAGATGCTTAGTTAAACTAACGATTTAGTTGTTTTAATGATGTTTTAAACAGGATTAGATTTGGCATATCTACTAGCTCCATTATTTTTTCCCTGACGGAACAGAGGCGGTACGAGTAAGGTCAGTGTCAATAGAAAAGTAAAATAAGGTAAGCAAATATGTCTGAATTTGTATGCAAGAAAGGCATTTGAAACATGACAAAATAATATTAAAGAAATCTGTTTTCACTAAAATATGTAAATAATAAGTTTGTGTATGAATTGACAAAAAGAAACATAATTGTTCTTTAAAAAAGTGTAATTGTGAAGCAATGAAGGTAAATAAATGTGTTTGGTTACATTATTTTACTTTTCTATTCACACCGACCTTATATACATTTAGGATAAATGGCTATTTATGACAATATTTTGGTAAAGGTATCACTTGGTGGTTGGCGCTTACGTCATAAAATGTATTACACAGATTCAATATTGTATTCGAGCAAAAAAACGTATGTGCCAGCTGCCAAATGTTACCTTTACCAAAATGTCGACACATTTGTTTGTAAATTTTTTGGTATGTGTACAAATTAATGCTCCCATTAAACTTTGAAACGGCCCGTTCGATTTCATTGCAGTTTTCGGTTACGGTTAAGGTAACTATCACACTGCTGCGGTTTCCGCATGCGGCAACGACGTTCGAGTGAGATAGCGCTTTGCATATGTATAGTGCTGTTTCCTTGACGGGTGACTGATATATGTGTCAAAACGTTTAGTTTAAAAGCTAATACCGAGTAATATGGCTGTGATATGCAGATTAACGGACAGATGGGCGGGCGGGTCGCATACGGCGTATATTTATTTATTTATTTAAACTTTATGGCACAACAAGTTATAATGTACAAATGGCGGACTTAATGGCAAATGGCATTATCTACCAGTCAACCATTGGGCCAAACAGAGACTTAAGTTGGTGCAGGAAGAAAATTTAATTGTTAGAGAATTCTTATCGTAAAGCAAAACTTATTAAACATATATTTACAATAAATTAAAGCTTACATATATATATGGTTACATACTACTACTTATATTCAAGAAATCTCAATCAAAGGTCTAATATATGTGCCGCTACTTAGTTGTGTAGTAAAAAATATGTTTAAGGGGGGCACTCCATACATGCAACTAAATGTTAAAAGGATTTTTGGAGTTTGACCTTGCATAACTTCAGGCCCAGACACGAGATTTTCCGAGATTTTAGAGATAACGTTAAAAACATCATAATGAAAGTATATAAGAGTTTCCAGCGTATTATCTCTGATTCCGAGGGTTACCTTAATATGCTTAGGCTAATTTGAATTCTATTTTTATTCCCGATACAAAAAAAAGGAGTTGGGTTCTACAATATCTACCCATTCTAGTTGGTTTTGGACGAATGTAATAATTTAATTTGGTAGATTATGTGGTAAATTCTCAATCTATCAAAATTTGTATTAAAATTAAATCAAAATTGATGATAATGTAAATGACCAAGTCAGATTAGGGCAGATTGAGCGGTCGTCTTAGTAACTGCAATAAAAACTAGAATTTATCGAGAATACTGATGTTTACCTCAATATCTGATCACATCTATATCGTAGAGTCAGAATCAGAATCAGAAAGCCATTTATTAAATGTATAAATACCTAGTCGGTTACTAAGTTCTGTTACTAGAGTTTTCACTAAATAAATAGGAATAGGTAGCAAAATTTTAATTATTCATGTACATAAATTAAAAGCTTATTTAACAGTCAATAGATTACAATATATTGAATTAAAAACTATTGTCGCAGTTTTTCAGAATTCTTTATAACACTCGGAAAAAGGCGTGAAAAATATACGTCAAAAGTACGCTCCTTGTTCATGTTGATTTTAAATCCTATTTATTTTTAATCACGTTTAAGACGCTTTAGTCTTGCACAATTCGGTAGCTATATTCTTTAGCTTCAATTTGGTGTATGTATAGTTCACGTGGGTCTATCCGATAAAATACTAGACTATACGCTGCAAGTCTGCTTGTTCCATAGCAGTCTAAATCTATGTCTTTTGTGCAAAACTTAAAAATAGGCAATGTTTCAAATGGGAATATCTGTGGGATAAAATCGCAAGAAAATTAAATGGTGGTCACGCAATAACTTCTAATAAACAGGTTTCTTACAAACAAGCAATGGAACCTTCTAAACAAAGGTGCAATATTTATTTGATGTACTTTTGTAAAGTGTCATTTTCTTAAATTTACCGCGTGTTTGCGTCTTCAGGCAATCTTGTGCTTTACAAGGATTTTCAATAAATTTCCCATCTGATTTGTATATTATTATACCATATTATGTTCATTACAAATTAGGCTATTAAATAATTACTTTAAATCTTTATTTTAAACTTTATTTTATATTTTATCAGTCAGAAATCTGGTAACAGAACTTAGTAACCAACTAGGTACATACATCAATTCAATTTAACATACTAACTATTTATACAATTAATAACTAGATAAAATTGTTTTGAAATGACCTCTCCTTCGATGAAGGAGGGATGGTAATAAGACTCCATGGGTTACCAGCCCTTCTAGGAGAATTTGAATTAATTACTTCGTATCGTATATCGTAGAGTAGTTGCCTAAAATTATTTATTTACAAAAAAAACCGGCCAAGTGCGAGGCGGACTCGCGCACCGAGGGTTCCGTACAAACCTATAACAAGCAAAAGTTGTAGTATGTTTATTACTAATTTCAATTTAATCCCTCTACGCGTTTACGAGGAAAAACGTAGTAAGTTTAAAATTTTTAAAAATATGTTTTGTATGATTTTACTAAAAATGTCTACTTTTTGTAATTTTTCCATTGTCTATGCTATATAACGTTGCTTCGTGCCAAATTTCAAGTTTCTGAGTTCACGGGAAGTACCCCGTAGGTTTTGCGAGTGCCGAAAACTGTAAAATTTGCAGCATAAACGACTGTATCTTTTGATTGCGTTGGCTTTTATGTTTGATTTTTTCACAGCTCCAAAGGACAATAGACCTGAGTATTTGATATAAATTTCAGCTTAATACCTCCACGCGTTCCTGAGAAAAATGGTCTTGACAGACAGACAGACAGAAAGACGGACAACAAAGTGATCCTATAAGGGTTCCGTTTTTTCCTTTCGAGGCACGGAACCCTAAAAAACGACGAAGCCATTTTCAACCTCATATATATGTAGTCCACAATAGAGCATTCACTATTAACTGTTCATTGATTTCAATTTGAAAGACGTAGGTAAATAAAAAATAAATAAATAAAGCAGTTAGATAAGACTAACAAAATCCTCCCACACTTTTCTTTACCTATATTATGATTTAGTTGCTATCAGATAGGTCTATTTTGCAGAAACCTTTTTAGCTTGACAGGATTTTTACAAACCACTTTTTTTAATTAAATTACTCGGTATGCAAAATGTATAATAACGAAAATTTCTACAATTCAGAATAAATGAATGCATTTATTTCGAGTAACTGTGACTCATACATGTTGTTAGTTAACTTAAAAAACTAATCCTTAGCGACTAGGTTTAGTAACTATATTCCATTTATTTACATTACTAACTACACTACATACAAATACATTTTAATATCTACAACATATTAATTTATTTAGACCAACATAGGTATGGTATCATCTATTTTGATCTAAATTTAGCAAATGCCATTATTTGCCCTATCCAATGCGACTGGATCTTGCAGTCGTACTTATCGACAATCACACTCAGGATGCTATTGGGACTATGCCGGCATCGGTACATCATCGACGGGATTTTTTTTACGCAAGATGGCCTGAAAACAATGTACAATGTACAATTTACAAAAATATCAGTTTCGCCAAACATTAAAGTTTATTGGCGATGATAACACTCACTTCCAGTTTTTGTACCAGGGTTTCTTGTCCTATGACCTAAGTACCTAATCCTTATTTTAAATTAGTAAGTAAGTACAGTCACCAGCATAAATATATGACTATGGGCAGCCCTGCAAAAATATCTGATTCTCCATTGAGGGCAAAAGTATATGACGACACTTCCATGGTAAAAATATGTGATGCTTTGTGGCCGGCATAAACATCGTTTTGCATCGATCAGCATAAATATCGGATCCGTCCACTTAAAAATATCTGATTACCCATCAAAATCAGAATTATGTGACTACTGCCACCGGCATAAACATCTAACCACTGTGAAAGCTTTAACATCGGATGACAGGTCGACCGCATAAATATCTGACATAATAACAAAATCAAAATTATGTCATCAATATACAAAACCAAACCCTATTTGGCTGGCGTAGAGGTCTTAATTGTAAAAAGCTATTTGACAATTCACGAAAAGAGTGCAGACTTGTCATTGAACTGTCATTGCATATGTCTATCTCACATTTTCTATCACGAATTTGACACATTCAAATTCATGTTTCATTGCATTAAAAGCTTCATTACAATATTTACGATTTATTCATACAGTTTATCGATACAACATTTATCGATATTTTATTATATTAAATTAAAGAAAAAAATCGCGCCAACACTGTTAACGGTTGACTTACGTATATAGGGTAAATAAGTTGTTAATTTAAAGAAGCAGTACCTACTGTTTATTTAATACATTACTTTGAACATTTACGGGTAGTATTTTTATAATATAACTTCCCGGCGACACATAATATCTAACTAGTCACTACAATATCAGGTTAATTTTTGTTTTGTTCACGGTCCTTGTTACTCAAGTTTGCAATATTCTTACGAATTATTCATCACTCTTGTGAAAAAAAATGTGTCAAAAAATATCTAAATAAATCTATCTATACATATAATAAAGCTGAAGAGGGTCGAAAGTCTGTACATGGAAGATAATCGAAAAAAAGTTGGCTGGGGATACTTAGAATCGATAACAGAACACGTTCCAACAATTTTTAGAATTTTTGTCTGTTTATCTGTTTGTCTGTTTATCTGTTTATCTGTTTATCTGTTTGTCTGTTTATTTGACCGCGCATCACGTGAAAACGGCTGAACGGATTTCGATAAAATTTCGTATAGAGATAGTTTGAGTCCCGGGAAAGGATAATATATAGTTTTAATCCCGAAAATCAACCCTGGTGGGGGTGAAAATGGGGTTGAAAATTTGTATGGAGATTTTTTAATAGAAATTAGTATGGAGATAATTTGAGTCCCGAGAAACGACAGAATAGTTTTCATCCCGAAAATAAACCCTTTCACCCCGAAAAGGGGGTTGGAAGTTGGTATGACGATTTTTTAACCGCTGAACTGATAAAAAATGAAATTTGGTATAGTATGGGTCTCAAGAAAGGTCAAATGATAGTTTTCACTCCGAAACTCAACCCTAAAGGGGTGAAAAGATAGTTGGAAATTTGTATAGGGAATTATTAACCGCAAATCGATTTAGATAAAATTTGGTATGGAGATAATTAATTAAAAAAGGAAATAAAATAGTTTTATCTCGGAAATTATCCTTTAAACGGATACAAAAGGGGTGAAAGTTTACATGGGGAAGAAACAACCAATAACCGCTGTCCGTATTTAGATGAAATTTGGTATTAAAATAATTTGTAACTTTTTGGTCAAGGTGTTCATATTTATAACATGTTACCCGTCGATGCTTTAAATTTACATTTACCCGCTCTTAAGAAATATTTCAAAATGTCATGAATGTCAAAGGGTTATTGCAGGTTCGAGTATTATATATGACGGACAAAGATGCATGGCCCAAACCAAAAAACTACTACAACATTTATAGGACACCGTTTAGGTAGGAAAACATATCAAACGTTTTGTGAAGCAATCAGATTAGGATTTATTTTTCTTTATAATTAAACAATATGTACATTATCTGTCTCTCAAGCTGTTTTGTTGTCTTCTTCAAGAACTACGCATTATTTTGTATCTCTAAGATCTAATAATGTATTACTGTTTTGAAAAAAAATAAGTTCCGTCGAGTATCTTTTCGGTCATAATACTTCTTGGGCCAGAGGTGTAGAGTTAGAACCGGTGGTAGTTTTGGAACGAAGTTCCTTATTGGACGGTTCGCGGATGGGGGGCTAGGTGAAAAAAAGTCACGTGACCGCCACGAAAAAGCGTCACGTCACGAAAACGCGACACCCATACGATTGAGAAACATGTAAACTGGAATGAAATAAAAAATATATAAAATAGAATAAAGTGAAGTGTAGTGAAAGTGAGAAGTGACAAAGTGATAAAAGTGAAAAAAGTCGAGAACCTAAAAGTAAAAAATGTCAAAAATGTCAAAAATTTTAAAAATTTTAAAAATTTCAGGTTTCAAAAATTTCAAGTTTCAAAAATTTCAAAAATTTCAAAAACTTTTCAAAAAAATACAAAAAAAATTAAAACCACAAAATTAACGAAAAGGTCAAAAATGTAATAAAATTAAATAACATAACTTCGTTCCAACAGAGTGTTCCACGACACTCACGTATTTTATTTTTCTCTGACGTTCATTAGTGCATTGTAATGTGCTTACCTTGAAGTATGTAATTACCACAATTATTGCAACCAGTAACGTAACATCAGTATTATCTGTGACAGTGTGGTAAAAACGTATGAAAATTCATTACCTACGGTAACGTAATCAAAATCCGCCCCCCCCCCCCCCCCCCGACCGCCGGCATACATGGTTTCAGTGAATTTTTAATATGTGTGTAGGTAAAGCAGTGTATGCTTCTGTACATAATTAGGCCTTATTACGTAACAGTTACATAAACTACTATTTATCTCTTTTTAGGGTTCCGTAGTCAACTAGGAACCCTTATAGTTTCGCCATGTCCGTCCGTCTGTCCACGGTCTAGCTCAGTTACTGTTCGCACTAGAAAGCTAAAATTTGGTGAGACCTGATAAGAACTTACAATAAAAACTATATTGAATAAAATCGGTTCAGCCGTTTTTGAATTATCAGTCAAAATCGCATAGTGAAAGGATGTGCCGGATAGTAAACTGACGTAAGCGCCGCCAAATATCCCTTAATAAACGACCGTTTGAACGGATGTTTCGTAACAGGCCGGCATTTACGAAACTACACTGAGCATCGCCTGACATGCTCTTGGCCGGTTTTTTTTTGCATTGTTATTCCGGAAATCACCCCTTAAGGATTACTAATTCCTCAAATAGAAAAAAAAACATTTCTGCATTTGTGACACCCCCCCCCCCCCCCCCATTTCAACCGTGCCTGTTCTGACCTTTCATGCTTAGACAGATTTAACGGGAGGATCGATTTGGATGATATTTGCCGTGGACATGAACGTATAAATACAAAAGTGGTCCTGTATCGTCCGATATACACCTACTACTGTATGTCGTTTAAATCATGCCAAAAAAAATTAATAGGATAAATCCATCTGTCAACTTTACTTCAAGTTCCGCCTCCAGGGTAGCGGGAGAGAAATTAGGGGTGAATTAGCCGCTTACTGACACAGACCGAATTCCACGCGGGCGGAGCCGCGGGCACAGCTAGTCATTAATAAATTAATAAATTAGTATAAAGTCCATAACTCCCTAGGGGACACTCACCACCGGGAGGTAACTGAAATATTGCAAACGAGAGTATAACAGATTTCTAATCGAAAAAGCACGAATGTCATAAAATATTTACAGGTTCGCTCATCCATTCGTAAATGTAGTCCTACACCGGCAGAGGCAGATTCGCCCATTTGAAATCCGGCAAGTGACTGAGGTAAAGGGGTCTATACTCACCGCGTAATGGCACCAACTTGACGTCTGGATCGCCGTTAACCGTATTCGGCACTCCAGACACTTGATCTGAATTCAGTTCTGAATTCATCAATTCGTAGACAAAATCAGAGGTAGATGCTTAAATTTGTCTATGGTAGCTAAAAATGGTTTATTTCTACGATTCGTGAGTGTGTGATGCCAAGGTTCATTGGCTCCAGAGTTGGGGACTCATAATTGAAGTCGGTGATTTGATTAAAAATTCTCATTATTAAGTCATCGCTGATTAAATCATAACACAAAACAATCAAGTAATTTCGCCAAGAATATATCATTAACGACGGGTGCTGATTTAAACTAAAGTAATGCTAATCTACTAAAGTCAATCATGATTCGTTTAATATGATTGGAATATTTTTAAGTTGATTTACACAACAAGGGTTATTTACAAGGATATAAGGCCTTTATTCTGAATTGTAGAAATTTTCGTTATTATAGTTACATTTTGCATAGCGAGTAATTTAATTAAAAACCGGCCAAGGGCGTGTCGGACCACGCATAGGAGGGTTCCGTACCTTCAATGGAATAAGAACCAAACTAATACCAAAAGGTCGTATCTGATGCCTATGGAAGAAGTTTTTTGGAGTTAACTCAAAAATGGCTGAACCGATAATGTTCAAAACAATTTTCGTTGAAAGTATATGATAAGGCGCATCTCATATTTTTAAATTTACGGTTCAAAGTTACGGGGGGGGGCTACACAAATTTTCTGACTTTCGAAGCGATTATTTCAGAAAATATTCACTTAATCACAAAATAGTCATAAAAACCTCAATGTTATTTTGAAAGACCTATCGATTGATGTGTCAGATGTTGATATTTGGTAATTTTTTTTTTATTTAGTTACCTGTATGGAGCGCCCCCCTAAAAATATTTTTTTTTCAAATTTAACTACATAATTAAGTAGCTGCATACAAAATACACCTTATGTGTAAATTTTATTCAGATACGTCGTATAGTTTCCGAGTAAAATGCCTGTGACATACGGACGGACAGACAGACAGACAGACATGACGAGTCCATAAGGGTTCCGTTTTTTGCCATTTGGCTACGGAACCCTAAAAAGTGGTTTGTAAAAATCCTGTCAAGCTAAAAAGGTTTCTGCAAAATAGGCCTATCTGATAGCAACTAAATTCTAATATAGGTAATGAAAAGTGTGGGAGGATTTTGTTAGTCTTATCTCACTGCTTTATTTATTTTTTATTTACCTACTTCTTTCAAATTGAAATCAATGAACAGTTAATAGTGAATGCTCTATTGTGGACTACATATACAGTCGTGGCCAGATAATTAAGGACAAGATTATTTTTGCCATACAACTGCATACAAATATGACATTTTAAATTAGATAAAAATATAAATTTTGCTTATGCTATTTATATTTAAAAAAATACTAACGTATCCGTGTTTAAACAAGACTTAATATGGGCCATAAACATCTTCCATAAAATTTGAACTGTAAAAAATACAGACGGTCAAATCAACACTTTTTATAAGTTCATACTATAATTAGGAACGATGTATGAAAATCGTCATATTTTCAGTTTCTATCATGATTACTTAGCTGAAGTGATAACATTAGTAAGACAGATGCTTAGTTAAACTAACGATTTAGTTGTTTTAATGATGTTTTAAATAGGATTAGATTTTGCATAGCTACTAGCTCCATTATTTTTTCCCTGACGGAACAGAGGCGGTACGAGTAAGGTCAGTGTCAATAGAAAAGTAAAATAAGGTAAACAAATATGTCTGAATTTGTATGCAAGAAAGGCATTTGAAACATGACAAAATAATATTAAAGAATTCTGTTTTCACTAAAATATGTAAATAATAAGTTTGTGTATGAATTGACTCATGTCGGTGCTCAATCTGATTGGAAAGCTCATGATTGAAATCGTAATCATGTTTATATGATAAAGATTAACGTTCTAATTTTTTACTTTAGTTTCAATATACAAATGTTTGCCCAACCCTGATTGGCTCATTGCTCTCCTGTTGCCTCCTTGTCACTTGTCGGACAGGTGCCTTGCAACATGCAATAAAACAAGGTCAATATTCGATAATTTTATTTTGCACTATTTATCTTCAGTATTATAAATTCGACCATTCTGGGCCCTCCAGGTCATATACTGAATAAGTCTTAAGCTGTATTTTCAAAAATACGGCCTATAGGTACATTTTCAGGATGGTCGATTTTGCATCTTCCACTTGCAAGTAATCCATGATTTCACGGCATTTATCTAAAAACAATATTAAATTACAAATGCATTATTAAGTCGGTAGAACCTGTTGATTACGTAGGTATCATGTAAGTAAACAAGAAACAACTCGCATAAACTCTCAATGGATTAATTATTTAATGGAGCGGTCTATTTTTTCGTATATTTAAATAATCCTATGCTGCAATTGCTCGTAGATTTGATAAGACGCGCTATACATGGCATTGAATTAATCTAATTATTACGAGTTGCAATCCATGCAAAATAATAATTTGACTTGTTTATTTCTAATGTGACATGCCATATTGACGTAAAATTTTTACTTTTTAATGATAGTTTAGGATAGTAATAAGAAGGTTTATCACATCTATTAAACGTCATGATGAATATCAACCATACCATCATATACCATTTACTGCTTTATACCAGCTAGATAAGGTTTGGTTTTGTATATTGATGACATAATTTTGATTTTGTTATTATGTCAGATATTTATGTGGTCGACCTGTCATCCGATGTTAAAGCTTTCACAGAGGTTAGATATTTATGCCGGTGGCAGTAGTCACATAATTTTGCTTTTGATAGTTAATCAGATATTTTTGAGTGGACGGATCCGATATTTATGCTGATCGATGCAAAACGATGTTTATGCCGGCCAGAAACCATCACATATTTTTACCGTGGAAGTGTCGTCATATACTTTTGCCCTCAATGGAGAATCAGATATTTTTACAGCGTTGCCCACAGTCATATATTTATGCTGGTGACTGTACAACTGACCCAAGAGGGGTATTTATTTAACTTGATGCGATCACGCAGAGAGACTCCAACCATAGCCCTCTCCATTGCCCTTTGGGTGACTTTGAGCTTTCTTATGAGGCCCATTGTAAGCGACCACGTTTCAGTACCATATGTCATCACTGGCAACCTACACTGGTCAAAGACTTTCGTCTTGAGACACTGCTGAATATTGGACAAAAAGATGTGCCGTAGCTTCCCGAACGCTGCCCAACCGAGTCGGATTCGTCGATTGACCTCTTTCTCGAAGTTGGATCTACCTAACTGGACAGTATGTCCTAAGTATATATAATCGTCCACCACTTCGAGTGTAAAGTCTCCGATTGTAACGGGAGTGATCTTCGTCTTATCCATGTTCATCTTTAGACCAACTCGCTCGGAGGCTTCACTGAGGTCATCGAGCATCGTACTCAAATCCTCCATGGTCTCAGCCAAGACTACTATATCGTCAGCAAACCGAAGGTGAGTGATGTACTCGCCGTTTATGTTCATGCCTAGCCTTCTCCAGTCCAGAGTCTTGAAAACATCCTCCAGTGCAGCGGTAAACAGTTTAGGAGAAATAACATCTCCTTGCCTGACTCCCCGCTGCAACGGAATAGGCTTCGAGTTCCGGTCCTGGAGTCGGACTGACATAGTGGATACCGATTAATTTGTATGAATATAATACCGGTATACGATACCTGATTCTAACTTTAAAACACGTTAACACGATTCAACTCCAATACAAATCCAATGCATTAACTACGCATTACAGCTAACGCCTAAATCAGACTAACATCTGAATCAGGATCTGCTCTAAAATTATTCCGATTGAACTATACAACTCCAATATTGCTTGCTTATTTATTGTTGGAAATAGATTATGTTTTTAATGTATTTTAAAGCTAGAATACGGAACTACTTAAATATTAAACTTACTGGAAGCTGCAGCGGAGATCGTAAAATGCACCTACTGCATAAATAATACCGTTCTTGATCCCGACGTGACCAAATAAGTAAAAGCGGGTACTATCATATTTAAACGTTATCGCTGGTCGTTATCTATATACATATAATAAAGCTGAAGAGGGTCGAAAGTCTGTACATGGAATATATTCGAAAAAAAGTTGGCTGGGGATACTTAGAATCGATAACAGAACACGTTCCAACAATTTTTAGAATTTTTGTCTATTTATCTGTTTGTATGTTTATCTGTTTGTCTGTTTATCTGTTTGTTTGTTTATCTGCTTATTTGACCGCGCATCACGTGAAAACGGCTGGACGGATTTTGATGAAATTTTGTATAGAGATAGTTTGAGTTCCGAGAAAGGATAATAGATAGTTTTAATCCCAAAAATCAATCCTGGTGGGGGTGAAAAGGGGGTTGAAAGTTTGTATGGAGAATTTTTAACCGCTGAAACAATTTACATGGAAATTAGTATGGAGTTCATCTGAGTCCCGAGAAACGTCATAGGATAGTTTTCAAACCATTGTGGGGGTGAAAAGGGGGTTGGAAGTTGGTATGAGGAATTTTTTACTGATTTAGATGAAATTTGGTATAAATTATTGGTCTCCAGAAAGGACAAAGGATAGTTTCATCTTCAAAAAAGGACGCCCCCCCCCCCCTTATCTTACTTTTGAACCGTAGGTCCAAAAAATTTGAAAAAAATAATGGAAGTGAAGCCTGAAAGTGTACTTTCAATAAAAACTATATTGCAAACTTTTTTCGAAATATGTCCTAAGAAAAGACTAACGAGTATCCTGCTTAACTAACAGATGACGCTGAAATTAATACGTTGTGACATGAATAATCCACGAAGGAAGGATTTTGATAATTAACTCTTAAGTTTAGAAGTGGGGGTACGGATATCAACAAATTTAAATAAATTATTCGATAATAGTTGTTAGTATATTTTCGTTAATGAGTTGTTAGGTTATGATATGAAGTATGGATTTTTATGAGTATATTTCTTACCCAGGCGCGGTCCGATCGGTCCGATTGGGTGGGGGGTTACATGAGACATGACCGCCCCCCCCCCCCCCAATAGAACACGTCAAATAGAAAAATTCATTACTGACCCCCTCAAACAATCATTTCTGCATTAGTGATCCCCCCAATTTCATAGTTAACCCCCCCCCCCCCCAATTTTAGGCTGCAACCGCGCCTGTTCTTACCTTTTCATTCTTAGACTGATTTGACTGGAGGATCGATTTGGATGATATTTGCCATGGACATGATATTAATAGATACAGTCAAGGACGTATAAATACAAAAAAAAAAAAAAAAAAAAAAAAAAAATAAAGCATTTATTCACATTAACAGTACATGTGTAGTTTTATACAACCTCCGCCAAACCGTATAACGGTTTGTTGGCAGAAATAGGCTCCCTTTTATTATGTTACTGTTATACATAAATTGCTCATGAACTTATTTAAATTACATTTAATAATACAAACTATGTAAGTAGGTACTAACTTTAAACAATAGAAAAATAAAAATGTAAGCTCAACAAGAGAATACTAACTTAAGACTAATTGATTTTCAAATTGCTTTAACATAAGCTTTTTTAATTTTGATTTAAATACACTTTTGCTGGTGCTTTTCTTAATAGGCAAAGGTATATCGTTATAAATTTTGGGAACAAGATAAAGTCTGGTCCTCTCACCATAATAATTGACTACTCTAGGTACAATCAAGGCTTCATTAGCTAATTTTCTACGCAACAGTGGATTCGTCACAGGGACTTTAAACACACTAGACCCATATTGTTCTAACGCGAGCTGGAACGATACTCTCTCAGAGACCGGCAACATATTACAGTTAAGAAATAATTTATTGTAATCGTCCCTACAGATTTGATTTGTCTTAATATCCACTAAAGCTTTCATAAACCTAATCTGTAAGTGCTTAATTTTATCAAGATAGGTTTTAAATGTTCTACCGTACGTGCCAAGTCCATAAGAAAGTATCGCGTCAGCAAGTGCATAATAGACTGTATACAAGGTCGCTTTATCTGCGAAAAACTTGAGGTGGTGAAACTTCACAAACACGGCCCGGAGCTTTTCACATACTAATTCTACATGTGCACCCCACGTAAAGCGGGAGTCTATAGTCAACCCTAGGTACTTGTATCTTTCCACCACCTCAACCCTTTCACAGTGACACAATGATTGGACAGGCCCTATGTAGGCAGTCATAATCATGGCCTATGATATTTGGTGCTCCTGTTATACATTTATTGTAGGGCGAATAAATATGCATACATTTTGTTTTTGCGACATTTATTATAATACCATTGTCATGGGCCCATTTAATGATATTATTAAGGTCGTCCTGGATACAGTGCTCTATATTTTGGATGTCCTTGTCGGAGTAAACTAGACAGGTATCGTCCGCATACATATACATCCTACAGTGTTTCACCACATTCACATGCTGTTAACATGCATGATGTATCCCACGGGGCCATACACGGAGCCAGTTGGCACCCCGCAGGTAATCTGCGCGCTACCACCAGTCACTCCGCAAACAGCAGTCCTCAGTGTCCGCTCGGACAAGTAGGCCTTCAACCACTTGTTGACCGGGCCGCTGATCCCACACTCGTCCATGGCACGCAGCAGCTGGCAGTGGTCCAGCGTATCAAAAGCTTTTTTAAAATCGATGTAGACCACCACCACCTGCTGCCTGCCGTCGAGACTACCGTTTACGTCATCAGCGAACCGCGCGAGTGCCGTCGCCGTGCTACGGCCCCGTCGGAACCCATGCTGCACATCACTTAATATATCATTTTTTTCTAGGAAACCGCTTATTTGCTCAACTACAAATTTTTCAACTATCTTGTTCACTACTGATAAAATTGCTATAGGCCGATAGTTTGTGTAATCCATATGAGAACCACCCTGTTTATAAATTGGTCTAATTATAGCAGTTTTTAATGCAGGTGGATACATACTCTTCTGTATACACAAGTTAATAAACAGAGCGAGAACCGGGCTCAATTTTAACTTGATATGTTTTATGTCACGGACACGTATTCTGTCCTGGCCAGGGGCTTTATCAGTACTTAAGTTATCTATTATCTTAATAATATCAGATTGGGTGGCCTTCTTGAAACGCATTGATAATTGAGCCTTATTTACATAATCGCTTCTGTTTAAAAACTTGTGATGACAGTTGTGTTTTATATTTAATATTTCTTGCGTAAATGTAGTAGAAAAAGTATTACAAATGTTAACTAAAGATTCCTTTTTCCCTAGATACTTTTTTATAACATCATCTAAACTGACCCGTACTTTTCCTGTCCAACTGTTAACCTTATTCCATATATTCTTCATGTCTTTTTTACACTGCAAAATCTCCTCACGCCTATACTTGTTCTTGGCATTATTTATGCATTTATTTACTTTATTCCTATATTTATTATACTCTAGACGCATATTCATGTCATGTGGTTTGTTTTTCCACCTATGAAATAACTTATCTCTGTGTTTAATCATTAATTTCAATTTAGTAGTTAGTTATCCAGGGTTTAGAGACCCGTTTTTTAGACTTTAATTTATGTTTAATCATAGAACTGTCATAAATACTGCCAAAAACACACCTAATTTTCTCAAACAACCACAAAGGACAGTCACATACCATTAGTTCATGCCACGGATACTCATCCAACTTCTTTTCGACACTCCTATCACACAAACGCACACTATTACACTCGTTGTAGCACGGATTTCCACTAACACCTGTATTATTATTAAATCTCACCCCCACTAGGTAATGATCTGATATTTTACACGCTAACAAAAAGGTCGAAACACTGGGTGCAGATACTCTAGTCCATATGTGATCTAGACAAGATTGTACGAGACTACCGTTATATACTTCTTCGCGCGTATAATCTGTAATTGCACACTGTAGGCCCATCTCGCACATAGTGTCAACGTATTGCGTAGCTGCACTATCCAACCTTGAAACCTTGAGATCGATGTTAATATCGCCCAAAACAATAACATCACACTGTGGTGGTATCTTCTTCAATAGCTTTTGCAACTCACTTGTGAAGATATGCCTATTTGTGTCTGGCGGTCTATATACGGCAACAATGTGCAAGTCCGCGCGACCTTGACCTTGCGTCAGCTGTCCGTGCATTATCTCGCATTCTGTACAATTAACATTGGAGGCCATAATGTTGTGCATTTTCTTCACAAAAATAAGCAACCCGCCACCTCTCATATTTTCTCTTGTATAGGCGTAGGAGTTGTATCCATCCAATTGGTATAACGGCAACTCAATAGATTTTATATTTATTTCTGACAGTATAATTATATCACAGCTTTCCCGACAATCCTCTAGGAGTGTTACTAATTCATTAAAGTGTTTTCGCAGTGAACGTATGTTTAAATGGATAACAATGAAGATAAATAAATGATGGATAAAGTGGTACTGTATCGTCCAATATACACCTACTATTCTATGTCGTTTAAATCATGTCAAAAATTTTAATAAGGACGAAAAAAACTATTGATTTTGGAGTGTAGTTTTATTTAGTGGTAATTGTAAAATATACTATGTGGACTACTGTCCTCTAGCGTATCCATCTGTCAACTTTACTTCAAGACCTTCAAGTTCCGCCTCCAGGGGGAGGGAGAGAAATTAGGGGTGAATTAGCCGCTTACTGACAAAGACCGAATTCCACGCGGGCGGAGCCGCGGGCACAGCTAGTAGTTAATATGCGCTCCATAGAAATCGGTTGTCATAGTCAAAATAGTAAAGTAAGTTTGTAAATTAAAGTTTTGTTTTCTTGTCGTTTAAATATTTACAGAAAGGCTAAGTGGGCAACTGGGCAGCAAATGACCTCCTGGTTTTATATAGCATATCTCTTTAATTAGCTCTTTTTTAGGGTTCCGTACGCAAAGGTGTCCCTTTGAATCGGGACCCTATTACTAAGACTCCGCTGTCCGTCTGCCACCAGGCTGTATCTCATGAATAGTTAGACAGTTGAAATTTTCACAGATGATGAATTTCTGTTGCCGCTATATCAACAAATACTAAAAAACAGAATAAAATAAATATTTAAGGGGGCTCCCATACAGCAGACCTGATTTTTATCGATAATGGTACGGCACCCTTCGTACGCGAGTCCGACTCGCACTTGGCCGGTTTTTTGTTCACAAACATGAAAATCATTTCTTAAAAGGTTACTGGTAAAGACCAGATATTAACGGAAACACAACCGATCAAAGTTAGACATGATAAAAGATATAAAGATATTCTTCAATTTAGGCACATTACAATGCACTTATGAACGTCAGAGTAAAAAAAAAACTTTTTAACAAAAAAATTGAACCGCCGAAAAAAAACTAAAAGCCAATAAAAAACCGTTAACACGAAACGAATCGACCAACAAAAAAAACAATAGCGCACTGAAAAGAAAAAAATAATAATTTGGTCTTCAATAACGCAAGTGCATACCTACCCTACAATTACAATTATAATCTATTTCTATACACTTTCTATATACCTAAAACAATCGCTAGGCTTATATCAATTTAATTACATCTAGAAAGTATGAACTATATACATACTTCTGAAATCAATCACACAAATCTGCGTATTTATATATTTACAATCAGTTATTTTTGGAGTCGGTGGCAGCCTCAAACAATCTTGAGCACCTTAGTGAAGAGTTGAACGCAACACATTATGTGGTTAAAGGTGCTCAAGTTTGTTTGAGGCTGGCACCGACTCCAAAAATAACTGATTGTAAATATATAAATACTCAGATTTGTGTGATTGATTTCAGAAGTATGTATATAGTTCATACTTTCTAGATGTAATTAAATTGATATAAGCCTAGCGATTGTTTTAGGTATATAGAAAGTGTATAGAAATAGATTATAATTGTAATTGTAGGGTAGGTATGCACTTGCGTTATTGAAGACCAAATTATTATTTTTTTCTATTCAGTGCGCTATTGTTTTTTTTGTTGGTCGATTCGTTTCGTGTTAACGGTTTTTTATTGGCTTTTAGTTTTTTTTCGGCGGTTCAATTTTTTTGTTAAAAAGTTTTTATTTCATAATTTTCTGTGGCTATAATTTATAAAAATTATTACATGCTTAATTTTTGATTACTTTAAAAATAGCTACCTACCTTGCTTTAGCTATTAACTGTTATATTAATAATCCTACTTTAACTATTATTTTGTTCTGTAATATAAATACTTAAAAAAGAACAGGCTTTATATACCAACATGGGTAGGCCTACAAAAAATTCTGCCCGAATGAGAAAAAGATATTTAGAAGAATCTAAAAATGAGGAAAAAAAAGGATGGAAGCAAATAGAAAGAAGAGACTGGCAGGTCTAAAACTCATTGTCAAAACTCGTGAGGTTTTTTTTGTAAAAACTCTGCTTAAAAATCTGTGAGTGAACAATAAATTACCCCTATTTTCCCACCCTTAGGGTAAGATTTTTATCCAAAAAATCGGACTACTCTGTAAAAAGTTATGCGTGGTCATACGTTACAATCGGTGAGTGAAAAATCAATCATCCTCTATTTTCCTACACTTAAGGTTAGATTTTTTTTCCAAATTTATATGAGACCTATTTCGGGGTATACCCTTTCCAATAAAAAAATAATTATCAAAATCGGACTACTCTGTAAAAAGTTATGCGTGGTTATACGAGTACGTTACAATCGGTGAGTGAAAAATCAATCATCCCCTATTTTCCTACCCTTAAGGTTGAAATTTTTGTTTCAAATTTATATGGGACCAATTTCGGGGTATACCCTTTCCAATAAAAAAATAATTATCAAAATCGAACTACTCTGTAAAAAGTTATGCGTGGTCATACGTTACAATCGGTAAGTGAAAAATCAATCATCCCCTATTTTCCTACCCTTAAAGTTAGAATTTTTGTTTCAAATTTATATGGGACCAATTTCGGGGTATACTCTTTCCAATAAAAAAAAAATTATCAAAATCGAACTACTCTGTAAAAAGTTATGCGTGGTCATACATAAAAAAAAAAAAATATATATACGCGTCGACTTGAGAACCTCCTCCGTTTTTTTCGTCGGTTAAAAAACTACCACCGGTCAAGATTAGAGACAAGTTCGTAAAATGTTAAAACTGGCGTTACTATATGATACCATCGTTTCTATGTCGATATGTACATTAATTATCATCAATATCAACATCTTCATGAACCCTGACCTCTGTATAGTCGAGTTCTCAATTAATTACTATTACTTGGACAAAAATATGTGTACACGACCTTAATCCCATGCAAATAAGGTTGTATTCTTATATTTTTAGACAATTAATCGTACAGATATTGGAGAACTCAAGTGTACATATAAATTTTTTCACCAGAAAGACGAGAATTTTTCACATTTAGGAAGATCAGCATTGGCTAACGTTAACCATTTCGAGACACTTGTCTTACTCTACAATTATGTGTAATATAACTATTTGTTCTTTCTGTAATGTCACGAATAAAGATATTTCTATTTCTAAATTCGGTACCTACCAGAAAATGCAACTTGTTTAAACTACGTTTAGAACAAACACAGGATACCTAAATATGTACTTTTCTTTGTTAACTAAGTTCGGAACTGCTAGTTATAATCCGTACATGACTTGGCAGATAATCCAACAGCAGTCCAGCACCAGCATATTCGGAGCAGGTAATTAATTGAATGCACGTTGCATGTTCACCGTCTGAGCTAACCCCGAATATTCCATGAAGCTACACATACTCTGGAGTGCCCTCTTCAACCAAAGACCGAAAGAGAAGTCACAGTAAGGGACTCCTCGTATTGATTAAGGGAAAACTATGTCATTACACATTAATGCCAAACATGAAGATAAGTTGAAAACAACCAATTTATTTATTTACCACGCGTCAAACAAGCATACGGCCCGTCTGGTGATAAGCAGGTAATATGCTATATTTACTTGTTTACTATTGTAATTGACCCATTTTCTAGGTATGCAGCTTAACGTATTTATACACTAACCATTTATACTGAGGCACAGAAGAGATAATAGTATTTCATACAGAATGGCCACGCTCCGCCCCGCCCCGATTCGAATTACCTCACTCCGCGGCGGCCGTTTGGTAGGCCGTAGGTAGGCCGTCAGCTGGTCGGCAGCGCGTCGAAGAAACAACGCAAAATGTCGCCGTGCCGTACAAGGTGTATTGTCATGTTAATGGGTGTTTAGAAAGTAATTACATACAATAAGGAAAGAAGTATTTTTTCGGTCGAAATAACTATTATGCTTTATCGTAAGTAGCATATGAATCCATGACGATATAATACATGATATGACGCATATTTTTGTTGTTCAAAGTAGAAAAGACGTGTCATTGATGAAATTAATGGAGGATTTTGGCAGTTATTTTTATCTATATTACTTATTTACCAAAAAAATTATATTATTAAACAAAATGTGCGGCGTTGCCACTGCTGCACTGTTGCCAGCTCGCGCGCGCGCCTCGGCCGCGAGCCGCGACCTTGTGGTTATAGAACGTAGACAAGAGGGTTTTACCGCGAAATTTGAAAATCAAAATTTCGTTATCTGCATATCGTTCGCTCGTATTATGAGTAAGTGCGACAGAGAGGGAGGTAACTAAATGTCCATGTTCGCGGTGGGCCCGCAGTGGGGTTCGTTAGCTCTCGTCAAACCGTCCGATTATTGGAGTAGCCAGGCCTATAATCGCTAACCTCTTCTTTCGTTCGATCGTCTACTTGCATCACTCTCTTCGAATAGGCAAGAACGATAGAGACGGAGATGTAATGTGAAATAGATACTTATTTATTTTTAATATAACCTTACTTAAATTACAAAATAATTTATTCAAATATAAATTGTCAACAGCAACACACAGAAAAAACAATAAACAAAACTCTTACATTATGACTAATCTACTCAAAAAGTCCCCAACGAGTCGTCCCCGGTGAAAAAAGTTCCCATCACGCTAGCTGCGTTACCACGTTGAATGGCTATGGACAACTTTTATCATATTTGTTTCTTTTTTACGAATTACGAACAATGGCAAGTGGCTCAACAATCCAGGTTCGTGACTGTACATAACCGTTGTCATTTTACGCCTTTAGTCCACCTACGCATTCGCATGCGAAACAGTACCGACAAGGACACAACTATCTCAACTCACTGTAGAGTGAGTGAGACGTTACGACATCGACAGCGGAAACTAGAAAAATAATTGAATGACAGCCCTGAGAATATACGCACACATTGAAGCGTGTACAGACGTGCCGTGCACACATAGGCGCTCAAAACAGCTTTGTAGTATGGCGTGTCCGCCCTGTGACTGAGGTATACTTTCAGCATGTAGCACCCTCTGCTACAACGCAGTGCATAGCATAGCGTTTTTTTTATACCACGACGGTGTCAAACACCTACGGTCCGCCTGATGGTAAGCAGCTACCGTAGCCTATGGACGCCTCCAACTCGAGAGGTGTCACATGCGCGTTACTCGCCCTTTTATATAAATAAAGGAGGATTCACTGTGTTGACGGCTAAAGGACCAAGAGGGTCCCTCATCGTCAACACACTGGGTACTCTTTGAGCTCTCTGGCGACCTTTCTCTCCGGCAGGAACACAACACTATGAGTAGGGTCTAGTGCTATTTGGCTGTGGTTTTCTGTAAGGTGGAGGTACTTCCCCAGTCGGGCTTTGCTCCAGATTTGAGCGAAATGATATTCGCTGTGTTGTGCCCTACCACACATAGCGAGATAACATTCGCAGTATCCACACCTCTCTTTTGGACGTAGTTTAAGGACATACCCGTGTCATAAGCGAACACTATGAGTAGGGTCTAGTGCTATTTGGCTGTATGTTAGTGTTGCCACGAGTGCGAGTGAGATACCGCCGTCTTCGATGCCCTCTTTCAGACCGTTTTCTCTTGTCGCATCTGTCTTGCTCGGTAATAAGGTTTGAGTTAGTTTGGCAAAGAGTAATTGTTATATCCGGTTATATATGTAGATTCGTGGAATATTCGCCGTAAAGAGCGTGGGACAAGCAGATACGTTACACAAAGGGTTTTAGATATTTTGCGAAGCTGAGCTTTGCAAGCGTAGAATGTAGAGGTATTACTTATAGGAGTTATAGGAATCGGTAAGTGGATAACATCCAGGTGTATCCGCCTTTTCATTTTACTTCCTTGTAAACGTAAATGTGTCTTGGACGGCACACCTACCTTTTTAGGGTTCCGTAGCCAAAATGGCAAAAACGGAACCCTTATAGTTTCGTCATGTCCGTCGGTCCGTCCGTCTGTATGTCACAGCCATTTTTCTCGGAAACTATAAGTCGTACGCTTAATAAAATTTGGACATAAGGTGTATTTTGTATACCGCTACTGAGTTATGTAATTAAATTGCAGAAAAAAATATGTTTAGGGGGGGCGCCCATACATGTATCAAAATTTTTTACCAAATATGTTGCACATCAATCGATAGTTCTTTAGAAATAACATCGAGGTTATTTCAACATTATGTGATTAAGTAAATATTTTCAGAAATAATCGCCTTGAATGTCAGAAAAATTGTGTCCCCCCCCCCCCTGTAACTTTTGAACCGTAAGTTCAAAAAATATGAAAAAATTGAGAAGATGCGCCTTCTTACACACTTTCTACGAAAATTGGTTTGAACGTTATCGGTTCAGCCATTTTTGAGTTATCTTAAAAAAACTTCTTCCATAGGCATCAGATACGACCTTTTGGTATTAGTTTGGTTCTTATTCCATTGAAGGTACGGAACCCTCCATTATGCGTGGTCCTACACGCACTTGGCCGGTTTTTTAAGAAATAGAATTGTTAGAATAATGAATTTTCTAGTTATTCAATGAATATTTAATACTTTAGATATGTGTAACATTATTGTTCCCTATCGCGTTAACAGACGGCAATATCAAAATGGCATTTATTTGTCGGCTTCAATAATCGATTACTTTACATTTTGTGTAAGAGAATACGCAGAGATATTTTACTGAGTTGTATTTTTTCCTGGACTCGCTCTGTAGCCTAAAGGGCTTTTAAACAGATATCAATATTTCTAGATGCGATGTAATAAGCCATATTTATTGTGGTCTGAAAATGAACTGTGCAGTTATTTAAAAACTTACTGAGTTACCCATGGCCGCGATTCGAAAAATAAACACACACTGGACAGACACAGCTCCAACCCAACTCAACCCAACTCAACTCAACGCTATAACGACATTGACATTTGCTATTCGAACAGATTTTCATTCAACATTGGTCTCACATTGGTCTCACATTGGTAACACATTGGTCTCACATTGGTCCAAAGCGTTGAGTTGAGTTGGGTTGGAGCGGTGTCTGTCCAGTGTGTGTGTTTATTTTTCGAATCGCGGCCGCGCGGCCCATGCGTGGCTCAAAGTCAACCTGGTACCTACCTAACCATTTATCTGGTTTTCGTCATATTTTTTAACCACAATAATATATATGTGGTCAAAAGTCAAAAGTCATTAAATTGACTCTAAAATCCCGGCTAACAAGCTTTAGCACAGTTTATGTAAATATAATAATAATAATAATAATAAATACTCTTTATTGCACACCTCATACAGTTACAAGCACAAATTTTACAATTAGATAAATTTAGGTAGAGGTAACAACAGGCGGTCTTATCGCTAATGAGCGATTTCTTCCAGACAACCTTTGGGTAGTGGAGACTAGAGAAAAACAATAAGCAGTAGGTGGTGCATAGAAACAAAAGAGACGAAATAGATAACACAGCACATTCATATGAATATACATACTTAAATAAATACAAAATAAACATACATATACGTACATATATACATATATAATACACAGAGTAAGAAACAACAGTGTCAACTTAAAAACCTAAGGAAGAGATAAATAGTATTCCTTAAGTTGCGATTTAAAGCTACCAATAGATTGCGCGCGTTTTATGTTGAGAGGGAGAGAATTCCACAAACGAACGGCCTGGAACGTAAATGAGCAATTATAAAATTTGGAAGATGAAGATGGCACTTTTAGGAGCAATTTTTGAGAGGATCTAATAGAATTAAGATAAGAGAAACGCTCTTTGAGGTAGCGGGGAGTTGCAGGGTTAAAAAGTATAGAAAAGACTCCTGTGGAGTTACAGGCGTCCATAGGTTACGGTAGCTGCTTACCATCAGGTAGGCCGTATGCTTGTTTGCCACCGTCGTGGTATAAAAAAAAAAAAAAAAAAAAAAAAAAAAAGAGAATATATTGTAATATATTTACATAAACCAGCCTAGGCTACGCGGGGTACAGCCACACCTGTAAAATTTCCCGTGTACGAGTATATACAATCTTTGTAAGGCTCATTTAGCCAATCGTCTGAGGTAATCCAATCATTGGGGAATCATCTCCATACATTGCCTTACAAAAGGTGGAGTAGAAAATATTTTAATGGTTATTGGTAGGCTATAGGGTGGTAATTAAAATACTAGATTTAAGACCTTGAGGGGGGGCAGGGCGCGGCCGCCATCTTGGTTTAAAGGTGCCAAAAGTCCGTTTTTGAACCTTGGCGCTTAAACGGTATCTTATCAGTATGCCTAAAATTTCTATGGAACGTATGAAGAAGATAAAATTGTCTACAATATTTCCATACACAATACATCTGTAAGTCTTACAGATATAAAGATACAGGGGGTGAAAAAGTGTATATTTTCTTATATCATAAGAATTTTATTTATTAGCTTCAAAGTTTTGTGCTTCGAGATAAGGAAATGAAGTCTCTACCACAGTTTTGTCATATTCTATTGGATCTTTTAAAAGATATTCAAAAGTTGAAACTGTCTTGAACAGAAAGAGAACTGTTCAGGCATTATGTAAAAAATGCTAAAGCCTATACGATATTTTAATAATAACTTGACAGTTATATGAAGTTTAAAAAAAGAAAAATATTTTCAATAACTTTCTTTAAATTTTTTTTTTTATATGAAAGCATATATGTTTTTTGTCAAATCTAAATTAATTATACCCTAATTGATCCATAGCTATACCTGACAACGCCTAGTAGTTTTTTATGATGAGTAATAGAACAATGATTTTGTGTGTGAGACTTACTACTTTCACCCCCTCTATAAGCGCTCTAGGGGTGAATTCAACTTTTGAATACCTTTTAAAAGAATCATTAGAAGATGACAAAACTGTGGTAGAGACTTCATTTCCTTATCTCGAAGCACAAAACTTTGAAGCTAATAAATAAAATTCTTATGATATAAGAAAATATACACCTTTTCACCCCCTGTATCTTTACATCTGTAAGACTTAGAGATGTATTGTGTATGGAAATATTGTAGACAATTTTATGTTCTTCATACGTTGCATAGACATTTTAGGCATACTGATAACCGTTTAAGCGCCAAGGTTCAAAAACGGACTTATGACACGTTTAAACCAAGATGGCGGCCAACGCACCCCCCCCTCAAGGTCTCAAATCTAGTATTTTAATAACCACCCTATAGCCTACCAATAACCATTAAAATATTTTCTACTCCACCTTTTGTAAGGCAAATGCTCCAATTATTGCGCTAAGGTGCTCGTACCTCCTTTTTTTATACCATGACGGTGGCGCCTGATGGTAAGCAGCTACCGTAACCTATGGACGCCTGCAACTCCAAAGGTGCCACATGCGCGTTGCCGACCCTTTACAAAAAGGAGGATTCACTGTTTTGACGGCTAAAGGAACAAGAGGGTATCTCATCGTCAACACACTGGGTCCTCTTTAATAAGGAATAAACTACAAATTCAAACTGGTTCTCCAATGTACTTACGGCTCTAATGTAGTGAGGCAGTATGAAAGGTTTGGGTCCTATTTGTCAATCTCCCATGTATCACCCACAATCCATGGTTTAATAAAAAGGTCTTTAGAACCGTCAACAAAGATATTTTTACCGAAGCGTACTTTTTTTAAACAATTTCAAAATGATATGTACTCTTTTCCTAAATTTAAAATGGCTTGCTATAATGTTTACCTGATTTTTAGATAGCTTGTGTAAAACCTGCAAATCAGGTACTCATCATTTGGCAGCTTTCAAGTAGTTTTGAACATGAATTAAAGTTTACATTGGAATCTACTAGAAACTTAGAGAATTTAACCCGGATGGAATAGCCATGTCTGTCATTTCCGATACAAAAAAAGTCTGCCGATTTATGCGGCGGAGGGGAACGTCAAATATATGACTATTCGTACGTAACGTACATATTTGTAAACGTCCCGTCAAATAAACGTCAGTCGATACATGTGTATGACCACTGGTCATATATTTTAGGCAGAGGGGAACGCCTGTCAATGGCGACTCCGGTTGGTTTAATTCTCAAAGACTAGAAACGAAGGTGTGAAAATATAGTATTCTCTGATAAACACCTCCGTTGTCTTTGGAGACGCGGCTAAAATACTGTTTTCACCATTGTTTTTTTTTTTTTTAATTATATGGCTTTTACTCCTCGCCGATTTTGGCGAGGTGAATTCTGCCAATGTCGAGGTGTATACTTTTGATTTTATTAATATTTAGTAATAAATAAAAGCAACGTTGTTCGGTTGAGGCCTTACTGATTGTAAGGTGATAGCCTCCCTACAAACACGTGGGTGGCCGAGACCCCGGATAACCGTTTGTTCAACTAAAGGAAGGTTACGCGCGTTTTGAGACTAATTTTTCATTAGCTGCACACTTGTTCGTTAGGTCACCGCACAATAATTTATCAATATTACACACTGTTCATTAACGTAAATGAGCAAAAAACAAAAGACTATTCTAAACACGCTGTCACCATCTTGAGCTCAAACGGGTATCCCCCACCATTGATTTATAATGTATTCTACTAGATGTGATATCTAGAACAAATTTTGTGCACCATGTTTGGCGGTTGACAACGGCGATGACCGATGACAGAATCAAAGAGTAGTATAGACTTGTAGTTATTTTCACTACAAAAAAATTCTTAGGGATGTCATCTTCTGTTACTCAATGGTTTTCACTAAAAGTTTCAAACTTATTTCGAGAATTGTGGAATTAAACAAAGGAATCTCAAAGTATCAGTGTTTTTAAAATAAGTTTCCAAAAACTAAACACTCGTTAATGAACTCTTTGAAGTATCTGCGCATTGTTTCCTGAAATGAAAGTACCAAACTATATTCCAAAACCTCTTTGTTCTGAGAGATAATGCAGTTCCGGCGAAGCCTTGAAATGAGAATAGTATGGATCTGGATTTAATTTCATCAAAGTAAAAAGCATTTTGAGAGCAATTAATGCGGACGTGAAGTTGCTGTAGATTTAAGCTAGCTTTAATAATTTATTTCCTATTTATGCGCTCGAAGCGAGTTGCTTAATGTTCAAAATGCAAATATTCTTTATAATTATTAACTTCCCCCGTTACCCAATCTACTATATATATTTTTTAATGGAGAATAGGCAGACCTTTGACCACGATCTCACCTGATGATAAGTGATGATGCGGTCTACGGTGGAGCACGCTTAGTAACGCTTACCTATGAGATACCTATTTACTCTTGCTTTGAAGAGACCCAAATTGTACTCAAGTGGAAACAGACTCGGGCAGGTCGTTCCACTCCTTGGTAGTTCTCATAAATAAAGTTGAAGCGAAACGCTTCGTGCGTGTTGTCTCTCTCCCCAGTCGTTATCTAATGACCAGAGATGGTAGTCTTAATTGAAAGGACATTCTTAAATCCTCTAGTTTCGCTACAAGTGTATCGTTTTTCTCTATCGAAGAAGGCCGTTTAGGCTGCCCTTCCACTCAGGCGGAGATAGGCTGCTTTTTCACTAAGAAGGAAAGAAAAGAGCGGCGGATGACGATATTGCAGCATTCGATTAGCTTCCAATTTCATGCTACTGAATGCTGAAACGACTTGCCTCCTCCTATTAGAAATAGCGTTTCTAAACCCAGCCTCCAGCATAAATTAAAAGAACATTGAATTAGAAGAAGAAGTATGCAAAAATCAAATATTTCTGGAACAAATACTACAACTTAGCGTATTACGTCACAATCTTTTTTGTCATAATTTTTGTTTTCGTATGTATGCATTTTTCTATAATACATCTAATATATAAGTACTTTACACCTTATCCTGTAATTCCATATCTATCTATTTTCCGTTTTGTTTTCCTCTCACTTTGTGCATGTCTGCTTTTTATGCTAAATATCTTACGTTAATTTTCTGTTTTAAATCACGTTAGACTCCCTAAAGGCCAGGACAGAATAACAGTGTTGAAAATTGTGGGGTCAACTTGTAATTCCGCAACATTATGCTGAGTCTGAGCCTTTTCTTTATCGCGCACATTCCTGATCACATCGTGAACTTCTGTAGTTACCTATACTCGACTTGTGTTTACCTTTAGGTATGCATTTCTCAACCTCTGTTTTTTATGGTGTTTCTGTAGTGTGTGCTTTATTGAATAAAATTTATATCTATCTATCGCTTGGTTCCCGCATGTTTCCTCTCAACACCCACTTAGTCGAAAGCCAGCCTTGGATAAGACTCACCTACCCGCACAACTAAACCAAAAGCAAATTTAAATTTAATTAATTATGAATTGTAAAGGCTTTGCAACTCCTTAATAAAGTAATTCAAATGTTTAGACAATGTTTATTTAAACTTCACCAACACATTCGCCATATAACATTAGCCCGTGTCAAACAGGGGCGTGTTTTCTTTAATAATTACACTGCTACTGAAAAGCCACAGTACTCGTTAACCTTACAAAGAATAGTTTCCATAACGTCGTATGTGACAGATAATTATATGGAAATGTGACTTTTTGCGACCAATGTTTGCAACTGGGACAGCTAGTTCCTCAAGGTCGTATGTAACTGAGAGATTATATGGATATGTGACTCTTTACGTATAGTGTTTGTGAAAGGCCTGCGACAAATGTCGGATGCGGTGAACACGATTACACGCACTCGCTCGTACCTTATGGCGCAAGATTAGCGATTAATGTATGTATGTAAACACTTTATCGTACATAAAAAAGTAAAACAAACATAATCAAAGAAAAATAAACAAAGTACAAACGTGAACTTCTCCAGTTAACCTTTGAGCAATTGAGAGAAAAGTATAAGAATTGAGATTTCACTATTAACTTAAACATTTTTTTACCGGGGTTTCCACTTTCGGAAATATACAAGGAGTAACAAAAATGCTGGTGCTCCGTTTAAGGCCATAATTGGTATCGTAATCTAATTACGACAAAGTAAAAAAAAATATTCGCCCGAAAAAAAAATGGTTTTGTATGGAGGGTTGACTGGCTCGGACGACGGGGTCAAATACAAAAAAATAGTACATTATTGTCGAGGAGGTGAATAAGCACATTGATGGCTGAGTATTACGTTTAAACGGACGACTTTAGGAGTCCGTTTAATTTAATACGAAGCCAGCAATGGCCCTTCGCGCCGAGTCCAATATAGTGCTTTATCATTATCATTATATATAATAAAACTAAGATGAGAAAATGTGCGTGCCGATAAAACTTAAAAAGGAGTCCCAGCACGATAAAGGGACTTATATAGTGTGATAGCCCTTTATTCCCCCTCGAACAAGAAAGTTCCCGTTTTAACCTAAAGGGTGTGTCTTTAAAGATATAAGGGCTTTTCCAACCCTTCAACTCGGAAAGTAAGTTTAGTGGCGCCATCTGTTGTCGAGTAGTTGAACTTCATTCATTGTACACAATATGGACTTAAACGAACGATTATTCCCAAACTTTCTCGAATATCCTAGCGCCAACTTTCTCGAATATCCTAGAGCCTAGCTTTCTGAATATATAAGAGCCCGGTGTCACCCGCCAGAGTTAGTTTGATTTGAACAGCGAAACAAGCGATTTCGAAACGAAAAAGAAAGAAATTATCTGTGTGTGAGCCTTTATTTTGAAGTATCACGTGTGAGTATTTTTAATAGTGTGTTTAATTAATTCTCGAATTCGAAGCGAAGAAGAAAGAAGTTATCTGTGAGCCTTTATTGTGAAATATCAAATGTGAGTATTTTTAATAGTGTATTTAATTAATTCTAATGGTTTTTTTTATTTTCTTTTAATTGTAATTTCCTTAACTTTCAAGTAGTCGCGCGGCGTTGAATCGATGCCTTCTATATACTTTGGCCGTAAACAAAATATCGCGCGACCGCTTGAAGATTAAATTTTTTTTTTCTTTGTCTCAACGTGCTCCACGTTTACGTAACAATATATTTGTCTATAAGATGTTCATTTAATTTATATTTTACAGAATACAATGCCTAGACGTAAAAGAGGTGGAGATCTTGCCAGTTCTGCAGCGAAACGGCGGAAACAAAAAGAAAATCGAAGAAATGAAACGGAAGAAGAGCGCGAAGCACGTTTACAAAATCAACGAACCAGAATGAGCACCCTGAGAAGCGGAAAAAGCGAAGAAAGAAAAGAAAATAAAAGTGTTGAAGAATCGAGCATTTTAAAAGATAATCTAACAAAGGAAGCATTCCACTACGAACCGACGAAGAAATATTACGATCATAAATATGTTGTGATCGGAAAAATGAATAACATTTGCCAATTTTGCCACGCGAAAAAATTCAGTAAAGAAACACCAGGTCTCTGTTGCATGAATGGAAAAATTCGATTACCACCACTGGAAGCACCTCCACAGGAATTTCTACATTACATGACCGGGAAACACCAGAATCAAAACACTTTCTTCAAAATATAAGATCATACAACTCCTGCTTTCAAATGACTTCTTTCGGTGTTACTTCGACTGACACTAATAGAGACAAATTTGAATATGTATTTTCAATTCAAGGGCAAATTTATCACAAAATTGGATCGTTACTACCAATGCCTAACGATGACTATAAATTTCTGCAAGTATATTTCATCGGAAATGAAGAAAACGATTGTATTGGATTGAAACGCGAAATAATCCAAGATGTACAGAGGATCTTACACAAATACAATCAACTGATTTACATATTCAAAACAACACTAGACCGCATGATTTCTGATGACTATAAAATTGTAATTCGAGCCGATAAAAGACCACGTGGAGAACACGAACGTAGATTTAATGCACTTCAGATAGATGAAGTCGCCATCGTAATTGTGGACAATGAAAATACAAGCCGTGACATAATTGTACAACGAAGAAGAAAAGGACTACAACGCATTGCAGAGACACACCGTTCATATGATGCTCTTCAATATCCGTTAATATTTCTGCACGGAGAGGATGGTTATCATTTCAATATAAAACAAATTCATCCTAAAACAGGCATAGAAACAAACAAAAAAGTCACTTCCAAGGAGTTCTATGCTTACCGCTTAATGATCAGAGACAATGAAATATACAATCACATTCTCAACACTCGCCGTTTATTCCAACAATTTCTGGTAGATATGTACGCAAAAATAGAAGCAGAACGGATGCTTTACATAAGACTGAATCAGAAGAAACTACGCACAGAAGAATGCATCCACCTTCGAGATGCGATCATAAATGACGGCAATATTGACGATATTGGAACAATGGTAATCTTACCCTCATCATACATAGGAAGTCCAAGACATATGCACGAATATACTCAAGATGCCATGACCTACGTAAGAAAATATGGACGACCTGAACTCTTCATAACATTTACATGCAACTCATCATGGCCAGAAATCAAAGAACAACTAAAATACGGACAAACCTCCATGGATCGACACGACATGATAGCCCGAGTTTTTCGACAAAAACAAATAAGATTTATTGAAGTCATCACAAAATACCACATCTTTGGAACCGTTAGATGCTGGATACAATCGAGTGGCAAAAACGAGGATTACCTCACTCACACAATCTCATATGGCTACACGATAAAATTTATCCCACGGATATCGACAAAATCATCCAAGCTGAATTTCCCAATCCACAAAATGATCCGGTACTATACAACATAGTAGTGAAAAACATGATTCACGGACCATGTGGACCATTAAACTTCAATGCGCCATGCATGAGTGATGGAAAATGTACAAAAAAATATCCAAAACCATACTTAGACGATACAAAAACTGAAGATGACGGCTATCCCAAATATAGAAGACGATCACCGAAAAACGGTGGCTTCACAGCAAAAATACGAATACAAGGCAGAGACTGGAAATAGATAATCAATGGGTAGTACCATATAACCCACTACTTTCCAAAATGTTCCAAGCACACATAAACGTTGAATATTGCAATTCAGTAAAATCTATTAAATATATATGTAAGTACCTAAACAAAGGTAGTGATATGGCAGTATTTCAAATAGTCCAAAATAGCGAACAAAATAATAGAAATGATGAAATCCTCATGTACCAAATGGGAAGATACATCAACAGTAACGAAGCAGCGTGGAGGATTTTTAGTTTTCCCATACACGAACGCGAACCAGCTGTGCAACATCTAGCAGTTGATTTGGAGAATGGACAGAGAGTTTACTTCACAAAAGACTCGGCTAGAAAAATTGCAAGCGAACCACCTCAGAACACAACATTAACAGTTTTTTTCCAACTTTGCCAAACGGATCCATTCGCAAAGACGTTACTGTATGTCGACGTCCCTATTTATTATACGTGGGACAAAACAAGGAAAATTTTTCAACGACGAAAACAAGGAATGCCAGAAGAGGGTCATCCAGAAATAATGAAAACTAACGCAATAGGTCGAGTATACACTGTACATCCAAACAATGCCGAATGTTTCTATCTCCGAATGTTGTTACACGAAATACGGGGACCAACAAGTTTCACAGATCTCAGGACTATTGACGGCTACATATGCCAGACTTACAGAGAAGCATGTCAACGTTTAGGATTATTGGAAAACGATAATCACTGGGAATTAACACTACAAGAAGCCACACTCACAGCTTCAGCTGAACAGATTCGAGAGTTATTCGCCATAATTCTAACAACATGTAACCCATCAAACCCAAAACAGCTATGGGACTCTTTCAAAAGGAATATGAGTGATGATATATTGTACCAAATCCGACAAGCTAATCCAGAACTGACTATAGAATTCAATGACGACATCTTCAATGAAACACTCATTCGCTTAGAAGATAAATGTTTAGCAATAAATAACCAGACCTTAGTAGAAATTGGAATGCCAGCACCACAAAGAAATACTTTCAGTGTGCTAAACTACGAAATTACAAAGGAAAAAAGCTACAACGTCAATGAACTACTTGAATACATTGCTCACAACAAACCACTCCTCAATGACAATCAAAAAAAAATTTACAACGTTATAATGAACCGAATAAATAACAACACTGGTGGAATTATTTACTTGGACGCACCAGGAGGCACCGGTAAAACGTTTCTAATAAATATAATACTGGCGGAAATACGTGCTGAAAAACTCATCGCACTGGCACTAGCATCATCCGGCATTGCAGCCACACTTATGGAAGGAGGACGAACTGCCCATTCTACCTTACAACTATCGTTGAATATAGCCGAACAACAATTCCCGGTATGTAAAATCTCAGGAACATCTGGACGGGGTCAACTTCTAACACATGCTAAAATTATCTTCTCGGATGAATGCACCATGTCACATCTCTGGCCGCAAGTACAAATACTGCAATTAACAAAAAACATGAGGGTTGAATTATCAAAAGATGAAACAACAGCACATTTTGCTAAAATACTTTTACAAATAGGCGAAGGTACATATCCTACTGACCAAACGACCGGCCTCATTGAACTCAATAGTGATTTCTGTAACATAGCCACTACTGAAAACGAACTAATCGACAAAATTTATCCAAATATTATTCAGAACTATACCAACGTAGAGTGGTTATTTCAAAGAGCAATTTTGGCCACTAAAAATAATATTGTTGACGATATCAATTTTAATATTCTAAAGAAAATACCTGGTGAAGAGAAAGTATATAAATCGATCGACACGATGGTATCCATTGAAGAAAGTGTCAACTTTCCTAGTGAATTTCTAAACTCTTTACAAGTACCAGGAATGCCATTACACTGCCTTCGTCTGAAAATTGGATCTCCAATCATACTACTCAGAAATCTCAACTCCCCAAAACTATGTAATGGAACGAGGATGATCGTAAAACAGCTATCGAATAATGTCATTGAAGCTGAACTTATTTCTGGAAAGAACAAAAGACACACAGTATTTATACCTAGAATACCACTGATCTCTTCTGAATTGCCATTTCAATTTAAAAGATTGCAGTTTCCAATTAAATTAGCCTTTAGTTTTACAATTAACAAAGCGCAAGGGCAAACTTTGAAATATTGTGGCATCAACCTCAAAGAATCCTGCTTCTCTCACGGTCAGCTATATGTAGCTTGCTCAAGAGTAGGAAGTTCGAAAAATTTATATATACATATATACCCCGGACAATAAAATGAAAAATGTTGTTTATAAACAAGTAGTGTAAATAATGAGAAAATGTAAATACATGTAAATATAGAAAATGTTTTCAAAATATATTTTTTACTTTTTACGTCATAGTATGTTTTTTTATTTCATCTACCACGTAATCTCATATCAACTCCCGAGCGAAGCCGGGTATCATAGCTAGTTCAAAAATAATGCAAAACAGCCAACGTTGATGAACAACAAACAATATTGACATAAATAATATATTCAAGATAACTTGTAGGTTAAAAGAATGACCACTACCGCGAGCATCGAATTTCGATTCGAATCCTATAATTATCTCTATCTCCATCGCTTCTCATTTTGAGTGAGAGAGACAGATTTATTCGAAACTACAATTGTCTATGTTCGCGGTACACGCTCAGCTTTGGCGCCATTATATCTTTTTATTAAAAAGTTTGAAGTGTATTTTTCTTTTGAATTTACCGTAAGCTATTTGAGATAACTAAAAAGTCGCGGTACCAACATTATAAATAACAAATACCGATGTTGTGTTTTGGCTGTTTAGGAACCATTGCCTTTATTTTTGTATGGCTGTTAAACTTTTTAAAAAGTTTGTGCCTCGACAAAAATGGAATTTGTATGCAAAATTTATGTCGCGAAATCGAGCCTGCAATTTCCGTAACTTTTTAATTTTTATTTGACCATAAACTAGGCACTTCGCCGCCTAGTTTTTAACCGTAAAAGTCAACCTTGCCGGACATTTTTGAATAATAGTACATTGTGATACAAGTGTGCTAAGTTGATCATTACATACGAAGCGATATTGTGCGCACGAACGCATGATCAAGCACACGCGTTTCATACGACGTTTTTCAACACACTTGCGAGGAAATAACAGAATAGTATAATTAATAACTTTTGATAAATACATTAATTGTCAGAATGTTTACAGGATAGAGATACTTACGAAACTAAGATAAATAAATTTAACTAACCTTTTTTGTAATGTTATTGAGTATCTGGAACTCTTTTTCAAATCATTTCATAAAATTAAATACTTCACATTTATTGTGCAATAAATTATAGTATTTTTTTCTTACGTATTGCTCACTAGATTTTTATGATGACATTTTACTAGTATGTATCACAATTTTGAAATATATCCAGAGGTTAAATTAACGCTAAAGTTGTCTTCTTATTCATTGAAAATATAATTTGTTGAAATTAATAAAACACGACGAGAAAAATCTAACAAATAAACAATGATTTGAGGTTAACTTATAAATGGCGCGCAATTTTCTTTTTTGGATGTGCGTGCAGCTTGAGGCAAAGGCGCGGACGTATAATGCCAAACAGCCAATATTAAAACAGACAATTCGTGTTTAAAACGTAATTTATTGTGTATTACGAGTAATATAATAAGTTGAAATGATTCTTATTCACAATCAGGAGTAATAATTTGTATTATATCGTAAATGTGTATATTTTTAATATATTACTTTTTTTTTACTTTTTTAGAATGTAAACTCATAAAGAGTTAAAAAAGTAAAGGTAATACCCGACTAAATTATAACGATTCGTCTGCGTACGTACAACTTGGTACTAGAGTACAAACGTGACTTGATCGGATTATTAAATTATTTCACTAGTTGGATAATTATTGTGAAATGCACGCGTGTTTAATATCTAGGATTATGAGCATAAAAGCGGTGGAATAAGAACCTCGTTACGAGCAGGTGTGTTGAAAAATAATTTTTATTGTCCTTAAAATGTTTCTCCTATTTTTTTTTAGTCGCAATACAATACCAATTATGCCCTTAAACGGAGCACCAGTATTTTTGTTATACCTGTAGGCAAAACTGAATCTGCATACAAAGCTAGACCTTTATAATTTTAAACAAAAAAGAACCGTTTTCACTCAGCATCCACCTCTCCAAAAGCTAATGCTCGAGCTGCTGTAAAAAATACTCAAATCATTATAGGTGTGCCTATAATAGTTGAAGAGTTCCCTTGATTTCTCCAGGATCCCATCATGAGATCCTGACCTGGTTACAATGGGATCAACTGTGAAGTATACTCTTTCAAACAAAAAAAGAATTTTCCAAATCGGTCCAGCCGTCTTCGAATAATCGGTGAACATACATAAAAAAAATAGCAAAAACAAACCGGTGTGAAGTTAGCAGCCAAAGTTAGCAGCCGCCGATAACCCAGCCAAATTAAGGAGTCAATATTTTATATCAAATAAATCTTCTTAAAAAGCCAGTGAAATAGCAAGTGTGACACTTGTATTGACTATACTTACTTAAAGCAAACATGATAAATTATTAAACAAGCACTGAGCGCATTAATCATGGTCGGCCGCTCCGGCCGCTTTGTAGTTCAGCGGCCAAATTCGATCTTTGATGCTTATTTTATTTTCACATAATAAATTATGCAAAAATGCACATAAACATAGATACATCTGCTGTTTATTCTACACACAGGTACTTGGCATAGCCATATCATGTAAATAAATACGATTACTGTAGTAATCTAATCCCAACAAGGCCTAGTTTCCCCTCTGGGTTGAAAGGTCAGATGGCAGGGATATTTCACCAAAGAAGCAGTAAGCTAGTAGTAAAAGCTAAAACCGTTTGCATATGTGATACTCAATCGTAAAGACAAGTGAAATTACCTACTGACAAAATAAAATGTGAAAAAGTCATTCTATCTGTAATATTGCCAAGTAAAACGGCCAGCAAGAGGTTTCTGAAACCTGATTCAAACAGCTTGATACTAAATCTGAATGCCTGCTGAGAGCTTCAAGTGATACCCAACTGATAAATTAGTGCATAGGAGAGACCAAGGCAAAATGTACCCAAAATATTCTGAAAAATTTCAGTTTTGACCGATTCGTCCCATGACGGACGGCAAGCAAGGGATTTTCGACCTAAGTGACAGTTAGCTAGTGATATTACCTAACGACGTTTATAAATCGCAAGTTGATACCCGATCGATAAGACTAGTCAAATATTGAAAAACTTAAAAAATAATATATTCATAGTCAAATGGCTGCTGAGCGATACAAGTTACAAAACGGCCAGCAAGAGATGTTTGAAACCTGATACATAAAGCTTGATAGTGAAGCTAAATTTATGCTAGTAGCTTCAAGTGATACTCGACCATTAACTGAGTGAAAAGGGGAGATCAAGGCAAAATGTACCCAAAATATTCTGAAAAATGTCAGTTTTGACTGATTCTTCCCATGACCGACGGCAAGCAAGGGATTTTCGACCTAAGTGACAGTTAGCTAGTGATATTAACTAACGACGTTTATAAATCGCAAGTTGATACCCGATCGATAAGACTAGTAAAATAATGAAAAACTTAAAAAATAATATATTCATAGTGAAATGGCTGCTGAGCTATACAAGTTACAAAACGGCCATCAAGAGATGTTTGGAACCTGATATATATAAAGCTTGATAGTCAAGCTAAATTTATGCAATTAGCTTCAAGTGATACTCGACCATTAACGGAGTGAAAAGGGGAGATCAAGGCAAAATGTACCCAAAATATTCTGAAAAATGTCAGTTTTGACTGATTCTTTCCATGACGGACGGCAAGCAAGGGATTTTGGACCTAAGTGACAGTTAGCTAGTGATATTAACTAACGATGTTGATAAATCGCAAGTTGATACCCGATCGATAAGACTAGTCAAATATTGAAAAACTTAAAAAATAATATATTCATAGTGAAATGGCTGCTGAGCGATACAAGTTATAAAACGGCCAGCAAGAGATTTTTGAAACCTGATACATAAAGCTTGATAGTGAAGCTAAATTTATGCTAGTAGGTTCAAGTGATACTCGACCATTAACTGAGTGAAAAGGGGAGATCAAGGCAAAATGTACCCAAAACATTCTGAAAAATTTCAATTTTGACTGATTCTTCCCATGACCGACGGCAAGCAAGGGATTTTGGACCTAAGTGACAGTTAGCTAGTGATATTATCTAACGATTATGATAAATCGCAAGTTGATACCCGATCGATAAGACTAGTCAAATATTGAAAAACTTAAAAAATAATATATTCATAGTGAAATGGCTGCTGAGCTATACAAGTTACAAAACGGCCATCAAGAGATATTTGGAACCTGATATAGCTTAAGATAAAGCTTGATAATCAAGCTAAATTTATGCAATTAGCTTCAAGTGATACTCGACCATTAACGGAGTGAAAAGGGGAGATCAAGGCAAAATGTACTCAAAATATTCTGAAAAATTTCAGTTTTATTATCTACATTTTGCTTTGATCTCCCCTTTTCACTCCGTTAATGGTCGAGTATCACTTGAAGCTAACTGCATAAATTTAGCTTGACTATCAAGCTTTATATATCAGGTTCCAAACATCTCTTGATGGCCGTTTTATAACTTGTATCGCTCAGCAGCCATTTGACTATGAATATATTATTTTTTAAGTTTTTCAATATTTGACTAGTCTTATCGATCGGGTATCAACTTGCGATTTATCGACATCGTTAGGTAATATCACTAGCTAACTGTCACTTAGGTCCAAAATCCCTTGCTTGCCGTCCGTCATGGGAAGAATCAGTCAAAACTGTCATTTTTAGAATATTTTGGGTACATTTTGCCTTGATCTCCCCTTTTCACTCCGTTAATGGTCGAGTATCACTTGAAGCTAATTGCATAAATTTAGCTTGACTATCAAGCTTTATATATCAGGTTCCAAACATCTCTTGATGGCCGTTTTGTAACTTGTATAGCTCAGCAGCCATTTCACTATGAATATATAATTTTTTTAAGTTTTTCAATATTTGACTAGTCTTATCGATCGGGTATCAACTTGCGATTTATCGACATCGTTAGGTAATATCACTAGCTAACTGTCACTTAGGTCCAAAATCCCTTGCTTGCCGTCCGTCATGGGAAGAATCAGTCAAAACTGACATTTTTCAGAATATTTTGGGTACATTTTGCCTTGATCTCCCCTTTTCACTCCGTTAATGGTCGAGTATCACTTGAAGCTAATTGCATAAATTTAGCTTGACTATCAAGCTTTATATATCAGGTTCCAAACATCTCTTGATGGCCGTTTTGTAACTTGTATAGCTCAGCAGCCATTTCACTATGAATATATTATTTTTTAAGTTTTTCAATATTTGACTAGTCTTATCGATCGGGTATCAACTTGCGATTTATCGACGTCGTTAGGTAATATCACTAGCTAACTGTCACTTAGGTCCAAAATCCCTTGCTTGCCGTCCGTCATGGGAAGAATCAGTCAAAACTGACATTTTTAGAATATTTTGGGTACATTTTGCCTTGATCTCCCCTTTTCACTCCGTTAATGGTCGAGTATCACTTGAAGCTAATTGCATAAATTTAGCTTGACTATCAAGCTTTATATATCAGGTTCCAAACATCTCTTGATGGCCGTTTTGTAACTTGTATAGCTCAGCAGCCATTTCACTATGAATATATAATTTTTTTAAGTTTTTCAATATTTGACTAGTCTTATCGATCGGGTATCAACTTGCGATTTATCGACATCGTTAGGTAATATCACTAGCTAACTGTCACTTAGGTCCAAAATCCCTTGCTTGCCGTCCGTCATGGGAAGAATCAGTCAAAACTGACATTTTTCAGAATATTTTGGGTACATTTTGCCTTGATCTCCCCTTTTCACTCCGTTAATGGTCGAGTATCACTTGAAGCTAATTGCATAAATTTAGCTTGACTATCAAGCTTCATATATCAGGTTCCAAACATCTCTTGCTGGCCGTTTTGTAACTTGTATCGCTCAGCAGCCATTTGACTATGAATATATAATTTTTTAAGTTTTTCAATATTTGACTAGTCTTATCGATCGGGTATCAACTTGCGATTTATAAACATCGTTAGGTAATATCACTAGCTAACTGTCACTTAGGTCGAAAATCCCTTGCTTGCCGTCCGTCATGGGAAGAATCGGTCAAAACTGAAATTTTTCAGAATATTTTGGGTACATTTTGCCTATGCACCAATTTATCAGTTGGGTATCACTTGAAGCTCTCAGCAGGCATTCAGCTTTAGTATCAAGCTCTTTGAATCAGGTTTCAGAAACCTCTTGCTGGCCGTTTTACTTGGCAATATTACAGATAGAATGACTTTTTCACATTTTATTTTGTCAGTAGATAATTTCACTTGTCTTTACGATTGAGTATCACATACGCAAACGGTTTTAGCTTTTACTACTAGCTTACTGCTTCTGTGGTGAAATATCCCTGCCATCTGACCTTTCAACCCAGAGGGGAAACTAGGCCTTGTTGGGATTAGATTACTATAGTAATCGTATTTATTTACATGATATGGCTATGCCAAGTACCTGTGTGTAGAATAAACAGCTTTTATTATGTGAAAATAAAATAAGCATTAAAGATCGAATTTGGCCACTGAACTACAAAGTTAGCGGCCGGAGCGGCCGACCATGATTAATGCGCTCAGTGCTTGTTTAATAATTTATAATGTTTGCTATAAGTAAGTATAGTCAATACAAGTGTCACACTTGCTATTTCACTGGCTTTTTAAGACGATTTATTTGATATAAAATATTGACTCCTTAATTTGGCTGGGTTATAGGCGGCTGCTAACTTTGGCTGCTAACTTCACACCGGTCAAAAACAAAGATCGCGACGAATTGATAACCTCCTCCTTCGAAATCTTGAAGTCGGTTGAAAACCCTAGTTTTTACGACGGCAGCCAAAGTTAGTGTTTACAGAAACCTGGACGGTTAAACAGAGATATCACTAGTAGTCCGCCTCGAACTAAGAACTCGCGATTTCCTTGTAAACGAGATGACCAATATAACAAGACCCATATGATGATTTTTTCGCGTCTTCTAGCTCCATGACCCCTTGGTCGATCCTGCTCATATACGAACTCTCAAATTATATGTATCTCGGCTACAACCCCAACAAATTTCATGAAGATCAGAAATGCGTTACTAAAGTTATCGCGGAACAAACTCTCAAAATCAAAAAGCCATCGAAATGCTGAGACGTCCCAGTAGCCAGAAGTTGTTTGTAAGAACTCACTTCGCTCGTTCGATAAACGCATAGATCCTGTGTAATGTGGTACTGGGAAGGATGCTGCAGATTTCGTAAACTTTTTTTTTTGTATGAAAATAAGCGGTTTTTTTATCGATAATCCGGTTATTTTCATATCAAAAATAACCAGTTTGCATAGCCTAGTACCAATATTGTGCTAATCAAGGATGATATAGACATGGATTGACAATATCCCTACAAAATCGCGTTCCCTTATTTCAGGTTAAAGCACTAGCGTCATCTATCGGTCACCACAAACACTAAATTCTAGTTTCTAATATTTTGTTCGGCGAATAACGCTAACAGAATAACTCGACTCCAGACTCGACAGATGGCGCTGTGGCACTTAGTACCGAAAATAGACGTATAACCTGAAGGTTCGAGGAACGCGATTTTGTATAGGCATTGTCCATCCATGTCTTAATCATATTTGGTGCTAATATTCCCAGAACATCGAGCTCTAGGCAATCTACGCTAATCTCGTCACGTGATCCTCGGAGGTCACGTGATGTTTTCTATACAAAATGAAGTGTCGTGTAGGACGCGGAACGGAACAGCGTGAACCATTATCCGCTACCTCTTCTAATTTAACCCATCTTCAATTACACACCGCTCGAGACGTTAATTGTTTACACAAACAATAATTCTGTACAAAGCGGTAAATACTCTTCATTTATATCAAGAGGCGTTTTAACGTGCGTGTGTTTTTATTTAGTAATTTCGTGCGTTCGCATTGTTATTAAATTTAACAATATGTGACTCTATTTCAATAAAGGTTCCATTTGACGGATGGCACTTCCGTCGTTAGTTATACAGATTCACGCCAGACGTCACTATTTGACGTCAATTTCAACTTGACACCTTTGAGTAATAACAATGGAAACTAAACAAACACCTCTAAACATTCCTGAAAAAAAGATTCTTGATAGTCAGTCAGTCAGCCAGACAGACGGACAGACAGACAGGTGACAACAAAGTGATCCTATAAAATTCCATCAGGTTACTCAGGTGTTTAAATTTCCTAAATCAATTTGCTAAACTAAATAAAATAATAAACCAGTCTGCTAGGAGCTCCTTTGTTGACACGATAAATTACTTGTGAGTCTTATGATTTGGCTCTTAGACTACGACGTGACACTTTTTCACTAGGTTTTACACTTTTATATGAAACAATAAAAATAAAAAATAATCCTAACGACACAGATAGACTGGATGACACTGGCTTTGAGCTTTGAGCTCAAATTCTGAGTAATCCATGAGCAAGCTAAGTACAATTTATCAACAGACTTCAAAATTTCGAAGGTGTAGGTTCACAATTTGTCGGGATCTTTATTGTTTGGTTTTTTCTATGTATGTTCACGGATTATAAGAAAACGGCTAGACCGATTTAAAAAAATATTTTTTGTTTGTAAGAGTATAATATACTTGACTGTTGGTCCCATTATACTGATGGATCTGATGATGGAATCCTGGAGAAAGCGAGGGAACTCTTTGCAGTGGCGGCGCGTCGACCAAATGAGTTGGGCAAGCTGAAGCTACCAGAACTAGGCAAGCCGGTGGGAATCGAGTTCTATGGACATCTCTAAAGAGTCTTTAAATATTACAGGCACACCTATTGTTCAATATAATTTTCAAGCAATAAAGGCGTAAACGCCAACCGCCATAAGGGCCCTTTCAATAGGATTATCACATTTGTAAAAGTTCTGTTTTGAAACCAATTATCATTCAATATATTGAATAAAAGTGAATTAAAACTTAATTTGCAAATATTGCAAAACAAAATCTAAATAAACTGCATTAAAACTTTCTAAATTGTAATTATTAATCTTTGTAGAAAATGGTCTTCTACTCGTACTGCATTATTATTTTTAAATACTCATTGCATTCCAGCAAAACAACACAAATTCGAATATGAATAAACAAAATAAACAACTAAACAAAACCACACACTAGCAAAGCCATTTGTTTAAAGCTTATTCACATTAAAACATATTTAAGACTGAAATCCGTCTAATAGCAGTTTTTGTGTAATAAAAACCGCTACCATAAAATATTTATAGGATAAAACAGTCCCACGTTTATTTAAAAATATGTACCGTCAGATTATATTCGTATTGGTATTTGAGCATTTGCCTAAGGTAAACCGGTATAAGGTGATCTATGAATCTGGAACCGGAATGGTTTAACCGATTCCTCGAGAGATGTCGCTGTTAAATTCGAATTAATGGGGAAGGCAACTGTCACAATGACATTTCCAACAATGGTCCTTAATAAAGCTAAATTTGTATGGCGGGAAGCAATTTTGATTTATTTTAGCGAAAATGACTCTTTGCATCGTCTTGAATTGGTCTTCAAAGGAAATTCGCAGGTTTCCGAAATACTCTAAAATTAAAATTCTGTAGAATAAAGCTATAGGGAAGAATTTGCCCTAAGAAAAGCCTTCGGAAGGAGAATTCATATTTTGTCTCTTTTTTTCGTTATATGGAATCTGGAACAGCGCTCTACAAAAAGTTTTCCCCAGCCTTCCCCATTGTACATCGCGTTAACATCTGATTTTCGGAGGTAAAAAAATTGTAGATATAGGTAGGACTTGATATGAAATGTTTATTTTTTATTGAGATCCATTTGCATTCGTACACTAGGACGACTTATGTATATACTTACATTCACAGATTTTATCTTTACCTCTATTGTTCTTGCGGTGCTTGAGATATCGGAGACAAATATTTTTTAATAGCCTAGTTTGTGTACCAGCACTGCTGGGCAAAAGGCCTCCCCTGTTTTGTACCACCCATCACGGCTTGCACGCTCCCGCCAATCGCCACAAAACAAGTTCAGGAGTTCAGGTCGTCTTTCCATTTCCATTTTGGCCTACCTCTGCCTCGGCCATCCTGTGGGTTCCAGTCGGTCGCATAGATACGAAGATACTCTTTCAATTTTTGATGTTTGCTGTAGGCTAGTAGGACTTATCCTAAAGTACTTACTAGGAGGGTCAATGTTACTCTACGTCCGTAGGAAACACCTTAAACAACCCTATACGTGATCCCTGGGTGGTGCTAAAAGAGTAAACTTGGCAACTGCACTGTCCCATCTGGACCTCGCAGCACTCACTGGATTTTCTTCATCATCTCCTGTCCCACTACTCATTCCTGAGAGAAGAAATGCCTATCTATATCCAGTGACATGTAGCCATACGATAAATAACTACGAGGATTTTGGTCTCCGCACTAGAGATCGCCATTCTTCCCTATTTTGCGCCACTTCGTGCCAATTGGATATTCCAAAGACTTCTTGAGAGAGTTCTTCGTCGCTCCAGCATACCCAAGTCGACCGGAGGGTCGTTTTCCTGCTGGGCGCTTATCCCAAAATAGGTACCATTGCCAACACTGTTAACTGACCATTTTTAATCCCTATTGCAACGGCATAAGGTCTACCGATAATCAGTTAAGGGTGTTGCTATTTGTACATGGGTAGGTAGGTAGGTTCATTAGATATGAGGAAAACTCCATTAGATATGAGGAATAAACAGCTAAGGACAATCGTAACCGAAATAAATTTGCAAATAGCCAGCATTTTCAGAAAGGGTCGTCGGCTGACACTTTTATAATCGCTGCCTCCGGCTCAACATTACGAGCCATTAAGAATTACGCTCAAACAGTCCTGCGAAACAGTTTCAGTCATGCATGTGGACTGCTCACAGACATATACAGGCGAAATAAGGGTTGTGATCCTGAACCACTTTTTCTGACTCTGTAACTGATCACCATTGTCATTATGTTAGTATTTGATCAAACTTAGATAACTTTTCACTCTACTGTTCAGATAATCAGCTTTTCTTGAATACTTATAAATTATTTTTTATTTTTTTATACTACAACGGTGGCAAACAAGCATACGGCCTGCCTGACGGTAAGCAGCTACCGTAACCTATGGACGCCTGTAACTCCACAGGAGTCACATGCGCGTTGCCGACCCTTTACAAAAAGGAGGATTCACTGTGTTGACGGCTAAAGGAATAAGAGGGTCCCTCATCGTCAACACACTGGGTCCTCTTTCAAATGTTTCATAATCAGCTTTAATCGTAAAAATTATCCGTTAACTTTCAATTACACTTTATCTGGGAAAAATATAGCCCGTGTATCTTCCATTAGGGACTTAGGTGTTACCTTAGACTCGCAATTAAATTTTAGTCTGCATATCGATAATATATGTAAGCGAGCTTACAAGAAGTAAGGGATGATTCTCAGAATTGGTCAGCCCTTCAGGCGCCCCAATACCTATAAACTATTATTCTTTTCATTTGTTAGGAGTATTCTTGAATTTGGTTGCGTTGTTTGGACACCTCAGTACCAAGTGCATATTGATCGCCTGGAAAGGGTACAAAATAGTTTTCTAAAATCACTTTGTTACAGAACAGGTAATTACTTCGAACGTACTTCGTTGGCAGCGAAGCACTTTCGTGTTCCTTCCCTTAATAACAGAAGACACTACCTACTTAGATGTAATGTTCTTTTTTAAAATTCTTAAAGGAGTGATAAATTGCCCGAATCTCTTAGAATTGGTCACTTTCAGTTGTCCGCACTTCCCCCTTCGTCCAAGAGCACTATTTCATGTCAGCTTTGCTCGCAAGAATTATTCTCGGCACACATTTTTCAGACGAGTCCCTAGTTATTATAATAAGCATATACATGACATTGATCCTTTTCACACTTCCTTGTCTAGTCTCAAAATTAGACTTAAACGTAAATTGTTTTAAGTAGTTCAAGTATTGAAAATAATTTTAAGTAACTCATTGTATAAATGTGTCTTTCCGGTGTACCTACCTACCTAATAGGAAAATAAATTGATTATAACTAGATTGTTAAACCTATTTACCAATATTCTACTTACCCACAATATAATTTAAGAATACTAATTTTGCTCTGCATACTGGTGGGTACAAAGAATTAAGGTAGGTATGGCTCATGATTTCATTTCTTTTTGTTTCTTGTTATATGTATAAACATAAAATACATATTGTAAAAACAAATATCTACGTAAGCATAGTATGTTAACTTGTATGTATATTTATGAACCTCCAGGTCTGTTATAATTATTTTATTATGTTAAGTACATTGTACTTTTAATCTATTTGTGTATGTGACTGTTTGTGTTCTAAATAAATATAAATAAACAAATATAATGAATTTAGTTAACTAGGTATTTTTATTTTTCATGTAAAAATTACGCTGTATGGGTAAGCCCTATTCAATTCAATTAATTTATTCAAAACTATGTTAAAACTAAAACTATGGATAAATCCTGACGACTGGGTTCCAATGCCAGTTTAAATGAAACTCTATCATAACTGAATTGGGGACTGATTTCTAACTTGCGGGTCGACAGCAGGATAGAACACGTCAAACCAACTTAGTTTTCTTTATATGTTTTTTTTCGTTACCCCTTTGGTGAACTTGGGCTACCTGTCCACTGAGGCCCAGCGGACCGGAGATGCGCGGAATCAAAAAATATCATCATCCGCTGCTTATCTCGGCACCGACGCAGCGGCAGTTCATTCGTTGATTCCGCTCCGCTCCGCCTCACTGGAAATGCAGCCAATCTGAACTACCACATCTTTGTGTGATCTGTAGGCCTCAAATTAAAACATAGCGTAGACATCAGAGAGAACAAATGAAACCAAAAGCTCTGTTATTAATCGACTAAAAATGTTTGGAGGTGACAATAATGTAAAACTTTCTGACAAAATTATTAACATTAAGAGCTTTTGGTCACTGTATTCATGAAAATATAATAAAATAATTTTAAACAAAAAAAAAACCGGCTCTACGTTTCCAATAGCAAATGCCCGAGCTACTGTAAAAAATACATAAATTGCTATAGGTGTGCCTATAATATTTGAAGAGTTCCCTAGATTTCTCCAGGATCCCAACATCAGATCCTGACCTGATGACAATGGGGCCAACTGTAAAGTATACCTACCCTTTCAAACAAAACAAGATATAATAGGTAATCGGTGAACAAACATAAAAAAATAGCAAAAACCAATGATCCCGACTAATTGAGAACCTCCTCCTTCGAAATCTTGAAGTCGGTTATTAAATACAGTTACTTAAATAGAAAAATATCTAATGAGTGGTTATCATGCCGGTCGCTAAAGTAATCTAATTAATAATTAATAAAGTGAACGGAAACAGGTAAGCTGTTTTCATACAAATCAGTACTTACAACGTCTATTCAGACATATACCTGTGGTAACGACTTAAGAGGCTAATTTTGCCGATACTTTGTATGCAAATTCCTTCTGAATGGCTTCCAGAATGGAAGGATTTCCATTCATCCTCTATGCTAATTTCTGGGTTTAGGTTTTAAGTACGAATCAGAATTTGGACCTAATTGTTATACATTTTTATCGCTTTTAAGAATTTTTCGCTTTATTAACGATCATTGTCCTGGGTTGAATCCCGGTAAGGGAATTTATTTTTGTGTACTCAATGGTATTTACTATGGATGAGTTATACTCTAACAAAATAAGCACAAAAAGTACTTCCAGAGGTATTTCATAACCTAGCTACGATTCTGTTATGGTTATCGATTTTGACAATCATTACATCTTTGTGACTGTATTAGAAAATTACAGTCTTTACCTTTCTCACGCGGCTAACGGGAGCTTATTGGCACGTCCACATCTCTCGCTTGCCGATGCGCGAATAGCGACGATTGTTTGAATTCACTCATTTTAAGTGCTTCACTTTTGGAGCGTGCATAGTTAGTTAGTTAGTTATCCTGGACGTTTTTCCGCAAGTCGACATCCAGTGTGCCTATTTTGCGTGAAACGGGGATAGCACTATTATTCCAACCACCCCAGCTCCTCAACGAAGCCCAGCAGAGCTTTCAGGTTGCCTGCCGCCTCGTGCATAGCCCATCTGTCATAATTATATATCATAGTGTGTACTGTGCATTACAAATATTTGTTCGATAGATATATAAGCGTTGATAAGGTTACGCCTGCGAAGTTGACCTACTTTTAATGTGCGATAATGACGATTTCATTGGACACCATTAATGGCATAACTTTTTCAAGACATAATTAAGTACTCTTTCCTAAATATGGTTTCGCGATAAACTTCTATACCAGGAGGACGCTTTGCCTTATCTTTCCAAACAAAAAAGTATGCCAAAATCTGAAGGGGTTATCTATTCTGTGACGTCACTCCCTCAACAAGTGCTCAACATTTCCGCGGTCGCTCTACCCTTTTATCCAAAGGGCATTTCCATTTTCTACCACAGATCACCTCGGCGCGGCGCACTTTGGGAACACCGGTACTGTTTGGATGGCCCAATACCGGTATACCGGTATTGCATTCCCCAGGCGCATTGCGAACATATGGGCCTATTAGCTTTAGATCCAGGCTAAAATATATAGATATATTTGACGACCGATGTTGGACCGGACCGAGAGCAGCAACGGGTGTTAGTGTTAGGGTTGGTTCGTAACTCCAGGACAGGTACACGGACGCACGGTAATGAAATAAAACATCAACACTGGTTTAATAACTGTATTGAAGTAAATCTCTTTGAAAATCACATTAGGAGAGGCTAATAAATCTCAACTTGTTACTAGTTTAAAAAAGATAACTCATTCCAACAAAATATCATAATTCTATCAGTTATAGTGTACGTACCGCGTCAGACCGCTGCCTTCTCGCTCCGACATACTTATAATGCGATAGAGGTAGTATGCACGTTCACTTAAGCGTTTTTAATACATCTGCTGCATGAATCAATCCTATTACCTTTTGTCTGTGCTATATGTTTACACGATGCTATGCACTCCTCACCCCGTTTACGTTTGGCATATACAAAGAGTGTTTTGTCACACAGATAAGTAAAATTACGCTTCTGGTTGATGATATCGAGCTCTTCGAAAATATTGAATAATGCGGTGTCTATAAACATAGTCTGTGTTACCTACCCTTTACCTATCTACAATCATTTAGGAATCTGTTCACGTACCGGAAAAATGGAATTGAAAATTCCGATATAGGATAATCATAACATAAAACAGAACGAGGGTTTATGGTGTTTGTTTGTTTTCATTTACCGAAGTTATTTAGTGCGGCCGGAGTCGGCAAATCATTGGATCTGTTCGTTAAAATACTCCAAAAATTAACGCACTTTTTAGACCACTCGTCATCATTATCTATAGCACTTTGAATGAATGAATGAATGGGTTTATTCACATGAACATAACATACAAATTCAAACACTTTGGATTGTTATTTTGACAAAAACAAAACAACAAACAAACAGTTTTTGTCAAAATAATGAGTGAAAATCGTGTAAGTTTAAATCAGTACTTTGGATTGTTGTTTTTCTTATATTGGTTTTATTAAAAAATATATGGCAGTTATAATAATTTTGCACATTAATTTCGGTTTTAGGTCAATTTCAAATCTCTCTCTTTGCCTAGCCATATCCCATGTCATTTGGGGTCGGCTCTCCTCGTCAATCTTCGCCATTCTCGTCAGTTCTGAGTCTTCGAATTATTGACTAGGACTTTCTTCAGGTAATTTCAAATAAAATCATTTAACATGTGGTTCAAGGGCGAATGTATGGATTTTAAATACCGGTCACTTAAACATAATATGGCGAAAAAAAGTTCTTACTGATGTCATCTCCTGTTACTCAATGGACCAAGTGTGACAAGGGGGGAGGGAGGTATCAAAAACCTTGAAGTTTGTGTGGATGAACCATTGAGTAACAGGAAATGACATCCCTAAGAAATGATTTGTCCCAAAAGTTGTAGTGAAAATCACTACAAGTCTATACTACTCTTTGATTTTGTCATAGCTGTCAACCGCCAAACATGGCGCACAAAATTTGTTCTAGATGTCACATCTAGTAGAATACAAAGAAAGTAACAGAACACTTTTTGGCGTTTTTTAGGGTTCCGTAGTCAACTAGGAACCCTTATAGTTTCGCCATGTCTGTCCGTCCGTCCGTCCGTCCGCGGATAATCTCAGTGACCGTTAGCACTAGAAAGCTGAAATTGGGTACTAATATGTATATCAATCACGCCGACAAAGAGGTAAAATAAAAAGTGGAAAAAAATGTTTTATTAGGGTACCTCCCCTAATCTCCCCTATACGTAAAGTGGGGAGTGATTTTTTTTTTCATTTCAACCCTAACGTGTGATATATTGTTGGATAGGTATTTAAAAATGAATAGGGGTTTACTAAAATCATTTTTTGATAATGTAAATATTTTCGAAAATAATCGCTCCAGAAGTAACAAAATGTGTCCCCCCCCCCCTCTAACTTTTTAACCATATGTTTTAAAAATATGAAAAAAATCTCAAAAGTAGAACTTTATACAAACTTTCTAGGAAAATTATTTTGAACTTGATAGGTTGAATAGATATGTCAACTCAATGTAACAAATAGCCCATTTTTTTAACTCTTAAGTGGGGACACTTACTGTGACGGACGGAAAACTACGGAACCCTACACTGAGCGTGGCCCGACACGCTCTTGGCCGGTTTTTATTATTGTTCCTGATGCTACATTGTGCACAAAAAACGAAACGGGCATCGATAAAACCACCGTTCCACCTGTCACCCAATTAACGTACAAACGAAAGATAAATTTGGAAAACGAGAAAATAAAGCGAATTACGCAAGCGTCACACAATGGACCATTATTTGAAAAGAAAAATAAATTATTTCTAACAATGCCGTGACAGTAGTATTCTTACCTGTGTTAACTGAAAGGAAATCTGACGATATAGGCTCTTACGACTTTTTTACATTAGCTTTATACCAATTACCAAGCGTAACATAAAACAGAAGAACATAAGCGCCATCTCTAAGAGAGTTGACTTGTATTTTTTATTTCACGATTCCGGGGCTTCTTTCAATCAAATACGCCTTCAAATATTGCTTGGAGAGTTAATGATGAGTATCTGAATCAATCAAAGTGATTTGAATTGCTTTGAGGTTTCACAAAAGTAGTAATTAGGTATGTACCTACAGTCACGGCTGAAAATATGGGTATATTTGATGTGACAAAAATATGTAGCGACGTTAGCTTCCTAAATGATTTAGTCACAAAATTTAGTCAAGTGTAACCGCATTTAGCAAGTAAATATACTATGAAAACAAGTTAGGATCCTAATTAGGACACTAAAAAAGTAAAGTGTAACAGGGCTTTGATATACCAAGGCGTAGTCTTGGATACATGTTTTTGTCACATTAAATGTTACCATACTCGTTCTAGCCTGACATATTCGTGTGTAACGCTTCAAATATGGATGAGATAAACGCAAAAGCGACGTGTAGATGGCACTGTATTGTTTAAAAAACATTATCATTGATAAAAAATAATGACAGTAAAGTCTTGAGGGCTACAAAACATAAGATATAGAATCTGTGTTTTGATTTACTTTTGAGTAATGCAAATCCAAAGACAGCTGCCACTGTGAGTCGTCATTTACTAAAATAACATTTACCAGCTGATTCCTTAGGCAATTTAAATAGAAAAATATATAAACTTGCCAAGTTGCACTATTAAGTAGCAAATAACACAGCCAATCATTTAAAGCAATTGAAAAACGTTGAGAAACTAAATCAAAATTGGAAGTGTGACGGTCAAATAGGTTTCGAGTTATTGGGGGGTCAAAAGTGGCCCCAAATGGTTCGTGTAAATATACCCACGGCTGGGGTGTCGCCGCTTTGCTCAGCGAACTTGGCTGACATACTGCCGTGTATTTAGATATCTATCTTATAATCAAAGTATTGAAATAAAAACAATTACTTAGTCTAGTTAAATGATTGGACCATAAAGTAATAACCAAATAGCACCAGTGGAGCTGTCAGCGAGGTTAATCGACTTCACAAACTCGCGACATGACTTGCCCATTCGCGAGCTCCCGCAGCAGTCGTGACGCTAAGTAATGAGCAATGGACTGGGTGTTCTTTGCCCTTGACTCTCCTAGGAATGTTCTACTTAAGGCTTCCAGGTTAACTCTGGCTGAGAAAACGCCCAAATTTAAGTTGAGAAGAAATACCAAAATTGTTAAAAATACGAGTAAAGCACCCTCGCTTGACTTGTGAAATATGTGTATTTTTGCGGCCTTCGTATAGGAGAAGATACTATTGCCGGTGACTGTACGCCTAAATAGTAGATTTTATTAAAGGACCAATTATTGACGAGACATTTTTGCGGTCAAACCTAGTAAGAGCAAAAAAAGTTCAAGTGAAATATGTGCCTGTCACCTGAATTAAACACTCTGCTTTTCATTTGAATAAAAAGCAAAGGATCCTACATTACCAATCAGGGGACCCCAGAGCTGGCACTTACCTCTGCCAGCGCATCTCCTTGACAATACAGAGAGGTAACTCGGCCAGCGTCATGGGTTCCCTACGGCAGGGGGACCTCTTAGAGGGGGTTTTCTTTTTATAACTGGGATTTTAGGTAAGCTTTTAGGTAGTTTTTTATAATTAAGAAGCAAGTAAAATAGATTTGTGTTTTACGATACAAAAATATACCTAAACATATTATACATTATGTTGGAGTTACAGAAGCAAAGGAACAAAAATGTATCGAATAGCGAGTTAAAAATAGAAAGGATATCATACGACTAATCTATTTTGAAATTAATTTTCATCGCATACTTGAAATGTGAAACTCCCTAGGGCGCAAATGTATCACCTTCCACCCGCTTCATAGTCAACACTTTTAGAGCATGAATGTTAAAATCTGAATACCATCGGTGCAAATGTTTGGCTCAAAGAGGAGCAAGCCCCATAACATGGTAATTAGTAGCGAGGCAATGAGCTATGGCGGTTTCATACATGTCTAAGTGCTTTATGAGGAAAGTACCTAGTTTAAGTCAGCGAGAGACCTACAAAAACGGAGATAGCTAAACCAGTATACAGGTTGATTCAGTAGACTTGAAATAGAAATAGAAATAGAAATCATTTATTTGCTTAAACATGGTAAAATACATAAGTATAGATGTCATGATTGATGTCATTTTGTATCACATGTTTAGCCAGCATATGGCATGCAAATTAAAACCTAATTCGTATGTTACACTTAATTTAAAATTTGTCAAAAAAAAAACAATTTATGTCAAGATAATCATTATAGTTCATAATCTGTTAAGTTAATTAATTTATCTACACTCATATTGTAAGTTCTCTAAAACGTGTTCGAAAACGGTAGGCAATGGCTAGCATTACCACGACCGATTTTACTATGATAAGCTTTTTATCCGTAGCAGTAACGTAATTTTAACTTTTCATGCTCAATTATTGATGTGCTATGAGTTTTGATAACATAATGTACACCTGCACCCTCCCGGGGATCCGCCGACAGCCCGACACGCGCCCGCGCGACCGCCGGCACAATCGAGTTGGCCATGGTGGCGGTGCGATGGCGGCCATTCTATGGTTTCCAAATAAGGCATTTAGAATAAATAATATGAGTGTAGATAAAGCAGTGTATGCAACTGTACGTAATTAGGCCTTAAAACACTCGTGTGATCTTATTATGAAATTCGCCTGCGGCTCATTTCATAAAACCACACTCATGTTTTAAGGACCCTTATTACGTAACAGTTACATAAACTACTATAAATTCGTGCATGTCGCAAGATATCAATATAAATCCAAGCTATCCTACCTTTAATATATAGTCAAAATATATAATAAAAACATCTAAGTATATTTAATTAATCATCATTAAGTCATTAAAATTATATAATAATAGCCAATAGGTTGTCTTAATCGTTGTCGTTAAAAAATTCGTTTAGGGAGTAGGAACATTTACCCCTTAGCCACTTCTTTAGTCTGGCAGTAAACAATTTGTCGGGTAATTGTCTGATTTCATATGGTAACTTATTGTAAACTAGGATACTCATTATGAAGCAGTTTTTTCAAAGAAAGCGGTGTCAACTAGAGGCATCTGTAATTTAAACTCATCCCTTGGTCTCAATCTGTTATTGTAAATTTGCGTACAAGGCATCCTAACTCTAATATGTATAGGTCAAATAAGGTAAACAGTCTAAGTTTCTCAAATAAATGCCGGCAATGGGCTCTTGGTTTAGCTCCACAGACTGCTCTGATACAATTTTTTTGAACGAGAAATGCTTTTTTTGCGTCTGTAGAGTTACCCCAAAGTGATATGCCATATTTCAGGACCGAAGCAACATAACCATGGTAAGCAAGCAGTGATGTTTTTTCTGCTGCGATAGTCTTTACTCGTTTTAAAGCATAAACAAACCTATCAAGTTTACCGCAAACCAATTTGACATGATTTCTCCACGTACAGCATTCATCTAAGGTTATACCTAAGAACTTTAAGTCGCTAGCCCTTTCAATAATCTGATTCTGACAGTGCAGTTGTAAGTCGAGAAGTTCAGTCTTATAATTCCGGAATTGTATGTAGCATGTTTTTGAAGTGTTCGTTTGTAAATTATTTCGGTTTAACCATGAGTCTACGGCGTTTATTGTTGTATTAATCTTATCTCTATAAGGGACAGTAGCGTCATCGGCAGGTATTATTACGGCTATATCATCAGCGAACAGGGACATCGGGCACTGTGTTTCCTTAGGTAGTTCATTAATATATAATAGAAATAATAGGGGACATCTGTAATCTGCTCGATAAGCTATTTTAACATTTGATTGGTCGAGTTTGTTTATTTCTACACATTGCATACGGTTTTTTAGGTAGCTTTCGATCCAATTAAAAGCATTCCCTCTAATTCCACAATGTTCGCACTTTTGGATCAACAATTTATGATTGACAAAATCGAAAGCCTTAGTCATGTCGAAAAAAGTAACTACTACTGAAATTTTTTCATCAATGTATTGAGTGATTCTACGTACAAGTGTATACGCTGCATCTGTGGTGGATTTATACTTCTGAAATCCATTTTGTTCTTTAGCAATGATGTCGAATTTATTCAAAAATTGGGTAACTCTATTATGGAATGCCCTCTCAAATATCTTGGAAAATATCGGAACCAGTGTTATTGGACGATAGTTTCGAACATCAGTTTTGCTGTCTTTCTTATGAATAGGCTTCACTATCACTTTCTTGAGTCTTTCAGGAAAGATGCCTTCTGTGAAAGAAAGATTGACTAGATGAGTCAGAACCAGAGATATATCTGTTACGCAATATTTGAGGACTCCGGTTGCAATACTGTCAAATCCTACAGAGTTAGTATTATTTAGTAATTTAATAATTTTTTCTATTTCATCTGTTGTGCATGGATTTAGAAACAGACTATTTCGAATTCGTTTGACCTTTAATGACGAAACTTTGTGGAGAACAGTCGCGTTAGCATTAATATCAACATTCGTCGATTCTATCAAGAAATCATTTGCAATTTCAGAGGGGTTTTTTATGGTCTCTGAATTGAACTCTATGTATTCTATTTCATGTCGAGTTTTATGGTCATCATGTTTTTCGTTAATGACATCCCAAACTGCTTTGCTTTTATTTTTGGATTTACGTATAAATTTACTGCTCTCATTCTTTTTTGACGTTGTGACACATGTTTTTAGCAATTTTGAATATAATTTGAGCTTTTGTCTATTCTCGGTAGTTTTTTTCTTTATAGTATAAATTTCTTAGTTTTCTTTTAGTCCTGCTAGATTTTATAAGTCCTTTTGTAATCCATTTGGCTCCTGATGTGTTTACTTTAATTTGAACTATTTTTTCAGGAAAGCAAAGGTTATAAAACAACGTAAAAGTATCGTGGAATTTGTTGAATGCTAAATTTAAATCATTTATTGAGAGCTCTTCGGCCCATGAAAGGCAAGAAATTAAATTCCGGAATTTTTGCATATTTTCGTTGCATAGGTCTCGTTTTATCATACACCAGTATTCCGGCGCGTTCTTTATTGTGTTATTTTTCATCGGAAATTCAATTACTTGACAGGTATCATGATCAGATAGATGTACAGGGTAAACATAGCCCTTAGCATCCCTAATGTCACTTGCTATATGATCTATGCATGATTTTAACCATGTTGGCTGAGTCATATGCAAAGATAAGTTATAATTTTCCAGTAGTCCTTTTAGCGAGCATGATGCAGCACTTTCTATTAGGGTGTTAATATTTAAGTCTCCAGCAATTATTATGTTTCTTTTTGAATTGCGAGTAATTTTGTGTAGAAGAGTCGCCAAGTGGTTGAAAAATGATTGAATTAAATTATTTTGTGGTACTCTGTATATGCAGATAACAACACAATTAAAAGATGGAATATATATACCACAGCATTCAAATATTCGTTCTACAGAAGATTCGTTACATAATGATAGTACTTTATAATCAATCCCTTTCCTTAATAAGATTCACGTTCCACCCCTTTTTTTCCCTTGCCTACAGAAACAAGATGCCAAGTTATAATTTTTCAAAAATATTTTTTTTTCACTACCACGCCTGATAAAAGTTTCAGAAAGACATAATATGTCAAAGAACATGCCATTCTCAGCAAATTCTGCGAAGCATAGTTCTAGAGCATGAAGCTTCGAAAGCAGTCCCTGGATATTTTGATGAAATAATATTATTCTTATGCTATCATTTTGTTTTTTAAGAGTTTGGTGAGGTATTATAAATTTGTTACAGTTGCGATTACGAGTCTGTGTTGCATCAAAAAAACATTTTCCCGTCTGGAGATTCACATATAGGTTTATTAAGATTTTGCTTAGTCTGTTCGGGAGCGGCGGCAGCGTCACACGTGCGCTCGCAGCCTTGATGCGTGTTTTTAGCCGATATTGTTTTGTGAACGTTTAAGGAATGCAAGCTAGAAGTGCAGTCGTTATTCGTAGCTGGATTATTTTGGATGTTTAAAATGTACCTTTAAGCTTAAAAATGCACTTCTAATACCATACTTCGGGATTTTACCCGAGTTGTAAGAAAACATGTCAAGTGTTAAGTCGCGATTTGTATCGAATATCTAAGCATAATTGTTGGTTTGCATATCCATGGTCAATAAGTTATTAAATAATTCTACCTTGTAATTATATATGAAAGCTCCGCAAATATAGGTAGGAAGACAGATTATTTTGTTTGTATGTGTTATTTTTTGGAGTACTTCTCTTATATAATTGACTAAGGTTATGGTACATTCTGAGGTATTTATGTCAGCGGAACAGGTTGAGCAGGATTAACACTACGGATTCAGTTAATTACAAGATATTGTTTGGTACCAGTATTAGTGAGATTAGCGCAAAAAAATTATAGTAAAAAATAAAAAGTTTTTCGTCTCTCCTGCTCGGAAAGTTTTATTTTCCTGGGTAGATAGCCGGGTGGAAAATTGCTTGTTCATCCCTAGGGTGGAAAGTAATTAAGAAGCTAATTGTGGATTGAGCCGGTGCCCACCGGGATGCTTTCCTCTCAGACCACCGGCAAAACATTGAATTTGTCTGTTTCAAATGGTGGTAAAATTTCTTTATTAGAATAAAATACAAATACAAAACAGAAAATATATACAAAAATGGACGATGACGGTATTAACGGGGTAAGGGGGGGGGGGGGGGGTTGGGTGTAAGAGTTTGCTTAGTATAGAATTCCGGCGCCGTCTGCGCATTTGAATACCTTGATGCGTCTTCTAGTGCCTCTCACCCTCATGGAGACTGCTCGAATGACCGATATTTGTACTTTAACTTTTAGCCAGAATATTATTTGAGAGTATGGTTTTTCCCATTTGGATGATAGTTTGGATGCTGTTTTTTTCAAAAAACTCATATACTCAGTCCCTAAGGCTCCATCACATGAGATTACTAAAGGTGTAAAAGAGGCTCTTAAGTCTTCCGTGGCTCGGTCATATTTTAGATGTTTTTCTCGGCTGTGTTTTTGTGCTGTTTTTTGCCATGTAAGGTTGCTGTAAGAGGAAGCGTCAGCATTTACAATACGAACGTCGAAGAACGCTTTCCTTGCAGGTTCCCATACGCTATTTAGTAATAAGTCTCCTATGAGGGCTGGCTGTGTAGCACTTGCATCACGCATTATTGGTTCAACTGTGCCTTTACCCCAAGCTAGTTCGGCCCAATTCTTGCAATCGTCCCTATGTTGATCATGGCCTTGTTTAATCAAGCCGCCTTTTTTGCAGTTTAGGGCATTGACCTAAATGGTCAAAATTATTTTCGCCGCATCCGTCGCAAACCTGAGGAAGATTGCCGGGTTCGTGAGCGTAGCGCAAGGCAAGGGCGTCTTTAAATTGGGTGGCGGTAAGGTCGGTATTGTTTGCGGTGGTAGGGATGATTGACAGCCATTGTGAAGAGTTTGATTCAACTACTCTTTGGACACATCTTTGCATCTTACTCGGTAATTTGGATAAAACATCTTTACATCTATCACTCTCGTTCAAATGTCTCGTCAATTTGGCTACCCTCATGGTTTCTGCTGCATGAGTATGATGGGCTATTAGGTCCAGGTTTTCTGTATTTTTTATTGCGTGAATTAGTAATTTATTTGATTCAACGGATGATTTATAATATTCAGTGTTTTTTAATGGATTGTTAATGCCAAGACCGCCCAGCTTCACTGGCAGGTTGAAGAGATCCTGTTCTATAGAAGTGATTTCTCTGTCAAGAATTGAAGGTATTAACGTTGACATTATCGTCTCGTTTAAAGTGTGAAAATTTTTAAATTTTCAAATTGTTCAAATTTTACTGATAATTTTTAAAGATTAATCTTTATATACGTGTTTTATAAAATGTGCGTGTAGTATTGTACTTTCCTCACAGTCGAAATGAAAAGCAGAGTGTTTAACTCGGGTGAAATTACCCATTTCACCCTCGAACTATTGGCGCTCTCACCTCAGATAAAATGGGTCACTTTCATCCCTTGGTTAACAATCTACTATTCAATTATTTACGACACCATCGTCACTCTACAATTAGAACATTCCGTCGAGTACTGATACTCTCTTGTTTTTCTGAAATACGTGTCAAATTGATGAGGTTACTTTCGTATCTCACTTAATTTTACAAATTTTATTTCCTATTCAAAGTGTTGTCATAGTTTTCATATTTGTTTATGTACGGTGACCATGATTACAGATAATAAAATTTCTACGTAACTAAAATATGAAAAAAATAGAAAGTCGTTATTGTTTCACTTAAACATGATGGCGGCCGATTCATTATCGTTAACCATGTGTCTAGGGTTGTTCCTGGTCGTCTCCTAAATCATCCTGTATCTAATTCAAGACAGTTATCGGACAGCTCTTGCAATACAAAGTGGTTTTAAGTAGGTGTCAGATAGTAAATAATTAAAAATACACTTAAACAACCTTCCTCATCATTGTAAATATATATGGAGTGGGGGGGGCAAATATTTTTTTTACTCCAACCCTAATGTGTGGGATATCGTTGGATAGGTCTTTTTAAAACAATAAGGGTATTCTGAAACAATTTTTGGATAAAAACCAATACTTTCGTAAATATTAGCTCCAAAAGTTTAAAAAAGGGTTTATCGTATTTCCTCGATATCTCATTAAACATTGATCCTAGCAAAAAATTGCAAAGAATCTTTTTTATAGAAAATTAGATGTGGATGAATTAAGCAACAGAATTAACTCCGCCGTAGTCGGTCCTAAGCCCGGTTGAGAAAGGAGGAAGGTAGGCAGAGAGGTGTACAAACTGCCATAAACACACCAACGCCGAGCAACAGGCGGCGGTCAAATAACCTGTCCCTAGGCAATGGCAACCTTAAGGAATCAAATAACCTCTAAAATGTCCAGCTCTCCAAGACGTCTTGCCAACGTGGAGAGGCTATGGCTATTGACCTTCATGGAAAGTACAAATAAACCAAGGCCCCGAGTCCCCAGGGTCCGCACTGTCCCTGGCTACGACAGCGGCCTCGAGCACAGTGTGGACAGGGGTGCTAAGAATCTCTGGAAGAGACCCGGCTGTCACGCAAACCAAACAAAACTATTTTTGGCTACGTATAATACAAGGACTTTGAGATTGCAAGCGAAACTGGAAGAACTGGAAGAAGATCTTACTGGCATAAAGTGGGACGTCATAGGGCTAAGCGAAGTGAGGCGAGAGGGAGAAGACACTATAAAACTAAGTTCCGGTAACATTCTCTTTCATACTGGGAGTACAAAGTCAGATATAGGCAGTGTGGGCTTCTTAATAAACCGAAAACTAGCAAACAACATAACGGCACTTTGTAGTATTTCACCACGTGTAGCCTACGCCATCATCGAAATAAATGAACGCTACGCTGTTAAGATAGTCCAAGCCTATGCTCCTGCGTCTACAAGATCTCACGCCCATGCCGCGGTCGAAACCTTCTATGAAGACGTCGACAAAGCTCTACGAGCAGGCAAAAGAGCACAATTCAACATCGTAATGGGGGATTTTAACGCCAAGGTGGGGACAAGGAACGATGACGAGGCATATATTGGCCCATTCGGAGTTGGAAGTAGAAACGCCAGGGGGCAGATTTTAGTTAACTATCTGGAGTCAAGGAAATTGTTTGCAATGAACACTTTCTTTTGCAAAAAGAGTCAACGGAAATGGACATGGGCAAGCCCCGATGGAAAAACAAAGAATGAGATTGACCTTATATGCACAGATAAGAAACACATATTACAGACGTGACAGTCCTTAAAAAGCTTAAGATGAGCGATCACCGCCTCGTGCGAAGTACAATACACATCAACACTAAGTGGGAAAGAAGGAGACTAACAACAAAACCCTTGGCTAATCTACAAATCCCCATAGGAGTCCACGAGGAGTTCGAGAAAAAGCTTAACCTAACTCTTGCACGACCAGACGCTGACTACTTCGAGAAAAATCTAGATGAGAAATATAATACATTTATCACAAACGTCACCTGCAGCGCTAGGGAGTTATTTGGGCAAACGACTCGCAAGAAAGACAAACTATCCCCTAACACGCTATTGCTTCTGGAACGGCGCGAGCACGTGGCTTCACAACTCACAAGAACACCGGCGTTTAAACCGACAAATATCCAAGGCATATATGAAGTTAAGCAGGCTATAAAGCAACTTAAGCAATATAAAGCCCCAGGGGAAGACGGCATAACCACGGAATTGCTTAAAGCTGGTGGACGCCCAATACTGAAAGAACTCCGATGGATCTTCAACGAAGCCCTGTTTACTGGTAAATTACCAGAAAAGTGGCAGGACAGCATGGTCACATTGTTCCACAAGAAAGGTGCCAAGACTAGCCTTAAAAACTACCGCCCTATTGCCCTCTTAAGCCAAGTATATAAAGTATTCTCACGAGTTGTCACATCAAGAATAACACGACGAATGGACGAATACCAGCCCAAAGAGCAGGCGGGCTTCAGGAGCGGCTATAGTACAGTCGATCACATTTTCACGCTGAGGAAAGTGATACAAAATTCACATGAATATAACCTACAACTATACCTTGCCTTCGTGGACTATGAAAAGGCGTTTGACACTGTGGAACATTGGGCCGTTTTTGACTCCTTAAAGCGTTGCCGGATAGATTACAGATATATCCAGCTGTTGAAGAACCTGTACAGCTCAGCGACTATGACATTGCAAATTCAAGGCGCCAAAATCTCGATCCCACTCCGAAGAGGAGTACTCCAAAGCTGTTTACAAACGCACTTGAAGATGTCTTTAAACAATGCAACTGGGACGGTATAGGTATCAAAATAGATGGAACATATTTGAACCACCTACACTTTGCTGACGACATCGTTCTACTCGCAGAGACACCTGAAGATCTCGAAAAAATGCTCAACGATCTAAGCCAGGTATCAATGCAAGTTGGTCTAAAAATGAATATGGAAAAAACAAAGTGGATGAGCACCGATGAAGAATCAACCATTTCATTGGAAGGCAAAACGATAGACAGAGTAAGCGACTACATCTATCTTGGCCAGAAAATAACGCTTGACAGTAACCCTCTGGACGCTGAAATCAGTAGGCGAATACAACTGGGTTGGGGCGCATTTGGCAAGCTAAACGACGTTTTTAAGTCAAAAATACCACAGTCACTGAAAACCAGGGTTTACAACCAATGCGTCCTTCCGGTAATGACCTACGCCTGCGAGACATGGACGTTAACAGTCGGAAGGGTACGCCAACTCAAAGTGGCTCAAAGAGCTATGGAGCGCTCAATGCTCGGGATATCCTTGCGAGATAGAATTCGGAACGAGAACATTCGCCAACGCACTAAAGTTACTGACATTGCCAGAAGAGTTGCGCAACTAAAATGGGAATGGGCCGGACATATCTGCCGCAGGGACGACGACCGATGGAGCCAAAGAGTTCTGTTCTGGAGGCCTCGAATGGGAAGACGAGATGACGGGAAGCCACGAGCCAGATGGTCGGATGACATTAAAAAGACGGCAGGGCCGACCTGGCACAGAACCGCCGCGTCAAGAACAACATGGAAATCCATGAAAGAGGCATATGTCCAGCAGTGGACGCAAATATGTTGAGAAGAGAAGAAGAAGAATTAAGCAACAGAACATTTTTTCGTATGAGCCACCGTTACCGAGTTATTTATGAAAAACCAAAATTAGGGACCTTTACACCCCTCCCCCCCTTCCCGCTAGCGGCACCCCCATCCACCAGTACTTTTAGTATGTTGTGTAAGATACCTTTGCCTACAACTACACCTAAATTTGGCTATACACGAATTATTTCCTCTAAGTTTTCCTTCATTGGGTGGGCTATATGAAACAACATAGATTTTGTTGTTTTTTTGGAGAAAACTAGGAAACAAAGGAGATCGTCAATTTTTGTTAGGCGATTTGCCCCAGATCATAAAGATGCGTATAATTATGAAACAGATATCAAAACATTCGCTTTAATTTCTAGATCAGGGTGGTCATAAAATAATCATGAAATGTAACGGGAAAATTGAGTAATCGGGATGTAAAAACATGAATGTGATAAGGACAATATTTTAAAGCGTACATGTTTATGATTTAAAGTATAGCACAAAATAAATACCTGTTTTATAAAGAATTTCTACAAAATCTGACATGATAATGAAACGGAAATCATAATAAAATAATAAAAAGTCATATTTTGATCCTGCCGCAGATTTCTTGTATTTGGGTAAACAATGATAAAGGCTGTCAAACCATCATTGCTACTATTAACTAAACAATCGTAGCACTTATTACAAAGAGATAAGGTTTATCACTGTTAGTGCGCTCCTACTAGTATCCATGAAGTTATAATTTTAAACCGGAGCACACTCTTGGACCAAAAAGCAAGGCCGAAAGAGAGAGTAATTTAGGGAGCCGCGTCCCGCGTTGACTTAGGGAGTTTTGACGTAATTAGACAATAATGCCAGCATAACAACAAGTCAAAATGTCAATGTATGTATGTCAATTTTGTAACGAGTTCGAGTGAAACACCGCCCCCCATATTATGCCCTCTATCGGACCGTTTTTTCTAGTCACCTATGAACGTCTATTTTACACGGTAATAAGGTTCATCAGATGAACCTTATAATCTGTGGTTAGGGAAAAAGTGCAACAATTACATCCACTTTTTAGAAATCCATGGTAGTATCAGACATTACTTAATAGAAAAATAGTCAAAACGAGACGCATCCCCCCCATACCACCAACTCCTTCGGCCCCACCTTGTGGCCGAAGAGCACACTCCAGTTTCAAATTATAACTTCATGCGGCAAACATGGATGACGGTTACGTCATACATTAATAGTGTCAAACTATAATCATAAACAAGATTAGCAAAATAAACGTAACTCCTTACTGAAAATGTCCGTTTCGTCTCGGCCCAGGAGAAGTTAACCTTATGTCAATGCTGTAAAGACAACTTATTTAGCACTATTTGGATGGCGGAAGGATCAACGAAATTACTTTTTATTTTTCATTTCTAATTCCCGTTTTATTTTCATGCAATATTTTGTCTAGTTTCGTAATAAAATGGGTATTTGCTTAAAAAAGACCAAACTTTATACGAGACCATATCGCAAGTGGGCCTAGAATTGACGATCTCCTTTCCTACGTTAAAACACCCCGTTAATAAGATAATTAATGAGACCTCTTTAGACCCGAATCATAATGACATTTAAGAAAAAAAAACTTTTGTTAAACATCTTGACAGGTACATTACAGGGATGGTTATTTTAAAAATTAATTATAATTTTTATTTTGTTCGGTAAATGAAAACAAAAAAATTATATACAAAGATTCCTTAATTGCAGTTAAAAGTTAATTGTTTTAATGTAATGTATTATCTCTTAAAATATCCGTGACTAATTTGTTAGCACCTTATACATAAAAAAAGTTCTGACTGACTGACTGACTCACTTAAATCAACGCCCAGCCCGAACCGTTGGACCTAGAGAGCTGAATTTTTCACAATAGGTAGTTTTTATAACGTTAGTATCCATTCAGAAGGGGTTTTCCAAAATTCATCCCCTAAGGGGGTAAAAAGGGGGTTGAAATTTTGTATGGATGGGGTTTAAAATTTTGAGTTAGAAATTTGAAACTTCGTACGTTTACTAATAATTAAAAAACAATAAAAGTAATTTAAGCGTTTTTCAAAATTCAACCTACAACAGGGTAAAAAGGGGTTGAAAGTTTGTATAGAGATAACAATTTTATTTGTGACACTTAAACTTTCGTTTGTAGGCAGGCTACTAACTTGAAAGCAAAAAAACTAATTTCAGCGTTTTTCAAAATTCCACCCAAGAGTAGTTGAAACGGGGTTGAAAAGTTTGTATGAAAGGGAGGCAGGACGCATTACATTTACAATCTGTACAACTAATAAGAATAGATTTTGAAAAATTCAACCCCTAAGGGGGTAAAATGGGGGTTAAAAGTTTGTTGGTCGCTGTATGCAGGACGGGTTACATTTACAATCTGTACAACTAATAAGAAGCGATTTTTAAAATATCTACCCTAAAGGGGTAAAATGGGGGTTAAAGGTTTGTATCAGTGGGGTTTAAAATTTAGAGTTTGAGATTTGAAACTTCTATATATATGTTATAAATGCTCTTTTTTCTCCCGTCTTAAACATTCAACCTAACCATTTTTGGTATGAATAGATATCTTTTTGTGTGTTCCTTCTTTGTGCGTAGGGCTCCGCCTCCGAGCTCCGGGTTCCACGCATATCATGTGGTTAACTTTATAAATACTTGTTTTTCTCCTGTCTTAAATATACCTACTACATTTTTTGTTTAAAAAATTAATCGGTCAGTGTCATCTTTCTTTCTGCGGGGGGCCCCGCCCCCCGAGCCCCCGTTTCACGCATTTCACGTGGTTAACTTTATAAATACTCTTTTTCTTCCGTCTTAAATATTCAACCTAAACATTAAATTTTTGGTATGAAAAAAAAACGTTCAGCGTCTTTTTTCTTGGTGCAGGGGCTCCACCTCTCGAGTCCCCCTTTAACCCTCATTCCGTCTTTAACTTTATAAATTCTCTTTTTTCTCCCGTCTTAAATATTCATCCTTATAATTTTTGGTATGAATAATAAAAGTTCAGTGTGCCTTTGCTTTGTGCGGGGGCAACGGGGAAAAGTTCCCGGTCCCCCTTTAACCCTTGTTACGTCGTTAACTTTATAAATACTATTTTTTCATCCGTCTTAAACATTCAACCTTACCATTTTGGAAAGAAAAAAAAAATTGTTCAGTGTGTTTTTTTTTTGTGCGGGGGCTCCACTTCCCGAGCCCCCCTTTAACCCTTAGTACTTCGTTAACTTTATAAATACTGTTTTTTCTCCCGTCTCAAACATTCAACCTAACAATTTTTTGGATGAAAAAAAGTCGTTCAATGTGCACTCTTTTTTCTTCCATCTTAAATATTCAACCTTAGAATTTGTCACTTGACCTCAGTATATATAAATACCGTCAACTGCTATAACTTGGCCTACGATGCACAACTTTTCCTGTCTTAAGAAACATGGTTTTCTTCTCCATACAGCTATTTATATCTTATTCCTGAGATGGCTGGTGAGCAAATAAGGTGGCAAATCTAAATTGTGGTGACAGAAAATATACTTGCTTTTTATTTAATGTCGTTTCCTCCACTTTTTTTTGGGAAATTTTTGATGATATCGACTCAAAATCACGAACTCTTTCGATTCCAGTGGGATACAAAATGTCTCCCTTTTTCTTATATTTTTCATTAGTTCCATTCTCTTGTCGTCATAATAAGTTTAGTCATTAAGAAGTTCGTGATTCTGAGTCAAAATCACCTAAAAAAGTACCCAAATAAAAAAAAAGTGGAATACCCAACTTTAAATAAAATATTATATCTCCTTGGCCCATACATTTTATTTCTCCTTGGCTCAAAAATTGGCATCTCCTTTAGCAGACGGATTGTTTGAAAAATTAAAAAAGTTTAGGATACTTTTTATAAAACGGAGAAAATAAAATTAGGAATTACAAAAAACACTGTTTGCATTATTTTGACTATAGCGCCCTCTATCAGCTGTTCGAGATTAACAGGAACACCCTGCGACATTGAGTCAACTAATGTAGATGGCCCTATTAATCATTACGAAATTTAAACTAAAAAAATACAACAAGAATGTCATGTGTGAGGGATGGAACTTGAGACGTCTTGTGTAGATAGGTACCGTTAATCAACTGTACCACGTAAGGCTTTAATTGTTGGCTCAAATTAGGCTACGTATTCGACATACGATTTTTGCGATTTGAGATACTATTTTTGCGAACTCACATGTCATTATCTCAGCGAACTTACAACGGTCTTGAGCGCTATAGATCATCATGGCGCTTAAGAGGCCTTATTCCCAAAACGCGCGAATTTCACGAAATGCTTCATTTTCTTCGAAGGCTATGGCGAAAATACTAAGTTTTTTTAAATCAACTATTGATGCACATAATAGTTCATTTCTTTATCTAGACGACCATCGGAGCAAATATTACATTTTCACGAGTGAAATATGAAAAAAATTGGTTGTCTTGGAAGGCCTTTCCGGATTTTCCAGTTAGGTGTACCGTTCATTTTCAGATTACGCAAAAAAGGGTAAAAATTCTTATTCAATTTGAATTAAATTCAATTGAGTATATCATGTATGAGACGGCCATGGAAATAAAAATCGAAGATTCATCTTGGATAATCGACAGAATACCTTCTGATTATATGCCAGTTCTTTGATGAAAACACGGTTACATTTAATTTTTTCCACGAAAACCCTATGAATATTTTGCTCTAAAAATATTACCATTGCAAAGTTAAACTATATTTCTATCACGATAAAAAAAAACATTACTATAGCAGTAAATTTCAAATTACTATGAATTTTTAAAAATGACACTTAAATCACACTTCACAGGACACTTTTTGTAAGAATCGTATTTTTGGGTACTTAATAATAATAAACATGGTTCAAAATTATTTTTTTGTATTACTAATACTTCAAACTATCTTATAAATAGCATTTTATGCGGCTTTTTTCATTAATATAGTTTTTGGACCTTTTAGGGAATAAGTAGCCTTAAGTTGTTTGTATCTTAGCGAATTGAAAATGGTCTTAAGCGTCATGGATCTTAATAGCGCGTAAGGCCTTTATGCCGTTTCCACCATTTTGAAAAAAATCCAAAAAACGCCACGTCTGAAAAATTTTACGTAACTAAAGAAATCTCACGGGAATTCGTTAAGAGGGCGTCGTACAAAATCAGCAAAAACAGCAGTCACCGTTTAGGTTCCTGAGCTCACAATTCTTTACAAAAATCAATATTTTATATGTTACTAGCCTTTTCCCGCGGCTTCGCCCGCGTACTATAAGTACTCAAAAAGGATACGATACCCATGTTGATTTTCAGACTGTGACCACATTTTTGCCCCTTTTGGGGGTTGAATTTCAAAAAACCTGAAACACGTGTTTACTCATTTATCGTTAGGAATACTCCTGTGAAGTTTCGAATAAAATAGTCCAACAAATCTTGTTTCGCCAGACAAACTTTGGACCCCCATTTAACCCCCTTAGGGGGTGAATTTTGAAAAATCCTTTCTTAGCGCTCCCCTAGACCTTATAAGGAACCTATGTGCCAAATATGAAATCTCTAGACCCAGCGGTTTGGGCTGTGCGTTGATATGTCAGTCAATCAGTCAATCAGTCAGTCAGTCAGTTTCTTCTTATATATATAGATTATAACAACAAAGAGTGTGTTTACAATTTAAAGTAATAAGTACTCGATTATCATTTGTAGTTAACTCAATACAACGAAGTAAAGTTGTACAAAATCTGAAAAAAAAACGTTTGTGTGGTTTAGGAAAAACATGAATTAAAAATGCATACGATCATTAAATGGTTATAATATTTTGAAAGCCAGATAAATGCACTAGAGAATAAAGGGTTACTCATATTTTTCCTTATAAAAATAACAAAGAAATTCAATTATAAATATAAACTTTCGTGAAATTCCCATACATTCGCCACATCAGTCAAATTGTCTTTGTGACTCAGATGCCCCACGGGGCCCGTCGTAAGTGGACGTGCTGCTGAATTTCACACTTTGACATTTCATTTTGACAATTATTTTGACAAAAATCATATAAATACACGAAAAAGGATACCAGTAGCCAGAATGTATTCAAAATGAATAGGGAAAACAAACAGAGACCGTGTGTCATATTAAATTATATTTTTCGTCGTAATACTAGAAAAATACAACTAGCGATTTCATAAAATAAACATTTCTACCGAATCCTCATAATTCGTTTCTTCCAAAGCTATTTAATGCGAAAAGAGGTTTAGGATTAATTTTTAATTATAATTATAATTAATTTTTAATTATACGAAGTTTTTATTTAGTATGCTGGTCATATTATTAGGACATTAAAAAAATGTATACGAACGTCAATAAACTTGATTGACAATTTTCTAGTACAATTAGAGAAATCGACTTTGTCACTAGGTAGCCAGTCTATCAACTCCACCACAAGTGATGCTGATGTTAGTGTGCACAGTCTTCCAGCTCTCACTGCAGACTCCCAGGTCATTGATTTAAAAGATCAGATTAATATGCTTGCTACACAACTCGACAGTGCCCATGAAGAGATCAACCAATTAAACTCTGAAGTCACACAATTAACGAAAGTGAATTCGGACCTGTGCCGTCAAATACAGGTTTTTAAGCAGCTACTTGGAGATGGTACTCCCACTAAAACAAAGAAATCAACCCCAAGGCAACGAGAAAAAAAAGGATCCAGCCGTCTCTATAAGAAAGCAATTCAACAAGATAACTCCGTAGACATAAGAAGAGAAATTAGTATTGAGAAGTCTAAAATAATCGAAACACCTACGAGCACTACATCGAGATCTACAACTCCGGAACCAGCGCAAGAGCTAAATAATAGTGGCCCCCGAACTGAGCCGCAAGATAATTCAAATGATACGATTTTCGTATTTGGAGGCAAACAATGCGTCGGGTTAGCCTCGAAGCTTTTACATACACGACAGGACAAGGATGTATGTATTAGGTCCTTCAAAGTGTCATCAACTTTTCAACCCGGAGCGACCACAGAGAGTATTGTCACTAAAATAAAACAACGCGTATTTTCCGACGGTGATAAAGTTATACTCTCACTTGGAGAACACGATGAAAACCCAGTAGACCTCGTTACTCATTTAAATATGGCATTAAAACATCTACAAAACTGTCATGTTTATATTGTTAGTGTAAGATATAACCCGTATGTGCATGCAGATTTATTAAATTACATGTTACATCATGTCTGTATAAAAGAGAAAAATTGTGAATATAAATGTTAGTAAACATAGGTACAAAAATAAAATTCGGTACTTAACCGATATATGTAAACAAATCAATGCAATTGTAAATCAAGTGGACTATAAGGAAGCCTACTACAGTTTTGTAAATTCAGTAGGCACACTAGTTCCAGGCTCTATCCCATGCTCTACACCACATGACACAAAAGCTAAAATGAAAAAGGGAACAATACCATATTATTTTAGTTACCAGATGGGAAAAAATATTAAAGAAACTGATACCCAGCCCTTTCGTGCCTGACTGTGACTCAATAACTGTAAATATATTCCACCAAAATATTGCAGGTATACTGGGTAAAAGAGACATCTTTGAAGCGGCAATTGATGACCTCCATAAAGTCCTAGGTCATGTAGAAATTATATGTATGTGTGAGACATTTATTAAGTCAGGATGTATATCAAACCTTAATATCAATAATTACAAAGTTGCTACCTCATTCTGTAGGCAAAATAAGAAAAGAGGGGGTACATGTATACTTGTCAGAGTAGGTTTAAAATACAAAGTTCTTGAAAAAGTGTTAAATTTGTCTCAACAATTTGAATTTGAATGCTGCGGCGTTGAAATGCTTCAGTATAACTTACTCGTGGTTTGTATATACCGGACACCAACGTCAAACGTAAACATTTTTCTTTCCTTGTTGGAACGATTATTAAAACTGATAACAAAAAACAACAAAAAACGTATAGTGATATGCGGAGACTGGAATATTGATGTATTAAAAGATAATAAAATAAAAAAGGAACTAATGTCTATACTAATGAACTACAATATAAGGAATCATGTCCTTCATCCAACTCGAAAAAAGACTTGCATTGATTTGATGGCTAGCAACATTGCAGATGTCGAAGCCAAAATTCACACTTTAACCCTTTCTGATCATGAAACTGGTCAAACTCTTTCATGTCAACTGAGAACTCATACGTCTCTGAAGAAACAGCCTATGTTTTGGAATGAATTCAAAAGAGATTATAGCAAAGAGAATTTAGATAAGTTTCGAGACTGCATAACTGCTCTATTTTTTAGTGATATGTTAAACGAATATGACACAAATTCATCATTTGACAGTTTTCATGATATTTTTTTGTTATTCTACAATCTTTGCTTTCCAATTATCAAGATAAAAAGAGTTGCAAAACCTTTGAAGAATAAATGGCTTACAAAGGGAATCAAAATCAGTTGCATGAATAAAAGGAAATTGTACAGAAAAGCTTCTCAATCGATGCATAGTAGAGACTTTCTAATAGAGTATAAAAAATATTCCAAAATGTTGAAAAAGTGTCTTCATAAAGCGCGACAGATTTCTAATAATCGATTTATAAATAAATCAAGTAACAAATGTACAGCGACATGGTTAGCCATAAAACAAAATTGTAATTTAGAACTAGCAGCTGAAGAAATTTCCGAAATCGAGATAGGCAATGATACTTTTACTTTTTCCGCAAGATATAGCTGATAAAATGAATGACTACTTTATAGGTACAACAAATGGAAAACCACAACGAGTTCATCAAGCTAAAAATATATCTCAAAACGTACGCAGTATGTTCCTTACCCCCGTAAATAATTTAGATGTAATAAAGGTAATACAAGGTCTACGTAATACGAACTCTACAGGATACGACGACATATGCACTAAAGTAATTAAATTATGTGCTACAAGTCTATCCGCACCATTAAGTCACGTCATAAACCTTTCATTTACACAAGGCATCTTTCCGAAACGTCTTAAATATTCCGTAGTGAAACCATTACATAAAAAGGAAAGCAAAACGGAGCCTAGCAACTACAGGCCTATCACACTTATACCAGTTTTTTCGAAAATATTTGAGAAAATTATGCATGACAAAATAAGTAGCTTTTTAACACAATCTCAAATATTAAAAGATGAGCAATATGGGTTTCGGAAGAACAGTTCAACTACTAGAGCATGCTTTCACCTGGTAAAATATATCATAGAAAGCCTGGACAGCGGAGTACCTATTGTTGCAATACTTATGGATATGACCAAGGCGTTTGATTTTGTAGACCATAAAACCCTTTTAAATAAATTATCTAAATATGTCTTAAGAGGTACTGTCCATGAGTGGCTAACTAGTTATCTTAGCAACCGGCAGCAGTGTGTGGAAATTGTAAGAACTATAGGTAATAATAAATTGTCGTATAAATCATGTTACAAACACAACTTTATAGGAGTACCACAGGGAAGCATATTGGGTCCACTGCTGTTCCTTCTATATATAAACGACCTACCTAATGCTACGAAACATAAATCAATTCTGTTCGCCGATGACACTACCTTACTTATAAGATGTAAAGACATTATGACATTTGAATACGATATAAACAATGCACTGAGAGACATTATAAGCTGGTTAGAAGAAAACAATTTAAACATTAATTTTAATAAGACTAAAGTTGTACAGTTTTTGAAATATAAAAGTAACACCATTAATTTGAATGTAACATATGACAATCATGTAATTGAAGAAGTTAAATCTGCGAAATTTTTAGGTATAACACTAGACTGTTTCTGTAACTGGAAGAGTCACGTTGATGACTTATGTAAACGGCTCGACCGTTTTGTGTACGCACTAGGTCGTGTACGAAACGTAGTGTCGGAAGAAGCAGCTCTTTCAGCGTACCATGGTTATGTAGCATCTGTATTACGATATGGAATCATAATTTGGGGAAACTCAGTAGACGCGAAAATTATATTTAAATTACATAGGAAATGTATACGAAATGTATGTGGTGCCGAGTTTTTGGAGGATTGTGAACCCCTATTCAAATCCAAACGCATATTGACCCTACCATCTCTCTATATTTTTGAAATGTGCATGTTTGTCAAGAAACATATGATACTGTCTAATGTAATGACCACCCACTCCCAAAGAGGGACACATAGAAAGAAGTTAATAATGCCTAGAACTAATTTAGAGTTACCTAAAAAACATGTCTACTGTATGGCGATCAAAATATTCAACATTCTTTCTGATAAATTTAAAGAATTACACTTGCACAGCTTTAAGAAACATTTATTCAAGCATTTAACTGAAAATTGTTATTATTCTGTAAGTGACTATCTAACTAATTGTAAATTGTAAGTTAAGTATAATAAGTAATCAATGAAATTAATTCCGACTAATCCGACTGATGTTTCTAAAAGAATAACTATTAACCTATAATTTTATTGCTAATTATTTTATTTTTCGTATTGTTATCTAGTCAAAATTAATTGTAAATTGTCTTAGTGTAAGCCTAGGTTAAATCTTGTACATAGTTAGAAATAAGACTACAAATTTTTGTACGCCAGTCCTGGTAAAACAAGAAACGGACTAAGAAAATTATTTAACACCTTCATGTACGCTTGTTTAATGCAAATAAACGTTTCATTCATTCATTCATTCATTCTTAGTACTCAAATCTTATTAACAAAGTATTTTACTTAGTATACGCGAAATTTCTATGAGATATATTTCCGCAATATATGAAAATCATGGAACCTATTTCTTGTTGGCCGTTTGTGATGTGATGAGATAAAGAAAACCCAAGGAATTAAAATAATGACTAGGATATACATGCGTAATGAAGAACGTCTCTGTCTGCAGCACTTACAAATCCAGAGGCGCATGAATCGGTTGTCGTTCCTATATGGTACGAGTAGGACCCCAGAGGTACAGATGGACTTCATGAACTCACGCCAGGCCTCTCGATCATCAGGAGCACTCGTAACATCACTCCAGGTCGTCTGAACGGCTTCTTCTCAACTGAGCGCCACCGTGAGTGCACGGGACGACCAGATCTACGTTCGCCTCCTGTTGGGACTCAGTTGAGAGCGGTGTACATGATAGTTTTCATCCCGGCGGATTGTGTGTCTAAACTATCTCCGTTATCGCATAGCGATTTCACTTTGCATGAATCTATCACCTTTATACAAACGTACCTACCTATTTATAAAATAAACCAATAAACATTGTTGTTTTCTGATTTTAACTTACACCATTTATCCAGGACTATTTAGTCATAGCTGGGAGGCAGAAAGTAACGTCGCGTTCGAACGCGACTGCCTCAAACCTCAGGCGAAATAATAAAAATAAGTGTGTAAAAAATTCAGTTTTTATTTCATCCGTATTCTGTACAAATTAACTTATTTACTGGACTTAACCAGAGTTGGGCAAAAAATATCTATTGGGAAGATAACTAAATCATCTTTTATTTGAAATAATTAAATAATCCGTCATTTGTTATTTTGAATTTATCTAGATCAGTTTCATTTTTATCTAGATAATTATCTTCGAATAAATTTATTTCAAATAATTATCTAGATAAGAAATTATCTAAATAACGCCAAACTCTGGACTGAACAAAGCATGTAGTGTACAGTCGCCATCAGATATATCGGAGCGGCCAAGGTGGTCACAAATATCTAAACGACATCTCTTTGTCAAGGCGAACGACACATATTTGGTGGTAACTGTACCAAAATTTTAAAAGGCAACTATATCAGGAGCCAGCCATACTGTAAATTAATCAAAAATATTACCGGTTGGCGTCTTTATGGTATTGTAGAGTCCATCTCGGTGATCATGAAAACGGGCCTTAAATGGGCACTAGCAGTGTTGTACCATTCCCGGGAATATTCATCTGGAGGGAATATTGGAGAATTTTGATATTATGTATAAACACATATTGTATTTTCAAGGAATAGGTTAAATGAAGACCACAAAACTTACAAGGACATCAAGCACAGTACCTCCACCGGAAAACTAAATTCCCAATATTGCCAAGTAATTACTCAATTTGGTTTTGGTTAATCCATACTTAATTTTATAAATGCGAAAGTGTGTTTATCTGCATGTCTGTTACCTCTTCACGCTGACACCGCTTAACCGATTTAGATACAATTTGGTAAGAATGAAGATAGTTTGAGTCCGAGGGAACGACATATGATAGTTTTATCCCAGAAATTATCCAGTGAAAAGGGGGGTCGAAGATTGAATGGAATTGTTGCTCACTGTAAACTTAAATAGCATGTGCGTTAAATTAATATCCCATCAAAAACATAAATGTGAAAGGCTGCCAAGTTCGATACTATGGGAATGCTTCGCCTATAAAAGAAGTGAGATCTGAATAAGTACCAAGTTCCATAAAAATACCTCAAATCATAAATAGTTATAGGAATGCACACTTGACTTCCAGCAGTTTTTAAGGTACATTTTGAATAAGTATCACGTTACATAGAAATACCTAAAATTATAATAGTCAGAGAAACGCACACCGGTGTTTTTAGCAGTTTCCTGATAACATTTATTATTTTCAGTACTTTTTAATGATGTTACTTGGCAAGTTTTCACACACCACACACCTTTTCAATGCAATGAATCGACACCTTTGGACTGCAATGTGTCAAGTATATAATTTTCTATTAAAACTTGCCAAGTTACATGATTAAAAAGTACTGAAAATAATAAATGTTATCAGGAAACTGCTAAAAAAACCGGTGTGCGTTTCTCTGACTATTATAATTTTAGGTATTTCTATGTAACGTGATACTTATTCAAAATGTACCTTAAAAACTGCTGGAAATCAAGTGTGCATTCCTATAACTATTTATGATTTGAGGTATTTTTATGGAACTTGGTACTTATTCAGATCTCACTTCTTTTATAGGCGAAGCATTCCCATAGTATCGAACTTGGCAGCCTTTCACATTTATGTTTTTGATGGGATTTCATTTATTTTTGTTAGGTGTAGGTTCTTTATTATTTTTTTATCACGGACGGCGCGAGCGCGGCGGACGAGTGTAGGCAGCGACGGAGGGTGCGCGAGGCGGGGAACGGAATTTATATCTAGTATCACTATACATACATATATCGGGATTTCGGGATCGATCGGGCATCGCGAGTACCTATAATCTATGATAAATCCTATTTTACAATTTATTTATAGGTGATTTTTACAAATAAACTGGCTCCCTACACCTATAAAATGTACCTACTTACATATAATTACATACATCAATAACGTACTTTATACTGTTTGTAAGTACGCTACCTACATAGATAATTAATAACTTGGTAATACTCGTACCTACCTACCAGTAGGTATTATAATTGGTGGCCTATTATGTAGCCCTAGAAGTAGACCATCCCATCTCATCCCGTGGCGTATCGGAGGGTGAGATGGGCAGTAGTATATATAACCATCAAAAACATAAATGTTAAAGGCTGCCAAGTTCGATACTATGGGAATGCTTCGCCTATAAAAGAAGTGAGATCTGAATAAGTACCAAGTTCCATAAAAATACCTCAAATCATAAATAGTTATAGGAATGCACACTTGATTTCCAGCAGTTTTTAAGGTACATTTTTAATAAGTATCACGTTACATAGAAATACCTAAAATTATAATAGTCAGAGAAACGCACACCGGTGTTTTTAGCAGTTTCCTGATAACATTTATTATTTTCAGTACTTTTTAATGATGTTACTTGGCAAGTTTTCACACACCACACACCTTTTCAATGCAATGAATCGACACCTTTGGACTGCAATGTGTCAAGTATATAATTTTCTATTAAAACTTGCCAAGTTACATCATTAAAAAGTACTGAAAATAATAAATGTTATCAGGAAACTGCTAAAAAAACCGGTGTGCGTTTCTCTGACTATTATAATTTTAGGTATTTCTATGTAACGTGATACTTATTCAAAATGTACCTTAAAAACTGCTGGAAATCAAGTGTGCATTCCTATAACTATTTATGATTTGAGGTATTTTTATGGAACTTGGTACTTATTCAGATCTCACTTCTTTTATAGGCGAAGCATTCCCATAGTATCGAACTTGGCAGCCTTTCACATTTATGTTTTTGATGGGATTTCATTTATTTTTGTTAGGTGTATGTTCTTTATTATTTTTTTATCACGGACGGCGCGAGCGCGGCGGACGAGTGTAGGCAGCGACGGAGGGTGCGCGAGGCGGGGAATGGAATTTTTATCTAGTATCACTATACATACATATATCGGGATTTCGGGATCGATCGGGCATCACGAGTACCTATAATCTATGGTAAATCCTATTTTACAATTTATTTATAGGTGATTTTTACAAATAAACTGGCTCCCTACACCTATAAAATGTACCTACTTACATATAATTACATACATCATACATCAATAACGTACTTTATACTGTTTGTAAGTACGCTACCTACATAGATAATTAATAACTTGGTAATACTCGTACCTACCTACCAGTAGGTATTATAATTGGTGGCCTATTATGTAGCCCTAGAAGTAGACCATCCCATCTCATCCCGTGGCGTATCGGAGGGTGAGATGGGCAGTAGTATATATAATTCCATCTTAGAGTATATATGATTTCCATGTTCTTGAATCTGCGATTTTATTAGTTGTAAAATTAGAAATTATTTAGACTATGCGAGAAAAAATAGTCTTTTCATTTTTGTTTGACTGATTTAGCGCACCTAGTGTACCTAGCAGTGTTGGCCGAACGTTAGTGTGATTCAAAATTAAAAATTGAAGATTGAAACACGTTAGTTAAAATTGAACACTAATAGTTTAGTGCAAATTGATTTCAATTAGAATTGAAATTAATTGTAACTAACGTGTTAATCCTTTGCGAATAACTAATAATTGAAGATATTTAATTTTTAATCTTTCTCAAAAATTTAAACATTAATTCAATTTTTAGTGTAGATTGAATTGGTAATTGACATTAATAATTTACCTAACTAAACGCGAATTTAGGTTAAGCTACGAGGTTTTGATTACTTTTACTTTTACTTTTACTTTTACCTTGACCTTGACCTTGACTTTCACTTTCACTTTCACTTTTACTTTCACTTTCTTTAACTTTCACTTTTACTTTCACTTTCACTTTGACTTTTACTTTGACTTTCACTTTGACTTTCACTTTCAATTTGACTTTCACTTCCACTTTGACTTTCACTTTCACTTTGACATGCACTTTGACTTTCACTTTGACTTTCACTTTGACTTTCACTTTGACTTTGACTTTGACTTTGACTTTCACTTTGACTTTCACTTTGACTTTCACTTTGACTTTCACTTTGACTTTCACTTTGACTTTTACCTTTGACTTTCACTTTGACTTTGACTTTCACTTTCACTTTGACTTTCACTTTGATTTTCACTTTGACATTCACTTTGACTTTCACTTTGACTTTCACTTTGACTTTCACTTTGACTTTCACTTTGACTTTCACTTTGACTTTCACTTTGACTTTCACTTTGACTTTCACTTTCACTTTCACTTTGACTTTCACTTTGATTTTCACTTTGACTTTCACTTTGACTTTCACTTTGACTTTCACTTTGACTTTCACTTTGACTTTAACTTTAACTTTGACTTTGACTTTGACTTCACTTTGACTTTGACTTTCACTTTCACTTTCACTTTCACTTTCACTTTGACTTTCACTTTGACTTTCACTTTGACTTTCACTTTGACTTTCACTTTGACTTTCACTTTGACTTTTACCTTTGACTTTCACTTTGACTTTGACTTTCACTTTCACTTTGACTTTCACTTTGACTTTCACTTTGACTTTCACTTTGACTTTCACTTTAACTTTCACTTTAACTTTCACTTTGACTTTCACTTTGACTTTAACTTTCACTTTGACTTTGACTTTGACTTTCACTTTCACTTTGACTTTGACTTTGAATTTGACTTTGACTTTGACTTTCACACAAAGAAAGTAAAAGTAAAAAGAAGCTTCAGATTTTGATACCGGTACCATCTGCTCATCAGTACAAGTCGAATGAGCCCAAACAGCATGAGTCTATGATGCGCCAAACCCGAGATCCAGTAGGAATCCCCAGGGTCCAGCATGAGCTCCAGATTTTGATACCGGTACCATCTGCTCATCTGTACAAGTCGAATGAGCCCAAACAGCAAGAGTCTATGATGCGCCAAACCCGAGATCCAGTAGGGATCCCCAGGGTCCAGCATGAGCTCCAGATTTTGATACCGGTACCATCTGCTCATCAGTACAAGTCGAATGAGCCCAAACAGCATGAGTCTATGATGCGCCAAACCCGAGATCCAGTAGGGATCCCCAGGGTCCAGCATGAGCTCCAGATTTTGATACCGGTACCATCTGCTCATCAGTACAAGTCGAATGAGCCCAAACAGCATGAGTCTATGATGCGCCAAACCAGAGATCCAGTAGGTAGCCCTAGGGTCCAGCATGAGCTCCATCTTGTGATATTGGTCCCGACTTCCGAACCCGAGATGCAGTTTTAAAATTAATTATTAGTGTAAGACAGGATTAATTACACTAACGTTAATCTAATTAACTGTAATTCTTATTAAATTTTCGAGACGTTAGTGTAACTAATAGGTTAATTCTAATTGACGGTTAGTGTAATTGACGACGTCACAAAATCAATGCGAACTAACGTTAGTAAAAATTTATGTTAGTGTAATTGATTAGTTACGAAATTAATCTTCAATCTTATTGATCAATTTTCAATTCTAATTGAAATTATCGGCCAACACTGGTACCTAGTGACCTGCTTTGCACTTCGTAAATCGTGGGTTCGGTTCCCGCAACAGACACACACAGAGTGGTGAACAATTTTATTGTTCTTGTCTTTAAGACAAACATGTATTGTCTTAATTTGGTATGTATCTAAATTTAAATAAGTCTTATCTCATTTCCACTCCATACCTACTTATAGTAGAACAAAATTACACATTCGTTGTTTTCGAAACTGATTCACACTTGGCCGTTTTCAGATTTTTACTTTATTTCGACCTAAAGACAAACCTTCGAGCCAAATTTCAGTTCGGTACGACCATTGGAAGATATACCCATTTAGTTCATTATGACTTCATAGTAGAACAAAGTTACACCTTCGCTAATTTTAAAACTGACTCACACTTGGCCGTTTTCAGATTTTTCCCTTTACTTTGACCTTAAGACCTATCTCCATGCCAAATTTCAAGTCAGTACGACCATTGGAAGTGTCAGTGAATCAGTGAGTGAGTCAGTGAGTGAGTGTATAGTAAAAATAGCGATTTTCTGACGTCAATATCTCAAGAACTGCTATAGGTAGAATAATGAAATTTTGTATTCTAGACAATTAAGGGGATGTCAACAGACACTCGAAATTTCATATGCGTAGATAAAATATGTTTTGAGTTATAGGGTGGTCGAAATTGGCCCGAAATGGTTCGTGTAATATAACCCACGGCCGGTGTGTCGCTTTTTTTTGCTCGAACTTGGCGGACACACTGCCGTGTGTCTAGATTTGCTATGAGATTTTACTACGGTGTTTCATTAATTCCTTATAGCGAATCAGGGAGCGGAAAACCCATTCGTTTGATTAATCGTTTCAATACGGTAACCCTATTAAAGTCTTACCCTGGTGTTATGGTTGCCCTATCATTGTGTTACCCTGTCGATATGGAAATCATTTTGAATAGGCTTATCCCTTTTCAATGTGGTTTCCGAGTCGAATGGGGTAAAGATAGCTTCAATTTTTACCGCTTACCTCTAATAGGGCTACCCTTTTCCCGTCTCTTTTCCGCGCAAGAGGGCGGTTTATCTTTCTCATTTTAAATGGAACAGGAGAGGCGATGGCGGAACAAATTGAGTGAATATCAGATTTGCAGTCGTCACGTACATACACAACTTTAATTTAAATAATTTCTGTTAAAGAAATGTTTCTTACCTTCAGTTTATTTTTGCATAGTTTGCACGTATTGATGATTTGGGCAATTTTTTTAAATAAGAATAAAAATAAAAACCCATTTTTTATTCTTATTCTAATCGATTTGAATAAAAATTATTCTTGCACTAGTTATTCAAAATAAAATAAATGGGAATAAATTATGTTATTCTTATTTGAAATAAATAATGAAAAACTGAATAATTATTCTAGGATTAGGTTTGTTCCAAATAACGTTTTATTCACTTAAAATGTTACTTGGAATGAAGTTAAGTGTGTGGTACAGTCAACATCAAAAAGATGTAAACATTTCGGCACTTATGTCTGTGGGATAAGTCTCAAATTCGTATACATATTATTGATGCTGACTTTACAAACCAATACAACCATCTTCCTAGCGTTTGTCCCGGCTTTTGCCACGGCTCAATTGAGCCTGTGATGAATTGGCGTAGGGACTAGTAGTCGTTTTCAGCTAATTATATAATTTTCGATATCTACATCGGGTAAATAATAGAACGTATACGAATTTATGCTATATTGATAGTAACAAATTCAATTTATATAATTTCAATTTGTATAACGTGCATGAAGTATAATGTACAAATTGAATAATAACAAAATATATAATTGACTAATGTATAATGAACTTCACAAATAATATCGTTTACGATAATGATAATGTAGTATAACGTTGAAATAATCTAATGTTCAAAACAGATATCATACATAAATTATAAACGCCTACCACTTTTAATGGGCAATGACTCTTGTAACTGATATTATTTTTGTGGGGGGGTCACAGTTCCAACCTAACCTAACCCACTTTCCTGGTAGCAGTTTTCTTTTTGTGGGGGTCGCAGTTCTAACCCAACCTAACCTAATTTCCTGGTAGCAGTGTTCTTTTTGTGGGGGTCGCAGTTTTAACCTAACCTAACCTAATTTCCTGGTAGCAGTTTTCTTTTTGTGGGGGTCACAGTTCTAACCTAACCTAACCCACTTTCATAGTAGCAGTTTTCTTTTTGTGGGGGGGTCGCAGTGCTAACCTAACCTAACCTACTTTCCTGGTAGCAGTTTTCTTTTTGTGGGGGTCGCAGTTCTAACCTAACCTAACCTACTGTCCTGGTAGCAGTTTGCTTTTTGTGGGGGTCACAGTTCTAACCTAACCTAACCCACTTTTCTGTTTGCAGTTTTCTTTTTGTGGGGGTCGCAGTTCTAACCTAACCTAACCTACTGTCCTGGTAGCAGTTTTCTTTTTGTGGGGGTCGCAGTTCTAGCCTAACCTAACCTAGATTGTTATTTCAGATGTTAGTCGATATTTTAACTATTATACGTAACTATTATTATGCAAAACGAAATTCGTCTATATGTACGTTAGACTAAACAACGGTATGTATAAACAACGTTATATTATTTTTGAATTATACTAATTGAAAATAGACATTTAATACATTATACCTAACGTTAGTATACTTTTTGAACGTTTGTAAATTGAAATTATACCAAAAGTGCGTATTCATTATGTTATCACCTAATTAGTTGAAAACGACTATCAGTCCCTACGCTAATTCATGAGATTAGGTTCATTTTCAAATCTTAATTTAATTTAATTCAATTCTAACTACTCAACTTTATTTATAATGTCCTAGCCTTTTCCCGCGGCTTCGCCCGCGTACTATAAGTACTCAAAAAGAATACGATACCCATGTTGATTTTCAGACTTTGTGACCACATTTGCCTTTTAGGGGTTGAATTTTCAAAAAACCTGAAACACGTGTTTACTCATTTATTGTTAGGAATACTCCTGTGAAGTTTCGAATAAAATAGTCTAACAAATCTTGATTCGCCATACAAATTTTGGACCCCCAGTTTACCCCTTTAGGGGGTGAATTTAGGAAAATCCTTTCTTAGTGCACCCCTAGACCTTATAAGGAACCTACATGCCAAATTTGGAATCTCTAGAACCAGCGGTTTGGGCTGTGCGTTGATATGTCAGTCAGTCAGTCAGTCAGTTTCTTCTTTTATATATTTAGATTAATTTTAATAATTTCGATTTTTTGGATTTATAGCTATTATTAATATTTTACCTGTTGACGTTAACAATTTTATAATTTATTCCCAATTTTAATTCTATTATTTTGATGTTTAAATTTTAATTGTTATTTATTTTGATGCTTCGTATTAATGATGCTCCGGTCCTGTTTTATTCGTTTAACCCTTAAACAGGCCTGACGATTTTTTTACTTTTGAATCCTGATTTCGGTAGATAATAGCGTGAATAAAAAACTAATTTCTTGTTTTTTTTAGTATCATTATTTCCTAAAAAAAACCCTGTGGTCATTATACGCCCTCTGCCCGTTACCAAGTCCCACGTGATCCGTATGTGGCCACTGTCCTGCTGGCTATACATTGAAGTTTTAAGGGTTAGTCATAATGTTTACATGTAATTATCGGCAAAATAAGACCACAATAAAAGTAAGAAAAAAGGATATTTATTTTTATATTCAAGCACCATTTAGCAAAAACAGCTTCAAAAATAAAAACTTTGTTTCAAAACAAAAACTTTACACTTTCCAAAGTGATGTTAACATTTAGTGTATAGAATCTACAAAATAAAGCTTGTTATATTTGAATAATCAGAGAAGCGCTGGTGGCTTAGTGGTAAGAGCGTGCGACTTTCAATCCGAAGGTCGCGGGTTCAAACCCCGGCTCGTGCCAATGAGTTTTTCGGAACTTATGTTCCAAATGTCATTTGATATTTACCAGTCGCTTTTCGGTGAAGGAAAACATCGTGACCGGACTAATTCCAACCAGGTCTAGTTTACCCATTTGGGTTGAAAGGTCAGATGGCAGTCGCTTTCGTAAAAACTAGTACCTACGCCAAATGTTGGGATTAGTTGTCAAACGGACCCCAGGCTCCCAGGAGCCGTGGTAAAAATACCGGGATAACGCAAGGAAGAACATATTTAAATAATCATGACTATTTGCCAGTGGCGCTAGTGTGCACCAATGTTTTTATGAATGTCCTCTTAAGGTAGTTTCCCTCCAGGGCCCGACATATCTTTCCACATTGTATATATATATATATATATATATATATATTATATTCACTCATGTCACGGAATGCACAAATTGCCGGCACCTGCTCGGCTCGCATGTCAGTTCCCATGCTAAATAACCCGTTTAATACATTTTTTAAACCAAGCGTATTACTTCTAAGGTCTTTATCAGATTTTTCACTTGAAATAGTTCAACTACAGTAATGAACTTACCCTTAAATTTAACGTAAATACCCTGCCGGGCAGTGGTCACATACAAACCACTTGTACTGAACCGAAACGGGCAGAGGTCATATAGGGACCACAAACTTTAGGAGCAAAAATTTTACATAAAAAACTATTACTGTAACCATTTATGACATACTACACTTACATTATCTTATATACTACACATAAAGCATCACATAGCACTTACCGTAATTTTTTTCAGCACAATTAGGCTAAGAAAATTAGATATTTTTGAAGAATTAATTCCCAGCAGGCTGGAAATCGTGTTAATACCTTCACGTGGCCCTAAATACATGTGATCTGAGTTTGCCCAATCCCAGGAGGTGTGCATAACTTTTTAGCGAAATTTTTGCTCTTTGTCAGTTTTTTGCTTCTAGCTCGAAAACGGTACGTCCGACGGGAAATGTCATGTATATCAATATTAAAGATGGTTAAATTCTGCGTTGAATGAGCATCTTAACTCATAATTCAGTTCAGCGGTACAGCCAAAATCAAAAATTATAAATCGGGAAAATGTCCCATTTAATTGAAAAACTAATATTTTGACTTCCATACCACATATCTTTGAAACAGATGACTCCTGTTGAAAAACCTATATAATAAAAGTTGAAGAGAATACAATTTCACGATATATAGACATCTCAATTTTCAAATTCAGTCACTTGAAAAAGGCTAAATTTGGCATGAATTCGAAATCGTTTTTTTTGTCTAAATCCTTCTAAGTTGCATATTTTCCACAAATATGATGTGTGAGGCCTACATTTAATGCATTGTTACAACTAAGAACATATAAGTGCAAAATTCTAAAACGTACCCAATTAGAAAACTATACACCGTGTTTTTTTTTATTTCCGGTAATTTCAAGGGTATATTTCTGAGCTTAACTTAAGTTTATTCCTCAAAGACGCCAGTGTCATAATTCGCTCCAGTTCTGAGGTAATCGATATTTCATTCATGTCTTTCTAATTGTGTAAACCTACATTAAATTATTTTTTTACTCTGAGCACCCGCTACTTAATGATGCACCTGTGTGTTAAGTCAATACAATATGTTTCCTTTGTATCTCAGGCTGTTAATGTTTGAAATGGAATTACATTGACATGTCTAGTTTTCAATTGTTTGGTTTAGGGACCGATCGAGGAATCAATCAGTAACTGCTGAACCTACTTAGATGAAACGTTGTATAGAGATTGAGATAGTTTGAGTCCGTAAAAAATACATAAAAAGTAGTTTTCATCCCGAAATACCAACTCTTAAGGGGCTGAAAAGTGGGTAAGAAGTTAGTATGAAGAGTTATTAATATAGTTAAACCGATTTAGATGAAATTTGGTACCTATGAAAATAGTTTGAGTTCTGGGGAGTTTTTATCCCAGAAACCATCCCTGAAGAGTGTGAAAAGGGGGCAAAAGTTATTTGTATGGGGAATCAATATCCACAGAACTGATTTAAGTCCATAGATAAAATTTGGTATGGAGATAGTTTAAGTTCTGGAAAAGGAAATAGAATAGTTTTTAGGGTTCCGTAGCCAAATGGCAAAAAACGGAACCCTTATGGATTCGTCATGTCTGTCTGTCTGTCTGTCTGTCTGTCCGTCCGTATGTCACAGCCATTTTACTCGGAAACTATACGACGTATCTGAATAAAATTTACACATAAGGTGTATTCTGTATGCCGCTACTTAGTTGTGTATTTAAATTTGAAAAAAAAAATATTTTAAGGGGGGGCGCTGTACTAAATTTCAAAAAAAATGTTTTTACCAAATATCAACATGTGACAAATTAATCGATAGGTCTTTAAAAATAATATTGAGGTTTCTTTGATCATTTCGTGATTAAGTGAATATGTATTGAAATAATCGCTTCGAAAGTCAGAAAAATTGTGTCCCCCCCCCCTGTAACTTTTGAACCGTAAGTCCAAAAAATATGAAAAATTTAAGGAGATGCGCCTTATTATATACTTTCTACGAAAATTGTTTTGAACATTATCGGTTTAGCCATTTTTGAGTTATCTCCAAAAAAGTTCTTCCATAGGCATCAGATACGACCTTTTGATATTAGTTTGGTTCTTATTCCATTGAAGGTACGGAACCCTCCTATGCGTGGTCCGACACGCACTTGGCCGGTTTTTATTTTAGAAGTCATCCCTTAAGAGGTAAAAAGGAGAGTAGAATACTATCTCTATACTAAGTTTCTTCTAAATAGGTTCAGCAGTTATCGATTGATTCCCCAATCGGTCCCTAATGTAAACAAGGTATCTTAACTCAACCAAACAATTGAACATTATGACATATCAATGAAATTTCGAACATTAACAATCGGAGAGATAAAGGAACCATCATTGTAGTGACTTAACACACAGTTACATGATTTTATAGCGGGTTCTCAGACTAAAAGAATAATTAAATGTAGGTTTACACAATCAGAAAGACAAAAAAGAAATATCGATTACCACAAAACTGGAGCAAATTAGGACACTGGCGTCTTTAAGAAATATACTTAAGTTAAGCTCAGGAATGTACCCTTGGAATTACTAGAGAATAAAAAAACACGGTGTATAAATAGTTTTCTGATTGGGTACGTTTTAGAAATCTGCACTGAAATATTCTTAGTTGTAACGATGCATTAAATTTAGGCCTCACACATCATATTTTATGGAAAATATGCAACTCAGAAGAATTTAGAAAAAACTGATTTTGAATTCATGCCAATTTTAGTCTTTCAAAATCACTGTATTTGAAAATTGAGATGTCGATACAACGTGAAATTATATTCTCTACAACTTTTAGTCTATAGGTTTTTCAACATGAGTCATCCGTTTCAAATATATGTGGTATGGAAGTCAAAATATGAGTTTTTCAATGAAATGAGACATTTTCCCGGTTTATAACTTTTGATTTCGGCTGTACCGTTGAACCGAATTAAAAGTTTAAATGCTCAATCGACACAAAATTTAACCCTCTTTAATATTAAAATGAATGACATCGGACGGACGTATCGTTTTCGAGCTACAAGCAAAAACTGACAAAGAACAAAAATTTCGCTAAAAAGTTATGCACACCTCTTGGGATTGGGCAAACTCGGATTACATGCATTTAAGGGCACATGATGGTATTAAAGCGATTTCCAGCCTGCTGGGAATTAATTCCTTAAAACACTTTTTATAGATCTTATTTGCTTGGCCTAAATAGTAATATTTACTTGGAGCAACACACAAAACCGGCTACTTTTTCTGAATTTGAATTTGACAACTAAAACGCCAAAGAAAATTGTTTTGACACATCAACTTTGGGTGCGTTCCGAAATCTGTCAGTTTATAGACTATACGTCAATGACATTTAGTGGCTTCTACAATCTTCCTGGTCGTCAGAAAAAAATCATTTGCTAAGTGGTCGCTATGAGATCACTACCTGGTTAAGTTAAAAATCGTGTATTTGTATATACCTACTAACATTAATTCTGTACTAACAACGAAATGGGCAATGGCCTAAAATAAACGCTTACTTAATTTAATTTAAAAGCCTTAGACCTACCGCTCCAAACATTTGAGACACGGTCGTAAATGAGCCCACTTGTAATAACCTATATAGTACATGAAATAAAACAACTAAAAACGGATTATATCGCGTGTACTGAGCTTAAATTACATCCCGACGTTTCGAACACTTTACAGCGTTCGTGGTCAACGGGTCGACTCAGGAAAAATATACAATTACCTCCGTTCAAAAACTATCACAATATGCAAACCTACCCACATATTAAATACATACAAATATATAGTACATACCAAGTTTAAGACCATTGCGGTGGGCGCATAATATTTTAAAACCAATTGAAATCACAACAATTTTTTTGGCCTTAATTTATTTTTATTTTTGATATTCAAATTTTTACAGTACATAAGTAATTTCAAGACTCATTCAACAAAACACAAATACCAAGTTTAAAACCATTCCGGTTAGTCCACAGTGTTACACTTAATTATACGGAAAATGGTGATGACGCAAATTCCTTTTTCAGAGTTGGTCCTTTTGGCTGTTACATTAATTTAAAAAGGGGAGATTATCAAATTTTTTCATGTAAGTTATTAAATAGCCCTACTATTTTTCATTTCAGAAAGTATACATATGTCGCAGGGAAATGATTAAAACAGAGATTTGAACAAATCTCTAAGGGATATGATCAAATTACGCAGGATGTTAAAATGAAGACTCCATATCATCATTTCCCTAGAAAAATTCAGTAATTTCACCAAAGGGAATTTCACCTTAGTGGGAAGACAAAATCGGCCAAAAAACGCGACACGCTTTTTCATTTCACTAGATTTGTTTAGGAATTTGACAAAATCCCTAACCGCTACAGTAAGTTGATGAAACGAACTCAAAAAGTCGACTAGTTTTATCATTTCGCTAAACAAGTTTAGTGAAATGATAAAGTCTCAACTGCAAGATGGTATATGGTGATTTGATTAAATCTCTGAACTGGTTTAGTGAAATGACGAAAGGAAGTACCGAATACAATATTTTACTTTACAGTTAAGCGATTTTATCAAATCTCTGACTAGATAAAGTAAAACAGATATTAAATTAGAGATTTTAACAAATCTCTAAGGGATATGATCAAATCACGCAGGATGTTAAAATGGAAAATCCATATCATCATTTCCCTAGAAAAATTCAGTAATTTCACCAAATCACTAACTCTGTTCAGTGGAAAGACAAAATCGGCCGGTGCAGTATTTGTGAACATGAAAAAGCGTGTCGCGTTTTTTGCCCGATTTTGTCTTCCCACTAAACAGAGTCAGTGATTTGGTGAAATTACTGATTTTTTCTAGGGAAATGATGATATGGAGTCTGTATTTTAACATCCTGCGTAATTTGATCATATCCCTTAGAGATTTGTTCAAATCTCTGTTTTAATCATTTCCCTGCGACACATACATACCTACGATATATTTTAAAGAGTAATGTGAAGTATGTGAGCGAAAAAAAATACTCTTTCGGAATAAAATTGCGATATCGCTATTTTTACGTTTTTTTTACGGTACTTATACCTTTATAACGATATACAGCCGTTATAATTTAGGGTTCTGCCGAGTGAAATACGTCACGCGATTGAAGGTTTAAAATCAATGAAAAGCCCTGGACGAGACGGCATAACAAACGATGTCATCAAAGCAATACAAGAGCCACTGACGCCAGTCCTGACAAAACTGTTTAACTTAATCCTCAATAAAGAAAAAATCCCCGAAGACTGGGAAACATCAGTAATATCACTACTATACAAGAAAGGTGACCCGTTAAATATAAATAATTACCGCCCTATAAGTTTATTGCAGACTCTATACAAACTGTTTACCAATATAATTCATAACAGAATAAAACAGCAGCTAGAATCTCAACAACCTGTCGATCAAGCTGGCTTTAGACGAAACTTCTCCACGGTGGACCACATTTTTACGTTGCAACAAGTGATTTCAAACTACAGAGAATACGGTAAAAAGCTCTACATAGCCTTCGTCGACTACTCGAAAGCATTCGACTCCATTTCGCATCAATCACTTTGGATAGCGCTAAGAGAGCAAGGAATACACTGTAAATACATAAATATGCTGCAAGAAATTTATAAGAAAAGTAAAGCGGTGGTCAAATTGGAAAGAGAGGGCAGTGAAATAGAGATCAAAAGAGGAGTTAAACAGGGCGACCCGATCTCACCAAACCTATTCACTGCTCTCCTGGAGCATATATTTAGAGAACTAGATTGGGAAAACTGTGGCATAAGCATCCATGGCGAGTTTCTGAACCACCTCCGCTTTGCGGATGATATCGTACTCATTACCGAAAGCCACGCAGAGCTCCAGCATATGCTAGAAAGCCTGGAACGAGGAAGTGAGAAGTGTGGGTTGAAAATGAACCCGGAAAAAACCCGTATTATGACAAATAGTGACCCGAAGCCTATCTTTCTCCAATCAAAATCAGTGGAATATGTAAACGAGTACATATACCTGGGCCAAACTATCTCGCTTACAAAGTCGCCCATAAATGAAGTCGAAAGGCGCATCAAAAAAGCGTGGGGTGCCTACTGGTCCTTGAAAACTATATTTAAATCTAACTTGGACATAAAACTTAAAAAGAAAGTGATGGATTCAGTTGTCACCCCTACACTAATTTACGGGTGTCAAACATGGCCGCTGACTAAAAATATAATAAAGAGGGTGCAAATCTTTCAAAGAGCGGCTGAACGAAGTATGCTTGGCCTTCGGCTACGAGACAAGGTAAAAAACGTCGAGATACGTAAAAAAACTAAAATCCTGGATGGAGCAGAACTTATATGTCGCTTAAAATGGAAGTGGATCGGACACACAGCAAGGACTAAAGACGGTCGCTGGAGTGAGAAAATGTTGCAATGGCACCCGCTTGGCAAGAAGAGGCCGACCCCTGGCCACCCGCGCCGCCGATGGCGGGACGACATCGACGCCATGGCGGGCCCCGCCTGGTCTCGACTCGCCATAGACAGAACCGCATGGCACAAAATGGAGGAGGCCTATGTCCGTAAATGGACAATCCAATAGGATAAAATAAATAAATAACTATACATTTAATCAATAAATACGCAACTGTATTATTATGAATTGTTTTATGGAAAAATAATAATAATAATAATAATAATCTAATAATATCTATATTATAGTTACAACTCTTGAAGCATGTTAAGAGCAATAGGTAATTGTTATTATACTATAGTTAAAAAATAATGTCTAGGTACCATACGGTGTAGAGCATGGATTAATGTAAATAGTTTCTATTTAAATTGTAGAAAATATGATAAGATGGTAATTGATTCTAACTAACTTATTGGAATAAAGGCTATGATTATGATTATGATTATGATTATTATAATTTAGGTACCAAAATTATTGCCTGTAGCTTTTACGATGTAGGTACTTGCTACGGCGGCGCGAGCGGCGATAAAGGATGTGAGCATGGGGCGGGGCACGGGGAGTCGTTTAAGAAAACGGTTAAGGTATCGCAAAAAATGGCGGTGCCGTTATATTTCGGTACAGAAAATTTCGGTTCCGCAACCGAAACCATGCCGTAACGAACGGCATGACGTCATACCGTTTTGAAACTGTAAACCTGTGTGTGTACCTTTATTTTTCGGTTATAATGTCCCTGATTCTTTCGGCGAGTAAGGTCCCTTCAGACAATTTAAGACAATATAAGTTTATAATGTGCGGTCTGAAACGCCCGCCACAAGACTGTATGGAAGCAAATCGCTAAGAAATATGATAAATTTAAATACCCGTGGCTCCAATACTATACTAAAATAAATTCACACGAAAGAAGTATGCCAAACGTAAGTTACCATACAGAATGTCGAGTCATATAAATAAGAGGGTATATTCTTACAACTCCGTATTTTATAATATTTCTTTGTACAGTAGTACGATTTCATATTTTGATACAAATAAATTTATTGAGGATTTTATTATGCCCCGTGATAGGACTTACCTTCCGAGAAGATGTCTTATAGATTGTGCTAACCTGTTAGCATACAATATTGTAGACCCCGTCGTGACTAGCACGGCGGATGATAGTTTTATTAAGACGAATCCCGATTCATACTGCAGGGGCTCAGATTTAGAGAGGCAGCCGTCTGGTGATATCAATTTAAACTGACTGCTACGACAACGAGTGCACCAGCCGGCTCCGTTCCTAAACATAACTGTGATGCTAGCATATGTAGTAAAACTGATGTATTGTACTTAGTTCACCAAAATATTCAAGGGTTTACCAGTAAACAACTGGAAATTGATTTGTTTGTACAACATTCGAACATTGCTATACTCTGTATAACGGAGCACTGGCTTAAAGGTCATGAATTTATGTTTAATTTCCACAATCATAGTGTAATAAGTTTTTTTTTTAGAAAATCCTGCATTCGCGGCGGGTCATTAATAATGGTAAAACATGATATAAAAAGTAAGGAGCGGAACGACATTGTTGAATTGTCTGTGGAACGCCATATTGAACTTTCTTGTGTCGAGTTAGAAGAATTTATAATTATATGCGTGTACAGGCTTCCATTGGCAAACTATAACACATTTGAGTCAGTGATAGATGAAGTTCTTACAAGTGTTTTTTGTAGTAATAAAAGTGTTATTGTGTGTGGTGATTTTAATAGTTGATATTAAAATCACTTGAAGATTCATCCATGTGTGTAAGGTTACTTAGTACTTTCAAATTCTACAATTTAGTAAATTTATTTTGTGAGCCTACACGAATCACAGCAACCAGTGCTACATGTATAGATAACATTTTCAGTAACAAGGATGCGACTAGTAAATCTATAATAAACAACTTAAGTTCTGACCACTGTGGACAAAAAGCCTCTTTTAGCGGAAAAACTAAGGATATTCCACAACTCACTATGTGCAGACCAATTTCCGAAAGGCGATTAGATTTATTCAGTCGGAATATCACGAAACAATTATGTTATCTTCCATTTACCCAGGAAAACCCTAACCGTATGAGTATTGAGTTGTTTAACTGTATTAAAAGGGAATTTGATGCCTGTTTCATTCCGAAGAAGGTGCAAGGCAAGGTCAAGACGAAATTTAGCGACTGGGCTACGCCGGATATTCATGAGAAAAGACGACGGCTTGAGAAGAATTAATAAAAGTCCGGAATTCCTAGATTATGTCAGGAACTTTTCTAAATCTTTTAAGATGATGTGTGCCGCTGCTAAAGCTGATTATCTGTCCAGAAAGATCCAAAATTCCAAGGATAAAGTAAACACTGTTTGGCAAGTAATCAACGATGAAACTGGGAAACGTAAAATCACAGATCCGCACTACAACCTACGTATTAATAATAATTTAGTGAGTTCGGACCTTGAAGTTGCGGTTCATATTGAGCAGTTCTTCTCTAATATACCGGTAGAAACAACAAAGTCTCTTCATTCATCGCCTAACGTCGCTGAGGCAATACTGAAAACAAATATAGCAGAGTGTACAGACATCTTTAAATTTTCATATGTTACTCCGAACTTAGTTATTAAAACATTTAAATCCCTAAGTTTAAAGAAAACTGAAGATCTTTGGGGCTTATCTGTTAAAGTTCTACATATACATTCCATTGTTGAATCGATTGCACCACATTTAGCTGATATATTTAACAAATGTATTGATACAGGAATATTTCCAGACATAATGAAGCACAGCAAAGTCATCCCCTTGTTCAAATCAGGATCGAGAACAGAACCAAGCAATTTCAGACCAATTTCAATACTGCCGGCACTGAGCAAAGTTTTCGAGAAACTAATTCTAAATCAACTTGTGTCACATTTTAACCGAAACGAATTGTTCGCCAGAATGATTTCTGGCGAACAATTCGTTTCGGTTTTACCAGAGGTCGCTCGACTACTGACGCAGGTGCTGTTCTTCTTAAGCACATCTTTGCTTGGGAAAAAAAACAAGATGCTGTTGGAATATTCTGTGACCTATCGAAGGCATTTGATTGCGTTGATCACGAAAATCTAAAGAGAAAACTAAGCCATTACGGGATCAAAGATGGTGCCCTTAACCTCGTCTCATCATACCTATCGGATAGAACACAACGAGTGGTTATTAATAAAACTCAATCTTCTGGGTCCCCTGTGGCACTCGTAGTGCCTCAAGGCTCAATACTTGGTCCCTTCCTGTTTTTGGTGTAGATTAATGACCTACCTAAAATTGTGCAAAATAAACATGATATAGTGTTATTTGCTGATGTCACATCTCTGATATTTAAAGTGGACAGAAAAGAAAACAGCTTCGATAGTATTAACAGTGCACTCTCCACAGTAGTAAATTGGTTTACGGCTAATAACCTACTTTTGAACGCCAAGAAAACGAAGTGCATCAAATTTACACTTCCCAACGTCAAGCAGATTAACAGCAGCAAGATTATAATAAATGATGAAGCAATGGAATTCGAAAATCAAACTGTTTTCTTAGGAGTCACTTTAGACTCGAAATTACAATGGCATCCACATATAGCCACCCTAGCTGGGAAACTTAGCTCTGCAGCCTATGCCGTGAGGCGAATCAGCCATCTAACAAACAGTGAAACTGCCAGGCTGGTATACTTCAGTTACTTTCACAGTGTTATGTCGTATGGAATTCTGTTGTGGGGTAAAGCGGCTGATATTGGGACCATATTTGTGCTACAAAAACGAACTGTACGTGGCATTTATAAAATGCGCGGTCGAGCATCCGTAAGAGGAAAATTTAAAGAGGCAAATATTCTTACCGTAGCATCTCAATACGTACTTGAAAACATTATGTATGTTTTTTTTTTTTTTTTTTTATACCACGACGGTGGCAAACAAGCATACGGCCCGCCTGGTGGTAAGCAGTTACCGTAGCCTATGGACGCCTGCAACCCCAGAGGATTTACATGCGCGTTGCCTACCCTTTAGGAACCTATACACTCCTTTTTTGAAGAACCTCATACTGTAGCCCACTGGGAAAACCTCGGCAGGGAGTTCATTCCACAGCCGCAGCGTTCGTGGGAGGAAATTCCTCTTAAATCGTACTGTGCGCGACCCATTGGGCTCCAGGGTGTGGGGATGAACACCCTGCCGGCGGCGAGCGGTGCGGTGATAAAAAGCTGCCGTGGGCATCATATCAAACAGTTCTTCAGAGCACAACCCATTGTACAAGCGATAGAACACGCATAAGGAGGCAAAGTCCCTCCTAAGACTCAAAGGTTCAATATCGCTCGTGAGTTTGGGATCGTCGACGATCCGCACAGCGCGCCTTTGCACCGAGTCAAAGGGCCCAAGCTGGTATCCAGGTGCTCCCGCCCAAAGGTGACAACAGTACTCCATGTGGGGTCTGACTTGCGACTTGTATAGGAGCAGTCTCTGCCCCGGAGTGAAGTATCGCCTCGCTCTATTGAGCACACCGAGCTTTTTGGATGCCAGCTTGGCCTTCGCTTCAAGGTGACTACGGAATTGGACGTCACTGGAAATGTCCACACCGAGGATCCCAATACTCCCTGACATTGTAAGGGTTGTGCCTTGGAACTGAGGGGCCACAGTAAATGGGGATTTCTTAGCGGTGAACGCGCAAACTTGTGTCTTTGTGGGGTTGAATCTGACTAAGTTGTCCTGACCCCACACCGAGACTCCAGAAAGAGTATTCTCGATATCGGACACAAGTTTTTCACGACTCTCTACCACAACGGATCGAGGGATATTGGCACGGCCCGTGTAACAAGCATCCCCAGTACTGTCGTCCGCATAACAATGAATGTCGCCGATAGACAACATATCATTGATATGCAGCAAAAACAGCGTTGGGGATAGCACGGAGCCTTGCGGGACACCAGCGTTAATGTGCGGAAAAACATCCATGAATTCAAGCTCAACAGTGATATCCATAACTATAACACTAGAAATAAAGATAAGATTGCCGAGCCTCGCCACAGCCTCGGTAAGGTTTGTACGTCTTTTGCTGGGAACTGTACACGTTTTTATAACAAAGTCCCCGCTGATGTAGTGAATTTGCCACTAAATAAATTCAAGTCTTATGTTAAGCGCTATTTGTTGAGGAGAGAGTACTATACTTTAAAGGAATTTATTGAGGATAACGATGCCTTTAAGCCTGTAGCTTGATATGGTTAGTACAATACAAATTGAGAAATTATTAGGTACATTACTCTATGAAGCAGCTTTACTAGTGTCCAGCATTACCTGTTTTTCGTTTTTTTTGTTTTTATTTAGTACTAGCTGTGCCCGCGGCTCCGCCCGCGTGGAATTCGGTCTGTGTCAGTAAGCGGCTAATTCACCCCTAATTTCTCTCCCGCTACCCTGGAGGCGGAACTTGAAGTAAAGTTGACAGATGGATACGCTAGAGGACAGTAGTCCTAATAAAATATTTTACAATTACCACTAAATGAAACTACACTCATAAATGAATACTTTTTTTTATTATATTTTTTTTTGGCATGATTTAAACGACATAGAGAGTAGTAGGTGTATATCGGACGATACAGGACCACTTTTGTATTTATACGTTCATGTCCACGGCAAATATCATCCAAATCGATCCTCCCGTCAAATCAGTCAAAGCATGAAAGGTTCTTAACAGGCGGAGGGTCACAAATGCAGAAATGATTTTTTTCTATTTGAGGTGAGGAGGGGGTCCATGACCCATGCAAATTTAATTCCATTTTACATGTTTCTCAATCGTATGGGTGTCGCATTTTAGTGACGTGACGCTTTTTCGTGACGGTCACGTGACTTTTTTTCGCCTAGGCCCCCATCCGCGAACCGTCCGATAAGGAACTTCGTTCCAAAACTACCACCGGTTCTAACCCTACACCTCTGGCCCAAGAAGTATTATGACCGAAAATAATGCGTAGTTCTTCAAGAAGACATATCAAAACAGCTTGAGAGACAGATAATGTACCTATTGTTTAATTATAAAGAAAAATAAATCCTAATCTGACTGCTTCACAAAACGTTTGATATGTTTTCCTACCTAAACCTATAAATGTGTCCTATAAATGTTAGATGATTTTTTAGTAGTTTTTTGGTTTGGGCCATGCATCTTTGTCCGTCATATATAGTCCTCGAACCTGCAGTAACCCTTTGACATTCATGACATTTTCAAATATTTCTTAAGAGCGGGTAAAGGTAAATTTAAAGCATCGACGGGTAACATGTTATAAATATGAACACCTTGACCATTTACAAATTATTTCAATACCAACTTTCAACATACAAACTTTCAACCCCCTCTTCACCCCTTCCAGGGTTGATTTTCGGGATGAAAACTATTCTTTGTCCTTTCCCTGGACTCAAACTATCTCTACACAAAATTTCATCATTATCCGTTCAGCCGTTAACTAATTAAAAATTCTTGTAACGTGTTCTGTTATCGATTCTAAGTATCTCCAGCCAACTTTTTTCGAATATATTCCATGAACAGACTTTCGACCCTCTGCAGTTTTATTATATGTATAGATAGTTTTTATTGAAAGTACCTTTCAGGCGTCACTTCCATTATTTTTTTCAAATTTTTTGGACCTACGGTTCTAAAGTAAGATGGGGGGGGGGGGGTTTTGAAGAAGAAACTATCCTTTGTCATTTCTCGAGACCCATACTATCTCTATACCAATTTTCATCTAAATCAGTTCAGCGGTAAAAAATTCCTCATACCACCTTCCAACCCCCTTTTCACCCCCACAAGGGTTTGAAAATGATCCTATGACGTTTCTCGAGACTTAAATTATCTCCATACTCATTTCTATCTAAATCGTTTCAGCGGTTAAAAATTCTCCATACAAATTTCAACCCCATTTTCACCCCCACCAGGGTTGATTTTCGGGATTAAAACTATATATTATCCTTTCCCAGGACTCAAACTATATCTATATAAAATTTCATCAAAATCCGTTCAGCCGTTTTCACGTGATGCGCGGTCAAATAAACAGACAAACAGATAAACAGATACACAGACAAACAGATAAACAGACAAAAATTCTAAAAATTGTTGGAATGTGTTCTGTTATCGATTCTAAGTATCCCCAGACAACTTTTTTTCGATTATCTTCCATGTACAGACTTTCGACCCTCTTCAGCTTTATTATATGTATAGATTTGGACACTTAGAGACGTTATACATCTCTAAGTCTTGCATTCGCAAATATTTATATGTATAGATATATATTTAATGATCCTGACGCTTAGAGACATGTACATCTCTATGTCACGTTTATATTGTAATTTAGTTCGCGCATGTAAAATACGAGCACAGAATATTGTTTCTCACCAGACTAAACGTGGCTAGTTTTTATTAATTAATAAAGCCCGCCAGCTTGAACATGTCATATTCGCTTAAAAGGCTCTGCTTATGGTGGCGTCGTTGATCGGGTCGCCACTTTCCCGAAGAAAGGTTGAGGGAGGCGATGGCTGAGATATGCGTCACACTGTAAACGTTGTGACGTGTAAACTTTGACGTGTAAAAGTGCCCTTGTGGCCTACTTACTGAATAAATATTTGAGTTTGAGTTTGAGTTTGAGTTACTCGTAAAAATAAAATATAAACGGATTGAAAGTAGAATTATTGGTTATTTAGTACTGCATGTAGAACCACGAATATGTATCGCTCAAATCTGGAGCAGAGCACCTTACAGAAAACCACAGCCAAATAGTACTAGAGCCCACCCATAGTGTGGTGTTCCTGCTGGTGAGTAAGCTTTGTCAAAGAGCTCAAAGAGGACCCAGTGTGTTGACGACCAGGGACCCTCTTGTTCCTTTAGCCGTCAACACAGTGAATCCGCCTTTTTGTAAAGGGTTAGCAACGCGCATGTGACACCTCTGGAGTTGCAGGCGTCCATCCATAGGCTACGGTAGCTGCTTACCACCAGGCGAGCCGTATCCTTGTTTGCCACCGTCGTAGTATAAAAACAATGTATTAATTATTATATTTATTTTGCCAATTTTGCATAGAAAATTTAAAACTGTAGCTGTGAAGATATTGTACGTAAATCTGCCCAGACGTTGTTCAATCCTATCAGGTCATTTGATTTTACACCTTATCGAGAGCCATATAAAGTTTACAAAACTCGTATCTCAAAAACGCAACTAATCATTTAAATATAAAATACATTATTTCGCTGTCTTCTTGGAACGAATATATTACCTATGGTATCAGTTTCTCAAAGGAGGTGTGTAGTCAAACTTATAATGGCAACCGAAAAAAATAGTGATCAATGACCTGTCTCCCCAGAAGTGTGGTAGTGTGCGTGAAGTCTGGTAATGTGTGTATCTGGGTAATTTGATAGAATCTGAAAATTTACCCTCCTCGACACAGTCTTAAGAAATGCGACCTGTAGAGGAGAACATCCGGACATACGAAAGCATTTCGGCCCAAGCTGAAACGGAGACCTTCGCTAACGCTCGGTCAATTAATATACTTTGAATTGGTATCTTGTAGTTACGAACATAGGTATAATATGTATATGCCTACCTGAGGCAGCTAGTACATATGAATAGTATAATTATTTTGTTTGACTGAATTTGCATTGACATAGAAGCCGTTTCAGTTGCACGGTGATGTTCAGTGATCGGAATAGGTAGCGCCATTTCGGGTGAATGACCTTAAACATTGTAAATAACATGGATAAGACTTGAGATTCTTCGACTCGATTTCGAATTCGATTTCTCACAGAAAATTTTCTTCAAAACGCAAAAGTTACAAAAAAAGTCATTATAAATACATCATTTATTTAAAATTACTTTCGTTTAACAGTTACAATTAACAATAATACAATCATAAAATAAAACACGAAACATCAACATCATTATATTAAATTAACATAATTAAATTATTACTTTTTTTGAAATTATAGTAGCACACCATATTTTTTATCAATATTTTCTACTGTCAATCTATTTCTTTTGACGTCCGATATCTAACTGAAACCACATTTTTCATACTTACGTTAGGCCCGCGGTTCTTTTAAACATTTTTTAAACCAAACACAAACTCTAAAATTTTCATATCAAATCCCGGGGTTAAAAACTATATCCATACTAAGCTTACGCACCGAAGTCCCACGAAATGGCACTACCAATTCCGATCACTGGTGATGTTGCAAGATTGGACGCTGCACTGAAGATGATAAATTGCGTGTTGCAATTAGGAATGTAGAAAAGTAAACATTTTCAAAGCAATAAGGACTTTAAAAAAATTTATTTTCTATTAACTAATTTTGATTATTTTGTTTGCCTGATAAAATATTATATTTAAACCCCTTAAAATTGGTCATTTGTATTCATGAGAAATAGACAAAACAAAAATCATAGACCTGGTTAAGTGTTTAATTTTGAAAATTATACTAAAGAAAAGGCGGCCAAGTGCGAGTGAGACTCGCGCACTGAGTGTTCCATACATTACACATTTTAACAATCACCGAACATTGTAGTAACGAAAAGATAAATTATGGATTAAGGGACAAACTTTGGTTTTGCCGTTTAAAAACTGTTATTTTATTAATTTTCCGACTGCAAATAAGATAAAAACCGTTAAATTTTTTTGTAAAGGAACAGGAACGTTACGATAAATTCACAATTTTCAGATTTTTCCTTTATTTGTACTTTTAAGACCTGGGCCGTATTCTAACTTTAAAACACCTTTAGGCACGATACAACCTCAATACAACTCCAATGCATTAACTACGCAATAGGTACAACTAGCGCCTAAGCGTCTGTATCAGAAATATCAGAATTTGCTTGAATGTTATTCCGATGCAATTTCAATATTTGTTGATTATTTGTTGTGTGATTTAAGAGTTACGGTTGAGATAGATTGTGTTTTTAATGTATTGTTTATGTAGGTATTTTAAAAGTTGAAATACGGCACCTTACGTCTTACCAAATTACATATGATTTGGGTCACATTTAACAATAAAATTAAGTGATATGTATCAAATACCAGCTTACCACGAGTATGAACTTAAAATTACATTTATGACCAGCAATTTAATTCAGGTCATTTTAGCTATAGAAATAAAATAGGTACCGATCTCTTGTTTATTTATGTTTATGGAGTAGGTGTTTGAAAATTTATGCGCATGGCAAGAAGTAAATTTAGCGTAGGCTTTATCTCCTGCTTTGGACTTGCAGACTCAAGTCGGACTCATATTTTAGTATAATTTGTGGTTTTCCTTGTCGAGCTAAAGAAACGAGCTATGCTATGTCTATTATCAGTATTTCGTTTACTCACGATCATTATCAACATGTAATGCACCTGAACTAACTTCACAATGGGCAAGGTCACTGCGCGTGCGTACGTCACATTCACATGCTACATAATCAATTACTACTGCATAGCCAACACGAGCTAATGTGAACTGAAATTACACAGTGTGAGCTCCACATTACACACTTTGTTACGACCATCGAGGCCACACTTATACTGGTTAGTCTGAGTAGACTTGCACGAATATGAACTATCATTGATCTCCGTTGCAATTTGCCCGTCGCTCCGTGTTTCTGACACTGCGCGCATGTTCCGTTAGTTTACAATTTATTTTATTATTTATGGCTTTTGAGCATATTTTAAAGTAAATATTACTAGTTGGTATCTACTTCAGTATTTATTTAAAAGTTTTAGTGATGTCAATATGCTGTTTGTTTTGGTTTTGCTTGGTCGTGGCAGTGGTAGCGCAGGATTGTAAAGTTGGCGGAAAAAAGGTAGCTATTTTTTTCTTATTCATTAAAATATCTGCATCTTAATATTATCGGAAGAACGTTTCTTAACACTGTTAAATAGTCTGTAGAGGTATTTATTAAAAAAAACAAATATGATGATGATAATTTATTCCTTAACTTCATTTAAATTTTCATATGTATTTTCGAACGAGCGGAGCGTAAGCGAAGGGAAGTTCTTTCAAACAACTTCAACTACCTAGACGTCTGTGCATTTCGAAGGCTTTTTGATTTTGAATAGTTATCGCGCGATCACTTTAGTAACGGTCTTCTGATCTATATTAAATTTATAGGGGTTGTGGTAGAGCTCAATTCAATTTGAGAGTTCGTATATGAGCAGGATCGATCAAGGGGTTGTGGAGCTAGACAGCGAAAAAAAATCTTCAGAAGGGTCTTGTTATATTGGTAATCCCGTTTGCAGGTAAATTGCGAGTTCTCAGTTCGAGGCGGACTACTAGTATATTAAACAAACGTCTGGTTCAACACTCAGATTATACACACTTAGACATCCGCCACTTGCGACTCCTGAGAAACGGACGCCCAGCTCCAAAAATCCAACGGCCATCGTCCTTGTCCATGATTGGCCGTCTTGACCACTGTCAATGGCGGCTGATCATGGATAGTCATTATAACTACTCTTAAGTATTCCATTCAAATAAAATACGAATAGAACGATAATTTAAAGGTAGGTACTTCTAAATTTATTTATAACAACTCGGCCATCCGCTTCCCCACGACTCCCTCGTTGTCTATAATGATTAAAAAGAATAATTTCTTATTTGGTTAAACTGACAGTTTAATATTACTAATTATTTTACTTCTACAGAATATTTACTAAACATACGTTTGCAGAAATGACACTAGTTAACATTCAATATATTTGCAATGAAACTCAACTGAACAATTGATAAACTACTTATCATTGATATACATGTGTCGGTTTGACCTTTACCAAAAGTAAGATAAAATATAATCCGAAACAATTTGTTTTCGATTCATTACATTAATCAATGAAATAAATATCTTATATAGGTGTCGGTTACACGGCAAACCCAAGCATCATTAATACTTTACTTTTTGGCAGTATTCGTACATTACCTTTGCCAATAACTATACGGACGTTATTCTTTACACCAAATTGGTACTGCCAATCGCCAACAGGCAGTGTGTCTGTTACCTGACATCCTGCATTATCTATTGGAGATTAGCCATATATTTCAGTTCATATATTCAACATATTACGCTAATTAAGCGCTAACAGGCAGGGCATCTGTTACCTGACACCCTACGCTGACATCATCTATTGGCCATTAATAGATTACGTACTTTTAAATCATACAAAACGATTATGGCTTTTACATAAGATTTGTTATAACTTAATCATTACTTTTTATTATATATATTAGACATGTACTTATGTAAGCTTTAAATTACTCATTTGCAATCAGATGCACTATCATTTTCAGATTCGGTTGATACGGGTTCTTTAAAACAGGCCCATGGGAATATTTTGTCAATAGCAACTACGGTCTCATACTTTTTACTATTTCTTGTAAGGGGCGTATCCTCAACTACGAACCTCTCATTAAGAAGCACCTTTTTGATTTTGTACGTTTCTCTGTCTGGCCCTCAATCCCCTACAGGTGTTCTTATTACCCTAACCAAGTCACCTTTTCTAAAATTTATTCCTACTTTCCTTTGCTGGTCATACCTCTCTTTATCTTTATCTTGTTGTGCTTTAATCAGATTATCAGCGTAAGTCCTAATATTATCCAAAGTATCCTCGACCTCAGGCGTGACATCACTTATCACGTCATTCAGTAATCCTTGAGTTGGGTTAGTTACATTTCGGCCAAACAACATTTCAGTTGGTGTCTTTTATAGTGGTAGCATGTACGGAATCGTTGATCCCTAACTGAATATCTGGCAAATGTTCATCCCATTATCCATTTGCTTGTTCGTGGTTCATTTCCCGGAGCGCCGCCAAAATGGTGCGGTTGTATCACTCCTCTCGGCCATTAGCTCGAGGAGTCGCCACAGCATTCAATACATGCTTTATACCAGTCGACCGTATAAAAGACTTAAAGGTCTTGCTGGTGAAACTGGTACCTTGATCCGTTATCAAACGCGTTGGCGTACCAAAGTAACTAAAATTTTGTCTAAATACTCTTATGCTCGTAGGGTTTTAGCATAAGCCCTGACCAATTTACTTGCGGGGCTTTGTATTCGATCCCACTTCTGATATATTAAACAAACGTCTGGTTTAACACTCAGATTATACATACTTAGACATCCGTCACTTGCGACTCCAGAGAAACGGACGCCCGGCTCCAAAAATCCAACGGCCATCATCCTTGTCCATGGCGGCTGATCATGGATAGTCATTATAACTACCTTACTCTTTAGTACCATTAAAATAAAATACGTATAAATAATTGAAAGATAATTTAAAGCTAGGTACTTCTAAAATTATAACATTACATATTTATATTTATTTCTGTTTTCTGTAGTACTCGTTATGTTAATATTTTTCTACGTATTTGTACGATGTGCCCGATTACATTCCCAACTCGCTTTCCCATGAAATCCCCATAAAGCGGTTGGAATGCGTATTATGTATAATGTTGGTTTCAGTGCGCAGATCACGGACAGTGCTGTGGCGGGTGCTGTGTCGGGGGGCAGTGTATCGATAGTAAGTAAACTAAGTGACACTAATTGCAGATACTATCTGCAATTAAGGTCCACTCACTGTTGCTGGGTTTACCACGCCGTAACACAGATCCGCTGTTGCAGTCCCTTTACCACAGAATAAATAATAGTATTTTGTACAGAACGGCCATGCTACGCCCCGCCCCAAACAGAATTATCTCACCCCGCGGCAGCCAATTGGTAGGGAACTAGTAGGCTAATCCGTCAGGTTGGCAGCGCATCGATAAAAAGCAAAATGTCGGTGTATTTTCAAACGTCATTTACGACAGCGGAAAAAGCGCCCTACGACGCACGCACAGATTGAAGCGTGTACAGATGTGCCGTGCACACAATGATGCTCAAACCTGCTGAATGATGTTGAAATTATAGTATGACGTGTCCGCCCTGTGCCCTTACAGACTACGGGGTAGTCATTCGTTATACCACCACAATTAGCATTTATTAGTATATCTACAGCTTTAGTGGCAAACGTTCGGCGCGTTTGGTGATCAGGTCACTTCCATACGCTTTCATTGTTTACAATGGGCGTGATCTTGCGATTCGCCAGTAAGTAAACGCATAGGTATATTGAGCTATCTAGTAAGTATTAGGTTAAGTACAGTCGCTATCAAATATATTGGAGCGGCTAAGGTACTCAAAAATATCTGAACATACACTTTATAGCCTTGACAATAGGGACGTTGTTCAGATATTTGTGACCACCTTGGGCCACTCCGATATATCTGATGACGACTGTACTTGGGTCAGTCATTCCTATACTCACCTACATCCGATAAATGTTCAGATTTCAGAATCACCGTTGTAATCGTTAAATGTATAACAATAATGTAAAATCTCCATATCACTCCATAATCCACCATTAATTCTCCATTTGAGAAACCTTCTCTCTAATCACAAATTTTACATTCCGCCTCCCGAAACAATCCTTAACTTCCATCTTATGTCAAATACAACTAACAATCTAATTTAAATCCTAACTGTTTGGGTTACAGTCCTTTTTGATAAATCATAAGTGTTCAAGATAGGAGCTAGCAACAATAAATTTGAAACTTTCGTTTACGCTGGCATTACGTGCAATTAATCTCCTAAATCTTTTGGTACGAATGTACAGAAAATTTCAAAACCGTTTAAGGAAAATATTTCAACTTTTCTGAGCATTTAAAACCAACTGGTCCGCCGAGCTTATTCTGGTCACTTACAGGACGATATTGCCTGACGAAACCAGCACTTATTCTATTGAGCAGGCATAATTTGAAACAAAGAAATCGAGCAATACATTTTTAAATTGGTAACATAAGTAAACATAGTAGTAGTAATAGTTTTGTGTAGTTGTGTTGTAAAGTAAGTGTTGTTGTGTTATTTTGTGTGTAAGTATTTTATAGTATTTTGCAAAAAGTACAGACCAATTCAAAATTAAGTACGCAAATTATCGTCGCATAAATAAAGGCTGTCCCAAAACGAACGCAAGGTTTGAATTTAATGGAAAACACTTTTTTTCGTCATAATATTTGTTGTCCATTAAATTCAAATCTTGCGTTCTTTTTAGGACATCTTTTTACATCCTGGCTTTATTTATTACGCCAGTATACAAGCGTAAGGGCATATTTCTGAGAAATTTAACTAGCTACTTTTTATACTTGATTGACTAGTGTAATATTTTGCCTATATCGCTTTTAGTCTTCATCGCGAACGGTCTAGAACGCAAAATGACCACTCATAGGATGGTTAGGTTCGTTAGTTATCTCTTATGAATGAATGAATGAATGAATTATTTATTTCATGTTACCAAGACACAATATTATTATTGGATCTTATAGGACTAAGGGGTTAGTAGGCTTAAAATAAAACAACACTGACAGGGGTATGCAATCCCTCGCAGTGTGACATGTACAGACAGTCAAGCCTATCCGCAATCATGCTCAGAATGCTGTTGGGACTGCGGCGCACCCGGCGCCGGCGCACCAGGGATGCTGCGCGCTTGCGCAAGGTCGCGTAGAAGCAGTCCACGCGCGCCGCCGCGAACGCATTGTTATACTGGACCCTAAGGGCCCCATAGGCCCGCTGCGTATACTGCGCGAATTATGGACGAAGGCCAAATCGCACAGAAATAGGAGCCCCGCGGCAGCGGGGCTCCGTCGACATCGCTAAGCGACGAAAATGATGTAGACATTTTGCGTTCTAGACCGTTCGCGATGCGGACTAAAAAACTGATATTGGCAAAATATTGCACCAGTCATATTGCGTTCTATATCATCCGCAAATAACCCCTAGTTCTCCTAATAGAATAAGGCGACCCCAACCAAAAGCTACCGCTGCTACCTACGACTGTTACCAGTTCAAATTATACTTAAAATTACGACCCCTATTTTTATCATGAATTTCTTGGAAAACGCCTTGAATATCTTATATTTTAATTGTTTGTCTGGCTCGAGGCGACGTGGTGGAAACGCAATAGAAACAACGGGAAAGGGCCACGCGAAATGACTTATTGCGACAGTAACGTTAAGGGACTTCCTAAACGGATTAGCAGGCTGCCCGGACAAATATAGAGTTTAAGGGCAAGAGTGCTGTTACAACTTTTAAAAAACGTTTTTGTTTTGATATTGGTTTGACATTAAAAGAGTCTAGCAGTCGCTTTCAGCACTGTAAGGCCACCAAACTATCAGTAATAATGTAATTATTTCTGTATTCGTCTTTTTAGGGTTCCGTACCTCGAAAGGAAAAAACGGAACCCTTATAGGATCACTTTGTTGTCCGTCTGTCTGTCTGTCTGTCTGTCTGTCTGTCTGTCTGTCTGTCTGTCAAGACCATTTTTCTCAGGAACGCGTGGAGGTATCAAGCTAAAATTTATATCAAATACTCAGGTCTATTGTCCCTTGGAGCTGTGAAAAAATCAAACTCAAAAGCCAACGCAATCAAAAGATACAGTCGTTTATGCTGCAAATTTTAGAGTTTCGGCACTCGCAAAACCTACGGGGTACTGCCCGTGAACTCATAAACTTGAAATTTGGCACGAACCAACGTCATATAGCATAGACAATGGAAAAATTACAAAAAGTAGACATTTTTAGTAAAATCATACAAAAATATATTTTTTTAAATTTTAAACTTACTACCTTTTTCCTCGTAAACGCGTGGAGGTATTAAATTAAAATTCATGTCAAATACTCAAGGCTATAGGACCTTTCAGATGTAGCAAAACCAAACTTTTATGTCAACGCAATCAGAAGAAATAGCAATTTAAGTCGCATATTTTGAAACTGAGTACTCGCAAGAAACTCAAAACCTAAAGGGTACTTCCCATAAACTCAGAAACTTGAAACTTAGCACGAAGAAACTTCATATAGCACAGACAAAGGAAAAATTACGAAAACTAGACATTTTTAGTAAAATCATACAAATAATATTTTTTTAAATTTTAAACTTACTACCTTTTTCCTCGTAAACGCGTAGAGGTATTAAATTGAAATTCATATCAAATACTCAGGTCTATAATACCTTTAAGTTGTAAAGGTTTGTACGGAACCCTCGGTGCGCGAGTCCGACTCGCACTTGGCCGGTTTTTTTCTATATACGTAATAGGTATAAAGGATGAGAAGGACGAGTAGAGAAATAATATCATTACTGACATTGTCTGGTCTGTAGTGCTTGAGCCAGCAAACTTGTTCAGTTGTAGAGTAGTTGTACCAACAGTCCAAAAAATATCGTGTTTTAAATTTGACAACTGATGTCGATGGCGCTAAACGGTTGCGTCATGAGAAATTGATAACCACAAAACATAATGGCGCTAGTCAACTGTCATAAATCAGTGCATTTTGTGCTCAGAATATACGACTCTTCCGCCATCAATAACTCATTGGCTCAACTGAGTGCGACTTGCGCTGTAAATTACACCCATCAAAAACATAAATGTGAAAGGCTGCCAAGTTCGATACTATGGGAATGCTTCGCCTATAAAAGAAGTGAGATCTGAATAAGTACCAAGTTCCATAAAAATACCTCAAATCATAAATAGTTATAGGAATGCACACTTGATTTCCAGCAGTTTTTAAGGTACATTTTGAATAAGTATCACGTTACATAGAAATACCTAAAATTATAATAGTCAGAGAAACGCACACCGGTTTTTTTAGCAGTTTCCTGATAACATTTATTATTTTCAGTACTTTTTAATGATGTTACTTGGCAAGTTTTCACACACCACACACCTTTTCAATGCAATGAATCGACACCTTTGGACTGCAATGTGTCAAGTATATAATTTTCTATTAAAACTTGCCAAGTTACATCATTAAAAATTACTGAAAATAATAAATGTTATCAGGAAACTGCTAAAAAAACCGGTGTGCGTTTCTCTGACTATTATAATTTTAGGTATTTCTATGTAACGTGATACTTATTCAAAATGTACCTTAAAAACTGCTGGAAATCAAGTGTGCATTCCTATAACTATTTATGATTTGAGGTATTTTTATGGAACTTGGTACTTATTCAGATCTCACTTCTTTTATAGGCGAAGCATTCCCATAGTATCGAACTTGGCAGCCTTTCACATTTATGTTTTTGATGGGATTTCATTTATTTTTGTTAGGTGTAGGTTCTTTATTATTTTTTTATCACGGACGGCGCGAGCGCGGCGGACGAGTGTAAGCAGCGACGGAGGGTGCGCGAGGCGGGCAACGGAATTTTTATCTAGTATCACTATACATACATATATCGGGATTTCGGGATCGATCGGGCATCGCGAGTACCTATAATCTATGATAAATCCTGTTTTACTATTTATTTATAGGTGATTTTTACAAATAAACTGGCTCCCTACACCTATAAAATGTACCTACTTACATATAATTACATACATCAATAACGTACTTTATACTGTTTGTAAGTACGCTACCTACATAGATAATTAATAACTTGGTAATACCTACCTACCAGTAGGTATTATAATTGGTGGCCTATTATGTAGCCCTAGAAGTACACCATCCCATCTCATCCCGTGGCGTATCGGAGTGTGAGATGGGCAGTAGTATATATAATTCCATCTTAGAGTATATATGATTTCCATGTTCTTGAATCTGCGATTTTATTAGTTGTAAAATTAGAAATTATTTAGACTATGTGAGAAAAAATAGTCTTTTCATTTTTGTTTGACTGATTTAGCGCACCTAGTGTACCTAGCAGTGTTGGCCGAACGTTAGTGTGATTGAAAATTAAAAATTGAAGATTGAAACACGTTAGTTAAAATTGAACACTAATAGTTTAGTGCAAATTGATTTCAATTAGAATTGAAATTAATTGTAACTAACGTGTTAATCCTTTGCGAATGACTAATAATTGAAGATATTTAATTTTTAGTCTTTCTCAAAAATTTAAACATTAATTTAATTTTTAGTGTAGATTGAATTGGTAATTGACATTAATAATTTACCTAACTAAACGCGAATTTAGGTTAAGCTACGAGGTTTTGATTACTTTTATTTTTACCTTGACCTTGACCTTGACCTTGACCTTGACTTTCACTTTCACTTTTACTTTCTCTTTCTTTAACTTTCACTTTTACTTTCACTTTCACTTTTACTTTGACTTTCACTTTGACTTTCACTTTCAATTTGACTTTCACTTCCACTTTGACTTTGACTTTGACTTTCACTTTGACATTCACTTTGACTTTCACTTTGACTTTGACTTTGACTTTCACTTTCACTTTGACTTTCACTTTGACTTTCACTTTGACTTTTACCTTTGACTTTTACTTTGACTTTGACTTTGACTTTCACTTTGACTTTCACCTTCACTTTCACTTTGACTTTTTCAAATCATTTATTGACAGACAACATGGTCCACACATTACATAATAAAACCTATACAATCAAATTAAATGTTAAGTGAAATGTCAAGTATAATTCTATCTAAATTAATATAAGTACACTAAATATAAATAAACAAACAAATAAAAACTAAGCTATTGGCGGCCGCATGTGAACAGAGATGCAGTGGTTCACATAGGGGCAATCCAGCCGGTCCGCGATCAAGGCCAGGACGCTGTTGGGGCTGGCACGCACTCTGCAGAGCATCGCCGCGCACCGCTTGCGCAGAGTAGCGTAGAAGCAATCGGTGCGCGCCTCTGCGAACATGCCCGATGCACTGCAGTGACGCGGCAGCCGCAACAGCACCCTGAACGCGTTATTATATTGGACGCGCAGGGCGTTAAACGACTTCTGAGTGAACTGAGCCCACAGATTGCTAGTGTATAAAGAAGTACAGTACGCCTTAAAAAGGGTTATTTTTACTGGAGTTGAACAACGTGCAAATCTGTGTGCTATCATGTTCGCTCTTGTCGCCAACGACCTACGCTCCCGCTCCATGTCTGCGTTATCTTTCAAGTCCTCAGTTAGTACATGCCCGAGGTACTTGAACTGTTGAACCCTATTAAGAGGAACTCCGTTAAGGACAAGTGAAGGAACATGTAATGGCCCCCTGGACCCCGCTTTAAACACCATTGTTTCGCTTTTTGCAGCGTTATAAAGTAATCCATGTTGGGACACATATTCTTCACATGTCCTTAACAGCGCTCTGAGACCGCAAACCGATGCACTCAACAACACCATGTCGTCAGCGTACGATAAGTTGTTAACGCAAATGTCATCGATATGGCATCCCACGTGCTGCTTACTGAGCGCAACGATTAGCTCGTTCAAATACAAGTTAAAAAGCAAAGGTGAGGTCAACCCCCCCTGCCTCACCCCGCACTCCAACCTGTATGCGTCCGACAAGCTGTTTGACCACTTTACATTGTTTTCCTGATGTTTATACCAGTAACAAAGGATATTTATGGCATCAGTAGGTACATTACTTTTCTTAAGCTTGTTCCATAACAAGTCATAGGAAACTAGGTCAAATGCTTTAGATAAATCTAAAAAACACGCATAGACTGACGTGTTTCTGGTCGTGTAATATTTAACAGTATGCTTAAGGGTCAATATAGCGGACTCCGTAGATAAATGCGGACGGAACCCAAACTGGTTATCATGGATTTCAATGTGTTTCGCTAATTGAGCATTAAGCAGACTGTCCAATACTTTCGCCACTATAGTGGCCAGCGAAATCGGTCTATAGTTAGACTTGCTAGCAGCATCACCAGTTTTATTTTTAATAATTGGTACCACTATTGTTTTTAACATGTCCTTAGGCAAGTAAGCATGAGCCAAACATAATGTAAAAAACATAGCCAACACTCGCGGCAGATGGGGGCCCGCGTGCTGTAGATGCTCCACACTGAGACCGTCATGTCCGGGTGATTTGCCTCTCGATATATTTTTTATGACTAGAGCAACCTCTTCCGCCGTGAAATGCGTAATCACCTGCACGTCACTTGGCACAGCATCCACAACAGCGGTCGATGGACCCAGGGGCGATTTAACATAAAAATGTTCCCTAAACATATTCGCTATGTTTTTAGCCTCAGATAAGCCCTCGACGCTCACAGGAAGGCCTGGCTTAGTATTAAGCTTATTTGTACATTTCTAAAATGACTTAAAATTATTTTTAGAGTGATGTGTAGCCAGCATATCCATTTTTATTTGGTCTTGATTGCTCTGACACCACCTAAGACGAGATTTAAAAATTCTTTTGCTAGTGATCATATCGTTATAAATAGGTCCATTTCTAGGCTGGCCACTGCACAACCAAAGCTGAAATTTTTCTTTTGCCTTTCTATGAGCGTCGCTGACGTGCCTATTCCACCCCATCACCGGTTTCTTTCGCTTACCTCTAGCAACACACGAATTATTACAAGTAGCAGCACTAGTAAGCGTCGTAACAATTTCTTTATACATAGTGTCTAAGACGCCCCTATGTCTATAGTCATTACACGAGTGATCCCCACAGGAGATAAGAGCTTCAGGAAAATTGATAAGCCGTAAAGTCTCGTTACAATGTGCTTTGTAAGCTGATATCTGATCTGGTTTCCTTTCGCCCCAAATCACAGTGTTGTGACTCATGGTTATGGTACTTGCGACTTTTTCCCTTAGTATATTAAGCTTACAGTCCAACATAAGCGGAAAATGGTCGGACCAAAGCACATCCAACTTAACGTGTACATTCACGACCGAGTTACGAGCAGAATCGGTTACTAAGCAATGGTCCAGCCACCTCCGCGAGCCATGAGCCTCACTTATGAAAGTGTATGAGTTGGAATGCAACCCCAGCATTTCTACATCAACACACGTCCAGGTTTGATCACACGAAAAGTTTATCATTTCATTAAAAAACGGTTGACCGGGGTGAGCATTAAAGTCCCCGAGTATGAACACTGACTCAATATTATTATTATTTACGATAGCACTCACCGCACCGAGACAATCCGTGAACTCCGGCAAATTCTCCGAGCAATCCGTAGGCATATATACGCTTAATATTAGCATCGGTCGATTCACTACCATTACCTTAATAGCACACACACGCGCGTTATCGCACCTAATTACCGAAACGTCGCGAAACATAGACTTGTTCCATAAAAGAGCTACTCCGCCGTACGGTCTCCCTCGCAGTATGCCCGCCGTCGTGTCCATAGCCGAGGTCCCTGTACAGTTGAACTGGTGGTCGATGCTATCGAGATACGTTAGATCGGCTTCTTGTAACCAAATCTCTTGGAGCGCAATTACGTCGCATGTACGACACAGTTCTCTTACACTATCAACTGATCGCTTTACGTTTTTGCAATTAAAACTTGCCAACCTGCATACTTTATCCATTATTAATTTGTTTATGCTGGCCGTCCACGGAAGGCAGTCCGTTCGTATGGTTATATTTAAAGTTTACAAATCTTCGGAAAATAATGCCTACCGGCCATAATTCCTTATCGAGGAAAAGCGGAATCTTGGTTTCACTAACAAAAAACTTGTATGAGTTATGGTCTTTCTCCGAGCTTATGGCAATTTTGCGCAAAAATATATTTTCTCGCGTTTTGTCTTTAATATATTCAGTTATATCGGCCTCCGACGTGTCCTTGTGCACGTTTGAAATAAAAATCGGCACTTTTTTTTCTGCCGATTTAAACTTGCTTTCCGCGTCCCTGGCAATACCCCTCATTCCGGAGTAGCGATACTTTGACTTACGGTATCGCTTTGACTTTGGTAATTGCCAATCATTGTCACAGTCGGTCGCTTGCGGCTCGTCACTAGTCCCAGTATCAGCCGTCACCGGTACCGGTATCTGCACAGTGGACATATTGTTACCCAAATCATGCTGCAAAATTGTAGATGTTTTGTGTGCTTGTTTGTCCCCTGTGACCTGAGTGGTAATATTTCTAGTTGACTCCGTACTATTATTCATTTCAGAAAACATTTTATCATTATTTTTCGAAAGAGGGTAGGCAGCAGAACTCGCCGTGTCGCTTGACATTAGAGATTCCTTAACCGTCCGTTCATTGCCTTTTTGCATTGACTTCGAGGCATGAATCATCGTAGGCGACGTACCGTTACCTCTGCGCTTCTTATCATCTGTTATCTTAGAACTATCTGAGTGAAGAGATCCGACCTCTGTCTTTTTGCTCGCTGTCTCAGACAATAAGTTGTTTAATGTCGATGAGTGTATCTCGGATGACACAATTTCATTTTCTACGGTCTCCCTGTAGTGATTACTATATTGCGAAACTAGGCCTACGGGGCCGCTGTCGTGCACCCAGGCTCCCCGCCTATTGTTTACGGCGCTAAAAGGAGTTTGAGTTATCGAAGCGTATTTTAAATTATGCATATCAGTACGCATATCTTCAAGCTCACTTTTTGTCGCGTAGGAAGATTTAATCCCCTCCAGTTCATTTTGAAGTTTGACTATATCTTTCAAAAGCTTAGTACAGTCGAGGTGGTCGAAAGTAATTGGAGGCAATTTTTCCAGCTTCCGAGCAACAAACACTGGTAACGTGTCAGCTTCCGCGGCTCTCATCTTCTTCACGATGTCCTCAATATCACGAATTTCTTTCCCACTCTTTTTTCGCACAATTTTACGCTGACCAGGAGACAGCGATTCAAAAAGTAACGATTTCGATTTCTTTATCTCTTCACTTGAAAACGCGGACGTACAAATACGCACAAGAGTGTTATCGTCAATCACTGATTGTTTATTTTGAATATACGACAACATCTCATCGATAACGATATTGCACACATTACATTTTAAAATGTTCGACATTTTAACAGTACACTCCGCATCGGCTTACGAATAACCGTTACGCACACACCCGCCTTGCGCCGCGTTTGACGTATGACTGACTTTAACTTTCACTTTGACTTTCACTTTCACTTTGCCTTTCACTTTGACTTTGACTTTGACTTTCACTTTGACTTTCACTTTCACTTTACTTTGACTTTGAATTTGACTTTGACTTTGACTTTGACTTTCACACAAAGAAAGTAAAAGTAAAAAGAAGCTCTAGATTTTGATACCGGTACCATCTGCTCATCAGTACAAGTCGAATGAGCCCAAACAGCATGAGTCTATGATGCGCCAAACCCGAGATCCAGTAGGGATCACCAGGGTCTAGCATGAGCTCCAGATTTTGATACCGGTACCATCTGCTCATCTGTACAAGTCGAATGAGCCCAAACAGCAAGAGTCTATGATGCGCCAAACCCGAGATCCAGTAGGGATCCCCAGGGTCCAGCATGAGCTCCAGATATTGATACCGGTACCATCTGCTCATCAGTACAAGTCGAATGAGCCCAAACAGCATGAGTCTATGATGCGCCAAACCCGAGATCCAGTAGGGATCCCCAGGGTCCAGCATGAGCTCCAGATTTTGATACCGGTACCATCTGCTCATCAGTACTAGTCGAATGAGCCCAAACAGCATGAGTCTATGATGCGCCAAACCAGAGATCCAGTAGGTAGCCCTAGGGTCCAGCATGAGCTCCATCTTGTGATATTGGTCCCGACTTCCGAACCCGAGATGCAGTTTTAAAATTAATTATTAGTGTAAGACATGATTAATTTAGTTACACTAACGTTAATCTAATTAACTGTAATTCTTATTAAATTTTCGAGACGTTAGTGTAACTAATAGGTTAATTCTAATTGACGGTTAGTGTCATTAACGACGTCACAAAATCAATGCGAACTAACGTTAGTAAAAATTGATGTTAGTGTAATTGATTAGTTACGGAATTAATGTTCAATCTTATTGATCAATTTTCAATTCTAATTGAAATTATCGGCCAACACTGGTACCTAGTGACCTGCTTTGCACTTCGTAAATCGTGGGTTCGGTTCCCGCAACAGACACACACAGAGTGGTGAACAATTTTATTGTTCTTGTCTTTAAGACAAACATGTATTGTCTTAAATTGGTATGTATCTAAATTTAAATAAGTCTTATCTCATTTCCACTCCATACCTACTTATAGTAGAACAAAATTACACATTCGTTGTTTTCGAAACTGACTCACACTTGGCCGTTTTCAGATTTTTACTTTATTTCGACCTAAAGACAAACCTTCGAGCCAAATTTCAGTTCGGTACGACCATTGGAAGATATACCCATTTAGTTCATTATGACTTCATAGTAGAACAAAGTTACACCTTCGCTATTTTTAAAACTGACTCACACTTGGCCGTTTTCAGATTTTTCCCTTTACTTTGACCTTAAGACCTATCTCCATGCCAAATTTCAAGTCAGTACGACCATTGGAAGTGGTCTAGGTTTTTGATGAGTCAGTGAATCAGTGAGTGAGTCAGTGAGTGAGTGTATAGTAAAAATAGCGATTTTCTGACGTCAATGTCTCAAGAACTGCTATAGGTAGAATAATGAAATTTTGTATTCTAGACAATTAAGGGGATGTCAACAGACACTCGAAATTCCATATGCGTAGATAAAATATGTTTTGAGTTATAGGGGGGTCGAAATTGGCCCGAAATGGTTCGTGTAATATAACCCACGGCCGGTGTGTCGCTTTTTTTTGCTCGAACTTGGCGAACACACTGCCGTGTGTCTAGATCAAATCAAGATCAAATTTCGAAAGTCTGAATGCCGCTCCAGGAAGGAAGACGGTCGCGATAAACGGCTTAGTTTTATGGCTCTCTTTGAGATATTGTCGTTGCCGCCGGAACATTGCGTTATTAGATTTTGAGGAAAAAAGAACTTCATTAGTTGCAGGTATATCCTTTATTAAATCAAATTGCAGACTCCATCGCGGAAATGCATTTTGAAACTCATTCAACTCTCTACTTATCGTATTCCTCAACAATCCCAAATTCCATACTATTTTCTGGTCGGTTAGCTAGTTCTAATAGTCAGTAAATAAAATAATAATAATCAGTAATAAGCATGGTTTTAGGTAACAAGCTTTTCCAGTATTTTGATTTTTTACTTGCCAGACAGTAAAAGTAGGTCTTTAGTGCAGGCAACCAGGAACCAAAGGAATACAAAGCGCTTGTGTCAAACTCAATCATTCCTTACATGTTATAGTATTGTCAAAAGCATCGTGCCGTTACGGCAATAAAATAAAGGAAGAACGCTGCGACGCGTAGCGACTGCAGACAGCGAGAGTGAGCGAGACGTCTATCTTTAGGAGTTTCGACTCAATCGGAACGTTGCTTTTGGCCCAACTATAGACTATTAAACAAGCTCTTGCTGTGTAGGCGCAAATAAGGGAGTTACACAAAACACTCCCATATTTAGATCCAAGTATATCCATAACCCCTTAACCCTAAAAAATAAGATAAAGATAATCAGAATATTTAGCAAACGCGATTGCAGGTTATTTTTAAATTCGCTTCGCTAAGAAGTTCCGTTGTAGAAAACTCGTAAAGTGTTTAAAGTTTATTACATGTTTTACTGCGATAAAATGGCGACTCAACTTGCACTTGGCTTCGCTCGTCTTTTACTTCACCCGTAAGTAGTTAAAGTTGTTTATACTGTACTGTATAAGGAATGCAACAGGTACATATTAGATATGAGAATTACCAGTTATTTGCCATTTTACCGGTAATATATAAGGTGTTACTTTATTAATTGCAGATATTTTAACAGATGATACTTTACTTTAAAACAATTAGCTTTAAAACAACTAACTTTTTCATTTACCGAACAAAAAATCAGTTAATTATAATTTCGTCTACAAATAATCACCATGTGCATTTAACTGACAAGACGTTTAACTCTATCTGTCATGTCACTCATGTCAACAAATTTATTTGCAAACGACACAATCAGACGGCAAATAACATGACATTGACAATCAAGTATTTGATTTATCGACGTAAAGTGGCCAGTTACAGTAAGGGTAAGGGTGTAAGGTAAAAGAAGTACCTAGAATCTGTTCAATGGGTTCTCATTTAATTATCACATTAACAGGGTGTTTTACGTAGCGAAACTATTTTTCAGTTTTCTCCAAAAAAACATCGTAAAAGTTTCATACTTAAATATAGTTTTTGGGCGGTAGGCGTAAAAAAGTGTCATATAACTCTTAATGAATTTATTATAAAATAATATAAAATACTTACAGTTTTAAGCCCCCGCCACTTTAAATAACAGTTTAACTTGCTTAGTTTTTGTAGTAACATTTGCAGCACTGTATATGAGTTAGTTTTCTAATTATCTTGCTTGCCATCCTGCTGGTCATCTCCAACTGTCAAAGTTATAACCTACACACAACACAACACAATGGCAAGTTATTTGGACATCTCAGCAGCCCAGAAATCCATTGAGGCCAATGTGAATAAGATGTTCGCAGAGTTCGAGGCCAGACTGGCCAAGTCGCCGGCGGGTAAGGCCACTGTGAACAGCCTTAGTGAGGATTTAAGCATATTCAAGGAGCAAACATTGTCATTGCTAAAACTTCTTCGGGACCAAATAAAGGCGTTCGGCAGTACACTTGACACCATGGAGATGAGACATCGGAGGAAGTATCTTCTCTTCAGTGGTGTGCCCGAAGATCCAGCTGAAGCTGTTAGTTCCCGCTTAGCCAGCATTATATCCGAGCAGTTGAAAATACCGGATGTCACTTCCGCATCATTTAAGGCATGTCATAGGCTTGGTAAGGTGACAGAGGGCCGCAACCGGCCTATACTTGTGCGCTTTACTCATTTGCACTTGAAGTCTGCAGACTGGAGGAGGAAAACTGCTTGCAAAGGAACGACGTATGCAATTGCGGAGTTTCTCACTCCTTATCGGCAGGCATTGTTTATGCAGGCTCGCAAGGCATTCGGTATGAGGAGTTGCTGGTCGCAGGACGGCAACATATTTGTGAAGCTGGCTTCAGGTGGTCGTGAGCGCGTCGAGTCAGAAGGTGACATTGAGCGGCTGAAGCAGCCCCCCGTTAGCGACGTGCAGCTCCCACTACAATCCTTGACTCCCGAGGCTGGTGCTTCTGCTGTGGGCATGGCCGCCGCCAGGATCCCCAGCGGCCAGTCTGGTCGGTCGCAGTCGCTTCATTTGCGCTTCGACTGCGAAGCGCAAATGAAGCTGGTATTTTTGGTCAATTGTGTGTTGTTTATTGTGTCATTTTGTAATCTTCTTTCTTGTGTAACTTTCCACCTTTGCTTTTCTTACTCGTCTTGGCAGCAAGCGCTTCAAGCGCTTAAATTACTCTTTTTAACAAACGTCTACTCTTTTCCTTGTTATATTCTTCCCCACTTTATTTTTATCATTTGCACTGTAATAAAATAAACAAATAAGTTTGTTTTGACGTTTGATGAGTTTGACATTTCTAACGTCAACTTAATCTGGTATGTTCGAGACACGGCTTAAACTGTTTCATATCTGTACTTGTCTTATAATAATTCGATCTTACTATTACGTGTGTTCTACAATTTTATTCGATTCGCTTTGCTGTCATATGATGTACATTAACTTTAGTTATAATCTTGTTACATTTTCTGTAGTTTCCTTAAAAATTGTAATCTCACTTGATAACCAGCGGGATGGGCAGGATTGTGAGGCTATCTTGTAGATATATCAGTATTTTTTTTTTGTATATCTGTTATCTATATTGATACTAGTATATACTTATTATATATATTTATATTTACTTAATTACTGTATTTATATATTTAATACATGTCTGATGTCGAAAAACGAAACTTATTATTCTGCTAGCGATGACAGTTCTTCATTTTACTCCTTAAATCCCTCTATTAACTCCAACACTTTGGGTAATCTTGTGTCACACGAATTTCATAACTCTCGTAACTTTAACGTGTGTCACATTAACGCTCAGAGTATTCCCTCTCACTATAGTGAGCTCATTGATACCTTTGAGTCCAAATTCGTACACGCGATTCTTGTTTCGGAGACCTGGTTAAAGCCTACCCTAGACTCAACGTCGTATGCTCTGCCGGGGTATGTTTTAATCAGAAATGACCGAACTGGCAAGGGTGGCGGTGGCGTTGCCATTTACCTCAGGAGCTCCTTACCGTACAAAATCTTAAATGCAACTACTTCTCTTTACTCAGGTGCAGCGGAATGGATATTTCTCGAGGTGAATGTCAAAGGAGTTAAAGCTGTCCTAGGTGTTGTCTACAGTCCTCCGACGATCGATTATTTCTCACACTTGGAACAAGTTCTCGAGACCCTAGGTGCGGATTACACACATCATCTTATTATGGGGGACCTAAACACTGACCTCTGCAAGGATACACCGCAATCCCGTAAATTAGTTTCGCTGCTTCAGTCAGTAAACCTATCTCTACTTCCACTGGATCCGACACATCACACCGCCTCATCCGACACATGGTTGGACGTCATTGTTACTTCAGCTCCCAATCTCGTCGCGAAGCATGGTCAGTTTTTGGCTCCCGGGTTTTCTCACCATGACCTAATGTCCTACAGGATCAAAACTCGTAAATACAAGCCAGTTTTAATTAATATGCGTAGCTTCTCCAAAATTAATTCTGATAGTCTTTTGAATGATACATCAGCTATCGATTGGTCACCTGTGCTCTCGGCCTCTACGACTGAAACCAAAGTTGTCCTGTTCAACGCCACTATCCTGAACTTTTCGACAGACATGCTCCAGTACATACTGTCAGGGTAAGGCGTCCGCCAGCCCCTTGGATGACGGAGGGCGTCCGCATGGCGATGAGGAGACGGGATCGAGCCTTCAAACTCTTCAAACGTGACCGTACCGATGACAATTGAATAATTTTCAAATTAGCCCGTAATCGTTGCAATCATATGGTGCGTGCAGCGAAGCGGCGTTTTATTCACCATAATGTATCCTCTTCTTCTATGGCCGATGTCTGGAAATTTCTCAAGTCTCTGGGTCTGGGAAAACCTGCAAATGGTTTCAATGATACTTCTTTTTTAATCAACGATCTAAACAGACATTTCTCTTCCGCCCGCTCTGTTGATATTAACATTAAGGCCATCACCCTTTCTGAAATATCGTATATTCCTTCCTTTGTTTCTGATTCTTTCTCCTTCTCTCCAACTTCAGTATCCGAAATAAAATCGATTATTTAGGCTATAAAGTCAAGAGCCGTAGGTTGTGATGATGTCAGTCGTCTCATGATCATATCGGTTCTTGACTTTGTGGTCCCAGTGATAGCTGACATCATTAACTCCTCTCTAGTCAACGGTGAATTTCCTTTACTCTGGCGTAAAGCATTTGTCATTCCACAAAATTAGTAACCCCTCTTCATTAAACAACTTTAGGCCCATTTCCATCCTTCCCTTTTTATCAAAAATCGCTGAAGCAGTGGCTCACAAACAACATTCATGCTACATTCAGTCACACAACTTGTTGAGCCCCTTTCAGTCTGGATTTCGACCTAGCCATAGCACTTGCACAGCACTTCTTAAGGTAACTGAAGACATACGTCGAGGCATAGAGAATCAAATGGTCACAGTACTCGTATTAATCGATTTCTCCAACGCTTTTAATACTGTTGACCATGACATCCTTCTTGCTCTCCTTAAACATTTGAACGTGTCGTCTTCAGCCCTTAAGTGGTTTTCTGCTTACCTGGGAGCTCGCCAGCAAGCAGTCCGTGTCGATCGGTCTTTATCGGATTGGTGCGACCTCGCAACGGGCGTTCCTCAGGGTGGAATCCTATCTCCTCTTTTATTCTCCACTTTTATCAATTTTATCACCTTTAATCTACGCTGTTCGTACCATCTGTATGCCGACGATCTACAGCTTTATGACCAATGTGCTGTGACAGACTTTAAATCCACCATTGACAAGATAAATCTGGACCTTTTACACATCCAGCGGTGGTCTGAAAAGTTTGGTCTGTTCGTAAACCCGTCGAAATGCCAGGCCATCGTCTGCGGTAGTAGTCAGCAGCTTGCTAAATTGGACTTTGGGTCAGTCACTCCTGTAAGCTTTGATGGTACGCTAATACCTTTTACTTCAACGGTTAAGGACTTAGGGGTTATTTTAGACAGCACCTTGAGTTGGAGAGCACAGATTACTGAAGTTAGTCGTAATAAAGTCATAGGTACCCTCCATTCTCTCAACAAGTTTAAACACTTCTTGCCCATTCGAACCAAAGTTTTATTAGTTAACACGTTAATTCTACTGCTAATTGACTACGGTGATGTGTGTTATCCGGACTTGAACAAGGAACTTCTTAATAAGTTAGATTCGTTTCATCTTCTGTCTCCGGAAATACGATCACGTGTCCCATTTCCGCACTCAACTTGGTTGGCTCCCTATTCTCCAACGACGCAACATTCGTTTGCTTTGTACTCTTTTCTCCGTTCTTCATGATCCCCAGTCTCCTGTATACCTCAAGTCCTCTTTTCAATACTACGGCGTGTCTCGCGACCGCGTACTCCGCTCTTCTGGCAATTTGTCACTTTCACTGGTTTTCTAGCTAATTCTTTCGCCGTTCAGGCGGCGCGCCTCTGGAACAGCCTCTCCCTTTTTATAACTTGCCTGTTTGTAGCACCGCCCACAATCTCTCTGCTTCGCCTTAAGGTTGACTGGATATGAATATGAACCGAGTCAGCTGTAAAAATATCTGCAACTAATAAATTAACACCTTATATAGTGTATAACTATAAAAGATTACGGAGTCACTCACGTCTATTTAGTCTGATTTAGTCATTAAGCGTGAGATGGAGACCTAGGCTCTCCAAAACATGTCGCGCGTAGTAAATAAATAAATAATAAATCAATTCAATTTCTTTCAGATACAGAGTCCATACAATTTGTTAGCTTAAAGGTTAAAAAAATGACTAAATATGCGATTGAACCCATATTTTTTTATATTATATAATTATTTATACAAGGTTTAGTGGTTTGTATTCCCTAACTCTATGTTTATATTTATCGTTTAATATCGGGTTGGTAAGAAATTCTTAAGGGCGAATGCGAATTTGATGAAGGCGTGACTTTGTAAAGCTAATGTGAATTTGTTAGGTATTAAAAGCAACACTTTTCATCCCAAAACTAAGTTACCTTAAACTTGCAACTTCTTTTCTTTCCGCGTCAGTTTAAGGGTGCTATCACTACTGTATACATTATGGCAAGACATTACCCGCTTTCAACATCGCTAGATTTATTATTAATTTTTAACGAGACCACCATAGAGTTGTATCTTCGCCAAAGACATATAAAATAAGGAGATGTAACGCCGTGAAGACAAAACTGTGATAAGCTGATTTCTTCGTGTTTATGCGCGACACGCACACCTATACACTTAGGTGCAAAACTGTCCCAATAATAGCATCTTAGTAGAATGTGGAGAAGTTGATGTCGATCAAGGGGAGGGGCACATGATTAATACATAAAGTGATTTTTTGTACAAATTAGCGTAACATATGATGTACTTGGCATTTACGGTTTTTTGTAATTTTGAATCGAAAAGTAGAAAAAAACACATTTTTATGTTTTCCAATATTTTTATTTCCTCCTCTGGAAACTCCGAATAGGGAACCATACATAATTAAGAAATTCTGCCTCTATAAAATCATAATGAAATTGTTTTAATGGGGCATATTTTTCAAGTTACTTTCGGTACAAAAGTGTACCATTAAAAACAGCCATAGAAAGTGTCTGTTAGTTCAATGTTTAAAAGACGACTGTTATTCTGCCATAACTACAAAACTGTGTTCATGATTCAAACAGTTGATACCTCATTTTATAGAGGCTGAATTTCTTAACTATGTATGGTTCCCTATTTGGAGTTTCCATAGGAGGAACTAGAAATATTCGAAAAAATAAAAATGTGTTTTTCTCTACTTTCCGATTCTAAATTACAAAACAACCGTAAATTCTAAGTATATCATATGTAAGGCCAATTTGTAGGAAATTTTCAAGAGTACTGTTATGTATTAATCATGTGCCCCTCTCCTTGATCGACATCAACTTCTCCACATTCTACTAAGATGCTACTATTGGGACAGTTTTGCACCTAAGTGTACATCTCGTGGACGACCCGTGATTGGTTCAAACGTCAAAAGTGAGTATGTGTGCACGAGACCGCGGCTTATTATGGAATCACAGTTTTATCTTCGTGGGATTACGTCTTCTTATTTTATGTCTATGATCTTTGCTATCCTCTTAAGATACCCAATTTTCCGAATCTTACATTTAAAGTACCCTGGTGGCCTGTTCACTTATTTTTTATTGCCAAGATAAATCTTGCTTTCTAATATACATTACATTATTAATGCTTTCATGTTCTCTATTACCTCTATAGCCGACTTGACATTTTTCAAGATTACATAAATGCATCAAACCTAACTGTTCAGCATGAAACAATATAATTTATTAATGGTTAATGCTCCTTAGCGATAAAGCTGCCAGTTTTTACCTCTAATTCAAATAGGTACTTACCTTTATTTTTTCTTTATTTTTATTTCTCTGCAACTATTTCATCAGTATGAGACGCTTAATAAGGAGTAAACTAGTGTTATCATATACTGTGTCAATTTACAATAAACATACTTTTTTTAAATATATAGGACTCACTCACGTTTTTTTTTAAGTCGAATATTGTTCGACATGATACCCGTGACGTGAAAACGTGAGTTAATCGTTTTTTTTTTTTTTAATTTAAGATGTCTGAGTATCAAGAAAGTTTTACATACTTTAATTAGAATCCGAATCAGAATCAATCGTTTTATTCGTGATAAAAATTGCATATATTAAAAAAATAAAAAACAATAGAAATCTAGAACATATACACAGTTTACCACGAAATGGACCCGCCTCAGCTTTATGCTGACCCGAAAGCCAGCGCTGATCTTCCGGCGGGACCATTTGTGGGCCACGATCGCAGCTGTATGACACGGCCTTACTATAAAGTTGAACGCAGCCACTTTGCTAACTTTGCCACTCTCTCTCTCTCTTTTATATTACTTTATTATTTCTTATTTGCTTATTTTTTCAGCTTACAGATCCTGCATGTCCTCGTTCGATGTGTGCAGGGAGCACTCGTGTCGCGGGGAAGAGAACTGCGTAGTTTATACACCGCCCAACTGTCCAGGCTGTGAACCACTGGCCCTGTGTCTGATCACCAGTTAATCACATTTAGTTGTCAGCAGCAGGAGAGGTGTTTTCCGCCAAAATGTTAAGTCTGGCTCATTCTACTTTTACGTGATCATTAATCTATTGCCAGAAAAAAGTATGATAGACATAGAATTTCCTGTAAAAAATTGTAATCCCAAATTGTATCTAAACCAAATAATAGGAATTTGTTAACCAAAATTCATATATTAATATTAATTAATGTAAAAATATTGTAACGCCTTATTTTCATACTGAGTTACTGTGATTAAGAATATTTATAGTTGTTATTTTTAAACCAAGCTATCGGGATCGATAGCCTAATTAAGCCTCTTTCTCTGTCACAACAGCAAATTAAAGTAATGGCCAAGTATTTAAAAATATGTATTTTACGAAAAAGTGTCAAAAACTTATGTACAACGAAAAGTAGAATCGCCTAACTACAGTAGAACCCGCTTAATATGATCACATCTAATAACATTTCACGCATAATACGCCATTTTATATCAGACAGTCCCGCATAATACGCTTTCCCGCTTAAGACACGTTTTTGGCTGGGTCCCTTCAAAATCGTCTCAAGCGAGTGTTACCGTATTAATACTTTACATTTAATACATCTCATAATAGTAGCCGGTTAGTATGATAATGGCATGATGTATACCTATTTCTCAGGAAAAGCGTTCGTTAGCGACACTGGTGGGACACACAGTCCATGTTCGTTGATAAAAATGAGAGCATTATAAAATTATGAATTATCACAACCAAACCAGTTTGTAATGGCGGCGTAAACTAGCGAATTAATTAAGTAGCAATGAAGATAACTTTACTGTGATATTTATAGATAGTAATATTTATTCGAATAAATTCACGAATTTAACACAGACCTTTTAATCATATTCCCTTTTAGAATAATAATTTTCAGTCCATCATCACCTATGGAATTGATATGTGGGGACAGACGGCAGAAAGAGAAAGAGTTTTTATTCTCCAAAAAAGGGTACTGAGAAAAATGGCTGGGGTGCCTTGGTATACGCCTGCCCGCGACCTATTTAGAGCGCTAAGAATAATAACCGTTCCGGGTCTATACATATTAGAAGTGTCCAAAGTTGTCCGTAAGAATCGGAATGAATTTGGAAAGCGTAAGCCACATCTCCGCAATAAAAATAATCTTCTTCCGAACGGACACGATTTCAAAAAATCTGAGCAGTGTGTATGGTATATAGGGCCCAGAATATACAACTTAAGAATAGATGAAATGTCTGACACCTTATTCGCAAGTAAGCTCAAGGAGTATCTGATAGACAAAGCTTTTTGCTCTGTAGATGAATTCATAAATAGATTAGATTGACCCTTATTAGATTATATTGCATGTATAGCGAACCATACATAATGTAATAAAATTTATGAATATCTACCTGACATAATTATATTTTTCATTGTGGACATACAACATTTAATAGTTTATTACATAATAATTATGTTTAAATAAAAATGTATTGATAATTCGTGCATTTGTAATATAATTCTAAATTATAAATTTTATAAATTTCTGTATGTGTACAAAACATGTTAAAAATGTTAAATGACGTGTAACATATGTTATCAATAAAGAATTGAATTGAATTGAATTATAGTAACCACCGTAACAGTAATATGATTCCCTTCATTGAATCTATATTTTTTGTAGTATCGGCTTTACATTCACTTTGTAGAGGTGCACAGGCAATTTCCCGGCCGATGGTTGGATTCAAATTCTGAACAAAGCGGTTGAACACGTGAAAAATAAAATTGTCGTTGGCAATCCGAAATACTCTTGATTGCTTGTTGGTTGCTGTTGTTGCAAAAAGTTTTCATACGAGCTGAATCTTGCACAGACGGGTAACCCGTTTGTATGGAAAGATTTAAAATCTAGTTATAAATCAAGGCCATTCTGTTACAAATAGTATGTTATGGTGATAAAATGCACAAAGTTTTGACACTTTTCTAAACTACAAAGGGGTGCAAAACTACCTAATTAAAAATTGTACTTATGTAAAAACTCATCAATGATTCATATAATTCAATGATATGATTCAATGATTCATATAATAAACTCAAACATTTATTCAGTAAGTAGGCCACAAGGGCACTTTTACACGTCAGATAGTTTATCAAAGTAATAGACAAAAAAAACTACACCGGTTCTAACCCTACACCTCTGACCCGAGAAGAATTATGACCGGCAAGAAACTCGGCGGGACTTATTTTTCAAAACAATAGTATTACATCAAAACTTAAAAATATATATAAATGCATTGTTCTATAAGAAAACATATCATACCAAGGTTAGAGAAGGTAAAGAGTGTAATAATTCCTTATTGACACAAAATACGGACATCTAAACGGTCTGAATCTCCTTAAAGTGGCCAAAACCGGGGGCATCTGCCCTACGTGTTTACAAAATTCATATCTGTCCAAATGTGTGCAGTGACCTATGTGTCCCATTCAGCCGCGATAGGCTGGCATCGCTTCCGTCGCGATTGCTTTGTTTAACAGTTTTTACCACACAATATAGGTAACGGTCTTTACGGTCTGATATTCCAAATACATACGTGTTTAAAAAATATTCGTAAACATGATCTTACCTTTTTTTTAGGGTCACTACCCAAGTAACACATCAAAGCAGTATAACGGCCGTCTTACATCATATCTGTATGCTTTTAGCATTTTCAGTTCGTTTTATAGTAGCATTATAAACGTTTATAGTGCTGATATAGGTCTTAAATGGGCACGAATTACCCAGCTTGAGATCCTATACAGGTCATTTAATAGCATTACAGGCGCAATATGTCTGCGCTATTAGCATTATCGTTGTCATGGAAAATGCCAATCGCATTAAAGAACCATTAGTACGCTCTATTAAGTTGCCAACTGCATTAAAGAAGCATTAATACGACCAAAAAACTTGCTAATCGCAGTAAAGAAGCATAAGTACTCTCGATTAACTTGCCAATCGCAATACAAAAGCATTATACTAGCATAAGAGTGTAGTAAAATAAACCTTACGTCAATGCAAAAACGTCTCTAACACCGACGGAACAAATGTTATAATACAATGAACGTTGTGATTTAACTACTTTGTCTCGCAATATAAAATGGACGAAGACGGTACAAAAAACTGAATGAGTGACACGTCATATTTGTTTGCATCCTAACAAAATTTATAAAAGTTTTTGACTCTTTTACGTTATTATATCCTTCAAATATTACTGCGCAATGTAGTTTACTGTAAATGTGTATATAAGTTTCATTGAAAATTTTCACGCGCCTTTGATTTATTGTGGTTTTGCTATAAAATATTATAAAAATATATGCGTCAAATAAACAAAACAATTGTGTAATCCTCGTATAGAACGAGTTTTGCATTATTAACATAATAGTGTTGGTTGAGCAATCTTAAATTAAGTAATTTCATTATTATATAGGTATTTTCCTTGTATAAATAGGTCCACATGATTTTAGTTTTAGGTTATAAATTATTTACAAAATGGCGTTGGTCTATAAAGACGGAGAGCTAGCCACGTCGGATATGACACAATAATGAGAGCAACCAAACCCCTCTAGTCAGTTTGGTATACTATGCTTATTTCTAGATCTGGACATCTGGCAGCTTTAAAGTGGTGGAGGTCAAAGAATGCAAACCATTTCAAGAAAATAAATCCTAGAGATCTGGGTTTGATGCAATATTATGAGAAACTATACAAATACTATACAATATTAAGAGAAATTATACAAAAGTTTATGTTGGGAGAAAGTAGTGCCAAACGATGTATAATAAAATATAGTTCATAGTTTGTCGCCTACTGTTTTTGTTTCCGTAATAATCATACATCGGGGTTTTCGGTGCGGGAACGATTTGAGAAAGAGTAGAGATAAACAGATAGGTTGAGAGTTAGTCTGAGAAAATATCATATTATGCCTAATGAATAACTACCTCTCTGTGAATAGCTTACACACTATGGTACGAGCTTTTTTTCTTAGAGGCATGTTTGTATTGACTATAATATACTTAGTATTTTAAAACTGCAATTGTATATCCGAAATTTATGAACTAGATCTACCTAAGACAAAGACACGGTATAAAAAGTATCAAATATTAATCTTGACGTCCGATATTTATGAACTATTTGATTAACTGAAGAGGTTAACAATGATCAGTCAATACATGAATTAATAAAAAAAATACTTGAAAAAATCATAGGTATATGTACCTACAATATACATACATAATAGTCAGCTATTACATATAAATTGTATATACCTATGATTTTTTCGATCAATTATTCATTAGGTAGAAACGTGCTTGAGTACATTCTGTTTTTTAAGTTAATGCCTACTCTTTGGCTAATGTCAAACATTCCCGCACCGAAAACCCCGATGTATGGTAATAATACACAATATTTTTTGGTCTAACGTTTTTTTTTATCGATTTTTGACCAGTTTTGAGTCGATATTCCAACATATTCACTATAGATAGAATTATAAGGCAAACGACTATCGGTTTTTGAATCTTTTATCTCCATTCTGTAGAGCCGGATCTTGAAATAAATGAGCCGTTATTTTTTTTGATATTTTTAAAATATGGTCTAAAAAAACACTTTTATCGATATTCGAATGGTGTAAAGAATCTTACATATACGTAATCTACATATTAGGGTTCCTCTTTGATGTCTCTAAAAACTGTAGAGAGATTTTAATTTTTAACTACTTAAAACAAAATTTATGACCACTTTTTTAGCCTAAACCGGTTCGACTTTGATGTCAAATATCTCGAAGACAATCAATATTGAAGTAAATATAGGATACTATATTGTTTAAAGCCGTTACTGATAATATGATAAGCTATATAAATCATTAGAAAACTAAGGGAATCAGATCTAAGGTCGTTAGCGCCAGGGAGCCCCTTAAAATATAGGCCCTGTCCTTTATAACTGAGACAACTTCGGCAATTTTTACCTAGTATGGTATTACTATTTTCCAATTAAAACATTTTGCTAGTCTGTCACTGTGACCTCCACCCATTAAAAGCTGCCAGATGCCAGGATCTAGCAATAAGAATAGTATAGCAATCTAACCAGACGGGTTTTGTTGCTCTCATTATTGTGTCATATCTGACGTGGCTAGCTCTTAGTCCAATAGCAGCTCAGTGACCCTTAAAAAATGCCTTATTTATGCCTACAGCATTACACGTGAATAATTATGCTATTAAACAACATTAAGCATTTATTTATGCTACGAGTATTGTAGAACCTAAGGCACTAAAACCGCTAAAAGCTGTATAGGGGCTGTTCATAAATTACGTCATCAATTTTTGATGATTTCGCCCCCCCTAAAATCATCCAACCCTCCCCCTGCCAAATAAAGTGACGTCATTAAAAAAAATGCGTTTTAAGCTTAATTGTACAATAAAAAACTATTTAGTAGATAATATTTTATAGCATTAAAAGTTTATAGATACACGACTTTCATTCCTTTTTTTACACATTGATGATGTGATCTTCGGAATGACCCCCCCCCCCCCCCTACGTCATGCTACCATGAAATGACGTAATTTATGAACAGCCCCTTATAGTGAATTACTTGGCTTTATAATGGTTTATATTATTGCTATTATACTGCATTAGGAACGTATTACCTACTTATAAATGCTATTGTACACCCTAAGGCATTAAAAATAGCTGAAAGCTGTATAGCGAATTTACGTGGCATTATAATAATGGCTAATATTCATGCTCTTAAACAGCATTAAGCATTTATTTATGCTATTGTAGAACCTAAGGCACTAAACCAAACCGAAGCATTAGTGTAGCAAACCAAAACGACACTGTACAGCATTCAGCTGTACAGTTGCATGTTGTTCGCTGCACTAAAACTAATGGCTGAACAAAAGCATTTACAAATGCCATTATACAACTGTTATACAGCGTAAAGCATCATAAAATGCTATTGTAGAACCTAAAGCACTAAAAACAGCTGAAAGCTATATACCGGATTTACGTGGCATTATAATGGCTAATATTCATTCTCATAAACAGCATTAAGCATTTATTTATGCTATTGTAGAACCTAAGGTACTAAACCACACCGAAGCATTAGTGTAGCAAACCAAAACGCAACTGTACAGCATTCAGCTGTACAGTTGCATTTTGGTTCGCTGCACTAAAACTAAAGGCTTTATAAAAGCATTTATACATGCCATTATACAACCGTTATACAGCTTAAAGCATTATATAATGCTATTGTAGAACCTAAAGCACTTAAGTGCTTTTAAACAGTCGAAAGCTGTACAGTTGCGTTGTGGTTTGCTGCACTAAAGCTAAAGGCTTTACAAGAGCATTTAGATATGCCATTATAACAACCGTTATACAGCTCAAAGCATCATATAATGCGACAAGTTGCTCGGTGAACCTATATAAGAGTTTATACGTTCCTTAAGTTCGAAATAAGTTAACTATTCATATGTTATAATGCTTCCTGTGTTACTTGGGTACCGACTAGGCTAGGAGGCCGTCTGGCGTTTACCTACCTACTACGTATACCAAATTTTAATTTTAAATCCAAGACACCCGATATTATCCTTTGAAATTATATTCATGTCTTTACTATAGCAACAGAAATTCAATATTTGCAAAGAAAACTACAAAATAGTTTCGTAACTAAAAATATGCTTTGTTAGCGATTTCGCAAGGGAATAATTAGCCGTTCTTTTGTACAATCAGCTTGCTTTGAGAGTTAGTGTTTACTTTTAGCCTGGAATCTTTACTTATACTATAAATATATAAAACGTCTAGTCTAAGCCGTTAAACATTAGAACTTTGTTATTTGGAACACCAATTTTAGGGTGAGGAGACGAGCGTAATTTTTGAGTGGTGAGCCACGTAATTTCGGTCGCGTAATTTCTGCTACATACAAATGAGACAACTCATTTTGCGTCGCCGTGTGGCAAAATAGGGCTTTTGTATGAAACCGAATGTAGCAGAAATTACGCTCGTCTGGCCTCACCCTAAAAGACAGTTGTATCACGACCAGACATAGAAATTTTTTGGCAAACATTTCTATTAACTAGGACTTCCTTCCAATAACAAATATATCGATAACTGTTTCGAAGTGACATTTCATATAAAATACTAAAATAAGTTCACCGGATAAAGTATAAATTATATGCTGATAACTACCTGTCGACTTTATATAATGGTAATATGTTATATTTTAAGACGAATTAGAAATAAAAATAATAATAAATAATTGTAAAAACATTTCTGGTGACGACGCTGACGTACTGTTTTACGTTACGTTTCACGTGAAAAATCACCGTGCATCTTCTTTACTAGCTACTAATTTCCTTACATTAAACATGTTTCAAAAAAGCCGGAGTTAATCACATAACGGCGGTTTGAAGGCATTCTCTAATGGCTCCGTTCGCGATGTCATTTCACGGTTGCCGATAACCTGATGTATTACAAAGTTGTTGTTCCGTATGACCTATCCAGCACATCATCATAGACCAGTATTATACTTTATGTAACTAGTAGTCCGCCTGGAACTGAGAACTCGCGATTTTCTTGGAAACGAATGATCAATATAACAAGACCCTAATGATGATTTTTTGGAGCCTTCTAGCTCCATAACCCCTTGATCGATCATGCTCATGAACGAACTGTCAAATTGTTTTAGCTCTAACTACAACCCCAACAAATTTCATATGAATCAGAAAAACGTTACTAAAGTTATCGCGCGACAACTATTCAAAATCAAAAAGCCATCGAAATGCACAGACGTCTAGGTAGCCAAAGTTGTTTGAAAGAACTTCGCTTCGCTTACGCTCCGCTCGTTCGATCATTAAAGGGTCCCTTTAATGCGGCATGGTATAGGTAGTGGTATGTTACTCAATCGGTTGAGAACCAGGATGCAATTGCCTAAGTGGGAACGAGACGAGACCGTGTCGTGTCATGTTAGGGAGGGACAAATTGATAACAATATGATACAGCCATATGTCAGGTACACCATCAGTCGTCATCCTCCTAGCGGTCGTCCCGACTTTTTCCACGGCTCCTAATTCCACGAATTGGCGTTAGGCACTAATTTTTACGAAAGAGATATATTAGGGAGCGAGCACGGTCGAAACAAGAAGCTTTGTGAATTGAGTTAACGTTGTATCAACCGGGTATGTGGTATTTCGTACGGGCTGGGAAATTGGCTAAGGCTCATAAACATTCTGCGGTTCAGTTGCCTAGGGATTCGCGTATTTTTATAATAGGGATCCGTTTTTAAATCAGGACGATAAGTTACTTTTAGAACTTTACCGCAAAACCTTTGACCCTTAAAACGTATGTATCCTTTTACGTACTTCCACAATGCCAATTTTTCCGAAATGCCGTAACGAAAAGTATAAAATTACCAAGTGTGAAAGTCATAAATATGAGCATCGTAATGAGAATTGGTCCGAAGATTGCAGGTTCGTGTCCTGTCACGGTCGCCACTATTGTCCAGGCGGACAATAAGAAAGTCCAGTCATTTCAACAGGTTTATTACTAGGTTTAAGTACAAAATAAAATTACAAAAAATTGCTCTGAGCGGCGCGTGCGCGCTGCAGATTTGACTCGCCGACATTCCTCTGAAACATGAGTGGTCTTTTTATTTATTCCAGTAATATTTATGGATTTCGAGTCTGTGCTTATGCCTAGCCTCTTTTTAAATGCACTCGTAATAAACGAAGATTGACTACCTGGATCCAAAAATGCGCGCGCCGTATATGTTTCACCGTTATAAACGACCTTGACTAGAGCAGTACATAATATAGGGTGACCTTCAGATTCCTCAGATACCACCGATAGGACCGCTGGCGTAGACGCTGTACTAGACCCGGTTTTCTCAATCCGGTTCGAAGGACCATCCTCAACTTCCACGGTTTGTTGATGTAACAAAGTGTTATGCTTCTTTTTACAAACGCGACAGCAACCTCGTAAATTACATTGAAACGAATTGTGACCTTTACGAAAACAATTTCTGCACACACGGAGCTCAGAAATTTCGTCAAATCTGCCTTCGATACTCATTTCTTTTAATTTTGGACAGTCATACAGACGATGTGATTGACTACACATATCACACGTGAAGGTTGGTTTCTTACCAATTGTAGCCGCAAAACTTTTATACTGAATCGTTTGCCCTTTAGGTTTTTGTTCCCGAGCCCCAAATTTATTGTCACCCTTGTCCGAGTGATTACTATAAGACGTTTCCAAAACGTCAGCACGGCTTCGCAAAAACGAATAAAATTCATTGAGAGTAGGCAAATCCTTAAGATTACATTTAAGTTCCTCCCATTTTTTACTTGTAGTTACATCCAATTTAGCAGAAACCATAAATATAATGAGTGCGTCCCACTTATCAGTAGGCTGCCCTAGTGTCTCGAGAGCCCGCAATCGTTTAGAGAAATGGTCGACAACAAACCTCAGAGCCTTGTAAGACTCCTTCGACATACATTCGAAACTAAATAGTGCCTTTAAGTGGTTATTGATCAAAATATTTTTATTGTTGTACCGTTCGCATAAAAGATCCCACGCAAGGTTGTAGTTATTTGCACTGAACTCGATTGACTTTATAACTGTACTCGCGCTCCCTTCCAGGGATGAGCGTAAATAATGAAACTTATTTATCAATGGAATATTTTTGTTACTATGCATCATCGACTCAAAACTATCCTTGAACTCCAGCCAATGCAAGTAACTCCCTCCGAAAACCGGTAATTTAAAAGTAGGTAACTTAATGCCACCGAATGAATTTGACTGACAGTTGGCCATGGACTGGTCGTCACGAACCGATTGCGCTTTGCTACTAAAAGACGAATTATCTAGTATATCCTGCCCGATAGCTAAACATGACATAAACTGGTTTTCAATATCATCGCGCTCCTGCACTTGTTCTGAAGAATCACTATGCAGTAACTCAATTTGACCTTGAATGTCATCAAATTCACTTAACACTGATTGCAACTTATTTAGCTTTAATTCTAATTCTTTATACTTTGCGGAATGGCAGGTTTAGATCTCTGTAAATTATTTAAATAATCGTTAAACTTAGTCAGCCAACCCTTAATACCGCCACGCTGTTTAACTAATTTAGCCAATTCGACTTCAGGTTTTACGACCCCGTCCGTTGGTGACATGATTGCAAACAGTCAAATTTAAAGAGAACCAAACAATGAAATAAGCAATAGTAAATCTCTTACCAGTAGGTCCAGTCTCAGAAGTGACCGCCCGACGTAAAAGGTTGCCCCGCCCGATCACACAGCAAGCCAGCAAGCACGGCGCTGACAATGCCGCGCGCCGAACACAGGGAGCGACACCCGCGCTGAGCCCGAGTGATCGCTGAAATAGTCGGCAATTCACTATGAAACACTATGAACGTAACTAATTTTCCTTAAGAAAGGGAATGGACTCGATCTTTAACACTTGCTTATTTAATTAATAAATATTGTGAAAAATAAGCCTTAATAAGCCAAATGCAAATAATAAAAGAAGAAATGCAGACGTATTGCAAACAAAGGAACCGTTACACCGAACTCTTAATTCAAAAGAGGAAAACGTAACGGATTTTTTAAACTTATTCAACAATGAAACTATGCAAATTAACAGAAACAAATGCACAATTATAATTACGTGCAATGCAACAATAGGTACCAGCCAGATGTGCAATGATTGATAAGAAAAACCGACAATTGTACCTGATGGTTAAAAACAACAAGTTTCGATATTTAAGAAAAATAGTATAAGTATTGCAATTCAGCGAGGAAATGCTGCCAGCGTCCTCGGCACGATGCCACAGGGGCCCATTTTAGAGATAGATTTTTAGTTTTTAGTATTTTTAAGTAAGTTAATTTTAGGTTATTTACATAGTTTATTTAAGTTTCTACCTATGTAAGAAAAATAACAATAGAAAGAAGTACAGTTGCGTGCAACTAATAGTCTTGTCTTTTAGGCAAGCTAGATTAGGAATAAGACCTAACGCTTAAGATGCAAGAAAGCCGTCACACAAATTGAAACAATTTCTTTTTTTTCAATAGTAGGATCGGAACAAAGGATAGGAATAAAATAGGCGTACTTCCCCCGGAATAGACCCGCAGACACCACGTAGACACCGTAGATAGTCCTTGCAGGCTCCAGCAACGCAACAGCAAAATCCTTTGTTCTTCGAGTCGGTGAGTCGGCGAGTCGTTAAAATACCGTTATAAATACTTAACGGTACAATTGTAGTTTAAATTCGAACGTTCTTGCAGATTTCTTCCAACGGTCGCCACTATTGTCCAGGCGGACAATAAGAAAGTTCAGTAATTTCAACAGGTTTATTACTAGGTTTAAGTAGTTATTTAGGCACATCATTTGTGCCTAAATAACTACCCATTGGTGAGTTTACCGATATGTATAGAATTGTCTATTGATATGGAAATAGATACAGGCACTGCCATTTCTTGTGTGAGTTGGGCCACGTATAACAAATATTTTTCCCATATAAATATTCAACGAGACGCCACGGTGTTAAATTATTACTCCGGCTCACCTATCAAACCGATAGGTATAATTAGACCTATAGTGACCTACAATGAGTGTAGTAAACAATTGGAATTGTTTATAATGGAGGTAAACAATAAGACTTCTTTGTTGGGCAGGCAGTGGCTGGTTGAACTCAACATAAAAATACCTAAGTTGCCAAAGTTAAGTTGTAATTACGTTATAGATGAGTCAAAAAGACAAAATAATCAGGACATTGTGAATTTACTCGGCAGATATGAGGAATTGTTCAGCGACGGACTGGGGCGGTACAAGGGCGGCAAGGCGACGTTGAGGGTGCGCGAGGGTGCGGCGCCGGTATTTCATCGCGCGCGCCCCATGCCCTACGCGCTGCGCGAGCGCGTGGACGCCGAACTGGACGCCATGCTGAGCGCCGGCGTCTCGAGCCCGTCGACTGCTCGGACTGGGCTTCCCCACTGGTACCTATTAATAAGCCGGGTGGTTCCCTTAGAATTTGTGCAAACTATAAGACTACTTTAAACCCGCATTTATTAGTCGATCGTTATCCCCTCCCTAAGATAGAAGATGTACTTGTAAATTTAAATGGGAATATATATGTACTTCAGTAAAATAGATCTTTCGCAAGCGTACAACCAAATTGAATTGGACGGTTCTAAACGGTACACGGTCATAAACACTCACCGGGGGTTATTTCAATACAATAGACTTGTGTATGGGTTATCGTCTAGTGTAGGAATATTTCAACGCATTATGATCAATTTACTAGGTAGCATACCTAATGTACAAATATTTTTGGACGATGTCATTATAGGGGGCAGGAATATATCGGAACATTTACAAGCTTTACAAGCAGTCTTTCAGCGTCTCCTTGCAAACGGATTGAAGTTAAAGAAAAGTAAGTGTGTTTTACTTGCTAATGAAGTAACATATCTATAAATAATAAATAAATAATAAATATTATGGGACAATCTTACACAAATCGACCTAGGCCCACGGTAAGCTCAATAAGGCTTGTGTTATGGGTACTAGACGACGATATATATAATAGATAAATATGGATAAATACTTAAATACATAGAAAACATCCATAACTCAGGAACAAATATCTGTGATAAACACACAAATAAATGCCCTGACCAGGATTCGAACCCGGGACCTCCTGCTTCGTAGGCAGTGTTACTACCGACTAGGCTAGGAGGCCGTTGGAGTATGTTGTATATCTGGGGTATGTTGTATCTAGGGAGGGTATCAAGCCAGATACAACCAAAATAAAAGCGATTTTGCAGATGTCACAACCTCGTAACGTATCGGAATTAAGGTCGTTTCTGGGTACAGTTAATTTTTTCGGCAGATTTATTAAGAATCTTAGTATAATATTGTCACCTCTCTATAATTTATTAAGAAAAGAAGTCGAGTGGCACTGGAGCAAAGAGTGCGGGTATTCGTTCGTGCAAGTAAAACAACTGTTATCGAGCGCTAAAGTATTAAGCCATTATGATCCTAATAAACCTCTGATAGCAACGTGTGATGCATCTCCGCGGGGGGTAGGGGCAGTTTTGACCCAAATGGGGCCAGACCGCGAACGCCCGGTCGCGTTTGCTTCGCGTACTTTAAACAGCGCGGAGACGAATTATTCGCAGATCCACCTGCATGAAGCTTTAGGTATTATTTTTTGCGTCAAGAAATTTCACCAGTATCTTTACGGACGTCATTTCACGTTGCGCACGGATTATAAACCATTAGTATCGATATTCGGCCCGAACACGGGTATACCTACAATGGCAGCTAGCAGAATGCAGCGGTGGGCAATAATATTATCAGCTTATGATTACGAAATTGAATACGTGAATACAAAAGATAACTGTGCGGCGGGTTGTCTAGATTACCGAATGCCAATGAGTCAAAGAATAGTTCATATGACAAAATTCCGGAGCAAACGTATCTTCATTTTGCACTTCATCCATCACAAAACCAAACGGTTTGAAATGTAGTACGAGTAAAACAAAATCCAGTACAAACCAAAATACTATTCCGATTAATACTATTCTGACGGGACCAGACAAAAAGCGCGTCTTAAACTGTAATGCATATTACGTTGATTCTATAAGATACTTTCAATGGGTATCACATGAGAGTTGTTTTAAGTAACTTTTAATTGGTGTCACATGCGCGTTGCTTCTATGAGACATTTTCAATTGGTGTCTTATGAGAGTTGCTTTAAGGAACTTTTAATTGGTGTCACATGAGCGTTACTGCTATGAGACGAGTTCAATGGGTGTCACATGAGCGTTGCTTCTATAAGACGCTTTCAATGGGTGTTATATGAGCGTTGCTTCTATAAGACGCTTTCAATGGGTGTCACATGGGCGGTGCTTCTATAAAACGCTTTTAATGAGTGTCACATGAGCGTTGCTTCTATAAGACGCTTTCCACGGGTGTCACATGAGCGTTGCTTCTATAGCACGCTTTCAATGGGTGTCACACGAGCGTTGCTTCTATAAAACGCTTTCCATGGGTGTCACATGAGCGTTGCTTCTATAAGACGCTTTCAATGGGTGTCACAAGAGCGTTTCTTCTATAAGGCGCTTTCAATAGGTGTCACATAGGAGTGGCTTTACGGAACTATTAATGAGTTTCACATGAGCGTTGCTTCTAGAAGACACTTTCAATTGGGTGTCACATGGGAGTCGCTTCTCAAAGTACTTTCAATGCACAGATAAGGTAATTTCAGATTAGTCTATAAGGCGACTAGGTAACATTTATTGGTACTTATGTAAGGAGACTACTTTAACGATAGGTAGTGATGAAATACTCGAGTTTAATACGTTTGTTTATAATTAATATATTTACAAAACAATTAGCAAACACAATAAACACTTGGAAAACTTAGCAAGTATCGGTGGGCGGTGGGGCACCAAAGAGCCCTCCTGCCGGTCGTGCAGCCCCTTTTATGGGCTCGGTATCCCCGCCGGACCGCCGTCCAGGTGCTTCGACTGGAGGGACCACCTGCCACCTGGTGCTATGACGTAGCTCCCATGCAGGTGGTACTGTCGTCACCATGTTGGAGTAGTTCGTGGTGCCTGCCTATGCCGCCGGATGTTGCCGTCACAGCTTGGCACCATGGTTGCCAACACTTTATACGTTTTTAAAGTAGGCAAATACATATTGCATTATTGTTATTTGTTATCAATTTAGTAAACAGTAAATACCTCAATTAACAACAACAAATTACGGTACGGTACGGTACAGTACCGTTTACTTGTAGTACACATGTCCCATCACTACGCAACCACGTAATAGCGCGCGGTCCTTGAAACGACCAATCGCAGCGCCGCTATCACCCACCCGCCCCTCGCGCCTTCCGCATCCGCAAGACTTGGTGACTCGCGCCGCGAACAAAATGAGCAACATTATTACTCTATAGGAGATTCTCTGTGACAAGCTCTCACGGTTGTTCAACCGTGACGTGGACAAGAGGCCTTAGGTAATCAAAATAGTAGTTTATGTAACTGTTACGTAATAAGGGTCCTTAAAATACGAGTGTTGTTTTATGAAACGAGCCGCAGGTAAGATCACACGAGTGTTTTAAGGCCTAATTACGTACAGTTGCATACACTGCTTTATCTACACTCATATTATATATATTAAATTAAGTGCTCGGAAACCATAGAATGACCGCCATTGCACCGCCATGGCCAACTCGATTGTGCCGGCGGTCGGGGAGGCGCGTGGCGGCGGCCGCGCGGGCGCGTGCCGTTGGTCAGGAAGGAGCACAGGATTTACATTATGTTATCAAAACTCATAGCACATCAATATTTGAGCATGTAAAGTTAAAATTACGTTACTGCCACAGATAAAAAGCTTATCATAGTAAAATCGGTTGTGGTAATGCTAGCCATTGCCTACCGTTTTTGAACACGTTTTAGAGGACTTACAGTGTGAGTGTAGATAAACAATTATTCGATACAAAAAATAGCATATGTTAAAAAGTTGTATACAGTAAACAATTTTTGCACTTCTGGTGTAAACAGGAAATAAAGGAGGAAGTGTGATAACTGTAACGTATTGAGATAGGCTAGGTATATGGATAGGAGAGAACAATAATACCTTGTTAGCTCGAGGATTTATTCCGGACTGGCGTATCTGACACACGTCAACCGCTATATCTAGATCTACCTACATCACACTTCTCCACACTTAATTAATGCTAGCATTATAAAAATGGTTAACATAACTAACCACCATACTTAATTAGCCTAAAGTAAGGAACATCTGTTATTTAATAATCTCAGGTAGATGCACCTGGAGATCGCATCGCAAAATTACAATGTTATTGGGGAGACCGCGACCAACAATAATTAACCGCCAAGAACCAGACGAAGGTTTATATAGGTTTAAGGTTTATTTATGCAACTTAAGTTCAAGGAATAAGGATCAAAACGGTATAATTACTGTTAGTCTTAAAATTACCAATTTATATACGTTTATTTCCTAAATCTACTAAAGTACAACTAAGAAAATACTTTTATATAAACTAAGTACATATGTATACACTACACTACACTTTCACAGAGGATGTATTTAGTACATGGCCTAATATATAGTTGACACGATTATTGTTTATATATAGGCTTCTTTAATCGACATTGTCTAAGCGGGCGCGATCGGTACGGTACAAGAGGGGTCGACGGCTGGTCCTCCTGCTCATTCCCACTACAAGTATCAGTTTCCTTACAGGGAGCAGGAAAGCAATTTAAGTCACCTTCCCCTTCCGCCAAACCTCGATCCGAACCCCCGGCTAAGCGAGTCTGCCGCTGTTGGTTTTTAATTACTTTTGTACTTACATTTTTTTTTTTATACCACGACGGTGGCAAACAAGCATACGGCCCGCCTGATGGTAAGCAGCTACCGTAACCTATGGACGCCTGCAACTCCAAAGGCGTCACATGCGCGTTGCCGACCCTTTACAAAAAGGAGGATTCACTGTGTTGACGACTAAAGGAACAAGAAGGTCCCTCATCGTCAACACACTGGGTCCTCTTTGAGCTCTTTGGCAACCTTACTCACCAGCAGGAACACAACACTATGAGTAGGGTCTAGTGTTATTTGGCTGTGGTTTTCTGTAAGGTGGAGGTACTTCCCCAGTCGGGCTCTGCTCCAGATTTGAGCGATGACATTCGCTGAACGTGCCCTACCACACTTAGCGAGATGCCATTCGCAGTGCCCATACATCTGGCTTTAACAAATCTAACCGTGTACGCAATTGCCTACCCGTCATGAGCATGGCGGGGCTCTCGCCTGTAGAACTATGTGGCGTATTCCGATAATAGATTAAAAATGTATTGATAGCGTTTAAGAGGCCTTAGTCCCATGAACGTTCCTCAATTTCACGAAATCTGACTCGATAGATGGCGTTAGCGCTCAGTACACGACCGCTGGCAATGATCGACGATCGAACGGTCTTGATCGTTTTCAACTTCAATTACAAGTAACATTTTTTTTAGGCATAAGTTACACACAGACTCTTTATTTTCTTTTATATGGAAGATACTACTAATTAACGTATGTTTAAAGGAAATATACGCATCTAACACCAAAGACGGATTATTACATAATCAGTTGGGACTGTTGGAGATACTTTTCGAATTAAAAGTATAATAAATTTCGAATTTCGAAAATTAGGTTTGTTTTAAATTCCAATATTGCTAAAATATTTTTTTTTGTAAAAATGGTCATAATAGCCAATTTTGATTACTTCGGGTGTGTAGATTTCTAAAATGATGTCTGTTTTTAAATCCAAGATGGCGGTTATATACTTTATTCAGAAAAAGCGTCATGGTAGTCATTTTCGGCTAATTAGGGGATGTAGATTTCGAAAATTATGTCTGTTTTAAAATCCAAGATGGAGATCATATTTTTTTTCTGAAAAATCGTCATGGGAGTGATTTTCGGCTAATTACGAAGTGTCGATTTTGAAAATTATGTCTGTTTTAAAATCCAACATCAATCCCAAATCTGTGGACATTGTCGTTGGTCTCACACTTTGTAATTTTTGTATTGTTACTATTAGCCATAATCTCGTGTGTTACTGTTTTTTGTCCCAAATAAATTGAAAAAAAAAAAAAAAAGATAATGGTTATACACTTTATTCTGAAAAATCGGCACGGTAGTCATTTTCTGCTAATTAGTGGGTGTATATTTCGAAAATTATGTCTGTTTTAAAATCCAAGATGGCGGATATACTCTTTTTTCGAAGAAATCGTCATGGTAGTCGTTTTCGATTAATTCAGGGGTGTAGATTTCGAAAATAATATCCGTTATAAAATCAAAGATGGCGGAAATGGAAAATTTTGTCAAAATCGTCATGGTAGTAATTTCTGACTAATTCGGGTAAGCAGATATCGAAAATAATGGCTAGTTTGAAATCCAAGATGGCAGCCATGCACCTTTTTGGTAAAAATCGTTATAGTAGTCATTTTCGATTAATGCAGGGATGTATATTTCCAAAATAAAGACCGTTTAAAATTCAAGATGGCAGAAATGGAAAATTTTGTCAAAATAGTCATGTAGTCGTTTTCGACTCATCAGGGTGTGCAGATTTCGAAAATGATGTCTATTTTGAAATCCAAGACCGCGGTCATACACTTTTTTGGTAAAAATCATTATGTTAGTCGTTTTCGATTAATTCAGGGGTGTAAATTTCGAAAATAAGGACCGTTTTAAAATCAAAGATCGCGGAAACGGAAAAAAATGGCAAAATCGTCATAGTAGTCATTTCTGACTAATTCGGGTGTGCAGATTTCAAAAATAATGTATCTTTAGAAATCCACGATGGCGGTCAAACACTTTTTTGGTAAAAATCGTTATGGTAGTCATTTTCGATTAATTCAGGGAAGTAGATTTCGAAAAAAAATACCGTTTTAAAATCCAAGATGGCGAAAATGGATAATTTTGTCAAAATCGGTAGACTAATTCGGGTGTGCAGATTTCGAAAATAATGTCTGTTTTTAAATCCAAGATAGCTGTCGCACACTTATTTGGTGAAAATCGAATGAGTGTCGTTTTAGAATAATTTGGGGATTTAAATTTCGAAAATAAATACCGTTTTAAAATTCAAGATGGCTGAAATGAACAATTTTATTAAAATCGTCATGATAGTCTTTTTTGTCTCATTTGGATGTGTACTGAGTAGATTTCGAAAATAATGTATGTTTCAAAATCCAAAATGGCGGCCATACATTTTTTTCTAAAACAATTTTATGGTAGTCGCTTGTGATTCATTGAGGGGTGTAGATTTCGATACAAGGATCGATTTGAGATCCAAGATGGGTGTTCGGTTCAAAGAATTTTATTGTCTCAAGAAATTACAGAATTTCACTTATAAGACAATCTATAACTATATATTATATCTTAAATAGTAAGCAAGCATGCAGAGATTTGTAACAATAGATAACTTAATAACTAATATGCAATTATTTATAAGTGCAAGGAGTACTAGAAAGTTAATATATAACTTAGAGTAAGTAATGGTTTTTAATGTATAATTTTAGTACCTAATTAGGATAATTATTAAGAACGCCAGGAGATTACCAGTTAATTTAAATTATATTTTCTTGTATGTATATTTTTAATTTCGATTTCAATTTACCAAAACTTTTCAAATCTTTTATAATTTTTGGTAGGCTATTATACAATTATGCACCACCGTACATCAAGTTGCGGGTCCCGTATTGGGTTCTAGGAAAACGTAAGGCCAGGTCTTCGGCATTTCTGAGTTTCATCTTTTGAAATTTGCTCTTCTGACTAAATTCAATTTCTGAGTGTATTTCTCGATTTAATATCTTACGTATTATGATACAGGTTTTATAGGAATACTAGCCTTTTCCCGTGGCTTCGCCCGCGTACTATAAGTACTCAAAAAGGATACGATACCCATGTTGATTTTCAGACTTTGTGACAACATTTGCCCCTTTTAGCGGTTGAATTTTCAAAAAACCTGAAACATGTTGTTACTCATTTATTATTAGGAATACTCCTGTGAAGTTTCGAATAAAATAGTCTAACAATTCTTGATTCGCCATACAAACTTTGGACCCCCATTTTACCCCCTTAGGGGGTGAATTTTGAAAAATCCTTTCTTAGTGCACCCCTAGACCTTATAAGGAACCTACGTGCCAAATTTGGAATCTCTAGAACCAGGGGTTTGGGCTGTGCGTTGATATGTCAGTCAGTCAGTCAGTCAGTCAATCAGTCAATCAGTCAATCAGTCAGTCAGTCAGTCAGTTTCTTCTTTTATATATTTAGATATTTGTTTGAGGTTCGTGATCGTTGTTTTTTCGTAGAAAGTTTTAGTAGGTGTCAGATAATCATAATGAAATAGTACCTTAACAACTTTATTCTGCGCAATTTGAAGATGTTTTAAATTTGTTTTTGCGGCATCACCCCATAGTTCAGTTAAGTATTCTAAGTGTGGTTTGATTAAAGAATTATAGATATTGACACGAGTTTGTTTTGGAAGTAAACTACTTATGTGACGCATAGCTGCTGTTAAAGAGGTAATTTTAGGTTTTATGCAAGCTATATGTGGCTTCCATGTAAGCTTACTATCGAGAATTAGTCCTAGGTACTTTTCACTGTCTTTTTTTAATATTTTTTCTCCGTCGATGTTGCTACGTTTGGCGGTGGAATTGAATAAAACAAAGGTTTATTAACACTTATTTATTCCCACCGTAATCCGCCGCAAGCACACGAGTACGTCGTAGGGTTGGATTCGTAAAAAGCCGGTCTGATTATTGCTCCGAGGCGTCGAGTTGTTCCCACCACGCAAGTACTCCCCTGGAGAAGCCGGAACTGGTGCGGGTCGGGAGACGGGCGAGCTGAGGGACGTCAGCGTGGGCCGCTCAGGAATTTCTGCCTGGTCTGGTCTTCAAGGTCTAGCCGTAACTAGGCACCCTGGAATTTATTTCCGTCATGTAAATAAAACAGTACTCGGCACGGCAAGAAGCTTAAGCAGGAAGCAGTACTGCGTGATGATGATGATGAAAGGTTGGTGATGTGCGGATAGTACAATCAGACGGAGTTTACAAAGTGCAGAAGTAAAAGAAAGAAAGAATAAAAGTGTTCGGAGCAAAAGCGGTTAAATCTAACGGTCAACTTTTCAATTTAAAATTACAAACATGAATTACTAATTAAACACTAAAAGGATACTATTTTTAAAACGTTAAATATTACGTGGAATGATAAATATGCAAAATAAAGGCTAAAAAATGGATGGCAAGCAAAAACACACAAAGAAATATCGTAACTGAAAAAAAAAACCGTTAGTCACACAATTTGAATCTACCTGTTTGTAATAAGCTAAGAAATGTTCAACACTTACCCAAAGGGGATTTTATTACTAGCACTGAAAGAGTACAATTACAAGCGAGGACCGCTTATATAAATTAAAACTATATAGGTTTTTTAATTCCCGCCGGCTACACAGAGTCGCTGCGCAGGGCAAGCGAGCGTGCGCCGGCGGCGATGGTAAGATTTGTCCTGCCGGAGCGGAGCGCGGGCGCTCGGACCAGCGCGGAGAAGGCGCGCGGGGCGGGAGAATCGCCGACCGGCCGGTTATTTCGAACAAAGGAATGCGCGCGAAGTACAGTACATAACAGAAATATGGAACAAGTTGAGACTTTATCCAGCTTATGATTAATTATCTTATTTTGTATAATGTTAAAAAAATATATAACCTAGGTTATGTAACGCTTTACGTTACAATGTATAAATCTGTATTTTGTTCAATGTTTTTGTTTTTGGCTGCAAATAATACATAACAAGTTTTAACAAAGTTGAGCCTATGGTAGTAAAATAACTATTAAAACATTGACATACTTGATTTGGATCTGTTATTAGTTTACCTTGATATTGTAGTTTACTGGGAATGTTATTAGATTTTATTTTGTTTTTAGATAATGTATTTATAAGATTCCATGTATTTTTAGGGTTCTTAATACATTTTTCAAAAGAATCATGATAATATTGTTTTTTAGTTTTAGCAATTGTAACTGTTAGTTTATTTCTTTGCTGAATAAAACGCCTGCGTATTTCTTCATTGTTGGGTTCTTTTTTCATTTGCTGCCATAGTTTATTTCGCATTGTTATTGCTGTGGTAATAGTACTATTTATCCAGTCTTCTTTTGGTAGGTTTAATATTTTGGTCTTCGTGACTTTTATTGTGCTCGAGCTTCGAGTAGTCGTGGTCTTGGCTAGGTACTAATGGTTCCATGCCCATCAATTCGTGAAATTTAATGTAGTCTACACAATCGTAGCGTATTTTTTGTTTATATTTTGGGCTTCTTTTTAATAGTTCTATGTATAGCTGCTTATGGTCTGACATCGCAGAAGATCGCAGAGATTATGTGAAAGTTAAAGCTGTCTTCGATTAAATCTGTGTACACATGGTCCAAAATAGTCTTGCATGATGCAGTTTCTCGGGTACAAGGTAACGTGTTAAAGGACAATTATTGTAAAAATCGTCATGGTAGTAATTTTTAGGGTTCCGTACCTCGAAAGGAAAAAACGGAACCCTTATAGGATCACTTTGTTGTCCGTCTGTCTGTCTGTCTGTCTGTCTGTCTGTCTGTCTGTCTGTCTGTCTGTCTGTCTGTCTGTCAAGACCATTTTTCTCAGGAACGCGTAGAGATATCAAGCTGAAATTTATATCTAATACTCAGGCCTACTGTCCCTTGGAGCTGTGACAAAATCAAACATCTAAGCCAACGCAATCAAAAGATACAGCCGTTTATGCCGCAAATTTCCGCAAATTTTCGGAACTCGCAAGGGAATCAAAACCTACAGGGTACTTCCCGTGAACTCAGAATCTTGAAATTTGGTACGAAGCAACGTCTTATAACACAGATACAGGAAAAATTGCGAACACCGTAAATTTTTACTCACATCATATAATAAAAATATTTTTAATAATTTTAAAGTTCCTACCCCTATATACCTACAGGTTTGTACGGAACCCTCGGTGCGCGAGTCCAACTCGCACTTGGCCGGTTTTTTACTAATTCACGTGTGTAGATTTAGAAAATAATGTCTGTTTTAAAATCCAAGACGGCAGTAATACAATTTTAGTAAAAATCGTTATAGTAGTCTCTGTTGATCAATTTGGCAATGTGAATTCCGATAATAAACACTGTTTTAAAATATAAGATAGCAGTGATGACCTTTTTGTGAAAATCTTCATGGTAATCTTGTTCGACTGATTCAGGTGTTTAGATTTCAAGAAAAGTGTCTGTTTTAAATTCCAAGATGGCGGCCATACACTTTTTTCTACATAATCGTTATGGTAGTCATTTTCGATTCAATTGGGGATACAAAAAAGTACATGGCCGCCATCTTGAATTTTAAACCAGAATTTGTTTTTGAAATCTACATATCTGAATAACGACGATTTTTATAAATGAATGACAATATCTGCCGCCTTGGATTTTGAAACGAACTTTATTTTTGAAATCTACACGCCCGAACTAATCGAAAATGGCTCAAGTAACAAGTAAAGTGTGTGATCGCCATCTTGGATTTCAAAATAGACATTACTTTCGAAATCTATAGTTCCCGAATTAGTCGAAAACGACTTCCATGACGAATTTGACAATTTTTTTCATTTCCGACATCTTCGGTTTTAAAACAGTCCTTATTTTCGAAATCTACACCCCTGAATTAATCGGAAATGACTACCATATGAATTTTTACCAAAAAAGTGTTTGACCGCCATCCATCTTTCTAAATAGACATTATTTTCGAAATCTGCACACCAGAATTAGTCGGAAATGACTACCATGACGATTTCTACAAATTTGTCAATTTCCGCCATCTTTGATTTTAAAACGGATATTATTTTTGAAATCTACACCCCTGAATTAATCGAAAATGACTACCATAACGATTTTTACCAAAAAAGTGTTTGACCGCCATCTTGGATTTCTAAATAGACATTATTTTCGAAATCTGCACACCCGAATTAGTCGGAAATGACTACCATGACGATTTTGACAAAATTTACCATTTCCGCCATCTTTGATTATAAAGCAGTCCTTATTTTCGAAGTTTTCATCCCTGAATTAATCAAAATTGACGTCCATTACGATTTTTAAGTAAAAAGTGTATGGCCGCCATCTTGGATTTTGAAACACACATTATGTTCGAAATCTACACTCCCAAATTAATCGAAGACGACTACCATGACGATTTTGACAAAATTTTCCATTTTCGCCATCTTGGATTTTAAAACGGTCTTCATTTTCGATTTAACGATTTTTACCATAAAAGTGTATTACCGCCATCTTGGATTTCAAAATAGACATTATTTTCGAAATCTGCACACCCAAATTAGTCGAAAATGACTACCATGAAGATTTTGACAAAATTGTCCATTTCCGCCATCTTTGGTTTTAAAACGGATATTATTTTCGAAATCTACACCCCTGAATTATTCGAAAATGACTACCATAACGATTTTTACAAAAAAGTGTTTGACCGCCATCTTGGATTTCTAAATAGACATTATTTTCGAAATCTGCACACCCGAATTAGTCGGAAATGACTACCATGACGATTTTGACAAAATTTTCCGTTTCCGCCATCTTTGTTTTTTAAACGGTCCTTATTTTCGAAGTTTTCATCCCTGAATTAATGAAAAATGACGTCCATTACGATTTTTAAGTAAAAAGTGTATGGCCGCCATCTTGGATTTTGAAACACACATTATTTTCGAAATCTACACTCCCGAATTAGTCGAAGACGACTACCATGACGATTTTGACAAAATTTTCCATTTCCGCCATCTTGGATTTTAAAACGGTCTTCATTTTCGATTTAACAATTTTTACCAAAAAAGTGTATGACCGCCATCTTGGATTTCAAAACAGACATTATTTTCGAAATCTGCACACCCAAATTAGTCGAAAATAACTACCATGACGATTTTGACAAAATTGTCCATTTCCGCCATCTTTGATTTTAAAACGGATATTATTTTTGAAATCTACACCCCTGAATTAATCGAAAATGACTACCATAACGATTTTTACCAAAAAAGTGTTTGACCGCCATCTTGGATTTCTAAATAGACATTATTTTCGAAATCTGCACACCCGAATTAGTCGGAAATGACTACCATGACGATTTTGACAAAATTTTCCGTTTCCGCCATCTTTGATTTTAAAACCGTCCTTTTTTCCGAAATCTACACCCCTGAATTAATCGGATATGACTACCATAACGATTTTTACCATAAAGTGTTTGACCGCCATCTTGGATTTCTAAATATACATTATTTTCGAAATCTGCACACCCGAATTAGTCGGAAATGACTACCATGACGATTTTGACAATTCCGTTTCCGCCATCTTTGATTTTATAACCGTCCTTTTTTCCGAAATCTACACCCCTGAATTAATCGGAAATGACTACCATAAAGTGTATGACCGCCATCTTTGATTTTAAAATAAACATTATTTTTAAATTCTGCATACCGTTAGTCGAAAATGACTACCATGACTATATATATATATAGTTTTCAAATAAAAAAGTCATTTAATAATATTAAGTAAAGTAAATATTTCAATTTTTTTATTTCAAGGATCTTTATAATTCAATCGCATTTCTCGCAACTATAGGGCAATGGAAACAGGTCACTACGTGTTGGGGATTTCATACAAGGTTACCCGTTCTAGTGGCCTCTTAGTGTATCTAGCTGGCAAACTTACGTAATGCGCGTAGGACGATTTAGCACAGGTCCGTCGTCTGTGAGCTCTCGTTCCATACTGAGCCAGAGGCGACGGCGCGATGTGTTTTGTCAAGTTTTGAACCGATTTAGAGTCATCTTCAAAAAATTACACTTTATTTCAATTTAGCGTTACAGTAATGAATTTTTTTTGTCGTGGTAGATCTATAGCTGAACTTTGATATATTTATATTTTTAGGGCAGAATATTTATAGGACTTCCGTGAAAAAAATTAAATGTAAACCTGTTTTCATTGAAAAATTTGCAATATTCAGAAGGTATTTTTTCTATTATCCAAGATGAATCTTCAATTTTTCTTACCATGGCCGTCTTAAATATGATATACTGAATTGAATTGTATTCAAATTTTATAAGTAAGGTTCCCTTTATTTGAGTAATCTGAAAAAAAACCAGACGTCTAACTGCAAACTCTGAAGAGGCCTGCCAAGAGAAGCCATGTTTTTCAGGTTTTTTTCTCAAAAATGTAATTTTTATTCCCATGGCTGTCTAGATAAAGGAACGGACTATTATATGCATTAAAAGTTAATTTAAAAACACAAAGCATTTTCGCTATAACCTCCGAAGAAAATGATGCATTTCGCAAAATACGCGCATTTTGGGAATAAGGCCTCTTGTCAGTTTTTCTTACTACCGCTTTTTTAATGACCTTTCTGCCGCTCCATTCGAAGCCGGGTGATATGGAGCCGTGAAAATGTGTTGTACCCTGTCAGAAGCCAGAAAGTTAGAAAATTCCTTACTCGAGAACGGCGGCCCGTTATCGCTTACTAATTGTTTAGGCATTCCCCATCTAGCCCATACTTCGGTTAATTTTTCTATAGTTGAAACGGCGGCCGTGCTGGGTACCTGGAATACTTCGAGCCATTTGGACATTGCATCTACTAATATTAAATACATTTCCCCGTGAAGAGGCCCAAGAAGTCTACATGAACCCTAGTCCAAGCCCGCGTTGGCCATGGCCAGGTGCGCGGTATATGCCGCGGCGGCGCGCTTGCCACCGCCGCGCAAACGCGCACTCGCGACATGCCGCCTCCACCGCCTCGTCGATGCCCGCCCACCACACATAGCTACGAGCTAACGCCTTCGTCTTAACTATACCCATGTGTGGTTCATGCAGTATTTTTAAAACCTTGTCGCGACACTTCTCCGGTATTACTACACGGTGGCCCCACATAACGCAACCTAACTCGTCATATAGTTCTGACTTTCTGTTAAAATAAGGTTTTAATCCATCGAAATCACAATTGTCCGGCCAACCCTCGCGAATAAAAGATAACACTCGAGCTAACACCGGATCGCGCATAGTGTAGTGTTTTATCTTATTATAATCTAACAGTAACGCGTCCTGTGCAAAGAATACGAGTATGTATGACTGTCATCTATGTTAACGTCTGATTATTATTGTACTAGCTTTTGCCCGCGGCTTCGCTCGCGTTAAATTCGGGGTAACAAACCATACAAACTTCCACCCCCCATTTTAGGGAAGTGGGGGGGTTAGAAAGAGACAAAAAGTAGCCTATGTCACTCTCCATCCCTTCAACTATCTCCACTTAAAAAATCACGTCAATTCGTCGCCCCATTTTGCCGTGAAAGACGGACAAACAAACAAACAAACAAACAAACAAACAAACAAACAAACACACACATACACTTTCCCATTTATAATATTAAGTATGGATTAATATTTTACAGTTAATCACACAATTCAAAGTTCTAAAAGTGTGAATATTTAAAAATAAACAAATATGAATGGGCTGCACAATGCAATAAGTGTTTAAAAAAAGTACTATGAAAAGCTCGAATACACGATGCTACGAAAGTATTCGTATGCATATATAATACGACATGAAACTATAATACAACTACATTCATAAAATAACTTTGAAATCTGAGTCAGAGCATGCTTCAACCGGTTCAAATGCAGATATGAAGATAAACAGCCACCGAAATCAAATAAATATAAGCTGACAACTCAACAAACTCTAAAAATACTAATCAATTTGTGTGTTTTTATTGTATTTTAAAATTTTAAGGTTTAAAAAAATACTTGAGGCTCGAGAAAACTCGAGAAATAGAGGTCGAGAATTCTCGAAACTCGTGAGTGAAAATCAGTCCAGGAACCAGAAACCCTACCTCTCTCCCATTCATACCAAAATATCGTATATATGTCATGGGTACGTCTTTGAAGTCATGTATGTAAGTGAATGTGTCTCGCCTTGGGGTTTAGACCAAGCTCGAGCGATTCAGCAAACAGGATATCCAGCGCTTCCGACATCAGCCGCTCGAGACAGTAAACACACAACGCGGACTGCTTGGGAAGTTGGAGCGCCGGTAACAATTTGAAAACGAAAGTAGCAAATGAAATAACGCAGCATGGTAAAATTTTAGTGTAACCCGACTTAAAACCATACTATTTCAATTCTTCTCTGATAAGTGCTATTATAAGTGTGTGCACTTTCAATTTTCAAAACCGTCATTATAATCTAGAAATAACTGTTATCTTATATGTTATATAAGTCTTAACTGTAATTTTCGTATGCAAAAGGGATTGTCATCCACATTAATGTAATTTTGTCTACTTTTAGTTTATTTATATTTATGATGAATTGATGACGAAATGCATATTGATTGATTGATAACGCACATAAATTGCAAAGAAAATTCTAATATTAGGAGTTTGGTTAGCTTAACTTTGATATACAGGGTGAGATTTTTTCAAGTGAAAACTTCTTTAGCGGCGCTGTGCACTTTTTGTGATGGGGAAAAAATGTTAAACTCGCGTCAAGTCACTTAATCGTCAGATTCGTCAGATTGAAAATTCGTAAGACGGACACGTGACCTGATCGAATAAATCTATATTAATAATTCCGTCAAGGGGTACGGTAGACCCGAATGAAATTATGATCAAATGGAAAAGCGTAAAAAATAAAAGTTTTGAATCGAAGACATATATGGGCAAAATTCAGATTGTCGCGTATTTCGCATTTAAAAGTATTAATTTAGTGACAAATGGTCGGCCATATTACATATTTTAGTGGTTGAAAACATAACAGTGAGGGGTACCTTCGGAAATTGTGAACTATGTTTACGTCCGGCATATTTGACAGGTTAGTAGGTCAAAAGGAGGACGACAGTAAATATAAATTTCAAGTTTTCACTTCTGCCGGCACTCCCGGAGTGCAACCCGTTGTTTTTTTTTAACTTGTAGTCGGTCAACGTAACAAAAATCAAAGTAAACCAAGTTTCATCAAGACTAATTCCGTCGATTACCGTTTTTCTCGAACAAAAACAAAATTGATAATTTCATCAGAGCAGTTGCTTTTAGTTTCAATCAAAAGCAAATGGTTTTTTGCCTACGATTGAAAATCAAATAAATATACGCTCTTGGACAGAATAGACCGTATGACGGAATTAACCACATTGACCTTAATAAAACTACATTTAAGAATCATTTGTTTGGCCTATAAGTAATAATTACGTCTACCTCTACATGCAGTAATCTTTAATCTTTGCAATCTTCATCTGCGTAATAACAATTTATCGCATTTTTTGCTGTTCCTTAACTTTTTAAATCTACGGACAAAAAATACTGGGTAACATTTACACATACCTACTATTAAAACCGTTCAAAACTCCACGGTTAACGCTACGGTGAACACGGCTTCTAAGCCGAGTCTGTGCGAAACAACGTGAAATACTATTTTGAAACATAACCTTCATAAACATTTAGCTAGTTATATAAAAGCGCGGTTTAATTTATTTCTGTTACATGCATGAACATGATGTGTGGTATGTGCTTGAGGCAGGGTCAGCATACCGGAAAAAAACAGGTATCGTTTTAAAACGATATGACGTCATAACTTTTGTTTCGGTATGATTTCGGTAGCGCAACTGATATTTTTCTGTATAGAAATATATCGGTACTAATATTTTTTTCGATACTTCAACCGTTTTCTTTAAGGTATTGATTGAGGTTGAAGTATGCCCTACCTGCCGGCTCCCCGTGCTCAGCGCCCCGCTCCCCCGCACAGTTCTTTTATCGCCATGCCAGGATCTAAAATTACGATACCGAAATAATACCGGTTGGATATCATTATAATAAAGGTATAAGTACCGTATCGAAAAATAACGATATCGTTTTCTACCAGTAGCGTACCGTCATATTTCAACCGGTTTAATTCTACCTTTATAAAATAACGGTATCGAAATTCTATAGCGCTACCGTACCGCTAATACCGTAACGAAAACAGTCCCTGGTCGAGCGAAGCCTTGGGCTCCATGCGTTGAAAAGGAAATTCCTGTTTAGGATACTTTACCTCGCACACAATTTTTAAATGAGGTCCTTTTATTTCTTTTATTTAAAGATGTAAATAAGTACCTCCTCTTTTTTGTAATCAACTGGACTCCTTGAAAAATATAATATATTTAAATGTGTTTATACTCAAACTCAAAACTCAAAAATATTTATTTGCTTTAAGCACATTCATGCATGCAAATACAATTTAAATCAAAATATTTACAATATGAAATTAGTAATCGGTATAGAATAAAATCAAAAGTATCAAAACATACACAGTCAGTATTACATTCTTAAATAACATGTCAATAAATAGACAGAGAAAAAACAATAATAATAGGTCAGTACTTATAAACGAAATGATTATGAATAAAAATGTCAAATTAATCCAGAGCATAAGCAAAATATTCCTCAATAGAGTAGAATGGCCTATTTATAAAATATTCTTTTACTTTCCTTCTAAATAGGTACAAGTCGTCACATTCCCTTAAATTTTTGGTCAAATGGTTATATACTCTAATTGCAATATTATCTAAACTGTTGTTAAAATTTACATAGTGAAAATCAGGTAGTGTTAATTTATCATTATTTCTTAAATTATAGTTCTGACTTTCCCCGATCGTACTGTATACATTTTTGTTTCGGTGAGTTATCTTTTCAACCGACTTCAAGATTTCGAAGGAGGAGGTTATCAATTCGTCGGGATCTTTGTTTTTGCTATTTTTTTTTTATGTATGTTCACCGATTATTCGAAGACGGCTGGACCGATTTGGAAAATTCTTTTTTTGTTTGAAAGCGTATACTTCACAGGTCCCATTGTAACCATGTCAGGATCTGATGATGGGATCCTGGAGAAATCGAGGGAACTCTTCAACTATTATAGGCACACCTATGGTGATTTGAGTATTTTTTACAGCAGATCGAACATTTGGTGTTGGAAAGGTGGATGCTTAGTGAAGTTGGTTCTTTTTTGTTTAAAATTATTCTATTAATCACTAATGCCCAAATGGCAGATAAATACGATCGAATTATAATACTGTAACTATTTTTCGTTCAGTGCTGATGAATGTTTTTGAATGAATAACGACGAATTTCTGACACATCTATTCTGACATATACCTACACGTCTCATATAGAGGCACGACATATATCTAGCTAACGGCCATAAATAATGGACTCCCATAAAGTTTAACTTTAATCGAGGATGCACGCCGTTCCGTTCCGCGTCGTACACAACACTTCCGACAGTCTATTTTGTATAAAAAGCGTCACGTGATCCTCGGAAGTCACTATATTAGATAAGCATATGCTCGTCGTCACATCCCATCAGGTGAGATTGTGGTCGAATACTTACTTTTTATATATATAATAATTGAGCCCCAATGTCACAGACATTCTGTATGTCTGCTTCGATGAAAGCGCGCAGCAAGCCGTCCGGATTTGCGCAAGCCCACTCAAGCGGGCACTATCTTTAAGCCGATTTATCGTATGATAGTACAAGAGCCTACGACACTAAACCATGTTCGCTAAAACTCCCAGATCATATATACAGTATGTGGCCCGAAAAATAATTTAAAACGCAGATTCTATAGGTACTCCTCAAACTATAAAACTTTTCTTTAACAACTTTAAATAAATTGGGAGTCTTTAGATTGTCTCTTTTTCATACAAACTAAATGGTACTATCAATGTACGATAAAATCCGTCTAATTGACATTGCTTGTCAGTCTTGTCAGATATAATCAATTTCGCCATACATTGCGTATTCGAATAAACTTTAAAGTGTACTAAAAATCAAACCGCAACTTAATTTTTAAAGTTGCTGTCTTGTTTGAGGAGTAGAATCTACGATTTAATTTTTTGCTCGTGTTATATATAGGCCACACCCGGTATATAAAATCAGTAGTACGAGCATATATAATTAGTTACGTCTTTAATAGGGGAACACGAAATGGTGATGCTGCAATGCAAAAATCTCGTTGCTATTATAAAAAGATAGGAGCTAGGTTTTGGCGTACATCTACAATCTTATGATGCTGCTGCCACTGATACAGCCAAGTATGGGCTGGCGGCACTCCATTATCGTATAGCCCTATCATCTTCTTCTTCTCTTATCATACCAGAAACCAGATTTTTTGGTAATTTTTTTTTAGTACCTACGGCACCAGGGTTTTTGCATTGTAGCATCGCCATTTCATGTTGCTACATTAAAGACGTAACTAGTTATATATATATATATTATCTATGAGTCTTATCGAAATAGGTTTAGTGTCATGGGCTCTTATACTATGACGTTTTAGCGTGAATTATATGTAATATAATATTAGAGGACAATATATTTCTATACAGGGTGTAAGATATGTGTAACCTTATTTATTTAATCGTATGGCTTCCACCTATTCTTCTGCATATAACGTATGCGGAATGAAATCTGGACAAAGTTTTGAAGACGTAAAAATTAAGTAAAGAAATAAACTCAAATCCATACTAATATTATAAATGGGAAAGTGTGTGTGTTTGTTTGTTTGTTTGTTTGTCCGTCTTTCACGGCAAAACGGGGCGACGAATTGACATGATTTTTTAAGTGGAGATAGTTGAAGGGATGGAGAGTGACATAGGCTACTTTTTGTCTCTTTCTAACCCCCCACTTCCCTAAAATGGGGGGTGGAAGTTTGTATGGAGCATTCCGGGGGGCAAAGGGGAACCGTGTTACCCCGAATTTAACGCGAGCGAAGGCGCGGGCAAAAGCTAATTTTATATAAATGCCAATTGAAATCTTATACATCTGTTAATTAATCCCGTACTTTTAATGGGTATTGGATTCTTTATCTTAAAATTATGGTTAATCGAGGAGAACAACGTCGCGAAACAGTATGTAATTTCTACAGTATTAATTCCCTATGGCTGAAAGCGAAGACCGTGGAAAATTTTGTGGAAATAGGATAGAGCTAAAGAGCTATTAATAATATTTTTGCGTCCTTTTTCTTTACAAAAATTGCCACAAGAAGGCCTGGTTCAGGGAAACATTCCAGCATTAGCCAGTTTGCAGAGACAGTTCGATTAAAGAAAATGACAGCCCGCTGAGTCACAAAATCTTATAGAGAACTCAGGAAGGCATTCAAATGTGGAAGTAAAACTGTTTTAAAATATCTTGAAGACATAGGTATCAGTTAACAATTAAGAAAAGTTACGCCCATCGTCTCCACAAATTTTAAAAAATAACCGAAAATACGGCCACGTCGTTTGGTCAAAAAATGTAAAAACAGGTGTATTTTTTAACTTTTTTGGATTTTTGAATAACTAATATTATGTTGTTTAAAATGGAAATTCGTGGCAAGGTAACTATTATTTTAAGAACACCAATAATCTTACGGTCAAGAATGTGAAAAATGTCAAGTATACGAAGCCTCCTTAAAAAGTTATCCGATGGAAGATAAATTTAGATCTTAAAAAATCTGTACATTGTTGTTGTCGACAGCGATGGACATAAAGTACCACAACTTTCGTTCGAAACCTCGCATTGGAGTAAACTTACTCTGGCGTTTAATATGATTAAATACATTATTAAAAACCATGAAAGATTATAAAAATAACTATGTTATATTTATTTTATAAGAAATTTTATGTTGTCCAGATTTCATTCCGCATACGTTAATGTCAAAAAACTAAGGCGATTATCATACTGGCGCCGCAACCGGATGCGGCGACGGTGTGCAAGCGTTATGCACATGCAGAGCGCTATCTCGCTCGCGCACCGGCGCCGCATGCGGAAACCTCGGCAGTGTAAAAGCCTCCTAAATTCAAGAGTCAGCCTACTAAATCGTAAAGTGTTTTTCAAAGTTCGACTTTCTCGCACGTGTGCGGAATAAATATATTTTACATAAAATATAGACCCTTTACTGTGTCTATAGGGGATCCCAACCCTTTTAATCATTCGGTACGACATATAAAAATTTTAAACAGTTCCTAAAGCCTGCTGGGCTGGTCGGCCTGTCTTACATTGTTAGAACCAACGACAAACAAGGCTTTAGTAATCAGCTCTTGAGTTTCAGCATCCATTAGTTGCGGTATTCCAGTACCATTTGGAAGTATTCCAGTACCAGGTCTGATGCAAGAGCATTTGTCAAATTAATGTCTTGCAAACGTCGCGAAGCGCGAGCAGATTATTAATGATGGTGTTTTACAACTTCATAAGACTAGTACCTAATAAACATTTGAAGGGTACGCGTGAAAGATATATCAAAATTAACTATGAGTTTTCTAATAAAATATGAAGCAAGCTTCTCCAGATTAACAGTCATAGACTAAATTCAATATGACCTTGACCTTTCTAGGCGTTGAAAGTTCACAAAAGGTCAAGGCTTGATTTTAAAAGTTTTTCTGATCTTTAGTAAAATTGGCAGCATTTTCGCTAATTAACGCGTCGCAAAATAAATGATCGTAGTAACCTTAGCAACAAAAGGCTCCCAGCGTTTCAAAAGTTCAGTTTACTTTATTCCAGATTTCGTTATAAAAACATGGAGTCAATCAGCCTCCGCGAGTCGGATTAATTATGTTCACCCATGGAAAGCTAATTCAGAAACATATGATATAAAACCAATTCGAGATAAGTAGGTATATTTACACCGTTACTGGTAATATCATGAAGGGGTAAGGTGCGGAATGAGATGCTCCTATATTTAATGAACATAATTGTAAACGTTTTCAACTGCATAAAACGTCGTCAATTGGAATATCTGGGCCGGCGCTGGGAATAACGAGACAAGACACGCATGAACTTCTACGGTTGATGGATCAGGAATGCTGAAGAAATAGACGGAGAGCTAGCCACGTCAGATATGACACAATAATGAGAGCAACGAAACCCCTCTAGTCAGTTTTCTATACTATGCTTATTTTTAGATCCGGACATCTGGCAGCTGTAAAGTGGTGGAGGTCAAAGAATGCAAATAACTCGAAGAAACAAATCCTAGAGTTTTGGGTTTGATGCAATATCATAGAAAATTATGTAATTAATTAGATTATGTCATAGCCAGAAGCTCCGTTCCGTTCATATTATTTTTTTGTTTGAATACTTGAGAGTTGGTCCCATTGTCACTAGGTCCGGAACTTATGATGAGATCCTGGAGAAATCGAGGGAACTCGTCAAATATTACAGGCACACCTATAGCGGTTTAAGTATTTTGTACAGTAGATCGGAAATTTGCGGATCGGAAAAAAATGGAGTCTAAGTGAAGTCGGTTCTTTTTTGTTTAAAATTATATTATATGACGAGGCAACGGTATTATTTTTATATCATTTAGGATTAAATGATATGCTAGTGTGTAGTAGCATATCATGTTGTAAGAAACCGTAGTATGTTTTTTTGGTAAAAACGACAGAACTATTTATGAAACTTATCAGGAACTATACGAGTAGAACGGGTCCATATTGGGTTGCATCAAATTTTAAGTCATATCCTTGCTGCGCATAACCACTTGTTTCATAGTCATCATTGCGCATACAATTAGAAAGTTATATTATTTTGTGTCATACATTTTTAGTCATAAGAATTTTGATCATACTCAGTTGTGGTCATATATTTTTTGCGCAGATAAATTTAAATTATAATAAATTAAATGTCATAACAACTAAGAGCATAATTGTCAATAACTATAACGTTAACCCGCATAACGATTTGAAGCATAATAATAATCAACCATAAAGCTATAATATTATAAATAAAATGTCGATAAAAAGCACGATGTACTGGACCACTGTTACGATATTCAGAAAAATTGTAAGTAGTTGTAAAAATAACATTAGCTGTTTGTATTTTTTTAATATTTTATATAATCTTCGTAATAAACAATTAATATTTTTTTCTACATTTTCGGATTTTTTACTGTTCGTTTCTGTAGGGGTCGCAATTCTAACCTAACCTAACCCACTTTTCTAGTAACAGTTCGTTTCTGTGGGGTCGCAGTTCTAACCTAACCCACTTTTCTGGTAACAGTTCGTTTCTGTGGGGTCGCAGTTCTAACCTAACCTAACCCACATTTCTGGTAACAGTTTATGTCTGTGGGGTTCGCGATTCTAACCTAACCTAACCCACTTTTCTGGTAACAGGTTGGGACTGTGGGGGTCGCAGTTCTAACCTAACCCACTTTTCTGGTAACAGTCTGTATCTGTGGGGGTCGCAGTTCTAACCTAACCTAACCCACTTTTCTGGTAACAGTTCATGTCTGTGGGGGTCGCAGTTCTAACCTAACCTGACCCACTTTTCTGGTAACAGTTTGTGTCTGTGGGGGGTCGCAGTTCTAACCTAACCTAAGCCACTTTTCTGGTTACAGTTCGCGTCTGTGGGGGTCGCAGTTCTAACCTAACCCACTTTTCTTAATCTAAGTCTCTTCCTAGTTTCGTTCTCGTGTTTCTGTAAAGGGTGTTTCATTCAAGTAAATTATCAATTTAATAATAATATTTGAATTAAAATACAAGAACCATAAAATAATACGTGATTTTTTCTCTGTATAACAAAATTCTATGAAATTTATATCTGCGAATGAAGGGGACACCGATGTGATGGCATAGCCATCTCCCATGTCTGACCAGTCTAAATAAGGCATATATTTGCTATCTACAGATGATAGAGGGATCTGATTTATAGAGACAATAAATTTAAAGAAATTCATTCTTCGAACTTCATAGCGAAAGACGGAGATAATAAACTTAAATAAGGACGTTTTATATTTATGACGGTCTTTAGTGTGAAATAGTCGGCAAAGTTTTAAGACAATGACAGGGATATCCTGTTAACATGGGGTTTATTGTACAATACAGAAATTACTCCGTTTCTTCAAAATTGCATTTTACAGATGTATCTGGACAACAGATGTTGTGTTACCATGCGGCGCGTGCGGCCACCAAGACGTCGCCACCAGAGCGAGGAGAGGCGATGCACAATGCACGGTGTGCGTGCGGGATGGAAGAACTTCAGGTCATAGCGAGACAACACCAATCAGGACGTCGGAAAAGCGCGACGAGGCACAGAGTGGAAGGATGAAGAAACTGCGAGCCGCGATGAGCGAAAACAAATCTTTTGTTATTGTCAAATAAAGTCTAAAATAGTAAATAACTAGATGTAAGAATAATTATAAGGCATTTCGCGAAGACTTCGAGAGCGGGAGATACACTTGATTTTGGACCGTTGAGGGACGTGGAGATATCGGAGACTTGGTGCAATTCTGCACAGTAATTATAAGTTATTAATTAAAAGTACCATAATTGTTTAAATAGAGTCAGTGGTTGGAGTATAGCAGTTTGACACAGCTAAGTACTTTGTTGTTGATTGAGTCATGTGCATTTAGCTATTAAACTGGTTTAGTTTGTTTAGCACTTGGAATTTACTTATTTACATTATTAATATTTTAGTAACTTAATACGCATGATACTCATTTTATTATAATTCAATCACCATTGTAAAGACACAGGTTCGAGTCCTGTACTTTGATTAATTGGTTAATCAGTGGCTTTCATATTTGGATAGAATAGCATAATATGAGATAAAATTGCAGTATTGATGATTTATTAAATACAAGCATAACCTGCTAATTATTTAAATAGAGTTCATATGGAGACCTTACTTAGTTGCCGTGTTTCGCAGCACTTATAATGTTTGTTTATATGTAAATTACTTTCTTGGACATTTCATATGCTTGTATGCATAATAATAGTTGATTGTGACATATACATCATTTTAAACGAGTTCGACTCTCGGAATGTAAAGGAAATCTATGTTTTACCTAGGGTTCAATGCCCCGGTGTAACGTTGTCCTGGATTATGAAATTATGAACCTGATCAAGGTTCATCATTCTAAGTATACAATAATATTATAATGTCACCCATCCATTAACAATGTGTTATATCGATTAACTTGTTCATGTTTTATTAGTGGTATATTTACTTAACGTGCGTATATTGTCTTGGAAATTCCACAAATGTCGTTGTACTATCTCTTAGTCATTATTATACAGTTGTCGTAACTAAAGTGAAGTTCATTAAGCTCAGACACATTAAATCATAGTCTCGTAGGAGTAGGCTGGTTTGAGCTAGGTTTTCCACGGGTTTTCCTGGGTCCTAAAACGTGTTGTTTTAGAGCAAATGCTAAACCAGATAGGGTAGGCCCGTACCTATTGCGATAATAAATAACCATTTTTAAATCGCCATGTGACCTTTATTTTCTTAGCTACCCCAAGTAACTCAGGCATTTAATTCGATTTCAATTCATTTCAGTTAATTTAATAATTTACAGTATTCAGATTCAGTAATTTATACATCATTTATCAATCTAATTCATAAAGATGTAGTTTGCTATATATATAGATGTTATAGACATATATACAGATATATATGCGTGGACCCCAGTGCCACCTCACCGTTTTTTGGCTTATACTGACTTCTTTATAATTTGCAGGTTTTATGCAATTTTGTCCCGCCCAAGAGTAGATGTAGCCCCGCGAAGCAGGGCTCCTATTTCCGGTCAAAAGATACCGCATTGTTCATAAGCTAATTCAAGCTTTGTATTTTTTTATGAATAAAATATGTTATGAGCCTTAAATATATGACTAAAATTTTTATGAAATATTAATAATATGCGTTGCAATACGTATAACTAAAGACAATTATGGTCATCAAACATATGATTAAAAATATGATACCAAATAAAAGTATGACTATAAAAATATGCCTTAGCTCATTTATGACAAAAAACGAGGTATGCTCAAAAATAATTATGACAAACTAATATATGCGAAAAGTGTTATGACAATTAAAAATATGACAATAGTTTGTATGCGACCAGAGGGAGACCCGAGTAGAACTATAGTGCATGCTAATAGAACTCTTATAGAAAAGTGATCTGCTGGAGGATATGCTAACTTCAAATAGCACAGCAAGAAAGAACAGATTTTTAATCAACATATTCGAAGAAACTTTAACATATATATTAGTACCTCTTAGATTTTCCGTTAAGCGTTGAGTTAATAAAACTATCGGTCGATATACGAAACGCAAATAACATAGTATGTGGTGCAACGAAATTAAATTAATATTATATCTAACGCTTCTAAATGTATCCAACCGAAATGTTTCGCGGAATTATTATTAACAGAGATTATGGCTCGGAATTCTGACATCGTTCCAAATTTCCGGAATCGCTACCGGTGATTATGAGACATTCCATAATTAAATGAGCTAATCCGACAAGGAGCGAAGAGAAGTCGTAATGATCCATGGAGGTTAAAGTTACAAGCTTGTCGAAACTTGTAGCTTGATGTATGGTTTTAGACCTACATATAAACTTTAGTGTTTATTACACAGAAGTGATGTTTTCTACTATTATGTCCATTGGGGAAGAAAATAGGCTATTTTTTCTGATGATTATCAGAGGGCTCAGAGAGGAAGAGTAAATGACCCAAACCGAATCGAGTCAGGATACACTAACAGCCCTGTCACACTTCCTCCTCGGACTCCGCAGTCTGCGGACGTGTCCCCGAATCCGCGCATCTTTTCTCCGATAAAAACTAATTTAAAAATTCTTATTGGTTAAAATTAATTAGGTTGAGTGTGCTAACTTTGTCGTGAACTATTGATAGTGCATGTGTGCAAGTGGGATAAGTGCATTTGCTTTGATTCGTCTACTACTGCGACCTCGCAATCGGCTACAATAACATCTTGCAGTGCTACGTAACCGCTACGATATTGAAGCATTAATTACGAGCGGCTACTACCTGATCGGCTACGTGTGCTACACCTTTGGCTTTCTAATAAGCGCTGCGACCACGGTATAAATAAGGAAATATATTATTATCCGCGCCGTGCACGACGTCTCCTCATAATAACTACGATCACAGCTATCGACTACGATCTGCGAGTGCTACGGTGCTACGCCAGTGTTTAAAATTACATGTGCTACGTGTTTCCAATTATCCGCTACGCCTGGTTTTATTATTAATACGTGTAAATACGTAGGTACTAACTCAAGTACAAGTTGTTTTCGATCCAAACATGGAAAAGGGTAATACCATGCGTACATCTCCGAGACAGCAAGCGGAAAGTCACTCAAATCCAGACCTGAGTACAAACTTGGGCAGTGGTATGGACCTGAATAGCATTTCTTTGTTCCGAAAACGAAAACACTCCGATGTCAACCTCTCTGAGCAAATCGCGTCGCTCACGGCTATGTTCACTGATTTCAAAACAGAGCAGAACCTCAATCTTGGCAAAATTGATGAAAATGTAACTAGTCTTAAACTCCAGAACAGCAACATAGAATCTATGCTCACAAATGTGACTGAGCAGTACACGCAACTTCAGACTCGTGTTGAGTCACTCGAAGTGAAGGAAGTCGTCACCAGCTCGGCCATATCCAATATAAGCAATCAGGTAGAACATTTACACAGGAAACTACTTGAGACCAGCGTGGAAATTCGCAACATTCCAACGGATAACAACGAGCAAGCGGCGGATCAACTGAAAAAAATACACCAAGTGTTGAACTTAGACTTTGAACCCCACTTTGTGCGTTCTATCTATCGAGCCAGGGGTAAAGCGAACACACCAAGACCAATTGTAGTCGAGTTCTCTAGTGTGAGCCTAAAAATATCCCTGTTACACGCGCTGCGTAAATATAATAAGGAAAATTCTGATAACTTTAACACTTCCCTGACTGGTCAATCGACCAAAAGTACTATATATATTGGCGAACGACTTACCTCTTACTACAAAAAGCTGCACTATTTAGCAAGAATGGCAGTAAAGAAAGGCCAACACAAGGCTACGTGGACGTCTGCAGGGCGACTTTATGTGCGCAAAGAAGAGGGTGAACCCGGTATCAAGATAACGGACCCGAGTCAACTTGCTAACGAGCCCTTGTGACTTTTAGTGATTGAGATGTTTTCGTTATCATTGTTCTTACGAAACCTGCGGCATTCGCTGCCTTTGTTGTTGTTTACACTAATTATAGGTTTGCATGTTTTTGTTTATTACTGTATTATTTATTTTAACCTCATGTACTATTTTATGACACACACATACCACAATACTCTTACACATAATTATACACATCTGAACGCTAATAAACACAACATAAAGCAAATACCCTTATCTGAGATCACATCTGGACAACTTTTCAAAGCATACCTACTCCGTCAAATGAGAATAATGTCATGTGGGTCGAGTTTTAACAATACTGTGTCAATATCCACCTTTTTAAGAAAAATATGTATAATTACTACCAGGTGCGACACCGAGTTGTGCCTTACTTTCTGCAACCAAATTATAGGTATATAATATGGCTATAGATATTGTCTCCGCGGATATTGACAAAAGTGTTGTTATTGGTGACTCACACCTACTCGAAGACCCTTCTCAGTGCTTAAACATTTTGAACGGACAACCTGGCAGGGGCCGCCTGACCGTTATAACACAGAATATAAGAAGCCTAAACTGTAACTTCAATAATTTTCAGGTACTTTTGACTAGGTTCAATTTTGAGTTTCATATCATTGTCTTAACAGAATGTTGGTTGACTGCGGACTCTGTCATACCTAGTATGCCTAATTACAGAAGTTATGCTTCCCGTAAATGCTTAAATCAGAATAGTGGTGTTGTGGTCTACACAAGAGAATATCTCACTGTACAGGTTACGGAACCAGACGTAGATGAAGCAAATTGTCTGCTCATTACACTTGGTCATAAATATGCGATTTTAGGGTTGTACAGACCACCATGTTTTAGAAATGTGGAACGCCTTATTACTTCCCTGGATCTAATACTTCAGAGCATAAACCGATATCCTAATGTGGTAGTCATAGGCGATCTTAACATTGACATTAAACCACTAACCAACGATAACAGAAGTCATGATTACTTGAATACTGCTGCTGTACATGGCCTTATACCTAGTCACTACCTACCGACACGCCTTGATAACTGCCTAGATCACTGCCTTATTAAATCTCGACTGAATACAATAACTTTTGTTTGTGAAACCACGGTCACCGATCATTGTTGCGTATTTACTTCTATTTCTGATACATATGCCCCTAATAGTGACACAAATCGAACTAAAACTAAAATTATGTATAATACTGCAACTGAGGAACTGTTATCTATAGATTGGAACCTGGTATTGAACTGTTCTGACGCTCACATAGCAACTAATATATTCTTGTCAACACTATCGGCTATCTTAGTTAAACATACTATTTCCTACCAGATGTCAAATAGAAGAAGAACCCATAAGCCATGGATTACGACTGGACTCCTCCGTTGTATTAAATTCCGCGATCGTCTCCATCTGAAGCTCAAAAAACAGCCTTCCAATCAACTGTTACAACTATCGTATAAATGATATCGCAACACATGCAACCGTATTCTAAGTAATCTAAAACATAAATATGAACGGGATTTAATTAACAAAAATAAACATAATTTAAAGAAAACCTGGGATGTAATAAAGAATATATGCCACGTTAACAAACAATCATCCACACCTCCTGACATTATTAACATTAAAAATAATCCTCATGACTCGGTAAATTGCATCAATAATTACTTCAGTAACGTTGGCTATAATCTTGCTGAGAAAATCCTTTCAAATCATGATAATCAACCTTCTCCTTCCTTATACTGCACAAGTCCTATCAACTCCTTTGTTTTTTTACCTACTGATGCTACTGAAATAAAATACTTTATACTATCATTAAAAAACAATAGTACTTCTGGATGGGACGGAATATCGTCATACTTTCTTAAATTATGTGTCGATTCAATAGCTACACCTATCAGTCACATCTGTAACTTGGCTCTTGAAACTGGAGTTTTTCCCGAAGCTCTTAAGAAGTCCATTGTGATTCCAGTATATAAGTCTGGTGGCAGGGACAGCCTTAATAATTATCGCCCAATCTCGCTGCTCCCAACTTTATCAAAAATCCTGGAAAAGGTCATGAACAGTCGTTTGTTGCAATACCTCGAGAGAAATAACCTTATTTCAGAAAACCAGTATGGCTTCCGGAAGAACATCTCTACTGCAGAGGCTATAAATCAAGTTGTTGGCGTAATATCTCGTAAACTCGACTCTAACTCTAAATGCTTGGGGGTGTTTTTAGACTTAGCAAAAGCATTTGACACGGTTTATATACCATTGCTTCTAAATAAAATGGAACATCTCGGCATAAGAGGAATTCCACTAAAATTATTTAGTAGCAATCTCAGTGGAAGGACCCAGGTACTTAGGATGGGAGATTTTATAAGTGACGAGCTGCCTATATCTTTCGGTGTGCCGCAGGGTAGCGTGCTTGGCCCAACCCTTTTTCTCATCTACATTGACGGATTGTGCCGCCTACAACTACAAAATGCGAATATCACTACTTTTGCTGATGATACTCTTTTAGTATTTCATGGTTCTTCTTGGGAACAGGTTAAAGATAATACCGAACGGGGACTAGCTAATGTTATGAAGTGGCTCAAAACTAACATCCTCACTTTGAACCTCGATAAAACGATATATATTTCATTTAGTATTAGAAATTCCACTCAGCCACACTCGACTTATAGTATAAAAGCCCACTCTTGTGACTACCCTTTTCCATCCTCGTGTAGTTGTTATACGCTAGAGTCAGCTAAGGTAACCAAGTACCTAGGATTACTTATAGATCAAAATCTTAACTGGATCTTCCACATCAATTCACTCTCATCCCGCGTCTCTAAACTAATATATATCTTTAAAAATATTAGACACTTAGGGGAACCACTGGTGAAAAGTGTATACTTTGCTTTGTGTCAATCCATACTTTCATATGGCATTGAAGCTTGGGGAGGGGCTAGGAAGTCTCACCTAATAAGAGTAGAACGGGCTCAGCAGGCGATTATCAAGGTCGCGACGTATAAAAAAATAAGTTATTCCACTGATCTTATATACAAGGAATTTGACACTCTGACTGTTAGACAACTATTCTTTTTGTCCGTTATTTCCAGACAGCATAAAAACTCATCTGGTGCACAATCTCTGCGAAGAAGGAAGGATCTAGTATTTACCGTGCCACCCTGCAGAACCTCAATCTTGGCAAAATTCATGAAAATGTAACTAGTCTTAAACTCCAGAACAGCAACATAGAATCTATGCTCACAAATGTGACTGAGCAGTACACGCAACTTCAGACTCGTGTTGAGTCACTCGAAGTGAAGGAAGTCGTCACCAGCTCGGCCATATCCAATATAAGCAATCAGGTAGAACATTTACAGAGGAAACTACTTGAGACCAGCGTGGAAATTCGCAACATTCCAACGGATAACAACGAGCAAGCGGCGGATCAACTGAAAAAAATACACCAAGTGTTGAACTTAGACTTTGAACCCCACTTTGTGCGTTCTATCTATCGAGCCAAGGGTAAAGCGAACACACCAAGACCAATTGTAGTCGAGTTCTCTAGTGTGAGCCTAAAAATATCCCTGTTACACGCGCTGCGTAAATATAATAAGGAAAATTCTGATAACTTTAACACTTCCCTGACTGGTCAATCGACCAAAAGTACTATATATATTGGCGAACGACTTACCTCTTACTACAAAAAGCTGCACTATTTAGCAAGAATGGCAGTAAAGAAAGGCCAATACAAGGCTACGTGGACGTCTGCAGGGCGACTTTATGTGCGCAAAGAAGAGGGTGAACCCGGTATCGAGATAACGGACCCGAGTCAACTTGCTAACGAGCCCTTGTGACTTTTAGTGATTGAGATGTTTTCGTTATCATTGTTCTTACGAAACCTGCGGCATTCGCTGCCTTTGTTGTTGTTTACACTAATTATAGGTTTGCATGTTTTTGTTTATTACTGTATTATTTATTTTAACCTCATGTACTATTTTATGACACACACATACCACAATACTCTTACACATAATTATACACATCTGAACGCTAATAAACACAACATAAAGCAAATACCCTTATCTGAGATCACATCTGGACAACTTTTCAAAGCATACCTACTCCGTCAAATGAGAATAATGTCATGTGGGTCGAGTTTTAACAATACTGTGTCAATATCCACCTTTTTAAGAAAAATATGTATAATTACTACCAGGTGCGACACCGAGTTGTGCCTTACTTTCTGCAACCAAATTATAGGTATATAATATGGCTATAGATATTGTCTCCGCGGATATTGACAAAAGTGTTGTTATTGGTGACTCACACCTACTCGAAGACCCTTCTCAGTGCTTAAACATTTTGAACGGACAACCTGGCAGGGGCCGCCTGACCGTTATAACACAGAATATAAGAAGCCTAAACTGTAACTTCAATAATTTTCAGGTACTTTTGACTAGGTTCAATTTTGAGTTTCATATCATTGTCTTAACAGAATGTTGGTTGACTGCGGACTCTGTCATACCTAGTATGCCTAATTACAGAAGTTATGCTTCCCGTAAATGCTTAAATCAGAATAGTGGTGTTGTGGTCTACACAAGAGAATATCTCACTGTACAGGTTACGGAACCAGACGTAGATGAAGCAAATTGTCTGCTCATTACACTTGGTCATAAATATGCGATTTTAGGGTTGTACAGACCACCATGTTTTAGAAATGTGGAACGCCTTATTACTTCCCTGGATCTAATACTTCAGAGCATAAACCGATATCCTAATGTGGTAGTCATAGGCGATCTTAACATTGACATTAAACCACTAACCAACGATAACAGAAGTCATGATTACTTGAATACTGCTGCTGTACATGGCCTTATACCTAGTCACTACCTACCGACACGCCTTGATAACTGCCTAGATCACTGCCTTATTAAATCTCGACTGAATACAATAACTTTTGTTTGTGAAACCACGGTCACCGATCATTGTTGCGTATTTACTTCTATTTCTGATACATATGCCCCTAATAGTGACACAAATCGAACTAAAACTAAAATTATGTATAATACTGCAACTGAGGAACTGTTATCTATAGATTGGAACCTGGTATTGAACTGTTCTGACGCTCACATAGCAACTAATATATTCTTGTCAACACTATCGGCTATCTTAGTTAAACATACTATTTCCTACCAGATGTCAAATAGAAGAAGAACCCATAAGCCATGGATTACGACTGGACTCCTCCGTTGTATTAAATTCCGCGATCGTCTCCATCTGAAGCTCAAAAAACAGCCTTCCAATCAACTGTTACAACTATCGTATAAATGATATCGCAACACATGCAACCGTATTCTGAGTAATCTAAAACATAAATATGAACGGGATTTAATTAACAAAAATAAACATAATTTAAAGAAAACCTGGGATGTAATAAAGAATATATGCCACGTTAACAAACAATCATCCACACCTCCTGACATTATTAACATTAAAAATAATCCTCATGACTCGGTAAATTGCATCAATAATTACTTCAGTAACGTTGGCTATAATCTTGCTGAGAAAATCCTTTCAAATCATGATAATCAACCTTCTCCTTCCTTATACTGCACAAGTCCTATCAACTCCTTTGTTTTTTTACCTACTGATGCTACTGAAATAAAATACTTTATACTATCATTAAAAAACAATAGTACTTCTGGATGGGACGGAATATCGTCATACTTTCTTAAATTATGTGTCGATTCAATAGCTACACCTATCAGTCACATCTGTAACTTGGCTCTTGAAACTGGAGTTTTTCCCGAAGCTCTTAAGAAGTCCATTGTGATTCCAGTATATAAGTCTGGTGGCAGGGACAGCCTTAATAATTATCGCCCAATCTCGCTGCTCCCAACTTTATCAAAAATCCTGGAAAAGGTCATGAACAGTCGTTTGTTGCAATACCTCGAGAGAAATAACCTTATTTCAGAAAACCAGTATGGCTTCCGGAAGAACATCTCTACTGCAGAGGCTATAAATCAAGTTGTTGGCGTAATATCTCGTAAACTCGACTCTAACTCTAAATGCTTGGGGGTGTTTTTAGACTTAGCAAAAGCATTTGACACAGTTTATATACCATTGCTTCTAAATAAAATGGAACATCTCGGCATAAGAGGAATTCCACTAAAATTATTTAGTAGCTATCTCAGTGGAAGGACCCAGGTACTTAGGATGGGAGATTTTATAAGTGACGAGCTGCCTATATCTTTCGGTGTGCCGCAGGGTAGCGTGCTTGGCCCAACCCTTTTTCTCATCTACATTGACGGATTGTGCCGCCTACAACTACAAAATGCGAATATCACTACTTTTGCTGATGATACTGTTTTAGTATTTCATGGTTCTTCTTGGGAACAGGTTGAAGATAATACCGAACGGGGACTAGCTAATGTTATGAAGTGGCTCAAAACTAACATCCTCACTTTAAACCTCGATAAAACGATATATATTTCATTTAGTATTAGAAATTCCACTCAGCCACACTCGACTTATAGTATAAAAGCCCACTCTTGTGACTACCCTTTTCCATCCTCGTGTAGTTGTTATACGCTAGAGTCAGCTAAGGTAACCAAGTACCTAGGATTACTTATAGATCAAAATCTTAACTGGATCTTCCACATCAATTCACTCTCATCCCGCGTCTCTAAACTAATATATATCTTTAAAAATATTAGACACTTAGGGGAACCACTGGTGAAAAGTGTATACTTTGCTTTGTGTCAATCCATACTTTCATATGGCATTGAAGCTTGGGGAGGGGCTAGGAAGTCTCACCTAATAAGAGTAGAACGGGCTCAGCGGGCGATTATCAAGGTCGCGACGTATAAAAAAATAAGTTATTCCACTGATCTTATATACAAGGAATTTGACACTCTGACTGTTAGACAACTATTCTTTTTGTCCGTTATTTCCAGACAGCATAAAAACTCATCTGGTGCACAATCTCTGCGAAGAAGGAAGGATCTAGTATTTACCGTGCCACCCTGCAGAACCAAATTTGGACATAACTTTATTTCTTTTCTAGGGCCGTTTCTATACAACCGTTTATCTAAAGATATTGTCCTGCTGAAGCTGAACAGCAGAGGCTGTAAAATTGCTGTAACTGCATATCTAAAAAAACTTAATTATGATAACACCGAGTCACTCCTACATGTGATATCCTAACCTTCTTTTTCTCTGGGTTATTGTGGTCTCAAGTCCTCATACTAATATTTACAGGTCTCTTATTTTATTTTATCTTTGTCTTAATAGATCCCCTGTCAACTGTCTGCAGCACTGTCTTTCTTTTTTTCTCGTCAGTTTTCCTTCCTTTATTCTTGTTAAGTTGTCATGCTTGGCCTATTTTGGTAATTTGCGTTCTTTCCTTCACTTCTCACATCACACCTACATTACATTATACATACTTCACACATTTATACACAGTCATAACCACCATAAAATAGTACCTGTCTATTTACTTTCCTTTTTATTTTTTATTTTTTTATTTACTTATTTCTTATTTCGTTTCCTTTATTTGTAACACCATTTAAGTACAATCATTGTCAATTTTTTGTTATTTACTTGAATCACTTGCTATTGTGTATTTTTGAAGAGAACCATCTCATTGGTAGGATGGACCACTGGGAGAGGAGTGGAGGGGGTACCTTGCCGTAATACAGTGTAAACTAGTACGGAAGGATGCTTGCTTTCGCTATATCCTTTTACAACCATTGTTTCAAGCTCTTTGTGTTGTAACTATAACGTGTCCATAAAAGTGAGCAATAAAAGATATTGATTGATTGATTGATTGATTGACTTTACTTTTTTTAGTGTCCTAACTAGCATCCTAATTAGGATCCTAACTTTTTCAATAGTAAATTTACTTGCTAAATGCGGTTAGACTTGACTAAATTTAGAAACTGAATCATTTAGGAAGCTAACTAGAACAAGTGTAACAGGGCTTTATGTCTACACTTGGCAACTATGTCAGAGAGAATAAAGTGCCGTATTCAAATTTTAAAGCCGCTGGTTTTACTTTCCTATCGCCACTATAAATATCGATATATACTGTTTATAAAAACTTCCTTAAAATCTATCATTATGTTTTTTTAAAATACCGAAAAAGGGTTAAGGACACACTTATATGGAAGTATGCGATTAAGAAAGATCTATCCATTTCGCGGTGTTATATACACCAATATATCTTTACTTAATTTATTTGTCTGTAAATATGTATGTTAACATTGTATAGGTTATGAATTGATATCTTGAATCTAGAAAATAAGAACATATATAACTTGACAAAATTGATTAGGAAAGCTGACCACAAATAAAAATGGAATAAGGCCAGATGAAGATTACAAATATGTTAGTATTTCCAAAATATTTAAAAAAGTCCGTATAAACTAAATTACGCTTAGACATTACTTTAATAACAGGTAAAGAAGTAAGTAACTAAGATGAGCTTAGGTCAAACTTAGTCATAATCATACCATGTGTCTTTGAAGTTATTGAATAAAATTCCCGTCGACTCATACGTGGCAATAAACGGACTGTATTATTGAAAAACGTTCAACTTATATTCAGTGGATATATTCATGAGTTCATGCCATTTCAATTTAATATCAGTTATTTAATTTCCCGCTGTTTTATAGCGTTTTATTCATTCAATTGTATTGACACTATTGACTGTCCTCGAAGCTGGGTTAAGTTAACACAACTCAGTTGGCAACCTATCTTTTACCCGTCAATCGTCCGCCTTACAGTAAAGTGAGGTATCCTACATCGCTACAAAGTATAAAACAAAGTCGCTTTCCGCTGTCTATCCCTATGTGTGCTTAGATCTTTAAAACTACGCGACGGATTTTGATGCGCTTTTATTAAATATATAGAGTGATTCAAGACAAAGGTTTATATGTATAACACATGCATAAACCCTGATAAATTTAGAGGTTTCTGATTCTGATGTGATGTCGTAAATAAACACATTTTTTTGCTCTTACATTGCAAACGCTGGCTGAACCCTACGAGATAGATCAAAATAATGTACTACGTTGTACACCTTAAAAAGGTCTACAAAAAAGTCCCATACGAAGTTGGGGCGGGTCACTAGTTAGTATATAAGCTTTAAGACGATTGTCGCCGGAGTGTCCTTGAGCGTTTGGGCGCTCTTTACCCGCGCCACCCGCGTACCCCTCTCATTGCGATCGTGCGTAAATCCACCGCGATGCACCACAACAATGTTCAAAGAATATGACTTTACTCAGAGGCGCGCGGGCAGCTTTATAATAATTATAATCCTTTTGCGGATGTTTTGTGATTTGAATATTGTGATTAAGTACATTTTTAGGAATGCTACTTACCTATTAAATAAGATAAGTAATAACGATCTCAGCGGCAAAATATTTATGAATTTACGAAATATGGTTAAAAGAAATAAAAAAATACTGACTAGTACAGCAAAAAAAACTGAATGCACATCAAAGCGGTGCTTTCATGTGAATTTGGATTTTTTGGCCGTGCAAGTGAGCTTAATAGATGGTTATTTTTTGTTGCGATTTTAAATATTAACCGTAAAAATTCACTTAATTACGATAAATTAACAAAACTAAACCTGTTGCGAGTTGCGAATAGTAAAAATGCACATGTAAGGAGCGGCATTTGTGCACGAAATCGTCATACAATTGTCATGAGAGCTGGGCTTAATGCTTTAATGGGCTTACGCCCATTAAATTTAGATCTTTAAAATATAACACAGCGCAAACACTTCTTAGGGTTCCATAGCCAAAATGGCAAAAAAGGAACCCTTAAAAGTTTTTTTATAAAACATATATTACTGAAATTTTATCTAGAGGTGTGTTTCATGTGCCGCTACTTAGTTTCCTGGCTAAATTGCTAAAAATCTTTTAGGGGAGGCACTCCATACATACATATGCCAAACTAAATGTCAAAAACATATTTTTTGTAAATATGAACATGTTGTACGATACGGTTTTATAAATATCTCATATATATATATAGAGGATTTTTAAAACTGTTTTATTAAGTCAATATTTTCAGAAATAATTGCTTCGAAAGTCTAAATATAATAGGCCCCCACCTAACTTTTAATCCGTAAGTTTAAAAAATATGAAAAAGACCAATAAGGCTTAGTACTTAATTTCTACGAAAATTATGTCACATATTATCGGTTCATCCGTTTTTGAGTTATCTCCAAGAAACTAAGTACTTTCTACGGAACCCTACAATATGCGTGGTCCGATACAAACTTGGCTGGTCTTTGATAGGTATTATTAACCCTTAGTAGTAATTTATTTATTTACTGTGTGTTGATAATTAATATAAAATTTGTATTTATTTCACCGACATAGTAAAGTTTTTTTAGGGTAGTCAACGCGCATGTGAATCTTCTGGGGTTGCAGGCGTCCATAGGCTTTATAACTGCTTTCCATCAGCTGGGTCGTATGCTTGTTTGCCAGCATCGTGGTATAAAAAAAACTTTTTTTCCTTTATTCTTACATACATTGAAGTCTTCAATATCAGGATTTTTTTATTAGAATCTCAATCAGGCTTTGGTCAGTGATAGTTAGTACACTGAAATTTGGTATGAGTATGTGTTTTAATTACGCCTACAAAGTGGTAAAACAAGAAGTATCTGAAACACAATGTTGGATAGGTCTTTCAAGAAGAATAAGCCTTAAACAACTTTTGGTTAAAACGAATACTTTCGTAAATAATAGCTCCGAAAGTAAAACATGCTCTTTGATTTTTGAACAATTCAATTCAATTCAATTTGTTTATTGATAAAAATAAAAATATTTTATACGTCAACATTATAAACTGAACCGTGGCTGCAAAAAATTTAGAAAAATTCCTGGAAGTGAGGCCATTGAAATACTTATCACGTATTTTCAATAAAAACTATATGGAATAAAATCGGTTGAGCCGTTTTTGAGTTATGCCTATAGTAAATTAACGTAAGTGCCACAAAATATCTCTTTATAAACTACCTTTTGAATGGATGTATTGTAACAGGCCGGCAACTACGGATCCTTACACTGAGCATATCCCGACATTCTCTTGGCCGGTTTGTATGCAATCCTTTGCAGTTTAGTTCGCTATTTCTTGATTTCATAAATTAGTATAAAGTATAACATTCAATATATGTTTAATCATAAAAAAAACACATATGACATTCGTTTAGAACACGGTATTCTTAAATAAATATGTTTAAATAAATTCGGTCCTTTGGAGTTTTTATTAAATTGATTATTAGTCTATTGTATTGCAGTACTAGCAGATTTCCGTAACTCGACGACTAACGCCTATTTTGCGTGATGCATTAGTTTACTAAAACATAATAATTGTAGTTTACTTACATGATCAAATTTGTTTTCAGAGCATTATGAGATTCATGATTTTTGTTTTTTTCCTCCATTTTTATTTTATTTGTTTTTTACTTGTATTATAATCTAAATAAAATACACTTTTTATACGAACGTACATGAACATGCCATACGAGAACATTATCTTAAAAGATAAAACGTCTATACATTATTGATTCCGGGAAGACACGTTATGTCCGCATCGCATGAACCCTCTGCAGTTATTTAGTAGTTACAGTAAGTAACACACAGTAAGTCCGATATTATTGCTCACGGGCCAATCACAAGTATATGTAGTACAAGGGAAGCACGGAGCATCGAGCGACACAGCCTCCTCGTCTCAAAGCTAGCTCACGACTGCCAGCAACGCCGTTTTCGAGCTACCAACGCACGAAATGTGGAATTATGATCAAGTTGTTTAAGAAAATTTAATCAATTTAAATATCCTACGTTGTGTTTGTAGTGTTCTGTAGTACACATTTTTTAGTTCAACAATATTTTAAATGAATAAGCCGTTCAGTAGATATAAGCAAAATTAACCGTAAAACGACATTTAGTTACATTTAAATAACGGAGAAACTATAGGTTACACGAGTTATTCAAACGTTGACAATGTTGTACATGAAATGTTAATTAACATATATTTTTTTCTATTTTTTTCGGTGAAACGTTATTGAGATATATCCCTTAGAAAGTAACAGTTTTCGGCCACATTCAGCGCCTAGCGCCTTAAGTATCCTACAGCAGTCTACAGATTTTCCAGGTAAGGTCATATTACCCCTAACTATCGTACCTACCAACAACGTGACATAACGTTATATAGGTATCGATTAGCATGTAAGGTTTAACTGTTAGTGCTAATTGTTTTGACTAAATAAATTGAAATTGAAATAATGCTAAGTAACAGAATGCTTAAGAAAATAAAAGTAAGTACGAATATTAGGTACACTGCACAACTGCTTGTTAAAAAAAACACTAAACCGAATACAGAACCTCCTCCTTCTATGAAATTGAAGTCGGGTTATAAATAGAGCCTAGGTGGACAAAGTGGTGTGGTTTAGAATAACGACGATATTTAGTAGCTACGTCACTTTTATGAAACGATGATGGGTACAAAATAACGACCAACAGTTTTCCTAACAATTTAATTGAATTGAATATCAAGGCTTAATTAAAAAAATAATTACGACACAAAATTATAATAGCACCTTTATCTAAAAACTAATAAAGGTCATTTCCGGCAAGCTGTGGAAAATAGGATCATTGATTAAATATGATGATTTGTTATGACGTCATATTATCGTATTATTTATATTTGCCAAAACTTATTTAGTACTAAGTATATAAGTCTTCCTCCAAGAATGAATGTTATTATTGTAGAGTCTACAAACTATTCACATAAAGCGATTCGTCTCGAAGTCTCATCATCAACTTCCTAGCGTTTGTTCCGGTTTTCCCCGCGGCTTGATGGAGACTAGGGTCCGCTTTGGCAGCTTAATCCCAAGAATTGGCGTAGACACTAGTTTTGACGAAAGCTAGCGTCGTCTGCCCTTCGAACTCTGAGGAAAAACTAGGTCAAAACTTCACCGAAAAGCGACTGATAAATATCCAATGATAATTCCTACATGGGTTCCGAGAAACTAGGATCGGACGAGCCGTGGTTTGAACCCGAGACCTCGAAATCGAAAGTCTTACCGCCAGACTACCAACGCGTCTTGTCTTGAAATGCTGACATAAATTCGCTTCCGTCGTGTGCAGGTGTCACTGACTAAATAACCTTCGTTTTCTATCAGGTACCTAAGACACATGAAAGTCAAGCCGGTATAAACGTCACATTAGAGATTATGCAGATTATGATAAATACGGAATATTATGAGTAAGATAAGAAGGCTACATATATTAAATCAGGTTTAATAAAATTCACAGTTTTTATAGCTAGGTTTATAATATGATAACATATTAAAATACCTATTTTAAAGCCTTAAAGTTCTATAAGTCAGGTTCAGCACAATTAACGCCTAATCTTTGACCTTGACCTTTTTACCCAGGTAGGTTAGGCTAGGTTTATAAATAACTAGCTTTTTCCCGCGGCTTCGCCCGCGTACTAAAAGTACTAAAAAAGGAGGTTCTCAGTTAGACTCGTATGTTTTTATGTAGGAATGTATGTTTGTCCGCGATCATCTTGCGTTTCGCTGAACTGATTTAGAAGCGGTTTTCGGAAAAGTATTCGTTACATTCTGGAGGTTTCGGTATACCACGTTTTGAAGACGGCGGTTCCCTCATTTTTTATTTTAAATAAATTATTGCAATAATTGTTTAATTGTTATGCCATCAACGACTTACTACTGAGAGATTATGATTAATACAGATTTCTACTCTTGAATAGAAGCTTTTCTTTTCTTTTCTTTTCCCCGCGACTTCATTTGCGTGGAATTACTTGGTAATCCACCCTCCATTTTACCCGTTTAAGGAATGACTTCTGGGATAACAACTATTATATATCTTTCCCCAGAACGCAAAATATCTCCATACCAAATCATCTAAATAGGTTCAACGGTTATTAATTTCCCATACAAACTTTCAACCCCCGTTTCACCCCCTAGAGGGTTGATTTTCGAGATAAAAACTATCCTATATTGTTTACCGCGACTCAATTTATAATTAATAATAATATATTAATAATAATTCGCCATACAAACTACCAACATGTTTTCTACCCCTCTAAGATTGATTTTCGGCTTAAAAAATATTCTATGTTGTTTCCTGGGACTCAAACTATATCCACAACAAAATATCTAAATCGGTTCGCGGTGAAAAAATCTCCATACAAACCTCCAACCCCCATTTCACCCCCTTAAAGATTGATTTTCGAGATAAAAACTGTCCCATGTCGTTTCCCAGTACACAAACTATCTCTATACCAAGTTTCATCTAAATTGGTTCAACGTTTAAAAATTCCCCATACAAACTATCAACCCCCATTTCACCCCCTTAAGTGTTGATTTCGTAATCAGCGACCCGATAAACCATAGAAACAATACCCATGTTGATATTTAAATTTTGTCACCACATTTCCCCCTTATGGGTTGAATTCTCAAAAAAGCTGAAACACTTGTTTTCTCATTTATCGTTAGGAATACTCCTGTAAAGTTTCGAATAAAATAGTTGAACTAATCTCGTTTCCCATACAAACTTTGAACCCCATTTCCCCCCTTAGGAGGTAAATTTTTAAAAATTATTTCTATGTGCATCCCTATGCCTTATAAGGAGCCTACGTACCACATTTGGAATCTCTAGAACCAGCGGTTTGGGCTGTGCGTTGATATGTCAGTCAGTTTCTTCTTTTATATATTTAGAAGAAGATTGCAATTTGGCACAAATACTTTCAAGAATTTTCATGTCCACAATATTAAATTTCAAAATCGATGCCTTTTTCTTAATTAACGTCCCAAAAAATCACAAAAACGACACCCATATGGATATTTAGACATTTCAACCCCATTGTACCCTAACAGGGGAGATGGTATTTCACGTCCGCCACGTCGGATTTTAAAATCGTTGTTGTTTTCGTAATCAACGACCCGATAAACCATAGAAACAATACCCATGTTGATTTTCAGACTTTTTGACCGCATATCCCCCTTTTAGGGGTTGAATTCTCAAAAAACCTTCAACACGTATTTACTCATTTATTGTTAGGAATACTTCTGTGAAGTTTCGAATAAAATAGACTAACTAATCTTGTTTCCCCATACAAACTTTGGACCCCCATTTCACCCCCTTAGGGGATGAATTTTGAAAAATCCTTTCTTAGCGCACCCCTAGACCTTATAAGGAACCTACGTGCCAAATTTGGAATCTCTAGAACCAGCGGTTTTGACTGTGCGTTGATAGATCACTATGTCAGTCAGTCACCTTTGAGTTATATAGAAGATACTTACAACATAAAATATTCGTATTTACAAATAGTAGATTGTACACCAAGGGGATAAAGCACTGTTTTATGTCACGGGCGCGATATTGAATCCCGAACGTGACGAGGGACTCCAGACTTTACCCCCGAGCGCAGCGAGGGGGTAATGAGTTAAGAGTCCGGTAATGCTTTGAAATCGAGCGAAGATACGAGTTTTACACAGTAACCGAACGCTTCCAGGTACCACCGGCGCGTGCACGTGCGCGGCCGCAATGAACAATATTGATACTTTAGGCGCTCTTGCGTAATATCAGAAATTTTGTAAGGTAAAATAAAACTAAAGGTCAATCTAGTAACCATTTAATACACCATGTTATTTATTATAACTTATTATGCACTAAAGCTATATCTATACATACATAATATAGGAGTTGGTGTAAATGGTTGATTGACTGATCAATGCAGAGCCACAACCTACAGTAGATCGTATTACATTTTTAATGTGTACAAGTAATACGAAATTATTTTGAAAAATTCAATCACAAAAAGGGTTGAAAGATTGCATGGGTAGATTTAAAAAAATATATTAAGTGACTTTACTGGTGTGAGAGGTTAGAGTGTCTTTACTGGTACTGGGTTTGTCTTGGAGTTCAAGGCCCATTTCACACAGCATTTCCTAAAAAAACGTAAAAGTATATTTCAATCTACCTTGGGATGAAAATTATATTTTCAATCTATCTTGTAAAGGTAAAGTCAGATAAATTACTTATAATCGATTTATAAACCTTGTCTGTCTTTGTAGTTTTACTGCCATCGTTGCTGTTTTTATTTGGTTTTCTTACGCCATGGAATATTTTTTTTCTATTTACTGCGCCAAACACACGCTTTTTGTTGTAACCAACCATAATGAAACCTAGAATAGTAACATTATTATTTAGTAAAAAATATGAAGCGTCTTATCGATAAAAAGCCACAAAGATTAGTTTAAGTTCTAAACATATTTTGTATGCAGCGTGATTTGAGTGCTATTAGTAGGATTCTGCAGAAACAAAGCTGCAACGGACAAAGAAATGGAAATAAGTATGGTCCTGTTGTAGTTTTGCGTAAACACACATACAAGGATTCGAGTAGCTCAATACCATAGTTGTAGATTATTTTAAAGGCAAGTTCATGGACTATGCCTTGAAATATTAGTGTGCGTTGTATTGCACGGCTGTGTACTTGCATATCAAGCAAAGTCTTCGATGATCTGCATTCTTAAGGCTTCCAGCTAAAAACCACCTGTGACAAAAATATCATGGCAATAAGGTCGTGTAGGGTCATATGTATGTTTTAATATTGTAAGGCTGGATTGACACTAAACTTGTAAGTTTCGCTTTTGTAAGGTACGAAGCTATTTTCTACAATGAGAAAACAATATCTGTCTCTCATTCTGACCTACAACAGCGTCCCTTCGTACGTAAACAAAACTTAGAAGTTTGAATCTAGCTTAAGAACAACATTAAAACAATCGTATACAATTAAACTAATTAAAAATTACCTAGTGAAACATCCAAATGAAACATGAGGATATGTTGTGTGTTAGACCAAGCTGTGGGGCATTTTATAGGGCTTTATAATATTAATACAGACTAGACATTCCAATGGGCTTAGGACCTTTCGTAACTTTTTGACTAACGGCGATTGACATTTACAGCTTAAAGTAAATTCAATGTTTATTTTGATGTCAATCAATTAGTTTTCTACCAGTTATCAAACACCATAGTCCAGTTTAAGACACTTGAAAAGTCACAAATGAATAATTACGATTTCTATACAGTTTCGCATAGTAAATGTTTGAAGAACGCATTTTTTTATTTGTGGCTTTTCTCAATAGAAATCCCTAATAGGGCAATCCCTAAACTGCGTTGGCAAGTAAAAGACTTATCATCACTTCAACTCGGAAAGGCGCTCTTTATCCCTTAAAAGCGGAGGAGAAAAACGCATTTTATCCACATCTGGCAGGACATTAAACAGTTGAATTACAAAATTTTGAAAGCATTAATTTTTAATATTTTATAACTGGTATTTTTCCTCGCGGTGTTGTAGTGAAAAATGTTGAATTATGCTCGGCAGCAAAGTTCGCTCGTGGCTAAATTTTGGTATTTTTTGCTGACTCGGATCTCAATATAAGCACGCGAGGTTAAACAACAACTTTGCTCCTTTGTGTAATAAATAACTATTTTCACATCACCTATTCGTACACCAGCTTTTTCTTCCCTGCTAGGAGGGAACCAAGTGGCGCTTTTCTGTCATAGGACATCAGTTTTTTTTTCAGCCAGTCCGTCATTACAAAAAAAAATCTTATTAAATTAATCGATTAATTACAACCAGGAAGCACACTAAGGACATACCGTCGAGTTCCGTATCTTCGCCTGGATTTTAACACATTTCCCAAAAAATCTTTCAAATTTGAAAGCATTTTAGTCCTTTATGGCCAAAAAACGTATTTTAGTACTCCTGACTATCAGTATATATCATTAAAGCTTTGAATTTCATTGGGTAACTTGGCGATAAATGGCCCCGAAGGCAATAGGCGAAGTTTGGGTGTTTTCTCCAATCTTCGCCTATGGCATACCTTACCGCTAATTATTAACTTTTCTGGGACTTACACCTATCAAGTCTTATCTCCCTGGAACGTGTTAATATAATATGAACCTTAACTACACCAGACTAGGCACATTTAAAAAAAAATGTGTAGTAGGCGAAGATTGGCAGCAGTCTGAAGTTGTTTACATACATTTTCTAAAATGATGCTAGGGCTGCCAAAAATTAACCAACATGACAAATAAAGGAGAGTAATGGTTTATAAGTAAAAAAAAATGTTTATTATATAAACAAAAAACGTATCTCTTTTCGCTTATCAGTATTTTCGTAATTGAGATCAAATCAACCTTTGGCTTCTACACATAATTACCTTTTCAAAGTGAGACCGTACAACCGTACAATGATTGCCTTCTAAGGGTCCCTTGTTCATACCAAGTATCTACTAGTACTACTGGGTACATCTACATATATCTTTATCTCACTAACTTTCCTCCAAATCGCTAATCCCATTTCCGAAAAACCAAACATAAGAAAATATGTTCATTTGGAAACAAATTTGACAACCCTAGGGGTAGGCGAAGATCGGTAATAAGATGGCCGCCAAATACCCTCACCAACGTTTTATCCAATTGTGACTTCTAAACGTAAGCTAGCCATATAATAATAGTTACATATTAAAAAGAAATAGTTAAAGGATATAATCATGTAAAAAGTTTAACATTACCTGGCCTGTATCACTGTTTAAAACTGAAGTTAAAGGACTGGCTTAAAAAAACGTATGGTCGGTGTCGCGCAAAAACCTCACTGAATGTCAACTATATGAAGTTAGCCACAGATCGTTCGAAGAATGTTGACACCCGTAAGAAATACTTTCTATTTAGTAGTTTTGTGTAAGGCTTGCACTAAAAACATTTTGTTAAAGTCAATTTATGTAAAATAGGCGAACATAGGTAGCACAGGCAACACGACGGTATAAAGTTAAAATAAATATGATTCTACTAAAATAATTTTTATTTTCCTCTAAGGTGGTGTTCAAAGCAGTATGTGTCACATAGAAGCAAAACTATTTTCACCTTGGGCGTTAACACTTGAACCCCTCACTACACTCAGTAGTCTGCTTTAGAATCCCTTGCTACGCTCGGGATTCTATGATGGACTCAGTCGCATGTTTTGGGATTTACTATACGCCCTCACCGTAAATATTTCATTTTCTCCCTTGTTACACAATCTACTACTTATTGATTTCTGTTCGAAACGGGTTCAATTGGCATAAAAAATATAATGCAATTTACTCGCTCGCGTACAGTTTTCATAAATTTGTATGTTGATCGCCCTTAAGTCCTTAATTAAAATGTAGCGTCGTGAGATCTAGTATCTGCCCTCACTGGCCGATTTTGAAAATTCACCCTGTATAGGACCGTTCAACTATTCTTACACCGTTTGTGTATGTTCTGTTTGGCTAAGTTAGGTTCTAACTCAAAAATTATATGAAAATCGCAAAATATTTAATAAAAATTAACGTACGTACGTAACGTACCTAAGATCAAGACTATTTGGAGTGGAGCGCGTTATATTTACGGCGAATAAGGTAAATGATATAATTTCATAACAATTACGAAATAACTTAATAAAAATTTACTGACCAAGTATTCCAAAGGTCCCCAGATGTCAACGACTGGGTTATAACAAATTTTTCCCAATTTACGGGTGCCTTTGCACTTTTCGAATTCACGCTAGCGTTTTAGCGGGGAGCGACATACGTCCTGCCTCCGTAAGCTCAGCGAGCGGACTAAATCGCCCGGCCTTGCTTCGTATAATTTATTGTAAGTTTATAGTTAATTTGAAGTGCTCTATTTACGAATATTTACTATCAAATGGTATATATATTTTACATTATTTGGGTTCATAATAAGTTGAAGTTTATGTTTGTATTAATTTTTTTCATAACTAATCATGTATGTAGTCAGAAACCGCGGTTATTCTTTGTGTATTTTTTCCGAAAGTTGACTGATTTAAATATTTTTTTTCTCAGTTATTTTGTATGACATCGGTAGAATTTTTTATATTTATTCCATAGAAGACTAAAAACTCAATATTACAAGAAAAAACTGTAGCAATACGACATTAATAAAATCCCCAAATTGATATCTGTCCGAACCTCCCCGAGCTAAAATTGGTAAAACACTTGTTGGGAATAGGTCAATTATTCAAAATACAATAATAAAGTAGATAATTTTTTGTACTTATACAGTCGCTATTGAAATGATCTTTCAATTTATGCTTAAAAGTTTGTTGATTTAGTACTCTTTAATGGCTAAATCATATCAAATAGTTGAACAAAATTGTAAAAAGACTTTACCGGACTCTTAATTCCCGAGCGAAGCGAGGGAATTAAGACTGAGTCCTGAGTGCAATGAGGGGTTTAAGCGCGCCCGTGACAAAACAGCTTTATCCCCGAGGAGTATACTCTACTTTTCTCACCTCTTGCGAGACAATAAAATAGCTAAGGCTACTACTAGAAACGGATTTTTATTAGGGTTAGGGTAGCCAAATGGCAAAAAACGGAACCCTTATGTATTCGTCATTTCTGTCTGTCTTTCTGTCCGTCCGTATGTCACAGACATTTTACTCGGAAACTATTCGACGTATCTGAATAAAATTTACACATAAGGTGTATTTTATATGCCGCTACTTAGTTATGTAGTTAAATTAAAAAAAACACATGTGACACATCAATCGATAGGTCTTTAAAAATAACATTGAGGTTTTTTTGACCATTTTGTGATTAAGTGAATATTTTCTGAAATAATCGCTTCGAAAGTCAGAAAAATTGGGGGGGGGGGGGGGGGCTGTAACTTTTAAACCGTAAGTCCAAAAAATATAAAAAGAATTAAGGAGATGCGCCTTATCATATATTTTCTACGAAAATTGTTTTGAACATTATCAGTTCAGCGGGCCTACCATGGTGTTATCATATCACGCGTGGAATGGTACGACAACTGTTACCGTTACCCGTTTTATTATCATTTTAGCTAACATGGTTACGGCAAATGATAAAAATTTCACGTCGATAACGTATCCTACCATTCGATAGGGACCATATTTTTTTGTTTGAACAAGTCATAGTCAAGACTGCTTTTATTCAATTCTCGGACGAATATAAAAAAAGCTCGAATAGTTTTATTATTATACCTCCAATTTGAGAAGTGTTTAAATAGCTGACAGCCTATACGAATTGACTTACATTATAAACGGTACGGATAAACATGACGTTTTGTTGCTGTCAAACCTGTGATGGCTGTCACTGTCATATTATTAATTTATTATTTTATCTATTCACACGTTAGAACACGGAAAGTTAATTAAAACTTATCGACGCTACGTATGTTGAAAGTGAAGTGAAGTGAATGAAAATATTGAAAATACTACCCAACATTTAAGTTGCTTAAACACTACAAGTTGAAGTAAGTTATGTTAGATTATAATTCGTGTAGATAATTTGTGCGAAGTCATTTTGTAGTGAATATGTTTTTCAGTCGATGCTCGGCGGTGCAGAAGAGAATACTAACCAAAGATATGGTATAGGACCATTTCGGTTCGCCAAAAGAGAATACGATGCGACGGCCCTTTCGGGTGCGAACGCTGAAGGCGCAGTGGGAGACTCTTGCGCAAGAGGATTGTGAACAGGAGCCGGATAACTCCGTACAGGCAAGGCGTCAACAGTGGTAAATAATCTAAATATGTAAAACAGTCACATTACGTAGAGACGCTGTTGATTGTAGAACCTTGAAATTAAGAACATATTTTTCAAATTTAAAGTTTGCAGCATGGATACCCATACTTATCGCCAGTATCTACTAGGAGACAATATTTATATTCAATACATACATAGATACACAGAAGAAATCAATAAATCAGTATATATCTAATGTTTGTGCTTATCACACATTTGGGTCATGTCAAATTTCAAAACTTACTCCCTTTGCAGTCATAACTGGATAGAATAGACTGTTAATTTTGAAATATAATATTGCAGAATCTATGTACAGTCAGCAGCAGAAGCAACTAAGCAGGTGAGGTTTTCAAAATGAGCTTGAAACGGCTTTATTATCATGAGAATAAGAGTGTGTCAAGATCTCTTTTGACACCTCACCCGCTTATCTAATTCTGCTACTGACTGTATCTATCATGTATATTTTATTTTCAGTTGTGGCATGATTTGAGCTGACAAGTCCAAAAAGCTGCTTAGGCTGTCACCGGGAAGTTCATAGAAGTTGGCAAAGTAGGCGATCAAGATCAGCTGATCTTTGCCGCTAGAGGATGAGACTCAAGAATTGCTTATGTGAGTGAGTAGGTACAGTCACCGGCAATAGTATCTTCCTATACGAAGGCCGCAATATATGTGACACACTTGTATTTGTAGGGCCATAAGAATGTGTCACATATTTTGCGATCTTAGTGTAGGAAGATACTATTGCTGGTGACTGTACTTACACTTTAGTCAACTTGGTGTTATTTATGTTATATCTGGCTGACAGTCCAAATCTTGTCAAAAAACTTATAACACGTATTACTATAAAACTAATATGCTTAATACCATATTAGCAATAGACAGAGAGCTAGCCACGTCAGATAAGTAAATAAATAAATAAATATTATGGGACCATCTTACACAAATCAACCTAGTCCCACAGTAAGCTCAATAAGGCTTGTGTTGTCGGTACTAGGCGACGATATATATAATAGATAAATACTTAAATACATAGAAAACATCCATAACTCAGGAACAAATATCCGTGATGAACACACAAATAAATGCCCTGACCAGGATTCGAACCCGGGACCTCCTGCTTCATAGGCAGCGTCACTACCGACTGGGCTAGGAGGCCGTTATATGACACAATAATGAGAGCAACGAAACCCCTTTAGTCAGTTTGCTATACTATGCTTATTTCTAGATCTGGACATCTGGCAGCTGTAAAGTGGTGGAGGTCAAAGAATGCAAACCACTCCAAGAAAACAATTTCTAGAGTTCTGGGTTTGATGATTATTATGAGAAATGTAATGTAATGTAAAAACTCTTTATTGTACAAAAACCAGTCAAAACAATACAATAATAGGAAAACGTAAGTACAAAGGCGAACTTATCCCTTTAAGGGATCTCTTCCTTTAAGGGAGAAATTATATAAATGATTAGATTATATCATTGCCAAAAGTTTCGGTTGGGGGAAAGTAGTGCCAAACGACGTATAATGTAATTCATAGTTTGTCGCCTACTGTTTTTGTTTCCGTAATAATACGCAATGTTTTTTGTTCTAATGTCAAAATATAAGGCCCTGTCCTATTATAAATTAAACCAGCAATTCTCATTCTTTTTTGGTGACGGAACACTTGGAAAGCGAAATACTTGATGGAATTATATTATATCATTTTCAGGAGTTTCTGCAGATGGAAAGTAGTGACTAATGAAGTATAATGTAATTCGTAGTTTCTGCAACAATACGCAATGTTTTTTAGGGTTCTTATAGTTTCGCCATGTTCGTCTGTCCGTTCGTCAGTCCGTCCGTCAGCCCTAAAAAATATTATTATTAGATTTATTAGGGTACCTCCCGTACACACGCAGTGGTGGGTTAATTAGGTTTACGTTCCAACTCTAGTGTGGGGTGTCGTTGGATAGGTTTTTCAAAAAGAATAGGGGTGTTCTAAAACAATTTATGGATAAATCTAAAAGTTTCGTAAATAATAGCTCCGGTACTGTAAAAATGGGCGTTCTTCCTTTAATTTTCAATGAAAAGTATATTGAATAAAATCAGTTGAGTAATCTTTAATTATAACTTAAAAAGGGCGTAACGGCCGCGACATATTATATAAAAAAATAACCTTATGAGTGGGTGTATTGTGACGGGCCGGTAACTACGGAACCCTACGTTGAGCATGACCCGAAATTAATTTAAATGGTTAAATATAGGTCATTTCCTCTATACTAAATGAGACCGCTTTGGCACATTTTACCTATTTTGGGATTACTTTTTAACAATTTATTGATATCATGGAGACTACGATTAACTAGACAGGCTTCCTTATTCTCATTATTGTGTCATATCTGACGTGGCCTCATCAGAACCTTCTGCTTTGGCTGTTTACTAGGCGAATCATTATTTATTTTTTTGTTTCAGACGTCACATATTAGAGCACACTAAAATGATTGAGGAGACAGCAGTTATTGACGAAAATTAGTGAAGATAACGAAAAAGATGCTTAGAAGTTATTATCAGGGGGCCGATTTTTTACTTACGAGCGCACGACCTCTTTCACTCGAAAATTTATGAAAATATTGTGTGTGAGATTATTTTAGACCAATTGTTTTTGAATTCGAGTGCTCGAAAGTCAAAAATCGGCCCCCGATACTTGTATAAATTGAGTCTCTTAACTTCAAACTCGGGTAAATCCATCTGTCAGATTATGCGATTTTGGTATTAAGGAAAGGTAATAGGGTAGATATTTGCTGAGAGGGTCGAATGGATTTATTTACCCGAGTTCGAAGTTTAGCGACACAATTGCTCTCGGTCATAAATTGATATGGATGTCATATACAAAGGAAAAGGCGACCAAGGCCTCCGGTGCCCAAGGCTGAAATTGAATCAGTCCGTAAATTTTTTCCGTGTATAATTTGGCCAATCATCTGATAGAATAGTATATGCTCGTACCTCCTATCGAAACTACCAAGGAGCAAGAGAGATGGCGCTGCCATCAATAAAACTTGAGACTTGAGAACAAAGCAAATTATTTTAATAAATGTATTGATTTGTTTATTTCAAGTAGACACACACACTGTTGTATGAATTATAAATTTAAATAGATGTTATATCCTAAGGAAAAAGTGATCAAGGTCCCCGGTGCGCAGGGCTGAAATAAAATCAGCTTCTTCTGCATTCACGGCAGAATTCCTAAATATTTATTAAAAATAAATTGATTTGTTCTGTAGTTGTGATTGCAGTCAGTATTTATACAGTGTGTAAATACAATACGGGCGAATCTTTAAACGATGGTTAGCATAGAACATAGAAAGTATATTTAGATAACTTTTGCTTAGAATTAGAATGAAAATATTAACCATACAAAATAATTCGGCCCGCAATGTACGAGTAATGCAACGCACTTACGAGAAGAATTAAACGCTCGTTGCCAGTTGATAGACAGCTACTTACTTCAATCATGTTTGTGGCACATTGCTGCTCGTTTAATTTTCAAAAAAATATTACGGGGTCATAATTAAGTGGAACTTAAAAAACCGTTTCAAAAAGCCTCTAATGATAACACTATTAATACCTATCTGGTTTAATTCATTGATCGCTTTGGATTTACACACTGTATTTTATATACTTGACTGGCGGCGCGATAAGCGGGGCTGAGAATGCCACCGCTGTCGTCCAAAACTTACTAGATGGCGCTGTACGGCGTCCATACATTATGCAGTATCTCTGGTTTGCTCTAGTTCAGATGGTGCTTCAGAGTTACCGCATAATGTATGGGGGCCGTACAGCGCCATCTAGTAAAGCTATCAAACTTGGAGCACAAAAAATTATTTGGCAGTGCCCCTCTATTTTATATATTCTCTTTGCTATTAGGCCTAGACTAGGCCTAGGCGAGACTGGCGGGCTCGACTCGGAAATGTATTAGTTTGCACCGCCGGTTGCTAGGCTTAAAACATTCAGTGCCGAGAACCCGACTATCGGGTATTTTATGATTTCGTTCCCAGGCCGGACGACCCGATAGTCGGGATCGTGGTACTACAGCTTTATATGACGAAATTTTTGTGGCCTGGCGCGGATGTCTTGTTTGGCTGGGTGGCAATGACTGTGTTAATCGTCATGGCATTAAAAATCATGTTATGTCATGGAGACTACGATTATTATCACCTATGTTTTAATAAACATTTCTATTAATTTACAATAGTTGTATTATTTACTTGAGAACATGTGTGTGTATTAATGTTTGTACATATCCCACAGTCAATTCTAATTAATTTAAAATAATATGTTTCTATTCTAAAAATAAGTAGAAGCTATTCTGATATATGAACTTTTAACTGCAAGATAGAGGCGCGGTACGGCCCCATGATTGACAAAAGTACCCTGTCTATATCAAATCATAAGTACTAGAGTTCGACCACGCTGGCTCTGCATGTCCATGCATATAACGCAGTGTACATATACAATAACAAAGTCTATATATCGTTATCACTATCACTACATAGTATAAAACCGTCGCTTTCCGCTGAAAATTGTAGAGTTTTCTAATGTGATGTCGTAAATAAATAAATAAATTGCGCTTACATTGCAAACGCTGGCTGAACCCTACGAGATAGATCAAAATAGTGTACTACAGTATTGTACACCTTAAAAAGGTCCCATGCGAAGCTGGGGCGAGTCGCTAGTTGTGATATAAACGTCATATTTTCATATAAAATCGACATTCATGCTTGCTTGAAACTTTGTTGCAGAGTTAATGTGGTCAGACTTTAGATTAGGTATAAATGAAATAAGCCAATAGGCAGAGAAGGTGTTTATTAAATGTCCACGCTTTTCCTGGGCCACTATTAATAGCAACCAATTTTGAGGATAGTGATATTGAGGAGCGCCTCCCATATTCTCTGCCTCCGGTTCATCCATGGGAAGAGATCTGAAAAAAGAGGAAATAAGTTCTATGAAGGCATGTAAGCTTTAGCCCGCAGCTTCGTTGGCGTAGAGTTAGTAATCCACTTCGCTTTTCATCCCTTTGAGGGATGATTTCTGGAATAAAAACAAACCAATCATTTGTCCTCCCCCGGGACTCAAACTATATTTATACCAAACTGAATTGGTTCAGCGGTTTAAGGTGAAGAGGCAACAGACAGACAGTTACTTCCGCATTCATAATATTGGATGGATCTAAAAATAATGTAAACAGAATTTAAATATTTTTCTAAAAATTATGTAGGTAGGTACTTTGGTAATTCGTGTGGAATAAATTATTGAGAATTGGACCAATTCAGGTTTTTTACCAATTCAATTGGTAAAAAACCAGATAGAGTGTGTACGGATAGAGACGTCCCGTAGAATGAGTGAGAGTTCTCTTAGAAACCACAAGACCTCTTTCCGCATAAACTTTACAACCTGTAAGGCCGCGGACTCTATGCACGGCTCCGGCGCGCATTTCGCGCTGCTCCGGAATCCGGAGCCTAACGTTGCAATATAATAGCTTTACTTACCCAGCAAGGAGTGCCAGTAATCATCGCCATGATGGGGCTGGAGATCGAAGTTGAGTTCGTTGCATGCAATGCAATGCAGCTGCCACCTCCTTGCGCGCTTTATAAATATGCCAGAACTCTTCATTCGGCATTTCAAATGTTCTTCAAGGATCCTTTATTATAAAGGCTATAATAGCCCTGTGCTGAATTTTTCGGCGCTCCATTTCTTCAGCAGCGGCTTGCTTTCATTAAAGAAATAAAATCTTGTTATTTCTACAAAGAAAATATTAACATATTACATACGGAAAAAACGCTCTAACTAGTAATTCTCATTATAATCATTACATAAACGAATATTTACTAGTAATTAACTCAGAAAATCCATTTTTCACAAACTTAGTATCAACGACAACGCTTATCGTCACCTAGTGAGCACGTAGATTAAATTAACCAAGGTGAACTGTCAAAATTCGACAATATGTCATATTATCCAACGATCATGTTATGCAAAATGATAGCAAGTGTCGTCTGTCGGCTACCGCTGTCAAAAGTGTAAAACTTCGCCCTATCGTCTGCAACCATATAGTATGAGCTATATGATAGTTAGATAAACTGTCATTTACCAACCATTTACCGTTTTATCCGCGTGATAACTCCAACCATAATAGGCCCGCAGCCATTTTTGAGTTATCTCCAAAAAACTTCTTCCATAGTCATCAGATACGACCTTTTGGTATTAGTTTGGTTCTTATTCCATTGAAGGTACGGAATCCTCCTATGCAGCGTCTTATGAGTATTATTAACCAGCGGGCTATAATGAGATTTAGTACAAGATTATAACCCGGCTAAAGACAAGGGCTATAATGATTTGCTTTCGGTCAGGTTTGTATGATATATAATTTAGCATTGTCGAGCAGGTGGTGTGAAAATGTTATTTAAGTATCTAAGTTGTATCAATAGATTTGTAGTTAAGTCTTGTAGCGTGTCCTTGCTACTTTTGCTTGATACTTAGTTCAGCCACCCGGAAGGCGATCTCTCTTATAATAATATATTTAATTTAAAATAGTAGGTATAGGTTGGGCACACAATCCGCCGGGGTGATGATAATATCGCGTGCACTGCTGTCAACTGGAAATCGCCAGGAGGCGAACGTAGATCGCGGGTCGTCCCGTGCACTCGTAGAGGCGCTCTGTTGAGAAGGAGCTGAATGCCATTCAGATGACCTGGAGTTAGGCACTGGTCCCACCGGCGGCGAGTAAGCGAGTAAAATTAAGCGAGTAGCATTACATCGCGGGCCTTGAAAGGTATATCGATCACTCTATACCTCGACAAACCGCAATGTAATGCTACTCGCTTAACTTTACTCGCTTACTCTCTCTTGGTGGTGCCTAAGGAGGAGTTAGGAGTGCCGCTGGGGATGTGGTTTCAGCTCGTAAAGGTAGTCTGTACCTCTGGGATACCATAGGCACAACAACATACTAGGTATAGGTATGTATGAATGCTATTATTTGTAGTACCCCATAGTGACAATACTTGATATTTTTCCGAAGCCTTGCACTCCTTTTTAAGTGCTACATGATTTCTTGAAGTCAGAGCGTTTTAAAAAGTTTATGTAGTAGTTGTTCTACCATGTGTATGATACACACATAACACGAATGTACGTTAAAAAAGACGGTAGACATCAAAGTTCTCATATTAAAGTTCACACAACACGTTAGCGAACGTGTTGAAGTTGTATTCAAACTTTAAAAATCTGACAGGATTTTCTTATGCTCGTAGTGTTATTCACGTCAATGTACGAGCGAAATGCACTATAAGTAATGCCAAATCGCAAACAGTTTTCAAAGTAGGGATGCCGCTAATGCTCGTTGCACGCTACTTAGCAGTTTGTTCCTCTTGCGGGCAACTCGCAAAGTTTCGATCACACGTACTTACTGCAATTTTAGGAAAAGTGGGGAAAATGTTGCAGTACTGCTGCATCTTTAGGTTTTTGTTGAAGTTACCGGAAACTAACGACCTTTTTAGGGTTCCGTAGTCAACTGGGAACCCTTATACTTTCGCCATGTCCGACTGTTTGTCCGGGGTTTGGCTCAGTGATCGTTAGTACTAGAAAGCTAAATTTGGTACAAGTGTGTGTATTAGTCAGTAGCCACGTCGGCAAAAGGTAGAATAAAAACTGAAAAAAAATCCTTTAGGGTACCTCCCGTAAACATGAAGTGGTGGGTGATTTTATTTGGCTTATAATTTTCCGGGTATCTAAAACATGAATCGGCAACTTTTCTAAGGCATAATAATAATATAAATTGGCCGTGAATTAATATTTTAGCGACAATCTTTTTTTATAAGCGTCAAACATGTGGCATCATATTATTGAAAAACGGCAGCAATATATAGCTGACCAAAAAATTTACCGGGAACTTGAAATAATAGGTTGGCAACAAAAATATTAACTTGGCATCTATTATTCAAAGCAGGCTTGGTTTAAATATTCGTTGCCAGCTATTTGTTTCTACCTAATTAACCATTTTTTGGGTATCAATTGCTGATATCATTTTAATTACGGGAGCACTAAAATTTCAGGAAACTGGAATATTTTTAAGGTTCCGTACCAAAATGGTTTAAATGGAAGCATGTTCTACTCTGTCCTGCCACAATGTCTATTTGCTCCGGAATTGCTAGATCGATTGAGTTGAATTGAAATTTTGTAGGTTGTATGTCCCCTGGTGCTTTAGGGGGTAATTAAGAAAATTAACTAAAATGTTTTGCAAACCATAGGGTCATTGTTAGTTACCATCAGACGGGCCGTATGGCTGTTTGCCACCGTCGTGGTATAATAGTACATTATGATACAAGTGTGCTAAGTTGATCATTACATACGAAGCGATATTGTGCGCACGAACGCATGTGAGTGCGCATAAGGAAGCTGAGCTTATGTAATGATCAAGCACACGCGTTTCATACGACGTTTTTCAACACACTTGCGAGGAAATAACAGAATAGTATAATTAATAACTTTTGATAAATACATTAATTGTCAGAATGTTTACAGGTTAGAGGTACTTACGAACCTAAGATAATTAAATTTAACTAACCTTTTTTGTGATGTTATTGAGTATCTGGAACTCTTTTTCAAATCATTTCATAAAATTAAAGACTTCACATTTATTGTGCAATAAATTATAAAATTTTTGTTACGTATTGCTCACTAGATTTTTATGATGACATTTTACTAGTATATATCACAATTTTGAAATATCCAGAGGTTAAATTAACGCTAAAGTTGTCTTCTTATTCATTGAAAATATAATTTGTTTAAATTAATAAAACACGACGAGAAAAATCTAACAAATAAACAATGATTTGAGGTTAATTTTTGCATGGCGCGCAATTTTCTTTTCTGGATGTGCGTGCAGCTTGAGGCAAAGGCGCGGACGTATAATGCCAAACAGCCAATATTAAAACAGACAATTCGTGTTTTAAACGTAATTTATTGTGTATTACGAGTAATATAATAAGTTGAAATGATTCTTATTCACAATCAGGATTGTATAATTTTTATTCTATAGTAAATGTGTATATTTTTAATATATTTACTTTTTTTTTACTTTTTTAGAATGTAAACTCATAAAGAGTTAAAAAAAATAAAGGTAATACCCGACTAAATTACAACGATTCGTCTGCGTACGTACAACTTGGTACTAGAGTACAAACGTCACTTGATCGGATTATTAATTATTCCACTAGTTGGATAATTATTGTGAAATGCACGCGTGTTTCATATCTAAGATTATGAGCATAAAAGCGGTGGAATAAGAACCTAGTTACGAGCAGGTGTGTTGAAAAAAAAATTATCTGCGCGACCGGTATGCATATTGGTTAGGTAACCCGGTTGGCGGACACATGTCCGCTTACTGACACCCTGTAGTGAATTGTTTCACATTATTTAAAAAACTAACCCTTTACTGCATACCAAGCCATTTCTGGCCGTTATAGCTTTCAACTTGTAATGTTCTGCCTGCACAGAGCTCACATATCCTCTGTGCCTGATGGGCTTGAGAGGTTTTACCGAGCTAGTCTCAGATATGGGAGAAAGGGGTTTGTGGAAAGTAAATGTAAACGCACGTTTTCGCTTGACTATTCGGGCTTTTATGCCGTTTATTTAATGTAAAATCAGGGCTTATTCCTATAGCGGTTCGCCTTATTCTACGCGGTAACTAATGTTCCCCGGCCGGCCGGGATCAAACGGGACGTACTCGGATAGCCTGAGGGGCTTTCAGCGGCACGAAATTATCTGCGGGGAGGATAGGATAGAACTCCCGGCCTAGGCGCGCAAACTCACCCCGGCCTGGTAGGTAAGGATCATGCAATCGGGAAGCCGTTGGCAGGCGGTGTCCGCCACAAGCCCACGACAGGATACCAATCTGGCCTAGGCGCGCAAACTCACCCCGGCCCCGACTGGGGGATGGTAGGTATGGGTAATCAGGAAGTCACTGGCAGGCGGTGACCGCCACAAGCCCGTGACAGAGAGAGAAGTCCCGGCCTAGGCGCGCAAACTCACCCCGGCCTGGCAGGTAAGGATAATCAGGAAGTCACTGGCAGGCGGGGACCGCCACAAGCCCGTGACAGAGAGAGAAGTCCCGGCCTAGGCGCGCAAACTCACCCCGGCCTGGAAGGTAAGGAGAGAGGGTTAGGTACACCACGGTCAAGCGGCGGGGACGGAAAAGGGCTGTGCCGTACGCAGCGCGCCGTTAAATAGGGTCGGTCGGTGATCCCCACCACCGCTCCGTGCGCTGCCGGTGTGGTCGCCTGCGGGCTCGATTCCACGCGGGGCGCGCCTCTGCGGTGACATGGCGCGCTGGTGACATAGCTATGTCACACACCCCCTCTTCGTCTGGGGATTTTTACCTGGGGAAAAATCACCGTTAAACTCGTTCTTAACCTTTGAAAACTGTGGGTCCCATTTATTTATTGATTAATAGGTACATAAGGTATGGGTTCTTATGAACTGTATGTAGGTAATATCTGTCTTACTATGGGACCCGCATAAACGGAAAACAAAACATTGTTATGCTTCTACATCGAGAGTCTGCTCTGTAATTTAACTTAAAACTGAAAAAAAACATATTGGTCGGTGGGAATGATTGACTCAACCAAAATAAACTTATAAGTAATTCTTCTTTATTCCTTTGGTAATAACAAAAAAAATTATTGTCTCTTATAATTGATTATTTGTAATGTCGGGCTTTGCCGTAATCGTTTTTTTTCTCTTATTATTATTATTATTTTTTTTTTTTTTATATCTATATATATATATATATATATATATAAATATATCTTTTTTTTCCTTAGAGAATACAATGTCATATAAACACATCTAAGATGTTTTTGGTTGCCAGCTTTTTCCCTCCATTTCTCTTGCGGCCCGCTCGGTGCTTCTTTTTCGGCTTTGGTGTCGTGAGTGGTGGCGTGGTAGCCAGAGGAGTTGGGTGCGTCTGTCCCGGTTCGGGCTCCGAGTTGGCTGGCGTGGTTCCCGCCTGGTCTAGGCTCAGTTCCTGCGCTAGGAATGAGGAGTACTCCTCACTTGTGACTAGGAGTGCCAAGATATCTTCCATCTCTAATTCTTGGGTCTGTGTCCCCGCTGGGGCCTCTCCAGGTCCCGGGCCCTCGTGTTGTGTGATTGTTTCGGTCCTGTGGTCTTCCCAGAACAGCTGTGTTTCTGGGTTGTACAGCAATTCTCTTGCTCGTCCATTGGCAATAAGGGGGCATTTTATTAACTTCCGCATCTTGTCGCTAATTGTGTTATGTCCCGTTGCTCGTCCCTTTATATATCTGTTATTTTATAATTTTATTAAATTTGCGGTCAGTTTTCCTTTTCCTAATCGTGATCTACCTTCCTATTTTAAATGTGTTACTGGATTGGCATGTTTACTTGCGCTATTTATATTGAATAATGAATATTGTCTTCGGTTGCCGCGATAGTTATTCATGAAATAAAACAATTAAAAACGGATTTTATCGCGTGTATTCAGCTTAAATTACATCCCGACGTTTCGAACACTTTACAGCGTTCGTGGTCAACGGGTCGACTCGTTGACCACGAACGCTGTAAAGTGTTACACGCGATAAAATCCGTTTTAATTGTTTTATTTCTATTTATATTGGTTTATGTTTTCTTGTAATTTGTGCCTTATGGTTTTGTGACTATGGATACATTTCGGTTGGACCTCCTTGATACGATATTGTTTCCTTTTAACTGTTAGTTATGTATTTGCGATGATTTTTATACTGAGATATCTTTCAAGGTGTCGCGTTTTCTGTGTGGCTGCGTCTGCGGGGTGACTTCTCCACGGGTTCTATAATTCTGATGTTTTCTTTTCAGGTGTGGGTCTTGTTGCCTATTGAGTCTGATTTGCGGTGAGTTAAGGGTCGTTTCGGCTTGTGGTTGGTTGTCTCGGGTCACTTGCTGGTGGAGCGGGTTGCGGTTTTTTTTTCTCTTTAGTTATGATTTTGTTAGGTACTTTGGCGTGTTATTGTTGGTATGGTTTTAAGTCTTTCACATATGCTGTTATTAACATTCTACTGTTATTTGAAGTTAGTAGAAATATCACTGGTGATTTTTTTTTTTCTATTTTGAATGGGCCTGTGTACTTTGGTGCGAGTTTTGCACAGAAATTCTTGTTTGCGTTTGAAAGTACTTGATTTCTTTTCAGTACTAATGACCCGATTTCTGGTTCCCATTGTTTTCTGTTCCTGTCATAGTAGGTTTTTTGTGTTTCGGATGCCTTTTGTTGGTTTTTTCTGACTAATGCATAAATCTCTTCTAACTTTGATCTTTCTTTAAGTTGCGGCGTTGGAAGCAAGTTTGTGTCGTGTGGGGTACGGAGCTCTCTTCCGTATAGCAGGAATGCTGGAGTGTACTTGGTCGACTCATGTACCGACGTGTTGAGGGCGAAGTTAAATTCCGATAGATATTTGTCCCATTGTCGGTGGTTTTCTTTGATGAATATTGATATCATAGTTTCGAGTGTTCTGTTGACTCTTTCCGTCATGTTACACTGGGGAGTGTAAGGGGGTGTTAACTTGTGCTCGGTTCCGTAGGTTTTTAAGGTGTCTGAGAATATTTTCCCTATGTACTGTCTACCGTTGTCTGACAACAGTGCCTGCGGGGCACCGTGTCGTAATGCCATGCTTTGTTCAAATGCTCTGGCAATGGCTGGTCCGGTTGCATTCCTTAACGGGGTTATCTCTGTCCATTTCGTGAATTTGTCATGGAATATTATAATCCACGTATATCCTTTCGATGAGCGTGGTAATGGCCCAATGAGGTTCGTTGTTACCGTTTCCCATGGCCTTGTGGCGTTGTTTATGTGCATGGTTCCGCTTGTCTTTTGTTGTATAGCTTTATGTGTCTGGCACTCGTTACACCTTTTTACATACTTGTATATTTCCCGTTGCATCCCGGGCCAGTAATATCGTTGCATAATTTTTTTGGTGGTTTTTGATATACCCAGGTGCCCAGCACTCGGTGTATCATGATGTTGCTGTATCCTTTGCAATCTCTCGGGTTCAGGTACACATAATTTCCATTCTGTGTCTTGGTCTGTGTGTGTGTTGCTGTGTTGGTTGTTAATTTTTTTGTATAGTTTTCCCCCTTCTATGCGGTATTCTTGTTTTGTAGTTGGACCATTCTGCGTTTGTTGTAATTTTCTTTCATACCAGCCTTGACTGGTTGTAGCACACACTTAGTTGCGTGACAATTCATCTGCTACCTGGTTCTGTTTTCCGCTTCTATATATTATGTCGAATTGGTACTGTTGTAGTTCTAATGCCCACCTGGCTAGTCTTCCTCATGGATTCTTTAGTGTATTCAGCCACTTCAGGGCCTGATGGTCGGTTATAATAGTGAAGTGGTACCCTTCTAAGAATGCTCTCATTTTGCGGATTCCCCATACTATCGCCAAGCATTCTCTCTCTGTGGTCGAGTATCTCGTCTCAGGTGGGGTTAGTGTTCTACTTGCGTACATGACTACTTTAGGTACGAGTATCCCGTCGTCCTCTTGGGTTAGTACCGCTCCCAAGCCTACGTCGCTCGCATCGGTCTGTATCGTGAACCGTTTTGTGAAGTCTGCTCTTGTGAGTATTGGGTCTGTGGTTAATATTTCTTTTATATTTTCTAGCGCTTTCTGCTGTTCTGTATCCCATACATATTTCTCCCCTTTCCTGGGTAGTTTTACGAGTGGTGCTGTGATTGTAGCGTAGTTTGGTATGAATTTTCTGTACCATGACGTCATTCCTATTAGTGTCCTTACTGCTTTAACTGTCTTTGGTGTTTGTAATTCTACTATTGCTCTGATCTTTGCTTCATTCATTTTTATTCCTTCTCTTGTAACGGTGTGCCCTAAATATTCAATTTCCGGTTTTGCGAACTCGCATTTTTGCTTGTTAATCTGTAAACCAGCTTGCCGGATCCTTTGGAAAATCTCTTCGAGATGCGTGATATGGTCTTCAAACGTGGTGCTGCATACAATTATGTCGTCGAGGTAGACGTATGCATGTGGCTCAAGTTCTGGCCCTATTACTTGGTCCAAGAGTCTCTGGAAGGTGGCCCCGCTGGAGTGGAGTCCAAACGGCATGACTTTAAAATGGTATAAGCCTCTTCCCGGTACCGTAAACGCGGTGAGAGGTCTGCTGCTCTCTTCTAGATTAACGTTCCAGTACCCATTTTTTAGGTCCAATTTAGAGAAATATTGCGCGTTTCTTAGTTTTTCTAGTGTGTCGTCTATCTGTGGGATTGGGTATGCGTCTTTCTCTGATGCGTCGTTTATCTTCCTGAAGTCTATGCAGAATCTGAACTGGCCGCTCAGCTTTTTACTAGAACTACGGGGGAGCTATAGGGGCTGTTGGACTTCTCTATTATGCCTTGCTTTAGCATGTCCTTGACTTGTTGGTCTATAATCTGTTGTTGCTTGGGATTTCTAGGGTAATATTTCTGTTTTATTGGTTCGTTGTGCTTCATCTTTATTTTATGCTGGACCCATGTGTTTCCTTTGGGACTGTCGTCGCATTTTTTGAATTCGGATTGTAGTAACTGTTCTAGTGTGTCTGTTCTTTGTGTTTCTGTTAAGGTTTGTTGTTGTGGGTTGCTTGGTGGCTCTGTTGTTGTTTCCGGATTTGCCGTATCTGTGTCTGGCTGTGCCGGTGTCTGGTTTGGTGCCGTAACTTGTGCTTCGTCGTGGTGATTGTCTGTGTCTTCCTGGATATTAGGCCAAGTGATTTCCACCCCTATTCTCTTTAACAAATCCATTCCTATGATTATAGTTGATGCCCTGGGCAGTACGCGTACCCAATGCTTAATTTTTATATGTTTTATCATTACGTCTACCCATATGCTTGTCCGTACTAGAGCTTTCGTGCCGTTTGCGAGGATGATTCCTCGGTTTGTTTCTTGTTCTGGGCTTTTCTTTTCCTTGCAGGCTTTGTATACGGCTTCATTTATGTACGTGTGTGTTGAGCCTGTGTCTATTAAGCAATTGTATGTTTTTCCATTTATTGATATATCGATAAACTGCCTATTGTCGTCGTTGTTCTCGTCGTCGGCGGCTCCTACTGGCTGTGGTTTCCCCCATCCGTTTTTCTTTTTGCAGCAGTTCGTACTAAGTACGCCTAGTGTGCCGCATTTACTGCAAAATATGCGTTGTCTAGAGTGGCAGTCTCTTGCGTCATGCCCTGGCCTTCAACACGACCAACAGCATGTCTGGGGATCGTATCTCGGATGTATCTTTGTTCCTTCGTCGTTGTCCTGTTGTGTGTTATTCTTCTGGTACCAGGGGTGGTGGTTGCGTGCTGTTGTGTCTTGTTGTTGTATCCTTCGTACTGTGTTATTCCGTTCCTGGTCCGTGTTGTACCATCTCTGTCCATTTGTGGTCTTGGGTGCTCTATACCGTCCGCTGTACCCTGGTGTGTGTATATTCTCATAATCGGCTGCTAGTTTTACCAGGTCGGTTAGGTTTTTATAGTCATTTTTGTTTACGTACAGTTTGTAATTTTTCGCCATGTTTTCGTGTATTCTATGTAGTTTTTCCTCCTCTGTGAGTTTCCCGTATCTTCGCATTAAGGTTTGCAGGCCCGTCAAGTAATCGACAAAACTTTCTCCGAACCTTTGTTTCCTTGCTGCTATCTTGACTATTAGGTCCTCCTCGTAGTTAGTCGCGTAGTAGTACAGTTTGAAGAGTTGTAGGAACGTATCGTAGTCTTGGAATGAGTTTATGTGATTCCTATACCATGCCAAGGCCTTTCCTTGCAGGATACGAGGTAAAGCGGGTAGTATTTCCTCTTTCTCTATACTGCTCGCTGTAATGAGCTCCTCCAGTCTTTCCACGAATTCTTCGGCGTCGTCGTACCCTTTGAACGACAGGTTCCACTCCTTTATTAGCTTGGTCAAGCGGTTTGCGTTCATTTTCCCTTCGTCTTCTGCCATGTTTGTGGGCTTTTCTTTGTCCGGTATTTGACTCGCTTCTGAGGCCTTTACGGATTCCACTAGTAGTTTCCGTATCTGTTCAAATGAGAGGTCTGTCGTTGTGATATTCCTAACCTCGGCTTCCTTTATAAGCTCTGTTTTGTTTAGGTGATATATCCACGATGTTGGCATTTAAATTGGGTTTCTCACGGTGTTCCCGTATAGTGACGCGTTGGGTTTTATTTTGTAGCGGTACGGATGTTATCGTATTGTAATTAACGGCGGGATTCGGTGACCGGTTTGTGACGGTATTTTATTTATACACGGGCGGGCGGGATGCGTCGCGGAACTATTTTATGTTGGAAAAAAAAATTTTACTGGATTTTACTAGAATACCTTTCTCCCGAGTCCTATAAGACCCCTAAATTGTGAGTTATTCGGTTGAACCCTCGGGGCGCGACTCCGATTCGCACTTGACCGGTTTTTAGGGTTCCGTAGCCAAAATGGCAAAAACGGAACCCTAATACTTTTGTCATAGTCCGTCTGTCCGTACGTCCGTCCGTCCGTATATGTAACAGCCATTTTACTCGGAAACTATAAGACGTATCATACTAAAATTTAAACAAAGTGTATTTTGTATGCCGCTATTTAGTTATGTAGTTAAATTGCAAAAGAAAATATTTTAGGGGGTGGGGCGCTCCATACATATAACTAAATTTAAAAAAAGTTATTACTGAATACCAACATGTTGCTCATCAATCAATGGTTCTTTAAAAATAACATCGAGGTATCTTTGAACATTTTGTGATTAAGTGAATATTTTCAGAAATAATCGCTGCGAAAGTCAGAAAAATTGTCCCTGTAACTCTTGAACCGTAAGTCCAAAAAATATGAAAAAAATTGAGAAGATTCGCCTTATTAGATATCAATTCAGCCATTTTTGAGTTATCTCCAAAAAAACTTCTTCCATAGGGTAGATCCATTGCGCCTATGTATCTTTTTTTCAGCCCTATGGGGGAAAACTACGACAATCGCACGATTTTTCTAATCTAAATAAAAGGAAGTATAGGTAGGTATTTAGGTAATACCTACACAAAAGGCACCATTCTTTATGCTCTATTAACTAGGTTGGTGTTTTGGTAATACTATACAAAAGGCACCTTTATTTTTTTTTTCTAAATCTTATGTGGCATATGAATTTTGGTTCTAGATATCTGACTACAGATACTTAAACCTACTTATAGGTACCTACCTACCAATATTCATAGACCCTTGATATTTTTTAAGAATCCATTTTATCTTATAATTACAGCTCGTGTAAAGTTGCCCGTTGTACTAATATTGAATATGTAATTCACTTTAATTGCTTCGTAAATATTTTAAAAGAACCATATTTTTAATTTAATAGGTAATCGTTTTCGATTAAAAAAAGGCTTCTTAAAATGCTTCCCAGTTATAAATTCAGTTTTCAATATAATTATTTGAAACCTACCTATAGTTAAACAATAGCTATTAAGACATTAAAAAACAGCCCATATTGAAATAATGTACGGCCCCAAATTAGTCGCCAACCTATTAATTTTGGTACCCATTTTTATTTTTTATAGCTACCCAAATTCAATTATTTAGCAGCCTGGTTAAGGCGCTGATTGTGGCCGAAAACAGTTACTTTCTAAGGGATATATCTCAATAACGGGTCATCAAAAAAATTAAAAAATATATGTTAATTACCATTTCATGCACAACATTGTCAACGTTTGAATAACTCGTGTAACGTATAGTTTCTCCGTTATTTAAATATAACGAAATGTCGTTTTACGGTTAATTTTGCTTATATCTACTGAACGGCTCATTCGATTTAAAAAAATGTTGAACTAAAAAATGTGTACTACAAAACACTACAAACTCAACGTAGGATATTAAAATTGATTTGATTTTCTTAAACAACTTGATCATAATTCCACATTTCGTGCGTTGGTAGCTCGAAAACGGCGTTGTTGGCAGTCGTGAGCTAGCTTTGAGACGAGGAGGCTGTGTCGCTCGTCGCTCCGTGCTTCCCTTGTACTACATATACTTGTGCTTGGCCCGTGAGCAATAATATCGAACTTATTATGCCTAAAGACTAAATAACTGCAGAGAGTTCATGCGGTGCGGACATAACGCGTCTTCTCGGAATCAATAAAGCACAGACGTTTTATCTTTTCAGATAATGTACTCGTATACGTGTTCATGTACATTCTTATAAAAAGTGCATTTTATTTATATTATAACAAGTATTAAAAATAAATGAAATAAAAATGGAGAAAAAAACCAAAATCATGCATCTCATAATGCTCTGAAAACAAATTTGGTCATGCAAGTATTATGTTTTAGTAGACTAATGCATCACGCAAAATAGGTGTTAGTTGCGGAAATCTGCTAGTAGTTACTACAATACAATAGACTAATAATTTATTTATTTAGGACCGAATTTATTTAAATATATTCATTTAAGTATTTCTACCGTGTTCTAAACGAATGTGTTATGCGTTTTATTTTAAGATTAAACACAATCTTTAATGTTATACTTTAACTAATTTATCAAATCAAGAAATTGCGAAGAAAACTGCAAAGGATTGCATATAAACCGGCCAAGAGCATGTCGGGCTATGCTCAGTGTAGGGTTCCGTAGTTGCCGGCCTGTTACAATACGTCCATTCAAAAGGTCGTTTATAAAGGGATATTTTGTGACACTTACATTATTTTACTATGCAGCACTTACGTCTTTTAACTATGCGTTTTTGAAGCATAACTCAAAAACGGCTCAACCGATTTTATTCCATATAGTTTTTATTGAAAATACTTGATAATTATTTCAATGGGCTTACTTTCAGGAATTTTCAATTTTTTTTGGAGCCATGGTTCAAAAATCAAAGGGCATTTTAAACTTTCGGAGCTGTTATTTACGAAAGTATAAGTTTTATTCAAAAGTTGTTTAAGGCTTATTCTTTTTGAAATACCTATCCAAAAATGTGTACTTCATGTGTTTCAAATACTTATTGTGTTACCACTTTGTAGGTGTAATTAAAACACAAATGCTCGTACCAAATTTCAGTGTACTAACTATCACTGAGTAAAGCCTGATAGATTCTAATTAAAAATTGCTGATATTTAAGAGTTCAATGTACTTACAATGTAATATGTAAGAATAAAGGAAAAAAAGCTTTTTTTTTTATACCAAGACGCTGGCAAACAAGCATACGATCCGCCTGATGGAAAGCAGTTATGAAAGCAGTTATAATTCCTAAGGACGCCTGCAACCCCAGAGGATTCACATGCGCGTTGCTTACCCTAAAAAAACGTTACTATGTCGGTGAAATGCAAATAAATACAAATTTTATATTAATTATCAATACAAGTAAATAAATAAATTACTACTTAGGGTTAATACTACCTACCAAATATCGTTAAAAGACCGGCCAAGTGTGTGACCACGCATAATGTAGGGTTCCGTAGAAAGTAGTTTCTTGGAGATAACTCGAAAACGGCTGAACCGATAATATGTGAAATAATTTCCGTAGAAATTTAGTACTAAGCCGTATCTTCTCTTTTTCATAATTTTTTGAAATACGGATTAAAAGTTAGATGGGGGGGGGACTATTATATTTAGATATTCGAAGAGAATGATTTCTGAAAATATTGACTTAATAAAAGAAGGTCTTCCATATATATAAGATATTTTTAAGGCCGTATCGATTGATGTACAACATGTTCATATTTACAAAAGAAATATTTTTGAGATTTAGTTTGGCATATGTATGTATGGAATGCCTCCCCTAAAAGTTTTTTTGGCAATTTAGGTATAAAACTAAGTATCGGCACATGAAACACACCTCTGGATAAAATTTCATTAATATATGTTTTATAATAAAAATGGCTATGACATACGGACAGACGGACATGTTTCAAGAAACTTTTAAGGGTTTCGTTTTTGCCATTTTGGAACCCTAAGAAGTGTTTGCGCTGTGTTATATTTTAAAGATATAAATTTCATGGGCTTACAGCTCTCATGACAATTGTATGACGATTTCGTGGACAAATGCCACTCCTTACATGTGCATTTTTAGTATTCGCAACTCGCAACAGGCTCAGCTTTGTTGATAATAAATAAAAGAAAATCCAAATTCACATGAAAACACCGCTTTGATGTGCATTCAGTTTTTTTTTTTGCTGTGCTAGTCAGTATTTTTTTATTTTTTTCTGATATGCAGAATATTTTTAACCATATTTTGTAAATTCATAAATATTTTGCCGCTCACTGTACTTCATATTCAAAATCTAGGTTTTTATTTTTTTACATAAAAATCTACTAATCGAGGTCGTTATTACTTATCTTATTTTATAGATAGCATTCCTAAAAATGTCACCACAGTACTTAATCACAGTATTCAAATCACAAAACATCCGCAAAAGGATTATAATTATTATAAAGCTGCCCACGCACGCCTCTGGGTAAAGTCATATTCTTTGAACATCGTCCCGGTGCATCGCGGCGGATTTACACACGACCGCAATGAGAGGGGTAAGCGGATGGCGCGGCTACAGAGCGCCCAAACGCTCAAGGACACTCCGGCGACAATCGTCTTAAATACATGCCATTTTATTTTCGCTCCAACCCTATCGTGTGGGGTGCCTAATAGGGCTTTTTTGGGTAAAACTAATTTGGGTAATAAGTATACTTTCAATTAAAACTATATTCAATAAAATCGGTTCAGCCATTTTTAAGCTATTTTAATTTTTTTATCGCAAGTACTTGTCATTTTATCGTAAAAAGACGTAAAGGCCGCAAAATATACTATAAAAACAACCTTTTGAGCGGATATAATGTGACGGGCCAGCAACTACGGAACCCTACACTGAGCATGGCCTGACATACTCTTGGCCGGCTTTTCAGTCAACTTAAATAGATGTCATGTCAGAAAGGAAAAATTTACACCTTAAACCTTAATTATTTAAATACATTTTAGAAGTCCACATTAATTTTATTAATTATGTACGAATTTTAAACATTACCGAAACATTTTTGGAATATCCACAAAAAATCTGCGTACTAAAATTAATATACAATACATACCTTTGGAGCAGACCGGGCTTAAGCTCATTGATGTTATTTTGTAAAGGCTACATCGGTGCGTAGTACAGTTGGCAGCAAAAGTAGCTTAACGATCAAGGTGTGACTTTGGACCGCTCTTATTCTTCAACCGACTTCAAGATTTCGAAGGAGGAGGTTATGAATTCGTCGGGATCTTTGTTTTTGCTTGTTTTTTTTTATTTACCGATAATTCGAAGACGGCTGTACCGATTTGGATAATTCTTTTTTTGTTTGAAAGAGTATGCCATCTTCATCTTCCAATTTTATAATTGCTCATTTACGTTCCAGGCCGTTCGTTTGTGGAATTCTCTCCCTCTCAACATTAAACGCGCGCAATCTATTGGTAGCTTTAAATCGCAACTTAAGGAATACTATTTATCTCTTCCTTAGGTTTTTAAGTTGACACTGTTGTTTCTTATTGTGTGTATTATATATGTATATATGTACGTATATGTATGTTTATTTTGTATTTATTTAAGTATGTATATTCATATGAATGTGCTGTGTTATCTATTTCGTCTCTTTTGTTTCTATGCACCACCTACTGCTTATTGTTTTTCTCTAGTCTCCACTACCCAAAGGTTGTCTGCAAGAAATCGCTCATTAGCGATAAGACCGCCTGTTGTTACCTCTACCTAAATTTATCTAATTGTAAAATTTGTGCTTGTAACTGTATGAGGTGTGCAATAAAGAGTATTTATTATTTATTATTATTATTATTATACTTTACACTTGGTCCCATTGTAACCAGGTCAGGATCTGATGATGGGATCCTGGAGAAATCGAGGGAACTCTTCAACTATTATAGGCATACCTATAGTGATTTGAGTATTTTTTACAGCAGCTTAAGCATTTGCTTTTGGAAAGTTGGATGCTAAGTGAAGTCGGTTCTTTTTTGTTTAAAATTATTTAACAATAAAGTCGTGCGACCTCACTCGCTTAGCTACTTCCGTCGCTAACTGTACCTACAAGCCCACATCTAAAACATCGCCTTTAGCCGTTAGATGAAATAAATATATACATTCGGCAATTAATCCAAGAACCTGTCGCCTGAAAGTACGGGGTACTGTGGGTCAAATCCGGTAGTTCTGATTTTTTGCAGACTTGTTTATGATGTTGGCCCAATTAATAATCCAAGTTTGTGACCTTGAACGCCGAACGCAACTTTGTCAAAAATCTAAAAAACGATTTTTGTTCAGACTTTGGCGATTATGCCCCTAAAGAACTGGTTTTTGATAGTACATTCTCAAAGTGTCCAAATAGAACCGTTTTTCCAATAACCGTTTACCCTTTCCCCTTCCCCTTCTCTTCTGGGAAAAAAGGTTCTATTTTGAAAAGATTTATCTTGGAAACTGTTGGGTCTACAGAGACAATTCTAGTCTTATATTGTAACAAATTTAGTCTACTTTAAAAATGTTCTGAAAAGGTACTGTCAAAAACTTGTCTTTAAGCGTTATAATCGCCAGAATCTGAAAAAAATCTGATTATTTGTTTTTTGACAAAGTTGCGTTCGGCGCTCGAGGTCCCAAACTTGGATTATTCATTGGCCACCATCACAAACAAGTCTGCAAAAATCAGATTTCAGAAAATCAGATCGGATTTGACGCACACGATGATTGTATAAAGTTACTGGATTAAATAGGTTATTGGGTAGGTACAGGTACCTACCTACTTCAATTCAAACACATGTTTGTTCCTTTACAGATGCAGGAACTGTACCTATTCTAATTTTAAATTTGTATTTGTTTCGGGTTTATTTTCAATAAGATTTTCTTTAATCATCAAAATTACATCTAGACAAATTGTAATTCTGGTATCCAGAGATGTGCAAAATGGTTTAGAAAAAGTATTTAAATACAAAATGCAAATACTTTCATGAGTTACTATTTCAAATGCAAAATAAAAAATACTTAGCAAAATTGTATTTCAAATACTAAATACAAAATAGGTATTTTCAAAATACTTTTTTTAAATACAAATGCTTTTTAGAATTCTGTCGCCAAGATGGAAAAAACGGAATCCTTATCTCGTCATGTCCGTCTGCCCGTGATCATATGGCATAGTCATAGCATAGCCATTTTAATCAATAAATATAATGCAAAATTGACATTTAATATCAATCAAATTTTAACTAGAGGTGAGTTTCGTGTGCCACTAATTTGTTTTGTAGGTAAATGGGTAAAATATGTTTAAGGGTCGGCACTCGAAACATGTAATTAATTTTTTTTTTCATGCTCATAAGCGCTGGTATCCTGGCGATAAGACATCCGACTTTCAATCTGGAGGTCTCGGGATCGAATTCCGACTTTGTACTTGTACCACTGAGATTTTCGAAACTTATGTACGAATTATCGGTTCATATTTATCAGTCGCGGTTTCCGGTAAAGGAAAACATCCCGCGGAAACCGGAACTAATCCCAATAAGGCGTAGTTTCTCCTCTGGGTTGGAAGGTCGGATCAGATGGTAGTCACTTGTGTGAAAACTAGTGTCTATGCCAATTCATGTGATTAGGTCGCCCAGCCGGGACAAACGCTAAGAGGATGATGATTTCTATACTTATCTTAACTCTTCATTTCAAAACAGACAACACACGACGAACGTAACAAAATGACGAGATCGTCAGGAATGACTGCCTTTTTTCCCTTGGTTACGCGGTGTCCTGTCCTACCAATCACCCACGTAAGAGCAATATAACTATAACCTGTTAAACATACCCTTTCTACCAACATTATATTAAATTACAAAAAAAAAGTATTTTGTATTTTCAAAATAGAAAATGGGTCCCAAAAAGTATTTCAAATAAAATACAAAATGCTTTTGTTAAAAAGGTATTTAAATACAAAATAGGAAATAGGTATTTTGCATTTTGTATTTGCATTTTAAATACAAGTATTTCAAATAAGTCACATCTCTGCTGGTATCGTATTGACATTAATATGCACTAGCTTTTCTATGTATATTTGACATGCACTTGCAAATTGGCAGCACGGATTAGCCAAACTTTACTGCTGACAGGTCCAATACTGGTCACTATTGAATTAAAATTTGACGATCGCTATACGAACACTAGTATAAACTTTAATGTATTATATGAAATTTGTATAATGAGATATTAAAACTAAACTAAGCTATTAATCGTTAGATTAGATTACGTGAGGTAGGTAGGTTACTACCAGCTAAGGATTAGGGTTTTAAACATAGGGCGGCAGATTTACCTAAAATAAACAAAGACTAAGGCAGCCAGTCAGCATTCGAAACCCCATGACAAACCATGGCGCTTTTACCCCTCAAGGGTTTTCTTAATAACGCCCCTCACCCAAAACCTATTTTATTACATCTAACGCCCGCGAGCATGGCCTGTGAATAAAGAAACCCTACAACTGTCCCTTGTAGTCGCGTTGCTATTGCTTCCCAAACGATGGCGAGTCAAGTCTAAGAATAAAAAAACATTTTGCAAGCTCTTTATGCTGAGTGTATATTTCTTCAAAAGTTATCTACTGCAAATCATAACCAGGACTCTAACAATACCTAAAAACCATTCGTCAGACTCTAACATATTAGGTATATTTATAACGGGTTACTCACGTAATTCAAGTCGAGCGGCCGCTCGTGAAAATGATCATCGTAAATTGATCGAAACATGTCGAGCAAAAACCGACTTAAATTACGTGAGTAACCCATTATAAATATTTTTAATATACCTAAAAACCCATAATAAATCTAGATGTTTTAGATGTAGAAACCAATATATTTTACGTAGGTACGAATCAGTTAACTATAATATAAGTAATACAATTTTTGAATAAAAATAATTTTAAACAAAAAATAACTCACTTCACTTAGCCTCCACCTACCCAAAAGCAAAATTTAGATGAACTGAGTTTTATGCTACTCAATACTCGGGCAAAACATGTTATGCCCATAAACCGTTATTAAAATTGTTTTTAGGCGATATTATGCATTAGTATAGTTACTTTTATGCCAAATAGCATTATGCCAATCGTGTTATGCCATGTGATAATATGACAATGTATTTAATGCGAAAAAGAGGGCACCCAAATTTAAGACTAATCATCATCATCAGCATCATCTTTCTCATTGATGCCATTACGATGCGAACTGGACCATTATTGAAATGGGACCACACGGGAAGCATCAGCTTTTAAATAAAAAAGAATCATCAAAATCGGTTCGCCCAGTCGAAAGTTCCGAGGTAACAAACATTTTAAAAAAAACCAGTCGAATTGTGAACCTCCTCCTTTTTTGAAGTCGGTTAAAGAAATGCGATTTAAGACGAGACGTTATTAAATACTAACGGGTACCTGAACACAAAGACTACAATGGTGCTACCTTTCAATTTTCAAGGCTTCTAAACTCGGATTTCTAATTAAATTCCAATGAATCTACCATGAACGTCACTGTCACAGTGACATTTGACAACTTCAGTTTGACGTACCAGATGTCACCAACCTTTTTGTAATAATAAAAGATATGATTATTTATTGTAAGTAGATGAAGTATATAATGACCATAATGAGATAATGTTTTTAGATCGAAATACATAAGTTACGTCAAAAAATTGACTAATTTGTGCTTATGAAGAAAGTAGGTAAGCTACGGGTACTGTACTGTAATATAACAACAAAAGCATGACTTAGGAACGAGTATTTGTGATACAACACACATAAATACCCGTACCGGGATTTGAACCCAGGGCAGGACTTTCTGCGTCGCAGGCAGGGTCACAACCGACTAAGCTAAAGAGACTATCAATAGTAATGGTATGGTAGAAATTTGACTTAATATTTCCAATAAGTAATAAAAACAACAAGATACTTTTAATAAAGTTTTATTCTTCTATTTCTGAGTCACTCAATTCATCTTCATCTGTATTAATAATAAAGGGCTCCACAACATCATCTATTAAATAATCTAATTGACACATATTATCTTCCACCTTAATAACATGCTCGATGCAGGATCTCCAGCGTTCCGGTGTAACTAGGTTTAAACCTTCATAAAAGAGTGACTTGACATCTGCCATCTTAAAAGTTTTATTATTACTTGCGACATGCCCCTTCACCTGTGCCCACACTAACTCTATTGGGTTCAATTCGCAGTGGTAAGGGGGCAGTCTTAAAATGGTGACATTGTGAGCAGCCGCTAATACATCTACTGCTTTTTTCTCACTTTTGGGTTTCTCCTTTTCCACCATGTTCCATAATTGTGCTCTAACCATGGACATGTCACAAGCAATGTTATGCTGTTGCAGCCACTCAATAATTTGGCCCTTATTCCATCTCTTTGTAGGGCCAGTTTCCAACTTTCTGGAATGGTATGGAGCATTGTCTAAAACCAGAACTGAGTTTGGTTTAAGCCTTGGCAGTATACCTGTCAGCCACTCTTCAAAATGTTGAGAATTCATCTCTTTATGATAATCGTCCGTATTCTTTTTTGATTCAAATAACAAGAGTCCATCTTCCAAAAACCCTTCGTTACTGCCAATGTGGCTAATAATGAGCCGCCTTCCTGTGCCTGATGGAGCCTTCAACCCTGTAGTTAGGCCATCTAAAAAAGCTTGTCGTGATGACAAAACTTTTGTATCCTGCCAGACTTTGTTCACTGTATGACCTGTAACAGAAATAATAAAAAGTTAAAAACTATAATCAGGTATCCTAAATAATTCCTAACATTGTATTAATGATAAAATAAGTGCCACGCTGCACGCGTTTAATTTTTTTATTTTATTTCCTGCAGTTGAGATTGCCCCGCCCTTCTGCTTATAAAACAAAGTACTAAAAAGCCAGTCCATATTTTTTTTAGTCTCTGAGCATGTGTATTACCAACAGGAATTTCTGACTAACATAAATGACCTAGAGCTCTACAGAGTCAAACCATGCTGTAATACTAACAGTTACAAACAAGTGAACTAACAAAATATAAACTGAGTAATTACTATCCCTGGTCTTACTATGATTCAATATAATAAATAAATATGAAAATATAAACACTACCTTCATTTACCCACGTTTCATCTTGGTAATATATTGGCATTCCCTCTCTGCGGTACTGTTTTATTTTCAACAAATAGTGTTTCCTCCACAATATTATGTCTGCTCTGTCAATAAGACAGCTTTGGCGTTTGCGACTTGCATATTTAAATTGAAGATGCTTGAGCACCAGTCGAATGGAAGATGCAGACAAGTCCGGTAGGTCCGGGTCATCATTGACAGCTTGCATCACCTGAAGACAAAATATACAATAAATATTTTAAATTATTATCTTTTTATTACCGATCATGCTATGAGTTTAATGATCTTTTTGTTTTTGTATTTGTGACCCGGTAATCAGTATTTATTTGCAAAATGTAGTATACACTTATTTTCTTTTTGAACATGCTTTAAAGAAGTACATATAAGAGCAATCAATTTTCAAGAACATAATTATGTTAAAAAAATACCTTCTGGACTGTAGGTGGCTCGTTGCGATGGAAAAACTGATGAACTGTTCGTCTAATTGCAGCAAAGGTAAACTCATCCAACTTTTCTAAAACTGTCAATTTAGGGCCGGGTTTCTTGGGCGGAGTAAATTCTTTGTTTGTGTTATGTTCTTTGACAATGTTTCTCACTGTTCTCTCGGATATGCCCAATATTTCGGCCACTTGCTTGGAATATTCCATAAGTGATCCATACTTGTCCTCAGGCCACGTATTGCATGTATGTTTGTAGCAATTTATCACCATACATTTTTCTGAAACACTCATATGAGTCTTGGGTCGTTTCTTTGGTGGTGAAAGAGAGACATTCTCCTTCATGTGAGACGGACCTGGCACAGGTTCCATTTTGTTTACGTGAAAGCAAAACTCGCGTTCACGATACAAACTTAACACAGTTCCAACAAAAGAAAACAACACAAACTTAACAAAAAACAAAAACTCAACAATTGAAAACACCACGGAGAGGTAGGAAAACATTCGAGCGCTCAAGACAGACGTCAGATGCCGAATGCCGAATGAAGTGACACTCTGAACTGACATGACTCACAAGCTGACGTTTGACAAGTGTCATGGCCGCCATAAACCACTATGGTGCCCATAAGGACGTATTGACACTGCCCTACATTTGTCGTTTTCACATTCTCATTTTAAGGTAAACTAATATACACAATACGTTATTGTTTTAAAAGGAATACTAAAAAGGTTGGTTACACCTGAATAATTGCCATTACAATACGAACATTTCTACCTCAAAATTCTTTTAATGAAATTTAAATTATAAGGACCGTTTTTTACAAGCATGATTATGTAAACTTAGAGTAAAAATATCGTATTTTTAATTGGTATTTTATTATCTACATGCGACTCATGCGTGCATTCTTTTGTTCGTACTATTTATGGGACGTGTCATTTTAATGGCAACACAGTAGTAGTATCATTGGAATTTAATTAGAAATCCGAGTATAAGTGAACGAAGACCTGGGCAAAAGCTAATTAAGACTACTCTTACTTATACTGGTTTTCAGGCGCGTTGGACTCTCCCGCGCCACAAAATGAATCGCACCCCCGAGACTACGTGACGCGCCCTTACATGGACCTTTTGCTCCGATAGAATTATTGGTGATATTACAAATTGCTTGTTTCTGCCAAGTGTCATTTTTACAATTTATGTCTAGGGCAAGATCAAGCTCTGGGGAAATGGGGCACATTGACACGGTTTTTTAGGGTTCCCTTATACGGAACCCTTATAGTTTCATCATGTCCGTCTGTCCGTCCGTCCATCCATTCGTATGTCACAGCCATTTTACTCGAAAACTATAAGACGTATCTTAATAAAACTTAGACATAAAGCATATTTTATATGCCGCTATTTAATTATGTAGTTAAATAGCAGAGAAAAATATTTTTAGGGGCGGGGGGGGGGCGCTCCATACATTCCTCATCGCCTTATCACATACTGTCTACGAAAATTGTTTTGAACATTATCGGTTTAGCCATTTTTGTGTTATTTCCAAAAAACTTCTTCCATAGGCATCAGATACGACCTTTTGGTATTAGTTTGGTTCTTATGTCATTGAAGGTACAGAACCATCCATTATACGTGGTCCGACACGCACTTGTTGTTAATAGTTAAAATAAACAGGGATGGTGTAACTAGAAGAAGAACTATTTCAACAGGTCGAGTAATTAATTATCTAGTAATAATGTCGGTACAAATTACCCTGCAAACAGGCACATGTAATATTATCTGAGTCGTTTTCTGAAAAAAATATTCGTATCAAACCACCCCGTATACGGGGCAAATTTAAAAACAAATGCAAACGCCAACGCATGGCATTAGAAGATCGACCAGACCCCATGTTCAATAAAGCCATGGCAAAAAGCCGGAGCAAACGCTAGGAGGATGATTACATACTACTTTTAGCCTCGTGAACTTCTTACACCAAGGTCACATGCGCATTACCGACTCATCAATACAACCTTTTAAACTTCGACAATCTGAAGCCATGATTGTTCAAATGAAACTTCGAGTTTCCGAGGGCAAAGAGGTGAAAATTTTACGAGTTCTGGCTGAATAAATAAAGATCTGTTGCTATTGAAAAAATAAAGATACATGTGCGAAAATTACCGCAATTTTTCTAATCTTAACAAAACGTTATAGAAACTCACAGACAAAGCAGAAGCCTAAGATGATAAAGAAAAAATCTTGATATTTGAAACATACAATTCTTTTATGGAGCTCCGCTAAGATTTTTGTGAATTGGCTACTTTCCTAAAAAAAATATATTTAGTCCGTCAGTTAGATTATCAAAAAATATTGGACACGTATTTTTTATTTTGTCAATCAAACAAAAAATGGTGAAGATATAACCCGTTAAAGTTCCGCGTCACGTCACATTTCAGTACAATTTTTAGTATAATTATTCTTCCAAGATAATGTGACATCACGCGGAACTTTAACGGGCTATATCTTCACCAATTTTTGTTTGATTGACAAAATAAAAAATACGTGTCCAATATTTTTTGAGAATCTAACTGACGGACTAAATATAATTATATATTTTTTTACCCAGGAAAGTACCCAATTCAACCCCAAGGTACAAGGGGTACAAGGGGAATTAACGTTTTCGATGACTTCTACGCAAGCGAGGTCACGATCGAAGACTAGGAATCAGATGGGATCTAAATCAGATTTACAGAATGAGGGCCAAACAAAAACGAGGAAAATACGATAACGACCACTAGGTTTCATTCTTACCCTTTTCCAGCAAGGAGTCGAGTTCTTACGGCGGTATTTCACTTATGGAACAGGATTAGACCTGACAGAAGTAGTTTTTGACTTTTTGCATATCATCCTTTGTTAGTTACACAACAACATAAAACATTTGTTATCGGAACCACAACTTGTTTAGACGTCATTTTGATTTTACAGTAAGCACAGAATAATTTAATAGTACCACGTACAGAAGGTTATCTTCCCTACAAAATCTTTGTTTGACAGCATTTTGACAGATGAACGGTGACACATGACGTCTCCGTACAATTTTGCCTATAGACTTTCTAGGGTTGATAAGTACACGATTAGTTTGATTGCTGGACTTGTACCAATCTGCCTCAGTCTACCTAATTCATCAGTAATTTTATTTATTTAACCTTTATTGCACAAAAGAAAAACTTAAAGTACAAAAGGCGGACTTAATGCTATGAGGCATTCTCTACCAAACAAAACAAATATATATGTCATTTTTAATACAAAACTAGAATAATTACTGAAAACAGATGTCATATACTTCAGAAAAAGTGACCAAACCCTCCGGTGTCCGAGGCCAGATTTGAACTGGCGTCTTCAGCTTTCGCGGCTGAATAATTACTGTTTTTTTTATACCACGACGGTGGCAAACTAGCATACGGCCCGCCTGATGGTAAGCAGCTACCGTAGCCTATGGACGCCTGCAACTCCAGAGGTGTCACATGCGCGTTGCCGACCCTTTACAGGGAGGATTCACTGTGTTTATTACCTAATCTACCAAATCCAACTGACATTTTAGTACAAAACTACTACTGTAAACTTCTTAAATATTTTATCTGTATCTGTGTCCGTCGCGCAAAAAACGAGTAGGATTTTGACAACTACAAAAAAATATGGGAGGCCGTTTCTTTCATATCTTGGAGTTGCCCACCCTTGCTGTAAGTATACTAAATAGAGTTGTCAATAAATAAATTTAAATCTGTTGTCTCTCACAAAAATCTTATTATACTAATATCAAAAATTTGTAAAGTGATCTGTAATAAGTCATTATTCCTGTCGTCCTGTAGAAATAATAACATTATTTCTAAAAGTGTCTTAAATTAAACAACAAAGATGCTTTTCTGACCTTTTTAGGTACACCTACGTTGACATTTAGTTAGAAAAAAACATTAAAAACTTTGATTAAAGTATATTTATCAAAGATTAAAAAATTATTTTAATTTATAGAAATTAATTTAGTTTTTTTGGCGACAAAAGAAGATTTTATTAATAACATATCCCTAACAAACTAAGATATTTAGAATAGCACTAGACCCTAATCATAGTGTTGTGTTCCTGCTGGTGAGTAAGGTTGCCAAAGAACTCAAAGAGGACCCAGTGTGTTGACGATGAGGGATCTTCTTGTTCCTTTAGTCGTCAACACAGTGAATCCTCCTTTTTGTAAAGGGTCGGCAACGCGCATGTGACTTCTTTGGAGTTGCAGGCGTCCATAGGTTACGGTTGCTGCTTACCATCAGGCGGGCCGTATGCTTGTTTGCCACCGTCGTGGTATAAAAAAAAATATCGTTCACACTTATGGATATCGAGGTCTCGTGTTACTGTCGTCGACGCGAGCATAGAACATGCTCGCGTCGACTTTCGCGTCCGCTCCAATAGGAACACGAAGCCGTGGATCTGGCGAATGAGTGATTTCCAATTGTTTCCTGATTAACTTATCTGCAGGGTGCTGCTCAATCTCTTTGCCATTGTCCATTTTTTACCCGACTTAAGGAGGAGGGTGTTATTTTTCATAGTAGTAAATACCTTAGTTATTGAAGGATTTTTGACACGCCTAAAACAACGAACAGATTTAGGTAGGTGTTGTGTGTCAAGACACAGGCAAGTCAGCACCTTGGTACTGTATTCAAATTCTCAAATACACAAACAATAAATTAAAAACACAATATATCTCAAACATAACTGCAACACACAACAAATAATCAACCAATATTGAAGTTCTATTGGAGTTGCATCAGAATATTTTTCAAGCCAATTCTGATATTTCAGATTAAGACGTTTAGGATTGTAATTGTATGTAATTGTATGTAATTGTATTGGAATTGTATTGAAGTTGGATCGAGTCTTAACGTGTTTTAAAGTTAGAATACGGTCCAAGGTGTATAACATTTATAGAAGCGAATTTTTGAACAAAAATAGGTATGACACGATCATAATGTTATGAGATGTTTGTTTACTTACCTTTTCTACAAGCTCTCACTTGTAAGTGACTTACAAAGTTGGAGTATGTAAGTTTTCTTAGAATTTTGCAAACCCTTTTTCGACCACTTGTTGACCGATTGAGCTGAAATTTGGCATTTTTATGATCAGTAAAAATCCAATATTATGATGTCATCAAGCTGATCTGATTAAGATCGCCAGGAAAACTGGGAGGTGAAACAATACAACTTCATTACATTTTGGTTTGTTGGAATCGTCTCGATGCGCAGTTGTTGATTGTTGGCGAAAAGCACAGTCGGTAATGAAAGCTGGTTTCAAAAATTAATATGACAAAAGTTGCACAAAAAACTTACATTGCTTGAATAAAATAATAAAGCGAAATAATTAAAATTTCAGACAATGATCGAATCTTGACGCTGTCGGTTTCTATCGATATGAAATACGAGTACCAACGCCAGGTGACTTTTTGGCTCTTGCTTGTGAAATTTAAATGTAATCATCTTCCAAGGAAATTATAATTTTATATTAAAAATAAAATTTGAGAAAGTAATATAGTAATATAATCGAAGCCGCGACATACTGCCCAGAATAAAAAGACATTTCAATTTAAAATGAACTCCATTTCATCTTGAGCTTGTATAATTGGCATAGGCACTATTCTTATGAGAATTACTAGATAAGTAACTTTATCCAATAGAAAGATTTACGAAAAATTTACGGTAATTACCTTATCATATTTAATATATAACTACGTCAAAACTTGTTTCAGGTAAGATCACTCGAACTTATAACCTTACTAGCTATGATACCCGGCTTCGCTCGGGAGTTGATATGAGATTACGTGGTAGATGAAATAAAAAAACATACTATGACGTAAAAAGTAAAAAATATATTTTGAAAACATTTTCTATATTTACATGTATTTACATTTTCTCATTATTTACACTACTTGTTTATAAACAACATTTTTCATTTTATTGTCCGGGGTATACATATATAAATTTTTCGAACTTCCTACTCTTGAGCAAGCTACATATAGCTGACCGTGAGAGAAGCAGGATTCTTTGAGGTTTATGCCACAATATTTCAAAGTTTGCCCTTGCGCTTTGTTAATTGTAAAACTAAAGGCTAATTTAATTGTAAACTGCAATCTTTTAAACTGAAATGGCAATTCAGAAGACATCAGTGGTATTCTAGGTATAAATACTGTGTGTCCTTTGTTCTTTCCAGAAATAAGTTCAGCTTCAATGACATTATTCGATAGCTGTTTTACGATCATCCTCGTTCCATTACATAGTTTTGGGGAGTTGAGATTTCTGAGTAGTATGATTGGAGATCCAACTTTCAGACGAAGGCAGTGTAATGGCATTCCTGGTACTTGTAAAGAGTTTAGAAATTCAGTAGGAAAGTTAACACTTTCTTCAATGGATACCATCGTGTCGATCGATCTATATACTTTCTCTTCACCAGGTATTTTCTTTAGAATATTAAAATTGATATCGTCAACAATATTATTTTTAGTGGCCAAAATTGCTCTTTGAAATAACCACTCTACGTTGGTATAGTTCTGAATAATATTTGGATAAATTTTGTCGATTAGTTCGTTTTCAGTAGTGGCTATGTTACAGAAATCACTATTGAGTTCAATGAGGCCGGTCGTTTGGTCAGTAGGATATGTACCTTCGCCTATTTATAAAAGTATTTTAGCAAAATGTGCTGTTGTTTCATCTTTTGATAATTCAACCCTCATGTTTTTTGTTAATTGCAGTATTTGTACTTGCGGCCAGAGATGTGACTTTTTTAAGCATGCATTGATCTCGTCTGCTGGTGTTGATTTGGGAATAACTGGAAGTGTTTGTCGAAAATCTCCTGAGAGTATGAGTAGAGCTCCTCCCATCATTTCAGAGTTTTTTCGCAATTCTTGTAATGTTCTGTCCATGGCTTCTAGTGATTTTTTATGGGCCATGGTGCATTCATCCCAGAAGATAATTTTAGCATGTTTTAGAAGTTGACCCCGTCCAGATGTTCCTGAGATTTTACATACCGGGAATTGTTGTTCGGCTATATTCAACGGTAGTTGTAAGGCAGAATGGGCAGTTCGTCCTCCTTCCATAAGTGTGGCTGCAATGCCGGATGATGCTAGTGCCAGTGCGATGTGTTTTTCAGCACGTATTTCCGCCAGTATTAGATTTATTAGAAACGTTTTACCGGTGCCTCCTGGTGCGTCCAAGTAAATAATTCCACCAGTGTTGTTATTTATTCGGTTCATTATAACGTTGTAAATTTTTTTTTGATTGTCATTGAGGAGTGGTTTGTTGTGAGCAATGTATTCAAGTAGTTCATTGACGTTGTAGCTTTTTTTCCTTTGTAATTTCGTAGTTTAGCACACTGAAAGTATTTCTTTGTGGTGCTGGCATTCCAATTTCTACTAAGGTCTGGTTATTTATTGCTAAACATTTATCTTCTAAGCGAATGAGTGTTTCATTGAAGATGTCGTCATTGAATTCTATAGTCAGTTCTGGATTAGCTTGTCGGATTTGGTACAATATATCATCACTCATATTCCTTTTGAAAGAGTCCCATAGCTGTTTTGGGTTTGATGGGTTACATGTTGTTAGAATTATGGCGAATAACTCTCGAATTTGTTCAGCTGAAGCTGTGAGTGTGGCTTCTTGTAGTGTTAATTCCCAGTGGTTATCGTTTTCCAATAATCCTAAACGTTGACATGCTTCTCTGTAAGTCTGGCATATGTAGCCGTCAATAGTCCTGAGATCTGTGAAACTTGTTGGTCCCCGTATTTCGTGTAACAACATTCGGAGATAGAAACATTCGGCATTGTTTGGATGTACAGTGTATACTCGACCTATTGCGTTAGTTTTCATTATTTCTGGATGACCCTCTTCTGGCATTCCTTGTTTTCGTCGTTGAAAAATTTTCCTTGTTTTGTCCCACGTATAATAAATAGGGACGTCGACATACAGTAACGTCTTTGCGAATGGATCCGTTTGGCAAAGTTGGAAAAAAGCTGTTAATGTTGTGTTCTGAGGTGGTTCGCTTGCAATTTTTCTAGCCGAGTCTTTTGTGAAGTAAACTCTCTGTCCATTCTCCAAATGTACTACTAGATGTTGCACAGCTGGTTCGCGTTCGTGTATGGGAAAACTAAAAATCCTCCACGCTGCTTCGTTACTGTTGATGTATCTTCCCATTTGGTACATGAGGATTTCATCATTTCTATTATTTTGTTCGCTATTTTGGACTATTTCAAATACTGCCATATCACTACCTTTGTTTACGTACTTACATATATATTTAATAGATTTTACTGAATTGCAATATTCAACGTTTATGTGTGCTTGGAACATTTTGGAAAGTAGTGGGTTATATGGTACTACCCATTGATTATCTATTTCCAGTTCGTCTCTGCCTTGTATTCGTATTTTTGCTGTGAAGCCACCGTTTTTCGGTGATCGTCTTCTATATTTGGGATAGCCGTCATCTTCAGTTTTTGTATCGTCCAAGTATGGTTTTGGATATTTTTTTGTACATTTTCCATCACTCATGCATGGCGCATTGAAGTTTAATGGTCCACATGGTCCGTGAATCATGTTTTTCACTACTATGTTGTATAGTTCCGGATCATTTTGTGGATTGGGAAATTCAGCTTGGATGATTTTGTCGATATCCGTGGGATAAATTTTATCGTGTAGCCATATGAGATTGTGTGAGTGAGGTAATCCTCGTTTTTGCCACTCGATTGTATACATCCAGCATCTAACGGTTCCAAAGATGTGGTATTTTGTGATGACTTCAATAAATCTTATTTTTTTTTGTCGAAAAACTCGGGCTATCATGTCGTGTCGATCCATGGAGGTTTGTCCGTATTTTAGTTGTTCTTTGATTTCTGGCCATGATGAGTTGCATATAAATGTTATGAAGAGATCAGGTCGTCCATATTTTCTTACGTAGGTCATGGCATCTTGAGTATATTCGTGCATATGTCTTGGACTTCCTATGTATGATGAGGGTAAGATTACCATTGTTCCAATATCGTCAATATTGCCGTCATTTATGATCGCATCTCGAAGGTGGATGTATTCTTCTGTGCGTAGTTTCTTCTGATTCAGTCTTATGTAAAGCATCCGTTCTGCTTCTATTTTTGCGTACATATCTACCAGAAATTGTTGGAATAAACGGCGAGTGTTGAGAATGTGATTGTATATTTCATTGTCTCTGATCATTAAGCGGTAAGCATAGAACTCCTTGGAAGTGACTTTTTTGTTTGTTTCTATGCCTGTTTTAGGATTAATTTGTTTTATATTGAAATGATAACCATCCTCTCCGTGCAGAAATATTAACGGATATTGAAGAGCATCATATGAACGGTGTGTCTCTGCAATGCGTTGTAGTCCTTTTCTTCTTCGTTGTACAATTATGTCACGGCTTGTATTTTCATTGTCCACAATTACGATGGCGACTTCATCTATCTGAGGTGCATTAAATCTACGTTCATGTTCTCCACGTGGTCTTTTATCGGCTCGAATTACAATTTTATAGTCATCAGAAATCATGCGGTCTAGTGTTGTTTTGAATATGTAAATCAGTTGATTGTATTTGTGTAAGATCCTCTGTACATCTTGGATTATTTCGCGTTTCAATCCAATAAAATTTGTACATCGTTGATCAATTTCGTTTTCTTCATTTCCGATGAAATATACTTGCAGAAATTTATAGTCATCGTTAGGCATTGGTAGTAACGATCCAATTTTGTGATAAATTTGCCCTTGAATTGAAAATACATATTCAAATTTGTCTCTATTAGTGTCAGTCGAAGTAACACCGAAAGAAGTCATTTGAAAGCAGGAGTTGTATGATCTTATATTTTGAAGAAAGTGTTTTGATTCTGGTGTTTCCCCGGTCATGTAATGTAGAAATTCCTGTGGAGGTGCTTCCAGTGGTGGTAATCGAATTTTTCCATTCATGCAACAGAGACCTGGTGTTTCTTTACTGAATTTTTTCGCGTGGCAAAATTGGCAAATGTTATTCATTTTTCCGATCACAACATATTTATGATCGTAATATTTCTTCGTCGGTTCGTAGTGGAATGCTTCCTTTGTTAGATTATCTTTTAAAATGCTCGATTCTTTAATACTTTTATTTTCTTTTCTTTCTTCGCTTTTTCCGCTTCTCAGGGTGCTCATTCTGGTTCGTTGATTTTGTAAACGTGCTTCGCGCTCTTCTTCCGTTTCATTTCTTCGATTTTCTTTTTGTTTCCGCCGTTTCGCTGCAGAACTGGCAAGATCTCCACCTCTTTTACGTCTAGGCATTGTATTCTGTAAAATATAAATTAAATGAACATTTTATAGACAAATATATTGTTACGTAAACGTGGAGCACGTTGAGACAAAGAAAAAAAAATTATTTAATCTTCAAGCGGTCGCGCGATATTTTGTTTACGGCCAAAGTATATAGAAGGCATCGATTCAACGCCGCGCGACTACTTGAAAGTTAAGGAAATTACAATTAAAAGAAAAAAAAACCATTAGAATTAATTAAATACACTATTAAAAATACTCACATTTGATATTTCACAATAAAGGCTCACAGATAACTTGTTTCTTCTTCGCTTCGAAATCGAGAATTAATTAAACACACTATTAAAAATACTCACACGTGATACTTCAAAATAAAGGCTCACACACAGATAATTTCTTTCTTTTTCGTTTCGAAATCGCTTGTTTCGCTGTTCAAATCAAACTAACTCTGGCGGGTGACACCGGGCTCTTATATATTCAGAAAGCTAGGCTCTAGGATATTCGAGAAAGTTTGGGAATAATCGTTCGTTTAAGTCCATATTGTGTACAATGAATTAAATTCAAACTATTCGACAACAGATGGCGCCACTTTGGACAATGAATGAAGTTCAACTACTCGACAACAGATGGCGCCACTACACTTACTTTCCGAGTTGAAGGGTTGGAAAAGCCCTTATATCTTTAAAGACACACCCTTTAGGTTAAAACGGGAACTTTCTTGTTCGAGGGGGAATAAAGGGCTATCACACTATATAAGTCCCTTTATCGTGCTGGGACTCCTTTTTAAGTTTTATCGGCACGCACATTTTCTCAACTTCGTTTTATTATATATAATGATATAATGATGATTGAAAGTCTCTCACCTGAACCTGAAGTCAGCTACTGTCATTTCATGTTAAAGTCAATGTCAATAACCATTACCAGATCAGGCCAAAAGGAAATTGATAGTAATGAATTCTCTTTTAACCGCCCGCATCGCAACTTGTATAATGAATGTAAGATTAGCAAAGCCTTCAATTAATGAAGCGTCATGGTGCATGTAATCTTAGAAAGGCAATATTGAATGTGTGCGATTACCTTCGCTTACACGTACATCGCCTCGAAAGAACCCGTGTTTAAGGCTGCGTTTCCAACAGAGATGCGTGAGGATGTGTTGCGATGCATTCCTCGCAACAAATTTGTTTTTTAAGAACCAATAAAATCCTCGCTCAACACAGGTCTTCGGATTAGTTCTTGCTAATTATGAGACATTCTTTCACAAATTGGTCGATAAGCTCATTAAGGCTTGTGTTGTAGATAACAATAATATATGTATAGATAAACATTTGCCTACAGATTCAACATAAAAATAAGACCGAAAAATTTACAAAACAACTGCGTAATGACTTGGTCTACGTTTGACTCCATACTCTGCATCATCACGTTTACAATCTTCCCATACAATTGCAAGTATCTATTGCAACGAAGCATACTGCGTAAATCGAAGACCAACGTAAGCAATCAGAACAGCGTTGTGGTCGAACTTACTAAAACGGTTTAAGTCCAACGGATCAAAGGTTGAACCTTTAGGCAAACCAACCTTTAGGCCTTAATTAATTAATTTTGGAGTTTTGTTGGTTTTGTCACTGTGGACTGAAGAGGCTGCAAGTTTTCTTGGAGTTGCTAATTGGTTTTGTTTTTAGGTTCTTTAGGCTGTTTGTTATCACTACGAAACGTTGGCTTAGTTAGTTATAATAAAACTAGCCTCTTGCCTAGACTTCATCTGCGCTACAATAAATTCATGAATCAAACTGGTTTATTAATGTACAACGCGGGTTTCCGACCATGACCGATAAAAATTGTTTTAAATGAATTAATGACCTGTAAAACCAAAATTTTTTTTAATTACTTTTGAATAACGCGTATTTTTTTTGTTAAATAACGTGTGTTTAACGTGTACCTATTTTATTTTGCCGTGTAAGTAGCTTTGTAAATAAAAATAATGTTATTACTAATATTTGTTGCTGAATTATGTTGTCTGAAAATGCCCCCTAACTAAAAGTGAAGCTAATGCAATTCTGAATAAATTTGATATTCCTCGAAACACCAGGTACACGGTTCCCCTCTTACCCACTCTCGGTTCTGGTCTCCGGAGATTCAAATGTGTTTGTGGAGAGCAGCATTAAAACTCAGACCATTCTGAGTAGTCAACCTTGAAACGAATTTAAATTTGAGCCATATAAGGTAAATGGCCGAGTATTCGACACATACCATCGTTAACTACAGCTGATTAATATTCTACGCATGGCATCGTCTATGAACGTTTTAAATAGAGATTGCACGACGGATCTAAAATGTATGAGAAGATCCGTGAATCCGGATCCAGATCATACATTTCTGATCTGGAATGCAAATCCTATACAATACGAGTACTCCTATACAATTCAATCAATCGATTATTTTATTTCAAAATTTCAAAATTTTGGTTCATTTTTAATACAGTAATACATTTCACGTAACTAACTTCATGAATGAAATGCTATTCTGCCAAACAAACATGCCTCTAACCGCAATCTTTGTGCACAGTCCAACAAAACAAGCTCTTCCTTTTATTGCCGGCCTATGTCGCGGAGTGGAACCCAGATTGAAAGTGACATGTGAAAGTTGTGAAACGGATAGGTACGTATTACGTATCCAATTTACTGGAAGGTTTTACTGAACTTCGATTTGTCTTTTTTTTGATAGTTATTGCGTCAAAGAGGATGTTTTGTACTCTAAGGATTTGGATAATGTTATCTCTCTCGTATTTTATCATGCAAAAACTTAAGTAATTTTTTTAACTAGAAATATTTTGGGTTGTTCGTCTATTTGCTTATACTAAAGGGAAATTTTCTTGATTTTTTATATTATTTTTTAATATTTCAAAAAAAAATTACCGTAAGACATTAATATAAACAACAGTGTAAGGGTTTAAAGAGGAATAATAAATGGTTGTGCAGTGTTAGACATTATTGTAATAAAGTGGTCCTTTTTAGCGCAGACTGCATTTCGTATATTACTTACTATCTGTCACATTTTTTTTCTGAATAACACGAAATAAGAAGACGTTTTTCTTATGTTAAGAATGTACTAGACATAGGATTTAACACATTGTTTTTTATTTATTGGCTTGAAACTAATTTCGGAATTTCTGAAACTTGCATTTTCTTTCATATTGGAACAATCGAGAGACAATTCTACAAAGCCATGATGGCTAAATTAAAAGATTTACATATATTAACATGTTATGTAAGTATGTAAGTACATCTAAACTTTTTACTGTTATACCGGGTGTTTCCTGTAATAGGGGCAATAAATTAAACCGTAGATTCTACTCCTCAAACTGGACAATATTAGTTCAGCGACTTTTAAAAATATGTAACTTATAATTTGATTTTTATTTCACTTTAAAGTTTATTCGAACACGCAATGTATTGCGAAATTGATTATTTCTGTTGGGTGACAAGAGTGACAAGCAATGTCAATTAGACGGATTTTAACGTACATTGAAAATACTATTTTTTTATGTATGAAAAAGAGACAATATAAAAACTTCATTTTTTTTTAATTGTAGAACAAACGTTTCATTGTTTGAGGAGTAGAATCTACGTTTTAATTTATTGCTCTTATTACAGGAAACACCCTGTATTTTAATAGCTAAAGGAGAATTAGGTACGTAGATAGCGAACTGTGTCGCAACGCGGACACTTACATGAAACGTAAGTAAGTAAGTAAATATTCTTCCCAACTAGCAAAATTGCTGTATAAACATGCCTTTATAAGAAGTAAGACATTATAAAAGGTTTATATATATCCTGACTAAGAAGGTACATCTTACAAAGGCATTTGATAGGACTTATTGGTCTTGAGAACATTTAAACTTGTTAAGTAGTCTTGTAGACGTATATAAGAAATTCTTATAAAATATTTATCAGAACATAGGTTTTACAAAGGCATTTTAAAGGACTAATTGGTCTTGAGAAAATTTAAACTTATAAAGTACTCTTGTAGACGTATATAAGAAATTCTTATAAAATATTTATCAGAACAATGGTTTTACAAGTGCATTTTATAAGCCTAATTGGTCTTGAGAATATTTAAACTTAATACGTAATCTGGTAGACGTATATAAGAAATTATTTTAAAACTTTTATCAGAACAAGGTTTTATAAGTGCATTTTATAAGACTAATTAGTCTTGAGAAAATTTTAACTTATTAACTACTCTTGTAGACATCTATAAGAAACTATTATAAAATATTTATCAGAACATAGGTTTTACTAGTGCATTTCATAAGACTAATTGGTCTTGGTCATTTTTTACACTTAGTAAAGTACCTTAGAAGTCAGTTTGTTCTTAGTTGAGTCTGCAATAAGTGTTTTATCAGACTTCTTGCTCTTACTAAAGCCTTGTCTAGAACTCCTTTGAAACCAACCAATTTAAAGTGTATTTAGTCTTGTCTAAGCCACATGTAAGATTAGGAGCATGTTGTAAGTCTTTTATAAGATCAATATACCTTATAAGAACCTTTGGCATTCTTTATTAAGAGTATCGCATGGCTGATATAACCTAAATTTATTTAGCCGAAATCATACCATAAAATGGCCACAGGTAGATAGCCTTAGATAAGTGTTTAACAAGAGCGAAAGGCTTAAAATTGACTTAACAAGTGTTAAATAAGAAATATCAGCCTTACATGCATCTTAAAAAAGAGTAATTGTACTTTTAACTGTTTTTACAATGTCATTTATTGAAACACATTTCAAATTCACAAATAATTTAACAAATAATTATATTTTAGAGACATTCCAGAAGGGCCCGTGAAAATATTATCAATAATATTACAAAACTATCGAGGAAATGTACTTCGCAAGTTGTTCATCAATATAATACCAAGATAACTTGCATGTCAAAGAAATAACAGTTAGCATTAGTAAGAGTACATATTAAATATAGACTTACCTGGGTACTTATATTTTTTAATATAATATCACTTTGTCCGAACACGTTTTCTGCAATGGCCTCTTCGACTGGTTGTGCTAATACTCTTACAATGAGATCACAGAAGGAATATAAGGGGAATCACGCTTAGAACGGCATTAGTAAGAGTACTCAAAGACTCATTAACCTTACAGCATGCCACTATAAGATATTTTTAAGTCTATTTGTTCTTGCAACAGCATTAGCAAGATGGTCTTAGGATTAAAAACACACTTAATAAGACCATTATACAACAACTATAATCAGAAAGGCTCTTATAAAGTGCGCCCAATTCCACACTTAAAGAGGTTTGAAAGTGTACTGTAAGAGTAAAGAAAATTTGGTCTTAGGACATTTGTAAGAGAAAATTTTGCTAGTTGGGTTTATTGTACCAACATATAAGAATAATAAAAATATTTTTACAATAAACTTAAAATAAGGTAACAACAGGCGGTCTTATCGCTAAAAAGCGATATCTCTCCCAGACAACCTTTGGGTAGCAGGAAATAAAGAATTAAATTAGGTTAAATTAAATGAAGAATTAATTTAATTAATAACAGTGCAAAGAATGAAATGAAGCATCGACCTTAAATACACTATTAGCCAAAACGTATAAATAGCGTCAGATTGCAAATCGCCGAGGTCGGAGCATAATTAATCAGATGCATGAGGAAGCGTGCACGCTGCCCCGCGGCGGATAAAGTGAACAACAGCTGTTGGTACAGTCAGGGTACAAATTCCGTGCAGTATCAAGCATATTCATTTCCTGTGCAAAGCGGTAAATACTGCGCATAGTGTACCCGAGCCGCTTCTAATTGATTGGTGTATATGCGGGCGTCTACAATCGCGCCAGATTCTTTTAATATATCGAATTTAAGGGACTCGATAAACGGGCTCTTTGTTGGCAGTAGCTTGCCTTTGACAACCGAGTTAATACAAATGAAGGATAGTAGAATGATACAACAGAATATAAGGGTACAAAAGGTCCATCAAATTATATTTGAAAACGACAAATATCATCGTTGTTAAGTGTTTTCAACCTTTTCAATGACTCCTCTTGGCTTCTTGATGTTGGTACTGCCTCTCAGCCGGTACATCTGGGAAGCTATCCGTTTTCGCATTATGGCGTAGAAGTCATCGATACGGACCACTCCAAACATCACAGAGGTTCTGCAAAACCGAGGCAACCCCAACAGCATCCTGAAACCTTTATTTAACTGGATATATAAAATCCACTTAATCTATAAAACTTGAAGCAAATCAAATTATTTCGTTGTTTTTTTTTTATTTGCAGTTCAAATCTGGCTTCGGACACCGAAGGCCTTGTCACTTTTCTGAAGCATATGCCATCTATTCCAGTCCACTGAATCTCTCTTAAGTATACCCACTCTATGATTTTGAGACGGAAACTCTAGAATCCATGGTATTATTCTGTCAAAGCTCAGCATATCACAGTAAAATGTACAAGTTTTATACAGAAAAATTTCATCTCCGGTTTTGTAGAACATCCGCCTGCTTCCATCTTGCTTCACAATAAGATTCTAATATAAGTAGCTAGGAAATATTTTTCGTCTATCCGTCCATACGTAGTTTGAAAATAGTTTCCTAATATGGAAGCAAGTTTTCAAGATCGTCTTATACGACGCTGTTTAATCTTTTCATTCTAGGTCTTAGATTTGCAAAATAATTTTTATAGCGTAGTGTAATGCTCGTAGCTGCGGTGAACAGGGACAGTACAGGTAAACAGGCTTCAAAGAGGATTGTTCATATAAATAAATAAATAAATAAATATTATAGGATAACCCAAGTAACACATCAAAGCAGTATAACGGCCGTCTTACAGCATATCTGTATGCTTTTAGCATTTTCAGTTCGTTTTATAGTAGCATTATAAACGTTTATAGTGCTGATATAGGTCTTAAATGGGCACGAATTACCCAGCTTGAGATCCTATACAGGTCATTTAATAGCATTACAGGCGCAATATGTCTGCGCTATTAGCATTATCGTTGTCATGGAAAATGCCAATCGCATTAAAGAACCATTAGTATGCTCTATTAAGTTGCCAACTGCATTAAAGAAGCATTAATACGGCCAAAAAACTTGCTAATCGCAGTAAAGAAGCATAAGTACTAGCGATTAACTTGCCAATCGCAATACAAAAGCATTATACTAGCATAAGAGTGTAGTAAAATAAACCTTACGTCAATGCAAAAACGTCTCTAACACCGACGGAACAAATGTTATAATACAATGAACGTTGTGATTTAACTACTGTCTCGCAATATAAAATGGACGAAGACGGTACAAAAAACTGAATGAGTGACACGTCATATTTGTTTGCATCCTAACAAAATTTATAAAAGTTTCTGACTCTTTTACGTTATTATATCCTTCAAATATTACTGCGCAATGTAGTTTACTGTAAATGTGTATATAAGTTTCATTGAAAATTTTCACGCGCCTTTGATTTATTGTGGTTTTGCTATAAAATATTATAAAAAGATATACGTCAAATAAACAAAACAATTGTGTAATCCTCGTATAGAACGAGTTTTGCATTATTAACATAATAGTGTTGGTTGAGCAGTCTTAAATTAAGTAATTTCATTATTATATAGATATTTTCCTTGTATAAATAGGTCCGCATGATTTTATTTTTAGGTTATAAATTATTTACAAAATGGCGTTGGTCTATATAGACGGAGAGCTAGCCACGTCGGATGTGACACAATAATGAGAGCAACCAAACCCCTCTAGTCAGTTTGGTATACTATGCTTATTTCTAGATCTGGACATCTGGCAGCTTTAAAGTGGTGGAGGTCAAAGAATGCAAACCATTTCAAGAAAATAAATCCTAGAGATCTGGGTTTGATGCAATATTATGAGAAACTATACAAATACTATACAATATTAAGAGAAATTATACAAAAGTTTATGTTGGGAGAAAGTAGTGCCAAACGATGTATAATAAAATATAGTTCATAGTTTGTCGCCTACTGTTTTTGTTTCCGTAATAATCATACATCGGGGTTTTCGGTGCGGGAACGATTTGAGAAAGAGTAGAGATAAACAGATAGGTTGAGAGTTAGTCTGAGAAAATATCATATTATGCCTAATGAATAACTACCTCTCTGTGAATAGCTTACACACTATGATACGAGCTTTTTTTCTTAGAGGCATGTTTGTATTGACTATTACATACTTAGTATTTTAAAAATGCAATTGCATATCCGAAATTTATTAACTAGATCTACCTAAGACAAAGACACGGTATAATAAGTGTCAAATATTATTAATCTTGACGTCCGATATTTATGAACTATTTGATTAACTGAAGAGGTTGACAATGATCAGTCATTACATGAATTAATAAAAAAATACTTGAAAAAATCATAGGTATCATATGTACCTACAATATATATACATAATAGTCAGCTATTACATATAAATTGTATATACCTATGATTTTTTCGATCAATTATTCATTAGGTAGAAACGTGCCAGAGTACATTCTGTTTTTTAAGTTAATGCCTACTCTTTGGCTAATGTCAAACATTCCCGCACCGAAAACCCCGATGTATGGTAATAATACACAATATTTTTGGTCTAAGATTTTTTTTTATCGAGTTTTGACCAGTGTTGAGTCGATATTCCAACATATTCACTATAGATAGAATTATAAGGCAAACGACTATCGGTTTTTGAATCTTTTATCTCCATTCTGTAGAGCCGGATCTTGAAATAAATGAGCCGTTATTTTTTTATGATATTTTTAAAATATGGTCCAAAAAAACACTTTTATCAATATTCGAATGGTGTATAGAATCTTACATATACGTAATCTACATATTAGGGTTCCTCTTTGATGTCTCTAAAAACTGTAGAGAGATTTTAATTTTTAACTAATTAAAACAAAATTTATGACCATACCACCCACCCACATAACCACTTTTTTAGCCTAAACCGGTTCAACTTTGATGTCAAATATCTCGAAGACAATGAATATTGAAGTAAATATAGGATACTATATTGTTTAAAGCCGTTACTGATAATATGATAAGCTATATAAATCATTAGAAAACTAAGGGAATCAGATCTAAGGTCGTTGGCGCCAGGGAGCCCCTTACAATATAGGCCCTGTCCTTTATAACTGAGACAACTTCGGCAATTTTTACCTAGTTTGGTATTACTATTTTCCAATTAAAACATTTTGCTAGTCTGTCACTGTGACCTCCACCCATTAAAAGCTGCCAGATGCCAGGATCTAGCAATAAGGACAGTATAACAATCTAACCAGACGGGTTTTGTTGCTCTCATTATTATGTCATAATCTGACGTGGCTAGCTCTTAGTCCAATAGCAGCTCAGTGAGCCTTAAAAAATGCCTTATTTATGCCTACAGCATTACACGTGAATAATTATGCTATTAAACAACATTAAGCATTTATTTATGCTATTGTAGAACCTAAGGCACTAAAACCGCTAAAAGCTGTATAGGGGCTGTTCATAAATTACGTCATCATCATCAATTTTTGATGATTTTCCCCCCCCCCCCCCCCCCCTAAAATCATCCAACCCTCCCCCTGCCAAATAGAGTGATGTCATTTAAAAAAATGCGTTAAGCTTAATTGTAAAATAAAAAACTATTTAGTAGATAATATTTTATAGCATTAAAAGTTTATAGAAGCACGACTTTCATTCCTTTCTTTACACATTGATGATGTGATCTTCGGAATGACCCCCCCCCCCCCTCCTACGTCATGCTACCATCATCCGATGTCCAGACCCCCCCCCCCATTTGAAATGACGTAATTTATGAACAGCCCCTTATAGTGAATTACTTGGCTTTATAATGGTTTTTGCTATTGTACTGCATTAGGAACGTATTACCTACTTATAAATGCTATTGTACACCCTAAGGCATTAAAAATTGCTGAAAACTGTATAGCGAATCTACGGCGCATTATAATGACTAATATCCATGCTCTTAAACAGCATTAAGCATTTATTTATGCTATTGTAGAACCTAAGGCACTAAACCAAACCGAAGCATTAGTGTAGCAAACCAAAACGCAACTGTACAGCATTCAGCTGTACAGTTGCATGTTGTTCGCTGCACTAAAACTAATGGCTAAACAAAAGCATTTACATATTCATATTCTTTATTTGTATTGATCATACATTGTCACAGGTATAGGTAATATACATTATAGTTGTAAAATTAGCTTAATAGGTAATTGTTTAGTTTACAATATTTATGTCAAGTTTGAATTGTTCCATATAATCTGAATTTGACAATTAAAAATTGTTTTAGTTCCATTCCAATACGTTAGGATTGTTATTAATAAATTCCAGGAGTTTAATCGCAGATTACCCTTTTGGAATTCATTAACGGAGTAAAGTGCTTTTTGGATCAATAAGCGCTTGAGTTTGGACATAAAGATGACATCTGACGTCTCATCCTTTATATCGGACGGTTGTTATAAATTCTTGGTCCCATAATTTGGAAGTTGTTAGCGGTTTTTGAAAGCCTATGTGTAGGTATTACTAATACCGGCGGGCGTCTAGGTGCTTCACGCTTAGAAAATAAATTAAATTGGTTCCGATTTCGACGGAGTAGTTTTGCCATTTCAAGTATGAAGAGAGAGGGAACCGTTAGGATACCTAATTTAATAAAAAGTTTTTTCGCTGGTTCGTCCAGTGGTACTCGACATATTACCCGGACGATATTTTTCTGTATAATAAATGGGCGATCTCGATCCGCAGCCAACCCCCAAAGGTCAATACCATAGCAAAGGTGGGTATGAAAATAGGCATAATAGGCTTTGCAAAGTCAACAGGTTTTGCAAAGATAATACCGCACGGTTGCAAAGGTGATACGCGGAGTTTAGCTTGGCACACAGGGAATCAATATGCTCCTGCCACTTCAGTCTCCCATCAAGAGTGAAGCCTACGAATTTTGCGCAGCTTACAGGGTCAATACTTAGTGGGTCAGGGTAATACATATGCCATTATACAACCGTTATACAGCGTAAAGCATCATAAAATGCTATTGTAGAACCTAAAGCACTAAAAACAGCTGAAAGCTGTATACCGGATTTACGTGGCATTATAATGGCTAATATTCATGCTCATAAACAGCATTAAGCATTTATTTATGCTATTGTAGAACCTAAGGCACTAAACCACACCGAAGTATTAGAGTAGCAAACCACAACGCAACTGTACAGCATTCAGCTGTACAGTTGCATTTTGGTTCGCTGCACTAAAACTAAAGGCTTTAAAAAAGCCTTTATACATGCCATTATACAACCGTTATACATCTTAAAGCATTATATAAAGCTATTGTAGAACCTAAAGCACGTAAGTGCTTTTAAACAGTCGAAAGCTGTACAGTCGCGTTGTGGTTTGCTGCACTAAAGCTAAAGGCTTGACAAAAGCATGTAGATATGCCATTATACAACGGTTATACAGCTCAAAGCATCATATAATGCGACAAGTTGCTCGGTGAACGTATATAAGAGTTTATACGGTCCTTAAGTTCGAAATAAGTTAACTATTCATATGTTATAATACTTATAATGCTTCCTGTGTTACTTGGGAATCTTACACTAATCGACCTAGGCCCACGGTAAGCTCAATAAGGCTTGTGTTATGGGTACTAGACGACGATATATATAATAGATAAATATAGATAAATACTTAAATACATAGAAAACATCAAATATCTGTGATAAACACACAAATAAATGCCCTGACCAGGATTCGAACCCGGGACCTCCTGCTTCGTAGGCAGGGTTACTACCGACTAGGCTAGGAGGCCGTTAGGATGCATATAGGTAGATGTATATTTTATAGCTTTATGAGCATGTTCATTTACCATAGTCGTGGTAAAGAATCACCAAAGACGTAGTAAGTATAATCAGAAAATGCAACAACTTATTTCACACTCTAGCGACCCGCCCCGGCTTCGCACGGGATAAAATATGTTATTGTGGGTTATCCATGCATGAGACATATACCATCGCGAACTTTTTTAGACCTTTTTAAGGTGTACAATATTTTGACCTATCTCGCCAGCGTTTGCAATGTAAGCGCAAAAAAATGGGTTTATTTACGACATCACATTAGAAACCTCTAAAATGAGTAGCGTTTCTCTACTATATTATGTGTTATACTTATAAACCTTCCTCTTCATCACTCTATCTATTAAAAGAAACCGCATCAAAATCCGTTGCGTAGTCTTAAAGATCCAAGCATACATAGGGACAGTGATTTTTCGACCCCTTTTTGTTACGGATACACCGCCCAAATCAAAACTTACATAAAGTCAACTTGGGATTCATTGGAATGACCGCCATTGCACCGCCATGGCCAACTAAATATACTTTCATATCAATACTTTAATAAAATTCCAATAACGAACTTCTTCTGGTCTACCAGAAGATGTTCGAAATTTGAATGTAATTAAAGTATCGGTGATCGATATTCTAAAGTAAAATGTACGATGCACCACAGTTACAGGTTTTTTATATTTAGCTTATCGTTTCTGAACACATTATAGGGAAGTTATATTTACGCTGATTTTTCAGTAGGTATTTATTTTTCAACACTCATCCCCGTGTAAACCTCTGTGTAATTGGAGGTCACATCGAGTGCTTTTTTTCATTGATGATCTTTGATTTGCAATGATTCGTAATAATTAGGTATCGCTGTATTCGCTGTTCATCATCATCATTTTAGCCATTTGTCGCCCACTGCTGAGCATAGGCCTCTCTTCGAGTACTCCATTTGACCCGGTTCTGAGCTAATTTCACCCAGAAGTAACCCGCGATCTTCAGGATGTCATCCACCCAACGAACCAACGGATGCCAAGGACTCCTTTCATCCGAAAGTGGCCACCAATCCGTCAAGATTTTAGTCCACCTGCCGTCACCCAGCCTTGCAACATGTCCTGCCCAATTCCATATGAGTTTAGTAATGGTATCTCATACGTCTCGCACCTTGGTGCGACGTCGGATCTCTACATTTATGTTTATGTTGTTGATGCTGCAAATGCTAAGCCGCACTGGTGTAGCCAGGTAAAAGTGAGATCAGATTCTAGGACAGACTGTTTAGTCTCTTTTCTATCCCATATAGTCGACTAAAATGAGAATGGCACTCGAAAGTACCGTTACAGAATATTATCATTAATCGAATCAATAGCGTTTTAATAATATTGTATTTCCATTTAATAGGCAATCGATATCTTACTTTCCTAAATAGGCTGAAACTCACTGGTGAAGAACTTATTTATAATAGTATTGTATAATTTATGGGTATTATTATTACAACTAGGCAAATCAAACCAGATCATGGATACATTACTCGGCAGCAAGGTTAGTTCATCTCTCGTGCCGCGACGCTCAAGCTTCCACTTTTGGAACCTCTCCGAGACGATTTCGAGCGTCTCCAACACGGGCTTAATATAAAGTTTTATTTTTTAGTTACTCTAATGCCATCTTGATAAGATTAACAAGTACTTTACGGTCTTGGTTCTAAATTTAGAACAGTTATTAGTAGCACTGGAAGCGCTGGTATCCTGGCGGTAAGACGTCCGACTTTCAATGCAGAGGTGACGGGTTCAAACCGCGGCTCGTAGTCACCGGCAATAGTATCTTCCTACACGAAGGCCGCAAAAATATGTGACACGCTCTTATGGCCCTACAAATAAGTACTGAGTTTTTCGGAACTTATGTACGAAATATCGTTTGATATTTGACCCCACCGATGCGACCATGTGATAAATGAAAGGCGCATTCAATAGCAACTGATTTTGATTCAACTACATATATGAACACCCACAACATTTACCAGTCGCCTATCGTTAAAAGGTCGTGAGTAAACCGGACCTAATCACAATACGGCCTATTTAACCCTCTGGCTTGGAAGGTCACATGGCAGTTCCTATAGTGGGATTAGGTTGCCAAGCGCACCCCAGGCTCAATTGAGCCGTGGAAAAAAGAAACATTGCTTAAGAATCAGACTAGCATGCGCCCACGACTTTACTCTCATAGAAGTCCTTAAATACTTTCAACCCCCTTTTCACCCCCTTCGAGATAGGTTCGGATTCCATAAAGTTCCATTGTTAGAAAAAGCTACAGTGAAATTAACAAAACTCTAATTGCTCCCTTTGAACCCTTTTCACCACAGAGGCAAAATGTCTGTACAATCTATACAATCATTCGGTAACTGTATCGGATCAGTTCAATGGCGGTCGAGACGGCCAAATGGACACGGCTATTAACGGGGAAAATGTACGGACCGGTGAACGTCGGTTACATTACTCTGCTCTTGAGGTGCTGAATGTGGCTAAGAAGCATTATACTCGTTGCTACAAAGAGAACTCATTAAGCTTGAAGCCTCAAATGCTCGTAGGTAGTCGGCATACTATACAAATGATAAACTCATGAGTCATGATGTTCTAATTGTCGGGTATTGATCGCTTAAATAGAATATTGTCTATTACGCCGAAGGAATTTCAATTATTCATCTAAAACTGTTTAAATGGAACAAGCAATTAACTATATTCGGACTTTTTCCTTTTATTTACTTATGCTGTAAGAGCTTCCTTTTTGCCAAATTTTATGATTCTACGTCTATGGGAAGATTGGGAAGTACCCTATAGGTTTTAGGTTCCTTACGAAGTGTCAGAAAATAAAGTTCAAATGGCATTATCTTTGGATTGCATTGACTTAGAAGCTTCATGAAATAAAACAATTAAAAATGGATTTTATCGCGTGTACTGAGCTTAAATTACATTACATTAGGTAATTGTATATTTTTCCTCAGTCGACCCGTTGACCACGAACGCTGTAAAGTGTTCGAAACGTCGGGATGTAATTTAAGCTCAGTACACGCGATAAAATCCGTGTTTAATTGTTTTATTTCATGAATAACTATCGCGGCAACCGAAGACAATATTAGAAGCTTCATTTTTTACAGCTTCGAGGAGCCGCAGACATAAGTATTGGATGTTAATTTCGACTTGATGCCTCCACGCGTTCCTGATAAAAAGACTCACAGACAGATAGACAGACGAACAACAAAGTGATCCTACAAGAGTTCTGTTTTTTTGCTTATAGGTACGAAACCCTAAAATGTGAGGAAGTAAACACTACAAGAAACCAGCGGTTACACGAAAAAAGAATCTACCAAAACGCCACTTCTTTACGAAATACATCCATGTGCCAGAATTTTATCGCCAATATTTCGTAAAGGGTTGAAGACATCAATTCATGCGGGGAGCCGAATTCTCCTTTGTACAGATTTTATTATTTACCCACTTTCACGGCTTCAATACGTGTAGAACCCTCAGTGCGGTCGAATTATTTGATATCAATGGTGAGGCAGGTTATTAGATACCGTCAACTGCTACAACTTGGCCTACGATGCTCAACTTTGCCTGGCTTGAAAAATATGGTTTTCTTTACCAAACAGCTATTTATATCTTATTACTGAGATGGGAGAAAGGCGACCATTATGAGGAATTAAATATACATTCGGTAGGGATAGATAATCGCTGTTTTTCAAGCCAAGCAAAGTTGAACATCGTAGGCAAAGTTGTAGCAGTTGACGATAGGTAATGAAAACCTTTTTTTACATCCGACCCGATATACAGTCAAAGCAGAATTACCGAACCTGAAATCTTCAAAATGAACTTGACATGCTTTGTTGTTCTCATATGTTAACAACAATGCCATGTCAAGTGCACTCGCTCATCTATTCCATACATATTTTTTTAGAGTGTAAGGTTTACAAACAAATGTGGAATACACGCTTCGTAGCAGAGACGTCGTTATAACATAAACATGACCTGTGCAAAAGAGTTCATTATGATATCCAATAATTAACAAACATTCGCCATTTACCTTAACTTTATATCATAAAAATTAAGTTAAAACTTCATCTCATAAGTGTAATTTAAATATTTTAAATATGACATAATAAATAATGATTGTATGTATATGTAACGGCCTCCTAGCCCAGTCGGTAGTGACACTGCCTACGAAGCAGGAGGTCCCGGGTTCGAATCCTGGTAAGGGCATTTATTTGTGTGTTTATCACAGATATTTGTACCTGAGTTATGGATAGTTTCTATGTATTTAAGTATTTATCAATATATATCTATTATATATATATATATCGTCGTCTAGTACCCACAACACAAGCCTTATTGAGCTTACTGTGGGACTAGGTTGGTTTGTGTAAGATTGTCCTATAATATTTATTTATTTATATGTATAATAACGTTTTCACAAAACAATACAAAAGCCATTTCTAGAAATGTATCTAGAATTATTTAAAAGAACATGTAATTTTAACCGGCAAAAAAAAAATACCTGTTTCATTTTTAGTAATAAAAATATTATAAAAAAATACACTCGAAACATAATCACGCCGTTCAATATTATCAAAGACGCAAAATATAAATACACAGGATTAAGGTGAACAAAGCAGCCCACGGATACTCGTGCAGTCCTTTTCAATTAAAAAGCTCTACACAAATCCAACATTATCCTACAAACCAACGGAACCAGAAGAGAATTGAAACAATACTGTAAAATAAAAGATCCGTCCGTCAAAGAAAAACTTGATAATTTACATACCTTTGTGTGCAACTCTCCAGAATTAAAAGCTGGACTTTATAAAGTACACAATGAGTTTCCTGAGAAGTTTTTTATTAAAATCGCTATTAATGTTCTGTGATATTCCCATAGCTTTGTATAGATTGATTCATAAGGATCTTAAAGGAATTAAACGATTTATATAAATATTTGCGCTTAATCGACTTTTCAACGTGAACTAGTCATCAATGTCATCATCATCATCATAGGCCTGTTTTCCAGTAGGTACGCCACTTGTCCAGGTCCTCAGCTAATTTCATCCAGAAGTGACCCGCGATTTTCCGAATGTCGTCCAATTAACATTAACTAACTTAAAATTTTATTTTATCCAGTATATGAAAAGGTGTGGTTGGTCAATCAAAGTTTTAATTAGCAAAAATTTAATTAATTTAACAAATCTCATGCGTGGTTAAACGCCTATAAGTCATAGCTCATTGCGCTTACAGACACATAAGAGTCAGGTAAAGTTTTTTTTCGATTTCGCTCAACTTTTTGATAGTATTTTACAGTAACTAATAAAATAAGACTGCTATTAGTTTGTTTATATATTTTGAAAGGTAGTTTCTTTTTAAACTGCATAAGTGGAACACTTTTTTATTTTATGTTTCATTTATATAAATAATTTACATTAATCTGATAGCTGTTTGGCGATTTTTCCTTGGAGAGGTGAAAAAAGTAAAAGTTTTGTATTGATTAAAGTGATGTTAAACTAGACACGTATATAGATACGTTGGAAAATGAGTCGTTTAAGTAATAAGTGGAACAGTTTTTTTCATTTTCATACATAATTTTTAAGCAAGAGTATTTTTACCTAGAGAATTTGAAGAAAAATTGCAGAAGTTTAGGTGGTACTTTTGGGAATGTATTATAGTAAGTATTTCATAATAATTTCAATGTAGAAATAAACTTGACTTTATGCTTTATCCGGATAATATAAAACATAAGGATGGCATCACAAATAATAATAATAATAAGTCAAGCGACAAGTTTGCACGAATCAACGTCCCCACTAAACAAATGTGTACCAAAAGTATTTTTTTGCTATAACAAAACTTCAAACTAGCTTATCAAATGCAATTTATGTGCGTTCATTATTAGCGATTTTCGGTTTCAAATCGTTACCGGACTCATAAGTATGCACACTAAAAATAATGTGTGTATTTTTCAACACTAATATTATATCTAGGCTTTTATCTATCACTGCTAATTTCAAGTTTTCCTGCGTACAATTTAATTCCAATGCATTTTGAATTAGTATCGACATTCAATATAATTTAATTGGCCTGTCGTCTATAAAACCTCCACGTCTGTACATGACACATCTTTAAGGTTATTATCCCTTGAGATGAACAGTAAAACACTACACTGATCATGCATAGGCTTTATCTGGTTCCAATAAGGTTTGAAAATGGTTACGTGTGTCGACTGTGGAACTAAATGCACCCGGGGTTAAGCACCCAGGGTTCAAAAGTTGTATTATTAATGATGGGTTATTAGTAAAATTTGAGATCAATGGTCTCCATCAATTGCATCAAGGTGATAGCAGTTGTTTGTTTCACCGGATCCCGCTTTGGTAGGTATCGACATGTCTTACCAGTTCATGCTTTTTTTAATACCGCGACGGTGGCAAACAAGCATACGGCCCGCCTGATGGTAAGCGGCAACCGTATCCTATGGAGGCCTGCAACTCCAGGGGCGTGACATACGCGACCCTTTACCAAAAGGAGGAATCACTGTGTTTAAGGAACAAGAGTGTCCCTCATCGTCAACACACCGGATCCTCTTTGAGATCTTTGGCAACCTTACTCACCAGCAGGAACACAACACTATGAGTAGGATATGTGTTTGTTGTTTTGTCATAAGTATACCAACGTCCGCGTATAGACCTTTTCTTCATTAACTTTCGGGTCCCAGTATAATCTTTAACATATGTGTACACCGCAAGCGAGCCCTGATGCAGATAAACTACATGTATCATCTGACTGGAATTTGGATCAGCCCGAGTGATTCAAGATACTGGAGTTCCTGAGGATGCACTGTAAGTTACATTAATTCTTCGACCTTTTAAGTTAACCCGACGATATATGCAAACACGTCAAATCGAGGTGTTTTCGTGCAAGGTTTTTGAAGAAAACAAACCACGTTGGAGCATGTATGTTACATTTTCTGTAGGGGCATATAGTTGGGTTCGGTCTACCGATACGTGCTTGGTCTTGTATAACATAATTAGGTATATATATCATCGTTATGACACTGTTTTGGAGAAAACTTGTCGCAAGTTTTATTTCGGTCAGAAATAATTCTATGTTGCGAAATTAAACATAATTACTTCTTAGCACATTACTAATGTTCTACCGATAACTATAGTCGTATTAAGCGCTTAATAAAGGTTTTAGACGCAAAACCTTGTAGAGCCTGTAATAATCAGAACTATGCAATTGCTGCAATAAAACTTATAGGCGTTTATTCTATTGCAGCCAGAGACATGTTTCATGTGTCAAATTTGAGTAATATGATTAGTAATTTTGAGTGCGGAAATTCGTTCCACATAGCTTAGGTTATAGTACGCTTGCTTACTAAGTAGATATGTCCGAGTTCAAATCCAGGCTGATGTTAACTTTTTTGTTTATTTTTTTATCTCATTTCTCATTTATATTTTCAATCCTGATCCTAAGCGATTTATAGGTATTTTTGGACAAAAAAAAAGTCAAATCATACTATAGTCAAGTTAGTAGTTAATTTAATCTTTTTATGTTGACTTTTTTACCCAATATATTTAAACTACCAACTTATTAAAGAGACTAATTCATTATTCAATTTTTACAGTGGGTATGGGTACTTTTTACCATAGACGGCTTCTTCCATGTTTTTACCATATAGCCCACCCAATAAAGGAAAACTAAGAGGAAATAATTCGTGTATAGCCAAATTTTGGTGTAGTTGTAGGCAAAGGTATCTTACACAACATACTAAAAGTACCGGTGGATGGGGGTGCCGCTAGCGGAAAGGGGGGGTTGTAAAGGTCCCTAATTTTGGTTTTTCGTAAATAACTCGGTAACGGTGGCTCAGACGAAAAAATGTTCTATTGTTTAATTCATCCACATCAAATTTTCTATAAAAAAGATAATTTACTATTTTTTGCTAGGATCAATGTTTAATGAGATATCGAGGAAATACGATAAACACTTTTTTAAACTTTCGGAGCTAATATTTACGAAAGTATTAGTTTTATCCAAAAGTGGTTTCAGAATACCCTTATTGTTTTAAAAAGACCTATCTAATGATACCCCACACATTAGGGTTGGAGTAAAAAAAATATTTACCCCCCACTCCATGTGTACGTGAGGTACCCGAAAGAATAATATTTTTTCACATTTTGTTTTAAAACTTTGTCTGCGTAATTAAAACACATACTTATACGAAATTTAATTTCTCTAGTACTAGCCATCACTGAGCAGGGTGAGGAGGGGTCCTACCCTTGGAGTTTCGGCATGTCCGTCTGTCCCCGTCTGTCCGTCCACGGCTTTGCTCAGTGATGTTTAGTACTAGACGTCTAGACGGACAGATGGGGTCAGACGGACTTGGCGAAACTATAAGGGTAGGAAGTGAGGTAGCAGGGTGGGCAGCCTGCTCAGTGATGGTTAGTACTAGAAAATAAAAAAATCGTGTGAGTATGTACTTTATTCACGCCGGCAAAGTTTTAAAACAAAATGTGAAAAAATATTATTTTTTCGGGTACCTCCCGTACACATGGAGTGGGGGGGTAAATAGTATTTTTACTCCAACCCTAATGTGTGGGGTATCGTTGGATAGGTCTTTTTAAAACAATAAGGGTATTTTGAAACAATTTTTGGATAAAACTAATACTTTCGTAAATATTAGCTCCGAAAGTTTAAAAAAGTGTTTCTCGTATTTCCTCGATATCTCATTAAACATTGATCCTAGCAAAAAATTGCAAAGAATCTTTTTTATAGAAAATTAGATGTGGATGAATTGAGCAATAGAACATTTTTTCGTATGAGCTACCGTTACCGAGTTATTTACGAAAAACCAAAATAAGGGACCTTTACACCCCCCTCTCCCCGCTAGCGGCGCCCCCATCCACCGGTACTTTTAGTATGTTGTGTAAGATACCTTTGCCTACAACTACACCAAAATTCAGCTATACACGAATTACTTCCCCTATCAGGCAGTTAAGCGTCTTCGTTTGGTGAGCTAATAATTTATATTACAAGAGTGCGTTTGTTCGAGCAGTTTCCATCCGAGGCGACGTTGCCAGCTTACTCTTATTTGCTCATTTCGCTTCTTGCTTTGCGCTGTTGCAAGCTAGATCTATATTATGATATGAATGACGGATACATTGAATACAATCAAATGCGCTTGAAGTTGAAACACATTCGTGCATTTGTCAGTGATTTGTCCACATCATCGTGTTAGGTTGTATATCTCTCTCTTTACTATGGAATAAGAAAGAAACAATCGGCTCGGCTGTCCCGGCACTCTGCGATGTCTGGTCGCGCCACGCCATGGTTTATTGCATGTTCGTTTTCGTACGATTTAAAAGATATGGTGAATGATTAATATTATTATTAGGTAGGTAAGTAGATATGGAATTAATTTAATCGTATAAGTATATATACCAATATAATTTCTCACAATCCCTAAAATGAAAAAAACAATAAGTAAGGTACGATGGGGTAAGACCGGACCATTTTTGAACTAGTTGCTCAGCTTTCAGGGCTGACTTTTATGCTTTACCTTTGTAAAAATTTCTCGAAATATTAATCCTTGTTTTAAATCAGTATGAAGTGTACCTAAGCTGTTTTTCCTGTATAAATTTTCAAAATCTACTCCTTCTACTTAAGATTGGACTATTGAATAAAATGTACTCTTAGTAAGTTTTTAGGTGCTAGTTTTCTTCCACTTATCGATTTTGCCAGCTTTGTAATGCAATAATAAATTTTGAAGTGCCCTTACTTATCGTTCTAGAGCTTATATGGTCTTGTTTAGATTAATATTATACGAGAATAAATCATACTCGAAAGGTTTTTTTATAATAAAACATTTTTTGTAAAAGTGGAGTATGTGTCAGTTTTCCGTCCATACTTATTGATATATTGATATTCAAGTTTTTGAAATAAAAGCTTATAATTAAAATATCAATTAAAGAATAAATAATTATTATCAATGGCAAATTTGACCTCAAAAAGTTTTTTCCATGTAGACGGAGAGCTGGCCACGTCAGATATGACACAATAGTCAGGTTTCATTGCTCTCATTATTGTGTCATATCTGACGTGGCCAGCCCTTAGTCCAATAAATTTGTAGCAGTTTAATCAGGTGGACGGCAACCCGGACGGGAAACTAGTATAACCACCCTATGCACGGTTTCAAATAATAGATATAATTATAAACCGCCTTTATTATGTTAATGTCAACCTTTCAGCATTTTCTCAAACTTTTCAAAAACTGAATTAAAAATATTGAGAGTGGAAAGACAAGATGTTTCAAACCTTTGAAGCAAGATGTTTCAAATTTTAAAAATTTTAAAAAACGCTTTTGGCTATAATTCTTTTTTTTTCCCCAGCCTACTTGAAGAGATATAATACGTATCCATACTAATATTATAGTGTGTCTGTCTGTTAACTCTTCACGCTTAAACCGCTCAACTGATTTAGATGAAATTTGGTATGTATAAGGGGATGAAAACGGAATGGAAGTTTATACGGAATTGTTGCTCCCTGTTGACTTGAAATAGCATACGTGCTAGTTTTATATTTGCTCTTAGATTTGACTAACTAGTAACTTTTATTTTGCGTTTTATTATGTAATTCCATATGGCTCATGTTAATTTCGCGCAGACGAAGTCGCGGGTAAAAGCTAGTATTTTAATATTGTAATGGATTTTGATATGATAAAACTTTTGAAATAGATGGCAATTAACCAAAACTAACCCAAAAATGTACCCAAAAAACCGTGACGACCCTATACACGACACGATACAACTAATCCATACTAATATTATAAATGGGAAAGTGTATGTGTGTGTTTGTTTCTTTGTTTGTCCGTCTTTCACGGCAAAACGGGGCGACGAATTGACGTGATTTTTTAAATGGAGATAGTTGAAGGGATGGAGAGTGACATAGGCTACTTTTTGTCTCTTTCTAACCCCCCACTTCCCTAAAATGGGGGGTGAAAGTTTGTATGGTTTGTTACCCCGAATTTAACGCGAGCGAAGCCGCGGGCAAAAGCTATTATATGTTATTAACTTACTCGTGCTGACTTTTCGTGTTTTTAATTCTTTTGTGTAATTTCAATTTATAATTCTTATGTGAGACGACAAACGCTTTTATATTTGTCAATTTTTTTAGTAAAAAACACTTATGATATATAAATGAAAATGGTTAAAACATGTTAAAAAATTAATCTTAAACTTTAGGTTGAATTAAGTTATTTGCTTTTTAGCTATGGTTTTCTGTAAGGTACTTCCCCAGTCGAGCTCTGAGCCAGGTCCAGATTTGAGCGTGATAACATTCGCTGAACTGTGCCTTACCACAGTTAGCGAGATAACATTCGGAGTGCCCACCTCCCTTTTGGACATAACATACCCGTGTCTAAACCTGTTCCTAGTAACCAACTAGGTACCAATTTAAAAAATGTTCACAGCAACAATTAATTGAATCCAGTCTTAAATGCCACGCAAAAACAAATCAAACCATTTTTTGTGACAAACAATTGAATTTATAGAACGAAACTTTTTTGTCTATAAAGATCACATGTATGCGCGACTTCGGCAGCAGATAGCATACATCCTCCATACTACCCTCTTGAACCTGATGTTTATTCAGTGTTGGGCGTAATTTATTAGATGGTACCTACTTTTGTAATGAATTAAATTGCTAATTAAATTACATGAAAATCAATTATATTAAGTAATTGAAATTGCTTGTAATGGAGATTACATGTCAGTAGTATTCCCGATTACATATAATTTGTAATTGCAATTACTTTTATCTTAACTACTTTTACTTGTAACTTCGATAATTTGAAATAATATACAAGTTCAATTTCTTTTTGGGTCAGTGGGGGCAGCTACCAGATCCCTCGCTGCAACGCGAAAATGGTCTTAGAAGACCTTCCCTCAATTTCAAATTAATCAATCTTCATTAATTTGAAATTGAGGGAAGGTCTTCTACGGATTTTGGAAAAAAACATACAGGATGCGAGATGAGGTCACATTTGGTAAACTTCTTTTTGATGCCAATCGATCCCATTCTTGTATGGGATCAAAAATAATTTGCGGCTAGAAAAGCCACAAATTGAGAAAAACTTTTCCCATACTATATGAAAATTGTTTTTTTTATTTTTCACATGCTGCTTTTTTATGCCAATCGATTCCATTCCTATCGTTTCTAATAGTTTCCTATTATTAGGTAATGTACTAAAAAGCCACAAATTAAATATTTTCCATACATTTACTATAAATAATAAATAAATATTATACGACAATCTTACACTAATCGACCTAGGCCCACAGTAAGCTCAATAAGGCTTGTGTTATGGGTACTAGACGACGATATATATAATAGATAAATATGGATAAATACTTAAATACAAAGAAAACATCCATAACTCAGGAACAAATATCTGCGATCAACACACAAATAAATGCCCTGACCAGGATTCGAACCCGGGACCTCCTGCTTCGTAGGCAGGGTCACTACCGACAGGGCTAGGAGATCGTCAAATAAAGAATAAGTGATTTTTAGGGTTCCGTAGCCAAATGGCAAAAAACGGAACCCTTATGGATTCGTCACGTTTGTCTGTATGTCTGCCCGTCCGTATGTCACAGCCATTTTACTCGGAAACTATACGACGTATCTGAATAAAATTTACACATAAGGTGTATTCTGTATGCCGCTACTTAGTTATGTATTTAAATTTAAAAAAAATATATTTTAAGGGGGGGCGCTCCATACATGTATCTAAATTTCAAAAAAATTGTTTTTACCAAATATCAACATGTGATACATCAATCGATAGGTCTTTAAAAATAATATTGAAGTTTTTTTGATCATTTTGTGATTAACTAAATATTTTTTGATATAATCGCTTCGAAAGTCAGAAAAATTTTGTAGCCCCCCCTGTAACTTTTGAACCGTAAGTCCAAAAAATATGAAAAAAATTGAGGAGATGCGCCTTATTATATACTTGCTACTAAAATTGTTTTGAACATTATCGGTTTAGCCATTTTTGAGTTATTTCCAAAAAACTTCTTCCATAGGCATCAGATACGACCTTTTGCTATTAGTTTGGTTCTTATTCCATTGAAGGTACGGAACCCTCCTATGCGTGGTCCGACACGCACTTGGCCGGTTTTTTAAACTTTTCACTTAACCAACAGTCGTTTTTATTAAGCATACCTACCGGAAGAAACATTTAAGTAAAATGTGAATGTACCTGAAAAAATCGGTATCGCCATTATATCAAAATGCAACTAGGTACAGGTACACAATAGTGTTGGAGGATGTGTGGTTTGTATTTGCAACTAAAGGATAATTTTCCAGATAGGTAATTGAATTATCCGATGTTCTCCCGATGCGGTCTTATCCCAACGCACTTTACCGTCCTCATTGAAAGCGATTTTGACCATCTCTAATTTCGTTATAGATACTAAAAACCTGGATTTTTCAGAGCAGAAGAGGACATAAAACAAATTAGTTACAAATAATATTATCTTCAGTTAAGTACATTTTATTTGAACTTTTATTTTGAAAGACTTGACACGTACTTGACACATAGAAATATAACCGCCATGATGAATGCTTATTTTGGATATTTAGAATAAAACATTATAATTGTGCGATTATGATACTGTAGGTAATGGCGTGCGTTGGTCAAGTAGTTTTATATTATAGGTAACTTTAATTATTTCGTCATTGATTACCTACATACAATAGTAACTTTAATTAAGTAAGTACACATAAAATGGAATCATTATCTTACTGTATAAGACCGCGATTGCTTGACTATTTAAACATGTCAACATTGAATTGTCATAGTTCATCTCAAGTATACTAGATGGCAGAAGCGGAAGCTGCGATTATAAAAACGCAAAATGCAGTCGTCAACCGCGATACCCGTCACCTTAACTTGTAGTGTCAACCACGGGCTTACAACTTAGTTGACAGGCAGACACTAGCCGTTACCAAAAAACCAAAGAATAGATTGCTCCTTTGCGATAATTTTAAATTTTACCTATAAATTCAATAGGTAGGTGTATGTTATTATAAATAGTGTACATGTATATATTTGGTTAGGTATTTATTTAGATTTATGTTTTTTATGTATCTAGTAGGTTAGATTAGAACGTTTTATTCTTTTATTTTTATTTTATTTATTTCCGTTCTTATCTGGGCCGCGATTCAAAAAATAAACACACACACTGGACAGACACAGCTCCAACCCAACTCAACTCAACGCTATAACGACATTGACATTTGCTATTCGAACAGATTTTCATTCAACATTGGTCTCACATTGGTCTCACATTGATCACACATTGGTCTCACATTGGTCCAATGTTGGTCCAATGTGTGATCAATGTGAGACCAATGTGAGACCAATGTTGAATGAAAATCAGTTCGAATAGCAAATATCAATGTCGTTATAGCGTTGAGTTGAGTTGGGTTGAGTTGGGTTGGAGCTGTGTCCGTCCAGTGTGTGTGTTTATTTTTCGAATCGCGGCCCTGTACAGCTAGGTATGTCTACCGGTTCTAATCTTCCCTCAACTGCTCAAAGGTTGACTGGAAGAGAACCCTTAAGGGATAAGTGCGCCTTTGTACAAATATTATGTATTATTTTTGTTGTATTTTTCTTTGTTGTACAATAAAATATTATACTACTACTAAGTTTCAACCGTCGGACAACAGAGGCGTAGCAAGCAGAATCCACCAGGCCACATCCACTAAGTTAGAATTACCCCAAAATTTAAAGTTCGAGTAACAAAGTGGTGTCAGTGACATAGTGATGGCGATGCCTTGTTTTCTTCTACCATGAGGCTTAGGCGAGTACGGAACCGTGAAAACACCACGGAAAGGCATCCTCCATCAGATTCACCATTAAACTTTATTATTAGCGGCTTAGACTACACGTTAACGGACGTTCTGAGAGAGATAAACGATCCGTTATGAAACGCGAGAGCTCGTAAATGCGAGTACATTTTATGTGAGGGTACTCGCACTTTGCCGTATGTCTATGAACCTCTATGATTATAGCAACACTGTAAAGTGGAGGTAAAAAAACAATCATCATCATCTTCCCCGTGCAGTGATGCGGTCCGCTTTCCTGCTTTTCTGTTTCCACTTCGCTCTATCCTGGACATCGTGTTCATCCAACCCACAGGCGTTCCGGTCTTTGGTGATGACATTACGCCACCGCTGCCTTGGCTTGCCCCTCTTCTATATATGGACCGTAAGTCAGGAACAAATTTTATGACCAATTGCGTCCCAGGCTTGTGAAGTGGTTAGGGGCGATGTATACTGAAGCTGACCTTCAGCTGCCGCTCCGTTGGTGGTTGAGGACCACCAACCCACGCCACCTAGATACAGCCGGCTGACGATTTTTCATATTTATTAGAGCATATAAACTATCGTGTGACATAGTTTAAATCGGGACGCGATGACCGTTTTTTTTAAAGTGATTAAATATCTGCCGTTCCTCAACCCACCAACGGAGAGGCAGCTGACCTTCACGTGGCTTGATTACACATCGCTCTTAACCACTTCACAAGTTGTCGCCTGGGACGCGATGACCAACTAAATGTGTTTTTGGGTTACGGTATTATACCTAAGGTCAATAAGAAAGTAAATAAATGTAAGCAAACATCGCTGACTGACAACTCATAACTCGCATTTGTAGGCAAAGAAGCATTTGACACATGACAAAATGTTATGGAATTTTTTTCACTGAAATATAAGTAACTAGCTTTTGCCCGCGGCTTCGCTCGCGTTAAATTCGGGGTAACAAACCATACAAACTTCCACCCCCCATTTTAGGGAAGTGAGGGGTTAGAAAGAGATAAAAAGTAGCCTATGTCACTCTCCATCCCTTCAACTATCTCCACTTAAAAAATCACGTCAATTCGTCGCCCCGTTTTGCCGTGAAAGACGGACAAACAAACAAACATACACATACACTTTCCCATTTATAATATTAGTATGGATTAATGGATTTTTTACATAAAAATTTATATAATTAACAAGTTTGGCCCAAACCAGAAAGTACTATAAAATCATCTAACGTTTAGAGGACGCAGTTCAGATAGGAAAGCATATCAAAAGTTTTGTAAAGCAATCAGGTTTGGATTTTATTATTTCTTTCTTTGTTTAATTACACAATAGGTACATTGTCTGGCTCTCCAGTTGTTTTGATATGACTTCTTTAAGATCGCATTATTGTGTATCTTTAAGATCTAATGTATTACTGTTTTGAGAAAAGAAGTCCCGCCGAGTTTCTTGCCGGCCATAATACTTCGAGGTGTAGGGTTAGAACCGGTGGTAGTTTTTTCTCTCTGACGTTCATAAGTGCGTTGTAATGTGCTTAAATATAAGAAAAAACATGTTTTATCTTTTTTTATCTTTTAGTATGTAAATTAACGATCGTTCCGTGGTTGTTCTTCAAAAGTGCGTGATTGCGAAGCAATGAAGATACAATGGTTTGTTGACCTCCAGTTAAGGATGATATAGACATGGATGGACAATATCCATACAAAATCGCGTTCCCTTATTTAAAGTTAAAGCACTAGCGTCATCTATCGGTCACAACAGACACTACATCCTAGTTTCTAATACTTTGTTCGGCGCTTAACGCTGACAGAATAACTCGACTCCAGACTCGACAGATGGCGCTGTGGCACTTAGTACCGAATGAAATGAAATGAAATGAAATGAAATGAAATAGTGTATTTGTTTAACACAGGTGATATAAAATACGGTGATAATTTACATTAGTTTCTCTGTGCTTTGCCTATAGGCGTACAAATTTATATTTAAACTTAACTATCTTAACAGTAGTGCAGTTTGTTAGTAATACATTTATTTAAGTAATATATTATTATAATGTCAACAATATATACAGCATAAATCCAAAATAAAAACTACAAATAACAAATAAGATAACAGAACATAGATTTTATTAAAATTTCAAATAAACAATAAGTCAGCCAGTTAGTATAATACATTAGAGTCAATGTCATTAAAAAAATCATTGAGAGAGTAATAATTTTTACTAATTAGATAGGCTTTAAATTGTCTTTTAAATTCATTTACTTCTTTCAATCTAATGTCGTTTGGGATCTTGTTATATATTCTAGAAGCCATTCCCAGCACGGCTAGCACATGTTACGCGTGACAGGCGCGAGAAGAGACAGATCGGTGTGACTTAATGCGTTGTCGCTAGTTGGCAGCACAACTTGCGCGTGAAAGGAGCGACAGACCCGCGATCGAATGCCACTGTCATAAAATGACAGTGACTCGCGACTTTGAACTAAAATCCTTAGCACAACTGGCACAACTGCCGATTTTGACACAACTTAGACTCGCGTCTTTACGTTAAAGCGCGACTCCAAGTCTACGCGGCATCAAGACCGCGACTCGCTCGCGCGGGTGGTTTTTTGGAGATCGTGTGCCAATTTCACTAGAAAATTCTTACTTTAAATAAGTAATTAACCTGTTTTACAAGTATTCTAAAGCCAAAAATATTTTGCTACCCTATATCACAGAGCGTCATTAGAAGTTAGCTTCTTAAAACGGAAGGAACACATGTTTAAATTACGCACGGCACAACACTGAAGGTCATGCACGATGTTTGAGTGCACAAAATGGTACTTTTCTTGTATAAATATATATCATAACGAATAAAATAACTCTTCTTTAATTTGGTAAAAAGCATGCTTTGAACCCATATTTTCAGTCTTGGTGTTAAAAACGCATTGAGTGTTCTCAATGTTATCATTCTGCATAGGTATTTGAGGATCGACAGCATCGTCTTATACTTATACGAGATAATTTGCAGTACCTATGTACCTATACATTAACAAATTATAACTTCCGGTACACATACTAACAAATCACTATCAATAGCAGCTCACTGTGGGAGCTAGAATCGAAATGTCTTAATTCGACTTATCCGACAGACTGGTGCCGGCGTTGGATGGTGAGCCTACAGACAGATGCACACCTAGTGCATCATTTAGGCCTATATGTAACCATGCAAAAGTAGATGCCACATGTGCAGTGCTAATCTACCATCATATTCATAGCCATTCAGCGCCAGTTCTTGTGAATTTACCTGTACCTCCTGTTTTTATATTTTAAGTAAAAAAAATCGCAAATCGAGGAAAATAAACAATAAAGAATAGTCATATTGTTATAATATTTTATTTAACTCATAATTACTATTATTAGAAACAGTATATAAACATGTGCGGTTCGGCACCGCGACGAGCGTTGCTTCTAGCTTCTGAGGATTTGAGTTACGTTCAGTGATGCATTTGTTAACTATTTATTGCCCGTAGCTAACCGCCGCCGCCATCGCCACCGCTCCAGTTTGCACCCTTTCTTTTTTCTGTGAAAAGCGACCATTGTAAAACCATTGGGTAGTGCCTGAAATTAAATTAGTTTTGTTAATAAATAAGAAACTAAAAAGATTGTGTCCGCCCCATGGTATACCTAATGATTCTAATGAAAATGAATGAGATACACCGAGAAAATATTACAAAATATTACAGGTCCCTTGGCACATTCACGTTGTAATAGTAAATTTTACGTTAGGTGTTTTGATATTTGGGAATGTGATGAGGGACTTATTCTGAAAAATAATATATTTTCAATTTACGATCAGAATACATTATGAGATTTAATTACATGAAAAAGTGGAAGTTTCGAAACTACTACGTGCATATTTATTATGGAGCGAGTGTGAAAAACACAAAACGGGAGAAGTTATTAAATTACCGAAAGGCGTAAATAAATAAAACTCTAATACTTACAAATATTCTTGCTGTGAAATGTTAACAAAATTTGAAAGTTCATGACTTTGACAGCAAAAAACTAAACCATTGAGAATAATTTGTTTTTTTTACCATCAAAGAACGAATGGAATTTCACCACTCTATTACCGATTCAGTGTTGTCCCACGTAAAAACATTTTTTTTAACACTTTGATTTCATTAGGGAACACTGAGGACTCGCGCCGCGACTTTGAGTTCTCTTCGTGTCAATTGCTGTCACGAGTGCAAGTTATGCTACCGGAAAGCGAGATTTTTGACAGGCGCGGGAAGGTTTTCCCTATTCGCGACTTAAGTCGCGCTTGTAACATGTGCTAGCCGTGCTGGATGCTTTTATCTAGTAGTGCTGTATTACTTTTCGGATTGCAGATGTCGTTTACATATTGGGGTCGTACAGGAAGTTTGCGACGCTGAGTCACCATTGGAAACATGTCAGGATTCATTTTTACAAAAGTTACAACTTCATATATATAAAGAGATGGAAATGTCAAAATGTTCAATGGCTTGAAGTGTGGGTCACAGCTTTCTAGAAAGGCAAGTCCACAGACGGCCCGTACGCAGTCTTTTTGGGCTATGAAAACGGACTTTCTGTAGGTAGTGTTTCCCCAAAAGATAACTCCATACCTTAAGACAGACTCCACGAGGCCATGATATGCTGTTAGTAATGCGGTTTTATCTACTATCTTTGCAAGTTTACGTAGGGCAAATGCCGACCTACTTATTCTATTACAGACATACTCCGCATGATCTTTCCAGGTAAGTTTTTCATCAATGAAAAGTCCTAAGAATTTCGTTACACCTACTCGTTCAATAGCGTTTCCATTATAGTGTATGTTCATGTCCATTACTTCTTTCCGTTGGTGAAAGTGCATTACATTTGTTTTATTTAAATTAATTATTAAATTATTGTTATTAAGCCAAGTCACCATTTCATTAATTACTAAATTTATGTCATTTTCATAGTCAATATTATTATTACAACTTACAATTGAGGTACTGTCGTCAGCAAACATAATCATTGGACGATGAACATTTTTAGAAAAGTCATTTATATTTATTAAGAAAAGCAGGGGACCAAGTACACTGCCTTGAGGTACACCATATTTTACAACCAGTTCATTTGAGGCGTACATTTTTTCAGTTTTATATTTTAATTCAGACGTATAGCCTGAAGGTTCGAGGAACGCGATTTTGTATAGGCATCAAGGTTAATTAAGACATGGATTGACAATGCCTATACAAAATCGCGTTCAGGCTATACGTCTGTTTTCGGTACTAAGTGCCACAGCGCCATCTGTCGAGTCTAGAGTCGAGTTATTCTGTCAGCGTAATGCGCTGAACAAAGTATTAGAAACTAGGATTTAGTGTCTGGTGTGACCGATAGATGACGCTAATGCTTTAACCTGAAATAAGGGAACGCAATTTTGTATCGATATTGTCCATCCATGTCTATATCATCTTTGCCTTCAGTTTAGGTATAATGCATTTTCGTGTTGGTCATTGTTTTAATAGCCTCCATCATAGTTCATTATTATGTCCCTATTTCCGCGCAAAGCTAATCCATCAAAAGTTAGATTAAAATGCAAATTATTTAGGATAGCCATTACTCTGATTTACGTGCAGATGAGTTTTTATAAAAGTTATAATTGCCGGCGTATCGATGTGTTCAACTTTACCTTTGGTAAAAGCAGTTATGTGAAAACTTTATTTATTTACTTGGTATTTCTAGTATGTATTTGTACATTGCGTATATCTTTTACAATGAGAATAAAATCAGATGTTAGTTTTAGTTCTGACGTAACAAAACGTTATGTACCATCAGGTTCAAAATTGCATGGTCAATTTATCAATGAATTCATTCATAAATTGGCCATGAAATTCTGAACCCGATAGTACATGTACAGTCAGCATCAAAAGTAACTACGCAATCGAAGACGTCAAAAGCTCTTATTCCCTTTTAAAAAGGACTTTTGACGTCTTCGTTTGCGTAGTTACTTTTGATGCTGACTGTACATCGTCATCGTCATGTACTTACATGTACTATACAGAGTGATTCAGTAGACGGGAGCGGGGCCGCGATTCGAAAAATAAACACACACACTGGACAGACACAACTCCAACCCAACTCAACTCAACGCTATAACGACATTGACATTTGCTATTCGAAGAGATTTTCATTCAACATTGGTCTCACATTGGTACAACATTAGTACAATGTGTGACCAATGTGAGACCAATGTGCGACCAGTGTGTGTGTTTATTTTTCGAATCGCGGCCCGGGATTAACAACGGATTCAGTTAATATTGAACTGTGGCAACGGCACTTGCAAACAACTATGCAGTCCATTTGACTTTACCACCTTGTAATAAAGTTCATGTTTGGACAGTAGTATTGGATCACGATCCAAGACTACTGTCACACACACATGATGTCAATTAGCTAGAACAAAAACTATTGTTTGATACCTGTATTTTGCCCTAACTACACTAGTAATGCCTGTTGTTTACCTCTATTCTGTTCTGACTTTATGAAGTTTCTGTACTAGTTTTCTTTTTGAAGTGTTCAATAAATAGTATTTGTTTTGTGGTGTCATTTAATCGATCTGCAGAATATTCCTAATTTGGTAAGCAAAAATATATATTTGGTCAGCAAAATTGGACACTTGGTTAGTAGATTACGGTCAGCAAGTAATTCTAAACCAGTTCGCAATTAATGTCATACTGAGCTGCTCTAGAATTATTTGGTTGGCAATTTAATTATTTGAGCGGCAGTAAGCTATCCGCCTTAAATCAGATTTATTTAAGCAATCAGTGGGTAAGCCAATAATTTCATTTTGGATTACAATTGAACTGATCCACAAAAAATGGTTCGCTAAAAAATCTGATGATTGGCAAATGTCTTACTTAGCTAACCTACCTTTTGCTGATCAGCAGATTTTTCGAAAAAAAAATAATACTAGGCATCATTTAATTACTTTTCTTTCATTTTGTCCTTCAAAAAACTTACTGCCCATTCACAAACTGGGCGCAAATAATTATTTGCTGGAGATGATTTATTTTGGAGACGAATTAAAAAACAAATTGATTAATATTTTTTCGCATTTTTGCTACTTTTTGTATTAGAACTTTAAAGAATACAATAAAATAAGCATCTTTTAGTGATTACAATTTTTTGAGTAACTTGACCGTTTATGAACTAGAGCGCTTCAAAGGTCTTAAAAAATCTATGAAGCCGGGACTTGTAAAATTTACGAAAAAAATATTTCATTAGTATGACCTATGTATTTTATCACTGGATAGTATAGAACATGCTAAACTAAGCATCTTTTTTTGATTGAAGATTTTTCATAAACTTAACCGTTTACGAACTAGAGCGGTTCAAAGTTGTGGTATTCTGCCATAGTTTCACCTATGAGTTATGAAGCCGAGACTTAAAAAAATCTACTACTACGGCTTCTACTTTCGCTCTAAGGGGTGAAAGATAACTAACGAATCTAACCAAGTAAAAATAGGGATCGTAAATTTTTTTTTTTTTTCTCATGCTACCCTAGGCTACGCTCACCGAGCCCCCCTTGTGGAGGGCTTCGCCTCCCCCCCGACCCCCCGTTTTCCTGGTTTTGTCTTGTGGGTTGAGGGGCGCAGTTCTAACCTAACCTAACCCACTTTATTTGTAGCCGTTCGGGTCGGTTGAGGGTCACAGTTCTAACCTAACCTAACCCACTTTATTTGTAGCCAAATTTAATTATAATATAAACTTTTAAGGTCCTTGGCTCCGTAGTAATTTTATGGCCGAATTCGCAACTTTGGACCGCTTTAGTTCTTAAACGGGCAAGTTAATCCAAAAATTGTAATCAATATAACTAAAATACGAAAAAGACATTTGCTAATAACCTTAGAATAAAATGCACGCACGCGATTAGCTGCTCGTGTCACGTGGACTAATTTCACTCCTGTTACAACTCTGCCGATTTTTCAAATCAAACGGCACCAACTTTATTATATCAGAGTACCATTGCTTTAATTTGCATACCTTTCAATTAAACTGCTTACAGCCATGTTTTTTCTACCCACCAATTTGTTTATCTTGCTGACCAAGTAATTATTTTGCAGCTCATCAATTTATTGAGCAGATAAATTATAACAAAAGCAGATCAATATTGGTTATAACGTTGTCCGTTTGTGAGTTTTTTTGCTGAACAAGAGTTGTAGCTCCATTTTTATTTATTGCCAGCAAAATTTTTGTATGCTGACCAAATGATTTAATGGCTATTTTTTTTGCGAATCAGTTTTAAAAACGGCTGATCATTTAATTACTTCCCTTTGTTTTGTATTGCATTGTATTGTACTTTGAAGGCCTAGCCCTGAAAAGTTGTATGAAATCTCATTAAATTCACCTCGAGTTGGTACGCCCGAAACAGTATACTTCCGAACCTACGAGTATTATCAGGAACTTACCGACATTTTTCGATCCATGTACTTATGGAAAAAATTGTTCGTTAAATACTCTTTTCTTCCCGGCTTACAGTCACCTGCCATAATATCAAGCACAATACCACGAAGGCCAAAAAAAATGTGACAAGATCTTAGGGCTCTACGAATAAGAGATTTTTAAATTACAATCTTCCCTGTGGTTACAACATAAATTTACAATGTACCGATTTAAACTCACACGATATTCACGCTGTACATTATTTTTATTGTTATTTTTATTATTATATTTCAAACCGTTTGGTTTTATGATGGATGAATACGAGTATGTATGACTGTCATCTATGTTAACGTCTGATTATTATTGTACTAGCTTTTGCCCGCGGCTTCGCTCGCGTTAAATTCGGGGTAACAAACCATACAAACTTCCACCTCCCATTTTAGGGAAGTGGAGGGTTAGAAAGAGACGAAAAGTAGCCTATGTCACTCTCCATCCCTTCAATTATCTCCACTTAAAAAATCACGGCAATTCGTCGCCCGGTTTTGCCGTGAAAGACGGACAAACAAACAAACAAACAGACACACACACTTTCCCATTTATAATATTAGTATGGATTACATATCCAAAATAAAACGGTGCACTTCATATGGAAATTTCCTATACGGAAATGGCCGGTTTGGACTGTAACGAAATAGTAAATTCGTAACTACCAATAATAAAACTACAAAAATCCAATTTTTTTGCAACATGAGCGTCAGCATTAGATACTTAGGTCTATAGTGGCGTAAGTATCATGTTACTGATAAATAAAGAAAAATGCATACCAATTTCCCTGCCAACATTTTTAGATAAAAATAAACCTAAAATAAACCTTAATACGTACGAATTAAGAACGAATTTCGCTAAAACAAATCGCTGCCTGCAAGTTCAGAGCATGTGTGACAAAAATCCTGCATTACGAATTTCTGCAACAACTTTTTTTTTATTGACCGCTGACTTGATTGATCTACAGCCAAACGAAGTAAAAGCCGAGTTTGCAGATTTTCATTTTAAAAGCCAATATTGGTTCAAGTAATTTTCTTTGGCAATTATTTGCACTACGAATTTCACAATCCGGTTTGATGGATATTAAGAAGTAATTGATGATATAGGCTGATTTTACAAAAGATTAAACATTTTATAATAAGCTTATATTTTTCGATTTTATATTAAGCTTATATTTTATGAACATAAATTCCATCAAAATGTAATATTTAATAAAAGTGCACTAAATGGTTCCAAATCATATCCAAACAAAATTTTAAAAATATCGTGTGTCTGAATGCCTCTTTAGGTTATGTGCCTTTTCGCCGAATAACGTTTCCCAAACTGTTTCATTTGCCATCTGTGTGATTAGGTATACTGATTTTTTTCTGAAACTATAATAATTTCCGGATTGCCATAAAACAAACCAAATCTAAGCTATATGGTTCTACACGATGATTATGAAACAAACCCTGAAAAGTTTACAGTTTTATAAAACAAAACAGTACTTATGCTAAATGACACAGTTGGCAAATGAAACAATTAGGGAAACGTTATTCAGCCAAAAGGCAGGATTCCGCCTCTTTGTCGTGAAACAAAGTCTAGGCAATATTGTTTTTCAACAAATTAAGACCTGCCTGGCCTTTATCGTCGGATCCGTCTTGGCCAAAAGCCTATATTTAATATTAAAACTGTTTCAAACTGTGAACCAAACTCGAAACTTTCTGATCTGTCCTTCATTTTCATTATTGAAAAGCAGTTGACATGGATAGGCAGTTGTGACAAGCGAAAATAGCAACCCAATGTATCAATTTATCGACCAAGCAAGCGAAGTGAAGCTAACTCATCCTCCTAGCGTTTGTTATGGCTTTTTCCACAGCCTTATTGAGCCTGGGGTCTGCTTGGCTATTTAATTCCATGAATTGGGGTAGGCACTAGTTTTACTAAAGCGACTGCCATGCCATCTGACCTTCCAGTCTGATGTTTTCCTAATAAATATCAGATGATATTTCGTACATAAATTCCGTAAAACTTTGAGGTACGCGCCGGGCTTTGAACCCGAGTCCTCCGGATTGAAAGTCGGATGTCTTACTGCCAGGCTACGTCTTCTTCATAATCTTCATAGACAAGTAAAATACTCGTGAAAGTTTACCTTTTACTGAATAATTTGTTTAAATGAAGACAAACGCGAAATCTATACATTATCTACCTAAGAAGTGCTTAAAGCCCTGTTACATTTATCCTAGTTAGCTTCCTAAATGAGTTAGTGACTAAATTTAGTCAAGTGTAACCGCATTTAGCAAGTAAATTTACTATGCAAACGAGTTGGGATCCTAATTAGGATGCTAGTTAGGATACAAAAAAAAGTAAAGTGTAACAGGGCTTTTAGAGTAGACTTTATCAACTAATTATTAAATAACCCCAGTTCACCGCTCTGTCATTTCGTGTTCCCGTAGCCGTACAAACGAACGCCGAAATCTTAAGCAAGTAAACTAATTCCAACTAACAGAATTTCGGTATCAAAGACACTTAAATCTACTTAGAATGTAAACCATTTAAATTCATCTTAAAAGGCGAAGCCACAAGCTTAGAAGAAGATTAACAGAAAATTTCGAGCTTCGGTTTGTGAAGCGAAATAGAATCTTATGCAGTAATTAACAGAGTGTTTTTTAGTTTGTACTAGCTTTTGCCCGCGGCTTCGCTAGCGTTAAATTCGGGGTAACACGGTTCCCCTTTCCTGATTTAAAACACAGAAGAGAACTCGGAACAGAATATTATTAAAATTTCACCCCCTCTTTTAAGGGTTTGGGTTAAGATTTCCAAAAAAATTATGCACGATTTTTTTGTTAGTCACTAATAGTCCGCATACCAATTTTTAGCTTATTTCTACCTTGAAAATTGCGGAATGCTCCATACAAACTTCCACCTCCCATTTTAGGGAAGTGGGGGGTTAGAAAGAGACAAAAACCGGCCAAGTGCGTGCCGGACCACGCATAGGAGGGTTCCGTACCTTCAATGTAATAAGAACCAAACTAATACCAAAAGATCGTATCTGATGCCTATGGAAGAAGTTTTTTGGAGATAACTCAAAAATGGCTGAACCGTTAATGTTCAAAACAATTTTCGTAGAAATTATATGACAAGGTGCATCACTTAAAAAAATTTCATATTTTTTGAACTTACGGTTCAAATGTTACGGGGGGGGCTACATAACTTTTCTGACTTTCGAAGCGATTATTTCAGAAAATATTCACTTAATCACAAAATAGTCAAAAAAACCTCAATGTTATTTTGAAAGTTCTATCGATTGATGTGTCACATGTTGATATTTGGTCAATTTTTTTTTTTAATTTAGTTACCTGCATGGAGACCCCCTAAAAATATTATTTTTTCAAATTTAACTACATAACTTAGTAGCTGCATATAAAATACACCTTATGTGTAAATTTTATTCAGATACGTCGTATAGTTTCCGAGTAAAATGCCTGTGACATACGGACGGACAGACAGACAGACAGACATGACGATCCATAAGGGTTCCGTTTTTTGCGATTTGGCTACGGAACCCTAAAAAGTAGCCTATGTCACTCTCCATCCCTTTAACTATCTACACTTAAAAAATCACGTCAATTCGTCGCCCCGTTTTGCCGTGAAAGACGGACAAACAAACAAACACACACTTACACTTTCCCATTTATAATATTAGTATGGGTTAATAAGTTATAAAGGCGGGTTTTCATGTTTCTCGAAAAATCTAACAAAATATCTCACGTAACCGCTTGGTACGATATTTTGTTTGTAGAGTCAAGTTTCCTTTGTGAGAGAGGACAACGTTATTTGAGGGGTCGCCTACGCCCCACCGTTTATAGATAACGTTCCTACATTAAGGTACCCGTTTTGTTACAGAGGTCGAGTTGTTTTTCACCCTCGGTACAGTCACGTGTCATGTCATAATAACTTGCACAACCAAGGCGGCAAAAATGTACAGTTATATTTCACTATAATATATCTAGAAATTAGATGTTATTAGATATCTTTGCGTACCATATTTGTAATGTAAACTGACGTTTGCGAGCGTATTTAAAATTATTATCAGTCGTTAATTTTATTAAGAGCGCTGGTAGCCTGGCGGTAAGACGTCCGACTTTCAATCCGGAGATCTCGGGTTCAAACCCCGGCTCGTACCACTGAGTTTTTCGGAACTTATGTACGAAATATCATTCTCTAAGCTCCATCCATTAAAAGCTGCCAGATGCCTGGATCCAACAATAAGGTTAGTATAGCAATTTAACTAGACGGGTTTTGTTACTCTCATTATTGTGTCATATCTGACGTGGCCAGCAGCAGCAGCGTGGGCAGCGTGGAAAGTCATGTTACGAGAAAGGTATTAAAAATGAATGTGGAAGGATGTAGGAGAAGAGGCAAACCTAGGAAAAGGTGGATGGACTGTGTGAGAGATGATATGAAAAGAAAGGATGTGAGTGATGAGATGACGGGTGATAGAGATGTGTGGAAGAAAAAGACATGCTGCGCCGACCCCAAGTAAAAAGGGAAAATGGCAAGAGGATGATGATCTGACGTGGCCAGCTCTTAGTCCATTACTGTCATCTGTTTAACATCTTCTGAAAGCCCTGGCGTGGACGAACTTCTAACTCGAACAAATGACGCGAGGAGTCTTGGTGAAACATTCTTGGAGCAAGATGAAAAATTATGTAAAATACCAAACAACGAGAGCAAAGTTAATTTTGTCTTCATTCGATTTGTAATAATCGCGTAAAAAATGGATGGACAGCTACGTATATACATATAAATAACTACCTACGAATAAACCTTCTCCAATTTTTGGCATGTTTCATTCCCCGGTTTATCAATTTTAAATTATTTTATTTTTATTTTATATCGGTATTAATACTAGGGGGAAATTAATTTCTAGCAGTCCCTATTTTCCCTTATTTGGGTTGCTCATTTGCTCATCCTCACCTTATTTCAATCAAGTATTTATTAAATTTGCTGGCTGTTCCAAAAATCTTAGTTCATCGGCAGAATTGTCACCTGAATTATTTATTAAAACACCTAATGGGTTCACAAACGAACGTGGATTAGGATTTACCCAACCGAAATAAAAGGTTTGGGCACACAAAATAAATTAAATCATTCAAACCCGCCCTAAGACGATTTCAGTTCTAAATACAATTATATTATTTGTACTAAAACCACAGAATAGATAATAGTATTTCGTACAAAATGGCCACGCTACGCCCCACCCTGAACGGAATTTCCTCATCCCGCGGCGGCCGATTGGTAGGGAACTAGTAGGCTAATACGTCAGGTTAGCTATATACGTCGATAAAAAGCAAAATGTCGGTGTATTGTCTAACGTCATTTACGACGGCGGAAAAAGCGCCCTAAGACGCACGCACACATTGAAGCGTGTACAGATGTGCCATGCACACAAAGGCACTCAAACGAGTTTGGAAGTATGACGTATCTGCCCTGTGCTAAAGCTGTCCTTTATATTGCACACCTCAAAAAAAAACAGCACAGTAGAAAAAAAAATACATGATTAAAAGAGGCAAACAACAGGCGGTCTTATCGCTAATGAGCGATCTCTTCCAGACAGCCTTTGCCTAATTAATTTTAATTATGTTGCCTTATCTTTTCAGTATCTACCAATTTTAGCGAGATTACATTCGCATTGCCCTCTTTTGGAAGGACACCCGGGTCCAGATAGATCTTAGGCTTAATCAGCGTCCTACTCTTTGTTTATAATTACAGAAGCTGAGCATCAAGACATAACTTGAACCTTGGTTTGAACTGAGAGCGTTTTCACATTGTCCGATCCGATCCGATATCGGATAGCTCAAGGAAAAAAGAAGCTGCTAGAGATGGCATAATGTTCGCCTTTTATGCGTTTGTGTTTTCTTTTGAGTAATAATGGACATTTGGTATTTTAAGAAAAAAATAAAATCACAAGTTTTAAATTTGTCTTCTTCGTGGTCCATATTTACCATTTGACAACTGGATTCATAAGGTACGTGCACTACGGTGAAGAAAAAGCGTTTGAAAAGAAGGAAGAATGGTCATAACTTTATAGGGACACCAGGACAGTAGGTGGTTGATATCTTTTCATGTCGTTTCCTTTACACTATTTTATAATAACGGCATTATCTATGAATGCAGGTTATGAAGCATAAAACAGAACACTAGTTTATGGCATTATTTGCTTTTAACGAAGTTTTCTCCATGTGCACTGGACTAAAAGAGAGAGACTAGTGTAATTTATTTATTTTTTAACATTCGCGCAAGATAGAGAGAGAACGCACAGTCTACCTTTGAAGGTAGGGCCTTGAACTTTGGGGGTTAAACAGGGCCTTAAAGTCTTAGGTCCAAGCTATGGAATAAATAAATAAATGAAGTTTCAAAAATTGAGTCTTGTATGAAATACTAAGTCTTACCCGCCTGGGGCCGTATTCTAACTTTAAAACACGTATAGACACGATCTAACTTCAATACAACTCCAATGCATTAACAATGCAATACAGCTACGGCATAAACATCTGAATCAGAAATATCAGAATTTGCTTGAGAAATATTTCTACGCAACTCCAATACAACTTCAATATTGGTTGAATGTTTGTTGTGTGTTGTAGTTATGTTTGAAATAGGTTGTATTTTTATTGTATTGTTAATATATTTTTAAATTAGAATCCGGCACCTTTTTACGTCAACAAACATTGCGTAATAGCAAACCTTGGTCATAATATTATATTGTCTTTGGTCTTTGGCCTTCTCGTCGTAGCAGATAGTTGTATTCGTGGTTATAACATTCACCCATAATCGTTCACTAGCTGTTCTAGACAGTGACTCATATTAATAATAAACATAATCGCCCACTAGTTTTCACCAGCGCAATCAGTCAACGCAGGGCAGCTTGTGGCGAGCTGTTGGAGAGTAGCGACTCCACGTACCTGAGTGCCCCTGGGGTGCCCTGTCGGATAGGTGGGACAGGTCCCCTGCCTCTGGCTTGCCTTAGCCGGCTGTCCAGTGGGGTCGTTAGAGCTGCGTTCTCGAGGGTAGATATGGAATCCTAAGTGGCGAGTTGGCTATATGTTTAAAGTCCAGTGAGACCTCTCTGCCTCCAGCCCCCGCACCGTTATTGCCCTTGAGCCATCTTTGATGTCGCTTTTTATGGGGGCCCCATATAGCGGGAGGTGAGTCACCGTCTGCCGGAAATAAAATTGGATGCCGTTTTATTTAGGCAGACGTCCGGTTCTTCATCCAATAAACCAGTAGTTAGTCCATACTCTTCACCCAATAGCCTAGTATATTTTAGACTCCATTAACTCTCAATAGTCCTTACACCATGGCGGGTGCTATCTCTGCGTGCGTCCCATGACGCGGGCAGGGGCAGCATCCGCTTAGTGTACCCCTCACTTTTCATTAAATTGTCGAAAGGGCCTCTGCACGTTGGCTTCGGCTCCGCATACGCCTCCCAAAGGTCCGGAACACCATTGTTCCGTGGTCGGAAAAGACATACAAATAACTTAATTGGATGTCATATACAAAGGAAAATGTAACCAAAGTCTCTGGTGCTTAGGGCTGGGCTTAATCGAACCAGCGTTTTCTGCATTCGCGGCAGACACACGACCTGCATAGTGACTCTAAAGTAAATTATTACAAAAAAGAAGTATTGGGTATTATTCTATTCTCACAGGGTATTTAATATAACTTCAAAATATTTCAACGGAATAATGCAAAACATTTTTGCCTCAGTCCCCAGTATGAATCCCCAATAAGAATATCTAGTCGCTTAATTAAAATTGTTTGAGAACCGTTCGCGGCCGGAGGCATTCCAGATATTGAGATTCTCCCATTACCTGTGGTAAGGGGGGTATCATCGAGAAAGGGTGGGAAGTTTATTTATATTTACTTTATATATTCTGGCTAACCAAAAAGTGCAGTAATGTAACGTTAGAAGTAATAAGCTATACTCATTCCTCTTTTATTGATGAGGGTACTGTACTAGCATAAGAAACAGACAGTATGCTTCTCTCTGTATAGGCTTGAAGTGGCGCAGACCCTGGCCAAACTATTTGGCCAATCCGCCATCGTCCTACGCGACAGCATTACCATCATCACCACTTAGACGGTTGGCAGTCCTCAACTGTGCGTTTCTCGAGAAACTTACTGCCTCGCACAATAAAACTGTGGAATGAACTGTCGTCTGCGGTATTTCCGGACCGATACGACCTTCAAACCTTCAAGAAAAGAGCGTCTTCCCATCTTAAAGGCCGGCAACGCGCTTGTGACCCCTCTGGTGTTGCGGGCGTCCATGGGCGGCGTTAATTGCTTACCATCAGGCGATTCGTCTGCTCGTTTGCCTCCTATTTCATAAAATAAAAAAATTAAAAATCACGGCCTCCATAGCCGTTCATAGTGTTCATACCAGCACGTCTAGTAACTATATATACAGGGTGTAACATAAGTAGTGGTGATCCGTTTAAGGGTATAATTGGTATAGTATTGTGACTAAGAATGAGTTGGAGAAAAAGTTTTTGGTAGCGAAAAAATTTGTTTTTGCTTGGGACACGTCATCCCAGCCGGCCAACCCGCCTATGCCAACTAACAGCTTATGGATTTGACATCTGAAATAAACAATATAATACAATTATTTAATTAAAATACAATTATTTAATTTCACAAAGGAAAGTCGAGTGAGATAGGAAAATCGGCGCTCAGAGTGATGAGCTAATATTATTAACTTTGAAACATGATAATGTATGTTATCGTTATATACCTAAGTGATTAACAACATTTTAAGGGGTAATTAAGAATAATACCGACTGTAGAAATGCGTTACAATCTGGTAAGATACTTTACTTAGAACTTAATTATAAAGAAAGCATACGTTTCTAAGAAATTAAAATAGCAAGTGTTCTCAAGAATTTTGGAGATTAAAAATAACTGACTAAGAACACGAATAAAATACCTTCGTTTGTCCGCAAAGATAAAGGCCCGCATTCAGAAACGAAATCTATACATCAATGTAATATCAACCCATCAAAAATATAAATGTGAAATGAGAGCCAAGTTCAATATACATATTACTAGCCTTTTCCCGCGGCTTCGCCCGCGTACTATAAGTACTCAAAATGGATACGATACGCATGTTGATTTTCAGACTTTGTGACCACATTTGCCCCTTTAAGGGGTTGAATTTTCAAAAAACCTGAATTACGTGTTTACTCATTTATCGTTAGGAATACTCCTGTGAAGTTTCGAATAAAATAGTCAAACAATCTTGATTCGCCATACAAACTTTGGACCCCCATTTTACCCCCTTAGGGGGTGAATTTTGAAAAATCCTTTCTTAGTGCATCCCAAGACCTTATAAGGAACCTACGTGCCAAATTTGGAATCTATAGAACCAGCGGTTTGGGCTGTGCGTTGATATGTCAGTCAGTCAGTCAGTCAGTCAGTCAGTTTCTTCTTTTTTATATTTAGACTAGCCTTTTCCCGCGGCTTCGCCCGCGTACTATAAGTACTCAAAAAGAATACGATACCCATGTTGATTTTCAGACTTTGTGACCACATTTGCCCATTTTAGGGGTTGAATTTTCAAAAAACCTGAAACATATTTACTCATTTATCGTTAGGAATACTCCTTGCGAAGTTTCGAATAAAATATTCTAACAAATCTTGATTCGCCATACAAATTTTGGACCCTCATTTTACCCGCTTAGGGGGTGAATTTTGAAAAATCCTTTCTTAGTGCAACCCTAGACCTTATAAGGAACCTACATGCCAAATTTGGAATCTCTAGAACCAGCGGTTTGGGCTGTGCTGTGAGTCAGTCAGTCAGTTTCTTCTTTTATATATTTGGAAGATAGATAGATATACGAGTTGCTACTTATATATCCGGAAACAAAAAAACAAACAAACGTACACGGCTGAAAATGGTTTTATTGTTTTTCAAAGTATTCCCCTTGATGATCTATGCACTTTTGCATTCGCGTGAACCAATTTTTAAAGCACTTCTGCCACTCCGCCTGAGGTACCTCCATAACGTGTTGTTTGAATGCGTCGACAGCATCTTCAGCGGTCGAAAATCGTTGACCGCGTAATTTATTCTTTATATTTGGAAATAAATAAAAATCGTTGGGTGCCAAGTCAGGGCTGTACGGCGGATGACCCGTTAATTCCACATTTTGACCCTCCAAAAATAGAGTTGTTTCGCGTGACGTATGACAGCTGGCATTGTCATGATGAAGAATGATTCTTCGTCGCTGGTTAGTTTTACGAATTTGTTCAAATACTTCCGGTAAGCAAATGGTCGTGTACCACTCTGAATTAACCGTTCTACGGTTTTCTAGTGGCACTGTAGCTCATGGCCATTAATACCGAAGAAGCAGGCCACCATTTGTTTCAATGTACTTTTTGCACGAGTAACTTTCGTAGGGTTCGGCTCATTTTGAAACACCCATACCGTTGATTGTTGCTTCGTTTCGGGATCGTATGCATAGATCCAGGATTCGTCACCTGTATAGATGTTATAAACGGCTTTTGAGTCACCACGGTTATATTTTTTTAACATTTTATTGCACTATTCGACGCGAGCATCTTTTTGCTCTTTTGTTAAGTTGTGGGGTATCCAACGCGAACAAATTTTTTTACAGCCAAATAATTATGTAATATGCTATTAATGCTGGTCATAGAAATACCCAGAGTCGCCTCTATCTCGCAGTACGTAACATGTCGGTCGTCCATTATAAGTTTTCGCACAGCCTCGATATTTTGTTGTACAACGACCGATTTCGGGCGACCTGCCTTAACTTCGTCCGTAAGCATACTACGTCCACGATTGAACTCACTAAACCAGTGATACACAGTAGTTTTAGATGGGGCTTCATCACCAAAAGTTGAAGTTAGTTGATCTATGCACTGTTGTTGCGTTAAACCACGCCGAAAATCATAATAAATCATAGCACGAATATTTTCACGAGTGAGTTCCATTCTTGCTGCGAGATGACATTTAAAACCCGTCAAAAACAAAACACGAGCGTTAATAAGAAAGAAAAAATATACCGGCCAGTACTTAAAAAAGTTCAAATTTTACCATGGAGGTCAAATATGCTATTTAAGAAGATTGTAATCCCGGTTTCCGGATATATAAATAGCAGCCTATGTAGGTATATGCCATGGTGGTTGACTTCAACGACAAAAGAAGTGAGATCTAAATGGGTGCCAAGTTCAATGGTCAGTCCTGAAATTTATTTATAACAACATCAAAAATTTTAACAACTCAAAATATAATTTCTTCTTAAAACTTACGATTAATTAAGGGGGCTCCCATACAACAGACATGATTTTTTTGCCGTGTTTTTATAGATAATGGTACGAAACGCTTCGTGCGCGATTTCGACTCGCATTTGGCCGGTTTTCATTGCAACATTTGTTTAAGTTTTTTTAAATTTTGATATTGCGCCTACTCGGAATCGCAAGCTCTTTTCATCCTAATCGGAAAAAAGTGTCCTAAATGTTTTAGATCCAATTGGTTATGGTTTCAAATTAACCTTTTATGTAATAAAATTTACAAACAACTTAACACATTCAACGCCACCCAGTGCTACGCACTACGCTCGTAGCCCGTAGCCACGTATTCGTCGTATGTAGCTCGTAGTAGCTACGAAGAGAGAACCCGACAGTTGGGTGTCTCGGTGCTGAAATGAAATAAATTCGTCATTCTTATAAAAGGAACTAGCGACCCGCCCCGGCTTCGCACGGGATAAAAAATGGTTATTGTGGGTTATCCCTAAGACATAGACATATACCATTGCGGACTTTTTTGTAGACCTTTTTAAGGTGTACAATATTGTAGTACATTATTTTGATCTATCTCGTAGGGTTCAGCCAGCGTTTGCAATGTAAGCGCAAAAAAATGTGTTTATTTACATCACATTAGAAACCTCCAAAATTATCAGTGTTTCTCTACTATATTATGCATGTATTATACATATAAACCTTCCTCTTGAATCACTCTATCTATTTTAAACCGCATCAAATTCTGTTGCGTAGTTTTAAAGATCTAATCTAAGCATACATAGGGACAAACAGCGGAAAGTGACTTTGTTTTATACTATGTAGTGATAGTGATAAATTATCACTGATAATATAAAATATCGACATTATAAATGGTCAGTCATATGATCATTCTAGAATGAGGTTTAAGACGTTCTCGTAATTACCATTTGGGGTACGAAAGGGCCCCCAACGGACCATGGGGCCGCTTAATTAATTAGCACTGGCGATTAGGACGGCTAATACCTATTAGCCGCATTGGGGCACTTTAATTACATGGAATTACCCTGTTTATAGGATAGAACTAACCTGAATACCATTTTACGGTCTCGGCAGATTAGTGGGCGGGTAGTGATCCTGCCTACAAAGCTAAAGATCCGGGGTTTGAATCCCTGCAAGGGTATTTATTTTCAACCACTTCAAGATTTCAAAACAGGAGGTTCTCAATTTATTGGGATCTTTTTTTTATTTTTCTTTTTTTCATTCACCGTTTCAGCGGCTGGACCGATTTGGAATATTCTGTTATTTTATTTTAATGGGTATATTGAGAGTTGGTTCCATTGTCATCACCTCAAGATATTATAAGCACTGCAACTATAGCGGTTTGATTATTTTTACAGTAGCTGACATTTGCTCTTGGAAAGGTGGAGTAGATTAAGTGAAGTTTTTTTTTGCTTTGATATTATTACGTTTATTACTTACATTCGTTCCTGGTTCTCACATACCTGACAAGCAGTGATGTGAATAACGTTGTCCAATTGCTTAAAATGATTTATTGAATCATTTGCTACAATACATATTGTGTAGATCATACAACCCTCATTCTTAAATTAGAACATTATGGTTTGTCAGAAAATGCCTTGAATCTCATGTCTTCATATCTTAGCAACAGAACACAAACAGTTGTTGTAAATAAAACCCAGTCTAAAGGGACTTCAGTAAAATTAGGAGTGCCACAGGGTTCTATTTTGGGCCCATTCCTGTTTTTGGTTTATATAAATGATTTACCTTGTGTAGTACAAAACCTTTGTGATATCGTTCTGTTTGCCGATGATACATCTTTAATTTTCGAAGTTGACCGGCAATCTACCGATTTTACTGTAATCAATAACACACTAGCTGCTGTACTGAACTGATTTACTATTAACAATTTGCTACTTAATGCTAAGAAAACCAAATGTATTAGATTTGTTTTGCCCAACGTTGCACCGGTGGACACTTAGATTCTCCTGAATGGTGAATGTTTAGAGATAGTAGATAAAGCAGTGTTCCTTGGTTCGACGTTGGACAAAAATCTACAATGGAGTCCTCATATAAGAAAACTCGCTCTTCGATTAAGCTCGGCCGCTCATGCCGTTAGGAGAATTAGACAATTAACGAATATTGACACAGCTCGCTTAGTTTATCACAGTTATTTTCATAGTGTAATGTGATATGGTATTCTGGTTTGGGGCAAAGCAGCTGACATACAGACTATATTTATTTTATTTTACAAAAAAGAGCCATCCGCTTTCTGTATAACTTAAAGGCAGGTGCATCAGTTAGAGAACTATTTAAAGAAATTAATATTTTAACTGTTGCTTCCCAATATATCTATGACAATATTATTTTTGTTGTAAAGAATATACATACATTCAAAAAAATTTCTGACATCCACAGCTATAACACTAGAAATAAAAACAAGCTTGCTATCAGAAGTAGTCGTATCCGCAAAGCATATAAGTCATTTTTTGGTCAAGGTATTCACATTTATAACAAGTTACCCGTCGATGCTTTAAATTTATCATTTCCCGCTCTTAAGAAATATTTGAAAAAAAGTTTAATGTCAAAGGGTTATTTTATTACACGGTCGAGGACTATATGACGGACAAAGATGCATGGCCCAAACCAGAAACTACTACAAAATCATCTAACATTTAGAGGACACAGTTCAGATAGGAAAGCATATCAAACGTTTTGTGAAGCAATCAGATTTGGATTTTATTATTATTATTTTATTTTAATTAAACAATACGTACATTGTATGTCTCTCAAGCTGTTTTGATATGCCTTCTTATAGAACTACGCATTATTGTGTATCTTTAAGATGTAATATTACTGTATTACTGTTTTAAAATAAGTCCCGCCGAGTTTCTTGCCGGTCATAAATAATACTTCTCGGGTCAGAGGTGTAGGGTTAGAACCGGAGGTAGTTTTTTTTTTCTCTCTGACGTTCATAAGTGCATTGTAATGTGCCTAAATTGAAGAATAAATATCTTTTATCTTTTATCTTTTTTATCTTATAAGTATTACCGGCAGCCGCGGCCGGTGTCGCCTTTTTTGCTTGTCAAACTTGGCTTACATACTACCGTGTTTATTCGCCAACCGTACCTGCTATAGTAGAAGAAAATAAGGTATCGCCATCACTACTACACTAATACCACTTCGATTCTCAAACCTACAATTTTAGGGTAATTTTAACGAAGTTAGTGGTTCACCAGATTTGCAGAGTATGCAAAATCCACTAAGTCCACAAATTTTTAGGGTTCCGTACCTCAAAAGGAAAAAACGGAACCCTTATAGGATCACTTTGCTGTCTATCTGTCTGTCTGTCTGTCAAGACCATTTTTCGCAGGAACGCGTGGAGGTATCAAGCTGAAATTTATATCAAATACTCAGGTCTATTGTCCCTTGGAGCTGTAAAAAAATCAAACTTTTTTAAGTTTGGCTTTTGCCAACGCAATCAAAAGATACAGTCGTTTATGCTGCATATTTTAGAGTTTTTCGGCACTCGCAAAACCTACGGGGTACTTCCCGTGAACTCAGAAACTTGAAATTTGGCACGAAGCAACGTCATATAGCATAGACAATGGAAAAATTACAAAAAGTAGACATTTTTAGTAAAATCATACAAAAAAATGTTTTTTTTTTATTTTAAACTTACTACCTTTTTCCTCGTAAACGCGTGGAGGTATTAAATTGAAATTCATGTCAAATACTCAGGGTTACAGGACCTTTCAGATGTAGCAAAATCAAACTTTTATGTCAACGCAATCAAAAGAAATAACAATTTAAGTCGCATATTTTGAAACTGAATACTCGCAAGAAACTCAAAACCTAATGGGTACTTCCCGTAAATTCAGAAACTTATAACTTGGCACGAAGAAACTTTATATAGCACAGACAAAGGAAAAATTACGAAAAGTAGACATTTTCAGTAAAATAATACAAAAAATATTTTTTTAAATTTTAAACTTACTACCTTTTTCCTCGTAAACGCGTAGAAGTATTAAATTGAAATTAGTAATAAACATACTACAACTTTTGCTTGTTATAGGTTTGTACGGAACCCTCGGTGCCCGAGTCCGACTCGCACTTGGCCGGTTTTTTTTTAAATCACCACGAGGGCCGCGATTCGAAAAATAAAGACACAGACTGGACAGACACAACTGCAACCCAACTCAACCCAACTCAACTCAACGCTATAACGACATTGACATTTGCTATTCGAACAGATTTTCATTCAGATTGGTCCAATGTGTGACCAATGTGAGACCAATGTTGAATGAAAATCTGTTCGAATAGCAAATGTCAATGTCGTTATAGCGTTGAGTTGAGTTGGGTTGGAGCTGTGTCTGTCCAGTGTGTGTGTTTATTTTTCGAATCGCGGCCCATGAATTCATCTACCATAATACCTACCCTACCAACCGGCCTGAGTTAAAAGTACCAAGGATAAATACATCAGGCTAATAGGTCCTATTAGGCATCACCGCAGGGCCTGTCTCGTCCCCTCATTAACTCAAATTGTGTGTCCCTGGACGACATCAGATATGAAACTGTCCATTTTAATTAAAACCGTTCATGATTTGACTTAAGGTTATTAAGATTGCTAATGATCAATCATTAAAATACCTTCGTGGGGTTTTGTTAGATTCGATTCTCGGTTTCTTACTTCTGCCATCAAGTTATTATGCTATGACGAAATTTTGCTAAATATTTTGACTTTTTGAGAGTGCTGGTAGCCTGGCGGTGAGACGTCCACCTTCCAATTAGAAGGTCTCGGGTTCAAACCCCGGCTCGTACCACTGATTTTTTCGGAATTCATGTACGGAATATCATTTGATATTTACCAGTCGTTTTTCGGTGAAGGAAAACATCGTAAGGAAACCGGATCTAATCCCGATGAAGCCTAGTTTCCCCTCTGTGTTGGAAGGTCAGATGGCAGTCGCTTTCTTAAAAAGGAATGCCTACGCCAATTCATGGGATTAGGTCGTCAAGCGGACCCCAAGGCGGGACAAACGCAAGGAGGAAGAAGAGTTTTTATTATAAATAAATAAATAAATATTTATTACTAGCTGTGCCCGCGGCTCCGCCCGCGTGGAATTCGGTCTGTGTCAGTAAGCGGCTAATTCACCCCTAATTTCTCTCCCGCTACCCTGGAGGCGGAACTTGAAGTAAAGTTGACAGATGGATTTATTCTATTAATTTTTATTGGCATGATTTAAACGACATAGAATAGTAGGTGTATATCGAACGATACAGGACCACACAAATGCAGAAATGTTTTTTTTCTATTTGAGGAATTAGTAATCCTTAAGGGGTGATTTCCGGGATAACAATGCAAAAAAAACCGGCCATGAGCATGTCGGGCGATGCTCAGTGTAGTTTCGTAAATGCCGCCCTGTTACGAAACATCCGTTCAAACGGTCGTTTATTAAGGGATATTTAGCGGCGCTTACGTCAGTCTACTATCCGGCACATCCTTTCACTATGCGATTTTGACTGATAATTCAAAAACGGCTGAACCGATTTTATTCAATATAGTTTTTATTGAAAGTTCTTATCATTAAATTTCAGCTTTCTAGTGCGAACAGTAACTGAGCTAGACCGTGGACAGACGGACGGACATGACGAAACTATAAGGGTTCCTAGTTGACTACGGAACCCTAAAAAGAGATAAATAGTAGTTTATGTAACTGTTACGTAAAAAGGCCTAATTACGTACAGAAGCATACACTGCTTTACCTACACACATATTAAAAATCCACTGACACCATGCGTGCCGGGGGTCGGGGGGGGGGGAGGGGCGGATTTTGATTACGTTACCGTAGGTAATGAATTTTCATACGTTTTTACCACACTGTCACAGATAATACACTGATGTTACGTTACTGGTTGCAATAATTGTGGTAATTACATACTTCAAGGTAAGCACATTACAATGCACTAATGAACGTCAGAGAAAAATAAAATACACAAAATGTCGGGGAACACTCTGTTGGAACGAAGTTATGTTATTTAATTTTATTTAATTTTTGACTTTTTCGTAAATTTTGTGGTTTTAATTTGTTTTGTATTTTTATGAAATTTTTGAAATTTTTGAAATTTTTGATATTTATGAAATTTTTAAAATTTTTGAAATTTTTGAAACTTAAAATTTTTGAAATTTATGAAATTTTTGAAATTTAGAAATTTTGCCATTTTTGACATTTAAACTTTTAGGTTCTCGACTTTTTTCACTTTTATCACTTTGTCACTTCTCACTTTCACTACAATTCACTTCACTTCACTTTATTCTATTTTATATATTTTTTATTTCATTCCATTTTACATGTTTCTCAATCGTATGGGTGTCGCGTTTTCGTGACGTGACGCTTTTTCGTGACGGTCACGTGACTTTTATTCCTCTAGCCCCCCATCCGCGAACCGTCCAATAAGGAACTTCGTTTCAAAACTACCACCGGTTCTAACCCTACACCTCTGGCCCAAGAAGTATTATGACCGAAAAGATACTCGACGGGACTTATTTTTTTCAAAACAGTAATACATTATTAGATCTTAAAGATACAAAATAATGCGTAGTTCTTCAAGAAGACATATCAAAACAGCTTGAGAGACAGATAATGTACCTATTGTTTAATTATAAAGAAAAATAAATCCTAATCTGACTGCTTCACAAAACGTTTGATATGTTTTCCTACCTAAACGGTGTCCTATAAATGTTTGGTTTGGGCCATGCATCTTTGTCCGTCATATATAATACTCGAACCTGCAATAACCCTTTGACATTCATGACATTTTCAAATATTTCTTAAGAGGGGGTAAAGGTAAATTTAAAGCATCGACGGGTAACATGTTATAAATATGAACACCTTGACCAAAAAATTACAAATAATTTAAATACCAAATTTCATCTAAATACGGACAGCGGTTCTTGGTTGTTTCTTCCCCATGTAAACTTTCACCCCTTTTGTATCCGTTTAAAGGATAATTTCTGAGATAAAACTATTTATTTCCTTTTTTAATTAATTATCTCCATACCAAATTTTATCTAAATCGATTCTGCGGTTAATAATTCCCTATACAAATTTCCAACTCTCTTTTCACTTTCAAATTTTTGAAATTTAGAAATTTTGCCATTTTTGACATTTTTTACTTTTAGGTTCTCGACTTTTTTCACTTTTATCACTTTGTCACTTCTCACTTTCACTACAATTCACTTCACTTCACTTTATTCTATTTTATATATTTTTTATTTCATTCCATTTTACATGTTTCTCAATCGTATGGGTGTCGCGTTTTCGTGACGTGACGCTTTTTCGTGACGGTCACGTGACTTTTTTCCCATAGCCCCCCACCCGCGAACCGTCCAATAAGGAACTTCGTTCCAAAACTACCACCGGTTCTAACCCTACACCTCTGGCCCAAGAAGTATTATGACCGAAAAGATACTCGACGGGACTTATTTTTTTCAAAACAGTAAGACATTATTAGATCTTAAAGATACAAAATAATGCGTAGTTCTTCAAGAAGACATATCAAAACAGCTTGAGAGACAGATAATGTACCTATTGTTTAATTATAAAGAAAAATAAATCCTAATCTGACTGCTTCACAAAACGTTTGATATGTTTTCCTACCTAAACGGTGTCCTATAAATGTTTGGTTTGGGCCATGCATCTTTGTCCGTCATATATAATACTCGAACCTGCAATAACCCTTTGACATTCATGACATTTTCAAATATTTCTTAAGAGGGGGTAAAGGTAAATTTAAAGCATCGACGGGTAACATGTTATAAATATGAACACCTTGACCAAAAAATTACAAATTATTTAAATACCAAATTTCATCTAAATACGGACAGCGGTTATTGGTTGTTTCTTCCCCATGTAAACTTTCACCCCTTTTGTATCCGTTTAAAGGATAATTTCTGAGATAAAACTATTTTATTTCCTTTTTTAATTAATTATCTCCATACCAAATTTTATCTAAATCGATTCTGCGGTTAATAATTCCCTATACAAATTTCCAACTCTCTTTTCACCCCTTTAGCGTTGATTTTCGGAGTGAAAACTATCATTTTGTCCTTTCTTGAGACCCATACTATACCAAATTTCATCTTTATCAGTTCAGCGGTTAATAAATCGTCATACCAACTTTCAACCCCCTTTTCGGCGTGAAAGGGTTTATTTTCGGGATGAAAACTATTCTGTCGTTTCTCGGAACTCAAATTATCTGCATACTAATTTCTATTAAAAAATCTCCATACAAACTTTCAACCCCCTTTTCACCCCCTCCAGGGTTGATTTTCGGGATGAAAACTATTCTTTGTCCTTTTACGGGACTCAAACTATCTCTACACAAAATTTCATCAAAATCCGTTCAGCCGTTTTCACGTGATAGATGTACAGATAGATAGTTTTTATTGAAAGTACCTTTCAGGCTAAGATGAAACTATCCTTTGTCCTTTCTCGAGACCCATACTATCTCTATACCAATTTTCATCTAAATCTGTTCAGCGGTAAAAAAATCCTCATACTAACTTCCAACCCCCTTTTCACCCCCACAAGGGTTTGAAAACTATCCTATGACGTTTCTCGAGCCTCAAATTATCTCCATACTCATTTCTATCTAAATCGTTTCAGCAGTTAAAAATTCTCCATACAAACTTTCAACCCCATTTTCACCCCCACCAGGGTGGATTTTCGGGATTAAAACTATATATTATCCTTTCCCGGGACTCAAACTATCTCTATACAAAATTTCATCGAAATCCGTTCAGCCGTTTTCACGTGATGCGCGGTCAGATAAACAGACAAACAGATAAACAGACAAACAGATAAACGGACAAAAATTCTAAAAATTGTTGGAACGTGTTCTGTTATCGATTCTAAGTATCCCCAGCCAACTTTTTTTCGATTATCTTCCATGTACAGACTTTCGACCCTCTTCAGCTTTATTATATGTATAGATAGGACAATCTTACACAAATCGACCTAGGCCCACAGTAAGCTCAATAAGGCTTGTGTTATGGGTACTAGACGATGATATACATATATAATAGATAAATATGGATAAATACTTAAATACATAGACAACATCCATAACTCAGGAACAAATATCTGTGATAAACACACAAATAATTGCCCTGACCAGGATTTGAAGCCGTGACCTCCTGCTTAGTAGGGCAGGGTCACTACCGACTGGGCTAGGAGGCCGTTAAATACCCCATATTATAATACTAGTAAAAAAAAGTTACATACATGACAACCTCCTATCATTTTTCTAAACAACTTATTTGTCTTAATAACTTTCTGCTCGTAATAATAAGTATGTGATTGTTACCCATGATTGTTTTGCCCTTGTCAATGTCAGTGCTCCCCTAATTTCTGCCTTCTCGTAGTAATATGTTCAGTAGCAGGTTCTTCTTCTTATCTTGGTACGACTTTATTGTTAAAAGAATAAGAGTGTGTGGTGTGTGGATAGAATTGAGTACTCACACCGCACCCGCTGGGCTACAGAAAACATATGGACTAAGAGCTGGCCACGTCAGGTATGACACAATAATGAGAGCAATAAAACCCGTCTGGTTAGATTGCTACACTATCCTTATTGCTAGATCCGGGCATCTGGCAGCTTTTGATGGCAGGAGGTCAGAGTGACAGACTAGAAAAAATGTTGAATTGGAAAATAGTACTACCGAAATAGGTAAAAACTGCCGAATTTATCTCAGTTATAAAGGACAGGGCCTATATTTTAACATTAGAACAAAAAAACATTGCATATTATTACGGAAACAAAAACAGTAGGCGACAAACTATGAATTACATTATACGTCGTTTGGCACTACTTTCTACCAACAGAAACTTTGGGCAATGATATAAGGTCGATGTGGAAAAGTCCGTCAATAAGACAAGCCCGTCTAGGTGACATATCTCAGGTGTTTGCATGAGTATTCTGCTTAGCACATGATCGGTTAAGAGCTAATTCATTCTGGTTCCATATAAAGCAGATGCCGCTAGGACCTCAATTATTGTCGGATATTGAGTTTTAAAAAAAATGCGTGTTGATCTCGAATTGCGAGTGCGACGAGGCTCGGGAAAAAATTAGAAAAAATAGAAATAGTCGAAACATTCGGCTATGAAATGTGTAACTAAGTAATTAATTAACCACTGTACTTATTTCACGTATTTAAGTGACCCAAAATATTATAATTACTATAATTTCTGCTGTCGCCATAATTAATCTTAAAATTGTACGAGTTGGAAAGTCGATAACGGTTCAAGGCAAGTCCGTCATATGCTAGTTCTGTGTTTAAACGGCTATTGTCAACTGTTTTCGTAAAATAGACTTTATTATACGTAGCAATTAGATGTCAAATCGAGAAAAAGGCGTATTTTGGACTGAAAATGACCACATTTCCTAGACATATGCCGGTCTTTCCTTAAAATAAAGAAAATGTCGATACAATTGAATTGCAACTTTATATCCCTGAACAGAAAATACAGTTTTCAATGGCATAAAGTAAAGATATCAACAAGTTCACTAACGTTCGAATTGGCTTTCAAATAGCGCGGCAATGACTACTAGACGGACTTACCTTACACCGCACGGGAAGACCGTCTACTCGTCGAGTTTAAAAAAAACATATTTTTTATCAAAACTTTTGCTCATTTTACCAATTCGTTTTAACGGCATTGTAAAATATAAAATTTATCATCTGTTTCGCCTAGGCCGTTTATCCTGGATAAACTATTACCTTTGTTCACACTATCAAACCTAACTTTAAATAAAGTATTAGACTAGACTTGCCCTCATCGACCTTAATCTAATTATTTATATAATTTCATCAAACCCAGAACTCTTGGATTTGTTTTCTAGAAGTGGTTTGCATTCTTTGACCACCACTTTACAGCTGCCAGATGTCCATATCTAGAAATAAGCGTAGTATAGCAAACTGACTGAGGTTTCGTTGCTCTCATTATTGTGTCATATCTGACGTGGCTAGCTCTCCCTCTAATAAGGTTGTAACACGTTAATCACGTTTGGGTTACGTCGCAGGGGGTATTAAAGCTTAGAACTATTTGGATATTTACTGATACAGCTTGTATTTTTGATATAACCGCATACTTAGTATACACCCTAATAGCCATTTGTAAATGTCATGGATCGGTAATCTTTAGTTTTGTAACTTGACATAAAAATGAATAATTTTAATATCCTATCCAAGGGTAACTTAGATCTGATGGACAGTGTTGCTTGCCAAGTTTAGTGTAAATATGTATCTTTTCATCAAATAATTATAAATATAAGATTTATTTCAACAACTACTATGTTGGTGAATCTTGAAGCAAATCAAATTATTTTGTTCAATATTTTTTGATTTGCAATTTTTAAGTAGTTACACTACTATATATAAACTGAAAATAGATGTCATATACTTCAGAAAAAGTGACCAAACCCTCTCTCTGAATCTGGCCTCGGACACCGGAGGGTTTGGTCACTTTTTCTGAAGTATATGACATCTATTTTCAGTACTATGTTGGTGGTTTAACCTTTAGTGTACCTACTCGTTAAGTACAGATATTAACGAACCGATAGCTCTATTACTAATTACCGTTTAACAGACTGAGTTATAGAAGTAATTTGTATTCTAGGATGTAGTAGTAGTTTAATACTTTATTGTACAACAAAGAGAAATACAACAGAAATAATACATAATATTTGTACAAAGGCGGACTTATCCCTTAAGGCAGGTGTCGGCAAACCGCGGCTCTTCAAGTTCCGCTGATTAAAAAAAAACAAATATTACAGTGAAAAACATAAAACTGCGGCTATCTGAGCTTCCATAAATTCCATATTTTCCGCCATCAGGCTCTTTGTCAAAAAACTTTGCCCACCCCAAACTTTTTAAGGGATCTCTTCGAGTCAACCTTTGAGTAGTTAAGGGAGAATTTGAACTGGATATGTTGGAGTTAAGAAGAAACAAAATAACTATCAAGAGGACTCATGTGTTTTCTTTCCTTTATTCACATCCTTAGGTATTAACTACTATTGTGATGTTTTATTTTCCGACTCCTTTTCTCCATATAAAATATTTCAGCACGCAATGTATCGCTAACTACGTGATTACTTTGCCATTCAAATGTCACAATCACAATTAATGATGTGTCAAATCGGTGTATACGCAATAAACTGCTGGTCGAAGAAATTCAAAAAAAAATTACTCTGTATTAATTAAGACTTTACTAAATATTTATTGCGATATCGATTTATATCTTCAAAACTCCATTGCTGGTATCCATTTGCGGTTATATCAAAGATTCACGCGGTATTATATAATAAATCATTTGCCGTCACGTTTCCTAGCCCGGCTTCATAATACCCAGTGGTCGAAAAACAAGCGGCAAGAAATCACTTCGTTACCAATCTTTCCCGGAGAACAGTAATTTTCTTTGCCTTTGACAAAACCTGGACACTCACTGACAGCGAATAAGTTTATACTGTGGTACAAGTATTTAAAGTTCACTGAAGGTAGGTAAAATGTGACCTAAATTTGGGGTCAAACTCGTTACTTTTTAACCAGTCTGCCGGACATGTAGGAACTGGCAGACTGGGTTTTTCTGTAGGTACTTACTTACAAACTGCTATTTGTTGCCACACGTGTTATCTTTGTATCAAAAGACGTAGGTAAATACCATCCATTTTTTACACCTGAAGTGGTACTTTTTGACATTGGAAATGTCTTTTCGTTCGTTCCAGTATAGGCCCCGATTTCACGAAAAAGTGCGACCCCTTATAACTCGGAAAGTTGTAAAGATATGATATTCAAAAATAGCTCAAAAGATTCATATTTACGAGAGCTGTAAGATGCAATAAGAATTTTTCGGGAATATCAAAAAAGAAAAAAGTTATGGCCGGAATAGTGAAAAAAAGAATCAAAATTTTTGATTTTGGCGTTCGATATTTTGGAAACGAAGAATGATATCAAAAATTTGAGAAGAACTCCTCTGGACAAATTTTCGTCAAGCTAAGTACTGACGATGGGATCCAGGAGGAATCGAGGTAACTTCTCAAATCTTAAAGGCATACATAAAGTGATTTTTGTATTTAAATCAACAAATCAAGCATTTTCATTGAAAACAGTGACATATTGATGAAGTGGAACTGCGGCTGATGCCATAAATGCCATAAGTTCACGTTTGACGATTTGTCCTCTTCGCTGTGTTTGTTAAGCAAGTTATTTAATTGTATAGAGTGCACCATCTACAATAATCCTTCACCAGCTTCCCCCATTGAAGCGGCCCTGGGTGCCTATTCGCTTCACCGTAGGTGACCAAGCCACGGTTACTAAGCCCCTCCACCACAACAAGGTGGGCACCCGGCGGGGACATCGACTAAGTACCTAGTATAACCTACATGATACAAAATAATCAGGTCACTACAAACAAGTTACTCCGCCGTACCACAATAAATACAAACTTCATAAAACTGTAGTCTAAAACAGCTGCCAACGCCAGACAATCCATACAACTCATACAAATCCATCCGATTGAATCGGCTCATCCCTGTGTAGAAAGCGGGTGGAATACATTTGGTTGTTATTAATATCGACTACCGTGCATCGCCTCTAAAATACCAATATACTAGTATTTCACAAGCTCTTCAAATAAAGAGTATATCTATCTCTTATTTGTCTCACAGTGTTTATTAGTTAGTAAGTAAGGGAGCGCTGGTAGCCTGGCGGCAAGGATGATTAAGACTGGATTCACAATGCCTATACAAAATCGCGTACCCTTATTTCAGGCTAAAGCACTAGCGTCATCTATCGGTCACCACAAACACTAAATTCCTACTTAACCTTTCTGTTAAGCCCATTGGTTGACTGGTAGAGAATGCCTTATGGCATTAAGTCCGCCATTTGTACCATCTTATAGTGTGCAATTAAGATTAAATAAATTAATTATAGTTTCTAATATTTTGTTCGGCGATTAACGCTGACAGAATGAACTCGACTCCAGACTGAACAGATGGCGCTGTGGCACTCAGTAGCGAAAACAGACGTATAGCCTGAAGGTTCGAGGAACGCGATTTTGTATAGGCACTGTCCATCCATGTCTTAATAATCCTTGCCTGGCGGTAAGACGTCCGACTTTCAATCCGGAGGTCTCGGGTTCAAACCCCGGCTCGTATCACTGAGTTTTTCGGAACTTAAGTATGTACGGAATATCATTTGATAGTTACCAGTCGCTTTTCGGTGAAGGAAAAAATCTCAAGGAAACCAGACATAATCCCGATAAGGCCTAGTTTCCCCTTGGAAGGTCAGATGGCAGTCGCTTTCGTAAAATCTAGTGCCTACGCAATTCATGGGATTAGGTTGTCAAACGGTCCCCAAGCCGGACAAACGCTAGGGGGAAGAAGAAGTTTATTAGTTAGCAGCAGTCGTAAATATGCATAATAGTAGTTTATGTAACTGTTACGTAATAAGGATCCTTAAAATACGAGTGTGGTTTTATGAAACGAGCCGCAGGCGAGTTATGTACAGTTGCATACACTGCTTTATCTACACTCATATTATATATCCTAAATGAAGTGTTCGGAAACCATAGAATGACCGCCATTGCCAACTCGATTGTGCCGGCGGTCGCGCGGGCGCGTGCCGTTGGTCAGGAAGGAGGACAGGATTTACATTATGTTATCAAATTCGATGTTCGGAATTTTAAACTCATAACGTATCAATATATGAGCATGTAAAGATAAAATTACGTTACTGCCACAGTAAAATCGGTTGTGGTAATGCTAGCCATTGCCTACCGTTTTTGAACATGTTTTAGAGGACTTACAATGTGAGTGTAGATAAAAATAATTTCAGGCTGGAAATCTATCCATTTAATCTGTAAGGTTAACGCGATCACATTTATTATGGTTCAGCTGAGTCGATGCTCGTTAAAAACGTTAGGAATAACGGTTATTGTGTATCGCCCATAATGGCTCAGCGTATTACGAAATATATTATCCGCATTTCACAAGTTTCACGACCAGACACTTCAAAACACGAGCATATTAAACGGAATAAAAGAAATGAGACTACATTTTAGATTGAGAACTGCGGTACCATCGCCAGTTTTAAAGAATGATAACTATGATTTATCAATTTTTATTTTTAGTTATATATGTATGTAATATTGTCTTCGGTTGCCGCGATAGTTATTCATGAAATACACTTTACAGCGTTCGTGGTCAACCGGGTCGACTCACCCGGTGACCACGAACGCTGTAAAGTGTTCGAAACGTCGGGATGTAATTTAAGCTCAGTACACGCGATAAAATCCGTTTTTAATTGTTTTATTTCATATATATGTATGGTTTATGTAAGTTTATTTTTTATTTATATGCGTGAGTTTATTAATGTTTAGTTAATTTGCATTTGCAACACCTACGCATTTCTGATAATTTTCAATGGTTACCGCTTCCCAAAGGTTGTCTGGAAGAGATAGCTTGTTAGCGATAAGAGCGCTAATTGTTTTACCTCTGCTTTTACTGTTTGTAACTTGTATTTTGTGTGTTTCTTTATTTTGAGGTGTGCAATAAAGAGTATTTATGTTATGTTATGAACAAAAAGAAAACCCCCGCCTCAGGCAAGACTCGAACTGGCAACTTTGGTATCTAAACCCGTCGCTCTGACCAACTGAGCTACTGAGACTTACCTGATATCTCTGTATCTGCATAATCTGCATATTGTGATATCTTTAGCAGACGTTCTACTTAATATAGGATTAATTTTATGAAAGGTAACTATTCAAAACTTGCCCCAAAATCTCTGAAGGAAGTTAGGCCTAATTAGAAGGCAGATACCCCGATTTAGTCCACTTTAAGGAGAGTTTGTATGTTCAGACATTCGTCATTTTGTGTCAATAAGGAATTGTAACACTCTTTATATACTAAGTAATTGAAAAAATATTGCTATATTTATATTAATCTCCGCTGTTAAGATTCTGGCATTAGATCTTATTTTTTCTTTAATGAAATGTCAAAAAGGGGCTCAGGATCCAGTTTTGCCAATTTTTTTCCATGGTTATGTCATGGGTATGGGCATGACAGATGAAAGTGCCATCTGTGCGGCCATAATTTACTGGTATATTAACTATACACCATAGACTTGTAAAGGAGATCGTCAATTTTTTTTAGGTGATCCAGATCACCCAGATTATTTAGGACCGTTTAGGAATGGTTCTTACCTTTAAAGAATCGTCATAATTTCTAGATCAGGATGATGGTAAAAATATTGCGAAATTTAATGGGAAAATTGAAAAATCATGCATTTAAAACTTGAATCTGACAAGGACAATATTTGAAAGCGAGCTTGCAAATGATTTATACATTAATGTAAAAAATTACCTATTTTTTAAAGATAATGTACAAAAGCGGACTTAAAAACAAAACGGGAATCATGATGAAATAATAAAAAGTCATATTTTGATCGTATTAATAGTTCCTGTATTTCGGTAAACAAAGACTGTTGTCAAACCATCGTTGATACTATTAACTGAACATTCCTAACACCTATTGCGAAGGGATAAGGTTTACCACCGTTAAGTGCGATAGCACTAGTATCTGACATTACAAAATTGAAAAAAAGATGCGTTTCGTTATCGAAGGAGCATGATATTATGCCATTATGAAACCCACTTTTAATATTCAAACTCTGATCAAAAATGCAAAAATACGCAGTTTCAATCTTTAGGCGTTTTAATACAGTCGATTTTTAATTTAAACTTCCGTATTCGTAGGCTTAGATACTATTTCAATATTACAATGTTCTAACTTACCGAACAGTACCAAAACGCAGATTATGTAACGGTATACATTGACAGTGTCAAACCAAAAAACAATCCCGTTTCAGGCCAAGGTGAAGTTAAACTTTATGTCAATGCCATAAAGACGTTAACGACTAGTCTTGCTGTATTTTAATCGCGGAAAAATCAACATAATGTTTATTTATTCAGTATTTCTAATTCCCGTTTCATTTTATTGCAATATTTTGCCTACTTTAGTAATAAAATGAGTATTTATTTTACATTGCAGTACAAACTGTATACGGTTTATATCAGGTGGCCCAGAATTGACGACCTTCTTTGTCTATACCTTAATACAGTTGAAGATGGCCAAAACCGTCACAGTGGCCATAACCGGGGCATATGCCCTAGCAGTAGATAGATTACTGTAGTTTTCTCTTTACTGTGTTTTATACTACAGCTCGATAAACACAGCTGTAGGCTGTAACTGCTGTGAGCTCCGAAAGAACTAAAACAACATAGTCGCAAAGTGGAAGAGAACTTGCCGCCGGGGTTTTACTTACTAGGGCCTCGTTCAACATGAGCTTAAACATCTTATGCCTAGCTAATAGAAATTCAAAGTCAAGCTCAGTATACTACTTATTTTATTTCATTATTTGCAATATCTCCAATCACAAAGAGGAACAATGATAATCACAATTAGCTAATAGACTTATGACAATATATCAAATCACGGAACATCCATTCGCTACCACGACAGCCGCTAGCCGCTAGAATGAATGCCTTAAGCGCCCAACGTGACGACTAAAAACCGGACCGGAAACGAATCGGATTGGTCGTTTAAATACTCGCCCGTGGTTGGCTGATTAGAAGCGGGCAGTCAAATGTCATTTTAATATTGCTAGTGCTAATTAAATAAATCACCGCGACGATTGTTATTAAAAATATCCCACCAAAAACATAAATGTAAAACAGGAGAGCCAAGTTCAATACAAAAATTATGCTTGGCTGTGGGCTTCCCCGCAAAAAGAATGGAGATCTAAATGAGTGCCAAGTTCTATGCAAAATCCAAATATGTATTTATAGGAACAAAATAACATTATGAACAAGTATTAAATTCAATTTCTTTGCTTTATTAGATACCAATAACAATTGCTGTTATTTAAAAATGTGAGATCTTAAAGTAGGTTAGATTTGACTTGGCCAGTTTTCATTACATCAGCCATTTTAAAAAGTTATTCAACATATATATATATATATATATATTGTTGTTGAATAACTTTTAACTAATATCAGAATATATATATATATATATATTTTAATTCTGATCAAAACTGGCCAATTCAAATCTAACCTACTTTAAGATCTCACATTTTTAAATAACAGCAATTGTTGTCCCGCTGCATGGTTTTCTTTTTTATGCTATTGTCTACATTCTCTTTACTTCTGTTCTGTGTATAATTAAGTGGTGCCGCGCGCCGCCTACGACACACCGTTGGCCGGTCGTTTAGCGCGTATCACAAGTTTTTTGTATGATTATATTATAACACTTATTTTTTGACTTAACTTTATTTTTATATTTCTGTTATAGCAAATATAATAATACATATATTGGTATAGTTTCAAATATCTGCTTGTAACGGTTCCAACGATGCAATTAAAAAAAATTGTATGGGGGGGTCCCCCCATTTTTTTAACTTTTTTTTATTTTTAGATTTTTTCCTACGCTTACACACAATTACCAAGCTGGATTCCAAATTTCATCCTTCTAGGTTATCTGGAAGTAGGTTAGATTTGGGTACTATATGTCAGTCCGTCAGTCAGTGCTAAAATTTACGACTTTTTGACCTTCATATCTTTATAACCGTTTGAGCTAGCTTCATGAAATTTGGGCTTCTAGATGTCCTTATGGATATAATTAAACACACTTGGATTTATGTGTTTACGTTAAAGAGGTTTTGAGTTATAGAATGGTCAAAAGTGGCACCAAGTCAAATCTAAGATCTCACATTTTTAAATAACAGCAATTGTTAAAGGTATCTGTTCGTTGTAATAAGGTTCACTTCACTATTTTTGAGGTTTTTGCATTTAAATAAATCAGAAAGACGTGTTATCTTGTACGGGTTTATTGAGCGACTAAAAAAGGGTAGACATATCTAAATAAGAAGGCGGGATGCCGTTTTGAATGCATTAGGGTTCAAAATTAACACAACATACCGCCCACCAAAAGGACAGCTACGTCCTTTTCAAAACCTTACAATAATACAATTTAAATTTAATTAGATTGACATTGCAAAGCTTGAGTATCAACAGGCAACGAGCATAATTTAGTTACAGACCGTTTCACTATAGCACTACCAGATTTCACACTGTACACTCTAGTAAAACCGTCTTCAGCAGGGTGTTTATCCATAACGCGGCCCAGTGACCATTTTCCTGGAGGTAAGTTATCAGTTTTTATAAGAACTATATCTCCTATTTTAAACTCTTGTTCTTTTTTCAATCATTTAGGTCTCTGCTGCAGTCTAGAAAGGTACTCTTCTTGCCATCGACGCCAAAAATCTGCTAACAGTTTCTGCGTGTATTGCCATCGTGTCAAGGTATGTATCTTAGATTCTTTATAATCTGCAGCTGGTACAACTATAGGGGCTTCTCCTATCAGAAAATGACCTGGCGTGAGTAGTTCCACATTTTCAGGGTCTGCGTCATCCAGGGGACATAATGGCCTTGAATTCAAACATGACTCGATCTGGCAAAGAACTGATGCCATCTCCTCAAAGGTAAGGTTTGTGGTCAATATTCTCTTTAAATGGTATTTTATGGATTTGACGCCAGCCTCCCACAGGCCACCAAAGTTAGGGCTATAAGCTGGAATGAAATGCTATTGTGTGCCTTCGACAGCAAGTGATTCAGCTACTGGTCCTGTAAATTTCAATTTGGCTTCATTCCAGGCTTCTACCAGTTCTCTGTTAGCACCTACGAAGTTCCTACCCTGGTCACTCCACAGGTGCGTACATTTTCCTCGTCTAGCGACAAAACGTTTAAATGCCGATATAAATGCTTCTGAGGTAAGATCTCCAACCAGTTCTATGTGAATCGCCTTGACGGCCATGCAAATAAAGATAGCGATGTATGCCTTTACAGTTTTTCCTCCTCTGCCTTTGGACGTCAATATTTGGTATGGACCTGCAAAGTCTACTCCACTGTGTAGGAAAGGTCTGGATGGAGTTACCCTCTTCTCTGGTAAATCTCCCATGATTTGAGTCTTCGAGGTTGCATTTTGTTTTGCACAAGTAAGGCATTTTTGAATATATCTCTTGACCAGTGACTTTGCTCTTAAGATCCAAAATTTAGAACGTAAGTAACATAGCATTTCAGCCATGGTGCCATGGAGTGTTCTTGCATGTGCATCAGCAATTATAAGTGGCACTAACTTGTTTTTGTTTCCCAGGATGATTGGATGCTTTCTATCTTCTTCTATATCTGCATATCTGAGGCGACCGCCCACCCTGGGGAGTTTATTTTCATCTACGTATGGTGCGAGGGATCTCAGGCAACTCTTTCTTTTCACTTGTTTATTTGATTCTAACCGTTCTATTTCTTCTTGAAACTCTTCTTGTTGTACCTTTTTTATGCAAACATATAGTGCGTCTTGTAATTCCATTGTAGTAATATCCTTATCAACATTATCTGGATCTTTCTTAAAGTTTATGAATCTTTGGCAATAGATGATACCTTTAAGTAATTCTGTTAGGCTATCAAATTCTTCAAACTGTGTCGTTAATCCATTTTCTTGTTTTTCCAGGTCTTCAGTTGTCAGGTAAGTTTGTATTTTCTGTGTCTTCATTTCTTCATCTGTTGTAAATTCATGTTGTGTATTAATTTTTATTTCTTTTTCAGATAACCAGCTCGGGCCGTTCCACCACAAGTCACAGTTCTTCAATGTAGACAACATCATCCCTCTTGAAGCGATATCTGCAGGGTTATCCTTAGATTGGACATGGTACCAGTGTTTGTTATGTAGGTTCTCAACAATTTCTACCACGCGGTTAGCAACGAACGGCTTCCATCTACTGGGTTCTCCGCACAGCCACGCGATAACTATTTGAGAGTCAGTCCAAGCGAACATGTTTGTCGTTGGTATTCTCATCGCCTGTCCAACCTGCTTCATCAGCTTAGAAAGAAGTAAGGCACCACATAATTCTAAGCGAGACAAAGATATTGTTTTTAAGGGGGCTACTCTTGTTCGTGCAGCGATAACTTTGGTTTTTATGCTATCGTTGCTTTCGACTCTTATGTATACGACAGCAGCATATGCACGCATAGATGCGTCACTAAACCCATGTATTTGTATATTTTTTTTTTGGTCTATCGTGCCAAGCCATCTCTCCATCTTTATGTCCTTGACGTTTTCAAAATCATCTCTTATTTGTCTCCATTCTTCTTCCAGCTCCGAACTCACACCTTCGTCCCAAGCTGCCTTTTCAAGCCACAATTTTTGCATCAACATCTTCGCCAAAACAGTGCTTGGTGCGATCCAGCCCAGAGGATCGAATAGCTTTTGGACATCTGATAGTATTCCACGCTTGGTTATCTTCTCTGCCAACGGAGGTAGTGACAAATTGTATTAAAATTGATCTGCACCCATGTTCCATACGATTCCTAGTGCTTTTATGGTTCCATCAAGATTCATCTCTACTTGAGCACTAGCTGATCTTTTGTCATCATCAATCGATTTCATAAATTCTAGGTTATTAGAGGACCATTTCGTGAGCTGGAATCCGCCTTGTTTCAAAATGCGTGTAATTTCCTTGGCTGTCGATATAGCATCTTCAGCGGTTGCTGCTCCTGAGAGCAAATCGTCCATATAGAAGTCTTCTTTTATTGTTTTTATTGCCACTTCCCTGTGGTTGCTTGTAACTTGTGGGTCGATTTGTTTTTCTTCTTCATCAATAGCAGTCTTCTGAAGCGTCTTGACCGCCAAGTATGGAGCTGGAGCGGTACCAAAGGTGACTCGGAGCATACGATATTCTTTTAGCTCTTCGGACTCGTCTTGTCTCCAAAGAATGCGTTGGAAATTTGCGTCTTCTTTGGTTACCAATATTTGGCGGTACATCTTCTGGATATCTGCCACGAAGCAAACTCGTTTCATTCTCCATCCCATCAGAAGATTTCGTAAGTCGTCTTGAAGTTGCGGACCTACCAGAAGTTCATCATTTAATGAGATGTTGTTTGATCCCTTACAAGAAGCATCAAATACGATACGCGTGCGCGTGGTCTCCTTGTCTTCGCGAATTAATGCATGGTGTGGTAAGTATACTGCTTTATCTTCTTTTTCTATTTCAGGTACAACTTCTAGATGTCCCTCCTCAAGGTAGTCGTTTATACCTCTTGTATAATCTTCTTTCAGGTTTGGTAAGCGCTTAAACTTCCTTTCCAATTGCATGAATCTCTTTGTAGCTATCTCCTTTGTATTTCCCTCAAGTACTTTTGGATTCTCTGATTTGAAGGATAGCTTTACAATATATCTTCCTTCGTCATTTCGAGTGACTGTCTGTTCATAAATCTCTTCACATAGCTGTTCTTCCTTTGTGTATTTTCTCTTAGTGTCTGTGTCAATTTCCCATATAGACTTCAGTACATCGTCTACGTCGACCTGATGATGCATGACGAAGAAGTTGTCTTCCCTTGGTGTCGTATTATTCTCTCCAAATACAATCCAACCTAGGTCAGTTTTTTGTGCACTTGGTTTACCTGGTGGACCTTTTATTACTATTAGTATTCTAGCATATACTCGGACCCCTAGCAAGAGATCTATGGGTGCCGGCTTGTGGTAAGTAGGATCCGCCAGTTGTAGTCCTTGAAGATGAGGCTCTTGTTGTGGAGCAATATACTTCTTAGGTATCTTCTTGGTCAGCTGTTTTGACATGACATAAGCAATGACAGTTAGGACATATGTTTTGGCCCACTGTGATTTGATTTGCAGCTGAATCACATGGTTGATTTCGGTTCTCATAGGACCCAAGCCCGTGATGCTTCCTTTCACATTATAACGGTCGAGCTTGAGTAGTTGAGTCGCTTTCTCGCTTATGAATGATTCTTCGGAACCTAGGTCTATTAGCGCGCGCAGTGGAATGTTGTGACCTTGGTTGCTTCTTGCTTCCACTACGGCCGTCGCTAGTAGTGCAGATCCCTGTCCAGTAGTGAGATGTGACGCGATCACTGTGTTAGCTTTCACTTCTCCTATGTCTTCTACAACATGTTTTGAAGCCGGTGGTTGTGAGGGACTCGTAGGGGCCACAGGCTCGGTCTGCTTTTGTTGATGTAGAAGAGAGTGATGACGCCGATGACATATTCGACAGGACACAGGTACTCGACATTTTGATGCTGAATGCCCTGGTACTAGACAGTTGAAACATAAATTTTTGTTTTTGACATATTCGCTTCTCTCCGTAGGTTCCATTTTGGTAAACTCTTTGCAGTGACATAATGTATGACTTTCCTTGCACATCAAACAATTCCTGTTCTCAGACTTCTCGAAGGTAGGTGTGGCAACATGGCATGCATATGTACTTCGCTCTTTAGTCGGTTTAACTTCCTTCGAATTAGTTGTAAGTAGTTCCAGCGTACGAAATTTAGCTTCTAGAAACTCCTTGAAATCAGTCCACTTCGGTAAGGGTTCAGAGTCATTCTTATAAGCGTGCTCTTCCCAGCTCTTATAAGTCTCTGGGTCCAATTTCTGAACAAGCAAAAATATCACAAGTGGATCCCAAGAGTCAACGGACACATTCAGGTTGTTTATGTTATGTAGATACTCTGAAGTTGTATCTAAGAGCAACTTTAACTGAGCAGCTGATTGTGTTGTCATTTTACGCTGATATACCAATTTCTTTAGGTTATTGTTCAAAATTAATCGTTTTTTGCCATACCTTGTTTTTAGGATCTGCCATGCTTGTGAATAATTATCCAACGTTATTGGAATGCCTCAGTAACGGCGCGGCTTCAGCAGTAACACTTGTTTTCAAATAATGTAATCTTTGTACGTCACTTAACATCTTGTTATTATGCACGAGTGAAATAAATAAATCCTTAAACGCGGGCCACTCTTCATAACTTCCACTAAAAGTAGATATCTCAATCCGCGGCAAACGTACAAAGTTGTTTTGTGTTCATGCCATAACGTAACTTGAATTAGCAATCGAAGTTTCCATCGCTGTCTCTTGTACTATAGTCGCAAGTTTGTCCATCAAATCACCCCGAAGTACGTTGTATAAATCTTCGTATGTAAAAAACTCTTCATTTAAAAAGTATGGTAAAACACCTTTTTGCTCCACAGGTGTAACCTTCACCAACTCTTGATGTCCATTCTTAAACGTAGTCCAGTATTCATCGATCATTTTAATGCGAGACTCGATGTATCCCTTTGTTAACCTCTCTTTAGGGCATTTTTTCAAGTTAATTTGTGTTTTTCTAAGCACTAGCACTATCTTCAAGCACGGCGAGTAATTGTTTTTGTTTGTCAGCCATTGTTTACTATAAAACACTGCAAATTCACGTACAAGTCCAAATAACGTTGTTATAACTTTAAGCAATAAAATGCAATTCTTCTTCAAATAAACTCATTAGTTGAAGTCTCGTTGAAGTGCAATTCAACACAATAGCAACCGGCGGCGGCTTATCTCTGGAATGCGTGTTGTGGCATATGAGTCATATGCCACGACACGCATTTTTCGGCATTAAACTATTGAATTTTACTAATAAATTGACCCCAAGTGTGAATTAGTGTAGATTATGTACTCTTATTAATCCCGGGAAATCCCGCGTTCAATAAAAATAAATAATATTTTTTGGTGGTTGTAACCACTCTTAGTTAGGTCCTCCTGCGAAGTTTAGGTAAATAGGCACTACCTATTCCGAGCTCTGATAATGTGGCATTGTATGAGGCAGGTTAGTTTTACTATGACTTACTTCAAGTAGGTACCACGTAGTTAATAATATAAGGTAAGTATCTAAAATCGACGCCATGGTTCCTAAGAACAGATTTCGCTGTCTCTCATAGTTTCTGACTTCTCCATCCTGACCCATTTGGATTGATCGCCCTGTATAACATAGCTGTTAAATAAACAAATGTACCTAACTAACAATATATGGACTCACGAGTGTGAAAAAAAATATTTGAATTGAATTGAATTGAATTTCAACAACACGATACAAGTAGGTAAACCCTTTCCTGTGTTTGAGAAAAAAAACATAACAAACCTAATTCAGCGATACTATGCCAGCTAATGTAACTTAAACGTATGTACGTATAAAACTTCGTTTAACTCTAACCGCAGCTAATAGGGTTCGCTTTCAGTGACACCTGGCCTTAAAGCTACCCATTTAAATATAGCTCTTATTACGTTAATTTAAGGTTGATAATAACTATAAAATGAAATGGGAAACTAGTGTGGAGTAACTCCGAGTTGAGTTAGCTTCCGACGCCGTTTGCCGGTTCGTTTTGTGATGTTTGAAACTTGTTTACAATGTGTTTTTTTACCTTTTAGTTACTGAACAGGATGAGGTTTTTCGAAATAAATTGATGTTGAATTGTATAACTAAGTTTGATTTCGAAAAATTCATGCTTCATGCTATGATATATAATAATGACAGATGGGTTATGCACGCTCCAAAAGTGAAGCACTTAATATGAGTGAATTCAAACAACTGTCGCTAGTCGCGCACCGGCCAGCGTGAGATGCGAACGTGCGAATGAGCTCCCGTTACCCGCGTGAGAAAGAGACAAACTGTAATTTTCTAACAATGAGAGTGACAAAGATCTAATGATTGTCAAAATAGATAAACATGACAGAATCTTTGCTAGGTTATGAAATAACTCTGGAAGTATTTTTTCTGCTCATTTTGTTAGAGTATAACCCATCCATAGTAAATATCATTGGCTTCATGCACAACATTTAGACAATGGCGCTTTAATGGTTTTAACTGTGCTGATTGGTTGTAAATAATATGTCATTGTCTCATTGTATTTTACTTAAAATAAATAAAAATAAATTACTGTATAACTGTATATTTTATAGGTTAGGTACATAAATATAGGTATTTAATTATTACTTAATAACAGTAATGATACCTATACGGCTCTGACACTTGGACTATCAAGGCAGACCTGAAAAGCCGTATCGACGCCTTTGAAATGTGGTGTTGGCGACGGCTTTTACGGATATCTTGGTCTGCGATGCGCACTAATCAGTCCATACTAGAGGAGCTACGCATAAAACGTCGGTTGTCGACAACGTGCCAGGACCACATACTCACATACTTCGGACACCTCTCTCGACGCTCCTCGGTTAGCCTGGAGAGGATCATCATGACGGAAAAAGTTGAAGGCACAAGACTGAGGCCCTCCCCCTGCAAGATGGTGTACCCAAATCACTGAACCCATGCAATTATTTAAAACTGCAAGAAACCATGCGCTTAGCGAGAGACAGAAATGAACCTGGTCTTCAACAGAAGGACATGATGTCACGATCCTCAGTCCTGAGGGAACGACTAATGATGATGAACATAATGATCATGTGTTTGATATGTTTCATAAATACAAAACTATTATTTTCATTTTAAAACCTTCGAATGCGTTGTGCGACGGCTATGTATTTGCCAGAGCTCCCGATGGACTAAGAGCTGGTCACGTCAGATATGACACAATAATGAGAGCAACAAAACCAGTCTGGTTAGATTGCTATACCATCCTTATTGTTAGATCCGATTATCTGGCAGCTTTTAATGGGTGAAGGTCAGAGTGACAGACTAGCAAAATTTTTGAATTGGAATATTGTTATACCAAATTAGGTACAAACTGCCGAATGTGTCTCAGTTATAAAGGACAGGGCCTATATTTTAGCATTACAAAAAAACATTGCGTATTTTACGGAAACAAAACAGGAAGAGACAAACTATGATAGGTCGTTTGGCACAACTTCCCCCAACAGAAACTTTTGGCATTGATATAATCTAATTATTTATATAATTTCTCATAGTATTGCATCAAACCCGGGGGCGTACTCGTATTTTAACTTTAAAACACATTTAGACACGATCCAACTTGAATACAACTCCAATGCCTTAACCACGCAATCATAATTTGCTTGAAAATTATTCCGATGCAACTCCAATTAAATCATATTGGTTGATTATTTGTTGTACGTTGGAGTTATGTTTGGGAAAGATTGTGTTTTTAATGTATTGTTTATGTATTTTAAAATTAGACTACGGCACCTTCTGGTGCCTCTATGGTTGGTTTTCTTGAAGTGGTTTTCATTCTTTGACCTCCACCACTTTCCAGCTGCCAGATATCCAGATCTAGCACTAATCATAGTATAGCAAACTGACTAGAGGGGTTTCGTTGCTCTCATTATTGTGTCATATCTGACGTGGCTAGCTCTGCGTCTACGAGGATGCACTACAGTGCATATTATCCATTTATTCTAGACTGCCACTCTGTCAACACAACGGCAACGCGTTTGTGGCATCACTGGATTTACCTACAAAGGTCCTGAGGCTGTTGTATCTTTCCATTAACCTTTTGGCCGCCGTTGGCATGTATACACGACAACGATAGAACGGCACACTGGTGCCGCTGTCGTGTATACAAGACACAAACTCAAGCGCCCGGTATATGTGAAAAAAATGACAAATGTAATTTCTTTTACACCCATATTAATGCTTTAGGTCTTTATTTTTTCAAACATTTGCATTTAAAGCAGATTTATAAATCCATTCTTTCATAATAAGGCTATCAAAAAATTTGCTCCGAATTTCAATGTTTTTCCTGTTCCTCCTCGCCGTTGTCGTTTATACACGCCAACTAGGGATGAGAATGTTTACTCGATATGAGAATATTCAAAATAAATATCAAATTGTAAATACGGTTTTATTTAAGCATTTGTACACTTGTTAATTGGCAATTGGTGGTAACGAGTAACTAGAATACGTAAAACGAGAGAGAGACAGTTATAACTATAGCTGAAGTTTAGGGAGCTTCTTCAGCTGATGTAAATAGTATTAAGTCAGACGAGTAAATCTGCCATTGTGTTGGCCTACGTAGAAATATTCTATGATAAATAATAAATATTTTGTTATTCTAGGACATGTGAAATTTAACTGCATTTTATTGATTTTTCGATATAAAAGTTGCTTTTGAGACTGAGTTAATAACAATTATACATGTAATTTACAAGTGTAATTGTTATTAGCCTCGTTTGTAAATTAGTGTAAAATTAGCTAATATTTATTAGTTGCTGACTAATAGCTAAAACTTTACTAGTGTAGCTTCGAGAAACGCACACTAGTGTACTTGTAAAAATTATTAGCTCATGGGCTAATATTATTTTATTACTCTAATAAATAATCTTCGAGAAATAGGGCCCTGTTCCGGTACATTTATACTATCGACACACGATGCGCAGCTCTTAACGGTACGCTAAATAAGTTTACGTACCGACAAGCGCTTACGCCGTTGATCTAGAGACTATTATTACTTAATCCGCGTGAAAACAGTCCTTGTCAGTCTGCACTCCAGTCAAGTCCTGTACGCCGCTGTCATGTATAGACGACTTCTCGTACAGCCTTGTGCGGTGATATTACGTCATAAATCGATATGGTTAAGTGGTTGTTTTTTATGATAAATACCTTCTTTTTTAACATTGTCGTGTGTAAAAAATATGCATATTTTTGGCTTTTTCAAAAGAAATTCAAGTTGGTAAAAAACAAAGCCAAATTCAGAAGATTTTTACCGTCGATTATAAATATCGATATCACTACTTGCAATCCCTATTAGTTGCTTAACTTTTTTACTTAAAATTTGCCTTGGCGTGTGAGTGAGCGTCTTTGTGGACTAGGTCCGGCGGCCAAAAGGTTAAATGGGCTGAATGCTTGTTTATCACCGATTCAGACTGAAACAGTGAAATTAAATGAGCCGATGCCGCAGGCCGACCTCCTAGATGGGGTGTTCTTTTTATAGGTAAGTTTATTTTCATATTTTTAATTGGTCTACCTATAGTTGTTTTTTAGTTTATTTCTAGTTAGTTTTATTTTAAATAAGTTTTGTTCGTAAGTCTACGTAGTTTGTATAATTGATTATACATAAAACTACTACTACTACTACTACTTACTATAAATAAATGATTAGGAGATGTTTGTTTCTTTGCGATTGCGACGCCATTGCACATGATTCTTGCGCGTTTATACTCATTATAGGAATTTTCTAATGTATTGTACCATTTTATACCCAAGTCGTAGGCTCGTAGCACATTGTAGAGGCTCCGTAGCATTGTAGCGGCTTCGTAATGTTCGCGTTGTAGTTTTGCTCTGAATAAAAGGTCCTTTATGGTGTTCCACAAGGTAGTGTCCTTGGACCTACCCTCTTTTTAATATATATTAATGAGCTTTGTCTCCTTCCTCTGAAGAATGGCCAAATTATAACATTCGCTGACGATACAGCCTTAGTTTTCCAAGATAATACTTGGTCTAAGTTGGTAGAGACTGCTCAAACAGGTTTTAATCAAGTAATCAAGTGGCTAGACTATAATCTCCTGACATTAAATTCCTCTGAAACAAAGTATATTGCATTTAGTATACGCAATAATACTCAGCCTACTCCTGGACTCGTTACAATCATAGCTCATTCGTGCTCACAATCACAATTGACTAAATGTACATGTTCCGTTATCCAAAGTACTGATTCCATAAAGTATTTAGGCATTGAGTTAGACAAAAACCCTAATTGGAATAGACATATTACAAATTTAACTAATAGAGTTAGAAAGCTTATATATATTTTCATGAATCTCCGACATGTTTGTGATGCTAAGTTGTTAATCACCATATACTTTGCACTTTGTCAATCAATAACAACTTATTGCATTACGGCATGGGGAGGTGCTGCAAAAACTGCATTAATTACACTTGAGCGCGCCCAGCACGCTGTTCTCAAAGTTATGACGTTTAAACCTTTTAAATATCCGACTCAGTCCATTTATAAAAATACGTCAGTTTTAACTGTTAGACAGCTATTTATAAAAAGCTTAGTCCTAGCTCAACATAAAAACCTCCCTGACCATTCTACTTCACGCCGCAGACTTGATATTGTATACACTATCCCTGAATCTCAACGCTCTGACGCTCAACTCCTTTAATCACGCCAACATTAAAGGAGTTGAGCGTCTTAAATACCTACAAGCTTGGTCCTTCAGACCTGAGACAACACGCGAAGACGTATTGAACTTCCTCAAAGAACAGGTGAGTTCGGACGAATATTACGTACAAAAGAGGATAATAAAAACAAACAGACCTGCCTCCTTCTTAATTGGCATCCCTGAAAGTATGTTTGACAACTTCAAATCGCCCACTGCGTGGCCCCCGCGCGTGCGAGTCACAGAGTGGTTTCGAAGCAGTCCCCGCCGCCCGCGGGGTCACCAACGTCATCACTCCGGTGTACAACTACCGACCGCCGCCGACGCGCGCTCACAACACAAATAATGATTGCGAAGCACCGCGCAAGTTGATAATATGTCAACAAAACATTCGAGCGCTCGATAACAAGACACTACGGATTGAAACACTGCTCCGAGATGAATTAAAATGCGATGTCCTCGCCATGACTGAACACTGGCTTACAAGTGACAAATTAAAATGTACTTGTTTAGATAACTTTAAGCTAATCTCTAGTTTTTGCCGCAGTAATTTCGAACATGGTGGGTCCTGCATCTATGTGCGTAATGATTTACGCGCAGTTGAAAATACATGTCTTACCTCTCTGTCGGAAGAACGGTGCTGCGAAATTTCAGCAGTAGATCTCATAGACTGGAATATTACAATTGTTTGTATTTATAGATCCAATTGTCAAGTTAGGAGTAACGATTTTCTTAAGTACTTAGAACGTCTGCTCGAGCAACTTAGTAATTTCGACAGGGATTGCATAATATTAGGGGACACCAACATAAATGACACCGTACACAACGTAAAACCTGAATTAAAAAAACTGTATGACATACTTAGGTGCCATAACTTTCGAAGCGTTGTGAATTTTCCAACTAGAGTAACGTCTACTACAGCTACTACTCTCGATCATGTCTATTGGAACGGGGAGCGCGCATTACTATCTGCGACCCCGGTAACGACACACCTTAGCGACCACTTCGCCGTGCGCGCCGAACTGCTGCGCCCGCGCACCCCTCCCATGCCCCGCACCAGGCGAACTAGAATTCTCTCGCCGCGATACTACCATGAATTTCGGGCCGCAATACAAAGTATAGACTGGAATGAAATTTTGCATCGCAATAATGATTCGGTCACTAAACAGATAGTTGCTACTATAAATATAATTAAAAACAAATTTGATGTTTGCTTTCCAATCAGAACCGTAAACAATAAAAAACCTGAATCATCATGGGTAACAAATGAAGCTTATCAACTCAAAACATTAATGTTCGAAATCATTGACCTAAAAAAACGACTACCCGATAATCCACAGATAACTAAACTCCTATCCAGTATGAACCTCAAATATACTTCCTTGCTGAATACGATGAAAGCTAGCTTCTATTCTAACAAAATACGCAACAGCACCAACACTATCAAATCTATTTGGGCTATAATAAACCGAGAAAAAGGCAAACCTACCGGCGATCAATTAGACTTTGCAGACCTAATAACCGACTCAGACGGCGTTAAGTTTGAAACGAAACAGGCCGCGGCTAACGCAATGAACAATCGGTTTGCAACAGCGGCCGCTGCATGCGGCGCAGCACCTGCTAACCTATCGTGTGCCCTTAGCACTCTGCACGCCGATCGCCAGCCGGCAGACCGCTGCATCAGGCTCAAACAGTTCACACCTGACGAAGTGTATAGTACAATAACCGCACAGATAGCCAAAAAAACGACCAGAGACATTTATGATATATCCGTAATGTTAGTACATTCGTCCGCACGAGAACTCTCTCCAATTCTCTCGTATATATATAACAGGTGCCTTCGCGAGGGCACTTTTCCTGATCCATTAAAGGAAAGCCGCATCGCGCCAATATTCAAGGGCAAAGGAAGGAGAGACGACATGGATGGATATAGACCTGTTTCAATCATACCGGTAATAGCAAAGATATTCGAGTTCGGCCTAAGCTCTAGGCTGACAGAATTCTTAAAGTCTATAAACGCACTATCCGATAGACAGTACGCATATAGAAAGGGCCGGTCAACTACATCACTAGCGCGAAGAGTCATTAGACAAATACTGGAATCTCGCGAGCGCAACTGCCCAGTAGCGGTACTATGCTGCGACCTGTCAAAAGCGTTTGACGTAGCAGATCGCGAGGTACTGGTCAACAAACTGAGATACTATGGTGTTGAAGGGCCTGCGTTACGAGTATCACTGATGGCGGACCTGCTACAGAACAGGACGCAGGTTGTTGTCGCTGGCAATGGTCAAATACGATCTGACGCAGTGACCACTAACATGGGCGTAGCTCAAGGTTCCTCTGTCTCCAACATTCTCTTTTCTCTACTACTAAACGACCTCCCAAACGCCATTACAACCGGTGAAACCTTCATGTACGCTGATGATGTGGCTGTTGTTGTGAGCGCCACAACCCATGAAGAACTTGAAAGCAAACTAAATCAAACCGCCGCAGCAGTAACAAAATGGTTTAATAATAATGGTCTTATTCTAAACATAAAGAAAACGCACTACATACACTTTGATCTTTCTGGACGGCAGACTAGAAACTTGTCGGTTTTTATCAGCGGTGACCCTATAGACCAAGTCACAAATGCTGCATTCTTGGGGTTTGAACTCGACAGAAGCCTAACTTGGAGTCACCAAATCGATAACACATGCAAGAAGCTATCAACAGCATGCTACGCATTGAAACGATTGGCGCGAATCCTTCCAAGGGAAGTCGTTCGTTCCTGCTACTTCGCGTCCGTACATGCGCACCTACAATATGGAGTCGAGCTATGGGCAACGGCTGCAGGTCGGGAAAGGGTGTTTCGGTTTCAGAGGAGCGCAGTAAGAGCTATTGCGCGCGTACCCCAATCAGCCGACCCGAAACCCTATTTCAAATCCCTTAGGATTTTAACGTTGCCGTCACTTTTCATCCTGCAACTTGCGGTGACTACGCGAGAAGAACTAGACGCGACGCCTAGGACCACGGACGTGGTCCCTCGCAGGTACCCGATTCGCAGTGCCTATGCTGGAAAGTTGACGCTTGAGTTTCGCAGACTCACTAAGACAAAAAAACTAACTCACATCTTGGGACGCAAGATATACAACCATCTTCCGGCCGATATAACCTCAGCACCTAGTACCCCGATTTTCAAGGCAAAGCTCAAAAAATGGCTTCTCGAGCAGGCGTTCTTCGACCATACAGAGCTGTTCTCTAGTAAGTAGTTGTAAGACGTCAGGCAAATGAATGTACGATATATATATATTAAAATACATATACATATGTATATGCTATAATTTTGTTTTATAATTAAGTTTGACATGTAATTGAATATTACCAATAAATATGATTATGATTATGATTATGAATCTAAGACCGCGTTTTCACGGAAGTTTCAAAAAAATCTTGGTCCCAAACTATACAATAGTTTAAGTAAATACATTAAATTGCGTGACCTCAGTTTATACAAATGTAAAAAACAATTAGACGTGTTTCTGAATACCCTTAGCTATGAAGACACAGAGAAGTTAATAAAATAAATGGCAAAACAACAATCATAAATACATACATGCTCACACACACGCTCACACACACAGACACACACTCAAACACATACACATCTTTATCTCATGTATCTCTTTATCTCAAATATGTTTAACTAGATAGGTATAGTTTTTAAGGAAATATTCACTTGCGATTAAGAAATGCATCTGTATTGTTTGCATATACTACTTGTTTACGTTAAAGTTTACTTGTAACTATTTTGGTGCCGGCATGCTAAATATCATTCAATCTACCCTCAGTTGATATCACTTAATTGTCTCATGATTGTTTACGTTACGATTCCAATATTACTGTATTTTAGACAGCTGTAACTAACTGATAGTGACAACATAATTTTATACAATATGCATAACGAATCGTACTTCACCGTGATACAGTTTGAACTAGTACAGGGAGTAAAGGACTCATTCTTCTCATGATAACTTGCAACTAAATTAGTTAATACAATTAATCAGAATGATGTACTAACCTATTTATAATGTAACTGTTAGTTGTTATAGAAAGTAAAGAATTTATTTATTATTTATTTATTTATTTATTGGACAAGGCCGAAACGAACATTTACATCATAGGGCATTTAGAACCAATATACAAAGGTCACAAAGGACCGAAAGAATCGGCGCAGTGGTTACGAAGAAATTAACAAATTACGATTTCTGAGTTTGGAGCAGCCTGTATGTAAGTAAATCCTCATGAGGAAATAATAAATAATAATAACAATAATAATAAATATTCTAGGACAATCTTACACAAATCGACCTAGGCCCACAGTAAGCTCATTAAGGCTTGTGTTATGGGTACTAGACGACGATATATATAATAGATAAATATGGATAAATACTTAAATACATAGAAAACATCCATAACTCAGGAACAAATATCTGTGATAAACACACAAATAAATGCCCTGACCAGGATTCGAACCCGGGACCTCCTGTTTCGTAGGCAGGGTCACTACCGACTGGGCTAGGAGGCCGTTGAGGAAATACATCCTCATTGAATAGTGTGAATCCTCCTTCATCCTATTTGACTATCTTTGTTATTCATGTCACTCATCACATTTTGACATGACAAATTTAATGACAAATGTGTGAGATGGCAGGTGCCAACACTGACACACACGCATGCAAACACATTGCGTTGCTCTGACGTGACGTGTCACTAATATGCTATTGTCAAAAACACTGCCAATTATAGTTTGTCCGGCGGCTTAAGGATAAATGCTCCATACTTAAAGTATGGCGCATTTATTCTTAGCCATCGGACAAACTATATTATTACAGTGTGTTTCTTTTGGCTTATAATTTGTCGCACCGACTTAATTTCGCATTTTTGGGACCTCCACTTTTCATATTTTATAGATAAGTGTTATTAAGTAAAGTTTTCTAGATATATCAATAAAATATAACATTTTACGTCATCGTACATTGTTATAATAGGGAATTAATACTTAACATCAAAATTGTAAACAAAAAAGAGCTATGCTCAACACTTCTGGCCAAGGCTGTAGTTTCGTTGAATATTTTAGTCATTTATTTTTTAGTAGAAACACTACTACTTGTTTTTTTTTAAATGTCAATAAACAACAGGTAATGATTATTATAAACTGCAATATGATTTTTTCTTTTCCTTTAAAACTTAAGAAGGTGTGGTCTGTGTAGAAGTAAGGTAGGCGACTATACCTCTTTTTTTTCACAATAGAAAATTAACGATCCATTTCGCCTAGATGTATCTTTTTTTCAGCCCTATGAGGGAAAACTATGACAATCGCACGATTTATCTAATCTAAAAAAAAGAAAGTATAGGTAGGTATTTAGGTAATACCTACTCGTACACAAAACGCACCCTTCATATTTTCTATTAACTAGGTAGGTAGGTATTTAGGTAATACCTACACAAAACGCACCTTTCATATTTTCTATTAACTAGGTAGGTAGGTATTTAGGTAATACCTACACAAAACGCACCCTTCATACTATTTTCTATTAACTAGGTTGGTATTTTGGTAATACTATACAAAAGGCACCTTTAATTTTTTCTAAATTATCATATGAATTTTGGTTCTAGATATCTGACTATAGATACTTACCTACCAATATTTATAATAACTTTTTAAGAATCCATTTTATCTTATAATTACAGCTCGTGTAAAGTTTCCCGTTGTCCTAATATTGAATATGTAATTCACTTTAATTGCTTCCTAACTATTTTAAAAGTACCTTATTTTTAATCTAATAGGTAATCGTTTTCGATTAAAAAGAAGCTTCTTAAAATGCTTCCCAGTTATAAATTCAGTTTTCAATATAATTAATTGATACCTACCTATAGTTAAACAATGGCTATTAAGACATTAAAAAACAGCCCATATTGAAATAATGTACGGCCCCAAATTAGTCGCCAACCTATTAATTTTGGTACACATTTTTATTTTTTATAGCTACCCAAATTCAATTATTTAGCAGCCTGGTTAAATACATGCCGTTTCTTTTTGTGACGATTATTGGAAATAACTTTTGTTAGAAAAAAAAATATTTTTCTTCTCTTCTAAACAAAAAAATATTTGCATTTGAGCACCCCATGTGGGATTCAAGGCTTTGTCCAATGACTAAGGACAAACTAACGTTAACACTAACGCCATTATCATTATTACTATTGACACAATAGTAATAATGATAAGGGCTAGAACTAGTCAAATAGTTAAAGGATCAACTCTGAAAAATCCAAAGTGCTAAATAATCTGTTTATTTTTGTATAGCGGTATTTAAAAATTCAATTTAGTATGCAATTAATTTGAATACCTACCACTTTATATATTCGTCGCCAACTGGTAAAAATTCGTTACTTATCCAAGCTCTTTTAAACGTGAATTCGTAACCGTTCTTAACTTAAATGATTAGAGTCTAAATTAGCTTAAAAAGCAACTGATATGAGATGTTTCCAGGGTTATTTTATTTTCAAGCACTGCCTGCGAAACTTATTCAACAAGTCCTCTTTGCCATATAATCATTTTATAAAATTGCAGCTTTTTAGAAAGATCTCGCATTTATTTTAAATTAAAATTAGTATAAAAATCCCTAGAATATCTCTAGCAAAAGCGTTTTATAGGTTATTAGTGGAAATACGCTGCTTTGTGTCAATTTATCTAGTATGTCGGAATATTGTTGGTCACACATTGGATCAATACGAGACCAATGTGTGACCAATGTCTGACCAATGTGAGACCAATGTGAGACCAATGTTGAATGAAAATCTGTTCGAATAGCAAATGTCAATGTCGTTATAGCGTTGAGTTGAGTTGGGTTGAGTTGGGTTGGAGCTGTGTCTGTCCAGTGTGTGTGTTTATTTTTCGAATCGCGGCCCATGATATCTATAAGATATCATATTCGACAACCGGAAACTGACATTCGTTAGTGAGACTATTTTGAATCACCCTAGTAAATGTGTCAAACATATCTATGACAGATTGGCATATCCAATATGGGTCCAGAATAAAATTACTCTGTAACGAGGATTTTACAAGTTCCGAAAAATTACATATGACTTCTCGATTGATTTCTACATGTTGAAGTGAGAAATGCTTGTAAGTAGGTACTTAAGTATAATAAGTATGTATTAATTGTAGTAGTAGTAAAACACTTTATTGGACAAGAATACACAACGATAGACATATAATACAACATATACGTACAAAGGCAATATTATCCCTTTAAGGGATTTCTTCTAGTTAACCTTTGAGCAATTGAGAGGGAAAGATGATGAGATTTAATTGTTAGTGTTTTTTTGGAAAAAATACTTGAAACAATATTCACATAGTTTACTTTTAACGAATTATCTAAAAAAACATGTAGCAACACGTTGTTACCAACATAAGCAACAATTAATTTATTTTCACGTTCAAAAGATGCTAAACTGTACTTACACTTCGAGTTAACCTCAGAAACGCCGGTTAACACCCATATAACTAAGTAACCAGGTTTGCACTGTTTGTCTGTTTGTTGCTTGCTGCTTGCACAATACTTACACAACAGATTCAATTCAAAACATTCTGCGACTGCGGAAAACGTTACATTTAATTGAAGATACGCCTGGCGAGGGGCCAAGAGAGAGTGCAATGCAGGAGCAGTTTTCTTTCTCGGGTTAAAATATCAACTTATAGTCTGGCAAACCATTTCTGCCAGTAGAAACGCGCGGCAAATTCAAAATACGTACATGTGGCAACCCTTTGTGATGAGACACCGTATTTCATGACGAACATTTCAATTCACATTGAATTTGTTTCTAGTGCATTGCACTCACTCGTCTTAAGCGCGAGTGAGATAGAACTCCTGCAGAAGAAGCCGCGGTATCGTGCACACAATCACTTTTGACGTTTGAACCAATCACCGAACGTCCACGAGTTGTATATATGTGTGTGTCGCGCGTAAAAACGAGGAAATCGGCTTATTATGGAATCACAATTTTGTCTTCACTATGTTCTTCACGGCACCGTGTCTTCTTATCAACCGACTTCAAGATTTCGAAGGAGGAGGTTATCAATTCGTCGGGATCTTTGTTTTTGCTTTTTTTTTTAATGTATGTTTACCGATTATTCGAAAACGGCTGGACCAATTTAAAAAATTCTTTGTTGTTTAAAGAGTATACTTCACAGTGGGTCCCATTGTAACCAGGTCAGGATCTGATGATGGGATCCTGCAGAAATCGAGGGAACTCTTCAACAATAGTTGAAGAGTTCCCTCGATTTCTATACCTATAGTGATTTGATTATTTTTTACAGCAGCTCGAGCATTTGCTTTTGGAAAGGTGGCGGCTAAGTGAAGTCGGTTCTTTTTTGTTTAAAATTATTTTACGTATCCTATATTATTATGGTTCCTATTAAGTATAATATGACGATCGCAAGCCCTAATGGTGCGCGTGAGAGGCATTTGCGAGCCGTACAATAAATTAAATCGATCATTCAAATGCAGTAATGTAACCAACTTCGTGGACGAGGCACGGAAGCTGCAGTGATGGATGGGCGCGAAGTAAATCGTTGGGAAGGCAATATCGCACCCGACTGCCCACATCAGTTGTTTACATTATGCTCTTGACAAGCGTGTAATTTTGGCAACGAATCGCAATCGAACCAGCCGTCTGATAGCCTTTTCGCTAAAGGCTCAATTCAACTTGTTACAAAAGTAGCTTGTGACACGACGCATATTGCCGCTCTAGTGAAAAATTGTCACTGTCAGGTTTGCTGTTATGTCCTTGCTTAAGTTGAGGCTTGGCAAAATATTCCTATGAATTAGCGTAGGCACTATTTTTATGAAAGCGACTGCCATCTGACCTCCCAACCCAGAGGGGAAACAGGCCTTATAGGGATTAGATCGATGTTTTCCTTCGCCGAAAAATGACTACCGTAGTTTCAATCAAAGAGAAGCCCGCTGCCAGCACCGCTCTGGGCAATGTCATACAATGAGGATAAAAACCCACAGATTATAAACGGTTCTATTTATCTTTTCAAGCATCATTTGTTATAAGATCTGGAGACTCCGTACCGTTCCACAGACTGTATGGATTTGGCGTAACCATAATCAACAAGATTTTTGTTGCGATGGAGATCTGCGCGTATCTATGCGCGTTAATCCTCATTTAAATTGTATGGTGTATATTGTGATAGGTACGTAATCAGTGAAGTGTAGAGCTAGACAACGTTTGTCCTTCATCCAGCCGTAAGCTGGCAGATGATTTCCTGGACAGATTGAACGGAAATTAAACATTTTGTCTATGTCGGCGGACACTCGCTTGACACATGAACATGAGCAAAATAGTTAATAAAGCAACCACATTCAAATGATGTTCTAATTCTAACCCAAACTGGTAATTTATTAGGTAATGTGAAATAAAATAAATTAATTAATAAAAAAAGCTGTAAGTATTCAATTCTACACATCTATACATATAATAAAGCTGAAGAGGGTCGAAAGTCTGTACATGGAAGATAATCGAAAAAAAGTTGGCTGGGGATACTTAGAATCGATAACAGAACACGTTCCAACAATTTTTAGAATTTTTGTCTGTTTATCTGTTTGTCTGTTTATCTGTTTGTCTGTTTATTTGACCGCGCATCACGTGAAAACGGCTGAACGGATTTCGATGAAATTTTGTATAGAGATAGTTTGAGTCCCGGGAAAGGATAATATATAGTTTTAATCCCGAAAATCAACCCTGGTGGGGGTGAAAATGGGGTTGAAAATTTGTATGGAGAATTTTTAACCGCTGAAACGATTTAGATAGAAATGAGTATGGAGATAATTTGAGGCTCGAGAAACGTCATAGGATAGTTTTCAAACCCTTGTGGGGGTGAAAAGGGGGTTGGAAGTTAGTATGAGGATTTTTTTACCGCTGAACAGATTTAGATGCAATTTGGTATAGAGATAGTATGGGTCTCGAGAAAGGACAAAGGATAGTTTCATCTTGAACCCCCCCCCCCCCCCACCTTACTTTAGAACCGTAGGTCCAAAAAATTTGAAAAAAATAATGGAAGTGAAGCCTGAAAGGTACTTTCAATAAAAACTATCTATCTGTACATCTATCACGTGAAAACGGCTTAACGGATTTTGATGAAATTTTGTGTAGAGATAGTTTGAGTCCCGTAAAAGGACAAAGAATAGTTTTCATCCCGAAAATCAACCCTGGAGAGGGTGAAAAGGGGGTTGAAAGTTTGTATGGAGATTTTTTAATAGAAATTAGTATGCAGATAATTTGAGTCCCGAGAAACGACAGAATAGTTTTCATCCCGAAAATAAACCCTTTCACGCCGAAAAGGGGGTTTTTTTTTTTTTTTTTATACTACGACGGTGGCAAACAAGCATACGGCCTACCTGATGGTAAGCAGCTACCGTAACCTATGGACGCCTGTAACTCCACAGGAGTCACATGCGCGTTGCCGACCCTTTACAAAAAGGAGGATTCACTGTGTTGACGGCTAAAGGAACAAGAGGGTCCATCATCGTCAACACACTGGGTCCTCTTTGAGCTCTTTGGCAACCTTACTCACCAACAGGAACACAACACTATGAGTAGGATGCTATTTGGCTGTTGTTTTCTGTAAGGTGGAGGTACTTCCCCAGTCGGGCTCTGCTCCAGATTTGAGCGAGATGACATTCACTGAACGTGCCCTACCACACTAAGCGAGATGCCATTCGCAGTGCCCATACCTCTCTTTTTGGCATAGTTTAAGGACATACCCAAGTCCGGACGTAGTTTAAGGACATACCCCGGGTCCAAAAGTTGGTATGACGATTTATTTACCGCTGAACTGATAAAGATGAAATTTGGTATAGTATGGGTCTCAAGAAAGGACAAAATGATAGTTTTCACTCCGAAAATCAACGCTAAAGGGGTGAAAAGAGAGTTGGAAATTTGTATAGGGAATTATTAACCGCAGAATCGATTTAGATAAAATTTGGTATGGAGATAATTAATTAAAAAAGGAAATAAAATAGTTTTATCTCAGAAATTATCCTTTAAACGGATACAAAAGGGGTGAAAGTTTACATGGGGAAGAAACAACCAAGAACCGCTGTCGGTATTTAGATGAAATTTGGTATTTAAATTATTTGTAATTTTTTGGTCAAGGTGTTCATATTTATAACAATTATAACATGTTACCCGTCGATGCTTTAAATTTACCTTTACCCCCTCTTAAGAAATATTTGAAAATGTCATGAATGTCAAAGGGTTATTGCAGGTTCGAGTATTATATATGACGGACAAAGATGCATGGCCCAAACCAAACATTTATAGGACACCGTTTAGGTAGGAAAACATATCAAACGTTTTGTGAAGCAGTCAGATTAGGATTTATTTTTCTTTATAATTAAACAATAGGTACATTATCTGTCTCTCAAGCTGTTTTGATATGTCTTCTTGAAGAACTACGCATTATTTTGTATCTTTAAGATCTAATAATGTATTACTGTTTTGAAAAAAATAAGTCCCGTCGAGTATCTTTTCGGTCATAATACTTCTTGGGCCAGAGGTGTAGGGTTAGAACCGGTGGTAGTTTTGGAACGAAGTTCCTTATTGGACGGTTCGCGGGTGGGGGGCTAGGGGAAAAAAAGTCACGTGACCGTCACGAAAAAGCGTCACGTCACGAAAACGCGACACCCATACGATTGAGAAACATGTAAAATGGAATGAAATAAAAAATATATAAAATAGAATAAAGTGAAGTGAAGTGAATTGTAGTGAAAGTGAGAAGTGACAAAGTGATAAAAGTGAAAAAAGTCAAGAACCTAAAAGTAAAAAATGTCAAAAATGGCAAAATTTCTAAATTTCAAAAATTTCATAAATTTCAAAAATTTTAAGTTTCAAAAATTTCAAAAATTTTAAAAATTTCAAAAATATCAAAAATTTCAAAAATTTCAAAAATTTCATAAAAATACAAAAAAATTAAAACCACAAAATTTACGAAAAAGTCAAAAATGAAATAAAATGAAATAACATAACTTCGTTCCAACAGAGTGCTCCACGACATTTTGTGTATTTTATTTTTCTCTGACGTTCATTAGTGCATTGTAATGTGCTTACCTTGAAGTATGTAATTACCACAATTATTGCAACCAGTAACGTAACATCAGTGTATTATCTGTGACAGTGTGGTAAAAACGTTTGAAAATTCATTACCTACGGTAACGTAATCAAAATCCGCCCCTCCCCCCCCCCGACCCCCGGCACGCATGGTGTCAGTGGATTTTTAATATGTGTGTAGGTAAAGCAGTGTATGCTTCTGTACATAATTAGGCCTTTTTACGTAACAGTTACATAAACTACTATTTATCTCTTTTTAGGGTTCCGTAGTCAACTAGGAACCCTTATAGTTTCGCCATGTCCGTCCGTCTGTCCACGGTCTCGCTCAGTTACTGTTCGCACTAGAAAGCTGAAATTTAATGACAAGAACTTTCAATAAAAACTATATTGAATAAAATCGGTTCAGCCGTTTTTGAATTATCAGTCAAAATCGCATAGTGAAAGGATGTGCCGGATAGTAGACTGACGTAAGCGCCGCTAAATATCCCTTAATAAACGACCGTTTGAACGGATGTTTCGTAACAGGGCGGCATTTACGAAACTACACTGAGCATCGCCCGACATGCTCATGGCCGGTTTTTTTTGCATTGTTATCCCGGAAATCACCCCTTAAGGATTACTAATTCCTCAAATAGAAAAAAAAACATTTCTGCATTTGCGACCCCCCCCCCCCCCCCCCCATTTCAACCGCGCCTGTTCTTACCTTTCATGCTTAGACTGATGTGACGGGAGGATCGATTTGGATGATATTTGCCGTGGACATGGACGTATAAATACAAAAGTGGTCCTGTATCGTCCGATATACACCTACTATTCTATGTCGTTTACTTCTGTCAACTTTACTTCAAGTTCCGCCTCCAGGGTAGCGGGAGAGAAATTAGGGGTGAATTAGCCGCTTACTGACACAGACCGAATTCCACGCGGGCGGAGCCGCGGGCACAGCTAGTTAAAAATAAAATAAAAGAAAATATAACTTAGAAGGGCAGATACATTAATTATTTATTACACCACAACGTAATACAGTGTCACATATCAAAATTTTTAAACAATCATAAGCTATACAATTTTAAAAAACCTAAAATATCGAAACTTACAAATAATTTTAAAAAATACAAAAATCATACAAATCCACAAAATAAAATTAATATATACCGTTACATTTAGCCTAATAAATCCCCCCTGCATCGTAAACAGGGGTTTATAGAGATAGAAATAACGAAATTTCAATAGGCTCGTTGGCTACACTATACCGACGCCTAAACTTTCTCACTCAAAAGAAAATGGAAGTGAGAAGGGGCCGTTAACTTTAAAACACGTTTTGACACTATCCGACTTCAATACAATACAATTCCAATGCATTAACTACGCAATATAGCTAAGCGCCTAAACGTCTGAATACTCTGAATCGGAAATATCAGAATTTGCTTGAAACTTTTTCCAATGCAACTCCAAGACAACTTCAATATTGGTTGATTAAGTATTTGGTTGGAGTTATGTTTGAGATAGATTATTTTTTTAATGTATTGTTTATGTATTTTAAAATCAGAATACAGCACCAGTGCACGTGATTGCATTTCTCTTGCTCTGAAAGTGAGTCGCTGTTTACCTGTGTAGCGGTCGGAAAGTGATTCATTTCCGTCCTAGGGCCTTTTAAAATTAAATATTTTAATTTTCGAAACTTCGGATAGGATTTGTTGTATGATCAATCACATCTGAAAATATGGATAGGTACATTTAATGTGACGAAAATATGTAGGTATCCAAGACTTTTACGCCTTGGCGCTTGGTAATAGAGTCGTGGCCACATATTTTTGTCACATTAAAAGTATCCATATTTTCAGACGTGTCTGTATGATTTGGATTTCACAAATGACTAAATATTGATACTTAGTCCGCTGATTTTGTTTGTTTTTTTTTTTTCTTGTATCAGGATGGTGCAACATACAGTCAAGTGTAAAAATATGGGTGTACTCATCTTACTCAAAAATATTGCCCATAGTATCTTATTCCGTTGTAATAAGTGCGTAGTACCATATTCATGAAACGATTTTTTCGATACGTATTTTTGCACTTGACTGTACCTCGGCGTGAAAACGGATTCCCGGCCGCGTATTCCTTTCCGGCTTCCTCGTATTCCTATAGCTACTTGGCCGGTAATCCCAGTGTTCCCGGCCTTTGCTTTAATTTATTCCTTTTATATGATATGAGAGTAGGTATATAGTTATGAAATTCAATCCACTTTTCAGAGGGGCGACCATGCGGTTTCTGGTCTTAGGTAGAGCATTTTATATTAATGGCAATTTTACATGCTTACTGAACGCTGAGAGTGGGCCATGAATTCCTAATCAAGGAGCGCTACCCCAAAAATAAATATTTGAAAATCGTCCATCTCCATCTCTGTCCTTCCAATTATTTAGTGCGATAAAGACATAGATACACGATCATTGAATTTAGATGGTCGCGGTAGGCACAGGGTCTCAGAATAAATCAATAGCAAACTTCTTACCCTCAAGTTTTGGAATCAATCTTAAAGTTCTAATAAAAGATACGGTACTTGGAAATAACTTAGATTCGGGGGATTGATTGTGTTGAGTAGTTTATAATCGCATATTCATAAGTTGACCGTAAATACGGCACGTGGGTCGAAACTTGTGAACACGTGGGTTTACATTGTTTTCACAATAAGCGAACTTTCATATATGTATGCCCACGCCGTTAGAGGTTGGCCGGAAAGAAAAGTGTCGTAGAATGTGTGAGCTTCCATATAAACTCCGACACTTCTCTTTCCAGACAACCTCTAACAATATTCAATAACATTCAGATAATGTGACTTACATGTAACATGTAAACTTATTTTTTTTTTTAAATAACCTTTAGTTTGACGTCAAATACAAACAAGCCCGCCACAAAGATAGCGGTTTCAATTTCAATCGATCTAAGTTTCTAACCATCACCTGGACTCCCTGAAGAAAACTCGTTCCGTTCTCTGTAAAAGTTTAATGGAACCGCGTATTTAAACAAAAGGTACGAGTACCATATGAAAACTATTTTAAAACTAGTCGAAACCTTAATTACTTTTCAAAGAAATTTAGACTTTAGATGCACTGCACACAGTTGCTTGTACGTTGAATGTCTGAGTACGGAGTATGGAGGGATAAATAAATAATAAATAAATAAATATTTGGACATAATTTAGGTTCGCAGATAAACCCAGCATTGAACTAAGCAAAACTTTCACTATGCTTAATACTTGACTATACATACAGTGACGAACCCGGATTGTTGAGCCACCTGCCAGTGTTCGTAATTTAGCCGTGTAATAAATGACCGATGTAACTGACAGATGGACAGATCAAGTAAAAGACTCATCTTCCTCAAAACTTTACGCTGTTGTACAGAACGCCATGGACAGAAGCCGATGGAGACGGTTCATACACACAAAGTGCACATCATCCGGTGATGACCACGATCCTTAGTCATGGGGGAACGACCTAACAGAGAGAGAGTAACTGACAGTTGACAGCTAGTCGGTAACATGGGTCATACATAACACGGCTAAATTACGAACAATGGCAAGAGGCTCAACAATCCGGGTTCGTGACTGTACTTCTGGAGATGTACATAAATATATACTTACATACATATTCGTAGATACATAGAAATGATCCATAACTCAGCTACAAATATTCAAGATAAACACAAATATAATATTTAATTATGTCCTTACAACTTACAACGCTTCGAACCCTGGCAGGAACAACGGCTTCTTAGTGTATACAGGGTGTAATCGTTAAGTGTGGCCAGGCCATAATTCCGTAAATATAACAGATAACAGAAAACTTCCAACTGATATCGAAAGTGCGTTACCCAATGAGTAAAATTACATTAATAACTTTTTTTTAATAAAATCAGAACTATCCCAAACATTAACTTCAAACCCGGACCGACGTTCGGATAAAGACTAGTTTGTACGGTCTAGTCATTTCACCGTTATCAAATTATTCATGAATTGTTTTATTTTATTCCATATCAATCAATTATCATGTTATTACAGTTTATTCGTGCAAATAATGAATCTCAAGCAGTTTTATCTCTTACGGCACCGACGTTCTTCTTTGGGAGTGAGTCGTCGTAGGTACTAACTGTATGGGAGCGTTTAAACTTAATATTTTTGATATTAATACTTTTATTTTAAAAAAGTTATTAATGTAATTTTACTCATTGGGTAACGCACTTTCGATATCAGTTGGAAGTTTTCTGATATCTGTTATATTTACGGAGTTATGACCTGGCCACACTTAACGATTACACCCTGTATAGGGTCTTTTGATGACGAAAAATAACAGATATTCAATATAGATATATTTACACTAGCTTTCCGCCCCTCGACTTCGTCCGCGTATGATAGCACCTTCGCACCCCTATTTAACCCCCTCAGGGGTAGAATTTTCCATAACGCTGAAAGGACTATTATTGTATTTTAATAAGTTATCTTCTCACAAAGTTAAAAGTCTCTAGCTCGAAAAAATAAATTTCCCCCATACAAACTTTGAACCCCTTGTTAACCTCCTCAGGGGTGAAATTATCCAAAACGCTAAAAGTAATTTTATTGTGTTTCAATAAGTAATCTTCCTACAAAGTTAAAAGTTACAAAGCTCAAAAAATGAATTTCCCCGATAGAAACTTTGCACCCCTTTTTAACCCCCTCATGGGTGAAATTATCCTACACGCTGAAATCACATTTTGTGTATTCTAATAAGTAATATTCCTACAAAGTTGTAAGTCTCTAGCAAAAAGAAAGAAGTTTTCCGGATACAAACTTTGTACCCTTATTTAACCCCCTCATTATCCGCTGAAATCATTTATATATTTTTATAAATATCAGCGAACGTACGAAGATTCAAGTCTAACTTAAAATTTAAAATCCTACACACACGAACTTTTAACCCCCTAATGGGTTGAATTTTTCAAAATCGCTTCTTAATATTTGTATAAATTATAAATGGAACCTGACCTGCAAATTACAACTTTCTAGCTTCAGTTGTTACGGTCTCGCTTTAATACAAACTTTTCAACCCCGTTTCAACTCCTCTCGGGTGGGATTTTCAAAAACGCTGAAATCAGTTTTTTTGTTTTTAAGTTAGTAGCGTGCAAACGAAATTTCAAGTCTCTCACAAAAAAAATTGTAATCTCTATACAAACTTTCAACCCCTTTTTTACCCCGTTAGAGGTTGAATTTCAAAAAACGCTGAAATTGTTTTTATTATTATTTAATTGTCAGTAAGCGTACAAAGTTTCAAACCTCTAATCTTAAATTTTAAGCCCCATCCATACTAACTTAATAACTTTCAACCCTCTTTTTACCCCCTTAGGGGATGAATTTTTCAAAATCGCTTCTTATTATTTGAACACGTTATAAATGTAACCCGAACTGCAAATTACAACTTTGTAGCTTCAGTTGTTACGACCTCGCTTTAATGCAAACTTTTCAACCTCGTTTCAACTCCTCTCGGGTGGAATTTTCAAAAACGCTGAAATAGATTTTTTTGCTTTTAAGTAAGTAGCCTGCAAACGAGATTTCAAGTCACAAAAAAAATATAATAATAATAATAATAATAAATACTCTTTATTGCACACCTCATACAGTTACAAGCACAAATTTTACAATTAGATAAATTTAGGTAGAGGTAACAACAGGCGGTCTTATCGCTAATGAGCGATTTCTTCCAGACAACCTTTGGGTAGTGGAGACTAGAGAAAAACAATAAGCAGTAGGTGGTGCATAGACACAAAAGAGACTAAATAGATAACACAGCACATTCATATGAATATACATACTTAAATAAATACAAAATAAACATACATATACGTACATATATACATATATAATACACACAGTAAGAAACAACAGTGTCAACTTAAAACCCTAAGGAAGAGATAAATAGTATTCCTTAAGTTGCGATTTAAAGCTACCGATAGATTGCGCGCGTTTTATGTTGAGAGGGAGAGAATTCCACAAACGAACGGCCTGGAACGTAAATGAGCAATTATAAAATTTGGAAGATGAAGATGGCACTTTTAGGAGCAATTTTTGAGAGGATCTAATAGAATTAAGATAAGAGAAACGCTCTTTGAGGTAGCGGGGAGTTGCAGGGTTAAAAAGTATAGAAAAGATTAAAGAAAGTATGTGAGAGTTACGGCGGTGACGGATAGGGAGCCATTTGAGTTGAGAACGAAAACTAGAAAGTAGAAACATGGTCGAATTTGCGTAATCCGAAAATGAACCGAATGCAGGCATTTTGAATACGCTCAAGCTTATTAAGTTGCTCCTCGGTTAGGTCTAAATAGGAGATATCTGCATAATCAAGAATGGGGAGAAGTAACGACTGAGCAAGCGCAATTTTAGTAGCAATTGGCAGGAAATTCCGGAGCCGTCTGAGAGACCCTATGGCAGCAAACATCTTCCTGCTCACTTCACTCACCTGAGGCACCCATGATAGACAACGATCCATGATTACGCCAAGATTTTTCACTTGGTTGGAAAAAGGAATTTGGATACCATCGAAGACTATCGGAGGGAGCCTGAGAAAGTCAATTTTGGAGATTTGTTTAGCGCTACCCATCACAATTACCTGTGACTTTAGGGGGTTTACTTTTAAACCGTAATTTTGACTCCAATTTGATATGCGGAGCAGATCAAGATTCGTGGCTTCTATAACTGAATTGAGATCGCTATGCATACTCTGCGAATATATTTGAAGGTCGTCGGCATAGAGGTGATACGAAGAAGAGAGATCAAGAGTTATGGAATTAATAAAGATAGAAAATAAAAGAGGAGACAGCACACCACCCTGTGGGACACCAGCTGATGTGCTGCACCAGGAAGAACACGAAGAATCTAGTTTTATTCTTTGCCGACGACCAACCAAATAGCTGCGGAACCAGTCAATCGCTGCAGCCGATATGTTAAGAGACTGTAAGAACGCGAGCAAAATGTCAAGATCGACCGTGTTAAAGGCATTACTGAAATCTAGAAGTGCAAGAACTGTAAGCTTCTGGTCATTCATTCCCAAACGGATGTCATCGGTAACCTTGACAAGAGCCGAGGTAGTACTGTGGCCCGGACGAAAACCAGATTGAAATGGGTTTAGGAGGTCATTTCTATTCAGGAAGGAAGTTAGTTGCTGATGCACTAGCCGTTCGAGGATTTTGGATAGGAAAGGAAGAATGGAGATGGGGCGATAGTCAGAGAAGGAACTGGGGTTGGATTTTTTGGGTAAAGGAATAATATTGGCATCCTTCTACAGACTGGGAAAAGTACTTGATGAAATGGAAAAATTCAGAATACCGGTGATAATAGGAACAAACAAATCAAGGAGAGGGAGTATCATATTTCGGCTAACACAGTCAACACCAACGGCGTTAGAAGTGATATTCAATATACCCTTCCTAACATCACTCTCACAGAAATGGCTAAAATAGAAAGAAGAGAAATCTAAGGCAGGAAGTGATGAAAGATGATGAAGTGAGTTAGATTTCTTAGGACCACTGAAACAGGTGGACGATGAAAAATGCTGGTTAAGCTGGTCAACGCTAATATTGTTTAAATTGGTTGCCTGTTGAGATTTGCCAACTCCGAGACCTTTCAAAAATTTCCACACTTTGGCTGGATTTCCATCTTCAACAGAACTGTGAATATGACGCCTCTGAGCATCTCGACATATAGTGCTACAGCAATTGCGTTGGGTATGATATTTAAGTTTATTTTTCTGAGAGTTGTTAGCCTTATACTTAGATTTAGATTGATTCTTCCTCTCTATAAGGGCTTTAATATCCTCAGTGAGCCAAGGAGCAGGGAGATGCTTGACTTTTATTGCACGAACAGGAGCGTTAGCGTCATAAAGTTGTATGAGGAGCGAATTAAAGAGAGAAACTTGATCGTCTACCGAACCCGCTCGAGCGATACTGCTCCAATCGATTGTTAAAGCGTCATCTCGAAGCTTTTCCACATTTAATCCACTAAAATTGCGCTGCAAAAGAATTTTTGATTTAGATTTGGGAGGACGAATTTTGTAAGAGATATAGAGCAGATCATGATATGAGAAGGCATCCGCGGAGTATTGTCCAAATTTAGACACATGAGAAGTCGAAGAAACTAAAGTTAAATCAAGAAGAGAAGGCGAGCAATTTGGAAAATAGTGTGTGGCGTCTGAAGGGAGAATAGTTAGATTGCATGCATCTACCAGGGATTTAAGGCGCCGGGATCGACTGTCATCCTTCAGAAGACACGTATTTAGATCTCCCATAAGAATGTGATGATTATAAGAAGGCATAAGGTCTTCGAGAAGTTTCTCGAGAGAATCAAAGTAATTAACGTGAAGGGAGGGGGAATAAAAAACGCCAAGTAAAAGTTTGGAATGAGCGAGGGAAACGTCGAGAAACATATACTCTGCGGCATCAGAAGTAGAAGAACTGGCAGATACATTAACAATTGAATAGGGGATGTAAGAACGAAGGTAAATCGCAACTCCACCGCCACCTCTTCCAAGGCGGTCGTGCCGAATTAAATTGAAACCAGGTAAAGAGTAAGACGCTGGTCTGAGCCACGATTCGGAAATTAAAATAGCATGAATGTTCTTAAGGTCAAAAGAGAGTAACATATCGCTGTAATGTGCAGGAATACTTTGCGCATTTAAATGCACAACGTTAAAATTTTTAGGTACATCATTAAACTGAGATTCCAGAAAGTCGTGAAGCGAAGGAGGCAAACTATGGAAACTGTCTTCACTTACACTATATAAGGAGGAAAAAGATAAATACTGATCACTGTTATCACTGAAAGGCATCTGATCATCAAAATATATATAAAGTTAAAAATATAATAAGTATATAATAAGTGTAAACTAATATTCAATAAATATAAAAATATATACAGTAAAAACTAAACAAAAACTCCACAATCTACCCGCCAGCAGCAAATAAAGAAAGAAATACACTTATAAAAAAACGGAAGTTCAATTTAAAAATACATGTTGGCTTCAGATTCGACAGGCATTAAGTTAAATCACAAAACTAAGGAAATAATTAACTAAGAAAAACGGAACGTAATTTAATAAGGAAATATTTAACTTGGTAAAGCGGACCGCAATTTAACACTTGGCAACACTATACCTGCCATCCGTCAGCACACATGTCAAACTGTCAATGTCAGTTGGAACTTGGCAAAGTGACATTTAAAGTAAGCAATGAAGTTATTGGAATTAATTTATAATATTTACGAGAGACTATTAAAGAGGGTATACAACAAATAACAGTGATTACACGTCGAAATAGAAAAGCGTCAAGCAGTATAACCCGAACAAATACAGAAGAAAGCTACACTATGTACATACTAAGGCTTCAATTTGGCAGCCGCACGTCTGGGCTTTATCTGTTTCTCCGGTTTCTCGGCTTAGCTGCAATTATCTGCCTTGGGAGGAGCATCTACGCTTGGGGTCGGAGTCACAGGCTGCTCTGGCGCATCCGAAATCGCCTTAAGCTCTGCAAGGCTCACCACACGCCTGCGCACGTCGCTCGCATCCAAGACATGAACAACGCCGTCCCAGGTCCAACATCTTCTGACGCCAAACCGCTCCCGAGCTGCCATGAAGGTCTGCTGACGTGATTTGGTCAAGAACTCGGCTATTGTTACGCCGGAGCCTTTCAATGCCACCTTACCAAACCACACTTTATCACGGACAGCAGTCTCACAGAACTTCACCACAATAGCCCTGGGTTTGCTGCCTCTGCGACGGCCAAGTCGGTGGCTGCGCCTTATGTCATTTGCAGCCACGTCAGCCTTAACAGCTTTGAGCTGTTCAACTACAAGGGCCGTTGTGTCCTCTTTGTCAGCCTCCGGAACACCATGGATGACCAGCATCTTGCGTCGAGATCGCATTTCTATTTGATCGACCTGTTGAGCGATGAGCTCCACCTGCTTCTGGAGTATATTGAGAGAGTTCAAAACAAATGCTTTGAAGCTAGTGAAGTCCGCCGCTACTGCCTCAATACCGCTCCCAGGGTTGCTTGAGCCCGCTTTGGCCAAATTACTCTGCATCTCAGCCATCCTTGCATTGAAGGTTTCAGTGAGCTCCGCAATTGATCCTTGAATTGAGTTGATGTCCGACATAGTGTGTTGATGTTGACAGTTGAAGTAGGTGAAAGTGCAAAAATCAATGTAACTTCCTGGAGAAATGCTTGAATACTACTCAAACTCAAACTCAAACTCAAACTCAAACATTTATTCAGTAAGTAGGCCACAAGGGCACTTTTACACGTCAAAGTAAAAGAGAGAGAAAAAAAATCAAACTACACCGGTTCTAACCCTACACCTCTGACCCGAGAAGAATTATGTCCGGCAAGAAACTCGGCGGGACTTATTTTTTCAAAACAACAGTACATCAAAACTAAACAATACATATAGTGCGTTGTTCTATAAGAAAACATATCAAACCAAGGTTAGATTAACCAACAATAGGTTATAGTTTAAGAAAAATACCAAAGAAAAAAGATGAGTCCAAATCTGACTATTGAAAATAAATTACATACAAGTTTGATATACTTTCTTACCTGAACTGTGTCTTCTACATAAATTTCCAAATTATAATAATCCATCATCAACAGTTAGAAACAAACTTTGAATTTAAATAATATAAAAAAAAGTACTTAAGTGATTCTAGTATACAATAAACATACTATTTCTAAATTATACTTAGAGATGTATAAGGTCTCCAAGTGTCTTGAATAAAAAAATATGGATAATCAAGCACCGAATGTTGTGTCTAAAGCCAATTAAACTAAAATTAAATATGATTAATAAAAAGTTACGTAAATGTGTTGCCCCAGTTAGCCTAAACAGACCGGTCTCCACAAACAGCACCCGTTCACGAGTATGACGCATATCTCAGCCATCGCCTCCCTCAACCTTTCTTCGGGAAAGTGGCGACCCGATCAACTGGTAGGTAAACTATATTATCTAACCATCAACTTTATTGTTTCAAATTATCCGAATCACTTTTAATGCTATTTTTCCTAATAAAATATGTGAACAGTGATGTGGTTCGTTTTATTCACCTACCCGAAAAAAAAACAAAATATAATCTCTATACACTTTCAACCCCTTTTTAACCCCGTTAGAGGTTGAATTTCAAAATACGCTTAAACCATTTTTATTATTTTTTCATTTTTAGTAAGCGTACAAAGTTTCAAACCTCTAACCTTAAATTTTAAGCCCCATCCATACAAACTTTCAACCCCCTTTTTATCCCCTTAGGGGTTGAATTTTTCAAAATCGCTTCTTATTATTTGTACACGTTAGAAATGTGACCCGACTTGCAAATTACAACTTTCTAGCTTCAGTTGTTACGGCCTCGCTTTATTACCAACTTTTCAACCCCGTTTCAACTCCTCTGGGGTGGAATTTAAAAAAACGCTGAAATTAGTTTTTTTTGCTTTTAAGTTGCCTGCAAACGAAAATTCAAGTCTGTCAAAAAAAAAAAATCTCCATACAAACTTTCAACCCTTTTTTAACCCCGTTACAGGTTGAATTTTGAAAAACGCTGAAATCACTTTAATTGTTTTTTAATTATCAGTAAATGGACGAAGTTTCAAATCTCTAACCTTAATATTTAAGCCCCATCTATACAAACTTTCAACCCCCTTTTTACCCCCTTAGGGGTTGAATTTTTCAAAATCGCTTCCTATTACTTGTACACGTTATGAATGTAACCAGATCTGAAATTTTCAACTTTCTAGCTTCTGTAGTTACGGCTCTGCGTGGATCAGTCAGTCAGTCAGTCAGTCACTCAGTCAGGACAAAGGCATTTATATATACAGGATGGAAAGATAAGTCGGGCCCTGGAGGGAAACTACCTTAAAACCTTGAGATAGCTCAATTCGCTCAAAGGAAACATTCTTTTATTTTTCCTAAAAACTAAATTTGCATTCACAGTTTTTTTCTTAATTTTCACTTTTTACCATACTAATTGTATGAAAAATATTATTATTACTATTTATGGGTTCTCTTGTGCCCTTAACTTGGTTGGTATTTAGAAGTTTTTATCCTCGTTGGAAACAGGATCGATTGGCATCATTTGTCATAAAAATTATTTATGGCAAAAATTACAAAATAAATACTTTTTTTGAAAGCTGTACTCTTTTCCAAAAATTTGTAAATGCAGTTATGTCCCTTTAAAGAAATTAAAGAATGTTTCCTTTCAGTGAATTGAGCTATCTCAACGTTTTAAGGTAGTTTTCCTCCAGGGCCCGACATCTTTCCACCCTGTATAGAAGAAAGCCATTTCCACACTTGCTAAGAAATTGGATTATTGGGTGCTAGGAATGATACTGAAATACTTCATTAAATATCTTGGCGACCAGGACAGGTTATTTTTAGAACTGGAAGTAAAAATATGAAAGAAAGATAAGACGATAATTTAGTTTGGAACATGACTCATTCTAGTATATGGGCATTGAATGTCATTGACCAAAAACTGAAGACTGCGTAAATTCGTAATGAATTGGTTTCCCTTTATTTATACACCGTATTAGTAATATAAGATGGATCTCTAAAAACAACCTTAAAATTTTAATATTATTGCAAAGGCTTTGTCCCCGTCTAAAGGAAGCAATTTTGTTCATTCATTGTATATTTAACTTCAAAGCCTGATGACTGAATGAACAAAAACACCTTTGTTGCGATTTTGATAAAGGTGTCATGGAAAAAGAACCGACTTCACTTAGCCTCAACCTTTCCAAAAGCAAATGCTCGAGCTGAGGTAAAAAATACTTAAATTACTATAAGTGAGAGTTCCCTCGATTTCTCCAGGATCCCATGTGAAGTATAAGTAAACAACTGTGAAGTATTACTCTTTCAAACAAAAAAGAATTTGCCAAATCGGCCCAGCCGTCCTCGAATAATCGGTGAACATACATAAAAAAATAAAAAATAATTAGCAAAAACAAAGATCCCGACGAATTGATAACCTCCTCCTTCGAAATCTTAAAGACGGTTGAAGAGAACGACCACGAAAAAAGTTGATAATTAACAAAACATTACCTGAAAATACGAATGTAGGTACTGTGAGAAAATGCAAATGATGGTTATTCAAGTTTAGTTTCTTCATTAGGTAAAATTTACTGGGGATCAAAGTTACTCTGCGTCCGTCCGTAGGAAACACTAAGGTGGACGTAACGGAGGTACGTAAGGTAACGGATTCGTACGGACTACGGTGTTGTCTAAGGACAACCCTACACGTGATCCCTGGGTGGTGCTAAAAGAGTAACAAACTTGGCAGCTGCACTGTCCCATCTGGACCTCGCAGCACTCACTGGATTTTCATTATCATCTGCTTTCCCACTACTACTACCCCAGGGAAGAAATGCCTAGCTACATATATCCAGTGACATGTAGCCATACGATAAATAAAATTAAGTACAGCTTTGAATCTGTATTCGTATATAATAATTTTACCTACAACCTCCCTATTCCCAATTTTCGTGATAAATTATACCTAAAGATCCATTCTTATCCGTAAACGTCAGAAGATCTCATTACTTACATTACTCATGGAAGTTCAAGCGACCGTTCAAAATGTGAACACAATTTCACGCGCTAATTGTCCCTGTCTTACGTGTAAATCTCCATTTAATACTTCCCAAAGCAATTTCAACATTATCCATTTATAAATAAGATCTAATTTGATATGACTTGCTAGTGTACGTAGGCTATTTTTTCCGATGTCGTATTTATTCGTCCCATTGCTCCGAAGACGGTATTGCAGAGATTATGCTAACGTTATATGAATATGTATGGAGTTATTTAAGTGTTTTCATTATATTTTAAACTATAGTCTGGCCAGCCAACGAACGCAGTAGCAATTTACAGCGAACAAAAGTATGACTACACTAAGAATCAGTGAAAAAAGCAGCAATGATCATCAAATTTTATGTTTTTAATTTTAGGTGGTATGCCCGCCCCTTTCATTAGGTGACATTAACGGTGTGTAAAAAGGAGACAGATATATTTCGTCTGATCTGTCATCAACTGCAAAAGATAATCTGGTTGAGGCAATTTTCATATGGCTTAAAAAATGAATTTAAATTTAATTGGGAACGTTGCAAGAGTTCTATCTCACTCGCGCTTAAGATGAGAAAGTGAAATGCACTAGAAACAAATTCAATGTGAATTGAAATGTTCGCCATGAAATACGGTGTCTCATCACAAACGGTTGCCACATGTACGTATTTTGAATTTGCCGCGCGTTTCTACTGACAGAAATGGTTTGCCAGACTATACATAACAAGTAAGTACAGTTGGACTAGATGATAGGTACTTCTTCTGTGTCAGATCTTCAAGGCTAAGGGCTTGGAACACCAGACCATATTTTTCACCATTTTCCGATTTTGCCTTTTCTCCCGACGGAACGGCGACGCATTGCATTTAGTGTGAGAGGTTATTTTAGTTTGTTTGTGTGTGTGAGCATACAAAATGTAACAAAAATGCTAGTGATCCTTTTAAGGGAATAATTGATATCGTATACTAATTATGAAAAACTAAAAAAAAAAATTTTCACTTACTTACTCCTCTGGCGCAGTGACCCAAAGTGGGTCTTGGCCTCCAACACGACTGCGCGCCTGATCCCGGTTCTGTGCAGTCTCTCGCCAGTCGCCAGCTTGGAGCTCGCACAGATCCGCCTCCACCACATCCGCCCATCGATACCTACCTAGGCCGACCGACCGGGCGGCGTCCTGTCGGTTTTCCCTCGTATGCTCTTTTCACCGCCCGTTCGCTTGCCATCCGCTCAAGATGACCGAGCCACCGAAGCCTTTGCGCCTTTGTCACACCAATAATATTTGGTTCAGCCACAAGTTGTTCAATTTCGGCGTTTTTGCGGATCCTCCAGCTGCCATCGGGTCTCTGCGTCGGGCCGAGGATTTTGCGGAGAATCTTTCTCTCGCTATTTATTTTATTTCATAGGAAAACTTACAGCTAGGGTAACAAGATAGGTAGTAATGTAGAAATAGTGAGCCAATTAAAAGTTTCCACAGGTAGAAACTGCGTAAAATAAATGATATTATTCGCGAAAAAAAAATATTATTCGCGTCAAAAAAATGTTCCTCCTACTTTTTCTTACTCGCAATACGGTACCAATTATCCCACGGATCAGTATTTTTGTTACACCCTGTATTAGCAAACGCTTTTATTTCTGAATCATGTCTGAATCGGCTTGTCCCATCAAGTTGCGGATTGTGGCAAAGGAAATACACCATCGTTTGTCTTTGAAAATCATTTAACTCGCGCTGTTATGAGGTTATGACCCTATGCTCTTTACTACAACATAACCAAACATAACAAGCCAACAAGCACTGCTAACTACCTACCTAATATCAAATTACTAAATCAGAGCCTTCCATCAATTACCTACGAGATACTATATGAGAATTTCCAAAGCACGATTTCACAATTTATTAAACTTCTTGGCAGCTACTTATTTACATTTTAATCCGTGGCTAACAAAGAAAATTTGTAATTGACAAAGCCTATTCGGGTAGGTGTTATTCCATTCTTTGATTAATATGTAATAATAATACCCGAACAAGATACTTGTTAATGGGCAGGTTTCTAACCAATATTTTATATATGTAGAAGTTTCAATGTAAAAAAAACGGCCAAGTGCGAGTCGGACTCGCGCACCGAGGGTTCCGTACAAACCTGTAGGTTTGATATGAATTCCAATTTAATAAATAAATTTAAAAAAATATTTTTTTGTATGATTTTACTAAAAATATCTACTTTTTGTAATTTTTCCATTGTCTATGCTATATGACGTTGCTTCGTGCCAAATTTCAAGTTTCTGAGTTAACGGGAAGTACCGCGTAGGTTTTGCGAGTGCCGAAAAACTCTAAAATTTGCAGCATAAACGACTGTATCTTTTGATTGCGTTGGCTTTTAATTTTTTCACAGCTCCTAGGGACAATAGACCTGAGTATTTGATATAAATTTCAGCTTGATATCTCCACGCGTTCCTGAGAAAAATGGTTTTGACAGACAGACAGACAGACAGACCGACAGATAGACAGACGGACAACAAAGTGATCCTATAAGGGTTCCGTTTTTTCCTTTCGAGGTACGGAACCCTAAAAACTACTTGAATAGGTTTTATAACTCTATTGAACATCAGCTTTTCCCCTGCTACGTGTTATGTCTCAGTATGACTGTTAAGTTACGATTACACTTGTGTGCCAGTGACGTTCGGACTGTTTACACATGCGTCTCGGTTTCTATATACTCGCGCGCATGCTCGCGTTCGGGGAGTTGTACAGTCGCCATCAGATATATCGGAGCGGTCAAGGTAGTCAAACAAATATCTGAACAACGCATCTATTGTCAAGGCAATAAAGTACATGTTTTGATATTTTTGAGTAGCTTGGCCGCACCGATATATTTGATGGCGACTGTACGGGAAGACGAATTTGTGAACGGACATTCGTATAATATTAGCACTCGTACAGTCACCGGCAATAGTATCTTCCTACACGAAGGTCGCAAAAATATGTGACTCGCTCTTATGACCCTACAAATAAGAGCGTGTCACATATTTTTGCAGCCTTCGTGTAGGAAGATACTATTGCCGGTGACTGTACCAAGTGTTTTGTGAAACGTTTTGATGAGCGCTGATGCGTGTGTAAACGTTTTTCCGGTCATGCCTCAAAAATAATCGTAGATTGTCGCTGAATATACAACATGTCCATATCCAGCGCAGTGAAATCGAATTTATCGAATCTAACGGCAAAAGGCAACCCAAAGCGAACAAAATCTATTCAAACCGAATCCACACAGTTCGTATTTCAAAGAGAGGTGTCAGCCAGCACCAGACAAAACAAGGTGAAGTAGAAACCACAAAACTGAAATGACAGACTTCGAATACACCCTGCACCGTCGTTAACGGCCTCGCTCCTACCTAGCCTTGTCGGTAGTGACTCTGCCTCTTGTCAGGGCATTTATTTTTGTGTTTATCACGGGTATTTGTTCCTGAGTTATGGATGTTTTGTTTGTATTTAAGTATTCATCTATATCTATCTATTATACAACGTGTTACTCCCAAGACTAAAAACCTGAAAACTGTTTATTCAGAATCGAAAGTGGAATCGAGTGCAGTATATCTTAACATGGGTATATTTTTTCTTTAATTTTTCAAATTTTTATGTGTCGAGCCTAAAAGTTTCGAATACTGCGCGCCACTGATCCTGGTCCTGTGCAGTCTCTCGCCAGTCGCCAGCTTGGAGCTCGCACAGATCCGCCTCCACCACATCCGCCCATCGATACCTAGGCCGACCGACCGGGCGGCGTCCTGTCGGTTTTCCCTCGTATGCTCTTTTCACCGCCCGTTCGCTTCCCATCCGCTCAAGATGACCGAGCCACCGAAGCCTTTGCGCCTTTGTCACACCAATAATATTTGGTTCAGCCACAAGTTGTTCAATTTCGGCGTTTTTGCGGATCCTCCAGCTGCCATCGGGTCTCTGCGTCGGGCCGAGGATTTTGCGGAGAATCTTTCTCTCTCTATTTATTTTATTTCATAGGAAAACTTACAGCTAGGGTAACAAGATAGGCAGTAATGTAGAAATAGTGAGCCAATTAAAAGTTTCCACAGGTAGAAACTGCGTAAAATAAATGATATTATTCGCGAAAAAAAAATATTATTCGCGTCAAAAAAATGTTCCTCCTACTTTTTCTTACTCGCAATACGGTACCAATTATCCCACGGATCAGTATTTTTGTTACACCCTGTATTAGCAAACGCTTTTATTTCTGAATCATGTCTGAATCGGCTTGTCCCATCAAGTTGCGGATTGTGGCAAAGGAAATACACCATCGTTTGTCTTTGAAAATCATTTAACTCACGCTGTTATGAGGTTATGACCCTATGCTCTTTACTACAACATAACCAAACATAACAAGCCAACAAGCACTGCTAACTACCTACCTAATATCAAATTACTAAATCAGAGCCTTCCATCAATTACCTACGAGATCCATTATATGAGAATTTCCAAAGCACGATTTCACAATTTATTAAACTTCTTGGCAGCTACTTATTTACATTTTAATCCGTGGCTAACAAGGAAAATTTGTAATTGACAAATCCTATTCGGGTAGGTATTATTCCATTCTTTGATTAATATGTAATAATAATACCCGAACAAGGTACTTGTTAATGGGCAGGTTTCTATAGTAGTTTATGTAACTGTTACGTAATAAGGGTCCTTAAAACATGAGTGTGGTTTTATGAAACGAGCCGCAGGTGAGTTTCATAATAAGATCACACGAGTGTTTTAAGGCCTAATTACGTACAGTTGCATACACTGCTTTATCGACACTCATATTATTTATTCTAAATGCCGTATTCGGAAACCATAGAATGGCCGCCATTGCACCACCATGGCCAACTCGATTGTGCCGGCGGTCGGGGAGGCGCGTGTCGGGCTGTCGGCGGATGCGCGGGAGGGTGCAGGTGTACATTATGTTATCAAAACTCATCAATAGTTGAGCATGTAAAGTTAAAATCCCATCAAAAACATAAATGTGAAAGGCTGCCAAGTTCGATACTATGGGAATGATTCGCCTATAAAAGAAGTGAGATCTGAATAAGTACCAAGTTCCATAAAAATACCTCAAATCATAAATAGTTATAGGAATGCACACTTGATTTCCAGCAGTTTTTAAGGTACATTTTGAATAAGTATCACGTTACATAGAAATACCTAAAATTATAATAGTCAGAGAAACGCACACCGGTTTTTCTAGCAGTTTCCTGATAACATTTATTATTTTCAGTACTTTTTAATGATGTTACTTGGCATTCACACACTACACACCTTTTCAATGCAATGAATCGACACATTTGGACTGCAATGTGTCAAGTATATAATTTTCTATTAAAACTTGCCAAGTTACATCATTAAAAAGTACTGAAAATAATAAATGTTATCAGGAAACTGCTAAAAAAACCGGTGTGCGTTTCTCTGACTATTATAATTTTAGGTATTTCTATGTAACTTGATACTTATTCAAAATGTACCTTAAAAACTGCTGGAAATCAAGTGTGCATTCCTATAACTATTTATGATTTGAGGTATTTTTATGGAACTTGGTACTTATTCAGATCTCACTTCTTTTATAGGCGAAGCATTCCCATAGTATCGAACTTGGCAGCCTTTCACATTTATGTTTTTGATGGGATTTCATTTATTTTTGTTAGGTGTAGGTTCTTTATTATTTTTTTATCACTTTTGCTTTAGGAAATGTCTCATTCCACTTAGGTATGTACTTTATACTATAACCCTTTATACTAAGCGTCTAATTCTATTTTACTATTTATTTATAGGTGATTTTTACAAATAAACTGGCTCCCTACACCTATAAAATGTACCTACTTACATATAATTACATACATCAATAACGTCCTTTATTCTGTTTGTAAGTACGCTACCTACATAGATAATTAATAACTTGGTAATACCTACCTACCAGTAGGTATTATAATTGGTGGCCTATTATGTAGCCCTAGAAGTGCACCATCCCATCTCATCCCGTGGCGTATCGGAGGGTGAGATGGGCAGTAGTATATTTAATTCCATCTTAGAGTATATATGATTTCCATGTTCTTGAATCTGCGATTTTATTAGTTGTAAAATTATAAATTATTTAGACTATGCGAGAAAAAATAGTCTTTTCATTTTTGTTTGACTGATTTAGCGCACCTAGTGTACCTAGTGACCTGCTTTGCACTTCGTAAATCGTGGGTTCGGTTCCCGCAACAGACACACACAGAGTGGTGAACAATTTTATTGTTCTTGTCTTTAAGACAAACATGTATTGTCTTAAATTGGTATGTATCTAAATTTAAATAAGTCTTATCTCATTTCCACTCCATACCTACTTATAGTAGAACAAAATTACACATTCGTTGTTTTCGAAACTGACTCACACTTGGCCGTTTTCAGATTTTTACTTTATTTCGACCTAAAGACAAACCTTCGAGCCAAATTTCAGGTCGGTACGACCATTGGAAGATAGACCCATTTAGTTCATTATGACTTTATAGTAGAACAAAGTTACACCTTCGCTATTTTTAAAACTGACTCACACTTGGCCGTTTTCAGATTTTTCTCTTTATTTTGACCTTAAAACCTATCTCCATGCCAAATTTCAAGTCAGTACGACCATTGGAAGTGGTCTAGGTTTTTGATGAGTCAGTGAGTGAGTGTATAGTAAAAATAGCGATTTTCTGACGTCAATATCTCAAGAACTGCTATAGGTAGAATAATGAAATTTTGTATTCTAGACAATTAAGGGGATGTCAACAGACACTCGAAATTTCATATGCGTAGATAAAATATGTTTTGAGTTATACGGTGGTCGAAATTGGCCCGAAATGGTTCGTGTAATATAACCCACGGCCGGTGTGTCCCTTTTTTTGCTCGAACTTGGCGGACACACTGCCGTGTGTCTAGATTACGTTACTGCCACAGATAAAAAGCTTATCATAGTAAAATCGGTCGTGGTAATGCTAGCCATTGCCTACCGTTTTCGAACACGTTTTAGAGAACTTACAATATGAGTGTAGATAAACCAATATTTTATAAATGTAGAAGTTTCAATGTAAAAGCAACGGCCAAGTGTGAGTGGGACTCGCGCACCGAGGGTTCCGTACAAACCTGTAGGTTTGATATGAATTTCAATTTAATACCTCCACGCGTTTACCAGGAAAAAGGTAGTAAGTTTAAAATTTTAAAAAATATTTTTTTGTATGATTTTACTAAAAATGTCTACTTTTTGTAATTTTTCCATTGTCTATGCTACATGACGTTGCTTCGTGCCAAATTTCAAGTTTCTGAGTTCACGGGAAGTACCCCGTAGGTTTTGCGAGTGCCGAAAAACTCTAAAATTTGCAGCATAAACGACTGTATCTTTTGATTGCGTTGGCTTTTAATTTTTTCACAGCTCCAAGGGACAATATACCTGAGTATTTGATATAAATTTCAGCTTGATACCTCCACGCGTTCCTGAGAAAAATGGTCTTGACAGACAGACAGACAGACAGACGGACAACAAAGTGATCCTATAAGGGTTCCGTTTTTTCCTTTCGAGGTACGGAACCCTAAAAACTACTTGAATAGGTTTTATAACTCTATTGAACATCAGCTTTTCCCCTGCTACGTGTTATGTCTCAGTATGACTGTTAAGTTACGATTACACTTGTGTGCCAGTGATGTTCGGACTGTTCACACATGCGTCTCGGTTTCTATATAGGTACTCGCGCGCATGCTCGCGTTCGGGGAGTTGTACAGTCGCCATCAGATATATCGGAGCGGTCAAGGTAGTCAAACAAATATCTGAACAACGCATGTATTGTCAAGGCAATAAAGTACATGTTTTGATATTTTTGAGTAGCTTGGCCGCACCGATATATTTGATGGCGACTGTACGGGAAGACGAATTTGTGAACGGACATTCGTATAATATTAGCACTCGTACAGTCACCGGCAATAGTATCTTCCTACACGAAGGCCGCAAAAATATGTGACTCGCTCTTATGACCCTACAAATAAGATCGTGTCGCATATTTTTGCGGCCTTCGTGTAGGAAGATACTATTGCCGGTGACTGTACCAAGTGTTTTGTGAAACTTTTTGACGAGCGCTGATGCGTATGTAAACGTTTTTCCGGTCATGCCTCAAAAATAATCGTAGATTGTCGCTGAATATGCAACATGTCCATATCCAGCGCAGTGAAATCGAATTTATCGAATCTAACGGCAAAAGGCAACCCAAAGCGAACAAAATCTATTCAAACCGAATCCACACAGTTCGTATTTCAAAGAGAGGTGTCAGCCAGCACCAGACAAAACAAGGTGAAGTAGAAACCACAAAACTGAAATGACAGACTGCGAATACACCCTGCACCGTCGTTAACGGCCTCGCTCCTACCTAGCCTTGTTAGCTCACCAAACGAAGACGCTTAACTGCCTGATAGGGGAAGTAATTCGTGTATAGCTGAATTTTGGTGTAGTTGTAGGCAAAGGTATCTTACACAACATACTAAAAGTACCGGTGGATGGGGGCGCCGCTAGCGGGGAGAGGGGGGTGTAAAGGTCCCTTATTTTGGTTTTTCGTAAATAACTCGGTAACGGTAGCTCATACGAAAAAATGTTTTATTTTTTAATTCATCCACATCTAAATTTCTATAAAAAAGATTCTTTGCAATTTTTTGCTAGGATCAATGTTTAATGAGATATCGAGGAAATACGATAAACACTTTTTTAAACTTTCGGAGCTAATATTTACGAAAGTATTAGTTTTGTCCAAAAATTGTTTCAGAATACCCCTATTGTTTTAAAAAGACCTATCCAACGATACCCCACACATTAGGGTTGGAGTAAAAATAATATTTACCCCCCCACTCCATGTGTACGGGAGGTACCCGAAAAAATAATATTTTTTCACATTTTGTTTTAAAACTTTGCCGGCGTGAATAAAGTACATACTCACACGATTTTTTTATTTTCTAATACTAACCATCACTGAGCAGGCTGCTCACCCTGCTACCTCACTTCCTACCCTTATAGTTTCGCCATGTCCGTCTGACCCCATCTGTCCGTCTAGATGTCTAGTACTAAACATCACTGAGCAAAGCCGTGGACGGACAGACGGGGACAGACGGACATGCCGAAACTCCAAGGGTAGGACCCCTCCTCACCCTGCTCAGTGATGGCTAGTACTAGATAAATGAAATTTCGTATAAGTATGTGTTTTAATTACGCAGACAAAGTTTTAAAACAAAATGTGAAAAAATATTATTCTTTCGGGTACCTCCCGTACACATGGAAAGGGGGGTAAATATTTTTTTTACTCCAACCCTAATGTGTGGGGTATCATTAGATAGGTCTTTTTAAAACAATAAGGGTATTCTGAAACCACTTTTGGATAAAACTAATACTTTCGTAAATATTGGCTCCGAAAGTTTAAAAAAGTGTTTATCGTATTTCCTCGATATCTCATTAAACATTGATCCTAGCAAAAAATTGCAAATAATCTTTTTTATAGAAAATTTGATGTGGATGAATTAAGCAATAGAACATTTTTTCGTATGAGCCACCGTTACCGAGTTATTTACGAAAAACCAAAATTAGGGACCTTTACACCCCCCCCTTTCCGCTAGCGGCACCCCCATCCACCGGTACTTTTAGTATGTTGTGTAAGATACCTTTGCCTACAACTACACCAAAATTTGGCTATACACGAATTATTTCCTCTTAGTTTTCCTTCATTAGGTGGGCTATGTCGGTAGTGACTCTGCCTCTTGTCAGGGCATTTATTTGTGTGTTTATCACGGGTATTTGTTCCTGAGTTATGGATGTTTTGTTTGTATTTATGTATTCATCTATATCTATCTATTATACAACGTGTTACTCCCAAGACTAAAAACCTGAAAACTGTTTATTCAGAATCGAAAGTGAAATCGAGTGCAGTATATCTTAACATGGGTATATGCTTTCTTTAATTTTTCAAATTTTTATGTGTCGAGCCTAAAAGTTTCGAATACTACTACTATTTACCATTCTATCGAGAGGTTAGGCGATAGAGGTTGAATATTTAACAATGGCTGGCAGCTTCGACAAAGTTTTTTCACTGTAAATAGCAGAGAAATGGGATGACAAAGAATGCTTGTCAACGATCAAAAGTGTGGCAAAAAAATGAAATCCATGTATGTGTCTAAATTGTCTATGTGAGCGTAAAATAGTGATGCCAAATACAACAGGTTAATTATCTGTCGGTATTTGACTTTCTTATCGATACGTTCTAAAGTAGGTCAAAGTAGTCAACTGCGACGTCAGTTGACATCCCCACTACCAACTTGACGTTTCATTTCACGCACATTTTCGACTACTGTTATTACATTACCTAATAGTTAATAACTAATATGGTTTTTCTAAGCAAATTATATTCTTTAGTATTTAAAAAAATTTAAATAAACAAAATTATTTATTATTAAATTAAAAATATTAAATAAACCAAATTATTTCCTAAAATAATTAAAAATATTTCATAAAACGGAAAACGGAATTTCAAGTCGCCGGTCGAATGCGCATTCGATTGATCGCACGACCATTTTGACAGCTGACCTCTCATTCCAATTATATTTCTATCTCGTTCATTAGAACGAAGACTAGTCAAACGATTACGTTTGACTAGTCGCTTGTAGGCACGGGACACACTTGAGCGGAATCCAGCCCAGCTATCATAAATAAAAATCAGCCGTAGCATAAAAGTCGGAAATTTCTTTACGGGAGCTGAATTTTTGTATGGAGACTATGGAACCCATGTACAATATTCGGCCCGATTTCCGTTTTCGGCTGCTTTTTTACTATGGTAGCCAATTCCGCTAAATGTGTTGAGCGCCTTATTTGAATGAAATAATACAAGTACTGCAGGATAAAAAAATCTTTAATAATAAAAAAAACCCGTTTAAACTGGATATAATAAGAACCTAATTTAATCTTCTTACGTGATAATGACGTAATGTGAATATAAGATTAATTTATTCATTGGATTTTTTGAAGCAATAATTATAATTTTCATATTGAACAGTTATCGATATAAGTCCCTAAAACGTTTTGTCAATCCCTAGCGTCGAATAAATGTTTCGGTTTTTACACAAAATAATCATGAATATTAACTATTATGATAAAATATTAGCACACAGTATAAGAAACACTAATAATTAATTTTATCTCGTAAATACTTACACGATTTATTTTGCTAATTTGACAAAATATTGTTTCAAAGACATCGATCGGAATATCATGTAAACCTGTGAAATTAGTAATTACTTTGGTTTTTCCTATGAGTAATAGTCCAATCTGGAACACAACACAACACCATGTTTCTCCTTTTTCATCCCAAGTTATTTTATTCACGATTGTTTTATATTTTCCACTCTAAAATATGAGCTGTCACGACGTGGGTACGTAAGCTAACTACCCAAATTCAAAAGCTGTCACTCGTTCAAAATGATCGTGTGTCTCTTTTGCACTCGTGGAATGTTCATATACGTGTTGGTTTCTCTTTTGCGCACTTCGTTTATCTTTTAGCGGCAAGCGCCATTTTATATCTATGGTTGATACATGTAGAGCAATGCAACAAATGTATAGTTAACAATTGAATAGAATTGCAAGGAAAACTAAACATACGAATATCTTTCGAAATAATTAACTGATTGAAAAATAAGTACTCTAGATTAATTAGAAATAATAAAAATCGTTTGGGGTGTCTGAGGTTTTTAATGGCTCAAGTAACACGTTGTATATCTCGTCGCTTAGTACCCACAATACAAGCATTATTGAGCTTACTGTGGGACTAGGTTGATTTTTGTAAAATAGTTCGATAGTTGATTTTTGTAAGAATACGTAGAGTACTGGTGCTAACGAAATGGCACATTATTAACAACTTATATAAGTTGTATACATCTCTAATAAGTACTAGCTTTTGCCCACGACTTTGTCTACGTGGAATTAATAATCCATAGGACTTCTGGGATAACAACGCAAACTATTTCAATACCAAATTTCATATCAATACGTACAGCGGTTATTGATTCCCCATGTAAACTTCCACTCTATGCATCCCCTTAAGGGATGATTGCCGAGATAAAACTATTTCATATCCTTTTCCAGAGCTCAAATTATCTCTATAGGAACCAAATTTTAGCTAAATCAGTTCAATGGGTTCAATTAATTCCTTATTCAATCTTCCATCCCCCATTCCACCCCTTGATAATTTTAGGGGAAAAACTATTTTATATCCTTTCCCAGAGTTTAAACTATCTCCATATCAAATTTCATCTTAATCGATGCAGCGGTTAATGATTCCCCATACAAATTTCCAACCCTTTTTCACGCCTTTAAGGATTGATTTTCGGAATGAATACTATCTTGTGTCCTTTCCCGGGACTCAAAGTATATCTATACCAAGTACCATCTAAATCGGTTCAGCTGTTAAAAATTCCCCATACCAATTTTAAACCCCATTTTCATCATCTTAAGGGTTGATTTTTGAGATGTAAACTATCCTATGTCCTTTACCGGGATCCAAACTGTCTCATTAGCAAATTTTATCTAAATCGGTTCAGCGGTTTAAACGTGACGAGGTAACAGACAGACCGACACACTTTCGCATTTATAATATTAGTATGGATACTATGGATATGGACTGTTTCCCGAGACTCACTATCACTAAATCAAGTTTCATATAAATCGGTTTAACGGTTAAAAATTTCCCATACAAACTTCCAACCCCCTTTTCATCCCCTCCAGGGTTGATTTTCTCAAACAATCTCTATACAAAAGTTCATCTAAATCGGTTCAGCGGTTTAAGCGTGAAGAGGTAACAGACAGACAGACAGACACACGTTCTCATTTGTAATATTAGTATGGATAACCTGGTCAGGAATTTTCGCAACAGATTAAGGTAAATGTACGTTTCCACGAACGCTTAAGACCTGGATGTTTTTTTTTTTTTTTTTTTTTTTATACCACGACGGTGGCAAACAAGCATACGGCCCGCCTGATGGTAAGCAGCTACCGTAACCTATGGACGCCTGCAACTCCAAAGGAGTCACATGCGCGTTGCCGACCCTTTACAAAAAGGAGGATTCACTGTGTTGACGACTAAAGGAACAAGAAGGTCCCTCATCGTCAACACACTGGGTCCTCTTTGAGCTCTTTGGCAACCTTACTCACCAGCAGGAACACAACACTATGAGTAGGGTCTAGTGCTATTTGGCTGTGGTTTTCTGTAAGGTGGAGGTACTTCCCCAGTCGGGCTCTGCTCCAGATTTGAGCGATGACATTCGCTGAACGTGCCCTACCACACTTAGCGAGATGCCATTCGCAGTGCCCATACCTCTCTTTATGGCGTAGTTTAAGGACATACCCAGGTCCGGACGTAGTTTAAGGACACACGTACGTACGTACGTTTCATTTTTTAATAAGGTCTGGCATTTTCATACGGTTATTGTCAATACTATACTGGTAACTTAAATACATTTGTAATCATGTTATTGCACTTAGAAATTATTTGTAAGGTTAGACATAATTAAAAAATATTTTTAAAGTTTTTTTAGACCGCCTTACTTGATTTGTACCATTAAGCGAACTAAGAAACATGATTTGCATATATTACCGAATCCGGTGACCACTTTACCGAACTAGAAGAAAAATGTATGGGAATATGGTGTTGAGCGATTCTCAAACTTAAACTGTCTCACTGTTTAGATAATGTCATCTAAATGCGCTAAATTTGCGTCTCCATACATTACTGAATTACTTCATACAAAACAAAAGTAACCTTATTTTTTTATATTTATTCAAAATACCTAACCATTATTTTAATATAATACATAAACATCATTATCGTTTTTTGGGGTGTTTACGTAATGGAAGTATTTACAATATTAATTCAAAAGTTAAATTTTATCTAAAAATATAAAAAACACAATTTAATATTTGATTTTATTATTATACAAAACGACCTATCAACAGCAGGCCCATGAATATGTTTAAATGTTAGAAGCGCTGGCCTTTATAAAAAGGCAGAAAAAAATAATACATTTTAATGTCGACCTAGCTGTGAGAGAAATAAGAATGATATTTTAATGTCTATCAAATACAAACGAGGCCGATGCAGATACGAATTCGGTGGCAGAGACTATGGGCACGATTTACCGAACGTGCATTCGGTAAATAAACCATGCAAAATATGTGGAACCTAATACGCGAACAAATTTTGAAAATAGTACCTAAATTGCAACAATTGTGACAACCACAAATTTAACATTGAAACTAATAATTAGAAGGATTACGAATCCGTTCATGTATTTAGTCTTCACTAATATTGCCGTAAAATAACTATAACAAAATATTAAAGATAGCTTTGTCGAAAGGTTTATTTTTAACTCAAAAAGTCGTAAAACTATAAGATTTCAAACGCGGATTTACTATAGTCTTTACTGTCTATAGATGTTCGGTAAATGCTCATAAAATTACAAATACTTTTCATTATTTGAAAAGTCAACAAGTTTATATTAATAGTTTATAATAAATCAGTAAAAAAATAATTTCAAAGACATATGCTTTCCCTGATTCCGTACGCTGTTCGGTTAAACCATCCAGTAAAAAAGTAGGGTCACACATCACCGGATTCACATTTATCTCAAATTCTGAGAATATAACTGCACTAAATTTACTTAAAATACCAAAATACATAAACTTATTAAATAACACCACTCTAAATCCACAATTTGGAACCCACATATAGTTTTAAACGTTTCTATGATCTTAAGAAGTACACGCGATTTCTTAACGATTTTGTTAAGGGCGCCCATACAAAGTGGCACTCGACCGACTAGATCAGTTGTCATGTCGCAACTGAGCCCCAACATGGCCGTCTCTGACGCGTATTCGTAGGGGTAGGTATGTAGCTCAAAGAAAAAAATATCACAACGTAGTATCTGCTGTAAGTAATCGACTTATAGCTTAAAATGGAATATATTCGGCGATACGGCACGTTCGCTGAAGCGTACTTACCTTAGTAAAGTTTGCATCAAAATCCGTTCAGCCGTTTTCACGTGATGCGCGGTCAAATAAACAGACAAACAGACAAAAATCCTAAAAAACCGTTGGAACGTGTTCTGTTAACGACTCTAAGTATGGGCCATCTCTTTTTAGAATATCGTCCATATACAGACTTTTGACCCTCTTCAGCTTTAATATAAGTATAGATTAGGACTCTAGAAACTCATTGAACCTACATTTTAACTACTCCTAAGAAGTCCCATCTTATATTTTAAAGGCACATGAATTTATTGAAATCTGTATTTTTTGTGAGGATGTGTTTTTTGTAGGTATATGGTCAGGAAAATGTTAAGCCTTAAACCTTAAAAGCTCCCCTAAAATAGTTAAATTAAATCAAAGTAACGAAGCAATCCGAAACATGGTGTGGGTGTGAATTTAGTTTACACCATCCGAAAATCCCGGCAGCAACATTAGCGACCAAACGGCCTCGACGCGACGTTTAGAGGCCGGAACCCATCAAGCATGGGTAGTGACGTTCCCGTGGAAACGTTCCTGGAATATGGTCTGATTTTTATCCCTGTCACCATAGCTGTCACATTCTAACAAGTATGTAAGTGTGAAAGTGATGCATGACGTGATAGGCGATAAAATGACAACCATGATACGCGTTCTGGTATGTTTGCCTGATATCAAAAATATCCAACCATAATATTTAGTTTCCTTTTCGTCAATGCCATGATCAACGTAGCATAAAAATTATAAAAACATTTTGGATTTTTTTTAATGTATGTATCTCCGTTTCTAATTTTCGGGATAAAGGGCTGGACATCTGACCTTTTTATCTGACACCCACCATCCCATCTAAAAATTATTTTTATCAGTGGCTGTCCAACTAAAAGGTAACGGGATGTAACAAGCGCTTACATAAAATGTCTAAGAACATACAACAACCTAACAATCCAGCCCAATCTTAATAAGGTTCATGCTTGACTCCATATTCCTAAGGAACGCAGGAAAGTTTTCAAGTGCAGGAATTCCAAGAACTTTCTTTTGACTATGAAATGGGTAGCTTTAAACCTGAGCCAGGAAAATTTTAGGACAGGTACATCACTAGACACGGGTGTTAAAACCGCGACAAACAGACGGCCCAACAAGTCGACCGGAAAATAGCGTCCGACCGTTTCCGAAGAGATCGGGCCTACCCTAATTAGACCCCAAATAACCTACAAAACTCACCATCGACGAAACAACTCTCAATCTTATTACAAAGAGATAAGGTTTACCAATGATCACATATCAAGTTGCAAGTGACGTGTCTATTTACGCTGGTATGGCGTGCCATTTCGATAATTTGGGCTCGTATAACGCTTCATTTCGCCAATGCTAAAAACGGGATGATAGCCCAAAAACATGGCGGAAAGGTCAATAAACGAAACCTTAATTGCTCCAAGTGATAAAGCCGTTCAATTAAACTTCCGGAATTGTTTTCCAGGCCTTCGGGAAATATAGCATTTATAAAAATAAAAGGCGAGTCGTTCCACTTTATTACAATAAAGTTAAAAGCAATTTTAATGAATCCATTTGGTATTAAACCGCCTTTCATGTTGATGTGGTGTGCGAAACGCAGGACACACGGGACGGACGGTCGGGACGGGACACGGGACGGGACACGGAACGGTCCTGCACACCCCATTAGCTCATGCACCCCCATTAAGCATTAGCTCATGAACACCACAAGTACCACAACACCTAATATCGTAACAGAAGTTTGTAAATATCGATGTTTGTTGCTCAATGACGGAAGAAGTTTGTGATCCAGAATAAGTATAACATTTTTGTTGGGGTGAAATGGTAATTGGGTTTAAAAAATTGCTTACTAAAGGCGAAAACATGGACAAATTGTCAGGCAGGCATATTGTATTGTATAAATTAGGAATATTTATATCTCTATGAAAATCAGGCGTTCCTTTTTAGGGTTCCGTAGTCAATTAGGAACCCTTATAGTTTCGCCATATCCGTCTGTCCGTCCGTCCGTCCGTACGCGGTCTAGCTCAGTGACCCGTTCGCATTAGAAAGCTGAAATTTGGTATGAGTACCTATGTGCATTAGTCACGCCAACAAAGTGATAGAATAAAAACTGGAAAAATATTTTTTATTCGGGTTCCTCCCGTACACATGAATTGGGCGTGATTTATTTTTTCGCTCCAACCCTATCATGTTGGGTATCGTTGGGTAGGTCGTTCAAAAATAATATACCTACCGTTATTTTATAAAACTAATAGTTTCGTAAATAATAGCTCTAAAAGTTCAAAAAAAGGCAAAGTGGGGGCAATTTAACTTTGAACCGTGAGTCCAAAAACATTTTAAAAAATCATGAAAGTTAGGCCTGATAAGTACTTTCAATGAAAACTATATTGAATAAAATCGGTTGAGCCATTATGAGTTATCACTCAAAAACGCATAGTGAAAGGACTTAAGTGCCGGATAGTAAAATGACGTAAGCGCCGCCAAATATCCCCTAATAAACGACCCTTTGAACGGATATATTGCAACAGGCCGGCAATTACATGGCCCGACATGTTCTTGGCCGGTTTATACTTATAGTACGCACTACGCACCGCGATCATGGAAAGCGTTCTATGTAGGTCTTGCGTCCTTACATTACATCACGATATGTGGTAGGTATAGACCGAGTTTGAACGGCGCCGGCGCCGCACCGCCCCGTGTGTTTTCTGACTAGCGCGACAAGAGCGCGACGTTTCCACAATAGCGCATTTAGTTGCGGTATCTCTATTTATAACTATCGCGGAGTCCATACAAAGGCCCTATCTATAATTGGCCCTTTTGTTGTGGTTACTTGGTATCTTACCTCACCCACAATAAGATAGGATCAGCAACAGATGATATATTCCCGGTCACTTGATAGGATATAGAAGAGGAGACACGTACTCCTAAATATTGCAGCAATCTTACAAAAATCGACCTAGTCCTACAGTAAGCTATGCTCAATAAGGCTCGTGTTGTAGGAAGATACATACTAGATGACGCTATATATATCTAAATATATAAAAGAAGAAACTGACTGACTGACTGACTGACTGATTGACTGGATGACTGACTGACTGACATATCAACGCACAGCCCAAACCGCTGGTTCTAGAGATTCCAAATTTAGCACGTAGGTTCCTTATAAGGTCTAGGGATGCACTAAGAAAGGATTTTTCAAAATTCACCCCCTAAGGGGGTAAAATGGGGGTCCAAAGTTTGTATGGCGAATCAAGATTTGTTAGACTATTTTATTCGAAACTTCACAGGAGTATTCCTAACGATAAATGAGTAAACACGTATTTCAGGTTTTTTGAAAATTCAACCCCTAAAAGGGGCAAATGTGGTCACAAAGTCTGAAAATCAACATGGGTATCGTATCCTTTTTGAGTACTTATAGTACGCGGGCGAAGCCGCGGGAAAAGGCTAGTATATATATATATACAGGGTGGAAAGATAAGTCGGACCCAGGAGGAAAACTACCTTAAAACGTTGAGATAGCTCAATTCACTGAAAGGAAACATTCTTTAATTTCTTTAAAGGTCCCATAACTGCATTTACATATTTTTGGCAAGAGTACAGTTTTTAAAAAAAGTATTTATTTTGTAATTTTTGCCATAAATAATTTTTATGACAATTGATGCCAATCGATCCTGTTTCCAACGAGGATAAAAACTTCTAAATACCAACCAAGTTTAGGGCACAAGAGAACCCATAAATAATAATAATAATAATTTTCATACAATTAGTATGGAAAAAAGTAAAAATTAAGAAAAAAACTGTGAATTCAGTTTTAGTTTTTAGGAAAAATAAAAGAATGTTTCCTTTGAGTGAATTGAGCTATCTCAAGGTTTTAAGGTAGTTTCCCTCCAGGGCCCGACATATCTTTCCACCCTGTATATATAAAACAAAGTCGCTTTCCGCTGTTTGTCCCTATGTATGCTTAGATCTTTAAAACTAAGCAACGGATTTTGATGCGGTTTTTTTAATAGATAGAGTAATTCAAGAAGAAGGTTTATATGTATAATACACGCATAATATAGGAGAGAAACACTGATGATTTTAGAAGTTTCTAATGTGATGTCCTAAATAAACCCATTTTTTGCGCTTACATTGCAAACGCTGGCTGAGTCCTAAGAGATAGATCAAAATAATGTACTACAGTATTGTACACCTTAAAAAGGTCTACAAAAAAGTCCGGGATGGTATATGTCTATCTCCTAGGGATAACCCACAATAACCATTTTTTATCCCGTGCGAAGCTGGAGCGGGTCGCTAGTACAGTCGCCATCAGATATATCGGAGCGGCCAAGGTGGTCACAAATATCTGAACAACGCCTCTATTGTCAAGACGATAAAGTGCATGCTCAGATATTTTTGACTACCTTGGCCGCTCCGATATATCTGATGGCGACTGTACAATATAAATTAAAAATACACAGGCCATTATTTAACTATTACAGTGCCATTATTATTATTTGCAGATTATAGTTTATTGTGTAAAAAGTCAGTTCGTCTTGGTGCATTTACAAATAAAATTAAAAAAATCTGTGACAATCGTAATCATTTGACCAATCAATCATCGGCTGGTATCAACCCGTCCGCTATCATCTTCAGTCGTTTGGCTTCCTCTCTGGCTTTCCTCTCGGCGTCCTTTTTCTCCTGTTCTTCCTTCTCTTCCTGAGCCTTCTTCAGAGCCAGGGCGGCCAGGGTCTTCTGGTCCAGCTTGAAGAAGTTTATCGGTTCCTTTGTCGCTCTCACGTCCTGAAGGATAAGGTGGTAAGTTATTCACTGCTAGCTGGGGACCATTATTTAAAGGTCTTGACCTTGACAGCAATGTCTAAACAAAACCCAGCCCTGGTACCTTATTATAATTTTAAAATACATAAACAATACATTAAAACACAATCTATCTCAACCATAAATTCTAACTTTAAAAGACGTTTTTAGACATGATCCAACTTCAATACAACTGCATGCATTACTATAAAATATAAAGGTTACACTCACATCACTTTAGTCACTTCGCGCGACATGTCGCGACAACGCGTCGTACAACAGCCCGCTACGGGCCGGTTCGAAATAGCACTCTTAGTGCTTGAAGATGGAGACCTAAGCTCTCCGAAACATGTCGCGCGAAGTGACTAAAGTGACGTGAGTGTAACCGTTATATTTTATAGTGATAGTATGTCTCACGAAAGTTTAAATTCCAATGCATTAACTACGCAATACAACTAACGCTTAAACGTCTGAATTAGAAATATCAGAATTTGCTTGAAAATTATTCCAATGCAACGCCAATACAACTTTAATATTGGTTGATTATTTGTTGTGTGTTGGAGTTATGTTTGAGATAGATTGTGTTTTAATGTATTGTTCATGTATTTTAAAATTATAATACGGCCACAGATTTCAGTGTAATATACCGTTGTTGTTGCATAGAATTTAAGTTGAGGCACTTGTGTGACGCGATAGTGCGTTATGTGTAATAAACAGAATGGGTTGTAGACTCCTACGCGCTACGTCCGTAGCTCTTCAGTAGCGAGACAGCTACGAGTACCTACACTGGACAGTCATTAGTGTTATTTATTACACTTATTACGGTATAGCTTGTATCTGTTTGCTTTTAGCTTTGCCTGGGTAGAATATTAGAACTTAAAATCTCAACATAATTTGTTATTTGTTAGGTATGAAAGTATATACAGGCTGTAATAAAAATAGTGGTGACCCGTTTAAGGGCATAATACCAATTATACATTTTAACTTATCTCTAAAAGTTGAAGAGCATTCTAGTATAGTTCGTTTTTTTTTGAGATTAGAAAAACAGTTGACAGAACGATGTACAGGGTTCTTTATCAGGCACGATACATGTCACAACTGTCAAAGTGCCTACGCCGTCATTCAACATATTTAGTTAAATATATTTGTATTTATAGTAAAGCCACGCCTACGTATTTGTAAACTGAGTATTTAACAGTATTTTGATAGTATTTATGCACGAAATATTTTATTTTTATCATTGTTAATGTTCTTGTGAATGTGGCACAATAAAATACCCAGAGGAGAAGAGGTTCGAAACGGATGGTTCGAATTTTCAATATGTTCTCGCGTCATTTGTCATTAGTATGTCTCAGCCATACCTGGATAGTTTCTAATGTCTAAAGCTTATTGTGATTCTTATTTAAGTAAAGGTATTTGCTTGCTCTATTATTGTGCATTTGGTTGGAGGGTTATGGAGCAATCAAAGGCAGGCCCGAGTGGCATACAACAACAAAAGCCACCTCGTAGTCCACGAAATCTTTTACCATCACCTAAGGCAATTGTTTTTTTATTTAATAATATATAATAAAACTATTAAATAACGTTTAAAAGCACTTTTATTAACGTAAATTTATTAATAAGTGCATATTATGATTGTCAATTAAATCATTTTCGTGAATACTGATAAAAAACTACACGTTAAGTTTCCGTTTTAGAACGTACGTGCGTCACTGTCAGATCAGTTTTTCAATTTTCACGTGTCTATAATGTGATAATCAAAACGAAATGGTGTTTTTATTGTTGTGTTGGATTATTTAATCTGAAAATTGTTATTATTTATTCACAAATGTGAACTCTTAATCATGTTAACTAATCGTTTGTTGGTGTGCTTGCAGTGTGTTTAAACTGAACATTTAGAACAGGTTGGCAATTACTGTTTCTATGTTTACTCAATTTCTAATCTCAAAAAAAACGAAGTATAGGTATAGACGAAGAAGAAGTAGGAGAAAAAAACGTTGGATGGGAAAAAATGTTTTTTTTTCTATGGGACAAGTCATCTCAGCCGGCCGACCCTCAATACAAAACGATTTTTTTTTCGTGTAAAAAATTTTTTTTCTTAGTTTTTCATAATTAGAAAACGATACCAATTATGCCCTTTAACGGATCATCAGCATTTTTATTACACCCTGTATATGTCAGAGAGTATGTCTCTCACATGTATTGCGACTTTTCAGGAATATAAATTTCCCTTCAAAGCGTGGAAATTAATTTTACAATTACACCATAAAACTCTTTTTAAGCACCATTGGCACAACTCAAAATATCTTTAACTACCTTAGCTGGTAACTATCTTGCTCAACGAATAAGTTTAGCAATTCAGCAGCACCTCGGTACCATGCCGCAGGGTCCTCTTTTAGATATATTCTAGTTTTAGTTTAATTTTATTCTTAGAGTTAATTATTTAGATTAATTTTAGTATTAGTTTAATTTTATTCATAGAGTTAATTATCGAACGAGCGAAGTGAGTTCTTACAAACAACTTCTGGCTAGTGGGACGTCTCTGCATTTCGATGGCTTTGTGATTTTGAGAGTTTGTTCCGCGATAACTTTAGTAACGCTTTTCTGATCTTCATGAAAGTTGGGGTTGTAGCAAAGGTACATATAATTTGAGAGTTCGTATATGAGCAGGATCGACCAAGGGGGGGGGGGGGGTCATTAAGCTAGAAGGCGCGAAAAAATCATCACATGGGTCTTGTTATATTGGCCATCGTTTGCAAGGAAATCGCGAGTTCTGAGTTCGAGGCGGACTACTAGTTTAGATTAATTTTAGTTTTAGTTAGTTTTATTTGTTATATTTTTAAGCCAAATTTAATTAATATCTATATAGTATAAATTTACCTTAGCGTTCATGTTCTCAATAAACTTGACATAGTTGATCTGTCCGGTAACCATGTTGTACGTCTTGTCTTTGACGGCCAGCTTCACCCAGTCCACGAACTCCTCTTCCACCAGCGGCTCCCCCCAGTTGAACAGCTCGGTTTTAAGGAGCTCCAGGTCACACTCCCCTGTACAATGAAGAGGGATTTAAAACCAACTTAAACGATTCATAATCCACTGAATTACAAATCAAATTACTTTAGTAAATATTTTGATTTGTTTTATTTTAAGAAGACACACTACTATATAAACTATATACTTATATGGATGTCATATACAAAGGAAAAGGAAATGCGCCTTAGCATTTACAAAGATTGCATATACACGGGAAAATTTGAAGACGCTGGTTCGATCCCAGCCCTGGCAACCGGAGGCCTAGGTCACTTTTTCCTTTGTTTATGACATCTATATAAGTTTATGATTCATAATCACGTGAAACAAAAACTACAACCAAATAGCACTGGAGCCTACTCATATTGTATTCCTGCCGGTGAGTAAGGTCGCCAGAGAGCTCAAAGAGGATGTAGTATGTTGACGCCGGGGAACCTTCAGGTCCCGCCGTCAAGTAGCCGTCAACACAGAGAATCCTACTTTATATTAAAGGGTCGTCAGCACGCATGTGACACCTCTGAAGTTGCAAACGGCCATGGCACGGTAGCTGCTTACCGTCAGGTGGGCCGTATATTTATTTGCCGCAGTTGTGGTACTAATAATACATAATTTTAAACAAAAAAGAACCGACTTCACTTAGCATCCACCTTTCCAAAAGCAAATGCTTGAGCTGCTGTAAAATATTCTGAAATCACTATAGGTGTGCCTATACTAGCTGAAGAGTTCCCTCGATTCCTCTAGGATCCCATTATCAGATCCTGACCTGGTTACAATGTGACCAACTGTGAAAAATACTCTTTCAAACAAAATAAAATTGTCCAAATCGGTCCAGCCGTCTTCGAATAATCGGTGAAAATAATAAAAATAAAAAAAAATAGCATAAACAAAGATGCCGACGTTTAAACTTTCGTATTGATGTTCACGGGTGAGTCTACTTTGTTCTATTTACAATTATTAATCCGTTTAATTATGTTAGACAAATCGAGTGATGCGTCTCCATTTCAGCTTGGGGGAAATTGCTTCGTAATCCGGATATCCGGCTATTCTCCTCTACAGATATCATTTCTCAACCAATTCACGTGTAATCTAGTAGACAGATTTCATAATTATATCATGGATTTTTTATCAATTCAGTTTTGTTTTATATTCAAAATGGCGAAAATATAGGATTAAAACGCCATATTCCACTGGACAATTGTGATGTTGCTGTGATAATGAAACAACAAATAAATGGGGCGGAGTTTATTGACTGGTGGGTTACCCGTAAAGTGTGCGAGTAAAATGTTGTGGCGATTCTAAACCCGACATGATTCTAAGAAAACTCTTGTACGAAATATTATTCGATCATAGTATCTACGACACCCAGTCTAAAATGCGTCTTAAGCGGGAAAGCTATTATGCGGGACAGTTCTGAGGGACCTCAAGTTGCAGGGCCTGACATAAAATGGCATATTATGCGAGGAATCGTATTAAACGTGATTGTATTCAGCGGGTTCTACTGTAGTTAGCTTTTGGGCGAGCTCACCGTGCTCAAAGTTGGAATAATCCCTTCTCACCAGTGTCGGTCTTGTCATGAGCCAGAGTCTGCATGTTCGAAGTTGTTCCCCAACTTCAACTTGGCTTCGATCATGAATTCGTGAAGTTCAACCGTGTCAACCAAGTCATCTTCTAGGAATATAGTTACCTGTTTCTGTCTCGTCATGCCCCAGAGTCGCCATGGCCTTTGTGACAGCCAACTCGAAGTCGTCTCCCCACTTAAACTTGGCTTCGATCATAAAGTACCATTCGTGAAGCTCAACCGTGTCAACCAAGTCATCTTCTAGGAATAATCGGAATAACTCCTTAATTTCCTCGCCTTTTGGGTTGAAGCCGAGCTTTCTTAGCATAAGAGGAATAAGCTTTATTGGTATCTGTAAACAATTGTTTATTTAAGAGACTATCTAACAGATAGATGACTATGTAACTTGTCAGCTAAGAATCCCACCCTGGAATCGTGTCCCTGAGTAGCCGGCAGATCTCGTTGATGTCGGGATAGCTTGGACAACTTTTTGGAAACGGTTTAAATGTATCACAATGTAAGATGACAGGTGAGGCCTTTGCCCAGCAGTGTACCTACACAAGGGGTTCATCCTATGGTTCATCATAAACCAATATAGTCTACTTATTTCGAAAGTCAGTTGATGAGTATTAGAGCCTGAATTTATCCATTTAAATTGAAGACGCTTGTGATTTATTTGCGATAAATGTTTCTTCTTTCTTCCTTTTCTTTCATGAATGCTATGCAAATGAAAGAGTTGGCAAAAATAGGTAATTACGAAAACGACGTTGTTTTAGAAACTTTCCAAAATGAAAGTCAACGGTTTTACGAAACTATAGTACTATCTGATTATTTTACATAACATAACTTATGTTTATTTTACTTTTATTTTGTAATCTGTTTATATACCTACTAGGTACTGAAACAAGACTACAGCATGATCTCAGTAATATTGATTCATAAAATAAAACCGACGGCATGGATTTCTTTGAAAACGTTAAAATATTTGTACGTGTCAACTCGTAAAAGATGGTAGAAGTGACTTATAAAGTGGCACGTGCTTTCAAATTAAGTATTAGGCACTTGGGCTGCAATTAGAAGTCTCAAACTCAAAGCTAATTATTTTACGTTAATTACCTACATATAAAACATGAGATAGGATAGGAGTAGAATACGTAATTCTGTACTTGGAGCGTGGAAGTTGGAAACAAGATTATCAAGTTTGGAACAATTTTGGTTTCACGGTAAGTAGTCTAGTCTGATTAGAGTGATTAGCCGAGGCGTATGCAAGGTCTTCAATTAAATATTGTGGCGGTAGGTACTAATTGGGCTTTCTTTAGTAAAGAAAGCCCAATTAGTACTAAAGAATCTTTAGTAACATCGGAGGGTGGGTTAAGAGTCCGGTAATTTTTTTTTCAATTTCGCTGAACTTTTCGATACTATTTTACAGTAACTAATAAGACTACTATAAGTTTGTATACATATTTTGAAAGATAGTTCCTTGTTAAACTGTAAGTGGAAGACTTTTTTGGTTTTATGTTTCGTTTACAAATAATTCACCTAAATCTAACAGCTGTTTCACGACTTTTGCTTGGAGAGGTGAAAATAGTAATTTTTTTATTGATTAATATTATTTAATATGATGTTAGACTAGTATGTAAAATAACTTATGCAATATACGTAAATTCAAAATTGGTCAATAAAACTAATCCACAGCGCAGGAGGGAGTATGTAAAATACATATTTAAATACCTACATTGGAAAATGAGTCGTTTAAGGAATAAGTGGATCTGTTTTTTTCATTTTCATACATATTTTTTTTTGTTTACCTAGATAAATTTTAAGAAAAATTGCCAAAGTTTAGGTGGTATTTATGGGAATGTATTAGAGTATTTCATAAAAATTAAAATGTAGAAATAAACATGGCTTCATGCTTTAATTAGATAATATAAAACATATTGGAGGGCGTAACAAATAATAATAATAAATCAAGCGACAAGATTGCACGAATCAACGTCGTCACTAAACGAGCTCTGCAACCTGCACCAGTAAAGGTACCCAAAAAAACCCCCAGATAGGGGTAAACAAAACGCGTTCAACTTGGCAGTCTTAATAGGTGTCATTAAATTAATTTTTGTACTAAGCAGAAACGTCTGCAAGCGAAATTTAAATTTTATAATTGAAAGAAAAATGGAAAAATTCACTGCGTCGAGCAAGATTCAAACTTGCGACCTTTCGGAACACCGGTCCTACCGCTCTAACCAACCGAGCCATCGACGCTTTCTCAACCGCGGTGAATCTTTCCATCAGTTCCTTCATTGCTTACGTCAGAGGGTGACGTGCAGCGACATCTACCGGAAGCCATTCGATGCGAGAAAAAATGTGCTTTATTTAAGAAAAGATTAAAAGAACATTTCCTAGATATAGCTTTATAGATTGTTAACTTTATAAATATTTGTTTTAAATGAGACTGCGGATAGTTTTGTGGGACAATGTAATAGTTTTTAAGTTAAACATTGTGTATATTAAATAAATAATTTAAAAAAAAAATACACGTTAACGGCATCGAAGTTCCAAGTCATATTGGAATAACATCGATAACATTGTAAATTTATAAAATGATAACATTGTAAAAAACCCTGTAAATTAGATCCTAGTCACTCTCGTTGTTAAAAAAATACAGTTTTTCTATTTTTCACGCGGGTGACGGGAGCTCATTAAATTAGCACGTCCGCATCTCGCGCTTGCTGGTGCGCGGCCAGAGACAATTAAGTGAAGTGACTCATTTTAAGTGCTTCACTTTTGAAGTGTGTTAATAATTTTAAAGTTACTACCCCTATATTCCTACAGATTTGTACGGAATCCTCGGTGCGCGAGTCCGACTCGCACTTGGCCGGTTTTTTTAATCTGTAGGTAAACATTAATAGTTAATTTGGAGATAGAAACGGAAACTACGATACTATAAAATATAACGGTTACACTCACGTCACTTTATTCACTTCGCGCGACATGTTTCGGAGAGCTTAGGTCTCCATCTTCAAGCACTAAGAGTGATATTTGTGCCGCAACATGTCGCGCGAAGTGACTAAAGTGTAGGGGTGAGGGGGCAGCTATCACTGGAGGCAGCTTAGAACAAATGCGTTCAAAGACGCATTTTTAGTGCGATTATAGTCCAAATCCATTTTTTGGGCTCGCAACACTGACCCACACAACTGTCACTTGACAGATTTGACGTTTGACAGAACATGAACGAACCAGTAGCATATTTTGATTTCGATGTGAGGATTCTGCTCGTCGTTGCGTTGGTGTACACACGTGCCCGGGCTGCCTATTTTGAGAATAGTGTCTTCGGTGGTGCTAGTTATATATATTTATATACTCGTAGTGATATTTTGGTGGTAAGGTTACTAACAAACATCAAAATAACAGGATCGGGTGAGTAAATAGTATAATAATGGATAAAAACGACCCCCCTGATAGGGGGGTCACCGACGCCATGTTAGACTCGAATTTGGATTCACAAAAGTCAAATGAGGGTAAGGAAGGAAATTCCACTCCTACTGAGCACACGCCCATGAATATGCAAATTGCCTCTAATAAAAGGGGATCGGAAAACGATATTGTCTCACAGTCTAAAAAAACTCACTCCCCGAGAGATTCGAACCAAACAACGTATGTAACTCCTGGTTATAACGATTCCGATCCCCCGCTAAAATACACTGATGCAGACAAAGGACCGTTCGTAGTTCGCATTAACAGAGTTGAGCCAGACCCCTCTGCAGGATTAACCTTACAAGCTATTAGAGTAGCCCAACTAATACATAAAAATAAAGTTGCAGGCATTATGGAGGGTTCAATCAAGTCCCTTGGTCGTAATAAAGTATATGTGTCTTTCAAATCGGCTGAAATAGCTAACAACTTTTGCAAATCAGACCTACTTCCCCGAAACAAACTGGCTGCTTCCATCCGAAGGTTTCTTGTATCTCGAATGGGGGTCATACAGGATATCCCCACTGACTGGACACTTGATGAAATTGTAGATGCTATTCAGTTTCCCTCAAATTTTGGTTATCGAATCATCATAAAAGCACGACGACTGTCTCGTAAGGTTCACAGAGAGGGCCAGCCGCCACAATGGGTCCCTTCTAAGACAATCGTTCTCACTTTCCACTCGCAAGACCTTCCAGAAAAAATATATCTTTTTAACATGGCCATGCCAGTAAAAATGTACGATCTCCCTACAATCCAATGCAGGGCATGTTGTAAATTCGGCCACATCGCTGCCAAATGCAGATCAAAACCCGCATGTTACTGTTGCGCTCAAGCAAACACAGGTGACTCTTGCAACGTCACTGGTGATAAACTCACTTGCATTAATTGCTCCGGCTGCCACAAAGCGACTGATCAAATTTGCCCAGAACACAAAAGACAGAAGTCAATTAAAGTAATGATGTCGGAAGAAAATATAGGATACCTGGAGGCTTCCAAACGCTTCCCCCCTGTCCGTTTAAGCTATGCAGAAATGACCCAAAATTCCTTCTCCCCCTTGGTGGGATCCAGAGTGCACAAAAATAATAAAGGAGCGTAAAAAGGCTGAGAGGACATACTCTGAAAACCTTACAATGGAAAACTACCTAATCCTCCAAAAAACTACAGCGACATCCAAGAGGCTTCTTGCTAAAAAAAACTGAAGGGTGGTCTACTTTTTGTAAGTCCTTATCTCCACGGTCACCATCTACACTAGTCTGGAAAAAAATAAAGGCATTCCGGATGAACCAAAATTCCAACGAACCCTCCTGCAATGACAATAGCATTTGGCTACCGGAATTTATAGATAAATTGTCTCGTCCTTTTGTTCCTAATGAAGACCTCTTCCCCCACTCTACCCCAGTGGGCCAAAGCACAAATAAAATGAACGACCCTTTCTCTTACTCAGAATGATTATGTGCTATAGACTACCTGAAGGACTCCTCTCCTGGCATAGACGGAATTCCGTTTTCATTTATAACCCAATCTTCAAAAATCACAAAAGAATATTTCCTGAACATAATAAACCATGTTTTTATCTCCGGCTCTGTCCCCGAGCCTTGGAAGACCCAAATTGTTATTCCAATATTAAAACCTGGCAAAGACCCAAACGAAGCCTCATCATATCGCCCAATAGCACTGTCCTCAGCTCTGGCTAAAATAATGGAACACTTAATTAAAAACCGCCTTGAATATATACTGGATACTGGAGAATCGTAACTTACTACCTAGCTCACAATTCGGGTTCCGTTGGGGTAGGGGTACCGTAGACAGTCTCAGTATTTTAACAACAGATATCCGCTTAGCCTTTAGTAATAATGAATCTGTTACTGCTGTCTTTTTGGACATAGCAGCTGCATATGATAATGTCAACCTCTCATTACTGGAACAAAAAATGGAACGACTGAACATTCCTTCAAGGCTGACAAATGCAATAAGTAATCTGTTTGTGGCTAGAACCATCTGCGTCCGATCAACTGGTACAGTTCTTCCCCCCAGGCCAGTATGGCAGGGTCTTCCACAGGGGTCGGTCCTCAGCCCCATACTATATAGCCTTTGTACGTATGACCTAGAACCTACTGTAGACTGCTTCTGTAACATCTTACAATATGCGGACGATATAGTCCTATAGAAAAACTCCTCATCTTTTGTAGACTCCTCATCACGACTGAACTCGGCCCTGATATACCTAAGAGACTACCTTGACTCACATGGTCTCACATTATCCGTCCCCAAATGCAAAGCTATAGTCTTTACTCGAAAAATATATGTTCCGCCTATAGAGATTTCTTTGGAAGGGCAAGAAATTGAAATTGTTAACTCAATAAAATTTTTGGGGGTGTTGCTCGACTCTAAAATGACTGGTAAACCCCACCTGGATTATATTGCAAAAAAATGTGAAATAAGTGCAAATGCCATGCGTTCACTGTCGGGCGCACGATGGGGTGCACATCCTTACACCCAGAAAATACTTTACAACGCAATAGTTCGAAGTCATTTTGATTATGCTAGTTTCATTCTGGAACCCTTTAATATGAAAGCACTGGGGAAACTGGATAGAATCCAGGCTAAGTGCCTGCGAATTGTGACTGGTACGATGAGGTCATCTCCAATAAATGCATTACAAGTGGAATGCCTAGATCCCCCTCTTATAATGCACAGACAATATTTGGCTGACAGATTTTTCATAAATATATCTCAATACGAGAATCATCCTTTGCCAGCAAAATGTAAATCTCTATTAGACATATCTTCCTCCTCTAAATACTGGAAAAATAAAGAACTTCCCCCTTTAATTAAATCCTACAAAAAATTCTCCAGTATAAGCTCTCACCAATCTGATAAGAACCAAATATTCTGCTTTGATTATGATACATTAGTCTTTCAACCAACAGTCATCTTGGACTTGGGAATTTCTAAAAAAACACCTAACGCAAATACCGAATTCAACCAAATTATGGATAGGCAATTCAGGGGATGGATACAGGTATACACGGATGCCTCTAAAATAAATTCAACGGAATGTGTTGGCTCAGCCGTATGGATCCCCAGATATAAAATAATCCTTAATTGCAAAAGCCCTCCACAATCCTCAATATTTACTGGCGAAGCAGTCGCTCTATATGAAGCTGTCTCCTATATTAAATCGCATAACCAAGACAAATGTATAATTCTGACTGATTCTCTGAGCTGCTTGCAAGATTTGGGAAGGCTACCATTTCACTCCAAGGATAACTTCTATCTAACCTTAAAAATAAAAGATAAACTTAGGGAATGTCAAAATGCCAATTTGCAGGTAGTCCTGGCATGGATCCCTAGTCATTCAGGTATCACGGGCAACGAGGTGGCGGATGAATGTGCAAAAGCCGCTATACACCAGAGTTTCGCTTCCAATCAAAGATGCTTTGCTCGCGACATAAGAGCATCGGTAAGACAAACTCTATTTGAAGAATGGAATAAACTATGGCAGTTCTCGCGCAGAATAAAAGGTCAACATTATGGAAACCTACAACCAAATATCCCTCCTAAACCCTGGTTTTTTTAAGAATAAAGGCTTTTCTAAGGTTAATACTTCAAATATCATCAGACTACGACTTGGTCACATTTGTTTGTCACAAGATGAGAATAAGGGACGGCTCAATCTGTGAATGTGGACTAGACGAAGGCACCACTAACCATTTACTCCTGGAATGTCCCTTAATACGTTACCCTATATATGATTTTCTCCCACGAGAGATTAGCCGTCCAGTGAATATAGACTACCTCCTAACACTCGTCTTTACCCCATTATGTAGCATCATAAATAAATTCCTAACTAATAATGAACTCAAATTGTAATTGTATTTTCAGTTGACTGGTATATTAAATGTCATGATAACCTATATCTACTTTAAAAATATAACCCTAAACATATTATTCGTCTGTAATTTGTGTCGTCCATATTTGTTAAAAGTAGTTGTGTTGTCCGTTTCTTAACTGGTTTATGGGTATTTGTAGGGTGGATGGATACGCTACCGAACACCGCACATTACCGTACAGCGAAACAGATACTGGCCGTGTTTTATCCAACCTCGACACTGGCGGAATCATCAAGCCCTGATGGAGCCATAATACGCAAAGATTGATTGATTGATTTCGATGTCATCCGTTAGCGGTTTTTCTTCCCGTGTCCAAGGATTTTCAGGCTGTATTTGAAGGAAGCGGTAAGTGAAACTTAATTTATTCGATAGTACAATCTATTAGCTTTAGTTACGAAGAATAAACAATCAGAATTTGCTATTGTTTTGGAAGATATCGATGTTTATTTTTTATAATAGGAAAAAAAATAGGAGGCAGTTTTGATTAGCAGTCTGTTCAAAACTACCCCGGCCATAAGAAATGTTCATATCTGCCCCGAGATAAACTGACATGTAGGTATGTAAACTAAAATAATATCTTAGTTATTTTAGTAAACGCTCATAATGCAATTACCTGAATTAATTCGTTTTTTTACTTATAACGTTTAGTCTTGTTTGGTATAATATTTATTAGATTTTTTTATCTACAAATATTACTATCTATTTTAATTTGTGTAAGTACTATGAATAATTAAATCGTTTCAATGTATTTGTTTGCAGGTAAAATGGTAAGGAATTACAAAAAAAAGAGAATCCGAATTAAACGAGAATCCGAATTGAAATCGATCTCATTTTTGTTTTATTTTAGAAATTATATTTGATTTTAGTCTTTATGTTTTGTTATGCACACATCATTCATCTAGAGGTATAAGAGTTGGATGTGCCATAATAATATAGTGCTACATTATATATTAATAATTTTGGAGCCATATTTTTGTAAAATCGTATGATTCCAAAAGATTTTCAATGGGTAGTCGATTCTATTGTTTGTTTTTCTTTCGTTTTATATGATAAAATACAAATAGCCTGTAAGTGATATGTATATTTGATTACTAAAAAAAACTAATTAGAACATTTTATGTATTTTTATTTAACAACAGCCAAAACATAATAAATACTGAATTATTATCCCCTGTTACATTGTTGGGGTAGTTTTGAACAATAGTGTGTGCAAAACTGCCTCAAGGGGGCAGATTTAGTAGGATTTCAATACTTTTCAAAGGTACCCCTCCTGAGGCACCTTTGAACACTACAAAAAACATTTCTGTGCAAAACTACCCCCTCTTAGTTATAACTGCAAATTATACGAGTAAAATGTTAATACGACCATTTCTAGTGACTAACTGTACTAAGTACAGGTAAAGAAAACACGTATATCTCGATATTGTTGCCTTACAACCCATATTTCAAATCTGCCCCAAGTAAATTCAAAGCTACCCACGCTTGGGGCAGTATTAAACATTAATCCTTGAGTTGCAAAATTTCCGAACTGAACCTTTGTCTTTAGCTTTGGACATGTGCAAATGCATTAATTACATAGGTTAATAACATACGTTGTTGTGTAGAGGCTTAAAACTGGTTTTAATGGGTAATATTTTGAAATACGTCAATGAGTGTAAAAAATGTACCAGGCTGCCCCCCTCACCCCTAACCGTTATATTATATAGTGTTAGTATGTCTCACGAAAGTTTAGATTTAGGAAACTACCGCCGGTTTGCCTTTTCTTGGTGGTATTTTAGGTGTTTAACTTTTTTTTATAATTTTCGACTGAAAAAAAAGTAGTTTAAAGCAAATGCCAACCAATATAAACCTAACTTGAAAGTATGAAGGTTTACTTTGACAACGTACGCCATAACTCTTATAGGTGTTCTTGGCGCTCATAGACTAATAACCCAAGACCCCGCATAGCCGGGCGACCCCCGCTGCCACGCTCGAAGTAATTTCACCTTATAGTGAGACACTAATTTATTGTAAGTGACAGTAAACTTAGTACGTCACTTTATTCACTTCGTGGGACATGTTTCGGAGAGCTTAGGTCTCCATCTTCAAGCACTAAGAGTGCTATTTGAATCGCAACATGTCGCGCGAAGTGACTAAAGTGACGTGAGTGTAACCGTTTATATGTTATAGTGTTAGTATGTCTCACGAAAGTTTAGATTTACGAAACTACGGTGCTACCTTTTCCGTGTTGTCTTCATCGTGTGCCTTAAACATCTCCTTGTACCTGGCGATGTCCTCTGGCGAGAAGCAAGCCGGCGGGGGCGGGATCTTCTTCGGCTTCGGTGGCGGCGCGTTGGCCATCATCGCCTTGGCCGCGGCTATTGCGGCCGTCTTGTCGGGCTTGGCCGGTTTGCCTTTTTTCGGTGGCATTTTAGTTTAACTTTTTTTTATAATTTTCGACTGAAAAAAAAAGTAGTTTAAAGCAAATGCCAACCAATATAAACCTAACTTGAAAGTATGAAGGTTTACTTTGACAACGTACGCCATAACTCTTATGGGTGTTCTTGGCGCTGTAGGCACGACAGCTCAGTCAGTCAGTCAGCTGAGTCATCACGCTCTTAAGCGTCCTTGGCGTTGGAAAGGTTGAAATCCCCAAATTCAACAACTATTTATTTATTTAATCTTTATGGCACAAAAAGAAAACTTATCGTACAAAAGGCGAACTTAATGCCATGAGGCATTCTTTACCAGTCAACCTTAGGGCCAAGCAGAAAGATTGTAGGCGGTGCTTCTAACTATACAGAAAACAAATTATATGACAGAAGCATAAAACCTTAAAAAGAAAGAAGAAACTATTAATTAGAACCCCTTACTAACTGTGAGTAAGTAGGTCATAAAGGTTGGATAGGCAACTTGATGTAGATGGTTAAAAACGTGATAAATCAGTGGTTAAAAATAGATATGGCTTAAGTGCCTATAATTCACATATTTTAAGCACCAACCTATATATCATTAGCGGGCCGTCCTTAAAGCTCGATTCCTAACTAGGTAATTGTCTAGTTTTCTGAAACCATATCATGTATCATACACGTCAGGAAGAAAGGAAAGACACAATTAGCTTCGGTTTGCCTACGAATATTCTTGATGGGGCGCGACAGGTGCCTACTACCTGCATTTAACCGTCAATACATGTAGAGTTCTTCAGTCGACCCTACAACTCTACCAAAATAAACACAGAACCTACTTGTTATGATCATATGGCATTTGATACTACTTTATATCTCGATTTGGGTGGGACCTATGCAGAGCCGGATTAGCCTTTAGGCAGAGTAGGCAACTGCCTAGGGGCCCTGCATCGGCCAGGGGCCCCGCGTGCACAGAAAAAAAAATTCACATACTTAGTGAAAATGAAACTGGAAAATTACTACTTACTTCACCTCTTATGTATACATACAATTTATGGCAATAAAGAAATGAAATTTGCATATATCGGCTAGGGGCCCCTCGTGTGCACAGAGGAAAATAGAAATGTTTCATAGAGTGAAATATTAATTGCAAAATTAGTATTTATCGGTTAGGGGCCTCGCGTTGGCAAAGAAGATATTGAAAATGTTTCATAGAATTAAATATACCTGACCGACTGTCTTAATATATCGACACAATTTTTTTTTGTCATATAATTTTTGCTAATAAGGGGCCCCAAACATAGCAATGCCTAGGGTCCCCGAAGTGCTTAATACGGCCCTGGACCTATGCCGTTGGTAAAACCTTCGGATCAGGTACCTACGTGTGTGCTTAGTACAAAAGACCCCCTCTCTCTGCATAGAAACTTTGTATGCAGCGTGGGACTGTTTCTCTGTAACGGACCAAACCATCATAAAGTAATAAGAGAGTAGAATCGAAATGAGATACTTACATCATAAATTAACAGAAATTTATTTATATTTACACATTTTCTTACACTATTCTTACACCTTATCTGACGTAATTGACATGTTTTGACAATTTTGAAAAAGTTTAAAATAAAATCTAATGGTGCACTTCCATGTTTGCCAATCTACAGCAAACTGCAGGGACGAACAACACTAATAAAATAAATGGAAGATCCATAGAATGTATGTATGTTCCCATGGTAGTGTATACCACGACATTTCTCTTTCGTGGTTTGGTATGATTTTGCTATGAAAGTAAACAGTCAAACTTTTCTCAAAGCGTTCATGTGTTTATCTACACTCATATCGATACCTTTTGGTTCAATTGGCGTAAAGGACAAAATGCTGGTTTTCAGGAGACACAAAAAACCGAGACTTTTTTTTAATGTCGATTATATTTTTTTTGTTTATCGAGCTATATCTTTGATGTGTATTAGAAAAGTACTCAAATTGTTGGTATCTCTAATCTGAATTAACAATCCTACCCATAAACTAAATACTTTAGAAGTTAGATGTCCTTTACAACTGGTCAAAACCCTATGAATGTCCTTTACGCCCGTGGAATTTATGACAATTTGAAAGTGATGGGGTCGTAAGTGACGGTCCTAGATTATTTTACTTCAAATTCGGGGCGTAAGTAACGGTCTTAGATTATTTTACTCCAAATTTGGGGCATATAGGTACCGGTCACAGTACACACATTAACTGTATTCAGCTTAGTTTACTGTTAGGAAGCCTGAAAAATGTATCAAAACGTTACCAGATTACATTTATAATATAGAAAACTCAATATTTTTAACCAGTTGTGTAATAGAAATGAATTACTTGCTCAAAAACTAGCTAATATATTCCGGGAATGAAGATAAAGTAAATGTCCCAGTGTTTAAATTTGTACAATGAGGAGCCACACTAAAAGGTCGGGGCAGATGTCGCTACTGTGCACTGACCCTTGTTTACGTTTTGTGTGAAGTGTCATTATGAGGAAATTTTATTTATTTCTTGCGATATAAGGATAAAATCTTCGGCTTCATGATCGTACGTGAACCGCAAGCTGAGCTGCGAAGGAGGAACGCATCGGTGGCAGGAAAAAGGCTTGATTATTACAAAGGTAAACACTAACAATATTTGAGGTTATGTTCTGCATTTTTAGCATTATTTTCAATTATCAAAGCTCACGTGCTGTTTTTATTTTAGATAAGAGGCGTATGATCGACACTAAAACTATGGTGCACAGCTGGATATCCAGGGGACCGCTCATATGCGTGTTCATCTTTTGATACTTACAGGGATATAAACGCGGATTCGCGGATTCTCAACATAGCATGCATGAAATATAAGAATATTTTCAATGATTTTGCTCTTAACCAAAGGGATAACTCCTATATGAGTCTCGTCATCTTATCGTTATCCGACGGTCCATTTACGTGTTTGCGTGGACACTGTGGACAGTGTAAAGCCAATGTGTGGACAGTGTAAAGCCAATGTGAAGAGTGTAATGTAACATATTTTGTGGCGCTCAGTAGTCACTAGAGCTGTGTCTCACGGCAAAATACAGGAGCCAATTGCCTTACAAATGTATGAAGCTACGTATGGATTGGACGCACAGAAATGCATAATATTAATTTCTAAAGAATATCCATTTCTTGTCGCCTCACCAGATGGGTTGCTAAGTGAGGATACTGTTATTGAGGTAAAGGGTCCTGCATATGCTGCAAGGTACTGCTTAAGAAGCGAGTAAAACGAGGTAACGGTATCATACCTAGAAAATAAAAATGGATATTTAAAACTAAAAAAAGCATCTCTATTATGCTCTAATACAAGGAGAGCTTTATTGCAGCAAGAGAAAATATTGCAATTTCACTATCCACACTGTGCCCATATGCTGCAAGGTATTGTTTAAAAAACGAAATAACAGTAACATACCTAGAAAATATAAATAGGAATTTAAAGCTAGAAAAAGCCGATTATGCACAAATACAAGGATAGCTTTATTGAGGCAAGAGAAAATATAGCAATTTCATTGTCTACGCTTTAAAAAATACATTAAGCTAGAAGCCACAAATGCTCGTTGAAAGTTGTTGCTTCTGATTCATATTTGTTCTGTGTCATAAACATATATTATGATATCTAACTCATATACATATATATTATATATAAAAAGATTACGAGTACTTGTCTTGAATAAAAAGGCATTAGAATGTTTTAGTTTTGTTTTATTTATTTTCTTGTTCATAATGCATCAGCATCGTCATCAAGAATAATTGGTTTTCAGTAAACACTGCTGCCAAATTATCTGATCTAATCCTAAGTGTCGTTGAACTTGAAGATTATTGTCAGACCCAAACACGCCGATGATTTATGAAAATTATACTTCACAAAAGTTGGTGAAAACCATTGTTGTAATGGTCAACTTGAGTGCTCTTTAAATGCTGTGGGTCCATGTGTGCACGTTGATCTAGAATTCTAGAACATCAATTTCCACAGTAGTACATATGTCTTCTTCTCGCCTTACTTTAGTGCTATGGCTTACGGTTGGTTCTGTCGCTGTAATGTGTTATATTGCTGTTTCGTGTTCTGTCACTTCAAAATCGTTAATAAGGAGCTTTGTTTGAGTGGGTAATGCATATCACTTCTCATGTTCAAGAGCTGCTGGTTTTCTTGTTTTGTTTTGGTGACCCAGAATATGGATGGTACAGCCTATTCCTCAAAAAAATTGCAACTAGTTCAGCAACTGAAAGTTAAATAAGCATTTAAATAAAATGAAATGAGATCTATTATTACTAACAAGGTAATGTTAGATATATTGAGTACCTATACTTTTAAGTACTTACAGATAGTTACAGAAGTTTTAAAGGCTTGGCGTACAGGCACACAGTGAGCATTTTTAATTGATAACTTTCCTTACTCCTTTACTTAATCTTTCCGAAATGATCATCTTTTTTAAATGTTGCCTACATAAACGGTTCGTATCACTTGCCCTAAAGTTTTTTATTCTTGACGCATTTTGCCAACGTTTCACGTATATAGGGTCTTTAGGAAATAAATGCGTGCCTCTATTTTTACATTTCACCGCACAACATTGAGGCATTCTTGATAAAACTGGGAAAATATGGGAATGTTTTGAAAAACGAGACAAATATGTATGTGATTTGACAGTTCTTATGTCAATGCTGGGTACAGTTCACAATTCGCCACCTGGCGTGATAAAATGGCAGTTTTTCTCCTAATTGTTGACACTCTCGGCCTTAAATCAAAACAAGGGAAGTAATCGATCGGTTAACGATGATTACATTGATTACTATTAGGATATCAAGAATTAGGACGTTTACACAGTGAGTAAAAGACTATAAATATAATTTCAATAATATCGTTTCAATATCTCAAGATATCTTATTGTAATTTACAATCCAACAAGATTTTTATTTGAAAGTAATTATTAATTCTACTATAAGTAGTAATTTCTGTGTCTTAAAAATCATAACTGAAAAAAAGGTTAACTTTAGCTGAGGCGCATAATACGTCTTACCTTGCGTTTAACGCCCAATAATAAACTAATCTGACATAACTAAAAATGTATCCTGTTTACGGTTATAATTCATATTATTCGAAATATTTATAATATTACATGTCATTTCAATTATAATTAAAGAATATATTAAACAATTAAATGAATTAATTAAAACCAAATCTTGACACGTTAACTTTTGGACCCGGGTACGTCCTTACACTACTTGCGTCTAAAAGAGGGGCAGGGGCACTGCGAATGTCGTCTTGCTTTGTATGGTAGGGCACAGCTCAGCGAATATCATCTCGCTCAAATCTGGAGCAGAACCCGACTAGGGAAGTACCTCCACCTCACAAAAAACCTCAGCTAAATAACGAGCACTAGCCGTACTCTAGGGTTGTGTTTCTGCCGGTGAGTAAGGTCGCTAGAGAGCTCTAAATGGGTGCAATGTGTTGACGACGGGGCCCCTTTTTTCTCTTTAGCCTTCAACCCAGTGTACTTTTTTCTAAAGGATAAAATATTCTTCATCCATTTCTTGAAGCTTATTTTTAACTTTTTATTGAAAAGGTAACGTAGTATACCCTGAATGAAAACGGCGTAGGATAGTAGTCTAATCACAATGCTGTTTTAGGTCTTATAGCCGACGAAATTGTTAATCATTCGGTATAACTAGATCAATAGTAAATTTTAAATGTTAATTTAAATTATAACGGATGTTTATGTTATGAATTAAAGCAATACAAATCGATGTTACATTTATAATTTTTCGTTGGCGTCCATGTTTTTGTACGATTATTTTTAAACGATTATTAAATTCATAGCACATTATCAATTTAACTTCTCTCTTTACTATACAATTAAAAAACAATCAAAAAATTACACTCACGTGCCCTTAATATGATAAATCATTAATAAAAACATATCCTTTATAGCCCACAAAACCTAACTGTATTCATGGTAAGTGAACTTTACACCGTTAGTTTACATTTAAACTGAGCGTAAATGTTTACTAATTTGAAGGTCAAACATTACGTTTTAGTAATTAAGGTCCCATGAAACAATTTTTTTGACATTATAGACCTTTACATCCTTGTTAATTCATTTAATTGTAGAATTTAGAAACTTCTTTATAGCAGGAAACCGCACAAACTATTAGAAAAATCCTTTACAACCATGTTCACTTCATTATATTACAATTCATTATGGTAAAATCATTTTAGAGCAGGTCGTAAAGGACAAACGTAATAAAACATGTCCTTTACGCCCATTTAGACCATACGATTTGGAAAATAAGCAAGATAAAATGAAGGGCTTAAAGGACGGAAAATGAGATGAAAGTCACTTACTACGATATTTATATCTAGCGACTTCCTTTACGATTATACCTTAAACTTGTAAATTAGAACTGGTCATTTACGACCCTTTAGATACGCTATTTTTGCGAACTCATAGTATAAAATTTGGGTCGTAAATGCAACTTTTAAGAGATATCGATATTTTAACTATACAGAACGATAGCGCTTGAAATTCTGAACACAGCTGTATATATAACTCATTTTCACCAAAATGTCCTTTACGTCAATTGAACCCAAAGGTATCGATATTGTAAGTTCTCTAAAACGTGTTCGAAAACGGTAGGCAATGGCTAGCATTACCACGACCGATTTTACTATGATAAGCTTTTTATCTGTGGCAGTAAAGTAATTTTAACTTTATATGCTCAACTATTGATGTGTTATTTGTTTTGATAACATAATGTACACCTGCACCCTCCCGCGCATCCGCCGACAGCCCGACACGCGACTCCCCGACCGCCCCGGCACAATCGAGTTGGCCATGGCAGTGCAATGGCGGCCATTCTATGGTTTCCGAATGCGGCATTTTGGATAAATAATATGAGTGTAGATAAAGCAGTGTATGCAACTGTACGCAATTAGGCCTTAAAACGTAACAGTTACATAAACTACTATTTGGCTCGATTCCAAATCCGTTTCGATCTGTTTTAATCGAATAACCATCGTTAATAACGATTAACTAGTTATAACGATTCGTTATTTTCTACAAATTTCTGAACAAGTACTCCAACGGAATGACGCCAATTTTGACAGTTCAAGTTCATTATTCGCCACTGCCATTCCGCGTTAAGTTTTATTGAAAGTGTTCTGAAAATTGTTGTTTTTACGCTAATATTACTGAATATCATAGCATAAGTAAAATGGTTGCGAGAGTGGCCGGTGTTTTCGACGAGAACCTGACGGGGGAGATCGCAAATTCAAAGATTCTGGTAGTAGGTGCCGGTGGTATAGGATGTGAGATTTTGAAGAATCTCGTGTTGACCGGCTTCCCTTACATTGAAATTGTATGTATTGAGTAATTTGACTTGTTTGTCCATGTTTAAATGTGTTAAATAACAAGTATTTCTTTGATTTTAGATCGATCTTGACACTATCGACGTAAGCAACTTGAATAGACAGTTTCTGTTCCACAAGGAACATGTTGGTAAATCGAAGGCGCAGGTGGCGAAGGACAGCGCGCTCAGCTTCAACCCTAATGTGAACATCATCGCGCACCACGACAGCGTCATCAGGTTCGTACCTACTTGTGTTATGTATACATTACGTTTATAACCTTCAAAAGCGGTATAAGTCGCAATAAAGTACAAAAACGTATCCTATAGCCTCTGACCCACTCAGGGTGGCCACTTTCTGGAAAACCGGGAAAAGTCAGGGAAATTTAAGGAGGGAGGTCAGGGAATAAAAATTGTCTCTGTATGTACATAATAATAAAATTAAAATATATGAATTTTACCATCTCCAAACATTATATATCTACTATAAAACCGGCCAAGTGCGTGTCGGACCACGCATAATGGAGGGTTCCGTACCTTCAATGGAATAAGAACCAAACTAATACGAATAGGTTGTATCCGGTGGTAAGGAAGAAGTTTTTTGGGGATAACTCAAAAATGGCTTAACTGATAATGTTCAAAACAATTCTCGTAGAGAGTATGTAATAAGGTGCATCTTCTCATTTTTTTTTTCATATTTTTGGACTTACGGTTCAAAAATTACATGACTCAATTTTTCTGACCTTAGAAGCGATTATTTCTGAAAGTATTCACTGAATCACAAAATGTTGAAAATTTGATGTGCAACATGTTAATATTTGGTAAAAAAATAAATTTTGGTATTTAGTTACAATGTATGCCCCCCCTAAAAAATTTTTTTTCTGCAAGTTAACTACATCTAAATTTTATTAAGATACGTCTTATAGTTTCCGACTAAAATGGCTGTGACATACGGACAGACGGACATGACATAAGGGTTCCGTTTTTGCCATTATGGCTACGGAACCCTAAAAAGGAAAATAAAGACTTGCAAACTTAAATAAAAATGGTCATGGTGTTATCCCACGGAAACGCTTATAGTGAGCGTGTCTTTTCCATCAATAAGGAGATATTAGTAGAAAATCTACCGCAAGTCTATAATTGCGCAAAGACGCGTTTATGACGCTATATCCTACCACGGCGGTAAAGACAAAATAAATATATAAAAAAAAACCAAGCGGCTCGTAATGCTCACTCTTATACACGGAGGAGCTACACAAAAAGAAGGAAAATTTAAGTTCAGAGGCGAAAATCAGAGCAGAAAAAAGGAGAACTGCGGAAATGGTCAGAGAACTAGAAGCAAAAAGGCAAAAAATTCTGGACGGAGCTGCCAAAGAACCTGCGTTATTGGAAAAACAGATTACCAAGTTGCAATAGATTTTGTTATTATTTTTTCAAATATATAATAAACATGATAACTGATTACTCTGTAGTTTCGTTTCAGATAGATTTTTAACCGACTTCAAAAGATGAGGTTTCTCAATTCGTCGCTTTTGTACCATAATACGCAAAACGTTGAAGTCTAGTACTTACTAATACGATTAAGGCCCGTTTAAAGTGTTACCTTTAGTATTTCTCGCAGGATTATATTATATGATATATTTAATATCCAATAAATTTAGTAGTCAGAGGTACTGTTTCAATTGGTTTTTCCTGTACAGCTTATTTATTACATTTAAGATTATGGTCAGGGAAATACGCCTGGAAAACCGGGAAAAGTCGGGGAATTTTGGTTGTAGTAAATAGTGGTCACCCTCCCCACTGCACCTGCACCTGTAACTGTATGCTGGTACCATTATATTTGCTGATAAAATAAACAAAGTCTGGTTTTGTTGATCCTAGGGCACCCCGGAGGTGCATAGGGCCTCCACCAAATCCTTCCACGCCTTTCTACCCGGAGCAACCGTTTTGGCCTCTATCCAGCTGTCCTATGGCTCGCAGCTCACTCTCTATGCTCCTCCGCCACGTGTGTACGGGCCGTCCAGCTCGCTAGCATACTGGCATTGTTTTATGTTCCTCTGCGTCTGGTTTTAATTATCCCATTTTTTTTACTGACTTGATTAAAGGGTTCTCTGTAATTTTATTTATTTTTGTTTAATTTTAGACTAGTCAAGTGCACTTCATGTTCTATATAATGTATTTCTGGGTGTAAGTTCAGGTACAGTGTCTCAAAATTTAATGTTTTATGTGTAAGTAATATGTCAAGTAAAGTAATACCACTGAGTTTTTCGGAACTTATGTACAACATATCATTTGCTATTTACCAGTTGCTTTTCAGTGAAGGGAAACATCGTGAGGAAACCGGATCTAATCCCAACAAGGTCTGGTTGGAAGGTCAGATGGCAGTCGCTTTCGTAAAATCTAGTGCCTACACCAATTACTGGGATTAGGTTGCCGAGCGGACCCCAGGCTCAACAGAGCAAAAACCTGGGACAAACGCTACTGTACTGACTGTATTTTTATTTAATATGACTCCACTCGACTAAGAATTGGGCTCTTAGACAGTGTCTGCTTTTATGATCCAAAACTTTTATGATCCAAAACTGTGTGTCAATCTTTACGTTTCTCATCTGGGTAATTATTTTGCAATATTTCTAAGCATGTCTGCTTTTTTACAGTCATTTGAGTAAATAATTGATTTAATATTTCAGCAATGACTATGGTGTTAGCTACTTCAAGCAGTTCAACATAGTTATGAACGCCCTGGACAACCGCGTGGCCCGCAACCATGTCAACCGCATGTGCCTGGCCGCTAATGTGCCACTCATTGAGACAGGGACCGCTGGATACGCTGGACAGGTAAACAATCTTAAAGAATTTGGAGTTTTTCATTAGAGTGCAACTTTTTTTTTTAAGTCATGCCAGTTGTGGCATAACAAAACTAAAAGAAATGCAGTATTCATTCAAATATGCTTGATTAGGCCTATTCAATTCAAGCATTCTATTACTTGAATGATTTCTCAGATATTTAATTAAAACGTAATTTTATATCGCATGTTTTTAACAGTTTTATTAGATAGAAAGAAAGAAAGAAAATTGTTTATTTGGTGGTACAGAAAATAGTAACAACATATCAACTTAATCTATTTACATCTTAATCCTAGTACAGAGCACCAAAAAGGATGCCGCTCAGCATATGCCGATAGCTAAAGATTAGCCATGGCGCTGGTTTTCAGGGCAACCAAGAGGAGAGAATGAAATTAAACTTAAGCTAACAACCTAAAATTAACAATTCAATACAGAGGTCGCAACGCAAGTTAATTAAAACACACAACAAACAAGGATATATATAAAATTGGTTTTCAAATTCAAACAGAAATAAGTTTGCAACAGTTTTCCTTTATTTATTTAAGCCTTCTTTTACAAACTTATTTATTTTGTTTTCCGTTTAGTATTATTTTCTCGTATCTTATGTTCGTAGGGTGCTTCTGACCTAGGCCTCTTCTGAATCGAATTCTTCTAAATGTATGTATTTATCTAACATTGTCTTCCAATTTTGTCTGTCTGTTGCTATTTCTTTCCAGTATTTCCCTACTGTTTCTATTAGGTCACTTTCTTCTCTGGTTTCAATTTCCTTTGGTTCATCATCGTAAAATTCTCAATCTCAGGTGGAGCTCATCAAAAAGGGCCTAACTCAGTGTTACGAATGCCAGCCCAAGGCTCCGCAGAAGACATTCCCTGGCTGCACCATTCGTAACACCCCCTCGGAGCCCATCCACTGCATTGTGTGGGCCAAGCATCTCTTCAACCAGCTCTTCGGAGAGGAGGACCCTGACCAGGATGTGAGCCCTGACACAGCGGACCCTGAAGCTGCAGGTGAGAGAGGGATATCCAAAATATGAAGACTTGATTATGGAAATGTATCTTAAGAATAAACTCATCATAGTCATCATCCTTCCGGATTTTTGCCGCCGCTCAAATAAGCCTGAGGTTTGCTTGGCAACCTAATCGCAGTTGGCGTAGGCACTAGTTTTTACGAAAGTGACTGCCATCTGACCTTTCAACTCAGAGGGGAAACTAGGCTTTATTGGGATTAGGTCGGTATATTCAGAATACCTTAAACTTAAACACAAAGAAGAACTTAAATACTGTGTCCTGTTTCAACTCCGAAATCAAAGCCTAAATGGTAAAGGTACCAAAAATGTAAGTAACAACTATGATCTGCTGTCTGACTTCAATCTCGTGTATATACCTCCAGTAAATAAATTGAATGGCTTCGTAGCAGTCATGAAAACAAATATGAGAGAATACTTGAAAAGAAAACCAGGGCTAACATGTTTTTGCGCTGGCAATGATTTTTAAAGGGTTCAAAGTAACAAATTGTCAAAGTTTCATTAAATCTGATTTGACTCCTTAGGGAACCATATAATTATTGTTTTTTTTTTTCATTTATCAGGTGACGCCGGCTCCTCAGCCCTGACGACGGAAGGCACGGCGACCGGCAACGTCGAGCGCAAGAGCACCCGCGCCTGGGCCGCCGACACCAACTACGACCCTGAGAAGCTGTTCTCCAAGCTGTTCGGGGACGACATCAGATACCTGCTGTCCATGGAGAACCTATGGAAGAAGCGCAGGTAACATGGAGCACCCGCGCCTGGGCCGCCGACACCAACTACGACCCTGAGAAGCTGTTCTCCAAGCTGTTCGGGGACGACATCAGATACCTGCTGTCCATGGAGAACCTATGGAAGAAGCGCAGGTAACATGGAGCACCCGCGCCTGGGCCGCCGACACCAACTACGACCCTGAGAAGCTGTTCTCCAAGCTGTTCGGGGACGACATCAGATACCTGCTGTCCATGGAGAACCTATGGAAGAAGCGCAGGTAACATGGAGCACCCGCGCCTGGGCCGCCGACACCAACTACGACCCTGAGAAGCTGTTCTCCAAGCTGTTCGGGGACGACATCAGATACCTGCTGTCCATGGAGAACCTATGGAAGAAGCGCAGGTAACATGGAGCACCCGCGCCTGGGCCGCCGACACCAACTACGACCCTGAGAAGCTGTTCTCCAAGCTGTTCGGGGACGACATCAGATACCTGCTGTCCATGGAGAACCTATGGAAGAAGCGCAGGTAACATGGAGCACCCGCGCCTGGGCCGCCGACACCAACTACGACCCTGAGAAGCTGTTCTCCAAGCTGTTCGGGGACGACATCAGATACCTGCTGTCCATGGAGAACCTATGGAAGAAGCGCAGGTATAATGTTAAACTGAGAATAATTCACTTCATTTGAACGAGGACAGCTGAATAAATTGCTTTGATGTGGTAGTATAGGGAAAAGGGTTACACTTCAGTCAATATGGAGTTATTAGTACTTCCTAATATCCTATATATTAGTAAAAGAATGAAGTCTCTATATGCTATGTGGACCAAGAATGTAGCACCTTTCAATGAAGTCGTCCATCTTTTGTTTCTTAACAAGCACATTTAGCGATCAAATACAGGTATTCTTGATGTTACTGAACATTGCTATACCCTAACAGGGTTCATGTGAATGTTAGCAGTAAGCTTTTTTGTAAGACCTTATGTAACACATGATTATGACGCAATAAATGAATTATTCTTTTCATACAAGTTTACGGGTAAGGATTCTAATTTCGGTTTCTCGGTTGTTAAAGAATATTTTTTAATTATTTTTAAATAATCAGCTTATGTATTGTCCTTCCCTACCTGGCAAGGCGCTATTTCGATTTTTAGTTATACCGTAACAAGCCCTGAGGATATCCCTCGCCGCGCAAACACAGTTTAAGTGTCCCATTGCTGGGTGAAGGCCTCCCGTTCTGTCTCGAGGTCGACTTAATCCTGTCGTTTCTATTTTCCCCCTATTCCGTTACTTTTTTATATGTTTTATAATAGTGTACGTGTCCCTGCAGGCCTCCGGTGCCGCTGTCGTGGGGCTCGCTGCCCGGCCGGGACGAGGCTCCGGCGCAGCACTCCGGCTTGCCGGACCAGCGCGTGTGGTCGGTACACGAGTGTGCACAGGTAAGCTACTCATGCCAATAACTTTATCTATTGGGAAGTACCCTACTGTATACAATTTCAATATTAGCTCAAGAGTTCTTTATTGTATTCTGAAAGAAACTGTTGAGAATAATATCTTCCCTTTTAGGGCATAGGCCAGATGCACATCGCGTTTCTTAAACACGCAGTTTTCATTAGGCGGGTCCTCAAGAAATATAGTCTGGCCAGCCAACGAACGCAGTAGCAATGTACATCAAACAAAAATATAGCAACACTCTAGGGCGAATCGAACAGCAGCATTGCTCCATAGAAAACCAGCAATGTATATCGAACCAACATTTTATTTTCCAAGTTGGCTGCATTGGCACGGTCGCTTTGCTTTCGTCAGTATAGTTAGTCGTAATTTCGTAAATTGTAACTGCATTATTAGATAAAGTCATTGAAAATTCTGATATACGTACCTATAATCTTGACTTTTCAATAAATAAGAAGGTGCGAAGAAATAAAAATAACCAAAATATAAAAAGGACAGAAGATTAGAGGTGGAGATCATACGGTCAAAATACAATAGTTGAATGTTGAAATCCAAGAAGGAAACGAACATTGAATGCTAAAATAATAAGTCCGACGAGGAAATGGAGTATATCTACCAGAAAATACAAGTTTTCAGTTTAGAATGAAATCGGATTAGGTAGCTGCATAATCTGTACGAATAAAATTGTAATGCATATTATTCAGTAATACTCCTTTCATTATGATTTCCTTTCGTCATTCGTTTATAAAACTATTTTAGGTATAATTATTGTGTGAAGTGTATGGTAGTTTATAAACGCACGTAAGGTTTTGGTGTTTTTTTTATTTTATACATAGCTTATGCGACATATGTATGAAGGGAAACATTAAAATAATTTAATAAAAATCTAGGTAGCGGGGTGCTGTGCTAGTTAAATCTGATGTATACCGCTTTATCGCTTTGTGACAATATTGAGCACCATCCTATGCAACAAACGTTCTTGGACTTCATTTGGCACCAGTTTTCGCTTTGATTTGTTCGATTTATATACACTGAAAGAAAGAACTTCAAATGATAATTCTATACAAAACTGCATAACCTCAAAGCCATATTTATTACGCAGATTGTATTATACCTGCACGAGGTAGGTACCTGCATTTATATCTTAGCTAAGCTTTGTTAGTACATTTTATTGAACGGAGTTGGCAGATATTACATTGATAAATAATAAAGTTCGCAACCTGAAACTTAATAACGTAAGTAAACAAAACTAACTTTTTAAATTAAAAACGTTACATGCCACAGATAAAACAAAAATTATGCACGATTTTCGAATTATTCAAAGACAGGTGTTGCCATCAAGCGATTTTTCAAATTTGCCGCGCTTTTCTACTGACAGTAATGGTTTGCCAGACTATAGCCGCGCGAGGCAGCTCGGCCAGTGTGGACGCGCCTCGCCCGAGGCAAACGCACGCGCGGCCGCAATTTAAAAAACAACCGGCATTCCATGAAGCAGTTTGTGTCGTCCAGGTGTTCCGGGCCAGCTGCCGGGCGCTCCGGGCCGCGCTGGCCCGCGGGGCTGCCGGCGACCACCTGCTGTGGGACAAGGACGACAAGAGCGCCATGGACTTCGTCACGGCCTGCGCCAACGTGCGCGCGCACATCTTCAACATACCCACCAAGAGCCGCTTCGAGATCAAATGTTAGTGGTATTGTTATTATAATAGATTTAAAAAATGCTTTTCACTGATTCCGACGACCGACGTAATTCCATAAGTGTTTCGTAAACCAAATTTGGTACGAAACACTTTAAAAAAAATGTCAATTACTCACTGTAGAGGTGTTGAGCGCAATGGGTTTCAGGATTCCAAAAATTCTATATGGTTATTCATTAAAGTTTACTAGAAATTGTTCTGAGGACTCGTCTTTGTCTTTGCAATGCGACTGGTTTATCATAGTCCGCTGTTGTACCCCATAAGTGAAATTACCCATAATAAGTTGTTCTTAGGTTATCAGAATTCAAACTTGTACCTACTCTGGCTGTCCAATAGCATACATAATAATGTAAGACTACCTGGTAAGAGCAAAACAGGCCGATGCTAAATACCCGCAAATTGCGTCTATATGGTGAGACCATGTCAAACCTAAATCCATTGTGAAGCCTAGGTATTTTACCTGATCAACTTGAGGTATTGACAACAATATCAAGTTTACGTAGTTTAAAGTGCATAATGTTTGTTTTTTTCGATATTCAGTTGCATGCCATTTGACAATAGTCATCGGGCAACCTGATGCATTATTTATTCTGTTTGCTTTAATTTTCAAGCTATTAACATCATCTGCATTAATAATAATAATACAGGTATCATCGGCGAACATAATGTATTCTGGATCCGAGCTCGCACTTGTTACGTCATTAACTAGCGTTAAAAAAAGGTTATTTCCCATTATTGGTCCTTGGGGAACAGAGCAATCTCCGATAGGTTCCAGATTTGATTTTACACCAAGGACAGAGGTACTCTGATATCGATGGATAAGAATGAGGCGATCGTATTTAGGAAATTCCCTTCAAAACCATAGTGAGCAAGATTTTTTAAGAGCAGAGGATGGTCACCCGGGGGACTCGCCCCGCGGCGCCCGGTGTGGACCGCCAACCGCGGGACTCGCCCCGCGGCGCCCGGTGTGGACCGCCAACCGCGGGACTCGCCCCGCGGCGCCCGGTGTGGACCGTCAACCGGGGGACACGCCCCGCGGCGCCCGGTGTGGACCGTCAACCGGGGGACACGCCCCGCCGCACGGTGTGGACCGCCAACCGCGGGACTCGCCCCGCGGCGCCCGGTGTGGACCGTCAACCGGGGGACACGCCCCGCGGCGCCCGGTGTGGACCGTCAACCGGGGGACACGCCCCGCCGCACGGTGTGGACCGTCAACCGGGGGACACGCCCCACGGCGCCCGGTGTGGACCGCCAACCGCGGGACTCGCCCCGCGGCGCCCGGTGTGGACCGTCAACCGGGGGACACGCCCCGCGGCGCCCGGTGTGGACCGTCAACCGGGGGACACGCCCCGCCGCACGGTGTGGACCGTCAACCGGGGGACACGCCCCACGGCGCCCGGTGTGGACCGCCAACCGCGGGACTCGCCCCGCGGCGCCCGGTGTGGACCGTCAACCGGGGGACACGCCCCGCGGCGCCCGGTGTGGACCGTCAACCGGGGGACACGCCCCGCGGCGCCCGGTGTGGACCGTCAACCGGGGGACACGCCCCGCCGCACGGTGTGGACCGTCAACCGGGGGACACGCCCCACGGCGCCCGGTGTGGACCGCCAACCGCGGGACTCGCCCCGCGGCGCCCGGTGTGGACCGTCAACCGGGGGACACGCCCCGCGGCGCCCGGTGTGGACCGTCAACCGGGGGACACGCCCCGCCGCACGGTGTGGACCGTCAACCGGGGGACACGCCCCACGGCGCCCGGTGTGGACCGCCAACCGGGGGACTCGCCCCGCGGCGCCCAGCGTGGACCGTCAACCGGGGGACACGCCCCGCGGCGTCCGGTGTGGACCGCCAACCGGGGGACTCGCCCCGCGGCGCCCGGTGTGGACCGTCAACCGGGGGACACGCCCCGCGGCGCCCGGTGTGGACCGTCAACCGGGGGACTCGCCCCGCGGCGCCCGGTGTGGACCGTCAACCGGGGGACACGCCCCGCGACGCCCGATGTGGACCGTCAACCGGGGGACACGCCCCGCGGCGCCCGGTGTGGACCGCCAACCGGGGGACTCGCCCCGCGGCGCCCGGTGTGGACCGTCAACCGGGGGACACGCCCCGCGGCGCCCGGTGTGGACCGCCAACCGGGGGACTCGCCCCGCGGCGCCCGGTGTGGACCGTCAACCGGGGGACACGCCCCGCGGCGTCCGGTGTGGACCGTCAACCGGGGGACTCGCCCCGCGGCGCCCGGTGTGGACCGTCAACCGGGGGACACGCCCCGCGGCGCCCGGTGTGGACCGTCAACCGGGGGACTCGCCCCGCGGCGCCCGGTGTGGACCGTCAACCGGGGGACACGCCCCGCGACGCCCTATGTGGACTGTCAACCGGGGGACACGCCCCGCGGCGCCCGGTGTGGACCGTCAACCGGGGGACGCTCGAAGGCACTATAGGAATAAGCGATATTGGTCTGTAGCATTTTGATACGTGCATTTCCCTTTTCCCTTATAAATGGGCCGCACTTTCACCAATTTCAGGATATCCGAGTACACGCCAGCGCCGAGTACACTCGTTTAGTAGGAAAAGGTGTGAACCCGTGACACAAAAGAAAATTTGTAGAGTGGTCCTTTATCACTGAAAGATTAGACCCACTGATTTCAATTTGTAATACTCACTTTGTTAACAGCGATGGCCGGCAACATCATCCCGGCCATAGCCACAGCCAACGCCATCGTGGCCGGGCTGGCCGTGCTGCGCGCGCAGGCCGTGCTAGCTGGCAACGTCGCCTCCTGCGGCAGCGTCTACCTGCGGCCCAAGGTCAACCACAAAGGGCAACTCTTCGTGCCAGAGAAAAGTGAGTAGTCATACTGTTACAGTGATGGCTGGCAACATAGCCTCAGCTAACGCTATCGTGGCTGGGTTGGCCGTGCTAGCTGGCAACGTCGCCTCCTGCGGCAGCGTCTACCTGCGGCCCAAGGTCGAAAAATTGATATTAAAATTTCCTGCATACTACTTTATCTTTAAAAGGTTACGATAAAAACAGCTAAATTAAGAATTAAATTAAATTATAAATTAACATTAAAATAGAGAAATTTTGGAGATGTAACGAAAACTTTCTACAACTTTTTTTTTTTCAAAAATTACCAAAATTTTGCAAAAATAGCATAATAAATAAGTGACAAGTTTATTTCATATCTTTAAAAAAAATTAAGAGCCTTAAAATAGATAAAGAGATATTTCTAACTTTAATAAAATTTGAAAAGATGCGCCTTATCACATACTATCTACGAAAATTGTTTTGAACATTATCGGTTCAGCCATTTTTGAGTTATCTCCAAAAAACTTCTTCCATAGGCATCAGATACGACCTTTTGCTATTAGTTTGGTTCTTATTCCATTGAAGTTACGGAACCCTCCATTGTGCGTGGTCCGACACGCACTTGGCCGGTTTTTTATTTTAGGGTTCCGTAGTCAACTAGGAACCCTTACAGTCGGAGGCCGCGATGCAAGCATATGTCAGCAAACTAGAAAGTAACATAATACCACAGAATAACTAATAGTACTACCGTACAGAAAATTCACTCCTACACAAAAGGCAGATTTAGGTATAAAATAATACCTATACTCGCCGCTTGCAAGCAAAATTAAAACTTATAACCGCGCACGAACCGTGAATCTTCTTTGCGCGCTGCAGTTTTATGACCGAGCTGTGAGGGTTGTGACTTGACAAGTTTTTGTACCTAAAATACCTACTGATTTATTATTTTTAAGATAAATATGTAGGAATTACAAACGTTGATTCTGTAAACATGAAATTTTTATCCGAAGATAGTATGTCTGATTCTCACGGAAGTAGGTATGCCACAGCCGTATTCTTTTGAAGATGGTCAGTTCCTAATATTGTTTCTGGGCAAATATTCAATAAATTAAGGATGTTTATTTTAACTATTACCTACTAAATAAGGACTTCGGGACCTTTCAATATCATCCGTAATTTAAAAAAAGAATTCTGCTTCCTTGTTCTTCCCTTTATTCAGACATCCGTAAACAGAACAAAATATTTTATACGGATTAGATCGAGATTTAGGTTTCGAAGCTATTGTGTATTTTCAATTTTGCTTGAGCGCCACGTGACACGACTAACGTGCGAGCCGAGCGGCAGCCCACGGCCATACGCCTGCCCGGGAGGCGCGCCGGCGCCGGCCAAATGTACCCAAACTGCGTAGTGACACCCCCCTGATAATACGCGATCCCACCCCTTTTTGGAAGTATATTAAACGTAATCGAGGCTCTAATCAACCTGCCACTTTTGGAGATAAGTCATCTCAAGATGTAGCTGACTCTTTCGCAACTTTTTTTAAAAGCGTCTTCTTAAACAATATTCCTAAACTTGACGTAACGTCAATATGCTTAGCTGCAACGTCCGAGGAAACAGCCTATTCCAGCGATCGGCTTATCGCTATTGACCACGTAAGTAGCAATGACGTTCGTAGAGCGATCAACCACTTGCGGTCTAAACACACTCAGGCACCCGACGGAATCCCACAGTTCATCGTCAAAGATTGCTGCGAAGCATTTGTGCAACCTCTCACATCTATATTTAACTTAGCTTTAAAAACTAAGAGCTACCCGTCAATCTGGAAGACCAGTAAAGTATCACCAATCCATAAAACGGGAACGGGACCTAAATCAGATGTCCATACTCGTAACTACAGGCCGGTTGCCGTACTCAGTATCTTCGGCAAGGTTTTTGAATCTATTATTTACACCAAAATATTGAAACAGCTAAATGGATGGTTTTGTGATGAACAGCATGGATTTTTGCCTAAGCGTTCAACTACGTCAAATCTGCTTAATATTGTATCCTTAATAGCGCATAATTTGGCCCTTAAAAAACAAGTCCATGTAGCTTACTTTGATTTCCGGAAAGCATTTGATCGAGTTGACAGTGACATTCTACTTAAAAAATTGTACATGTGCGGCTTTGCAACCAACTTGCTCGATTTTATATTTATAGCAAACTACCTTGCGAATAGATATCAATATGTCCAATATGAAGGCTCCATGTCCAGCCCGTTTTTGGTCACCTCCGGGATTAGGCGAGGAAGTAGCCTTGGGCCTCTCCTTTTTCTTATCCTCATCAACGACCTCCCTTTAGCTCTAAAGTTTTCAACCTGCTTGTTATTCGCCGACGATTTAAAACTGGCTTTACCCATCGAATATTCTAACGACACCGGTAAGCTCCAATCAGACATAGATGCTGTTTACACTTGGGCACATAACAATAGTCTTGACCTAAACGAGGACAAATGCCATATTATGACTTATTCGCGTGCTCGGTCCCCTGTACGCCCTATGTACACACTTGGCGGAAAGACTTTAAAGCAAGCTGATGAAATTAAAGACCTCGGAACATGGTTTGACTCGCACCTCACATTTAATCAGCACATAGTTAAGCTCTGCAGAGAAACGAGGAAATGCCTAGGATTTGTTATCCGTCAGGCCAAAGTACTATCAGATAAGCACGCCATCTGCATTTTGTTTAATGCATTTGTTCGCACTAGGTTGGAGTCCAATGCCGCAATTTGGAACCCGCATGAAAAACATTACACTCTAATGGTGGAAAAGGTGCAAAAGCCATTTGTACGATTTCTTTACAGAAATATATAGTTACTACCCCTATCTCTATCCAACTCTTGTTACTATTGGTATGGTAGACTACACTTCTCTTGAAACCCGGAGGAATTTGTACGTCGTTAAATACTTTTTCCGATTACTGCAAGGATCAGTGACCAATCCTTCACTTCTTAGACTAGTACCAATTCGGGTTCCACTGATAGTCAATATTATGGCGCTCCGCCCCCGCAGTCGCTGTGTATTCGCCGTCCCGTTGATAATGACTGGTGCGCTTTCCTTTTCTCCCTTATATCACTCTCTATGGCTGCTTAACGGCATTTTAATCGACAACAGTGAGCTCGATATTTTTTACAGCTCTGAAAATCAGTTTTTGACAGCAGCTAGTCGCTACCTAGAGTCCATTGTAACCCCGAGCTCTATTGTATGAATTAAGGTACTCACTCTTGGCATAACTTTTTTGTATTTATCATGCTTTGTAATATTTTATCAAATAAATTAATGTGTCATTTTACTTTAATATAATAAATTATGAAATAGCTTAAGTCGAAATACTGTAGTAACTGCATGTTAGATAATTAAGACTATATTATATAGGTATCGATTAGCATGTAAGGTTTAAGGTGACGGGTATCGCGGTTGACGACTGCATTTTGCGTTTTTATAATCGCAGCTTCCGCTTCTGCCATCTAGTATACTTGAGATGAACTATGACAATTCAATGTTGACATGTTTAAATAGTCAAGCAATCGCGGTCTTTTACAGTAAGATGGCGCTTTGGTAATGATTCCATTTTATGTGTACTTACTTAATTAAAGTTACTATTGTATGTAGGTAATCAATGACGAAATAATTAAAGTTACCTATAATATAAAACTACTTGACCAAGGCACGCCATTACCTACAGTATCATAATCGCACAATTATAATGTTTTATTCTAAATATCCAAAATAAGCATTCATCATGGCGGTTATATTTCTATGTGTCAAGTACGTGTCAAGTCTTTCAAAATAAAAGTTCAAATAAAATGTACTTAACTGAAGATAATATTATTTGTAACTAATTTGTTCTATGTCCTCTTCTGCTCTGAAAAATCCAGGTTTTTAGTATCTATAACGAAATTAGAGATGGTCAAAATCACTTTCAATGAGGACGGTAAAGTGCGTTGGGATAAGACCGCATCGGGAGAACATCGGATAATTCAATTACCTATCTGGAAAATTATCCTTTAGTTGCAAATACAAACCACACATCCTCCAACACTATTGTGTACCTGTACCTAGTTGCATTTTGATATAATGGCGATGCCGCTTTTTTCAGGTACATTAACATTTTACTTAAATGTTTCTTCCGGTAGGTATGCTTAATAAAAACGACTGTTGTTTAAGTGAAAAGTTTAAAAAACCGGCCAAGTGCGTGTCGGACCACGCATAGGAGGGTTCCGTACCTTCAATGGAATAAGAACCAAACTAATAGCAAAAGGTCGTATCTGATGCCTATGGAAGAAGTTTTTTGGAAATGGCTCAAAAATGGCTAAACCGATAATGTTCAAAACAATTTTCGTAGCAAGTATATAATAAGGCGCATCTTCTCAAATTTTTTCATATTTTTTGGACTTACGGTTCAAAAGTTACAGGGGGGGCTACAAAATTTTTCTGACTTTCGAAGCGATTATATCAAAAAATATTTACTTAATCACAAAATGATCAAAAAAACTTCAATATTATTTTTAAAGACCTATCGATTGATGTATCACATGTTGATATATGGTAAAAACAATTTTTTTGAAATTTAGATACATGTATGGAGCGCCCCCCCTTAAAAATTTTTTTTAAATTTAAATACATAACTAAGTAGCGGCATACAGAATACACCTTATGTGTAAATTTTATTCAGATACGTCGTATAGTTTCCGAGTAAAATGGCTGTGACATACGGACGGGCAGACATACAGACAGACGTGACGAATCCATAAGGGTTCCGTTTTTTGCCATTTGGCTACGGAACCCTAAAAATCACTTATTCTTTATTTGACGATCTCCTAGCCCTGTCGGTAGTGACCCTGCCTACGAAGCAGGAGGTCCCGGGTTCGAATCCTGGTCAGGGCATTTATTTGCGTGTTGATCGCAGATATTTGTTCCTGATTTATGGATGTTTTCTTTGTATTTAAGTATTGTTTTCTTTGTATTTATCCATATTTATCTATTATATATATCGTCGTCTAGTACCCATAACACAAGCCTTATTGAGCTTACTGTGGGCCTAGGTCGATTTGTGTAAGATTGTCGTATAATATTTATTTATTATTTATAGTAAATGTATGGAAAATATTTAATTTGTGGCTTTTTAGTACAATACCTAATAATAGGAAACTATTAGAAACGATAGGAATAGAATCGATTGGCATAAAAAAGCAGCATGTGAAAAATAAAAAAAAACAATTTTCATAAAGTATGGGAAAAAATTTTCTCAATTTGTGGCTTTTCTAGCCGCAAATTATTTTTGATCCCATACAAGAATGGGATCGATTGGCATCAAAAAGAAGTTTACCAAATGTGACCTCATCTCGCATCCTGTATGTTTTTTTCCAAAATCCGTAGAAGACCTTTCCTCAATTTCAAATTAATGAAGATTGATTAATTTGAAATTGAGGGAAGGTCTTCTAAGACCATTTTCGCGTTGCAGCGAGGGATCTGGTAGCTGCCCCCACTGACCCAAAAAGAAATTGAACTTGTATATTATTTCAAATTATCGAAGTTACAAGTAAAAGTAGTTAAGATAAAAGTAATTGCAATTACAAATTATATGTAATCGGGAATACTACTGACATGTAATCTCAATTACAAGCAATTTCAATTACTTAATATAATTGCTTTTCATGTTATTTAATTAGCAATTTAATTCATTACAAAAGTAGGTACCATCTAATAAATTACGCCCAACACTGAATAAACATCAGGTTCAAGAGGGTAGTATGGAGAATGTATGCTATCTGCTGCCGAAGTCGCGCATACATGTGATCTTTATAGACAAAAAAGTTTCGTTCTATAAATTCAATTGTTTGTCACAAAAAATGGTTTGATTTGTTTTTGCGTGGCATTTAAGACTGGATCCAATTAATTGTTGCTGTGAACATTTTTTAAATTGGTACCTAGTTGGTTACTAGGAACAGGTTTAGACACGGGTATGTTATGTCCAAAAGGGAGGTATGGGCACTCCGAATGTTATCTCGCTAACTGTGGTAAGGCACAGTTCAGCGAATGTTATCACGCTCAAATCTGGACCTGGCTCAGAGCTCGACTGGGGAAGTACCTTACAGAAAACCATAGCTAAAAAGCAAATAACTTAATTCAACCTAAAGTTTAAGATTAATTTTTTAACATGTTTTAACCATTTTCATTTATATACCATAAGTGTTTTTTACTAAAAATATTGACAAATATAAAAGCGTTTGTTGTCTCACATAAGAATTATAAATTGAAATTACACAAAAGATTTAAAAACACGAAAAGTCAGCACGAGTAAGTTAATAACATATAAAAGCTTTTGCCCGCGGCTTCGCTCGCGTTAAATTCGGGGTAACAAACCATACAAACTTTCACCCCCCATTTTAGGGAAGTGGGGGGTTAAAAAGAGACAAAAAGTAGCCTATGTCACTCTCCATCCCTAAATCACTTCAATTCGTCGCCCCGTTTTGCCGTGAAAGACGGACAAACAAAGAAACAAACACACACATACACTTTCCCATTTATAATATTAGTATGGATTAGTTGTATCGTGTCGTGTATAGGGTCGTCACGGTTTTTTGGGTACATTTTTGGGTTAGTTTTGGTTAATTTCCATCTATTTCAAAAGTTTTATCATATCAAAATCCATTACAATATTAAAATACTAGCTTTTACCCGCGACTTCGTCTGCGCGAAATTAACATGAGCCATATGGAATTACATAATAAAACGCAAAATAAAAGTTACTAGTTAGTAAAATCTAAGAGCAAATATAAAACTAGCACGTATGCTATTTCAAGTCAACAGGGAGCAACAATTCCGTATAAACTTCCATTACGTTTTCATCCCCTTATACATACCAAATTTCATCTAAATCAGTTGAGCGGTTTAAGCGTGAAGAGTTAACAGACAGACACACTATAATATTAGTATGGATACGTATTATATCTCTTCAAGTAGGCTGGGAAAAAAAAAAGAATTATAGCCAAAAGCGTTTTTTAAAATTTTTAAATTTTGAAACATCTTGCTTCAAAGGTTTGAAACATCTTGTCTTTCCACTCTCAATATTTTTAACTCACTCGTTTTTGAATTATTATGAATTAACATAATAAAGGCGGTTTATAATTATATCTATTATTTGAAACCGTGCATAGGGTGGTTATGCTAGTTTCCCGTCCGGGTTGCCGTCCACCTGATTAAACTGCTACAAATTTATTGGACTAAGAGCTGGCCACGTCAGATATGACACAATAATGAGAGCAATAAAACCTGACTATTGTGTCATATCTGACGTGGCCAGCTCTCCGTCTACATGGAAAAAACTTTTTGAGGTCAAATTTGCCATTGATAATAATTATTTATTCTTTAATTGATATTTTAATTATAAGCTTTTATTTCAAAAACTTGAATATCAATAAGTATGGACGGAAAACTGACACATACTCCACTTTTACAAAAAATGTTTTATTATAAAAAAACCTTTCGAGTATGATTTATTCTCGTATAATATTAATCTAAACAAGACCATATAAGCTCTAGAACGATAAGTAAGGGCACTTCAAAATTTATTATTGCATTACAAAGCTGGCAAAATCGATAAGTGGAAGAAAACTAGCACCTAAAAACTTACTAAGAGTACATTTTATTGAATAGTCCAATCTTAAGTAGAAGGAGTAGATTTTGAAATTTTATACACGACAAACAGCTTAGGTACACTTCATACTGATTTGAAACAAGGATTAATATTTCGAGAAATTTTTACAAAGGTAAAGCATAAAAGTCAGCCCTGAAAGCTGACCAACTAGTTCAAAAATGGTCCGATCTTACCCCATCGTACCTTACGAGTACTTATTGGTTTTTTCATTTTAGGGATTGTGAGAAATTATATTGGTATATATACTTATACGATTAAATTAATTCCATATCTACTTACCTACCTAATAATAACATTAATAATTCACTATATCTTTTAAATCGTACGAAAACGAACATACAATAAGCCATATAAACCTAATGGCGCGACCAGACATCGCAGAGTACCGGGACAGCCGAGCCGATTGTTTCTTTCTTATTCCATAGTAAAGAGAGAGATATATAACCTATCACGATGATGTGGACAAATCATTGACAAATGCACGAATGTGTTCCAACTTCAAGCGCATTTGATTCTATTCAATGAATCCGTCATTCATATCATAATATGGATCTAGCTTGCAACAGCGCAAAGCAAGAAGCGAAATGAGCAAATGAAAGTAAGCTGGCAACGTCGCCTCGGGTGGAAACTGCTCGAACAAACGCGCTCTTGTAATATAAATTAAAATTATGGTAAAAACATGGACGAAGCCGTCTATGGTAAAAAGTACCCATACCCACTGTAAAAATTGAATAATGAATTAGTATCTTTTATAAGTTGGTAGTTTAAATATATTGGGTAAAAAAGTCAAAATAAAAAGATTAAACTAACTAGTAACTTGACTATAGTATGATTTGACTTTTTTTTGTCCAAAAATACCTATAAATCGCTTAGGATCAGGATTGAAAATATAAATGAGAAATGAGATAAAAAAATAAACAAAAAAGTTAACATCAGCCTAGATTTGAACTCGGACATATCTACTTAGTAAGCAAGCGTACTATAACCTTAGCTATGTGGAACGAATTTCCGCACGCAAAATTACTAATCATATTACTTAAATTTGACACATGAAACATGTCTCTGGCTACAATAGAATAAACGCCTATAAGTTTTATTAGCAATTGCATAGTTCTGATTATTACAGGCTCTTACAAGGTTTTGCGTCTTAAACCTTTATTAAGCGCTTAATACGACTATAGTATCTGCCGAACATTAGTAATGTGCTAAGACGTAGTTATGTTTAATTTCGCAACATATAATTATTTCTGACCGACATAAAACTTGCGACAAGTTTTCTCCAAAACAGTTTCTTAACGATGATATATATACCTAATTATGTTATACAAGACCAAGCACGTATCGGTACAGCGAACACAACTATATGCTCCTACAGAAAATGTAACATTCATGCTCCAACGTGGTTTGCTTTCTTCAAAAACCTTGCACAAAAACACCTCGATTTGACGTGTTTGCATATATCGTCGCCTTAACTGTTAGTGCTAATTGTTTGACTAAATAAATAAATTGAAATTGAAAGTTTCGCCATGTCCGTCCGTCCGTCTGTCCGCGGTCTAGCTGAGTGAGTGAGTAGAATAAAAATTGGAAAAATATTTTTTATTAGGATACCTCCCGTACACATCGAGGGGGGGTGAGTTTTTTCGCTCCAACCCTATTTTGTTCAAAAAGAATAGAGGTCTTCTACAACAGTTTTTTGATAAAACTAATAGTTTCCTAAATAATAAGTCTGAAAGTTCAAGAAAGGGCGTCCCCCCGTCCCCCCCATCTAACTTTTGAACCGTGAATCCGATTAAATTCATAGACGTGAGGCCTGATAAGTACTTTCAATGAAAACTATATTTAATAAAATCGGTTGAGCTGTTTTTGAGTTAGCACTCAAAAACGCATAGTGAACGAACGTAAGTGCCGAATAGTAAAATAACATAAGCGCCGCCAAATATCTCTTAATAAACGACCTTTTGAACGAATCTATTGTAACAGGCCGGCAACTATGGAACCCTACACTGAGCATGGCCCGACATGCTCTTGGCCGGATTTTGGTATTTAGGTACTATATATTTTTAGTTTTATCTCCTGTAAAATCATGCCCAATGTAGTTATGTTGTTTTTGTAAACATCCCTTCAATAGGGATGATGACACATGTTGAATTTTGTAATAAAATTAAGTTTAATAAAATTTACACATAAGGTGTATTTTGTATGCCGCTACTTAGTTATGGAGTTAAATTTGAAAAAAAAATATATTTTTAGGGGGGCGCTCCATAGATGTAACTAAATTTCAAAAAATGCTTTTTAACCAAATATCAACATGTGACACATCAATCGATAGGTCATTAAAAATAACATTGAGGTTTCTTTGACCATTTTGTGATTAAGTGAATATTTTCTGAAATAATCTCTTCGAAAGTCAGAAAAATTGTGACCCCCCTGTAACTTTTGAACCGTAAGTCCAAAAAATATGAAAAAATTTGAGGCGATGTGTCTTATCATATACTTTCTACGAAAATTATTTTGAACATTATCGGTTCAGCCATTTTTGAGTTATCTCCAAAAAACTTCTTCCATAGGCACCAGATACGACCTTTTGGTATTAGTTTGGTTCTTATTACATTGAAGGTACGGAACCCTCCTATGCGTGGTCCGACACGCACTTGGCCGATTTTACTTAGTCGCAATACAGTACTAATGAATGATGCCCTTAAACGGATTACTAGTATTTTTGTTACACATGAAAGCATATTATTATAGCAATCGTAAATTGCCTACTTAATCAGTCCTTCTACGTAAAGCCCTGAATGTTGTATATTATAGATAAAAACGTAAGTTACAATTACATATCCAGACTATGTAAACGCATGTTAATGTTTTTCGATGTAAATAATATTAAATAATAATGTAACGATTTTCTAACAAAGAATAACACGAAGTTGGTGGTTGCCATCTGATACCTTAAATTGTTTTTTCTACTCCTGTACTTTTATCTGTCATTTATACATTCGTCAACACCTTTATAAGAACATAGATAATACACTCTATGAAAAGTCTATCTAGTCTATTCCCCAAAATAACACTTGTTCTATAAAAGCGCCAAAATAGTATCGCGGAATCGCGTGCAAACACGACTGTTAATATAAAATAAATTACTGCCAACCTAAGAAACCTAAAGAACGCAGAGTTTAAAAAAAAAAAAACTTTAAAAAAGAAAAAATTAAAGGAACCAACAGACCTACTTCGTAGTTTTTTTACGTTTCCCGTTCGTTTGTTGGGGCGAATTGCAAACTTTGAAAGTAATTTAAGTATTTTTTACTAATCTCTGTAGCTCTTTAATAATTGATCAAATAACGACGGCGTGTATTTGTGTTAGTAATGTTAGTATTATTGAAAAATAGTATTTTAAAAGGTAAAACTTAAATGATTGTTGATTATGTTGACAAAATAACTGCGATATCCATGAAGTTTTCAATTTCGCATTTTATGTAAGTGTATTCGTAGAAAAAGTATTGTATGCAACGTCGTATAAGTAGGTAAAAAAATGTTCGTGGCGTTTTTCTTAACAATTTTCGCCTACGGCTCAAATTGTTACCCACGCCACTCACCTTTTTTGACCCCTCTTATACAACTGTTGCATAAACTACTATTATGAGAATTGTAAGCATTAAATTTACGAAAATCAAATCGCCTTGTGTTAGAAGTTTCCAAACAGTAACCAGGTTTCATAGTCCTGGAGTACATCTGCCGAACTAGAATACTACGATAACGAACAAATTAACTTACATTATTCTTGTTTCAGCATTAACACCCCCCAATCCAAAATGCTACGTCTGCGCCCCCAAGCCCGAAGTGGCGCTCGCCTGCAACCTCAAACAACTCACCCTCAAAGACCTCAACACGGCCTTCAAGGACGGCCTCAACATGCAAGCACCAGACGCCACCGTCGAAGGCAAAGGCTTGGTCGTCCTATCGTCAGAACCCGGCGAAACTGACCACAACAACGATAAAACATTAGAGGACCTTGGTCTCACTGACGGCTGCGCGCTACTAGTAGACGATTTCTTACAGAACTATGAGGTCAGAGTCAGATTACAACAAGAGGATGATGAGAAAGCTTGGCGCGTAGTCACTCAGGCTGATGAGCCAATGCCAGCGCCTAAGGAAGAAGAGAAGGCTAATGGTAACGGTTCCAATGGCGAGCCTAAGCCTGGACCTTCGACGTCTCGGAAGGATGACAGTGACAGCGACATGGAGATTATTGAGGAGGATGATGACGAACCAGCGGTGAAGCCCCCAAAGCGCAGGCGCGTGGAACAGAGTGATGAGGTGGTCGAGCTGTGCTAGCTTTATTGTAACTCCAGTATTTGGCTTGCGGGGCTATTTGAGCCGATTTAAAAATAGATGCTTAATTTCGAACATGACTGTTGTGTACAATGTATTTTCTGAGATCTATGGTGGATAACGTGGCGATGCGCATTTTACTTCGCGGCGACCTTGTGTTATATTCGAAAAAAGATTTAGAATTGGAAATAATTCAAATGTTAATAGGCGTGGCTACACCTGACGCCTCGGCTAGTGTGGCGTGCCTCGCCCGAGGCATTGCGGCCGCGCGTGCGTTGGCCTCGGCCGAGGCACGTCCACACTAGCCGAGCTGCCTCGCGCGGCAATTTCCTCGCGAGGCGGTGCGTCAGGTGTGGACAAATGGTCTCATCTTATATAGGATAGGATTTCTACATAAATAGTTGTATTACAAAATGTTAATGGATCTTTTAAAGATTTAAGAGGATATAGGAACATGATTAAAAACTTAATTCTTGATGATGTAACATTTGTTGAAGATTAAAAGACTTAAAGAGATTAGTGTCAGACTGATATCAATATTCACGTAAAAAGCTTAATTCTGAAGAGCAATATCGTTTGTAATACATTGAATTTCGTAATGCACAACTTTATAATGGTTGTTTTAACTATTGTAACTCCTGTATGAAGATTCGGATTTGTAAACATAAGAACAAATATAATTTAAGATCTGTAAGATGTTTTTAAAAATCTCTTTAAAATAAAATTTCTGAATATACTTATTTTAGATTTTATTTTAATTCCTATTCTTCATTTTCCAAAAACGTAACTAAAATCTATCACTACCATCCTCAAGGAAAATATTGGTATGGTCGCCATCAAATATATTGGAGCGGCCAAGGTACTTAATAATATCTGAACATGCACTTTATCGCCTTGACAATAGAGGTGTTGTTCTGATATTTATGACTTGGCCACTCTGATATAACTGATGGTAACTGTGATATACAAAAAATAAACAGCTTGTTTGTTAAAATCTATATTATTCAGACCTATAAAATATAATTACCATTATTTTTATATTTCATAGCATAAATTCATTTATTGTATTACAATATGAACACAAGGGCCTAAATATCTATATTTCCTAAACATTTATCAAGATGTACAGTCAGCGTCAAATAGTTCGGTACACCATAGTTTGTATGGTGTACCGAACTATTTGACTATGTTGGATGCAACCAACTATATGACGCTGACTGTACATAACATGCTCTTATTTAAAAACACACTATTGAATGAAAACTGAGCACCAAAAAATTTTATAAATGCAATTTTACAACAATAATGTTTTCAACCGACTTCAAGATTTCGAACGAGGAGGTTATCAATTCGTTGGTATTCGTTGGCTTTGTTTTTGCTATTTTTTTTTTTTTTTTATGTATGTTCACCGATTATTCGAAGATGGCTGGACCGATTTGAAAAATTCTTTTTTCGTTTGAAAGAGTATACTTCACAGTTGGTCCCATTGTAACCAGGTCAGGATCTGATGATGGGATCCTGGAGAAATCGAGGGAACTCTTCAACTATTATAGGCACACCTATAGTGATTTGAGTATTTTTTACAGCAGCTCGAGCATTTGCTTTTGGAATGGTGGATGTTTAGTGAAGTCGGTTCTTTTTTGTTCAAAATTATTATTATTCATAGTTACAGTATATTACGGTCTAATACCATAATTCATAACAAAGTTTCTCAAACATGATTATGGTTGTAAAACAGGAAAACTACCAGAGTTAGGTAAACAAACACATAATACAAGCTAAGTACAAACATGGAGGTGTGATGACATAATAAGTTAGTTACATTTAAAAACTATCTTAAGTTTGATACAAATAGAGTACAAAATTTAATGCCTATGAATTTTCATGCCTGAAACTGTTAATACTAAACTACACTGACAAGGCCACGCACGGGGGCTTGCAGCACCGCATTATCATGTAGCCATACCCCTCCTCTGCTTTGAGGAACAAAGGAAATCTAGGAGATTTATCTTACTAGAAACTGGTTTTTTTTATTTTTATTTAAACATTCCACCACTTTTTTTTGGATTGCAGCATCGGCATTTCGTGTTCCCCCTTTAAGACGTGACTAATTATATATATATCTCATCAAGGAGACTTAACGAACTAGATTCAGTGTTGTGGGCTCTAGTCCTATTAGGAAATACATACACATTGACAAAATATAGACCTCAATAGCATTTCAACTAAACTTCTCTTTTATGTTAATGCCAGCATCAAAATTAACTTGCAATAATTTTGATAACAACTAGACCCCATAAACTGAAAAAAAGTTTATAGAAATTCTTAATTAATTTCTCTATAAATTCACAAGGCATTGTTGGCAGATGTACATCAAGTATCAAGTGACAAAAAATGAATAAATTAACAGCTGGTCCACTGGGAGCGAAATGAAGAGTTTCTATCTTCATAAATACATAGCAAGGAGGTTTCACTTTAATACTTCTAAAAACACATCACACTAAATTAAAACTGTACTTTATAATTAATCTATTTCTCTGGAAGCATTCCATATTCTATGAGAAAGCGCTCCACATCGGTAGCAAAGAAATCGTTGCCCAACTCTGTGACCAGTTGGACAAAATTGCCAATAATTTGGCCTCCCTTGTACACCAAGAGGGCTGGCACACCATCAATGCGAAAATGCCGACTCAGCCCTGTGATGTCCACTGCGATGCGACAGAACTTGATCTCCGGGTAATCTGCAGCTAAAATGTTAAGGCACCCATCCATAGTCCCACATGCAATAGAACTGTTGTTGTAAATATGGATGATAACTGCCACTTTTGGGTCCTCCTTGTCAATAGAGTTCAGGAATTCTTCCTGAGTCTTCAGAGTGGTGACTTTACCAAATTTGGGTGTTTTCTTCATTTGAGACATGAGTTCTTGCATCCGCTGCTTCTGGTACTTTAGCAGAAAATCTTCATCCAACAATTCGTTTAGCTCATCCTCAAGAACCTCAAGATCTTTATCCTGTTTCTCTTCGCGTTCTGGCTTCACGGTTAATGTCAGTTTCTTAGCCAAAGCAACACGTTCTCTTTCTAGTTCTTTCCGATTTTCGGCTTCTAGTTGTTTGAAACGCCTCCAGTCTTCCAGGACACCCTTCGGGCCCGTGTTGCTCGCTGACCCCGACCAACTGTTGATGGGTGGCGGTTCGGGCGCTTCGGCTTTAGGAGGATTACCTTCCTCGTCGCCGCTCCTGCTGTCGTCATCGGAACCTTCATCTTCGCTGCTGCTGCAGTAGTTATGCAGCTTTTCACCCAATATTTTGTCTTCCAAAGTAGCCATAGTAAAACTTAGTAACAGAGCACGTTTAACACAACAAAACTCACACGCTAATCACTACTGAGTGGACGTGACGAGGAAAACAAACACGTAATATAACGGGCAGTGAGTAAAAGGAAAATAAATTGTTCAACCACTCACTCACTGCACAAAGCACGCGCAAAACTGTTTGTATTTGTGTTTGTAATTTTTCACAGCGTTTGGTTTTTTTCTGTCTTCAATGCATCAATCAACCAGTGTTGCCAGGTCTTTTTTGCGAAAGTCAAAAGAACACTAGTCTAAAAATCAGGAGATTGGAAAAAAAATCAGGAGATCAGTTTTATTAACCAAAACTTACCAAAATGCATTTTTATATGATTTTTTAGTTGTTAATTTCGTGTAAATTCGTTTACGAGCACTTACGAATTGGATTTAAACGGCAAAGTAAGCATTTTCTCAGATCGGGTATTTAAAACCGCTAGTCACATTTGAAATTCATTTGAGTTTTTCCCGACATCCGGTTGATTTTTATCTATGATTGACTAAATTCCGCTCAAGTGTGTGAAACGCCTAAGTAATTTTGATTATTTTGTATAGATTACAGACTACTAGGGTACAACGATTTCAATAATAGGATTCAAGTGTCCACAGACGAGAATGAATTTCCAAAGCATCAAAGTAGTCTGATTTAAAATTTTAGAATGAGACGTTAGTTGTAAAAGCGCTATCTCCGTTTCACGCAAAATATGCTGGATGTCGACTTGCGGAAAATATCCAGTGAAACGAAGTAATGTATTATTATTTAGTAATTTTAGTAGATCAATTCCACGATTTGGCATGGACGTTGCGTTTCATGAAAATATGATAAATCGTTTTGAAGAAAAAAAAAATGTTTCCATAAAATAAATCGCATGCGATTTTTTGTGGCGTGTATCGAAAGAGTTTCTCTCTTTGCGCATAGTGCGCATTGAGAGTAGTTTTTATTTAAGCCCTTAAGTCATACCTTTAAGGTTGGTACGTATGACTGATTAATTACACGGTATAATGACAGCTATAGCACTCACTACGTCACTGTCCCCACTTTGAGTCGAATTTTAACTTTTAGGATAATTTTAATTAAATTAGTGGGTTCTTTATTCTGCAACTTAGGTGAACCTATACATCGTTTTTTTAAGATTAGAAAAATCGTACGATGTCGTCGTGCGATTTCTGGGAAAACGATTTTTAAACCCTCTATTTTGCCTCTTACTGTCTAAACCAAAGACATACTTCCATTCCATTATTAATATTATTATATTAGTGATACATATCACTAATAATGGAAACAAGTATTTGGTTTAAATATTTCCCTGATATGGCTGAAAAAATAAAGATACATGAGCGAAATCAACTGTTTAAAAAAAAAAAGGTAATGCAATCTGCACGGCGGCCAGGCCACATCCACTAAGTTAGTTACCCCAAAAATTTAAGTTTGGGAATCAAAGTGGTGTATGTGATGTAGCGAGAACGAGTGCTATATCTGTCTTCTTGTACTATGATCAATGTATGTTCGTTGAAAATTGCGGATATATTTGATATGAGAAGTGAAATCCAAAAAATCAGGAGAATCAGTACGAAAATCAGTAGATCAGTAGACATACCCCGAAATCAGGAGATCTCCTGATAAATCAGGAGACCTGGCAACACTGCAATCAACGCAACGCTCTCCCTCCCCACTTAACTCCGTTTCGACAGTTAATTTAATTAATGGAAACAAAACTACGTTTGAATTAATGGCTCAAATAAATTAATTTGTTCTAAGTTATTTGAGACTGCGTAAAAACAGACACCACACGTGTCCTTATTTACTGAGTTTATAAACATTGCTTGAATACATTTTGCTATTGTCAGGTCTTTGGCTGACAAGTGACACTTAACCTCAAAATAAGCCAAATAAAATGTGTTTATCTTGTTTTTGACGAAGATTATAACTCTATAATAAGTTCTAATCGAGCGAAGAAGATTACACAGAAATGAGTACGTATCCATTATTTTATAGAATATTATATTGAGAGATGTAAATTTAAAAGCGTGCTGAATAATAAGCAAGAATTAACTTGCTGTGCTTTCAGGTCAAATTTTAAACAAAGTTCGGGACCTAGATCCTCACGATGTTGATGCAGCAAAGGAGGCCTTAGCCTTATTTTTTCCTAATATAGCAAAACACAAAGACGGCGACTGCATCCGATGGCTAAGAGCGTTAGAAAACGTTATAAACCGGTACAGTAACTCCCGTTTTTCTTGAATTAATTCCTTGTTTATGTTCTCTTTTATAACTGTAATGTGCAATATTTTTAGGTTCCCAAAACTCTGTGGTTCGCAAAGAGCAACTATAGAAAAGTACATAATCAATTTCTTGGATTCAAACAGTTTTAACACTGTTATCGAAGCTGCAAAGTGTGCACATGTCTTGCAACAGGTGAGACTCGTAATATGTTCAAAGAAGGAGATTTATGTTTTTACAAGCTTTTATTTAACATGCCCAGTTTGGTACGGTCATGGGTCTAAAGGTACTTAATTTTGACCTACTTTCAGTAGTTGAATCAATTTGTAATCCTGTATAGATGTTAGTTAAATTACAATACAATATTATGATGAGATCAATCAATTTTTTTTAATTTTTTTTTTATTTAAAATCAGTTGAGGGTCTTATAATAAAGTCTTGAATTATTATCCTTACACATTTTGTATGTATGCATTAAAGTAGACTAATTACATTGTAATGAATACTAATAGAATAATTACAAAAATGTACCCCAGGTGCGACCAGGGCAGGAGAAAGCAGCAACCCCCAAAGTTTGCTGGCGAGATTTGATGAGCGCCCTCTGCAATTCAGTGCACACTCTCCTCTCCGAGATATTCCCCAACGCAGCCAACATTTACAGAGTCAACGGAGAACAAGAGGTACTTCTACTAGTTCTGTTTATAATCAGGGAAGAGAAAAACTTGTATGTCTAAAAAATCATATTTTTAATAGGTTTTAAGCAGTCTCATATGAACCTGTTATCTTAAATTTCTACACACAATTTAGTTCTTCCAACATCTTCTTTCAACTCTTAATCCTACTAGGCTTCATATATAAAAACCCTATAGGAGATTGACCCCTGGCTCCTACATTTTATAATTTGCTGAATAAGTTACAGATTTATGATTTAAACTATCTATTTTATCTCAACAATCCAAAAAGAATCTTAGCTTTGAAACCACAGCACACTACCTCTCCACATCAAGACACAGTCAGATCCAGAAACAGTGTCTTCAAGTTAAAAATATTTAATCCCCTTACAGAATAAAACAACATCAGAGTCAATGCTGCTGTCCACCCTCAGTGAGATATCTGTAGTGTCAGGACAGGAGTGTATGCTGAACAGGGAACACATTCTGTGCACCCGGCTGAGGAATGTGTTCATCTTCATTCAAGCTATGCTTGTGTAAGTATATTGTGCTTGTTACTTCTTATATACTATAGTAGTGTATAACAATGAATCAGATAGCCAATGGTGGTATTCAAGGACGGATGTCTATAATCTCTAGATTTTCTAGGAAGCTGGCCCAAATGGTTTAAGTGTCATGGGTGTAAAAACAGTTACGAACCCGGATTGTTGAGCCACATGCCATTGTTCGTAATTTAGCCGTGTAATAAATGACCGATGTAACTGACAGTTGACAGCCAGTCAGTAACATCGGTCATTCTTAACACGGCAAAATTACGAACAATGGCAAGTGGCTCAACAATACGGGTTCTTGATTGTACATGGGGGGTTTACCCCTAAAGATACGCGCAAATCACTGCAATAGTTGCCACTCAATCCATTTATTTAAGTTACAAAAAGACTGCATCGAACACTGGTTAATATAAAGATACTGGCGAGCTGTATGCCGCATTTCATTCAGCAAAAAATACTTACCTTAGCTTCTATATACATCTTGGAAGTAGGCGTGTTTGTAAAAAATAACTATCACATGTTTCCACAATATTCCCGTCCTGTGAATCTACGCCCTCAAAACAGGTTAGCTCGACCGGATTCAAAGTTAGAGATGATTCATTCGGGTCCATTTGCTATGTCAGCAAAAATATATAATAAAATACCGAAATCCATCACAAAAGAGAATAACCTAAAAAAATTTAAAGCTTTATTAAAGGATTTCTTGATAAAAAAGTGTTATTATTCTGTAGAGAATTTTCTAGATGATAAGACATTAGACTAAAGTGAACTGTAATTTAAAAAAAAAAGTGTCTTAAACGAGTTAAATTTTGTGTTTAAGTACCTAGGAGTAAGTTAAATGTATTTAGGCTATGTTCACAAGAGCTGGCACGGGATAAATAAAGAATCGTTAACATCTCCATCATAAAAATTCGTGCAGGCTCCTGTGAATTTACCTACATACAATCTAGCTATAAGTATATAGTTTAGTATATATTTAATATTGCGATGCCCTTGCAGGGTTCATGTGTACCACCTCAATAATTGTAACATCATATCTACCATGAGTGCAATAAATAAATGAATATGAATATGAATAGTTAAAAAAAAACATCTATAAATATGCTTAATTTGTAGAAACATAAACCGTAGACAATGTAGAACCAAAACAATCTTTAAATTTTTATTTATACTTACTTAAAGTATTTCTGTTTTTTTTTTGTATGCATATTATTGAACATGATTTGTCTACTGAATTTTGTCTCGTAAGTGTTTATGGTTTAATATGATTAAAATTAAGTATGTTTTAATTGTTTCAGTGAAATATACCCAGTAGGCAAGCCAGTGCGTCCACAGAACATCCTAGACGCCATCATCCGAGCGCTCGGTGCGAGCGCCGACGCCACACAGAGCGTCGAACTGGTGGCCGCCGTCAAAACACAGGCGCTAAGGACGCTGGACGCGCTTGTGGCATGGTATGCATCGATAATAGTACATTACTTACCAAGGACTGTAAAAGAAAGAAAACCCGAAATCGCAGGTATTTGTGACCCGAGCCGCAGGCGAGGGTTGTAAATATGCGATAGAGGGCTTTCTTTTTTACTGCCCGTGGTGAGTACACAATTTTACGTCTCCACCTGGCCGTAATGCGTGTTTTACCGTACGCGTAGCGTGCGGTAATACTCACATTATGGCCAGGTGTGACGAAATAAAATGATAAACTATGTCACCACTCTACACGGTGCCCGTGAGCATTGCGAGAGATTTTAACAGTGTATTCATGATCATATTTAGAGAAAGAAATGTCCTATAAACTTTTCCGAAATTAGCCATAGTTTCAGAGTAAATAAATACTACTTGAAAAAATAAACATTTTTAAGTATTACTGTAAACTGCTTATTTGATGGCGATCTCACCAGTATGGGCTATAGTCTAGACATCTCTTATTGACAGATATCAAAGACCTAAGAAACACTTTGCATGAACTAGTTTTTACGAAAAAAATGTAGCAATTTATTTAGAACAGAACAGCATTCCAAAAAAGTAGAAAAAGGATAAAACATTTTTGGCGTTTTACAACTAAAGTCACATAATGTTTTTCCTTCTTTTGACCTCAGAAATGCGAGGTTAAAATCTCTCGCAATGCTCACGGGCACCGTGTATAGTAACACCAGAGACTATATGTACATTTCTATTTATTTAGCCCTTTTCATTTCGTTCTTAGAAACACTGTTTATAGAAAGTCTCTCAGTTCGACGTGCCGGTTAGCAAAGGCCTCCCATGATTTCCATGGCTGTCTGTCTTGGATAACCCTTCTTTAGTTTGGTCCATATACACGGTGTAACATGAGGAAACCGAATAATTTAAACAGCGTATTCCTGATCATAATTGGAGACTAAAATGTCGTATAAACTTTTCTGGAATTCGCCTAGTTTCAGGAGTTACTACCAATTAAATAAAAAAAACATTTTTTATTGTCGCTCTGTGAAAAACGCTTTTTTGATGGCGATTTCACCCTTTATGGGGTCTAGTCTAGACATTCTACGAAAAAAAATTACGAATTTATTTTAATCGATAGTTTTACCAATAAAATGTATGTTTTTATGTTCAAAAGCATTAAAAAAATTTTTGGCGAAATTGACCTAAATTCATATAACATTTATTACTCCTTATGACCTCAGGAATTCGTGGTTAAAATCTCTCGCAATGCTCACGAGCACCGTGTATAGACAGCCACAGTCTAAGAATTTTTGAGGCTTCAAGTCTCAAGCGCCATCTGAACGAGACCAACCCAAAGATTTCGTAGTGATACCGTAATAATAGTAACACTATTAATTACTAGATGGTGCTAAGGGGCAGAAAGTACTCTGCCCTACATTATACGGCAGCTTTGGTTGGTCTCGACCAGATGGCGCTTTAGACATGGGTCTTCAAAAAGGTCCTAAACTGTGGCTGTCTATATATGTATATAGTCTCTGGTAACAATATAAGATGGCCTTCTATGTGCACACCCCTTTACGCATATCTGTAGTTCGACACTGAAACTCTTAACATCAGTATTTAACAATGACTGGATATCGTTTGTTATATTATGGTTGTAGGTTTTAACAATTTTTTTATTACAGCATGGGATCAAACTTAATACCGTTTTCGCCGCTAGTCTTCAAATGCGTGATGCAGACCCTGCGGTGGAGCTCCGACAATACCAATCAGGAAACCAGGTATGGTTCAAGTTATAATAATCGGATTTATCGAACGAGCTGAGCGTAAGCGAAGTGAAGTTCTTACAGACAACTTCGGACATAACAGAACTGGCTACCAAGATGTTTGTGCATTTCGATGGCTTTTTGATTTTGAATAGTTGTCGCGCGATAACTTTAGTAACGTTTTTATGATCTATATGAAATTTGTTGGGGTTGTAGTAGAGCTCAATACAATTTGAGAGTTCATTCATGAGCATGATCGATCAAGGGGTTATGGAGCTAGAAGACTCGAAATAATCATCATTAGGGTCTTGTTATATTGGTCAACTCGTCTGCAAGAACATCGCGAGTTCTCAGTTCGAGGCGGACTATTAGTTTATTTCCAAATGAAAAAAAAAAATAGATACATTTACTGAAAACACTTGCTTCCGAAGAAAATAATCGCTTATTGTTCCCTACTCAATGATGGCTACTGGTTGGAAACCTGACTGACCATGGTTTAAGTCGTTTCGTGCGACCGCATTCTTCGAGTCGTGCTTGAAGGGCTGAGCTTGAAACATACTCAACATCAACTCACGTGGACGGATTATTAATTTAATAAGTGTACAATATGTCCGGAGAGCCTTTAAATTGAAGTTCTATACAGTTACAGTTAATTGTTGTACCTCTGATTATTCTGTTTGTAACTTGTATTTTATGTGTTTCTTTATTTTGAGGTGTGCAATAATAGTAGTTTATGCAACAGTTGTATAAGAGGGGTCAAAAAAGGTGAGTGGCGTGGGTAACAATTTGAGCCGTAGGCGAAAATTGTTAAGAAAAACGCCACGAACATTTTTTTACCTACTTATACGACGTTGCATACAATACTTTTTCTACGAATACACTTACATAAAATGCGAAATTGAAAACTTCATGGATATCGCAGTTATTTTGTCAACACAATCAACAATCATTTAAGTTTTACCTTTTAAAACACTATTTTTCAATAATACTAACATTACTAACACAAATACACACCGTCGTTATTTGATTAATTATTAAAGAGCTACAGAGATTAGTAAAAATACCTAAATTACTTTCAAAGTTTGCAATTCGCCCCAACAAACGAACGGGAAACGTAAAAAACTACGAAGTAGGTCTGTGGTTCTTATATTTTTTTCTTTTTTAAAGTTTTTTTTTCTAAAAACGCTGCGTTTATTTAGGTTTCTTAGGTTGGCAGTAATTTATTTTATATTAATAGCCGTGTTTGCACGCGATTCCGCGATACTATTTTGGCGCTTTTATAGAACAAGTGTTATTTTGGGGAATAGACTAGATAGACTTTTCATCGAGTGTATTATATATGTTCTTATAAAGGTGTTAACGAATGTATAAATGACAGATAAAAATACAGGAGTAGAAAAAGAGTATTTATGTTATGTTATGTTAGAGGGGTGATTTGAAGCCCTTTCTCCAGCGGTGGGATACTCAAAATAGGTTAATAAACCCTTTATAAGGCATAACGGTGTCAGATTATTACGCGAAATTGTACCCTATAATTTTGAAATAAAGTCCAAAAATGATGGGTATACAGCCTGGAAGTCCACGAGGGACCTTTGCGGAAATGGGAGATAGTTTAGCCTTAGCACTATATTTCCCCCATAGGAACTATGTAAATATGTGTAACCGTGTTGAACTTACAGCGTTTGAAACATTCACGCAAACAACTACTTTGTGTTAACCCTGAACAGGTGACTGGGTCAATGAACTTGTAAACAATTGTTAGATGACAGGATATTATGGTATTTGTTGTCGTTTTTCCATTCTTAGATCTGCTTGTAACGCTGTAAGAACAGCTGCAGAATATCCAGACGCTTCTCTTTGTAGCTCCACTGGTTCAATTTTTGGTAGAAAAAAAATATTTTTTTTCCTTTTTACATGAATATTTCTAACCACATCAAATATATGGATGGTACCAGAAGGATATAAATCTCTATGTTACAAAAGTGTCCGTCAAAAGGCGATAAACTGATGGCGCCACGTGATATTAAATTTGATTGAATTAATTTTGAAATTAAAAATAAATAAATCCAAAATAATTATTTGCGGAGATGAAAAACACTCTGAATATTAATTTTATTTAGAAAGTCATATAAGCATTAAATGTCGGTAATTCATTTCAAATGCTGAACTATACCTAGCGCCACCCGGAGATATTTGGAACTATTGTTTAGTGCTTACCGCTGGACACTTTTTCGACCGTTTTCCTATAAGAGAGTTCCATCCTTCCTATACCATCCATAATCAAATATATGGATGGTACAAGAAGGATATAAATCTCTATGTTACAAAAATGTCCGTCAAAAGGCGATAAACTGATGGCGCCACAGTGATATTAAATTTGATTAAATTAATTTTGATATTAAAAAATCAAATCCATACATATTTACAAAATAATTATTTGCGGAGAAGAAAAACACTCTGAATATTAATTTTATTTAGAATGTCATATAAGTATTAAATATCGGTAATTCATTTCAAATGCTGAACTATACCTAGCGCCACCCGGAGATATTTGGAACTATTGTTTAGTGCTTATCGCTGGACACTTTTTCGACCGTTTTCCTATAAGAGAGATCGATCCTCCTTGTACCATCCATAATCAAATAGCTCAAATGGTGGCATTGACAATCACTCAAAATACTCCATATACATATAGACAGAGGAATGTCAGCTGTCAGTGAAGCCACCATGCTTTTGCATACAACACAAAAAGGTGATACACACGCTGTGGACGTATCGATAAAGTAATTTCGATAAACTACGTGAGCAATACGGGACCCGGAGTATGTCCTAAAACTACGTCCAAGACCACCGGGGGATGGGCAGCAGCATCCTCGAAGTGCGGTGGAGATACTGCGATCGCCAACCCGCATGCCAACCGTGGCGATTACGGCATTCACCCCCCATGAAAGGAACCAAAAAACCGCGGCCCCGAGTGTCCGGCTACCCCCGGTGCCCTGGTTATGGTAGCGGCCAGGGTACTAGCGGGGTCAGGGGTGCTAAGAATCTCCGGCAAAGATCCGGCTACCACCACGACTTCTGGCCCTGGCAACATATAACACGCGTACACTGCGGACCGACGAAAAGATCTAGAGAAATAGATCGCACTTCAACACGTTGCAACTAAGCAAATTATAGCAAAACCCTCAGACTAAACCAGAATATGTATTTTTCTTTAAAAATCTGCTCGTCCATCGGACGCACTCCATCAAAATCAACTTTTTCCTTTTTTGACAATCTGGAATACCTCAAAAATTCATATTCAAAATTAGCGCGAATATTATCTCAATTTATAACTGCCAGTCGTGTATCTCAAAATGCGGACTGATATAAGCGCCATCTACCTGTAATGCCGTGAATCACAATGTACGCTTTTTTTATATATCAACCGCAACCTAGCCTTAGACCTTCCTTAGACACAGAAGTTCTAAAGAAAGTCGACAGATGTCGTACGATAAACGTAGCGTCATGCTACAGTTATTGTTCAACCTATCATGAAAATTTTTATTATATAATAGGTTAATTTGTAATAATTAAAAGCATTAATATGTAGAAAACATAAACATACTAGCCATAGACCTGTCATGGCAATAACAATACCAAGATCGAACGGGATGGTCTTATTACACTTTCAATAGGTACGACAGAGAAAGTGCTATTATCGTTGGTCCTTGTCATAGTCTCACCTTTTTTTTGTTACCCTCCACGCCATTACTTATAGCAGTGGAGGGTGGAGGGTCACAAACAGATATAATTCGCGATTTATTAAAGAATTTCTGTGTTTACTACGAGAAAACTTGATATGATTTTTAGAAAGTTGTGTCGCTTAAGGAAAACAATGGTAAATTGTTTTACTTTGTGCTGTAGAAGTGATTTTATCGTCATCAATGTCTATCCCTTACGGTAGTAAATACGCGTGTGCGGCCTCTAGTTAAATTCTTGCTTTGAGGTAGAAAAAAGACGTGTATCACTTTTTGCGTGACTTAAATATGTAATAAGGACGTGAACACAAATATAAATATATTTTCGGCACAAACTTGTGTTATTTCAGAATTGTGTTTTTTTTATATTTCCTGTCTATGAGATCTCAAAATTGGTTTGGAGCGTATATGTTAAAAATTTCAATTATTCGGAATTCCGTTATACTGAGTAGCATATGTCGATGCATGACATGAAAATCGGCATTTCACATCCCTAATACGCACACCAATAAACAGTGTCAGGACCAAACGGACTAAAGTGATACAGTTGACGAGTTGTCAAAATATAGTTGTCTTATTCATCAAATGGCATTTGTTGCAAGAGCGAGCAGCAGTAAATGACAGTTGTGACTTACGACGTTAAGTAGAACAAGTGACGTGGGGTCTATTTAGTCTATGAAATACTCAGTCGTTATGAACAATTAAAGATTATAACTATTTCATCATAAATATCTCTACTAATAAAAAGGTTTTAACTCGTTAATACGTTTCACAAGTTCGAATAAATTGAATCTTGCCCTTGTTCAGTCAATGGACTTTCCGTTTTTATTTATTTGGTTTCAAACGTGCAATATGTGCATGTGAAACTTCAAATACTTAAAAAATAGAATACATTTTTGATAACTAACGAACCTCTTAGCGTGGTTAGAAATCGACAAGATATCTGATGTTTTAAATGAACCTAAAATCCGAATTTTCACGGTGACTCCCAATGTAGCTGTGATGTGTCATAGATGCAATAGGGTTATCACCACCGTCAAAAATTAGTGAATTTGGGATTAATATATTTTACTTGATTTGTGATTCTAACCATTACAAATATACTGTACTATCTTTTGCCCGCGGCTTCGCTCGCGTTAAATTCGGGGTAACACGGTTCCCCTTTGCCCCCCGGAATGCTCCATACAAACTTCCACCCCCCATTTTAGGGAAGTGGGGGGGTTAGAAAGAGACAAAAAGTAGCCTATGTCACTCTCCATCCCTTCAACTATCTCCACTTAAAAAATCACGTCAATTCGTCGCCCCGTTTTGCCGTGAAAGACGGACAAACAAACAAACAAACACACACACACACATTTTCCCATTTATAATATTAATATGGATATCACTTAAATGATCCAATAGGTCCAGCGTGGCAAACCAGCCTGTATATCATCTCCGCCTTATAAAAGCTTGAGTTACTTGGGTTGCAGCACTGTCCGCGCCACAGCGTACAGCAGTTTGTCCACGTGGCTGTGCTGCGTGCGTTGTGCGCGGGCGCCGGCGCGCGGGGGCGGGGTCGGGGGCGGGGGCGGGGGCGGGGGCGGCTGGCACGACGAGCTCGGCGCGCACGTGTCCAGTGACGTCACTCCGCAGGCACACACTGTGCAACTTACTGTAAGTTGTTCAAAAACTCTATTGTTTTGTTCCATCCTGTATGGTATAGAATACTTAAGAGTTAATCACCGGGTAGACTCTTGCCATAGGTTTTTATTCCTTATTAAAGTAAAAAAGAGAAATACCAAAAAACCCTAAAAAACGTAAAATATTGTAGATTTTTTTTATATACCACGACGGTGGCAAACAAGCATACGGCCCGCCTGATAGTAAGCAACTACCGTAATCTATGGATCTATGGACGCCTGCAACTCCAAAGGAGTCACATGCGCGTTGCCGACCCTTTACAAAAAGGAGGATTCACTGTGTTGACGGCTAAAGGAACAAGAAGGTCCCTCATCGTCAACACACTGGGTCCTCTTTGAGCTCTTTGGCAACCTTACTCACCAGCAGGAACACAACACTATGAGTAGGGTCTAGTGCTATTTGGCTGTGGTTTTCTGTAAGGTGGAGGTACTTCCCCAGTCGGGCTAGGCTCCAGATTTGAGAGAGATGACATTCGCTGAACGTGCCCTACCACACTTAGCGAGATGCCATTCACAGTGCCCGTACCTCTCTTTTTTTGGCGTAGTTTAAGGCATACCCCGGGTCCAAAACCCAAAAAATATTATAAATCTAGTAATCTGTGGACATTGTCGTTGGTCTCACACTTTGTAATTTTTGTTTTGTTAGCTATTAGCCATAATCTCGTGTGTTACTGTTTATGTCCCAAATAAAAATAAAAAAACCCTTACTTCACGAGATATTTTTGACTTTCCAAAATAAACAGGTGATAAAATCAACGTTATCATTGTCAATGCCATAGTTACTGAATTATGCCAATAATTGATATGGATGAAGTCATAAGTGTACGAAAGAGTAAAAATAATACACGAGTTAAAAAATATTTATTAAAATAGGGAATTTAAATAATTTGCTCTCTAATTGTATGCGAATAACCATAGTTTTAGTTGTCATTTAATTAAATGATCAAATATATTTATTTCATCATCATCCTAAACTTAAAACCTGAGCTCTTGCCGGTAAAGCAATCCATGTACTCTTTTCTCTAACTTTCTCCTTGACGGCCTAATACGACACGACGTTCACTTGATCCATGTATGCCCTTCTTGGCTTCCCTGTGTTTCTACCTCCTTCCACTTTCTCTTCTATGATGCTCTTGATGAATTCATCATATCGTAACAAGTGTCCCAACCCAACATGTTCGCTCTTCTGTTTTAGATGGTTCTTATTAAGCATCTTTTTTCTTTAATTATATTAAGACCTCGTCGTTTCTTATTCTTTCCATACGCCGCCTGCTCCACATTTCAAACGCTTCAAGACGCTTTCTGTCCCGTAGAAGCATTGTCCACGTTTCGCAACCGTATAATGCAATTCTCCAAATGTACGCTTTTTCTTAATACCTTTCTTTTATCAGCTTTTTCTTAATAGGACTAGATATTCTAGCTTTAAATAGATTTTTTTTCCGTTAATAATTCATTTATGACCATCGAGATGATTGTTATTTCCCTACAGATGAACAATCCCCCGCGCAACTTGTCAAAGAAGCAAAAGAAGAAACAAGCACGAGTCATGCTGCAACAGAGCTCCATTGCCAGCTACGCGCCCGGTGCAAATAAGATATCCACGTAAGTGAATTTCAACCCTGTTACATAGGTATTAAGGTTCTATTTGAAGAAACAAACACGAGTCATGCTGTAACAGAGCTCCATCAGCACCTAGGCGCCCGGTGCCAATAAGATATCCACGTAAGTGAATTTCAACCCTGTTACATAGGTATTAAGGTTCTATTTGAAGAAACAAGCATGAGTCTTGCTGCAACAGAGCTCCATCAGCACCTAGGCGCCCGGTGCCAATAAGATATCCACGTAAGTGAATTTCAACCCTGTTACATAGGTATTAAGGTTCTATTTGAAGAAACAAGCACGAGTCATGCTGTAACAGAGCTCCATCAGCACCTAGGCGCCCGGTGCCAATAAGATATCCACGTAAGTGAATTTCAACCCTGTTACATAGGTATTAAGGTTCTATTTGAAGAAACAAGCATGAGTCTTGCTGCAACAGAGCTCCATCAGCACCTAGGCGCCCGGTGCCAATAAGATATCCACGTAAGTGAATTTCAACCCTGTTACATAGTCATTAAGGTTCATTTTTAAAAAACAAGCACAAGTCATGCTGTAACAGAGCTCCATTGCCGTCTACGCGCCCGGTGCAAATAAGATATCCACGTAAGTAAATTTCAACCCTGTTACACAGGCATTAAGGTGTTATTTGAAGAAACAAGCACGAGTCATGCTGCAACAGAGCTCCATCAGCACCTACGCACCCGCTGCAAATAAGATATCTAAGTGAGTTAATTTCAACCCTGTTACGTAGGCATTAAGGTTCTATTAGAAGAGTGAGCGCTTGTCACTTACCATCAAATATATCGACTTTAGCCATCGCGGGGAACTAGTAATATCAACTTTATTTCTTGCGAATTAGGTACATGCATGAAGTTTAAATTTTAACGAAATATTTTTTATTACGATGGTTATTGCCATAATATTATGCTACAAACACATTTTTTTAATTTAGTTAACATTTATTTGCTTAAAATAATACTTAAAAAGTGTAAAAATTTCGCGCAAAAACCTAATAATCTAAACCCAACGCTATTGGTCGAACGTACTCGTGACGTCACATACTTGACAGATTTGTTATTTTGTTCGTGGCAGACACTGAATTTAGACGAAAACTGATTAAAAATTGTTTCTGTGGTGATTTAGCAGCTTTTTGCGGTTATAATTCAAATATCGGCACTTAAAGACGAATTTGAGGTAAGCATTATGCTGGGTTTCCATTGGGTTTCAATAAGTTTGCTCTTAAATAAATGTCCTCCATTGGTTCCTTAAAAATACGTCAAGCTAGTTTTATTTAGAACTAACCTAGTTTGCATAAGTAAGATGATACTATACTTTTTAATGTGTTTGGTAAATGGTAGATTATGTAATCCGATGATTAGAATGTGCATTATACACTGTAATAAGTAGATTAAAGCTTAGTATCTGAACGAACGCTCGCTCGCTGTAGTCAGTTTCAGTTGTGCTGAGCTGATGTCAAGTCAATGTCATTATCCTCAACTCAACTATGTCACCCAGATACTGCAGCACTGCCATTTCTCATTTATAATAATATAATATACAACAACACAGGTACAATGACGGATAGCGGATTTGTAAAGGCGCAACTGGACAAGAATATAATGCATTTATGATGTCGTCGTATTTCACCAATAATAACAATAATAATAACGCCTGCCAAGATGAAAGGAGCGAAAACTGCAAGGTAATTATAATTTTTAATCTATTACTTACTTATGTGTAATGATTTAAACTGGAAATCCAAAACAATAACCTATAAATTACTTATCTATTTACTCCAAAAACCGTAACAGGCATGTGATGTGATCTTAGATGTGAAGAGTTATTGCATAATTATTTTCATTATTTTCTTTGTGAATCACAGGTACTTGAAATGATGTTACAATAGACATAACATGACCATTGGCTATGTGCAAGTATGCTGAGATGGTGATATGTAAAAGCTAGAATCACCCCGGAGCTACCAAATCAAAAATTGTACTGTAACAACACAGAAGGAAAAGTTAAATCTGTTAACAGTGGAAACATTGTGCAGCACACTTCGGTAAGGATACATATTTGATTTTCATTTCTGTAAGGAGAGTAACTGACTGGCTAGAGCCATCTTATAGTAGGAGTTCAGCTTAGTGTTGTGAGCAAATGTCGTTAGGTTACCTGAGATAGATTAATTAAAATCTAAGTTTTGATGGAGTCACCCACCGCTGCTGCTTATGCGCTAGTGTCCATTCCAGCCTCAGACATAACAAGGATATATGAATGGTCTAATTATTAGAGCTATATATAATTGTCATGTGAACTGATTTGCCAGGGCATCGTTGATTTTTTTGTTTTATACATGCCAAATGTCCAATCCCATTTATGTCTGCATTACTGATGCTGTATACATACATACATATGGCAGTGTTTATAATAAATCTATGACTCTAGTACAGTATCAGATTTATTGGAGCACCCAAGATGGTCACAAATATCTGAACAACGCCTTTCACGGTGATTAAGTCCATGATAAGATATTTTTAAGTACCTTGGTCGCTCTGGTATATTTGATAATAACTGTACAACAATATAGTTTAAGTTATCGGTAATTTTATATACTAGCCACACAGAAAGATATTAATTAGTTTATTATATTGTTTTAGGAAGATGACATGGCTACACCAGTGCAGCGGACCAACCAACAACTAGCATCAAATATTAATGCAAGAAACCCAAACTATCATCAGTTTGTACTAGCCTTAAATTGATTAAAGTCAAGGATATATGAAGTACTATTACAGAGTATATGTATTAAATAGAGATGCAACGTCTAAGAAATTTTTGAGGCTCCAAGGTGCCAAGTCTGAAGCAAGAGCAAGCAAGTTATTGAATGGACATTGTTAGTTTTATAAATTATTTGCAGATACTAGCAGAGACTAGTCTCTGCTAGTATCAAGTAATGTTAATTAAGATTTATGTGCAGTACTTACTATTTCTAACACTATCTTTCTAGCTGCTTTCAAGTACCTATGTATATATGTACCCCTATTATTGAATAAAAATGAAACATATGTAAAATAGAAATCTTTTTATTATTAAACACAACCTGCATGTTTACTTATCCACAGCCTACCATTATTACCTTGTCTAATACAGATATTAAACTATGGTCTACTGTAGCGTGGGGCTTCAACATGTGGAGCTCTCGGAGCCTAGCATTTAAGTATAGCAAAACTCCTTTCTTTAATCGAAGTGGAACTTTTACCACACTTTCCTTCATTATTTTATGTTGAATGTCATTTTCTGTATCCTCTTCGACCTGAAATGAATACATATTTTTATTTTACAAATCTGTACAAGAAAATAAGTCTTAAAGAGTCCTAAAAGAAAACCTTTCTTAATGTTAGTAGTTGGTACAATATCATAATAATATGGTCCTACATTGTTCCAAAATTGGCTCCATTGTTGGTAATCCTTAACTAGGTATAAAAAAATGCAGCAGTACATAGAATATAATAGTACATTACTTACCTAGGGCTGTAAAAAAAAGAAAGCCCGAAATCGCAGGTATTTGGGACCCGAGCCGCAGGCGAGGGTTGTAAATATGCGATAGAGGGCTTTCTTTTTTACTGCCCGTGGTGAGTACACAATTTTACGTCCCCACCTGGCCATAATGCGAGTTTTACCGTAAGCGTAGCGAGCGGTAAAACTCACATTATGGCCAGGTGTGACGTAAATTATAAACTTATATAGGTATGTCATATACAGTCGCGGTTGGTTTAATTATCAAAGACAGTAGCCATCATTCTTCATGCACTTTATAGCCTTGACAATATAGGCGTTGTTCAGATATTTGTGACCACACCGATATACCTGAAGGCGAATTTACAAAGGAAAAATGTGACCTAGGCCTCCGGTACCCAGGGCTGAGATTGAACCAGCGTTTTCTGCATTCGCAGCAGACATTATATAATGATTTCTTAAGGTACGCACCGTTCCCAGTGCACCTACACTTGCAAGTAACGTTATTAAGGTATATGTATATGTAATTGTAGACACAACATCACTCTAACTAGGTATAAATATATTTGAATACAAGATAAATAGTTATTTACTTACGTTGAAGCGATCTTCACAGCAATAAAAAGTCGTAGTCTTCTCATCATTTTTCACCATGGTTTACAAGTTTTCACGTCTTTCGGCAGATAAAAAACACCTTATTGGGTGCACTTATTATATTGGTCATGCACTTTGGCACTAGGTAATACCCGTATATAAGGGTTTTTTAGTTTCATCCATGGTTTAAGCGAATATAACTTTGAAATATTTGAAACACCAACTGAAGTAGGAACTAATCTCATACTAACTTGATACTAACCTATAAAATTTTGTGAGATGTGACGTCATCACAATCTGTCATTTTCGCGCCAAAAATTATGAGCGTTTCAACCGCTCCAACTTTTTTAAGATTTTCAATCTTTTTTTATTAAATAACGAAAAGCTTTTTGAACGAATTTTTGTTTTACCTAGTGTTAAAACAATGTAAACAGTTAAATAAAAAAATATTCATGCATGTACTCAATTACGGTTGTATTTTAAGAAATGAGTGCATATCATGAGTGAATACAATTTCATCGTAAGTAATCGTGACGTGTCCCAGTTTCAACTGTGTTACTTGAGTATTAAGGTTCTATTTGAAAAAATAAGCTCAATTTAAGTTATTCCGTAGAAATAAAATATCTACCGAAGCTATTTTTAAGAATGACTTAGGTATTACGGTTCTATATTTACATAACAACTGACAAAACATCCATGTCCATTATTTAATAATAGGGGTCTTCTAAAACATTTTTTTAATACATTTATAATTGTATAATAGACTTATAATTGTAATACTGTTTATTTAAGGAGCTGCGAGTCGAACGAGCAAACAGCCATAGCGGCGTTGGAGTGTACGGAGGTATTCCTCACGGTGTGCGGGATGTTCCTCAAGCCCGCCACTCATAAGGTAAACCATTTATAGGTGAACCATAAGGTAAACCATTTATAGGTAAACCATAAGGTAACGCATTTTCATTTCTTAATGTACAGTCGCCATCAAATTTATCAGAGCAGCTAAGGTACTCGAAAATATCTGAACATGGACTTTATCTCCTTGAAAATAGAGGCGTTGTTCAGATATTTGTGACCACCTTGGCCGCTCCGATATATATGATGGCGACTGTACTTCAGTGATCAGTGAGGGCGGATCATAAATATTGTGGCATAAGCTTGCCTTTGTGCATATCTTTTATATATGTTACTGTTGTTTATGTTATACCTACTTGTTTATGTACAATAAAGTGATACATACATACATATTCGTAGGGAAAATAAGGGGTGTCCGCAACATCAAAAATCGAAGTTTCGTTATCTGCATCTCTTTCGCTCGCGTGAGTATTTAAGTGTGATAGTGGGAGATAGCGAAATTTCGAATTTCGAGATTCGCGATATGCTTAAATGGCTTTCCTTTTCTCCATAAGCCAAAGTAAAAGTGCGCAACTGCTTGAAAATTGAACAAGCCGGAGAATTTAGTTCTTTAGACGCTGGTATTTATATGTAATGTCTAATAAAAGTTCAAATTATTATTTAATATTCCACAAGTCCTCTAAGTATTTGGGCCTCTAACATTTAGGAGGATGGATCTACGAATTTTTAGGTCTTTAACTTAACAAAATGTGGTCTTAACCGATGTAAAGCATGTAATTAGGAACATGCATGATTTTTTTGGAAGACGTCATTCGATTCTATTTCTCTATAGATTCAAATGTCTCTAATAAACCTACTCTCTATGATAGCCCTGAAACGTCAAAAATGAGAAAATACGTTAGGCGTCTGCGCCGCGCGTCAAAACGCCCCATACAAAAAGTGTGCGGATTGTGACGTCACCGACCACAAAGTTGCAGAAAACTGTTTGGAAGGAACAAGTTTTTGGGAGATTTTTGTAATTTTAGGCACGAAAAAATGCGTTTAGCTATATAGTTTTCGTACATTTTTTTTCTTGTTAGAACATAAGTAATCGAACTGAAGTTTCGAAAATACTTTTGAGTTATTAAAAAAATGCCTAAAATTTTAAGTTTTTAAACCGCAATATCTTTAAAAAACTGTTAAAAATTATTAAGGATTTCCACTTATTTATATTAATTTGGGGTTGTTGAACGTGTTTATGGAACAAATTCAATTAAATATTTTTCATGCATGTTCTCTTACTAAGCAAGTAATTAACCCTTTGACCGCCAAAGACGCCAAATCACTTGCACGGAAAGTCGTGCCCCCAGCGTGCAGCGCCCGCGCGCGACGTGCCCGGGGCCCGACAAGAGCATGCGCGTGCGCTGCCGCTGATAGCACCATTTTTCCGTCCGATGGCGGTCAAAGTGTTAAAAAAAACTGAAACTTTCTCTGTCAGACTTGAATTATAAAGTACTGTTTGTATAGGTGTTCCATGAGCTGCTGGTCCGCTCGTGCTTCCACCTGCCCTCGGGCAGCAGCGCGCGCGGCGGGGCGCTGCTGCGGGCCCTGGAGGCCTGCAGGCGGAGCGCCCCGCCCGGCCTGCCGCCGCCCACGCAGTACTGCCTGCAGCTCTACAGCACCCTGCTCAACCACCACTGCAGAGAGGTATTTATTCTACATAAATTTTCCCATCAACTTCGCCGAAGACCAAAGTTTGCACATGAATTGGCTACTTTCCTAAAAATATATATTTAGTCCGTCAATTAGATTATCAAAAAATATTGGACACGTATTTTTATTTTGTCAATCAAACAAAAATTGGTGAAGATATAGCCCGTTAAAGTTCCGCGTGACGTCACATTTCAGTACTCTTTTTAGTATAATGTGACGTCACGCGGAACTTTAACGGGCTATATCTTCACCAATTTTTGTTTGATTGACAAAATAAAAAATACGTGTCCAATATTTTTTGATAATCTATCTGACGAACTGAATAGAATTACATTTTTTTACCCTGGAAAGTACCCAATTACGTTTAGCGATGTTCAGTTACATATAGCTTTTAAAAGAACTTTTAAAATAGCCACTTTTTAAGCAAATTTATTAAAATCGTAATTTTAAAATACCTTCCATATAGTACGTGCGGGACCGTATGATCTGCTACGTTACGTGATACAAAGATAATTTCATGGCACATATTATGTTCATAAAAGTGATGCCGAGTTCCAAAAAAATAGTTTCTGAAATTAGAATTGACCGAAAGCACAAAAAAGTGCCACTTCCGGTGTAAAAAATAGAGGGTATTTACCAACGTCATTTGATACAAAGATGACATTGTGGCAACAAATAGCAATTTGTTTGACGTGCCCAGCAGACTGGTTTAAAAGGGTCGTAAATTTGGGGTCAAACTCGTTACTATTTAACCAGTCTGCCGGACACTTCCGGCCATGCAGGAACTGGCAGACTGAGTTTTTCTGGTACGGTCCCCGTCCGTACTATAATAGATCTCCAAGTTCCAAACCCTGCTTACATTCAGTTAGAGCACATATATCTCCTCCCCCATTGTCACCCCCTTAAATAATCGTGATGAAAACTTTCATAATTTAATCTTATTCATCTAATTCAGTTGATCTGTTTAAACGTGAAGAGATAACAAACAGACAGGCAGAGTTACTCGCATTTATAATATTAGTAGTCCGTCCCGAACTGAGAACTCACGATTTACTTGCAAACGAGTTGACCAATATAACAAGACCCTTATGAATATCGTTTTTCGCTTTCTAGCTCCATAGCCCCTAAATCGATCCTGCCCATATACGAACTCTCAAATTTTATGAATCTCTGCTACAACCCCAACAAATTTCATGAAGATCAGAAAATCGTTACTAAAGTTATCGCGGAAACAATCAAACGCCATCAAAATGCACGGACGTCCCGGTATCCAGTTGACAGTTCCGTCGTGTCCGAAGTTGTCGCTGCGCTCGCTCGTTCGATTATAGAAGTGATAATAGACCGTAAGCCAAGAACAAATTTCGGTGGTCATCGTGTCCCAGCCCATAACTTGTGAAGTGGTTAAAGGCGATGTATAATGAAGCCTCGTAAAGGTCAGCTGCAACTCCGTTGGTGGGTTGAAGAACGGCAGCCATTTAATCAATTTAAAAAAATATATCATCGCGTCTCGAATCAAACTTTGTCAGATGATAGTTTATATCATATTATAAATATTAAAAATCATCAGTCGGCTGTAGCGCCTGTAGCGCAGTGAAAACACCGTCACGTTTTTTCATGTTTGTAAGAGCATATAAATTATCATCTGACCAATTTTCAATCGGGACGCGATGACAGTTTTTTTTAAGTGATTGGCTGCCGTTCCTCAACCCACCAACGAAGCGGCAGCTAACCATCATGAGGCTTCATTATGCACCCCCCTAAACTACCATCCCAGGCGATAACTTGTGAAGACAAGTTATCGCCTGGGACGCGATTGGTCATGAAATTTGTTCCTGGCTTACGGTCCGCAATAATAACCCTCCTTTCTTCTAAAATATTTATGCAATTTCTTTTCGGCCCTTTAGTTGAATGCCTTGATTGCCTGCCATTTATACTTTTATTTAATTCACAGATTTCCAAGTTCTGCTCGCAAGCCCTGCTGGACATCAGGCTGCATCTGCACTGCTCTCCGCCGACTCTCAGCTTCGTGGCTGAAGCACAGACTGAGAAGAAGGACGCAGAAGAGAAGAGAAGGATATCCAGAAGGAACAGAGAGGCGCTGGAGTCATTTTTGGGAGCTGACAAGTGAGTGGTTCTTTCACTTAAAACTTATTTCAGGGCATTTTGTGTGTAAATGACATACAAGTAGAGCATGCAATACCGGTATTTCGGAAAGATATTGCATGCTCTACATACAAGCATACAGGTCGCCTGATAGTAAGCAGTTACCGTAACCTATGGACGCTTTCAGGTCCAGGGGTAACACATACGCGCCCACTTAAATTTACGTAACTGGTTCAAGATTACAATTAGATAACTTAAACATTTTAAACCATCAATGAAACGCACAAAACCCTTACTACTCTTATTGTACACCTCAAATTAAAGAAACAAAGTACGCACAAGTCACAAACAGAAGAGTAGAGATAAAACTGCATTGCACTGTTTCGCTACATTTGTTACTTTTTTAATCACAGAGTACCACCAGAATCCTGCGACATAGACGCACCGGCTGCTGAAGTACTGGACGAAGAGCCGGCCAACAAGAAGCCTCGTATCGACGACGAGAGAATAAGTCTCAGCTCCGAAGACTCCGTAGAAATATGTGACTCCGACTCTGAAGAAGTCGAAGAAATTCCCATAGAAGAGAGCATAGTTGTACATGCAGATGTCCATGAAATATCCACTGAAGACTTAGACAAACCTGATGCTAAAATATCAAACAAATATAGTAAACTTAACATCCATGAGGCGACCACACAGATTCCAGTCGACACAGTCGACGGAGACAGTCTCTCCGGTAAATCCAATGAAGTTGGCTATGGTTACCCTAGTACCGGGAAGTCGGTTGGACCGCTAGAGAATTTGGAAGATGAGAATCTTCCAAACACGAATGATACGGACGATGTTCATATCACTTGTGGTCAGATTATAGCTTCGCCTGAAGATTTGGAACCTAAAGTCAATGGAGTTAAAAGTCCTGAAAAAGTGGTAGAAGGCAGTGTGACTGTCAAAATGGCAGTGACGAATGAAGGAGTTTCAGTGGAAGATATGTTGGCAGATTTTGTAGACGAAGTTAATGATGATCATATTACGCAAGCTTGACTTTAAGGTTATGTATAGAATATAATTTGGTCAACGTTTCATTTTACAGAGTCTTCGGTCTGTGGATTTTTCTTTTAGAAAACAGATTTTTTTTAATTACAAATTAATCCTAACCGCAATAGTTGTCTTTGAGGGCTAGTATGCAATAACATAAGTACATATTTTCAAGTAGATTATTGCTAAAATCATACCTACGTTATATTTTATGTTGTATCCCAAGTTTGACTGTCAAATATGTCTGTGACATTATCTTCATACAAAACTTCTGTAAAATATAGATATTCTATGATATGCTTATTGCTTAGCTGTTAAGTATATGAAATGACGCGTATATTTCTAAATTCTAATAAAAGAATTTATAATAGATGCCAATAAGATGAACTGTATTCCGCCATGTATAAGCATAGCTTTCAAAGCTTAATAAACGGATTTATTAGTTTAATAAGTGTTTTTACTTTAACACTCGACTCATTTAGCCCTTTAAAAAAATGGTATCGTAAAATGGGGTGAGTAGGGAGAAAACTGACATTCAAACCTCGATAACATTTTATTTTTAAATATGTAAACTGAATGGTACATATAAGAAATGTTTTTAGTTATTTTTTATGATTTTGGGTAGTTCCATTTCATAACTTTACCGATAAACACAAAATCCCGTTGTACCTCGTAGTTGGGGTGAGATGGGATCTCATACAAAGGAGATTGGGCCTTTTTTTCTTATGAATATCACTATAGCTCCATTTGTAATACGAATAGCAGCAGTAGCAGTAGCCTTTAAAAACCATCTCACCTCCTGGTCTAAGAGCTGGCCACGTCAGATATGACACAATAATGAGAGCAATGAAACCCGTCTAGTTAGATTGCTTTACCATCCTTATTGCTAGATCCGGAAATCTGGCAGCTTTTAATGGGTGGAGGTCAGAGTGACAGACCAACAAAATTTTTAAGTTGGAAAAAAGTTAAACCACAATAGGTAAAAACTGCCAACGTAGTGTTATTTATAGAGGATAGGGCCTATATTTTAATATTCGATTACAAACCATTGTCTATTATTTCGGAAACAAAAACGTTAAGCGACTAACTAAAAATTGCATTATACATCATTTGACACTACTTCCCCTAACAGAAACTTCTGAACATGATATAATCTAATTATTTACTTAATTTCCCATAATATTGCATCAAACCCAGAACTCTAGGATTTGTTTTCTTCAAGTTATTTGCATTCTTTGACCTCCACCACTTTACAGCTGCCAGATGTCCGGATCAAGAAATAAGCATAGTATAGCAAATTAACTAAAGGGGTTTCGTTGCTCTCATTATTGTGTCATATCTGACGTGGCCAGCTCTCCGTCTATCCCTGGCATCCCTTCTCTCCCCATTCATAACAATCATAAGTATCATAACCCAACTCTCCACGCAATCCATACTCACCCCATTTTACGGTACCTTATAAGCCAGAGCAAAACGAAATTGTAATTCATTTCTTGTTTGAATTGAACTGATGTCACCCATGAAGTTAAATACAATCTGGAGGTCATACTTCGACCACAAAGTGAGGCCGAAAGAGAGGGTAATGTAGGGGGCTGCATCTCATTCTAAGTAGAGTGACCATATGTACTATGATGTATGTGGGATTGGGATAGGATGAAGATAAATATAAAATTAAATATGCTTGTCGTCTAGTAAGTATTGTCCAGAAAGAGAAGTCTCATAGTTCATATGGGAACTTATACATTCTACTGACTTAAGGAGCTGGCCACTTCAGATACGTTGACGCAATAATGAGAGCAGAGAACCCCTCTAATTAGTTTACTATTTTAAACTTATTACTAGATCCAGGCATCTGGCAGCTATTTATCGGAGGACGTCAGAGTGACAGACCAGCAAAATATTTCAGTTAATAGGTAAAAACTGTCGAAGCCTATCGCTAATATAATAACAAAAAAGTAAAACCATTGCGTATCGCTACGGAAAACAGTAGGTAGGCGACAAACAATGCATTAACGTAACGTCATTTTGCACTATTTTCCCCCAACAGAAACTCCTGAAAATGATATAATCTTATTAATTACATGATACTGCACTAACTACTGCACTGCATCAAACCTAGAACTGTAAGATATTTATTTCTTACAACTCGTTTGCATAACACCGATGAACAATTGCCAGATGTCCGCGTCTTAAAATAGAGGATAGTTAGTGTAGCAAACTAAAACTAAGTAAGTACAGGGGGTTCGTGGCTCTCACTATTGCGTCATGTCTGATGTGGACAGTTCTCCGACTTTAATATACTTAAAGGTAAATAAAGAAAACATCAATAACATCAAACTGCTCAATGGTTGACTGGAAGAGATCTCTTCTATGTACAAATATTGTATATTCTTCCTGTTGTATTTTTCTTTGTTGTACAAATGTTGTATAATAAAGTATATTTTAACGGCCTCCTAGCCTAGTCGGTAGTGACCCTGCCTATGAAGCAGGAGGTCCCGGGTTCGAATCCTGGTCAGGGCATTTATTTGTGTGTTTATCACGGATATTTGTTCCTGAGTTATGGATGTTTTCTATGTATTTAAGTATTTATATGTATATATCTATTACATATATCGTCTTCTAGTACCCACAACACAAGCCTTATTGAGCTTACTGTGGGACTAGGTTGATTTGTGTAAGATTGTCCCATAATATTTATTTAATATTTATTTATTATACTGCCACTACTACAATTTTTTGTATGGCCTTGTGCCATTTTAGGACCCTTTCGAAAGGGCTTAAAAAGACCCGCGGGCCACTCCTGTCCTGTGTAAGTAATACTTAGTTAGGAACAGATCATGTACCTATGTACATTTCTGTAAAAACAACAAAACCGACCCGCAGCTTGCCGACATCATAGTCACCCTATTGTTTGACAATCTTAACTTGTTGTTAAATCGTAAAACTGAATGATTGTGGATTACCGGTGAAAGGAAAGTCTACTTTATTGTAAAGTCTCACTCCTGCACCCTTTTTTTTACGCAACATATCTTGACCATTTTTACTTAAACAGCTAAGTATTAGACATGGCAATTTGTAGGGCCCAACCTGTTGTGTACCCTGCCTCTCCCTCACCCTCCTTCAGCTCCCTACAGGCCCAACCTCCTATTACACCTCCCAACACAACATGTTGGGCCCTACAAATTGCCATGTCTACTAGCCGTTTTAAAAATGTTGTTACGAAATGTTGTTGAGCTGAGCGGCGTCATTTGAAATAATATCAGTGACATAATATGTCAGTGATGGGACTGATGGGATGGGGATACCAGACCGTATTTTAAATATTACAAAACTTACTACTGTCTGCAATATTAATTGCAATTCTTTAATTTAATGAACGAATAATATTTACGTCGTAATTAATTCAAAGCAGCTAAAAGGGAACAAAGTATTAATTCAAATCTTGCAATAAATTATTATAAGTAGGAAGTAACTTCTAGTGTGTTACTAAAATAAATGTAGATAAATAAAACCACATTGGTAAGTTTCATAAGTTGGCAGCATTGTGCGAGTGAGACACCGCCCTCTACATTATGCTCTCTATCGGACCGTTTTTATTACTTTTTACTAGTGACATATGAACGACTGTTTTGCTCGGTAATAAGATTCAACTGTGGTTAGGGAAATATAGTAAAAGGACTATCCGGATTGTCTTATGATCCGTGATGTCACCGAGTAAGTAATAGTACTATACAGAGGTCTCACTGTAACGCCACGAATCATGTTGTCCCTTCTTAACGCATGACAAGTTCTCTTTCTCACTTATCGTACGTATCGGATACTAGTTGTCAAACTATTTTTTGACAGAGATACACTCCCTTGCTGATGGCTCATGTAACTTACGCATTTCAATGCGGGATACATGCGCCTCAGCCCTTTTGTTGCGTGCGAGAACTTGCATGTGCGTAACTGGCGTGGGGCGGGTTACTTGCGGATGCTATTATATCGACTCATGCCTTTACACCATCGAGAATTCAACCCGGATGGAGTAGCCATGTCTGTCATTTTCTATACAAAAAAAGTCTGCCGATTTTTGCGGGGGAGGGCAACGTCAAATGTATAGCTATTCGATCGTAACGTACAAATAGCTACGTCAGATAAACGTCAGTCCATACATGTGTATGACCACTGGTCATATATTTTCGGCAGAGGGGAACGCCTGTCAATGGCGAATGGGCTCTAGCACTATATTTAAGCTTTACCCACTTGTGCAGGTAGCCCACGTCGGTACTTCTCAAGTCCAAAGAGTCACTGGACACCTCAACATGCGTAGTTATAGTCTGGCCAGCCAACGAACGCAGTAGCAATGTACAGCGAACAAAAGTATGACAACACTAAGAATCAGTGAAACAAGCAGCAATGATCATCAAATTTTATGTTTTTAATTTTAGGTGGTATTTCCGCCCCTTTCATTAGGTGACATTTACGGTGTGTAAAAAGGAGACGGATATATTTCGTCTGATCTGTCATCAACTGCAACAGATAATCTGGTTGAGGCAATTGACATATGGCTTAAAAATGAATTTAAATTTAATTGGGAACGTTGCAGGAGTTCTATCTCACTCGCGCTTAAGATGAGGGGGTGAAATGCACTAGAAACAAATTCAATGTGAATTGAAATGTTTGTCATGAATTACGGTGTCTCATCACAAAGGGTTGCCACATGTACATATTTTGAATTTGCCGCGCGTTTCTACTGACAGCAATGGTTTGCCATGCCAGACTATACATGCGCCATGTGCAAAGAAATTATGTTCGAGACAATTTTAAAAACTCTGTCTTTGTCATCCTCACAGTAAACGTCAATTTTGACATTGACAGTGACACTTGTGTACAATCGTAAACACGAGAGAGCTGTTCAGTTTACAACGCAAATTAAATAAAATCTGCTTATCCCGATGGTTATTGCAATAGGTTTTGAAGGCAGTGCCAACAAGCTCGGAATTGGCATAGTGAAAGATGGGGAAATACTCGCCAATTGTCGCAGAACTTACATCACACCACCCGGTGAAGGTTAGTCATTTGTTTACATTTTTATCTATGTATAAAACAAATAAATATAAACTGAAAATAGATGTCATATACTTCAGAAAAAGTGACCAAACCCTCCGGTGTCCGAGGCCAGATTTGAACTGGCGTCTTCAGCTTTCGCGGCTGACGTCCTGACCACTAGACCACCCGGTCACGGCGGAACTTGACAAATTTTCTCATGTATATGCAATCTCTGAATTTGAAACGGCTAGGCGCCGTTGACCATACTCTAAGGGCATGCGCAGTACGTGCTTGCACCTCCTATCCGAATCTCTTACGTGATTCTGGTATAGCGAGAGAGATGGTGCTGCCATCTATGAATCTTGAAGCAAATCAAATTATTTTGTTCAATAAATATGTTATAAATAAATACAGCTATATTTAATAGACGCCCTTAACCTTTTACACCTGCATATATAATACTTCGGTATGTATAAATTGATCATTTACTCATTTATTTCAAGTAACCTCTTCTCAATAAAAGTCAAATTGTAAGCATTTAATTTTTGTGTAACAGGCTTTCTACCTCGTGAAACAGCTGAGCATCATCAACAGAACATCCACGAAGTCCTACAGGAAGCCTTTGACCAGTCAGGATTGAGCCCCGCAGACATAGATGTGGTGTGCTACACCAAGGGGCCAGGGATGGGGGCTCCTTTGATGGTCTGTGCTATCGTAGCCAGGACTTGTGCTCTGTTGTGGAAGAAACCTATACTGGGTGTAAACCATTGTATTGGCCGTATCCTTTTTAATAAAACTTCTAAAAGTATTATAAAAAATAATAAGTATAAGCTATATAAGTATTAAGCACTTTTAAAAACAATTGTGCAAAGTCATAGATTTATAAAAGAACAGATTTCATGGATATTTAATTTTGTGAGCAGAGTTTCTTTAACCTCGTAACGCCCAAGAAAAAAAACGCAAGTTCAGCTAAACGCCCAATGTGCAATGTATAAGCCAATATGTTTAAATATAAAAATGACATTTCATAAGCTACACAGTACAGCGTACTGTACACTGGGAGTTAACCTCATTTTTATTTTTTCGAAAGTCTGGGCGTTAATGCTGAGTGTTACTTTGTACACTCTATTGCACATTTGGCGGCACGAGGTTAAAATGGTTATAATTTTTAATATAAAGGTTTAATATAAATATTATTTTAGAATATTACAGAACAAAATCCATATTAATTAATGAATTAATAGAGAAAGACCACTACTTGTATATTTCAGTTAGTAAAAGGCAAACTTTGTGTATTCAAGTAATCAACCTTAGAGAATAATTCAGACATAGAGATGGGCAGACTAATCACCAAGGCCACCAACCCTACAGTATTATATGTGAGCGGTGGCAACACGCAGATCATTGCCTACTCCCGCCAGAGATACAGGATATTCGGGGAAACCATCGACATTGCGGTTGGCAACTGTTTAGATAGGTAATTACAACCCCACAGTATTATATGTGAGTGGTGAAAACACGCAGATCATTGCCTACTCGCGCCAGAGATACAGGATATTCGGGGAAACCATCGACATTGCGGTTGGCAACTGTTTAGATAGGTAATTACAACCCCACAGTATAATGTGAGCGGTGGCAACACGCAGATCATTGCCTACTCCCGCCAGAGATACAGGATATTCGGGGAAACCATCGACATTGCGGTTGGCAACTGTTTAGATAGGTAATTACAACCCCACAGTATTATATGTGAGTGGTGAAAACACGCAGATCATTGCCTACTCGCGCCAGAGATACAGGATATTTGGGGAAACCATCGACATTGCGGTTGGCAACTGTTTAGATAGGTAATTACAACCCCACAGTATAATGTGAGCGGTGGCAACACGCAGATCATTGCCTACTCCCGCCAGAGATACAGGATATTCGGGGAAACCATCGACATTGCGGTTGGCAACTGTTTAGATAGGTAATTACAACCCCACAGTATAATGTGAGCGGTGGCAACACGCAGATCATTGCCTACTCCCGCCAGAGATACAGGATATTCGGGGAAACCATCGACATTGCGGTTGGCAACTGTTTAGATAGGTAATTACAACCCCACAGTATTATATGTGAGTGGTGACAACACGCAGATCATTGCCTACTCCCGCCAGAGATACAGGATATTCGGGGAAACCATCGACATTGCGGTTGGCAACTGTTTAGATAGGTAATTACAACCCCACAGTATTATATGTGAGTGGTGACAACACGCAGATCATTGCCTACTCGCGCCAGAGATACAGGATATTCGGGGAAACCATCGACATTGCGGTTGGCAACTGTTTAGATAGGTAATTACAACCCCACAGTATTATATGTGAGCGGTGGCAACACGCAGATCATTGCCTACTCCCGCCAGAGATACAGGATATTCGGGGAAACCATCGACATTGCGGTTGGCAACTGTTTAGATAGGTAATTACAACCCCACAGTATTATATGTGAGCGGTGGCAACACGCAGATCATTGCCTACTCCCGCCAGAGATACAGGATATTCGGGGAAACCATCGACATTGCGGTTGGCAACTGTTTAGATAGGTAATTACAACCCCACAGTATAATGTGAGCGGTGGCAACACGCAGATCATTGCCTACTCCCGCCAGAGATACAGGATATTCGGGGAAACCATCGACATTGCGGTTGGCAACTGTTTAGATAGGTAATTACAACCCCACAGTATTATATGTGAGTGGTGACAACACGCAGATCATTGCCTACTCCCGCCAGAGATACAGGATATTCGGGGAAACCATCGACATTGCGGTTGGCAACTGTTTAGATAGGTAATTACAACCCCACAGTATTATATGTGAGTGGTGACAACACGCAGATCATTGCCTACTCGCGCCAGAGATACAGGATATTCGGGGAAACCATCGACATTGCGGTTGGCAACTGTTTAGATAGGTAATTACAACCCCACAGTATTATATGTGAGCGGTGGCAACACGCAGATCATTGCCTACTCCCGCCAGAGATACAGGATATTCGGGGAAACCATCGACATTGCGGTTGGCAACTGTTTAGATAGGTAATTACAACCCCACAGTATTATATGTGAGCGGTGGCAACACGCAGATCATTGCCTACTCCCGCCAGAGATACAGGATATTCGGGGAAACCATCGACATTGCGGTTGGCAACTGTTTAGATAGGTAATTACAACCCCACAGTATAATGTGAGCGGTGGCAACACGCAGATCATTGCCTACTCCCGCCAGAGATACAGGATATTCGGGGAAACCATCGACATTGCGGTTGGCAACTGTTTAGATAGGTAATTACAACCCCACAGTATTATATGTGAGTGGTGTTTAAATAGGTAATCTACTAATGTACGACATTAAGGGTGAAGTCAAACGAGCGTAATTTTTTGAGTTGTGTGCCGCGCTTTCAATGTAGGTAATGGGTTGTCTCATATTGCCACGCCGTGTTAACAAAATAGGAGTTTTATATGAAACAGAATGTAGTAGAAATTACGAGGCTCACAACTCAAAAAATACGTTTGTTAGCTAGGGCAAAACATGAAAAACTACAGTTTTCGATTTAAAGGGCGCTTCAATATTCTTTTATCTACACTCACATTGTAAGTCCTCTAAAACGTGTTCAAAAACGGTAGGCAATGGCAAGCATTACCACAACCGATTTTACTATGATAAGCTTTTTATCTGTGGCAGTACGAGGGTTGCTACTTATATATCCGGAAACAAAAAAACAAACAAACGTACACGGCTGAAAATGGTTTTATTGTTTTTCAAAGTATTCCCCTTGATGATCTATGCACTTTTGCATTCGCGTGAACCAATTTTTAAAGCACTTCTGCCACTCCGCCTGAGGTACCTCCATAACGTGTTGTTTGAATGCGTCGACAGCATCTTCAGCGGTCGAAAATCGTTGACCGCGTAATTTATTCTTTATATTTGGAAATAAATAAAAATCGTTGGGTGCCAAGTCAGGGCTGTACGGCGGATGACCCGTTAATTCCACATTTTGACCCTCCAAAAATAGAGTTGTTTCGCGTGACGTATGACAGCTGGCATTGTCATGATGAAGAATGACAGGGCCGGATCTAGGGGGGGGGGCAGACCGGGGCCCATGCCCCGGGCGGCAAGTTCAGGGGGCGGCAAATTCGAACTTCTTGGCAGACGAATACACGGCTCATCATCAACGCAACCTGGACCACTGAGACAGGTGTCCATTCGCGGGGCGCGTAGGCGCAGGTCAACAACACGCTCGCCCGCGGGAAATGAAACGCGCTCTCATTTGAGGGCGGTTAGGGCGCGTGTCGACGATGCCGCCACTCCGCCGCCGCACGCCTGCGCTGTGTATCATCATCGGCCTTTGCGTCTATTGCAGACAATTTAAACAGGAACACTGTGGAGACAACGCCTTTGGTGGCTATAAAGACCGATACGGGAACGTCACCATTTTCCACATTTCTGACAGAAAAAGTTGACGCCGCCACCGTACCTCTGCGGTGTGTATACGAGACCATACGAGACGCGTAAAGCCCGTCGCCGCGCCGCCGCTCCTCTGCGCTGTGTATGCGAAAAACAAAAGCCCACGGCGGCGGCGCGGTGGCGGTCTTTACGCATATCGTATACACAGCGTAGATGTACGACGGCGGCGCGATGACGGCGTGGCGGCGGCATCGTGTACACACGATACCCGCAGTAGCAACGCAGCGGCGGCGCGGGGGCGGCATCGTCTACACGCGCCCATAGCCCGAATGAAAAAGATGAAGGTATATTTGGTAACTCCGTCATCGGTATTTCAGGGCCATGTGTTGTTGTCAAGCATTTAAATCAAGTATTGGATAAAATCAATAGTTTCGTAAACAATAGCTCCGAAATTTAAAAAAAAGCGTACCGTCCTCCAACTTATGAACCCAAAAAATATGGATAATTCATAGATGTCTAAATAAAAGTTCAATGAAAACTGTATAGAATATAATCGGCTGAACCGTTTTTAAGTTATAGCAAAAGTTGTAAATTCATGGCAAAATATCCTAAAAAACGGCCCGCAGCTACGGAACCCTACAGTAGTCATGGTCCAAGATGCTCTTGGCCGGTGTTAAGTAAAATGATTTTAAGGGAAAGGGAAACTATGGTAGCCGAATAAAACATGCGAATAAAGGCAGTGCTCGAATTTGCACTGACACCATAGATAATACGAGTAGTTATTTATTATAATTATTATACAAGGGGGCAATATTTATGTTTTCCTCTCGTGCTTTACTGGGACCCGAGCTAGCGAAAGATTCCAAAATTGAGCCACGAGCGTAGCGAGTTGTTCAAAAAATGGAATCTTGAGCGTACGAGGGCCTCAAGGCAAGGGAGTTTGAACAAACTTTGCTGCCGAGTATAATACAAAATGTTTCACCACACCATCTCAGGAATAAATGTAAGCTATAAAAAAATATATATATAAGCAATAAAAAATCGAAGCCAAATGAATGCTTTCAAAATTATATAATTCAAAATCATCTCTTTATTAAGTCCATCCTGCCAGAAAAAGTACCCCAAAAATTGCACCACTAAAAGCGTCCGAAAACGGAACGGACCAGGCCGAGGGCTGTCTGACCAAAAATATTGAAAGAGCATCACGTTAGCTATCAAATGAGGTTGGTTTCATCCTGCTATTCGATGAGATAAAAACACCCCAAAAATGGCACCACTAAGTGTCCGAAAACGGAACGGACTAGGCTGAGGGCTATCCGACCAAAAAATATTGAAATAGCATCACTTTAGCTATCAAATGAGGTTGGTTTCATCCTGCTACTCGATGAGGTAAAAACTTCGATTCTTCGATATCAAATGAGGTTACAAACGATGAGATTAGTGATCAAGATCATACTGTGACCGCCCCGGTCCATATTTACGACGCACGGGGGCGCAGAAAAGGTTTAGATAGAAGCGAAATGTTTCCGTATTTGCCGTATAAGTAAGTTATCCTAATTAAAGTAACTACCTAAGTATTCGAAAAAAAACACAGGAAGAGCATCGCTTGACGGGGCGTTGTGACGTTCTTTCCGTTAATGACCAATAGTAGGCGTCTGTTGGTCGAAATTATATGATAGTTAATAATTATAGGCCAAGCAAATAAGATCTATAAAAAGTGTTTTGAGGAATTAATTCCCAGCAGGCTGGAAATCGCTTTAATACCTGTATGTGGTCCTAATTGCATGTAATCCGAGTTTACCCAACCCCACGAGGTGTGCATAACTTTATAGCGAAATTTTTGTTCTTTGTCAGTTTTTTGCTTGTAGCTCGAAAAGGATACGTCCGACGGAAAATGTCATGCATTTCAATATTAAAGAGGGTTAAATTCTGCGTCGATTGAGAATCTTATCTTTTCGTTCGGTTCAGTGGTACAGCCGAAATCAAAAGTTATAAACCGGGAAAATGTCTCATTTAATTGAAAAACTAATATTTTGACTTCCATACAACATATCTTTGAAACAGATGACTCCTGTTGAAAAACCTATAGAATAGTATAGAATAAAAGTTGTAGAGAATATAATTTCGCGTTATATCGACATCTCAATTTTCAAATATAGTGATTTTGAAAGACTAAATTTGGCATGAATTTAAAATCAGTTTTTTATAAACTCTTCTGAGTTGCATATTTTCCATAAAATATGATGTGTGACGCCTACATTTAATGCATCGTTACAACTAAGAATATTTCAGTGCAAATTTTTAAAACGTACCCAATCAGAAAACTATTTATACCTACACCGTGTTTTTTTTATTATTTCTAAACTCCAAGGGTACATTCCTGAGAACCCTGAGCTCAACTTAAGAGGCCTTATTCCCATGAACGTTCCTCAATTTCACGAAATCTTACTCGATAGATGGCGGTAGCGCTCAGTACGCGACCGCTGGCAATGATCGACGATCGAACGATCTTGATCGTTTTCAACTTCAATTAGAAGTAAAATTATTTTTACGCATAAGTTACACACAGGCTATTTATTTTCTTTTATATGGAAGATACTACTAATTAAAGTATGTTTTAAGGAAATATACGCATCTAACACCAAAGACGGGTAATCACTTAATCAGTAGGGACTGTTGGAGATACTTTTCGAATTAAAAGTATAATAAATTTCGAATTTCGAAAATTAGGTTTGTTTAAGTATTGTAAAGACTGTTTTTTACACTTATGTTTCATTTTTTACCCTCCTTCAATATGCCTGTATTCGGTAGGAAATAATCTATTACTTATACATACATAGGTAGTATTTTTTTAATTTTTTTTAAATTCCAATATGGCTGAAATATTTTTTTTTTTGTAAAAATGGTCATGGTAGCCAATTTCGACTACTTCGGGTGTGTAGATTACGAAAATGATGTCTGTTAAATCGAAGATGGCGGTTATATACTTTATTCAGAAAAATCATCATGGTAGTCCTTTTCGGCTAATTAAGGGATGTGGATTTCGAAAATTATGTCCGTTTTAAAATCCAAAATGGCGGTTATACACTTTATTCTGAAAAATCGTCATGGTAGTCATTTTCGGCTACTTAGAGGGTGTAGATGTCGAAAATTATGTCTGTTTTAAAATCCAAGATGGCGGAAATATACTTTTTTGTTAAATCGTCATGGTAGTCATTTTCGGCTAATTAGGGGATGTAGATTTCGAAAATTATATCTGTTTTAAAATCCAAGATGGAAATTATATTTTTTTTTCTGAAAAATTGTCATAATTTCAATATGTCTGAAATATTTTTTTTTGTAAAACTGGTCATGGTAGCCAATTTCGACTACTTCGGGTGTGTAGATTACGAAAATGATGTCTGTTAAATCGAAGATGGCGGGTTATATACTTTATTCAGAAAAATCATCATGGTAGTCCTTTTCGGCTAATTAAGGGATGTGGATTTCGAAAATTACGTCCGTTTTAAAATCCAAAATGGCGGTTATACAATTTATTCTGAAAAATCGTCATGGTAGTCATTTTCGGCTACTTAGAGGGTGTAGATGTCGAAAATTATGTCTGTTTTAAAATCCAAGATGGCGGAAATATACTTTTTTGTTAAATCGTCATGGTAGTCATTTTCGGCTAATTAGGGGATGTCGATTTTGAAAATTATGTCTGTTTTAAAATCCAAGATCAATCCCAAATCTGTGGACATTGTCGTTGGTCTCATACTTTGTAATTTTTGTATTGTTACTATTAGCCATAATCTCGTGTGTTACTGTTTTTTGTCCCAAATAAATTGATAAAAAAAAGATACACTTTATTCTGAAAAATCGGCACGGTAGTCATTTTCTGCTAATTAGTGGGTGTAAATTTCGAAAATTATGTCTGTTTTAAAATCCAAGATGGCGGATATACTCTTTTTTTCTGAGAAATCGTCATGGTAATCGTTTTCGATTAATTCAGGGGTGTATATTGAGAAAATAATATCCGTTTTCAAATTAAAGATGACGGAAACGTAAAATGTTGTCAAAATCGTCATGGTAGTCATTTCTGACTAATTCGGGTGTGCAGATTTCTAAAATAATGTCTATTTTTAAATTAAAAGATGGCGGTCATACGCATTTTTAGTAAAAATCGTTATGGTAGTCATTTTCCCTTAATTCAGGGATGTAGATTTCGAAAATAAAGACAATTTTAAAATACAAGATGGCGGAAATGGATAATTTTGTCAAAATCGTCATGGTAGTCATTTTCGACTAATTAGGGTGTGCAGATTTCAAAAATAATGTCTATTTTGAAATCCAAGACCGCGGTCATACACTTTTTTGGTAGAAATCATCATGTTAGTCGTTTTCCATTAATTCAGGGGTGTAGATTTCGAAAATAAGGACCGTTTTAAAATCAAAGATGGCGGAAACGGAAAATTCTGTCAAAATCGTCATGGTAGTCATTTTTGACTAATTCGGGTAAGCAGATATCGAAACTAATGTCTATTTTGAAATCCAAGATGGCGGTCATACACCTTTTTGGTAAAAATCGTTATAGTAGTCATTTTCGACTAATGCAGGGATGTGTATTTCAAAAATAAAGACCGCTTTAAAATTCAAGATGGCAGAAATGGTAAATTTTGTCAAAATCGTCATGGTAGTCATTTTCGACTAATTAGGGTGTGCAGATTTCTAAAATGATGTCTATTTTGAAATCCAAGACCACGGTCATACACTTTTTTGGTAAAAATCATCAAGTTAGTCTTTTTCAATTAATTCAGGGGTGTAGATTTCGAAAATAAGGACTGTTTTAAAATCAAAGATGGCGGAAACGGAAATTTTTGTCAAAATCGTCATGGTAGTCGTTTTCGACTAATTCGGGTGTGCAGATTTTTAAATTCAAGATAGCTCTCGCACACTTATTTGGTTAAAATCGAATGAGTGTCGTTTTAGATTAATTTGGGGATTTAAATTTCGAAAATAGACACCGTTTTAAAATTCAAGATGGCTGAAATGGACAATTTTATTAAAATCGTCATTTTAGTCTTTTTTGTCTCATTTGGGTGTGTACTGTGTAGATTTCGAAAATAATGTATGTTTTAAAATCCAAGATGGCGGCCATACACTTTTTTCTAAAACAATTTTATGGTAGTCGCTTGTGATTAATTGAGGGGTGTAGATTTCGATATAAGGATCGATTTGAGATCCAAGATGGGTGTTAAAGGATAATTATTGTAAAAATCGTCATGGTAGTCATTTTTACTAATTCACGTGTGTAGATTTAGAAAATGATGTCTGTTTTAAAATCCAAGATGGCAGTCATACAATTTTAGTAAAAATCGTTATAGTAGTCGTTGTTGATTAATTCGGCAATGTAAATTCCGATAATAAACACTGTTTTAAAATATAAGATAGCAGTGATGACCTTTTTGTGAAAATCTTCATGGTAATCTTGTTCAACTGATTCAGGTGTTTAGGTTTCGTGAAAAGGGTCTGTCTTAAATTCCAAGATGCCGGCCATACACTTTTTACTAGATAAACGTTATGGTATCATTCAACGTCATTTTCGATTCAATCGGGGATACAAAAAAGTATATGGCCGCAGTCTTGAATTTTAAAACAGAATTTGTTTTTGAAATCGACATATCTGAATAACGACGATTTTTATAAATGACTGATCATTTCTGCCATCTTGGATTTTGAAAAGGATTTTATTTTTGAAATCTACACGCCTGAATTAATCAAAAATGGCTAAAATAACAAGTAAAGTGTGAGATAGCCATTTTGGATTTCGAAATAGACATTATTTTCGAAATCTACAGTTACCGAAATAGTCGAAAACGACTCCCATGACGAATTTGAATTTTTTTTTCATTTCCGCCATCTTCGATTTTAAAACGGTCCTTATTTTCGAAATCTACACCCCTGATTTAATCGGAAATGACTAACATGATGATTTTTACCAAAAAAGTGTATGACCGCGGTCTTGGATTTCAAAATAGACATCATTTTCGAAATCTACACCCCCGAATTAGTCGGAAATGACTACCATGACGATTTTGACAGAATTTTCCGTTTCCGCCATCTTTGATTTTAAAACGGTCCTCATTTTCGAAATCAACACCCCTGAATTAATCGAAAATGACTACCATAACGATTTTTACAAAAAAAGTGTATGAGCGCCATCTTGGATTTCAAAATAGACATTATTTTCGATATCTGCTTACCCGAATTAGTCGGAAATGCTACCATGACGATTTTGACAGAATTTTCCGTTTCCGCCATCTATGATTTTAAAACCGTCCTTTTTTCCGAAATCTACACCCCCGAATTAGTCGAAGACGACTACCATGACGATTTTGACAAAATTTTTCATTTCCGCCATCTTGTATTTTAAAACGGTCTTTGTTTTCGATTTAACGATTTTTACCAAAAAATTGTATGACCGCCATCTTGGATTTCAAAATAGACATCATTTTCGAAATCTGCGTACCCAAATTAGTTGAAAATGACTACCATGACAAATTTAACGATTTTTACCAAAAAAGTGTATGACCGCCATCATGGATTTCAAAATAGACATTATTTTCGAAATCTGCACACCCAAATTAGTCGAAAATGACTACCATGACAAATTTAATGATTTTTACAAAAAAGTGTATGAGCGCCATCTTGGATTTCAAAATAGACATTATTTTCGATATCAGCCTTCCCGAATTAGTCGGAAATGACTACCATGACGATTTTGACAGAATTTTCCGTTTCCGCCATCTTTGATTTTAAAACGGTCCTTATTTTCGAAATCTACACCCCTGAATTAATCTAAAATGACTACCATAACGATTTTTACAAAAAAAGTGTATGACCGCCGTCTTGGATTTCAAAATAGACATTATTTTCGATATCTGCTTACCCGAATTAGTCGGAAATGACTACCATGACGATTTTGACAGAATTTTCCGTTTCCGCCATCTTTGATTTTAAAACGGTCCTTATTTTCGAAATCTACACCCCTGAATTAATCGAAAATGACTACCATAACGATTTTTACAAAAAAAGTGTATGACCGCCATCTTGGATTTCAAAATAGACATTATTTTCGATATCTGCTTACCCGAATTAGTTGGAAATTACTACCATGACGATTTTGACAGAATTTTCCGTTTCCGCCATCTTTGATTTTAAAACGGTCCTTATTTTCGAAATCTACACCCCTGAATTAATCGAAAATTACTACCATAACGATTTTTACCAAAAAAGTGTTTGACCGCCATCTTGGATTTCTAAATAGACATTATTTTCGAAATCTGCACACCCGAATTAGTCGGAAATGACTACCATGACGATTTTGACAAAATTGTCTAGTTTTCAAATAAAAAATCATTTTCGTCACACCTGGCCATAATGTGAGTTTTACCGCACGCTACGCTAATTGTTGTACTCACCACGGGCAGTAAAAAAGAAAGCCCTCTATCGCATATTTACAACCCTCGCCTGCGGCTCGGGTTACAAATACCTGCGATTTCGGGCTTTCTTTCTTTTACAGTCCTTGGTAAGTAATGTACTATAATAATATAAAGTAAATATTTCAAGGATCTTTATAATTCAATCGCACTTCTCGCCACTATAGGGCAATGGAAACAGGTCACTACGTGTTGGGGATTTCATACAAGGTTACCCGTTTTAGTGGCCTCTTAGTGTATCTAGCTGGCAAACTTACGTAATGCGTGTAGGACGATTTAGCACAGGTCCATCGTCTGTGAGCTCTCGTTCCATACTGAGCCAGAGGCGACGGCGCGATGTGTTTTGTCAAGTTTTTAACCGATTTAGAGTCATCTTCAAAAAATTACACTTTATTTAAATTTAGCGTTACAGTAATGATTTTTTTTTTCGTGGTAGATCTATAGCTGATCTTTAATATATTTATATTTTTAGGGCAGAATATTTATAGGACTTCCGTGAAAAAAATTAAATGTAAACCTGTTTTCATCAAAAAAATTGCAATATTCAGAAGGTATTTTGTCTATTATCCAAGATGAATCTTCAATTTTTCTTACCATGGCCGTCTTGAACATGATATACTGAATTGAATTGTATTCAAATTTTATAAGAAAGGTTCCCTTTTTTTGAGTAATCTGAAAAAAAACCAGACGTCTAACTGCAAACTCTGAAGAGGCCTGCCAAGAGAAGCCATGTTTTTCAGGTGTTTTTCTCAAAAATGTATTTTTTTTTTCCCATGGCCGTCTAGATAAAGGAACGGACTATTATATGCATTAAAAGTTAATTTAAAAACACGAAGCATTTTCGCTATAACCTCCGAAGAAAATGATGCATTTCGCAAAATACGCGCATTTTGGGAATAAGGCCTCTTAAGCATATTTCTTAAAGACGCCAGTGCCCTAATTTGCTACAGTTCTGTGGTAATCGATATTTATTTTTTGTCTTTCCGATTGTGTAAAAAATCAATAACTGCTGAACCTATTTAGATGAAACTTAGTATAGGGATAGTAATCCACTCCCCTTTTTACCTCTTAGGGATGATGTCTAAGATAAAAACTATTCTATTTCCTTTTCCAGAACTTAAACTATCTCCATACTAAATTTTATCTATGGACTTAAATCAGTTCAGTGGATATTACACTATCCCTGAAAGGTGTGAAAAGGGGGTAAAAGTTCTTTGTATGGGGAATCAATATCCACTGAACTGATTTACTGGGATAAAAACTCCCCAGAACTCAAACTACTTTCATAGGTACCAAATTTCATCTAAATCGGTTTAACTATATTAATAACTCTTCATACTAACTTTTCTTACCCACTTTTCAGCCCCTTAAGAGTTGGTATTTTGGGGTGAAAACTACTTTTTATGTACTTTTTACGGAATCAAATTATCTCAATCTCTATACAAAGTTTCATCTAAGTAGGTTCAGCAGTTACTGATTGATTCCTCAATCGGTCCCTAAACCAAACAATTGAAAACTAGACATGTCAATGTAATTCAATTTCAAACATTAACAGCCTGAGATACACAGGAAGCATATTGTATTGACTTAACACACAGGTTCAGGATCCTTGAAATTACCGGAATAAAAAAAAACACGGTGTATAAATAGTTTTCTGATTAGGTACGTTTTAGAAATTTACACTTAAATGTTCTTAGTTGTAACAATGCATTAAATGTACGCCTCACACATCATATTTATGGAAAATATGCAACTTAGAAGGATTTAGAAAAAAAACTATTTTGAATTGACTGAATTTGAAAATTGAGATGTCTATATATCGTGAAATTTCGGACCCGGGGTATGTCCTTAAACTACGCCCGGACCTGGGTATGTCCTTAAACTACGCCAAAAAGAGAGGTATGGGCACTGCGAATGGCATCTCGCTAAGTGTGGTAGGGCACGTTCAGCGAATGTCTTCGCTCAAATCTGGAGCAGAGCCCGACTGGGGAAGTACCTCCACCTTACAGAAAACCACAGCCAAATAGCACTAGACCCTACTCATAGTGTTGTGTTCCTGCTGGTAAGTAAGGTTGCCAAAGAGCTCAAAGAGGACCCAGTGTGTTGACGATGAGGGACCTTCTCGTTCCTTTAGTCGTCAACACAGTGAATCCTCCTTTTTGTAAAGGGTCGGCAACGCGCATGTGACTCCTTTGGAGTTGCAGGCGTCCATAGGTTACGGTAGCTGCTTACCACCAGGCGGGCCGTATGCTTGTTTGCCACCGTCGTGGTATAAAAAAAAAAAAAAAAAAAAAAATTGTATTCTTTTCAACTTTTATTCTATAGATTTTTCAAGAGAAGTTATCTGTTTCAAAGATATGTGGTATGGAAGTCAAAATATTAGTTTATCAAATAAATGAGACATTTTCCCGATTAATATTTTTTTATTTTGGCTGTACCGCTGAACTGAATTATAAGTTAAGATGCTCATTTGACGCAGAATTTAACCATCTTTAATATTGGTATACATGACATTTTCCTTCAGACGTACCGTTTTCGAGCTAGAAGCAAAAAACTGACAAAGAGCAAAAATTTCGCTAAAAAGTTATGCACACCTCCTGAGATTGGACAAACTCAGATCCCATGCATTTAGGACCAGGTGGTGGTATTAAAACGATTTCAAGCCTGCTGGGAATTAATTCTTCAAAAAAATCTAATTTTCTTAGCCTATTAAGGCAAAAATAGAATACATATCAAATATATGCAGGGGTGGGGGCGGCATTTTTCAGATTTTGCCCCGCCTCGAAAAAGTTCTAGATCCGGCGCTGAAGAATGATTCTTCGTCGCTGGTTAGTTTTACGAATTTGTTCAAATACTTCCGGTAAGAAAATGGTCGTGTACCACTCTGAATTAACCGTTCTACGGTTTTCTAGTGGCACTGTAGCTACATGGCCATTAATACCGAAGCCATTTGTTTCAATGTACTTTTTGCACGAGTAACTTTCGTAGGGTTCGGCTCATTTTGAAACACCCATACCGTTGATTGTTGCTTCGTTTCGGGATCGTATGCATAGATCCAGGATTCGTCACCTGTATAGATGTTATAAACGGCTTTTGAGTCACCACGGTTATATTTTTTTAACATTTTATTGCACCATTCGACGCGAGCATCTTTTTGCTCTTTTGTTAAGTTGTGGGGTATCCAACGCGAACAAATTTTTTTTACAGCCAAATAATTATGTAATATGCTATTAATGCTGGTCATAGAAATACCCAGAGTCGCCTCTATCTCGCGGTACGTAACATGTCGGTCGTCCATTATAAGTTTTCGCACAGCCTCGATATTTTGTTGTACAACGACCGATTTCGGGCGACCTGTCTTAACTTCGTCCGTAAGCATACTACGTCCACGATTGAACTCACTAAACCAGTGATACACAGTAGTTTTAGATGGGGCTTCATCACCATAAGTTGAAGTTAGTTGATCTATGCACTGTTGTTGCGTTAAACCACGCCGAAAATCATAACAAATCATAGCACGAATATTTTCACGAGTGAGTTCCATTCTTGCTGCGAGATGACATTTAAAACCCGTCAAAAACAAAACACGAGCGTTAATAAGAAAGAAAAAATATACCGGCCAGTACTTAAAAAAGTTCAAATTTTACCATGGAGGTCAAATATGCTATTTAAGAAGATTGTAATCCCGGTTTCCGGATATATAAATAGCAGCCTATGTAACGTAATTTTAACGTTACATTCTCATAATGTGCTCCTTCCTGACCACAATCGAGTTGGCCATGGCGGTGCAATGGCGGTCATTCTATGATTTCCGAACACTTCATTTAGAATATATAATATGAGTGTAGATAAAGCAGTGTATATAACTGTACGTAATTAGGCCTTATTACGTAACAGTTACATAAACTACTATTGTTTATTTAATAATATTCTCTTCAATTTAGTTTTAAAAGTATTTTGGAACATATTATTTCTTAGCGGCGGGGCAGGTCGTTCCAAATCTTGGCCGCTGCAAATTTAAAACTCCTTCTAAACCCAGCCTTTTGGTGATGAGGTAAGGATAATTTATTTCGCATTTTACTGCGAGTGTTTCGATTATACACATCTTGCATCCAAATAAACTAAGCTAATAAGTAGTTAATGGATGGGGAGGTCATAGTTACCTTCACACACTCTTACTCTCTTAATAATGGTGTGCCGATAGGCGAACCTGACGCACCGCCTCGCGAGTAAATTGCCGCTCGAGGCGGCTCGGCTAGTGTGGACGTGCCTCGGCTGAGGCAAACGCACGCGCGGCTCCACACTAGCCGATTTGCCTCGCGAGGCGGTGCGTCAGGTGTCAACCCGCCTAATATAATTTTAAACACTTTTCCTGTTTAGCTGCTTCTGTGGCAGACTATTCATAATATACACAAAAAAACATGTCGGGCCATGCTCAGTGTAGGGTTCCGTAGTTGCCGGGCTGTTACAATACATCCGTTCAAAAGGTCGTTTATTAAGGAATATTTGGCGGCGCTTGCGTCATTTTACTATCCGGCACTTACTTCCATAGTGAAAGGAAGTTTTTGAGTGGTAAATTAAAAACGGCTTAACCGATTTTATTCAATATAGTTTTCATTGAAAGTACTTATCAGGCCTCACTTCCATGATTTTTTTCAAATTTTTGGACCCACGGTTCAAAAGTTAGATAAGGGGGGATGCACTTTTTTGAAATTTCAGAGCTGTTATTTACGAAACTATTAGTTTTATCCAAAAAATTTTTCAGAAGACCTCTTCTTTTTGAAAGACCTATCCAACACGATAGGGTTAGAGCGAAAAAAAATTCACCCCCAACTTCAGGTGTAAGGGAGATGTCAGATACTTTAATACAGCTATAATTTGCAGGTTTGCAAGAGTCCTAAAGCTGTCTAATGCTCCGAGCCCCGGCTACAACATTGAGCAGGCTGCCAAGAAGGGAAAGAAGTACGCTCATCTGCCATACTGCGTTAAAGGTACATTCCCTCATACCTGTGGCTCTTATACTACGGCGGTCCGCGGACCACTGGTGGTCCTTGGAAGCACCTATAGTGCACAACAAATGTATAACTCAATGCTGACTATATTTGTCAATAGGCGGGTTCACACCTGACGCACCGCCTCGAGAGGAAATAGCCGCGCGAGGCAGCTCGGCTAGTATAGACGTGCCTCGGCCGAGGCGAGCGCACGCGCGGCCGCAATGTCTCGGGCGAGGCACGTCCACACTAGCCGAGCCGCCTCGCGTTGCAATTTCCTCGCGAGGCGGTGCGTCAGGTGTGCACCCGCCTATTGATTGATGACTTTCGAACAGTTGGTGGTCCCTGGCAAAATACAAATTTTGTCGAGTGGTCCCTCGGCACTGCAAGGTTAAGAACCATATCCTTATTTGGTTAGGTAACAAAAAAAAATCTAGTATGCAATTTAAGGCTTTAGATCGAATCCTTTTAAACCTTGTTTTTTTTAGGGTTCCGTATTTCTAATTATATTCAATTAACAGCCGTTAGAATGGCCATTAGAGAAAGAATTTAAGCTAAATATATCTACTGATCATTGGACGTTAAATCCCGTTTCCAATAATTATTAAAACATATTCTTTGGACGACAATTTCTCTATAAATTGACCCATTTTCAATATAAGTGGCGTTTGTACGGTGACTGTGTTCTCAGGCATGGACGTGAGCTTCTCCGGCATCCTGTCCTACATGGAGGACAAAATCGACGAGCTGCTGAAGGAGTACTCCCCTGAGGACCTGTGCTTCTCGCTACAGGAGACTGTCTTCGCCATGCTGGTGGAGATCACAGAGCGCGCGATGGCACACTGCGGGTCTGAAGAGGTATTACCACATTCATTGCCACCCAGCCAAACAAGACATCCGCGCCAGGCCACAAAAATTTCGTCATAGAAAGCTGTAGTACCACGATCCCGACTATCAGGTCGTCCGGCCTGGGAACGAAATCATAAAATACCCGATAGTCGGGTTTTCGGCACTGAACGTGTTAAATAAGATTTGAAATACGTCCGAAATTAATCCTTTTTATTTTAATAAATCAGCGGCAACACGCGTGTGCCGCTGGAGCTGCAAGCGTCCATAGGCCACGGTAGCTGTTTACCATAGGCGGGCCGTATGCTTGTTTGCTACCGTTGTGGTTTAAAAAAATGAATTAATGAGCGCTGTACGTATCCTACCGACTACGCCATTAACCCTTTACCCTTTACCCGCCAAGCATCGGACGGACAAACATACACCCTTAACGCATTCACTGCCACCAACTCATATATGCGTTTTCGTTACTTTCACCCAGTGCCTTGGACGCACAGACGCGTTCGTAATATTTAGTGACTTGTCGGACGCACTGGGTAATTAGTCGGTTGAACTCACATGTGCGTCTGAGGCACACAGCAAAGTGCGGCACCTGGCGAATGTCCAGGAAAAGAGGGTGGCAGTGAATGCGTTAACCGGCCATCGGTGGACCTCGTGCCGTTGCAATATGGATCACAAATGGCCGGTTAATAGTGTTGGCGATGATACCTAACATTTAGGAATGAGTAACAATTAAAGACTCAAATTTCATAAGTCCTCCAAACTACAGCACTAAAACTACTAGTGTTAAAAGGTGCCAACTATAAGTGGAGTGCTGTGCCGACAATAGGGTATGGGTGCTATATAGTTTATCTTTAGTGATGTACAGTCACCGGCAAAAGTATCTTCCTACATGTAGGCCGCAAAAATATGTGACACGCTCTTATTCGTAGGGCCATAAGGAGTGAATAGTTTTGTATTGAGCAGAACGTCTGCTAACGATACCACAATGCTTAGAAAAAATGGACAAGTAGAAAAATCCACTGCCTCAGGCGAGACTCGAACTCGCGACTCTGGGATACATGCCCATCGCTCTGACCAACTGAGCTACTGAGACACACCTGATGGCTGCGAATTTCTCCACTATATCCCATATGCGTCTTAGGGGCAGTGGATTTTTCTACTTGTCCATTTTTTCTAAGCATTGTGGTATCGTTAGCAGACGTTCTGCTCAATACAAAATTAATTGTAGTATGGGGTAGCGCATTGTTATCGGTACTTGGGATTCCGATGGCCGGTTGAGAAGTGTAAGACTTCTTCGGCAGATGTCGCTAGGCGTCCCCCTAAGACGCATATGGGATATAGTGGAGAAATTCGCAGCCATCAGGTGTGTCTCAGTAGCTCAGTTGGTCAGAGCGATGGGCATGTATCCCAGAGTCGCGAGTTCGAATCTCGCCTGAGGCAGTGGATTTTTCTACTTGTCCATTTTTTCTAAGGAGTGAATAGGTACCTAAAGGGTAGGCAACGCGCATGTGAATCCTCTGGGGTTGCAGGCGTCCCTAGGCTACGGTAACTGCTTACCATCAGGCGAGCCGTATGCTTGTTTGCCACCGTCGTAGTATAAATAAAAGATACTATTGCCGGTGACTACAAACTTTAAATCCCTCGTTTTGCGACCCGGGTATAGTTGGTATGTCACGTTGTTTAGTATTATCTATTACCAGAGTATCTATTTTATAGAGACGCACAGTCTAAGAACATTTTCTCCTACAAATTTGGTATCTTTGTATAAAGGTTGTCTGGAAGAAATCGCTCATTAGCGATAAGACCGCCTGTTGTTACCTCTACCTAAATTTATCTAATTGTAAAATTTGTGCTTGTAACTGTATGAGGTGTGCAATAAAGAGTATTTATTATTATTATTATTTGTATCTCCTTTGAGAATCACGGGCCTTTATATCCCGGTCTTTTGATAGGCTTGCGTGGGGATACAGATCCAACACGCAGAGGCCCCTTGGAGAAATTTGCTATGTTGTACAACTGCTAGAACCCATTCACGGGTACATTAATAGATACCCGTGAACCGGTTCCAGCAGGCGTTGTAGATATTGTAAATAAAATGGACAGAGTAAAGGGCTATGGTATTGAAGTTTGGCTGGTCAAAGATTAGGCTATTGTACAGAGGTCCGGACACCTGCCATAACAATTTTATAACATGTTATCGAGGCAGGCGGTGACTCGCCGCCAACTAGATGGGCCCCTGAAAATGCCGTTGCAAAAACGACCAGGAGCAACATCGGTGTGAGCGGCTCAGGGTGTGGAGAGGTGTACACCGCTTTCTGCCAGTGACTGTAGGAAGCCCAGCCACTGTACCAACTCGCGACTTATGCATATTTCACTTCCACCCTGCGAGCATATAGCTCTGACGGCTCCTCTCTGGACGGCCAATTAAGGCAAACCAGAGCCAAGAGTCCTGCGGGTCCCCTTGGGGTCCACTCCGACCGACGAAGACACGCCGGAGACGGAGACCCTGACCGACTCTCTGGAGCACTCGGGTCCGCGGGGTCGTCACTCCCCGACAGCTCGCCACAAGCTGCCCTGCGGGCTTATTATTATTATTATTATCTTTGGGAGGCATATGCGGAGCCGAAGCCAACGCGCAGAGGCCCTTTCGACAATTTAATGAAAAGTGAGGGGTACACTAAGCGGATGCTGCCCCTACCCGTGTCATGGGACGCACGCAGAGACAGCACCCGCCATGGTGCAAAGACTTATTATTATTATTATTATTTATGTTTTAGTTTTTGTTTTTCTCTCCTAAGTGGAGGTAGCTTTACTTCCATAATCGCGGGCTTTTGACCAAACGAGAATGGAATTGCATGATTCTACTGTTCTAAAGAAAGAAATTTACGTACTAGTCTGCAAGTGTTCATGATAACTGCTTTTTGAAGAAGAATGTATGTGAGCGGATGAATATCAAGAGTTTTTAAACCGGTGTGCAGAGTGCGAGGAATTACACCTGTGGACGAAATAATGATTGGTATGGTTTTTACTGTGCTTACTCTCCATTGGTTTTTAATCTCTATAGTTAAGTCTGTATATTTACTGATTTTCTCGGTATGAGTGGATGCAAGGTTATGAGTGTTTGGTACAGCTACATCAATTAGGTATACAGTCTTTGCAGCTTTGTCGTGTAATGTAATGTCCGGCCTATTAAAATGTACTGTTTTATCGGTGATAATAATTCTGTCCCAATACAGTTTGTATTCATTTGACTCTAGCACTGTTTGCGGGGAATATTTGTAATAAGATGTCCTGTCCTTTATGAGCTGGTACTTAAATGCAATATATTGGTGAATGACAGCTGCCACTTGGTCATGTCGGTGTTTGTAGTCGGTTTGTGTAATGGATCGGCATGCTCCGGTTATGTGCTGGATGGTCTCTGAGGCAGCGTGGCAGCGTCGGCATAAGTCTGTAGTTAGAGTTCGATCACGGATAATATGTTTCCTATAGTTCCTAGTATCTATTATTATTATTATCTTCGGGTTGCTCTTGTCACTATAGGTGTGCCTATAATAGTTGAGGAGTTCCCTCGATTTCTCCAGGATCCCATCATCAGATCCTGACCTGGTTATAATGGGACCAACTGTGAAGTATACTCTTTCAAACAAAAAAGTATTTTCGAAATCGGTCCAGCCGTCTTCGATTAATCGGTGAACATACATAAAAAAAAAACAAAAAAAAATCAAAGATCCCGACGAATTGATAACCTCCTCCTTCGAAGTCGGTTGAAATATATATGGCATAAGCGCCGGCTGCCGTATGGTACAGTCGCCATCAAATATATCTAAGCGGCCAAGGTGGTCACAAATATCTGAACAACGTCTCTATTGTCATATAAAGTGCATGTCCACCTTACAGAAAACCACGCCAAATAGCACTAGACCCTACTCATAGTGTTGTGTTCCTGCTGGTGAGTAAGGTTGCCAAAGAGCTCAGGGGACCCAGTGTGTTGACGATGAGGGACCTTCTTGTTCCTTTAGCCGTCAACACAGTGAATCCTCCTTTTTGTAAAGGGTCGGCAACGCGCATGTGAATCCTTTGGAGTTGCAGGCGTCCATAGGTTACGGTAGCTGCTTACCATCACGCGGGCCGTATGCTTGTTTGCCACCGTCGTGATATAAAAAAAATGTTCAGATATTTTTGAGTACCCTGGCCACTCCGATATATTTGATGGCGACTGTACCTTTGACCTACACTATCACACATTATGTTGATGTATAATGTTTCATCTGATAGTAAACCTTGTTCCTCAGGTGTTGATAGTCGGCGGCGTGGGCTGCAACGAACGTCTCCAGCACATGATGGGCACCATGTGCTCCGAGCGAGGCGCCTCCGTGTTCGCCACCGACGAGCGCTTCTGCATCGACAACGGCGTCATGATCGCGTACGCTGGAGCCCTGGAGCACCAGGCCGGGGGCAGGATGGAGTTCAAAGACGCCACCATCACGCAGAGGTTCAGGACCGATGATGTGCTGGTTACTTGGAGGGATTAAATGTTTCATTTTATATGTGAGTTTTCATTCTATTTAGTGTTTGCAGAAATATTTAACCTAACCTATTGTAAACCACTTTGTATAGCAAGTTGTCAGATTACTGTACTCAGTTAAAAATACTACTTTAGTAGCCATGCGTCCGCAGTACTCAATTCCCTGCGGCTTGACTATTTGGAGCGAATTAATCTACAATTCTGAGAAAGAAAGCAAATTCATGAAGCTGACCAATATGGTCGATGCGCAGCCAATAGCCATCACACCTGACGCAGCGCCTCGCGCGGCAATACCCTCGCGGGGCGGTGCGTCAGGTGTAGACCCGCATATAAGCTATCAGACGAGCTGTGTACTCATTTGCCACCGATGTAGTATTAAAAAACAGACACTAGATAAAGTTAATAGACAGCCGATTGGCTGTGTTGGATTCAACATGAATATGAAACAAAAAGTTAAGTTATAAAAACTTTTATTAAATCAACCATCTGCTTTGTTCTTAAAAACATACTGGAAACACAGGACCTCGCGCTTAATAATATTAGAAACAAAGTATAACGTCCATTATTGCATTGATATAAAGTTCACACTGCTACAACCCTAGGACTAAAACTGGCTTACGATACGAGTATAGTTGTCTGCACAAGGGAGCATACTTGTTGTCCACCTTGCGTACTTATATCGACCTTAGCAATCGAAGGATTCTAAAATTCAAAGGGTGAAATTTTGAATATTGCAAGGTTTTGCAATGATCGGCAGGCAAACATAATTTGCTGCCGTTTTTCAACAGATAGCATATATATGATATGATATAAAACAATCCATTATGTTCACAATCCCTTGAGGTGACGGAATGCCAAATGCACGCTCCCAAGTGTTATGGTTTCATCACAAAACTCTCACAAAAACACCTAAATTTTACGTTTTGGCGTATTCCGTCACCTTAAATGCCTTTTTAAAAACTTAACAATGATTAATCTGCTTAAATAATTAATTCACTGACTATTGAATAAATAAATAAAAGTTTAGAGAAAACAATGGTATGGTAATATTTACATTGATTAGGTATATTTTACTGACCAGGATATGTAAAAAATTGTATAGGTAGGTATATTTATTTATTGCATGCATTTCAGTTTAGATCAATTAAAATACTGTCATAAACATTGAAATATAATACGGTAGAAACGGCTAAATACAATTTTTCCCATAATATGCCATCTCCTGTAACTTGAGGTCCCTCAAAACAGTCCTGCATAATACGCTTTCCCGCATAAGACGAGTTTTAGACTGGATCCCTACAAAGTCGTCTTAAGCGAGTTTTACTGTAGTAAATCCTATTAGGCGTGTCCACATCTGACGCACCGCCTCGCGAGAAAATTGCCGCGCGAGGCAGCTCGGCTAGTGTGGATATGCCTCGCCCGAGGCATTGCGGCCGCGCGTGCGTTTGCCTAGGCCGAGGCATGACCACACCTGACGCACCGCCTCGGACGGCAATTTCCTCGAGAGGCGGTGCGTCAGGTGTGGCCACGCCTATTTAGGTATTTAAATTTCCAATGCGTAAGATGAAGCCTCAAGGAAATATCTATTATTTATATGTATAAAAATTTAAAAAAAAAAAGTAAATGAATCATGAAATGCCAAAATTGCCTTCTAAGTACAGTCAAGTGTAAAAATATGGGTGTACTCATCTTACTCAAAAATATGTCCCATAGTATCTTATTCCGTTGTAATAAGTGCGTAGTACCATATTTATGAGACGATTTTTTCGATACGTATTTTTGCACTTGACTGTACCTATTGTTTGCGTGTATTATTAACTCAAATCGAGTATTTTAAATCACAAATAGGTGCCTACGGTTAAGAATTCTATACTTATTATGTATACTATACTTATACCAATTTGAATTTGAACCCCATACAATTATCATCTAACACTTTGAAACCTTATTTAGCTTCGCAATTAAATAACATACATGAAATGTAATACCAATCCTAATTTACAAACCTTAATTCCTTACATCCATTATACAATGTTTTATTTATGAAACCTACAGCCAGATTATCCATATTTGAAACCAAAATAAACGACATGATGTTTCATATATACAAAACTTTAGTGAAATGCACTTTTTATGCTCTGAAACTCTTATGAGACTAACACATTAAAAATATTTATAACGGGCTCACGGGTTGCCGCCGCGGGCGTTCGTGATTATGATGATCGTAAATTGATTGAAACCTATCAAGAAACAATCGACCTAAATTACGTGAGTAACCAGCTATAAATATTTTAAATACATTTTCTCGGGTTAAAGCACAGAAAAAATAATCATATGAGATATTTAAGACTGAGTTTTTACAATTCACAGATTATACAGTTTTTTTACTTTCACATGTTATTTATTACGACTCTTTAAAAATGTCCAGTACAGACACTAAAGTAATGTCTGCCCCAGCTACCACAAAACTTGTACTTAGACTACAGTGTCTGTGTGTTTGTCTATGTGCACTTTATGTGAGTGAGCCTCATAAACTGCTTCCGTGGAGCCCTGTGTACATGATTATCCAAGTTACCTGAAATAAAACATTACCAAATATGTTAATTATCAGTATTAATTACCATTTAAAAAATCAATTTCAGAATTAGATATAACCATAATTGTTCCAATTTTAGTTTTCAAGACTAATATAAACGGCCTCCTAGCCCAGTCGGTAGTGACCCTGCCTATGATGCAGGAGGTCCCGGGTTCGAATCCTGGTCAGGGCATTTGTTTGTGTGTTTATCACAGATATTTGTTCCTGAGTTATGGATGTTTTCTATGTATTTAAGTATTTATCTATTATATGTATATACCGTCGTCTAGTACCCATAACACAAGCTTTATTGAGCTTACTGTGGGCCTAGGTCGATTTGTGTAAGATTGTCCTATAATATTTATTTAATATAGCTGTTAAATAAACAGCTACAAATTGATCTGATTATAAAAGTAGCATGTGTTTGTCTGTTTTCTGTGCATGAATATAAGACATCAATTATTCCCATCCCTTTATTTTTACATTTTACACAGTGGTGTAATTTGACAGCACCTTACATACATTTGAAAACCGCTTTGTATGCAAGGAGCTGAAATTACTCCACTCCATTATGAATTCTCCCTTACGCTATATCAAGAACAATACATATCTGAAAAATCTTACCAAAAAACCAGCAAAAGACGTCATAAATCCTTCCTTGGTGATTTCCCACATGCCGCCATACTCCTCCTCATCTATGTTTTGGAAATTGTTCACATAAAAGTATATGACTGCAGCGTTTAATAGCACAAACCTGGAAATAAACAAGTAACAGTTACCATTATTTTTATAACCTTGAACTAATAAGATATCAATGTTTGCTTGTTAGACATCCAAAATCAAATTAAAGATGTAATTCTAGTATTTTTTCTTGATAAATTATAGGTTACATTTATTGGATATTTTAAAGACAATTTAATACGTGCCAATATTTAAATCAGAGTCGCTACTTACAACAATAATCCTAGGAATCCTTTCAAGGGGAGCAACCCCCAACATAAGCCCAAAATTATACCAATGGCTTGTCGCATCCAATAAATAACGTCAAGAAACTCCTCCTAAAACATTTAAAACACAATATGAGACACAGTTAGTTACTTTTTTGTCAAAATTTCACAAATCCCGTGACCAAATCGTAACCTTATCGGGCCATTCCGCGTTCACTTGGCACGCTTTCCTCCAAACTGATTCTGTTGCTTTCCCTTTGTTGGCACTGTCACAAGATTTGTTTTTAGCGGACATTGTATTATCAGACTGATTTACTCTCGTTTTAAGTTAATATATACTTCATTAGTCTAATCAATAATCATTCGGGAAATATTACACGTCACTGTGACATTGACATGACACTTGACAGGGTTGTGGTAGTACAGTTGCCAGAGCTAAAAATTAAATATTTGCACACGGTGCGTTTTCAAAAACCTTAAAAGCCCGCCAGATTGTTATGCCAATAAAGTAGAAAGAAATCGCAATATTGCTAGCTCTCAACGCGTAGCTACGTCTTGTAGCCGTGACCTATGTTAATCCGATGTGAAAATCAGGCATAATTAGTTAATACACTACCCTAGCTGATGGACGTTTTGTAGGATGATCATTTAAAAACGTTACGAATAACTCCAAACTGTAGATTCCAGGATATGAGGATGAATGGAGAACGGCTTCTCGCCATCTTATCAGCCATATAACAGTAGTTCGTGTGGATCGCTCGCAAATTTATCGGCTAAATAAAGCATATCTGCTGTTGTACATGTACATGGCGTACTGTTCATTGTAATATTTATTATTGGTAGAGGTAATACAGGTAAGGTAGAGGTAAACAAAAACAACATTAAAAAAAATAAACAAAACTGTAATCACACTCTCATTTCATGCTTTAAAATGCCAGATATTTTTTTAAATAGTGGAAGGGGCTCTGTTCTTCAGCCGGAGCTGCAGCTCAGCCTCCATGGCCTTGCTGGTCTCCCAGCACTCGCGGTCCGGCGAGTCGCGGCCGCGCGCCAGGCCCACGAGGCGCGCCAGCACGAGGAGTCTGTGCAAGTGGTCTGCGGTCACGGGTGACTCGGTTGTTGACTTTCGCCGCATCTCTATGAAGTCGTCTTCTACGAACTGTAACAAATAGATTATTTACAACCTACAGATTATATCAAGTGATTTTTCTTTTTTTTAAAGGACCATTTCTGAGGTTTATAGACCCTCTCCTCTACCAGAGATTGTATGAATTTGACATTTCCAAACCATAACCAACGAGATGTTTGTTATATTGCGATTGCAATGCCATCTTTCGCATAGCTTTTCGCGTTTATCCTTATTAATTAAAACAAATAGACGACGATAAGCACTCTTATTCGCCTTGTAATAATGACTTGACATTTAAAATACAAAAAAAAATCTTTTCATTCGTAATTTTTATTATTTTGCGTTCTTTCAAGAAAAGTCAATTCTTAATAACTTGCTACATTATAGTATCGATAACCAACATTGTGATATGTCCCAAAACGTTGCATTTTACCTTCAGATTTGACCAGCTTGAGGTTGGTGAGGTAGGTCCGGATGAGGTTCATGATGTCCTTGAGGTAGCAGGTGGCTATTACGTCACGCTGGTATAATACTATTAATGTTACCTTCAAATCCTCTGTGATAGTATATTTGACGAGCTTGAGGTTGGTGAGGTAGGTCCGGATGAGGTTCATAATGTCCTCCTTGAAATAGCAGGTGGCTATTACGTCACGCTGGTATAATACTATTAATGTTACCTTCAAATCCTCCGTGATAGTATATTTGACGAGCTTGAGGTTGGTGAGGTAGGTCCGGATGAGGTTCATAATGTCCTCCTTGAAATAGCAGGTGGCTATTACGTCACGCTGGTATAATACTATTAATGTTACCTTCAAATCCTCCGTGATAGTATATTTGACGAGCTTGAGGTTGGTGAGGTAGGTCCGGATGAGGTTCATGATGTCCTCCTTGAGGTAGTAGGTGGCTATTACGTCACGATGGTATAATACTATTACTGTTACCTTCAAATCCTCCGTGATAGTATATTTGACGAGCTTGAGGTTGGTGAGGTAGGTCCGGATGAGGTTCATGATGTCCTTGAGGTAGCAGGTGGCTATTACGTCACGCTGGTATAATACTATTAATGTTACCTTCAAATCCTCTGTGATAGTATATTTGACGAGCTTGAGGTTGGTGAGGTAGGTCCGGATGAGGTTCATAATGTCCTCCTTGAAATAGCAGGTGGCTATTACGTCACGATGGTATAATACTATAAATGTTACCTTCAAATCCTCCGTGATAGTATATTTGACGAGCTTGAGGTTGGTGAGGTAGGTCCGGATGAGGTTCATGATGTCCTCCTTGAGGTAGTAGGTGGCTATTACGTCACGATGGTATAATACTATTACTGTTACCTTCAAATCCTCCGTGATAGTATATTTGACGAGCTTGAGGTTGGTGAGGTAGGTCCGGATGAGGTTCATGATGTCCTCCTTGAGGTAGCAGGTGGCTATTACGTCACAATGGTATAATACTATTAATGGTACCTTCAAATCCTCCGTGATAGTATATTTGACGAGCTTGAGGTTGGTGAGGTAGGTCCGGATGAGGTTCATGATGAGGTACCTCCTTGAGGTAGCAGGTGGCTATTACGTCACGATGGTATAATACTATTAATGTTACCTTCAAATCCTCCGTGATAGTATATTTGACGAGCTTGAGGTTGGTGAGGTAGGTCCGGATGAGGTTCATGATGTCCTCCTTGAGGTAGTAGGTGGCGGCTTCCACGATGGCATCGAAGATTTGCAGCGAGGACTCCTCAGGACGGAGGGGCACGTGGTAGTCGCTCTATAACCAAAAATTAGGACAATCTCACACATCGACCTAGCCCCACAGTAAACTCCGTTAGGTTAGTTGTGGGATTACGACATGTGATATATGCCTATAGAAAAATACTTAAAAATACATAGAAAACATCTATAAAATCAAGAAAAAATCGAACCCAGTGCCTCTTGCTTCGGCAAGGATATTCTGTCAGCGTTAATCGCCGAATAAAATGTGTGGTGGACTTAGAATGTGTGGTGACCAATAGATGGCGCTAGTACATACAGTTGCTAGTAGTATACAGTCGCCATCAAATATATCGGAGCGGCCAGGGTACTCAAAATATCTGATCATGCACTTTATCGCCTTGACAATGGAGGTGTTGTTCAGATATTTGTGACCACCTTGGCCGCTCCGATATATCTGATGGCGCTGTACCTATCAGCTAGCCAGATATACGGGAACGCCATGTTGTATAGATAGACATAGTCAATCCATGTCTTATATCATCCTTGAGGCAGGATAACTATTGACTCGGCTACTGAGAACCTTAAGAGAGAAAAAACAATTTTAAATTGACACAAATCATTTCGGCAATTTTTTGGTTTAGATTTTTTTTATACCACGACGGTGGCAAACAAGTATACGGCTCGCCCGATGGTAAGCAGTAACCGTAGCCTATGGACGCCTACAACCCCAGATGATAAACACTATCACTACATAGTATAAAACAAAGTCGCTTTCCGCTATCTGTCCCTATGTATGCTTAGATCTTTAAAACTACGCAACGAATTTTAATGTTTTTTTTAAATAGATACAAGAGGAGGGTTTATATGTATAATGCATGCATATAGGAGAGAAACACTATAATTTTAGAGGTTTCTAATGTGATGTCGTAAATAAACACATTTTTTTGCGCTTACATCGCAAATGCTAACTGAGTCCTAAGAGATAAATCAAAATAATGTACTACAGTATTGTACACTTAAAAAAACCGGCCAAGAGCGTGTCGGGCCACGCTCAGTGTAGGGTTCCGTAGTTTTCCGTCCGTCACAGTAAGTGTCCCCACTTAAGAGTTAAAACGGTTAAATTACAAACTGAGTTCAGAAATTACTTTGTAATATTTTTTCAAAAACTATTCAACCTATCAAGTTCAAAATAATTTTCCTAGAAAGTTTTTATAAAGTTCTACTTTTAAGATTGTTTTCATATATTTAAAATAGAATAGTTCAAAAGTTAGAGGGGGGGGCAATTTTTTTTTTACTTCTGGAGCGATTATTTCCGAAAATATTTACATAATCAAAAAATGATTTTACTAAACCCCTATTCATTTTTAAATACCTATCCAACAATATATCACACGTTAGGGTTGAAATGAAAAAAAAATCACTCCCCACTTTACGTATAGGGGAGGTACCCTAATAAAACATTTTTTTCCACTTTTTATTTTACCACTTTGTCGGCGTGATTGATATACATATTAGTACCAAATTTCAGCTTTCTAGTGCTAACGGTCACTGAGATTATCCGCGGACGGACGGACGGACGGACAGACATGGCGAAACTATAAGGGTTCCTAGTTGACTACGGAACCCTAAAAAGGTCTCCAAAAAAGTCCCGTGCGAAGTTACCGGCAACAGTGACTTCCCTTCCGACAGAACCAGCACGGCCACATCAGATTCGAAGTCCATCTGGTAATACTTGAAGTCGTACTGCACTTTCTGCGTGTTGATGAGGTTCCCCAGCGCAGATATGTTGTGTACGCCGGTGGCGTCCAGACGGCCCTGCTGCATCTTGGTTTCGTCGAGCACGAGGTGCGTGTGGTTGCTTAGTTGGAGGATGCCGCTGGTTAGCCGGTTGCAGTCGTAGTCTTTTCTGAAATATATGAAAATGAGACATATAACAATATTGTCGATACTAGCACTAAGCAGTCTGTTATCGTCATCGTTAAAATTGACTTGTGTAAAGTCTGCCGGTCGCTAGTGGATGACAGGTGCAGTAGAACACTGGTTTTCAACAAACCTTCTCAAAATGCGTGATTTCATGGACCCATTAGCCATTAAGTTGGTTTACAACGCCTTGGTTAGAAGCAAGCTGGAGGCTTCGTCGATTGTGTGGCTCCCACACGAATCAACGTACACCTTGCTGCTGGAAAAGGTCCAAAAAGCCTTTCTGAGGTTCCTATATAAAAAAATGTATGACCCATGTATGTACCCATTCCTATACCCAACAAAATACTTGTTAGGAATGCTCGGGTACAACTCGTTGGAGGTTAGGCGCAACTTCTGTTTGCTTATTACCGCATGTGGAGTCCTGCGCGGCGAGTCTGGCTGTCCGGAGCTGTAGGTCGTCTTGTGCGACCGTTCGTTCCCCTCAGGCCCCGACACCCCGACGCCCCGACACCCCGACGCCCCGACACCCCGACACCTCGGCAACGCGACCTCTTAATGGTACCAGAGGCGCGCAACAACTCCTCGTGCTCTCACACGACTAAATGCGTTCTCGGCATCGGTACCGGAGTGTGATCTGTTTGCGTGGCGACGGACGACTGTTTATAGTGAATGTTTGAAATTCTGTGAGGGGATGGATAAAAGATGTTCAACTGTTATGTAATCTGTTATTATTTTGTTGTTTAATGTTATTTGTTATTGTAATTGTATTGTAGTTTCATGGCGCATTAGTTAAACTGTAATGTCATGTAAACGTGTTTTTGATTAAATAAATAAATAAATAAAATAAGCCCTCGTTTGGTCGAATTTGGAGCATACCTTCAAATTTAATGTTGCAGTTAGAGTTGTGCCGTACTAGAGTATTCACGAGAATATTTTTCCCATAGCAAACGGCACATCTCTAGTCGCAGTCATGGAATACCAACTTGGGAAGTAGCGCCATAGTGTTCATATTGTCGATGGTGAGCGGCAAGTAGTAGCTCTTGGTGACGAACTGCTTGATGACGTCGTACAGCTGGCGCGCGTAGTGCGGGTACTTGGTGGTCGGCAGGTTCGAGATGTTGAGGCAGAACGAGCCCAGGGTCAGGGTCTCCTGGCGGAGGTAGCTGGAAGTTATACTTAATGTAAAGAAAATAAACATTACGAAGTTAAAAACGTTAACAAAATTTGCGCTTTTAAAGCAATTTCAAAATTTTACTAAGTTAATTGACTGAGGAGCCGAGCGAAGCGAGGCGACGAACGTCTCCGTTTTAGGTACGACGATTTGGCAGATTGATGTGTGTGTATTGGTTGGTTGGTTGGTTGGTTGGTTGGTTGGTTGGTTGGTTGATTGGTTGGTTGGTTGGGTGGTTGGTTGGTTGGTTGGTTGGTTGGTCAGTGTCGGTCTAGAGGTCGCATTTTTCATCCGATTTCGATGAAACTTGGCATGTACGTTCCTTGATTTATTTGCCAAAAATTGTCGATCCATTTTTTGATTGGGGTTAAAATGAGGGGGGGAAGTTTGCTGTCGCGTTATTTATGGACGGATTTCAATAATTTTCGGGTAAAAGGTCAAGCCCACACTTCCTTAGAGGTTGTTGTAGGAGGAACCTTCCCATATCGTTATTTTTTGCTCGATTCTGTTCATTTTCGGGTGAAAAGGCTCTGTAGGATGACAATAACAATGAGTGTCGAAGTAAACATTAGAACAGCGCATTGAGCGCATGCGCTAGCCCGCCACGCAGCGAGCGGCAGAGTTGCCCAACAGGCCGGGGCGAAATTTATCTTGAATACGTTAACGTGAAGAAAAAAAATTGTTAATACAAATACAAATAATGTATTGAGAAAAGTGTAGTACCTACAGTGTTTGCTCTTACGGACTAAGATGTTTTAACGACAAGTGGTTAACAAATGCTTGAACTAGGATTCCCTGTGTTTCAGGCAGCGAAGGACAATATTAGTTAATTTTTAATTATTCACTTTATTATAAACTATACTGCTTTCAGATAGAATTATATTAGACGCCCCAAGTTTTTATTTTAGTCTGATAAAAGCTTCCGATTATGACTTAATCCACTGATATAGAGACAAATAGGGCCTTTAGCATCCGACTCGAGATGCCTATTCTGTTATTCGTCATACATGATTACTCTCCAGAAAGCAATGTATGTGGGACTAAAATTCGTATAAATTTTTATTTTCTAGTTTTTGGTACAACATTTGATTGAAATAAAACCGTTTAACTTAAAACTTTTTTACGTTAATTTATTTTAAGTTTTTAGTAAAATTTTTGTACTTGTAACCAGCCCTATTGACCGTAGTAGGTATCTGGTGGGAAAACTATATGTGATGACATCTCAATTGGTATTATATTAATTGTATGTGACCTTTCGTGTGTTTAAAGTAGACGGTACCTACATTAAGTTGGGTAGTTGGGTACCTACGTATATTATAGGGTACATATATGTATACAGTGTGGGAAAAATCTATGGGTCCTGGAGGGGAACTAAATCCTTGAAATAGCTTAATTTACGTAAAGGACATTCTTTTATTTTAAAACTTTATGCGAAGCTAAAAGGGTGAGTACGTCACAGTGAGAATTGCTTTAGGAGCAGCATGTCATGGACCTGATAAAACTCAATGGTCAAGTGTTTTAGCGAGCCCGAGGGCCGAAGGCCCGAGGGTGAGCCGCAATATACGCGAAGCTAAAAGGCCGAGTACCGCGTATTGCATACGATCGGAACATCACAACGAGAATTGCTTCAGCAGCAGTATGATATGGACTTTATAAAACTCAATGTCCAAGTGCCTTAGCGAGCCCGAGGGCCGAAGGCCCGAGGGTGAGCCCCAATCTTTGCGAAGCTAAAAGGCCGAGTACGTCACGGCGAGAATTGCTTCAACAGCAGCATGGCATGGACTGGACAAATCTCAATGGTAAAGTGTCTTAGCGAGCCCGAGGGTGAGCCGCAATCTATGCGTAGCTAAAAGGCCGAGTACGTCACGGCGAGAATTGCTTCAATAGCAGCATGACATGGACTGGACAAAACTCAATGGTCAAGTGTTTTAGCGAGCCCGAGGGCCGAAGGCCCGTGGGTGAGCCGCAATATATGCGAAGCAAAAGGCCGAGTACCTACCGCGTATTGCATACGATCGGAACATCACAACGAGAATTGCTTCAGCAGTAGTATGATATGGACTTTATAAAACTCAATGTCCAAGTGTCTTAGCGAGCCCGAGGGCCGAAGGCCCGAGCGTTAGCCGCTATCTATGCGAAGCTACGAGGGTTGTTACTTATATATCCGGAAACAAAAAAACAAACAAACGTACACGGCTGAAAATGGTTTTATTGTTTTTCAAAGTATTCCCCTTGATGATCTATGCACTTTTGCATTCGCGTGAACCAATTTTTAAAGCACTTCTGCCACTCCGCCTGAGGTACCTCCATAACGTGTTGTTTGAATGCGTCGACAGCATCTTCAGCGGTCGAAAATCGTTGACCGCGTAATTTATTCTTTATATTTGGAAATAAATAAAAATCGTTGGGTGCCAAGTCAGGGCTGTACGGCGGATGACCCGTTAATTCCACATTTTGACCCTCCAAAAATAGAGTTGTTTCGCGTGACGTATGACAGCTGGCATTGTCATGATGAAGAATGATTCTTCGTCGCTGGTTAGTTTTACGAATTTGTTCAAATACTTCCGGTAAGCAAATGGTCGTGTACCACTCTGAATTAACCGTTCTACGGTTTTCTAGTGGCACTGTTGCTACATGGCCATTAATACCGAAGAAGCAGGCCACCATTTGTTTCAATGTGCTTTTTGCACGAGTAACTTTCGTAGGGTTCGGCTCATTTTGAAACACCCATACCGTTGATTGTTGCTTCGTTTCGGGATCGTATGCATAGATCCAGGATTCGTCACCTGTATAGATGTTGTAAACGGCTTTTGAGTCACCACGGTTATATTTTTTTAACATTTTATTGCACCATTCGACGCGAGCATCTTTTTGCTCTTTTGTTAAGTTGTGGGGTGTCCAACGCGAACAAATTTTTTTTACAGCCAAATAATTATGTAATATGCTATTAATGCTGGTCATAGAAATACCCAGAGTCGCCTCTATCTCGCGGTACGTAACATGTCGGTCGTCCATTATAAGTTTTCGCACAGCCTCGATATTTTGTTGTACAACGACCGATTTCGGGCGACCTGCCTTAACTTCGTCCGTAAGCATACTACGTCCACGATTGAACTCACTAAACCAGTGATACACAGTAGTTTTAGATGGGGCTTCATCACCAAAAGTTGAAGTTAGTTGATCTATGCACAGTTGTTGCGTTAAACCACGCCGAAAATCATAATAAATCATAGCACGAATATTTTCACGAGTGAGTTCCATTCTTGCTGCGAGATGACATTTGAAACCCGTCAAAAACAAAACACGAGCGTTAATAAGAAAGAAAAAATATACCGGCCAGTACTTAAAAAAGTTCAAATTTTACCATGGAGGTCAAATATGCTATTTAAGAAGATTGTAATCCCGGTTTCCGGATATATAAATAGCAGCCTATGTAAAAGGCCGAGTACGTCACGGCGAGAATTGCTTCAGCCGCAGCATGACATGGACTGGACAGATCTCAATGGTCAAGTGTCTTAGCGAGCCCGAGGGCCAAAGGCCCGAGGATGAGCCGCAATCTATGCGAAGCTAAAAGGCCGAGTACTGCGTATTGCATACGATCGGAACATCACAACGAGAATTGCTTAAGCAGCAGCATGACATGGACTTGATAAAACTCAATGGTCAAGTGTCTTAGCGAGCCCGAGGGTGAGCCGCAATCTATGCAAAGCTAAAAGGCCAAGTACGTCACGGCGAGAATTGCTTCAGCCGCAGCATGACATGGACTGACAAATCACAATGGCCAAGTGTCCTAGCAGCATGACATGGACTTGAATAAACTCAATGGTCAAGTATCTTAGCGAGCCCGAGGGCCGAATGCCCGAGGGTGAGCCACAATCTATGCGAAGCTAAAAGGCCGAGTACCGCGTATTGCATACGATCGGAACATCACAACGAGAATTGCTTTAGCAGCAGCATGACAAGAACTTGATAAAACTCAATGGTCAAGTGACTTAGCGAGCCCGAGGGCCGAAGGCCCGAGGGTGTGCCGTTATCTATGCGAAGCTAAAAGGCCGAGTACGTAACGGCGAGAATTGCTTCAGCAACAGCATGACATGGACTTGATAAAACTCAACAGGCAAGTGTCTTAGCGAGCCCGAGGGCCGAAGGCCCGAGGGTGAGCCGCAATCTATGCGAAGCTAAAAGGCCGAGTACGTCACGGCGAGAATTGCTTCAGCAGCAGCATGACATGGACTTGATAAAACTCAACGGTCAAGTGCCTTAGCGAGCCCGAGGGCCGAAGGCCCGAGGGTGAGCCGCAATCTATGCGAAGCTAAAAGGCCGAGTACCGCGTATTGCATACGATCGGAACATCACAACGAGAATTGCTTCAGTAGCAGCATGACATGGACCGGACAAAACCCAATAATTAAGTGTCCTAGCGGTCACGACTCAGGAGTTGGAGATAAATAAAACACGTAAACGTCTATACCTCAAACTAGAACACTATTTTTAAATGCATACATTCTCCAACTGGTCCTTTATGGCAGCCAGTAGCCTAGCAGCATTACGATTGAGGAGTTAGAGATCAAACGTAACGTAAATGTCTCTAGCTAAAACTAATGCACTATTTTTAAATTGACACATTCTGGAACCGGTCAGTTATGGCAGGCTGTAACTTTGCATCATCACGACTGAGGAGTTGGAGATCAATATGTAACGTAAATGCGTCAACCTAAAACTAGAACACTATTATTAAATTGACACATTCTCCACCCTGTCAGTTATGGCAGGCTGTAACCCTTCATCATCACGACTTAGGAGTTGGAGATCAATATGTAACGTAAATGCGTCTACCTAAAACTAGAACACTATTATTAAATTGACACATTCTCCACCCTGGCAGTTATGGCAGGCTGTAACCTTGCATCATCACGACTGAGGAGTTGGAGATCAATATGTAACGTAAATGCGTCTACCTAAAACTCGAACACTATTATTAAATTGACACATTCTCCACCCTGTCAGTTATGGCAGGCTGTACCCTTGCATCATCACGACGGAGGAGTTGGAGGTCAATTTGAAACGTAAATGCGTCTACGTAAATCTAGAGCACTATTATTAAATTGACACATTCTCCACCCTGTCAGTTATGGCAGGCTGTAACCTTGCATCATCACGACTGAGGAGTTGGAGATCAATATGTAACGTAAATGCGTCTACCTAAAACTCGAACACTATTATTAAATTGACACATTCTCCACCCTGTCAGTTATGGCAGGCTGTACCCTTGCATCATCACGACGGAGGAGTTGGAGGTCAATTTGAAACGTAAATGCGTCTACGTAAATCTAGAGCACTATTATTAAATTGACACATTCTCCACCCTGTCAGTTATGGCAGGCTGTAACCTTGCATCATCACGACTGAGGAGTTGGAGATCAATATGTAACGTAAATACGTCTACCTAAAACTAGAACACTATTATTAAATTGACACATTCTCCACCCTGTCAGTTATGGCAGGCTGTACCCTTGCATCATCACGACGGAGGAGTTGGAGGTCAATTTGAAACGTAAATACGTCTACCTAAATCTAGAGCACTATTATTAAATTGACACAGCCTCCACCCGGTCAGTTATGGCAGGCATTACCTATGCAGCATCAGAACTGAAGAGTTGATGGTCAATATAAAGTCACTAAGGATTTATTTACTAGCAACAATAATATAAGTAGTTAAATTAGCAGATGTGTACGACTCTCGGTTAAGGTAAGCAGTGTCTCTGCAGCATCAGGATTTGAAGATCAAAGGTTGAAAATATTATTAAAAGTTATTGTCACGGAGACCTGATACGCATACCAAATTTCATCGAAATCTGTTAAGTAGAAATGGTCGAAAAATCGATTGCAAGATTTGATGCGTATAAATATACAAATAAATATACGAGGTCAAGCTAAATAAAACCGTTTAATAATAAATTAACGTAAAAAAGTTTTTAGTTAAACAGTTTTATTTCAATCAAATGTTGTACCAAAAACTAGAAAATAAAAAATTATACGAATTTTAATCCCACATACATTGCTTCCTGGAGAGTAATCATGTAAGACGGATAACAGAATAGGCATCTCGAGTCGGATGCTAAAGGCCCTATTTGTCTCTATATCAGTGGATTAAGTCATAATCGGAAGCTTTTATCAGACTAAAATAAAAACGTGGGGCGTCTAATATAAATTAGAGTGGGTTAAGTATGTAATACAGACTATTTAATCTAAAATCAAAGTCACGTAGCTATGCTTTAATGTTGTTGGTGTGAGAGTACTATGAGTAGTATTAAAAATATGTATATATAAATTATATAAAATGAGTCAAATACTTAGATATTTAGTTTGCGAAATGAAATGTGAAATTAAGTAAATATAAGTTAATTTGTATAAGGGCTAGCATTAGCAATTCTTATTTATTTTTTATTTACTAGTTGACTTGAGTGCCCTCCACTGCTGGGCCTCGCCACTTGATTTTCATGATTTTTAGATCTTATAATTTTCTCTATTATTGTTTTACCATGTAATTACGATTTTGAATCACAGGATTTTCGTTCATTGGCAGCTTTACCAGCCTACCTAATTTTTTTGTCGTACCAACGCCCCACGTTTTTATTTTAGTCTGATAAAAGCTTCCGATTATGACTTAATCCACTGATATAGAGACAAATAGGGCCTTTAGCATCCGACTCGAGATGCCTATTCTGTTATCCGTCTTACATGATTACTCTCCAGGAAGCAATGTATGTGGGATTAAAATTCGTATAATTTTTTATTTTCTAGTTTTTGGTACAACATTTGATTGAAATAAAACTGTTTAACTAAAAACTTTTTTACGTTAATTTATTTTTAAGTTTTTAGTTAATTTTTTGAACTTGTAACCAGCCCTATTGACCGTAGTATGTGGTGGGAAAACTATATGTGATGTGATGACCTGATGACATCTCAAGTGGTATTATATTAATTGTATGTGACCTTTCGTGTGTTTAAAGTAGAGGGTACCTACATTAAGTTGGGTACCTACGTATATTATAGGGTACATATATGTATACACTGTGGGAAAAATCTATGGGTCCTGGAGGGGAACTAAATCCTTGAAATAGCTTAATTTACGTAAAGGACATTCTTTTATTTTAAAAAATTATCGCAATCTATGTGAAGCTAAAAGGCCGAGTACGTCACGGCGAGAATTGCTTCAGCCGCAGCATGACATGGACTGGACAAATCTCAATGGCCAAGTGTCTTAGCGAGCCCGAGGGTGAGCCGCAAACTAAAAGGCCGAGTACGTCACGGCGAGAATTGCTTCAACAGCAGCATGACATGGACTGGACAAATCTCAATGGTCAAGTGGCTTAGCGAGCCCGAGGGCCGAAGTCCCGAGGGTGAGCAGCAATCTATGCGAAACTAAAAGGCCGAGTACGTCACGGCGAAAATTGCTTCAGCCGCAGCATGACATGGGACTGAACAAATCTCAATGGTCAAGTGTCTTAGCGAGCCCGAGGGTGAGCCGCAATCTATGCGAAGCTAAAAGGCCGAGTACGTCACGGCGAGAATTGCTTCAACAGCAGCATGACATGGACTGGACAAAACTCAATGGTGCAATGTTTTAGCGAGCCCGAGAGCCGAAGGCCCGAGGGTGAGCCGCGATCTATGCGAAACTAAAAGGCCGAGTACGTCACGGCGAGAATTGCTTCAACAGCAGCAAGACATGGACTGGACAAATCTCTATGGTCAAGTGGCTTAGCGAGCCCGAGGGCCGAAGGCCCGAGGGTGAGCAGCAATCTATGCGAAACTAAAAGGCCGAGAACGTCACGGCGAGAATTGCTTCAGCCGCAGCATGACATGGACTGAACAAATCTCAATGGTCAAGTGTCTTAGCGAGCCCGAGGGTGAGTCGCAATCTATGCGAAGCTAAAAGGCCGAGTACGTCACGGCGAGAATTGCTTCAACAGCAGCATGACATGGACTGGACAAAACTCAATGGTCCAATGTTTTAGCGAGCCCGAGAGCCGAAGGCCCGAGGGTGAGCCGCAATCTATGCGAAACTAAAAGGCCGAGTACGTCACGGCGAGAATTGCTTCAACAGCAGCATGACATGGAGTGGACAAATCTCAATGGTCAAGTGTCTTAGCGAGCCCGAGGGTGAGCAGCAATCTATGCGAAACTAAAAGGCCGAGTACGTCACGGCGAGAATTGCTTCAGCCGCAGCATGACATGGACTGAACAAATCTCAATGGTCAAGTGTCTTAGCGAGCCCGAGGGTGAGCCGCAATCTATGCGAAGCTAAAAGACCGAGTACGTCACGGCGAGAATTGCTTCAACAGCAGCATGACATGGACTGGACAAAACTCAATGGTCCAATGTTTTAGCGAGCCCGACAGCCGAAGGCCCGAGGGTGAGCCGCAATCTATGCGAAGCTAAAAGGCCGAGTACGTCACGGCGAAAATTGCTTCAGCAGCAGCATGACATGGACTGGACAAAGTGCCTTAGCGAGCCCGAGGGTGAGCCGCAATCTACGCGATGCTAAAAGGCCGAGTATCGCGTATTGCATACGATCGGAACATCACAACGAGAATTGCGTCAGCAGCAGCATGATTTGGACTTGATAAAACACAACGGTCAAGTGTCTTAGCGAGCCCAAGGGTAGAAGACCCGAAGGTGTGCCGCTATCTATGCTAAGCTAAAAGACCGAGTACGTCACGGCGAAAATTGCTTCAGCAGCAGCATGACATGGACTGGACAAAGTGCCTTAGCGAGCCCGAGGGTGAGCCGCAATCTATGCGATGCTAAAAGGCCGAGTATTGCGTATTGCATACGATCGGAACATCACAAGGAGAATTGCTTCAGTAGCAGCATGACATGAACTTGATAAAACTCAACGGTCAAGTGTCTTAGCGAGCCCGAGGGCCGAAGGCCCGAGGGTGTGCCGCTATCTATGCGAAGCTTAAAGGCCGAGTACGTAACGGCGAGAATTGCTTGAGCAGCAGCATGACATGGACTTGATAAAACTCAACAGTCAAGTGTCTTAGCGAGCCCGAGGGCCGAAGGCCAGAGGGTGAGCCGCAATCTATGCGAAGCTAAAAGGCCGAGTACGTCACGGCGAGAATTGCTTCAGCAGCAGCATGACATGGACTTGATAAAACTCAACGGTCAAGTGTCTTAGCGAGCCCGAAGGCCCGAGGGTGAGCCGCAATCTATGCGAAGCTAAAAGGCCGAGTACCGCGTATTGCATACGATCGGAACATCACAACGAGAATTCGAAACTAAAAGGCCGAGTACGTCACGCCGAAAATTGCTTCAGCAGCAGCATGACATGGACCGGACAAAACCCAATAATTAAGTGTCCTAGCGGTCACGACTCAGGAGATGGAGATCAATAAAACACATAAACGCCTATACCTAAAACTAAAACACTATTTTTAAATGCATACATTCTCCAACTGGTCCTTTATGGCAGCCAGTAGCCTAGCAGCATTACAACTGAGGAGTTGGAGATCAAACGTAACGTAAATGTCTCTAGCTATAACTAATGCACTATTTTTAAATTGACACATTCTGGAACCGGTCAGTTACGGAAGGCAGTAACCATGCAGCATCAGAACTGAGGAGTTGGAGATCAATATGAAATGTAAATGCCTCTACCTAAAACTAGAGCACTACTATTAAATTGACACATTTTCCACCCTGTCAGTTATGGCAGGCTGTAACCTTGCATCATCACGACCGAGGAGTTGGAGGTCAATTTGAAACGTAAATATTTCTACCTAAATCTAGAGCACTATTATTAAATTGACACAGTCTCCACCCGGTCAGTTATGGCAGGCAGTAACTATGCAGCATCAGAACTGAAGAGTTGATGGTCAATATAAAGTCACTAAGGATTTATTTACTAGCAACAATAATATAGTTAAATTAGCAGATGTGTACGACTCTCGGATAAGGTAAGCAGTGTCTCTGCAGCATCAGGATTTGAAGATCAAAGGTTGAAAATATTATTAAAAGTTATTGTCACGGAGACCTGATACGTATACCAAATTTCATCGAAATCTGCTAACTAGAAATGGTCGAAAAATCGATAGCAAGATTTGATGCGTATAAATATATAAACAAATATACGGGGTCAAGCTAAAAAATAAAACCGTTTAAAAAGGGCCATGGCCACCAAATTCAATAATGTGGGTTGTATTGCCGATGCCATAAAGGTTGTACTTCACTGCCCTCCGCCGTCAGAGTATTTTACTCTGACTCCAGTAATCGTTAATGCTGCCCCTTTACCCCCTCACACAATTCCCCCCGTCGTACAGGCAGACACACCGACCCCCACACCAGACAGTCTTGGTAAGGCCACAGTTGAAAAGGCCACAGCAATCCCCCAAAGAAAATCAAGAGTGCCGGTGAAGAAGGAGAGCAGGGCGGCAAAGGCTAGGGAAGAGAGACTGAAAGAAACTTCGGAACAAAAGGCTGAGCGTTTGGAAAGAGAAAGGGTTCACAAGGCTTCTGTTAGGGAAAATGCATCAAAGCACGAAAAGGAAAAAAGGAAGAAAATTGAAAGAAAACGGTTAGCAGCAGTCGCTGGCGCCCCAGATGTCCAAAATTTGGATACCTTAGATGAAGAAGGCCGGGAAGTAGCAGCAAATTATTTTGGGGAGATAATATCCACTCTGCATCCGGGCACTAGGCCGTTCCCTCCTGTCCACCCATGTCAAGTTAGGGTTTCTGATGTGTCCGACCGTGACGAAGACTACTGCAACTTAATAAGTTGCGTGAAAATGCATACAAAACATGGGCATGCGGGTTAACAAAAAGACTGGCGTTCAGAAGTGTAGATTTAAATTCTCCTTTCCGTTGGCTGACAGGACACACCTGACGAAAGAAAGTGGGCACTGGGAGTTAGTTACAGAAAGGAATCATCCGTTGGTGAATAGGCACAATAGGTTCATTACAGAGCATTGGAGGGCCAATACTGACGTTCAGGGTGTTCTAAGCAAAAATGCCATTGTAAATTATATTGCCAAGTATGCGAGCAAGGCAGAACCGAGGTCAAAAACGTTGGAAAATCTCCTCAGCGAGGCTCTTAAGAAGGATGACGATAGTGCGCAGGCAGTCGTTCAAAAGTTATTTGTTTAAATGATCGCTGAAAGGGACTTCTCCGCGCAGGAAACGGCACAAATTCTAATGGGGTGGGCTTTTTATCATTGTTCTCGGAGCTTCGTCACGGTTAATGTTGATGAAAAGCAGTGGGTAAAAATAGGCAATAAGGTCGATGGGAACAAATCGTTGGTAGACAATTACTGCATGCGCCCTGATGATCATGGCAATATTCCGTTGATAGAGCATGCTGCTAAATTCTACAAGAAAGGACAGGCGTGGGTGACAAAAAGGACTCCAAGTGTTGTGAGGGTTTTCCCAAAGAGGCGTATAGATCAGGGTGAGACTTATTTCCGGCAGCAAGTATACGTGCCATGGCGGTCAGTTGAGGAATTTGGTAATCAGGGAACGTGGGAGCAAATTTATTTTTCACGGTGCATAGCGCAGTTCCTGAGGTTTTAGTTGTCCCGCGTGTCGAAGAAGAATATGAAGATCCTGAGGAAAATGATGTTGCGAACGGTGCAGAAGAAGAGTGGATGGTTGCGGCTAGAATGGGTCCCAATGGTGAGGTTGGTGCAGTGGTTGAGATGGGAATACGCGAAATCGATATAAATTTTTCATGGGGGGATGCATACGAGCAGTTCGACGATCCTTTGAATTTGCCAGGATTTGTTGTGAAGGAAAAAGCCAGCTCAAGTAGTAGGGATGAAAGTTGGGAAGATCGAGTGCAGGGCGACTTTTCGGAAGAGCAGAAGAGAGTTTTGGTGTACTTGGAGCAGCGCATAGAGGCAGTAAAAGAATCAGCAGACGTAGTGGCATCCGAGCCTTATATCATGATAATTCAGGGAAAGGCTGGTAGTGGAAAAAGTACAGTAATTAAGGCCATGTGTGCCAAGTTGAACCGCGAGTTAGGTCCCAACAGTTTCCGTTTGATGGCACCGACGGGGGCTGCGGCAGTTAATGTGGGGGGATGCACTATTCACTCGGGTTTACATTTGGGGATTCAGAAAGTATTCAAAAAGAAGGGGGATGAAAATTTAAGTCGATTTCAGGAGGATATGGCAGGCTGCAATTTCATTATAATCGACGAAATGAGCATGGTGGGGTGTTCCCTTTTAAAGAAAATAGATTATAGATGTAGGGAGGCCAAACCGAGGTGTGCAAATTTAGCATTTGGTGGGATGACACTTTTTTTGCTTGGAGATATTAAGCAACTGCCACCTGTGTTGGATCGGCCTGTTTATGGCACGGGGTATTCAGGGATGTTGGCAGACCAAGGGCAAATTCTTTACAGGAGCATCAGGCACTGCATTGTTCTTTCCGCGTCGTATCGGCAGGGTGGGGAGGATCAAGCAGTTTTTAGGGATATCCTTGATAGGCTGAGCATGGGAAAATCTACGAAAAGTGATTGGGAGACGCCCATGGCTAGGGAAAAAAGTAGGTTTAGTGCTAGGAAATTATCACTTTTTAGTAATTGCATGATGCAGTCTGAACCGTCCCACTGCGAAAGTGCCCGCAGAGCACAATAATAAACAGGCTGCACAAGCCTGCGCCGATCAACAAGCCCAGGGACTGGAGAAGAATCTGTACCTTTGCATAGGCTGTAGGGTAATGTTGAGAACGAATTTGTGGGTGGAAAAGGGATTAGTAAATGTTTCGATAGGGACAGTGACAAATTTAGTTTATTCTCCGGGATGCAGCCCACCAAACGATCGACCTTTGGTAGTCATGGTAGATTTCGATAGTTATACAGGTCCCACGATATGAGGCTCAGTGCCAGTCGCAGTAGTTACGAGGACATGGCGTTCCGGTGAGGTCAATTGTTCTACGATTCAATTCCCTATTTTGTTAGCATGGGCGGTAACGATCCACAAATCGCAGGGCTTGACTTTGCCTAGGGTAGTTGTAGATATTGGGGCTAGGGAACTGGCAGCTGGTTGTTCCTACGTTGCTCTTTCCTGTTCTCGACGGCTGGCTGACATTGTTTTGCAGCCTTTCGATTTGGACCGACTGATTAGGATAGGTACTATGAAGCTTCTTTGCATGAGGGTAGAGGAGGAGAAAAGGCTAAGTAGGTTTTCGAATAGGTAAGTAAAATCGGCAATAAAAAAAACAAAATATATCATAAATTCACTCATAGGAAATGCTCCGAAGTCTACGGTTCACAGAACCACTAGTAATAGAGGAGGTCATCAATTGGTTGTAAACATTTTTTTTGTTAGAGTTAAAACTAGTACTCCGCCTCGAACTCAGAACTCGCGATTTCTTCGCAAATGAGATGACCAATATAACATGATGATTTTTTTCGCGCCTTCTAGCTCCATGACCCCTTAACTTTCAAATTATATGTATCTCTGCTACAACGACAACAAATTTCATGAAGATCAGAAAAGCGTTACTAAAGTTATCGCGGAACAAACTCTCAAAATCAAAAAGCCATCGAAATGCACAGACGTCTAGGTAGCCAGCTGACAGTTCCGTTGTGTCCGAAGTTGTCTGTAAGAACTTCACTTCGCTTACGCTCCGCTCGTTCGATTGGTGTGTTCATGAGCATGATCGATAAAGGGATTATGAAGCTAAAAGACTCGAAAAAGTCATCATTAGGGTCTTGTTATATTGGTCAACTCGCTCGCAAGAACATCGCGAGTTCTCAGTTCAAGGCGGGTCGCTACTGATATAACTCGCGATTTCCTTGCAAATGAGATGACCAATATAACAAAACCCTTCTGAAGATTTTTTTTCGTCTTCTAGCTCCATGACCCCTTGAACGATCCTGCTCATATACGAACTCTCAAATTATATGTATCTCTGCTAGAACCCCAACAAATTTCATGAAGATCAGAAAAGCGTTACTAAAGTTATCGCGGAACAAACTCTCAATATCAAAAAGCCATCGAAATGCCGAGACGTCCCAATAGCCGAAGTTGTTTGTAAGAACTCACTTCGCTCGTTCGATAAACGAAACAATAGTTACCATCCGCCTAGCGTGCATTCCAGCTTTTAGTGAATAGTCTCTATAATATCTAATACATAGTTGCCCATTACACATTAAATCGTAAATAGTGACAACTTACACACAGGCTATGAGGTGGCATATGAGGTATTCAGCTGCAAGTTTGTCTCCCAGCAATAGTTCCGTCATGGCCTTCAGTAGGTGTTCCCGCGCCGTGTTCGCCTCCTTTAACACTGTGCCTGGAAACACATTCTAATATTATTTTTTCTTTTCATTCTAGACAACTTATCTTTCCGCACACACCCTGTGAGCTTTTAGCCCTAAAATATTAAATTTTATTGTGTAACTTTCACGTAACTTTTGGGCCAATCAACATTTTGACCGACAGTTTCGAGTGTCTCTTGCGTTACTCAAAATGTCTCTGGAGTTATCAAGAAATCGGGTTTCTAATATACATAGTTTCTGTTTAGTTGTTGTTTGGTTTAGAGATCGCTCATTAGCGATAAGACCGCCTGTTGTTTGCCTCTTTTTATCATGTATTTTTTTTGAGGTGTGCAATAAAGCATTTATTCATTCATTCATTTATTAGGTTTATCAGTTGGGGACTCGAATGTTACATACACCATAAACTAAAACACAGAAAAGCCATTATTTGAAGGTGAAATTTTACAACGAAATTTAAAAGTTGAGGACAGATTTGTGTCAGTCAAAAAGTTGATTCGCCCTTTTGCAGTAAACGTAACAGCAATCTCGGCATGAGGTTGTAGTCTCACTTGTCTCAAATGCAATGCTTCCAAGTCATTTCAAGACTTACTCTGTTCAAATTCTCCTTCCACCAGCGGGTTACAATGCTCCAACTTTTTCACATACACAGCATGTAATCTCGGCACCAGACTCGGTGGGGGGTTGTGCGTGATGGCTTCCACCTCGGTCTCACTCTGCGGGTCGATCAGCGGATCCGTCTCGGGTTGGAACTCCCCGGATAATGCTGGGTCTACGGAGAGGAAACCTACGACTTCTATCATTTCATTTAGCTTTAGTTGGTCGTCTTCTGTGTATACCTGTAATGTAATATAATGTTGTAAAACACCCACTACCCCAGTGGTTGTCGGATATTCAATAAAGTGGGTATTAAATGTCAACACTAAGACCAGTCAGCCACTTGATGGCTTCATTGCACAAGGTGATCAGATCATCTGGAGGATCAGCGGTATAAGCGGCAATCTTAACTTATGGAAAATTAACTTCTCAAGGCTTTCTTTTAATTCAATTAATTTTTAGGAAGAACTCTTAAAGTGAGTATTTGCATAATATAATTTACAATATTTCTTAAATATTTGATGTGTTCAGGCAAATTACTTTACTGTACCAAAACAAAGGCTATGCCCCAAGATAAATGTTAAATTCATACCATAGTAAACGGAAAAAACCATTCACACTGAAGAGTACCAAAAAAAAAAGTTGTATTCATAAAATTCTCTTAAGGTGGGTACGGTGGGGACATGAGGCAGCCTCAGGTTGAGGCACGCACGGCTCGCCTGTTTGCCCAAATTGCCTCAACCTGAAGCTGCCTCAAGTCCGTACCCACATTCATATGAATATTTGGAATAAAGTCATCTCACCTTAACTATACATGATTGACTAGCAACATCTGGCAGTGGGAAGTTCAACAGATGTTCCCGGGACACCACATTCCCTTCTGCAGCCTCCGTTTCCCTCGTCTTAGGCTCCTTATTTGTAGCCTGCTCAACCTCCATCGCATCATCCTCCGTGTCGTCGTAGCTCCGTTTCAGCTTCGTAGCGGAGGTGAGACGTTTGGAGGAGTTGGGTTGTTGGTGTAGGTGGTTGAGATGGTTGCGACTGTGTTCGAGTTGCTGTGCCCACTCACTGAGGCCGGGCATGGAGACTACAACCATTGTCTGACGTTGTGCGCTTTGGAGGTTATTGGCATAGTTGATTTTCTCATTTTCCTATGATCACAATAAACATATTTTTAAGTGTTTTATAAAATGTATGTTTATATGCTCTGTTCTGAATCAAATAATTTCTTATTAATTTCATAAGTTAAGACATACAAAAAAACTGATGTGTAAAATGTTATCAACCGACTTCAAAACTTGGAAGGAGGAGGTTATTATTTCGTCGGACCTTTGTTTTTTTTTATGTATGTTCACTGATTATTCAAAGACGGCTGGACCGATTTGGAATATTCTTTTTTGTCTGAAAGAGTATACTTCACTAAACACTAAAGGTCCCATTGTAACCAGGTCAGGATATGATGACGGGATCCTGGAGAAATTGAGGGAACTCTTCAACTATTATAGGCACACCTATAGTGATTTGAGTATTTTTACAGCAGCTTGAGCATTTCCTTTTGGAAAGGTGGAGGCTAAATGAAGTCGGTTCTTTTTTGTTTCAAATTATTTTGACTTCCAATTTAAATGAGATTGGATGGGATTTGATTGTAATAGATAATTCATAAAACAATTTTCATTTGCCAAATTTTTTTGGTCAACATTTTTTAAGTTATAGGGTGATTGTGCTCGTTTCCCGTCCATGGTCAGTTTCCGTCCACCTGACGGTTCTGCTACAAATATATGGAGAAAACTTGAACGTAAATGAATTTTCCTGCGGAAGTTTGGTCTTGTTGCGATCCATAATATCCAAGAAACAATTCTACTATCATAAACAAGTAATTTGACAAATAGTGCCTTTAAAAATAAAACATTAATAGCCGCCTCGAATTCGGCCCTAGCAAATGTCATCGCAATGAAGAAAAAAACTTGTGGCGGGAAAAGTTTATGATGAGTTTTATTAATGATTTAGGCAGTGCACTAAATATGTTTGGCATGAATTATCTATTTTAAAGTTAATTGTACAATATTTTAAGTGGAGATTAAAGTTTTAGAATATAATTAATATATAAACTTTGTGGACCAAAACTAGCAGAGCAATTTGGTATAAATTTCAGTTTTGCGACCACCTGATCCCGGAAATCTAGACAGCTAGGTAAATATTTCTAATGGTTATTTTACTTCAAAATACTTAATTAATACGTAATATTATAGTATATAGTAGTATGGTAATATTATATTTGATTACCTACACACTTTAGTTTCTGTCCATTCCTCATATAATGTTACGTAAATAAATGTAATAAATAAAACATTTAAATGACTTGAGCAAAGACTAAAACTAGCTCTTCTGTTGCATTGTTATCGTTAATATACGAGTTATTTGTGAGAAGACAAAACTATAATTAACATTAGAATGACCAAATGGTAGTAGAATAACAATTATAACCTCCATACTATGGCGTGCTCTGCTTATTTCACTTCAAAAGAAAGCTTTGTGATCGTGCCATTGCCATCGTCCGTACACACACACGCACACACACCCGTACATCTTTCACAATGAATATTATCCGTTATTTTCACTAAGCACTATCACATCATCTTTATCTATTTACCGGCAATTAAAACCACACGAAAACAAACAAACAAAAACATGCGCTGTTAAATATTTGAACAAATATCCGAAAAAAGGAAGTCTCGTGTTTTGATCTGATTACTATGAAAAAAGCTACTTTTTTAAATAGTCGCATAACCTTCGGATCTGATCGGAACCAATCGGAAACCTTTCCGGGTAATGCACGACCCTTAGAGAATTCAACCGACCGGAGTCGCCATTGACAGGCGTTCCCCCTTTGCCGAAAACATATGACCAGTGGTCATGCTTACACCTATTTGTACGTTACGTACGAATAGCCACAGAATACACTTGACGTTCCCCTCCCCCGCAAAAATCGGCAGACTTGCTTTGTGAAGAAAACGGCAGACATGGCTACTACGGGTTGAATTCTCTAAGGAACGACCCAATAATGAACGATCCAATGCGCGGTTGACTACGCTAGTCGTGTCAATTGCATTAAGCCTTGGTCAAACAGCAAGCGTGGCGCAGCGCCACGGTCGCGCGGCGTGACCGCGGCACATGTTAACAGGTTAGCGACGTCAAACAGACTGCGTCCCGCCGGCGCCGCGCCCCGCTTCTGTCGCGCCCCGCGCCGCGCGGCCCCCCGCGTCCACGCGGCGCGGGCGTAGCGCTGCGCGGCGGCACGCTGCGCCGCGCTGGGTCACATCAGTCGGACGTTAGGCAGCGCGGTGCGTCGTGCGAGCGTAGCAATATACTGTGATTGTGATTATGGATATAGAAAAAAATATCTTCTCTTCGAAAAAATTATCTTGGCTTCGGAAGGAATGAGCGAGTCACGCCCGCATCGCGCGCGGCCGCACCGTGTTCACGCGCGCGCAATGAGGGCGTGTTGAGAGCGCGAGGCCGGCGCGATCCGCGCGCACCCTGTTTGAACAGTCATCGCTTCGGCGTCACGCGGCGCAGACGCGGCGCTGCGCCACGCTTGCTGTTTGGCCAAGGCTAAGGTACAAACAAGTTGGAACCCGACCGCAGGCCGCAGCAGTACGTTCGCGTATGAAGTTCTATTCAAAGTCAGTGACACGAAGTCAGGTGATATGTCGTCGCACGGCAGGTCGCGCCGCGCGACCGCGGCGCTGCGCCACGCTTGCTGTTTGGCCAAGGCTTTATAGTACAAGCAGTGACAGTGGTTAACATTAAAGGCCTACAATATCATTGTTTGGTGATAAAATGCCTTAGTTATAATATTCGATTGTTTGGTTGAGTTAAATATAATACCGTGATCGATTTAACAATACATACTTGTATGGAAAAAACAAATTTATAAAAACTAACTACGCCATTTCGTTTCCTTAATCGTACCTAACTGTATGCTAATATTAACGGAAATAAAGAAACACGGTGTTAATCCTTATTAACATTAGTTTTTAGGATTCCGTAGCCAAAATGGCAAAAAAGGAAACCTTATAGTTTCGTCATGTCCGTAGTTCGTCCGTATGCCATGGCCATTTTTTATTTGGAGACTATAACTAATACTCATGAAATTATAACAGAAGGTGTATTTTGTATACCCCTACTTAGTATTGTAGTAAAATTGCTGAAAATATTTTTTTTAGGGGGGAGCCACAAGGGGTTTTCCATACATGTAACAATTTTTTTTTACCAAAAATCATCATGTTGCACATCAATCGATAGGACTTTAAAAAGAACATTGAGGTTTGTTTCATCATTTTTTGATTAAGTGGATATTTTCAGAAATAATCATCCTACTCAGTGGACGAAAACTAGCAGAGCCCAGGACGGAAAACTGACATTTATGGACGAAAACTAACGAATACCCCACTTTTTCAAATAATATTTTTTATACAAAATCTCGCAAGTATGGATAATTATCGCGTAATATTAACATAAACTAGACTATATAAGCTATAAAATGAAATATAATACATTTAAGTAAGGGTACTTTAAGATATTCTTTTTGCATCACAAAGCTGGCAAAATCGATAAGTGGACGAAAAGGAGCACAATTACCCTATATGACAATAGCGGGTTTCTAACAACTACTTACCAAAATATTAGCAGTATCTCTGTACTTCCCCGACTTACTCCTAACCTCATTACTTTCACTGTTGAACACTTCAAACTGCTCAAAGTAGAACTCCGGGTTGTGCATGTCTTGTATCATCCCCCGAAACCGCACTAGAGTGCCATCGGGAAGGTTATGTGACGCATTTGAGTTTATTAGAGGTATCTGAAAAGGTTAACCTAAGGTCATTCAAACTATTGAGAAGAAGTTTTATCTTATTTATTTATGTTAAAAGAAGAATAGTAGACAGTGTTACCTGATACCAGTTAGGTAGTTTTAAGAGGTTTTCTTTCCATGCTTGCTCGTTTGCTAGCCATGAATCCGGAGTTACAGTTTCGAAACAAAAGGCTTTGTCGTGCATAATGTGAGTGAGGACGCAGTTCAGAACAATGTCTTTAACAAATTTATGATCATTCAATTGGAAGATCGGTTCTTTGTTATGTATAATAACAATTTAATAATTACTATCAATATAATGTGAGCACAAACACAAATTGACAGACTGACAGCGCGCCAAATTGTTTATGATTTTGCTGTCTTTATCACGACCATTTTCGTGGCATTGAAATATCTTGTAGAATGGCATACATTTTTAATAAAATATTTTCCCTGTGTGTGTCTTTTTGAGTTAGTAGTAGAATAATTGGAAAAATTACTAAAGGAAAATCTTGTTTTTAGATTTATGATGGTGCGTATTGTACTGGTAACATTTAACTCTACTTAGTCTATACTTGAAGATTTTTTTTTTACAAATGTCAAATAGTTCAAATACGTCACTAGTGTCATTAACGTCAAAACATTATTGTGATGTGGTCGTGTTATTTAAGTTTTGGAGGCGTTTTCTTTAATTCTAAATAAAATAAAATAACATTACATACTAACATGGGTACTACAGGCCAATCGATCACGTTGGCCAATAGTATTATAGGCGTTGGAATACTGGCGATGCCGTTTTGCTTTCAAAAAGTAAGTTTCGTTATATTTCCTTCCCTCTTAATTTACCTTCGTTACTACAAAATACGTGTCTAATCTCATAAAACTTAACTAACAATCATATTAACTGATAATTTTTGCCTTGTTTTTGCTATCAGCTACTTCATTTATGATTAGGCGGTACGTGCTTCCATTAAAACCTACTTAATTTAAAATGTTTTCAGTGTGGAGTTTTACTGGCTACGCTAATATTGCTCTCGATGGGGCTCGTGTCCCGACTCTGCTGTCACTTTTTGCTCAAATCTGCAACTCTGACTCGAAGGAGAAACTTTGAGTTTCTGGGTATGTCATCAATTTCTACTGTTTTGGAGCAATCTCATTATAGTGGCAGTTGTAGAGTTAACCTACATCAGGCCAAGTTTGGTATGGTTTTCGTATAAATCGGGGATGCCGAATTCATTTATGGTATAATTTTGACACCATTCTGAAGCAAAAACATGTAAAATAAAAAAATAACTAATTTAGAAATTCCCTGTTTCACAAGGAAAAAATCAATAACTTGTAAACAATTATGAATTTAAAAAAAATTAAAGATGCTTTAGAGAGCCTTATTCAAGAAATATATTAAGTCATTCAAGAAAAAGCTCATGTCAAACTAAAATGTTATATATATGGGGTGTAGTAAAAAAACCGGCCAAGTGCGTGTCGGACCACGCATAATCAAAATCAAATACAAAATACGTTTATTTCGAAACACTAGGCTTCATAGAATATTACAATACAATACATTAATAAGATAAAATACATAATATTGTCTTCGGTTGCCGCGATAGTTATTCATGAAATAAAACAATTAAAAACGGATTTTATCGCGTGTATTGAGTTTAAATTACATCCCGACGTTTCAAACACTTTACAGTGTTCGTGGTCAACGGGTCGACCCGTTGACCACGAACACTGTAAAGTGTTTGAAACGTCGGGATGTAATTTAAACTCAATACACGCGATAAAATCCGTTTTTAATTGTTTTATTTCAAGATAAAATACATTAATAATAAAATTATACATTACATTTACACATGTCATGGTTAGTAATTGACTATTCTAGGTTAGTACACTTATATCAAACATATTTATTTAAAAATGTCTGTAGCGAAATTCATTCAACTATTCAACATTATGTTAAACAATTAAATGAACTTCACTACAGTGGTTCAAATAGGCCCCATCGAACCTGTGTGCAAACATGGCTAGGATGCTGTTGGTGCTATTCCTCACTCTGCCGAGTAGCGAAGTTGCTTTTTTGCGGATGATGGCAGCAAAGCTGTCCACGCGTGCCTCCGCGAACATTGTTGACGCACTGCAGTAACGAGGCAGCCCCATCAGCACCCTATTGTATTGTATTGTATTGTAGTACGGGCAGGTTTCCGCAACTCGACGTCTGGCGCCTATTTTGCGTAAAGGGAGGGCGGCTAGTCCAGCCAGCCCAGCTCCTCGAGGAATCCTATCAAACCTTTGATGTTGAGTAGGACCTCGGGGAGATCACCTGGGGATCCGAGGTGTTTTGCCCTGTACGGGGCCACTCCGTTGCACTCCAGCACCACGTGAGAGGCTGTTTCTTCTGTCTCCATGCACCCACGGCACAGGGGGCTGTCTGTAACACCTGAGTTAAAGAGATGTTTGTTAAATGGTCCATGACCTGTTATCACACTAGTTACCATCCTTAAGCGGATTTTGCCGAGACGGAGAAGTGTTTTGGTGAGTCTGTCGTTAATACTAGGCATGGCTTGTTTAGCCTGTCTGCATTCCTCATGACTTTGCCAATGTGTTATGTGCAGTCTCCCGGTTCTTTCCAGCGGCGTCAAAAGTATAGGCTCCGGGCCAATTGACCCAGCACCCGACCCCTGCCTGGCCAGCTCATCTGCAGCGTCATTCCCCCGGGATCCGCTGTGACCTTTGATCCATTAAAGGACAATGTTGTTATTTTGACCTACCTCCATTAGTCGTTCATGACACTCGTGTATAAGTCCAGATGTAATGATGTGACTTCCTAGAGCCATCAGTACTGCCCTACTGTCAGAGAGTATACGGATGGAGGCTCCTGTTACTTTCCTTGCAGTGATGGCGGCAGCCGCATTGATGATGCCCATGCACTCAGCTTGAAATACTGAGTTGTGAGCGCCCAGCGGTGTGACTATAGACATGTTCAGGTCTTCAGAAAAAGTTCCGCAACCTGACCCCACGTCTGTTTTAGATCCATCAGTGAGAATCTTCATTCTCAATTCCCGGAGGTTGAGTCCTTCCTGATTATCGTCCTCATGTAATTGTATTTTGTACCTTTTATCGAAGGCAGCACGTTTGTGAATCCGATCCGTGCCTGCCCTTAGCACTGGAAGTTCTTCGTATACCCTCTCCAGGCATATTGTGTGCAGAGTGTTCAAATTAGACCATACGTTGAGGGTTCGCAACCTTACCGCTGACAGGGCAGCCTCCTGCTGTATGTGGAGTTGAAGCGGTGGAAGGTTTAGCATGACTTCCAAGGCTGCGGTCGGAGTGCTCCTCCAGCAACCTGTGGTAGCCACACATGCAAACCTCTGTAGTTTCTGCAACTTGTTTCGTACGGTGGCGAGGTTCGTTCTTGGCCACCAGACCAGCGCCCCGTAGCAGAATAGAGGCCGGATTATCGTCTTGTAGAGCCAGAGAGTGATTTTTGGGTTGAGCCCCCACCTGTTACCAATCATCCTTCTGCACTGCCAGAAGACGACTTCGGCCTTGTTTATGCGTTTGTTTATGTGGTTGGTCCAATGGAGTCTACTGTCAAGAGTGAGTCCTAAGTACTTTACCTCATTGGTCAGATGTAACTCAGTTTGGAACAGTTTTGGTTTGGTAAAGCTGCCAAGTGCCCTTTTGTTGGTGAACATTACCATTTCTGTCTTGGTGGGGTTTACTGATAGGTCGAATTCCTTGCACCAGCGCTCCACGATTCTGAGAGCTGCTTGGGTGAGGTCACAGACCGTACTGGCGAATTTACCTGATATTAATATCGCCAGATCATCAGCATAGCCTATTGTGTAATGGTGTTCCTTGTTTAGTTTGGTTATAAGGTTGTTAACTACTAGCTTCCATAACAACGGTAATAGGACTCCCCCTTGTGGGCATCCTCGCACCGCCGCTACGGCCTGCGGCTCACCTGCATACCTTATAGTCCTTTTGTTGAGCATGTTCATGATCCACTTGGTCAGTCCGGGTTCCGTGCCGTGATTGGTTAAGGCATTCCCTATACTGGCGAAGTGGGTCTTATCGAAAGCGCCTTTAATGTCAATAAACGTGCCGAGGCACATTTCTTTGTCACCGATGGCCTTCTCGATCCGGCTGACGACCATGTGAAGAGCCGATTCTGTAGATTTACCTGAGCTGTACGCGTGTTGGTTGTCGTGCATCGGTATGTTCTTGAGCGTTAGATCCCGTAGGTCCCTGTCGCACAGTTTTTCCAGTGTCTTCAACAGGAATGATGTGAGACTGATGGGTCTATAGGATTTTGCATAGTCTGAGATTGCATAGTCTAGATCTGTATAGTCACTCTTACCTGGTTTAGGTATGAATATCACGTTCACATCCCTCCATAGCCTGGGCACGTAGCCCCAGGTCAGACAGGCCTTCATGATCTCGATCAGGGTTTCCAGGATCAGTCCTAGGCCCCACTGTAACAGACCAGGGAAGATCCCGTCCGGGCCAGCCGCCTTGAAGGGATGGAAACTGTCGATGGCCCAGCTGAGCTTTTCAGCCGTGACGATTCTGTTCGCCATTTGCCTGTTGTCGTCTGTAGTGTTATAAACCTCCTCGTCCTGCCGTTCCTGATCTGTGAGACTTACACATCCAGGGAAGTGAGTTACTAACAGGAGTTGTTGAGTCTCTGCAGAGGAGGTTGTGTATGTGCCATCGGGTTTCCGCAGCGATCCCAGTTGAGTCATGGATTTGGGGGGTAATGCTTTCCTTACCCGATTTGCGTGGTCTAGTGTTTCGATGCTGCTGCAGAAGTTCTTCCATGACAGAGACCTCCAATACCGCAGTCGTTTTTTGTACTTGGCTTTGGCTTCATAGTATTTGTCCCAGTCCGCCTCGGCCGTGGTGTTCATTGCCCTATTAAAGAGTCTTCTGGTTTTGCTCCTGAGTCTCTCCAGTTCTGGACCCCACCACTGATGACCTGCCATGGCAGTTTTCGATGGTGGGTTCAGGGGGCAAGCCACATGGTAGCTGTCTAGTAGGGTGTCAGTTAGGGTGTTTACCTGTATTTCTATCTGCGCTGGTCCCCGAATGTCATCCTTAGGTGGGAGTCTGTCTAGACCCTTACCCAAGGTCTTCCTGAAGACGTTCCGATCTGTTTTCCTAGGATTCCTTCTGGGGGCTGGTGTATCGAATGATGCTTGTAGATTGAAGCGAATCCATCTGTGGTCTGAGCAGGAGGCCTCGCGTGAGACGTGCCATCCCACAACTAGATCACTTACATTCTCTGAGGACAGCACCCTAAACGTACTATTATATTGTACACGCAGAGCACTGTACTGTCTTTGCGTGTAACTAACCCACAGGCTGCTCGAATAAAAAGATGTACAAAAGGCTTTGAATAAGGCAACTTTTACCGACCATGAGCTACGAGCAAACCTGCGGGCAATCATGTTCGCTCTGACAGCCAGGGCCCTGCGCTCCCTTTCGACGTCAGTTCGTCCTTGAGGTCAGAGGTGATCATGTGTCCCAGATATTTAAATGTATGTACAACTTTCAGAGGACATTTATTTAGGGATAACGCTGGAATTGATGATGGACACCTCCCTTTGACCTCAAACACCATTACTCCACTCTTAGCAGAGTTGTATTTCAACCCATGTGCACTAGCGTACCGCTCACATATCGCTATTAGTTTGGCGAGACCACAGGGTGACGCGCTCAGCAGTACCATGTCGTCGGCGTAGCTAATATTGTTGACACAGACCCCTTCCACGTGACAACCGACATGTGTGCTGCTGAGCTCGGCAATCAGTGCATTAACGTATAGGTTGAAGAGCTTCGGAGAGGTTAACCCCCCCCTGCCTCACCCCACACTCCAAACCTATACGGCTCCGACAGTGCCCCCGACCACCGAACGCTATTGACCTGTCCTGTATACCAGAATTTGAAAATAGATATTAGTTCCGGAGGTAGGGAGATAATGGAGGGTTCCATACCTTCAATGGAATATGAACCAAACTAATACCAAAAGGTTGTATCTGATGCCTTTGGAACAAGTTTTTTGGAGATAACTCAAAAATTACTGAACCGATAATGTTCAAAATAATTTTCGTAGAAAGTATGTGATAAGGCGCATCTTCTCAAATTTTTTCATATTTTTTGAACTTACGGTTCAAAAGTTACAGGGGATACACAATTTTTCTGACTTTCGAAGCGATTATTTCTGAAACTATTCACTTAATCACAAAATGTTCAAAGAAACCTCGATGTCATTTTTAAAGACCTATCGACTGATGTGCAACAAGTTGATATCTAGTGATTTTTTTTTTTAAATTTAGTTACATGTATGGAGCGCCACCCCTAAAAATATTTTTTTCTGCGATTTAACTACATAACTAAATAGCGGCATACAAAATACACCTCATGTCCAATTTTTAGGGTTCCGTAGTCAACTAGTATATATATATACTATAAACCCTTATAGTTTCGCCATGTCTGTCCGTCCGTCCGTCCGTCCGCGGATAATCTCAGTGACCGTTAGCACTATAAAGCTGAAATTTGGTACTAATATGTATATCAATCACGCCGACAAAGTGGTAAAATAAAAAGTGGAATTTATTTAATTATTAGGGTACCTCCCCTATACGTAAAGTGGGGAGTGATTTTTTTTTTCATTTCAACCCTAACGTGTGATATATTATTGGATAGGTATTTAAAAATGAATAGGAGTTTCCTAAGATAATTTTTCGATAATGTAAATATTTTCGGAAATAATCGCTCCAGAAGTAAAAAAATGTGCGTCCCCCCCCCTCTAACTTTTGAACCATAAGTTTTAAAAATATGAAAAAAATCTCAAAAGTAGAACTTTATAAAAACTTTCTAGGAAAATTATTTTGAACTTGATAGGATGAATAGTTTTTGAAAAAAAAATACAAAATAATTTCTGAACTAAGTTTGTAATTTAACCGTATAAGCAGGTGTTTATTGTACCTGTAATTTCTACAAAATTACAATGAAATGACGTGCTTTCAAATAAAGTAAAAACGGTGAAAATCGGTTCACGCAATAAAGAATTATCCCATAAAAATCATCTTCCATACTTTATGCTCGCGCGCAATAGTTTACTTAATTTGCCGATAGATGTCGCTGTACGTGGAACTCTCATATCATATCCTACATGGCGGTGTTATTAACTCTTAAGTGGGGACACTTACTGTGACGGACGGAAAACTACGGAACCCTACAGTGAGCGTGGCCCGACACGCTCTTGGCCGGTTTTTATTAAGATACGTCTTATAGTTTCCGAGTAAAATGGCAGTGACATACGGACGGACGGACGGACGGACATGTCCGTCTACATGACGAAACTATAAGGTGCCATTTTGGCTACAGAACCCCAAAAACTGTTGACGGTGCTAAAAATTTAAATGGGAAAAATAAAATCAAAATGTTTTTTGCGATTGTGGAATGTTGTTGTTGAGATGCGTTTGCACAATGGTAAACCATTATGGGAATTCCCATATATCTCCACCATAGTAAACCACAAGTGTCTAAAGTACTCACAGATAGGAATACATCTCCAAAAAGTATATTTACCTGACCCCATTACCAATACAATCTCTTCCGTTGTGACTGAGGTTGCTGATCTATTGCATTTCCAGCATTCCATGTGTTTGGGCCGGCGGGCAAGATGGCCGTGGAGCTGGGCATCATTGGCTTCCTCATGGGCACCTGCATAGCTTACTTCGTTGTGGTCGGAGACTTGGGACCACAGATCATTGCCAAGATGTTCAACATTAACCAGAGTGACATACTTAGGTGAGGTCTCTTTTGAATTTGCTGAATATACATCTAGTATTTTTTATCTAGATAAGAAGTTTTTAACCAGTAGGAGATGGTAAGACGCAGAAAGCTTGACAAATAAAGAATAGATGTATCTGGTCTTTTATTTTGTCTTTTTCCTTTAAAAATAGTGACACAGCTCAACACAACAAAATGTTGGATGCAGACAGAAAAATGCTGCCCAAGAATTTGCATTACATATTAGAAGTGTTTCACCACAGTTTTATAATAATCGTGAGAGTTTAAATTAGTTTACTAATAATATTCTTAGTACTTACTATTTGAATAATTATACCAGTTAAAAGTTTTATTGGAAAAGTGCTTTTTCTTGCTCCTAGCGTTTGTCCCAGCCTTTTGCTCTATTGAGCCTGGGGTCCGCTCGGCAACCTAATCCCAGGAATTGGCGTAGGCACTAGTTTTTACGAAAGGGACTGCCATCTGACCTTTCAACCCTGAGGAGAAACTAGGCCTTGTTGGGATTCGATCCGGTTTCCTCACAATGTTTTCCTTCACCGAAATTAAAAGCGACTGGTAAATATCAAATGATATTTCGTACAGAAGTTCCGAAAAACTCAGTGGTACGAGCCGGGGTTTGAACCTGTGATCTTCGGATTGAAGGTCTGATGTCTTACCGCCAGGACATCAGCACTTCATGGGAAAAGTGAAAATTTACTAAAAACTGGAATTGATTTCTCCTTTTACAAATGTGTGTTTGCAGAACATCAATAATGGTGATAGTGTCGCTGGTGTGTGTGCTGCCGCTGGGCTTGCTTCGTAACGTGGACAGCCTCAGCAACGTCAGTGCTGCCACCATCGGCTTTTATTTCTGCTTAGCTATAAAGGTGAGACATGATTACTACACTACTCTCTTTCATTATAGAAAAGCTGAATCTTTGAATTAAAGTTACGTTGATGATTGTATCTTCTTTTTTATTAATTGCAAAATTCTTTAAATTCTACTTAGGGTGTGTAATAGTTATTGGCCCCCGCATATAGTTAAACTTAATGGTACCTATCTCTTTACAAAACCGATTTCTTACAAGGCGCCTATTACTGGAATGAATTGGACCAAAATTACTTGTATTTCTCCTGCTTTCGTTTTAGTTCATGGCCAATAGCTATACATAGCAGTCAGTTTAGTTCAATGGCTAATAACATAAATACGAGGGGCCAATAATTATTATTAATAATTTGTTTTTGTGTGTTATAACTATTTGCTATTTTTTTTTTATGTACGTTCACCGATTATTCGAAGACGGCTGGCCCGATTTGGAAAATTCTTTTTTTGTTTGAAGGAGTTCACAGTTGGTCCCATTTTATCCAGGTCAGGATCTGATGATGGGATCCTGGAGAAATCGAGGGAACTCTTCAACTATTATAGGCACACCTATAGTGATTTGAGTATTTTTTTACAGCAACTCGAGCATTTGCTTTTGGAAAGGTGAATGCTAAGTGAAGTCGGTTCGTTTTTGTTTAAAATTATGTTACTACAAAATTAATTTAGACTATAAAAATGTACAAGTAAAGTTTTGTTTGTGTCATGGTCAGGTGATATCGGAGGCGGCGGCGCAGCTCCTGACAGCCGAGTGGGCGGCCGTGGAGCTGTGGAAGCCGCAGGGCGTGCTGCAGTGTGTGCCTATTTTCTCCATGGCACTCTTCTGTCAGACGTGAGTAATTCAGTTTAGGTTGTGTGTCAGGTGACACTGACAGCTTAGTAGTAGTAGCAGTGAGCTCATAAACAATGACTCACTCACTCACTTTCAGAGCATGATAAATGAAAAATAACTTTAAAAAAGTATATAACTAATTAACGAAATTTGTTTTCCAGCCAATTGTTTGAGATCTTCGAGTCAATGCCCACGCTGTCCTTGGAGAAGATGAACGTGGTGACCAAGAACGCCATAAATATCTGCACGGCCGTGTACTTCACGCTGGGCCTCTTCGGCTACGTCGCCTTCAGCAAACATGACATCTCCGGTGAGCGAACTCTTCTCTTTTACCCATACAGAACTAAGTACAGCTTATACTTAATTATGTTTGCTTTTATTAAAACGAAATGACATCTCGTAATACTCTTTGTTTACATTGAATGCGTCCTTGTAATAACGTCTCCTTACATCTTTGTAATAACGTTCAAAATTGTATACATATTTTTGGCGTTGACTGTACGTGTACGGTCAACCAATTTGATTCCTAGGCCACCTTGTCGTAATGACAGTTGCCCGTGGATACGTATAAATGTAACCTATTCGCTGCCAAACTAGCTATTGTGACAAGGTTCTAGAGTGGCCTAGGAATCAAATTGGTTGACTGCACGTGCTAGAAGGTACCAAGTTTTTTTATTGGTCTTAAATTGTTATTACCGACCCTATGCACATGAGCTGATCTAAATATCCAAATTATTCTCTTATTTTTAATGCAAAACACTTCGAGCAACAATATAAACGAGCTTGTCTGGAATAAATTCGCTTTTTAGCGATAAGACCGCCTGTTGTTTACCTCTAAGTTAGTTTTATAAATTTTCTGTACTGGTTTTCTTTTTGAGGTGTTTAATAAAGAGTATTTGTAAAGAAGGTAAGTTTCAAACAAGATTTACTGAAAACATGGCTCGTGAAAATTTGTAACCGGCCAGTCTTACACCGTAATAAGACTGTTAATGAAAGTACCGCAAGAGTCCATCTTGCGGTACTATTATGGGGCCATTTTTTTGGGCTGATTGTATATCCCTAGTATTATTTGATCGGTGGCAAAATACCAAAGGACAATATTTTTAATAGTGCAAGTGCAAATAGTTTACTGTTAAGCTTAAATTACGTTACAAAATGTTCATTGTACCATTACCATACATTATGATATGCAGACCAAGTAAACAAAACACAATACGCTTGTAATTTATTGCCATTTTGTTTTCCATTTCGGGCGTCGCATCACTTGTGTAAATACTCATTTTAATTTATCATGTCTTGTATTAAACCCGGATCACCGGGCAGGTGTGAGTCAAACTCGTGCGCCGAGGGTACCGGAATAGTATATTAAACTTGGAAGTGTATTTTTCTTCTAAAATTACCGCAAGCTATTATATAAAGTCGCCGTACCGACATTATAAATAATAGATGCCGATGTTATGTTCCGGCTGTTTAGGACCTATGCCTTTATTTTTGTATGGCTGTTGAACTTTTTAAAAAGTTTGTACGAAGAAATGGAATTTGTATGCAACATTTATGTCGCGATACCGAGCCTGCAATTTCTGTAACTTTTAAATTTTTATTTGACCATAAACTAGGCACTTCGCCGCCTAGTTTTTAACCGTAAAAGTCAACCTTGCCGGACATTTTTGAAAAAGTCATTTTTCGTTCACTGACTTTTATTTACACGGAAGCGATTATCTTTTGTTCGTTTCTTGGGCTAGAAAATAGCCGATAGCTCATAGTTTACTCGCTCGCGGTGGGACCAGTGCCTAACTTTCCAAGGACATTGACGCCATTTTTTTTTGCATTTTTTTAGGTAATATTCTGATGAGCCTGAGTCCAACGATGGCCAGTGACGTCATCAAGTTGGGCTTCGTCATGTCTCTGGCCTTCAGCTTCCCGCTAATCATCTTCCCCTGTCGGGCCAGCTTGTACTCATTCCTCTATAGAAAGGTGAGTTGGGAAAATATGAGGTGCAAGAGCGGGTAAGCAGGAACTTCCAAATATTTAAAGAAAGAAAGAAAATATATTGATTAGCACAAAGACAAAAGAAAAACTTGCATTGCTTGATCGTTCGTCGTGACAGAGACAAAGTGATTTGATTACCTATGTTTAATGTACCCACATATTGGTGGTGAAGGTATGTATTTATCCTAAGTCTGAATTTATCTTGACTTCAAACTGATTAACTTGAAATTAAGTTAATTCATGCTTTACATAATTGCATATCGTAATGGTTACCATTAGAAACAAACATTAAAAATTAGGTATTTCCGTATTTTATTTGTTGCGTAAAGTTTTGATGTGAAAAAAAAATGCAAGCAAACACTTATAAACGTGTCAGTTCAGGGAAAAAGGTTCCACTTTGTCGATATGGAGTTATTAGTACTTCCTAAAACTACGCAATATACGCTGTCTAGAGTGAAAAAATGAATGAATGAATGAATGAATGAAAGATTTATTCATGACAATTACAAAAAACATAATAAACAATAACATATACAACCCGAAACATTAATGCCACGAAATGGTCGCAACTCAGCGTTGAATGCCGGCAGGCAGCGCTGCAACCGTTTGTCGACACGGCGCATTGAACACCAATGAAGTGTCCATATGTTAAGACTGCGTCGACTAAACTCGTCGTGCTAAACTAATCAATTTCTGTATAATCCATCATGTTAAGACAACTACAAAGTCCTACTAATTCCGCAACTTATGATCTATGTGATACAGTATTATATTACTTGCTTTTGGCTTCATAAACTGAAAAAAGTGGCCACCATTTGCCGTTTAGGTAATGAAGCAAAAAATACGCAAAATGAAACTATGTGACAAAGACCAAAAGTTGCGTAATCAGTAGGACTACAACTTAACACTGAGGGATTATACAGGAATTGATTCGTTTATTAGGAAATACAATCCCCCCAGTGAGGGCGCCACTGGACGGTCGACACAATGTGCGCAACACATACTTGAGCGGAATGCAGCTATCATAGTCAAAAAAGTGGAAAAATACAACTTCCGGCTGAATTTTGTCCATGGGACAAAGAATTCCGCCCAAATGTGTCTTAAAACCCATTCTCACGGCCTTGTTTGTTCAGACTATAAGTACTATAACTAGGGGGGTTCTACTATGTCTCTCTTCATTGTAGCCGTTTTTCCCGATGCGCTTACCGCACCGCGAGGGCTAATGAGGGAAGGGTTGGCACATAGCTTGTCACCTTATGGGACCATTCGAGGATATGTGACGTTTTCAAGTCATAGGTACATCATTGTGGGCTGTTAATAGAGTATATGTCTAAATTTTTTTTTATCAGTTTAATATCAGGTTTAAGTGTTTAAGATACTTTATGCTCAAAACGAAGATATACAAACTTCACTTACATATATGAGAATTACATTAAATTAATTTATGTATCTACATACATAAGAGTTTAAGTTACAAATTGCATGCACACATATTGAATGTTTACGTATAGCAGAAACATAGTAAATTAAGAAAACTAATATGACACTTTAGTTTTTTTTTGAAAATATTTATTGTCATTGAGTTACGAATTTCAGTTGGTAAGCTATTGTAAAGTTTGGGTCCCTCCCGAGTAAAATTTTGGTGGCCGAATTGGTTAGTTCGGGTAGTAGTTGGTTAATATCGGACTGGTAACTGACAATGATGTGTACTTTTGATAGAAAACGTCACATATTATCATTTCGGCCAGTGTTTATGGCATATCTCAATCCTGCATGGATATGTGAAGCACGTTTAACCCCTATTTTATTTTTTTAAGAGCGCATGACAGCTAACTTTTTCATCTCTGTAGCTAAATGTTTGCTAAATTAAACACCCTCCATTAATTAACCTGTGCTTAATTTTTTTCCTACTTTATGAATAGCTCAATAGAGACAATGAATGATATTGATAATATTGTAATTGCAAACTCTTGCGAATGTGACGTTCAGAATCTCGTCACGCACATACCGGTGACAAAAAATGATCTTACTGTAGTGGCACAGAACATACGCAGTATATACTGTAACTTTAATGATTTACAAATAACTCTAACACAGCTTCAGCTCCATGTTGATATAATTATACTTACTGAATGTAGAATTAACTCCAATAAACCTATTCCATGCATGTCCAACTACAATTCACTAGCTACCACTAATAATATAAATCAGAATGACGGAGTAGTCACTTACACAAATAATAACTTAAACTTGGTAACAAAAGAGATAAGACTAACCCATGCTTCTTGCATTCAAGTTAGGATTAATAATACAATCATCCTAGGTATTTATAGGTCGCCTTCGAATACTAATGCTACTGAATTTATTTATTCTTTAAGCTCGCATTTAGACACTAAAAAACGCTAAAAACATAATTATCATGGGTGACATTAATATAAACCTTATCCCGCGTTCTCACGAACCCACTCACGATTATATAAATAGAAATAGCTACCTTAATATGCTATCTACACACGGCCTCCTCCCAGCTCACACATTACCTACAAGAGATGCAAACTGTTTGGATCACATTATGGTCAAAATCGAACTGGGTAAATTTACCCCCTATGTAGCCATGATAAACACATCTGTTACCGATCACCTCACCACCTTTTTAGCCCTTAATACAATTAATAAAAACAAGTGTTATAGTACCAGAGAGAAAGTAAATTACGAACTTGCTCTTAAAAACCTCTATAAGGTTGATTTTGATAGCATTTTCCTGAACCCTAACCCTCACCTTGTAACGCAAAAATTTATAAAAGAAATCACCCAATCACTAGAACTTAGCAAGTCAAGTATGAAAATTCCTAAAAAGCAAATACCTATTAAACCCTGGATTACCCCTGGTATCCTAAGGTGTATTGGTAACAGAAATGAGTTACAACGCAGAGTTAAATCTAATCCTGACAATGAGATCCTGAAGGTCACATATAAGAGATACCGCAATTATTGCAACAACCTAATCAAAAAAATAAAAAGGAAATATGATAAGGAACAGCTGGAAAAAGTAGCAAAACACCCAAAAGCATTATGGAAAACTATCAAAACGATTACCCATTACAAAACCAAGGATAAGGACAGCAATCTCGAATTACTTAATGCAAAGCCGTCCTCGTTTGCTGCTGCTAACCATGTCAATACGTTCTTTGCTGCTGTAGGACAAAACTTGGCAAATAAAATACCAAGCAATCATACCCAACCTCATCATACCACGCAGGTTTCCACTGTCTTAACCAACACATCATCATTTGTGCTTTTGGATACAGACCCCCAGGAAGTAGATAATATACTTATGAGCCTCAAGAATGATAGCGCCCCTGGATGGGACGGAATTTCCACAGCATTTTTAAAATTAGCTAGACAAATTATCGTCCCATTTATAAGCAGACTAACTAACCTATGCTTTGCCGATGGTGTGTTTCCAAAACAACTAAAACAAGCTATAGTGACCCCTGTATACAAGTCTGGGGAGAGAGATGACGTTAATAACTACCGACCAATATCAGTGCTACCTTCTATTTCTAAAGTTATTGAGAAACTAATAAACAACAGGTTAATTAATTACCTTAACAAGTATAAACTTCTCTCAGACTCACAGTTTGGATTTAGACAGGGGAAATCAACAGAAAATGCTGTATTGGCGCTTACGACTGAAATCACACGACATACAGATAAAGGTGACAAATGTCTTGCAGTATTCCTGGACTTACGGAAGGCATTTGACGCCGTCTCTCTTCCTTTGCTGGTAAACAAGCTTGAACAATTTGGCATCCGGGGAAAACCATTAGACCTGTTTAAGAGCTATCTTTATGGCAGGTCTCAACGAACAAAAATTGGGTCGCACTTAAGTGAAGAGAGTATAGTTACTTTTGGTGTTCCCCAGGGAAGCGTTTTGGGCCCAACTCTCTTTCTCACTTACATCAATGATCTTACAGATCTCAAAGTTGAGGGGGGCTGTGTATTCTCTTACGCTGATGACACAGTAGTAGTTTTTAATGCCAGCTCATGGGATGCGGTGTATGAGAAAGCTGAACATGGATTACACAAAATAGCTACATGGTTGAGTCAGAATCTACTTACTCTTAACACCAACAAAACCAACTATATGTGTTTTTCGAAGTACGCGAATAAGCAGCCGCCTAGTGATCTGACGATAAAAATACATTCTTGTGATCTAAGTAACACTCAAATATGCACCTGTGAACTTATACAAAAGGTTTCTACGACTAAATATTTGGGAGTTATTATTGACCAGCGGCTCTCCTGGCACAGCCACATTGAATATTTAAACGGAAGAATCCGGAAGCTCATATGGCTATTTAAAATCCTTAAACATGTTGCGTCTACTCAGTTACTCACTCAAATATATATTTCGCTTGCTCAGTCAATTGTAACGTACTGTGTCCCCATATGGGGAGGTGCCACCAAGACCAAGTTTCTACAGGTTGAAAGAGCGCAAAGATGTTTACTTAAAGTGATTTTTTCTAAACCCTACAGATTTCCTACTAACGAGTTATACAAAGAGTGTAGTTTGTTGTCAATAAGAAAGCTCTATATATTAGGATGTGTCACAAAGTTGCATATGTCTATAAAATATGAACCCATTAGTATAGCTGCTAGAAGGAAATGCAAGGCTGCAGCAGTGCCTCCAACAAACTCTAAATTTGCCAAGAGACAATTTAACTATCAATCTGCAAAGCTATATAATTCAATAAACGAACTACTCGATATACACCCCCGACAACTGTATGACTGTAAAAAAATTGTAACAGAATGGCTCAAAATATTAACATACATCGAAATTGAATCAATCTTGCAATGAAATAAAACACACACACACACACACACACTCACACACACACACATACACTCTCTCACACACACACACACACACACACGTGCGCATGAATAAATTGTAAATATGCATGGTAATATAAAAAATAATTTTAATAATGTAATAAAAAATAAAAAAGTATCTTACCTTATATAATTATGTATAAGCTTAAGATTTTATAAAATGTAAGTAACTATGGTTAACCTACCCTGTAATTAATGGAAGAGCGCAGCGGAGCCTCCTGGCACAAGTATCTGTTTTACTTAAAAGGAGGTTCTTGTTTAGTTTCTAGTTTAAACCTATTGTGTAACCAATAAACCATTTTTCATTTTCATGTGAAATTGAGGAAGGAGAACCTTCTGTACTTGTCGAACGAGCGAAGCAAGTTCTTACAAATAACTTCTGGTTACTGGGACGCCTCGGCATTTCGATGGCTTTTTGAGAGTTTGTTCCGCGATAACTTTAGTGACGCTTTTCTGATTTTCATGAAATTTGTTGGGGTTGTAGCAGAGATACATATAATTTGAGAGTTCGTATATAAGCAGGATCGACCAAGGGGTCATGGAGCTAGAAGGCGCGAAAAAATCATTATAAGGATCTTGTTATATTGGTCATCTCGTTTGTAAGGAAATCGCGAGTTCTCAGTGCGAGGCGGACTACTAGTTTATTCAAAGACAATATAATGGTCCATATAATGTTAGTATTAACTTAGTCTAATACTGGTAGTCCGCCTCGAACTCAGAACTCGCGATATCCTTGCAATCGAGATGACCAATATAACAAGACCCTTCTGAAGATTTTTTTTCGCCTTCTAGCTCCACAACCCCTTGAACGATCCTGCTCATATACGAACTCTCAAATTATATTTATCTCTGCTACAACCCCGACAAATTTCATATCGATCAGAAAAACGTTACTAAAGTTATCGCGGAACAAACTCTCAAAATCAAACAGCCATCGAAATGTTGAAACGTCCCAATAGCCAAAGTTGTTTGTAAGAAGTCACTTCGCTCGTTCGATAATATATACAAAACAGTGGTTTAGCCCTGTATAACCAAGGGTCCCCCGGTATAACCGGCCACCGCCGCCAGGTGCAGCCGTCGCAGCACGACCACATCATCAACCACTCCATCCCGGAGCGCACGTTCCGCGCCATCACCGTGGCCGTCGTCGCCGCCGCGCTCTGCGTGTCGCTGCTCCTCCCCAACATCGAGCTGGTGCTGGGGCTGCTGGGCTCCACCATCGGAGTGCTCATCTGCGTCGTGTTCCCGGCCGCTTGCTTCATTAATATCACCTTTAAGAACACTAATGAGAGAGTTCTGGCTAAGGTTGGTATTCTGTACTTTGTATCCATAGATTATATAAGTCCCAGATAGAGTGCGGCTAACAAAATTTTGTGATTCCATAAAGAGCCAGTGTCCTCGTCGTTACGCACTACACACACATACGCACAGCAATAATGAGCCGCTCCCCCGTCGTTCGTGTCCAAACGTCTATGCAGTCAAGAGCAGTTAAAAAATAATTAAAACATGCCGTCGTGCGTTGTCAAATGCTGCAGAAATGCCACCGGTCGAAAGAAAAAAACGGATGGGATAACTTTTCACCGTTAAGTAAACAATTAATTGCGTAATCACATTAAATATCAGTAATTTCATAAACTATTAACTTCATGGTAGCGGTGTTGCCAGGTGGTTGAATAGGGAAACTTCCCGAATGTAAAGGGGTCTATAATCGCCGCGATATGGTGTCAACACGATATGAACCAAACACAACTTGATGTTTTATTTCACGCACGTTTTCAACATATTAACATATTACCTAATAGTTCATAAATTTGTGCAACTCTGGAGTTCTGGAGAGGTGCTGAGCGGTATGTGTGGCGCGGCTGCGGCCAAGTCTGCTGGCCGAGCCGGACGCTCGACGCAGCTTCTTCGTCAGTCACCATTTTCGCGCGCAATTACGATCCTTAACCGTGTAGCGATCGAGTTGGATTTGTTCTCTTGTTCACTCAACGAATTCACAAGGGTCACGCTATTTGTATTGTGCTACAATAATGATTAGTAATGTAACGTAGGTGAAATTTAATAATTTGATAATTTAGTAATTATGTTAAACACTGTCGAATTAGGATAAGCCTGTAAGGATAGTTGTATGTTTGTTATAAATAAATAAAAAAATAAATAAAAATAAATTATAAGTTTTTGAAAGCAAATTATATTCCTTAGTATTTTTGACGTGATAACGTCTTTAAAATCGTTTTAGTCGGGTGACACGTTCAGAAACTTGTGTCACACCAAAACCTCACGAGCGCGATCGCAGGTATAACGAGAGAGAGACGGACCGATCTCCCGTCTCATCTCGAGCGCTGCCAGTCATTCCGTGAAACTTGTCACGCGGAATCCTCACGAGCGGTTAGACGTTATCACGTAAACATCTCGATCGTAAACCTACTTTACAAACAACCAATTTTTTTTGAATAAAATTTGTTAATAAACTAAATTATATATTTCTTAAAATACATAATTACAAAAATTGCGTAAAACATAAAGCTCATATATTATCAAGTCGTAGGTTGAATGCGCAAAATTATGCCACAATGAGTGATCTGTCCAACTTTTATCTCATTCTAACTATCGCTCCCTCTCACTCTGATCGGTTCACTAGTCGCTTTAGTAAGCGACTGGTCTAGCGATTAGAACGAGATTGAACTATAGTTAGAATGAGAGATTAGCTGTCAAACCGGTTGTGTTGATCGATCTAGGAGCATTTTTAACCGACTTCAAAAAAAGGAGGTTCTCAGTTTATGTGTGTGTATATATATGTTTGTTCACGATTATCTCGCGTTTGGCTGAACCAATTTTGATGCGGTCCTTATATACAGCTGTATTTTTTATCTATCGCGTTCGTGAAAACAAAATATACGTTTAAATAATATCTAATACACTGAACTTTACTGTAATAAAATTTACCACGTCGCAGCATTGCGTAGTTCCATATTTTTCGAAAAAAAGGAGAATTTTCTGAGCTACGCTTTTAAAGTATTCACATTCAATGATTCGTGACTCATATTTGCCATAATTAATATCAGGTATTACAAAATTTTCACAACCTTGTTCAAATTAAAAATAATTTTGTGAATTCCATTGAATTACTATGGAATTTAACGGTTCGGACCTCCGTTTACACTAACGCCTCTAGCGGAAATTCGTACGCGATAGTCATCATTCATATTCAGAGGCGATTGTCTATGGTTGCGGAAATTTGTCTATTGTAAGATTGTAACTGATTTTTTTATGGAGGCCATAGACAAATTTCCGCAACCATAGACAATTGTCTATGAATTGATGAATTCAGATCAATTGTGTCGAGCGACAAATGCCACCTTCTTATCGAAATCGGTTTTGTAGTTTAGGAATGACAGTGTTATAGACAACATACAAATAATATAGGTGTACTTGCCCTTATACCCCACGTGCCTGATATAAATATAAATTCAATTCAATTTAATGATCATTTATTTCGAAAGTTTCCATATTATATTAGTACATTTTATTTCTACTAAATTAATAACATCTTATAATTATGCCAGAAAGCCCACTGTCCACGACTGTGGCTAGAAGGCTGTCGTAAGTAGGTTTTGCACGATGTAAAATTATCAGTGGGCCCCATATAAAAAAAGCCAGAACCCATAGACCTGGCTGAACTGAATCCCGCTAAGTGTGTGTTGCGCCTAATCTTACCAAAAGCAAGCCATGTAAAATTAGCGGCCAAGACTCACAACACAAGCTCATAACGCTTTAGCGTCTGCTAGATGGTTGCCAACAAGGCTGACGACGAAGCTCAACCTGACTGAATTTTGGTTCTCTAGTGTGAAACGGTTTGAGATAAGGTAAGTTTATAATAATACGCTTTTAGTTGGGTTCACCTTGGCCATATTAAAAAGGTATAATAAATGCTTAAAATAATATTGGGTCGAGAAGAGAGGCCGGACACACTCAAGTCGTGTCCTTTTATTAATTTATAAATTTAGATTTTTTACATCATTATTTTTTCTTTTATCCGCCTCTTCAGAAATATATTTCATCAAATTTATTAAAACAGGTGCTTATTAATTTTATTTAAACATATATATTAATAATCTATTTTTTTTAATTCAAAAATACTGTATTCTTAATCGGGAAAATTTGTATTACATGGCAACACTCGTCTGGACACACACATTCAAACCACCCGCCATCTTGCGACACAGTTTGTTGTACAGCCATGCTCCGTCCTTTGAGTTTTTTCGTCCAAGTTTGTATCATTCATTATTGATATCTATCCAATAATATTTACTATGGATGAGTTATACTCTAACAAAATGAGCATAAAAAATACTCATTTCATGACCTGGCCGCGATTCTGTTAGGTTTATCTATTTTGACAATCATTCTTTCCACTCTCATTGTTAGAAAATTACAGTTTGTCTCTTTCTCACGCGGGTGACGGGAGTTCATTGACACGTCCGCATCTCTTGCTAAATGTATGAAACCGATTACTTTTCTGACGCGTCACGATACAATACGTCAGACAAATGTGAACCGGGCTTAGCTAATTCGATTACGCGAGTGGCACTCCGTGCAGGTTGCAACTTGTTCAAGAAATTGTAAGCTACCTAAAGTTAATACAAAATACATAATTTATTGTACGAAAGTGAGTATTGATAATGATATTATTTTACATGTAGTGCGTCACTATCAGCCAGTATTTGGCGTACAATTTGTTGTTTCTATTGCATGTTATTGAATATCTAGTATGTCAACACTGAGTGTAATATAGGCGGATGTCAAAATAATAATAATAATATAATTCTTAAATTAATATAAGTCATAATAATAATATGTCAATGTCATGCTATAGAAATAATTTAAAACTACAAATAAATAAAATTAAATATTACACATGCAGAAAAAAAAAAAACGAGAAATGTCAATTGTGGAATAAGTATACATTAATAAAGAGTACTAGGTACATTTTCAAAGTGTTCATTAATATTATAATACATTTTATGTAAGCACCATTTATACAATTTATGTTTAAATTCAGGGAAGTCAAGAGTCTTTAAGTCTTCTGGTAAGTGATTGAAAATCTTTATCGACATATACAGTACACTTTTTTTAAAGAAAGCTGTGTTACAATCTGGGTAGCTTAGATTAAAACCATGGTTCTTAGACGTAGACCTAGGATTAGCTGGCATAATTTTGTACTTATCTATATGGGTTTTTACAAACAGACATATTTCATATATATACAATGTGGGTAACGGTAAAATCTTAAGTTTTATGAAGAGATGTTTACAAGGGTCACCGGGTCTGACACCGCACATGGCTCTTACACAGTCTTTCTGCAATATGAATGCACGGATAGCAAATGAGGAGTTTCCCCAAAGAATAAGGCCATATCGGAGGTTTGACATAATGTGACCATGAAAAGCCAATAGTGCAGATTTTTGAGACACAATTTGAGTCAACCTTCCCAGAGCAAATACATATCTGCCTAACTTTTTGACCACGTAATCTACATGAGTTTGCCAATTGCAGTGACAATCCAAGAGCAAACCGAGGAATCGTATGGATTGTACGTTTTCTATTGGCTCTTGATTGTACTGGATTGCTATATTTTTAGGATTACCCTGTGGTGCATAGAACTCCATGTACTTGGTCTTGGTTATGCACTTTATTGATTGGAAGAACCACGTGACGTTATAAACTAATATTAATAATTGTTAAGTAAATTATTTGGTGGCATACGATTGTGTAACAGGAGATGAATCCCTAAGAAATTCTTTGTCCCAAAAGTTGTAGTGAAAATCACTACAAGTCTATACTACTCTTTGATTCTGTCGTAGCTGTCAACCGCCAAACATGGCGCACAAAATTTGTTCTAGATAGCTCATCTAGTAGAATACATAATATATCAATGTGATTGATGTGTTATGTATTCATCTCGTTTTTAAACTTTACTATGTGTTATTTTGCTATCCGGTATCCGACCGGATAGTACGCAACTAAAATTGTGCCCGGTATCCGCTGCATCTCTTGCAAAAAGTATTGAGTTGTAATGTAAAACTAAACCGGTGACCATATAACCCTCCCCACTGGAATTTCTTTGAATATTAGATGTCTATATTTTTATAATAAATAAAAAGACCAGGGGGCTTAGCCAAGATGACAATCGTTTGCAGAAAACGAATCGAAACGCTATCCATCTCTCTATCGCAGTAATGAAGAGTGTGCGAGAGCGTGTAGCGTTTCGGTTCGTTTTCTGCAAACGATTGTTATCTTGGCTACAGGGCCTGGTCATCGCACGGCTAAATAGACAAACGCTATGAGGATGATGACGAGTTATTGCCTGGTAGATAATTATCGTTTGTTTCCAGGTGGTGTTAATCCTGGGGCTCGTCATCATGGTGCTGGGCACGTACGCCAACCTGCAGGCGGCCGAGAACGCCCCGGACAAGTACGATGACAAGTACATCACGCAGGAACGCATCGACCAGATCGTGGAGGACTTCTTCCAGTCCAGGAAGCTGGAGGATGGAGGTAGGTGGAGGATGGAGGCTGACATTAGGCAAGCCGGAGCTCATTGCAGGCGGAGAACGCCCCGGACAAGTACATCACGCAGGAACGCATCGACCAGATCGTGGAGGACTTCTTCCAGTCCAGGAAGCTGGAGGATGGAGGTAGGTGGAGGATGGAGGCTGACATTATTTTAACGGCCTCCTAGCCTAGTCGGTAGTGACCCTGCCTATGAAGCAGGAGGTCCCGGGTTCGAATCCTGGTCAGGGCATTTATTTGTGTGTTCATCACGGATATTTGTTCCTGAGTTATGGATGTTTTCTATGTATTTAAGTATTTATCTATATCTATCTATTATATATATCGTCGCCTAGTACCCACAACACAAGCCTTATTGAGCTTACTGTGGGACTAGGTTGATTTGTGTAAGATTGTCCCATAATTAAAAAATAAATAAATAAATAATAAATTAGGCAAGCCGGAGCTAATTTGAAGGCGGAGAACGCTACTGATAAATATGATTATAAATAGATCACGCAGGAACGCATCGACAAGATGGTCGAAGACTCCAAGAGTCCAGGAAGTTCACTGATTCAGTAATAGCCTATTCACTCTTGCCATATAGAGTGCTCGCTCCATACAATTGGGTATTATTCCGAAAGCTTGACATTATGCAGGCTAGACGACTCAGGGGACTGAAGAAGGAGGCTGGGGGCGTGAACAGGGCGCACGGTGTATACCTTGGTATTCCCGCCCCCTGCCTCCTTCCTCAGTCCCCTTAGTCGTCTGGCCTGCTAATGTCAAGCTTTCGAGCTATTGTTGTATTGTATTGTAGTACGGGCAGGTTTCCGCAACTCGACGTCTAGCGCCTATTTTGCGTGAAGAGCAAATACGCTTTCGAGCTAATACGCAGTTGTATGGAGCGAGCACTCTAATGCTCTTATTGTGCGGAATCCAAACGACAGGTGAATTTCATTCCTTGGCAGTCCGTATAAGGAATGACCAGGCAAATCGCTTCGCGCGAATAAATGATATGTCATAATGTCAACAGCGTATTCGCTATGTGCGAAGTGCATGGTGGGGGTAACGTGAACGATCGCAGTGCACAATGTGGCAAGAAATAACTGCAAAGGGATCTTCTCAATATCAAAACATTTGACACCACCTATGTCACCTCAACTCGGTCAACTGTCAAAATAATGAATCATCCAGAGACATTTCATATAAGCAAGGAGCAGCCATTCATTAAAAAGAAAAATTTAGCCCTGGCCCTAAAGATGGCGCCACAATCACGCACACAGCGAATAGGATGCAGGTCATTATTCCTTGTTGTTATTCTGTCCGTTAGAAAAACGTTGGTCATTTATCTGATGTATATTGTGTAACATTATTAAATGTGTGCAAGAACTTTTTATTAGCAGGCCTTACAGTGAAGTGAATCTACTGTCTGAATTTACTAACATATTTTTTTATGAAATGTAAATAATAGTAAATGAAATCTGCACCTATGGATAGTTTTTTGTACAGTGAACACATAATAATTTTGTATTTATTTTCAGGTGTCATCAAGGCAGCACCGAAAGTTGAAAACGAAAAAAAATCAAAAGAAGATATAAAGAACGGTAAAGAAGTAATCGCTGACTCAGTAGTGCAACCACCCAATCCAGTTCCTCCAGAATCTCAACCAGATGATTCGCCCAATGAATCTCTACCACACCCTGAGGTAGTCAGAAAGAAGCCTGAAATATCAGAGAAGCAGCCGAAGGTAGAACCTAAAGAAGTTAAGTCAGAAGCAGACAAAGTTTCAGAGACTCACTCAAAAAATGTAAACCACAAAATAGCAAATGAAAAACTGTCAAACGGTAAAACAAAAGAGGAGCAAAAGATAGACTCACAATTGAAAGAGGAAATAAAACAAATGAACAATCAACAGAAAATAGACCTTCTCAAGCAAGCGCAGCTCGCGGAGACCATCAAACAACACGGAGAGGAACAGAAGGAGTTAATCAAAGAACAGAAAGAAATCCTGGACAACATTATCAAGACCAAGCAGGAGATACAGCAAGATAAAAACGAAGCCAAGAAAATTGCAGTGGAAAGTATCCAGAAGATAGCCAACGTGGCGATACAGAGTTTAAGCGCAGTTTCTGAACAGCCTGCTGTTGGTAAAATAGAGCCTGAAAACACTGCCAATGAAGCTGTGAAGAAAATAGCTGACGTGGCTGTTGAAGCTATTAAAGAAATCAAAGACAACCCGATACAACCCTTGCCCCTCAACAACATTGTTGCTCCGCAAGTTCCAGAACCTAAAATAGCACCAGTAAAAAATAGTGTTAACGAAGTAAAACAAAATGTACCAGTCGTTCAAAATCCTGCACAAAATGTTAATTCGAATCCAGCTAAATCACAAGATATAGTTTTGGAAAATAGTGGAGTGAAGGTTGATTTAAATAACAATAACATTCAGCCAGCAGTACAAAATCATATCGTAGTGGAAAATAATATTGCTCCAGCGAAAACTAGTAATATAGAGGCCAATAAACCTCAACAAGTCAATAATCTTCCACCGATAGCACAAAAACCTATTGTAGAAAGTAAACCAGTGGAAAATAAGCCGGTTCTAAATATTCCATCCAATGATATTGCGCCTAACATACAAGTAATAAACCCTAAACAAAGCCCTGAAAAAGAAATTTTTGATCAAAAGCCGCATTCACACTCACCAGATGAGCCACAGTCTTACAAACAAGGCGAAGATTTACAGAAACCTGCAAGTATACTAAACGTGCCGTTACCACTCGCAATTAATGGCAATAAACTAAAATCAGCTGAAGTTAAACATATTGAGAAACCTTTAGATATTCAAAATGGCGCTAACCTACCAAATGCTATAAACACTAATGAAAAGTCAATTCCAAGACAGAAGCGCGAAGTAGTAGATTGTTCAAATAAAGCTACACTAAGAACAGAAGATAAAGAAGTATGCAAGAGTTTAGTTGATACGAAAGAAAGTAATTCGCGAGAGATACTACCAAAAGTAGACTTGAATGAGGCTCTACAGAAACTACCGGTAGATTTAAATATGGTGCATCAAATGAGATCACTGAAAAGTTACGATGAAGAGAAACGAAGGTAACAATAGTATGTTTAAATAATTCGAAGTTAAATTTTCCTCTTGAAGAGATAGTTGTTGTGGAGATACTATACTAAGGTGTCTTGGGAAAATGTGTGCAATGTGGGAGTTTTAGTCATATTAGGCGTAACTCACCCTTGAGCTGAATTCAGATATAATAGACAAAATAATCCGGAAGACAGAAAAATCCAACTTCAGACTGAATTTAGGCTCCATACAAAAATTCAGTTACCATAGACATGATAGACTTATCCGCTTTTCTGCTGATTTTTGTCTATGATAGCTGAATTCCGCTAAGTCTGTAAGCATTTTTAAATCATTTCCATCATAGAAACATTCAAAATCAAAGAAAATATTTATTTTTAAATTTAGGAATATTATATGCTAAGAGCTGGTCACGTCAGAACTTCGGCAGTTTTTACCTATTTTGGTATTACTTTTTTTTCAACTAAAAATACTTTGTTGGTGCGTCACCCTGACCTCTTAAAAGTTGCCAGATACTCGGATCTAGCAATAAGGATGGTAAAGCAATCTAACTAGACAGGTTTTATTGCTCTCATTATTGTGTCATATCTGACGTGGCCATCTCTCCGTCTATAATGCAACTAGAGAATTAACTAGAAACATTTCTGCATAAATAAAAACTTAATTGACATAGTTTATGGCATTTGAGGCGAAAATTACAAATATAACAAACACGAACATAGAATAGATTGAGAAAATATTACAAAAGAGGATGGGAAACGATTATACCAAGTTATTCGAATCGTCAAACTTATCATATCATATAATTTATTTTATCTACACTCACATTGTAAGTTCTCTAAAACGTGTTCGAAAACGGTAGGCAATGGCTAGCATTACCACAACCGATTTTACTATGATAAGCTTTTTGTGTGGCAGTAACGTAATTTTAACTTTACATGCTCAAATATTGATGTGTTATGAGTTTTGATAACATTATGTACACCTGCACGCGCCCGCGCGACCGCCGGCACACGAGAGTTGGCCATGGCGGTGCAATGGCGGCCATTCTATGGTTTCCGAACACTTCATTTTGGATATATAATATGAGTGTAGATAAAGCAGTGTATGCAACTGTCCGTAATTGGGCCTTAAAACACTCGTGTGATCTTATTATGAAACTCACCTGCGGCTCGTTTCATAAAACCACACTCATGTTTTAAGGACCCTTATTACGTAACAGTTACATAAACTACTAGTACATTACCGATGGAGGGTCAAGCGTAAGACGTGCATTTATTTTATTAATTTGTTTTTATTAATATGTTTATTGTGGTCTATTTTGAATATTAATTAGGTACTTTCTAAGTATTTATATAATAAGATTTTCGACGTGATCTCATGCGCTGTTTTTCTAAAATCAGTTTCGGAAACTTTTACAAAATAGCACACGCACAAGATAACTATGTAACACAGTTCGTTCTTTACGAGTATACGTCGACTGAATAGCGATGACTAATAAAATAATAATGTGACTTAGACTTTTATTTATATTATTCAATTTGGAAAAACTCGAACAATTTTCCCTCACTTCGGAAAATAACCACCTCGTGGTAATATGGCCTAGTTTAGACCCTTGTCAAACAATCTTCTATTTTATCAACCGACTTCAAGATTTCGAAGGAGGAGGTTATCAATTCGTCGGGATCTTTGTTTTTGCTATTTTTTTTTTTTTATGTATGTTCACCAATTATTCGAAGACGGCTGGACCGATTTGGAAAATTCTTTTTTTGTTTGAAAGAGTATACTTTACAGTTGGTCCCATTGTAACCAGGTCAGGATCTGATGATGGGATCCTGGAGAAATCGAGGGAACTCTTCAACTATTATAGGCACACCTATAGTGATTTGAGTATTTTTTACAGCATCTCGAGCATTTGCTTTTGGAAAGGTGGATGCTAAGTGAAATCGGTTCTTTTTTGTTTAAAATATTTTTTTAACCGACTTCAATTTTATAGAAGGAGGAGGTTCTGTATTCGGTTTGGGCTTTTTTTTTATGTATGTTCACCGATTACTCCAAGACGCGTGGTCCGATTTGAATAATTCTTTTTTTGTTTGAAAGGGTCTACTTCCACGGCGGTCCCATATTAATCTGGTGCTGTTCTGATGATGGGATCTATGAGGAATTGAGGGAACTCCTCAATTTTTAAAGGCATACGTATAGTGATTTGGGTGTTTTCTTAAGCAACTCGAGGATTTTCTCTCGAAAACCACCAATTTGATGAAATGGACCTCTTGATGATGGTTGTTTTGATGATAATGATGATGATTTTTTTTTAATGTAGGATGTTGAGCGATTACTCCGAGACCCGTGGTCCAATTTGAGGAATTCTTCTTTTGTTTGAAAGTAACTACCTTTAAGATGGTTCCACATTAATCTGGCGCTGTTCTGATGATGGGATCCATGAGGAATTGAGGGAACTCCTCAATTTTTAAAGGAACATGTATGGTGATTTAGGTGTTTTCTTAAGCAACGCGAGGATTTTTTCTCGAAATCCACCAATTTGATGAAGTGAACCTCATGATGATGGTTGTTTTGATGATAATGATCATGATTTTATAAAATGTAGGATGTTCAGCGATTACTCCGAGACCCATATGGTCCAATTTCAGGAGAATTCCGGAAATCGGACAAAAAAAAATTTTTTTTTGTTTGAAAGGAACTACCTTTGAGATAGCTCCACATTAATCTGGTGCTGTTCTGATGATGGGATCCATGAGGAATTGAGGGAACTCCTCAATTTTTAATGGCACATGTATGGTGATTTGGTTGTTTTTTAAGCAACTCAAGCATTTCCTCTCCATAACCACTAATTTGATGGAGTGGACCTAATGATGAAGACCACATATGGTATGTGGAACTTTCCTTACATTGAGTACGTATCATAAACTTTTTCTTATATATCTTCACCGATTATTGCGAGATCCGTTGTCCGATTATGATAATTTTATAACCACTAAAAATGGAAAAATAAAAACTTTTTACAAAAAAAAAATAAACCGACTTCAAAAAGGAGGAATAAACTATTATATTATTTATATGCGTTACAAACTGATATGTTTGAAGTCGGTGCCAAGCCAAAAAGTTACAATACCGGCAAATCAGCTTCTAGTCTGAAAATCAAATAACATTTCGATTCCTACTTATATTGCAAACGTGAATGTGAATCTATCTGTTACATTTTCACGTCTTAACTACTAATCCAATTTTCATGAAAAGAGGTACCCATGTATATATACTCTAATACACGTCTACTTTGTCAATAATCGGAAAAAGGCGGCAAATTAAAAATATATATAAACACGTATTCCTTCCATAGAAAATTTTAATATCGCGCCATTTTCTACTGAAAAGGTGGGCCCCACACACCCAGTGTGTCTGAGTATAGATAGATCAATCTTGCCATTGAATTCCTTTACACTTCGATATTACACCTTAGATGAAGTAGGATAAATAATTCAAACCGAAGCACGGGCTCCGTTCGAGATATGGTTAGTCCGAAAACTAGTCAAAAAGTTTATTAACAAACATCATAAGACGCGTGATTATACTTTCTCTCTGTACTTGAATGAAAACCTACGTGCAGTCAATACCGTATTAGAATAGTTCTATAGTATGAAAAACAATTCACTGAACACATACGCCTCGTTCGTATTAACTGTTTTGTGATTTGAACTGGCGTCTTCAGCTTTCGCGGCTGACGTCCTGACCACTAGACCACCCGGTCACGGCGGAACTTGACAAATTTTCTCATGTATATGCAATCTCTGAATTTGAAACGGCTAGGCGCCGTTGACCATACTCTATCCAGAATTGAACTGGCGTCTTCAGCCGCGAAAGCTGAAGACGCCAGTTCAAATCTGGCCTCGGACACCGGAGGGTTTGGTCATTTTTTCTGAAGTATATGACATCTATTTTCAGTTTATATATAGTAGTGTAACTACTTAAAAATTGCAAATCAAAAAATATTGAACAAAATAATTTGATTTGCTTCAAGATTCATAGATGGCAGCACCATCTCTCTCGCTATACCAGAATCACGTAAGAGATTCGGATAGGGGTGATTTGAGTATTTTTTTTTACAGCAGATCGAGCATTTGGTGTTGGAAAGGTGGATGCTTAGTGAAGTCGGTTCTTTTTTGTTTAAAATTATTACGATTCTAATCTTGGGCACCCTAGGTCCTCCTATACCATCTCAACGCACTTGGACCAAAATCAAAAATAATTAAAAAATCTATATAAAAAATGGAGGCTTTAAAAACTTACTTTCAGTTATGAAATTTTATAATCTTTCACTGTAAAAAAAACAGTAAAACTTATTTAAGAGGCCTTATTCCCAAAACGCGCGAATTTCACGAAATGCTTCATTTTCTTCGAAGGCTATGGCGAAAATACTAAGTTTTTTCAATCAACTATTGATGCACATAATAGTTCATTTCTTTATCTAGACGGCCATCGGAGCAAATATTACATTTTAACGAGTGAAATATGAAAAAAATTGGTTGTCTCGGAAGGCCTTTCCGGATTTTCCAGTTAGGTGTACCGTTCATTTTCAGATTACGCAAAAAAGGGTAAAAATTGTTAATCAATTTGAATTAAATTCAATTGAGTATATCATGTATGAGACGGCCATGTAAATAAAAATCGAAGATTCATCTTGGATAATCGACAAAATACCTTCTGATTATATGCCAGTTTTTTGATGAAAACACGGTTACATTTCATTTTTTCCAAGAAAACCCTATGAATATTTTGCCCTAAAAATATTACCATTGCAAAATAAACTATATTTCTATCACGATAATAAAAAAAACATTACTATAGCAGTAAATTTCAAATTACTATGAATTTTTAAAAATGACACTTAAATCACACTTCACAGGACACTTTTTGTAAGAATCGTATTTTTGGGTACTTGATAATAATAAACATGGTTCAAAATTATTTTTTTGTATTACTAATACTTCAAACTATCTTATAAATAGCATTTTATGCGGCTTTTTTCATTAATAGTTTTTCGACCTTTTAGGGAATAAGGAGCCTTAACGCACAAATATTAAACCGGATCCGCTCTGATTACGGAATATTCGGCGTCGAGGTTAAGTATCTGACTGACCCCCCATTCTGATTGTGGGAATAATTCCCTAACCCTTATATACAATTCCAATAAAAATTCCGTTAGCGCGATGTAGAAATAGAGCTGTTCGATACAGCGCCATCTAGCCTGATATTTTAGTAACTTATTTGAAGCTGCCGGCATTATCCCTCCCTAATTTAGGCCCTTCTACAAGGTCGCTGCAATACGTTAGACACGTTGGCAGGTATTGCTTAACGTGTCTTACGTATTGCGGCATCATCGTCGAAGGGACCACTCTCCTGCGGTTTCCGTTCTGCATGTGTATAGCGCTGTCTCGTTCACCCATCCGGTTGGGGCGCCAGTGTGATGCGGATGCAACTACGGAACCCTGCATTGAGCATTTATAAGTCCCGCCGAGTTTCTTGCCGGTCATAAAACTTCTAGGGTCAGAGGTGTAGGGTTAGAGCCGGCAGTATTTTTTTTCTCTCTGACGTTCATAAGTGCATTGTAATGTGCCTAAATTGAAGAATAAATATCTTATACCTTTTTTTATCTTTTATTTAGTACATTAATACCGGGAAAAATACACGTTAATCGTGGTCATAAATAAAATAAAGCTTAATATCTCGACTTTTATTTCTTAGTGGAAAATGTAAATAAATAAAAAAAACAAAAGTTCCTTAATAATAAATAGCCAGACCAGAAATAACATTCTATTGCATTTCACTATCCCTTAGTATGAGAGTACGCTTAATTTACACTATAATTACAAATTTATTTCTGGTTGAACTGTTCTGTATAATAAATGCGAAAAAACAAAAAATAATAATAACCTACACTTAAAATAACGACTTATTTGTTGGCATCACTTTCTTCTACAGTTGACAACTTTTTGGACCTGAAACAAGCGAAATTTCTATTAAGAATCCTGCGAGAAAGGCTTTGATAAAATATATTCGAACGAGCGAGCACAGCGAAGGCAGCTCTTACAGACAACTTCGTTGACAACAGAACTATCATCTGGCTACCGGGACGATTGTTCCGCCATAACTTTAGTAACGTTTTTCTGATCTTCATGAAATTTGTTGGAGTTGTAGCAGATATAATTATAATTAGAGAGCTGTTTTATATGAGCTGGATTGATTAGGGGGTTCTGGAATCAGGCCTAAAAGTCAAGAGTGTTGTTAAGGGGTCTTATTATACTGGTCAACTCGTTTGTAAGAATCGCGAGTTCATAGTTCGAGGCGGACTATTAGTTTAAACGGACTACAGAATCGACCGCTGACGAAACCATAATGTTTAGAAATAGGTAAAGGAAAAGTAGAAAATGCACTATTTCAGACCGAACTCACGACGCCCTACCCAACTGAGCTACAGAGACTTACCTGATGACTGAATTTCTCTACCATATCATTTATACAGCGTGGATTTTCTTTTTGGGTCAGTGAGGGTATCTGACCTCTAGGAAACTATTGATATTGTACTGGATAGGAAAGGAATCGATTGGCATAAAAAAATTGCATGTGAAAAATAAAAGTTTTAATTTTCTTACAAATTGTATGGGAAAAGTTTTCCTCGATTTGTGGCTTTTCTAGCCGGAAATTTTTTTTGGTACCATACAAGCTTTTGATCCTGGATAGGAATGGGATCGATTGGTATCAATAAAAGTTTCTCAAAAATGATCTTTTTTTTTCTCGCACCCTGTATGTACCTATGTTTTTTTCCAAAATCTGTAAACGTCAATCTTCATTAATTATAAATTGAGGAAAGGTTTCCTAAGACCATTTTCGCGTAGCAGCACGGGATCTGGTAGCTGCCCGCACTGACCCAAAAAGAAAATCCACGCTGTATACTTACTTAACTTTTTTTAATTTTTTCTTTATTTCTAAACATTGTAATTTGATTGGGACTAGGCTAGTTTTTTCATTAGTTTGTAATTATAAGGCGTTTATAACATCATTGTTTTAATGCGAGATTACTCATTGAATTAGTTTGATCTAAAAAACCTTGTACGAATTTTAAGCTTTTAAGCTGTGGGACTAGGTTGATTTGTGTAAAATTGTCTCATAATATTTTTTATTCAAATAAGTCCGGCAAGGTTGAATTTTACGGTTAAAAACTAGACGGCGAAGTGCCTAGTTTATGGTCAAATAAAAATTAAAAAGTTACGCGACATAAATGTTGCATACAATTTTTTTTTTTATTTAAAAAAAAAGTTAAAGTTAGAAATTTTTAAAAGTTCAACAGCCATACAAAAATAAAGGCAAAGGTCCTAAACAGCCAAAACACAACATCGGTATTTGTTATTTATAATGTTGGTACCACGATTTTTTAGTTATCTCAAATAGCTTACGGTAAATTCAGAAGAAAAATACACTTCAAACTTTTTAATAATAAGATATAAAGGCGGCAAAGCTGTCTCTTTCACTCAAAATGAGAAGCGATGGAGATAGAGATAATTATAGGATTCGAATCGAAATTCGATGCTCGCGGTAGTGGTCATTCTTTTAACCTAGAAGTTATCCCGAATATATTATTTATGTCAATATTGTTTGTTGTTCATCAACGTTGGCTGTTTAGCATTATTTTTGAATAAAGCACTATATTGGACTCGGCGCGAAGGGTCATTGCTGGCTTGGTATTAAATTAAACGGACTCCTAAAGTCGTCCGTGAAAAAAGTAATACTCAGCTATCAATGTGCTCCTTCACCTCCTCGACAATAATGTACTATTATGTTTGAAGTGCGTAGTGGCTAATCTGTAAGTGGAATAATTACCGGCGAGGCCACAATTTTTTATGAAGTTTGTTTTCCAGTCACGTTATACAGGTTGGATTTTCCAAATGGGTCAGTGAGGGTGGCTACCAGATCTCGTGATGCTACAGAGATCGGTTTTAGGAGACCGTTCCTAATGTTGTAGTGACGACGCTGATGTTTACAGACTTTGGGGGAAATTTACAGCATGCGAGAAAATAAAATAAAGAAAAAATTTATATCAATTGATCCTGTTTATATTAGGAATTAAAAGTCTCTGACAGACCAACTCAGGTTAGGGCGTTAAATAAGACTCAGGACCGTAACCATGTAATTATGGGTAGGGCGCATTATTCTTCTTGTCATAGTTGATGGTATTTCAAGATAGGGCATTGTCCCATAAGTCCCCCTAGCTATGCCCTGATAAGCCTCCCAGCAGTAGCAGTATAGAGCTTGTGTCTCACCGCTTGCTGGGTTCCTTGGTGGCGCTGGTGTCGGCGTGCGCGGAGGCGCGGCGGGCGCGGCGCGCGGGCGCGGCGGGGCCCGAGGCCTCCGAGCCGGCCGGCGAGCCGCACAAGCTGTCCGGCTCCTTCTGCTAACACACGAGATTCATATTATATATGTGATCCCAGGATGTACCCAAGGGCATGTAACTTAACAGCGTGACAGATCAGGGTCACGATTAGCTTCGAGCGCCCCTACATAAGGAAGCGTTACCCTGTGGTCTGTGGAGGCGCGGCGTGCCCTGGGCGTGGTGAGCGCCTCGCACGCGCGCGTGAAGGACGCGCGGCGCCCCGCCCCCCGCGCCGGCTGCCCCTACATAAGGAAGCGTTACCCTGAGGTCTGTGGAGGCGCGGCGTGCCCTGGGCGTGGTGAGCGCCTCGCACGCGCGCGTGAAGGACGCGCGGCGCCCCGCCCCCCGCGCCGGCTGCCCCTACATAAGGAAGCGTTACCCTGAGGTCTGTGGAGGCGCGGCGTGCCCTGGGCGTGGTGAGCGCCTCGCACGCGCGCGTGAAGGACGCGCGGCGCCCCGCCCCCCGCGCCGGCTGCCCCTACATAAGGAAGCGTTACCCTGAGGTCTGTGGAGGCGCGGCGTGCCCTGGGCGTGGTGAGCGCCTCGCACGCGCGCGTGAAGGACGCGCGGCGCCCCGCCCCCCGCGCCGGCTGCCCCTACATAAGGAAGCGTTACCCTGAGGTCTGTGGAGGCGCGGCGTGCCCTGGGCGTGGTGAGCGCCTCGCACGCGCGCGTGAAGGACGCGCGGCGCCCCGCCCCCCGCGCCGGCTGCCCCTACATAAGGAAGCGTTACCCTGAGGTCTGTGGAGGCGCGGCGTGCCCTGGGCGTGGTGAGCGCCTCGCACGCGCGCGTGAAGGACGCGCGGCGCCCCGCCCCCCGCGCCGGCTGCCCCTACATAAGGAAGCGTTACCCTGAGGTCTGTGGAGGCGCGGCGTGCCCTGGGCGTGGTGAGCGCCTCGCACGCGCGCGTGAAGGACGCGCGGCGCCCCGCCCCCCGCGCCGGCTGCCCCTACATAAGGAAGCGTTACCCTGAGGTCTGTGGAGGCGCGGCGTGCCCTGGGCGTGGTGAGCGCCTCGCACGCGCGCGTGAAGGACGCGCGGCGCCCCGCCCCCCGCGCCGGCTGCCCCTACATAAGGAAGCGTTACCCTGAGGTCTGTGGAGGCGCGGCGTGCCCTGGGCGTGGTGAGCGCCTCGCACGCGCGCGTGAAGGACGCGCGGCGCCCCGCCCCCCGCGCCGGCTGCCCCTACATAAGGAAGCGTTACCCTGAGGTCTGTGGAGGCGCGGCGTGCCCTGGGCGTGGTGAGCGCCTCGCACGCGCGCGTGAAGGACGCGCGGCGCCCCGCCCCCCGCGCCGGCTGCCCCTACATAAGGAAGCGTTACCCTGAGGTCTGTGGAGGCGCGGCGTGCCCTGGGCGTGGTGAGCGCCTCGCACGCGCGCGTGAAGGACGCGCGGCGCCCCGCCCCCCGCGCCGGCTGCCCCTACATAAGGAAGCGTTACCCTGAGGTCTGTGGAGGCGCGGCGTGCCCTGGGCGTGGTGAGCGCCTCGCACGCGCGCGTGAAGGACGCGCGGCGCCCCGCCCCCCGCGCCGGCTGCCCCTACATAAGGAAGCGTTACCCTGAGGTCTGTGGAGGCGCGGCGTGCCCTGGGCGTGGTGAGCGCCTCGCACGCGCGCGTGAAGGACGCGCGGCGCCCCGCCCCCCGCGCCGGCTGCCCCTACATAAGGAAGCGTTACCCTGAGGTCTGTGGAGGCGCGGCGTGCCCTGGGCGTGGTGAGCGCCTCGCACGCGCGCGTGAAGGACGCGCGGCGCCCCGCCCCCCGCGCCGGCTGCCCCTACATAAGGAAGCGTTACCCTGAGGTCTGTGGAGGCGCGGCGTGCCCTGGGCGTGGTGAGCGCCTCGCACGCGCGCGTGAAGGACGCGCGGCGCCCCGCCCCCCGCGCCGGCTGCCCCTACATAAGGAAGCGTTACCCTGAGGTCTGTGGAGGCGCGGCGTGCCCTGGGCGTGGTGAGCGCCTCGCACGCGCGCGTGAAGGACGCGCGGCGCCCCGCCCCCCGCGCCGGCTGCCCCTACATAAGGAAGCGTTACCCTGAGGTCTGTGGAGGCGCGGCGTGCCCTGGGCGTGGTGAGCGCCTCGCACGCGCGCGTGAAGGACGCGCGGCGCCCCGCCCCCCGCGCCGGCTGCCCCTACATAAGGAAGCGTTACCCTGAGGTCTGTGGAGGCGCGGCGTGCCCTGGGCGTGGTGAGCGCCTCGCACGCGCGCGTGAAGGACGCGCGGCGCCCCGCCCCCCGCGCCGGCTGCCCCTACATAAGGAAGCGTTACCCTGAGGTCTGTGGAGGCGCGGCGTGCCCTGGGCGTGGTGAGCGCCTCGCACGCGCGCGTGAAGGACGCGCGGCGCCCCGCCCCCCGCGCCGGCTGCCCCTACATAAGGAAGCGTTACCCTGAGGTCTGTGGAGGCGCGGCGTGCCCTGGGCGTGGTGAGCGCCTCGCACGCGCGCGTGAAGGACGCGCGGCGCCCCGCCCCCCGCGCCGGCTGCCCCTACATAAGGAAGCGTTACCCTGAGGTCTGTGGAGGCGCGGCGTGCCCTGGGCGTGGTGAGCGCCTCGCACGCGCGCGTGAAGGACGCGCGGCGCCCCGCCCCCCGCGCCGGCTGCCCCTACATAAGGAAGCGTTACCCTGAGGTCTGTGGAGGCGCGGCGTGCCCTGGGCGTGGTGAGCGCCTCGCACGCGCGCGTGAAGGACGCGCGGCGCCCCGCCCCCCGCGCCGGCTGCCCCTACATAAGGAAGCGTTACCCTGAGGTCTGTGGAGGCGCGGCGTGCCCTGGGCGTGGTGAGCGCCTCGCACGCGCGCGTGAAGGACGCGCGGCGCCCCGCCCCCCGCGCCGGCTGCCCCTACATAAGGAAGCGTTACCCTGAGGTCTGTGGAGGCGCGGCGTGCCCTGGGCGTGGTGAGCGCCTCGCACGCGCGCGTGAAGGACGCGCGGCGCCCCGCCCCCCGCGCCGGCTGCCCCTACATAAGGAAGCGTTACCCTGAGGTCTGTGGAGGCGCGGCGTGCCCTGGGCGTGGTGAGCGCCTCGCACGCGCGCGTGAAGGACGCGCGGCGCCCCGCCCCCCGCGCCGGCTGCCCCTACATAAGGAAGCGTTACCCTGAGGTCTGTGGAGGCGCGGCGTGCCCTGGGCGTGGTGAGCGCCTCGCACGCGCGCGTGAAGGACGCGCGGCGCCCCGCCCCCCGCGCCGGCTGCCCCTACATAAGGAAGCGTTACCCTGAGGTCTGTGGAGGCGCGGCGTGCCCTGGGCGTGGTGAGCGCCTCGCACGCGCGCGTGAAGGACGCGCGGCGCCCCGCCCCCCGCGCCGGCTGCCCCTACATAAGGAAGCGTTACCCTGAGGTCTGTGGAGGCGCGGCGTGCCCTGGGCGTGGTGAGCGCCTCGCACGCGCGCGTGAAGGACGCGCGGCGCCCCGCCCCCCGCGCCGGCTGCCCCTACATAAGGAAGCGTTACCCTGAGGTCTGTGGAGGCGCGGCGTGCCCTGGGCGTGGTGAGCGCCTCGCACGCGCGCGTGAAGGACGCGCGGCGCCCCGCCCCCCGCGCCGGCTGCCCCTACATAAGGAAGCGTTACCCTGAGGTCTGTGGAGGCGCGGCGTGCCCTGGGCGTGGTGAGCGCCTCGCACGCGCGCGTGAAGGACGCGCGGCGCCCCGCCCCCCGCGCCGGCTGCCCCTACATAAGGAAGCGTTACCCTGAGGTCTGTGGAGGCGCGGCGTGCCCTGGGCGTGGTGAGCGCCTCGCACGCGCGCGTGAAGGACGCGCGGCGCCCCGCCCCCCGCGCCGGCTGCCCCTACATAAGGAAGCGTTACCCTGAGGTCTGTGGAGGCGCGGCGTGCCCTGGGCGTGGTGAGCGCCTCGCACGCGCGCGTGAAGGACGCGCGGCGCCCCGCCCCCCGCGCCGGCTGCCCCTACATAAGGAAGCGTTACCCTGAGGTCTGTGGAGGCGCGGCGTGCCCTGGGCGTGGTGAGCGCCTCGCACGCGCGCGTGAAGGACGCGCGGCGCCCCGCCCCCCGCGCCGGCTGCCCCTACATAAGGAAGCGTTACCCTGAGGTCTGTGGAGGCGCGGCGTGCCCTGGGCGTGGTGAGCGCCTCGCACGCGCGCGTGAAGGACGCGCGGCGCCCCGCCCCCCGCGCCGGCTGCCCCTACATAAGGAAGCGTTACCCTGAGGTCTGTGGAGGCGCGGCGTGCCCTGGGCGTGGTGAGCGCCTCGCACGCGCGCGTGAAGGACGCGCGGCGCCCCGCCCCCCGCGCCGGCTGCCCCTACATAAGGAAGCGTTACCCTGAGGTCTGTGGAGGCGCGGCGTGCCCTGGGCGTGGTGAGCGCCTCGCACGCGCGCGTGAAGGACGCGCGGCGCCCCGCCCCCCGCGCCGGCTGCCCCTACATAAGGAAGCGTTACCCTGAGGTCTGTGGAGGCGCGGCGTGCCCTGGGCGTGGTGAGCGCCTCGCACGCGCGCGTGAAGGACGCGCGGCGCCCCGCCCCCCGCGCCGGCTGCCCCTACATAAGGAAGCGTTACCCTGAGGTCTGTGGAGGCGCGGCGTGCCCTGGGCGTGGTGAGCGCCTCGCACGCGCGCGTGAAGGACGCGCGGCGCCCCGCCCCCCGCGCCGGGCTGCCCGGTGGCGACGCCGACACTGCCCCTACACAACCGACACACTCCATTTATTCAGAATCAATATACAAGATCAGTGAAAATTTGTGCACAATAAGTAGTACGAGTAGAAGCATAGGTAATGTGTAACAACAAGATAAGTCTTATAAGGCGACTTGGGGTCACCGCTTGCAGAAGGCGTGTCGTTTAGTTGCGTCCAGCTTTTCGACCTGTGCGTAGTGTGCGTGTATGCAAGGAAAAAAACTTAATACGTATGAAAATTAATATAAATCATGACATATTGTAGTGAAAGGTGGTGTGGCAAATGTTTCTAAACGTTAACATTCAAAAGAGTTGGAATAACATTCCACTTTTACTTAAATGTAATTTTTTTACTGAAATATGTTTCTATCCAGCGGAGTTCATTTTGAATTGGTCAATTGAGAAGTAGTTAGTTTGTCTGTCTCTTTTTATCTTGTTAAGAATGCAACGTGCTATTCCTTTCTTAGGAAAGCACGTGTACGATAGTGATGTGCCGATGCTGGTACCGGACTTACGAGTATATACCGGCACCACGTATTTTCGACTTACCAAAACGAAATATTATGTAAAACCGGAGATCTTTGTTATATTTTTTATTTTTATTTAGTTTGAATAGTTTGTAGAATTTATAGATTTATTTAGTCAATAGTTTTTCTTTTCATAGTTATAATAAATATGGGTATTAAGGGTAGAAGATACTTTCAATGGGTGTCACATGACATGAGAGCTGTTTTAAGGAACTTTTAATTGGTGTCACATGAGCGTTACTGTTATGAGACAATTTCAATGGGTGTCACGCGAGCGTTGCTTCTATAAGATACTTTCAATGGGTGTCGCATGAGCTTTGTTGCCATGAAACACTTTCAATGCTTTGAAACACTTTCAATGGGTGTCACATTAGCATTGCTTCTGTAAGCCACTTTCAATGGATGTCACATGAGCGTTTCTTATATAAGGCGCTTTCAATTGGTGTCACATAGCGTGTGCATTAAGGTTCTTTAATGGGTGTCACATGAGGGTTGCTTCTATAAGTACTTTCAATGCACAGATAAGGTAACTACTAGATTAGTCTTATTAGGCAACTAGGAAGTAGGCGAATACATATTGCATTATTGTTATTTGTTACCAATTTAGTAAACAGTAAATACCTCAATTAACAACAACAAATTACGGTACGGTACGGTACAGTACCGGTTACTTGTATACATATGTCACATCACTACGCAACCACGTGATAGCGCGCGGTCCTTGAAACGACCAATCGCAGCGCCGCTATCACCCACCCGCCCCTAACGTCTTCCGCAAGACTTGGTGACTCGCGCCGCGAACAAAATGAGCAACATTATTACTCTATAGGAGGTTCTCTGTGAGTAGAAATGAGTTGCTTAGCGGATGTAATATACAACAGTAGATTGTACAACAAGTGCACGAAACGCACCATTTTACGCGAAGAGTTTATCCATCCGAGCGAGCTAGCGAGCGAGGATTGATATAAAGTCGAGTGTAAAATGGGTTTTATGGACGAGTTTTACATTCTACTTTTCACTTCAATTGCGAGGAAATTATTTATCTTTAATCGTAAAACAATTTCAAGTTGTAACAAAGATATTACAATGAATATACCTAAATATGGTTCCAACCAATTATTATTATTTTTTTTTTAATTTTCAACATGTGAAATTAGACTTAGATACTTTTTTTCTGCCCAGTCATAAAAACGTTTCGGAACATTTTTAAACAATAATCAACGCCTATTTTATCTGATTTCATTAATTTAATTACAGAAAACACAGAATTGAAATAATTATATCAAGAATATAACAAAACAAACACGTTTCAGTGTTCTACAAAATTTTACGGCTCAATCAAATTGTGCAATATATTTTGACTGTGTACGGCTGTTGAGCCTCCTTATCTTAGTTATAGAAGAACATTTTACTTTATACACTGCTTAAATACGCTATACGAGCTTAAAAAGGCGGTTTTATGTCGTCTACGCACGACTTAAAGTCGAACTTTACGAGCATTAGAAGTGAAAATAGTAGATTTTACAACAAGTGCATAAAACGTACGATTTTACGCGAGGCGTTTATCCATCCGAGCGAGCTTGCGAGCGAGGATTGATATAAAGTCGAGTGTAAAATGGGTTTTATGGACGAGGGTTACACTCTAATTTTCACTTCAATTGCGAGGAAATGATTTATCGGTAATCGTAAAACAATTTCAAGTTGTAATATTTTTATTACAATGAAAACAAATATGGTTCCCACCAATTAAATTTTTAATGTTTTTTTTTTATTCTCAACATGTGAATTAAGACATAGATACTTGTTTTCTGCCAAGTCGTAAAAACATTTCGGGGCATTTCTAAACTATTATCAACTCCTATTTTATTTGATTTCATTTATTTAATTATAGAAAACACGCAATTCAAATAATTATAGCAAGAATATAATAAAAGAACAAGTTTCAGTATTCTACGAAATTTTACTGCTCAAGTAATTTGTACAATATATTTTGACTCTGTTTGGCTGTTGAGCCACATTCTTAGTCTTAGAAGAAATTTTTACTTTATGTACTAGAGCTTAAAAAAGCGGTTTAATGTCGTCTGCGCACGGCTTAAAGTCGAAGTTTACGAGTATTATAAGTGAAAAATGACTGTTATACATCCTCTTGGACTGCGTTTCCACCAGAGACGAGCGGGGATACGTGCGAGGCATGTGTTTGTCAAGAACCAACCCTAGAGCTGCGCTGTGCGAGGAGAAGTAAATGAAGTGATTCTATTAATTCTTAACGAACACATTCCTTGCAACGCATCCTCGCTCGTCTCTGGTAGAAACGCAGCCTTAACATTAAAACCATTAATCATTTCACCCGCTTTACTACTTATACCACTGCCTGTACTTTCAAAAATTGTAATATTGTCCCATTATGTTTTAATATTGATACTAGCAACCCGCCCCGGCTTCGCACGTGATAAAAAATGGTTATTGTGGGTTATCATATCACATATACCACCGCAGACTTTTTTGTAGGCCTTTTTAAGGTGTACAATACTGTAGTACATTATTATTATCTATCTCGTAGGGTTCAGCCAGCGTTTGCAATGTGGGCGCAAAAAAATGTGTTTATTTACGACATCACATTAGAAACCTCTAAAATTATCAGTATTTCTCTACTATTTTATGCATGAATTATACATATAAACCTTCCTCTTGAATCACTCTATCTATTACAAAAAAACCGCATCAAACTTCGTTGCGTAGTTTTAAAGACCTAAGCATACATAGGGACAGACAGCGACTTTGTTTTACATTAGTGACATTTACATTAAAAAAGAGTGGCATTAACAAATCAAAATTCTAATGCGTAAAATGTTGTAAAAACTACTAAGTAGTACTTACCGACATCCACAGAGACTCTTCTACCAATTTTCGCCGCTTTGGGGACAACTTTGGTCTCGGACGCCGCTCTCGTTGCACGGGCTGCAATCATCGTCATCATTATCATTTGCTTAAACATAACTATTGTTGTTGTTTCAAACTCTGATCTCTAGCTCGAATAAGATTATTATTCGTTTTTATCGATGCTATTTAGTTTTATTACGATGCTTTTCATCCATACTTTAATATTATAAATGGGAAAGTGTATGTGTGTGTTTGTTTGTCCGTCTTTCACGGCAAAACGAGGCGACGAATTGACCTGATTTTTTAAGTGGAGCGAGTTGAAGCGATGGAGAGTGACATAGGCTTCTTTTTGTCTCTTTCTAACCCCCCACTTCCCTAAAATGGGGGGTGGAAGTTTGTATGGAGCATTACGGGGGGCAATCAGGAAAGGGGAACCGTGTTACCCCGAATTTAACGCGAGCGAAGCCGCGGGCAAAAGCTAGTTAGAAAATATGTCATCTTCTCAAACCACCAAAATTATCTATTTCAAATTAGCACATTTATTTGGCTACTTAATGAGGGTTGCTACGATCGAGATTTTCACTAGGTGGCAGCATCGTAACGACGAGGTCTTTTTGACAGCAACTGTCAAAATCCACCAATCAAAAAAATGATTAATCATAAATGGTGGATTTTGACAGCTAGACCTCTTGCCACGGTGCTGCCATCTAATGAACAACTCGATCGCGGATACCCTCGTTACTGTTGCGATACGCTTAGTACAAATGGCAGGAAGAGTGCCTTGTAATTTTTTTGCACGTATTGATACCAAAAATTGCACAGCTATTTAGATAGAACCTGAAAATTACTTATTTAGGAAAGCATTCAATATAAAAAACAAGCATTAATAAGCGGTACTTACGAGTTCTGCGACCTGAAGAGTGCGACACCACAGACTCGGCCCCAGGAGATATTCTCGCCGGCTCCGACGAGTCAGGGGAACCTAGCCAGGGATCAGTGCGGTGCTAAGTTAATGAGGGTATCCAGGTACTGTGACGAGGGGTTTCTTTGACAGCAGCTGTCAGTCACCAACCAAAAAAGTATGATTAATCATGGCAGCAGCTGTCAGCCACCAACCACAAAAAGTATGTTTTTTTTTTCTTTTAATTAATGGCTTTTACTCCTCGCCTATTTTAGCGAGGTGAATTCTGCCAATGTCAAGGTACACTTAGGATTTTATTTATTTTCGTAAAATAAAATAAAAGCAACGTTGTTCGGTTAAGGCCTTGTTGATTGTAAAGTGATAGCCTCCTTACAAACACGTGGGTGGCCAGGACCCCGGATAACCGTCTGTTCAACTAAAGGGTGGTTACTCGCGTTTTGGGACTAATTTTTCATTAGCTGCACACTTGTTCGTTAGGTCACTACGTAAATGAGCAAAAAACAAAAAACTATTCCAAAGACGATGCAGCCATCTTGAAGCGTAAACGATTATCCCTCAAAGTATGATTAATCATGATTGGTGGATTATGACAGCTAGACCTCTCACCACGGTGCTGCCATCTGGTAGTAAAATCGATCTAGGAAACCCCCATTGGAACTGCTATATTGTAGGGGATTTCTCACAAAAAAGCTGGAGCTAGGGTTAGGTACACTACAAACAAGGTGGTAGTTAAAACGAAAAAGCAAGCTGGGGAGCCTGGGCTAAGATTAGTGCAGTGCAAAATGAGCTGCGCTTCATATAATAGCTGTAGTCGGAAGTCGGAACGCATCTTACTGGATTCTATTAGTTTTTATCTACACCAATATCTTACATCCTCTATTCCGCGTTCGGAAACCGTATGTAATTACCAGAGCTCGGATTTTTCACGGCAAAACAAAACACTAGCGTAATTTAGCCAGTGCTTGAAATATTATTTTATCGATATCAATAATTCAGAACTAGAAGAAATAAAAGTCACCAAATAAAATTAATATGTAATAAAACTAATAAAAACATTTGTATAAAGTTACTATATATTAGAAACAGACGCAATTTCTTCTTCAAAATCTACGTCAGTACACACAGCAGCACAAGACATTTTATTTGGGTAATAGTGATAGGAGTAGATGATCATTATCTTTTCAACATTCTCTGGGAGTAAACAGTTGCGTTTATCACTATAAATCCATTTATGTACACTAAATGTACGTTCAACTTCAGTTGACGTCAAGGGAGCAAATTTATAGAATTCATTATCAGTTCGGGTAATATTTTCAGATGTCTCTTAAAATTTCGTAATCAGGATTTCGTTCGAGCACGGCTTCAAATTTACGTATCACTGGTAAAAGTTTACTCCAGTTTACGTAGCAACGAACAGTATCCAGAATGAGGAAGGATTCCGCAATGGATAAAGTCGAACATTGCAATTGTTCTATTGAAGAGGCTATTACTTCGTAGTTGTCGCGAATGAAATTTAACTCCGGTCGTAGTTTGCGTGTTTGAAAACATTTTTTTGCAGCTCTTATAGCTGCCGAGTCATTAGCAAGTATGGAGACGACATCACGTATTTGCTCATAGTATTGAGCGTAATATACCGCAGCAGATATCCAAGTTCCCCATCTGGTGATAATTGGCTCGGGAGGTAGGGGAATGGACGGATATTTTGCCTTAAAAAGGCGTACACGCTCTGGAGATTTTAGGAATATCTTTTTGACATTCGATATCAACCCATCCACACCTTTGAAATTATCTCGCACTTCTTCGGCAACCCGGTGCAGACCATGAGCTAAACACGTAATGTGTTTCATACGAGGAAACGTTGCTTTTAAAATACGACCGGCTTTAAGCATATATGCGGCACTATCTGTGCAAAGTAAAAGCAAATTGTTTACGTTATCATTGAAAGAATTTTGAAACAAAAAATTTAATTGGTTTATTATTAGGTTTGCTATTGTTTCCCCATTTACCTTCTCTAAAACCTTCGACCCCAAAAGATAAAATTGCTTAGAACAATTTTTTTGCAAAGACCGAATCACCACGTTTGTCACACATTTTCCCATGAAATCTGGTGTTTCGTCTATAGATATCCACAAATAATTGGTTTTGTTTACCTCTCTTAGACCCTGTATAGTTTTTTTGTACACGAGATTTAAATAAATTTTTCGCAGGGTCGATTCGTCCGGTAAAGAAGTCATAGAGCAGTCGCAACATAAATACTTGTTAAAAAAATGACGAAAATTATTGTTGTTGACTGTTGCCCATGGTATGTTGCATGAAATAAGAAAAATAATTAAATCGAAATAAAATTGATGTTTCCTATTTGGTTGCCCCGAACGGTAATTGTGGCGGTTGCTTTTCACATGATTCTCAATATTGCATTTCTTCAGTTTTAGATGCATATCGCACATAGAGCAGTATATAGTGGAGGTCACTTCATTATAGACTAACTCAGGGTGATTTTCAATCCACGTTTTGATCCGATCTTGTACATTACTCATTTTTGTATTAATTGATACCTTGCAATATTAAGCTATTATACGTATATCCAACACGTCGGATTCAATGCGTTGCGAAATAAATAATACCTAGATGCAATTTACGTTTTATACGTAATGAAATGACAGTTAAAGTGTGAATGTCATATGTCATGTGAGATGAAATTTGCAGTCGTTTCTATCATTTTAAATGAGGTGGTATAGTTACTTCGTTCTAAGTTGTACATGCAGACCTACCTCTTTGTTGCTCGACTATGGCAAAGCTAAAATGAAAAGTTATTTTATTACTTATACAGGATGTCCGGTAATTAATGCACAACCTTCTAACCCCCAGTAGGTCACCTTAGACTGGTCAAAAATATTGATTTTGAGCTCTAGTAAGTCTCCTGTTTTTCGAAATTTTCGCACGTTTGTTAGTTTTTAAATTTTGACATTCACACTGATAGGTGTACCATCGAATAAAAAAAGAAAAAATGTACTGAGGCAATACCTGTCATATACTCTAGTAAGACTCGATAGGTGTCGATAAAATAATATTTCAAGCACTGGCTAAATTACGCTAGTGTTTTGTTTTGCCGTGAAAAATCCGAGCTCTGGACTAATTACCACCATTATTGCAACCAGTAACGTAACATCAGTGTATTATATGTGACAGTGTGGTAAAAACGTATGAAAATTCATTACCTCATCGATATTACGGTAACGTAATGAAAATCCGTCCTCCTCCCCGACCGCCGGCACAATCGAGTTGGCCATGGCGGTGCAATGGCGGTCGTTCTGACGGTCTCCGATCCGTTATTTGGGATTTATATTATGTGTGTAGATAAAGCAGTGTATGCAACTGTACATAATTAGGCCTTATTACGCAACAGTTACATAAACTACTATAATGTAGAAATAAACTTGACTTTGCTTTACTTAGATAATATGAAATTTATTAGAGGACATTAAAAAGAATACCATAAAATCAAACGACAAGTTTGCACGACTCAATATCCTCACTAAACAAGCTCTGTATGAATTGAGTTTTCAGGTATTAAACAATAATCTAAATATATAAAAGAAGAAACTGACTGACTGACTGACTGACTGATTGACTGACTGACTGACATATCAACGCACAGCCCAAACCGCTGGTTCTAGAGATTCCAAATTTGGCACGTAGGTTCCTTATAAGGTGTAGGGATGCACTAAGAAAGGATTTTTCAAAATTCACCCCCTAAGGGGGTAAAATGGGGGTCCAAAGTGTGTATGGCGAATCAAGATTTGTTAGACTATTTAATTCGAAACTTCACAAGAGTATTCCTAACGATAAATGAGTAAACACGTGTTTCAGGTTTTTTGAAAATTCAACCCCGAAAAGGGGCAAATGTGGTCACAAAGTCTGAAAATCAACATGGGTATCGTATCCTTTTTGAGTACTTATAGTACGCGGGCGAAGCCGCGGGAAAAGGCTAGTAGATATATATGGAACAAAAGTATTTTTTGGCCATAACAAGACTTTAAACTATCTTATATCGAATGCAATTTGTGTGTTATTTCATTATTGTCCTATAATATTTATTTATTTATTAGCGATTTTCGTTTTCAAATCGTTATTGGACTGCAACGCAACTGTTTTTGTTTTTTTTTTTTGGAAACATAAACTCGTTCACAAACCTACATTTCCTCTCCTAATCCTCATTCGAAGCTTCTGTAACACCATAAAGAACAATGCAAACGGGATTTTATATGGGATTTTCAAGACGAAGTGAATCGTTTCAGTTGTCATCGATTATAAAGGTTGAACACGCCAAAACCTGGGCATGTAAATATAGTTATTCGAAAAATGGAGATATTTAAACTTTTGAAACAACAATTTTCTCACAAGGAACTGGGCTATAAAATGATGATAGTTTTATTTTATTTTATTTATTCGTTGGCAAAATGTCGAGCGTACAATATCAAAAACGTGAACGCATTTTGAACGAACATGTAAAAAATCCCATGTTAAGCTACAGAGATATCGCGAAAAGGCTGAAATACCCACAATTGGTACGTATTAAAAAGTTTCCGTGAACGCTTGACAATAGATAGAAAGCCAGGAAGTGGCGGGTTGCAGGGAGTCAAGAATAAGAAAAAGAAAAGAGTATTTTAAAGATTTTTGCCTCAAATCATACGATTTCATCTCGTGATGTTGCTAAAAAAGTGAAAATGTCTCAGTCCTATGTACAAAAAGTGAAACAGAGGGTAGGACTGAGGAGTTATAAAGCCCAGGCCGCACCAGATCGAGACTCAAAGCAGAACTTATCCGCATAGATACGGTCGCGACAACTCTATGAAGATTTTCTTACAAAATTTGAATGCGCGGTGATGGACGACGATACGTATACAAAATTGGATTTTAAACAAATACCTGGTCAAGAGTTTTATACTAGCAAATCTCGTACACTCCTGAAGATTTTGAATTAAAAAAACGAGGGCATTTCCAAAAAAATACATTCTTTGGCAGGCAATATGTAGCTGTGGTAAAAGAAGTCGCTCTTTTATCACCACCGGGATAATAAACGGCGATATTTATCGGAAAGATTGTTTACAGAAGCGTTTTCTGCCTTTTATAAGACAGCATACCTCATTACCGCTGGTTTGGCCAGATCTAGCCAGTTGCCATACGCAAAATCAGTTATGGAATGGTACAACGCTAACAGGATCATGGTGGTACCCAAAATATGCAATCCGCCAAATAGTCCAGAACTGCGGCCTGTTGAAGAGTACTGGAGTATTATGAAAGGAATTCTAAAAAAGAAAAGCGGAGAAGTAAAATCGGTCCCTGATCGACATAAAATATGGACCTAGGCGACAAAAATCATTTCTAAAGAAAGCGTGCAAAGTCTTATGACCCGTGTGCGCAGAAAAGTTCGATCTATGGCTTATTGTGTAAACATTAATTAAAATTAAAAATGTGATTTTAGAAGTCATTAAATTTGGTATTCATAATGTAGTTATTTATTTACAAACTGGTTTAAAAACAAATTTGACGTGCCCAAGTTTAGGCGTGTTCAACCTTTAGTTACATTTCAAATTTAGATGATAATGTCGCTACAAGTTGGATACCTGCCCTGGAGGTTGCTCGCGACATTGGCGCTGTTATTGCAATATGAAATGTAATCTAATGTAAAGAAGCTTTAAATTCGTTTCTCTCGAGTGAGATGCGTCCAACTGTAATTAGTAGTAGTAGTAAAACACATTATTGTACAAGAAAACACAACGAAAGACATACAACACAACATATACGTACAAAGGCGAACTTATCCCTTTAAGGGATTCTTCCAGTTAACCTTTATTAGATGTTCGCTTCGTAATTATATGTTACTTGTAACGTATTAGAGTTTACACATCTAATAGGTTTATAATAAAAAAGAAGCTGGGTACAAACAATGATAGCTATGTGGGAAAATTGCTATGTTTCTCGTGGTAGAAGAAGTAAAAACATACAAACACTATATTAAAGAATGAAGTTATTTGACACCCGGTAAGTTGACTAACCTTCAAAGTCGGTTTTATTGAGGAGACTGATCCTATCCATGGGCTGCACGTCGAAGAGCTCGTCCTCGCGCACGGCGGAGGAGGAGACAGCGGCAGAGGAGGAGACACCGGCGGAGGAGGAGACAGCGGCGGAGGAGGAGACAGCGGCGGAGGCGCGGGGCTGCAGCGCGGATAGAACGGTCTTCTGGTGGCGAGTCAACCTGATGGAACGAAGGGACATGAGGTGGCTTACTTTATTAAACTAATTATTTAAAAAATATAAGTTAGAAAATTGTGATTCCATAACATTTTTAATACCGTTTTCGCCTAGCGACACGGGATCTAGTAGCTGCCCTACAAACTGTTTAAAATATCTCCTCACTTTATACCCCTGCATAAACCTAATGATATACAGGAGAAAACTATTATTTTCACGTGAAACCTGACATGTCCCTTCAGATCATGCTAAGTCTACGCTCCTAAGTGCTTAAGCTACATGTTCATAAAAATATGTGCATAAAAATAGTTTTTTTATTTTATAAATAATTAATTTAAATAATGATAATGATATTAATTCAAAATAATAATAAAATAGACGCCTTTTACACATTGTCGGTCGTTAAGAATATTATTTTAAACAAAAAAGAACCGACTGGCTGAGAACAGGCTATGTGAGCCTCCACCATTCCAAAAAGAAATACCAGAGCTACTGTAAAAAGTACTCAAATCACTATAGGTGTGCCTATGATATTTTAAGACTTCTCTCGATTTCTCCAGGAACAGATCCTGACCTGATGATAATGACACCTACTGTGAATTATATTCTTTCAAATAATAAAAGAATTCTCCAAATCGGTCCAGCCGTCTTAGAACAATCCGTGAACATACATAAAAAAAAAACAAAGATCAAAAAGAATTGAGAATCGAAATCTTGAAGTCTGTTGAAAACCGTTCCACAATACAAGTGCAAATTGAAATCGCATAATTTGACAAGTTGGGTCTAAACTCGTGTCCACGTGCGGCATGGATGCACCAACATTATTATATTATTATTATTATTATAATATGTTGTAACATATTATAATAATAATAATATATTTTATAACAAAATTTAGTTTAATGAATACAAAATGAGCAAGATATCATTTTGATAGGAGCGTTTTTGAGCGGCAATTGTGAATGTCCGATTTTTAGTTTTATTTCTGACTTTTGTGTTGGTTTAAGGCCTATAGACATTTGATCTTCACCACAAAAACATATGGATTGGTAGCATACATAAAAAAAACACCATACCTATTGTAACGGATAACCCGTATAACTTACGTCACGACTTGTTGACCAAAATTCCTACATTAATTCTTCAAATCCTCACGCATTCTATTTAGAAAAAGTTTTCAACAAATAAGTTTTCTTCATAATAAAACACATACCTCCTCGAATTAGAATACTCGCTGACCTCCGCTTTCGACTCGTCCGCCGACATCTCCGGTATAGCACTGAGTTCCGGCCCGACCGCCACTACGGACTTCCGTCCCTTCTTCTCGCTCTTACTCTTGCTAGACCTGACCGAGTCTCCCGACGCCACACTGGCGTCATCATTGCTGCGACTGCGAGTCCTCCGCTGTGGAGTCACAGGACTTTCGACCTTATCTTCGACTGTATTTTCAACGTCTTTAGACGCGCGTCGCGCTAGCAATCTCTTCATAGCTGGAGTTGGGTTAATTCTACTTGAGATTTCAACTTCGTTTTCCGATTGGTTTGAATTTGTAGATTTAGCGCGTTTCCTAGTCATAGGTTTTCTAGGTTCCGTTTCCGTTTCAGATATTTCGTCCATTTTATTATCATCTTGTTTAGACAAGGATTTGTTGGATGATGTGGACGAGGCGCGTTTGCGTAATCGAGATTCTCGTTTGTTATTTTCTGGTAGTTTTTCTTCTTTAATTGCTTCTTCAGCTTTTGCCATTTTGTGTAACTCTATCGTTTCTTCTTCAGTCTGCTTGTCTGTTTTTCTTGCTACTATTTCCTCTTTTTTGGTTGCCGTATCTTTTTCGGTCTTTTCTACAGGAATAACATCACTTGTTTTATTTACAGTAGGATCGAATTCCATGATTTTCGGTTGTTTTACAGCTGTACTGGCGTCCACTACATCGGCACTCTTTGTAGCATTAACATCAGTGGCCACAGGCTTCTCTTTCTCTTCATTAACCGGACTTACTTCCTCAACAACTACATCTATTTTTATAACAGCTTTCATTTGCGGTTTCTCTGCTTTTGTTTGCGGTTTCTTTGCTTCAGTTTGCGGTTTCTCTACTTCCGTTTGCGTTTTCTCGATTTCCGTTTCCGCTGTTTCCCGTTCCGTTTTCGCAAAGTCCGTTTCTGCGACTGGAACATTTACAGAAGAACATTAAATAAAAAATCATCAATATGGAGACAGCACGGTAGAACTAAACTAGATGAGCAGAATACCCAGTATATTTTTCAACAAGATACAATACGATTTTCTCTAAACTCATTTTTGGTTTCGCGTATGAAATGAATAAGTGCATTGACATTTACTACACTGACATGTACCAAACATTTCGACATAAAATGACCACCTACCTGCTTTCTCACTCTCTTCATCATCATCATCATCATAATTGAGATCCATCTCATTGTCCGACGAGTCAGAATTGTCGTCGGTGAGCAACGACCCCCTCCCCTGGTTCAACGGATCCCCGCTACTCTCCGAGTCCATCCTGCCCGAACTTCCCCCGATATCGACTTGCATGGCTCCCTCTATTTGTATCTCTAATCCATTGCTGTCGGATGAAGTTTGCTCGTCGAGTTGTAAGTTGGACTCTGAAGAGTCCCCGATAGATATTATTTCTTCGTCACCTGATCCTGACATTGAGTCCTGAAAACGTTAGATAGGTCATCATAGTAAGCATAATTATCATAAATCTAAAATTAGAATACCTAGTCTCCCATCAGGTGGTTCAAGACACGGATACGTGGAAGGCAAGGAGGCCTTTGCCCTGAAGTGGAACACTTTAGGCTCAGGCATATGATTCTTTATACGTCACAACTTGGTAACGAAATTTTTGGACACTAAGTCGATTTTACGTATGAAAACCTCAGAATAATAAGAGATATGTTTTTGTGTAAATTGTATTATTATTACAATAGGATTTTCTCTTTGGTGTATAAAATAATTTTTAAGAAAAAAAAACCGACTTCCATGGGGGTAGCCGGTGAAGCATTATTGTAGATGGTGCACTTAGATTCCATACAATGAAATAACTTGCTTAACAAACGCAGCGGAGAGGACAAATCGCCAAACTTGAACTATGCGTCGTTGAAGAGTTCCGTTCTGATCATCATCAGCAGTTCCACTTCATCAAATGTCACTCTTTTGAATGAAAATGCTTGACTTGTTGATAAAAATACAAAAATCACTATGTGTAAGCCCTTAAGATTTGAGGAGTTCCCTCTTGACTTGAGCTTGACGAAAATTTGTCCTGACAATTAAACTTGCTAAACAAACACAGCGAAGAGGACAAATCGCCAAACGTGAACTATGCGTCGTTGAAGAGTTCCGTTCTGATCATCATCAGCAGTTCTACTTCATCAAATGTCACTGTTTTGAATGAAAATGATGGTTTTGTTGATAAAAATATAAAAATCACTATATGCCTTTAAGATTTGAGGAGTTCCCTCGATTCCTCATGGATCCCATCATCAGAACTGCGTTTTGACAAAAACGGGACCAATCTGTATATATATACTTACAATCAAAAAAAGAATTTTCAAAATCGGTTCAGACATGACGGAGTTATGGAGTAACAAACATAAAAAAAAAAAAAACAAAAAAAAAAAACATACACGCCGAATTGAGAACCTCCTCTTTTCAAATCTTGAAGTCGGTTAATAATTTAAAACAAAAAAGAACCGACTTCACTAAGCATCCACCTTTCCAACACCAAATGCTCGATCTGCTGTAAAAAATACTCAAATCACCATAGGTGTGCCTATAATAGTTGAAGAGTTCCCTCGATTTCTCCAGGATCCCATCATCAAATCCTGACATGGTTACAATGGGACCAACTGTGAAGTATACTCTTTCAAACAAAAAAAGAATTTTCCAAATCGGTCCAGCCGTCTTCGAATAATCGGTGAACATACATAAAAAAAAAAAAAAAAAAAAATAGCAAAAACAAAGATCCCGACGAATTGATAACCTCCTCCTTCGAAATCTTGAAGTCGGTTGATAAGTGCATTGACATTTACTACATTGACATGTACCAAACATTCCGACATAAAACGACCACCCACTACTTGCACAAAAGCAACAATGTTAATAGAATATTTACTCACATCTTCCTCCGAACTTTCCTCTTCCTCGCCCATACCATCATCAGCCTCGACGATCTCCTCATCCGACGACTCCTCATCACTCATATCTCCCTCTATCTCATTAATCTCCCTCTCAATCTCCACTATTCTCTCTTTCTCCTTTTGTATATCTTGCGCGGTTCCGTCCGCGCGTTCCTTCCAATTGTCTTCGTTTTCAGAATCGCTATCATTAGTCATGAGACTAGATTGATCTTTCAAAACAGATGTACAAGCCATAGTTGAGACTTCAGTTTTAGTAAAAGTTTTAACTTCTTTAGTAACAGAAACTTCGTGTATACTTGATGTTTCCGCTATACTGCTTTCGTAACTATGCAACACAGATGTAGCAAATATGCTATCATTCATCGAAGTGAATTCAGGTAGAGATTTAACATGTACGGAATCGTCTTTTTCCTTTTCAGCTTCTTGTGAAGTCTCAACAGCGCTGCTTTCGCAACTTTGAAGTATTGATTTACCGAATTGTGTTTCATTCATTTTGGTGAATGCCGGTAGAGTTCCTATATTAGTGTTGCTGCTGTCGGCTGACTGTACATTTTTATCTGGAGTGTCATCAGTTAAAACTGATTTATTTACTATAGGAGAGATTGATACGTCTATCGACTCTGATATACTAGCGGATTGTTTCGGCTTCATAGGAGTACATTCGAATAATTCTTCCTTGTTTTCTTTTTGTTCAAGTTGGGGTTCTTGGTCAGTGTTTTTAGTTTTGGCGAACGTGTTTGCTTCTAACACGATTCGTGTGAGGGATTTTTTGGCTTTACTGGTGCGATCAGCTTTGGGAGACATGAGTTTTTCCGGGGTCTTTGAGCGGCTCCTAAAACATGTATTACACGATGTTTATAATATTACTTAATAAAGCATATATATTTACACCTACAGTTTTTCATTCTTTTTTTATATTTTGTAGTGCAATTTTCATTATCGTTGTAAAATACAAAGAAGACACTTTGTTATATTTTTTTTTAATGAGAACAGTAAATTATTATTTTGTGCATCATCAATTTCTGATAGCATTTGTGTTGGTCCATCGTTTTTGTCCGTTATGAGATATTTAGGAACGTCCTATTATGGTTGTCGGATTCGGGTGCCAAGTGTGTCATATGTTTAAACAGTTTTTGAAATGTTTTCAATGTTCCAATTGTTTCAAATGAAGGGAAAATAATTTTAAACAAAAAAGAACCGACTTCACTTAGCCTCCACCTTTCCAAAAGGAAATGCTCGTGGTACTGTAAAAAATACTCAAATCACTATAGGTGTGCCTATAATAGTTGAAGAGTTCCCTCGATTTCTCCAGGATCCCATCATCAGATCCTGACCTGGTTACAATGGGGCCACCTGTGAAGTATACTTTTTTAAACAAAAAAAGAATTTCCAAATTGGTCGAGCCGTCTTCGAATAATCGGTGAACATACATTAAAAAAGAATAGCAAAAATAAAACAAAGATCCCGACGAATTGATAACCTCCTCCTTCGAAATCTTGAAGTCGGTTGAAAATGTGTATGACAGCTCAACTCAACATTTTCATCAATTTATATAGTTGTAGTTACTGCTTAATGTATGAGGCCGTATGGCTACAGAAGAGACACAATAAAAAAAAATACACCCCTTAAAATATTTAGTAACTCTTAGTATTTCAAAATGATACCTCAGACTCCGCGGGCTCTTGGGTGCTTCGAGTTCGACTTGTGGCGAGCGCGAGCGACTCCGGAGCCGCCGGCGCGGGGACTCGGGCTCCTCCGGCTTGCCGGGGGACTCCGATATGGCCTCGAGACGAGGAGATTCTGCTACTTTCTCCATTCGCTCCGGGGTGCGAGAACGGCTTCTGTGTAGGAGACGATTTGTAAGAAAAAAAAAACACAAAAATGTGACAGCATACATCAAACGGTACCATTTGCCGGGTGGCGCTTACGCTTTTTTTACTATGAATACAATATTGAATCTGTACAACGTACGACGTAAGAGCTTTCCCCCTGGTACCTTTTTATGTAGAGTGTCACAAATATCAGACATGGGGTACTGCTATTTCATTTTATTGCATTCTTTGTTGCATCTTAAAGCTGTGAGGTTGCTTTTTATCTAATTCCAGAAGTTGATGCATACTTAATTTTGTATTAAGCAGAAACGTCTGCAAGCGAAATTTATAATTGAAAAAAAAAATTTAAAAATACACCGCGTCGAGCAAGATTCGAACTCGTGACCTTTCGGAGCACCGGTCCGATCGCTCTGATCAACTGAACAGCTGACGTAAGCCATGAAGGAACTGATGGATCTAGCTCGACGCGGTACTTTAGTTTTTAAGATATTTACTATTATCCGATCTTTAACTCAAAGCTTAATCGAGATTCCTAACGATCTTTTACTCCACCGAAGAACACCATTATTATTGGCATTTGGGTTTATTAATTACACACTCATATATGAATGTCATCAAAGCCTGACAGAGCTTTGTGAAGAAGGCAATAAGGTGACACAGCAATGGATCAAGGGACAGTAACTCGAGAGGGAACGATGCTGCGGATGACCTAGCCCGCAAGGGCTCTGATACACCGGCATGATGGACACCTGCAGACAAACCAAAGAAATAGTAACGGAATACAACCACAAACTTACTAAACACTTTTGAGGACAAGAAGACCCCAACTACGCAAATTAGTGGGACTGATAACAGGACACAACACACTAAACAAACACCTCTTCACAATAGGTAGGACAGACAGCCCCATGTGCAGAGCATGCATGGAGGCGGATGAAACAACAAAACACATTCTGCTAGATTGCAAACAGGTAGAAGTATACAGAACTAAACACCTACCAGCAGGCAGGCAACCTGAAAGGTCTGCTGGGCTTCGTGGAGGAGCTGGGGTGGTTGGAATAATGGTGGTACACCCGTTTCACGCAAAATAAACACATTGGATGTCGAAACGCCCAGGATAACTAACTAACTACACACGAATTAAACACACGCCACGCGCCACCCTAGAGACAAAGTTTTTGGTAGCGTAAGCGAGAACGACACGCCGTTCCAAACTTCTGATAAAATAATTTAAAAAAAAAAAGAACCGACTTCACTAAGCATCCACCTTTCCAACACCAAATGCTCGATCTGCTGTAAAAAATACTCAAATCACCATAGGTGTGCCTATAATAGTTGAAGAGTTCCCTCGATTTCTCCAGGATCCCATCATCAGATCCTGACATGGTTACAATGGGACCAACTGTGAAGTATACGCTGTCAAACAAAAAAAGAATTTTGCAAATCGGTCCAGCCGTCTTCGAATAATCGGTGAACATACATAAAAAAAAAAAAAAAAAAAGAAATAGCAAAAACAAAGATCCCGACGAATTGATAACCTCCTCCTTCGAAATCTTGAAGTCGGTTGAAAATGAAGTAGGGTCATAGTCAGTAACAACAATAACGAGATAGATACCTCAGTCGGCTGGGGAGTGTGAGCGTGGTCCGGACCGGGTGCTCCCGCCGGGGCTGCTCCGGGATAGCAGCCGGCGGGGACGCCCGGGGACTTACTTCTGGAGTGCGGGATCTACTCCTGAAATAACAATTATTATGAGCTTGGAACTAACAAAAAACTGACATGGAGCTAAATGAAGTGATGGGAAGAAGGAAAACAGTATTTATTTTTGAATAAAAGCAATGACGAATTGAAAAGATTATTATAAAAAAAAGATATGGTCTATGTCATTCCGAAAATCGAGACGAATCGAATGATTCCTCACATGTCTTAATCCTTTAAACGAAAGTGTGTCCCTAAGAAATATACATATTTGGCATTCGGGTGAAAAGTAAGAAAAACCTTTCATTCACAACTAAAAACAAAGAAATAATACATTTCCATAAATACGCACATAAATCACTGAACTAGTGTCTGTAATGTAGGTAGTTAACAACTAGTTGCTAAACGCACGATAGGCGGGTAGTTTTAAGATGATTCGGACAATACATGAATAATCCTGACGGCTGTGTTTTCTTGTGCTCCTGTGAATATAAATATCCCGAGGGACTCTAACAGGATACTTCAGTTCCGTTTGAAATTATTATAAAACATATTATCTTGAGTCATATTACAAGAAGTACTTTTCCTCACCTTGTAGTTTTGTTCGATCGTAGCGGTGCCGCTATAGGAGAATCGAGATGCTCCGGCGTGCCGGAACGACTTCTGCAAAAAATTATAAAAAGGTTTCAGGCTTCATATGGGTCCGAACTCTGGTGGAAAGAGACGTAAGAAAAAAATAAAGTAGCTGCCAAAAAACTATAAATGTACATTTGTTTCGTCGTAACACCGTATGTTACAAGACTCACCTGAAGACCTACTGTCAATATAAAACCATTCAACTCTGGAGAGAAACACCAGGTATGAACCATTCCAAAGCGCTTTATTTATTTATTCAAACTTTATTGCACATAAAAAAAATAGTACAAAAGGCGGACTTAATGCTTTTAGGCATTCTCTACCAGTCAACCATAGGGCCAAACAGAAATGCGTTAAGGTGGGTGCAGAGAGAAAATGTAACTATCTAACTAACTAGGATATTTTACAATTATAAACTAATTAAAATTTCTTAATTAATATATACATTCCTAAAATAATACTTAATGACTATTAATACTTCATATGCATACGTATATAGTATTGGTATAAATACATACAAATATATGAATGAATGAATGAATGATTATGAATGAAAGATTTATTCATGACAATTACAAAAAACATATTAAACATAAAAATATATAATATTCTTCAACTATCTCCACTTAAAAAATCACGTCAATTCGTCGCCCCGTTTTGCCGTGAAAGACGGACAAACAAACAAACACACACACACACACACACGTACACTTTCCCATTTATAATATTAGTATGGATATAAATATAATAAACAACAATACGTGCGTTAAGGGATGCCGACTAAATCCTATTTCTTAAGCCTGATCAAGCAGGTGCTTATAAAGTAAGCGTTTGAAAGCTAACTTGCTTGGGGCCTGTCTTATCGTCAAAGGAAGCTCATTCCAGAGACGGATAGCTTGTACAGTGAAGGAAGAAGAGAGAAAACCACTATGGTGAGGGACAACTAAGAGAGTTATCAAGGCCTTCAGCAAAAAGGCGTCTACGAACGCCTTGGCGCTGTCCAGGAACCAATTGCGCAACTTGGTAAGGGTGCTTACTGGGCACTGCGGCCTAAACAAGCACATGCATACTACGGGGAAACGTGACACTGGGCGGTGCAGACTCTGTATGGAGCACAGAGAACCTCCTATAGAGTAATAATGTTGCTCATTTTGTTCGCGCCGCGAGTCACCAAATCTTGCGGAAGACGTGAGGGGCGGGTGCAGGGACCGGAAAACCCCTTCATTTGATTAATCGTTTCGATCGGTAACCCTATTAAAGTCTTACTCTAATTATAGGGTTACCCTATCGATATGGAAATCATTTTGAATAGGCTTAACCCTTTTCAATGTGGTTTCCGAGTCGAATGGGGTAAAGATAGCTTTAATATTTACCGCTTACCCTATCATAGGGCTACCCTTTTCCTGTCTCTTTTCCACGCAGGCAGGCGGTTCTATCTTTCTCATTTGAAATGGAACAGGAGAGGTGGCGGCGGAACAAATTGAGTGAATATAAGATTTGATTCATTCTGGAAAAGTCACACTCACAGGCCAGTCCTCTGCTCGCGTACACAACTTTAAATTAAATAATTTCTGTTAAAGAAATGTGTCTTACCTTCAGTTTATTTTTGCATAGTTCGCACGTAATGCACTGATGAGTTGGGCAATAATTATTTTGAATAAGAATAAAAACACAATTTTTATTCATATTCAAATCGATTTGGCACAAACTAATACATTCATCCACCTAGCGTTTATCCCGGCTTTTGCCACGGCTCAGTTAAGCCTGTGGTCCGCTTGGCAACCTAATCTTATGAATTGGCGTAGGGATTGGTAGTCGTTTTCAGCTAATTATGGGATATACGACTTTAAGCTCACATGGTCATTCACATTATAAATATTATTTGAAACGGGGTATTTATCATGTATATTAGCGTTTTTGGGCACCCGATATTTCGGGTGCGAGGTAAATACCCCGTTTCAAATTATATTTATAATTAGGGGAGATTTCGAAAATTATTTCTCTTTTTAATCCAAGATGGCGGCGGTTATATACTTTTTAGTGAAAAATCGTCATGGTAGTTATTTTTGATTAATTATTCGGGGTGTATAAATTATATCTGTTTTAAAATTCAAGATGGACTGGTTTTTTAATTATTATTTGTATCTCCTTTGAGAATCACGGGCCTTTATATCCCGGTCTTTTGGTAGGCTTGCGTGGGGATACAGATCCAACACGCAGAGGCCCCTTGGAGAAATTTGCTATGTTATACACCTGCTAGAACCCATTCAAGGGTACATTAATAGATACCCGTGAACAGGTTCCAGCAGGCGTTATGGCTATTGTAAATAAAATGGACAGAGTAATGGGCTATGGTATTGAAGTTAGGCTGGTCAAAGATTAGGCTATTGTAAAGAGGTCCGAACACCTGCCATAACAATTTTATTACATGTTATCGAGGCAGGCGGTGACTCGCCGCCGACTAGATGGGCCCCTGAAACTGCCGCCGCAAAAACGACCAGGTGCAACATCGGTGTGAGCGGCTCAGGGTGTGGAGAGGTGTACACCGCTTTCTGCCAGTGACTGTAGGAAGCCCAGCCACTGTACCAACTCGCGACTTATGCAAATTTCACTTCCACCCTGCGAGCATATAGCTCTGACGGCTCCTCTCTGGACGGCCAACTAAGGCAAGCCAGAGCCGAGAGTCCTGCGGGTCCCCTTGGGGTCCACTCCGACCGACGAAGACACGCCGGAGACGGAGACCCTGACCGACTCTCTGGAGCACTCGGGTCCGCGGGGTCGTCACTCCCCGACAGCTCGCCACAAGCTGCCCTACGGGCTTTTTATTATTATTATTATTATACACGGTGAATCTGAGTAACCCGACCCGAGGTCATAAGGAGTTATATGAATTTAGGTCGATTTCGCCAAAAAAAAATATTTTTTCTTTTTTTAGATTTTTTAAATGCTTTTGAACATAAAAAACATAAATTTTATTGGTAAAACTGTCGATTAACATAAATTAGTACATTTTGGCCACGACCACTCTGTAAATAGTGTAACGACAAAGAAGAAGAACTCTGAAACTAGGCTAATTCCAGACAAGTTTATTCGACATTTTAGTCTCAGTCAGTTATTTGAAGTGTAAATTTTTTATGTAAATTTTATAATTGTAATTAAGTTAAATTATTAAGATTAACACTAGATTAAGATTTTTGTTTGTTTGTTACTAACACTCTATGGATACATGTTTGTCCGAAATAAAGACATTTATTTATTTATTTATCAGTCAATTATCAGGAATTTATGGTTAAAAATCTGTCGGGTTACTCAGATTCACCGTGTGTATATATTTATATATATTTTTTTTTCATTTTATTATCAGTTTTTACATTTTTTTTTTTCATTTTCTTTTTTTTTTTCATTTTATATTCATTTTATTTTCAGTTTATAATTTTTTTTAATTTTTTTTTTCGTTTATTACATTTTTATTTATTTATTTACTTTTTCATTTTTTTTTCATTTTATTCTCATTCTATTCTCATTATATTTTCATTCTATTCTCATTCTATTCTCATTCTATTCTCATTCTATTCTCATTCTATTCTCATTCTATTTTCATTTTATTTTCATTTTATTTTCATGTTATTTTCATGTTATTTTCATTTTATTTACATTTTATTTTCATGTAATTTTTATTTTATTTTCATGTAATTTTATTACAATTTCATTTTATATTCATTTGATTTTCATATAATTTTTATTTTTATTTCATTTTTATTTCATTTTCATTTAATTTTTATTTTATTTTATTTTTATTATATTATAATAATTAATAGTAGATTGTACAACAAGTGCATAAAACGTACGATTTTACGCGAAGCGTTTATCCATCCGAGCGAGCTTGCGAGCGAGGATTGATGTAAAGTCGAGTGTAAAATGGATTTTATGGACGAGGGTTACATTCTAATTTTCACTTCAATTGCAAGGAAATTATTTATCGGTAATCGTAAAACAATTTCAAGTTGTAACAAAAATATTAAAATGAAAACAAATATGGTTCCCACCAATGAATTTTTTATTATATTTTTTTTGAATTTTCAACATGTGAATTTAGAAATTTTCTGCCAAGTCATAAAAACATTTCGGGGCATTTCTAAACTATTATCAACTCCTATTTTATTTGATTTCATTTATTTAATTATACAAAACACGCAATTCAAATAATTATAGCAAGAATACAGGGTGTTTGGTAACCGGATGCAAAGCCGAAAGTAGGAGATAGTCTAGGTCATGTAGAACATTTTTAGCCATACTTGTCTTAGACAAATGTTATTAGTTTTTTTTTTAATTTAAATTTTAAGATTTGTCGGAGAAAACTGCAAAACTTCAGACTAAATCGATAATTAGTACTTTTTTTACTGCAGGTAGATTTTTTTTTTGTTTTATTTCTTATTGTGCAATGTCTATCAAACACTAGAAAAGTGATTTCAAACATCTGTGTCTAAAGAAAACAAGTTGACAGCGATTTAAAATTTTAGTTACATGAAAATGTAAACGATTTAAGTGATTTCAAAGTACGATAAAAAAAAAACTAAAATAGCCACGAATTTTCAAACCATTTTAAAAACATGCTTGGCTTTTACCCTTTTATTTAAGCTATCAAACACGACTGTAGCTACTGTATCCTTGAAAATAAGCCACCTAAACCAACTGGGTAGCTAAAATGTTTCACTCTACTTGTGATACTTGTGGTAGTTGTGGTGACGAATCTCATTATGATTTTACAATAAAACATTGGTTCTGAATACTAAGTTGGCGTTGACTTGACATTTGACTTGTTTTAAAAGGGTTAAGTGTACTGGACAAAACTACCACATGCAATTTTAACAAACAAAGGCTTGCGGCGGTGAGAGACAAAAGAGACTGATAGCGGCAGGCGGTGAGCGGCGTTAAACAAAGATGATCGGTTTTGTGCTTTATTGACAAAGATAAACTGATTAGCTACATGAGTATTTGTGCAAAAACTAGTAATTTAGTCTAGTTACAACTTCAGTTGCGATTAGACGTTCATTGTGGTTTAATTTCCCGCTCTCATCTCAACTTACCGTGTCAAGTTGTAGCTGCCGTAGGCGCTCCTTCACGTGTAATTACGACTTCTTCATTGTAAACATGGAGTTTACGAACGAAGAATACGCCGACATTATCTACATGTACTGCAAAGCTGACAGTAATGGAGCGATGGCCCGACGGATGTACCAAGAGCGTTTTCCAAACCGGAGATTGCCTAATGTGAGAGTGTTTTACAATTCATTCCGAAGGCTACGTGAGAATGGTATTGCTGTGCAACATGGAGGGAATCCAGGACGTAATCGCCCTGAAGTGGAGGAAGACGTTCTACAGGCATTTGCAGAGGATCCGAATACGAGCATCAGAGTGGTAGCTCGTAATCTGAACTTGTCCACATGGAAAGTATGGGCCACAATGAATCGTGAGGGAAAATATCCTTTTCGCGGCATCGGAGTTCAAGGTTTGGACGAAGGAGATCCTGCACGCCGAGTGGACTTCTGCCGATTTTTACTCAATGCGGATATCGAAGACCGACGTTTTTTGCGAAGCATTCTTTGGACCGATGAATCGAAATTTTCCCGGGAGGGGATCACAAATTTCCATAACCTACACCAATGGGCTGACAAAAACAACAATCCACATTGGAAAAAGCAAGTGTCCTTCCAAAGAAGGTTTTCCGTCAATGTGTGGGCTGGAATCATCGGCAGAGTCCTTATTGGGCCACATTTTTTGCCAAATAATTTAAATGGGGCAAATTATTTGGAATTTTTACAAAACGATTTGCCCAGGCTTATTGACGAAGACCAGCTGCCCGGTGCAGTGACATTTCAACACGACGGTTGTCCCGCCCATTACTCTCTGGCTGTAAGGGAGCATCTGGATAACTGTTTCCCGGACGGTTGGATCGGCAGAGGCGGACGAATCCCTTGGCCCGCTCGGTCACCTGATTTGACACCATTGGATTTTTTCGTTTGGGGCCGAGCTAAGGAGCTAGTCTACACACAAGAGGTCATTAATACCGTCGAAGAGCTGAGGGAGAGGATAGAAGCGGCGTTCGAAAGGATGAGGGAAGAAATGATATTCGGAACAACCACCACAGAAGTAAGAAGACGGGCTCGTGCTTGTATTCGAAACGGCGGGTCACATTTTGAAAACGAGCGATGATGTGTAATTTTAATGTGTTGATCGTAAAAATAAATAACTTATTTTTTATGCTTTTGTTTTAATTTACCCTAAACATTCCCTCTTATTAGTACAGGTAGCCTATTTTCAAAGATAAAATGGCTTGAGACATGATTGTCTTATCGCCCGCCGCCTGCCGCTATCAGTCCCTTTTGTCTCTCACCGCCGCAAGCCTTTGTTTGTTAAAATTGCATGTGGTAGTTTTGTCCAGTACACTTAACCCTTTTAAAACAAGTCAAATGTCAAGTCAACGCCAACTTAGTATTCAGAACCAATGTTTTATTGTAAAATCATAATGAGATTCGTCACCACAACTACCACAAGTATCACAAGTAGAGTGAAACATTTTAGCTACCCAGTTGGTTTAGGTGGCTTATTTTCAAGGATACAGTAGCTACAGTCGTGTTTGATAGCTTAAATAAAAGGGTAAAAGCCAAGCATGTTTTTAAAATGATTTGAAAATTCGTGGCTATTTTAGTTTTTTTTTTTCGTACTTTGAAATCACTTAAATCGTTTACATTTTCATGTAACTAAAATTTTAAATCGCTGTCAACTTGTTTTCTTTAGACACAGATGTTTGAAATCACTTTTCTAGTGTTTGATAGACATTGCACAATACGAAATAAAACAAAAAAAAATCTACCTGCAGTAAAAAAAGTACTAATTATCGATTTAGTCTGAAGTTTTGCAGTTTTCTCCGACAAATGTTTAAATTTAAATTTAAAAAAAACTAATAACATTTGTCTAAGACAAGTATGGCTAAAAATGTTCTACATGACCTAGGCTATCTCCTACTTTCGGCTTTGCATCCGGTTACCAAACACCCTGTATAATAAAAGAACAAGGTTCAATATTCTACGAAATTTTACTGCTTAATTAAATTGTGCAATATATTTTGACTCTGTTTAGCTGTTGAGCCACATTCTTAGTCTTAGAAGAAAATTTTACTTTATGCCCTAGGGCCTAGAGATTAAATTGCGATTTTATGTCGTCCACGCACGATTTAAAGTCGAACTTTACGAGCACGAGAAGTGAAAAGAGTATATTTGCCTACCTTGGATTTTAAAACAGATATAACATTTGCTGGGAATAAGGGAAATTACGCCTTATTGGGATTAGGTCCAGTTTCTACACGATGTTTTCTTACACCGAAAAACCCAGATTACATTCTTATACGCGGAAACATTATTTAAAATAAAAAGCATGATAAAATAATTCTGTTAAGAATCAATTATTTTTATTACATTTTCTCGCATATGAATTAGTCCCGACGAAATTATTTTGAATAATTTTAACGGGAATAAAATCAACATAAGTTTATTCTTACGATATTTTTTTCAAATAATGATTTTATTCTTGACTGTCCAACACTGACTGATATTGATCGTTTCATTATACTAGAAGTATCGGTGAACGGCGTCACATTTTGCTGGAGCCATTGAAACAAAGTACTACCTAAATATAACTAGAATAACACAAAATTATATATTTTAACACTTCACAATATGCATTTGATTTTGGTTGCTAGATGCCTGTGTCTAAGATTCAATCGACATGAGCCGTCACGGTCGAATGGAAAAAACAAAAACACCGGCACCACACAACGATCTTTTAGCGCACTAACAAGCAATAATAACGTCTAGATCAAAGGCGTAAGTACGAAAACATATGCAAAAAGACTCTTGTTTGTTTGTAGGCTCCCTCGTGCCGCCATACCGGCAGCGCTTAGCTCGTAGGTTGCTCGAATAATAAATAAGCCAAATGTATTGGTCACAGAGTTTAAAATAGCTTAATCGCATTTGAAAAACCCTATCTGATAGGGAAACCATATGCGGGGTTGTAACCACTTACCCGAATTAACTGTATTGATATGGTTAGCATTTCGTTCGGGTAAGTCAAACGATACGCTTACCGAATTGATAGGGTTTTTAAAAACAACTCTATCAAATACCCAATCTAATACCCCTTTATTGGTTAACGGTTCCGGTCACTGGGCGGGTGGGTGATAGCGGCGCTGCGATTGGTCGATTCAAGGACCGCGCGCTATCACCACGCTATCACGTGGTTGCGTAGTGATGAGACATGTGTACTACAAGTAAACAGTAATGTACCGTACCGTACCGTAATTTTTTGTTGTTGATTGAGGTATTTACTGTTTACTAAATTGATAACAAATAACAATAATGCAATATGTATTTGCCTACTTTAAAAACGTATTACCAATAAATTTTACCTAGTCGCCTTATAAACTAATCTAAAATTATCTTATCCGTGCATTGAAAGTACTTTTAGAAGCGACTCCCATGTGACACCCAATTCAAGGTGTCTTCTAGAAGCAACGCTCATGTGACACCGATTAATAGTTGCTTAAAGCCACTCCTATGTGACACCTATTGAAAGCGCCTTATAGATGAAACGCTCGTGTGACACCCATTGAAAGCGTCTTATAGAAGCAAAGCTCACGTGACACCCATGGAAAGCGTCTTATAGAAGCAACGCTCATGTGACACTCATTAAAACCGTTTTATAGAAGCAACGCCCATGTGACACCCATTGAAAGCGTCTTATAGAAGCAACACTCATATAACACCCATTGAAAGCGTCTTATAGAAGCAACGCACATGTGACACCTATTGAACTTGTCTCATAGCAGTAACGCTCATGTGACACCAATTAAAAGTTCCTTAAAATAACTCTCATAAGACACCATTTGAAAATGTCTCATAGAAGCAACGCTCATGTGACACCAATTAAAAGTTACTTAAAACAACTCTCATGTGACACCCATTGAAAGTATCTTATAGAAGCAACGCTCATGTGGCACCCTTAATACCCATATTTATTATAACTACATATATGAAAAGAAAAACTACCGACAGAATGAATCTTTAAATTCTACCAACTACTCAAACTAAAAGAAAAAAGAAAATAAAACAAAGATCTTCTGTTTTGTATTGTACTTCGTATATTTGTTAAGTCGAAAGTACGTGGTGCCGGTATATAAGTCCGGTACACATCATTCGCACATCACTATCCTACACGTGCTTCCGTAAGAAAGGAATAGCACATTGCATTATTAACATGATAAAAAGAGACGGGCATACTAACTACTTCTCAATTGACTAATTCAAAATGAACTCCGCTGGCTAGAAACATATTTTGAAGTAAAAAAAATATTTTGAAGTAAAAGTGGAATGTAACTCCAACTCTTTTGATTCTTAACGTTTAAGGCGACGATATATGCAAACACGTCAAATCGAGGTGTTTTCATGCAAGGTTTTTGAAGAAAACAAACCACGTTGGAGCATGTATGTTACATTTTCTGTAGGGGCATATAGTTGGGTTCGGTCTACCGATACGTCCTTGGTCTTGTATAACATAATTAGGTATATATATCATCGTTATGAAACTGTTTTAGAGAAAACTTGTCGCAAGTTTTATTTCGGTCAGAAATAATTCTATGTTGCGAAATTAAACATAATTACTTCTTAGCACATTACTAATGTTCTACCGATAACTATAGTCGTATTAAGCGCTTAATAAAGGTTTTAGACGCAAAACCTTGTAGAGCCTGTAATAATCAGAACTATGCAATTGCTGCAATAAAACTTATAGGCGTTTATTCTATTGCAGCCAGAGACATGTTTTATGTGTCAAATTTGAGTAAGGTGAGAGGGGCGAAGTGCGCCTACCGGACAAGTGCGCCTACTACAAATATATCATATACTGCTGACAGAATACTAGTAACGACATCTTACATCGATGTAACAAACTAAAACAGAGGTCTTGGTAAATATCATAGATGGCGCTCTAATCATGGAGTAGAAATACGCGCCATTTTTTTTTAGTGTCATTGAAAGTTGCGAGCAGAGATGACCTCGTGGTAGTAATCGGTATAAATTTCAAGAATCTGAGCATATTTCAACAAAAAAATGAGGCAAGTACACAATTCAAATGTTTTACTTTAAAGTTTTGACTTTATTTCAGTCATAACTAGTGAAATTGATAAAATTATAGCACATTTGTTTTTATAACCTCAAATTTGTCAAGTCAGCTAAGCGCGCCATATTGCCTGTTTATATGGCGCACTTTGCCGCAATCCAGAGGTTACAAACATTTTAAAATGTCACATTTTTTACTGTCTTTGGACAGACAGGAGGATTATATTTTGAAGATTTATTAGTATACGGTCGTTATTTATATTTTATCACTTGTTAACAAAATATGCCGTGTGCGCGTGCGCTTAGCTATTTATTTATTCATTAATATTTCAAAGCATTATAGCGTTAATGCCGGACGTGGCACCCCCATAAGTTTTTTAAACATTTCTATTATCGACCGAGCGAGCGAAGCTTCAGCTTGGACGAAAAATCATTTTTCCAGATGTCCGGATGTTTGGCTGTTCTCGCCTAGACCTCGCATTTCTCAACCAATTTTCATGAAATTTTGCGAGTAGGTTGGGTCAGTATATAGTTTTTTTTTGTCGAGTCAGTTTTTCGAAATTTTCAATAATGGCGAAGATATGGGAAAAAAATGACGTTGATGAAAGTTTAAACTAACAAAGAATAGGTACAGAAAGGCCCTCTCTGCTTTGTACTAGTCTATTTTTCTCCACCACGCGTATTTTATATGCAATATACCAAACTGGTTATATTTTTTGTTTTAAGATGGGGCGTTATGAAAGAAAAACGGATGGTCCTTTATATACTAAAGGAACTTTGAATGAAGCAGTCGAAGCTGTTAGATCCGGTAGGATGTCTGGTTATGAAGCCGCTTCAACCTTTAATATACCTCGAAAGACTATTATGGACCATGTCACAGGACGCAGAGGCCAAAAGTCAACAACCCTAGGTAGACCGCCAGCACTTCCATGTGAAACCGAGCAAATGTTAGCTAATTGCTTGCATATAATGGAAAGAAATGGCTTTGGTCTATCTCGTACTGAAGTATTAGAGCTTGTTGCGGATTACGTCAAAGTGAACAAATTAAAAACGCCTTTCGCCGCTGGTGTTCCCGGCAAAGATTGGTTTACAAACTTCGTAAAACGACATGCATTATCCATTAAAAAACCGCAAGCCGTAGAAATTGCTCGAAAAAAAGCAGCCGATCCATTCGTGATCCAAAACTTTTATAATATGCTTGAAAGAGTTGTTGATGAGTTGGGTCTTGCAAATAAGCCGGAAAGAATCTATAATTTGGACGAGACGAGTTATTGCAGTGACCCACAGAAAACAAAAGTCGTTGGGCTAAAAGGATTTCCATCAACTCGAACTACATCATCCTCTGGAAAATCAAACACGACTGTCTTGATGGCCAGCAACGCTGCCGGCGGGAAAGGACCACCGTTCATTATATTTAAGGGGAAACACGTATGGAGTAGTTGGACTTCTGATTTTGCCTACCCTGGAACGTTGTACACAGCTACATCAAATGGTTGGATAGAGTCGGAAGCATTTCTAGAATATATTGACAAATGTTTTATTCCGATGATTGGTGACACAACGCAGCCAACGCTCCTCATCTTTGACGGTCACAGTACTCATGTCCAAATTCCTATAATCGAAAAGGCTAAACAACATAACATCGCAATCATCAAATTACCGGCTCACACAAGCCACTTACTACAACCGCTTGACTTAGCGGTATTCAAACCTTACAAAGATACTTGGGACCAAGAAATGGTCAAGTGGCAACGGTCGCACAATGGAGAAAAATTGCCCAAAGATGAGTTTTCAAGAATAGTAGGAAAAGTATGGGAAGGCCTTGACCCTAATATTATAAAAAATGGGTTCGCCAAAAGTGGGATCTACCCATTCAACAGGAATGCGGTTCCTGAACACAAATTGGACCCGGACGCTCTAAGACGTTGGAAAAAGCAGGTGATGTCTAATAATGAACAAACAGTTCCCCAGTGCTCTCCGTGGACATTAAAAGAATTGTGCCTGAAGAAAATTAACCTTTTATTCGACTCAAACAACAACTTCACAACTTCCACAACCAACAAAAACAACAACAATGATTCAAAAACCACACCAAAGATTACATTTGAAGAATTATTACTCGAAAAGATGAAACAAGTTCCGACTGGTAATGGCAAAAAGAAACAGGTAAAGATTTCTGGGAGCGCTGAAGTAATAACTCACGAAGATGTTATTCAAAGGTTAAAAAAGAAGGAAGATGACAGAGTGAACAAAGAAAAAGAAAAGGAAGAAAACCGAAGGATAAGGGAAATCAAGAAACAGGATAAATTAAAGGAACAAATTAAAAAGAAAGATAAAAAAAAGGACAAAAAAAACGACATGAAGAACAAAAGCATAGAACTTTCAAGCACAACACCTACCGCCGACCCTACTACGAGTACAAATGATATTACTGCTCCGTGTTCATCTAATTCCACTGTCCAGGACCAGAACTTAGACTTGCAAAAACCAAAAACATCTAAACGTGTAAGCCAACCAAAAACGAAAGTGCATATTTTGCAAGATAAATATTTAAATTCAAACGAAAAACTGGCTAGTAAAAATGTATTTTCAGGACGAAAAACAGTTCGACCAACAGATATTATTTTGAAAGCGTCGGATACTATAGAAGAGGTACAAAGAAAGAGAAAAATTAAAAGTGAAAAGAAATGTATGGTATCAACAAAGAGAAAAATTAAAACTGAAAAGAAATGTATGGTATCAAGAAGGAAGAAACAAAAGAAGCAAATGGAAGATTGGTCTACAGACGGTGAATTTAGTCTACATGATTCAGATAGTTCAGACATAAACGATTTGGGAAGTTATATTGACAATTACTTAAAAGACCACGACTCGGAAGAAGAAAAAGAGGATATGTCGTTTGGGTTCTCCGACATCCAGTATTATGAAGAGGAAACCCATAAATTTAAAGAACTTGACTGGATACTAGTCAAATATACGGCAAAAAAAAGCATAAAACACTATGTGGGGCAAATCATCAATATAAATAAAGCTATTCCCACTGTAAAATATGTAAGAAAAAAAACACAAACTAATCAGAGATCACATATTTTTGTCTACCCAAACGTTGACGATATATGTGAGGTACTGGATGTTCAAGACATCATATCAATTTTGCCAAAGCCTATAATTTCGCGTCGTGGCCAAATATCTTTCAGTGTTGATTTCGAAAACTTCAATATCCAGTAAAATTATTTCTTTAGCCAGAGAGAGCATTTTTAGATATATAGTTTAGTATATTAAGAGATTTAAATGACTGAAATGTACCAATGTACCAAAGTTCAAGTGCCATTCCCTATATTATTTAAGAGTTTAATGAGATAAGCATCTACTGGTTGTTAACTAGGTATTACATAAGTCGATCTCGTATAAATTACTGTGATATTATCGTCTTAAGCAGAAACTGTTACCCATTTTTAGTAGTGTCTAGTTAGTAATAATTCATCAAACCGCTAATAATTGTCGCCACTACGGTCGAGGTACGGGCAATTTCGTAAATTTTAACAAACTAAACATTGCCAAGCTTTTATTACCATGATTTATAAAATGTTTCACTTAAATTCACTTAATGTCTGCACTTTCTGTTGTATTTTTCTGATGTAATTTTTTTTTTATAAATTAGTTTCAAATAATTTAAATCGATCAGGGCACCAAGTTCCTCATAGGCGTGCTCCAAAAGAAAAGTGTGTCGAAAAATAACATGACTTTATTTTGGTTTGAAATAATAAATAGCTTCCCAAACTTTGTATACTTAGGTACACAAGTATTAATAAATGTTAAATATGCAGCGATTTTTTTATTTTTGTTCCTTTTATATTATTAACCCCAAAAGCGCTTTTTCATCAGTTAAGTAGTTCCTTACCATAATATTCCCGCCGGAACATAACAAAAATTTATGCATTGAACTATTAAAACCTGATCAGAAATATATGATAGCTGTCAAGAAGGCGCCATTATTCTGATTAATATGGCAACAGGTCAGCATAGACTATAATGTCATCTTAATTTGTTTACCTGTCAACTTTGATGCTAATATTGTAAGTTTTTGTAACGAAATAGTTTAATTTTCCGAGCGTTTTACTTCCAAAAGTTTATTAGAATACATTATTAATTATATTCCGGTCTTGACTATGAATAGTTTTTTGTCACTTATAAACTACAACACCTTACAAATAAAATAAATAAACCCACAATGACACTAATGACACTAACTTTTATTGCCAGTAGGTACTGGTAAAAATAGTTTGCAATTTGAAATTTCACAACATGGCGAGCTATCATATATTTTTGGTCAGTCTTTACTACTACGTATACATAGAACCGGCATAGCGAACTGTTTTTTGCCCCAAACGTTGCGGTCTAAGACGGCAGTTCCTTTAGTTAAACGTCAGAACAAAGAGCATATTAACGTTATATCCCAAATAAAATAAAATAAACTTGACATAGCGTCTCTATACATTACAACTCATTGATTAAATCCATTACATAGTGAGTTTTAAAAAGCAGAAAAAATGTTTAGAAACCCTGATTAACAAATGTATGGCGCACTTAGCCGAAATTTGTTTTTATGTCTATAGATACTTTTAGAATGGGACAATGAAGACAAAAAAGACCTTATGGGTGTTTTTGTTTATGGTCTACTACACTATCCGATTGTTTTTATTCTAATGCTTCAATAACGCGTTTAAATTCTACCAGGCGCACTTCGCCGTCCCAACGGAAAAGTGCGCCTAGCATACATGTTTCTGATTTCATGCTAAAAAGTCGTAATTTTACAGTTAGATTTCATTGACAATACATTAGTCGTAGTTCTAATAAATCACAGGTTTTGAAATTGTCATGTTAAACTTATTTGTCAACTCTACGAGAAGATTATTTTGCATAGAAGTCATCTATGAAAAAAGTATGGCGCACTTCGCCCCCCTCACCTTAATATGATTAGTAATTTTGAGTGCGGAAATTCGTTCCACATAGCTTAGGTTATAGTACGCTTGCTTACTAAGTAGATATGTCCGAGTTCAAATCTAGGCTGATGTTAACTTTTTTGTTTATTTTTTTATCTCATTTCTCATTTATATTTTCAATCCTGATCCTAAGCGATTTATAGGTATTTTTGGACAAAAAAAAAGTCAAATCATACTATAGTCAAGTTAGTAGTTAGTTTAATCTTTTTATTTTGACTTTTTTACCCAATATATTTAAACTACCAACTTATTAAAGAGACTAATTCATTATTCAATTTTTACAGTGGGTATGGGTACTTTTTACCATAGACGGCTTCGTCCATGTTTTTACCATAATTTATATTACAAGAGTGCGTTTGTTCTAGCAGTTTCCATCCGAGGCGACGTTGTCAGCTTACTCTCATTTGCTCATTTCGCTTCTTGCTTTGCGCTGTTGCAAGCTAGATCTATATTATGATATGAATGACGGATACATTGAATACAATCAAATGCGCTTGAAGTTGAAACACATTCGTGCATTTGTCAGTGATTTGTCCACATCATCGTGTTAGGTTGTATATCTCTCTCTTTACTATGGAATAAGAAAGAAACAATCGGCTCGGCTGTCCCGGCACTCTGCGATGTCTGGTCGCGCCATTAGGTTTATATGGTTTATTGCATGTTCGTTTTCGTACGATTTAAAAGATATGGTGAATTATTAATATTATTATTAGGTAGGTAAGTAGATATGGAATTAATTTAATCGTATAAGTATATATACCAATATAATTTCTCACAATCCCTAAAATGAAAAAAAAAAACAATAAGTAAGGTACGATGGGGTAAGACCGGACCATTTTTGAACTAGTTGGTCAGCTTTCAGGGCTGACTTTTATGCTTTACCTTTGTAAAAATTTCTCGAAATATTAATCCTTGTTTCAAATCAGTATGAAGTGTACCTAAGCTGTTTTTCCTGTATAAATTTTCAAAATCTACTCCTTCTACTTAAGATTGGACTATTGAATAAAATGTACTCTTAGTAAGTTTTTAGGTGCTAGTTTTCTTCCACTTATCGATTTTGCCAGCTTTGTAATGCAATAATAAATTTTGAAGTGCCCTTACTTATCGTTCTAGAGCTTATATGGTCTTGTTTAGATTAATATTATACGAGAATAAATCATACTCGAAAGGTTTTTTTATAATAAAACATTTTTTGTAAAAGTGGAGTATGTGTCAGTTTTCCGTCCATACTTATTGATATATTGATATTCAAGTTTTTGAAATAAAAGCTTATAATTAAAATATCAATTAAATAATAAATAATTATTATCAATGGCAAATTTGACCTCAAAAAGTTTTTTCCATGTAGACGGAGAGCTGGCCACGTCAGATATGACACAATAGTCAGGTTTCATTGCTCTCATTATTGTGTCATATCTGACGTGGCCAGCTCTTAGTCCAATAAATTTATAGCAGTTTAATCAGGTGGACGGCAACCCGGACGGGAAACTAGCATAACCACCCTATGCACGGTTTCAAATAATAGATATAATTATAAACCGCCTTTATTATGTTAATGTTAACCTTTCAGCATTTTCTCAAACTTTTCAAAAACGAGTGAGTTAAAAATATTGAGAGTGGAAAGACAAGATGTTTCAAACCTTTGAAGCAAGATGTTTCAAAATTTTAAAATTTTAAAAAACGCTTTTGGCTATAATTCTTTTTTTTCCCAGCCTACTTGAAGAGATATAATACGTATCCATACTAATCTTATAGTGTGTCTGTCTGTTAACTCTTCACGCTTAAACCGCTCAACTGATTTAGATGAAATTTGGTATGTATAAGGGGATGAAAACGTAATGGAAGTTTATACGGAATTGTTGCTCCCTGTTGACTTGAAATAGCATACGTGCTAGTTTTATATTTGCTCTTAGATTTTACTAACTAGTAACTTTTATTTTGCGTTTTATTATGTAATTCCATATGGCTCATGTTAATTTCGAGCAGACGAAGTCGCGGGTAAAAGCTAGTATTTTAATATTGTTTGTCCGTCTTTCACGGCAAAACGGGGCGACGAATTGAAGTGATTTTTTAAATGGAGATAGTTGAAGGGATGGAGAGTGACATAGGCTACTTTTTGTCTCTTTCTAACCCCCCACTTCCCTAAAATGGGGGGTGAAAGTTTGTATGGTTTGTTATCCCGAATTTAACGCGAGCGAAGCCGCGGGCAAAAGCTATTATATGTTATTAACTTACTCGTGCTGACTTTTCGTGTTTTTAATTCTTTTGTGTAATTTCAATTTATAATTCTTATGTGAGACGACAAACCTTTTATATTTGTCAATTTTTTTAGTAAAAAACACTTATGGTATATAAATGAAAATGGTTAAAACATGTTAAAAAATTAATCTTAAACTTTAGGTTGAATTAAGTTATTTGCTTTTTAGCTATGGTTTTCTGTAAGGTACTTCCCCAGTCGAGCTCTGAGCCAGGTCCAGATTTGAGCGTGATAACATTTGCTGAACTGTGCCTTACCACAGTTAGCGAGATAACATTCGAAGTGCCCATACCTCCCTTTTGGACATAACATACCCGTATCTAAACCTGTTCCTAGTAACCAACTAGGTACCAATTTAAAAAATGTTCACAGCAACAATTAATTGGATCCAGTCTTAAATGCCACGCAAAAACAAATCAAACCATTTTTTGTGACAAACAATTGAATTTATAGAACGAAACTTTTTTGTCTATAAAGATCACATGTATGCGCGACTTCGGCAGCAGATAGCATACATCCTCCATACTACCCTCTTGAACCTGATGTTTATTCAGTGTTGGGCGTAATTTATTAGATGGTACCTACTTTTGTAATGAATTAAATTGCTAATTAAATTACATGAAAATCAATTATATTAAGTAATTGAAATTGCTTGTAATTGAGATTACATGTCAGTAGTATTCCCGATTACATATAATTTGTAATTGCAATTACTTTTATCTTAACTACTTTTACTTGTAACTTCGATAATTTGAAATAATATACAAGTTCAATTTCTTTTTGGGTCAGTGGGGGCAGCTACCAGATCCCTCGCTGCAACGCGAAAATGGTCTTAGAAGACCTTCCCTCAATTTCAAATTAATCAATCTTCATTAATTTGAAATTGAGGGAAGGTCTTCTACGGATTTTGGACAAAAACATACAGGATGCGAGATGAGGTCACATTTGGTAAACTTCTTTTTGATGCCAATCGATCCCATTCTTGTATGGGATCAAAAATAATTTGCGGCTAGAAAAGCCACAAATTGAGAAAAACTTTTCCCATACTTTATGAAAATTGTTTTTTTTATTTTTCACATGCTGCTTTTTTATGCCAATCGATTCCATTCCTATCGTTTCTAATAGTTTCCTATTATTAGGTAATGTACTAAAAAGCCACAAATTAAATATTTTCCATACATTTACTATAAATAATAAATAAATATTATACGACAATCTTACACAAATCGACCTAGGCCCACAGTAAGCTCAATAAGGCTTGTGTTATGGGTACTAGACGACGATATATATAATAGATAAATATGGATAAATACTTAAATACAAAGAAAACATCCATAACTCAGGAACTAATAAATATCTGCGATCAACACACAAATAAATGCCCTGACCAGGATTCGAACCCGGGACCTCCTGCTTCGTAGGCAGGGTCACTACCGACAGGGCTAGGAGATCGTCAAATAAAGAATAAGTGATTTTTAGGGTTCCGTAGCCAAATGGCAAAAAACGGAACCCTTATGGATTCGTCACGTCTGTCTGTATGTCTGCCCGTCCGTATGTCACAGCCATTTTACTCGGAAACTATACGACGTATCTGAATAAAATTTACACATAAGGTGTATTCTGTATGCCGCTACTTATTTATGTATTTAAATTTAAAAAAAAAATATTTTAAGGGGGGGCGCTCCATACATGTATCTAAATTTAAAAAAAATTGTGTTTACCAAATATCAATATGTGATACATCAATCGATAGGTCTTTAAAAATAATATTGAAGTTTTTTTGATCATTTTGTGATTAAGTAAATATTTTTTGATATAATCGCTTCGAAAGTCAGAAAAATTTTGTAGCCCCCCCTGTAACTTTTGAACCGTAAGTCCAAAAAATATGAAAAAATTTGAGGAGATGCGCCTTATTATATACTTGCTACGAAAATTGTTATGAACATTATCGGTTTAGCCATTTTTGAGTTATTTCCAAAAAACTTCTTCCATAGGCATCAGATACGACCTTTTGCTATTAGTTTGGTTCTTATTCCATTGAAGGTACGGAACCCTCCTATGCGTGGTCCGACACGCACTTAGCCGGTTTTTTAAACTTTTCACTTAACCAACAGTCGTTTTTATTAAGCATACCTACCGGAAGAAACATTTAAGTAAAATGTGAATGTACCTGAAAAAAGCGGCATCGCCATTATATCAAAATGCAACTAGGTACAGGTACACAATAGTGTTGGAGGATGTGTGGTTTGTATTTGCAACTAAAGGATAATTTTCCAGATAGGTAATTGAATTATCCGATGTTCTCCCGATGCGGTCTTATCCCAACGCACTTTACCGTCCTCATTGAAAGCGATTTTGACCATCTCTAATTTCGTTATAGATACTAAAAACCTGGATTTTTCAGAGCAGAAGAGGACATAAAACAAATTAGTTACAAATAATATTATCTTCAGTTAAGTACATTTTATTTGAACTTTTATTTTGAAAGACTTGACACGTACTTGACACATAGAAATATAACCGCCATGATGAATGCTTATTTTGGATATTTAGAATAAAACATTATAATTGTGCGATTATGATACTGTAGGTAATGGCGTGCGTTGGTCAAGTAGTTTTATATTATAGGTAACTTTAATTATTTCGTCATTGATTACCTACATACAATAGTAACTTTAATTAAGTAAGTACACATAAAATGGAATCATTATCAAAGCGCCATCTTACTGTAAAATACCGCGATTGCTTGACTATTTAAACATGTCAACATTGAATTGTCATAGTTCATCTCAAGTATACTAGATGGCAGAAGCGGAAGCTGCGATTATAAAAACGCAAAATGCAGTCGTCAACCGCGATACCCGTCACCTTAAAAACATTTGCCACACCACCTTACACTACAATATGCCAGAATTTTGAATAGTTTTCATACGTATTTAAAAAAAAAACTTGCATACACGCACACTATGTGCAGGTCTAAAACATGGTCGCAACTGAACGGCACGGCGGACGCCCGCGCAATTTATTAGTCGTTTTACTCCAACGAGTGGTGACCCCAAGTCGCCTTGTAAGGCTTATCTAGTGGTTACCTTATCTGTGGTATGGAGACAGAGGAGACGCCCTTGCACATCCTCGCAGATTGCCCTTCCCTAATGCGCACTCGTAACTTAATTCAGGGTAGGCACATACTACGCCCGGAGGAGTTAATGTCTCTCGAGATCAAAAGGATCCTGGAACTGTTTGAAGTTGCAGGGTTAGACCGAGAGTTGTAGTAGGTGGCGATCACAATCGATCAGTAATTGTCGCAGTGATACATAGGCTTGGGAGCCTTACATAGCCGCTAATGGTCTAAGAGCTGGCCACGTCAGATATGATACAATAATGAGAGCAATGAAACTCATCTAGTAAGATTGCAATACTATCTTTATTGCTAGATCCGGGCATCTGGCAGCTTTTAATGGGTGGATGTCAGAGTGACAGACTCGCAAAGTTTTTGAACTGGAAAAAAGTAATACCAAAATAGGTAAAAACGGCCGAAGTTATCTTATTTATGGAGGACGGGGTCTATATTTTAACATTAGAACAAAAAACATTGCGTAATATTTCGGAAACAGAAACAGTAGGCGACAAACTAAACTATCAATTACATTCTACGTCGTTTTGGACTAATGATCATCATAATGAAATGACATGATCTGAAATGATATTTATATAATTTTTCATAATACTGCATCAAAACCAGAACTCTAGGTTTTGCACTCTTAGTGGTTTTCATTCTTTGACCTCCACCACTTTACAGCTGCCAGATGTCCGGATCTAGAAATAAGCATAGTATAGCAAACTAACGAGAGGGGTCTCGTCGCTCTCATTATTGTGTCATACCTGACGTGGCTATCTCTCAGTCTATAACAAGAAGAAGAACACCGTATGGTAAATAAAACGGACAGTCGGACACTGACCTGTTAGCTAGCGGAGTGCTCTGCCCCGCCCCCCGGATCCCCCGCCTCCCCCGCGGGGTCCGGGGCGACACGCTGTCCCGCTCCTCCCCGTGCGCATCTCTCTCTCCCCCCGGCACGTCTCCCTCGCGCCTCTCTCCGCTAGCCGCGTCTCCCTCGCGCCTGCGGTAGCGCGGGTTCACGAGAGTGATGGGGATATCGGCGATACTCTCTATGGAGGTGTTGGGGTCCTCCGACAGACTGCTGTTGGCCGACACTGAGAGGGAGCGTCTGAAATAACAATATTATTACTCAATCTTCATCATAATACATCATACTACATCAGATATATGATGCTACGAATTTTAAAATAAATATCCAAATTCAAATCTTATTTAGTATGTAAGGTGCTAACGAATTAGTCACGGATATTTTTACCGCTGATAGTACTTCGGAGTATATTTAAGTATGAAACATCATAGGTTTTGTTATGTTTTTTTGGAGAAAACTAGAAAACAAATTTCCTACGTTAAAACACCCTGTTAATAAGATAATTAAATGAGACCTCTTTAGACCCGAATCATAATGACATTTTAGAAAAAAAAAAAAACGTGACATGACAGACAGTGTTAAACATCTTGACAGGTACATTATAGGGGATGGTTATTATAAAAATTAATTATGATTTAGTTTTTTGTTCGGTAAATGAAAACAGGTTCCTTAATTACAGTTAAAAGAAAATTGTTTTAATGTCATGTATTAACTCTTAAAATATCCGTGACTAATTTGTTAGCACCTTATATTTATTTGTGTGTTTATCACGAATAAAATAAAGTTCACAAAATTAAGTCACATAAATAAATATAGTAATTACATATACATATGTTATCATCGCCTAATACCAACGACACAGACCTTATTAAGCTTACTTGGAGACCAAAGGAGCCAGAAGTGACTTCTGTAAGATTATCCCATGATATTGATTTATTTACAACTATCAAACCTATTGTTATATTTTTAATATGCGTATAAATTTTCCCTTTTTTAAAATTAATATGACAAAAAAATTACTTTTAAAAACAAAAACAGTAAAAAAACACATTTATTTTACCAAAAAAAAAAAAATACAATAAATCTATCTTTACTGAATTTTTTATCTTTATTCCAATCTCTCATTAACCCCTACCTCGCCCGAACGTTGTCTTTATAAGACTTTCTGGACAAGATCTTCTCTTCTGTGGCCAGTTTCTTCGGAGGCGACTCGAATGGGTTGTCATCTTTCTGAAAACAAAAAGAAACACAAGGAAACCATCAACAACACATCCTCATTCCAGCGGTTCTGCTGGCTTTTTTGCCACAACTCAACTAAGCGTAGGGTCTGCTCGATAGCCTAATACCATGAATTAACGTAGGCATTCGTTTTTTTTTCAAAAGCGATTGCCATCGGAACTTCCAATGAACACTAAGCCTTATTGGGATATTAGGCCCGGTTTGCTCACGATGTTTTTCTAAAAAAATATTTTACATCACACCTGGCCATAATGAGAGTTTTATCGCACGCTACGCGTACGGTAAAACTCGCATTATGGCCAGGTGGAGACGTAAAATTGTGTACTTACCACGGGCAGTAAAACAGAAAGCCCTCTATCGCATATTTACAAATACCTGCGATTTCGGGCTTTCTTTCTTTTACAGTCCTTGGTAAGTAATGTACTATTACGTCACACCTGGCCATAATGTGAGTTTTACCGCTCGCTACGCTTACGGTAAAACTCGCATTATGGCCAGGTAGGGACGTAAAATTGTGTACTCACCACGGGCAGTAAAAAAGAAAGCCCTCTATCGCATATTTACAACCCTCGCCTGCGGCTCGGGTCCCAAATACCTGCGATTTCGGGCTTTCTTTTTTTTACAGCCCTAGGTAAGTAATGTACTATTATATATGTTCTACGATATTCATAATCAAACAAGGTTTATAATGAAAAAAAAAACCTAGCATTATCGTTAAACATCGGTATCAACGTTCAAATTTCGTGGCACTTGGTAAGGGTCGCAAAAAAAGAAATACATAGGTATCATTGTTTTATTTATTAGTAATAAATAACATTTAATTTATTTTTATTCTTAATCGTACTTTGGTAAACTGTACATATATTTAAAGAGGTTTATATTCTTAATACGTCATAGAACCTCAATACTCATTTCATTATCCATTTGTAAAAAAAATTCTAAATGCCAAATAGGCAACAAATGTCAATTTAATTGTCATGCAAAATAATATGTGGTAAAATCTTCAACGATAATAGTTCTTAAAAACACTTACAACTACAATTTAGCATTGATAAATCTTTACCCAACTCCCTATCAGACTTGAGAAAATGGATTTGACGCAGTATACTGATTTTATATTCACTAACGAAGGTGCTTGCTGTACTATTTGCGAAATGAATATAAAAAAGAAAAGGTACAATATAGAGAAACATTTGAAATCAAAATCTCGTCAAGATAAATTATCTGATTCACGCTGCCATTTACAGGATATAATACGAGATAATGCTGATTTCGAAATTAAAGACGATATCGTATATTGCAAATTGTGTAATTCGAAATTATTTCCCTCTAAATCTAGTATCGACCGCCATTTAAAAACAGATTTACACAACAAAATTCATAAAAATAATGCACAAGAAAAATTTAATAAAGATTTAACAGAGTTTATGATTTGTTCGAATATACCGTGGTCAAAATTAGACAATCCTAAATTTAGAAATTTTGTAGAAAACCTTTTAAATCATAAATATGGAAACGATATTACTGTGCCGAGTGAAACAAAAATACGAGTAAAATGCTTACCTGAATTGTATGAAAAGAAAAAAAATGAATTGAAAGAGAAATTACAAAATAAAATGATTTACCTCAGTGTTGATGAAACATCAGTTTCCGTGGGAAAAAAAGTGGCAAATATTTTGATCGGAGCTCTAGATGGAACTAGTACCCAGCCACATTTATTTGCTTCTAAGGTATTGGAGGCGACTAACCATTCGACAATAACCAAACTCGTTGAGGAAACCCTTGAAGATCTTTGGGGCGATGAATACAAAAAAAACATGGATAAATTATTATTTTTTATAACGGATGCCGGTTCCTACATGGTAAAAGCAGCTAAAAACCTTGTTCAGAAATATAAAAATATGACTCATGTAACATGGATAGCACATGGATGTAATCGAGTCGCAGAGATAATTAGAAGTCTTTACCCGACCATAAACAGTTTGATTGACTGTATCAAAAAAATATTTCGTAACGCTCCTTCAAGGACAAATTTATTTCATCAAATGTGTGTAAATATTCCTCTACCACCCCGACCCGTGATAACAAGATGGGGAACATGGTTAAATGCTGCCTCATATTATCACATGCATTATGATAAAATCAAATCTGTCATCGATGCCTTAAATCCGCGTGAAGCGAGTGCAATTTCTAAAGCAAAAAAAATTTCCGTAACCGGAATTTAACTGAGTTACTATTCGTCGATACACACTTTAGTATAATTGCTAAGTCAATAAAATTATTGGAGGATCCAAAACTGAGTCTAGCAGAATCATTAAACATTGTTCATGGTTTGCAAAAAAAAATATCAACGTTAAGGTTACATCAAAATGCCAGAAAAGTTTATTTTAAATTAAAAAGTGTATTAAAGAAAAATCCTGGTTATAAGACTGTACAAATAATTAACCAACTATCTAAAAACAACGAGGCTGAAATACCAGAAAGTGTAAATAAAAACTGTGTGCAAAATTTTCAATGCTTGACATACCTTCCTATTACCTCAGTCAGCGTGGAAAGATCTTTTAGTCATTTAAAATGGATATATTCTTACAGACGTCAAAGATTGACAGCAAAATCTATGGAACAAATTTTAGTGATCTATTCTAACTCGTAAAATATTGTATGCCACACCTGGACATAAAGTGGCTTTTTCCGCACGCTACGCGTACGGATAGAGCCGTTTTCTGGCCAAATGTGCACATATTTTTCCAACACGGGAGGTAATAAAGAAAGCCCTCGATCGCATAATTACGTCCCTCGCTTGCAGCTTGGGCCGCAACAATTGCGATTGCGCGGCCTTTCTTTGTTTTACCACCCTAACTAGGAAATGTACTATTTAGGGGCTTTTTTATTTACATATACAAAATAAAGGTTAAAAATACTAAGTGATTTGTTTGTATTTATTTTTCTGCCAACCGTACATTGCCACGAAATTTGAACGTTGATACCGATGTTTAATTATCGTACTACTGTAAATTAAAACCTAATTTTCTTATTAAAATATACTAAACATTTCCATACCATAGGGTGCGTACTCGTGGAGGTAACGTAGCTTTCCATGGAGTCGTCTATCTCTTTCTGTCTGGCGGGTTCTCTGTCCCGCGCGGCGGCGCACGGCCGCGGCGAGGGCGTCGACCCCGACTCGGAGGCGCTCGGGATTGTGAACCGTAGGTGTCTGCCAATAAGGTTCACTATTATTTGTATGTGTGTTTTTGTGCTTCATAGTTTTTTAGTTACTCCGATAGCTTTGTAATTGTTAAAACTAGGAGGAAAAGGTAATTGGTTTTATCTACACTCACACTGTAAGTCCTCTAAAACGTGTTCAAAAACGGTAGGCAATGGCTAGCATTACCACAACCGATTTTACTATGATAAACTTTTTCTGTGGCAGTAACGTAATTTTAACTTTACATGCTCATATATTAATACGTTATGAGCAGGGCCCGGAATTAGGTGAGCTAAAATACCTAAAGTTCGCGAGAGGACATAATATAGAGTGGTTACAAACGGATGAAGATAATATTTTATTTGGATTCCGGGTATTCGATATTCATCCGGGCACTGCAAGTAATAGTCGTAATGATGAAAAATGGTTACATTGCAGCCATAAAGTTAACATTATAATAATAAATCTGAAAATGTGACATATATTTTAAATTAGTAATCTTATTATTATAATGTTAACTTTATGGCTGCAATGTAACCATTTTTCATCATTACGACTATTACTTGCAGTGCCCGGATGAATATCGAATACCCGGAATCCAAATAAAATATTATTTTCATCCGGTTGTAACCACTCTATATTATGTCCTCTCGCGAACTTTAGGTATTTTAGCTCGCCTAATTCCGGGCCCTGGTTATGAGTTTAAAATTCCGAACATCGAATTTGATAACATAATGTAAATCCTGTGCTCCTTCCTGACCAACGGCACGCGCCTCCCCGACCGTCGGCACAATCGAGTTGGCCATGGCGGTGCAATGGCGGTCATTCTATGGTTTCCGAACACTTAATTTAATATACATAATATGAGTGTAGATAAAGCAGTGTATGCCACTGTACGTAATTAGGCCTTAAAACACTCGTGTGATCTTATTATGAAACGAGCCGCATTTAAGGACCCTTATTACGTAACAGTTACATAAACTACTATTAGACACAGCTTGCACTTAAACTCTACCTATATAACAGGTTGCATTAAAGAAAGCTTGGAACGAATAATGCATGAATGGAATCACAATATGGACAAGGAATTTAAAAAGCAAAATGGCGACGTCAGTTTTATACCTACTGGCACAATCGGTAGGATTTTCTAGTTTTAGCAACTAAATTCAGAGTGTGTATGTGGGTGTGTGTGTATCTGTGTCAGAGTGTATGCGGGCCTGTGTGTGTCAAGCAGTTTATATAAAGTAAAACGAAATAATATAATAAAGTAAGAAATACACTGGTATAGTAACTCAATGCTTGTTATTCATAAACGTCGTGTTATTTATGGTATTTTCTGTTTGTAACAAACATAACTGTCAAAGTGACAGATAAGGTCAAACGATAATTAGCAGTGATCGGAATAGGTAGTGCCATTTCGGGTGAATGACCTTAAACATTGTACAGAACATGGATAAGACTTCAGATTCTTCGACTCGTATTTCTCACAGAAAAATTTCTTCAAAATGCAAAAGTAAAAAAAAATTGTCATTATAAATACATCATTCATTTAAAATTACTTTCGTTTAACAATTACAATTAACAATAATACAATCATAAAATAAAACACGAAACATCAACATCATTATATTAAATAGACATAATTAAATTACTACTTTCTTTGAAATTATAGTAGCAAACCATATTTTTTTCAATATTTTCTATTGTCAATCTATTTCTTTTGACGTCCAATATCTAACTGAAACCACATTTTTCATAGGTTCTTTAAACATTTTTTAAACCAAAAATTTAAAATATTTTTTTTTAAATAAAATTTTCATATCAAATCCCGGGGTTAAAAACTATATCCATACTAAGCTTACGCACCGAAGTCCCGCGAAATGGCACTATCAATTCCGATCACTGATAATTAGTTAATTAAGATTAAGATGGCGGAAAATATGGAATTTTTGGAAGCTCATAGAGTTTAATTTCTTATTTATTTTGACAAAAAGAGATACAATTAATCAATTTCACATCTGCCAAACTGCATAGCATAGCAGTTTGTTGGCAGAAAACCTATACCTAACCCTCCACCATTGTACTAATCATTTAGGTACGTAGGTACAATTATGTGGCTGCGGGAGTCCATTTTCAATAACAGGTAGGTATTTGCAAGCCGAGCAAGCAGGCACTCGCCGCTCGGCCGCTATATTTTTGTTTCACTGTAATTTGTTTCTTTTTTATTTAGTGGAACTTGATGAGCCACAAGTGACCCTTCAGAGCCTTGGTTTGGCGAGCCCTGGTCGTGGGTATAGGTATATGAGTGGGCTCACTTGTTGGTACTGTCGCTGTAGTGCGTGTGGTCGCTGGCCGTGTCCAGCAGGCCGTCGTCCGCGGGCGCCGGCGCGGGCGACGGCGCGGGCGACGGCGCGGGCGACGGCGCGGGCGCGGGCGCCGGCGCGGGCGACGGCGCGGGCGACGGCGCGGGCGCGGGCGCCGGCGCGGGCGACGGCGCGGGCGACGGCGCGGGCGACGGCGCGGGCGCGGGCGCCGGCGCGGGCGACGGCGCGGGCGACGGCGCGGGCGCGGGCGCCGGCGCGGGCGACGGCGCGGGCGACGGCGCGGGCGCGGGCGACGGCGCGGGCGCGGGCGCCGGCGCGGGCGACGGCGCGGGCGACGGCGCGCCGCGGCCGCCCGACGAGGCGAGCGTCTGGGAACCACACGGTACGTCATTCTAGGGTACACTTTTGATACAAGAAATACTTGACATGACAAAAAAATGTTTAAAGTCATCACTCCTTCCTCTCCATCAAGAAGAGTTTTTCCGACATTCTAATAAGAATAAAAACTTAGAAGAATGACAAGTATGGAAGTGTTAAAAAAAAGTGAAACATGTTGTGAAAATATCGTCTAGTCTTGATATTTTTTATTTTTTTTATTTAGGGAAACAAACAGCATACAATAATACAAGAAGGTAAGCATATAAGTTAATACATAAACCAAAACAGTTTCCACTAATGAGTAATACAGAATACCTTTGCTCCGAAAAATTAACATGAGAAAGAAAACATGATATTGAGAAGAGTCTAAGATTTTTTTTTCGATAATATATCGCTATTATAATGCCAGATTGCGCGATGTATAGGGAATATTACGCAAAACTCTGCGTAGAGGGCGGCACTAGCACAAACAGAGGGCCTACCGAGAAACACGAAAATAGAAATTTCATTATTTGTCTCTCTATCACTCCTACATGTTCGACTGATAGGGAGGTAGATAACGAAAGTTAAATGTTCACGTTTCGCGATAGGCTCTCTGTAAACAAACTGCGTTGATGCATAAATGACATATTTATTCGTTACTCTACCGGTTTACAGTATGTTATAGTGCTGCACTCTGGCGACAGAACATTGAAGTAATACCCTCCTATTGGTGCAAGAGCCACATAGACGCCGAAAAAGGTAATATTTCTTATAATAGGTAAATAAATTATACATAAATAATCATAAATTACGGACTTTTCAAACTTATTATTACACATTTACCAGTAATTTCAATTTTTTTAATTTGAGTATCTTAAATTATCTACTGTCCAATGAAACTTGATTGCCAAACTTATTTTGACTACTCATAACGCGGCAGCTTCTCTTATCGGTAAAATGGCATAAAACCTTTGCGGAATTAAAGTTAACAAAATAAATTACGCTATTTTTTCGTTAACATGACATTTTAATTATTTTCACACTAGCATTGTTTGACTTTACTAGTCTTGACTTTATATATTGATGGAGAAAAACCCACAATATAGTAAATTGTTCCAACTATTTTTTGTTTTTTTTGGCACCTTATATTCATTTAGAGGTTTTTTTACCATAGACAGTATGGATTTGCCATATCTAAAGCGTAACCAACAAGATAGCCATTGCAGCACCATCGGTGCATTGCTTCGCGCGGTCACCTCATTAATTTCGTGAACACGGCGTCTCTGAGTTCCCCTCACTGACATGTTAATGCATGCACGGGAACTTGGGCGTTCGGGGCGTGCCAGTAAGGTCGAGTTTAGTGTAGCGTCACCTTGAGTATGCTATGAGGCGTGCCAGCCCCGCTGCGGTCGTACACCTTCCCGTCCGGACTCTGCAGCTCCGGCATGTCCAGTAGCGCGGCCATCTGTCGGCTCAGCTGCTCTCCGAGGGGCGTGCAAGGGAACTTGGGCGTTCGGGGCGTGCCAGTAAGGTCGAGTTTAGTGTAGCGTCACCTTGAGTATGCTATGAGGCGTGCCAGCCCCGCTGCGGTCGTACACCTTCCCGTCCGGACTCTGCAGCTCCGGCATGTCCAGTAGCGCGGCCATCTGTCGGCTCAGCTGCTCTCCGAGGGGCGTGCAAGGGAACTTGGGCGTTCGGGGCGTGCCAGTAAGGTCGAGTTTAGTGTAGCGTCACCTTGAGTATGCTATGAGGCGTGCCAGCCCCGCTGCGGTCGTACACCTTCCCGTCCGGACTCTGCAGCTCCGGCATGTCCAGTAGCGCGGCCATCTGTCGGCTCAGCTGCTCTCCGAGGGGCGTGCAAGGGAACTTGGGCGTTCGGGGCGTGCCAGTAAGGTCGAGTTTAGTGTAGCGTCACCTTGAGTATGCTATGAGGCGTGCCAGCCCCGCTGCGGTCGTACACCTTCCCGTCCGGACTCTGCAGCTCCGGCATGTCCAGTAGCGCGGCCATCTGTCGGCTCAGCTGCTCTCCGAGGGGCGTGCAAGGGAACTTGGGCGTTCGGGGCGTGCCAGTAAGGTCGAGTTTAGTGTAGCGTCACCTTGAGTATGCTATGAGGCGTGCCAGCCCCGCTGCGGTCGTACACCTTCCCGTCCGGACTCTGCAGCTCCGGCATGTCCAGTAGCGCGGCCATCTGTCGGCTCAGCTGCTCTCCGAGGGGCGTGCAAGGGAACTTGGGCGTTCGGGGCGTGCCAGTAAGGTCGAGTTTAGTGTAGCGTCACCTTGAGTATGCTATGAGGCGTGCCAGCCCCGCTGCGGTCGTACACCTTCCCGTCCGGACTCTGCAGCTCCGGCATGTCCAGTAGCGCGGCCATCTGTCGGCTCAGCTGCTCTCCGAGGGGCGTGCAAGGGAACTTGGGCGTTCGGGGCGTGCCAGTAAGGTCGAGTTTAGTGTAGCGTCACCTTGAGTATGCTATGAGGCGTGCCAGCCCCGCTGCGGTCGTACACCTTCCCGTCCGGACTCTGCAGCTCCGGCATGTCCAGTAGCGCGGCCATCTGTCGGCTCAGCTGCTCTCCGAGGGGCGTGCAAGGGAACTTGGGCGTTCGGGGCGTGCCAGTAAGGTCGAGTTTAGTGTAGCGTCACCTTGAGTATGCTATGAGGCGTGCCAGCCCCGCTGCGGTCGTACACCTTCCCGTCCGGACTCTGCAGCTCCGGCATGTCCAGTAGCGCGGCCATCTGTCGGCTCAGCTGCTCTCCGAGGGGCGTGCAAGGGAACTTGGGCGTTCGGGGCGTGCCAGTAAGGTCGAGTTTAGTGTAGCGTCACCTTGAGTATGCTATGAGGCGTGCCAGCCCCGCTGCGGTCGTACACCTTCCCGTCCGGACTCTGCAGCTCCGGCATGTCCAGTAGCGCGGCCATCTGTCGGCTCAGCTGCTCTCCGAGGGGCGTGCAAGGGAACTTGGGCGTTCGGGGCGTGCCAGTAAGGTCGAGTTTAGTGTAGCGTCACCTTGAGTATGCTATGAGGCGTGCCAGCCCCGCTGCGGTCGTACACCTTCCCGTCCGGACTCTGCAGCTCCGGCATGTCCAGTAGCGCGGCCATCTGTCGGCTCAGCTGCTCTCCGAGGGGCGTGCAAGGGAACTTGGGCGTTCGGGGCGTGCCAGTAAGGTCGAGTTTGGCGCGCTTCGGGGGCGTACACTCGGATTGAAAATCGGAGAATACACTGAAATGGACAGCACAGTTACATTTAACAAATTCATTGAATAGTAGATTGTGTTATATGGAAGTAAACTCATAAATGCGGCGAGGGCATGCGTAGAAACCTGTATGTCACTGTATGAAGTGAAAGATTCTACAATCCTTAATTATGTAATGTGTTGAAATATTTGTGGTCGGTGGTGGCTTATTGAGATAAATCGATATACTAAATTGAGTTGGCTACTGAGTGTTAATAGTAATGCAAAGTACAGTTTATAATTGAAAAAAATGTTAAAGCCCAAGATAAAAATTATTCACTTAATTTCAAATGCACAAATGCCAAAGCATCATTGGATCTCAGAGTTCCCCAGAACAATCTATAAAAAAACCCGGCCAAGTGCGTGTCGGACCACGCATAGGAGGGTTTCGTACCTTCAACGGAATAAGAACCAAACTAATACTAAAAGGTCGTATCTGATGTCTATGGAAGAAGTTTTTTAAAGATAACTCAAAAATGGCTGAAGCGATTGTTGGAGATGTAAGTCAAACACCAAGTTCGGGCTGAGACTGACTCGTACTTTTATTGTATTACCCACATGCATGAATCACAATGATCAGATCTACCCACAACCTCCTTTTACACAAATTAAACTATATACTGCATAATCTCTTTTTATAAACAAACGAGAATTGGAAAACCTTTAGGTAGGTAGGGTATATTGAATCTCGTTACTTACTGTATTTAACTAGAATTATTTATAAGAGTCTTAATTCTAATAAATTACATTTATAAGATTTTATTAGTTATTTCCAACATCTATTCTTTACAAATAATAAAGAAAGACTTGTCAATAAAAACAATGCATTTTGTTTACACAATTAATTTAAGTATTACATGTATCTATTTAACAGTCCATGAAACTTGCAAACATTTAACAATAAATTAGAATTAACTAAGCTATTGCATAATTAGGTAATTAAATTTTTGATTATTTCACATTTTATGAATTTACTTAATTATTTTGTAATTTTACACAGATTACTACATCTTATTTATTAACATACTTCAGATACATAGAAAAATTAACGGCTAAGCATACCTATAGGTATTTAGGTACCTATGTAACTGTACATGCTACATGCTTTCAATATAATGACATAGTTTTCCTTAATAAGTAAACTTTACAGATTTAAATATATATACAGTTAGGTGCATAACTGAGTCAAAATTAGTACCTTAGTAAAATGTAAATAATTTGATAACAATCAAAGTTACATAAAAGTTCTAAACGTAAAATATTAATCCTTGGGTACCGCTACAAAACTGCTTCACAAATTATTTTCTTCCGACTTATACATTTTTCTCAATTTCATACCGAATATTGCTCAATAGACTCGCCCTCTTTTTGATCGCGAGTGAAAAATCGATGCCGCTCGATTGTCAAATTCTTTTTAGGCAGGAAGAACGAGTCAAACCTATCCAATAACTCAGATGATGTCGTAATCGTTGTTTTATCACATTGCTCGTATACCTCCCTGCACTGTTCACTAAACATCGGTATCAACGTTCAAATTTCGTGGCAATGTACGGTTGGCAGAAAAATAAATACAAACAAATCACTTAGTATTTTTAACCTTTATTTTGTATATGTAAATAAAAAAGCCCCTAAATAGTACATTTCCTAGTTAGGGTGGTAAAACAAAGAAAGGCCGCGCAATCGCAATTGTTGCGGCCCAAGCTGCAAGCGAGGGACGTAATTATGCGATCGAGGGCTTTCTTTATTACCTCCCGTGTTGGAAAAATATGTGCACATTTGGCCAGAAAACGGCTCTATCCGTACGCGTAGCGTGCGGAAAAAGCCACTTTATGTCCAGGTGTGGCATACAATATTTTACGAGTTAGAATAGATCACTAAAATTTGTTCCATAGATTTTGCTGTCAATCTTTGACGTCTGTAAGAATATATCCATTTTAAATGACTAAAAGATCTTTCCACGCTGACTGAGGTAATAGGAAGGTATGTCAAGCATTGAAAATTTTGCACACAGTTTTTATTTACACTTTCTGGTATTTCAGCCTCGTTGTTTTTAGATAGTTGGTTAATTATTTGTACAGTCTTATAACCAGGATTTTTCTTTAATACACTTTTTAATTTAAAATAAACTTTTCTGGCATTTTGATGTAACCTTAACGTTGATATTTTTTTTTGCAAACCATGAACAATGTTTAATGATTCTGCTAGACTCAGTTTTGGATCCTCCAATAATTTTATTGACTTAGCAATTATACTAAAGTGTGTATCGACGAATAGTAACTCAGTTAAATTCCGGTTACGGAAATTTTTTTTGCTTTAGAAATTGCACTCGCTTCACGCGGATTTAAGGCATCGATGACAGATTTGATTTTATCATAATGCATGTGATAATATGAGGCAGCATTTAACCATGTTCCCCATCTTGTTATCACGGGTCGGGGTGGTAGAGGAATATTTACACACATTTGATGAAATAAATTTGTCCTTGAAGGAGCGTTACGAAATATTTTTTTGATACAGTCAATCAAACTGTTTATGGTCGGGTAAAGACTTCTAATTATCTCTGCGACTCGATTACATCCATGTGCTATCCATGTTACATGAGTCATATTTTTATATTTCTGAACAAGGTTTTTAGCTGCTTTTACCATGTAGGAACCGGCATCCGTTATAAAAAATAATAATTTATCCATGTTTTTTTTGTATTCATCGCCCCAAAGATCTTCAAGGGTTTCCTCAACGAGTTTGGTTATTGTCGAATGGTTAGTCGCCTCCAATACCTTAGAAGCAAATAAATGTGGCTGGGTACTAGTTCCATCTAGAGCTCCGATCAAAATATTTGCCACTTTTTTTCCCACGGAAACTGATGTTTCATCAACACTGAGGTAAATCATTTTATTTTGTAATTTCTCTTTCAATTCATTTTTTTTCTTTTCATACAATTCAGGTAAGCATTTTACTCGTATTTTTGTTTCACTCGGCACAGTAATATCGTTTCCATATTTATGATTTAAAAGGTTTTCTACAAAATTTCTAAATTTAGGATTGTCTAATTTTGACCACGGTATATTCGAACAAATCATAAACTCTGTTAAATCTTTATTAAATTTTTCTTGTGCATTATTTTTATGAATTTTGTTGTGTAAATCTGTTTTTAAATGGCGGTCGATACTAGATTTAGAGGGAAATAATTTCGAATTACACAATTTGCAATATACGATATCGTCTTTAATTTCGAAATCAGCATTATCTCGTATTATATCCTGTAAATGGCAGCGTGAATCAGATAATTTATCTTGACGAGATTTTGATTTCAAATGTTTCTCTATATTGTACCTTTTCTTTTTTATATTCATTTCGCAAATAGTACAGCAAGCACCTTCGTTAGTGAATATAAAATCAGTATACTGCGTCAAATCCATTTTCTCAAGTCTGATAGGGAGTTGGGTAAAGATTTATCAATGCTAAATTGTAGTTGTAAGTGTTTTTAAGAACTATTATCGTTGAAGATTTTACCACATATTATTTTGCATGACAATTAAATTGACATTTGTTGCCTATTTGGCATTTAGAATTTTTTTTACAAATGGATAATGAAATGAGTATTGAGGTTCTATGACGTATTAAGAATATAAACCTCTTTAAATATATGTACAGTTTACCAAAGTACGATTAAGAATAAAAATAAATTAAATGTTATTTATTACTAATAAATAAAACAATGATACCTATGTATTTCTTTTTTTGCGACCCTTACCAAGTGCCACGAAATTTGAACGTTGATACCGATGTTTACTGTTCACCAATAATATGCAATAGGATGCTTATCTGTACTTCCTTATCTGTTCTCGATAACTCACATGCTTCATAGTAAATAAGAAATGAGTTTTTCCATTTTTCCCATTCTTTGGATAGATTTCCTGTTGTAACATTCTCCAAATTATTGACGAACAAAAATGGCGGCGGCGGTGGCAATATCGAGTCCATGATCAAATTTCCCTTTATAACTTGCACAAGAAATCACAAAATCACATCTATTTCCTACAGCACGTATACGAAAAGTTAACTACGTAAACTGTAAATCTCAACTGAGTTTCTTCTAATGTAGATTCTTTTATTACGACTGCGCCATGTTGGAGATGTAAATCAAACACCAAGTTCGGGCTGAGACTGACTCGTACTTTTATTGTATTACCCACATGCATGAATCACAATGATCAGATCTACCCACAGCGATAATGTTCGAAACAATTTCCGTAGAAAGTATATGATAAGGCGCATCTCCTCAATTTTTTTCATATTTTTTGGACTTACGGTTCAAAAGTTACAGGGGGGAGGACACAATTTTTCTGATCTTCGAAGCGATTAGGTATTTCAAAAAATATTCACTTAATCACAAAATGGTCAAAGAAACCTCAATGTAATTTTTAAAGACCTATCGATTGATATGCCACATGTTGATATTTGGTATAAAAAAAATTGAAATTTAGTTACATGTATGGAGCGCCCCCCTAAAAATTTTTTTTTTTTTCAAATTTAACTACATAACTAAGCAGCGTCATACAAAATACACCTTATGTGTAAATTTTATTCAGATACGTCGTATAGTTTCCGAGTAAAATGGCTGTGACATACGGACGGACAGACAGACAGACATGACGAATCCATAAGGGTTCCGTTTTTTGCCATTTGGCTACGGAACCCTAAAATAACTTAATGTAATTACCTCTTAGTCCTGGTCAGTTTGGGAGTACATATGAAAGGCGTGTCCTCGATGCTGAGCACTCGCTTGATGCCGCGCCTCATCTTGGGTCGGTTAATCCAAGTCTCGCTGGCGTTTTCTATCGTGTCCTGAAAATACGTGTCATTTGAAACAATCCAAGAAACTCTAAAATCGAACGAGCGGAGCGTAAGCGAAGCAAGTTCTTACAAACAACTTCTGGCTAGTGGGACGTCTAGGCATTTCGATGGCTGTTTGATTTTGAGAGCTTGTTCCGCGATAACTTTAGTAACGCTTTTCCGATCTTCATGAAATTTGTAGGGGTTGCAGCAGAGATACATATAATTTGAGAGTTCGTATATGAACAGGATCGAACAGTGGGTCATGGAGCTAGAAGGCGCGAAAAAACGCGCGTTGTTATATTGGTCATCTCGTTTGCAAGAAAATCGCGAGTTCTAAGTTCGAGGCGGACTTCTAGTTATATGAATTATACTAGTCGTATGAAATTAGGTATACGTGTCATTATTTTGGTAGAGGTACCCATTAGGCGGCCGGCACTTACTTCGTACGTTGTACATATTCAATATCATATTCGAGCAATAAGCAGATGGTACGCTTTTAAGATAACTGACACATAAGAGGCGGTTTAAGAGGAATTTTCTCCCACGAACGCTGCGGCTGTGGAATGAACTCTCTGCCGAGGTTTTCCCAGCCGGCTACAGTATGAGGTTCTTCAAAAGTGTATAGGTTCTTAAAGGGTAGGAAGGCGCATGTGAATCCTCTGGAGTTGCAGGCGTCGATAGGCTACGGTAACTGCTTCACCAGGCGGGCCGTGTGCTTGTTTGCCTCCGTCATGGTATAAAAACAAACATTTACTACTGAATTAAGCAATTTAACCAATATAATTAAACATTGTTGTTGTTGTTGGTGCCTAGGGGTAAGATTGAACTCACCCAAACGCATGTTATTACTTAGAAACCTACCTGAATAAACGATGATTTGTAGGTGAACGTGTTTTTAGGAGATTTTGCTTGCACGTACACTGACATCGGTTTTGGTGCTAGAACTGGAAAATAAAATATTTTGTTGAGTCTTTATAAACAAGAAAAAAAGCTTTTTTACAATAAATAGGGTAAATCGCCAGTAACTGGCCACCATTCTTTCTATTCACCTATACCATTCTGTGTATAGGTGAATAGAACTCATTTTTGTAAGAGGCGGCCAGTTATTGAACGAGTGGCTAGTAGGCAAAACTCCAGTAACTGGCCATTTTCCTCATACTAAAATGAGTTCTCTTCACCTTTAAATATAATTAATTTTTAGTATAGGTGGCCAGTAACTAAAATGTGGCCAGTTATTGAAATTTTTACTTAATTTATACCTTGTACTAAAATGAACTTTATTCACCTATAAATAGAAATCATAAGGTGGCCAGTTACTGGCGATTTACCCTATCTGCTCCTTCCTCCCTCCCTTCCTCCTCCTAATTCCGTACACAGCGGGAAGAAGTTGATAACTCGAGAAATTTGAACCCTATGTAATCAAACGAGTGGAGCCTAAGCGAAGCGAAGTTCTTACAAAAACTTCGGACACAACTGTCACCTGGCTACTGGGACGTTTCGGCATTTCAATGGCTTTTTGATTGTGAGGTTTTGTTCCGCGATAACTTTAGTAACGTTATTCTGATCTTTATGAAATTTGTTGGGGTTGTAGCAAAGATACATATAATCTGAGAGTTCGTATATGCGCAGGATTGATCAAGGGGTTGTGGAGCTAGAAAACGAAATAACATCTTCGTAAGGGTCTTGTTATTTTGGTCACCTTATTTGCAAGTAAATCGCGAGTTCGAGGCGGACTACTAGTTATATTATAGGTTGAAATTTCTTCAAGTTTTCATCTCGACTTGTCAACTTCTTCCTGCCATGTACGGAATTATAAAATGGTAAAATTGTAATTGAACGTATGTTGTAACGAAGTAACTTACTGTGAGGCTCGTAGTCCTTGTCGCTGGTGGCCATGCGCGCCACTGTGGTCGCTATAGTGGGCAGCGACGCACACACCACATCCACCAGCGTGTCCCGCGCGTTCTCTCGGTCCATGACGTCGAGTATGGACGAGGTGGATGCTGAGATATCTGTGGAGCGTTTGTTGCAACCAAGTAACTTACTGTGAGGCTCGTAGTCCTTGTCGCTGGTGGCCATGCGCGCCACTGTGGTCGCTATAGTGGGCAGCGACGCACACACCACATCCACCAGCGTGTCCCGCGCGTTCTCTCGGTCCATGACGTCGAGTATGGACGAGGTGGATGCTGAGATATCTGTGGAGCGTTTGTTGTAACCAAGTAACTTACTGTGAGGCTCGTAGTCCTTGTCGCTGGTGGCCATGCGCGCCACTGTGGTCGCTATAGTGGGCAGCGACGCACACACCACATCCACCAGCGTGTCCCGCGCGTTCTCTCGGTCCATGACGTCGAGTATGGACGAGGTGGATGCTGAGATATCTGTGGAGCGTTTGTTGTAACCAAGTAACTTACTGTGAGGCTCGTAGTCCTTGTCGCTGGTGGCCATGCGCGCCACTGTGGTCGCTATAGTGGGCAGCGACGCACACACCACATCCACCAGCGTGTCCCGCGCGTTCTCTCGGTCCATGACGTCGAGTATGGACGAGGTGGATGCTGAGATATCTGTGGAGCGTTTGTTGTAACCAAGTAACTTACTGTGAGGCTCGTAGTCCTTGTCGCTGGTGGCCATGCGCGCCACTGTGGTCGCTATAGTGGGCAGCGACGCACACACCACATCCACCAGCGTGTCCCGCGCGTTCTCTCGGTCCATGACGTCGAGTATGGACGAGGTGGATGCTGAGATATCTGTGGAGCGTTTGTTGTAACCAAGTAACTTACTGTGAGGCTCGTAGTCCTTGTCGCTGGTGGCCATGCGCGCCACTGTGGTCGCTATAGTGGGCAGCGACGCACACACCACATCCACCAGCGTGTCCCGCGCGTTCTCTCGGTCCATGACGTCGAGTATGGACGAGGTGGATGCTGAGATATCTGTGGAGCGTTTGTTGTAACCAAGTAACTTACTGTGAGGCTCGTAGTCCTTGTCGCTGGTGGCCATGCGCGCCACTGTGGTCGCTATAGTGGGCAGCGACGCACACACCACATCCACCAGCGTGTCCCGCGCGTTCTCTCGGTCCATGACGTCGAGTATGGACGAGGTGGATGCTGAGATATCTGTGGAGCGTTTGTTGCAACCAAGTAACTTACTGTGAGGCTCGTAGTCCTTGTCGCTGGTGGCCATGCGCGCCACTGTGGTCGCTATAGTGGGCAGCGACGCACACACCACATCCACCAGCGTGTCCCGCGCGTTCTCTCGGTCCATGACGTCGAGTATGGACGAGGTGGATGCTGAGATATCTGTGGAGCGTTTGTTGTAACCAAGTAACTTACTGTGAGGCTCGTAGTCCTTGTCGCTGGTGGCCATGCGCGCCACTGTGGTCGCTATAGTGGGCAGCGACGCACACACCACATCCACCAGCGTGTCCCGCGCGTTCTCTCGGTCCATGACGTCGAGTATGGACGAGGTGGATGCTGAGATATCTGTGGAGCGTTTGTTGTAACCAAGTAACTTACTGTGAGGCTCGTAGTCCTTGTCGCTGGTGGCCATGCGCGCCACTGTGGTCGCTATAGTGGGCAGCGACGCACACACCACATCCACCAGCGTGTCCCGCGCGTTCTCTCGGTCCATGACGTCGAGTATGGACGAGGTGGATGCTGAGATATCTGTGGAGCGTTTGTTGCAACCAAGTAACTTACTGTGAGGCTCGTAGTCCTTGTCGCTGGTGGCCATGCGCGCCACTGTGGTCGCTATAGTGGGCAGCGACGCACACACCACATCCACCAGCGTGTCCCGCGCGTTCTCTCGGTCCATGACGTCGAGTATGGACGAGGTGGATGCTGAGATATCTGTGGAGCGTTTGTTGCAACCAAGTAACTTACTGTGAGGCTCGTAGTCCTTGTCGCTGGTGGCCATGCGCGCCACTGTGGTCGCTATAGTGGGCAGCGACGCACACACCACATCCACCAGCGTGTCCCGCGCGTTCTCTCGGTCCATGACGTCGAGTATGGACGAGGTGGATGCTGAGATATCTGTGGAGCGTTTGTTGTAACCAAGTAACTTACTGTGAGGCTCGTAGTCCTTGTCGCTGGTGGCCATGCGCGCCACTGTGGTCGCTATAGTGGGCAGCGACGCACACACCACATCCACCAGCGTGTCCCGCGCGTTCTCTCGGTCCATGACGTCGAGTATGGACGAGGTGGATGCTGAGATATCTGTGGAGCGTTTGTTGCAACCAAGTAACTTACTGTGAGGCTCGTAGTCCTTGTCGCTGGTGGCCATGCGCGCCACTGTGGTCGCTATAGTGGGCAGCGACGCACACACCACATCCACCAGCGTGTCCCGCGCGTTCTCTCGGTCCATGACGTCGAGTATGGACGAGGTGGATGCTGAGATATCTGTGGAGCGTTTGTTGTAACCAAGTAACTTACTGTGAGGCTCGTAGTCCTTGTCGCTGGTGGCCATGCGCGCCACTGTGGTCGCTATAGTGGGCAGCGACGCACACACCACATCCACCAGCGTGTCCCGCGCGTTCTCTCGGTCCATGACGTCGAGTATGGACGAGGTGGATGCTGAGATATCTGTGGAGCGTTTGTTGTAACCAAGTAACTTACTGTGAGGCTCGTAGTCCTTGTCGCTGGTGGCCATGCGCGCCACTGTGGTCGCTATAGTGGGCAGCGACGCACACACCACATCCACCAGCGTGTCCCGCGCGTTCTCTCGGTCCATGACGTCGAGTATGGACGAGGTGGATGCTGAGATATCTGTGGAGCGTTTGTTGCAACCAAGTAACTTACTGTGAGGCTCGTAGTCCTTGTCGCTGGTGGCCATGCGCGCCACTGTGGTCGCTATAGTGGGCAGCGACGCACACACCACATCCACCAGCGTGTCCCGCGCGTTCTCTCGGTCCATGACGTCGAGTATGGACGAGGTGGATGCTGAGATATCTGTGGAGCGTTTGTTGTAACCAAGTAACTTACTGTGAGGCTCGTAGTCCTTGTCGCTGGTGGCCATGCGCGCCACTGTGGTCGCTATAGTGGGCAGCGACGCACACACCACATCCACCAGCGTGTCCCGCGCGTTCTCTCGGTCCATGACGTCGAGTATGGACGAGGTGGATGCTGAGATATCTGTGGAGCGTTTGTTGTAACCAAGTAACTTACTGTGAGGCTCGTAGTCCTTGTCGCTGGTGGCCATGCGCGCCACTGTGGTCGCTATAGTGGGCAGCGACGCACACACCACATCCACCAGCGTGTCCCGCGCGTTCTCTCGGTCCATGACGTCGAGTATGGACGAGGTGGATGCTGAGATATCTGTGGAGCGTTTGTTGCAACCAAGTAACTTACTGTGAGGCTCGTAGTCCTTGTCGCTGGTGGCCATGCGCGCCACTGTGGTCGCTATAGTGGGCAGCGACGCACACACCACATCCACCAGCGTGTCCCGCGCGTTCTCTCGGTCCATGACGTCGAGTATGGACGAGGTGGATGCTGAGATATCTGTGGAGCGTTTGTTGTAACCAAGTAACTTACTGTGAGGCTCGTAGTCCTTGTCGCTGGTGGCCATGCGCGCCACTGTGGTCGCTATAGTGGGCAGCGACGCACACACCACATCCACCAGCGTGTCCCGCGCGTTCTCTCGGTCCATGACGTCGAGTATGGACGAGGTGGATGCTGAGATATCTTTGGCGCGTTTGGTGTTTCGCAGTTTGTTGTTGTACTGTTGCGCTTCCAAGTATCTGTGTAGAAACATTATGATTATTATAACTAAAATACTTTAAATCCGACTGTTAGGCAAAATGATTTTTTCATACCACAAATTGGAAATAAATGTCCATTACAAATGGAAAAAGAAACTGTGAAAGAGTCAGCAAACCGCAAGATAAGAACCCTAGAGAAGGCCCTCTGGATTGCCGTTCCAACGCGTTCCCAATTATACCAGGCCTTACTAAATTCATCTCAGCGAACTAAGTCATTGCAATGGTGAAACAGGTCGCTAGCGACACCTGTTCACCTGTACCTGATACTCTGAAGGTTTAGGTTGAATCATCAATTTTTGCTCATTATAAAAGAAACGAACTTTAAAATCAAAATATTTTATTAATAACAATGGTTACATATAATAATATTTTTTATCTACACTCATATTGTAAGTTCTCTAAAACGTGTTCGAAAACGGTAGGCAATGGCCAGCATTACCACGACCGATTTTACTATGATAAGCTTTTTATCCGTAGCAGTAACGTAATTTTAACTTTTCATGCTCAATTATTGATGTGCTATGAGTTTTGATAACATAATGTACACCTGCACCCTCCCGCGCGGCCGCCGACAGCCCGACACGCGCCCGCGCGACCGCCGGCACACGAGAGTTGGCCATGGTGGCGGTGCAATGGCGGCCATTCTATGGTTTCCAAATAAGGCATTTAGAATAAATAATATGAGTGTAGATAAAGCAGTGTATGCAACTGTACGTAATTAGGCCTTAAAACACTCGTGTGATCTTATTATGAAATTCGCCTGATTACGTAACAGTTACATAATAGTTGTTTATGTAACTGTTACGTAATAAGGGTCCTTAAAACATGAGTGTGGTTTTATGAAATGAGCCGCAGGCGAATTTCATAATAAGATCACACGAGTGTTTTAAGGCCTAATTACGTACAGTTGCATACACTGCTTTATCTACACTCATATTATTTATTATAAATGCCGTATTCGGAAATCATAGAATGGCCGCCATTGCACCGCCGCGGCCATCTCGATTGTGTCGGCGTGGCCAACTCGATTGTGTCGGGGCTCGCGCGGGACCAATCGAGTTGGCCATGGCGGTAACATTATGTTATCAAATTCGATGTTCCAAATTTGAAACTCATTGCTTAACAATATTTGAGCATGCAAAGTTAAAATTACGTTACTGCCGCAGATAAGAAACTTATCATAGTTAAATCGTTTGTTGTAATGCTTGTCATTGTCTACGGTTTTTGAACGCATTTTAGAGTACTTACAGTATGAATGTAGCTAAAATACTATTTTACGTGTATTTTTCAACCGACTTCAAGATTTCGAAGGAGGTTCTCAATTCTTCGGGATCTTTGTTTTTGCATATTTTTTAAATGTATGTTTACCGATTATTAGAAGACGGCAAAATTCTTTTTCAACCGACTTCAAGATTTCGAAGGAGGAGGTTATCAATTCGTCGGGATCTTTGTTTTTGTTTTTTTTTTTTTTTATGTATGTTCACCGATTATTCGAAGACGGCTGGACCGATTTAGAAAATTCTTTTTTTGTTGGAAAGCGTATACTTCACAGTTGGTCCCATTGTAACCATGTCAGGGTCTGATGATAGGATCCTGGAGAAATCGAGGGAACTCTTCAACTATTATAGGCACACCTATGGTGATTTGAGTATTTTTTTCAGCATATCGAGCATTCGGTGTTGGAAAGGTGGATGCTTAGTGAAGTCGGTTCTTTTTTGTTTAAAATTATTGTTTGAAAGAGTATACTTGACAGTTGTAACTAGGTCAGGATCTGAGGATGGGATCCTGGAGAAATCGAGTGAGCTCTTCAAATATTATAGGCACACATATAGTGATTTAAATATTTTTTACAGTAGCTCGGGTATTTCCTTCCGGAAAGGTGGAGTCTAAGTGAACTCGGTTCTTTTTTGTTTAAAATTATATTATTTCGCCTGACGTTTCGAATGAGGACTATCGCGTATGAAATTTCCGCTAGAGGCGCTAGTGCATAGACGGAGGTCTTCGAAATGACAATGGTAAAAAAAATTACAGCTGTATTTCAGGACCTCAGTCTACAGTGGCGCCAACTGGCGAGTAAAAAAACGGTAGCCCTCATTACGTGCATGGTTACGGGCAGGTAATATTGTTCAACCGACTTCAAGATTTCGAAGGAGGAGCGTCTCAATTCGTCAGGATCTTTGATATTACATTTTTTAATATGAATGTTTACTAATAATTCGAAGGCGGCTGGACCGATTTGAAAAATATTTTTTTGTTTGTAAGGGTATAATTATTTTTTGTTTGTACTTGACAAATAGTCTCATTGTCATCAGGTCAGGATCTGATGATGGGATCCTGGAGAAAATGAGGGAACTCTTCAAATATTATAAGCACACCTATTATATAGTGATTTGAGTTTTTTTTTACTGTAGATCAGGCATTTGCTCTTGGTAAGGTGTATCCTTGTAAATTGGAAACGGATGGAGGAGGCCTCTACCCTAAGTGGGGCCATGTGATATTTTTTATTTTATTTAAAATGTATTTATTTTCTTTTTTATGTATTCTATCACAAGGAATTAATAAAGGCTTTTTTTATTTTTATTTATTTATTTAAGGTGTATCCTAATTCCTAAGGGACATCAATTATTTGTTCTTTAATACGTAAGTGGTAGTTTTTTTTTCTCTGACGTTCATAAGTGCATTGTAATGTGCCTAAATTGAAGAATAAATATCATTTTTTTATCTTTATCTTTAAGATGTATTACCTGGCCTGCTGCAGGTAGTACATGATGAGCACGTCCGAGCAGTGCGGGTCCTTGCACTTCTTCAGGTAGTTGACGAACACCTCCTCTTCGTAAGGCAGGAGGGTCACCTGCAGGATCTTGGACAGCTGGCCTGTGTTGCGGCACCCTTTAAAGATCAAGTCATTGAAGTAAGTAAGTAATTTGGATTTTAAATAATATAAAAAATCTTAATTAATCACAGATTTTTTTATGACATAGTACAAGCAACATTAGGAATGCGTCTTTACCACATTTTTGATTAGCTTGTCTATAAAATACAAGTTTACACCAAGCTTTTATCGCCTAAATAATAAGGCGATTTCTTATTCACAAGAAAAACCTCGGCTAGTCCGGATTTTAAGGAGCGTCGCGCGCAGCATGTGTTTGTGCATCAAACTAGCTTGTATGTATGCAGTGTTGGCCGTTAATTTCAATTAGAATTGACAATTGATCAATAAATTGAAGATTAATTCCGTAACTAATCAATTACACTAACATCAATTTTTACTAACGTTAGTTCGCATTGATTTTGTGACGTCGTCAATTACACTAACCGTCAATTAGAATTCACCTATTAGTTACACTAACGTCTCGAAAATTTAATAAGAATTACAGTTAATTAAATTAACGTTAGTGTAACTAAATTAATCCTGTCTTACACTAATAATTAATTTTAAAAATGCATCTCGGGTTCGGAAGTCGGGACCAATATCACAAGATGGAGCTCATGCTGGACCCTAGGGTTACCTACTGGATCTCAGGTTTGGCGCATCATAGACTCATGCTGTTTGGGCTCATTCGACTTGTACTGATGAGCAGATGGTACCGGTATCAAAATCTGGAGCTCATGCTGGACCCTGGGGATCCCTATTTTTATTTTTATCCTTTATCATTTATCGTTTATGGTTTATCGTTTATCATTTATCATCATTTATCATTTGTCGTTTGTCGTTTATCATTTATCTTTTGCCGTTTGTCGTTTGTCAATGATAAATGATAAACGATAAAGGATAAAGGATAAAAATAAAAATAGGGATCCCCAGGGTCCAGATTTTGATACCGGTACCATCTGCTCATCAGTACAAGTCGAATGAGCCCAAACAGCATGAGTCTATGATGCGCCAAACCAGAGATCCAGTAGGGATCCCCAGGGTCCAGCATGAGCTCCAGATTTTGATATCGGTACCATCTGCTTATCAGTACAAGTCGAATGAGTCCAAATAGCATGAGTCTATGATGCGCCAAACCCAAGATCCAGTAGGGATCCCCAGGGTCCAGCATGAGCTCCAGATTTTGATACCGGTACCATCTGCTCATCAGTACAAGTCGAATGAGCCCAAACAGCATGAGTCTATTATGCACCAAACCAGAGATCCAGTAGGGATCCCCAGGGTCCAGCATGACCTCCATCTTAGGATACCGGTCCCATTGCTTATTAATACAAGCCCCCGAGTCCAGAGTCAAAATCGAAACAAAAACCTAAATTCGCGTTTAGTTAGGTAAATTATTAATGTCAATTACCAATTCAATCTACACTAAAAATTAAATTAATGTTTCAATTTTTGAGAAAGACTAAAAATTAAATATCTTCAATTATTAGTTATTCGCAAAGGATTAACACGTTAGTTACAATTAATTTAAATTCTAATTGAAATCAATTTACACTAAACTATTAGTGTTCAATTTTAACTAACGTGTTTCAATCTTCAATTTTTAATTTTCAATTACACTAACGTTCGGCCAACACTGTATGTATGTATGTAATATTAATGCGTGTAAGTTTCACATGTGGCGCGGTTGTTGTAAACATACGCACCGCGCCTACGATAAAACAGACATGGATGGTGTCCTCAATAGTGTCCTCAGTTTGTACAAATCTCATGCGCGGATTAACTAAAATTATAATCAACCGACTTCAAGATTTCGAAGGTGGAGGTAAAAAAGGTTCTCAATTCGTCGGGATCTTTGTTTTTGCTATTTATATATATTTTTTAATGTATGTTCACCGATTATTTGAAGACGGCTGGACTGATTTGGAAAATTCTTTTACACGAGCATCGCATTCCGCGCTCGGGCATTTCCTTTTGGAAACATGGATTTGTTTAAAATTATTTTATGGCTTGTATGTCCCGCCGACGTCTTATGGCACACCCGCATATAGTAATTTTGCAGAGCTATTACTATTTCTATGTTTTTGTCTTTCACCGCCCTCCGTGCCTTATCTGAACATGGCTTAAACCTCTCAGTTAAGGCAAGCCTCAGAAATCGGGATTCCCCGAGGACAAGAAGCTGTAGAGCTTCAGCTGCAGCCGACAGCAGCTGCGCCAGTCCTCCAGCGTGTCGTGGCTGCTGACACCGCTGTGGCACAGATTATATAATAGTTCTTACGAACAGATATGAATCACTCATAGAAAAAGCAAATACCTACGGTTTACGTACACCTACGCAATAATACAATGGAGCGGCCTTCGACGCGCGGCACCCCGCACCTCCCGCGCACCCGCACAATCACTAGGGTTCCATATGCTTGGATATGTTTTATAGTTAAGGAAATAGGTATTTTGCATTGATTCAGTGTTTAAGTGGTTCGCATGGGGCATAACAATTATAGTTAGTTGATTGATATTTTGTTGCCGCGATGAGAATATGATTAATCTTGACAGATTTGCCTCGCACTGTCAAAATTAATATGGATTGACAGCTATCTCAATCTTATTCTAATCGCCTTTTAGCAATATCATCATAGTAATTTGAGAGATTTGTATTTCGTTAATAGTCTAAGATACGATAAGCTTATTTTAAGCTTAGCTTATTTTTATTAGCTTTGCTATTTTTAAATTTTTACATCCATCCACATCGCAATAAATAATTCCGAGTTCCGAGTAGTGTCGTGCGCGGTACGACGTGTGTTCAGTGAGCGCGTTGGTAACCCACTGACTTTAGCTCCCCCGGCGGAGGCGCAAAACGTAGGTATATAACTCGCTCGCGCGGGCATGATTCATAGGCCTGGCTGTGGTGGGGCAGCTGTGCTGTGTGTCATGTCCTGCCTCACCTCGGAACAAGTCCTCGAGCACTCCCCGCTTGTCCTCCTGACTGTTGTTCTGCACACACTCCCGCACCGCGTCCAGCGCCTCCGCCACCAGCCGCCGCGCGAGGTACAGCCGACAGCAGCTGCGCCAGTCCTCCAGCGTGTCGCGGCCGCTGACACCGCTGTGGTGGGGCAGCTGCGTGGGCGCCGGCTTGCGCACGTGCAGGTACTGTAGCGCGGCCTGCGTCATGTTCTGTGCGAGGAGCGAGGACAGCACGGCGTGGTGCTGCCAGGGGGAGAGGGTGTTGCCCGTGAGGCATTGGAGTTGGTCGAGGGCGAACTGGAAAAATCAAAAAACTACTCGTAGTCCGCCTCGAACTGAGAACTCGCGATTTACTTGCAAAGGATTGACCAATATAACAAGACCCTTATAAAGATAGTTTTACGCCTTCTAGCATAACCCCTTATCGATCCTGGTCATATACGAACTCTCAAATCTAGACACACGGCAGTGTGTCCGCCAAGTTCGAGCAAAAAAAAGCGACACACCGGCCGTGGGTTATATTACACGAACCATTTCGGGCCAATTTCGACCACCCTATAACTCAAAACATATTTTATCTACGCATATGAAATTTCGAGTGTCTGTTGACATCCCCTTAATTGTCTAGAATACAAAATTTCATTATTCTACCTATAGCAGTTCTTGAGATATTGACGTCAGAAAATTGCTATTTTTACTATACACTCACTCACTGACTCATCAAAAACCTAGACCACTTCCAATGGTCGTACTGACTTGAAATTTGGCATGGAGATAGGTCTTAAGGTCAAAGTAAAGGGAAGTCAGTTTTAAAAATAGCGAAGGTGTAACTTTGTTCTACTATGAAGTCATAATGAACTAAATGGGTCTATCTTCCAATGGTCGTACCGACCTGAAATTTGGCTCGAAGGTTTGTCTTTAGGTCGAAATAAAGTAAAAATCTGAAAACGGCCAAGTGTGAGTCAGTTTCGAAAACAACGAATGTGTAATTTTGTTCTACTATAAGTAGGTATGGAGTGGAAATGAGATAAGACTTATTTAAATTTAGATACATACCAATTTAAGACAATACATGTTTGTCTTAAAGACAAGAACAATAAAATTGTTCACAACTCTGTGTGTGTCTGTTGCGGGAACCGAACCCACGATTTACGAAGTGCAAAGCAGGTCACTAGGTACACTAGGTGCGCTAAATCAGTCAAACAAAAATGAAAAGACTATTTTTTCTCGCACAGTCTAAATAATTTCTAATTTTACAACTAATAAAATCGCAGATTCAAGAACATGGAAATCATATATACTCTAAGATGGAATTATATATACTACTGCCCATCTCACCCTCCGATACGCCACGGGATGAGATGGGATGGTGCACTTATAGGGCTACATAATAGGCCACCAATTATAATACCTACTGGTAGGTAGGTATTACCAAGTTATTAATTATCTATGTAGGTAGCGTACTTACAAACAGAATAAAGTACGTTATTGATGTATGTAATTATATGTAAGTAGGTACATTTTATAGGTGTAGGGAGCCAGTTTATTTGTAAAAATCACCTATAAATAAATAGTTAAATAGAATTAGACGCTTAGTACCTATATAAAGGGTTATAGTATAAAGTACATACCTAAGTTGAATCAGACATTTCCTAAAGCAAAAGTGATAAAAAAATAATAAAGAACCTACACCTAACAAAAATAAATGAAATCCCATCAAAAACATAAATGTGAAAGGCTGCCAAGTTCGATACTATGGGAATGCTTCGCCTATAAAAGAAGTGAGATCTGAATAAGTACCAAGTTCCATAAAAATACCTCAAATCATAAATAGTTATAGGAATGCACACTTGATTTCCAGCAGTTTTTAAGGTACATTTTGAATAAGTATCACGTTACATAGAAATACCTAAAATTATAATAGTCAGAGAAACGCACACCGGTTTTTTTAGCAGTTTCCTGATAACATTTATTATTTTCAGTACTTTTTAATGATGTAACTTGGCAAGTTTTAATAGAAAATTATATACTTGACACATTGCAGTCCAAAGGTGTCGATTCATTGCATTGAAAAGGTGTGTGGTGCGTGAAAACTTGCCAAGTAACATCATTAAAAAGTACTGACAATAATAAATGTTATCAGGAAACTGCTAAAAAAACCGGTGTGCGTTTCTCGGACTATTATAATTTTAAGTATTTCTATGTAACGTGATACTTATTCAAAATGTACCTTAAAAACTGCTGGAAATCAAGTGTGCATTCCTATAACTATTTATGATTTGAGGTATTTTTATGGAACTTGGTACTTATTCAGATCTCACTTCTTTTATAGGCGAAGCATTCCCATAGTATCGAACTTGGCAGCCTTTCACATTTATGTTTTTGATGGGTTATATATATCTCTGCTAAAACCCCAACACATGTCATAGTGATCAGAAAAACATTACTAAATTTATCGCGGAACAAAGGCTCAAAATCAAAAAGCCATCGAAATGCCGAGACGTCCCAGCAGCCAGGCGACAGTTGTATTCTAAGTTGTTTTTAAGAACTTCGCTTCGCTTTCGCTCCGCTCGTTCGTAAAGCCGATTTTATTATCACCTTTAGCTATAAAAGTATTTGCATGACTTTCTACAAAATTGGGTCACAAACTACATATACTCATCTTGATGTTGAAAAAACACGTACCTAGATGTATTGAAATAGTTTACACATTAATTTTAATTTACAAAGGTATTTCAAGGAGAACACATTTACAAATACGTTAAGACACAATAAAGAGGACTCACATCAAAATCCCTGTGGTCGAGATGCCAGAACGCCTGCGTGGCTTTAATGGCCGTGTTGCTGAGCCCGAACATCGTCGGGAACTGCATGAGTCGTCGCACAACTACCTCGTATCTACAACAATATCATATCTTCCAAAATATGTTCACCCATAGCACCTTATTACAAGGAAGTAAGGTGCAAAATAACTTTGACGACGATTGTACGAGTACTACACGTTTTACCATTGATATACCTCAGCTCGTTGTAACAAGGTTTACTTTATAGATGTATAATTAACTGTAACTATGGTACAAGGTTACAAAATGATGTACTGATTTAAACTTAACCGATTTTCACTCATTATATTGACGGAAACGGGACTTAATCGCGTACACTTACTTTTATAATTTTTCTGACGTTTTGTGCGAGCTCGTCGTTTTTGTCAAAATTACAGAATGATGTACGAAAATAATGTCAACAGACCTAAAATAATAGTAAAATAGTTTAAAGATAACGATAAGACCGTTATAGGCGTTGTAGTATTGTAAAACGTTCAATAACGACATTGTTGGACAATTAGGTACTAACATTATGTAAGTTTTCTATTTATCCCATAAAACAATGTTCAAAAACTCAGAGAAATAAACCAATGGAGTGGTAATTGTCAGGCGTCCCCCTCTGCCAAACGTACAAGACCACTGGTCGTAGCGGTTATATAAAACTAGTTGTCGCGTGTCAAACGCCATTCAATGAATGTCAGTCAGCGCGGAACGATCTGAGGTAAAAATGCCGAATTGCTGCGTGTTTTTATGTAAGAAAAGATCTGAATTATTTAGTTTACAGAAGGATAACGTTTCTTTTCATCTGTAAGTATAATTACGTCTAAATATCATCAAATAGTGCACGAAATTAGCAAAAAACTAAAAAATATTGTCAATCAAAAAGTGTTGCCACTTAATGGTACTACATCTGCTTTAGGGTAATTTTTTAACTTGACTCTTTATAGTGCATTGTACCATCGGGTTCATAATTGCATATCAATGAATTCATTCATAAATTGGGTATGCAATTATGAACACGATTACATCGAGGGAGGTAAGTGAAATATTGCAAACAAGAGTAATCGACTCCAGTGCGGCAGAAATACGTCCGCCATTATGTCAGTCATTGTCATTTTTATGACAGGTTAGGCAATACACTTAAAAGATACTCCGTGGGTTAGGCAGAGACCCATTCGGCATACAGCCATAATTGTAAAGCATAGCTCTGTTAAAAAAGCAGTGTGTCTCTGTGTGTGTGTTGTTATTAAATTGTTTCTAAACATATTTTAATCGACTTTTAAATTATTCAAATTACATATTGAGAAAATTCAAAGATTAACGTCAGTACTTCAAAGGTAAAACTCATTCACACGCATAGCTTTTTAAATTATATATGTCGTCGAGGACCGCCGAGGGCAGGGCAGTAAGGTGGTTTGGAACTCAAAAAAACTGACACTATAAAGATAACCTAGCGCACATTACGCACGGACACACGGTAATGAAATAAAACATAAACACTGGTTTAACAACTGTATTGTATTCAAATCTTTTTAAAACCGTATTATGGGAAGGGCAATAAACTACTACTGGTTCGGAAAGGAGCCCCAAATGAGAAGAACCATCGTAAGAAAGTCAGCGTATGTGTGCTGTACGGCACTATAGCTGAAATTTGTCTATGGTCTCAAAAATACAGCTACCATAAACAAATTTCCATTTTAATAGACAAATTTCAGCTAGTGTAATGAATTCCGCGCTGAATTCCGCTCGAATGTGTTATATTCCTGTTTAGAAATTAATTCGTTCCTTTATTTTCACCATACATTTTATGTAGCATTTTAATTTTGTATGGATTATACTTTATTTATTATAAGGTATGTTATACACACTTATCCCCTTAAATAGGTAGGCACTTTTAATTTCTGACTCTGGTATCACTGTACCTAACAGAGAAGTTTTAGTGATGGGACAGCACAAAAATAAATGTCGATATTAACATTAGCAGTATGTTATACTTTTTATTTATAATAGAAAATGAAGAAGAGATAATAGAAATAGAAACACAAATTGGAAACAGATGCCCATTACAATCAAAATATCAACTGCGAAGGACTCTGGAATATCACGATGTCGCTAGTGACTGGTTCATCATTGTTCATTGCAGTGAAAAATTCACTGAGGTGGATAGAGGAACGTCTAGTGCAGGGGTTTTCAAAGTGGGAAGGGGGGCGCGGGGCCTCGGGAAATTTGAACAGGGCTAGGTAGACCTACCTTGCATCGAAGCCTAAGGGGGCGTGAAAATTTCATTTTAGGCAGCAGAGGGGCGTGCCTAAAAAAAGTTTGGGAACCCCTGGTCTAGTGTAATTGGAAGCACATTGGAACGGTAATCTAAACACGTGGGTTCGAATCCCGTGATGTTCCAGAGTTCTTTGCAGTTAATTGTTTCATTGTAATAGTTCTTTGTTTCCAATTTGTAGTATTTTCCACTAAATATAAAACCCTCCGCGGGGACTCCGCGTTGCTGCGTAGATAGACGCAGTTTCACGTTTCGCGCTCCCCGTAGTTGTAGATTGTATTATTTAGTTGATAAGTTTTTAGCAAGTAAGTACTAACATTAGTAATATAATCTTTTTATTTGTTTTTGTTTTTGTGTGTTACTTACTAACCAAATGGAATCTATATTCTGAAACAAAAATTATTGTATTGTATTGTATAAAAGCAAATACACATCAAAATATTAAATTGATAATATAAAAGTTATTCTAAATCAGCTTGCAAGATTTGTCCTGAACAAATAGACAAACTAACTTACGTAGAATACTAACATTGTAAGTAATATGCTGGTAGAAAAACTTGATATTTAATCACAACTTAACATTATAATTTTATCAATAGCTAAACCTTATACTTGGTAAAGAAACAAAAATATATAACTAACCTACGATCAATGTTTCTCTGCGTCCGTAGGAAACACCTTAGACAACCGTACACGTGATCCCTGGGTGGTGCTAAAAGAGTTACAAACTTGGCAGCCCTACTGTCCTACCTGGACCTCGCAGCACTCACTGAATTTTCTCCATCGTCTGCTTACCCACTACCCTAGGGAAGAAATGCCTATCTATATCCAGTAGGGTTTCTGCTCGAGACTTCTCGAACTCGAGACAACTCGAGAGTTTCGCCTCCATTCGAGACGAGAAAAAAATAGCCGACTCTCGAGACTCTCGAGTTCCGGCGAACACGAAATAATGACTTGAGTCAGGCTCGAAATAATAACTTAACTCAACAATATTAATGGTAGAGCGATTTCTAAAACTTAAAAATGCTTTGAAGAAGTCATTGATTGACCTGAATATGTCGTCAAAATGGAATGAAGGAAATATCGCGGTTTTATAAATATTATTGGAAGTATTACATCCATTAAAATTATCCATCGAAGCTTTGTCAAGAAGAGACGCATCGATCCTGACATCTGAAGCCATATTAAACGTGCTGACTGAGAAGTTAAATTCTATGGACATTGACTTAGCCAAACGATTTTTAGAAAATCTTGATAACAAAATTGAAGGCAGGCGAAATGTTAATTTGATTTCCTTAATCAAATACCTGCACGGTCCTGTGGCATATTCTAGTAGTGACAGGAATCGCAGTAAAACTGCTTTAATAAACTTCACCGAAGGTCTTTATAACAGACTTTTTCCGAGAAGTCAACAACAACCTCAACCACCGATTGTCAAAGCAGTCAACCGGACGTGAATGAATTGGAAGAACAAGGCACCAGTAGTTTTGAGTCATTATTAAAAAAAGCTATAGATAAAGTAGATATGATTCCAGCAGAACGTGATCCACACCAAGTCACGAAAAGTTTAATTAGGAAAGAATTTAATATTTATGAGTCTACGGGAAAACGTACTCCTAATCTTGAGATGTTATATCAAGCCCTTATGACCGTCAAACCCACTTCTACAGAAAACGAGCGTGTTTTCAGTCTGGCTGGAAACATAGTAACCAAGATAAGAAACCGACTTTCGGACAAATCGATTAACGCTTTAATATTCTTAAAGGCCTACTTTTTAAGACAAAAGTAACTTTTTAATAATTACTGAATTATAAAAATGATTAACACTCACACTAGATGATCGTACAAATGATTAATATATCTGACTTAGATCATTTAAAGACTGTTAAATAAGATTTTTGAAACTCCTTAATCTTTATGTCGACGTTGTAGTTAAAAAAAAATCGTTTGTTTGTGATGATTATTGTATTTTTTGCATTTGATTCCTAGTCTTAATCTTATTAAAATTTAAGTCTAGCCTTGTTAGAAGAAAAGATCAGTATCAAAAATACCAGTTTATGTCTGAATTGTCTGATCAAAAGACTGAAAAAGTAGATTAGGTATATTGTTTTATTTTAATTGTTGATTTTTAGTAAGACTTTAGTTTTTGTACGTTTGTAAGAAGAGTTTTAATTTTGTTTTGTTTTGTATTCCTAACTTGTAGTGCAAAGTGCAATCAAAGGATTCTGATTTTCATTTGTTTTTCATTTTATTTTCAGCAATAATTTACAATTTCTTACCAAAGACTCGAGAGTCGAGACAACTCGAGAAATTGGAGTCGAGAACTCTCGAAACTCGAGAAAAAAAATGAGGCCAGAAACCCTAATATCCAGTGACATGTAGGCATACGATAAATAAATCTACGATAAAATGTGACCTTTTCAAGTCAAAGGTACATCATTATCGGTTGTCAATAAGGCGTTACCATAAAAAATCATTTAGAAATTAACTCTATTAACAACCGACAATGATGTACCTTTGACTTGAAAACGTCACAATTATCGATACTTAAGTATATTATTATCGACGCGTTCCTCGCACTGGGTACGTTTACTTAAAGATGACATTATCTCGTTCACGGACAGGTTGTCTGTGTCTGTGTTTGTACTTGTGTGAGTATATTTTATGCTAGTGTTTGATAATTTTATCGTGTGCGTGTGTAGCGACGTCAATGTGTTAAAAGTATTTGTGTGCGTTTCCTCGTCCCCCGCGCCGAAATTGGCAGACTTTTTCTGATAGAAATTAGTGCGCGTCTCGCATCCTGTTGGTTTAATAATCAAAGTTCAAAAACGAGAATACATATATTTAATTACAATTTATTTTACTAAAAACTTCAATGCAAAAGTCAGGTATTAAAATAATATTTATAAGTGAAAATGTTTCTGCATCATAGGATCAAAGATATAAAACCTATAAATATAGCGTCGGCATTACACTTCCAACGTTTTATGCATAAAAAATTTACGATCGAAACATCCGTTGTGCCAAATTACACAATCTGTTTTGCGAAATAATTCAGGTCAAGACTTAGCAAACAATACCAATACTTATAGTAGTTATAATTCTAATAATAATAATAATAATCGACCTACAAATCCATACTATTATAATATTATAAATGGGAAAGTGTATGTGTGTGTTTGTTTGTTTGTCCGTCTTTCACGGCAAAACGGGGCGACGAATTGACATGATTTTTTAAGTGAAGATAGTCGAAGGGATGGAGAGTGACATAGGCTTCTTTTTGTCTCTTTCTAACCTCCCCCACTTCCCTAAAATGGGGGGTGGAAGTTTGTATGGTTTGTTACCCCGAATTTAATGCGAGCGAAGCCGCGGGAAAAAGCTAGTAGACATATAAATTTCAAAGAAACGGTTTTAAAAGGAGTTACGGTCGAAGAACACCTTCCTGAGGAACCACAAAAAGTATATTTTATCTCTTACTAAAAGTGGACTCTCACATAGCAAATAAGCAATTAAATATATGTAAAAGACAAAATTTGCTAAAAAATCAACGCCGTATTCAATAATTAAGACAATATCAAAGAGAGCACCTTTAACTATAAAGTTTCGTAAAATCGTTGACAGAATGTTAATGAATCTAAAGAACTCACCTGACTTCGTAGAGCATAGAGTAGTCTAGTAGCAGATATAACACTAACGAGTGCTTGTGCTCTTCCGCGATATCGGGCAGTAGGTACAGTCGCAGTAGAGAGTATAGCGACGGCGGTGGATACAAGCCGTCCGTTTCGCTACCGCCTTTCAGCCACATTCTATGAAAAAAAAAGGTGGATTTCGCCATCAATTCGGCAAGATTTTTGATGTCTTAATTTCAGTTTTTTTAAGCTACATTAATTTATTTTACGTTAAAAGGTAATTTATATCATCAGCTAATTTCTATGAAGAATGAAAAACTCCCTAAGAAACGATGTTAAGTTACTAGAAAACAAAAAAACGAATTAGGTTAAACAAAAATGTTTACATGCTGTTTTACCGTCAATTCGTAGACGTCAAAGTTACCGTCGCAATAGAATGGCCCGTTACATGTGAACGTCCGGTGACTGCTATAGTGCATACATATGTCTCATAGAATGAGACCGTACATTAGCAAATTCTGTATGACACTACAATTAACTAAGCATTAGTAGAAATGTAAAAAGCTTACTGTTGTATCCTCTCACCGCCAAACTCGTGTTCTATGAGCTGGTCGATGTAGAGTAGTGAGCAAATGCCAGAGTCTGCCTCGGATAGTCCGCTTTGTAATCGTTGGAGTTTCATTCGCCTGCAAGAAAGGTAATATTTGAATATGCAATCAAAGAGCTGGCGCGTGTGTTCTTGAAGATACTATAGTTGAAGATCTTTTAAAAGCTCTCCTTTAAATACTTTTAATTCCAATTAGAAATAGAATCGAAGTGCCTTAAAAAATTACAAAACTGACGTTTACGTCGACGACTATACATCTTATCCAAAATAGATGAATGCCATGCCAACCCCTATCGTTAAAAAGTTAGAGTAGGCCTCGTATGAGATTTTTTTGCGTAGAATACAAGATGTAGTAGCTGCTCTTACTGGCCTGTATAATGTTAGTATAGTGCGATTGGTGCCGTGACCAGGATTGTGGATATGTGATTATAATGTGTATTTTGAAAGGTATTTTTATCGAACGAGCGAAGCGTAAGCGAAGTGAAGTTCTTATAGACAACTTCGGACACAACATAACTGTCAGCTGGCTACCTAGACGTCTGTGCATTTCGATGGCTTTTTGATTTTGAATAGTTATCGCGTGATAACTTTAGTACCGTTTTTATGATCTATATGAAATTTGTTGGGGTTGTAGTAGAGCTCAATACAATTTGAGAGTTTCTATTCAGTGACAGATAGTAACACCATAAAGAACATATTTTGAACACCGCAGTTCCTTATTAAAAACCCTACGGTACATGACGCAGCTATAGATATCAAGGTAAAGTGTGTATATCAAAAAATACCCGAGTGTCGTGGAACACTCGGTCGGAACGAAGTTATGTTATTTAATTCAATTTTTGACTTTTTTGTACTTTTTGTGATTGTTGCAAATTTTGTAATTTTTGAAATTTTTTGACTTTTTTTATGTCTTTTCATTTTGTCAGTATCGCTTTTCAGTTCACTTCACTTTATTCCATTTTATTTCATTTCACATGTTTCTCAATCGTATGTCTTTGTGTCGCGTTTTCGTGACGGTCCGTGACTTTTTTTTCGCCTAGCCCCCATCCGCGAACCGTCCGATAAGGAACTTCGTTTCAAAAACAATTAGCTTTTTAATGGCTGTTTCCCATTGGCTGTTTTGCGAGTGATAGGATGACAGGGTCAGAAAATGTGAGATATAATTTCTCATTTATTCAATCAACACAGACAATATTAATGTGTTACCTTTTAGTGTATATTTCATTCAACTGCCGCGCCGGATACGGCAGTTCCTGGTGTCTCTCAGGCAACAGCCCGACTCGCAGGAACCACTGCACCACTTGGAAGTATAACGAGACAGTACCGACTCCCTTGTATTTCTCTTCAATTTCGCTTAGAGCTGCAAACAAATAGTGTGATAAAAAATATGATATACAGAAATGTTATATTTCATAGACAAAGGAATATAAACACTACCAAAGCATTGTAACATAGTAAAGGTAGTTCAGGCAGCTGTAGTGCATCATAAAAAAATTAAATCAAAATAATTAATTTACTACAATACCAACAGCAGTTATGGTGTTACATACACATTGTATCATGCATTCATACGATCGTATTATGTTATTATGTATGATAAATCGGTCGTAATGTGATACACTACAGTAATATTTCTTTGTCCATGGTCATCACATTAAAACAGCAGACAAAAATATACAGATAATTACCGTCGGGAACTATGAGGTTGCAGCACTTAGTAAGGATGGCGTCCAATAGCCCGGTCAACTGTGTTAACTGTTGCACACAGTGCTCCAAGCACCGAACTACATTCCTGCAACAAATAACGGCGGTCAAACCTATTTAGCCTAAATATTTACTATACTAAAATCCTGCATATTCAAAGCTTAGGAACTCAGAAACTAACCTAATATAATTTTAAATAAAAAAAAACCAACTTCACTTAGCCTCCACCTTTCCAAAAGCAAATACTACAGTCGCTGTAAAGAGTACTCAAATCACTATAGAAGTGCGTATAATAGTTGAAGAGTTCCCTCGATTTCTCCAGGATCCCATCATCAGATCCTGACCTGGTTACAATGGGACTAACTGTGAAGTATACTCTTTCAAACAAAAAGAATAAATTTTCAAATCGGTCCAGCCGTCTTAGAATAATCGGTGAACATACATAAAATAAAATAAAAAAAGATCCCGACGAATTGATATCCTCCTCCTTCTAAATCTTGAAGTCGGTTGAAAACAAAGAAGTTTTAGTTCCAACCAGCTGACCAAGGGCGGGTTTAAATCCAGCAAGCTATACCCGCACCTTTTTCAGTACATGATTCTAAATTGTTACATATTATTAAACTGTTACTTAACTTTTTATACCTAACATAGACTATTTACGTACCTAACCTCTATACCTTAAGAACAACTGTAAAAAGTAATGAAAAAACGCAATTGTATTTATATTTTGTATTTAGTTTTGGCTAAGATTAGGTGAGTGTTACAATTTGGTGCCCTGACCAGGATATATTATATGTGATCGGAATGTGCGTTTTCCTTATTTTAATGGTAATTTGATTAATTACATTCAAATTTTAATAACTAGTTCTTATTAGATCTCTTTTCGCGAGTGTCTAATTGCCACAAACAGCTAGTAAATTTAAAAATTCAAGATAGCAAAGGTCAACTATAGAGTTAAACGGTACAGGTTTGTTCATTTAGCTTCATCATGTTTTATTTTATAAGTCTCCCCTGCATCAATAAACAGCTAAAGTTTGTTTACCTGTCGGGCAAAGACGACGAAGAGAACAGCGGAGCGGTGAGTTCCTTTGCATTCTCCTTAAGTTGTATGGCGCGGCGCCAGCACCAGTCCACCTTCACAAACAAACCAATAGATAAACATCATTGAACTCATACTCATACTCGTATTACAGACAATTACAGTCTGTATTCGCTCGGATTCTGCGGCAGTTTAGTGCGCTGACTGTAAATATCTGTATGATATGCAGTTATATGCAGACTTTAAGTGGCACGAATGAAAATTTCCCAGGGACTTCCCAACGATATTAATTTATTAAAAATGGTTTTCATCCGTTATATTTTAGTTGTTAAAATTATCGTGTTCAAATTTTGAAATTTCTAATAAGTGCTAAAATGTAACATATTACTATTACATCATGTCGTTAGGTAGTCATCAACATATAGGTTAATTTATACTTTACCTGTGGAACTTTGAATATCACTTTGAAACTGTTATCGATAAATTTGATGTCTGACTAGCTTTCCGCCCGCGACTTCGTCCGCGTATAATACGGTTCCTCATACAGAGTTTCATATCCAATTTTATCTTCTTAACTAACTTTTGTTAATCCCCGAACCATCTTCTTAATATATTTATACTTATAGCTATTTTGGCGAAAAAACGGGTAACGTAGACATAGTTTCAGTTACATATAAGTGTTAATATGCAAATAATAACGTAAATGTACCCTATTATTTGCGTAACTACTTGGTGTACTATATTGTGGTGGTTTTATTTGGCAATACGATGACCAAACTATTGTAAGAGCTTACTCTGGAACATGGAAATGGAACAAGAATTCCTAGTAAATCTCAAACCTAAAAAATAGTAAATCTCTATACGAACTTTCAACCCCTTTTTAGCCCCGTTCTAGGTTGAATTTTGAAAAACGCTGTGATTGCGTTTTTATTATTATTAGTAAACGTACGAAGTTTCAAAGCTCTAACTCCAAATTTAAAACCCCACCGATACAAACTTTTACCCCCTTAGGGGTTGAATTTTTCAAAATTGCTTCTTATTAGTTATACAAATTGTAAATTTAACTCGTCCTGCAAATTATAACTTTCTGGATTCAGTAGTTACGGCCTCCCTTTATTACAAACGTTTCAACCTCGTTTCAACCCCTCTGGGGTGGAATTTTGAAAAACGCTGAAAGTTTTTTTGCCTTGAAGTAAGTAGCTTACAAACGAACTCTCAAGTCTGTCACAAAAAAAATTTAACCTCTATACAAACTTTCAACCCCTTTTTTACCTTGTTAGAGGTTGAATTTTAAAAAACGCTGAAATTAATTTTATTGTTTTTTAATTATTAGTAAACGTACGAAGTTTCAAATCTCTAACTCAAAATTTTAAACCCCATCCATACAAACTTTCAACCCCCTTTTTACCCCCTTAGGGGATGAATTTTGAAAAACCCCTTCTTAGTGGATACTAACGTTATAAAAACTACCTATTGTGAAAAATTCAGTTGTCTAGGTCCAACGGTTCGGGCTGGGCGTTGATTTAAGTGAGTCAGTCAGTCAGTCAGTCAGTCAGGACTTTTACGTTTATACAGGGTGATTCATGAGACGTGAGCAGGAACAACCCTACACACTTAGTTAACGATAATGAATCGGCCGCCATCATGTTTAAATGAAACAATAACGCCTTTCAATTTTTTTTTACCTTTTTGTGTCGTAGAAATTTTGTTCCCTGTAATCATGGTCACCCTACATAAACAAATCCATAAAGATCAAAACCTCTTTAACAATCATGACAGCACTTTGATTATGAAAAATAATTGTCAAATTAAGTGAGATACGATGTTTCCAAAGTAACCAGACATCAATTTGACAGAATATTCTCTTGTTTTTCTGTGATATGTGTAACATCAGTACGCGACGGAGTATTCTAATTGAAGAGTGACCATGCGTGTCGTAACTAATTTTAAACTTTTTATTTTTACTTAAAAATTTTTTTTTTGCTCTTATCACACTAATACTGATATCAAACAATAGCTTATTATTAACTGAATCCGTAGTGTTAAGCCTGCTCACGTCTCATGAATCATCCTGTATATATAGATTATATGAGTTCAATGACAACCATACACTAAATGACAGAATAGTTCTTACCAAAAACGGAAGAGTGCAACCAACTCCCTGATGGCTGCCCGTAGCCCAGTCATGGGCGCAGCGTTTAAGAAATCTCGCTAGGCGAGCTTCTAACGCCACCGACAGTAAAAACCTTCGTTGATCCTCCTGAAATATTTATAGTACATTACTTACCAAGGACTGTAAAAGAAAGAAAGCCCGAAATTGCAGGTATTTGTGGCCCGAGCCGCAGGCGAGGGTTGTAAATATGCGATAGAGGGCTTTCTTTTTTACTGCCCGTGGTGAGTACACAATTTTACGTCTCCATCTGGCCATAATACGAGTTTTACCGTACGCGTAGCGTGCGGTAATACTCACATTATGTCCAGGTGTGACGTAAAAAATGTTAGCAAATTAAACAATACAACAATAAATGAGGATCAGAGGCCAAGGCTTTTGTGGCGGAAATTGGGCGGCGGTTGCGAGAGAGGGGTCTTGACCCTCGCTCCGGGTCATTCCTGGTACAAAGGTTGTCAATTACGATCCAGCGTGGCAATGCTGCGAGCGTAATGGGAACCTTTGCGCCGGGAATGACACGGGGCGGGTTATTTGACTAGTACTTCTTGTACTCTTGTCTTGAGTCTGGTTTTTGTACAATTTTTATAATATTATTTTGACATTTGTAATTGGTTTATTCAATGTTAAAATTTTAAATTTTATATTAAAAAAAAATACAACAATATACAAACCCTATAATTTATGTTTTCTCTGTTTCTAACGAACACAAATGTCAAAGTGACAGATAAGGGCACACGATTATTAGTTAAATGCGGTTATACGTATATGAATAAGTAAGAAAATGTTTAATTTAAAAAGGGCGACATAGGGCAAGAAAATACAGTTTATTTGTGAAGAGAAAGGCTATACCTAAGTAAGGAAATAAGTAAATGTTACAAAACACCAAAACTATTATAAAAATCGATGAAAAATGGAGGAAATACTTTGCCCTGGAAGAAACTTTTGACTCATTACAGTTGAAAATATTAACAACAGATTTCTATAGTTATTTTACATTTTTTAAAGTGGGTATTCCACTCATACATTAGTATGTTATTCAATCAAATACAAACATTGAAAACATTGAAAAAATAATCAACCCAGTTGGACTTGAACCAACATCGATACGCCTTACCGGGGCTCGATATCGCTTTACCAATTAAGCTATGGGTTCAGTTATAAAGTCGATGTAAAAATAAATGCAAAAAGATGATTGAAGGCATTGAGAATTTCGTCAGCTCGGTAACTGAACCCATAGCTTAATTGGTAAAGCGATATCGAGCCCCGGTAAGGCGTATCGATGTTGGTTCAAGTCCAACTGGGTTGATTATTTTTTCAATGTTTTCAATGTTTGTATTTGATTGAATAACATACTAATGTATGAGTGGAATACCCACTTTAAAAAATGTAAAATAATTATGAGTTGATAGCAGGCGCCATCTGTTATTTCCGTTGTGACACTTGTAAAAGGGTCGGCGGGAAGGGTATCTAACTCTAGTGGTTGGCACCTAGATGTCGCTTACGGCTGCTATAAAGTCGATGTAAAAATAAATGCAAAAAGATGATTGAAGGCATTGAGAATTTCGTCAGCTCGGTAACTGAACCCATAGCTTAATTGGTAAAGCGATATCGAGCCCCGGTATGGCGTATCGATGTTGGTTCAAGTCCAACTGGGTTGATTATTTTTTCAATGTTTTCAATGTTTGTATTTGATTGAATAACAGATTTCTATAGCTTAGCAACGCGCATGTGACCTGGAGTAGCAGGCATCCATAGGCTACGGTAGCGACGGTAGGCGGACAGTATGCTATTTTTGCCACTGTTCTATTCCGAAAGAAGTGGACTGTGTTTTAAACTATAAATTACGCGAAACGTACGAAAAAACGATATGCTAAAGTAGGAAGGTTGCTATGCAGTTCGAAGGTTGATATTGAGCTAATGTGTCGTGTAAATAGGAGTTACCTTACAATCCGGGGCTGCGGTCGGCAGAACCGTAGGTCGTGTTGAAGACTGGTGGCTCGAGTTGAGAGAGTATCCCGTCGCTTGCTAAAGTCTACTTCAAGACCGTTACCTCAAGTCGTCCAACTTAGACCTCGGTTTATACACGGTTGTCTTCGGCTGGCTCCGGATTACACATACACGACACGGGTGCAACTAGATCGCGAGAGAGATGGTAGTGGTGCTTTTTCGGTTTATAGTGCGAAAATGGGAACTGTGTCTACGGACGACGTACGAATGGACACACGATCGTTCGCTAACTGACTGGAGAACCAGTCATTTCGAAAATGCTACGGCAACGCGGTGTTGCCATACTACACGCAAGAAAACATATAAAAAAATACAAGAGCTAAACTAAACAGCCACCGTCGTGGCATATAAATCAAAATAAGTAAGTAAGTATAAGTGTCAAATAGCACTAGACCCTACTCATAGTGTTGTGTTCCTGCTGGTGAGTAAGGTTGCCAAAGAGCTCAAAGAGGACCCAGTGTGTTGACGATGAGGGACCTTCTTGTTCCTTTAGCCATCAACACAGTGAATCCTCCTTTTTGTAAAGGGCCGGCAACGCGCATGTGACTTCTTTGGAGTTGCAGGCGTCCATAGGTTATGGTAGCTGCTTACCATCATGGTGGCGGGCCGTATGCTTGTTTGCCACCGTCGTAGTATAAAATAGTAGTAGGCGAGGGTCAAGACTCGGGACGAGTGAAAATGACACTTCCGCACGTGTGTCGAACAACGTTTTTTAATACAATTGCGAAAAAACTACAATGAAATAAAATTACATTTATATTCTGTCAGTGTACGAAAGACAGCTTCATTCAATCGCGCGTTGTTCAAGTAACACTATTGGGTCTCGCATAATACTCCTTTATGCCCAATCGCGTGTAGTTCAGGTGGCTCATTTATAAGCGGGTCTCGCATAATACTCATTTATTTAAAATTCTGATATGCAAATCGTGCGTAAAATCAAACTTTACGCACGATTTGCAGATCAGATTACTTTTTAGCACTAGTGCATAAAATCAAACTTTACGCACGATTTGCAGCTACATAAACTAAACTTCTTGAGCAATTGTATTAAAAATATATATATAACTAGCCTGTTCCCGCGGCTTCGCCCGCGTACTATAAGTACTCAATAATTTTTAAGAAAAAAAAACCGACTTCAATGGGGGTAGCCGGTGAAGGATTATTGTAGATGGTGCACTTAGATTTCATACAATGAAATAACTTGCTTAAAAAACGCAGCGGAGAGGACAAATCGCCAAACGTGAACTATGCGTCGTTGAAGAGTTCCGTTCTGATTATCATCAGCAGTTCCACTTCATCAAATGTCACTCTTTTGAATGAAAATGCTTGATTTGTTGATAAAAATACAAAAGTCACTTTATGTATGCCTTTAAGATTTGAGGAATTCCCTCGATTCCTCGTGGAACTCATCATCAGAACTTGAGCTTGACGAAAATTGGTCCTGACAATCTAACTTGCTTAACAAACATAGCGAAGAGGAAGAATCGCCAAACATGAACTATGCGTCGTTGAAGAGTTCCGTTCTGTTCATCATCAGCAGTTCCACTTCATCAAATGTCACTCTTTTGAATGAAAATGCTTGATTTGTTGATAAAAATACAAAAATCACTATGTGTAAGCCCTTAAGATTTGAGGAGTTCCCTCGATTCTTCATGGATCCCATCATCAGAACTTGAACTTGACGAACATTTGTTCTGACAATTAAACTTGCTAAACAAACACAGCGAAGAGGACGAATCGCCAAACGTGAACTATGCGTCGTTGAAGAGTTCCGTTCTGATCATCATCAGCAGTTCTACTTCATCAAATGTCACTGTTTTGAATGAAAATGATGGTTTTGTTGATAAAAATACAAAAATCACTATATGTATGCCTTTAAGATTTGAGGAGTTCCCTCGATTCCTCATGGATCCCATCATCAGAACTGCGTTTTGAAAAAAACGGGACCAATCTGTATATATATACTTACAATCAAAAAAAGAATTTTCAAAATCGGTTCAGACATGACGAAGTTATGGAGTAACAAACATAAAAAATAAAAAAATAAAAAAAACATACACGCCGAATTGAGAACCTCCTCTTTTCAAATCTTGAAGTCGGTTAAAAAGGAAACGATACCAATGTTGATTTTCAGACTTTGTGACCACATTTGCCCCTTTTAGGGGTTGAATTTTCAAAAAACCTGAAACACGTGTTTACTCATTTATCGTTAGGAATACTCCTGTGAAGTTTCGAATAAAATAATCTAACAAATCTTAATTCGCCATACAAACTTTGGACCCCCATTTTACCCCCTTAGGGGGTGAATTTTGAAAAATCCTTTCTTAGTGCACCCCTAGACCTTATAAGGAACCTACGTGCCAAATTTGGAATCTCTAGAACCAGCGGTTTGGGCTGTGCGTTGATATGTCTGTCAGTCAGTCAGTCAGTTTCTTCTTTTATATAGATAGAAAAATACATATTTAGTATGCTTACTTGAGTAGGGTTACTCAAGTACTCCATGTACAAGGGCGAGAGGCCGGCCGCCACGCACGCGTGGTAGAGCCGCGGCGGGTTCAGTAGAGCGGTGGGGCCGGTGGCGTTCATGGACGCGATTATCTGGCGCTGTATGCCCGCCGTGCTTAGCACGCAGGCGTCCGATGTGTTCAGGCAAATGCAATCTAGAAAAAGTATTTTAGTTCTTTACAGAGTTGTATAATGAATATTTCAGTTAAGATAGAACTGATAGAAGTATCATAAAAAAATAACTAAAGAAGTATGCTATTATAGTTTGATATATGGAGAATGGAGGTCTAATTCAAAGAAAATTAAAAAAAAAAACATTATCCTCTATTCAGGGTTCACTAGTTATAGTAAGAATGAGAATGAGAATAGAGATATATATAATAAGTCGCGTCTTTAATGGGGGAACACGAAATGCCGATGCTGCAATGCAAAAAAAGTGGTGGCGTATTTTAAATTTTTATTGAAAAAAAATAAAAAACCGGTTTCTAGTACGATAAGTCTCCTAGATTTCCTTTGTTCCTCGAAGCAGGGGAGGAGTAGGGCTACACAATAATGCGGTGCTGCAAGCCCCCGTGCGTGGCCTTGTCAGTGGCAGCAGCATCAAAAGATTGTAGATGTATGAAAAAACAAAGCGCCTGATCGTTTAAAATATAAAATCATTTTAATAACGTAACATCTTGTTGCAGTTCAGGCGCTAAGGTTAGGTTACATAACATCTTGTTTTTGTTATAAAAAGATCAGGCGTTTGTGTTTTTTCATTATTTTCAAGCGGATTTTTTAATTATTTTCAAAAGAAAAAAATTAAAATATGCCCCCACTTTTATTGCATTGCAGCATCAGCATTTCGTGTTCCCCCATTAAAGACGCGTCTAATTATATATATATCTCTCATCTAGGAGACTTATCGAACTAGGTTCATTGTCATGGGCTCTCTTACTATTATACTCACTGTAGTGTATCGAGTTGGGGTAGAAATGTTCCTCGAGCCTCGTGGCGTGCGAGTACGGCGTGACGGAGCCTGGTTGTAGACGCACGTCCAGGGTTCACTAGTTATACTCACTGTAGTGTATCGAGTTGGGGTAGAAATGTTCCTCGAGCCTCGTGGCGTGCGAGTACGGCGTGACGGAGCCTGGTTGTAGACGCACGTCCAGGGTTCACTAGTTATACTCACTGTAGTGTATCGAGTTGGGGTAGAAATGTTCCTCGAGCCTCGTGGCGTGCGAGTACGGCGTGACGGAGCCTGGTTGTAGACGCACGTCCAGGGTTCACTAGTTATACTCACTGTAGTGTATCGAGTTGGGGTAGAAATGTTCCTCGAGCCTCGTGGCGTGCGAGTACGGCGTGACGGAGCCTGGTTGTAGACGCACGTCCAGGGTTCACTAGTTATACTCACTGTAGTGTATCGAGTTGGGGTAGAAATGTTCCTCGAGCCTCGTGGCGTGCGAGTACGGCGTGACGGAGCCTGGTTGTAGACGCACGTCCAGGGTTCACTAGTTATACTCACTGTAGTGTATCGAGTTGGGGTAGAAATGTTCCTCGAGCCTCGTGGCGTGCGAGTACGGCGTGACGGAGCCTGGTTGTAGACGCACGTCCAGGGTTCACTAGTTATACTCACTGTAGTGTATCGAGTTGGGGTAGAAATGTTCCTCGAGCCTCGTGGCGTGCGAGTACGGCGTGACGGAGCCTGGTTGTAGACGCACGTCCAGGGTTCACTAGTTATACTCACTGTAGTGTATCGAGTTGGGGTAGAAATGTTCCTCGAGCCTCGTGGCGTGCGAGTACGGCGTGACGGAGCCTGGTTGTAGACGCACGTCCAGGGTTCACTAGTTATACTCACTGTAGTGTATCGAGTTGGGGTAGAAATGTTCCTCGAGCCTCGTGGCGTGCGAGTACGGCGTGACGGAGCCTGGTTGTAGACGCACGTCCAGGGTTCACTAGTTATACTCACTGTAGTGTATCGAGTTGGGGTAGAAATGTTCCTCGAGCCTCGTGGCGTGCGAGTACGGCGTGACGGAGCCTGGTTGTAGACGCACGTCCAGGGTTCACTAGTTATACTCACTGTAGTGTATCGAGTTGGGGTAGAAATGTTCCTCGAGCCTCGTGGCGTGCGAGTACGGCGTGACGGAGCCTGGTTGTAGACGCACGTCCAGGGTTCACTAGTTATACTCACTGTAGTGTATCGAGTTGGGGTAGAAATGTTCCTCGAGCCTCGTGGCGTGCGAGTACGGCGTGACGGAGCCTGGTTGTAGACGCACGTCCAGGGTTCACTAGTTATACTCACTGTAGTGTATCGAGTTGGGGTAGAAATGTTCCTCGAGCCTCGTGGCGTGCGAGTACGGCGTGACGGAGCCTGGTTGTAGACGCACGTCCAGGGTTCACTAGTTATACTCACTGTAGTGTATCGAGTTGGGGTAGAAATGTTCCTCGAGCCTCGTGGCGTGCGAGTACGGCGTGACGGAGCCTGGTTGTAGACGCACGTCCAGGGTTCACTAGTTATACTCACTGTAGTGTATCGAGTTGGGGTAGAAATGTTCCTCGAGCCTCGTGGCGTGCGAGTACGGCGTGACGGAGCCTGGTTGTAGACGCACGTCCAGGGTTCACTAGTTATACTCACTGTAGTGTATCGAGTTGGGGTAGAAATGTTCCTCGAGCCTCGTGGCGTGCGAGTACGGCGTGACGGAGCCTGGTTGTAGACGCACGTCCAGGGTTCACTAGTTATACTCACTGTAGTGTATCGAGTTGGGGTAGAAATGTTCCTCGAGCCTCGTGGCGTGCGAGTACGGCGTGACGGAGCCTGGTTGTAGACGCACGTCCAGGGTTCACTAGTTATACTCACTGTAGTGTATCGAGTTGGGGTAGAAATGTTCCTCGAGCCTCGTGGCGTGCGAGTACGGCGTGACGGAGCCTGGTTGTAGACGCACGTCCAGGGTTCACTAGTTATACTCACTGTAGTGTATCGAGTTGGGGTAGAAATGTTCCTCGAGCCTCGTGGCGTGCGAGTACGGCGTGACGGAGCCTGGTTGTAGACGCACGTCCAGGGTTCACTAGTTATACTCACTGTAGTGTATCGAGTTGGGGTAGAAATGTTCCTCGAGCCTCGTGGCGTGCGAGTACGGCGTGACGGAGCCTGGTTGTAGACGCACGTCCAGGGTTCACTAGTTATACTCACTGTAGTGTATCGAGTTGGGGTAGAAATGTTCCTCGAGCCTCGTGGCGTGCGAGTACGGCGTGACGGAGCCTGGTTGTAGACGCACGTCCAGGGTTCACTAGTTATACTCACTGTAGTGTATCGAGTTGGGGTAGAAATGTTCCTCGAGCCTCGTGGCGTGCGAGTACGGCGTGACGGAGCCTGGTTGTAGACGCACGTCCAGGGTTCACTAGTTATACTCACTGTAGTGTATCGAGTTGGGGTAGAAATGTTCCTCGAGCCTCGTGGCGTGCGAGTACGGCGTGACGGAGCCTGGTTGTAGACGCACGTCCAGGGTTCACTAGTTATACTCACTGTAGTGTATCGAGTTGGGGTAGAAATGTTCCTCGAGCCTCGTGGCGTGCGAGTACGGCGTGACGGAGCCTGGTTGTAGACGCACGTCCAGGGTTCACTAGTTATACTCACTGTAGTGTATCGAGTTGGGGTAGAAATGTTCCTCGAGCCTCGTGGCGTGCGAGTACGGCGTGACGGAGCCTGGTTGTAGACGCACGTCCAGGGTTCACTAGTTATACTCACTGTAGTGTATCGAGTTGGGGTAGAAATGTTCCTCGAGCCTCGTGGCGTGCGAGTACGGCGTGACGGAGCCTGGTTGTAGACGCACGTCCAGGGTTCACTAGTTATACTCACTGTAGTGTATCGAGTTGGGGTAGAAATGTTCCTCGAGCCTCGTGGCGTGCGAGTACGGCGTGACGGAGCCTGGTTGTAGACGCACGTCCAGGGTTCACTAGTTATACTCACTGTAGTGTATCGAGTTGGGGTAGAAATGTTCCTCGAGCCTCGTGGCGTGCGAGTACGGCGTGACGGAGCCTGGTTGTAGACGCACGTCCAGGGTTCACTAGTTATACTCACTGTAGTGTATCGAGTTGGGGTAGAAATGTTCCTCGAGCCTCGTGGCGTGCGAGTACGGCGTGACGGAGCCTGGTTGTAGACGCACGTCCAGGGTTCACTAGTTATACTCACTGTAGTGTATCGAGTTGGGGTAGAAATGTTCCTCGAGCCTCGTGGCGTGCGAGTACGGCGTGACGGAGCCTGGTTGTAGACGCACGTCCAGGGTTCACTAGTTATACTCACTGTAGTGTATCGAGTTGGGGTAGAAATGTTCCTCGAGCCTCGTGGCGTGCGAGTACGGCGTGACGGAGCCTGGTTGTAGACGCACGTCCAGGGTTCACTAGTTATACTCACTGTAGTGTATCGAGTTGGGGTAGAAATGTTCCTCGAGCCTCGTGGCGTGCGAGTACGGCGTGACGGAGCCTGGTTGTAGACGCACGTCCAGGGTTCACTAGTTATACTCACTGTAGTGTATCGAGTTGGGGTAGAAATGTTCCTCGAGCCTCGTGGCGTGCGAGTACGGCGTGACGGAGCCTGGTTGTAGACGCACGTCCAGGGTTCACTAGTTATACTCACTGTAGTGTATCGAGTTGGGGTAGAAATGTTCCTCGAGCCTCGTGGCGTGCGAGTACGGCGTGACGGAGCCTGGTTGTAGACGCACGTCCAGGGTTCACTAGTTATACTCACTGTAGTGTATCGAGTTGGGGTAGAAATGTTCCTCGAGCCTCGTGGCGTGCGAGTACGGCGTGACGGAGCCTGGTTGTAGACGCACGTCCAGGGTTCACTAGTTATACTCACTGTAGTGTATCGAGTTGGGGTAGAAATGTTCCTCGAGCCTCGTGGCGTGCGAGTACGGCGTGACGGAGCCTGGTTGTAGACGCACGTCCAGGGTTCACTAGTTATACTCACTGTAGTGTATCGAGTTGGGGTAGAAATGTTCCTCGAGCCTCGTGGCGTGCGAGTACGGCGTGACGGAGCCTGGTTGTAGACGCACGTCCAGGGTTCACTAGTTATACTCACTGTAGTGTATCGAGTTGGGGTAGAAATGTTCCTCGAGCCTCGTGGCGTGCGAGTACGGCGTGACGGAGCCTGGTTGTAGACGCACGTCCAGGGTTCACTAGTTATACTCACTGTAGTGTATCGAGTTGGGGTAGAAATGTTCCTCGAGCCTCGTGGCGTGCGAGTACGGCGTGACGGAGCCTGGTTGTAGACGCACGTCCAGGGTTCACTAGTTATACTCACTGTAGTGTATCGAGTTGGGGTAGAAATGTTCCTCGAGCCTCGTGGCGTGCGAGTACGGCGTGACGGAGCCTGGTTGTAGACGCACGTCCAGGGTTCACTAGTTATACTCACTGTAGTGTATCGAGTTGGGGTAGAAATGTTCCTCGAGCCTCGTGGCGTGCGAGTACGGCGTGACGGAGCCTGGTTGTAGACGCACGTCCAGGGTTCACTAGTTATACTCACTGTAGTGTATCGAGTTGGGGTAGAAATGTTCCTCGAGCCTCGTGGCGTGCGAGTACGGCGTGACGGAGCCTGGTTGTAGACGCACGTCCAGGGTTCACTAGTTATACTCACTGTAGTGTATCGAGTTGGGGTAGAAATGTTCCTCGAGCCTCGTGGCGTGCGAGTACGGCGTGACGGAGCCTGGTTGTAGACGCACGTCCAGGGTTCACTAGTTATACTCACTGTAGTGTATCGAGTTGGGGTAGAAATGTTCCTCGAGCCTCGTGGCGTGCGAGTACGGCGTGACGGAGCCTGGTTGTAGACGCACGTCCAGGGTTCACTAGTTATACTCACTGTAGTGTATCGAGTTGGGGTAGAAATGTTCCTCGAGCCTCGTGGCGTGCGAGTACGGCGTGACGGAGCCTGGTTGTAGACGCACGTCCAGGGTTCACTAGTTATACTCACTGTAGTGTATCGAGTTGGGGTAGAAATGTTCCTCGAGCCTCGTGGCGTGCGAGTACGGCGTGACGGAGCCTGGTTGTAGACGCACGTCCAGGGTTCACTAGTTATACTCACTGTAGTGTATCGAGTTGGGGTAGAAATGTTCCTCGAGCCTCGTGGCGTGCGAGTACGGCGTGACGGAGCCTGGTTGTAGACGCACGTCCAGGGTTCACTAGTTATACTCACTGTAGTGTATCGAGTTGGGGTAGAAATGTTCCTCGAGCCTCGTGGCGTGCGAGTACGGCGTGACGGAGCCTGGTTGTAGACGCACGTCCAGGGTTCACTAGTTATACTCACTGTAGTGTATCGAGTTGGGGTAGAAATGTTCCTCGAGCCTCGTGGCGTGCGAGTACGGCGTGACGGAGCCTGGTTGTAGACGCACGTCCAGGGTTCACTAGTTATACTCACTGTAGTGTATCGAGTTGGGGTAGAAATGTTCCTCGAGCCTCGTGGCGTGCGAGTACGGCGTGACGGAGCCTGGTTGTAGACGCACGTCCAGGGTTCGAGTCCCGACGGCGGTCAGCTGGCCGCACCAGGACGCGCTCATGAAGGCGTTGCTTTGCAAACTGTATGTCGCTGGGAGGAAAACATAGCAAAATTCAACTACTTATGACACAACAAAAACAACAACATTTTACAAAGTGACATTCGTACTTACATTTACTAAGTACATAAGTTACATTTTTGAACAAGCAGCTCAATATTTTTGTAAAGATTTATCTAATATTATTATTAATAATATTATTATTAGACAATCTTACACAAATCAACCTAGTCCCACGGTAAGCTCAATAAGGCTTGTGTTGCGGGCACTAGACGACGATATATATAAAAGATAAAATACTTAAATACATAGAAAACATCTATAACTCAGGAACAAATATCCGTGATGAACACACAAATAAATGCCCTGACCAGGATTCGAACCCAGGACCTCCGGCTTCATAGGCAGGGTCACTACCGACTAGGCTAGGAGGCTGTTAGCTACACATTATTATTATTATAGCCTTTTTATTCCTTAATAAACAAACAGTATTTTTACATATTATTTCGTAATTACATAATTGTATAAAATTTAAATATTATTTCATTTCATGCATTATTTTTTATATACTTAATATATTTTTCGCTATCTACACATACAGTTTTAAAAAATTAAGTTGTCAAATCAAGAATTAAGATAAAACTATGTTTTTAACGTATTGCCTCCTACCTACTGCGCCAAGTAGTTAAGTGCAGTCGAGGTCTAAAATGGCGATCCGGGAATTGGCACAAAATATATGTAAACAATAACTTTACCGTCAAGTGCATGAATACTCAATAATTAATATCTGTGAGTGGTTGATCATTTATTATTTGTGGATTTCCTAAATGTGTCACGGATCCCACGACGGTACGTGAATATGTTCCTAGGAGACCTTTCCTAACTTTTTGATTAACGACGACGATTGACATTAGGCGTCGTTACGAACAAAAAAACACCAATAAAAATCCTCCACTCGTAAGGAGAAGTAAGACATGGACAACCCCCCCCCCCCCCCCCCCCCCCCCCCCTCTAAATTCATTTTACGTGATAATGGCAGCTTAAGAGTTCGGTAACTATTTGAAAGCGAAAATCCCTAATAATGAAACAACGCACATGAATTGCATTTAATAAGATAGCTTGAAGTCTTGTTGTTGCAAAAAAATACTTTTGGTCCACATTTATTATTATCTAATACCCTAAAACTGAATTCTTGCACAGCTTGTGTGTTCAGTGAAGACGTTGATTCGTGAAAATTTGTCGTTTAATTTTTTATTATTATTTGTCATGCTCTCCAATATGTTTTATATTATCTGATTAAAGCATAAAGCCAAGTTTATTTCTACGTTTAAGTTTTTATCAGTTATTTTAATGCATTTTTCAAATTGTTTTAGATAAACATACTTTTGCTGAAAACATATGTATGAAAATGAAAAATACCGTTCAACTTATTCCTCAGACGACTCATTTTCCAATGTATTTATATATTTTACATACTACTTTAACATCATTTTAATCAATCTCACCAAGGAAAAATCACGAAACAGCCATAAAATGGAAAAAGTGTTCCACTTATACAGTTTAAAAAGAAACGATCTTCCAATATATGTATACAAACTAATAGTGGTCTTATTAGTTACTGTAAAATAGTATCGAAAAGTTGAGCGAAATCGAAAAAAAACTTTACCGGACTCTTTTTAGGGTTCCGTACCTCGAAAGGAAAAAACGGAACCCTCACTTTGTTGTCCGTCTGTCTGTCTGTCTGTCTGTCTGTCTGTCTGTCTGTCAAGACCATTTTTCTCAGGAACGCGTGGAGGTATCAAGCTGAAATTTATATCAAATACTCAGGTCTATTGTCCCTTGGAGCTGTAAAAGATCAAACATAAAAGCCAACGCAATCAAAAGATACAGTCGTTTATGCTGAAAATTTTAGAGTTTTCGGCACTCGCAGAACCTACAGGTACTTCCCGTGAACTCAGAAACTTGAAATTTGGCACGAAGAAACTTTATATAGCATAGGCAAAGGAAAAATTACGAAAAGTAGACATTTTTACTAAAATCATACAAAACATATTTTTTTTAATTTTAAACTTACTACCTTTTTTCTCATAAACGCGTGGAGGTATTAAATTGAAATTAGTACTAACTTACACTTTTACTTATACTTTTGCTTGTTATAGGTTTGTACGGAACCCTCGGTGCGCGAGTCCGCCTCGCACTTGGCCGGATTTTTTTGATAATATGTTCATACATTTACTGGAAAAGCGTAATCAAAATAGTAGTTTATGTAACTGTTACGTAATAAGGCCTAATTACGTACAGTTGCATACACTGCTTTATCTACACTCATATTATTTATCCTAAATGCATTATTCGGAAACCATAGAATGGCCGCCATTGCACCGCCACCATGGCCAACTCTCGTGTGCCGGCGGTCGCGCGGGCGCGTGTCGGGCTGTCGGCGGATCCCCGGGAGGGTGCAGGTGTACATTATGTTATCAAAACTCATAGCACATCAATAATTGAGCATGAAAAGTTAAAATTACGTTACTGCTACGGATAAAAAGCTTATCATAGTAAAATCGGTCGTGGTAATGCTAGCCATTGCCTACCGTTTTCGAACACGTTTTAGAGAACTTACAATATGAGTGTAGATAAACATATTTTTTGTTACATATATACTCACAAGGCATTTGATCCTTGTACCACTGGTCTAGGTCGAACAATAGCATTCCATACTCCGTAGCAGCGTTGGCGTTCTCGCCCCAACACTCCCACACCAGCTGACAGATGTTCAGCATGCCTGTCAAAATCAATAGACACTCAATTCACTGACTTGGGGTGACATGGATCTATAATGAAACGATAGCCGTGGCAACAAGACTGATTTATTTCTTAATACCACAGAGTATGTCACATACACAGTTTACACTAAGTGTTCAACAGATGGCGCTGGTACTAGTAGTGAATATTGAAGATTTTTTAGATACATATTTTAACAGGATCCAGGCTCGACCAGGACACGATAATGGATTCTATGATTGTACCATCGCCCACACTGTTAACAGACCATCGGTAGACCTTATGCCTTTTGTAATAAGGTCCACCGATGTACAGTTAAGAGTGTTGCTGTTTGTACAAATTTATAATTTTTAGGTAAATGGTGAAGAAACTTGGTGAATACAATTTCAAGCTCACATGGTCTTTCTCATTATAAATATTATTTGAAACGGGGTATTTACCATGTATATTAGAGTTTTTGAACACCCGATAATATCTCCTCCGAAATATCTATTTATCTGCGCCGAAACATCGGGTCCTCAAAAACTCTAATATACATGGTAAATACCCCGTTTCAAATAATATTTATAAACTTGGTGAATGCACAAATTTATAATTTTTAGGTGCTTTTTGGTGCCGCCAATCCCATGAATTTGTGCCGCAATTTCCAAATGATGGGGGTACCGTTCTGGTCGGGCGGGTGTACAAATAAACAAATGACTTACTGTCCTCCCCGTCTTCCCCCAGCGTGGAGTTGACGGAGTAGGTGTGGCACGACACGCACTTCCCCCCAACAAACGGACCAGCATTCTCCATCACAGCTAATTCCACTTGAAACCTTATGGTGGCCATCATGAAATCCTGACAAATGAAAACATTCACTTTAAACAAGGTTGCCAAAGAGCTCAAAGAGGACCCCGTGTGTTGACGATGAGGGACCCTCTTGTTCCTTTAGCCGTCAACACAGTGAGACCTCCTTTTTGGAAAGGTTCGGCAACGCGCTTGTGACACCTCTGGAGTTGCAGACGTCCATATACTACGGTAGCTGCTTACCATCAGGCGGGCCGTATGCTTGTTTGCCACCGTCGTGGTATAAAAAAAAACAACACTTTACTAGGTATAAGTTGGTAAGTCAGAAATTTGGTTGTCAAGTTGAAATCATAATGCAACATTACTTTATTATTATTAAAAAACAGTTTCATTAAAGTGTGAATCACAGTATAGTATTTTATACAATCGTGAAATAATGAAGAGCTTTTCAGTTGAGTACAGTGTTTAGGCCAGTAGCTTGCTGAGTGGCCTAAATAAGGTACGAGATTGAAAAGCTTAATTATGTCACTATTGTACACAATACTTTTTCTACGAGTGCTCAAAATAAGCAAGCCGGTAAGAATTAAGTTCGACGAATGCCTTACACAACCTGCTCCCTCTATAATTGAATAGACGTATATTTGAAGTATGTTGTAGGGGGACGAAATGCATACCTGATACAGGCACTTGTTGTCAGACAGCATCCTCTTCCCCTGGTAGGTGAGGGAGTACATCACGGCCAGGGGGAACTCCTCCTCGAACCTCTCCATCACAGAGAACACAGCCCACAGGTAGCAGAAAGCTCTGGGATCATCGCAGGGCTCCTAAAAAGTGTTTCATTTTACAAGTTGTATCAGGATCGAAACTACATGAAGTATTTGTACGCTACACAAATTCAAAAGTATTTGAAGAAAAACCATGCGTTGGTGGACAGACAAGTGGAATGCTCTATTCTATTTGAATATCCGCTGCTTAAAATACGGCGAAATTACGGAATCGCAGTGACGCATCGTATGCGTACCGTTTTTATCGCATGCCCTCCACACCGCTGCTCAAAATACGCTGACGGTACGGAATCGCAGTTACGTGCGGTAAACGTCACTACTTTACCGCATGCTCTCCACACCGCTGCTCTATTTTAGCAAGCGTAAAAGCATGCTCACATATGAGCATGTATGTTCGTCGCTTAAAAGTCAATTGTCAGTAGTTTTGGCGCAATTTCATGACATCATGAGTTTGATATAATTCATGGCTACAAATATTTACCTGAAATCCAAAATGCGTAACCGGCAAGCATTCGCGATTGACCTGCGACGCAAATTCCAATTCCAAACTCATCATATTCCAAATTTGAAACGCTCCAAAATTAAACCCAACCGCCAAACTGCCGAGCTGTGGAATATACTGAAGGGACGACACTCGGATATGGTCCTGTTTGGCTTTCATGCGTATTGAACCGTCCGGGTTTCTAAACAGATACTGGCCATCCACGAGTGAGCTCTCATTGAGGATTATGGCTAAGTGGTCTTCATTCTCTAAGGCTTGGTCTCGGTGTTGATCTATTTGTGGTGTGGCGTTGAGGGATAGGAACGCTAAGTTGGCTGGGTTGGACTCTGTGTGGACTAGGTGCTCGTAACCTTGGGAGATGTCCTTTAATGCTGAAAAAGATAATTTAGTTTAGTAATAAATAAATTTAATTTAAGTCAAAAGTTTTAGATTACAAATGAGATGGTTAAAAGAAAGAAAAGCCTTTTGTTAATCATGGCTTTTTGCCATTACTCCTTGATAATGAATGGAGCCTGGGGTCTGCTTGGCAGTCTAAAGCCAAGTCAACCACGCCAGAAAAATTCCCCTTTTTGTCATAGTATATCGTGATTTAGAAATATTTTTAAGTTACTTTTCAAGTTTCTATATATATAAATATATACCCAAACAATATTTTTAAAACCCAAAGGACATTCTAGCAATTATTGCGTGCACATTTATAAGACATTACCTTGAATAAGACTAGCCCGGTTCAGATCAAACGCAAAAATCTCTCCCCTCTTCGAGCCAGCCATGATAACTCCATCGAAACACGTCAGAGGTCCGTCCGGGACCTCATCGCACACAGCAATCTCTGTGATCACCACATCTGTCTGGATGCAGCGTAGGATCTGCGAACCGTTGACATGAAGTACGCAGATGAGGCCGGTGAGGTCCTCGCATTCCAGGCAGATGATTAGTTGCTTGGAGTTTTCGGTGAGTGGTGTGGGGAGTTCTACTACGCTGGTTATTGTGCAGTTGGTAGTGCTGTAAATTGGTAAAAAGACATACAGTACAAAGACAAGTTATAGTTCCATTTTGTATGATGGAGGGTGAAGGCAGCGGCTTGTCGCAGAGCTACCGTGCCGTACACATCTTAACTGCTAGAATTAAGATATCTTGTAGTAATGAGTTACCTTTGTCGAACTAGTAACAAGTGTGAAAAACAACTAGCTATGGTTGCTTAGGTTTGGTCTAGTCATTAAAAGTGACATTTCGATTTTAAAGTAAGAAATGCGCGTAGTCTAACAACTACGCAAAAACACGTTTGGAGTATCTGAGCATTAATTATTCCTTTGTCAGTCGAGCATATCGACATATGGACTTATTTGTGAATTATTGACAGTCTGGTATTTTGTGTAGCACTGACGCAAGCTAGGAACTCTCCTCGTTTTCACAGTAGTCTGTATTTGCGTTATAGTGCAATGACAAAAGATAAGTCCCTAGATTTTCTTACGCTGCTTCTTGCGTCCATTATTCTACCATACGTCCGTGTGATATGTGTTTAGTGTTAGGCTATCCTGATAGTGTTCCTTTTTGAGATCTAAACTACCCCTAAACCACCCTACTGCCCTGCCCTCGGCGATCCGCGACGCCGTGTATTTTATTGTATTGCATGAAATTGGGAGGCATCAAATCACCATGGACTATTCACATTTGTACATACCTCTTGAGAATGTCATAGGACTTGTTACAAAGTAAAGATAAAAGATCTGAGATAGAATTCATATATCGTCAGATGACAACCAAAACTCATTAACTACTAACACAAGTTCATAGCCATAATGAAGCCTACTAGTAACAAAACAAGGTTGATTTTTATTTAATTGTTTTGATGCAATTAGTGACCTTTGCTTGTCATCTGACGAGATAGAATCATTTACTCAATAATAATCTTATGGTGCAATGCCTATATTTTTACAGAATATTCATGTTGGTTTTTTGTGGTATCTCCAATTTGGAGTAGTGATACTACTTGGGTAGTATTACTACTCCAAATTGGAGATACTATATGTCAGGGGTCGGCAAACTTTTTTGACAAAGAGCCTGATGGCGGAAAAATATGGAATTATCGGAATCTCATAGAGCCGCAGTTGTTTGCTTTATTTTTTTTTACTGTTGTAATATTTGACTTAAAAATTTTTTTGAGACGAACTTGAAGAGCCATAACTGACCCTTCAAAGAGCCGCATCGAGCTGCGGTTTTACCGACCCCTGCTATACGTAATTTAAGGCTTCTAGTAAAACCTGTTGTTTTGTCCAATAAAACTATAAATCTTACCTATAAGGGACCCCGAAGGTCCGAGCTGCAACCTTCAGTCCGGTTCTAAGGTCAACCACACAGAACTTGGTGCCCAGAGCCAGCCAGCCATGCTTCGTGTCACTTAGAATACCACCCAGAGGAACATTTTCTAAAGATACAGATAAAATCAGTTTTTGTCAAAAATTTCAATATTTAATACAAATGTAATAATTAGCGTTCGGACAGGTGGTGGCATTATTGAGCAGAGAGGGCAATGGAGTCGCCTAGATAACATTCATGATTGAATGACTAATGATTAAATATTTTTTTGTCTAAAACATACATTTCTTATTCCAGTAGTGCCAATATTTTTTAATCGAATTATTGAATCCCCCCTCGCTTTCTCTGCTAGACCTTTGACTGATGTTTCCAACACATTTTTAGTCTGCCTTATAAAAATGAAGAATAAATAATTCAATAATACGATCCAAAAATATTGGCACTACTTGAATAAGAAATGTATGTTTTACACAAAAATAATTTAATCAGTAGTCATTCAATCATAAAATGTGATCTAGGCGACTCCATTGCCCTCTCTGCTCAATAATGCCACCACCTGTCCGAACACTAGTAATAATATACGGTCTTACTATAAAACCAACGAATGAATCAACAGTATGTGTTACTTACTATAGTACAGTTACAGTAACTTGTCAATATTGAACTCTGGAGAGACTAATTAAATCAAAATGTTTTTTACAATCAGCAGCAGAAGTAGCTTAACTGGTGGTGGTGTTCAAAACGGAAAGTCGTATCAAGCTTATTTAGAACACCTCACCCGCTTAGCTATTAATGCTGACTGTACTGTACATTATGTGTACAATCATGAAAATTAGTCATTATTTCCGTTATTTAAACAGAGGAACCCGTAACCTCTGTGGTATCATAAAACCCGGGTTTTTCGTTCCCACTACCTACCTATTTTAAAGATTCTGTCATCTTACCTGCATTTTCCGATGGTTGCAAATAACTGAACACGGCAGATGAAAGGTTAGTAGTCTTTATTATCGAAAAAGCACTATCCTGTAACTTCTGCATATTAAACTGAATAGATTTTAAAATTTATAACGGAAAACAAATTTAGCGTTTGAGGTTATGATGCATTATACTTTCGCCGCTTGAGTTTAGAACTAGTATTTTATTTGAAAATGTTTACGCTATAGATTTTGTACTAACACTTAACTTATATACAACTAAATAAAATAACTGTTGGTGCAAAATTTTCCATTTGAATTTTTCGTGATACTATGCGCGCGCGGTATAACAATAAGCGAATGTCACATTGACAGCAACGGAATTACGGAACTGCTGATGAGTAGTGATGCACCCTGCAACGTAACTCTAAATAACGGCCGTTATTTGGTATCGTTTGCAAAGTTAATAAAATGTGTATAGATTACTTTTACAAATAAATTATACGTTTTGCAATATTTATATTACTGATACTTATTCGCTTTTTAGCACAGTCTGAATGTTCAAGTTTATGGCCTACATAGAAATTATATCTACCCCTATATTGCTCTTGAATATTCAAAAAATCTGCAAAAAAAACGAACGGTCAAAATGCTTCGTGGTCCTAAAAAGAGTTTGTTTTTTTCTACGTTAGTAAGTGAGAGACTTATGAGGATCTTAATGTGAAATTTAGTGCAATCGGTATAGGGTACAAAAATATGAGGCACATCACCATTTGGGCGGAATCCAGCGCGAAATTTAGCTATCACGGAATAAATTCTGCTTTTTGGCTTATTTTTGTCTATGAATAGCTAAATTCCGTTCATTAACAATGTAATATTCTAGCAAGTAAGTTTGTAATGTTGACGTATAAAATATTTTTATTTTTATCAATAAACAAATTGAATTGAATTGAATTGTTCAAATTCGTGATGTGCCTAATAGCTCTAATTGACTGAGCGATAGCGACAGTCTCCATTACAGCTTAGGCAAAAATGCTTTCGTATGTCTGGCTGTTCTCCACTGCAGGTCGCATTTCTTAGTAGATTCCCGTAAAATTTTGTGAGCGGAGTCTATAATTACGTAGAATTCTTTAAACGTGTCGTTTTTTTGTGAAATTTTCAAATTGGTGGAAATCGCATAAAAGGCTCAAGTGCCATAATGAACTATGGCCCTTAAGACCATTGTAAGTTCTCCAAGATATAAAGAACTTAAGCTTCTTAATTATTTATGGCACTTAAGACTACTGTAAGTTCGCCAAGATAATAAGATATGAGAAAATACGTAGCTAAATTTCACCCTATAAATATATCCTTAAGTAGTGGATTTGGATGACGGCTTAATAAACGGTAGCTATCTACATCAGACGTTTCAGGTTCGATCTCTCACACATGCCATTCTGTTTGTATTTTTTTAAGCTTCGTAAATCATTATTAGGGCCATCTACATTAGTTTACTCAAAACCCTTGACCTTTTAACCGCCATAGTCTGATATATGAGACAAAATGACAACGTAAATGACACTTTCGTAAATTATGACAAAGTTCGAAATTGATAGTTCAATTTTTGAAGTAGGTACTACGGCGGGGGCGGTTAAAAGGTTAATGGCTTAGGGTGTTATTCCTGTTGATCTCAAATGCAGCTAATCTAAATATATAAAAGAAGAAACTGACTGACTGACTGACTGACTAACTGACTGACTGACTGACTGACTGACTGACTGACTGACTGACTGACTGACTGACTGACTGACTGACTGACTGACTGACTGACTGATTGACTGACTGACTGACTGACATATCAACGCACAGCCCAAACCGCTAGTTCTAGAGATTCCAAATTTGGCACGTAGGTTCCTTATAAGGTCTAGAGGTGCATTAAGAAAGGATTTTTCAAAATTCACCCCCTAAGGAGGTAAAATGAGTGTCCAAAGTTTGTATGGCGAAACAAGATTTGATAGACTATATCGAGGGTTGCGAGGTGAAACCCGATAAGTAGAAATAATTTTTGATTTAAATAAGCACCTAACGTATGTCAGCTTATTGTTCTATTTTCAAAAACCTATTAGCTCGAGTTATCGGGTTTGAACACGCACCCCTCGATATTATTCGAAACTTCACAGGAGTATTCCTAACGATAAACGAGTAAATACGTGTTTCAGATTTTTTGAAAATTCAACCCCTAAAAGGGGAAAATATGGTACATACAAACATACCAGTCTAACTGAGAACCTCCTTTTTGAGTACCTATAGTACGCGGGCGAAGCCGCGGGAAAAAGCTGGTAGTCAAAATAATGCTTTGTGTTAAAATTTTTTTTTTTGTAATTCATAACTTTATATTCTCCGTTTTATAAAGAGTATCCAAAGCAATTTCCAATTTTTCAAACAATCCGTCTGCTAAAGAGGATGCTAATTTTTGGGCCAAGATGATGTAAATTTCATCTAAAGTTAGGCCATTTCATCTAAAGTTGGATTTTTATTATTATTTGGGAACTTTTTAGGTGATTTCGACTCAGAATCACGAGATCTGTCGATCATATTAAGACAAAAAGTCTGTCCTAATTTTTTTCTATCCATTACCATTTTTCCATAGACTTCTTATATGTCACGGTAACGGAATGGAACTAATAAAAAATACATGAAAATTTTGGGATACTTTTTGAGTCCTACTAGGATCCAAAGAGTTAGTGATTCTAAAATTCATCTAAAACTTCCAAGTTAAAACAATAGTAGAGGATACAACTTTAATTAATATCTGCTTCCAACAAAATATGTGTGACCATTTAAATCGAAACGGTCACCAACTTTGAAACACCAAATTAATGGATATAGTGGTAGCCGTACAAGCCCAATTTCAAGGAAACACCGCAAATCGATCTACAGTTTAGCCGTTTGGCACACGCATACTAGAGGTCAAAACAAATTTTTTGACCCGCAGTTCTTTAAAAAAATCCCTTAGGAGGGGAGTGCCGAGACATTTTTTTATATGTATGGAAAAAAAAAATTTTTTTTTCAGAAACCTATCGTGTGTGGTATCTTATGAAAGGGCATTTTGAGGCAATTCTAAAAATATACCACATCATTACATTTCAGCCATTTTTTTTTATTTAACACAAAAATAATTTTCGAAACATACCAAGTTTAGGCTCCTCCAGACACGATATGGCTGATTTTTTAAAAATACAATATACCACAAATGATACATAATATCCTCATATTTAACCTCAAAAAAGCAATTTTGAAAATAATTTCATTAAGTATTTTTTATTAATTTTTCAATATTACAAAGTAACACAGTTCTACTTCAATACCTATTTGGCGTGACTTATGGAACTGTAGTACAGATACTGTACATATTAATCATAAAATGATAAGTAGTCTCCATATATCCAACGGGAAATACCTCTTTAACCATTTAATGGCGTCTTTTCATCAGTTGGTATAGATTTTGTGGTAGATACTGACTTAAAAAGTGGCTGAAAGATGAATTAAAGATGTTTATCCCTGTTGTTTTTATCTCATAATTATAATACACATACTATTAATCTTGCTTTTTACATTTTAAAAATATATTTTTCTATCTTTATATTTCTTCCTCTCCGTCTTCTATATACGTTTTGCTGCAAATAAAAAAGCGGTTTGTATAAATGAACTCACTTATTTACGTAAAAGGCGTAAATTGAGAAAATAATACCGCACATCGCGTTATGGCAATCAGTGTGGCAAATTTTACAGGCTGGGGTGCAAGGGAGGTTATTTTTTTGCATGAGCATCGGTTGGTTTTGCATCCACACCTATCTAGCTCCTTTTTAACTGCATGGCTATATACAGTCCAATTAGGCTCTAATGAAAGGTCACGTTTTCTCTTCCATCCCCACTGTTCTGGAGATGGTCGGGTTGCTACGTGGCTGGAGAAATATGTGTGTGCACTAGAAAGGCACGCCCCCATATTTCTCCAGCCTGATATTTTGCCCTTTTTATATGCTGAAGGAGGGCCGCGGCAGTAGGAGGTATTAAAGAGAGGGTCTTATCACCGGTGACAAACAGTTGGCGTCGAGCTTCATTCATCCACGTGTGTCAAATCGCAACAATTAAAAAAAAATACTAAATGAAATTATTTTCAAAATTGCTTTCTTGGGGTTAGATATAAAGATATAACGTATCATACGTACGTACGTTTGTGATATACTGTACAAAAAAAAAGTTGCGTATATCGTATCTGAAGGAGTCCAACCTTGATATTTTGTGTCAAAAACTAAGCAAACTATACCAGCTGATGAAAAGGCGCAGTTAAAGGGTTAAAGAGGTATTTCCCGTTGGATATATGGTGTAGCATGACGCTTTGGAACTTCTTTGGAACTACTTCCGTGTTTAGTTTCTCTGGTCGCTAGGTCGTAGTTGATTTATGAAAAAATCAGTGTGCATTGTGATTCACGCCATTACGGTTGGATGGCGCTTATATCAGTCCACATTTTGTTATAGATAACTGGCAGTTATAAAATTGAGATAATATTCGCGCTAATTTTGAATTTGAATTTTTGAGATTCGAGATTGTAAAAAGATTGAGTTTGTTTATTTGGAGAGAGACAGATGATCTTGGAGTTTTGAAGGGAAAAGTCAGAATTATTCATTTTGGTCCATTTTTGTTCCCTGGAAGTTTTTAGTGACAGTGACCTAGTTCCCTAGAAGAGGATGATCGCCAATACAGTTTTTCCTGTACCCAGTGCTCTTTTTTGGTCGTGTCTGACGGTGGATATTGCCTGCCGTGGTCGCCGGTGCTGAGATCGTTTGAGCCGAGAGGGCTCCGGAAGGCGCTCGTGAGTGCCGATCTTGTGAGACGATCGGCAACCGTCGTCGGAGGACTAGAGCCCGTGTTCCGAGTGCTTCGTCAAGTAAAACCGTCGTCGGAGGACTAGAACCCGTATTTCGCATGGTTCTCCAAGTAAAACACAGGGTTCAGCGAGCTGCTGCCTAACGTATTTTATTTAAATTCATAGTTTAGTTTCCACCATTTCCTGAGATTCAAGATTATTATTTTATTTAGATTTTTTTAACGTTATAAATCCGATTTCCTTTTTGTAACCAGTTAATTACTTATTGTGTTTTTGTGCGATAATAGATTTTTTTGTTGTTTTGCCAACCTTGGTTGAATATCTCTGATCCGCATTTTTAAACTTCTCAAAATTCCAAATAGCCACATCTGACGCGGGTTATAAACATTTGGTTTTAAATTTAGGTTTCCTTCATCCAGTGAATCAGCCATCATCGTTCATACCACTCGCATTTCATCAATTCATATTTCTTTATAGCTAAATTTTCAGCCGAGTTCTGTTCTTGTACCTACTCTTTTTTCCATTCGTGCGGAAGGCAGACATCCACAATTTTTCGATAAAAATATTATGTTTTAATTGTGCTTCAATATATCTTGTGTGAAGTAAAATATTTTTTGTGTGAAGTAAAATATTTTTTGAGTGAAGTAAAAAAAATAATTATACGTGTTCTGCAAAAGTGATTGTTTTACTGCAATGGATACTTCGTATCATTTTATGATTAATATGTACTACAGTTCCATAAGTCACGCCAAATAGGTATTGAAGTAGAACTGTGTCACTTTGTAATATTGAAAAATTAATAAAAAATACTTAATGAAATTATTTTCAAAATTACTTTTTTGAGGTTAGATATGAGGATATTATGTATCATTTGTGGTATATTGTATTTAAAAAAAATCTGCCATATCGTGTCTGGAGGAGCCCAAACTTGGTATGTTTCGAAAATTATTTTTGTGTTAATTAAAAAAAAATGGCTGCAATGTAATGATGTGATATATTTTTAGAATTGCCTCAAAGTTCCATTTCATAACGTACCAGACACGATAGGTTTCTGAAAAAAAACATTTTTTTTTCCATACAAATAAAAAAATGTCTCGGCCCTCCCCTCCTAAGGGATTTTGTTTTAAGAACTGCGGGTCAATAAATTTGTTTTGACCTCTAGTATGCGTGTGCCAAACGGCTAAACTGTAGATCGATTTGCGGTTTTTTTAATCGTACGGCTACCACTAATACTTGTATCCGATATCAAATTTTGATCATCAGATTTTGCAGTAAAACGCTTCTAGAATTGCATTAACACGTTTAATTTTGAAGATAAAGTAAATTATTTAAAATTAGCAACAATAATCAGATTATTTAAAATTAGCACTTCACGTAAAAATGACGATAACGGTATCTATATAAAGATATTTCACATTCAATAACTTCCTTAGTGGTTAGAATGTAATTAAATTACAATAATCAGAATATTTAAAATTAGCACTTCACATAAAAATGAAGATAACGGTATCTATATAAAGATATTTCACATTCAATAACTTCCTTAGTGGTTAGAATGTAATTAAATTACAATAATCAGAATATTTAAAATTAGCTGTTTAGTTTAGCTCTTGTGTTTTGTATATATTTTTTTGTGTCTAGTATGGCAACACCGCGTTGCAGTAGATTTTTGAAATGACCGGTTTTCCAGTCAGTTGACGAACGAACGTGTGTCGAACCATACGCTATCCGTAGCCACAATTCTCGTTTTCGCGCTCTTTCGTAAAGCACCACTATCGACTCTCTCGCAGCATTATCATAACCAGTGTAGTGTATTCGGAGCTAGCTGACGACAACCGTGCATAAACCAAGGTCTAAGTCGGACGACTGGAGGTAACGGTTTTAAGGTTTACTCTAGCGAGCGACAGGACACTTTTCAACTAGCACCAACAGTATCCGATAGCGACCAGCGGTTCTGCCGAAGCAGCCACGGCGTTCGAAGGTAAGCTCCCTATTTACACCGAACACTTTTAACGTAGACCGATAAAGAAGTTAATAACAACCTCCTCACTTCACCCACCACTTCTCGCATATTTCGCAAACTTATAGCAAAGTACAGTCCACCTCTTCGGAACCGAACATTAGCACTTCACATAAAAATGAAGATAACGGTATCTATATAAAGATATTTCACATTCAATAACTTCCTTAGTGGTTAGAATGTAATTAAATTACAATAATCAGAATATTTAATATTAGCACTTCACATAAAAATGACGATAACGGTATCTATATAAGGATATTTCACATTCAATAGTTACCTTAGTATCGTAAACGTCTACTTTCCGCACAAAAGGAAAATAAAAAGGAGGGAGTACTAGCAAAACTAGTAAGTACAAATAAAGACTCGGCTGGTAATTTGGCTGCAGGAAAATAATGGATTAATGAGGCGGGTGATATGGATGGTGACAGATGATTCGCTGGCTGAACGTAGCCTAAATTAAAGAGCCAGGTCTTTGTACGCCCGTCAAATGAGGCAATTAGAATTTTGGGAATATTTTGGCAAAACAACAAAAAAAGCTATTATGGCACAAAAACACTGGATACAAAAAAAGGAATCGGATTTATAACGTTTTAAAAAAATGTAAATAAAATGATATTCTCGAAAGTCAGAAAATGGTCAAAACATTTAAATAGAGTTCGTTGGCAGGCGCCCCCTTTGGTTTAGGCGGACCCAACAGCTCGCTGAACCCTATTTCTCACTTTGAGAGCCCGCTGGATGCGGGCTCTAATTCTCCGACGACGATGAAGAACCACGCGGAACACGCGGCGGTTGCAGATCGTCTCGCAAGTCCGGCACCCACAAGCGCCTTCCGGAGTCCTTCCGGCTCATGCGGTCCCACTGGCGGCCTCGGCTGGCGCTATACCCACACCCTCAGACACTGCCAAAGGGGAGCACTGGGTATTGGAAAACCTACACCGACGGCCACCCTCTTCTAGAGAATTAAGCAACTGTGGTAAACACTTTCCGGGAACAAACAAAAAGGATTTGCACAGGACAATTTGCAAATAATTCCTGTGTTTTTCTTTAAAAATCTCTCCGTCGATCTGACACTCCCAATCAAAATCAACTTTTTTCTTTTTTGACAATCTGGAATACCTCAAAAATTCATATTCAAAATTAGCGTGAATATTATCTCAATTTATAACTGCCAGTCGTGTATCACAAAAATGCGGACTGATATAAGCGCCATCTACCCGTAATGCCGTGAATCACAATGTACGCTTTTTTTATATATCAACCGCGACCTAGCCTTAGACCTTCCTTAGACACGGAAGTTCAAAAGAAAGTCGACAGATGTCGTACGATAAACGTAGCGTCATGCTACAATTTGTATTACCAGAATAGCAGATCTACCACCAAATAATTTAAAAAAAACCAGCCAAGTGCATGTCGGACCACACATATTGAAGGGTTCTGTACCTACAATTGATAAGAACCAAACTAATACCAAAAGGTCGTATCTGATGCCTATGGAAGAAGTTTTTTGGAGATAACTTAAAAATGGCTGAACCGATAATGTTCAAAACTAATTTATATTTATATGTATATTTATTCAAGAAGTCATTTATTTACCATTAATAATTATTTTATCTACAATTTTAAAATCCACGCCGCAGGCTTCGTCAGGTAGATACAAAAACAGGTCAACAGGCTTCGTCACACAACAATCAAAATTTACAAGTTCAAATCCGCCTCAGGCTTTATCAATAATAACTACTTACACGTTAAACATTAATGAAACAGACCCCCCCGACCGTAGCCGGCTCAAAAGTCCCCATGACACTAGCAGCGTTGCCACGCTAAATTGCCAAGGAAATCTGTTGAACCAGGTACGATCCGGAGCGAGGATCGCAACCCCTCTCTCTGAGTCGACGACCCAAGTCCCTGACAAACTCCTTGGCCTCCGCACCCCAAGACCCTGTAGTCTCTACCGCAACCGGTATGAAGTCATACGTTGGTTCCAAGGCAGAGTACTTAGTATGTTTCTGCCTAGCTGCATACTCAGCAGCCGACCCAGCAGCTCTTATGGTGTGGCCCAGGTGGGATGGGGCAAAAGTACTGACGCATGTAGCGTCCCATAAGAGGCACCTGCCCTTCTGCCAAGGAACCAACGTAAGACCATCAGGTCTTTTGCCATCCGAGCGGCACAACCCCGGAGGCTCCAGAGCACAGGGTACGTTGGCTGAAACCAAAGCCCGGCGAACTATTTCGTTGATTGCATGGTGACGCGAAAAACGCCCCGCACATTTTTGGCAACTAAGACCATGGTGACCATCCTCTTGTACCATGACCCCACAAACGCACCGATGCACCTCGCACACCTTGCAGCCCAATCTCAATGCAACCGCTATCCTCAACGTGTCATTATCCAGAAATGTGCCTAACTGGGGTGACGGCAATGCGTGCAGCCACGCGCCTGACTCGCCGCTGGAAGCTGCATTTAGACGCGCCAAATCCGAGCCTCCTGCATCCCTCAACATGTCTGTTAGCAATTTCATGCACAAAATGTCGTCCCAGCCTCTTTGAGTGGCAGGATATTTTGGCAGCTCCCTGTCCTGACAAAAAGTAGACCACTTGACCAATGTCTCCTCAACAAATGGTATCTGGGAGATGCCGCCATTGTCTGATATTCAAAATATTTTTTTATAGAAAGTATGTGATAAGGCGCATCTTCTTGATTTTTTTCATATTTTTTTTGATTTACGTTTCAAAAGTTACAGGGGCGGGGACACAATTTTTCTGACTTTCAAAGCGATTATTTCAGAAAATGTTCAATTTATCACAAAATGTTCAAATAAACCTCTATGTTATTTTTTTAGACCTATCGATTGATATGCCAAGTATTGATATGTGGTTTAAACATTTTTTTGAAATTTAGTTACATGTATGGAGCGCCCCCCCCTAAAATTATTTTTTTCGCAATTTAACTATGTACATAACTAGGTAGCGGCATACAAAATACACCATTTTTATAAATTTTATTAAGATACGGTTTTAGTTTCCGAGTAAAATGGCTGTGACATACGGACGGTCGGACGGACGGACAGACGGACATGACGAAACTATAAGGGTTCCGTTTTCGACATTTTGGCTACGGAACCCTAAAAACGACATGTACATTAGGTAGGTATTTTATAGTAGGTATTTTTATACCAAAAAAAAATGTTTTGACGGAGTCAAGATACGAGCGACGACGAGCAATTCGTGCAAAGCGAGGAGGAGTGTGTTTAGAGAACTGTGAAGTAACAGTATGTACGCGAAGCCGAGTGAGCGAACAGCCGACTTCTAAAAATGGAGCAAATATATTTTTTTTGTGACCATTATGTTTGTAGGTAATCGTTTTCATATTGTTTGGAGATCTGATTTTGGTATCAGATACATTATTTTGGTAATACATATAATTTGCCAGAAATTGTAATTCTTGTTTCTTGTAATCGTTTTAGATAGATCGATAGATAGTCCCACAACATACATGGCATAAACATCAACACAAAGTAAAAATACAAAAAAAAAGGCATGCAACTTAATAACATGTATGCACGTCAACAGGAAGCCACGCAGAAAAACGGTGCTGGCTCAGCATGGTGATGCAGCAAGTCAAATCGCTGGTATTCGTTTTGATATTATTTGGTGGTACAATTTACCTGGCAGATCTATTATTTTAGTGGCCCATCTTATGAATTAGGTCATCGACTTCACATTATTTGATGATCGGTTAAATCATCAGAATCAGAATAGCCATTTATTATTGTTTTTACATTTGACAACATTGTTGTAATTTTTAGATATTCATAAGTTTAATAAAATTTTACATACACTATACTTTTTTCTTGTTAATGACCTCTCCTTCAGGAAGAAGGAGGGGTGGTAATAAGACTCCATGGGTTACCGGCCCTGATAGGAGAATTAGTAGTATATGTAATTGTTACGTAATAAGGGTCCTTAAAACATGAGTGTGGTTTTATGAAATGAGCCGCAGGCGAATTTCATAATAAGATCACACGAGTGTTTTAAGGCCTAATTACGTACAGTTGCATACACTGCTTTATCTACACTCATATTATATATATTAAATTAAGTGTTCGGAAACCATAGAATGACCGCCATTGTACCGTCATGGCCTACTCGATTGTGCCGGCGCTCGCGCGGGACCAATCGAGTTGGCCATGGCGGTAACATTATGTTATCAAATTCGATGTTCCAAGTTTGAAACTCATTGCTTAACAATATTTGAGCATGCAACGTTAAAATTACGTTACTGCCGCAGATAAGAAACTTGTCATAGTTAAATCGTTTGTTGTAATGCTTGTCATTGTCTACGGTTTTTGAACGCATTTTAGAGTACTTACAGTATGAGTGTAGATAAACATATATATTGAACAATTTACAAAATTACAATATTTTATGGTTATTGTTGGGTACTTAAATTAACGATGGTTCTTTAAAAGTGCGTGATTGCGAAATGATGAAGGCTTGTTTACATTTACATTATTTTATTTTTCTACCGACCCCGAATTTACTCGGTTCATTTGGCCCTACAGGTATGCCAGAAAGTATACATTACAAACTTATTAATTATCAGTACTTATTTTGAAACTATGAAGTAACAAAATAATTAAATTATTTAAAAAATATTCTTACTCTTATAATTTTACAGCATTTTTTGACAGGTAAAGGATGTTAAAATAAAAATAATATAAAGTAAAATGTATGTTTATTTTGAAAACTTACAAAAACTAAATAAATAAGTACCTTCTTACATATCAGTAACATAAAATGTCTTTGATTTAACCTACATAAACTATCGATACTAATTTAATATACTCTATTATTTAAAACATGCATATTACACATAACACAGCATCAAATCCTAATTATACACTATTAATTCATCATCATATCATATTAGTAGGTACCTGGTTTATTTAAAATAAGCAATTTTAAAGATAATATTTTGAATTTTTCATAATGTTATTTTAAATCGGTCGCTTTACTTTATGTAAGAAATTTATAATTTTATCTCTTATTTTGATCAGACATCAGATAAAAGAGTCACAGCCAGCATTATCCTTTATAATAATTGTCTACATTTTTACCTATCTACACGGGCTGTATTGTATGTCGCATCAGAAATATGTTTTAAATAGTTATTTATTAAAATACATGCTGAATTGCTCACCAAATGCAGAAGTACTATTGATTAAGAAAGTGGGCATATTATTTTATATTTGCATAAGATAATTACACATACATGTTTAAATTATGTCAAATATAACCTAAGTGTTGGTTATATCTGTCCATCATGAGTTATGCATTTCTGGAGTATTACATTTCTGATTCCTTGAATACATTTAATATGTATTGTTACATTTCGTTAAAATTAAGTACACTCTTTCATAATTAATCAAGCACATCAGCACGATATAGGTAATAACTTTCAGTGTCATGACTAGACCATATTTTTTAATATCATACTTTATTCTTTCTTTATACTTTATTATGTTTACATGCTTTAACATAAAAAACTGGACTTTGAGCAATCATTTCTTTTTACTGCGATTAACATTAGTAACAGAAACATTAACTACATTTCTGTTAGATTCACTACTATGAGGACTAATTTTTATTTGTCCCTGCACAATATTCATCATTGAAGTATAGGGACTATCGGGCAATAAAGCTTGAGGTAAGTTTGTGTTATTCTCCGTTGCAGAACTAGGTTCATTGCGCACGATATCGTATGCTGTTTCTTTCATAGACACGTAAGCATGAGATTTTGTTTGTAGTTGCCTCGGACCCGGACTGAAGCCATTTTGTGTTACGACTGGGTTGCTTGGCCTAGAAGCTGCAATAAAATTATCATTTAGAGCAGGCACGTTATTAACTTGAACTAATGAACTGTCAAGAGAGCCGTTGCGTGATATCTGTAGGCTGTTAGATCTTGATGAATTTCCTACGGAATGCAGTGTGGATGTGCTACCTTTTGCGCTTTCGATTTCTTTTGAATATATTTCTTCAGTTTTCTGTATTCTTTGAGCATGAGTGGTCATTGGTGATCGATTTGGTATAGATGAACCACTTAATGATCTACTAGGTGAATTCCTATATGACTTTTCTACGCTCGTGATATGTTTATTTTCTACTCTATATGTGGCAGAATTCGTATTTGCTTTTCCTTCCATTGACCCATAAGCGCTGTCTTTTGTGGAGCTATGAGATGAACCTTCTTCTTTGACTCCGTACCTTCGAACGACATTAGCTGGGGCTACAGGTTCAATATTTTGCACATCATATGAAAGTGGATTTTTCTCAGGTGGAGGTTTGACTCCTTCGATTACTTCACCAGTTCTTGGGTTTATATGCTTTTCAGTATCGTAACGCAATGTAACTCTGTGACTTTCGTCTATCGGATGCCCTCGCGAGATATCTTGAAGTTCTTCGTCACTTTCTTCAAACACCAGCTCAGGATTTTCTTCATCCTTAAAAAATAAACGTTAATAATCTTAAAAAATTGCGTTTTCAAAAGGTGTTTCTGTTGATTATAAATAATAACAAATGCAACATCTAAAATATTTAAGAAAGAAGAAAAATAGGGGGAAAATTTGATGGCCTTGATGCTAATTTTTAAACCAGTAAGGAAATATAATATTAAATCGTTTAAAATTTGTATTAGTGACCAACTGCAAACCGATAGTAAACCTAAATTATAGATTAAAAAAATATTGGTGTACGTACATTTTCATCGCCTTCTTCAATGACACTATTCTGAATCCAATCACGTATTCTTTGTTTTTTTGCTTGGCGGTCAACCGTAGTCTCGATACCATTGTCTCGGAAATGTTTTAAAAGGATATTCTTTTCATTGACATCACTGTGGAAACTATACATTGACGGGCAGAGTTCATCAATGTCACTTCCCGCTGAAAATTATGTATGATAACATTTCAAATCAATATTCGTTAACCTTTCAGTACTTTGGAGCTCTATGTTTAACACAAATATTTAATAATTAATATTGAATTATAAATTCTCTTTCCCATTCGAATTAATTAATTGAACTTGTGTTTATTCAAAATTCAAAGTTTCTATTTATTAACCAACACAGTTATCAAATATTGGAATATCATCCGTTTTTACAAAATAGGTATATAACTACAATTTGGCTATCAGTAGCCCTGCCTGTGTGGGTGTGTGACTGTGTGTATGTTATTTAATTTTGATAATTAAGTATTTAACAAAAGTGAACAAAATATAAAGACAAGTCGTTAGACATCGTACCAACTCTATCCGTGTAACCTTTGGCCATCCATCGGTCGTCATAATACCTAGACAGTTCTTGGAAGTTAATGGCTCTCCTGTCTTCTCTGGGCTCAACAAACTTCTTAAACATTTTTTGAGCTCTTGACGATACCATCTTCCATAGCTTTGGTTGTTTTTTCAAGGGATTTGCACTGTTATACCAATTGTAAAAGCTAAAACAAAAAATTGCTAGATACAATTTAAAGACAGATACATTTTTCTTATTGCCAATAAATTTTTCCTAAATCTACACATATAAGTAGCTAAAGATATTTGACTGATTTTTTTGCATCTTTATTGTAAAGTTTGGAGCTGTAATCCAGATCAAAACCCATGAGGACTTAGGCAATTTTTTTGCATCGATACAATTTTCAGTATACAATAACTAAGCATGATCAATTTACCTTGTGTATCGTGGATCGTCGAAAGCCGCCTTTTGCCATGGCAAGCAACCGGTAAGACAAATGAAAATAACAATTCCGAATTGCCAAACGTCGTGTGTTATTAACGCTCTAAAAACAGAAATACGTATAATGTGAGTGAGTAATGGGCGCTTACATTCTTAGCAGTTGTACGATAAACATAGTCCAGCTAGGATTTTTCATACATGTTCTTCACACTATTACTAACAAAATTTATATGGTATTCATTGTATTTTAGAATAATGTTAAGCATAGCTTTCCAATTTTGCGCCTTACTTCTTTAATTTATAAAAAATAACTGTTATTCAAAGTGTTATTCAATTTAAACAAATGCAGGCGTTCTTACCCAAGTAACACAGGAAGCAATATAACATATGAATAGTTAACTTATTTCGAACTTAAGGACCGTATAAACACTTATATACGTTCACCAAGCAACTTGTCGCATTATATGATGCTTTGAGCTGTATAACGGTTATATAATGGCATATCTAAATGCTTTTGTAAAGCCTTTAGCTTTAGTGCAGCAAACCACAACGCAACTGTACAGCTTTCGACTGTTTAAAAGCACTTAAGTGCTTTAGGTTCTACAATAGCATTACATAATGCTTTAAGCTGTATAACGGTTGTATAATGGCATGTATAAATGCTTTTTTAAAGCCTTTAGTTTTAGTACAGTGAACCAAAATGCAACTGTACAGCTGAATGCTGTACAGTTGCGTTTTGATTTGCTACACTAATGCTTCGGTGTGGTTTAGTGCCTTAGGTTCTACAATAGCATAAATAAATGCTTAATGCTGTTTAAGAGCATGAATATTAGCCATTATAATGCCACGTAAATCCGGTATACAGCTTTCAGCTGTTTTTAGTGCTTTAGGTTTTACAATAGCATTTTATGATGCTTTACGCTGTATAACGGTTGTATAATGGCATATGTAAATGCTTTTGTTTAGCCATTAGTTTTAGTGCAGCGAACAACATGCAACTGTAAAGCTGAATGCTGTACAGTTGCGTTTTGGTTTGCTACACTAATGCTTCGGTTTGGTTTAGCGCCTTAGGTTCTACAATAGCATAAATAAATGCTTAATGCTGTTTAAGAGCATGAATATTAGCCATTATAATGCCACGTAAATTCGCTATACAGCTTTCAGCTATTTTTAATGCCTTAGGGTGTACAATAGCATTTATAAGTAGGTAATACGTTCCTAAAGCAGTATAATAGCAATAATATAAACCATTATAAAGCCAAGTAATTCACTATAAGGGGCTGTTCATAAATTACGTCATTTCAAATGGGGGGGGGGGGGGGTCTGAACATCGGATGATGGTAGCATAACCTAGGAGGGGGGGGGGGCGGTCATTCCGAAAATCACATCATCAATGTGTAAAAAAAGGAATGAAAGTCGTGTTTCTATAAACTTTTAATGCTATAAAATATTATCTACTAAATAGTTTTTTATTTTACAATTAAGCTTAAAACGCATTTTTTTTTAATGACGTCACTTTATTTGGCAGCTTTACTATCAAAAATTGATGACGTAATTTATGAACAGCCCCTATACAGCTTTTAGCGGTTTTAGTGCCTTAGGTTCTACAATAGCATAAATAAATGCTTAATGTTGTTTAATAGCATAATTATTCACGTGTAATGCTGTAGGCATAAGTAAGGCATTTTTTAAGGGTCACTGAGCTGCTATTGGACTAAGAGCTAGCCACGTCAGATATGACACAATAATGAGAGCAACAAAACCCGTCTGGTTAGATTGCTATACTATTCTTATTGCTAGATCCTGGCATCTGGCAGCTTTTAATGGGTGGAGGTCACAGTGACAGACTAGCAAAATGTTTTAATTGGAAAATAGTAATACCAAACTAGGTAAAAATTGCCGAAGTTGTCTCAGTTATAAAGGACAGGGCCTATATTTTAAGGGGCTCCCTGGCGCCAACGACCTTGGATCTGATTCCCTTAGTTTTCTAATTATTTATATAGCTTATCATATTATCAGTAACGGCCTTAAACAATATAGTATCCTATATTTACTTCAATATTCATTGTCCACGAGATATTTGACATCAAAGTCGAACCGGTTTAGGCTAAAAAAGTGGTTTTATGGTCATAAATTTTGTTTTAATTAGTTAAAAATTAAAATCTCTACAGTTTTTGGAGACATCAAAGAGGAACCCTAATATGTAGATTACGTATATGTAAGATTCTTTACACCATTCGAATATCGATAAAAGTGTTTTTTTAGACCATATTTTAAAAATATCATAAAAAAATAACGGCTCATTTATTTCAAGATCCGGCTCTATAGAATGGAGATAAAAGATTCAAAAACCGATAGTCGTTTGCCTTATAATTCTATCTATAGTGAATATGTTGGAATATCGACTCAAAACTGGTCAAAAATCGATAAAAAAAAACGTTAGACCAAAAAATATTGTGTATTATTACCATACATCGGGGTTTTCGGTGCGGGAATGTTTGACATTAGCCAAAGAGTAGGCATTAACTTAAAAAACAGAATGTACTCTAGCACGTTTCTACCTAATGAATAATTGATCGAAAAAATCATAAGTATATACAATTTATATGTAATAGCTGACTATTATGTATATATATTGTAGATACATAAACCTATGATTTTTTCAAGTATTTTTTTATTAATTCATGTAATGACTGATCATTGTCAACCTCTTCAGTTAATCAAATAGTTCATAAATATCGGACGTCAAGATTAATATTTGACACTTATTATACCGTGTCTTTGTCTTAGGTAGATCTAGTTAATAAATTTCGGATATGCAATTGCATATTTAAAATACTAAGTATATAATACTCAATACAAACATGCCTCTAAGAAAAAAAGCTCGTATCATAGTGTGTAAGCTATTCACAGAGAGGTAGTTATTCATTAAGCATAATATGATATTTTCTCAAACTAACTCTCAACCTATCTGTTTATCTCTACTCTTTCTCAAATCGTTCCCGCACCGAAAACTCCGATGTATGATTATTACGGAAACAAAAACCGTAGGCGAAAACTATGAACTATATTTTATTATACATCGTTTGGCAATACTTTCTCCCAACATAAACTTTTGTATAATTTCTCTTAATATTGTATAGTTTCTCATAATATTGCATCAAACCCAGATCTCTAGGATTTATTTTCTTGAAATGGTTTGCATTCTTTGACCTCCACTACTTTAAAGCTGCCAGATGTCCAGATCTAGAAATAAGCATAATATACCAAACTGACTAGAGGGGTTTGGTTGCTCTCATTATTGTCATATCCGACGTGGACGGGGCTAGCTCTCCGTCTATATAGACCAACGCCATTTTGTAAATAATTAATAACCTAAAAATAAAATCATGCGGACCTATTTATGCAAGGAAAATACCTATATAATAAAGAAATTACTTAATTTAAGACTGCTCAACCAACACTATTATGTTAATAATGCAAAACTCGTTCTATACGAGGATTACACAATTGTTTTGTTTATTTGACGCATATCTTTTTATAATATTTTATAGCAAAACCACAATAAATCAAAGGCGCGTGAAAATTTTCAATGAAACTTACATACACATTTACAGTAAACTACATTGCGCAGTAATATTTGAAGGATATAATAACGTAAAAGTGTCAATAACTTTTATAATTTTTCCTAGGATGCAAACAAATATGACGTGTCACTCATTCAGTTTTTTGTACAGTCTTCGTCCATTTTATATTGCGAGACAAAGTAGTTAAATCACAACGTTCATTGTATTATAACATTTGTTCCTTCGGTATTAGAGACGTTTTTGCATTGACGTAAGGTTTATTTTACTACACTCTTATGCTAGTATAATGCGTTTGTATTGCGATTGGCAAGTTAATCGAGAGTACTTATGCTTCTTTACTGCGATTAGCAAGTTTTTTGGCCGTATTAAGGCTTCTTTAATGCAGTCGGCAACTTAATAGAGCGTACTAATGCTTCTTTGAGGCGATTGGTACTTTCCATGACAACGATAATGCTAATAGCGCAGACATAATGCGCCTGCAATGCTATTAAATGACCTGTATAGGATCTCAAGCTGGGTAATTTGTGCCCATTTAAGACCTATATCAGCACTATAAACGTTTATAATGCTACTATAAAACGAACTCAAAATGCTAAAAGCATACAGATATGCTGTAAGACGGCCGTTATACTGCTTTGATGTGTTACTTGGGTAGTCTATTTTTGACATTACTGTACAAACAATTTAAAAATAAATATCAATATTTACTTGTAACTGGCATCCATAGGTAATTTCAATACTTCAGGAGGAGAATACGGCAACCACTCGTTTCGTCTTCGGACAGACGAATGTACTTTTCTGGTCTCTCCAAAATCACAAAGTTTAATTCGTGAAAAATCTGACTTAAATATTAGAACATTGTCTAGTTTCACGTCTCTATGCACTAAATCTCTTTGATGGAGATGTTCTAATGCTGAAGATAATTGTCTTGCTACTCGCTTTGTATGACTTTCTCCTATTCCTGTGTCAAGCATGTTCGAAGTGAGGTCACCTGGAAACAAAATAAAAATCACGTCTAACGCTGTACCTTTTTAAAAAATATTTTGCTATTAAACTCGACGTTGACTTGAAAGTGAGTTTTTTGTAGGTGATAGTGTAGGTACGTAAAAATGTCCAGCATTAGAAATGAGTCAGATTTAATATTCATTCAGCTTTAGTTTGGCGGTTTTCCAAATGTAAACGCATTAGTGGCGGGCAAATTCAGTTCAATTGGTCTTCATCACGCTTTTACTAAATGACAATATTTTAGGGTACTGAAAAATTACTTGGTAACAGAATTTGAGTTAAGTATAAAATTATGGACTCCAAAGTCTGAAACAAAACTTAAAGTAAAAAGGAATTTTATAAGCGAGACTAACTATTGAGTCTTCAAATCTTAGAATGTTATTTATAAATTCTTACCCAAAGGCGCATATTCTTGACAGAAAACGTAAAATCCAGCAGTCTCAAAAGCAACATCAAATGTAGTTACGATGTTTTTATGAGCACTGAGATGTAGGCCATAATGGAACTCTCTGTAGAAATCTCGTATGGATACATAAGGCTTCGGTAAGGCTTTCAAAACAATTTCTGTATCGGAAGCTCGATGCTCTACGAGAAGTATTTTGCCAAACCATCCTTCGCCGACTATTTGTAATATGTCGAATTCTTCAACCAAACACACCTGTATAAAAGTTAAAAATATGAATGCTTTAGCTTGACTAATGAGTGCACATGATGATATTAGCCGTGGCCTAAAAATGTATTTTTGTTGAGATATGAAACCACATTCTTCAGATCTAAAACTGTGATTAATGGTATTAGAGACTTTATCCTAGATATATAAATAAAACGTTAGTAAGAGAAAGATCATGATAAACATTTGTACGGTACAGTCACATGCAATAGTGTTTTCGTCAACGAAGGCTGCGAAAATATCTGCCACAACCTTAATTGTAGGCCCATAAGAGCGTGACACGTATTTTTGAGGCCTTTGTTGAGGAAGCTACTATTGCGGATGAGTGCACCACAACAAGGGACTTGATTTACAATCAAGGTGATTTAAGGTTGATGTAAACATTAAACATTAAGGCTTACTTTTTCCAACTCAAATTCTCTGATTTTGTGAATAGAGCCTGTTAAGGCTCGCCTTGTGCCGTTGTTCATGACTAACTAGCAGCACATTCTGTTCATCCTGTAAGAAAAGCATCCCTTAAGTACCTAAGGAACTAAAATTTTGTTTCATTATAGATCATGAATCCTAACAGTTTGATAATAGTAGTTTACGTCACACCTGGCCATAATGTGAGTTTTACCGCTCGCTACGCTTACGGTAAAACTCGCATTATGGCCAGGTGGGGACGTAAAATTGTGTACTCACCACGGGCAGTAAAAAAGAAAGCCCTCTATCGCATATTTACAACCCTCGCCTGCGGCTCGGGTCCCAAATACCTGCGATTTCGGGCTTTCTTTTTTTTACAGCCCTAGGTAAGTAATGTACTATTATGTAACTGTTACGTAATAAGGCCTAATTACATACAGTAACATACACTGCTTTATCTACACACATATTATAAATCCTAAATGAAGTGTTCGGAAACCATTAGAATGACCGCCATTGCACCGCCATGACCAGCTCGATTGTGCTGGCGGTTGGGCGGGCGAGGAGGGCAGATTTCCATTACGTTACCGTAGGTAATGAATTTTCATACGTTTTTACCACAATGTCACAGATAATACACTGATGTTACGTTACTGGTTGCAATAATGGTGGTAATTACATACGGTTTCCGAACGCGGAATAGAGGATTTTGATATTGGTGTAGATATAATTAAGTACGTTTACCCCAGTTTTAAGCGTTATTACGACAAAACTGCGAAAACTGTACTTCGGCTTCAATTGAAAACTAAAGTAAGGTAAACAAATATGGCTGCGTTTCTAGGAAAAAAAAAGCATATGACAAAAAATTTTTTTTTCTCACCGAAATATATGTGATTAACGCATATTATTTCTAAAAATTAAGAGGCCAGTAAAGTTTTTTTTTGATATCGCTCAACTTTTCGTTACTAATTTACAGCAAATAATAAGACTGCTATTAGTTTTTATATATATTTTAAAGACAAGTTCTTTTTAAACTGCATAAAAGGAACACTTTTTTGATTTTATGTTTCATTGTATAATATATAATATAATAATTCACCTTAATCTGATAGATGTTTCGCGAATTTTGCTTGGAGAGGTGAAGAAAAGGAAGATTTTTTATGATTAAAGTGATGTTAAACTAGTATGTAAAATATATAAATGCGTTGGAAAATGTGACGTTTAAGAAATAAGTGGAACAGTATTTTTTCATTTTCATACATATTTTATAAGCAAAAGTATGTTTACCTACAGCAATTTTAAGAAATATTTCCGAAGTTTAGGTGGTATTTTTGGTTGTGTATTTCATTAATTTTTAATGAGGAAATAAACTTGGCTTTATGTTTTAATCAGATAATGTAAAACATATTGGAGGGCATATCAAATAATAACAATAAATAATAAAACAAAGCTACAAGTTTGCGCGAATCAACGTCCTTACTAAAGAAGCTATGCAAGAATAGAGTTTTCGGGTATTAAATAATAATAAATGTATACCAAAATATTTTTTTGCTATTACAAGACTTCAAACTATCGTATCAAATGCAATTCATTCGCGTTATTTCATTATTAACGATATTAGATAGATAGATATATTCTTTATTTGCTTCGCACAATATACAAACAGTTAGGTAGGTACATAACTTACATCCTTAAAAAGAGAGAAGCTAGGAAAATAGTTAAACATATGAAACAAAAGGAAAAATAACGATTACTGTATGCGTTGCAGCAAAACAAAAGGGTTCTGACCTAGCAATACGCTTCACTCTTTCGGGCGAAGCAGTATTCTGCCAGAACCCATGCCACGTCACATGTATGATAGAAGCATAAATATCTTAATTTTCACTATGATTGACTTAATGTCTTATCTTAATATATATCTGTGTAAAAAGAAAAAGAAAATTCGATGTTTGCTGATACTGATATGTAATGTATTGTAAGTGTAGGTAGTGTAAGAAGATAAAAGAAAATACATATTACCCAACATTTAAGCAGTTTCGTTTTCAAATAGTTACCGGATTCTTCATATAAATAATATTTTTATGTGTATAAACTGATATGGTAGTTCTTTAAAAGGGCGTGATTGTAAATCAATGAAGGTAAATGCGTTTGTTTACATTATTTTACTTTTCTATTGACCCCGAATACAAGTGAGATACTTTTCATTCGTCATTATTTCTGAGAAATCAGCAAATGAGTGATTTGGATGACTGCCAACTCTGATGTCCAGACTTCTGATCCAGACAGATCTCCTGACGTCACTTGTGACGTCAGAAAAAACAGTTGTTATACGGGAGGTATAGTACAACACTAAATAATTTGTAATTTTTTAGGGATTTGTAATATGGGCATTAGGTTATTGTGTTTATTTATTTTTTGTAAAATTAATTACTTTACTTAACCTAAATATAACCTAAATTACATGGAGTTAAGGTCATGTACATTTTTTGTTCCAATTAATCGTATAGATTTTGGATAACTCGACTTTACTTCCCTATTTACTGAAATATCTGCGCTGCACCCCTTTCTATATTGAAAATGAAAATCAAAGAGATGGAGCCGTGTTTGCAAACACCACAGCCAGTATTGTGGGCACACACCTTTGCTGCAAGCTATTGCTTGTATTGTTTTATCTATACTATTATGCATTAATTCAGTTCGGCATTGTTTCATAATCATGTGATAGAACACTCATGTTGTTGAAATTGTTTTGTCTGCTGCTTAAAAATAAATAAATAAGTTCTAACTGATACTGAGAACATTTATAATTTAAATTATTCTTGTGGTTTTGTATGACTACTTAGACATAGTTATCGTGTAGATAGTTGTTAGGGATAGCAATCTATTTTCAATGAACAAGGGGCCTTTAAATATATACTATATTTTAATTTTGTTTTATCACGTTAAATTTGTTAACAAAAATACTGGTGATCCGTTTAAGATTGTAATTTGTATCGTATTTTCATAATGAAAACTGAGAAAAAAAAATCACGCGAAAAAAAATCGTTTTATATGGAGGGCCGGCTGAGACGATGTGCTCCATATTTTTTTTTCGCGTACTAAATTTCTCCTACTATTTCTTTGTCGCAATACGATACCAATTATGCCCTTGAACGGATCACCACTATTTTTGTTATACCCTGTATTTTAGCATCGAAAACCTAAGGTATGAGATAGGACTTGAGCAGCTAAGATTAGCGGAAAGCCCTTTTTTATTCTTTCAAAACAGATTTTAAAAACTCCATTTTATTCACAAGACTGCAAAGAATATTTGAAATTCGAACGTGATATTAGCAGAGGGTGGAATTGCTCATGGCAAAAATCAAACGTCAATAGATTTGGAACGTTGAATTTTGTCGACTTTTTCACCTATCGATAACTTCAGTTACCTTTTACATTTCTGACTTTAACATTAAGCTCTTTGATTAGATTAAAAATAAATTGCATGGCAGTTAACTGTCATTTCTGCCACTAGTCTTTTTGCAACTAATTCACGTTTGTAAAAATTGGTTAATCCAAAAAGAAAAACAATTAACAAATGGATAAAGAAGTACCCTTGTCTTACTTACAACGAAAACAACTCAACAATATACTGCTCTAAATGTAAGGTTCACTTAAAGCAACTAAAAATTATTGAGTTTAAACTCACATAACGAGTAAAACACATTCACCTGAGTTTAAAGAGGTAAATAACGATAATAGTTTTTATCTAGATTTGATAATATTTCTCGTTTGTTGCAACATTCCATGGAAAATAATAATAATAATAATAATCCACATGTTATTCCGTAATGTTCATATGAAGTCTATTATTGTTTGCTTATGGATTAGAGGTTTAGTTTTGTTAATAAATAAATAAAGATACGCTAGGTAAATATCATTTCAGTTTATTCGATACTCGATAAAATTCAGCGTTCCAACTCTATTGACGTTTGATTTTTGCCATGAGCAATTCCGCCCTCTGGTTATTAGTTACTTTTTTAAACATAATAACATATAAAGACCACTCCAGACATGACAATGTTCGCCCATCTGAATAAATTGTCTGATCAAATCAGGTGCTGTGGAGTGTGGACACAAAAATATTTTTATATTTAATGGTAATTAAAAATACAGACTGATTTTAAATATTCCAGTTGTTTTTCTTGTACTTATGTCGAATTTTCCTCGCTTTAGTGAGGTGAAAAAATTATATTACACACGGCTGCAAAGTTATTTTGACGTTTCCACACTCGCGATTAAAATACATGTTTGCACCCTTCTATAACAAATAAAATAACTATTATTTGTACATATAAGTAGTGTATATGGTTACTTATTAAAATTTGTGGCATTTCATAATACCTACCTAATTAGATTATAAATTATAATACAACTCATCTTACCGTATCGTACAGTTCCAACTTTCTCTCTTAATTGCTCAAAGGTTAACTGGAAGAAATCCCTTAAAGGGATAAGTTCGCCTTTGTACGTATATGTTGTGTTATATGTCTTTCGTTGTGTTTTCTTGTACAATAATAGTAGTTTATGTAACTGTTACGTAATAAGGGTCCTTAAAACATGAGTGTGGTTTTATGAAACGAGCCGCGGTCGAGTTTCATAATAAGATCACACGCGTGTTTTAAGGCCTAATTACGTACAGTTGCATACACTGCTTTATCTACACTTATATTATTTATCCAAAATGCCGTATTCGGAAACCATAGAATGGCCGCCATTGCACCGCCATGAACAACTCGATTGTGTCGGGGAGGCGCGTGTCGGGCTGTCGGCGGATGCGCGGGAGGGTGCAGGTGTACATTATGTTATCAAAACTCATAGCACATCAATATTTGAGCATGAAAAGTTAAAATTACGTTACTGCCACAGATAAAAAGCTTATCATAGTAAAATTGGTCGTGGTAATGCTAGCCTTTGCCTACCGTTTTCGAACACGTTTTAGAGAACTTACAATATGAGTGTAGATAAAGTGTTTTACTACTATGCACGCACTATGCGTTTTTTTGTGATAACTCAAAAATGGCTCAACCGATTTTATTCAATATAGTTTTCATTCAAAACACTTATCAGATACAAGCAGCCTGTGGTTCAACTGCACTGAGAAGGTGCTTAGTGCCCTGAGAGTTCAATACAATAATGGATTTCTGGCGTTGTTGAAGCTGCCCCGCTTTTGTAGTGCATCTCTTATATTTGCGGAGGCATCAGGCACAGATAGGTTGCACGCGATAGCTAATAACCAATAGTACCTCCGTACAGGAAATTCACTCCTTTACAAAAGTCAGATTTAGGTATAAAATTATACCTATACTCACCGCCGCAAGCATAATTGAAACTTATAACCGCGCACGAACCGTGAATCTTCTTTGCGCACCGAAGTTTTATGATTATGACCGAGCTGTGAGGGTTGTCACTTGACAAGTTTTTGTATCTAAAATACCTACTGATTTATTATTTTTAAGATAAATATGTAGGGATTACAAACGTTGATTCTGTAAACATGAAATTTTTATCCGGAGTATGTCTAATTCTCACGGAAGTAGGTATGCCACAGCCGTATTCCTTTGAAAATATGTCGGTCAGTTCCTAATATTGTTTCTGGTTAACCACAAATATTAAATAAATTAAGGATGTTTATTTTAAGTTAGTACTTAATAATAGCTAAGTAAGGACTTCGGGACCTTTCTATATCGACCGGAATTTAAAAAAAATCTGCTTCCTTGTTCTTCCGTTTATTCAGATATCCGTAAACAGAACAATATCTTTTATACGGATTAGACCGAGATTTAGGTTTCGAAGCCATTGTGTATTTCCAATTTTGCGCGATCGCCACGTGACACGACTATCGTGCGAGCCGAGCGGCAGCCCACTGCCACACGCCTGCCCGGGAGGCGCGCCGGCCAAATGTACCATCAGGTTCAAAATTGCATGGTCAATTTATCAATGAATTCATTCATAAATTGACCATGCAATTCTGAACCCGATAGTACCTAAACTGCGTAGTGACACCCCCCTGGCGATAGTACGAAACAGAACTACCTGACTAATGAATAGGACGCAGACCAGCTCCAACGGTATCCTGAATATTTTACGGTAAGCCTTATTCCCTTATGCACAAGCACATTAATAATTGAATGATTCTGAACAAATGAATTGTTTTTGGACATTTTAATTATACATAATTAATTATTAATTTATTGCTACTATGTATATGTTTGAACTAACGCCAGATTTTTAAGACTTTGTATTGTAAATAACCACTGGATCTTAGTTATCTGAATTAAAAAAAAACCGGCCAAGAGCAAGTCGGACTCACGCACTGAGGGTTCCGTACAAACCATTTTAGCTTAAAGGTAGACCTGAGTATTTGATATAAATTTCAATTTAATACCTCTACGCGTCCATAAGGAAAGGGGTAGTAACTTTAAAATTATTAATAATATTTTTATTATATGATATAACAAAAAATTTACGATTTTCGAAATTGTTCCTTTATTTGTGCTATAAGAAGTTGCTTCGTACCAAATTTCAAGATTCTGAGTTTACGGGAAGTACCCTGTAGGTTTTGATTCCCTTGCAAGTTTCGAAAATTTTCGGCATAAACGGCTGTATCTTTTGATTGCGTTGGTCGGACGGACGAACGGGCGGACGGACGGGCGGACGGACGGATGGACAACAAAGTGATTCTATAAGGGTTCCGTTTTTTCCTTTGAAGGTACGGAACCCTTAAATAGTTAAATTAAATTATCAGGCCTCACTTTCATAAAATATTTAAATTTTTTTGGACTGAAACAAAAGTCAGATGGGGGGATGCAATTTTATGAACTTTCAGAGATGTTATTTACAATAATCTTATTTTATCCAAAAAATCTTCAAGAAGATCACTATTATTTTTGAAAGATCTATCTAAAAATACCCCACACAATGGGGTTGAAGCGAAAAGAGAAACTCACCCCCCACTTCATGTGTACGGGAGGTAACCTTATAAAAATAATTTTCCAGTTTTTATTTTACCACTTTGTCGGCGTGATTAATGCACATACTCATACCAAATTTCACTGAGCTAGACCGTAGATAGGCGGAAGGACGGACATGGCGAAACTATAAGTTGACTACGGAACCCAAAAAAGAGTTCTTTGACCAATAGGTGTCGTAGTCGATTCGCCTTTGAGCACTTTCAACCAAATTCCTCTACACAGGAAGATTTTACTTTTACTTTTCGGATAAGTTTACCTTACTATCCTTAAAAATGTGTAATTCTTATGCAGCAAATTATTATTTCATTAAATTTATCAGTAAGTCAAGTCAATGTGACTTTCAATATATTTTTTTAGATTGTTAATATGTGAAATGTTATAAAACTTATTAAAGTCAGTGAATAATTAAAACTTTATTGACGTAAGAATTATCATTTTGTTCAAATTGGATATAATCATATTAGGTTAATTTATTAGCATTTCATTAGGTTACATTTTTATATCTGTATCATGAAAATAGTTTTAACAAGAGTAGTAAATGGAACTAATTTACATATATTGCTATATATTTATACAACTCATGATTATTTGAGACTAGTATATATTTGTATTAAATGAAATTTACTGTTAAGGAAAATCAAACAATAGGTATGGAAATTACCAGACAATTAAGGGCAGACCTTGCACTTATACGGTTCACAAATACACTTGGACTTGGTCCAAAAACACATTAAAATCACATTCCAATTAATTTCAGCACAGTTCAACATTAACTTCACTACACTGTATCCCAAAATGAGTGGTGATGTGATAAGAGTTCACGCAATGTTGAATGTATTTTTGAGCTAGGGCGGAACGAGGGAACGGGTTAGGCGTCCAGTGCTGGTGTCCCGACTGTCGGCGCGTACGCAGCGACGCCCGGGACGCTATTTTCGTGCTACACATGCAAAAATCAATTTGTAACGGAAATGTTACGATCAACGACCTGATATGTGAAATTTGTTGCATGTTAATGATCAGTTAAGATTTCACGCTGAGCTTGTATTAATGTCTTAAGGAGCCAGACGTAGATGCAGCCAAGCATCTGCGTAGGTATAATTAATTGCTTACATTAACTTGTAAAATTGTGTAAAAATTTGGGTTAATATCAATTGGTACCGAATTTATTATCAGGTGTTAGAAACCTACTTTTAATTTATAGAATATACTTAGGAATTTTTAGGATTCTTACGTTCGATGATTTTAATGGTTATCGTTATTTTAGATTTATATCTCTGTTATAAAATGAAATTCTTAAAATTGAAAACAGTTAGTAGTTGCATAATCATATTCTTGTTCCTTTAGCCGTCAACACAGTGAATCTTCCTTTTTGTAGTTTTTGTAGAGGGTCGGCAACGCGCATGTGACTCCTTCGGAGTTGCAGGCGTCTATAGGTTACGGTAGCTGCTTACCATTAGGCGGGCCGTATGCTTGTTTGCCACCATCGTGGTATAAAAAAAAATCTAGACGTCCATACTTGATATATCGTTTTAAGCATTAACCGTTGGAAATCATAGGCAAATTCCTATACTAATTTTGTAAATCTCTTTTTTTTGTAAATATATGTTTTGCTGGACTTAACTTTGATTAAAAACTCTTTTTTAGGGTTCCGTAGTCACCTAGTTAGGGTTCCGTAGTCAACTAGGAACCCTTTATAGTTTCGCCATGTCTGCCCGTCCGTCCGTCCGTCCGTCCGTGGATAATCTCAGTGACCATTAGCACTAGAAAGCTGAAATTTGGTACTAATATGTATATCAATCACGCCAACAAAGTAGTAAAATAAACAGTGGAAAAAAATGTTTTATTAGGGTACCTCCCCTATACGTAAAGTGGGGAGTGATTTTTTTTTTCATTTCAACCCTATGATATGGTGTGATATATTGTTGGATAGGTATTTAAAAATGAATAGGGGTTTACTAAAATCATTTTTTGATAATGTAAATATTTTCGGAAATAATCGCTCCACAAGTTAAAAAAAATGTGTCCCTCTAACTTTTGAACCATAAATTTTAAAAATATGAAAAAAATCTTAAAAGTAGAACTTTAAAAAAACTTTCTAGGGAAATTATTTTGAACTTGATAGGTTGAATAGTTTTTGAAAAAAAAAAATACAAAATAATTTCTGAACTAAGTTTGTAATTTAACCGTATAAGCAGGTGTTTATTGTACCTGTAATTTCTACAAAATCACAATGAAATGACGTGCTTTCAAATCAAGTTAAAACGGTGAAAATTGGTTCACGCAATAAAGAATGATCCCATAAAAATCATCTTCCATACTTTAAGCTCGCGCGCAATAGTTTACTTAATATGCCGATAGATGTCGCTGTACTTGGAATGCTCATGTCATATCATATCATGGCGGTGTTATTTTAACTCTTAAGTAGGGACACTTACTGTGACGGACGGAAAACTACGAAACCCTACACTGAGCGTGGCCCGACACGCTCTTGGCCGTTTTTTTTTCTTTTTTAAGAGCTGTCTTATCATTTTGAGTTCATAAAGTAGTTTGAGTTTGCGTTCGAACGACGCATATAAGGAGAGTGCTCGTATCGTAATGCAATGAGATAAAAGTAATAACAAAAAGGCGTATCTTCCATGCAATTACGTGATTTTGGATTGAAAGGACTTTTTCAAAGATAACTGAAAAACGCCTTAAACCCATAATGTTAATATGGCAAACAAAATTAGGAATGAAACTATTGTTTCCCACATTTTTATTTATTATGTCTAATAGTGTACATAATGTACTTTTACTCAAACTATTAGTATTATTTCTAGTTGTAGCGTTTGTTCGCGTACTTTCTACGCAGCAAGACGCCAATAGCCCAATACTCACTTTATATGTACGGAAGATAATCAGTATAATCACACACTGTAAGGATTTGATTATTATGTATTTGTTTATTATCATTGTATGTCAGTGAGGTTACCAGTATTTTTTTAGTCAAAAAACAATAATGAATATGTCAATAACAGTTATTAAACGTCTTCATAACGGTTACAAAAAGTAAATCTTTGATTGCATCCCTATTGATATCAAAGGTTGCCATACGACAAAATAAATAACATCATAGTTGTTTTCATTGACTTTTAAAATCATGAAAGCATTATTCAAATCATTATTGTTTCTAAAGATATGTATTTTCTTTACACTTACACTTAGTCTTTTATTACACTTTTAAAATGAGATACAAATTATAGTCACGTGTAATACGAAATTTGAAAATCACAATTTTCGTAATTTCTTCTTTTCTACAAATTTACAGAGTTGCTAGATAATTTTCTATTAATCCTACCACTTTATTTGACAGCGCCAGTTTGTTATGATATCATTGCATTGTGTCAAATCAATGTTGACAAATAAAAATAAAAATTTTATTTAGTGTATTGTGCGGAATTAAATTGAATGTGGACATTGGTTCTGAGATAACAAGTGTTTCAATTGTTCCTGAAAAACTTTCGGTAAGTGTATCAGTAAAATATCTCAGCATTTTCGTAGTTTTAAGGTTATTTTTGTATCAGATTAGGCTAACTTTAATTTCAGTTGATGAGATCGAAGGCAAGCTGTCTTGAAGAATCGAGGTCTGTAAAGATATTTCATGTTTTATCTTATAACTTAGATCTAAGCATTATTGCATTAGATAGGTCTCACAATTTAATAAAAATAGAGGTGAATTTCTTTCTAGAACCATATAGGTATATAATATAGAGTGTACTATTGTAGTGTTCCACTTCCTAAAAAATACTGTCTTTAAAGTACAAATAAATTCAGATTGCTTCAGAGTAAAGTGGATAAGGGGATTAAGGCACCTAGGAGGTCTATTTTTTATATTTTTATACCACGATGGTGGCAAACAAGCATAAGGCCCGCCTGATGTTAAGCGGTTACCGTAGCCTATGGACGTCTGCACCATAATACACCACCAACATAATTTTATTATTTTGCCATTGCCAATTATTAAAAAAAACATGTAGATGTAGATGTAGTGTAGGGACGCCCGGCCGGATTCAGGCGAGCTGTCAATCGCTGCTCACATTCATTCAGCCCAGTTTCCTGGAGTTGGAGCTGCAGGTTACTGTTCCGGCTGCGTTGCCACGCTAGTCTCCTCGAGTCTTCTTGTCTTCCTGCAGAACAGAAGGACATCCCTGAGATTGATACCCTTTAGTTCGCATTCTTCTAGCTCATCTTTCCCGAATACATTATATCGCGTTGCCGCGTACATAAAGCATTCCGCTAGTAAATGCTTGCTGGTTTCTGCACTGCGGCCAGGAGGCATCCCTGCTAATGCCTATTACCTTGAGGTGTCTGTTGAGGGTATTGTGTCCGGTTATGATACCAGTTAGCACTCTCAGACTTTTCTTACCTAGTTTTAGAAGATGGCTCTCCTGTGGTCTATACATTCTATCATCATTTTGGACTGCCTGCAGCCAGTTTCTTCCTTCAACCTCCTATCCGCTTCTTTGTCCTTTATCCTATTTAATACTCACCTTGTCACTTCTGCTGACATTGGTAGAGCCGGTTCTGGACCTGTGTATTCCTTCTCAGCTCCTTCCGTAGCCAGTTCGTCGGCTTTCTCATTTCCTGTGACTCCCTGGTGCCCCGGTACCTATGCCACCGTTACTTCCCTGTATTCTCCCAGGTCCTCCTTGCACTCTTTGACTAGGGAGGAGGTGACCAACGTCTTCTTCAGTGCCTTCAGTGCTGCTTGAGTGTCGGTGTATACATATAACTACCGTGCCAGCCTGTTGCCTGCTTTCCTTAACTTTTATTATTATTATTATTTAGCTTCTTTCCCACATTAGTGGTCCCCAAGGGTATAAGCCTCCTCCATCTGTCTCCACCTCTCTTTGTCGGTGGCAACGTTAATCCATTTTTTTCCCGCAGCCTGTACGATGTCATCTGCCCATCTTTTTCTTTGCCTTCCCGCTCTTCTTTTTCCAGCTGGGCCTGGCCATTGGGTTACAAGATTTGTCCACCTTTGATCCTTATGTCTTGCTATATGACCTGCCCACCTCCACTTTTGTTTTAAACTAAAATTTCCTTAACTTAAGAAAATATGAGTCTCAAAAATCAGAAGACTTTTACTAAACCTATACTCCCTTACCTTATTATACCTTTAACGGCCTCCTAGCCTAGTCGCTAGTGACCCTGCCTATGAAGCAGGAGGTCCCGGGTTCGAATCCTGGTCAGGGCATTTATTTGTGTGTTTATCACGGATATTTGTTCCTGAGTTATGGGTGTTTTCTATGTATTTAAGTATTTATATGTATATATCTATAACATATATCGTCGTCTAGTACCCACAACACAAGCCTTATTGAGCTTACTGTGGGCCTAGGTTGATTTGTGTAAGATTGTCCCATAATATTTATTTATTTATTTTTATTTATTTTATATCTAAATATATAAAAGAAGAAACTGACTGACTGACTGATTGACTGACTGACTGACTGACTGACTGACTGACTGACTGACTGACATATCAATGCACAGCCCAAACCGCTGGTTCTAGAGATTCAAAATTTGGCACGTAGGTTCCTTATAAGGTCTAGGGATGCACTAAGAAAGGATTTTTCATAATTCACCCCCTAAGCTAAGGGGGTAAAATGGGGGTTTGTATGGCGAATCAAGATGTCTTAGACTATTTTTCGAAACTTCACAGGAGTATTCCTAACGATAATTGAGTAAACACGTGTTTCAGGTTTTTTGAAAATTCAACCCCTAAAAGGGCCAAATGTGGTCATAAAGTCTGAAAATCAACATGGGTTCCTTTTTGAGTACTTATAGTACGCGGGCGAAGCCGCGGGAAATGGCTAGTTTATTTATAAGTCCTTTTTCTGGACCAGCGTATGGTGCTCTGTCAGGGGTCAGAATCAGAAGGTTATCCATTATTAACCAGATACCTGGTAGGTATATTTCATTATTGTATAGTTACACATTTAATGTTTTTTAATTAGGGTTCAAACTCAAAAACTCAAAACTCACATTTATTCAGTAAGTAGGCCACAAGGGCACTTTTACACGTCAAAGTAAAAGAGAGAAAAAAAAAATCAAACTACACCGGTTCTAACCCTACACCTCTGACCCGAGAAGAATTATGTCTGGCAAGAAACAACAGTACACCAAAACTAAACAACACATATAAGTGCGTTGTTCTATAAGAAAACATATCAAACCAAGGTTAGATTAACCAACAATAGGTTATAGTTTAAGAAAAATACCAAAGAAAAAAGATGAGTCCAAATCTGACTATTGAAAATGAATTACATACAAGTTTGATATACTTTCTTACCTGAACTGTGTCTTCTACATAAATTTCCAAATTATAATAATCCATCATCAACAGTTAGAAACAAATTTTGAATTAAAAAAAAAAAAAAAAGGTAAGTGATTCTAGTATACAATAAACATACTATTTCCAAATTATCCTTAGAGATGTATAAGGTCTCCAAGTGTCTTGATCTATATATTCTATATAATAAAAAATATGGATAATCATTATAATCAAGCACCGAATGTTGTGTCTAAAGCCAATTAAACTAAAATTAAATATGATTAATAAAAAGTTACGTAATTGTGTGGCCCCAGTTAGCCTAAACAGAACGGTCTCCACAAACAGCACCCGTTCACGAGTATGGCGCATATCTCAGCCATCGCCTCCCTCAACCTTCCTTCGGGAAAGTGGCGACCCGATCAACTTATAATAAAAAAATATTATTAATGCGAAAGTGTCTCTGTCTGCCTGTTACCTTTTCACACTTAAACTGCTGAACCGATTAAGATGAAATTTGGTATGAAGATAGTTTGAGTCACGATTAGTTTTAGTATTTTAGCAGACACATAAATTAGATAGATAAGGGTACGTCCACAAATTACGTCAAATAAATTTCAACAATAATGTTTAAAATTACTATTTCTTTATTTTCCCCTTTTTAAATAATATATTAAATGAAATCAAAGCAAGAAAAATAATAATCCAAAGTCTTTGAATGCCAGACTAGAAGACATAAAGATTTCCTTCAAAAAAAGTGTACACAGTACTGTACTATGTGTATATATGTACACGATATTTGTATTTGTGACGTCACAAGAAATAAAACTCCCCCTTCCCCTTATCAGAACTCGTCACACTTTGTTGATCCCTCCGTCCCCCTTAAAATCTGACGTAATTAATGGATGAACCCTAATTCGGGTAGATTTTTATCCAGCTATTAATAAAAATCGACATTGCTTTATTAATATGAGGTGTGGCGTGGTATTATGGAGTTAATTATCGATAATCGATATCGATAAAATATATATATCGAAGGGCCACATCCCTAATGTAGGCGGAGCCTACGAGGCAATGGTAGTGGTTACGTATTTTCGAGTGTACGCACACATCAACACAGCGAATGAGAGACTGACATTTCTTTGTGTGTATCACCTCGTGCGTACTTTAATGAGAATGTGTGCGTGTAAATGCCGGCTACGCTGGTTTTGGAACAAACTACGGCCGATACCGTCTCCATATACTCCGTGCTTTTTACGGTTCCGTAGTCAACTAGGAACCCTTATAGTTTCGCCATGTCTGCCCGTCCGTCCGTCCGTCCGCGGATAATCTCAGTGACCGTTAGCACTAGAAAGCTGAAATTTGGTACTAATATGTATATCAATCACGCCGACAAAGTGGTAAAATAAAAAGTGGAAAAAAATGTTTTATTAGGGTACCTCCCCTATACGTAAAGTGGGGAGTGACTTTTTTTTTTCATTTCAACCCTAACGTGTGATATATTGTTTGATAGGTATTTAAAAATGAATAGGGGTTTACTAAAATCATTTTTTGATAATGTAAATATTTTCGGAAATAATCGCTCCAGAAGTAAAAAAAAAAGTGTCCCCCCATCTAACTTTTGAACCATAAATTTTAAAAATATGAAAAAAATCTCAAAAGTAGAACTTTATAAAAACTGTCTAGGAAAATTATTTTGAACTTGAAAGGTTGAATAGTGTTTGGGAGTGATGCGACTTGGTAGGTATTTTCAGGAGCAGCAGGCAGGACTCTTCAATGACTTCTTCTTATTTTGATTTTAACAAAATATATTTTATTTTACTTCAAAATAACTAATGTTTCACAATAGGTAAGTATATAGTTTTTAGGCGATTATATAAAATTTGCAAAGATCGCAAGAGCGGCTTGTGTGCCGTGCCGTGTACGGGAGGTAAAGTGAAGAGGCTATCGCCGCGCACCCGCGCGGCCGTATTGGGAAACTCCTCCTCTTCGTGAGTGGTCCGGGAGATGGCGTTAGAGGCTCGAACATGCCCCCGCCCTTGAAAGCACCCGCTTTCAATGTGGTTGTGATGATGTGGAAGGGGCTGGTGCAGCTTCACTCCCTGACGGAGTATTGGCTGCATCAGCGTCATTCTCTGAAGGCATCAAGAGTGGGCAAAGCTTTGAAAAAGCCCTGCGTATGACCCCGTTCGCTGTTTTCACGTCGGCGACGCGGGAAACTCCGTCATTGCCTGTGAACAGAGCTACCACTCGACCCAAACGCCATTTGAGCGGTGGTAGATTATCTTCTTTGACCAGAACTAAAGAGTTGAAAATGATATCCTGGCCGTGCGTCTGCCACTTTGTTCTGGCCTGTAATTCAGATATGTATTGTTTCGACCACCGCTGCCAAAAATGTTGCCGCATTTGCTCTAGCATTTCGTAGCGTGGAAGACGGCCCGTCTCTGCTGTCAAGTCCTTGCAGGGTGGCGCTGTCAACGGTCGGCCAATAAGGAAATGAGCTGGAGTTAAGGCTGAAAGGTCGTTTGGATCTGTGGACAGGGGATGCATAGGACGGGAGTTCAAAAGAGCCTGGACCTGAGCCAGAACTGACGAAAATTCCTCAAAAGTTAAATTTGCGTTGCCAACAACGCGTTTCAAGTGATATTTGCAAGACTGTACGGCTCTCTCACATAAACCTGACATATGGGGAGCGTATGGGGGGTTGAAATGTAAGTTGATGTAATCATTTGCGGCACACTCAATGATACTATCCGCGTTACTTCGCAAAAATGACGATAACTCTTTCATCGATCCAACGAAGCAGCGGCCGTTGTCCGAATAAATATCGTTAGGCTTGCCATGACGTGAAATAAAGCGTTTCAGCGCGAGTAGGTATCCTTCGGTACTAAGACTCGTGACTAAATCAAGATAAACCGCGCGCGTCGCGAAGCAAACTATCAGACAGATGTAGGCCTTTTGAGCGGTAGCTCCCCTACCCCTACGGTTGAGTACATACACCGGCCCCGCGTAGTCTACCCCGCAGCTCATAAATGCATACCCGGGCTCCAGACGTGGTGCTGGTAAGCTACCCATAATAGGTGTGAACGGTTTGGGCCTCAGACGTATGCAGGTTACACAGCTGCGTACCACCTGCTTCGATAAATTGGTACCACCGAGCGGCCACCAGGATTCGCGGATAGTCGATAGCAGGAGATTAGGCGGAGCGTGCAGCAATCGTATATGTTCACTCTGAAACAAAAGTTGAGTGAAACGGTGTTTCGAACAAAGTAGAATTGGATGCTTTTTGTCGTATGAGAAACTGGATGCATTACTAATACGACCTCCAACCCTAATCAGTTTATCCTCATCTAGAAAAACATTCAATTTAGCAATCCCGCGCGTGTGTTTAACAGGTAAGTTTTTAATCATGTTATCATATTCAACAGGAAAGGATTTCATTTGCGAAAGACGCGCCAGATGTCGCGCCGATGCATTCAATTCGTCAACAGTCAGCGGGCCAGTTTTACGATTTATTTTATTTTTAATGCGTGTGTTGTTTACAAATCGTAAAACATAGGCGCCCGCGCGCCTTAAGCGGTTAAAAGACGAAAACCTATCGAATTGGAATACATCGGTACCAATTTGGCTTGTCATACTAATTGTGTTTGTTTTTATTTCAGGTAGATCGATAGGTATAACTTCGGAAGTGCGCGATATGGTACTAGGCATCCAGGTAGCCTCTGGTTCATGTAGAAAGGCCGGCCCGTTAAACCAGAACGAGTTATTGATAAGCGCGTCAAGTTCAAGGCCGCGGCTAACTAAATCGGCAGGGTTATTCTTACTACTTACATGTAACCACTGCGCGCTCCCGGTTAATTCGTTTATCTCGGACACTCTGTTCTGAACAAAAGTCTTAAGGGTGTGAGGTGACATTCTTAGCCACCCGAGAATTATGGTGCTATCAGACCAAAAGTAAACACTGTCAAACTTAACTTTAAGCGATTTTAACACTTTAGAGTACAACCGAGCCGATAACAATGCACCTAGCAACTCAAGTTTCGCAATAGTAACTGATTTTAATGGCGCGACCTTGCTCTTCGAACACAATAAGTGCACTGTAATAATTTCATTGTTATCTCCCGAAAGCGCACGCACATATGCACAGGCCCCGTAAGCAGCTTGGCTAGCATCAGAAAAAAGGTGCAGTTGTGTGCAACGCGCATACGCATTCAATACATACCGAGGAATGCGGAGGCTATATATGTGTTGTGTATGTGTATTTATGTATCTACGCCAAGCTGATGCGACGTCGTTAGGTACCTCCGAGTCCCAATCTAAGCGGCAAAGCCATAGTTTTTGGAGTAGGATTTTAGCAATAATTATGGCTGGCTGAAGTAGACCGAGAGGATCGTACATTTGTGAAATAACGGACAATATTTTGCGCTTAGTTATCGGCTCACTAACTTCGGGCTGTATTTTAGCAGTGTAATGAAAGTCGTCAGTGTTATTAGTCCATCCTAAACCGAGTGTTTTACTTTGACAGTTATCGCCTAAACATAATTCGCGTGACGTAATTTTAGACGAAGAAAATGGTGAAACGTCAAAGTTAAATACCCATTTTCGGAGCGGGAAACAGCCTGACTGGAGTACGTCGGTGACCCTTTCACAGATGTCAATTAAAGCGCGTTTATCACTATTTCCTGTGATTAAATCATCGACGTAGCAGTGCTCCAAAATGGTACGAGAGACCTCTTCGTCAGCGCATTCCTTAGCCAGCTGATTGAGACACCGGATGGCCAAAAAGGCCCCCGACGAGGTACCAAAAGTTACCGTATTAAGTTGGTATATATTTAGGGGCTCGGAAGGGTTCTCTCGCCACAGAATTAGTTGAAGGTTCCGTTGGTCAGGCTGAATAAGGACTTGCCTGTACATTTTTGCCACGTCCGCGCACGCGACGTATCTATGTTCACGGAAGCGTAACAGTATGGAAAAAATGTCGTTTTGTATAGTTGGCCCTACTAATTGCAAGTCGTTCAGGGATTTCCCTGAACTAGTAGGTAGTGAGGCATTGAATACCACTCTCAAACGAGTCGTGAGGCTATCTTTTAAGACACTATGATGTACTAGAAAGCAGTAAGGCTTAGTGTATGTATTTATATGTGACATGTGTCCTAGTTCAATGTACTCACGCATAAAATCAGAGTACATCCTTTTGTGTTCGGGGTGCCTCTCGAGTTTACGTTCTAATGATAAGAACCTACTCTTAGCTATATCGTAACTATCGCCGAGCGCGTCAGCAGATTCCTTTAAGGGTAAGCGCACCAAAAAACGACCTTCCTTATCGCGTTGCGTGGTCTCCGTGAACATATGTTCACAGGCGCGTTCGTCGTCAGTTAGCCCGTCTCCTATCTTAGAAACCTCTTCGAGCTCCCAAAACCTTTTGAGTTGTGAGTCTAAAGTTTGTGTAAAATAACAAGTTGTCTTATTTGATTTTATATACTTGTTATTCACAGGACCCGCAATAATCCAACCGAGTTTAGTATCTTGCAAATAGGGCCCTTCAGCGAGAGGAATTCGAGTGTTATTTAATAAGCCCCAAAAATATTCGCCGCCTAGTAATATATCAATATCGGACGGTTCGAAACAATTAGGGTCTGCAAGTTGAATATGTTCTGGAATGCGAATGGAATGCGCGTTTATTGGTGTTGACGGCAGCGGTTCCGTCAACTCAGGAAGTACCATGCAATTGATGCGTGCGTGGTAGTTACCTGTGATAGACCTTAGGTTAAGTTGACACGACTGCGTGGTTTGCGTGACTAATTTACCTAAGCCTGAGATATTGTAAGTGGACTGTACCAAAGGTGCGTGTAATATGTTTATAAACGATTGCGTGACATAACTGTGTTCTGACCCATTGTCAAGGAAAATCCTAGCCCTATGGAATTTATTGTTGCTATCGGCAACTTCAGCTATCACTGTCGATAACAAAACCGGTCGTAACGAGGTTGAGTGTGTGTGCGAATTAAGTGTAAGAGTGTGATGAGTCGAGGTGGCGGGGACAGCGCTCGCCGATGGCTCATTGTTTACAACATCAGCCGAAGTCGATGCGCGGTCACTGTCACTACTCAGGCTATGAATCAAGCTATTATGTTTTTTCTGGCAGATCCTGCACGGGCCAAAAAAGCAATTGTCAACTGTGTGACTAGCGCGGAGACAGTTATTGCATAACTTCTTTTCATCAAGCAATTTAACTTTGTCAGGAGTAGTTAAATTAAGAAAGCTATTGCACGAATAAAGTGGATGATTAGCGCTGCACATAGGACAAACGCGAGGCGAAGTGCGTTTGAAGCTGGATTTGTTTGTGCGTGTAACAGTGGAACTTGAAACATAGCTATGCGTTGCGTGTGAATTGTTTGATTGAGATTGATTTGATGGTTTTTTACTTTCGTGTGTGTTTGAGTGCATATTCTTAGAATGATTAGCTGCGATCGATTCCAACATATCTGCGCGATTTTGTAAAAACGTTATCAAATCGGTTAACTTAATTTTAGCGGTCGAATCACGCCGATTTAAATTGATTGATCCCTTGTACTCCTCCCACTCGCGCTCTGTAGACGCGTCTAGTTTTGTGACTATTAAATAAATTACTAGCGTGTCCCAGGAGTCCGTAGGTTCACCTAGGGTCTTGAGGGCCCGAAGTGAACGCAGCACGGAGTCAATCAACTTTCTAATCTGTGTAGCCGATTCTTTATTTAATGATTGCGTGTTAAAGAGTGACTTTACGTAGTTATGTGTTAGTAACCTATGATTGTTAAAACGGTTTTCGAGAAGCTCCCATGCCGTCGTATAGTTCTCTGCTGAGAATTCTAAGGATTTAATTACTTGCAAGGCGGTGTCAGTTAAGGCTGCGCGTAGATAATGAAACTTTTGTATGGCACCCAGGTCCTTAGAATCGTGTATCAAAGAAGTATACGTGTCCCTGAATCCTAACCAATTTTCGTACGAACCGTCGAAGCTGGGGAGAGCAATAGTTGGTAATTTAACCTTATAACCCACGGATTCGGTGCTGACAGCAGCGGCGGCACTGCCGCTGGCGACAGGGGGACTGCTGCCAGCATCAGCTAGTTCAGAAGCCACAGCTACTGTCCGATAGTACTGCTTCTCGAAGTCTTCGCGGTATTCTAAATGTTTAGGAAGCTCACTTTCGTCTGCTAACTCTTCGATCGCGGTCTGAACGACATCGAAATCTTGATAATAGCTCGCGGCATTTTTTGTGCGTAATTGTAACTCGACTTTTTGAAGATTCGTTAAATTAGCTTTAAGCGTAGCGACATGTTTAGCGAACAACGTGAGTTTACCCTTGAGTGTGCCTCGTCGTTGTGCCAAGGTACGAATATCATTTAAATCTATGGCTAAGACATTTGGAGACACTGAATTTTTAGGAGTAGTCATAGTATGTGTGAGAGAGTGTAAAGCACTTACAGTTTAATCCCGAAGCTCGTTGTTGACACGTAATGGCGGCGGCCATGCGCCACGCGGCACGTGCTTGACACTGGAAGGTTACAAAATGGACACGGTTTTAGCACAGTACGGATTTGCGGGAAGAAGGTGAAGATAGGATGGCCTGACCGTTTCTTGCTGATCCTGGCGCTGGTCGATTGCTTCCGGCTCGAAGGTCCAAATGTTTGGGAGTGATGCGACTTGGTAGGTATTTTCAGGAGCAGCAGGCAGGACTCTTCAATGACTTCTTCTTATTTTGATTTTAACAAAATATATTTTATTTTACTTCAAAATAACTAATGTTTCACAATAGGTAAGTATATAGTTTTTAGGCGATTATATAAAATTTGCAAAGATCGCAAGAGCGGCTTGTGTGCCGTGCCGTGTACGGGAGGTAAAGTGAAGAGGCTATCGCCGCGCACCCGCGCGGCCGTATTGGGAAACTCCTCCTCTTCGTGAGTGGTCCGGGAGATGGCGTTAGAGGCTCGAACAAATAGTTTTTGAAAAAAAATTACCAAATAATTTCTGAACTAAGTTTGTAATTTAACCGTATAAGCAGGTGTTTATTGTACCTGTAATTTCTACAAAATCACAATGAAATGACGTGCTTTCAAATAAAGTAAAAACGGTGAAAATCGGTTCACGCAATAAAGAATTATCCCATAAAAATCATCTTCCGTACATTAAGCTCGCGCGCAATAGTTTACTTAATTTGCCGATAGATGGCGCTGTACGTGGAACGCTCATATCATATCCTACATGGCGGTGTTATTTTAACTCTTAAGTGGGGACACTTACTGTGACGGACTGAAAATTACGGAACCCTACACTGAGCGTGGCCCGACACGCTCTTGGCCGGTTTTCTCTGTTATTTAAGTTTTGTATTATTTGTTATATAACATGCTGTTGATGCCCCAAATAAAATAAAATATAAATAAAATAAAAACTTATATATGAAATGTGCCGAGCAGTGGGACGTATAATATAGGCTCACATATTATTATTATATTAAAAAGTTAGAAAGCACATCTTGCATATTGAATGAATACGCAATAAGATACTCATACAAACTATCGTATAATACCTGTCCTCTAATAACGGGTTACAGCTACAAATAACTGTCCGCTAATATATCGCTATTACTATTAGAAACTTGCCGAAGCCAATAATTAAAGCTTCTGTGGATATTAACTTTGTAAGATGGAAATAAACACGCATTTACCATATCTGACTGATTAATATATCTTCTGGTAGAGATTACTATCTTTGGATGAAAGCGCGCTAAGTCCTCCTATTTCTACTAATATTACTAGTACGAACTGAGAACTCGCGATTTTCTTGCAAACGAGTCGACCAATATAGCAAGAGCCTAATGATGAGTTTTTCGAGCCTTCTAGCTCCATGACCCCTTGATCGATCATACTCATGAACGAACTCTCAAATTGTATTGAGCTCTACTACAATCCCAACAGATTTCATATAGATCAGAAAAACGATACTATATATAACTATTCAAAATCAAAGAGCAATCGAAATGCACATACGTCTAGGTAGCCAGCTGACAGTTCCGTTATGTCCGAAGTTGTCTGTTAGAACTTCACTTCGCTTACGCTCCGCTCGTTCGATAAATGTGAAAGTACCTATGCATGTTTAGATATTTAGATATTTGTGTTTGTTTTACACTTATACGCCCATACGGAATTAAATTTGGTACACACGCTGATTATAGCCTAAATAGATAAAGACTTCATAAGTTCAGTCTGTGGAAATAACAAGGTTAAATATTTACAAACGTACAGGTTCCTAATTGGTTCCGAGTTCTTGAAGTGAAAACTTCTTTAGCGGCGCTGTGTCCTTTTTGTGATGGAGAAAAAATGTTAAACTCGCGTCAGGTCACGTGACCGACAGATTCGTCAGATTGAAAATTCGTAAGACGCGGACACGTGACCTGATCGTAATTGTAATTGTCATGTTTGTGTACGATATCCCCCGTCGTCAACACACTGCATCCTCTTGGAGCTCTCTGGAGACCATACTGTGGTCACCGGCAGGAACACAACACATGAGTAGCGTCTAGTTCAATTTGGCTGTGGTTTTCTGTAAGGTGGAGGTAGTTCCCCAGTCGGGCTCTGCTTCAGATTAGAGCGAGATGACATTCGCTGAACGTGCCCTACCATAATTAGTGAGTTGACATTCGCATCAGTGCACATAGATACCTCTCTTTTGGACGTAGTTTAAGAACATACCCGGGTCCAAAACTAACACCTTTACACAAATTTACAGATTTTTTGTCAATGGTGTATAGATTTGACATAACTGAAATGCTGATTGTTTTTAAACTATTCCAGTACCACCATTCATAGCTAATAAAAGTAAATGGACTAAAAGCTGGCCACGTCAGATATGATATGACACAATAATGAAAGCAACGAAACCCGTCTAGTAAGATTGCAGTACTATCCTTTATATTGCTAGATCCGGGCATCTGGCAGCTTTTAACGGGTGGAGGTGAGAGTGACAGGCTAGCAAAATTTTCGAGTTGGAAAAAAGTAATACTTAAATAGGTAAAACTGCCGAAGTTGTTATTTATAGAGGGTGGGGCCTATATTTTAACATTACAACAAAAAGCATTGCTTATTATTTCAGAAACAGGAACAGTAGGCGACAAACTATGAATTACATTATACGACGTTTTGGACTTCTTTCCCCCAACAGAAAGTTTTGGCAACGATATACTTAGTCTAATTATTTATATAATTTCTCATAATACTGCATCAAAACCAGAACTCTAGGATTTGTATTCTTAAACTGGTTTGCATTATTTGTCCTCCACCACTTTACAGCTGCCAGATGTCCGGATCTAGAAATAAGCATAGTATTGCAAACTAACGAGAGGGGTTTCGTCGCTCTCATTAATGTGTCATATCATATCTGACGTGGCTAGCTCTCCGTCTAAAAGAATTCAGCTATTTCTAGGTAGCCTGTAACACAGCCGTTTGACTCCAGTACTTATTTATGACGGTGTACGGTGGGCAAAGAAGCGCAGCCGCAAATATGTCTATAGATAAGGGAATACTAAGACGAGTATAGTCAGCAGAAGTAGGTAAGCGGGTGAGGCGAAAATGATCTTGGCAAGACTTTATTATGAAAAGAATATAAGAGACAAATGGTACCTTTACCAGAAAAAAGACATATTTAGGGCTTAGATAACTGCAGTTGTAGAAGGCAACTGAATAAAAATACTTTAGCGCTTGACAACCTACTTGCGTTTGCCGCACAGTACGAGGCTATATGTTAAGCTATATGTACTCTACAATGCCACCAAGTTTGGCTGGTTTTTCAATAATCCACTTTATTAGGTCCTCTCGCCATCTCCACCATAAATAATAAATCTTAAATAAATCGACCTAGTTCCTCAGAAAGGTAAGCTCAACAAGGCTTGTAATAGGTACTTAAACGTCTTAAACACAGAAAACAGAAAACGTAACTTATGGACAAATATTTGTGATAGACACACAAATGTCATCCTGGGTTCGAATCTGGGTAAGGGTATTCCCTTACCCAGATTCGAACCCAGGATGACACTAGTCTACAAAATCTAGCACAACCTTGCACGTCCAAGTTTTCTAGGTCTATGCTGCATCTAAGATTAGACGCCATTAGCACTAAAATGTGAACTGGCCGTAAAATTGTAGTCACTACCGATTTTATTACCCTATTTTCATGTGTACAACGACATCGGTACGCTAAACGATCTTTTTATCTCCATTTTCTGTACCAAACAATTTCGACAAAACACACTTTTCTAAATGCTCCTGTCTAAAACACATTTTTATTAATCTACAGGTATCTAAGTAACGAGAATAATTGTATTATTGACAGTTCGACCATATAATATATTATTTTCTCAAACATGCAATGAAATATTGATGTGATGTTCCTTATAATAGGCTGCGAAGTATCACGTTTCAGGTGCGGCTACACGAGAGGTCGATAATGAAATTTCATACAAATTTGGAGGCCTAGGCCGGCAAGTGCCTCTTTTTAGGGTTCCGTAGTCAACTAGGAACCCTTATAGTTTCGCCATGTCTGCCCGTCCGTCCGTCCGTCCGTCCGCGGATAATCTCAGTGACCGTTAGCACTAGAAAGCTGAAATTTGGTACTAATATGTATATCAATCACGGCGACAAAGTGGTAAAATAAAAAGTGGAATTTTTTTTTTTATTAGGGTACCTCCCCTATACGTAAAGTGGGGAGTGATTTTTTTTTTCATTTCAACCTTAACGTGTGATATATTATTGGATAGGTATTTAAAAATGAATAGGTGTTTCCTAAAATCATTTTTCGATAATGTAAATATTTTCGGAAATAATCGCTCCAGAAGTAAAAAAATATGCGTCCCCCCCTCTAACTTTTGAACCATAAGTTTTAAAAATATGAAAAAAATCTCAAAAGTAGAACTTTATAAAAACTTTCTAGGAAAATTATTTTGAACTTGATAGGATGAATAGTTTTTGAAAAAGAAATACAAAATAATTTCTGAACTAAGTTTGTAATTTAACCGTATAAGCAGGTGTTTATTGTACCTGTAATTTCTACAAAATTACAATGAAATGACGTGCTTTCAAATAAAGTAAAAACGGTGAAAATCGGTTCACGCAATAAAGAATTATCCCATAAAAATCATCTTCCATACTTTATGCTCGCGCGCAATAGTTTACTTTATTTGCCGATAGATGTCGCCGTACGTGGAACTCTCATATCATATCCTACATGGCGGTGTTATTAACTCTTAAGTGGGGACACTTACTGTGACGGACGGAAAACTACGGAACCCTACAGTGAGCGTGGCCCGACACGCTCTTGGCCGGTTTTTTAATTTCCATTGCATATATATTTGTGGCACAGGATCATGGCGTTCAGCCATTTAAGGCTCCTTATTCCCTAAAAGGTCTAAAAACTCTATTAATGAAAAAAGCCGCATAAAATGCTATTTATAAGATAGTTTAAAGTATTAGTAATACAAAAAAATAATTTTGAACCATGTTTATTATTATTAAGTACCCATAAATACGATTCTTACAAAAAGTGTCCTGTGAAGTGTGATTTAAGTGTCATTTTTAAAAAATTATAGTAATTTGAAATTTACTGCTATAGTAATGTTTTTTTTTATCGTGATAGAAATATAGTTTAACTTTGCAATGGTAATATTTTTAGGGCAAAATATTCATAGGTTTTCGTGGAAAAAATTAAATGTAACCGTGTTTTCATCAAAAAACTGGCATACGAGTATAATCAGAAGGTATTTTGTCGATTATCCAAGATGAATCTTCAATTTTTATTTCCATGGCCGTCTCATACATGATATACTCAATTGAATTTAATTCAAATTGAATAAGAATTTTTATCCTTTTTTGCGTAATCTGAAAATGAACGGTACACCTAACTGGAAAATCCGGAAAGGCCTTCCAAGACAATTTTTTTTCATATTTCACTTGTTAAAATGTAATATTTGCTCCGATGGCCGTCTAGATAAAGAAATGAACTATTATGTGCATCAATAGTTGATTTAAAAAAACTTAGTATTTTCGCCATAGCCTTCGAAGACAATGAAGCATTTCGTGAAATTCGCGCGTTTTGGGAATAAGGCCTCTTAAGGCTATAAGCGATATTTACTTTTTGGTTCGTTTGACATTCTGCCACTACTTACGCCTATTAAAAAAAAAACAATATGATATATTTTGCAATTTCGTTTATATATAAAATCGACATGAAAATAACAAATAAGACATAATTAACAAATTCCTATAATTTTAAATTGCAAAGATGGTGGCAGATTTAAAACGGGTATTAGACGTTGCAATTTGTAGGGCCCAATCTGTTGTGTACCCTGCCTCTCCCTAACCCTCCTTCAGCTTCCTAAGGGCCCTACTTATTACACCTCCCAACCTGACAGATTGGGCCTTACAAATTGTTATGTCTAATACCGGTTACAGGAACAGCTGATTTTTTTCTTTTTCGCGAAAGGTTGGTTATCATGCTAAAATATTAGCAGCAAGGGCTATTACACACGAGTTGAAATTAAGAATTGGAATCTATAGTTACGAAATAAATTCGGAAGGTCTGATTCTTATGAATATTTTCTATAATAATGCATAAACAGAGACCATAGACAATATTTGTAACGTTCTGAATTTATTCAGTCACCATGTACATTATTCTTCTTAATTTTAACTCGTGTAGAAATGGCCTTAAGTGTCTTCTGGGCCTCGAACAGCACAGATACTGTCAAAAAAAAGTATTTTAGTGGGAAAATTTTAAAAACATTCTCAATATTTTATTAGGTTGCGTATAATGCGTATATTAATGTAGATTTGTTTTATTCTATAACAATTTGGCTATATGTACAATAAAAGTGAATTAGGTCTAGATGTTGTTTAAATGCAAGTAAATTATACTTAAATGGCCGATGTACTGTTTTTACGCATTTCTTTGATTACGTGGTAAGTCTAATTAGGTAAAGTTTTTGTTGTAGTTTTTTGATAGGATTGTTTGTTGTAGTTTGTTGATTCATTAATAACAAGATGAACATATACTTAGTCGTAATAGTGGGAACGTTGGCTGTTTTCTAGAAATTAATGCAAATTTTGGTTGTACGTTTGAGGCTTCTTGAACTTATTGTATCATTTTAAATAAAAACCTAAGTACGAAGGTGTTTGAAGTACATACAACATACATTATATTATTAATACAAGTTTACGAGTACAGCATTGCCTCACCTATATCCGAAAAAAAAATATAAGTTTCTTATTTATTTCATTGCATGTTTGAGAAAAGCACTATACATACCTCGGCGTGAAAAGGGGTTGCCTGTCTCGTGACTATCCGGCCTCGTTACGCTCGGCCGTCTATATGTACTCGGCCGGCAACCCCCTACTTCCCGGCCTCTGTAGTAATGTACAGTCGAGGACAAAGATATGTATACACTTTTGGACCTTATTACAACGCAATAAGGTCCAAAAGTGTATACATCTCTTTGTCCTCGACTGTACTATTACCTAACTATAAAAAAGCCAAAAATATGGATCAGAAGTTCATAATAAGATCACGCGAGTGTTTTAAGGCCTAATTACGTAAAGTTGCATACACTGCTTTATCTACACACACACATTTTATAAATCCTAAATAGTGGAGTACGGGAACGACTTTTTAACCTATAAAAAATGACATAAATCACAAGTCCGGTTTTATTTTGTGACCTGTTAGAATACGTTAAGTACTAATAATAATAAAAATTCTAACAATTGTTAGCATTGCGCTAGGTATAATACATGTATTTGTTTGCTACACATAGAAAATATAATGTAAGTTTTATTTTTCTCCACCAGGCTATCGCTTTTTACTATTGCATCATAACTTCACATTTTATAACGGTTTTGACAAGAGCATATGTCGTCTTAGCCATTTGTAATTCGTTTAGAATTCAAGGTCACTTATATTTTGACAAATTGTTTTTGAATATGCTCACATAATCTATTGACCAAACTGTTATAAAATGACAGACAATGTGGAAATAGTTGAATGCAATAGTATGGTAAAGGAAAATATATTCTGTATAATCTTTTTTTGTTGTTATAAACAAATATCTATATAATACCTAGCGCGACGTCAAAAACTGTTAGAAAATATTTTTTACTATAAGTAATCATATAATATTCTCTAACTAAAAAAGAAAATCGCACTTGTGAGTTATGGAAGCTCAAAACTGTTCGCGCACTGTACTAAAATGAAGTGTTCGGAAACCATTAGAATGACCGCCATCGCACCGCCATGACCAACTCGATTGTGCCGGCGGTCGGGCGGGCGCGTGCCGGCGGTCGAAGAGAAGGGCCAGATTTTCATTACGTTACCGTAGGTAATGAATTTTCATACGTTTTTACCACACTGTCACGGATAATATACTGATGTTACGTTACTGGTTGCAATAATGGTGGTAATTACATACGGTTTCCGAACGAGGTATAGAGGATTTATGATGTTGGTGTAGATAAAGTTATTTATTTATTTAGCAGCGTTTATGACTGAAGTAGGTTATTTATGATTGTGCCGCTTTTTGCCCTTACGGCAAAGTTACATACTAGACCGATTTTAATGACTGTATACCGATTAGTTTTGTGGCCTAATGTGGTGGATAATGCTACTATTTTACTAGCTTTAAGAAAGGAGGATCGAGATTCCTTAGCATGTACGAGTATACCTGGTCTGGTGTGTAACTTCTATGTAAATATAGCGAGGTAGTAATACATATATTATTAGGTTACATGTGACAACCTAATTTGCTGTCACCCCTAAGACAATACAGTTCAAGACGATTGTATGTAATAGCATACGCAAGGCGCATGATTAACTGCATAAAGAGTGCAGCGATTTGCTGTTTAATACCGTTGTAAACATAAATACAGCCTTGGCCAGAAGTGTTGAGCACCCTTGAGATTTTCATACAAAACTCGAAAGCTTAGACCGGCGTTTCTATCTTTTTTGAAGTTATTTTATCAATTAATTCAAACTGAACAGGCATGTTTTGTTGAAGTTAGTAGTAATTGCCCGACCGCTAGACCACCCGGTCACCACTGAAAATAGATGTCATATACTTCAGAAAAAGTGACCCAACCCTCCGGTGTCCGAGGCCAGATCTGGCCTCGGACACCGGAGGGTTTGGTCACTTTTTCTGAAGTATATGACATCTATTTTCAGGTGACCGGGTGGTCTAGTGGTCAGGACGTCAGCCGCGAAAGCTGAAGACGCCAGTTCATTTAGTAGTAACTGCATAGAATATTTGCAATTTGTCGCACCGACCTAAATTCACATTTTTGGGACCTCCACTTTTCATATTTTATAGGTACCTTGAAAGTGTTATTTTATTAAGTGATGTTTTCTAGATATATCAATAAAATATAACATATTACGTTATCGTACATTGTTATGATAGGGAATTAATACTTAACATCAAAATTGTAAACAAAAAAGAGCTATGCTCAACACTTCTGGCCAAGGCTGTACATGTTAAATATAGTAAAACTATTCTAGTGATTCAGTTAGGAACTCTATGTTCGTTCGTAATTTAGCACGCTCGGTATACTTTAGCTGTAGCTTTAGTTTAAATATAAAAAAAGATAGCTAAAGAAAGCTTTTTACCTATCCAAAAAAGAAAGATTACCTAATGACGATAAACGCTCGAAGAGACGCGGAGTTGGCGCTGGAATCGTTTTAAAAACCATCTTGCAAATAAGATGGTATATATGTAATTCATAAACCATAGAAAAGTCAGTCAAGTCTGTAACAATTACTGATTATTCCAGAACAAAAAGTTGGAGCTGTGGGCTTTAAACCCTCATAAGCTCGGAAAGGGTTAGTTAGTCTGTTAGTAACGGTAGCTAGTACAAAAAAGACGGCCAGGTGCGTGTCGGACCACGCATAACGGAGGGTTCCGTACCGAACAAACTAATATCAAAGGGTCGTATCTGCCCATGAAATATTTTTTTTTAAGATAACTCTAAAACGCCTTAATCCATAATGTTCAAAACCATTTTTGTTGAAAGAATATATTACTCGTATCATAATGTATCTTCTCAAATTGTTTCATATTTGTTGGATCGCCGGTTTAAAAGATACTGTGGCGGGGGGGCACAAGTTTTTTGACTTTCTTGGTGACTATAAATCCGTTTTTGCCATTTTGGCTACGGAATCCTAAAAATGGCTTTGATTATTATAATAATAAAAAAAATATGTCAAAGTCTATGCTTATTTTTTCCATTGATATTATTAATATATATATAAATTAGTTTTTTTTATTTTTATTATTATTGGTTAACATGGTACTCCTGGCGTGTGTAAGGTCAGAGACTGTTATTTACTTACATAGTTTTCTTATTTCTATACCCTATACATATTAACATAATCAATATATACTACTGTTTTACTTATTTATATACGTAAATTTTATTTTATTTACTTTTCGTATTTCTCTCGGTTATTTTATTTTCTGTTCTTATTTTTATGTTATTCCTTTACCTGTATATCCGACAATTATAATAAAAACTTACTATTGAACAGACTTATAAATATCCAAGATTCATTGACATTAGAATCTATTATATTATAATTTATAACCCACGTAATGAACATATCAATGTTAAACGATGCAAATCAGCCGAGCACAATAGAGGCGCGAATTATGGCGGACATGACTTGTCTAATAACATAGCCATGGTAATAGCGAGGCAATTAACATTGTAATCAAATTACACCTCTGGCTATAAAATACCAATGTCCGTATGAAACAGATGTAAATCTACATATATGTACACCGATAATACACTCGATCAATTGAATAGAGAATACTTTATTACATACTAGAAATTTACTCCAATGGATTTCAAAAAGTAATTAAATATTTTTAATATACCTAACGGGCATCATCATCTGGGCTTACTCAATGTCTTATACATACATAGTTTAACCAAGGTTCTTAATTTTTGGGGACAGAGAAAAAAATACAACCTACATTGAAATAAATAAAAATCGTAATTATTCATTTTTAACGTAATTAAAATTTTAATTATTTTTAAGTTGAAAACTTGAGTGCATGGCCTAGCTATTTTATGATTAAATGATGTTTATTATAAATGCATCTAGAACCTATTCGCCGATATTAACTCGTATTTAGATGCAGCCTCCAATGCTCCACGTTGGTGGAGCCTCCTGCTAGCGACTAGCTTTAATGGGCAGTCCACTCGATACCTTATTAAAATCTCAATCACGCGTCCTATTAAAACCTAATACAAAGCGCATACCGTTAACGATTTGAAGCGATTTCGTTAGAAAATTGAGCGCTGGCAAACAATGCAAGCACCCGAAGCTCATCAACTGTATTCGGAAACCTTATTTATGTGCCGATATAACACCAATCCATATGCATATTACCTATGCTTTTAAACTCCCTCGTTAAGAATCTAAGCTTCCTTTCCTTTCAGCTTTTTTTTAATACTACGACGGTGGCAAACAAGCATACGGCCCGCCTGATGGTAAGCAGCTACCGTAGCCTATGTACGCCTGCAACTCCTGAGGTCTCACATGCGCGTTGCCGACGTTCACTGTGTTGACGGCTAAAGGAACAAGTGGGTCCCTCGTCGTCAACACACTGGGTCCTCTGAGCTCTTTGGCAACCTTACTAGTCTACTTGGCAACCGTAGTAGGGCTATTTGGCTGTGGTTTTCTGTAAGGTGGAGGTATATTTCCCTAGTCGGGCTCTGCTCCAGATTTGAGCGACATGACATTCGTTGTGCTGTGCCCTAACACACATAGCGAGATGACATTCGCAGTACCCATACCTCCCCTTTGAAGCTTGGAGATGGTTTCGTTGTTGTTGGTATCTTTCGCCCCTGCTTTTGTCAACAATAAAGGCAGTTTGTTTGTACGAGGCAGTTTCGCTACAAAACCTTGTAGCCAAGAGTGTACGGCACAAATAACCATTTTCGATATAACTAATCGAGCGGTGTCTCTTCTCTTATCTTATCTTATTTGATTCGGGGGTCCAGATGGATACACTTCGACCCAAAGGGATCTTTTGTGTAATTGCCCCCTAGTACACTTACTCAAGAGCTTTTTCAACCATCTCCATGTGTTGGATAATGGAGCTCAAGGGCAGTGCTGTGAGGTCCTCTGGATCTGGATAGCCAGTTCCAAAGTCCCTCATTCTCTGTCTAGCTAGAGCGTGACATTCACACATTAAGTGTTTCATTGTTTCTTCATCTTCGCCACACATTCTACAATCAGTGTTATCTGACAGTCCCATTTTAGCCAATACCTACTCCTTTCACACCGTAGTGGCTTGTGAAAACTCCTGTTATGATGTCCGTGTCTCTAATTGTCTGTTGACTTTGCTGAGTCGTCAGTTGTCCGCGAAAGTCATCAGTGAAACCTGTGCCGAAACATGGGCCTTATAAAAATTGTCGATTGACCGCCAAATTTCAGTTAATAGTTTATAGTGTACAACAGTTAGATCTTTAAAACTACGCAACGGATTTTGATGCGGTTTCTTTTAATAGATAGAGTTATTCAAGAGGAAGGTGTATATGTATATAGGTAATACATGCATAATATAGCAGATAAACACTGATAATTTTAAAGGTTTCTAATGTGATGTCGTAAATAAACACATTTTTTTGCGCTTACATTGCAAACGCTGTCTGAACCCTATGAGATATCTCAAAATAATGTACAAAAAAGTCCGCGATGGTATAGGTATGTCTATCTCTTAGGGATACCCCACAATAACCATTTTTTATCCCGTGCGAAGCAGGGGCGGTTCGCTAGTAATTTATAAGATCGATATAATTTCTGTACGTGTAACGAACGTTCAGAATGCGCCATCAGGCCCCATGTGAGCCGTTAGAGATGCACGCCGCGCGCGCCGATACCAGCGACGATTTAATTAGCGCATTGTGAGCTCCCACCCCCCACCCCCCACCATTAACGTTCCCAACTCCAATACTTACGGCTTAAGGCCTAGTTGACTTCATACTGATTTAAACTAGTAGTCCGCCTCGGACTGGGAACTCGCAATTTACTTACAAACGAATTGACCAATATAACAAGACCCTTATGCAGATCGTTTTTCGCCTATAGCTCCATAACCCCTTGAACGATCCTGCTGATATACGAACTCTCAAATTATATGGGTCCAACACCAACAAATTTCAGAAAAGCGTTACTAAAGTTATCGCGGAACAAACGCTCAAAATCAAAAAGCCATCGAAATACCGAGACGTCCGAGTAGCCAGGTGACAGCTGTGTCCGAAGTTGTTTGTAAGAACTTCGCTTCGCTTATACTCCGCTCGTTCGATAATAAAAGTGAGTGTACGCGATTAAGTCCCGTTTTTATTAAAATAACAAGTTGACTTCATTTGGAGGACAAGCGTGAGTTTGTTATTAACTATTAAGACAAGCGTGGAATGCTTTTGTCATGATTGTGAATTGGGAACTGATTAGTTTTGGCAGTCTATAAACTGTAGATACTTCTTTGATCAAATATATTATATTATTTAAATTTTTATTCAGAATGAAAACGGTAGTGAAAACATTATGCTGAATTATATATGTTGCGGTGATTAAAAAGTAAACCTGAATGATTTTATTAATTTAATTAACAAGTTCATTCAGCAACAGAAGTATTTAAGTGGCCTGGGTGTCCAAAATGACCTTGCCACGAAATGATTAAGGGAGTTCTTATTCCCGTGTTTTTTTCTTCAACTTTATCATGTAGGGTGTTGTTGCACCAAATTTTTGGATAAAACTAATACTTTCGTAATAGCTCCGAAAATTCAAAAAAGTGCATTCCTATATAAAAATTCTTTAATAAACGACCTTTTGAACGTATATATTGTAACAGGCCGGCAACTACGGAATCCTACACTGAGCATGGCCCGACATGCTCTTGGCCGGTTTTTATTTTATTGCGTTGCGTCGCTGTACTCGCTGTATCACGTTTTTGGCACGGAGGTTACGGAACCTCCTGTCATAAATAGATTACATATGTAGAGTTTGGATTCTATACATACAGTGCTAAATTTTAAATTTGTCTGTAAAAGATGACGCCCCGGGCCTCAGGTTAAGGAATGAGAAGAAAATAGCGCAACCCGATACAAAACACAAAATAAATTATATTCTATTGTTTTTATTCAATTGAAAAAAAGTTTTGCTTCTGCTTAACACTCCCTCTCTATAAGGCATTATACGGCATTATTATGCAGCAGTGTAAGGTTTCGGGGCTTCGTCAATTAAGGTATCGGCCATCTTCCATCCAGCCGTCTACAGCTAGACCTAAACGGCACAATGCCTGGAAATAATGAGACAACCGGGCCGCCGCCGCAGACCATGTTTAACTAGACGCAGCAAGTGATCGTAATTTGCATACTTCGTTCCCATTGGTAGGAGCATAGACATATAAAATAAGGAGACGTGACGCTGTGAAGACAAAACTATGATTCCATAATAAACCGATTTCTTCGTGTTTACGCGCGACACGCACACATGAGTGACCGACCGAAACATGTTATTTTGCTGAAACCGAAACCGTAGGTTCGGTTTCATTGTAGTTTCGGCCGAAACCGAAACCGAACCTTTCATAAAAAAAAAAGTCCTTAAAAAGTCGAAAAAATGTTAGTAAGCCCGTTTTTTTCTAAAATTAATATCTCGCCGACCTTTAATTACAGGTTTCTACTATCAAAGATTTATCACAATGAAATTTCAGCACAGTTACAGAGGTTCTGTTTGAAAATTTAACTACCCTATAAAGTGAAAAAAATACATTATTTGATTATTTGTAACACAAAGTTAGCGATTTTTTAATGGTGGTATAAAATAAAACAAATTTATTATTAAAATATAATGCTCATATATTATGTTTATTTATTTTCACATTTTCAGTTACTTACATTTTAATTATACTCACAAATATCACAATCAGTTAGCCTCGAATGGCTAATTAAAATATAATTAGATAATCAAAATAATCAAATTGATCACCTTTGGTAATAAAATACCTACTCACACCATTACATTACTCGCTACATTACATTAACATTACACGTCTATATTACATTTAAATTAATAACTATTCACCTTTCATTTTATTGCATAGGCAGGTACCTACAATCGTTATTACATTAATAGTACACGCAACTAAGATGAATTTTAAACTTTAATGAAGCAGGTACTTAACCTTGGCACTTACACCTTTAAAATTAAATATATTCGTCAATAGGTTAGCAAACTAATCAAACTATTAAAATAAAGCGTTAAATATTAACTATGACATGACGAATTCACAAAAAAAACAAACTAAAATACTTGATCAAACTAATTATGGTAATACCATTATTCGCGGAACAAACACAACACGTATTGACACGTCTACACGAGCAAAGGGCACTGATTTAGGTAGTTGCCGGCGGAGTCAGGCGAGCGACGCCATATTGCCAGCCGTGCCGAGCGCGCCCGACGTTTGCCGAGCGCGACCCGAAGGTACGATGTTGTAAGTTTCGGCGCGGCCGAAGGGTTCGGCCGTTTTTGGCCGAAACCGAAACTCGGGCCGAAACTTGATTTTTTGGCCGAAACTGGCCGAAACCGAAACCGAAACCGAAATTTCGGTCGGACACTAGCACACATATACAACTTGTGGACGAGCGATGCAGGTTCAAACGTCAATAGTGAGTGTGTGCGTACGAGTCCGCGGCTTATTATGGAATTACAATTTTATTTTTATATGTCTATGGGTAGGAGAGGACATGCAAATGCGAACTACAATCGACGATTATTAGAGGTATAAGACACTGTTTGATTGTTTGTTTTATTCGACAGATTTAATTCACAAATTACTCTCTTTACGCCATAGTACTCATTTACCCGTCATAATACGTAGGTACGAAACAAGTTTAAGTTTGATAATCTATTATCTTCGATTTTTCTTACAAAACCTGCTGCTCTTTACAATTTATTACCTATGCCACCTGGGAGCAATAGAAACTAATCGATTAGCACCCCATTTCATTTATCCATCCACATCCTTACACTGTTTTAGTACTTAATTACACGTGGCAGTAGAAAAAAATTACACGTTGCAATTTCAGACTGAGTCGAGTGCTCGTGGCGTCTAGTTTAATCTACAGTCTGTGGCCGGGACTAACTTAAATGGTTTTCGGTAGATGAAAAGGTTAGTGAGGTTATTTAATGGCTCCTAATAGGTATTAAGGGCCCCGTGTTAGGGACTTTGGATTTATATGGCAAATGGTTTTATCGGCTCTATTGTGGGGCTGCGGACTGCCGAAATGGGCAGTTTGTATAAATTATATTCTTTTGTAATGTCATGTCACACCCGTATAGGTATATAGAGTACCTTCACTATCTACTTAAGTAGTTAATAATTATGAAATGGATGGCTTCCCCTATAGCCTATTTACCTTTTCTGGTTAGATGTTAGAACTAGCTCTATGGAAATCAGTAAAAAAACTAAAAAAAACTGGCCAAGAGCGTGTCGGGACACGCTCAGTGTAGGGTTCCGTAGTTTTCCGTCCGTCACAGTAAGTGTCCCCACTTTATTTGAAAGCACGTCATTTCATTGTGATTTTGTAGAAATTACAGGTACAATAAACACCTGCTTATACGGTTAAATTACAAACTTAGTTCAGAAATTATTTTGTATTTTTTTTTCAAAAACTATTCAACCTATCAAGTTCAAAATAATTTTCCTAGAAAGTTTTTATAAAGTTCTACTTTTGAGATGTTTTTCTTATTTTTAAAAGTTAGAGGGGGGGGGGGGACACATTTTTTTTTACTTCTGGAGCGATTATTTCCGAAAATATTTACATTATCAAAAAATGATTTTACTAAACCCCTATTCATTTTTAAATACCTATCCAACAATATATCACGGGTTGAAATGAAAAAAAAATCCCACTTTACGTATAGGGGAGGTACCCTAATAAAACATTTTTTTTCCACTTTTTATTTTACCACTTTGTCGGCGTGATTGATACACGTATTAGTACCAAATTTCAGCTTTCTAGTGCTAACGGTCACTAAGATTATCCGCGGACGGACGGACGGACGGGCAGACATGGCGAAACTATAAGGGTTCCTAGTTGAATACGGAACCCTAAAAAAGGGTAATGGATAAAATAATTAATATACCCAGTGTGGAGGAATTGATAGCAGTCTATTAACGAATTCATGGAGTATTCGACCTCTTGCACCAAGGTAACACAAATAAATAATAGCACGGAAAGCAAGATGGCGTCTTTAAGAATCCGTTTTTAAGTGAATTGCTAGCTTAATGAGGTGATAAATATGCGGGGTATCTAGGGAATCCTGCCGGCAAGACATAACAAGGTGCTCGGGTAGATGTTAGAACAAGCACTGAGGAAACCAGTCAAAAATAAAATAACTACTTACTTATTATTTTGACAAAAACGGGACTTAATCGCGTACATTATTTTTATTATTTAACCCGGGGCAAAAACCCACGCAGCTATGCTGATACAATTCCTCGCCAGTCTGCCTGCGACCACGAGCGTTACGACATGCTCGAAACGTCAGGAAAATAATAAAAGTAAGTGTACGCGATTAGGTACCGTTTTTGTCAAAATAATGAGTGGAAATCGTTTGAGTTTAAGTCGGTAAACTACTTACTTACTTACAATTTTACTTCACTGGCTACATTGGTCTAAAATGGATCTTGGCCTCTGACACAAGAGAACGCACTCTGCCCTATTCTGCGCTTCACGCCAGTCGGGTACTCTGCGGGCGGACAGATCTTTTCGATTTTTTTAGCTTCGTCGCTCCAGTGGTATCGGGGCGTCCAGATGGACGTTTCCCACCCGGGTGCCCCACATACGCTCTTCTCACAGCTCGATTCTCTCCCATCATCTCCAGGTGTCCAAGCCAGCGGAGTCGTGTGGCTTAGAAAAAATAAATGAAAGTGCCAATAAAATAATACTCGTAAATATACTTAGTCTGGTGGGACGACAAATCACCTTATATGATGGATCATACAGGCAGCTCGAAATCACTAAACAGAGGCACTCTCGTACTAATTTAGCATGGGTGCGCGACCGCATGTTTAAGAGTCCGGTAACGATTTGAAAACGAAAATCGCTAACATTTAATGAAATTACGCAGATGACTCGCATTTTATAAGATAGTTTGAAGCCTTGTTATTGCAAAAAAGTTTTTTGGGTCTATATAAATTAATATTGAATACCCTAAAACTGCATTCTTACAGAGCTTGTTTAGTGAGGACGTTGATTCGTGCAATCTTATCGCTTGATTATTAGTTTTAATTTTTATGGCCTCTAAATAAGTTTTATATTATCTGATTAAAGCATAAAGTACAGTTTATCTCTGTATTTTTATTTTCCCAAAAATATCACCTAAACTTCGGCAATTTTTCATAAAATTGCTCTAGCTTAACATACTGCCCCTAAAAAATATATATATGAAAATGGAAAAAACTGTTCCACTTATTCCTCAGATGACTAATTTTCCAACGTTTTTATGTATTTTACGTACTAGTATAACTTCATTTAATAAATAAAAACCTTAACTCTTCACCTATCCCAGCAAAAATCGCGAAATAGGTGTTAGATAAGGGTGAATTACTTATAAATGAAACAAGATAATTGAAAAAGTGTCCCATTTATACAATTAAAAAAAACCGGCCAAGTGCGAGTCGAACTCGCGCACCGAGGGTTCCGTACAAATCTATAGGTATATAGGGGTAGTAACTTTAAAATTATTAAAAATATTTTTATTATATGATGTAACTAAAAAGTTTCGTTAGGTACTGCAAAGTAGTATCAAAAAGTTGAGCGAATTCGAGAAAAAAGTTTACCGGACTCTTAAATCGCGTGGATGTTTTCGACCAATCACCTTCAATAACATCTTGCTGTTATTGCAAAAAGAATTAAGTTCGCAAAAGTATGTGACACGCTACGACGCTTACGACTCCACGTGTCTTATATTTTTGCGTGTTTTGTTGTGGAATTCTTGTATATTGTTGAAGGACTTCCTATAACTACAACAATAGATTCCATGTCCCCTGCGTTCTCACGAGCCGCGCCTCAATGTCCTGCGACTGCGACGCGGATTTTAATCGCACACGTCGTTGCCGATTTATGGCAAGTCGGAACGTTTTACAGTTTCTGAGCCTTGAAAGGTTTGTTAGTTCCCTAACCGTCCCAATTGAGATTTGAGAATTTGGCGATTATGGCGGCTTTCACACTGCTGCGGTTTCCGCATGCGGTACCGGTGCGCGTGCGAGATAGCGCTCTGCATGTGTATAGCGCTGACACGCTTACACACCGTCGCTTCGTTTTATTTTCGCCTTGCGTTCATTTCTTAGGCGATTGTCACACTGGCGCCTCAACCGCATAAGGCGACTGTGCAAGCATGACAGCATTGACAGCGCTATAGACATGCATAGCGCTATCTCGTTCGCACAGCGTCGCCGCATACCGAAACCTGAGCTGTGTCAAAACCGTCTTAGGGTGATAGGCTCGGCTCTGGTTGCTTTCGGCAAAAGTTAGGTGGCACACCAGCGATTGTTTTTAATTAGGTTATAATATAACTCTGATGGCGCTGTTAAAATTTTGTATTTTAATTAAGTCCTGTTTTACATTAAAATTCTCTAAAATCGTGTACGGGGCCACTAACAAAAAAATAAATGGTACGAGAAGTGTTATGGCGCCATTTTTATCTGAAACTATAGAGCCTGGCCCCAAATCTATACTTTGTTAAAATAAGTCATTATTAGAAAAAGTTTTCGTTAATATCAAGTGCCTACTGTTAATAGAAATTACAAGGTGCAATGCAGTTCGGCGAAAGTTATTACAGTTTCGTAAGCAATTCCTCGATTGACATGAGCATAAATGTTTACATAGGAAATATAGGAATTTAGAATTCACTTTCCCCACCCATGCAATTATCCACCAACATTATCCAATTACGTGTTACCAATTTCCTCCAACTTTACACATGTGGGAGTGTTATAAATCCAGGTTCTACTCCAATTATCTGTTTGACGCAAACTATTGCGGGCCGGGGTTCACACGACCGCGAATTTATGACATGGTCGAGTCGAGGGACACTCGTGTTGGACAAGTGTAGACAATCTCGTCATTACAATTACGGAGAGACGACTAGTGGTATCTTTGTGGCAAAATAATACTTTTTTTGGTAGGGTTTGTGAAATAGCCTCCAGCCATTTCTCTTGTGTTGTCATAAAGTGACACTTGTGTGGAATATTCGACGCGACAACACACTGAGAAAAAAATGTTGTTGGGCGTAACAATAAAACTTAAACGCTATACAACCGTCTATGGGGCTTGGTCTATAGTACAACTTTTATGTTGTCAAACTCTTATTGTTAATCTGACAATATTATATAAATAACATTTTCACTTTGTTATTATTACAATGCTTTATATGTTGTCGTTACAACAATATAAACTTTGTGATATTGGCAACTTTTAACCTAGCACTTTCTGGTTTAAGTTGCTACCTAGACAAAATTGCTTTGTGCAAATGACAAAGTAATTTTGTTATTGTATTGTTTAAATTATGTTCTTGCAACAAATTTGTATTGTATTGTGGCAATACCACAAAATAGTTTTTGTTAACCTAACCAAATAAACGTTGTTATAATAGCAATGTGCTTTGTTTTGGCATCAAATCTTTGAGGTCACTATTCTGCTAACGTAGTTAATCTAACCAAATTAAACGTTGTCATAGCAGCAAAATGCTTTGTTTTGGCATCAAATCTTTAGGTCACTATTCTGCTAACGTTGTTAAAATAACCAAATCTTACGTGGTCGCAATAGCAACATGCTTTGTTTCGGCATCATTTTTTTAAAGTCATAATGACAAAGGCACTTTGTTATGCTAACCATTTGGTATTTCTGTTTCAAGATACAATTTATTGTTATTCATACAACATTAGTTAAATATTTTAATAACAACGACCTTCAATAATTTTCGACATTTTAATTTATATCTCGCAATTGGATAAATATGCAAAAGACCAATTTCTATAAATTGCATATTTTTCAATTGCGAGATCCAAATAGTTAAAATGTCGATAAATCGTAGTTCAAGGCCGTTGACATTATTAAAGGTGGAACCAATGTTGTATGAATAACATTATGTACCTAAATGTTATGTTGAAACAGAAAAAAACAAAAAACAAAAAGCAGTGCCAATCATGACCAAACTGCGAGCACGTGCAAACCATTACGACCCAAAGAAATGATGCTGAAACAAAGCATGTTCCTGTTGCGCGATTATTACATCAAGAAACAGCGTTTTACGTTAGCAAAACAGTGACCTAAAAATATTTAGGGAGTATAAAACGTAAGATCAAACCAAAAAGTAATATATTTTCGTTTATTTTAAAATGGACGTTTCAAAGTATTGATTGCAGAGCCCTCAATATAATATCAGCAACTTCCATGATGGTGACTTCTTTGGTGCCGAAAAGCATTTCCCTTTGATTACAGTATGTTCCTATGTCTGAAACTGTCGCAACACGAGTCAGGTAATCATGTCTTGCTCTTCTTTGGATAATTTCCACACATTTCTCTTCGCCTACTGAAAAATAAATTAATATAAGTTTTTTGTCAAACGTTTCATTTTTGACATAAGCTTTAAGGGTCATATTATTCATCGAAACAATTATAACAGACTCAAACACCATTAGGTTTTGTTGTTTTATTGCAGAGTACTTATAGCCACCTCCAATGTCCAACAATCAGATCAGCTCGATGGTACCAATTGCATTGTTATCCGAGTTACGAAGGAATGAAAATTTTCAGATCAGTCAGAAATCGGGAGCTAGTTTAAAATTCAGATGCAAGGTTTGAACCGTGTACTAATACATAAACCTTAAATATACTACTGTCCTGACTGTTTTACGAAACGTGCTACTGTATAAAGTCGTCATGAGCAACCTTTTAAAAATGCAGAAATTATTTGAAGAAATACAAAACATAAAATACATATTTAGGATCTTACCAGAGGCCAAATCCAGAAGGTCGATGGTTGATAAGTCAGCCTTGTTACATTCTACTCTTTCAACAAGTACTCGTAGTTTCAGAATCTTCAACTTTATAAGAGGAAATCTTTCTTTATATGTTTTATTTGCTGCTGGGTACACACATTGAAAGTCAGGCGACACGTGAAACAAACATATATCATAATGCTACAAACAACACCACACTTAAATATAATTACCACGGTAGACCTTATGGCAATGTTGAAGTGAAAATGAAAATAATTATTAATTATTCTTCAATTTAGGCACTTTACAATGCACTTTATGCAAATAAAAAACAAACTACTTCCGATTCTCAACCCTACAGCTCCTACATAGGTATTTTATCAATACATACATCTTAAAACTATCATGCCTTTTATTACTAAGATTATTGACATACAGTAGGTACGGTTACACCGTATATAATTTAGATGCATTAGATTACTTATACGGGACGTTACTATTGTCATACTCGTACCAATAAAGTCTGCCGATGGTCAGTAAAGTATTTCGTTGATGGCAGATACCCACATACTTACAAATTATAAATAAAATCGTAAATACCTATTTAATAGATTAAGTGAAATTATCAGCTACTTGTGCTATTACTTGTGTGCAAGATGGCGCGCGGCCGCGTGGTTGCCCAGTTAGACCGAATGTTTTTAAATAAATAGTGTTGTATGTAAGGAACTAAAGAAAAAGTGTACAACCTAATGAAGAGTTCAATCTGGAATGCATACAATTTTGCGTTCAACAGTCCTGCGCACGCGTCTTTTGTAAAATGGAATTGAAGTACAAAATTACCTAAGTAATAAAAAATAATGAGTAGTTACTTACCAAGCATGCTAGGGATTAGGTGTGCAAGCCTTTCAGAAACACGCCCACTTCGACACACAATAGGAATCTATTCAAAACCACAACACTAAGCGCTTATCATGCCGCCCGCGCTCCGTCACGTCCACCACTTTCGGCGTCCATTAGCAACTGACCTGTACAACGTCGTTCCGTACCCCGCCTCCCCTCCATTCCGCGTGGTTTGTTAATGCGTTAAAGTAATTTTGTCAATTTTTTACATTGTCAATCTAACAATAAAACCATTTAATGCAGATGAAGAGAAGACAAATGTGCTTTGTTAAGTAGTTGACTTTGTTGCCGTACTAATGTTAAACTTGTTAAATTCACAAAATTCAATTGTCAAGTCAACAAACCCAAAAATATTGTCTTGGTGACAAAATACGAATTGTTAATAGTTGTTGACTTAGTTGCCGTACTAATGTTAAACTTGTTAAATTCACGGCTCAACTGTACAATATGTGACATCGAGTTCAGGCTTCATATTTTTTTTGTAGCTTCTTCTCGCCAAAAGACAACTCCTCACCAAATTTTAAGTTGCGGAAACGCGAGATAAAAAATAATCAAAGTTCCATATAAAATCCCAATTTTACACCGCCATGACACAATAATTTGCGTTTCGTTAAACGTGTTGAGAAAAACTAAAACGTGATGATTTGTTTTATGTTCAGTTTTTACATAAATACAGTTTTTTCGACTTATTTGTGTACAATAATAGTTACATGATATTTATTCAACGATTCTTTTAATTTATTAGCATTATTTTGTGGAAAATTGTTGATTAATAATTATCAAAAATGGTACGATTTTACTAAAACGCGTAAAACAAAACGCAAATAGAATTGGCGGGGTCTGTGGGCGGGGGATAAGACATGACACTTTGTAGGAACTTTTTAGGTTAGTTCAAAGTAGTTTCAGACAGACTCTAAGGCAGGTCGGTGCAGGTACGACGACGAGCGAAGCGAGGAGGAGTGTTAGGTAGAACTGCGACCCTACAGCGCGCGAGCCGAGCGAGCGAAGCGAGCGTGCCGCGGCAGCGGCCGGCGAAGCGCCAGAACCTAACACTATCACACAGTGGGGGGGCCCACTCCTCTGCAAAATATTGTGTCATGGCGGTGTAAAATCGGGATTTTACTCGTATATGGAACTTTGATTATTTTTCATTTCGCAAACCAAGCGTTTCCGCAACTTAAAATTTGGTGAGGAGTTGTCTTTTGGCGAGTAGAAGCTACAAAAAAAAAATGAAGCCTGAACTCGATGTCACATATTGTACAGTCCTTCCAAATTCACAAAATTCAATTGTCAAGTCAACAAACCCAAAAATATTGTCTCGGTGACAAAATACGGCTTGTTAATACTGCAATATATATTTGACAACAAAAACGTTGTGATAGTAAATAGACCCGCTTTGTTACAAATGCAATACTTATTGTGCCTACAACTAAAAAAATCTGACAAAGCGTATTTTGTGACTTTTTAGCCATTATTTTTCTCAGTGCACAAACACACTCACATATTTATTTTCTTCATCATCAACTATTAGCCTATATGTATGGATACGACTCGCCGCCTGGGCCTTTGCTTCCTCCAGAATGAGATATCTTTATCCTCTCTCATTCGGGAGGGTTTTTACTATTATAGTAAACTAGCCTTTTCCCGCGGCTTCGCCCGCGTACTATAAGTACTCAAAAAGGATTCGATACCCATGTCAGACATATCAGACTTTGTGACCACATTTGCCCCTTTTAGGGGTTGAATTTTCAAAAAACCTGAAACACGTGTTTACTCATTTATTGTTAGGAATACTCCTGTGAAGTTTCGAATAAAATAATCTAACAAATCTTGATTCGCCATACAAACTTTGGACCCCCATTTTACCTCCTTAGGGGGTGAATTTTGAAAAATCCTTTCTTAGTGCACCCCTAGACCCTAAAAGGAACCTACGTGCCAAATTTGGAATCTCTAGAACCAGCGGTTTGGTCTGTGCGTTGATATGTCAGTCAGTCAGTCAATCAGTCAGTCAGTCAGTTTCTTCTTTTATATATTTAGATAGTTCTCTACGTTGTTTTTTTGACGTGATAACGTCTTTAAAATCGTTTTAGTCGGGTGACATGTTCAGAAACTTGTGTCACACCAAAACCTCACGAGCGCGATCGCAGGTATAACGAGAGAGAGACGGACCGATCTCCCGTCTCATCTCGAGCGCTGCCAGTCATTCCGTGAAACTTGTCACGCGGAATCCTCACGAGCGGTTAGACGTTATCACGTAAACATCTCGATCGTAAACCTACTTTACAAACAACCAATTTTTTTAATTTAAAACATGTTTAATGATTATCAAAAAACTACTGCTTTAAAACTAGCTGTTATTAAGAAACACAACTCATGCAAACCCAATGTGGGTATAACAATATAACAAAAAACCTGTTGACATTCTATGTATTTTTACCACTGATATTTTTTTCTGTAAGTACTTTTTTGCTTGATTTTTTATTGTATTGTAAGTGACGATCTTCTAGTGAATGCATTTTATTTTATGATATAAAATACTTTGTGGTTTTCTAAAATAAATAAATATATCTATCTATCTAACATTTTGTCATTATCGCCCATACTTGTATCCGTAAAATTTCCAACGTTGTCATATTTCTAATATCTAAACTGCTAATCATAGATATTTATCTCGCGTGTTTAAAACCTGTCTAGTGACACCACACCCGGGTGGTCGACCCTTCAACTTTCGCAGTTATTGCTAATTAAATGATTTACGAAACGATACCATTTCAGATTCATACTGCTAGTAAAAGATCTAAATGCCTGCAGGCTATTCGACGCTGACAATAGCCATTGACCTTTCATTTAAATCATTTATCTCATTACGATAATGCTTGGCTATTCCGCGATATAATAAGTAATAACGTAGCAAAACGTAGGTACGGTCTCGTTTAAAAATATGGATACATTTAATGTGACAAAAACATGTATCCGAGACTTTACGCCTTGGTAAATAGGGTCGTGGCTACATATTTTTGTCACATTAAATGTATTCATATTTTCAGACGTGAACGTGATTGTATTAAGGCCCATTTACACATTGAATAGTGTTAAGTGCGAGTTCATACATTTGTTACTAAACACTAGTAGAAAATGTATGGACTCGCACTTTTTTTTAAATATTTTTTTAAAATATTAAATTTTTTTTTTAAATTTTTAATGCACACGATGTAGAAAAGCATCTAGAGAAGTCTGACAATGCAAACTACAAAGTACAAATGCTGCGCGCGCGCATATAATTATGTTCGGCGCGGCGCTGGCTTATTGAAAGGTCCACGTCCGTGTTTCTAATGCTGTCTAACACGGACGAGTTTTAGAGTGAGACAAACCAGTGTAACTGTAACCTTATAACAACGTTTTTCTAAATGGCATAGTAGGAATGGGTGGATTCATAATTCCCCTGTTATATTGTGCCAAACGTAGCCGTCCCTTCACGCATTATCACTACATAGTATAAAAACAAAGTCGCTTTCCGCTGTCTGTCTCTATGTATGCTTAGATCTTTAAAAGTACGCAACTGATTTTGATGAAGTTTTTTTTAACAGATAGTGATTCAAGAGGAAGGTTTATGTGTATAATACATGCATTATATAGTAGAGAAACACTGATAATTTTAGATGTTTCTAATGTGATGTCGTAAATAAACACATTTTTTGCCCTTACATTGCAAACGCTGAACCCTATGAGATAGATCAAAATAATGTACTACAGTATTGTACACCTTAAAAAGGTCTACAAAAAAGTCGGGGCGGGTCGTTAGTATCTTTATACATTATTCGGCCTGATCCATAACCATAAGTAACGGGCCCGTGATGACGGACGGACATATGATTGATCCATGTATGCTTTTCTTGGCTTCCCTGACTTCCTCTTCGCTTCAACTCACCGTCATGTCGTATCCGTCCTTCCTCTCCTATTCTCTATGGTTCTCAACAAAGTTCTCTTTTACTGTACACCCTTCATACCCTGTACGCTCTTCATTGGTTATCTTCTCTTTCCAACTGTTTCCATACAACGCCAGCACCACATCTCAAACGCCTCCAGCCCTACTGTATCACGTTGCCTCATTGTCCACCTTTCGCAACCGGGCTAAACTCAAACTCAAACTCATACATTTATTCAGTAAGTAGGCAACAAGGGCACTTTTACACGTCAGATAGTTTATCAAAGTAAAAGAGGAAAAAAAACAAACTATACCGGATCTAACCCTACACCTATAACCCGAGAAGAATTATGATCGGCAAGAAACTCGGCGGGACTTATTTTTTCAAAACAATAGTACTAAATCAAAACTTACAAATACATATATAAATGCGTTGTTCTATAAGAAAACATATCAAACGAAGGTTAGATTAACCAACAATAGGTTATAGTTTAAGAGAAATACGAAAGTAAAAATAATGATCATGAGTCCAAATCTGACAAATTTGAAAATGAAGTACACACAAAAGTTTGATATACTTTCTTACCTGAACTATGTTCTCTACTTAAATTTACAAATTATAATAAAATAAGCCATCATCAACAGTTAATAACACGTTTTGAATTAAAAAAAAAAGATTACAGTGTAGAAAAAACATGTTTCCAAATTATCCTTAGAGATGTATAAGGTCTCCAAGTGTCTTGATCTATAAATTCTATATAATAAAAATAAATAAAAATTATAGATAAACTCCAGAAGTCCAGGTGCTACAATATGCTGCAGATGTATGCTTCACTGGTTCATGTGTGGCAATACTCTCTAAGTGATGAGAACATGTCAGAAGGCGGGGTATATTAAGGCGGTGGAGGCTTGTAATTTGATGGATTGTGGAACACTCGCGGCAGTAACCATATGTAATGATGCTGGAAACGACTTTATCTAGGTGCTTGCTGCTCATGTTTGTTGAAATATGATGACCTATTGGCAGTTGTCTTATCATTATACAACTTTCTAGTTTCTATTTCACTATAGTGCCAATTAGATAGCTAATAGTAAGTATTATTTATGTATTAACGGACAAAGTCGCAGCCGGAGGCTAGTTGATTTAAATAACAAACACTTTTTGCTTCTATTTTGTTTTTTTGACAAAATCAGTAAACATTTTTAACGGCCAGTCTCCTTCCGATGACAAAACCGAATGGCAAAAGGATATCGAATCACTTTACATAATTAACATCAAGTTAACATGCATGGGAATAAGAAGCAACTTTGTATGCAAATGATGCATTGAACGCAGGTGCATATTTACGTGCGACGTAACAGTGACAAAGCTTAAATAACAGGAACGGATTTCAAATTATCCTTAAAAATACATTAAAAATAAAATTAGTAGCCTCATGAATATTATATTGCAACTGGCTTTGGTCCGCGACTTCGTTTGCGTTGACGCGACGCGACAAATGACAGTCGTGACAAGAACTAGTAAACAAATGAATCAAATGATTGATTTTGCGTCAATCTTAAACGTATGAAGTTAATAGTCTTTCGAAGTGTTCTACGAGCTGACTACAGATTGTTTCCGTCAAAACAATTTACTTAGCGGATTGGCCATAGACTACCATCCACACACTCCGTTGAGCATTTACGAATACCGCGAGGTGACAAGGCGCGAGGCGCAAGTAATACCACTCCACTCATTTGCATCATTCGCCATTTATTGTATAAGAAACAACCCATGTTTAAACATAGACTGATGTTTTTAGTGAGGCTAGGTGGTATTACCTACATATGGCGCCCAAACTTCATCTTTGGCGGAAGCCCAGAAGTTCAGACTTAGTATCTATGATATATAATAATTATCTACAGATGGGTTATGCACGCTCCAAAAGTGAAGCACTTAAAATGAGTGAATGCAAACAATTGTCGCTAGTCGCAAACCTTCAAGCGAGAGATGCGGACGTGCCAATGAGCTCCCGTCTCCCGCGTGAGAAAGAGACAAATTGTAATTTTCTAACAATGAGAGTGATAAAGATGTAATGATTGTCAAAATAGATAAATATAACAGAATTGTTGCTAGGTTATGAAATAACTCTGGAAGTATTTTTTGTCCTCATTTTGTTAAAGTATAATCCGTCCATAGTAATCATTGCTTAGTATCTGTTAAGTGAACGATGGGTCAAATTAGCTATGAAATGACCCCGCTGGATAACCGGGGCTGTGGAAAAAACCGAAAAAGAGTTGCGGAGAACCTGGACGCATTTTGTAGCGACTGGAGGGAACGTGCACCAAGCTGTGACGTGTGGTGGAAAAAGGTAAGCTTTTGTCCAACAGTGGATGCAAGTATGCAACTGCAATAATCGGTCCCATAGGTATAGGTATTTACAAAAACACCTATTCATCCTGGCATCAACGTGTGCTGACCAGGCCTATAACCGCGAACCTCTTCGTTAGTTCGAGCGTCTAATTGCATCACTCCCTTTCGAATATGCAAGAGCGATAGAGACAGAGTGAAATTTCGATTTTCGAAGTGCGTGGTCTCGTGTCTGCAATTTGGTCATGGCCCTACGTGCTCTGTCTATGAAGTAAGTCATCTGTAGGATTAACCCTACACTGATTGAGATTGATGGAATGTACATAAGTAGTAAATAATTGGAAGTACCCATCGCATGCAAAACAACGGCTAACTGTTCACATTATGCTGTCCGTCAAACGTTTCTGCTAATCAGGTTTGTCTGCGCGGGGCTTTCTTTATTTATTTAACATGTACCGTTGGGATTATTATTTTAAACGTCGGTGTTGACAGGGAACTGAAACATGCGTAAATGAAGCTATTGAATTTGTGGCAAAGTACAGTCAGCAGCAGAATTAGCTGCGGAAGAGGTGTTCTAAATGAGTTGATGTGTTGTGTGACACGACACGACTTTATCGCCAAGAAAGCAAGACCATTTTCAACCCCTCGCCTTTTTAGCTATTTTAGAAATAGGAAACATTTATTCGTGACAAGAACAACATGCAAACAAATACGCTTAATCTAAGGATAGTAGCGAATTATAATTAAAGCACGAACAAAGTTGCTACGAAATGGTCCCGAATGGCCACACGATTTTGATACTGACTCACAGTGTGGGATTTTGCCTTAGTTGCGGACATCCTTATGTTTTATGGTTTTTGGATACCCGATAGCTAAAAACATCTTCTATTACAACTCCCGTGGTTTTAACTATCATAGTTTTTGAGATATTGACAAAATCGAGAAAAGCCCTGAGAAACCATAGAAACGCATTTTTTGTTTTGTTTGAGCAGTTTTATTATTGAATGCTCCATGGTATGATAGACAATATTTAATAGCACTAATATATGTATGTAAACATTAAAAAAAATCTCTTCTATAGGCGTCAATTTATGAATTTCCACGATATTGTAATACATTTTTTTTCGGCAATTCTCTTTACGGTCGCATTTTTTTTATGTGTTCAAATGTTAAGTAAGATAATAACTATTGGCACAAAAAAAATCAAACGCGTCCAACAAAGGAACACGGAGATATCATTTTTTTAAATTTTGGTTAGGGTTGTTACATACCGAAAATAACAATTAAACTATTTTTTTCTGAATCATTTCAACTCCTTTCGTCCATACCATATACTGGTTATTTTATGATTATTGGAATTTGCACTCTAGCCAATTGACATATGGTCGATTCTTCAATGATACTCATATAGCTACATATCTAGTAGATAGCTACGGCGTTATTCGGCAACTCACTCTTGAGTGCAAAAAATCGGGCGTTCGATCCCAAGCTCCCGTAGTATCCTTTTCCATTTATTTATTTTTAAGTTGGTATTCCTTATTGCAGTTTCGTTTAAATAACAACCATATCAGGTCGAAGTAAGTGTGTTCATAACTTCACACCAATATAAAGACTGTGATGACATTTATTAATTTTACCCTCCAAAATAAAGATGATATGCATTGGTGTAATGACATGCAAATTCTAATACAGTGAAACGTATAATACATACAGTACTAATCACGAAATAAATACTGGCTTTATGATTGAGAGCACCATACCAATCATAAAACAACTAGTTTAGACTTGTTCTATAGAGCACTAAATAAATAAATGAATATTATAAAGACTGTGTACGATAAAATCCGGACATGCATGATCTGGTATATATTTTTTTCAGTACCACATATTCAAGCATTTCTTTTATTTTAATAATCTGGAATTAAAATAATATATACTAAAAATATAATCATATTACAATTGTATGGGCTTGCGTGAGTTTTTGCCTAATATATTCCATCATATCTTGAATTTTTTGTCCAGCATTTTTTGATAATCACTCACTTCCTGCTGCAATGCCACAATTGTATTTATATTTTCACAAGCTGTTTTATGCTCATTAGAATGTTATCTTACAAAAAAAATGCGATTTTAAACTCTTTTTTACTTGCGGCAGTCAGGAAGACTTTCTACTCCAAGCACTAAAAGTAGTTTTTATATGGGAGGCATATTTTTGGAAAAAAGTCAAGCTCACCAAAGCTAGAACACCTCAGAACTATTTACATCTAAGTACAATTCGAAAAATATAAGCTATTGTGAAAGGAGAATGAAATAAGGTATAATTTGGTTTATCTAATAAAAAATAAAAAAACTATTTTTCACAGGAAAATTTGGTAAACACTGTCAGAACACCGTGTACAAAAAAATATAGGCACTGTGGAATATATAGTCATCAAAGTCACAGGTAACGTAACGTTATATTATGTTTGTAATTTTATTATGTAGCTTGATAACCACAAATTATTTAAAAGAAGTGTTGCTTGAATATGTGGTACCGAAAAAAATATATACCAGATCATGCATGTCCAGATTTTATCGTACACAGTCTTTAGGACAATTTTACACAAATCGACCTAATCCCACAGTAAGCTAAGTAAGTACTAGACGACGATATATGTATACAGGATGATTCATGAGACGTGAGCAGGCTTAACACTACGGATTCAGTTAATAATAAGCTATTGTTTGATATCAGTATTAGCGTGATAAGCGCAAAAAAATTTTTTTTATTGAAAATAAAATGTTTAAAATTATTTACGACACGCATGGTCACTCTTTATTATTAATATTTTCTTGTTAGAATATTCTCTTGTTTTTCTGTGATATGTGTCAAATTGATGTCTGGTTACTTTGGAAACATCGTATCTCACTTAACTTGACAATTATTTTTTTCATAATCAAAGTGCTGTCATGATTGTTACAGAGGTTTTATTTTTATTGATTTGTTTATGTAGGGTGACCATGATTACAGAGAACAAAATTTCTACGAAACAAAAAGGTAAAAAAAATTGAAAGGCGCTATTGTTTCACTTAAAAATGATGGCGGCCGATTCATTATCGTTAACTCAGTGTGTAGGGTTGTTCCTGCTCACGTCTCATGAATCACCCTGTATAATAGATAAATATGGATAAATACTTAAATACATAGAAAACATCCATTACTCAGGAACAAATATCTGTGATAAACACACAAATAAATGCCCTGACCAGGACTTGAACCCGGGACCTCCTGCTTCATAGGCAGTCACTATCGACTGGGCTAGTAGGTCGTTAAGCACTAGAATTGTCGACCCTTATCTGTCTTCCCGCATGCTACAAAACAAAAAACAAAAACGTTTACCTATACCAAAAAAAGTTCTACCCCTTCTGGAAGTATCGTCAGATAACGTTTATGTGACAACCCTATTTCCATAGAAATCAGAAAAAAAACTTAGAAACGCAATTTCTCCGAGTTCTTGAGAGATAAATTAATACAATTTTCACAGTTAAAAGGTACATATATTAAGTTAATTTTATGGGTAAAAAATAATGCGACCCTTTTATAGTTAATTAACTATTTACACTTTTATGAAATATTTAAATCTATATATATATATATAACTCAAAGGTGACTGACTGACTGACTGACTGACTGACTGACATAGTGATCTATCAACGCACAGTCCAAACCGCTGGTTATAGAGATTCCAAATTTGGCACGTAGGTTCCTTATAAGGTCTAGGGGTGCGCTAAGAAAGGATTTTTCAAAATTCATCCCCTAAGGGGGTGAAATGGGGGTCCAAAGTTTGTATGGGGAAACAAGATTAGTTAGTCTATTTTATTCGAAACTTCACAGAAGTATTCCTAACAATAAATGAGTAAATACGTGTTGCAGGTTTTTTGAGAATTCAACCCCTAAAAGGGGGAAATGTGGTCAAAAAGTCTGAAAATCAACATGGGTATTGTTTCTATGGTTTATCGGGTCGTTGATTACGAAAACAACAACGATTTTAAAATCCGACGTGGCGGACGTGGAATACCATCTCCCCTGTTAGGGTACAATGGGGTTGAAATGTCTAAATATTCATATGGGTGTCGTTTTTGTGAGTTTTTGGGACTTAATTAAGAAAATGGCATCGATTTTGAAAATTAATATTGTGGACATGAAAATTCTTGAAAGTATTTGTGCCAAATTGCAATCTTCTAAATATATAAAAGAAGAAACTGACTGACATATCAACGCACACTCCAAACCGCTGGTTCTAGAGATTCCAAATGTGGTACGTAGGCTCCTTATACGGCATGGGATGCACTTAGAAATATTTTTTTAAAAATTACCTCCTAAAGGGGGAAATGGGGTTCAAAGTTTGTATGGGAAACGAGATTAGTTCAACTATTTTATTCGAAACTTTACTATTCCTAACGATAAATGAGAAAACAAGTGTTTCAGCTTTTTTGAGAATTCAACCCATAAGGGGGAAATGTGGTGACAAAATTTAAATATCAACATGGGTATTGTTTCTATGGTTTATCGGGTCGCTGATTACGAAATCAACACTTAAGGGGGTGAAATGGGGGTTGATAGTTTGTATGGGGAATTTTTAAACGTTGAACCAATTTAGATGAAACTTGGTATAGAGATAGTTTGTGTACCGGGAAACGACATGGGACAGTTTTTATCTCGAAAATCAATCTTTAAGGGGGTGAAATGGGGGTTGGAGGTTTGTATGAAATTTTTTTTACCGCGAACCGATTTAGATAATTTTGTTGTGGATATAGTTTGAGTCCCAGGAAACAATATAGAATATTTTTTAAGCTGAAAATCATTCTTAGAGGGGTAGAAAACATGTTGGTAGTTTGTATGGCGAATTATTAACCGCTGAACAGACGATTGAAATGAAACTTGGTACATATTATATAGATTGAGTCTCGTTAAACAATATAGGATAGTTTTTATCTCGAAAATCAACCCTCTAGGGGGTGAAACGGGGGTTGAAAGTTTGTATGGGAAATTAATAACCGTTGAACCTATTTAGATGATTTGGTATGGAGATATTTTGCGTTCTGGGGAAGGATATATAATAGTTGTTATCCCAGAAGTCATTCCTTAAGCGGGTAAAAAGGAGGGTGGATTACTAATTCCACGCAAATGAAGTCGCGGGGAAAAGCTTCTATTCAAGAGTAGAAATCTCTATTAATCATAATCTCTCGGTAGTAAGTCGTTGATGGCGTAACAATTAAACAATTATTGCAATCATTTCTTTAAAATAAAAAATGAGGGAACCGCCGTCTTCAAAACGTGGTATACCGAAACCTCCAGAATGTAACGAATACTTTTCCGAAAACCGCTTCTAAATCAGTTCAGCGAAACGCAAGATGATCGCGGACAAACATATACATTCCGACAAAACATAACCGTTAAAACATACGAGTCTAACTGAGAACCTCCTTTTTTAGTACTTTTAGTACGGGCGAAGCCGCGGGAAAAAGCTAGTTTATTGATATAGCCTGTCCCTGTGTTTTCAGAGTCCTGCAACTTTCACAACTAGTATATTTTAAACGTGCAATCATTATGTATTTAATTCGAAATCGTAGTCTGACTTCTTTTAGGAAATTTCGATAAAAACGTTTTTTATGAAGGTCGTTGACCTCTCAGAAAAAAATCTATAACTACGAAATTAAGTGACATATTCCCACGAGAGTTTCTTAGCGTGCTTTATTACAGCAAAACCAATCATAATATAAAATAAAATAAGGATGTCCGCAACTAAGGCAAAATCCCACACTGTGTGATTGTAACTTTATATTTAGTAACACATCAAAGGTTACATTTAAGAACTCCCTGTCGAGGTTTTCCCAAGGGGCTACAGTATAGGGTTCTTCAAAACAGGAGTGCGTAGATTCTTAAAGGGTCGGCAACGCGCACGTGAATCCTCTGGAGTTACAAAGGCTTTCATTTGTCATCATAAAAATTGGAAAAATAGGAAAGTAAAACATTAATTTTAAAGTCTAACATAACCTCAAATATCAAAAAGGCACACGATTGAACACGACGGCTAATTGTTTTAGCGACATATCGCCCTCCTTACATCAGCCGAGCCACTTATCGCCGTGAGCCCTACAAATCCCCGACTTTCCCCGCAAATGTACGGAATTGCCATCGTGAGTCTCGCGCGGTACATAAAGCAAACTGTATTCAACTCTTATCCAACGCTGGCGAGCGAGAGACTCGTTCGGGTCATTAAGAATAATTTTATTACAGGATTCCATTTGACAACGATTTGTTTTCGCATTTGTCACCATGAGCCCTACAAATCCGTCACGACTTTTCAGAGAGAAACAGAACCAGACCAGACCCGATACACTGACTGGTCTGTCTTAGTCGATCGCTCGCATATGCACGGTGAGCTGATACATACAGCTTGCAACGCGACGCGTTTATGACCCAGTAATAATGTGCCAAGACAATGCCACGAGATCTAATCCATAACTTATTGTTATGGGTTATTGGATCTAAATGGTTAGAACACACCTTTACGAACAAGGTTTTTAAAGGTTTTACATATTTTTTCATAATTTGCTATAAGTGTTTTTAACCACATCGAAAAAGGAAATAGCTGCATTGAAAGTTGGTTAAAATTGTAGCTACACGACGGTACGTTAGAAAACATGAACAGGTACATATTAAGTTATAAGGTTATAAAACTTATAAGTGTTATATATAAAACCCTACTTTTTAGCTTTAAGGTAATAAATTTAATTAAAATTAAGTGAAATAATCGTAGTACAAAAACGCTGTGTGAAATGAAAGCTGTTTCAATAAGGGTAAACCAGATTTTTGTCGACACAGAATTTTCCTCTGGTTATTCCGATTGTCGATATCCATAGTTGTGACTTGTGGCAAATAAAATAAAATTATAATACTCGCTACGGTGTTCTCTTACCTGGTTATCTAATAATATTACTTGTAATTTCAATTGGATTTTCCATGTCAACACATACGTATAAACAAGCTGATTTCAGTCGTTAAAGATTTAAGTTCAAAGTCCCATTTTAAATAATCATAGTAGGTAGCGAAGAAAATGAAAGTGCATGGTGCAGTTATACATTTACTTATAGGTAAGTATAAGATTGCTTAGGAGTTTTACTCTTGGGTACATATGACGTAATATGAAATCGAAAATGCTTTGGTGTCAAGCCTCGGAAACAACAGAACTACAACAACAACAGCCAGATGTTTGGTCGTCACTCTCACCACAACAAAGTTTAAAAACTTACGTTGTTATGACTTGTGACTCTTCAAGCACATGACTATCAAGATGAATCTGCTCTTCATTTGTAGTTACTCTACGACCTCCTCAGCCTTCGTGAATACAATAGAATACATTTATTTATTTACCAGAATACGTAGTATCTCTCTCAGCCGTCGTGATGACCCACCTTTTCTAATATTAGTAAATTTAGCAGCCCGTAGTTTCGTCTCAAACGATCCTCACATTAAATCCCCGAGGCACCTGTACACCGTCCGTGCTTGACATTCACCAGTCCCCGTGACCCCCTAACAATGACCTGCAGACTACCGTGTATCACCCGTCCAGTTACCGCCGCAGGTCCCAACGGTAAATTAATGGACTATTATAGACTCTATCTCAATTGCCATAAGGATGATCATGGGTCAGTTAACTATGCCAACTAGAAACATAGGACTGGTCAATAATAGGCTTTATCTCGTTGATGTAAGGTTGAAGAGGAGTCATTTCGTGTAGTTGATGGTACCGTGATCTGCCGCGGGCATCTTCCAAATTAATACGCCATTGTGAAGGACAGGGTTGTCAGTTGTGTGTTGCAGGTTCATAAACGATTTTGAATACTATAATTTGACATACCTATAGCTTTTTGGTGATAGAAAATATACCTAGGGCATGTTCCTGGTTTCAAGTTTGTATGGCCGGAACTAGGATTTTTTCTGAAGAATTATTCGCTCGTACAATATACATATGTATAGGTGGTCGCCTATAATAATCGCCTAGGTATATTTTTTTCTAAAAAAGTTTAACCTGAAAGTTTGCCGGTTATTCAAAGTAATAATAATAATAATCTTTATTTGACTTATAAACCTAACACAGACATATTTTAACATAAGATATGCTAATTTACAAAAGCTTACGTTAGGTTTGTAACAGTATAAGTGCTGGGATTGAGCCTCTGCCTCCCGAACTAGGACAAAGCCTGTGACTCGGGAGTCAGTGATTCCTCCGAGGGAAGTTACACGGTGATAAATTGATATTGTAAACTTAAGAAAAAAAAACATAAAACAAAAAAAGAAAAAACATTTTTAACAGCTAAGAGTAGTAGTAGTAGTATAAAGAAGAAGAAGAAGTCGTAATAAATATGAAAAATGTAATCGTATCGAGTAATCGATATTGTTACCTAGACATATTATATATTGTCTGATTTGATCTGCTGGCCCTGCCCTGGCGTGCCACGCTATCGTTACGTTGGTAAAAACATTTGGTACACTTTCTAGTCGTAGTATCGTCGTCAAATTGCTCCAAGTATCGCATGCACGGACACTTTGCCTAAGGACATGAATGAATCGCCAGCCTACTACGACGCACTTCTGGATACTTTCCTCCTCTCATTGTAGCAGAGGGATTTGTTTTGCAGTTCCAATGCGATCCTACCCACAATGGGAACCCAATACGGACCTTCAAACACACCTTTGATATTTTAGAAGGAAATCTGTAGTATAATGGCCTCGAACCTGCCTTTAAAGCAGGATGTAACAGGTTGGAAAACAGTTAAAGGGATTTTTTTATCACGCACATTCATTCCTGAGAATCCTGAGTTATGAATGTTTCCTATTTATTTATTTATTTAGTTCTATCTGTTCTTAGTTCTCGTCTTAAATTTTTCATTTTGCCAGCTATGTCGAATCTGACAAGTCAATCTGTGTCTATGGCTAGCTATTCAATCCGCAGCGACAAGCTCTTTGTTAAATCCAAAGATAAGTATGAAAATTACTATAAATATCGATCTTAAAGGCAATAGAGCCAACTTTATTAAAGACATTATAAAGCGGATACCATAGCCTATCGCGTTATTTTCTCTTTATTTGCGCTTCGACCAATAATTTCTTATTAACATTCGCCATCGCCGCAGTACATTTCGCTACCAGATATCTTATTACTGAATATCTTTCCCGTAATACCAGTGCTATTTATTGGATTGAGTCGTGAGAGCGCGGACGGTAGCAAGCGGTACGAGTAGAATAAATATAGAAATGAATACTTTCGGTGTGATTCAAATTACTCACCAAGTAGACGAACATTCGCCTCGTCCAAATTCAAAACTCTAACATCAGATGTTTTCTTTAATATGTCGATCTTCTTATTTCAATACCATCGCATACTGGATGTTGCCATTTAATTTTTAGAGACGCAGTTTATTATCAGCTAATCTTCAGATAGGCTGCTTTATTTTGGTGAGTTCCTGCAGAAATACAGTTCCGAAAGTCTAAATCCAAGTCTAAAAGAGCCTTCACCTGCTACCGACTACGCAAACATGCTAATGCCACTCAGGAAAAAAAATCGCTTGACGCTGACGCTGTGCGTTTACCGTCTTTCATGCCATATGCGTTACTCTGGCTTATTGACCGAGCGAGGTCTACATCTCAGAGAGCCACTAGTAGTGTATTAGTTAGTATGGGACATCCACGACATCACCAGCATTTGTTACACTTTGTATATGTTGCTTAATTAGGTCATATCATAGGTAATTCGAGAAATTGACCCAAGCTTAGATATTGTGGTTCCTCGGGATGCAATGGAATACTTGGAATAGAGTAACGGGGTTTGGTCAGTTTATTCCTATTTTCTAATCGGGAATCATAATGCACGTGCTTTCTACCTCTATTGTTCAATGCTTTGTTCGTCAACTACATCCCACCGAGAACCCAGTCCTGAGGAAGTGCGAAATATCTCGAACTACCTATTACTCGTACAATCTTAAAATAGTAAATAAAACTTTGTAAGATTAGTTTTACTCTACGTTTTGGAAGGTATTTGCTTGTACACCTGAAAATATTTTTTTGCCAAGACGCTGTTCTGAAGATGGTCATTCGTGAATAAAAGGCGGTTGTCTTAAATTTTTTATAGGATTTGTCTTGATCTGCAGAAAATGTTGTCATGTTGATAGCATAAGACAATATTTTTTTTTTTTAACATATATTTAAGTGCATATACAAATTGACATGATAAGCGCCGTGAAACCCTATCAGGTTAGTACCGACACCTCATTCAGGTACAATTATATGTGGTATGTAGTCATTACTAAGCCGTCCCGTCCATGCCTTCGCTTATCGCTAAACAGTGTGCATGTATTTATTTGTAGTTACATAACAGACCCAACACTTTAATCGTCAACGGATCATATGACACCTGTCACACACATTTTTAGGTCGTGAAACTTCCTAAAATTAAGAGCGCTGGTAGCCTGGAGACGTCCTGGAGACGGAAGACGTCCGACTTTCAATCCGGAGGTCTCGGGTTCAAACCCCGGCTCGTACCACTGAGATTATTGGAACTTATGTACGGAATATAATTTGATATTTACCAGTCGCTTTTCAGTAAAGGAAACATCGTAAGGTAACCGGACCTAATCCCGATAAGGCCTTGTTTCCCCTCTGGATTGGAAGGTCAGATGGCAGTCGCTTTCCTAAAAACTAGTGCCTACGGCAATTTATGGGATTAGGTTGTCAAGCGGACCCTAGCCGGGACAAACGCTAGGAGGAAGAAGAAACTTCCTAAAATGGTCATTGCCATTTCATTTCTCTTGAACGTAAATTGGGTAAGAATTTATACGTTAGGTTAGACTACTATAGATGTAATTAGCAATTGGTGCAAAGGTTGTCCATAGCCATTCAACGTGGTAACGCGGCCAGCGTGATGGGAACTTTTGCACCGGGGATTAGTCATAATGTAAGAGTTTTGTTTATTGTTTTTTCTGTGTGTTGCTGTTGACGATTTATATTTGAATAAAAAAACATAAGCAATGATTCTTAAATACGAACTTAAATTAAAGTGCAGGTAACTAAATAATTTCGCTTAAAATTGTCTCCTTAATTAGCCTCTAGCGGCCTGACTACGTTGATACATCGGCCATTATACGTGCACTAACGATTGATATTGCATTTGCCGGCGCACATAACGCATAATGCGCGATGTTTTATGGCTCTATTACACCAGCCTTATTTATAGCCAATGCCAGGCATTCGCTTTGCTTAGCCTACGCAGTACCTACGGGTCCAGTGTTTCGGCTTTGGTCTTCGGACGGCTCCAAACGATTAATACTAGGGATTGCAATCCAGCACCATTTTCAATCCAGCTGGATTTTCGCTGGATTGACATAAATCCAGCTGGATCCAGCGCGGATCCAGCACCTATATCTTTTTTACTAGTAATCCATTTTTTTATATTAATAATGCCATATTTTTCTTTATGGGAGTCTCACTACAATATAAACGTGTTAATTCCCTTCGTTTTACGTACCTAACCTTGTCTTGAAAGATCTCGAAATAGGTGTTAAGTTACTCCGAATTCTTCAACGAGGCCTATGCAATAACGCGTTCAATGACAAATTGTGTACCATCGGGTTCATAATGGCTACTCAATTTATCAATGAATTCATTCATAAATTGGGTATGCAATTATGAACCCGATGGTACATCGTATAACTCGCCACAATATATTAAAAACGGAATAAGTAAAGCACACACGCATCGAAGAGTTCATTTCTACATACCTTACTCATACTTCATTACTGACCAATAGCTTCTTTAGGCGTTTCGGTACCTACGCTACGACTTGCAGCATCCTATCATGTTTGGGTGTTTGACTATTTCACCAAGGACATAAGTAGTTATTTATACGGATGTAAAATACTTCGTCACCCACCTACAACTGATTTTTTTTCGTATGTGGGTCACTACTTAGTGTGCTATTCTTATTATTATTATTAAGCCTTTTAATCCATAATTTTTGTGTTACATTTCAAGTTTATTTTATTTTGTTTATTATATGGATCCCTTATTGGGTATAAGCCTCCTCCATCTTCTTCCAGTGTTTCCTGTCCTTTCCTAGTGACATCCAATCCTCTCCTGCTATTTTCCTTATATCATCTGCCCAACGTGTCCTTGGCTTGCCTCTTTTTCTTTTATTTGATGGGCCTTTCCATTGGGTAGTTTTTATTGTCCATCTGTTATCTGCCACGCGCGAAACGTGGCCTGCCCATTGCCATTTCATTCTCAGCGCATGAGTTAGTGCATCAGTTATTTTTGTTTTCTTTCTAATGATTTTGCTGTTTATCTTATCGATTCTTCTTATCTTTAGGATGCTTCGCTCCATGCCTCTTTGGCAAGTAGTTATTCTTGATTGTATGTAGCTTGTGTGTACCCATGTTTGGCATGCATATGTTAGGCAAGGTAGGAGGCAAGTGTCCATAACAATTTTTTTCAAGTGGAGGTTGTAATTTCCCGTCATAATTTCCTTATGTGCCCAGAATTTTTTCCATGTTATGGCTATTCGTCTTTCTATTTCCTCTTCGCTCCTTTCTTTGCTAAAAGACACCTGCTTTCCTAGATAAACAAAGTTATCAACATATTCTATAAGTTTGCCTCGTACGGTTATTGGGTGTCTGACAGGGCTGTTGGTCAATATTTTGGTCTTATCGGAATTTAGCTCTAAGCCTACCTTTGAACTTTCTTGGGCGAGTAAATTTATCATTTTTTCTAACTGCTTGGCATTCTCAGAGAATAAGGCGACGTCATCTGCGAACCTCAGGTGGCTTAAGTATTTATTTTCTTGAATATCTCTTCCAGTATAGCGATAAAAAGTTTGGGCGATAGGGGGTCGCCCTGCCTTACCCCTCTTTTTATTTCAATTTCACTTCCTCTCTTTTCAAGTTTTAATCTACTTTTGCTGTTGCTGTATATGTTTTTGATGACATTGATGTACTTCTGATTAATGTTGCAGGCGGTTAGTGCTTGCCAGATTGCATTGTGACTTACACAGTCAAATGCTTTGCTGTAGTCGATGAATACTATATATAGCTGCCTGTTGTACTCGTTGTATTTTTCTATTATCTGTTCAATTGTATGTATATGGTCCATTGTCGAGTATCCAGATCTGAACCCTGCCTGTTCGATTGGTTGCTGCATGTCTACATTTCTGGCTATTTTCTGAAGTAAAATTGAAGCAAAAAGTTTATATATTGTTGGTATAAGACTTATTGGTCTGTAGTTACTTATATCCAGTGGATTTCCTTTTTTGTACATAAGTATAATGTCAGAGTTACCCCATTGTTTTGGTACCGATTCCGTTTCAATTACTGAATTAAACAGGTTTGTTAATAGACTTGTCAGGATAGGGGACCCTATTTTAAGAATTTCGTTACTGATTCCGTCTGGTCCAGGACTCTTATCTGTTTTTAGTGACTTGATGTGGGCAGAAACTTCGCTTTCCTTTATTGGTTGAGTGCAGTTTTCATGAATTTCAGGGTTCTTTATCTCTTGTATGACCTCAGGAATCTCCTCCTCTTCATTATCGGTCGCTCCATAAAGTTGTTTGTAAAAATTGGTTGTACTCTTTAGTATGTCTTCCCTTGACGTGATGTTTGCATTGTTGCTGTCTTTTAGGTTTGAGATCCAGGTTCTGTGCATAGTAAGTTGTTTGTGAGCCCTTTTCGTGCTTCGATGTGACTTAAGGTTTGATTCTATTATATTGTATCTGTGTGTTTCATAATCTTTTTTTATTGCTTTGCTGGTTCTTTTGAATAGAGCGCTTAGTTTTGCTTTTTGTTCTTTGGACTTATTTTTAATTTTAATTAGCTCTGTGCGTTGCATCAATAGGGATTTGGTTGGTTCGCTGAGTATTTGGTTGCCCTTGGTGGTTGTTCGTTCATGTGATTTTGTACTATCTATTATGGCTTTCTGAAGTTTGTCGTAGTGTTTTTGTACATTTCCTTGCCAGTTGTATGTTATTGTAAGATCCCTTGTGTGTTCCTTCAGGTTTGTGAGGTAGTTTTCTATTTCAGTTTGTGTTTTAGGTGTTTTTGGTATATTGCCAAAGCTGGACCTGCACTTCTTGGGATGCTTTAAAACAAATGAGGCTCGTACTAGTCTGTGGTCCGTTGGGAAGTTTGTATTTGCGAGAACTTCCACATTGTTTATTAGATTTGGCTTGTTTGTTAGAATATAGTCTATCTGATTTTTGGTTTTGTAGTCTGGTGAGTGCCATGTCCACATCTTTTTTTCTTTCTTCTTGAATAAAGTATTCATTATGTATAGATTGTATTCATAGGCATAGTTAATTAGATGCTGTCCTCTTGCATTGCGTTCTCCATAGCCATGGTTCCCCATGACTAGGTTTTCATGTGGTGTTGGTTTTCCAATTTTTGAGTTGAAATCTCCTGCCACTATTAGAGTTTTATCTGCTAGTGTGTGGGCTGTCCTGAGGCTGTCATAAAATTTTTGGAGTTCTTCGTCTGTTGCACTTTCCGTTGGTGCGTAAACCTGTATTATGGTGATCGGTAAGTTTTCAACTGTGATTTTCAATAGTGCCACTCTTTCTGATACCCCTACAAATTTGTTAATTAGAGGCTTTAATTCCTTTTTTATTAGAAAACCCACACCATGCCGGCCTTTAGTTTCTCCGATGTAGCATAAGATGTGTTTATCGTATTCCTCTATTTGGCAGCCTACTCTTCTGACTTCTGCTAGTCCAATTATGTCACAATCTATGTTCTCAAGGGCATGTGTTAGTTCTAAGTACCTTTCAGTTGAAGCCAGTGATCTGACATTGTATGTCCCTATTTTTAAATGTTTGAATCTATTCTGAGATGCAGTATGTACTTTGTTTTCGTTTTTACTATTATTGTTAGTTATGTCCTTAATATTATTGGATGGAGGGTTTTGGTCGAGCTCCCCACGGTGACCGACCGGCTTGGGGATCTGTAGTTGTTCTTTTAATACATTGTTTGATTTGTTGTTGTCGCTGTCTGTTAGTTGCTATTTCAGGTAGGTATTTTTCTCTGACAAAGAGTAGGCTCTAGCTCTCATGTAGTCAAACGCATTAGCTCTGTGGATTTTGCTGGTTTGTTCATTATCATCTTTCTCTGATGTTGATGGAGTTGGAGAGTTGGATTCAGTCCTTTTCCGTTTGTCATTTTCTCTCATTTTCCCCTTAACCACTACTTTGTTTTGATATATGTATGCATAGTTTCCATTCTCCCTTTCGGTCTTTAATTCTGCCAGTAGTTGTTTCCTTTTTTCCATTTCCGGTTTAGTAAGGTCTGACGTTACATAGGTTTTATCGTTCATATTTTTGCCGTTTCTTAAAATTTCCATCTTCTTGTTGTATGTTGTTGTTGTTAGAAGTATTGAGCGTATTTTTTGGCTGTCTGTTTTTTTACCCAACCTGTTGATTTTGTTTATTTCGCTATTCTCAATGTTAACACCTATATTTTGTAACACTTTTTGTGTATTTTCTATCAGCTCTCCAAAGTGTTTCTCGGTCTCAGCAATGCCGTGAATAATTACGTTGTTTATCTTCGAATTCTTTTCTAAATACTCAATTTTCCTGTTTAAGATGTCTATATCACTTCTAAGGTTTTTATTTTCTTCTACGAGAGGATTAATTTTTGAGTCTAAAGAACGCAAAACATTCACCGTGATAGTTTCCTGCAACGTTGTTGTTTGTTTTTTAAATTCTTCTCTCATTTTCTCGAGTAGTAATGCCATTTGTGGTGACAGTTCTTCAGGCATTTTTACTTAGCTGACACTTGCTTGGAGCGGTAACAAAACGCAATTATCGTATTAATGCGAATGTGAACGCACCCTTAATATTTTTAAGTGTAGAAGCACTGGGTGTACGTTAGGTTGCTTCGTCGTTATGACCTTGAAGTGACTTGCGTTTTCAGTTCGGTACGCTTTCGTATTTAGCACGTATTTAGCGTTGTGCACGTTATTTTTTATGCACTTTTCACTTTCCGTGGTGTTATAGCACTGATCACAGTATCCACGACAGCAACGGATCACTTTTACACTAGTTTTCGTAATTAAAAGCGGAGCTATGAGACAATACGTGTTGACAGTTCGACAACTTTTTTTTTTTTTTTTTAAATAGGTGTTAAGTTACTCCGAATTCTTCAACGAGGCCTATGCAATAACGCGTTCAATGACAAATTGTGTACCATCGGGTTCATAATGGCTACTCAATTTATCAATGAATTCATTCATAAATTGGGTATGCAATTATGAACCCGATGGTACATCGTATAACTCGCCATAATATATTAAAAACGGAATAAGTAAAGCACACACGCATCGAATAGTTCATTTCTACATACCTTACTCATACTTCATTACTGACCAATAGCTTCTTTAGGCGTTTCGGTACCTACGCTACGACTTGCAGCATCCTATCATGTTTGGGTGTTTGACTATTTCACCAAGGAGATAAGTAGTTATTTATACGGATGTGAAATACTTCGTCACCCACCTACAACTGATTTTTTTTCGTATGTGGGTCACTACTTAGTGTGCTATTCTATATGCTTATAATTCATTCAACTATGTATAATGAAGACGCTGCTTTCATCCAGAAGGACATCTAATTCTTATGTTAAATTGTAAGTTATGGCAATTACTTTACCCAAATATATTTGGTTTAACAAACAGTTTTACATAACTTTATAATTATTTATTTATCTTAGGGCTACATGTCACTGGATATACTTTATAATTATTTATTTATCTTAGGGCTACATGTCACTGGATATAGATAGGCATTTCTTTTCTGGGGTAGTAGTAGTGGGAAAGCAGATGATGAAGAAAATCCAGTGAGTGCTGCGAAATGATGAAAACACATGTCAAAGTTTACATATACGAGTACATTTGACATGAATCACATGGATCATAAGATCATAACTAACATAAGGCTAGTAAAACATTTAATACTAACATTACTAATACTGTAAAAGTTTACGGTTTAACTCACGTGTATTTAGTCACTACGCGCGACATGTTTCTACAAATTAATTTAACGTTCGAATACATAAATTAAAACAATTTTTGCTAGGTTTTTACCTAATAAGGTGCTAGCAATGTAGGTTTTTGCGACATTATTTGGTAATCTATTACTTGCGGATCTGCAGCGCTGGATCCAGCGTTCGGTGCTGGATCCAGCAGACCGAAAAAAGCGCTGGATCCAGCTGGATTGCTGGATCCTGGATCCAGCAATTGCAATCCCTAATTAATACGTACGACTTTGTTAGCATCAGAAGTGTCTAAGCTGGAGATCTCTCCATATCTATGCAAAATGATCTTGAAACACTATTTATCTCCACTGATGATCGGTTCCCAGATGCCCAGATCTAGACATAGGGATAGTACAGCAAACTTACTACAAGGTTTTCTTTGCTTTTTAGGGTTCCGTACCTCGAAAGGAAAAAACGGAACCCTTATAGGATCACTTTGTTGTCCGTCTGTCTGTCTGTCTGTCTGTCTGTCTGTCTGTCTGTCTGTCAAGACCATTTTTCTCAGGAACGCGTGGAGGTATCAAGCTAAAATTTATATCAAATACTCAGGTCTATTGTCCCTTGAAGCTGTGAAAAAATCAAACTTAAAAGCCAACGCAATCAAAAGATACAGTCGTTTATGCTGCAAATTTTAGAGTTTTTCGGCACTTGCAAAACCTACGGAGTACTTCCCGTGAACTCAGAAACTTGAAATTTGGCACGAAGCAACGTCGTATAGACAATGGAAAAATTACAAAAAGTAGACATTTTTAGTAAAATCATACAAAAAAATATCTTTTTTAATTTTAAACTTACTACCTTTTTCCTCGTAAACGCGTGGAGGTATTAAATTGAAATTCATGTCAAATACTCAGCGCTATAAGACCTTTCAAATGTAGCAAAACCAAACTTTTATGTCAACGCAATCAAAAGAAATTGCAATTTAAGTCGCTTATTTTGAAACTGAGTACTCGCAAGAAACTCAAAACCTAAAGTGTACTTCCCGTAAACTCAGAAACTTGAAACTTGGCACGAAAAAACTTCATATATCACAGACAAAGGAAAAATTACGAAAAGTAGACATTTTTAGTAAAATCATACAAAAAATATTTTTTGAAATTTTAAACTTACTACCTTTTTCCTCGTAAACGCGTAGAGGTATTAAATTGAAATAAGTAATAAACATACTACAACTTTTGCTTGTTATAGGTTTGTACGGAACCCTCGGTGCGCGAGTCCGACTCGCACTTGGCCGGTTTTTTTTATTTATTTATTGGAAAACGAACAGCACATGTTGTATGTTGACAACAGATATGGAAATTGGAGGCCAATTATAGGTTCTCACAGATAGAAGTTAAACTTTTGCTAAGTAGGTATACTAATTTCATGCCGATTTCGGGAATAGGGAGTCAACACATGTACAATGGGGTTGGCGGGTCGAAGGTTTCTAGAGATGACGTCAGCGTAGGTTGAACCTGTGAGCCCTACCAATAGTAATACCTACCCCCTAAGGAAACTATTCATTATTGATCTTTTCTATGGTTTTTATTTCACTTTAACAATACAATTTGTAATGTAAATTAATACCTCTCCAATTAGCTGACCAAGGGCGGGTTTAAATCCAGCAAGCTGTACCCGCACCTTTTTCATTACATGATTTTAATTAAATATGATTCATATCCTTAAATTGTTACCTAACTTTTCATAACTAACATAGACTACTTACTTGCCTAACCTCGATACGTGTAAACACTGTGTACTGTAAAAAGTAATGAAATAAACGCATTTGTATTTAGTGTCCAATTCTTCTTTTTTTGGAATTTTCTGGCGTGGATTCTAACCCTCTATAAGACAAATCCCTTAGAATAAAACTAGTGGGAGGTGCAAGTGCAACCTATGTTGTCGCCATCTGGCAAACCCTTTTACAGTTAACTTCCCCATTACTAGTTAGTTCTCGATCTTGACACGTTCTTGTTCTCCAAAGTTCGTGTCAACCTCATTTTGACTACTTCGCCCGCTTAGCTACTTTAGCTTCAGACTGCGCTGTGGATTTATATCTGCCTGCCGCTATTATACGCTAGTAGAATTAATTTTACTTACCGTTGTTATGGTTTACTCATAAAAGTGCATCGTATAATAAAGTAATTACAGAACCACGATATGAAAATTATTTACGGCAGAATTTACGTTGGTGTCATTCAGAAATTCAAATTTATTTCAATATCAATTCATTGTGTTGGTGCTGGCTCTAGTTTGTCAGTGAAGATCTCTAACCTGGACTCAGTATTTTAAATGTGACTTTAGTACCTTCATGTTTTTAAATTGAGTTGCTTTTATTTTTCTAACAGTCGAGAGTTTGAGCGAGACTTAGGTAGACTTATTTAAAAATAAAACTAGTTATTCTAGAAAAGATTCCTTCCATCAGTTCAAGATTTCTTTCGCCGTAATAAATTTATCGAAACCTGACGAGCAAAAATCGACCTAAATTACGTAAGTAACCCGTTATAAATATTTTTGACAAATTTCAATGAGTCTATTCCGTTTTCATTGTCCTGAACATTATTTTAATCGATCCGATTGTCAAATGTTTCTTATGTAATTACAACTTTCAGAATGAATGACGAAGTCTTTATGTAGGAATCCAGACTCTTTGATACCCGAAAGAATATACTGCCATACCATCCATAAGGGCCATAACAGCCATTAGGAAGCTTATTCAATTATTTATCGTATTATTCACTATAAATTCCAAATCAAAACTGGTTTGGTTGGTGGTTTAGTTAGATAATAGATTCTCGTTAAACTGAGCCGAGTTTTTCTTTTCATGTCATCTCTTAACTGTGCTTGCTCACTCGACAAAAAGCGTAGGCACCCAATATATTTTTAATTAGATGTTGATGCGACAAAAGCGCATTCGAGAATAAGGCTCCTTATCGTAAAACTTTGCGCGAGGAATAGTTTTAAACGTTTTATGGCAACACTGCAAATTCCAGATTTTCCACGTGATTAATGCTCGGCTACCATGAGTTATACAAGTCTAATAAGTGGCAATTTGGCTAACAAATGTACCTGTACAGCCTGTGTCGTGGTAAACGCACACAGAAACTAAGAGATGATAATACTGATGAGGATAACCAGTGATAATATTTTTTTTATACCACGACGGTGACAAACAAGCATACGGCCCGCCTGATGATAAGCAGCTACCGTAACCTATGGACGCCTGCAACTACAAAAGAGTCACATGCGCGTTGCCGACCCTTTACAAAAAGGAGGATTCACTGAACCCAAAGGAGTCAAATGTTTAGTAATGTTTTTGAGTTTTTCTCTTTAGTTGCTCTAAAAGTCGCTTGCAGGTCGTGGCAAGATATCTTAGGACTATGTGAAGTAATGACATTCCACTTTTGCATCATTCCACTGCTTTGGAAATCTAGTTTTTTGCAATAATATTTTGCACAAATGAGCGCGAAAAAATATTTCACTTATTAATAGAATCGTAATCATAAGAGGGTGTCTTAGCTACGTATATTTCTTCATAAATTATACCAAAGTCACATATTTTGGTTTTTTACCCTCCTCTTTTATGATAGCAACAAATTATTCAGGCTTGCCACATTTCATATATTGTACAGTCGGCTTCTTAAGTTGATGTACAATTTAGATACTAATTAACGAGTTAAAGTTAGGACAAGGTTGATTTATGTAAGATTGTCCCACAATATTATATATGGTACTTATTTATCATTTATTTATAGCCTGCTAAATGTTCTATTGCTGGGTTAAACGCACTTTGTTGAAAGTTCTTTTGTGTCGACAAATTAATGAAAGTTAACGTCTCGTCTCGACTAGGTAGGTACGTTTACCGTATTATTATTTAGAATCTTGAAGAGCTCAAACAATTTAACTCTGCGTTCAGCAATAAGGGTCCAGCGTATTTTTTTTTTGCAATTTCTACAGGAACGACGAATGCAATTATTATTACAGAATGAGGGCCTGGGGATACCAGTAACTTTGGCCGACCGTACTATTTAACGATGTAGATTTATATCAGTTTGTTGAAACACGATATAAAACTTTGATTCATCGGCCATTAGCTCCTGGTTTTAACATTCTTGAGGTCTTTTTCAATGTAAGCATTATGTAGCTTGTTTTACAAAACAGCTTGGATTTTGACGCTGTCGGCGGTGAGCGTGTGAAACAAACGCAAGAGCTCCTATTGTCACGGTCACGCAAATTACAGCGTTTTTGCGAGAACGAGGTGTAAAACGCTTGGAGCGTTTTTCGTGAACGAGGCATAATTTGTACACATGTATATATAGCGCTTACCGGACGCAGGCGAATTATAAATCGAAACATCAGCCGAAGCATTCACTTGATGTGTATGGGCGATTTACAATGTTTTTATACATTTGTGATGTTATTTTGGTAAAGGTATCATTTGGCGGCCAGCGCTTACGTCGTATGCTGTACAGATTCAATAGTGTATTCGGGCAATGCCGCTAAATGGTACCTTTGCCGAAATAATGTCACATTTAACAATATCTTACACTACAAAGTGCGCAAAAATATATTTCAACTAGTATGTATGACTCTACAAATAACCTACATTTTTATGCGTTCGTTTTTCAAGGTATTTAGCAAGTAGGTAACAGAGTAACAATATTATTCGTAGCCTAGTATCTTATTCTTTAACGGCCACCTAGCCTAAGTCGGTAGTGAGCCTGCCTATGAAACAGGAGGTCCCGGCTTCGAATCCTGGTCAGGGCATTTATTTGTGTGTTTATCACGGATATTTGTTCCTGAGTTATGGATGTTTTCTATGTATTTAACTATTTATATGTATCTACGAGCCCCAATGCATATTAGATCGTCTAGTCACACTTAAAAATACGATATTTTTTTAAAGACTGCTATTTAAATCCGGATTGACTTTGATAATTAAAGGAATACGCTACATACAAAGCCATTGAAAGTAGTTTAATGTTGCGTTGTACAAAGTGTAATAATGTTATTTAATTTAGAGTAATTGTATCGTAAAGTTAACATTAAGCAAGCAAAAAATTACGTCTAGTTCATATTTTAGGCAAAATAGGTCGTCTATATAAGATAAAAACTGTTTTTTAAGAAGTTTAATATTTAATTATATTTCAAACTGAATATAGAATATTCTCTGTCATCTAAAATGACAGATGGCTATATAAAAACGCAATTGCAGTGCAAAGTTTCATTACTTTATACTCATTATTCTATCGAGATGGTGCGAGTAAACCAGTGACTGAAGAAGGCGGAAAATTATAATTTCCTGTAACAATAACGGCAAATCTACTTACCAAATATCGAAGGAGATGTCGTTGCCACGATCTACAATTCAAACGATTATCGAGCATCACCGAAAACATGGAACAATGTTCTGTTTAAAGAAATCTGGCCGTCGACGAATAACCTCCAAGGCAGAAAACAGGATGTTGAAGAAGATTATCAAGAAAAATCGTCGTGCAAGAGCAGGAGAACTTACCGTATTATGGCGGGACGCTATTAAAAAAAACATTTCAGTCGATACCTGCAAGAGAGTAATGAAGAGAATGGGCTATAGTTTTTACACTGCTAAAGAGAAACCGTTACTTACTAAAAAACAGAAAACCAACAGATTGAAATTCGCTAATAAATACAAAAACTGGACTGTCAATCAGTGGCGAAAAATAATATGTAGTGATGAATCCAAATTTGAAGTCACAGTTGGTGACGAACAAAGTAAAGTCATTCGGGAAAAAGGAGAGGCATTTCATAAAGACTGCCTCAAGCGAAAGGTGAAGTTTCCAGCATCTTTAATGATTTGTGGCTGTACATAGGCTGCTATTTATATATCCGGAAACCGGGATTACAATCTTCTTAAATAGCATATTTGACCTCCATGGTAAAATTTGAACTTTTTTAAGTACTGGCCGGTATATTTTTTCTTTCTTATTAACGCTCGTGTTTTGTTTTTGACGGGTTTTAAATGTCATCTCGCAGCAAGAATGGAACTCACTCGTGAAAATATTCGTGCTATGATTTATTATGATTTTCGGCGTGGTTTAACGCAACAACAGTGCATAGATCAACTAACTTCAACTTTTGGTGATGAAGCTCCATCTAAAACTACTGTGTATCACTGTTTTAGTGAGTTCAATCGTGGACGTAGTATGCTTACGGACGAAGTTAAGGCAGGTCGCCCGAAATCGGTCGTTGTACAACAAAATATCGAGGCTGTGCGAAAACTTATAATGGACGACCGACATGTTACGTACTGCGAGATAGAGGCGACTCTGGGTATTTCTATGACCAGCATTAATAGCATATTACATAATTATTTGGCTGTAAAAAAATTTGTTCGCGTTGGATACCCCACAACTTAACAAAAGAGCAAAAAGATGCTCGCGTCGAATGGTGCAATAAAATGTTAAAAAAATATAACCGTGGTGACTCAAAAGCCGTTTATAACATCTATACAGGTGACGAATCCTGGATCTATGCATACGATCCCGAAACGAAGCAACAATCAACGGTATGGGTGTTTCAAAATGAGCCGAACCCTACGAAAGTTACTCGTGCAAAAAGTACATTGAAACAAATGGTGGCCTGCTTCTTCGGTATTAATGGCCATGTAGCTACAGTGCCACTAGAAAACCGTAGAGCGGTTAATTCAGAGTGGTACACGACCATTTGCTTACCGGAAGTATTTGAACAAATTCGTAAAACTAACCAGCGACGAAGAATCATTCTTCATCATGACAATGCCAGCTGTCATACGTCACGCGAAACAACTCTATTTTTGGAGGGTCAAAATGTGGAATTAACGGGTCATCCGCCGTACAGCCCTGACTTGGCACCCAACGATTTTTATTTATTTCCAAATATAAAGAATAAATTACGCGGTCAACGATTTTCGACCGCTGAAGATGCTGTCGACGCATTCAAACAACACGTTATGGAGGTACCTCAGGCGGAGTGGCAGAAGTGCTTTAAAAATTGGTTCACGCGAATGCAAAAGTGCATAGATCATCAAGGGGAATACTTTGAAAAACAATAAAACCATTTTCAGCCGTGTACGTTTGTTTGTTTTTTTGTTTCCGGATATATAAGTAGCAACCCAGATTTTTCCCTTTACTTTGACCTTAAGACCTATCTCCATGCCAAATTTCAAGTCAGTACGACCATTGGAAGTGGTCTAGGTTTTTGATGAGTCAGTGAGTCAGTGAGTGAGCGTATGTCGGCACAGGGCGTGGGCCGTCTGCAATTTATAGATGGAACCGTCAATGCCGAGAAATACCAAAGCCTCCTGCAAGAGAGTTTGCTGCCGTCTATACGGCAGTTAAAATATAAAAATGCATTTACTTTTCAACAAGACCGTGCTGCATGCCATACCGCGAAGACAACAATGGCGTGGCTGAAGTCCAAAAAAATCCCTACCATGCCATGGCCGTCCAGCAGCCCGGACTTGTCTTCCATAGAAACTTTGTGGTGGAAAATGAAGAAAATGCTGCGAAAGGACCCTTCTAGATCTAAAGATGATCTTAAGGAGAAGCTTACCTGTGTCTGGAATGAAATAACCACCGAAGAGTGTAGAGAGTTGGTAGATTCAATGCCGCTCAGGATCAAAGCCGTTTTGGATGCAAAAGGTGATACCACCAAGTGGTAGACGGTCTATTATGCATCGGCTAAACCGAAGACGAACTTTTTTGCGAATATCTCATTTTGGCAAAACAATGTTTTTTTTTTTTGCAATGTGGAAAGTTGTTATTTTATTCATTCGATACATAAAGTATTATTCATTTTCTATATTGTTTTTATATTACACGATCTTCTAAACATCGCTGTCATCCTGAATTTTTAGGTTAAAGTTAGGTTGGACCCGGGGTATGTCCTTAAACTACGTCCGGACCTGGGTATGTCCTTAAACTACGCCAAAAAGAGAGGTATGGGCACTGCGAATGGCATCTCGCTAAGTGTGGTAGGGCACGTTCAGCGAATGTCATCGCTCAAATCTGGAGCAGAGCCCGACTGGGGAAGTACCTCCACCTTACAGAAAACCACAGCCAAATAGCACTAGACCCTACTCATAGTGTTGTGTTCCTGCTGGTGAGTAAGGTTGCCAAACAGCTCAAAGAGGACCCAGTGTGTTGACGATGAGGGACATTCTTGTTCCTTTAGTCGTCAACACAGTGAATCCTCCTTTTTGTAAAGGGTCGGCAACGCGCATGTGACTCCTTTGGAGTTGCAGGCGTCCATAGGTTACGGTAGCTGCTTACCATCAGGCGGGCCGTATGCTTGTTTGCCACCGTCGTGGTATAAAAAAAAAAAAAAAAAAAAAAAAAAGGTTAGTACATTTTTTACCTGCTAGACGAACTCATTTGCATTGGGGCTCGTATTATATATATCGTCGCCTAGAACCCACAACACAAGCCTTATTGAGCTTACTGTGGACTCGGTTGATTTGTGTAAGATTGTCGCATAATATTTATTTATTTACTTTGTGAGATTTTCTTACTCAAATCCCTTACGACCGACCAATAAAAATTGTCTTCGTCGAATGGTCATGCTTTATTATTACAGTCGCTAATGATAATAAGCGATTTCCTTTACTCAGAAAGTCGGAAAGCGATTTCAGCAAAGCCTCACCTAATACTTCGTAGTAACTTTCGTGATCCCGGCCAATTTGCATATATATTGCCTCGTATATTGGTTCCTAAACACTATTAACGTTTGATCGAACGTTCGCCGATTCTCTTTAAACAGTGGAACTTAGATTTAACTATCGCTGAAACTAGTTAAGTGAAACGTTTAAACTTTCGTAAGTCAGGGGAAATTGCATTTTACCCATTACTCCTAACCATTCCTGTGTAACGGCCAGGAGGCCTAGGAAGCCTAGGAAGACTAGTCGGTAGTGTCCCTGCCGGAGGTCCCTGGTTAGAATCCTGGTCAGGGCATTTATTAGTGTGTTTATCACAGATATTTGTTCCTGAGTTATGGATGTTTACTATGTATTTAAGTACGAGTATTTATTTATCCATGTACTAATTTTATTTATCCATATTTATCTATTATACATGTATATATCCTCGGCTTAGTACCCATAAGTCCCATAACACAAGCCTTATTGACCTTAGTGGGACTAGGTCGGTTTGTGTATGATTGTCTATAATATGTATTATTTGTATTATTTATTATTTAATACTTCATGTTTTCGCGTCGCTCGCGATTCAATTTTAGAATCCTTCGCTGGCTCTAGTCTTGATATAAACACTAGAGGAAAACAACAACTTTCCTACCCTGTATAAAAAATAACTATTTCGGGACCCCTTTTAAAGTTTTATACTAGTCGCCTGTTAGAAGGAGAGCTAGCCACGTTAGATATAGCAACGAAACCCCTTTAGTCATTTTGGCACACTAAGCTTATTTCTAGATCTGGCAGCTGTAAAGTGGTGGAGGTCAAAGAATGCAAACCACTTCAAGAAAACAAATCCTAGAGTTCTGGATTTGATGCGATATTATGAGAAATTATATAAATAATTATATTATATTATTGCCAAAAGTTTCTGTTGGGGGAAAGTAGTGCCACACGACGTATAATGTAATTCATAGTTTGTCGCTTACTGTTTTTGTTTCCCTAATAATACGCAATGTTTGTTAAAATATATTGAGACAATTTCGGCAGTTTTACCTATTTTGGTATTACTATATTCTAATTCCAAAATTTTGCTAGACTGCCACTGACCTCCACCCGTTAAAAGCTGCTTGATGTCCGGATCTAGCAATAAGGATAGTGTAGCAACCTGACCAGACGGGTATTGTTGCCCTCATTATTGTGTCATATCTGACGTAGCCAGCTCTTAGTCCACGTAGTGTTACTTAAATTTCAACTGTTATTAATAAAAGCCTCTATTGGTTTCAGATCTCCTTCGGTGTGTTAGTGATGGTCATTCGGTGAGTACCTTGTTTTTTCTGACAACAATATAAACACAATGTTGATCTTAGTGCATCGACAGGTAAAGTGTATGTAGTTAATTATTTGTTTTGTTTGTTGTTTTGTTGTTGTTGTTTGTTGCGATCGAGCCCCCGGCAAGGCGTATCGATGCAGGTTCAAGTCCTGCTGGGTTGATTATTTTTTTAATGTTTTCAATGTTTGTATTTAATTATTTGTGCCTACAATCCAGTGCAAAAATAAGTATCGAAACAATGGTTCTTAAATATATCTGATAGCCTAATTACGCCAGTATACTCTTAAATACTGCTCTCAGTAGGACATATTTTTGAGTAATTTCGGATACGGGTATGTCCTTAAACTACGTCCGAAAGAGAGATATGGGTACTGCGAATGTCATCTCGCTGTGTGATAGGGCACAGCACATGCAGCGTATATCATCTCGCTCAAATCTGGAGCAGAGTCCGACTGGGAAAGTACCACCACCTTACAGAAACCCACAGCCAAATAGCACTAGACCCTACTCATAATGTTGTGTTCCTGCTGGTGAGTAAGGTTGCCAAAGACCTCAAAGAGGACCCAGTGTGTTGACGACGACGGACCCTCTTGTTCCTTTAGCCGTCAACACAGTGAATCCTCCTTTTTGTAAAGGGTCGGCAACGCGCACGTGACAGCTCTGGAGTCTTTATGTTATGATTCAAAGATTCAAATAATTTATTTGTTCAACATAGGTGCAATGCAATGCAGAGAGGCAGGTGATAGTTATTTTGCACTTAACTGTACAACTTGCAAATCTTGCAATGAAAGCTTTTGAACGTGTGAGTACCGTATACAGAGCGTCCCCGCGGCGTTTACTTTATTAACACGCTCAATATGTGCATACGGATTAATCTCCAACGACACTGAACTACTGTGTCACCGTATGCCTGTTCCACACTTAGGCTGCGTTTTCACCAGAGATGAGCGAGGATGTGTTTGTTAAGAACCAATCCTAGAGCTGCTCTGTACGAGGATAAACAAATGAAGTGATTCTATTGGTGCCTAACAAATACATTCCTCGCAACGCATCCTCGCTCATATCTGGTAGAAACGCAGCCTTAATAGGCTTTAGGATGCCCCCATACTACAGGCCACACGTCTTTCGTGCGTCTGCGTTTGGTCAGCCCTATGGCAAATAGCGTCGCGTTGCCGTTTTGCTAACCACATCCTATCCTACGGCATGAATTACACTTATGCATTCGTTTAAGTAAGAATGAGGCTGATTATTAGAATCATTCATTTCTCGTTTTGTTCTATAGCTGCGTCACTATATGCACTTCATACGGCTGTATTCACTTGTATTTAGTCATTACAAGTGAGTACAACCGTATTAATTGTATATAGTGTTAGTATGTCTCACGAAAGTTTAAATTCAATAATATAGCTGCGTCACTTCAAGCTTACAGGTTTTAATCTGGCTTAAGTGTGGAGTAGCCATTACAGCGGCGCTATATCACTCATTCCCCGCCTCATTCAAAGGCATGAAAGGCACCGTGCTCGCGCCATATGCAGATGGAAAGCATGTCTCCAACATTTTCCACCCGCATTGCCCTGTCACGTAAACGACTTATAAATAAATGTTACATATCATACATAAAAGAACTTTAGTATCGCTGGCGCTTACGTCGTTAATAAACAAAATTTTAAACACACGCGACGCTTCGTCACGTAAGCGCCAATGTAGTCAGGGTTTCTTTTCATAAAGATTGTGACATATAAGTTCCTAAGCCCTATAGGTCCTTTTAAGCCAGTGTAAAGCGTCGATCGTGAGGCACGCCTGCATAATCCGCGCATCCGAGACCTATTTTTTGCTGTACGGGAGTGAATTTTAAATCGAACATGTCTTTATAAGAGAATTTCTATTTCTTGCGCCTCTGAGGCTAGTACTATGGGATTCAGTTAAGGTTGGGAAAGCTGTTTGATTATTTAAGCTGATCTGAGAGTATCTAGATGACTATCTAGATTACTAATGTTTGTAGCAGCAAAATAACTACAGGATAGTACTCATAGTACCTATACCACGTGAGTCATTTAGAGAAAGAAATCAACAAAATCATTTACACGGGAAAAATAATATATGGAGATAAGAATTTCAAATTCAATATGACGCTGACACTTTTATTATTTACATGTATGTTGTTGTGTGTGTATGGCATTTCTACACGGCGAGATCTATCCGTACCTCAAAAGAAATAGAAACGGCGGCTTTTGAAGACGACTGAACTGTAGTACACTACTTTAGTCCTAAAACAATAAGGTTGTGTATAGTAAGATTTTTTTAAGATGCCGGAAGTGTCGGTAGAAATCTCTATCTAGTAACATTTAAAAAAATTACTACCTTACCTACACATATTTTTATCCAAGAAATCGTATCGATATGTACATCGAATCTGTTTTAGATCTATAGTTTCGTCATGATCATTACCAGCATATTTCCTCTCATTTAAGTGCCATCTCTTATGTGTATGAAATTTTTAAACAGCAACACAGAAATCCTCGTTTCCTGATCCGTAGTAAGGGTAAGTTGGTCGTAACGGTAGCCGAGTCGGAATAATCGATTGAGCGGCTTTGTTTTCGAAATTGAGAGGTTGGCGCGGTCGTGATGCCTGTGCAGACTGCAATGTGTCTCTACCCTGCCTGCCGTGCATTCCAAATATTCACAACGCATGCTTGTGCTATACATATAATTTTAAGCAAAAAAGAACCGACTTCACTTAGCCTCCATCTTTCCAAAAGCAAATGCCCGAGCTACTGTAAAAAATACCGAAATTACTATAGGTGTGCCTATAATGGACCCTGGACCCGGGGTATGTCCTTAAACTACGTCCGGGCTCGGGTATGTCCTTAAACTACGTCCGGACTCGGGTATGTCCTTAAACTACACCAAAAAGAGAGGTATGGGCACTGCGAATGACATCTCACTAAGTGTGGTAGGGCACGTTCAGCGAATGTCATGTCGCTCAAATCTGGAGCAGAGCCCGACTGGGGAAGTACCTCCACCTTACAGAAAACCACAGCCAAATAGCACTAGACCCTACTCATAGTGTTGTGTTCCTGCCGGTGAGTAAGGTCGCCAGTGAGCTCAAAGAGGATACAGTGTGTCGACGACGGGGGGCCCACGGAATCAATAACACGGCCTTAGTCTTTGTGGGCGCAGAGTGCAGGTGCGGCGATCAGGGAGACCCGGTGAAACGGCTGTCCGCTGGCCGCCCGCAGGTCAGTAGGGTTCCCGAACCCAGGGATCACTTAATCTCCACCCTGGGAGGCTGAACCGCCAACCTGTGAAAAATCCCTGGTGTAGTAGTCGTGCCGGTGTAAGAGACCGGAGTGGACCCGGCTGCTGCAACAGGGGGGGACCGGGGGCCCTTCCGTACGCCGCGCCTGCAAATTGCACCTCCCACATCGTTCCTCGGTCGGTTTGTTTCGTCCTCTTGCCCTTTTAGCTGTCGACACAGTGAATCCTTTATTTACCACACACTCCTAAGAAACATGGTTGAAAAACACAAAAGGAATAGTTTCTCAGCGATGTCCCCTTCCACAAAAGTGGATTTCTGCAATGTCAGGGGACTGCATTCTAATCTGAACGCAGTACACCACCACCTCGAGTCTGCGCAGCCGACCCTTCTATTCCTAACGGAGACGCAGATATCCTGCCCGGCTGATACATCATATCTGTTATACCCCGGTTATATGCTCGAACACAGATTTGTGAGGCGCGCCGGGGTATGTATGTATGCTCGACAGGATGTCTGTTGCCGCCGCCTCCATGCTTATGAAGACAGGGACCTGTCAGTGCTATGGGTGCGTGTGGACTTCGGCGGCCACACCCGCGTCTACGCGTGCCTTTACAGGTCTCACAGCGGTGACACGGACACAAGACGGCTCTTCGAGCACCTACAAGTGACGACCGACAGAGTTCTCGAGCAGTACCCATCCGCTGAATTGGTGATTTTGGGAGACTTTAATGCCCACCACATTGAGTGGCTTGATTCTCGGTCCACCGACTATGCGGGGAGGTCTGCCTACGAATTTTCTCTGGCCTATGGTCTCTCTCAATTGGTACGTTCTCCCACGAGAATACCAGACATCGAGGACCATACTAGCTCTTTACTGGACCTCCTGCTGACCACACATCCGGACGGATATTCCGTCTCAGTGAAAGCACCTCTCGGCTCGTCCGATCACTGCCTCGTCCGGACGCTGGCACCTTGCGAGCGGCCTGATCCACCACGGCCAACTAGCTCGCGACGCGTGTGGCAGTATACGTCAGCAGATTGGGACGGATTGCGTGAATTCTACGCGTCGTACCCGTGGAGGCAGCTCTGTTTCACATCGGAAGATCCTGACTCCTGTACAGCCGCAGTCGCCGAGACTATACTGATGGGAATGGATTGCTTCATTCCTAACTCGGTAATAGCTGCAGGAGCAAAGAAACGACCTTGGTTTAATCGGCCCTGTAGAGAAGCTACGATTCGCAAGCAGGCTGCTTACAGGGCTTGGACCAAGGCCGTTACTGATAAGGATCCCAACATATCTGATGTGAAACGCAAATTAAACGCTGCCTCGAGGTCCAGTAAAACAGCCATTGCCAGAGCCAAATTCGACTTCGTCGGCAGAATTGGTGTGAAGCTAGCGGGCTACCCTACCGGGAGTCGTGCCTTCTGGTCACTTGCCAAAGCTGCCGAGGGAAACTTTTGTCGGTCGTCTTTACCACCACTGCGAAGTGCTGATGGTAATCTGGCCCATAGTGCAAAAGAGAAAGCCGATCTTCTTGGTACTCTCTTCGCCTCGAACTCGACCCTGAACGATGATGGCAGCACCGTACCGCCTACCATCCCGCGGTGCGCATCTTCGATGCCGGAAATTAGCATCAAACAAAGTGATGTCCGGCGGGAGCTGCTATCATTAAACGTTCACAAGTCGAGCGGGCCAGACGGCATACCAGCAGTTGTGCTCAAACGGTGTGCTCCTGAGTTGTGTCCCGTGCTAACGCGCCTTTTCACACTCTCCTACCACAAACGGCAAGTGCCGTCTTCATGGAAGACTGCCCTCGTGCACCCTGTGCCTAAAAAGGGCGATAGTTCAGACCCATCGAATTACAGGCCTATCGCTATAACCTCCCTTCTCTCCAAGGTTATGGAGCGCATAATCAATGCGAAGCTCCTGGGATACCTAGAAGAGCACGACCTGGTCAGTGATCGCCAGTATGGCTTTCGCCACGGTCGCTCGACTGGTGACCTTCTAGTGTATCTCACTCACCGCTGGGCTTCAGCCATTGAGAGTCAGGGAGAGGCATTGGCAGTCAGCCTTGATATAGCTAAGGCGTTCGATCGGGTTTGGCATCGAGGTCTTCTGTCGAAGTTGCCAGCTTACGGCCTGCCCGAGGGATTGTGCAGATGGGTTACCAGCTTTTTGTCCGGCAGAAGCATACGAGCCGTAGTCGACGGAAGTTGCTCCAAAAGCATGGACATAAACGCTGGTGTCCCGCAGGGCTCCGTGCTATCCCCAACGCTGTTTTTGCTGCATATCAATGATATGTTGTCTATCGGCGACATTCATTGTTATGCGGACGACAGTACTGGGGATGCCTGTTACACGGGCCGTGCCAATATCCCTCGATCCGTTGTGGTAGAGAGTCGTGAAAAACTTGTGTCTGATATCGAGAATACTCTTTCTGGAGTCTCGGTGTGGGGTCAGGACAACTTAGTCCAATTCAACCCCACAAAGACACAAGTTTGCGCGTTTACCGCTAAGAAAACCCCATTTACTGTGGCCCCTCAGTTCCAAGGCACAACCCTTACAATGTCAGGGAGTATTGGGATCCTCGGAGTCGACATTTCCAGTGACGTCCAATTCCGTAGTCACCTTGAAGGGAAGGCCAAGCTGGCATCCAAAAAGCTCGGTGTGCTCAACAGAGCGAGGAGATACTTCACTCCGGGGCAGAGACTGCTTCTTTACAAGTCGCAAGTCAGACCCCACATGGAGTACTGCTGTCACCTTTGGGCGGGAGCACCTGGATACCAGCTTGGGCCCTTTGACTCGGTACAAAGGCGCGCTGTGCGGATCGTCGACGATCCCAAACTCGCGAGTGATATTGAACCTTTGAGTCTAAGGAGAGACTTTGCCTCCTTATGTGTGTTCTATCGCTTGTACAATGGGTTGTGCTCCGAAGAACTGTTTGATATGATGCCCACGGCAGCTTTTTATCACCGCACCGCTCGCCGCCGGCAGGGTGTTCATCCTCACACCCTGGAGCCCAAAGGGTCGCGCACAGTACGGTTCAAGAGGAATTTCCTCCCACGAACGCTGCGGCTGTGGAATGAACTCCCTGCCGAGGTTTTCCCAGCGGGCTACAGTATGAGGTTCTTCAAAAAAGGAGTGAATAGGTACCTAAAGGGTAGGCAACGCGCATGTGAATCCTCTGGGGTTGCAGGCGTCCATAGGCTACGGTAACTGCTTACCATCAGGTGGGCCGTATGCTTGTTTGCCACCGTCGTAGTATAAAAAAAAAAAAAAAAAATAATAATATTTTATTTTTATTTTTATTATGGGACAATTTAACACAAATCAACCTAGTCCCACAGTAAGCTCAATAAGGCTTGTGTTGTGGGTACTAGACGACGATATATATAATAGATAGATATAGATAAATACTTAAATACATAGAAAACATCCATAACTCAGGAACAAATATCTGTGATAAACACACAAATAAATGCCCTGACCAGGATTCGAACCCGGGACCTCCTGCTTCATATTTGAAGAGTTCCCTCGATTTTTCCAGGATCTCATCATTAGATCCTGACCTGGTGACAATGGGACTAACTGTGAAGTATACTCTTTCAAACAAAAAATTTTTTTTCAAATTGGTCCAGCCATCTTCGAATAATCGGCAAATTGAGAACTCTTGAAGTCGGATGATAAGTAGAAAATCAGGAGAACGATTTTGGGTCCTTAACACTGTATAAATAAATAAATATAATGGGACATTCTTACACAAATCGACCTAGTCCTACAGTAAGTTCAATTAAGACTTGTGTTGTGGGTACTAGACGACGATATATATAATAGATAGATATAGATAAATACTTAAATACGTAGAAAACATCCATAACTCAGGTACAAATATCTGTGATAAACACACAAATAAATGCCCTTACCAGGATTCGAACCCGGGACCTCCTGCTTCGTAGGCAGGGTCACTACCGACTGGGCTAGGAGGCCGTGGGCGGAGGAGGTATTAATTGTTCAAACAGTATTCTAAGAGTGCTTTAATTTTTAACGGAATGTGACATTAAAATAAAATAAACTCCAGTGTCCTACCCACCATAGCATATGGAGACAATGAGGGTTTCCGCGATCGAGTTTTTCACTAGATGGCAGCACCGTGGCGACAGGTCTAGCTGTCACAATCCACCAATCATGTTTAACCATATATTTTTTGATTGGTGGATTTTGACAGCTACTGCCAAAAAGACCTGTCGTCACGGTGCTGCCATCTAGTGAAAATCTCAATCGCGGAAACCCTCATTAAGTCAGACAAGACATTGACGCTGATCATGAAGGTGATTTTGCAAAAATACCAGTAGCACAGATAGCCATGGAGGAGGTACACCATGCTCGACATTAAACCTCGAGCTACGCTGGTGAGGTGTGTAAAACGGAACCCTTATAGTTTCGACACGCACATGGCCGGTTTTTTAAATAACACGACGGCTGCAAACAAACATACGGTCCGCCTGTGATGGTTAAGCAGCTACCGTAGCAACTCGAAAGGTGTCACATGTGCGTTGTCGCCCCTTTAATATTAAGGAGGACTTACTGTGTTAACGGCTAAAGGGATAAGAGGGTCCCCCGTTGTCAACACACTGCGTCCTCTTGGAGCTCTCTAACGACCTTACCGTGGTCACCGGCAGGAGCACACCACTATGAGTCCCTACGTCCCTACTCATAGTGTTGTGTTCCTGCCGGTGACCTGTGTCTAGTGCTATTTGGCTGTAGTTTTCTGTAAGGTGGAGGTACTTCCCCAGGCTCTGATTCAGATTACAACGGGATGTAGGGCATATACCACATTTAGCAAGATACATTGGCATGATTGACAGTGCCCTTACCTCTCTTTTGAACGAAGTTTAAGGACATACCGGGTTCAATCTCGCTTAGCGATTACCACTAGGTTTTAATAAACTGGTCCGTTCTATCGTTCGATTCAGCAAGCAGTAGGTAGGAACAACACTACTTTATGGGTTTGTATTGGAAAGGTAAATTGATTCTGCGGTTTCAGCGGATCTCCGAAGTGTTTAAGGTATGTTTGCTTGTAGGTTCCGGGAAAACTGTGGGATAGTTCGGTACTTAGATAGAAAGCTCAAACGTATACCATCTTAACAAGCCAATACTCGTAATAACCCCTTATTCATAAAAACTTTAGCCGTCCTCTGTGGGCTAGCGTGAATATGGCTCCAACCCTCTCATACAGTCTAGCAGGAGTAGCAAAGAGGGCAGGGTGTTCGAAATGATCAGGGGCCCTTTTCTCTAACGGTATTAGATAATATTGTTAGTGTGTTGTCATGGAAACCCATATGATTTGACAGTTCGTTGACTAATAATATTGGTCTAATACCTTTCGAGAAATAGGCCCTGGGCACATTAATTTATACAAAAAGGGAGATATGGTATACCAGCGGCGCTCGACTGTGTGCCATCAAATATAGGTTCCGGGACCTATATTGAATTAGTCATGTGGCAGAGTCTCTCAGTCACACTTTGTGCAATGCGCAAAGTATGGAGGTCTCCCTTGCATACCCGTGTTAACTATATAGGTTTATCTCTTTTGCTCATGATGCACATACATTATATCGGTGTGTAGCATTTTACAAGTGTGTAGGTGCTGGACCACATTTCAGTTTTGTTTACTATGAACGTCACTCATCTATCCTTTTTGTTTATGTCTATACCTTGGCACGATGTTATTGCTGAGACAAGAGCCTGTACAGATCATTTAGAACACAAAACCCGCTTAGCTACTTCTGCTACTGAGTGTATGAGAGGGTGTGGGATATAGTCCCCAAAATATATTATATTAGGCACCACAACTGCTAACCTACAACGTGTCTAAGAAATTAATCCGGACCAACGCTCAAAAAATTATGTAATTAGTAAACACGGTAAAGAAGAATTAAAATGAGACGATATAGACACGAACGAAACCTGGTTAATGTTAGAAAGTTGTTTGGAAATAAGCTATATTTATGTACTTACTATCACCGAGTACCTATCCATAATAACCCTGTAAGTACAGAAACACTAATTATATAAATGCATTAAAATTTCGAATAACTACCGAGTCGTACGGTTCCTTATAAAATAGACAAGAGCCTATGTCCAGTTGTCATTTGCACAACACCTCACTTTTTACTACTGGAGCGACTAACATGGAAGACGTTAGCAATAATATTATTTATCTTGTGAATACTACAGGCACTCCTGCATAATAAAGTTTTATTGCAATAATTTGTTTGTATTAAAATGGTAATAATAAATCGGTTACATTATAATCTAGTCAGCAGCAGAAGTACATTATCGGGCAAAGCGTTCAAAATAAGCTTGATACAGGTATTTCAAAATCAGTTTGCGATTGACAGATGATTTTTACAAATCCAGGGACTGCTAAATTACTAAGTTACAACAAATTTTGGATTGTGCAAGCCGGTTTCTCTTTGGAATATCACAACATATCCGTTCTTCATAAAAGAGTGGTCACTTTTAAACCGACTTCAAGATTTCGAAGGAGGAGGTTCTCAATTCGTCGGGATCTTTGTTGCTATTTTTTTTAAATGTATGTTCACCGATTATTCGAAGACGGCTGGACCGATTTGGAAAAATCTTTTTTTTTTTTGTTTGAAAGTGTCACTAGATCAGGATCCCATTGTCACCAGATCAGATCTGATGATGGGATTCTGGAGAAATCGAGGGAACTCTTCAAATATTATAGGCAAACCCATAGTGATTTCAATATTTTTTACAGTAGCTCGGGTATTTCCTTTTGGAAAGGTTGAGTCTATGTGAAGTCGATTCTTTATTGTTTAAAATTGTTTTAACAATGTTTTGGATAGAATTTACGAAATCAGCACCATATCAAGTAATGTTAAATTGCGCTCTCTCCACTAATGGAAGACATGCCAAATGACTAATCCCCTATGAGAAATCTCCGTACATACCTCATCCGTAATCTTAATAACATATCTCAGTACAAATTTTCTCACCGGCCTATTACAAATAGTATCGGCTTTCAATTAGCTGTTTCTCTGCTAGCTACAATAATTGGAGTGCTGGAACGGCGCGCGAACTATGAGATATGAATTGAAATTTGTAATATCGACTGGAAGTGCTGATGCCGTTAGTTTCTTTGCGCCTAACTTCAGCATTGTGTATATATAGTGTTTATTTATACTGTAGTTACTGAAATTAATTTAAACTAGTAATTCTTTGAAATACATTAATGAGTATTAACGAACACACGAGTTTTGACGAAGCATGTTGTGGATACTAATGCTGTAGCAACTATGACGAAACCTGCACTGTGGATATGATATGAGGTATGTGGCAATTTTTACTTTGATTTAGAATATTAGTTAGGATACTCGTTTTATTATCAATTGTACGCCATGCATTATGGTAAAAACGAGGCTGGAAAACCACATTTATATAAATAAACCATTCTATTCTATTTTAATTAGTATTTAAACTCGTACTATTTTTATTTATTTATACAATTTAATTACACAGCATGACAGTTATTACACTAAAGCACTGTGAAATTACAATTTAAGGCTAAAGAACAAAATAATTTACAAAATCATATGACCTAAAAACATTAAACACATATGAATATGACACAATATGTCAAACAGTCAGCACAGTTGATGGCCGAACATCCATCTTCTCGCTGAACCTCAGACATTCGTTGCGCACTACCTCCCATCTACTCGCAAACACGTCGCATACAGGAGCCGATGCTAGAAGTGCATTCAAGCTGTGTAAGGCACGAACCAACGGAGACTGCCTGCGTGACACAGTACGACAGTCGGGCTCCGCTAGAAGACAGCGGTCACGAGACCGGAACTCAAATCTCGTGGGTGCAGGGACGAACAGACGCACCATTTGTTCGGTTAACTCAACACACCGTAGTGAAAAGCGCAATATAAGGAGTCACGCGGTTAATGCAGTAGCTAAGGAAGCGCTATATACCTAAAGCTTTTTCACCAATCGACGACGTATGATAGACGTGTCTACTCCAAGTAAACGTCACTTTTTAACGTCACCCGATAAAACGCCGCGTCATATGAAGAAGACCTGCAATTCGCTTACGACTGAAGGAAGGTTACCAAATGGAGCCTATCAAGCGGTCTACGTTGACAACTGCTTAGAATATAATAAATACAATCATATTCTATCACGACTCTCAGACTCGCAAAATAATACCAAATCCAGCAGCTCTAACTCCCCAAACAAAAGATTAATAATGTTCATAATATCGCACCGCGATGCCGGCTAGATACGGGGGTGTGTCGCGGGCGGGGCCGCGGGCCGCGCAACGTACCGCAAATCCACGAGGAATAAACATTGCCAACAATGACCGCTATCGTGACGGTGATATTGAAATGGATATTACCGATGCACGCGAGGAAACATTACAGCTTTTATGGACACTTGTTTACACGGAGTTTTGAAGTTAAACATGTTCAAATTTGCCGATACGTAAAATAAGCGTCTATTCCACATGTGTTAAGACAGCTACTGACTTCGCTCATTTTCAACCGACTTCAAGATTTCGAAGAAGGAAGTTATCAATTCGTCGGGATCTTTGTTTTATTCAACCGACTTCAAGATTTCGAAGGAGGAGGTTATCAATTCGTCGGGATCTTTGTTTTTTTGCTATTTTTTTTTTATGTATGTTCACCGATTATTCGAAGACGGCTGGTCGATTTTGAAAATTATTTTTTTTGTTTGAAAAAGTATACTACACAGTTGTTCCCATTGTAACCAGGTCAGGATCTGATGATGGGATCCTGGAGAAATCGAGGGAACTCTTCAACTATTATACACACACACCTATAGTGATTAGAGTATTTTTTACAGCAGCTCGAGAATTTGCTGTTGGAAAGGTGGATGCTAAGTGAAGTCGGTTCTTTTTTGTTTAAAATTATATAATGTACTATGAGGCAGAAAATATATTGAGCTGGAAGCAACAAAAGGTTGTACTCCGCGTGTCATTTATTTGCATTTTACTTGACACCGTATCAACTGTCCATATGATGAACTTCGTTATTCTCCAACTGTCAAACTTGAATCGCTATAATTTTAAACAAAAAAGATCCGACTTCACTTAGCCTCCACCTTTCCAAAAGCAAATGCCCGAGCTACTGAAAAAAAAAACTCAAATCACTATAGATGTGCCTATAATATTTGAAGAGTTCCCTCGATTTCTCCAGGATCCCATCATCAGATCCTGACCTGGTGACAATGGGACAACTGTGAAGTACACTCTTTCAAAAAAAATTTATCCAAATCGATCCTGCCGTCTTCGAATAATCGGTGAACATACATAAAAAAAAAACAAGCAAACCAAAGATCCCGACGAATTTATAACCTCCTCCTTCGAAATCTTGAAGTCGGTTGAAAATAGAAAAAAGTCTATTTCGCCGAAGCAATTGAAAGAATTCAACCAAAAAGTATTGATGCTTCCTTTCATTTTGCTATTAAAATAAGTATCAAAATACTTACTATTGATCAGGGGCTACGTCCCAACGCTATAGCCAATACCCTGTCATATACAGCCAGCCAGGAGCAGGCTCGGTGTACCTTATTGAAAAGCTTAACCAAAAAGACAAGAGATAAAATAATTAAGAGTACAAGTCCCGCTAGGTTGATGGTATTGTCGTTACACATAAGCACCCATTGTTTGTCCCGATGTCCGTACGTTCGCGACAATGTTGCGTCCATTAGAATCGTGTCCATATATGTTTCTAACGTTGCGCTTTAGACTATAGAGGAAGAGGAAATCTTATTTGGCTATTCAATTCCTTTGGTTCTTGGTTTGCTATTTCCTCAAAAGTTACCCCTGTTTTTATTTCTAATGTGATTTGATACAATCTCGTTTGAAAAGTTATGTTATAAGCTATATTTGGAGGAAAAGTTAGTTCATTTTCACTGTTATTAATTGTATAAACATTAAATTAAACCAATATTATAACTAATTAGTATTATACTAGGTTTGATTATAGATCTGTTAGGTTAGTGCTGTTTGTTGTGTACTTGTCGCAGTCGGATCGTATAATCCACCGTATTACCGCCGTATTAATCGCTGTTTTACATTACGACTAGCCGTGTTGAAGAACGTATTCCGCCGAATACTTTCCGGCGGATCTTCATTCAGCCGCATTCAATCCGGCTAATCGTTGAACCGCCGCATTTCAAAACGGCTAGCCGTAATGTAATACGGCGGATTATACTATCCGGCTGCCACAACTGATGCCATAGGTATTGAAAATCATGCAAAACGTTCTATGTCCATCTACAATATCTATCCCGCGCGGAGTCAACGTGCCATGCCTGTCGCGCGACATGAGGGGAGTTATATGAGCGGCAATATAAACAAAACTTCCTTTACTCTGACCAAATCCCACAGCTCTCATTTCTTTGGGTACGAGCTTACAGTATCCATCCATATGTATCGGATGGCCACCCAAAACACGGGCTTAGGTAGGCCCCTATTGAAATAGGAGCGCTAGACGAATGGGCCCATTTGTACCGGTCGGCCTGAGGGGCCGGCGGCTTTGAGCGACCACTTATGGAAACTGTGTATTTAAATGATTAAGCTGTGTTTGGCTTAATATGAAAACACACTTGTGTGTTTTACGTGGATAAGTGAATGATGAGCAGACCTAGAAGTATTAGTGGCAGGAAAGAAACTATCCTATGGACTTCCCAACTCGCAAAGATATTAATTCATCCATAAAACCTTACAGTTACGATTAACATATAATATTTTGTAAGTTGCATATATTATGTATAACACAAGTTACACAACATGCTGCATTAAGTTATTTACGTCACACCTGGCCATAATGTGAGTATTACCGCACGCTACGCGTACGGTAAAACTCGCATTATAGCCAGATGGAGACGTAAAATTGTGTACTCACCACGGGCAGTAAAAAAGAAAGCCCTCTATCGCATATTTACAACCCTCGCCTGCGGCTCGGGTCACAAATACCTGCGATTTCGGGCTTTCTTTCTTTTACAGTCCTTGGTAAGTAATGTTAATGTACTATATAAATCGTCTAAGAAAACGATTTTCATCCGATAAGTTTTAGTTGTTAAAAATATTTATTCTTTAAAATTTAAATCTTCGAAAGTTATCGATAAACCTTATAAGGAAGTCCCTAGTTAATTGTCATTTTTAGGGTTCCGTACCTCGAAAGGAAAAAACGGAACCCTTATAGGATCACTTTGTTGTCCGTCTGTCTGTCTGTCTGTCAAGACCCTTTTTCTCAGGAACGCGTGGAGGTATCAAGCTGAAATTTATGTCAAATCCTCAGGTCTACTGTCCCTTGGAGCTGTGAAAAAATCTAACTTCTAAGCCAACGCAATCAAATGATACAGCCGTTTATGCTGCAAATTTCCGCAAATTTTCGAAACTCGCAAGGGAATCAAAATCTACAGGGTACTTCCCGTGAACTCAGAATCTTGAAATTTGGTACGAATCAACTTCTTATAGCACAGATACAGAAAAAATGGCGAAAACCGTAAATTTTTTGTTCCATCATATAATAAAAATAATTTTAAAGTTACTACCCTATATACCTACAGGTTTGTACGGAACCCTCGGTGCGCGAGTCCGACTCGCACTTGGCCGGTTTTTTGGTGATGGTCTAAGGCTGTTGATGCATTTAATGCGATTATTCAGATGGATCAGGTTTCTTCAGAAAACTCTTCATTGCGCTGTAGGCCTAGCACATGAGTGTAGCGACAGTATCTCGCGGCCGAGATAGACATCTGTCACTTTCTGTTGAATACAGTTAGACAGGGACAGAGTTAGTTAGCTATACTATGTTAGTTTGCTATACTATGCTTATTTCTAGATCCGGAAATCTGGCAGCTGTCAAGTGGTGGATATCAAAGAATGCAAACCACTTCAAGAATACAAATCTTACGAGTTCCGAGTTTGATACAATATCTTGATAAATTATATAAATAATTAGATTATATCAAAAGCTTACATTACATTTCGAGAATGAAGTAGTGGCGGAATTTTTAGCCCGCCCTTGCCTTATTTTTAGCTCGTTTAGAAATTTTACTACGGCTCAAAAGGACAGAGAAGCACAATTAGAGCTCCGGATTCTCTACGCATAGTTTCGTTATGCCGCCACTGCGAAGCACCTTGTAATGGCGACCAGTGTATTATAGTCGGTGGTGCACACGACAACAAAGGGCATTATACGGATTTTAGTGATGATGGGATCACCTTTTGCATAGTGAGACTTTAGGACCCATAGGCCATTTTAGGAAGCAGAGCCACCTAAATTTATGGTGCGGTGGGGGTTAAAATTTTCGCGACACATAGATTGAAAACTATAAGTCTTAGCAACATACTTCAAAGGCAAGAATTGTAGAGAATTTCATGAAAAATATTTCCTTTATTGAAAGTTTTGTGGTAACTTCAACCGTTTTTGTAAAAAATATATGAATGTTCCTACTTTTGTGGGAAGTGGGGAAAACAATTGTTATATTTGTAACACATTATAGTGCAAAGTTATTTAATAAAGATTTGGCTTCAAAGTCTCGTATCCAGGCCATAAATAAAATAAGTAAAATATTTATTTTCTGTTTTGACTAGATACCATTAAAATATTATTATTGGTATGGTATTTACCATGTATATTTGAGTTAGGTAAACACCCCGTCTCCAATAGTAGTTAAATTAGTATGTTAAAAATCTTATATTAAACGGTTTAATTGAAAATAATGATAATAATAATGCAGGTAATGTACTCAAGGCTTAAAAATCGATAGGTCCTAGGTACCACTCATCACACCACTAGCGTAGCGTACCTAACCTAAGTTCATATATATTGTAATGATATTAGGCGTTGTCTGTTGATAAAAGATTCAAGCGCCCCACGGTTTTAGTTTTTTGTCTTTTCAATGCTCTAGCTACATTGATGAGAAGAGTGATGTGATGACTGGTACCTAGAACCTAACGAATTATTTTGATAGCTTTTGGTACATTATCTATATCATTGTTTATTTTCAATAAAAGCTTTTGAATTTACCTGAACAATACTTTTTTTTTTTCAAGTTGTTATGTTACTAAAACTGTCTAAACTACGCTTACTTTATGATCCGCAATGCACTGTGTTCTACTAATAAATCCCTTTCATTTTATACTTGTTTGAGAGGTTTGTTAAGAAATGTGTAATATGCGGTATTCTGTAGCGACAGCTATCTTGGATTTACAGTGATACTAAATCTATTAAATTGTAATTGTCATCAGAACTTAAGGTGTGCACCAGATATCAGATCAATTTGTCAACAGAACGAGGGTATAATCAACCACAAAATTATGGAGATGTGGGATGAAGCATGTAGCTGTAGTTATGCAGACTTGCATTTAGTTATGTAAATATTAGTTATCATAAATTACCAAATTTCCAAATGAGTTTGTGTAATGTCTAAGTTGGTATAACACAGAATTGTTATTTTTATTTTAGAGCGCACTATTTGCCAACAGACTGTCCTCAGTTGAAGATGTATACCTACCGCTTAAGTTTTCTCTCTAAAAAAATGAACGGGCTCTTATTGATAACCCGCAATGATGTACCTTTTACTTGAAAACGTCACTAGATAACAGGGATTGGAGAACCCCTCTATTTGATAACGCTATTATTTGGTTACAAAATTATATGGTTACCCTATATTCAATGTTATGTCCCTGTCTAACGTCTAAGCAATAGAGATGAAATTAGCTTGATAGGTAAACGCCATTTTGGATTTTCATTTCGGTAAGCGCTACATTATCATTATCAGCAGCGGCAGCAGCAGCCAGTATCAGTCCACTGCTGGACATAGGCCTCTCCCATGGCACGCCACTGCTCGATCTTCTGCTCTCCTCCTCCAATTCGTACCCGCCAAGCGCTTACCTTTGGGTAACTCAATGATGTGCTTACTAAATTGATAGTTTTAAAAACTACCCTACCAAATACTTACTTGATCTAATACCCCTTTATTGGTAACCGGTTCCGGTATCTTCTAAACGAACTCTTTATTCCACTTACGGATTATAACAAGCATACAAAGACAAGGTAAATAATAGCGTTTGAAATGGTTGACGTCCATTTAGTTGTGAAAGATATAATTAAGCAAGCATTAGAGCTTAAACCGCATCGTTTTTCCTACATAATTAGATTGTGGTTGATAACAGGCCGATTATTATAATTTTTTTCGTTAAAGATATTATAACCAATATAAGATTTATATACTTTTCAAAATTTATTCAAAAAAATATCAAACGTTGATTTCATATTTTTTATGTTTTCTCTGTTTTCTTATATGGAAGGGTATAAAAAAAATACCAAAAATGAATTCGGCATCCTTGCTTTACATGAAAATGATATCAAACTTGACTATATAGCTCTATTTTATTTTTAATTAATTATGGGCGGCACCCCCCACTTCGTCAAAAATTTGCATCAAAAATTTGATTGGCTCCCCTTCTTAAATTAATCTTAGAGCCTAAAGGAGTAGCTCTGCAAATGGAAATTCCATCATCATTTTCCGTATAAATAAGTGTACACCACCGACTATTAGAGTTTAATATCTTGTTACGGCTAACAATGTGCGCGATATTTCACGGAGTTTTTGCCATATTTCTTCGCGGCCGCGGCATTAGTATCGCGGCGTGACGTCTACTATTTATTTACAGGCCGCATTATCTCGTCCTTCACGGGGCACACGATATATATTGATGGCGTTGGTTGGCAATCTGTACAAACGTGTACACGTACAGGCTGAAATCGGCTGCCTCTTAGAACCAATTTAACCACATTTAAACGAAAATGAAATTCCGACACAGGTGCACTTCATTTTTTACACTAAATAGACGATACCTTAACCTTAAGCGCCCAATAGACGGAGAGTTAGCCACGTCATATATGACACAATAATGAGAGCAACGAAACCCCTCTAGTCAGTTTGTTTATTTATATATCTGGACATCTGACAGCTGTAAAGTGGTGGAGGTCAAAGAATGCAAACCACTTCAAGAAAACAAATCCAAGAGTTCTGGGTTTGATACAATATTGCCAAAAGTTTCTGTTGGGGGAAAGTAGTGCCAAATGACGTATAATGTAATTCATAGTTTGTCGCCTACTGTTTTTGTATCCATAATAATACGCAATGTTTTTTGTTTCAATGTTAAAATATAGGCCCTGTCCTTTATAACTGAGACAACAGTTTTTATCTATTTTGGTATTACTATTTTCTAATTAAAAAAAATTGCTAGTCTGTCACTCCAATCTCCACCCATTAAAAGCTGCCAGATGCCCGGATCTAGCAATAAGGATAGTATAGCAATCTAACCAGATGGGTTTTGTTGCTCTCATTATTGTGTCATATATGACGTGGCCAGCTCTTAGTCCAAATCACACAGAACGCAGTCACCAGAGTTCTGCGGTCGCGTTCCATTGGATTTATGACTTGTGTGTTTGGGCTCTAAGAAAGCAAGAGGGTAAACAAGATCCTTAAGTTTTTAGGCTGTTTAAGTACACCTCTGTCAAGTACGTGTCATCCCTGAACCCTGGTTATTACGGCAACAATAATGACGTCATAGATCAGCCGCTCATCTGTCGGTCTGCTACGACGCCTCTGGCACGAGATTACTGTCTCATCGGAACGACAATTGTTACATTTCTATTTACCTTGCCAGGAATTTATGATTTGCTGAACGCACCTTGGAAAATACTACGCCTTTGCACACTTATACCACGTCGGTGGCGAAGGAGCATACAAACCACCTGATGGTAAGCGGCGACCGTTGTTCCCGAAATCTTCAGAACTTTTATTTACGTTGTCGACCCTGTACCTACAGTTCTTTTTTAAGAACCCTATACTGTAGTCTCTTGACCTCGACATGGATTCATTCTACAGCCGGTGCGTTCGATTGAGTATTTATTGTTGCAGATTTTAGGCAGAAAGTAAAACTTAATTTATTGTTATTATTTGGCACACTTCTCTAATGTAATCCGATCAGTGGTTGCACTTGCTCTTTCTTTTCATTTCTAGTGTACCGGATGATGAAACCGCTCAGTAGCTTTAAAACTTTTAGAATCACGCTTTTCATCATCCTGAGCACTTAAATCTGATCTGATCCTCACAAGCCGTGTGGTGTGAGCTAAAGATTCAATGGCTGCAGAAAAACTTTCTAAGACAACTGGGCATCATATCACATGTATTACTTTTAAGTGAAACTCAATCGTAATTATAAACCCTCCAGGACGTCAATTACGGGGCAAAGTCTTAATCATTTTAGTCGAGGCACTTGTTCCTAGAAACATGTCTTGGTGAAAACCATAATGCATTATTGCGCTGACAAATGGACTAATACGATAACAAACGAGTATTGCCATCGATAGTTCTCAATATTATTACCTTTCTAAGACGAGTTTCACCCACCGCAGGTTTGATTAGATTAAGGACAAGCTAATGAAATTAATAACCGTGGCACTCGGCTCGGGTAGAGTAGAGGCGCCTCCCGCGCTGACAAATGACTGTGTGGAATTTCACACGGGTAATCATATACCGGTGCCATTTATGAATGACTTGGGGAATTTATAAAACTTGAAAACGTCGCTTTTATCGAATGAGGGCCCCCACATGAAGACCTTGATAAGGTTATAAAAATTGTAAAAGTATGTAGAGGTAAAACAATTTGAGTGTGTAACTGTGGTGTTTAAGTAAGTGTGTTTAGATTCTTATATTAACATATGATTTTTAGCTTTTTCCAAAATTAATGGAATATCATTTTAAAGAAGTTAAATATGTGTTTATTCTTAACCGCCTCCTAACCCAGTCGGTAGTAAAGTAACCCTGCCTACGAAGCAGGAAGTCCCAGGTTCGAATCCAGGTCAGGACATTTATTTGTGTGTTTATCACAGATATTTGTTCCTGAGTTATAAATGTTTGCTATGTATATATTTAAGTATTTATTCATATCTATCTATTATATATATCGTCGTCTAGTACCGATAATACAAGCCTTATTGAGCTTACTGTGGGACTAGGTCGATTTGTGTAAGAATGTCCCATAATATTTATTTATTACTTATTTATTTATTCTAATATACGATGAGTATTTTAACTATAGAGATCAACGTTATCTGTGATTTTAACTGACGGCGAGTAGCTACTTATACACGGTGTAACATGAGGAAACCGAATAATTTTAACAGCGTATTCCTGATCATAATTGGAGACTAAAATGTCGTATAAACTTTTCTGGACTTCGCCTAGTTTCAGAGTTACTACCACTTAAATAAAAAAACATTTTTTAATGTGACTCAGTGCAAAGCGCTTTTTTGATGGCGATTTCACCCTTTATGGGGTCTAGTCTAGACATTCTTATTGACAGATATCAAAGTGCCAAGGAATACTTTAGGTTAACTATTTTTTCGAAAAAAATGTACTAATTTATTTTAATCGACATCTTTACCAATAACATTTATGTTTTTATGTTAAACACAAACACAAAACACACAAAAAAAAAGTTTATACGACATTTTAGTCTCCAATTATGATCAGGAATACGCTGTTAAAATTATTCGGTTTCCTCATGCTACACCGTGTATAGTTGTGAAAACTCAGTAATACTGACCGTAGGTGACATTTAGTGACATACGTTTGTCGACACAATACATTAAAATATAAACTTTACTAATATTAAGTACCTATATCGTTCTTGCCTAACAAAGAGGATTTGGTACCTATATATCGATGTTATAGCATCGTTTAGTTTTTAGTTCACGAATATAATTTACTTACGTTAAATAGCGATATATCTTCAACTTAATTCTAAGAGATGAATAACTGTACTCGCGGGGCTGCAATTATACTGAGTCGAGTAAAATTCCCCCAAGCAGTGATATACTGGTATCAGGCACATGCCAGTGTTTATCATAGTGCACTTGCAACGAGATCGTCGACGAGCGGCGCGGCGAGCGGCGCGGCCCGATAAATCTGCCGCACTTAACTCGCAACCGGTAAATAACTATGGGATTTCCGCGTGCGATGCGCCTGAGCATAAATCTGTGCCCGTATTGTGATATTGTGTTGCCATTATGGGAGGCTGGACGTCTCATAAATACTACATGTAAGCCCAGCTGACCGTTACCGTATCTCTATCCGTGTCACTACTGACAGAATGTAGCCATTTGTTGGACAAGATCGATCGGATGCCTTGCAAATTTTCCCACGGAAAAATAGATACGATCAGCAATTTCCGTAACTGAATTCTTTTGAGAATATCTTGTAAGCCATTTGTGTCATCGAGGCAGCCTTTCGCACGTCCTAATAGGGCCGGCGCGACCGCGGCGCGATACTACACGTGCTGCAGCGAAATTACCATTATTATCGATCATCTCGCGCTTCGTAACGACCCTCAATAGGCGCGGCGCGAATCTTATCCACCAGAAACCAGTATCCCGTTACAGCCATCCGACGATTTGATGCTTGTTTGTTTTCCGAGGTGAACGACACACGCTCACGTAATCGTTACGTCACTGAACCTATCTCAACCTGCGAATAATCCTGCTTTAATCATGCGCAGACCCTGGTGCAGAAAATTGAATTGTAATTGCGTTCTATGAGAAATGCTAAATGGCCCATTCTTTGTTGATCGCTATAGCGTCGGTGCGCCTGCGCCCTGTCCACCTCTAGACCAGGGATGTTACGGATGCTGATTTTTTGACATCCGCGGATGCGGATGCGGATATTAAAAGGCTCACATCCGCGGATACGGATGCGGATGCGGATGTAAGATTAGGTACACAAAACACTAAGTAGATAAAATCAAAACAAAACAAACTCGTCATTTCTTGTCGCTATCCGTGAAGGACATAGAGCTCGATCGACGAATGACGAAAGTGTAACAATATTCCTGTTGGGTAATGGTGAAATTACCTACTTTACCTATTAGCAGGTGCGCCGTCGCCGAGATGTTCCTGTACCGACTTGTTCCACATCTGCATCCGCATAAGCTCCGCATCGATTTGATGCGGAGGCGGATGCAGATGCGGATTTTGAAAATAATGCGGAAGGTTGCGGATGAACATCGCAACATCCCTGCTCCAGACCTTGTGGCAATTATTGCATATTAACCGTATCGGCCTCGCGCGCACACGATTTATATTTTCATTAAATTATCGTGGTATGTTTGTGATTAATGCGCGCATACGTTTGTTATCTCGTTGTGCGGGAATTATTGAGACAGCTTTGTTACTCTGTCAGTCTGGCGGTAATTTTATTTACGGACTGTGAAATTGGATACTGAGAGTAAGTGCTCATTTGTAATTCGGTTAGAATAGAATGCGCGAAATTTATTACTAGCTTATAATATATTAGTCGGCATTCCTGTATAATTAAGTGCTTGATAGTTTAATCTAATCAAATATAGGAATAGGTAGTACTAGTAGCTTCTGATTATCTAATACGAGTATATTTGAAATTGGTTGAAGTCAAGTAAGTTGTGTTAGGTGTTGGCATTAGTCTGATATACTAAAAACCGGCCAAGAGCGTGTCGGGCCACGCTCAGTGTAGGGTTCCGTAGTTTTCCGTCCGTCACAGTAAGTGTCCCCACTTAAGAGTTAATAACACCACCATGTAGGATATGATATGAGAGTTCCACGTACAGCGACATCTATCGGCAAATTAAGTAAACTATTGCGCGCGAGCTTAAAGTATTGATTTTTATGGGATAATTCTTTATTGCGTGAACCGATTTTCGCCGTTTTTACTTTATTTGAAAGCACGTCATTTCATTGTAATTTTGTAGAAATAACAGGTACAATAAACACCTGCTTATACGGTTAAATTACAAACTTAGTTCAGAAATTATTTTGTAATTTTTTTTCAAACTATTCATCCTATCAAGTTCAAAATAATTTTCCTAGAAAGTTTTTATAAAGTTCTACTTTTGAAATTTTTTTCATATTTTTAAAACTTATGATTCAAAAGTTAGAGGGGGGGGGACGCATATTTTTTTACTTCTGGAGCGATTATTTCCGAAAATATTTACATTATCGAAAAATGATTTTAGTAAACCCCTATTCATTTTTAAATACCTATCCAACAATATATCACACGTTAGGGTTGAAATAAAAAAAAAAATCACTCCCCACTTTACGTATAGGGGAGGTACCCTAATAAAAAATTTTTTTCCACTTTTTATTTTACCACTTTGTCGGCGTGATTGATATACATATTAGTACCAAATTTCAGCTTTCTAGTGCTAACGGTCACTGAGATTATCCGCGGACGGACGGACGGACGGACGGGCAGACATGGCGAAACTATAAGGGTTCCTAGTTGACTACGGAACCCTAAAAAAACGTGCATACATAAGACTGACATTTCTTTATCATGGCTTCTTCACGTGTGAAACCTCTCCCGCTTCGTCGGCTGGCCACACCTTTCCATATTAATCCATACTAATATTATAAATGGGAAAGTGTGTGTGTTTGTTTGTTTGTTTGTTTGTTTGTCCGTCTTTCACGGCAAAACGGGGCGACGAATTGACGTGATTTTTTAAGTGGAGATAGTTGAACGGATGGAGAGTGACATAGGCTACTTTTTGTCTCTTTCTAACCCCCCACTTCCCTAAAATGGGGGGTGGAAGTTTGTACGGAGCATTACGGGGGGCAAAGGGGAACCGTGTTACCCCGAATTTAACGCGAGCGAAGCCGCGAGCAAAAGCTAGTGGTAAATACAACGTTTAAGGGCATGGGGGAATTCGCGGCTTCGCGATGCTGGCACGCGCGATCTAGCCACCGTTTAGTTTACTTACTTCATTTAGGGCCTGTTTCACAATCTCGAGATAAACTTATCTGCCAGTTAAAATTATTGCTATCCTTTTCTCCAGTCATATAAAAAAAGGACAGCAAACATTTATCTGACAGATATCTGAGAGAAACGGTATATAATAAGTACATTGAAATATAAAGAATATCACTGAGTCAGTTAATAGTATAGTTTGTCCGGTGGCTTAAGGACAAATGCTCCATACTTAAAGTGTGACGCATATCTTTAGCCGCCGGACAAACTATAAACACATTATTTCTCAAAAATCTCATAACAAGTAAAAAGGTAGAGTCGACGTCAAAGATATGTTTACAGTTTTACACCTTAATCCTTTGTAATAAGGTGCAACAATTTTAAATTATTTGACTTGGACTTTACATAGGTCTTCAGTGGCTGGAATTGTTCGACGTGTTCAAAATTATTTCGACACGACTTTATTCTAACTACAGTAAGTGGAGAAAGAGCCTGTGAAGCTATTTTGCCTATTATACAACTCGCCCGCTCACCTATTATTGCGGCTGTCTGTACAAAGGTGGACTCTTTCCTTTGAAAGATGCTAACCTTAGCCCATTCAAAACATACCCTAGCCAGGCAGCCATGACTATATGCAGTGCGTTAGCCTGGCGAAAATAGGCATAATAAATCATTTAACACAGATCGACGATTTAGCATTCTTTAGGAAAAATATTACACGCATCAACCACCGGCGATTGGATTGCCTATCTGCAGTCCGTCCCCATTTCTCATGCACCCAGGCCTTGGAAGGGTTTTAGGGATTCTCATGACTAACAGAACTTTTGCCTCAGGGGACTAGTTTAGCATAGGGACCAGTGGCGGGGCGGCCATAAAACTTAATTCCCGTTGGCTTGCCTCCTTTTTAGTAAATTGATAGCACTTCTGTTATCACCAAGAAAAGTGATGCTAAATCTGCTTCGGTATGCCTTCTTAGTGATAGGGACCGTTAGTCTGCCATCCTGTGGCTTAAACCGGAATCAATAACTTGACATTGAAACTTCAAGCTTTCAAAACTTGTGCGACGGAGTTAGTCTGTTCTTACGAAATTGTAAAATTTAGCAGTAGTGGTGAAGGAATTATACCGTGTGACTTTCGGACTGGAGTGTTTGGTGTCAACTCTGACTCATGCCCTTGGATTTATCTGAACTTATGTTTACCAAATTTTATTTGACGATAACCACTAACTTTCCAATTAAGAAAAACACGATGAGAAAATATAGTTTTCTTAAACGCTCCCCGTCGGGTCTACGGTGATAGTAGCCGCAAAGAGAAGCCTAGCGGACTTCAGGTTTCCTTTGTTTGCAAACTTGAAAACCATTAGATGAGAAGGGTACACTTTTACTGGTTCGCTCGAGCCGATTCAGAAAGCCACGGGAACAACACCCTTGGAAAACAATCAAGAAGACGCCCTCGAACGGACCAATCAGTTGAAACAAATGCCCTCATTTGTCTGGCCTATGGCGGGGAACAAGCGTTCTGCAAAAATGGACATCTCCATTTGCATTTTGACTTAAACTTCGATTGAAAAATGGGAACATTATTTCTATGGAACAGCTGCCACAATCTGTAGGTATTGTTTAAATCTTTGTCTCTGCGTATTTATTATTTCATAATAATGAAGACGGCCAGTATTTAAAGGCACAACGAAAAAAATAACTATAACCTAACTATTATACTGATTTGTGCAGAAAAAAAAATCTGAATTCACATCAAACAACATATTGTTTGCTGACATTCAGAACTTTCAGATTGTTGTGCTGCGTACTCATTTTTTGATGTGCGGAATAATATTTCCCAATCGAAATAATTTCGCATTGATTTCAGGCACATAAAAAGAGAACCTGATGTATTACTATAGATAGGATTTCTGATGTATAGTATGTAGGGAATCACCATCCTCATATCGTATGTCTGGATTTTATGCTGTGGCGCAATTGAGCCTGGGGTCCACTGGGCCACTTAATCCCATGAATTGGCGTGGGCTACAAGCTTTTACAAAAGCGACTGTCATCTGACGATCCAACCCTGAACCAGACCAATGCAACGGGTATATATTTAGTACGAGAACTACAAATAATTTATCGGTGAACCGGTATTTACATACTTTTTTACCGGTTTGTATCCCCCAATTGTATGGTCATCTTTCAAAGCCCAGCTGCTGCGGCTTCCCGATTACGCTGATAAACTAGTCGTTCATTCATAACCAGAACCACAACAGTCTGACTATTAATGTCCACTGATAACTCGAATAAGTCGCGGTGCTATGCGGGTTCACTAAATATAGTCGAGTTCTATTATTCTTGTTCAGTATTGGGCGACAGCTTTACTTGAAAATTTAGTTCTACAAGAAGCGATTTTATTCAATAGTTTACAGAGAACCTGGCACAAGAAAGCTCGAAAAAAAACCGGCCAAGTGCGTGTCGGACCACGCATAGGAGGGTTCCGTACCTTCAATGGAATAAGAACCAAACTAATACCAAAAGGTCGTATCTGATGCCTAAGAATGGAAGAAGTTTTTTGGAGATAATTCAAAAATGGCTAAACCGATAATGTTCAAAACAATTTTCGTAGAAAGTATATGATAAGGCGCATCTCCTCAAATTTCTTAATATTTTTTGGACTTACGGTTCAAAAGTTACAGGGGGGGACACACAATTTTTCTGACTTTCGAAGCGATTTTTTCAAAAAATATTCACTTAATCACAAAATGATCAAAGAAACCTCAATATTATTTCTAAAGACCTATCGATTGATGTGTCACATGTTGATATTTGGTAAAAACATTTTTTTTGAAATTTAGTTACATGTATGGAGCGCCCCCCCCCCCCCCCCCTTAAAATATTTTTTTTTCAAATTTAAATACATAACTAAGTAGCGGCATACAAAATACACCTTATGTGTAAATTTTATTCAGATACGTCGTATAGTAAAATGGCTGTGACATACGGACGGACAGACAGACAGACATGACGAATCCATAAGGGTTCCGTTTTTTGCCATTTAGAATAGAATAGAATAGAATAGAATAGAAATAGTTTATTTAAACACATACATATAAAAGAAACAGAAGGAAAGAAAACATAATACGAGAAAGTGCCACGAAATGGCCTCATCTCAGCATGATGCTGGCGGTTGTCAGCGCTGATCTTCCGATGAGACCATCGGGTGAAAACAATTCACGGAAGGTAACACAACATTTGGCTACGGAACCCTAATAATCATCTTTACAAATACGACGGATGCAGCGGTTGGCCTGACGCTATTTTCAAAATTGGTGTAAATAGCATTACAGTAGTCAAAACAGTTTTTCATTGATTTTAAAGTTAGATGTATAACTTATAAATTACATAATAATATTTAGTGACTATGACTACGATACGATACGACTCGACTCCCTTACGAATTCAATACAAATTTGATGTTTCATAGGGAGTGCTCGTTATTAAATTAGCCTATTTCCATACCGCATCAGGGGGGGGGGGGTCTATATCTCTCTTCATTGTACCCGTTTTTCTCGATGCGCTTATAATGAGGGCTAATGAGGAAAGGTTTGGCACATCACTTATAGGTGCGTTCGAGAATATGTCACATTTTCAATTCATAGGTACATGTCATTGTCGGTTGTTAATAGAGTTTATTTCTAATTATATTATATGGCAGTTAACGTCTTATTGACAACCGAGAATGATGTGTACTTTTGTTTTAAAACGTCACATATTATCATTTCAGCCAGTGTTTACACATGTCTCAAAACTGCAGCGCATGTCAGCTAACGTTTTCATCTCTGTAGCTAAATGTCAAATTCAGGAAGGAGAATCTTCTGTACTTGAACTATTAATTATTCTGTCACCGCAAGCATAATTGATAAAACAGAAGGATCGCAGTCAAAATACTGGTTTCTCATAACTAGAGAATTGACTCTCGTACCCGGAGTCCGGAGCTAATCCGCCGGACATAATTAATAAACATTACCTATTCAAACGATTAGGACCGGAAACTCGCCAAGGAGGATTACTGCCAAGATCTATTAATTAATGATTTTAACGGGGTTACTTAATCAGTTTTGGTACAGATGGCTAAGGAAATCTCTGTACTTATTATACACGGTGCTCGTGAGGATTGCGAGAGACTTTAACAGTGCATTCCTGATCATAATTGGAGACTAAAATGTCGTATAAACTTTTCTGGAATTCGCCTAGTTTCAGAGTTACTATCAATTAAATAAAAAAATATTTTTTATTGTGACTCAGTGCAAAACGCTTTTTTGATGGCGATTTCACCCTTTATGGGGTCTAGTCTAGACATTCTTATTGACAGATATCAAAGTGCCAAGGAATACTTTACGTAAACTATTTTTTACGAAAAAAAATGTACTAATTTATTTTAATCGACAGTTTTACCAATAACATTTATGTTTTCATGTTCAAAATCATTAAAAAATCGAAAAAAAAATCAAAAAAAAATATTTTTTTTTGGCAAAATTGACCTAAATTTATATAACATTTATTACTCCTTATGACCTCAGAATTTCGTGGTTAAAATCTCTCGCAATGCTCACGAGCACCGTGTATAATACTTTTTACTTTGCTTTACCTTTTGTACTTTATTTTACCTCGTGTGGTTAATACAACTTCAGTGTATGAGATAAATATCTACAGATCTATAAATACATGCCTTGTATTTGAAATAAGAAGGTACCGTCGCCGCTACGTTTTCCCCAACCTAACTAACTAATATATGCAAGGCAAGGCAGAGGCTTTACCTAATTAGATTGAATATATGAGCATGAGTCCCACAAAACCGAACTCGGGGTCGCGGCAAACTTCGACGGCGATGGCGAGACTACCTTGACGCCTTCGATAGAAACTGGTGGGAGACGGCTCAAGACCAGGACACGTGGAAGGGAAGGAGGGAGGCCTTTGCCCAGCAGTGGGACACTCTTAGCTCCTATAAATAAAATAAATAAAAAATATGAGCATGAAACTAACTCAAAATACCCTGACAAAATCTTTTAACTTTGTATGTCCCGCAGATTTAAGAAAGACCTTCGCGTCCCTCCACCATTAAACATTCTCATATTGCCTGATTGGGCCCATTTGTTCCAGTTCATCCTATAAGACTCGGACACTGTGCAGCCTTATTGTAAACGCTTACCGAGTTGTTTCCCCGCAGCAGTAATATCAGTATCTTAAAATATGGTACAGAATCGAACTTCCCATAGTGGAATTCTAACATTCTGAAAAGGTGGAAGGAACCACTCTTGTTTAGGTATTCTTTTTCTTGTTATTGTGTTACTGAACCTCGTCCGCAAGCCTGGTCGAGGGTGGCCGGCCGCTTCAAAAGCTATTTACCATATATCACATATATATGCTCTTGTCACAGTCGCAATGTTTAACCGGACTACAGCGAAGCCAAAAGGAAGGGTTTTAGTAGTCTAATATGTATGTATTTTTGTAAAGTCAGCAGCAAAAGTAGCTAAGCAGCTCAGGTGTTCAAAATGATCTTCACGCCCTCTTACCAATAAAGTCGTGTCAAGGTCATCTTGAACACTTGAGCTGCTTAGCTACTTTTGCTGCTAACTTTACAATATGTATGTTTCTCCGTATAGCGCCTAAACTATTCATCCGATTTTGATTAATAAGGTGTCAATCGATCCGTTAGGCTACATTTTCACCGACTTGGACAATAGTTTCCGTATTCGTGTCACAGTTTTTAAGCTTTTATTACTTTTAGGGAATACCCTATCTAACCTTATCAAGCCTAGTCAAGCTAAAAGAGTAGACACCTACATTTTACTGGACCGTAGAGGCTATTGCTCGGTTACCATGGGTAGTACAGATCTAAGGCCTATAAGAAGATTAACTAGACTAAGTATGAACTCGTTAATAATGTCCCTTCCTCGGCTTGGATGAAGTTTCTAAGGTTATTTGTAAGGTGTTAACAACTTTACGGAATTTATAATAAGTAGACCGACCCTTTCAAAGTTCAAATTCGATTAGAAACCATTAATATAAAATGGGTTCAAAGTTTTCTTCTGAATATTATATACTTTATTCACAACATAAATAGGTACCGTAAATGAGTACCTACACCCAAAAGCAAACATAAGTATATTATGTTATTAATTAATTTTATCAAATTATATTTCTGTGTTGGTTTATAAAATAATAATTGTTACCCGTTGAAGTAACGTAACCAAAAAGAAATTCGTTTCGTTCCGCTTAATATAAATAAATTAAATAATCATTTATTTCGAAAACTTACAGAACTATTGTTTGGCAAAAGTCAGAAACACAAACACGAAGCACAGAAAACAGCACAGAGACATAACCGGATGAGCAAAAAACAATAATAGTAAAAATATAAATAAAATAACAATAAAAATTTCAGTATCAATTGAATCCAGTAATGAAAATATAATCAACTAATCGTAAAAATAAATAATAATAATAATAATTTGATCTGAAATGTCAATATTAAAAATTAATAAAAAATTAAAAAATGTCAACATAAGTAAATTAAAATAATAATTATAAATATGAAACATTACTTAAATTCAAATAATAATCAAATAACATGTCACCAATTAAAATGAACAAAAGTAGAATGCATACCGATCCATTTTTTTAACATGGGCGAATCCCATCTGTCGGCAAACACCCTGAGAAGACTCCTGAATATAACTCGAAATTAAAAAATAAATAACTACCTACACGAAAAAGCACTACAAATTCTGCTTCCCTACATACTGTAAATCATTCTTTTACACATTCAGAAGAGCCCTTTATAAAAATGAAGTAATTTCTACTCACGATCAATCACGAACTCTTTCGATCGTTATAAAAGATGTAATTGTCTCTAGAAAAAAAAATTAACTTAGGTCAAATTTTTATAAAATAGGAATCGTTGATTTTTTTCGCATCATATAAATCTTCGGCATTTGCAAGTTATCCTCATAATAATAAGCACCTGCTCCGGATGCGATCACTTCCCGCTGTTTATGTTATTGATAATTCAGCACGAGCGTTCCACCGACTACAAGTGACCGACCATTTGTGGTCCTTATTGCGATGTGATAAGGTCTTCTATTAGACACTCATTTGCTGATCTATCGACGGTACAATTGTCTGACCAAGCGTGTGCCTTATTGTCAACGTAATGCGGTTCTGCTCATTTGTTCGGCAGCACATACCGCATCCCTCTTCGATGGAATCCTGTTCTTGTTGTGCTGGCTTACGGTAGGTAACAGTATAAGTATACTGAAATTGTCCCCAGGTCGCACCAATCCAGTAAGGTTTCCCAAAAATCACAATAACTAAGTATATTTCAAAAAGTTAAGTTTTGGTGAAACATTTTAAGGCGAGTCATATATAGTTTACGAGTGTCCAATTTAACTAATAATAATTTGAACTTTTAGTTCAAATGCAAGGTTGGAATGGAATTCAAATGGAAGAAAAAGGAAGGAAAACATAGGTGGCTATTGATATCGGTAGTGAGGAAACTTACTGCGAAGGGGTCAAGAAATGTCATTAGTAGCCAAGATATTCATTAAGTACATTACACAACGACATACATTAGAACAATTAAACAAATATAAATAAATAAATAAAAGAGCATCCCAACTTCATATTATAAAGTTAGGATGCGCAGAATATTATTCTGTGTGTTAAGTCTCCGATATACGCAGCTCGCAGCTAGTTCCGATTTCGCAGCGAATTATTTTACACACAGCAGTCGTGTATGCGTTGACCTTTACACGGCTCCCGGTAACTCGCTCATGAGTGCGGGTAGCCACCGGCCCTAAAACGACGCTTTTTGGCTCCTATCAGAGTTGTTTTTAGTAGATATTTGACCATCTCTATCTGAGAGGCAGGGAACAGTTCAACTAACTTTGGATCTTTTCAACCGACTTCAAGATTTCGAAGGAGGATCTTTTTTTTTTATTATTTTGACAAGAAACGGGACTTAATCGCGTACACTTACTTTTATTATTTTCCTGATGTTTCGAGCGTGCCGTAACGCTTGTGGTTGCAGGCAGACTGGCGAGGAATTGTATCAGCATCTCCTAGCTGCGCGGGTTTTTCGAACTACCCGCAGTTGGTCTCGATTATGCACATTCACGCTAGGGTTGTCACTTTGCCTACACACAACACTCACGACATCTGATGGTTTGGAAATGCAAGTATTTTCACGCTTACATTTGCTGATCACTGGATTCCACGAAGACGAGATCCCCTGTCCCTCGTTGTTTTGGTGTTGTATCTTTGTTTTTGCTTGTTTTATTTTTATGTATGTTCACCGATTATTCGAAGACGGTTGGACCGATTTGGAAAATTCCTTTTTTGGTTTGAAAGAGTAGACTTCACAGTTGGTCCCATTGTAACCAGGTCAGGATCTGATGATGAGATCCTGGGGAAATCGAGGGAACTCTTTAAATATTATAGGCACGCCTATTGTTTCAGTTTAACTGCTGCGGAAAACCATGAAAGGAGTAAAGGAAATGAAACAACGTAGGTTTAATCCTAATTGCCTTTTGATGCATTTAAATTTCGATCACTTGCCGCGTTATGCTTCGAACTGCACTGTAAACTATTTTGTTTTTGCTGAAGATTATATAACAAAAGCAAAGTCTTAGAGGCCCGGAGCCGGCGCGAAAGTAAATAAATGTCTGCCTTATTTACAGGCGTCGTTTCCACTATGCTTTATCGTTACAACCGCATATATCCGCATAATCATATATCCCACTTATAACTTGCTAGCCAGCTTACAGTCAGCAACTAGTTAAACAGGCGATGTGGTCAAAATGATCTTTGCATGACAAAAAAAGAGATAAAAGATTTATTCTTCTTGACTTTATTATTAAGACTAGGTACTGGAGCATGCCGAGCGTGGCAAGAAAGATCACTTTGTATACACCTTCCCTATTTAGCTAGGTACTTCTGCCAGTGAAGAACCGACTTCCCTTAGGGTACTCCACCTATCCAAGAGGAAATGCCCGAGCTACTGTAAAAGATACTCAAATCACTAGGGGTGTGCCTATAATATTTGAAGTTACCTCGATTTCTCCAGGATCTCATCATCAGATCCTGACCTGATGACAATGGGAGCAACTGTCAAGTATACTCTTTCAAACAAAAAAAAGCCGTCTTTGGATAATCGGTGAACAATGCACATACGTAAAAAAATTGCAAAAAAAAAAATTATATCAAAGATCCCGACGAATTGAGAACCTCCTTCAAAATCTTGAAGTCGGTTGAAAATGAGCGATCAATGTTATTAGACATTATTGATGATACATTAATGCGATGGTGCTGGTACAAGTGGGGCTGGCGCGACTCCCCCCAATGCGTATGCGGTGCCTCCGACCAAACAGTGGAACACATGTTATTTGAAGACCTCGCGAAACTTAGCGAAAAAGCCACCGAGTATTTGAAGAAGGCTAATCTCAATCTGTAGTTTAAACCTTTTACTTTTAATATAGTTTGACAAACCATTTTTTTTCAGTAGAAAACCGCGGCAAATTCAAATGACGTACATGTGGCAACACTATGTGATGAGACCCCGTATAAATAATTTTTGAAACGGGATATTTACCATGTATATTTGTGGTTACTCCGTGATGATGGTGCATGCAACTGCGCTGAAATATCGGGTGCTCGTAAACACAAATATACATGGTAAATATCCCGTTTCAAATAATATTTATAATGTGAATGACCATGGGAGCTTGAAATCATATATTGAGACACCGTATTTCGTGACGAACATTTCAACTCACATTTCTTTTACATTGAATCTGTATCTAGTGCATTTCACTCTCTCATCTTAAGCGCGAGTGAGATTGAACTCCCGCAACGTTCTCCATTCAATTTAAGTTAGTTTTTAAGGCATACGTCAATTGCTTCAACCAGATTATCTGTTGCAGTTGATGACAGATTACACGAAATCTGTCCGTCTCCTTTTTACACACAGTTAATGTCACGTAATGAAAGGGGCGGAAATACTACAAAAAATTAATAACACTGATTCTTAGTGTTTCCATACTTTGGTTCGCTGTACATTGCTACTGCATTCGTTGGCTGGACAGACTATATGTATAAATAAATAGTATCCAGTAACATGTAATGCCATACGGTAATTAAATAAAGGCAATACAGTCAGCAGCAAAAGTAGGTAATCGGATCAGTCATTCAAAATGAACTTGGAAAGGTCATTTAGAACACCTCATCCGTTAAGCTACTTGTGCTGCTGACTGTTCAATAAAAACCCCAGTTTATACTATACCAGTGCTCTATACTGGTCTAAATGACCGCTGCTCATTAAGGCGAGTTCTCACCGCCTATAATTAGCTGCACCTAATCGCGGACAGGCCTATAACCTAGAACGTGAGAACGAGGGTCGCCCGTGTTATGTAAATACATCTGAACCCCGCCGATACACGCATGCTGTATTGGAATACTATTAGAAATAGTATTCTTGATAAGATAGCCAAGGATCAGGTATTGCTTCCACGTCTTCTATCGTTACTCAGTTATTTCTTTATTCAATTGCATCTTACCTTTGATTTGCGTTTTTGTATAACTTAATAAGAGATTAGCTTTACCAATACCAATTTTTTTTGCAACTGTACACTTCAATACTGTACTTGCTGTAATCCGTTATTTGACATTATTTCAATAAAACGCGAATAAATCGTGTGTCCTTAGTTTAATTAGACATTTTGGAGGCAGACTAGTGAGGATTGGTATCAACATATACTATCTGCGCGGGTTTTGCGACCTGCCCGAGCCCGAGACCAAGTGTCTTGATTATGCATCGCTAGGGTTGTCACTGGGCCTACACACAACATTCTAGACATCCGATCCGATGATGGTTTGATTTGAAGAGCTAGTTTTTTCCCGCTTTTGCTAGTGTTCCGCTAAGAGGAAATTCCTTCATTTTCATTGTTAACAACAAATTCTGCTTTGGTTTTTTAAATAATGTCAATAGAAGTGAAGTGAAAGTGGAAAGTTAAATCAGTAAATACATGATTGTCAAACTTATTTGTAGGATTGTAGATGGTACTAGCATTGTACAACACTGTACTGTAAGGCATCGTGAAAGGTGAAGCTCACAATCAGCTGATCCCTTGATTTAAATACCACACAACGCTGCTCATAAATAATTTGTGTTGCAAACAGAATCCTGGGACAATGCCTGTTCAAATAACTAACTGAAGTGACATTTACCTAGAGAGATTTATTGGAAGTTGTGGCATAACAAGTGGAAGAGGACATGCATATAATAGGACAGGGGCGCGAGAAACTGAAATAAATAGAATGATGTTTGGTTTAAGGGAATATCTTTTTACATTGTATATGTAGGCAAATATTTATGTTCGTCAATAATGTTGTTTGTACAGAAACGCCTCCTAATGATACCATAAGTCGAAGTACGAGTACGATTTAGTGTTTTTATTTCTATTTTTCCTTTATGTCTAAACATTGAGGTCGAAATTTTGAACTTCAAGGAGTCGATTTTTTAATAGAGGCGAATTTTAGAGGAACAGTTAATAATATTTGGAAATAAAACCCTACACAGTTTCACTTACATCGCAACGGAACTGTGTTTTCAACCGACTTCAAGATTTCGAAGGAGGAGGTTACCAATTCGTCGGGATCTTTGTTTTTGCTATATTTTTTTATGTATGTTCGATTATTCGAAGACGGCTGGACTGATTTGGAAAATTTTTTTTTTTTTTTGAAAGAATATACTTTCATAGTTGGTCCCATTGTAACCAGGTCTCCTGACCTGATGATGGGATCCTGGAGAAATCGAGGGAACTCTTCAACTATTATAGGCACGCCTATAGTGCTTTAAATATTTTTTACAGTAGCTCGGGCATTTCCTTTTGGAAAGGTGGAGTCTAAGTGAAGTCAGTTCTTTTTTATTATTATTTATATTTCTGGTGGATTGGTGGAAACAACCATCGATCATGACCCATCTAAAGATATTTCAAATCAGGTACTACTTAACATTGCTGTTTGTATACATTTACAGAAATTATGAAATGTAAACATTGTAAAAGCTGACAGTAAACCGCCTGGGAAGTGTCGGGATGCAAACATCGCCACGCCCGCTGTCGGCGTCACTTGCCTGCGCCGGCGCACCCTAGCATTAAACACGGCAGGTTTACCATCGCTACACTACGCCAACCTCCGACATCAACACCAGAGTACCGTGAGCGTTGGTTCAGTCATAATATCTTGAAGTACACTTTACTAGCCGTCTTTATTAACGTCTGTCAGTTTGTTTATCCATATCCGCCATTTGGTAGGCCATACTAAACAAGTTTTACTATGAGACCAACTCTGAAATCACAGGTTTTTTTTGCTGTTTCATACATTTCGGCCGATCAGACGTCGAAGTTTTCTATGGGGAGACCAACATTTTTTTTGGGATTTCGGGGTTCGTCCCAAAGAAAAAGTTGTTGAGTATGACTTACACAATCACCTTTCACAATATGGCTAGTTATTGTAAAACACCCTGTAGCAGGATGGTATGCTGCTTCAACTAAAGCCTGGGGCTATGTTTTAGTTTGCATTAGGAATAACAGACTAGTAAATATTAACAACTTTCGTAAACACGTATCTTAGGTACCGAGCATTTGAAACACAGCTTTATAACGTACTGTTAAGCTTTGTATTTGTTTAACGTGAATTGTTTTATTAGCTCCTTATCGCTTATAATTTTCATGACACCATAAATAGTTATTAATATCTCAAGCTTCAGTGAAAACTAAATAATTGTTATTATACATAATGGCGGAGAAAATTTCAAAGCTTTAGCTTTTGCAAATCTATTTGATTAGATAAAACTTTATGTTAGAACATTACTTATAAAATCAAAGAGAACTTGTTCTGTAGTTCAAGTAACTTGTTTGTATGGATTTAGGACAAATACACATATTAATTACTTCGACCAATGGCAGGATTTTTCTTTATAATCTCTGTCAGTTTTTGTAAAACGATCAGATCCCATTTTAACTCTGAATAAAATATTGTAAAGAGATACCATGCTTGTTACTTAATGTTGGCTAGTATTTAAAAGCATAACAAAAAATAACCATAACCTAACTATTGACTTGAACACCATAAAAATAAAAATTTACACGAAAATCAATCAATCAATCAATATTTATTTGCAAAATGTAGTATTACAATAAGTTCTTATAAGCAAAAAGGTGCGTACATCCTGCTTGAATAAGCATGCAAATTTTACTTACGGGCTACTTAATTAAAACTATGCTAATTAGCTTATGCTAAAAGTTAGTCAACAGAACAAAATTATAATCACTAAGTAACTACTAACAAGAGAATAAATTAATAGTTAGACATTAAATTTTTTTATATTATTTACACAGTGCATAAGATTATTATATAAATATGTAGGTATTCATTTCAAAATTTTTATGTATTCGTCAATCCTGTAATATTGTTTATACATAATTTTTTTTATATTATTTACACAGTGCATAAGATTATTATATAAATATGTAGGTATTCATTTCAAAATTTTTATGTATTCGTCAATCCTGTAATATTGTTTATACAGACAAAATTTATGTAATTTAATTTTAAATTAAGGCATGTCAGAATTCCTTATTTCTATGGGTAAATTATTAATTTTTTTACTGACACACCAAATTTATTTGCAAAAAAAAGCTGATTTTGGAGGAAAAGGATAGCATAGATCAGATCCGTTCCGTGACAGATAAATGGTACATGATGCCTTATTTTTAAATGAGTCGATGTTTAGCTTTACATACAGTGCTGTTTCATAAATATATAATGAGGGTAAGGTCATTACTTTTAGTTCATGGAAAAAAGGTCTACAGGGTTCCAATCCAAAACATCCCTTTCATGAGCATTTAGATTGTTTTGATATGCGGAATATTATTTCACCTTCATTTTCCATGTGGAACAATTCGGAATTTTAGAAACTTTCCTGCGACATGGTCAGTGGATTAATAGGCTGAATGGGTAAATCATTCTCAACTTTACAAGTACTGTTTAAACCAGGGCTATATTTATCATGTATATTTTGTGGTTGTGCGCTCCCGATATTTCGGGGTTTTGGGATAAACATCCCGTTTTTAACAGTAAGTATAGTTGTTATTTTAGCGACCATGACCATGCCAGATTTAATTTTTTTAACACGCCGACTTTGCAAGCTATGCAAATATATTATAACTTACTGTAGTGGCGCAGCGACCCAAAGTGGATCTTGGCTACCGAGTCTACCGACACCAAAGATCGCTAGGCTTCGTTGTTCACAGCCGTGTCCAGTCAACGGCGCCCAGCGGGGTGAGGTTCTTTCTTTCAGCACCTCGCCTTTCCAGCGGTACCTAGGACGTCCAGATGGTCTTCGACAAGTTGGCTGGCCAGAGAATGCTCTCCAGACAGCACGATCTTCACCCATACGAACTACGTGTCCGAGCCATCGGAGTATAGCGGCATTTGTTTTCCCAATGATGTTCGGCTCGTACCTTAGAACACTTATAATGAATAGCCATATAAATCATATTTTACTGAAAATTACAACTTCAATTATACAACGACAAAACTCATTAAAACTAATATTCGCGCCCCTTTTACCGCAACGACATCACAACGCGACTACGTAAATTTACGGCCGAATAAAACATAAACATCTAAACGTTTAATGAAATTTAAAGGGAATACGCTATCAGCTGTTCACTCGGCTATCAAACGCACTTCCCTATTGCAGTTTTAGGGTTACCAGACCGGAATAGAAAAAATACAGATTTATTGCTTTTTAAAACTGTTTTATAGAAAACTTAAAAATAAGGTACTACCATTAAACAGCGTAAATACTTACCATTTATATTTTGTAGTTTTGAGTTCCCGATAGTTCAATATTTGTTATAATATTGAAATGAAAGAGCGTTTGCACGTTTTCGCCTTTTGTATTCTATCATACACACAATTATTTGAAGGTACAGCGTCTTCTGGCAGAATTTATGAGGTGTTTCTTTCAAACATTGTTTTTAGGGTTCCGTACCTCGAAAGGAAAAAACTGAACCCTTATAGGATCACTTTGTTGTCCGTCTGTCTGTCTGTCTGTCAAGACCATTTTTCTCAGGAACGCATGGAGGTATCAAGCTGAAATTTATAACAAATACTCAGATCTTATTGTCCCTTGGAGCTGTGAAAAAATCAAACTTAAAAGCCAACGCAATCAAAAGATACAGTCGTTTATGCTGCAAATTTTAGAGTTTTTCGGCACTCGCAAAACCTACGGGGTACTTCCCGTAAACTCAGAAACTTGAAATTTGGCACGAAGCAACGTCATATAGCATAGACAATGGAAAAATTACAAAAAGTAAACATTTTTATTAAAATCATACAAAAAAATATTTTTTTAAATTTTAAACTTACTACCTTTTTCCTCGTAAACGCGTAGATATATTAAATTGAAATTCATATCAAATACTCAGGTCTATAATACCTTTCAGCTGTAACAAAATCAAACTTCTATGTCAACGCAATGGGTGAACTTTTACTTATATACCTACAGGTTTGTACGGAACCCTCGGTGCGCGAGTACGACTCGCACTTGGCCGGTTTTTTTTAATAGTTTGATTTGATGAGCTAAGTATTTTATTACCTTAATAACTTGTCTTTCTTCAATAGTTAACTTTTTATCTAACTTCATTTTGAGGTATTAGTTACATGGAATTTTTAATGAAGTCCCAAACCTTTGTCAGAGGTTATTTAGATTAAAGGTCTTTCTGATTGCTATCAGAAAGTGGAAACTTAAAAACTGTAACAGTTTAACACCTATCAAATCGTAACGTAACACATTATATAATATATATAACAACTATTAATGAAAAGTATGGGCTCTTAGAAAATTCCATTCTACAGCGCGACACCGTCGTTGAAAAAAAGCAAGCTATATAAGATTTTGTTTAAGAGTAACATCAGACCTTTAGGAATTTATACATAAATATTTACATACCTGGTAGCCCTATAGCACTGATAATTACTCGGAAGAACTGTGGGTTTAGTTTAATTAACTCATAACCAAGGATCGGACAAACGCCCGTCATTTTGAAAATATAACCCTGTTCCGTACAGCAGAGACTTCCTTATGTTAATAAAAAAAAATAGTATTTTATGGATTTATTGGACCATAATTTATATCCCGTGACAAATTAATTAATGATTGACATTCCGAAAATTACTTTCGCCAATAAAATAGAATGACCAAAATTTTTTCTAAATTTTCACTTGTCTAAAACTCCCACTAAAGCTCTAGATCTAAAACTCCCGGGAATATTTTGTAAAACAGTATGTATGTCCTCAACAATTTTAAATGATTCTTTTATGTGTAACTTTGTCTTTTCGTCCTTTCTTTTAGATCTAGAGCACAGATTATATAATAGTTCTTTAGAGCTATATCAAAATTTCAAGCAATTTTTAATAGGAATCCTGATTACGTCACCGTGAAAGAAATACATGAAAAAATTAACTCCGAGGCACAAGCATATTGGAAGAACAGTATACCATTGTCAACGATTACATATGCCCCTATGACGTCCGTAGACTGTGAACGGACTTTTTCAACGCATAAATGGGTCCTAAATTCAAATCGTTATCCACAAGTGAAAATTTAGAAAAAAATTTGGTCATTCTATTTTATTGGCGAAAGTAATTTTCGGAATGTCAATCATTAATTAATTTGTCACTGGATATAAATTATGGTCCAATAAATCCGTAAAATACTATTTTTTTAATTAACATAAGGAAGTCTCTGCTGTACGGAACAGGGTTATATTTTCGAAATGACGGGCGTTTGTCCGATCCTTGCTCATAAGTCTCATAACTCACACACGCACTTATCTTCAAATATACCGAGCGATGGCCAGCGGTCCGTGCGAGTGGTATCCCCCCACCCCTCCCCCTTATTTTAGAATTATAAATAATTCATTATATAATGATTCAATAATAACTAATAAGTTTGTAGCCAAATTTTAAATTTATATGTATTGGTTTGGTACAAGCAGCGGCAGCAGTGCCAGAAACAGGAAGCCATGATTTCATTACTTATTTATATAAATGAATTGAGATACAAGTACTCTTTCTATTCTTAACTTCCGATTCAAGGTCTATTGATAGAAAATTTTATATAAAATAGAATAAGTATGGGTACTGGTTAACTGGGCACTTATGTCATGTATGGCTTTTAGTTTAGATATATTGTGAATGGCCTTCTTTATTTTATTTATACATTTTTCATTTCTTACCCTGTAAAATATTTAGTGTGTACTTTACGGCTACGGCTTTGAAAAAAAAGGAAAGTCGAATCAGCTCCGGCTTCCCTACGAATATTTCTGCCGCGCCGCCACGGGAGGCACGCCAGAGCTTGAGCTTGAAATTAACGATACTGATGCATTTGTGACTTGAATTTTAACGAGACAATGGAGCTCTTTATTATGTTTCCACATAAAACATTTATTTCTCCGTTTAAATTCATTACCTACTTATAAACCCGATCATTACCAGTATCGTAGACAAATTACGTACGGTTAAGCGTCGTAAAGTCGCTCCTGCCGTTAACTTTCCCACAAGATTGGTAATGATAAAAACGTATTGGTGTCAGGAGATTGTAGTGTGCTGAAAGCGCATGTTGCACCTATCTCGACACGGGCATGGGCTGAGCAAACACTGGGAGGGTTTGCAAGGCACGGTGGACGGCGAATGTAGTAAGGTCTTCCACTAAGATGAGAGGAGGACTTGCTCTGCTCATCCCCACCAAAGTGGATTGGCAATTTGGCAGCCTATTGCTTTATTTCAGCACGTCTCGTCTCATCTATGCTTGTCTCCGTCTCAGTTGAAAGTCAGTTTAGTAATTACCAGCATATACACATCGCAGTGTTGGGCAGGCTAGCCCAAAGCGAATTGAGCTATTGGAATATTGGATAATTCATTCTGAATTTATAGAGCGAGTAAACCCTTTGACATTCACAAGCAAGCTTTTTTAATTTATTGGGACTAAGTTAATAATTGCTTGTTATAAGTTATCTTTACGGAACATTTTAATCAATAAGATTAGATCTTTCTCTACTTCTTCAAACTTTGCATCAACAACAAACAGTTTTCCTTCCTCATTATAAAAGTTGCAGGACATTTTATTTAAATACACCAACCAGATGATGAAAGGCAGTGCCTCTTCAATCCGCGACTTACCTCGCCTATCTTTTATTGTTGTGTTTCCATGCAATACTGGAAGAATATAATGACATTCCACGTGAATAAGAAAAGCGAGCGTTTTATATTCACTGTTGACAAGTTACATTTCGAGTATTGACGTATACAGTCGCCATCGGTACGTACACTCATATCGGAGCGGCCAGGGTACTCAAAAATATCTAAACATATCGGCTTGATAATAGAGGCGTTGTTCATATATTTGTGACCACCTTGGCCGCTCCGATATATCTGATGGCGACTGTACCATGTCGCCATCAGATATATCGAACAAGAAAAGGCGTCGCGCAGGTCGACTAGAGTGACTAGACTACCGTAAGCAAGACTATTACCAAAAAGCGCAAATGCAACGAATATAGAGGTTAAGTTATACTAGTTACGTACTCGCGATAGAAACTACAGGTTTTTTGAATATTAGTCGGAATTGTCATGCCATAATTTCGTCGACATTGTATCATGTTTTTCGATTACCTCTAACCATAGACTAATTAATCCAAGACCCCGCATAGCCGGGCGACCCCCGCTGCCACACTCGAAGTAATTTCACTCTATAGTGAGACACTAATATTGGAAGTGACAGTAAACATAGTACGTCTCCATGGCAACCATTAATTTCTGACTCTCTCTTACGCCCCACAGAAGAATCGCGCGTTCCCTGTCTAGCATTGCGAGTTCCCCACTCGCACCCCTTCTTTTTAGCAGCTTAGGTTCCAAAGAAGTAACGCGCGAAGCGGAGTATAGAGATATCTTGTATATCTCTAACATAATGATATTGAGGCATCATTGCCCGCTGTGCTGTAATCCCTTGCACCAACCCCATGTTACCTTTCACCGTCGCGAGATATTGTCCATGCCGTATCCTCATTACCATATACTGTGGCGACAGCCGAGCAATTAACTATCTGTTTATTGTCTACAAAGTGCGTTCGGGAGCGTATGGGAGCGGCCGTGTGAACTGAAGAAAGTTGGGGTTACTTTCAGTAGGTACTGGTTCTGTTGTGCATTGCTGATGGGGACAAATGCAACTAGCAATACTATAATGATCCCAGCTGCGGCGTTATTACTTGAATTTTGGATCGTTGTGCTGGATAACCTACGATGAAGTTGGGCGGGATGTTGCCAGGCGGAAACTGTAGGTGGACTTTAATTTTGACGTATTGTATGGGAATATAAAAAAATCTTCGAATTTTTTTATTTTTTTCATTGCTTCCAAAAAAACCTAGAAACTTCTAAGAACACTGACAACTTTTTGGAAACTTTTCGCACTTGCTCATTTGCATTTAAAACATACCGATTCGGAAATATGTACTTGTTTTTTTTTATCTTAAATATTCAAAACTTATCAATTTAATAAGGACGTACGGTTGAAAGTTGAAACATTCATATCTGAGACGGTCCGACCAGCAAAGCTAGATTTAATAATCGAACTGGGCGTTTAGACGCAAGCTGCTCCAAAATTTCAGGGACACCGCTCTATAAAGACTTTAAAGAACGAAAAAGAATTTAATGACTTTTAACTGGGTTGGTTTCATCCGTAACATTAAGTGATATAGTGAAACAACACAGAATTTATGGCGGCAAAGCATTTGAATGCCGCAGCAACTAATGAAGTTGTAGAACTATTTACTGATCAATTACGATTCAAGTTGTCTACAACGCTTATTTATTTCCGCACCTGTATCTAATTAAATCTTTAATTCCGATTTCTATGCAATAAAGGCATAGCGTTCAGTACCTATAAATCCTTCTAGGGATGATATTACACTTGCTTACCGAGCACAGGCCTACATCCACCAGTGTAAATCTGACCTCCAGTTGTTCGACTACGCGGTATCGATGGCCCCCATTTTCAAATGTGGAAAATTCAGCCTCTTCCACTTCCCCTTCCTCTCTACAAAAGGTACATTTTCAAAAATAAAGTAGAATAGGATGTTTATATTGTATGTTTGTTTGGCAAGAAGGAATGATGGGAGTTGGACGAGACGGGTTACTGAATGGTGGCTAAAATGGGCCAAAAGGTCAACGTGGAGACCGTCAACCAGATGGTAAGATGATATATGCCGAACGGTGGGAGTTCAATGGATGGGACTGGCACGGGACCGAGGAGAGTGGCTTAATAAAGGACAAGCCTATACTCAGCAGTGGGTGGATACGGGCTGAATAGATAGATAGATAGAGGATGTTTATCGAACGAGCGGAGCGTAAGCGAAACGAGTTCTTACAAACAACTTCTGGCTACTGGGACGTCTCGGCATTTCGATGGCTTTTTGATTTTGAGTTTGTTCCGCGATAACTTAAGTAACGTTTTTCTGATCTTCATGAAATTTGATAGGGTTGTAGCAGAGATACATATAATTTGAGAGTTCGTATATGAGCAGGATCGATCAAGCTAGGGGTCATGGAGCTAGAAGGCGCGAGAAAATCATCAAATGGGTCTTGTTATATTAGTCATCTCGTTTGCAAGGAAATCGCGAGTTCTCAGTTCGAGGCAGACTACTAGTTAGTTTAGTTTAAAAAGGCAAAAACATCAGACAAAGTTAATATAGTCTTAGGGATGGTGTCTACTCTAAATATGGCAATTTACGATCAGCCGGGTGAATGTCTCCTAAATAATGACGTCATCAAAATGGCATTGTTACGAAAACACGCAATCATTTTGATGACGTAAACTCTGAAGTTTTTTTCGCCCGGTGTGCTTACAGTACATAACACAATAAACTCAGACAACATAATAAAGGTTGGTGCTGGTTCCTTTTGAACTACAACTTTTATCGAACGAGCCAGCGCAGCGAAGCGAAGTTCTTACAGACAACTTTGGACACAACATAACTGTCACCTGGCTACTGGGATGTCCGTTAATTTCGATGGCTTTTGATTTTAAGCGTTTATTCCACGATAACTGTAGGTTTTCTGATCTTCTTGATTTTTTATGGGGTTGTAGCAGAGATACATATAATTTGAGAGTTCGTACATATATGCGCAGGATCGATCAAGGGGTTATGGAGCTAGAAGGCGAAAAACGATATTTAAAAGGATCTTGTTATATTGGTCAACTCGTTCGCAAGTAAACCGTGAGTTCTCAGTTCGAGGCGAACTACTTGTTAATTCCGATGACCATTCATAAAGGGGTCTACTATTACACTGGCTCAACGGTTCGGTTTAGGAGCAACACCACAGAGGGATGTTCTAATAAGACGTCTACAAGACTTATGTGCGCTACACTGATTGCAGCCACTAATCAGCCTCGTATTCTCCCCTACTACCTTTCTAGCTTTTTAACATTGAATTCTGTTCCGTGAACATAAGGTTGAGTTTGTTTCGGACAATTTGGTTAATATAGGAGTTTTAGAAAGCAGTAAGGTGGAACTTAACGTTGTGATTATCGAATTAATTGCAAATAGCCGAAATAAATGCCATTTTATATATGGAGAGAGTTCTTTAACTACATTGATTCTTTGGCGTTGCTTTATTATTTTTTTACATGTTTTTTGTCGGTGTATTGAAAGAAGAAGTGAAATCCAACCACTAGTAGGTGAGTATACTGAATCTTGTACGAAAAAATATCATACCCGGGGATTAGATAAGTTGTATTCGTTGTACCGAACCACCAACAGAGTTGGAGAGTTGAACCTTGTATGGAGCAAAATTCATTAAAAAATCATAGGCTCTCGAGTAGATGTCCAAAGATGGTTAACTAGAAGAATTTGATTAGTCGTAATGAAAATGCTTTTGTTCACGTCAATTTTAAGGTTTTCATAAGATAAAACTGAATTTTTTGTTAAAATATTACTCATATTTCATAAGAAACAACAACATACACATGTTACAAGCCGTCATTAAAACAGGTCGAATCGGCCCACTATAGAAAGTGAACGCATGTCCCTCACCGAGCTCACATGTTCTCATACACTTGAATCCGATAAGATAATACGTTCTCAAACATAATTAGTCTGTCATTGGTGCCATCAATGCCATCATGCTTCACTTTAACTTTATCTTCCATCATTTTTAGGGTTCAGTAGAGGTACCTACATGTTGGGTGATAAGCGGAACCCCATAAGCCGCTGTTGTCTGTCTGTCTGTCCGTCAGTTAGTTATAAGAATCGTATAATGGAGAGTAGAATTTTTTACACAATGTGTCATATTATCATGCTACAAAACCAATTCAAACTTTAAAAATTACAAGGGGCTTCTGTTTATTATTGTATCTTTACCTATAACGAGTAAACATACAAATCTCAAACTCTGTGTGATTAATAATAAATATACTGCACTGCATGACAACAAAAAATGAAAACTCAAGCGTGACTTTTGAATAAAAGAACTTAATAAAAAAAGTGTGATGATGATGGCACAGTCACCGACAATAGTATCTTCCTACACGAAGGCCGCAAAAATATGTGACACCCTCTTATGACCCTACAAATAAGAGCGTGTCACATATGTTTGCGGTCTACTGTAGGAAGATACTATTGCCGGTGACTGTATAGAAACCTTGGGACGCGAGTCTGACACGCTCTTGGCCAGTTTTGACTTCGCATTATTAATGAGCCGAATATCGACTTTCACTAAACAATTAACTAAGAATTCGCCAGCACAGTCACTTGTATCTATACTCTTATGTCTCACACAATACGGTCGTACATTTTTGACAACTATGTATGACAGTGAGGCGTGTACGAATTAAAGTGTGAACATGCGCATATATCACCATTCGACGTGCGCTCACCACGCCCCCTTTCGCGTCCCTCCCGCGCGCTGTCTTCGGCACCACCGTCATTCCTCGTTGTATCGTCTCCGGGAGTGGTCGTTGTATAACAGTTACTTTACTGTGTTGAACTGTGTGCTGTGATTGAAGACTCGTGTTTTGTTTTCTGTTGGAGTTTTTAAGCTTTAGGTAAGTTTCGTTAACAATTGTGATAAAAGTTATGCTATTGTTATTATGTGTTCATTAAGTTCTTTTTGTCAATGAGTCGGGAGTGATAAGAGTAAATAAGTTCGATATGCAGTTGATAAGGTAGGAAGGGTGTTGAAATTCTAATATTGGGTGATAAGGGCTGTGATAGAGATGCGTTTTATTTATAGTTTGGACGTATTTATATTGTTTACGCTAGTTATGAAGAAATACTGTAGAAGAGAAAAAGTAACAAAAAACACATCTCAACTCAAACTCGTCATCAGCGTAACATATCTAAATTGATTAGCAACATTACACAGTGAACCTAATATTCTTAAAAATTGTTCTTTAAATGGCCTAGGTTACTAAAAGTTACTGCCTAATTGTTTACGTACTTATGACTATGTCAAATTTTTTTTCAATTACTTATAATATAAAACTTTGTATACGCCATCGCTATTAGTATTAGGCAAATAGAATAGAAATTAGAATAGAAATTCATTTACTTGAGTAATTTTAGACCCATAGTTTATAATATGGTTAGTATGTACTTATACTACTTATAGCTATGTTAATATCTACTTATCACTGCCATAAATTACTTACATTTATTTTTATTTTGTTTTATTTTTATTTTTGCGTCATGCATTTTTGCATGGTTCTTTTTTGCGAAATGGTACTTCGAGGTAGGTAGACTGGGTAGAGTAATTATATTTTGCCATTAGGGGTATACCTAAGCTTTATCGTACTGCAGCTTTATCTTTGAGCTTACGTCTATTTCATTACCACGCTCTTTAGCCTAAAGCTACTTGGACTTACATATGAAAAGTGATTAAATTGATGTAGACTTTTTCTATCTTTTGTAACTATACTGTTTGTTTACTTGTTCAGAAGTAGGTGCGCCGTCGGAAATATCGCAAGTGCAGAATTTCCTACATGGAAACACTATAGATTTTATCTACACTCATATTGTAAGTTCTCTAAAACGTGTTCGAAAGCGGTAGGCAATGGCTAGCATTACCACGACCGATTTTACTATGATAAGCTTTTTATCCGTAGCAGTAACGTAATTTTAACTTTTCATGCTCAATTATTGATGTGCTATGAGTTTTCATAACATAATGTACCTACACCTGCACCCTCCCGGGGATCCGCCGACAGCCCGACACGCGCCCGCGCGACCGCCGGCACAATCGAGTTGGCCATGGTGGCGGTTCAATGGCGGCCATTCTATGGTTTCCAAATAAGGCATTTAGAATAAATAATATGAGTGTAGATAAAGCAGTGTGTGCAACTGTACGTAATTAGGCCTTAAAACACTCGTGTGATCTTATTATGAAATTCGCCTGCGGCTCATTTCATAAAACCACACTCATGTTTTAAGGACCCTTATTACGTAACAGTTACATAAACTACTATTTTCTTGTGCCGACGGGACAATTACGAACTCGCGTTTAGATGAAAAAGCTTTTAAATTTTTTTTTCAATGAGAATTCAAACTATCTATTAAAACACATCCGTATACATGGATTTATTTCACGATAAATGAGTGTCGTGAGTAAAACTATAAACTTACGCATTAATAATAACATTAGTATATCTCCTGATAGTTTATATTCGGAAATCTAAATATCCTTTACTACTTTTTAATCGAGGATCCGGCAGACCCCGCCGGCGAAGGCGAGACGAGCTTGACTCCTTTTTGAAAAAATGGCCAGAGACTGCACAAGAACGGGATGAATGGAAAAAGTGGGAGGAGACCAGCAGTGGGACAATATAGACTGACAATAATAATAATAAAACTTTAAAGTTTAATAAATATAAGTATATAATTTTGGAAACTTTCCGCCACTCGTGTCTGTTGGCTCAGTTGGCTGTGCCGTTGAAACGTTCACCTGTTGCGGAGACCGACTTGTTGCTTCGTTGTGGGCGGAACTTGGATTGTTTTATTATTTGCGCATGCGTTTTAACCATTTTTTTTAAGACACTGTAATTGCATGCATTGCATGCAATACGGTGACAATGCAATTTTGGGCTGCCGTACAGAACTGGTCACATTTTACCCCAAGGTTCGACAATATCGTCGCTTCGTTAATAATTGGCTAATTAATAGTACATTACTGCAGAGGCCGTGAAGTAAGGGATTTAAGGAAGAGATTGCGGTAGACGGCCGAGTCGTAGACGAGGCCGGATAAAGCGAGTCCTGCAATCCCTGTTCCGGCCAAGGATTGTATAGTGCTTTTCTCAAACAATGTAAGAAAATATTATAATTAAAATAACTACTAAGTAATCAAGTAAATAAGTTTAAATTGCCGCCTTTTTTATTTTTTAAACTTGACATTTGAAAAAGCTAGTCGAGCATCATGTTTAACCGCTTATAAATTTAGTACCATAGATTTTTTTTTTAAATTTTAATGTCGCAAGTATACTTACAGAGAGAGTGGTCGTTGGCTGTATGTAATATTTCCTTTGTCAGTCTAACCTTAGTGAGCAAATTTAAAAAGTTAGAGCAGCGGACAATAATGTACGTTTCATACTAACTAACTGTAAGGAGCTATAAATGAGCAACTTCATGTCTTCATTTCGTGACATTAACGCATACATTTCGGAGCATGTTTGAGAAAAGCTAATTAAACAAGTTTTTTAAGGCTAATTTAAACAAGTTGTGGCTTTCAAACGAAACCTATCAGTAAGATATATTTATGCGGTAATAATTTTATTTAATATATGTAGTATAGTTATTTATTTATGTATGATACCGAACTGAGTATCTACCTAATAAGATTATAAATTATAATGGAACTCATCTTACCGTATCGTACAGTACCTAAACCACTGGATTGAGCTCCATAATCCAAAAGTCCTCTCCACAGAACGTCTTCGTTATAGCAGGAAATTACGGGAGGCTATTGAAATTAGGAAGCATAAAAATTTCAACCAGAACGAGGGACAGGGGATCTCGTCTTCGTGGAATCCAGTGATCAGCAAATGTAAGCGTGAAAATACTTGCATTTCCAAACCACCAGATGTCGTGAGTGTTGTGTGTAGGCATAGTGACAACCCTAGCGTGAATGTGCATAATCGAGACCAACTGCGGGTAGTTCGAAAAACCCGCGCAGCTAGGAGATGCTGATACAATTCCTCGCCAGTCTGCCTGCGACCACGAGCGTTACGGCACGCTCGAAACGTCAGGGAAATAATAAAAGTACGTTTTTGACAAAATAATGATTCTATGCTTAGTTACAAGAAAGTGACGCTCCTACATAAGTACATATTTAACCTGCTACCGCTATTCGATCTCAAAGGATCTAAGTCGATTGCCCGATATTTTAAGTCACTAATGGTAATGGCATCTGAATCTGAATGGCATCTGCCGCGAATGCAGAAGACGCTGGTTCAATCCCAGCCCTGGGCACTGGAGGCCTAGTTCACTTGTCCCTTTGTATATGACATCTATATAAGTTTTCAATAATGGCATTAACGAAAGCAAACAAAACACTTAAAGTCAATTTTAGTTTCCTCTGATATATAAGCGTTTATTCCGGTTGCAAACTCAGCTAATGCCAATACATTTTTCAAACAAGATGATTCATTTTACATCGTAATTAGGTCTAGGTTTCGGGCAAATTGTGCAATTTCGACGGGAAGAAATAAAACGAAACGTTTGGAAAACATTGTAAATTCCTTGCTTCATCCAGCACACCCAGTCTCAGGACCGTGTCCAGCCTGTTATTACATTATTACGATACAGTTTTATTATTCGGGCCCGAGCAGAGCGCCTTGCGCCCCGCCGCGGCCGCGGTGGGCGGGACGCACATAATTCACACATACAGATATATGGGCTAATGTTTTTATAAACTCTACCATTTTATTACCCTTTGTACAGTATGGAAACATTAAGTAAATTTTTGAATGGAGAGAATACTCAAATTAACGGTTAAATTTTCCTCTACCAATGCAACGAAGGTCGAAAGCGTCAGCCAGACTAGATTAAAAATACTAGTATTCATCTACTATTAAAAATAGGGTAAGATTTAGATTTAGGTATGCATGTTTGTGTTTTGAGTTCCCGATGTTTCGGCACAGTTACATGCTCCATTATCACGGAGAAATAAAACTACTTAGATATTTCTTGAGAATTTTAGATTAGATCAATAATAGCACAATCTTAGATTAATTAAAGTACAAACGAAACATTTTCAGCAATTCGACATGACATATTCACGTATCCTTTAAACTGACTTATATCTAAAGCACATCTTACATCCCATAGTGAGCGCTGTTAGAATCTCGAAACTACCTATGACAACGCTCTTGGAATATTCATGGAGAATTATGATATAAACAAAACATCAACCTAGTCTAGTAGAGCGAGGCCATAGTTTCACGGTCCAATCATTCTTGATAGTCCCAAAAAAAAGGGATTATAAAAATATACTATTTCTTATATCTCACATCGATGCAGAATTTTAAACGCATCTAAAATCTTATCCTAACGCCGTTGGTACATATTGCACCTTTTGTTTTCAGCAAAATTGTATAAAGCACCGACCAAGGTCAAGGTAACTTTGGACAGTCGGCAGCCTTGTTGGTGACAGTCTAGCAGACGCTTTAGCTGGACTGAAAGAAAGACTACATAAAGTTGTTCTGCGTATGAAACGTCTGCTAAACACCATAAGGAACAGGAGAGGCAAGATGTTAGGCCACCTGATACGGCATGACGACTTCCTAAATATTTTGGAAGGAAGTATTGAAGAGACCGGAGGCAGCGTAAAACTTGGAATTACATATTTAATACAAACAGACTGCCTCAAAAAAGAGAAGATTGGCGAATACCGACAAGAGCATAGATCTAAGTAAATGGTGAAGGTTCAGTGAAAAGTCTCGACGATGGTACCTACAAGACGGCTACCCCATCTCAATACTTACGAACTAACGCGTGGGAGCACGTCCAGTCGTTTATGATTACTAATAGCCGGCTGTGCACCTCGGCTCACTCAGAGGTTAACGAGGCAACTAGTGCAATGGGTGACGAGATTTAGGTACAGTGTGACCGGGAAATGGTGTCATGTTCGTGGTTAAATCGGAAAAGCTGTACGTTTTTTTTAATATAATGTCAGGTTAAATTTGATAAATTATTTACATAACTTGTTTGCATTACTGTTCCTCTACTGCTTTTGAATTATTTTGTTTTATCTCTATACTAAAAGTATATTTATTGTGTAATTTTCCAGTAGCGAGGGTATGATTGCTACTTATTGCATCTTGCGATACCTACAGCTGGCACTTTCCTTTTAATTGGGCAACTTGATGGGCATCAATATATTATTATATCATATACTAAACTTTACTTTCCTTAAGCTTATCTTATCGACATTTTTTAATTACTGTGATTTTACCGTCGACCAGTTAAATTTAATAGTATTTTCATGATTTTCTATAGCTACACATACGTGTCTGAAATCAAACTGAAACCGAGTCCCCAAAGTGCCATTTATCGAATCATCGACGTGTAAATTTCTTTAGTCAAAGTCCTCTACTTCTTTTGTTTGTCGCATAACGAACTCGTCGCTTCGTTTTCCATTAGAGATCCGCAGTTAGCACTAACTAGCCCCCGCAGCCGCAATTAAGCTAAAGTTCAGCCAACATCAACAATGACTGCAAAAGAAAGCCGTCTGTGTGGCTTGCATGTGTACCTGTCTTTAGCCCTTTAGCTAATAGCCTAGACGTGACTCTATATTCGGATCTGGGCACTTAATCTGCGATAGACTCCGTAGGGTAATGTGTGGTTGATTCTATAGCATTTGAGCCCCGTTGTGGCTCGGGGGGAATGTAATGGTACTGTTTGATAGAGTTATTTCTCTAAATGTGGCATGTATGGGATCATAACTGATCCTATGCCGAAGAATGGATAATAGTACTAAAGCATAGCAAGATATACTTAGTGCCCCCATCCCGCGTCTTGGCATTTCTGATATAAACATACTCATTCAAGAGTTAGTCATGTGCTTTATACAATGTATGATAAAGATTTCTCAAACGGCGGGCCGTGATTCTGTATGCAACAATGAGTATTTTGATCCTCTCTTTTCCTTATCGCCAGAGCAATCCATGTTTCCATGAGATCTCGCTGCGTCCTCTTATGTGCACCTCACTAGTTGGCAACTTCTGTACTGTAAGGTAATAAAACGTCAACAGTTTTAGCACGGGAACTTTGGAATGGGGACACAATAGTTTAAAGGAGGCTGCGAAAATGTAAAGTAATTGCATCTTTTAAAAGTTTAACATCATTGGTACATTTTTAGCTACACAATTAATTACACATACCTTCTCTTAACATTAACACTTTATAATCTTGATAAACATAATAATATAACAATCATGTCATTTTCTTTGTTTTTGTGACATTGACCAATTTTCCTTAATTTATCATCCTGTCAATTCATAGTTAATCAATAAATCATTAACTGAAACAAATCATACGAATTAAGATTTAGATTATAAGGATCGATTAAGATCGCTCTTGCACGACGGGATGCGTTCAATTATAACATATTGTGTCCTCTATTAGCACATGAATGTGTGTCTGTGTATCTGTATGACTAACATCCGGCGAGGGACATCTGTCTCCTTCACGGCTTATCTCAGCTGATGAGCTGTGCTCAGTATCAATAGGCCTGTAGAAGTTATCGCGATTTTTACTTTTATGTAACTTCAATGTTCCTCTGAATATTTATAGTTTACCTGTAGGTAGTCGCCGAGCTAATTTGTTGATGAAAACGAATTGTGGTCTTGGGATTTTTTTTTGTTTTGTTAGAGTTTTGTTGTCCAATTTGTATAAATGTCCCAAAAAATACAGACTCAATCCAATATTATAGATGAAAAGCACTCGCTTTACTGGCTTCGCAAAATTTACGGATCACATTTCATAGATCTGTGCCATATAAACTCACGACTTTTTTTGACACTGGAAAACCTAATACAAATTGTTTGGTTTAATCATAGATTAATGAGATTAAATTCATTATACTTACTTTATGGTTTAATCTAGTTTCCAAATTCTGAAGTCAGAATAACATTAAACGATTGACACGTTTAGATTTGACCTCTTGCATCAGAAGCTCATTTAATATATGATTCATCGCAATCATTTTAGCGGTACATATAATTACAAAATCAATAGCCGGCGCATTATATTCATCATTACAACGGAAGCGAGATTTATGCCCGAGCGTCATCATTCGTCTCCTCAATCGGCCATATCTCTTCGCTTTGATTCTAAATGATATTTACGAAAGTCGGCACGGTTAAAGTTTATTTTGATTTATCGGTGTGGGTCGGTTGTGTGACGTATCGGTATGGACGCCTGACAGGAGATGGATGTGTGGTGCTGGTTGTTGCTCGTCGCGTCCCTTGTTGAATTTATTGGACACGAAGTAACGGTCGTACCGTGGACGCTGCGCCAGTGTTTAAACTTCTTCCTATTAAGCATAGGCGTGTCGTCGCTCATGGGAGCCAGTATGTTGGACTTGGTTGTGTGATGTACTATACGGATTGACAGAGATGGATGCGTGGCGTTAGCTGTTGCTCGTTGCATCCCTTCTTGAATTTATTGGGCACGAAGTAACGGTCACTCCGTGGACGCTTCGGCGGCCGTCGCGGCCGTGTTTACACTTCTTCCTAAGCATAAGCGCGTCGATCGATCATTGTGAACCAGTAGGCATATGTTTGTATTGATTGTGTGAAATAGTAATGGGAGATTCTGGATACGTGGTGCTTGTTGTTGCTCGTCGCGTCCCTTGTTGAATTTATTAGACACGAAGTAACGGTCGTACCGTGGACGCTGATGCACCGGCCTTCGTGGACGTGTTTAAACTCCTTCCAGACATAGGTGCGTCGATCGCTCATGCGAACCAGTATGCTGGTATATGCGTGATGTAGGTACTATACGGAATGACAGGAGATGGATGCACGGTGCTGGGTGTTGATGGTTGCGCGTCTCTTGTTGGATTGATTGGACACGAAGTTGCTTTCTTAGCGGTTGTTCGATCGACGCCGCAGCGCCCGCAGCGGCCGTCGTAGCTTGGCCGTATTTTAATCTTCGCTTAAGCCTAGTCGAAACGAACGCTTTATGCAAACCAGAATTATTATGTATGCATATTTGCATAGGTTATGTGATATAGTATAGGAACTTAGAGGAGATTGATGTGTGGTGCTGTCGCCGGTTGTCGCCTCCCTTGTTGGATGTATTGGACACGAAGTAACCGTCGCGCTCTGGACGCTCCGGTGGCCGAATAACACAACCAATACCAAAATATACTGGTCCGCTGACCGTCCGACTCTAGTGCGGTGATTGGAACAACACCCTGTACATGGTCCAAGTGATATATTGCAGAGGGAAATGCTATCCGCGTAAACCTGTTGACTTTCTTAAACGCCATTATTTATTGCCCAAATGCACTTACACGGTACCAGGTATTATTTAGTGGCGTCCCCGCAGGATTTATTGAGTTTCATGAATTTGCAGGGTTTAAGTACCTGCTTATTGTGTTTGTGTAGATATTTAGGCAGGAAATTTGCATTTTTCACTAGCAAAGGTATATTTTTGATATTAGATTTCGCCCTCCTGGAAACTCGTTATTCTATTTTGATGTTCTATCTACTTGTTTATAAAGTAGATCAATATTATCTACTGTCATTAATCACCATTATATACACAATATTGATGTTACGTATTCAAGATATACAAGGGACACCTTTTTCTTTATCCAAATCCGTTTTTGGGTATAACAAAAATCCAAGATCATTACTATTAACATCTAGAATTCTAATTACATGAATATTATTACTAGAATTTGTGCGCTCTTATTTCCCAAGTACAAGTATCTCTTGTATGTGATGAATAATGTCGTTATTGTGTATCAGATAGTGTCTAAATGAAATTGTATAGCTCAAAGTGACGGACGCAATAGAGCAATGAATGTATACTAACTAGTGTTGCCTGTATTTTATGACGGCTGATTCTATCGGCACGGACTTGTCAATCACGTCTTCACAAACTTCAATGCACCCCGGTAATGTTTATTACATCGAATTATCGACCTTAGGGGGAGGGAATAAGGGTGTTAGTGGATTTTGGTGAGGGTAAAATCGTCGCGTGCGGCAATCGGACACGGTCATCCATCATCTTCGCGTAACGAGCGTTTATTCGGAGACGGTTCGATTGGCGGCAAAAATATGTATACATTTGTAGCCTTATTGTATATAGAATAAGGTGCAAATGTGTAAATATAATATTTAATATCGACTGTGTTGGTCTATCTCCAACACTTTTAATTCTTGAATGTGATCTTCCCAGTATAATTTGACTTTGGGATCTGAAAGAATTGAATGTAGTCGGAGATCAGATGGAAACTGGTTCGTTTGAGGCAATGGTTGTGAACTAAACATGCGCTCGCGACGGTTTTTAGTGTTCTTACACCCTCCAGCGGCGTCTACTAGTACCTTCTTTGTATTGATGGATCACGAATTTGTATAACGTTATTGTATTTCAATATTATCTTGTGTATTTGTATTTGAACGTTTACTGTATTCATATGCGCTAGAGTCCTTTATCAGATCTACAAGGTTTGCATAATTGAATAGCTAATGTGGTGAGTGAGTGACTGCTCCTAACGATCGTCAGATGTTATCGGAAGACGTTTCAATAGGTGCGCGGGAGCATCAAAACTATCTGCGCATCAATCGGTGCAACAGGAGAAGCTGATACGGACTCTGTAAATAGACAGTGTCTTGGTTAATGCTTACTTTGGAGCTTATAATGGGACTTTAATTTATTTAAAATGAATTTTTCACTTCTCATGCTCAAAAAGTGTGTCATATTATGCTTACTAAGGCGGACTAAAGTAGTACATTTAGCCTCTAGGGCTACAATGTATACATATCTATGATTTACAAAACATTTTGAATTGACCAATCGGAACACTTCACCATATTAAATCCACCAATCACAACACATATCGAAGTTAATTGGAACGCTAGATACTTTTTTGGTGCGTATACTGTGTAAATAATTAAAGTCCTTAAAAAAAACATTGTATTTAATATTAACCAATCAGAATACAGCAATGTTAAAATCGACCAATCAGGAAACGCAATCTATTTCTCAAAACATGAGGTGTTTTTTAGTCCCTACTTCACAATCATTAAAAATATTTTTATTTATTTTATGGAAGCGCTTTAAAGCGTGTTTGAACTGTTTAAAGAGCTATAGTCTGGCCAGCCAACGAACGCAGTAGCAACAGCCGCAGTAGTAGCAGCAATACAGCGAACAAAAGTATGACAACACTAAGAATCAGTGAAAAAAGCAGCAATGATCATCAAATTTTATGTTTTTAATTGTAGTTGGTATTTCCTCCCCTTTCATTTAGTGACATTTATGGTGTGTAAAAAGGAGACGGATATATTTCGTCTGATCTGTCATCAACTGCAACAGATAATCTGGTTGAGGCAAGTGACATATGCCTTAAAAGTGAATTTAAATTTAATTGGGAACGTTGCAGGAGTTCTATCACACTCGCGCTTAAGATGAGAGAGTGAAATGCACTAGAAACAAATTCAATGTGAATTTAAATGTTCGTCATGAAATACGGTGTCTCATCACAAAGGGTTGCCACATGTACGTATTTTGAATTTGCCGCGCGTTTCTACTGACAGAAATGGTTTGCCAGACTATAATTATACCGTCGTCTGTGGCATTTATTTGCGGTGTTTATATTTTGTATCTATGTCAAAGAAGTTAAAAAATTAAAAGACCGTCCAGTTAAACCATAATTTCACCTTAGTTTAGTTATTGTGCGTAAATAATAAGTATTTTTATCTTATTTTCTCGCAATCGAAGTGAAAAATAGTATGCATTACTCTGGTCTAAAAGCCATATTACCACTCGAACAATTTTCCCTCACTTCGTTCGGGAAAATAACCACCTCGTGGTAATATGGCCTACTTTAGACCCTTGTCAAACAATCTACTATTATTTAGAGAACAAGACCGTGTAGATCCACAGGCCTATTGTTTTCCACATCATACAAAACTCATAAAACAAATGCCATCCGGTTTCAATGATTGTAAGTGCGTTTTTTCTAAGTAATCCACCGATAGAAACATTCACCTTGCGTCCAACCAGGAGGGATGGCATTAAAAATTTGTTATATAACCAACAGGGCGGTTCCTCATCACTTCAGGAACTTAAATACCGCGAGCCATGCGATTGCCTCGCGGTCACTGAAATCACTAATTACTTATTTGATTGCATGGTCAAGAAGTTTCATTTCTGTGCCAAAGTGTTTCATAGTGCATTTTTGGAGAAATTAATTTCTCACCTGTGCCAATAATGTAAGATCCTCGCGCTTCCTTGCAGGCTTTCATCTTTAATATTGGTTGTCACTGTAACTAGGTGAGCGGCACAGAAATCAGAAGCAGAAACTTTGACTATACTCGTAGTAACTGGAGCATGAAAAATTAAAAGGTAAATGTCCTGGTTCAATCTCCTCATGAAGCAAACGTGAATCGATTTTGAATTAATTTCCGACTTACCATCGCGTGTCGCCGCAGAAATGTCAACTGTCTGTCTGTTCATGATTCATGAGTACCTATATGCTTGTAGCTGTGATGTAAGATAATATTTTTGAATAATATTTACTACATCTGTTTGCCACATATATTATGTACATTCACCGGCAATAGTATCTTCCTACGCAAAAAAATGTGACACGCTCTTATTTGTAGGGCCAAAAGAAGGTCCGTCTTGTGAAGAGGCCTTAGATCCACCAGCTAACGTCATTCGAATAACATATACGGCCATGGAGAAAGTCATTGACCTAGGTTATGAAATCCTTTAAAGTATTTGTTCATCTAATTTCTATACATTATATGATTATGCACACATGTCAAATAAAAGAATGAAGTAATCATTACTGCGCTCAAACATGTCCAGTCACACCCTCGAGCATACCCTATTCGATACCCTTTCAAATTAGACACTCAACAAGTAAGTATTATACCTACTCGGGTTCACAATCGAATGACGATTCGATTAATAATTGAGTTTTTGTGTCGAAAATATGCTACGGTTGTTATGAAGGAATGTCGTTGAGACCAACTCGAAAGTTTATTTTCCATTATTTTTATCGATGTTCCGCGCTAAGGAGTTAATTTGTTTGTTTTGATTGTATAATGCTCGCTATTATGAATTTATTTCGGTACCTGTGCGAAAGTGTAAAATTGGCAAATGATTACTAATTGCATCCGTTGAGTATTTAGCATATAAATAAGATAAAAAGTAATTTTGTGTTATTATATCAGACCGGTAAAAGCTTATGAATCACTACGAGTACCTATGTGCACTGAGCAAGATCTCCTAAAAGCTATACCCCTGAATAGAAATGGCAAAATATTGGCAAAGAAAAGATTAACTTTCAGAAATTTGATCCATCTACCTACACGAATAAGAAGATGATGTGTCAATCAAGTATACCGATTTTAAAGATGGGCAGACCAACTGATGAAACAGAGTTGCTTTCACATTTGTAATATTTTATAGGATGCTGTTCTTACGCCAGGGACCATCGGCCACACTTTATGGTCGGCGCGATCGCGAAAGTGATATAATTAGCATATCAATATCGCCTCTATACGGTTATCCACACCAGCTCCAGTCACATCATACTCAAAACTTAAGGCGCTAGGCGCTGATGGTGGCCGAAAACTGTTACTTTCTAAGCGATATATCTCAATAACGGGTCATTCAAAAATTTTGAAAAAAATATATGTTATTTACCATTTCATGTACAACATTGTCAACGTTTGAATAACTCGTGTAACGTATAGTTTCTCCGTTATGTAAATGTAACGAAATGTCGTTTTACGGTTAATTTTGCTTATATCTACTGAACGGCTCATTCGATTTAAAATATTGTTGAACTAAAAAATATGTACTACAGAACACTACAAACTCAACGTTGGATATTTAAATTGATTAAATTTTCTTAAACAACTTGATCATAATTCCACATTTCGTGCGTTATTAGCTCGAAAACGGCGTTGCTGGCAGTCGTGAGCTAGCTTTGAGACGAGGAGGCTGTGTCGCTCGTCGCTCCGTGCTTCCCTTGTACTACATATACTTGTGCTTGGCCCGTGAGCAATAATATCGGACTTACTGTGCCTAAAGACTAAATAACTGCAGAGGGTTCATGCGGTGCGGATATAACGTGTCTTCCCGGAATCAATAATGTATAGACGTTTTATCTTTTAAGATAATGTACTCGTATGCATGTTTATGTAAGTTCGTATATAAAGTGTATTTTATTTAGATTATAATACAAGTAAAAAACAAATGAAATAAAAATGGAGAAAAAACAAAAATCATGAATCTCACATTGCTCTGAAAACAAATTTGGTCATGTAAGTAAACTAAAATTATTATGTTTTAGTAGACGCATGCATCACGCAAAATAGGCATTAGTCGTCGAGTTGCGGAAATCTGCTAGTGCTGCAATACAATACACTAATAATTAATTTAATAAAAAACTCCAAAGAACCGAATTTATTTAATCATATTTATTTAAGAATACCGTGTTCTAAACGAATGTAATATGCGTTTTATTTTAAGATTAAACACAATCTTTAATGTTATACTTTATACTAATTCCTCAAATCTAGAAATTGCGAAGTAAACTGCAAAGGATTGCAGATAAACCGGCCAAGAGAATATCGGGCTATGCTCAGTCTAGGGATCCGTAGTTGCCGGCCTGTTACAATACATCCATTCAAAAGGTAGTCTATAAAGAAATATTTTGTGGCACTTACGTTATTTTACTATAGGCATAACTCAAAAACGGCTCAACCGATTGTATTCCATATAGTTTTTATTGAAAATACGTGATAAGTATTTCAATGGCCTCACTTCCAGGAATTTTCCCAATTTTTTTTGACCCACGGTTCAAAAATCAAAGAGCATTTTAACTTTCGAAGCTATTATTTACGAAAGTATTCCTTTTATCCAAAAGTTGTTTAAGGCATATTCTTCTTGAAAGACCTATCCAACAATGGGTTTTAGATACTAATTGTTTCACCACTTTGTAGGCGTAATTAAAACTCATACCAAATTTCAGTCTACTAACTAACACTGAGCAAAGCCTGATTGAGAATCTAATAAAAAATTGCTGATATTTAAGAGTTCAATGTATGCAAGAATAAAGGAAATAAAGCTTTTTTTTATACCACGACGCTGGCAAACAAGCATACGACCCGCCTGATTGAAAGCAGTTATAAAGCCTATGGACGCCTGCAACCTCATAAGATTCACATGCGCGTTGACTACCCTAAAAAAACTTTACTATGTCGGTGAAATGCAAATAAATACAAATTTTATATTAATTGTCAACACAAGTGAATAAATAAATTACTACTAAGGGTTAATACTACCTATCAAATATCTTTAAAAGACCGGCCAAGTTTGTATTGGACCATGTATAATGTAGGGTTCCGTTGAAAGTAGTTTCTTGGAGATAACTCAAAAACAGATGAACCGATTATATGTGAAATAATTTTCGTAGAAAATTAAGTACTAAGCGTTCTTGGTATTTTTTCATATTTTGTAGACTTACGGATTAAAAGTTAGATGGGGGCTATTATATTTAGACTTTCGAAGCAATTATTTCTGAAAATATTGACTTAATAAAAAAGTTTTAAAAATACTATATATATATATATAATATATAAATATATATATATATATATATATATATATATATATATATATAGCTCTACCATTCACCTTTACCTTCACCATACATCTTTTTAGTATATATTGTTATAATTCATGACTTAATATATATTTTTTTTTACATTCACAATAGATTAAATAGGTAGAAACTTAAATAAACTATGTAAATAACCTAAAATTAACTTACTTAAAAATACTAAAAACTAAAAATCTATCTCTAAAATGGGCCCCTGTGGCATCGTGCCGAGGACGCTGGCAGCATTTCCTCGCTGAATTGCAATACTTATGTGTTGAGCGAGGAAGCTGCCAGCTCGTTTGTCCCCTGTGACATCGACCAGCCGTATATATATATATATATTTTTTTTTTTAAAGCCGTATCGTACAACATGTTCATATTTACAAAAAAAATATTTTTGACATTTAGTTTGGCATATGTATGGAGTGCCTCACCTAAAAGATTTTTTTTAGCAATTTAGCCAGAAAACTAAGTAGCGGCACATGAAACACACCTCTAGATAAAATTTCAGTAATATATGTTTTATAATAAAAATGGCTGTGACATACGGACGGCCAGACGGACATGTTTCAAAAAACTTTTCAGGGTTCCGTTTTTACCATTTTGGCTATGGAATCCTAAGAAGTGTTTGCGCTGTGTTATATTTTAAAGATCTAAATTTAATGGCCTTACAGCTCTCATTTTTATGATGATTTCGTGCACAAATACCACTCCTTACATGTGCATTTTTACTATTCGCAACTCGCAACAGGCTTAGTTTTGTTAATTTATCGTAATTAAGTGATTTTTTACGGTTAATATTTAAAATCGCAACAAAAAAATAACCATCTCTTAAGCTCACTTGCACAGCAAAAAAAATCCAAATTCACATGAAAACACCGCTTTGATGGGCATTCAGTTTTTTTTGCTGTACTAGTCAGTATTTTTTTATTTTTTTCTGATATGCGGCATATTTTTAACCATATTTCGTAAATTCATAAATATTTTGCCGCTCACTGTTCTTCAAATTCAAAATGTAGGTTTTCATTTTTTTACATAAAAATCTACTAATCGAGATCGTTATTACTTATCTTATTTAGTAGTGTAAAGAGTATCCTTAATTAATACTCTCAAAATATACTTGATAGTTATTTATTTTATTTTTTTATATTATTAGCTAGTACATCAAAATCGACTATCGGTTTAGGCTGTCCCTTTGAGACTCCTCAAAGAATCCTGAACGTCTGACATCGTTGTAATTCTTAATTTGAATAACACCGTGCCAGACAGTGTTTGAGAAGAGAGGTTGTAAAGGTAGACAACCTTTACAGTAGCATTCCTAAAAAATGTCACCGTAGTACTTAATCACAGTATTCAAATCACAAAACATCCACAAAAGGATTAGGTATGATTATTATAAATCTGCCCGCGCGCCTCTGAGTAAAGTCATATTCTTTGAACATTATTGCGGTGCATCGCGGCGGATTTATGCACGATCGCAATGAGAAGGGTACGCGGGTGGCGCGGGTAGAGAGCGCCCAAACGCTCAAGGACACTCCGGCGACAATCGTCTTAATGATCTATAAACATTCCGCGCTGCTTGCTTATACTCCCTTTTAGTTCTGTAAGTCCATGTGTATATTCGGGGTCAATAGAAAAGTAAAATAATGTAAACAAACTCTTTTGCCTTTATTGCTTCGCAACTAAGCGTTTTTAAAGAACAACCATGGTTTCAGTATAAGAATAAGAATCATTTATTTGCTAAACATTAGGTACATGTGGTTGTAGCGTTACAAATAAGTTCCAATAATGCTTGTTACCTTATAGGAGTAGGCATGCAAATATTTACCTTAAAACTAATCTCACTATATAATCTTAGCTTAACATGCAATTTGTGACACTAAAAAACTCATTTATTGAGTAAAAGTTGTTTTCACTTAACCATTTGACGATTTCTGTTTTAAATTTCTTTGTTGGTAAATCTAACAATGCCACAGGAAGGTTATTATAAATTTTAAGTGCCATCCCGCCTACATTATATTGGAAAAATTTTAGGTCAATTTTAGGGATGAAGATTCTGTTCTTATAGACTGGTCTTACGTTTGGCGTAAGTTGCGAAATCTTGGTAAAATAGCTACTGTGTTTCACTACAAACAAGCATATCTCTAAGATGTAGATGCAAGGCAGGGGAAGAATTTTTAACTCTGGAAAAAAGGTCTGACAAGAGGCTCTGCCACTTTTGTTAGCTAAAGCTCCGTGCTCTTTTTTGGGCTCTGATACATTGTCAGCTTATATACGTAAACTTATTATTTATATTATTTTTTAGTAAAAATAACCGTTAAATACTTAATTTAATTGAAAACGAATTTATTCAATGATATTTTGTCATGTGTCAAATGTTTTTTTGCCTTGAAACGCAGCCATAGTTGTTTATCTCATTTTATATTTTCATTGACGCCGAACCGAATAAAAAACAAAAATATATATAAGTAGTAAAATCGATTGAAACGCGAAGACAGTACAATTTGAACCTGTTTGCTTTTATGGTAACGTAACATCGACATTTGGACAACACGTAGAGGTTTCCTTAAATATGTTATTAGGTATTACGTCGTATTAAGGTTTACAATTTGGTTAGTTAACTAAGTAGTAATTTCAAATAAAATCAACGGTCTATTCCCATGTGTCTCCGCATTGATCGTGCGCAGTGTGGCGACGGCGGGGACAAATGGAAATGATTACTATGAAAACCTATTCCCACCCGTCCCCAGTGGGCACAGATGCGAATGCACCAAATCAACAATAAGCAATGAGACCAAATAAAATGAAAAAAAAAAAGGATTTAAAATGAGCTATTTAATACATAAAAGCTAGATTATTTACATGCAAACTCGTATTTAGTCATATTCGTCCCTCCATATTTTATATGCATTAGTGATGTAACGCTAGCGGTGTACCTAGGTGTTCCCATTGCACTGCTGCAAGGCCGAGTTTATATAGTTCTCGGGCCTACCAATATAACATGACCGTTAGATCACTTTTGTAATACAATTAGTCTGACGCTCCACTGGAGTTGCATGCGCGTTGCCAATAACGCTTTAGGAACCTGCACATTCATCTTATGAAGAATACTATACAATAAGTTAGGCATTCTAGAATACTTTTATATTTATTTAAGAGTTCCCCACACACATTATTAAAAAAACCCAAACCCAAACCCACTTTTATTCCAATAAATAATAACTATACACTTGATAATTTAAACAAAAAAAACCGACTTCACTTAGACTCCACCTTTCCAAAAGGAAATGCCCGAGCTACTGTAAAAAATATTGAAATCACTGTGGGTGTGCCTATAATATTTGAAGAGCTCCCTCGATTTCTCCAGGATTCCGTCATCAGATCCTGACGTGGTTAAAATGAGACCAACTGTGAAGTATACAAACAAAAAAAGAATATTCCAAATCGGTCCAGCCGTCTTCGACTAATCCGCGAAAATAAAATTGCAAAAATAAAGAAGAAGAATGTGTAAAACGAGAGTAAAAGTTGAAATTAAGTGACCGCAAGTAAACAACTAAGCGTAATCGGTGGACTGGTTCAGCCCTGCCTTAGGCGTTCGTTCTAGGTAAGCTGTTGGAACAACATTGTAATCTCAGTGTTTTATGTAGCGGAGACGCCACGGCGAATGATTAATGAGCACGTCACTAGCGATAGCCACATGTCTTATTATAATGCATTTCATTACGATTGTAAACTCATCTCCGGTGTAACTTGACTCGTGACATATGCAAAAAAATATTCCAAAAGTAGGTTTCTCGATTTCTTTTTTTTCCAGTATCCTGTTCTTTTCTGGATTTGTAACAGTTAAGGGAATAAGGATGAAACTGCTTATTTGTCACTGACGTGGTATACAATCTACCGCGAGAGCCTACCAGACTCTGGGGCCGATTTTTGACAATCAAGCGTTCGAATTCAAAGAATTTAACCTCGAATATAATCGCACACAAAAGTTTGTTGCCATTATTTACGCAGAAAATTAATAGTATAAATAATCAGAATTTTAAATTACTATCGCTGTTATTTTTAAACCATCATTTCTTCGTTTTATTCAAAGTTTTAAATGTCATTTTCGAGCGCTCGGATTTCAAAAATCGCCCCCATGTAGTGTGCAGTGTGCTCGTTTAACTTCAACGAGTAGTTTAATAAATGTTTCGTTAGATGACACACTAGGCCTCCTGGCCTATACTCGTAACCGCGAACCACTTCGTTCGTCGAATCGTCTATTTGTATCACTCTCTTTCGAATATGCAAGAGCGGTACAGACGGAGATAACGAAATTTTGATTTTCGAAGTTCGCGGTAGGTCCGCTGGCCTTGGAGCGATACCTGTGCCATGCGCTTAAACACTTAATAGGTATCATAGGCGGTCGGCACACTGCTCCGCATCTCGCAGCGACGTCCGTTGATGCGTTTTTTTAACTTTGTATGTAGAATCTTGATTTTGTATAGAAAAATCGCATGGTACGACACACTGGCTCCGTGTCGACGCGCGGAGGAGCGAGACGCGCGACGACTCGCGCGCTCGGACGGAGACGTGGTGCGTGCCGCAGGGTATGTCACACCGAGCTCCGCAGTGCCGTACGGATTTTAGTGCAAGAAAGGACGTAGGCGCAATGGATATCGACGTCAATAAGTTTATTTTTGAAATTGAAAGTCGTTCGTTTTATCACAATCTAGGAATTCTTATAAAAGTATAATTGAAGATTGAAGTATAGTAGCTTTTCTTCCGCTGTAATAGAACGTCGAAAATTTGTGTCGCGCCAGTAATAATCACTCCAATTTTGCTTAGCAAATAATCAAATGACGCGGTTGGCATACGGGTGCAATTTAAAAAAAATTCTTTCTGTTGCCTTAAATCTTTTATACTACGACGGTGGCAAACAAGCATACGGCCTGCCTGATGGTAAGCAGCTACCGTAACCTATGGACGCCTGTAACTCGACAGGAGTCACATGCGCGTTGCCGACCCTTTACAAAAAGGAGGATTCACTGTGTTGACGGCTAAAGGAACAAGAGGGTCCCTCGTCGTCAACACACTGGGTCCTCTTTGAGCTCTTTGGCAACCTTACTCACCAGCAGGAACACAACACTATGAGTAGGGTCTAGTGCTATTTGGCTGTGGTTTTCTGTAAGGTGGAGGTACTTCCCCAGTCGGGCTCTGCTCCAGATTTGAGCGAGATGACATTCACTGAACGTGCCCTACCACACTAAGCGAGATGCCATTCGCAGTGCCCATACCTCTCTTTTTGGCTAATCTTGGTAATCTTTAGCAAAAGACCCATTTATAGGTCTGGTTTGTAAATAGGGAAGTACCCAGTGTCTTCTGCGTTTTATGACTCGATTGTACAAAAACCAAACTGAAAGTATCACCGCAGCGTTCTGAATTAGTACCGTGTCCATTTTATCGACAAATAGGAACTATTTTCACCTTAACGTTCGAATGTGAAATGAACGCGAGACGGAAGTAACGCGAGACGTCGCGCATCGGAGCTCCGGACGGAGATGCGGAGAAAACTCGGACGTTGGTGCGTTGTCTCCGCATGCGAGTCTGTTGCTCCGCGTCTCGCAACGAGACGCGGCGGCAGTGTGACAACCGCCATAGAGCTCGGCCGCGGGAGCTTGCGCTTCGCCTGTACCCAGGACTCTCAGAAGTCTCAGATCGTCCAAACCAAATTCACCTTGAATCCAGGGGTGATGGTACGAATATCGAAAATAGAAATTTCACTATCCGCCTCTCTATCGCTCTTGTTCATAACAGAGCCAGGCCAGGTTACTTTAGAGCAGCCCAGTCTCCAAGAATGTAGCTGACACGATATTGTCTCGTTTACTGCTAATGGTACATTAAACATTTTTCTATCTCGTACGTTACTTTCTAATAAATGTAAGTGGCAACACGAAATGAACAATCGTTTGCATACGGGATCATAGCTCGCTGTCAGCGAATTTTAATTTAATGGCAAGTGTAAATACACTCAAGTTGGTTTGTTAAAACGAGGACCTCCTCATCAGACTGGAGTACTGGGCATACTGAAGCTGTCTTCCAGGTGTAATCCTCATGAACAATTATTGAAATACGTGGCGATTAACATCTCATTGCTACAAGCAGGCTTCATTATTCATTCGATACTTTTGGCTGCACTTCACATATATTATCTACATGTCTGGATTTCTTGGCAGATACCTATATGAAAACTAAAACACCATGAAACATGATGAAATGTAAGAAAGAGGTGATTGACACCAGATAATATTATCAAAGAAACGATTTATTTTACGAACAAGTTAATCACGACCACATGTAGAAACACTTATCTCTGTTTTGTCGTAAATTTTAGAGAAAATAAAATTTCTGAGTGAGCGACAGCTTTTTTTACTTATTCACCATCTTCACTTTACGCAATTCAAGCGTTATCTAAGTTCCCAGAAATGAACGCAGAAAAAACGCAGTGACGACAACTGAATTTTATGAACAAAATGAAGTGTGTAGACTCAAGCAATGCATGCGAAAATCAACTTTAAGCTTTTCGCAAAGGGTTTGAATTTGCTTGTGAATAATTATATCACACCGAGATATTTTTACTAATGCTCATGTATTGTCTGACTCGACCTTGGTGAGCAGAACGTATTCCCATTTCTTAACGAGTGTAAGTCGAATGCTCGAACCAAAGCATTTCACTATTACTCGGAGAACCAGTAAAACTGTGTGATGTTATGACTATGTGATGGTACGTTACCTAGGTTGTCTACGTGACAACGTGATATGTCAATGCCTGTCCCTTTTAATCGCGCCATATCCAGCCATATCATAAAGTGACGTCTCCTTTAGATATCTATCACGGGGATAACCCCGTCTACAGTACAGAAGTTGCTAAGCGGCTGAGGTGTTCAGAATGACCTTCACGCGCTCTTATTTTCTTAACAATAAAGACGTGTCCAGCTCATTTTGATCACCTCACCCGCTTAGCTACTTCTGCTGCTGACTGTACGTTCACAGAGCGGTGATGGTCACCTCCGTCGGTGGGAGATCTAGGAACATATGGTCAGTGATCGAGTGAAAGTGATGTGTGCACGACTGATTGTTACGTTAAAAAAGTTGGCTTATGTTATTATGTATCTAATACAAAAATACGAATACAATTAAAACAATAGACCAAGTTCTACTTCTATGTGTGACAAAAGTAGTTGTCATAGTGTACCTAGTATTTAATTAAGTAGTGTACCTAGTATTTAATTAAGTATTTAGACTTTATTGCACGAAATACAAAAATAAATATAATAGAAATAGAAATAGAAAGAATTTATTGGCGACAGCAACAACATGCATACAAACATATTTAATCTAAGGACTAATTATATGGTTGCCACGAAATGGTCCCGACTCAGCATGGTGCTAGCCTGGTAGGCCAGCGCTGGTCTTCCGCCGGGGCCACACGTGAGTGATAATCAAAATATTTACTATCTACCAACATCAAAAATGTATAAAGTCTCAACAAACGAGCACTTGTTATCTTAATAGTGCCAAATAGTAGGTGTAAGCCTATGTCCATCAACTTAGGATTTTTCAATGCTAATGGCCTCATCTCTCAAAGAGATCAGGTTGCCAGTTTCCTAAGCGAACATCAAATTGACATGTTTTTAGTTCAAGAAACTTTTCTCAAGCCAGCTTCTCGCAGTCCTCGAATTGCCAACTACAACCTCATCAGAAATGACCGTCTTACCAATGCTGGTGGTACCCTCATTTACTATAGAAAATCACTCCACTGCTGTGCTCTCACTCCCCCTGCTCTTCTCAATATGGAGGCTTCCGTCTGTCGTATTGACATGACGGGCCATGCCCCCATAACTGTAGCCTCAATTTACCAACCCTCCAAGAAAACCATTCTACAATCGGACCTTGACGCTCTGTTTGAATTGGACGATTCTGTCATTTTGGCAGGAGACTTCAATTCTAAGCACACCCAGTTCAACTGCAGGCTGTCCACTACGAATGGTCGCATTCTAAACAAATATATCATGGACAATGCTTTAGACCTTATCTCACCCCTTGAGCCTACTCACTTTAGTTTCGACACCAGCTTTGAGCCGGACCTGCTTGATGTGGCTTTATTTAAGCATGTTCGTCTCAAACTCCGCTCAATACGGGTACACCACCAATTAAATTCAGACCATAGGCCGGTAGTTCTCTCTCTTAGTCCTCCGCCTACTAATGCTCAGTCTCCCACCAAGACCGTGGTCGACTGGATCCGACTTAGCAAACTGCTTGATTCCAAGGATCTTTCTTTGCTGGATGAGCTTCCCCAGACCTTATCTTCTTGTCTTGAAATTGATGAGGCAGTCACTCGCCTCACCAAGGTCCTTCAAAACCTCTTGTCCAGCTGTTCTCGAGAAGTCTCGGCAGAGGACGACCGTCGCTGGCGTCTTCCCGAAGAGTTGAGAGACCTCTTAACTTCCAAAAATCAGGCCTTAAGGGACTACTCTTGTTGCCCCTCCCCTGGTAACAAGACCATCCTCAACCGCATCCAGCTGAAGGTGAAACGGGATATTGCAAAATTCAGGGACGGTAGGTGGAAAAGCCTTCTGGCTGAGATCTCTCCAGGTAGCCAGGCTTTCTGGGACCTGTCGAGATCTCTCAGAAGTGACACGCAAGTGTCTATGCCTCCGCTTACTGTCTCTGGTTCTGTGATTCCTGCTTTCACCGATCTAGAGAAAGCTGAATGCCTGGCATCCAGCCTCAAGGACCAATGCTCACCCAGCACTCTCTTCATCGACGCCGCTCACTTCAGCTTCATTGACAGCGAGGTCTCCAGGCTTTCAAATCTTCCGTCTTCTGACCCACCACTTGATCAGGTCTCTTCCATGGAGGTGGCGACTATGATCAAGAAACTAAAATCCAGAAAAGCTCCTGGGGATGATGGTCTCCCCAGCAGGCTCTTCAGACTGCTCCCTGACCGTATCATCTCCTTCCTTTCCTCTCTCTTCAACGCTGCCCTTTCCCACTCTCACTTCCCGAAGGCCTGGAAATCCGCTGCAGTCATTGGAATCCACAAACCTGGCAAACCGTCTAACCTTCCATCTAGTTATAGGCCCATCAGTCTCCTCAGTGTTATGGGGAAACTGTATGAGCGCATCCTTCTAACCAGACTATCCCGGTTCCTGGATTCCAATAACGTCATCATAAACGAACAGTTTGGGTTCAGATCAGCTCACTCCTGCTCTCATCAGGTTCTCAGAATTGTGGAGCACTCGCTCTATTGGTTGAATGGCTGGAGACTCTCTTAACCCACTGCGGCCGTCTTCTTGGACGTGGCGAAAGCCTTTGACAAGGTGTGGCACAACGGTTTATTGTATAAACTTTTCAAATTAGAAGTGCCGCACCAGTTAGTCCTGACCATCAAGGACTTTCTAAATTGTCGAGGTTTTCGCTACCGCATCGAGGGCACCTACTCTAGCCTTCATCCTGTAGCAGCGGGTGTTCCACAGGGCTCTGTCCTTTCGCCCACCCTCTTCAGCCTGTACGTCAATGATATCCCTAAAGTGCCTGGTGTGAATTATGCCCTGTTCGCGGATGACACAGCGGTGTACGCCTCGTCTCCGCAGCCCTCTAGGTTGACTAACCTTCTTCAGGGTGCCATCAGTTCCCTTGGGGATTGGTGTCGTCGCTGGAGGGTGGAAGTCAACCCGGAGAAGAGTCAGGCCATAGTTTTCTCCAGGCGCGCGGACTATGCCGCCCTTACGAGGAAGCATAAAACTATTTCATTACTTGATCAACCCATACCTTGGGTTGACTCTGTCAAGTACCTCGGCGTCTATCTTGACCGCAGGCTTAACTTCTTTAAGCACATCCAAACTGTTCGCGACCGAGCTGCTTTCATTTCTTACAAACTCCATCCCTTGATCGGCACGAAGAGCAAAATGGCGATCAAAAACAAACTCACTATTTACAAAGCCTGTATCAGACCAGTCTTCTCCTATGCCAGTATGGTTTTTGCCCATGCCTCAAGGAGGCAACTTAGAAAACTCCAATTATTACAAAATAGAATACTCAGAGGGGCCGTTGCCGCTCCCCCCTACATCAGAAATCTAGACATTCACAAGGATCTTCGCATCCCCTCCGTAACGCATCACATGAAAATGCTAGCAAGGCGTTTTCATGAAAAACCTGTAGCTAATCCGAATCCCTTAATTAAGGAATCGGTTAACTACAGCCCAGATCCCTTAGGATACCATACCATTAGGCCCAGATACCATTAGGCCGCCTTCGGGCGCGCCCTCTCCTCTCATCTCTCCTATTTCGGCTCCCCTATGTGGCATGTCCCCAAGGTAATCCATCAACTCTGCGGTGAGACGCGGTAGGCGGGGAAGACCTCCCCGTGTTCCTGCGTCCCCCTGCTCACTATCTCTTTCATTCGCTCATTCTTACTCATCCAGTACCTGTTCATCTCCAGCTCCCTTGAGCAATCATTCTTCTCCTGTGTGAGATATTTTTTATGTTACCTGTAATTTATTTTTGGTCCCCTCTGGGTGCACTTACCCTAATGGTATGTGGACCCCAGAGGTGACATATCTCCTTATTTATTTATATATTTATTTTTCTGTTGTTGTATAGTATTGTAAGTATTGTAGTGTATTATTGTATTGTTTTTTATCAGTTTGTTTTTTTATCAGTTTGTATATAATTTAAGTTTTTGTCTTATATAACTTCAGCTACGCGCACCACTCTCGATGCGCAATGTACGCCTCTGATTGCAAGCAAAATGGTCCAAAAAGAGACCAGGCTTGATCCAACTGTTCAAAAAAAAAAAACTTGTTATCTTATACTGTTCGTTTACTAAACCCAGGTTACCGACATATAGCTCAGCGAATAAGCAAGCTGAAGTGGCAGTGGGCAGGCCACATATGCCGAAGAACCGATGGCCGTTGGGGAAAGCTGGTTCTTGAGTGGAGACCGTATGACAGCAAACGCAGTGCTTGGCGCCCTGCAGCAAGGTGGAGCGACGATATCCGTAAGGTGGCGGGTACAGATTGGAAGAGGAGAGCTGAAGATCGAGCTCAGTGGCGTGCCATGGGAGAGGCCTATGTCCAGCAGTGGACCGATACGGGCTGATGATGATGATGATGATGATGACTGTTCGTTTACGACGTAGGTTAAAATTTAAAACAATATATCTTGTTTAATTTTGAGCCCGAACTTATTTTTCTTCTTGTACTTACTAGATAGGTACTGAAACTGATATTCTTAACAATATTTTTCCACTTGTGAAATATACCGTAAAAACAGCGGGTCTACCGCGAACGTCTTCTCCCTCGAAATTTCGAAACGCGAAATTTTGTTAGCTCTCTCTCTCTCTCTCTCTATCGCACTTGTTGCTACGAGCTAAAGAGACGCAGAAAACGAAATTTCCATTTTCGAAATTCGCAGTAGTCCTTCAGGTACAGAGTACATAAAAGGAGTACGATTAACACTTGAGACGATGATTTTTATTATCTTCGCACTTATCCGGACACTGCAGTGTTCCTAGAGTATCTATCCGTTGATCAGAGCAACAATAACATTTTTAGAATCAACACGGCATCATAATTGCAAAATCGCGCCGCACCGGCTCGAAACAAATCACAGCAATTTCGTGGGCATTATAACAACGTTTTCGTGAAATTACACGGTGCAGTACACGAGGTATGTTTAAAGAAAGTATGGGTCGGACTTAGCGCGAGTTTCGATAAAAAACGGACGATTTCATGGCCATCATAGCTTTGCGTGCGCGATATGCACATCAAGCTTAGATGGATTTAAATTGCTTGATATCTATCTTTAGGAGACGGATAATATTTAAGAGAATATTTTAAACCAGTGGTGGCAGTGGTTCTTAACCTTCCAGTTCTAAGGAAACAATTTAATCGCTTGACAAAATGTCTTTATTGCCAAGGACCACTAACTGGAATGGAGTAAAGTTAAGTCAAGTTGCTCATGTCGAAGATCCTGCTAATGCTAAAGAAGATCATGTCGAGCGAAAATTTACCAGCATTCGTTAGTCACCCGTTGCATATGGGTATTTTAATAATTATGGTCATGTTATGAAATTGTGTGATGTAATAGTAGTTTATGCAACTGATACATAATGAGGGGCCTTAAAACACGAGTGGGGTTTAATGAAACGAGCGCAGCGAGTTTCATTATAGGATCACACGAGTGTTTTAAGGCCTAATTATGTACAGTTGCATACATTACTTTATCTACACACATATTGCAAGTACTCAAAGATGAGTTCAGAAGCCGAAGGCATTGACCTGCATTACTAGGTAGATAGATACAAGTGCTGAAACATACCCACAGGTGTAAGCTTAATAAAAATAAATAAATTAGAACTGATAAGGAAAGTATATTTATTTATTATAATATAGTTAATAGTAAACATTTACATTTTCGCAATTAAAAATGTTTCGACAAACAATAACTGACAAGTTGATAACAGAAATGGCGGCCGTACAAACCATAGAGAAATATATATATGTACAAACTTCTGTCGCGAGTTTTTTTTTAATATTAGCTAACGAACGAAGTCCTTATTTTCATGTCATCCGAGATCAAAATGTCGTGCGGTTTATGTCAAAAAATATATCGTACTGACGTTTCGTATCGACAACATTTTAAAATCTATGGATGCTAGAATAGAAACCCATTGAAATTATGTTGGTTTTGACAGCTGTTCCAAATTTGAAACTCATAACTTAACAATATTTGAGCATTTAAAGTTAAAATTACATTACTGCCACAGATAAGAAACTTATCATAGTGAAATCGTTTGTTGTAATGCTGGTTATTGCCTACGATTTTTGAACGCATTTTAGAGGACTTACAATATGAGTGTCGATAAAATATTTAGGTAAATCATTTGTTTAAAAACTTGATTAACTGAGAAACTTTATTTTACAAAATTGTTATATTTTGTTCTTGTGCATGCACAATGCAATACAGTTACCATATTGAATTGAAACAACGCGGTATAGTATATCTCTTCTGCCTGCTTTTGTACAGTGTTTAGTATGACCATTATCAATAACATCGGCCGTATAAGGCGCCGCGGTCTCTGATATTACCCTCGTCGATGCCAACATCACCGTTTAGATGTGCACGATCTCCTTGTTATAATTTTGTACCGATATACGAATTTGTTTTTCGAAAGTGCTTGTTTCGATAAGCCAGCTCATTCCATTTTCTGAGGTATAAGACGAATGGTTTGAGGAGGTGAATAATAGTTTATCGCCTCAATTTGTCCATACCATTTCTCGAACGGTATTAGACTTTTAATACTCTATCATTAGTCCTCAAAATATAATATCGTATGGCCTTCACGACACACTAACAATATTGGGGAGGACGGACATTCATAAAATTGTTAAACGCTAGTTGTAGCCAGGCTACTAATATTAGACCTATAACTATTAGAAACTCCTAGATTTGTCAAGTATTCATGTTATAACTATTCTAACCTGAGAGTGAGTATATTTCAATGGCGAAGACTTAAAACGTCGTGAGTCTCTTCTAACACTGCCGGAGAATCTAAACGATGATAATGAGTTGATAGGCCCCGTGGTCTTGCCGTAGGGCGTTCACACTGCACGTGCATAAATAATCGTCCGTAATCACTTTTTATCAGCGACACACCATTTAAGAGACTGTTGATCTCTACCAGCTCAGGCTCAGGTAACTGACTATTTATCACCCTTATTACAAGGGGATACGGTCTACCATGGACCTGTTTAGTGTGTTGCTGTAGTACCATCTTCAACTTGGTTCACTGATCTTTCTTCACCCTTATGACAAAGAGAATATGGTTCACCGATAATCAGCTAAGCGTGTTGATGATAATACTTGGAATTCTTCAACGGTCCAGTGCGTATTTACCAGAATATCTGAGGTTTGTTTTTGTTACAGATATTGGTGTTTCGGATCTGATGAGCCTGTGAAACCTTCGTGATATAAATGTAGGTAAGTTTAACTGAGCGTTAGCTTTTTATAACAAAATTCCGCGTAATGTGATTGATCCTCTCTGATTCCTTTCCATGAGAGAAGGTTACTGCCGTTATCTTACTGGAAAAGCTCACTGTTTCCTTGCAGTGACTATGCAGACAGTATTTTGGACAGTCAACATTTCCATTATGTTATTAAATAGACGAAATATCTATCAGAGAACGGTAAATCTGAACTCATTCTACGTAGGCGATAGTCACACTGACGCCGCGATCTGACGCTCCAATCGCGTCATCCAAGATCCAAGCGGAGCGACATCTCATATAAAACGTCCTGCGCGCGAAATCACTCAACAGTTATTATTACTATTAGATAGAAACGGGGTATTTATCATGTATGTTTGTGTTCTGGAGCGCCCACAAAACACAATTACAAATGTACATGGTAAATACATCGTTTCTAATAATTATTATGACGTTAATGATAATGAGCATGTTAACTTGAAATCACTAAACGAGGTTTAGTAAAAAACGCGCAAGCGTTTGACGGGTGGCATTAGACACGTGATAAAGTAAACGTTCCTGAAACGTTTGTGAGACTGCGCGATCCAAGACATATCCTGTAGTTATCGCGCTAGCTCACATGCGATGCGAGCAACCATCATCCAATACGCTAACAACAAAATTCAAGTGAGTTTTCGATCGAAGATTGTCTCTTGGCTAGAGCCTCTAATGACTGATCGTGCGCTGCTCTGATCGCACCATATCGCGTGTCAGTGTGCGACTCGCCTAGCATTATTTACGTGATTAAAATGCCGAAGTAGTGCAATAAAACGTTATAACGTGTCATCGCCTTAATGGACGCGGTGCTTTATAGGCTGTAAACGTTACTTGCGATATCGCTATTCTTGGCTAATTTATTGTTGTTTATTTATTCTATTGCTTATTTTATGTCCTTCGTAAGACAATGTAAATTCTTTTTGCGTATTGCTCCTGACATAATACATTAATTCACTCCCTTTATTTATCCTGTTCGCATTATTGTTTTAATCTTAGATGTACGCTAGATTTACTTAAGCGTTTTAATTTTTAGTCGACTAAAATTAAATATTTTTTATACCCTCGAATGATACCTAATAATTAGTAATCTCTTAAGGAATTAGCTGATATTTCTTTACACATGCTACTATTCATATAAGAATCACATAGTTTTATTTACTTTTTGGCTGATCGTTTGATTATTTTTCTTTGACGGCCATACATGTATCTGTTCGTATTTCGGACGTACCTACGCTACGAGTACATGTCCGAACGTCTCCACAGGTCTCTTCTTATTCTACAAGAGAAAACCTTGGTTGTGCTGTTAAATAATAATAAATATTGTTCGCTTATAGGATTTCTATTTAGTTGGCACAGTTTAATAGTTTTAGAGTCCACTTACCATTCTCGTTTACATGCCTAGATTACCTAGTCCACTCATAAAACTGTGTCCTAATTCTAACCGTATTTGCAACTTTGTACTTTTATTACTCTCTCATCAGCGTTTACATAATTCAGCTACGTTATACTAGTAATAAACACAGCTGGTTATTTAGCACAGAAAATATCGCAATAAATAATGATGGTTGTGATACTAATGTCTCAGTGATCCCGATCTCATCTGATACGGTATTATCTAGATCTTATTGTCACGTTTCATCTTATCGTTATAATTGTAGGATAAAGAGGGATGGGTGGTTTTGCTGTAGGGTTACCAGACTTCCAGAGCCGATTTCTATTTTCGGGACCACTTTATTAAAATTTGGTCTACGTAATTTTTATCATACAAATGATTGTTAATAATAGATGGCAGTAGGTAGAAGTATTAGCTACGGGCGAGGCATTAAAAATGTCTTGGCACGATTTAATTGTTATAAAAATAAGAGTAAAGAAAATAATTTTGCACTCCTTGTCCGCTGCTGTCTCTGATGCAGACCTCAGTTCAAGAGGTGTTTTCATGCTACGATCAGGAAAAGCATTAATAAAACTCATGGCCGGCTTATCTTTATTTTTGTATTGCAGTATTCGAAATGACCTGCAATGGTTATACTATCTGAAATAATGAGAGGGCAAAAATATCTTACACAATCTTATTTGTAGAGCCATAATGTGTATCATATATTATTGCGGCCTGATGTTACTGCAAGTGACTGTGTTTACTTATAAACACCACTTCTTTTTTTACTTGTTTTATTGATATTATTGTCATTTTATTATAAAATGATGCATAATAGTATGCATTACTGCAGAGGCCGTGAAGTAAGGATTCAAGGACGAGATTGCGGGTAGACCGGATAAAGCGAGTCCTGCAATCCCTATTCCGGCCAAGGATTGTATAGTGCTTTTCTCAAACAATGTAAGAAAAAATGTTTAAATTACAGTCTTTTTAATTTTTTAAACTTGACATTTGAAAAAGCTATTCGAGCACCATGTTTAACCGCTTATAAATATAGTACCATAGATTTTGTTTTTTCTGTTTTAATTTTAATGTCGCAACTATGCTTACATCAATGTACCCTCTAGAGTGGTCGTTGGCTGTATGTAATATTTCCTTTGTCAGTCTAATCTTAGTGAGCAAATTTAAAAAGTTAGAGCAGCGCACAATAATGTACGTTTCATACTAACTCCCTACATTACTTCTTGGCCTAGGTCAAGAAGTAATGTAAGGAGCCATAAATGAGCAACTTCATGTCTTCGTTTCGTGACATTAACGCATACATTTCGGAGTATGTTTGAGAAAAAAATGTTATAATATTCTATATAATCGTGACATAATGAAGAGCTTTGTGCCTAAGTCAGCTACTAGATTGAGAATTCAACCAACCGGAGTGGCCATTGACAGGCGTTCCCCTCTGCCGAAAACATATGACCAGTTGTCATAATTATTGTATGGACTGACGTTTAACTGACGTGGTTATTTGTTCGTTATGTTATGAACGAATAGCCATACATTTGACGTTCCCCGCAGACTTTTTTTGTATAGAAAATGACAGACATGGCCGCTCCGGTTGGTTAAATTCTCCAAGATTAATTATGTCACTATTGTATACAATACTAGGTACTCTACGAGTGCTCAAAATAGGCAAGCAGGTAAGAATTGAGTTCGACGAACGCCTTACAGCCTGCTGATTCTATACAATTTAGTAACCTCAATCTCCCGGTGATTGTGTTGGCGGTCGGGGAGGAGGACCACGGGCGTCGGGGAGGAGGCAGCGTGTTATAATATTACTTATATAAAAATCCATAAAACAATGGTTAGCCATTGTCTTATTGAAAAATGTTTTTAAAGTATTATCTTTTTAATATACCTGTCAGCCATTTAATTGACAGATTATAACCCTGGAGCAGAAATAAAACTATTAAATACTTAACTGGACTATAACAAGGTGCGGTATTGGATATCCCAAATCTCTGGGCAAGGTCAAACGGCTAAATATGGGAACATCCCGAAAAACTAGGCACATACTGGTAACCCTATTTCGCTGGTTTATTTTGAAATGTAATTATTGCGAGCTAATGAGAGGAGTTCTTGGAAGTGCAATTTACGATGCGAGGTGGTTGCGAAATGCAAGGCTCGCGCTGTGATCGTTGGTCGGAATGCATTTGTAATATTGCGTGAAAATCGTGTACTAACATCATCATCTATTTTGACATTTGTATCTGTACAACATATAAAAAAGGCGTAGGTAATTAATTATACGGGTTATTTTAAAATTCGGATAGTTCCGAAAATCATTTTAAAATCATTGATATTCAATAGGGATGATGACTGATGTTGAATTATGCAATAATAAGGATGCAAAATGATGAATAAATTGAAAATTAAAAAAATCTATCTAAATGGTTTAGCTTCAAAATTTTAGGATTTTTTAAGTACGAAATTAAAAAAGAACTATGATATCATTCGATTTATATCATTTTACTGTAAAATAAATTGTATGGAAACCATATACATACCTAAACGCAACATTTCACTGTAAAGTTTTCATAATTTTTCCATACTGCGACTATTTGATCGTGACGTCACTTTTGCACATCATTTTATTAGTCCGAGCGTTTTGAGAAACAAGTGCAAATCTCAGACTGTTTAATTTCTGACCTTTGTGTTGCTTTAATAGGCCAAGCAAATAAGATCTATAAAAAGTGTTTTGAGGAATTAATTCCCAGCAGGCTAGAAATCGTTTTAATACCTTCCTGTGGTCCTAAATGCATGTAATCCGAGTTTGCCCAATCCCAAGAGGTGTGCATAACTTTTTAGCGAAGTTTTTGCTCTTTGTCAGGTTTTTGCTTGTTGCTTTAAAACAGTACGTCCGACGGAAAATGTCATGTATATCAATATTAAAGAACGTTAAATTCTGCGTCGAAAGAGTATCTTAACTTGGACGTAGTTTAGGGAAAAGGATCCAGTCCACAAAAATCTGCCAATAAAATGTATTCTTTATGTCAATACCGTAAGCCATTCATTTCAATGACAAATTTTTGAGGATGGATCCTTTTCGCTAAACTACGTCCACTTCTAATTCGGTTCAGCGTTACAGCCGAAATCAAAAGTTATAAACCGGGAAAATGTCTCATTTAATTGAAAAACTCAAATTTTGACTTCCATACCACATATCTTTGAAACAGATGACTCCTGTTGAAAAACCTATAGAATAAAAGTTGAAGACAATATAATTTCACGTTATATAGACATTTCCATTTTCAAATTCAGTCATTTTGAAAGACTAAATTTGGCATGAATTCAACAGCGGTTTTTTACTAATTCCTTCTAAGTCGCATATCTTCCATCAATATGAAGTGTGAGGCGTATATTTAATGCATTGTTACATCAGAAAACTATTTATACATCGTGTTTTTTTTTATTTCCGGTAATTCCAAGGGTACATTCCTGAGCTTAACTTAACTATATTTCTTAAAGACGCTAGTGTCCTAATTTGCTCTAGTTCTGAGGTAATCGATAGTTCTTTTTCGTCTTTCTGATTGTGTATTTTTTTCTTTTAGTCTGAGAACCCACTATAAAGTGATGTAACTGTATGTTAAGACAATACAATATAAATTTTGTACCAAGCAGAAACGTCTGCAATCGAAATTTCAATTTTTTAATTGAAAGAAAAATGGAAAAATTCGGACTCTCGAAATTCGCTCGTTGCGGTCAATTTTTCCATTTTTCTTTCAATTATAAAATTTTCAATACAATATTGTTACGGAGACGGGTTAAAGACGGCATCAAAGGAACGTTTTTTTTATTTTTCAGTCAGTTAGAGGCGTTTTCAGCAGGCTGAAACACATTTTCAGGCCGTTTCAGGGGAAGCCCTAACACATATCAGGGAATAAAAAATTACTCCCAGTTAAAACCGTTTTCAGGCGCCTGAAACATGTTTTCAGGCCGTTTCAGGCCACTAACAATCATATGGCACTACTTCCTGAAAACCCATTTTCAGGCCGTTTCAGGCCGAGTTACACCCCTCTGGTCTCCGGAACATTCCAGCAGGTGTGTGAGCAGGACAGCCTGTGCGTGGAAGCGAAAGAGACGATTATACTCGAACGTGTCTCCGGAACATTCCAGAAGGAAGTGAAAGGGACGGCCTACACACGCGAAGGCGATGACACTAACCGACCAAATCTCTGGAACAATCGAGAATGTGTGAGAGGCATCGCTTTTCGCTAAACGCTAGACAGAGAGGGCCATGTTCTAGTACGGCCCGGAATGTTCTCGATACCTACTGTTTACCAACCTGTATACCTACTGTGAACATTTTAGAAAACCTATCGCACGTATATAAAAGGAGACCGGAGCGGACTCGGGCAGTCGCACCCGGTACCGCCGCATACCGGATAGAGTCACCCCGACAGTCGTCGGGCCTAGCTGAGTTTCTTGCTGGAGTCTTCTCAGCTAGGCTATCTCGCTGGAAGCGCAAGCTCGGTAGGAGCATTCCAGCGTAGCAAACTCATCACGTTAGGTCGCGGAAGGGTCCTGGATTTTCCCCCGGCAACCATCCCACCAAACAGTCCGCCCGCTTTAGCGCTCCAGAAGCATAAAGCCCAAGTCAGGCTCAAAAAAAAAAAAAAAAAAAAAAAAAAAAAAAAAAAAAAAAAAAAAAAAAAAAAAAAAAAAAAAAAAAAAAAAAAAAAAAAAAAAAAAAAAAAAAAAAAAAAAAACTCGGGCAGTTTCGATTGCGATACAAAGCGATAAACATCGGAGAGAATTAAGTGACTAGCGAGTGAACCCAAGTTGTTTTAAAGCGAATAGTGTTTTAGTCAATTATCTAGTGTTTTTTTTAAGTCAATAGTGTTCCTAAGTGATTCCTTTTTGTTCAATAAATTATTTAACGTTACCTAACGGCTGTTTTCTATCCAACGAACCCTGTGGCTCGTAACAATATGTTCCCTGTGTACCTAGGATTGTTAATATTGGAAATTTCATTGACATGTCATAATGTTCAATTGTTTGGTTGAGTTAATCTGCCTACAGATTGGGGAATCAATCAACAACTACTGAACATATTTGACTTAACACACAGGTGCATCATTTTGTAGTGGGTTCTCAAGTTAAAAAAAAATTAAATGTAGGTTTACACAATTAGAAGGCATTCATAAAATATCCATTACCTCAGAACTGGAGCTAATTAGGACACTGGCGTCTTTGAGAAATAAACCTAATTTAAGCTCAGGCATATAACCTTGAAATTACCGGAAATAAAAAAAAAACACGGTGTATAAATAGTTTTCTGATTGGGTACGTTTTAGAAATTTGCACCTAATTGTTCTTAGTTGTAACAATACATTAAATGTACGCCTCACACTTCATATTTATGGAAAATATGCGACTTAGAAGGAATTAGTAAAAAACCGCTTTTGAATTCATGCCAAATTTAGTCTTTCAAAACTGAATTTGAAAATTAAAATATCTATATAACGTGAAATTATATTGTCTTCAACTCTTATTCTATAGGTTTTTCACCAGGAGTCGTCTGTTTCAAAGATATGTGGTATGGAAGTCAAAATATGAGTTTTACAATTAAATGAGACATTTTCCCGGTTAATAACTTTTGATTTCGGCTGTACCGCTGAACCGAATTAGAAGTAAAGATACTCATTCGAGGCAGAATTTAACCCTCTTTAATATTTATATTAATGATATTTTCCGTCGGACGTACTGTTTTCGAGCTACAAGCAAAAACCTGACAAAGAGCAAAATTTTCGCTAAAAAGTTATGCACACCTCTTGGGATTGGGCAAACTCGGATTACATGCATATAGGACCACATAAAGGTTTTACAACGATTTCCAGCCTGCTGGGAATTAATTCTTCAAAAAAATCTTATTTTATTGGCCTATAACGCAATTGGGCCCATATATAGATCGCCTAATTTTTTTCTGCGTGCGTATCGACAAGTCAGAATTTTTTAAATGTCCTCCCTCTGACGTAAGCATGAAGGAACTGATCGAAGGGTTCACCGAGGTTGAGTATAAGCGTCGATACGAGTAGCTCTGTTGGTTAGAGCGATCGGAACTGTGTTCCGAAAGGTTACAAGTTCGAATATTGCTCGATGCGCTGAATTTACCATTTTTCTTTCAATCATAAAATTAAGGAAGAGCTTTTCCTACTTAAAAATATGTAACGTTTCATCCATCCATTCCTTTTTGAAATGCGAGACTTGTCTAGGAAATTCCCTATCATAAACCGCCTTGTATTGTTTTATCAGTAATATCGCCGTCAGATTAGGCTCGCTGCGCCGGCGCCGCCTCCGCTACACCTCACCATTGCTATTCAATGTGCTTGCTGATCTCTTCACCGAATGATGACCAGCAGTCGTTGATACCCGTTACCTTTTAGTACCTATAGTTTCGAGGTTTATTCTTGGTCTCTAAGGGATTACCGTCTTAACGCCCGTTTGGAAAACTGCAAACTGGAGGCGGCATAAAAAAAGGTTCAGAGCACTAATTGTTGCTAAGGAATTATCAACTCTATGATTCCAGCCAGTAGATGCAAAATTAACTGTATACCTACCGGCAGCTTTTACCTTATATTTTTCTATTAATGTTGCGTCAAATTCTAAAGTTCGAGTTAAGCATTCCTTAATAATAGTGATAACAAAAAAATTAGACTCATTTTCTTTAGACATAAAAATTAAACTATTTACGTAAACAAAATAGTTTGTTCATGAAGTTGTGGCGATGTCTTAGAGGTTCTTTTATTTTGTTTATTTTATTTTTTCAAGCACTTGTATTTGTAAAAAATGGTGTCGAAACAAGAAGCTATGCGAAAATCCCTTGTACTTTTTTATATTTCAAACTTAAACATGGACAAAAACCACTGTGTATGTCATTTTAGTAAAGGAAAATGTACCCGTATCTACTATTTGTACAATTCTTACATCCCTGACTGTAGTTTACTGAAATGGTAGCGGGAGATTAGCAAACATAATGACCAAGGGAAGACTGAACAAACAGAATTGCATCTTTAATGATGATGATTCCACCAGCCAACGAGTTGCCACGAAAAATTACAAGTTTTCCAACGGTACCTACATTTGTTGATGTTTAAAAAGATAGGTCTAGAATGCCGCTAGCAGATAAGATTACGAGAATACATAGATCAGCAAAAATAAATTTTATATCAACAGTGTCGCTGGACGATTCGAAATCACACATGAAAATCATTAATTTTAGACGTCGAGTGAAAATCCGATACCTCAATTTTTTTTCACTATGTGGCTGGATGCAAAATATTTTTAGTGATATAGTAATTTAGTATTTAAACAATCGGAGAGCTTAAAATTTTACCCACTTACTCAAGGTCATATGTGCACAAAAGGGAAAAACATGCCGTCCAACGTTCTTGTTCGGACATTGTGTCTAAACTTTGACTAACAGCTTACCACGGGTCCTATTCTTATGTGAATTAATGGTTTTGTAAATAACTGTTATGTGTCAATTGCCTAAGAAGATCCAAAAGTGAAAAAAGGTATAGGAGATATTTTTTTTCGCCTCTGAAAGAATTCTCTTTTTTTTGTTATCACCCATTAACGCTCTGAACCTTGTTTACAGCGCCTCCAGTTTGGAGTTTGCCAACGGCGATAAGACGTTAATCCGTAAAAGGCCAAATACACTGATGAAGCCTAAAAGTAACCCTATTGCAAGAGCCACTCAATTCAATTAATATGGTCAACCCCAAAAAAAAAAATTGTTAGCCTTGCATGGCATGACCTGGAATGGGAGTAGAACTCACGTGTAATGCCAGCATTAGTCAGTCGCCCAAAGCAGTATTTTTTATTTATTTAAACAATGAATCTGGGGTCCAACTATACTGGGCAAGTCACGCAGCCGAGACAGATTACCTTATGAATATATCACATCATGCGTATGCGATTATGCACGCGTCTCCACGCGTACGACTTATCAACGCTCATTCCTTACCCAAGCTTAGCCAATACCAACCTTATAGGTATACGAATTAAGTATATTTTAAGATAACGAGAGATATTTTGAAGAATCGTACTTGTTTGTTTGCACGTAAACATGGTTCTAGTATGTAATTTGTGTGATACACGATGCTCTGCTGATGTGAAGGGGGTGGTCTAAACATGGCTATTATGGTTTAGTCTCGCCAGTGTTTCAGTGAATACTATATTCTATCAGGTTTAATGTGAGTTATGCGGCTTTATTAATATTCTTGTGTTATTATTTTATTTGCTTTAGACCAAATTAGATGCATATCAAAACATCAAAACTATTTTGAAACCACAGAATTTCGTATACTTTTTTGAAATTTGTTACATATTAGTAAATCAATTTTTTTTATCGATATGCATCGACACAATGAAGTAAAAAATATTATTATAAAATACAAGGTATTTATTAAAAAAAATCCTTATTTCTCCGAGATGATTTGGGTCCTTTCCCAACGGTAGCGGTTTATCTTAAGTTGGATTTCATGCTTATTTGTCACGACCGTGATATAAATGAGATGAGATACCTTGTCAGATTCTCTGTCATCATTCGGACTAGCTGCTAAGGTTTTTTAAATAAATATTAAAACTAGAAACCTTCGGTAAGACTCCGATATAATATTAAATATATTGAACCGTGTAACTTACGTTTTATAAGTCGAAAATAGCTCTACAATACTCGTACAAGTTATGCATGACGTTTGTTACCTTTTTCAATACCAATATTTATAATAGCTAACCACCTAATATCTACAATAATCATAAATACTTGCTACCTAACCATACAACATATTTGATGGTGTATATATATATCTGAGTCTCAGCGTAGTTTAAACCACCTACTACGTCTAGTTCTAGACTGACAGGCGATGTTAAACGAATTACAAAAACATGAGCCTAAAAATGCCGGGCATGGCAGCTTCAGACTTAAAAATAAATAATATGTAGATTTGATACTGGTACATGACCTACTATTAATTCATTATTTCTAGTCAAGGATAAGAAATAAAAACGTAAAGAGAGGATTCTTCACAGATCGGTACCGAGCAAGAGTTAACACGGTTAGAATCCCATTGTCAGCACAAAACATGCATGAGACGTCTGTAACTAGACTGTTAACATTCACAAATCCCATATCCCTTAAACTTTCTAAAGGACATCTTGTTCTCTTCCCACATCATAAGGTTGGTTTTACATTTAAGTGAGAGAATAAGATACGAGGTCTGTAAAGTGAGTGATAGAAATGCAGTTTGCAGTGAAGAGATTAATATCCGGCACAAATGTTATGCATTTCGCCGGCATAATGCGGTGCGAGACACGACACATCGCAAACTATAGAGGGCTAAGGCAAATGCGCACTGACTCCTAGACCTAAGAAGCTTTAAATATACCATTTACTGATCTTTGCTGGCTCTTTTGAAACGAAGTTAGCTAAAAATTCGTGCAAACTCACGTTTCTAGTATACACTTCTAAGTCGTATACTCACCTAAGTCGAACCTCAACTTTACGGATATTAGTGTCACAGTAGTTACAGTCTTTATCTGGTTGGAGAGGTTGGGATTTGAGCATACAGGGTGTTTGGTAACCGGATGCAAAGCCGAAAGTAGGAGATAGTCTAGGTCATGTAGAACATTTTTAGCCATACTTGTCTTAGACAAATGTTATTAGTTTTTTTTTAATTTAAATTTTAAGATTTGTCGGAGAAAACTGCAAAACTTCAGACTAAATCGATAATTAGAACTTTTTTTACTGCAGGTAGATTTTTTTTTGTTTTATTTCGTATTGTGCAATGTCTATCAAACACTAGAAAAGTGATTTCAAACATCTGTGTCTAAAGAAAACAAGTTGACAGCGATTTAAAATTTTAGTTACATGAAAATGTAAACGATTTAAGTGATTTCAAAGTACGATAAAAAAAAACTAAAATAGCCACGAATTTTCAAACCATTTTAAAAACATGCTTGGCTTTTACCCTTTTATTTAAGCTATCAAACACGACTGTAGCTACTGTATCCTTGAAAATAAGCCACCTAAACCAACTGGGTAGCTAAAATGTTTCACTCTACTTGTGATACTTGTGGTAGTTGTGGTGACGAATCTCATTATGATTTTACAATAAAACATTGGTTCTGAATACTAAGTTGGCATTGACTTGACATTTGACTTGTTTTAAAAGGGTTAAGTGTACTGGACAAAACTACCACATGCAATTTTAACAAACAAAGGCTTGCGGCGGTGAGAGACAAAAGAGACTGATAGCGGCAGGCGGTGAGCGGCGTTAAACAAAGATGATCGGTTTTGTGCTTTATTGACAAAGATAAACTGATTAGCTACATGAGTATTTGTGCAAAAACTAGTAATTTAGTCTAGTTACAACTTCAGTTGCGATTAGACGTTCATTGTGGTTTAATTTCCCGCTCTCATCTCAATTTACCGTGTCAAGTTGTAGCTGCCGTAGGCGCTCCTTCACGTGTAATTACGACTTCTTCATTGTAAACATGGAGTTTACGAACGAAGAATACGCCGACATTATCTACATGTACTGCAAAGCTGACAGTAATGGAGCGATGGCCCGACGGATGTACCAAGAGCGTTTTCCAAACCGGAGATTGCCTAATGTGAGAGTGTTTTACAATTCATTCCGAAGGCTACGTGAGAATGGTATTGCTGTGCAACATGGAGGGAATCCAGGACGTAATCGCCCTGAAGTGGAGGAAGACGTTCTACAGGCATTTGCAGAGGATCCGAATACGAGCATCAGAGTGGTAGCTCGTAATCTGAACTTGTCCACATGGAAAGTATGGGCCACAATGAATCGTGAGGGAAAATATCCTTTTCGCGGCATCGGAGTTCAAGGTTTGGACGAAGGAGATCCTGCACGCCGAGTGGACTTCTGCCGATTTTTACTCAATGCGGATATCGAAGACCGACGTTTTTTGCGAAGCATTCTTTGGACCGATGAATCGAAATTTTCCCGGGAGGGGATCACAAATTTCCATAACCTACACCAATGGGCTGACAAAAACAACAATCCACATTGGAAAAAGCAAGTGTCCTTCCAAAGAAAGTTTTCCGTCAATGTGTGGGCTGGAATCATCGGCAGAGTCCTTATTGGGCCACATTTTTTGCCAAATAATTTAAATGGGGCAAATTATTTGGAATTTTTACAAAACGATTTGCCCAGGCTTATTGACGAAGACCAGCTGCCCGGTGCAGTGACATTTCAACACGACGGTTGTCCCGCCCATTACTCTCTGGCTGTAAGGGAGCATCTGGATAACTGTTTCCCGGACGGTTGGATCGGCAGAGGCGGACGAATCCCTTGGCCCGCTCGGTCACCTGATTTGACACCATTGGATTTTTTCGTTTGGGGCCGAGCTAAGGAGCTAGTCTACACACAAGAGGTCATTAATACCGTAGAAGAGCTGAGGGAGAGGATAGAAGCGGCGTTCGAAAGGATGAGGGAAGAAATGATATTCGGAACAACCACCACAGAAGTAAGAAGACGGGCTCGTGCTGGTATTCGAAACGGCGGGTCACATTTTGAAAACGAGCGATGATGTGTAATTTTAATGTGTTGATCGTAAAAATAAATAACTTATCTTTTATGCTTTTGTTTTAATTTACCCTAAACATTCCCTCTTATTAGTACAGGTAGCCTATTTTCAAAGATAAAATGGCTTGAGACATGATTGTCTTATCGCCCGCCGCCTGCCGCTATCAGTCCCTTTTGTCTCTCACCGCCGCAAGCCTTTGTTTGTTAAAATTGCATGTGGTAGTTTTGTCCAGTACACTTAACCCTTTTAAAACAAGTCAAATGTCAAGTCAACGCCAACTTAGTATTCAGAACCAATGTTTTATTGTAAAATCATAATGAGATTCGTCACCACAACTACCACAAGTATCACAAGTAGAGTGAAACATTTTAGCTACCCAGTTGGTTTAGGTGGCTTATTTTCAAGGATACAGTAGCTACAGTCGTGTTTGATAGCTTAAATAAAAGGGTAAAAGCCAAGCATGTTTTTAAAATGGTTTGAAAATTCGTGGCTATTTTAGTTTTTTTTTATCGTACTTTGAAATCACTTAAATCGTTTACATTTTCATGTAACTAAAATTTTAAATCGCTGTCAACTTGTTTTCTTTAGACACAGATGTTTGAAATCACTTTTCTAGTGTTTGATAGACATTGCACAATACGAAATAAAACAAAAAAAAATCTACCTGCAGTAAAAAAAGTACTAATTATCGATTTAGTCTGAAGTTTTGCAGTTTTCTCCGACAAATCTTAAAATTTAAATTAAAAAAAAACTAATAACATTTGTCTAAGACAAGTATGGCTAAAAATGTTCTACATGACCTAGACTATCTCCTACTTTCGGCTTTGCATCCGGTTACCAAACACCCTGTATTTTTCAAACTTTGAAAAACGAACTTGCATCCTTATCTCCGCCACTCCAACAAAGAAAGACCTCTTGGAGATTTTGGGACAGACGATCTTCAAATATCGATCGATGTTCACTTTAGCCTCGTAAGCCCCTAATCCAGCACATTGCGGGTCAACATCAAAGACGAGAGACGATATTGCTAAGTATAAGTTCTTAGATAAACCAAAATAGTATCTCCCACAAGAGCAGCTATTTCAACGAGGAGGCAGTCTTAAAGAACGAGTCGTTACACTCGCTGACAACAGACAAAAATGACGTCAAGGCGATTTAGCACTATCTAATTCTACCGTAAGCTTCTCCTGTCAGGCCTGATGTCGCATCGGTCTACTCAGGTCTACCCAGTTACCGGTGTCTCCCAAAGGTTACCCCATAATCATCTGCAAGAGATGAAAGGACCTATTGGTAAAAATTTGTTTAGTGCCCAAAGTTTTCTTGTCATATGTTGAAACACCTAATCTGTGTCAGTCCATAATTCAGCCTCAGCAACATTAAAATTAGCAACATGATGGCGTGTGAACAAAACCCACAACCACATTATATTCATTCAGCTCCGTATTAGATGCTCATTTCCATTCAATTTGCCATACAGCTCATACAAGACAGCATGTTAACGGTTAAAGCTTAGCATAAATTGAATTCAGAACTAGTCATAACTTTATGTGTGGATTTAGTGTTTTATTGTTTTTTAGCTTTTATAAAGAATGAGATATGTTGAGGGCACAAAATATAAAATAAAATATGATCCTTTTTGTACATTGTCTGTTTGTTTGTTTTGTCTGTAAGTATATCATATCATTCATTTATTTCTGCTAACTTACTTTTTTTTTTCGATTTCCGTTTTTCTGTATGTTCATGTATGTTCTGTAATCGTTCGATGACGTATGTGTCGGCACTCTATTTAGTCATAGTTTAGTTTAGTTATTAGCTCATAAGCCAGATCCCCATTGAAAACCAGCGCCATGGTTTAAATTGCCGCGGCATCATGCTGAGTGGGGATCCTATTTGACGTCCTTGTGCTGTTTTATTACTTGCTTCCTTTTCTGTGTGTATTTGTGGCGTTAAATAAATGTATTTAATTTCTTTCTTTCTGTATATTTTTAGATTATTCAGGGAATGGCATTTAAGGAAAAATTTGGTAATTACAAGGTCTGAAAGTGAACTTTGTTTGTGACATCTTGTGGCATGGTTAACCTTCTACCTCTATAGGCTCCATCATACGAATAGTAAATTCGTTAAACAAAGTTTGACTCATTTTCTAAAAATGTTACAATGTCAAAGCATTCAAAACAAATAATAGTTTCCTATCCAAAAAAAATCCTAGCCATGTTCAATCCATAACCATGTTGCAATACTTTGAATGACCACGCACTTACTTGTTTCCACAGTCTTTGTGTCGCATAACGACAAGTTTTTATGTACAGTCGATGTCAAAAATATGTTGACACTTTCGATCTTACTCCTTTGTAATAGGATCCAAAGTGTAAACATATCTTTGACGTCTACTGTACCATGTTTAACACTAGTCAACTGATTATCGTGTCCTTACCTTAGTGTAAGGGTCCTTAGTAAGGACTGTTGATGGTCGGTTATGGTCAGGGATCGGACGGAGTAGCGTCAATGCTCGCAATAATGTGGACATGACTCTAAAATTAATTAATTAATCACTTAATCTTACCTGAGATTTATTTTTTATTCCTCTTCAATTTATAACAAATACGTTTCTTATATTTCCACGTCGTATTCCATTTATTTCAGTTTTCGACATTAGCTTGTTTCTGAATTGATGATATTCTGTAGGCATCATTAAAAAAGATGCTATTACATTACATATTTAATTAATTATTGCTATATATTTTTGCGAATATGTTACTGAAATAATGTAACTTTAATCAATATCAAAATACTTTTTTACGAATAAGTAAATCCGCGGAGGTTTTATATTTATGTAATACATAGTATATGCTAATACGGTGTATTTCAACTATACTTCGTTTTTTTGAGATTAGAAATTGAGTAAACATAGAAACAGTAGTTTCCAACCTGTTCTAAATGTTCAATTTAAACACACTGAAAGCACACGAACAAACGATTAGTTAACGTGATTAAGAGTTGACGTTTGTGAATAAATAATAACAATTTGCAGCTTAAATAATCCAACACAACAATAAAAACACAATTTCGTTTTGATTATCACGTTAGAGACGTGATGAAAAACTGACGGTGACGCACCTACGTTCTAAAACGGAAACTTAACGTCTAGTTTTTATCAGTATTCACGAAAATTATTTAATTGACAATCATAGTATCCATTTGTTAAAAACTGTTCGTAAATAAAAGTTAACTCCTAATAATAAAACAATTGTCTTAGGTGATGGTAAAATATTTGGTGGACAACGAGGTGGCTTTTGTTGTGGTATGCCACTAGGGCCTGCCTCTGATTGCGCCATAACCCTCCAAACAAACGCCCAATAATAGAGCAAGTAAATACTTTTACTTAAATAAGAATCACAATAAGCTTTAAACATTAAAAACTATCCAGGTACTATACTGAGAGATACGAATGACAGATGACGCGAGAAAATATTTAAAAATCGGACCATCCGTTTCGAACATCTTCTTCTCTAGGTTTTTTATTGTGCAACATTCACAAGAATATTAACAATGATAAAAATAAAATATTTCGCTCATGTAATTACTATCAAAATGTTGTTAAATACTCGATATAACATTAACAAACACGTAGGCATGGCTATACTATAAATACAAATATAATTAAGTATGTTGAATGACGGCGTAGGCACTTTGACAGTTGTGACATGTATCGTGCCTGATAAAGAACCCTTGTACATCGTTCAATCAAATTTTTCTAATCTCAAAAAATACGAACTATAGAAGGCTCCTTCATTATAAAAACTAGGTATCTACGAAAACTACATCCACAACTACTTTTATAAATATTTTGAAAATATGTAAATGTGTGTGTAAATTGTTATCTCTGACAATACAAATTTAATTTCAAGGACTCAATTAATCATTTAATTGATTTTGGAGTCATGTCCACATTACTGCGAACCGCACCCGCTAAGCTACTCCTGCGGTTGTCTGTACTACATACGACATAGGCGTAGTAAAAACGGGGAATAATGTTTTTACGTTAATTATTCAAGCTTTGTCAAGTCTACTCGTTTGTGTGGTATGTTGTGGGTCAAACTGTCGTGTGTGGCTTTGACGGCCGAGTGTGAAGCGATGACAATACAATGCGGAGGTGGTCTTGACACTCTTGACATGGTCCTACAGTCAATGGTTACCTTAGGTACCATAACATAAACACAACGCAGTATATTTTCGCTTATTTTTGTTTGTTGATGATGATGAGTCTGACAGGAAGTTACATTTAGGTGATATTTAGTCTAAATAGTTCCATACTTTTCATCATTACGTATTGACAATATTGACTCATCCGTTTAACTACGATATTTGATCATGCCAGATGATAAACAATATAGGCACCTGGAATACTAAATATCACTTTATCTTATCATTTCGTGTGCACTTATCATTGGTGAGTGCATGATAAATATATATCACTCTTAATTTTATTACTATGGTTTCTCACCTATATAAAATAATTTCTTCATTCTACGCTCTGTACCGTCAACTGCTACAACTTTGCCTGGCTTGCAATACATGGTTTTCTTCACCAAAACAGCTATTTATATCTTATTCCTGAGATGGCCGCCTTTCTCCCATCTCAGGGAAAAGATGTTAATAGTTGTCTGGTGAAGAAAACCATGGTTTTCAAGCCAGGCAAAGTTGAGCATCGTAGCCAAGCTGTAGCAGTTGACGGTATGTAAAAAACGAAGCCGCAAAACTGAAGAAAGAGAATAGGAACTCCACTCTTGGGCTTGTTTAAAAGTCGACATTTGTGACGAAAAATCGAAAGGTACCATTTTTGCGACCGGCGCTTACGCTTTAATTGCTCGAAAACAATATTGAATCTGTACAGCGTACAGTCAACCAATTCGATTCCTAGACCACTCTAGAACCTTGTCACAATAGCTAGTTTGGTAGCGATTGTAGCGAATAGGTTACGTTTATACGTATCCACGGGCAACTGTCATTACGACAAGGTTCTACAGTGGCCAAGGAATCAAATTGGTTGACCGTGCAACGTAAGCGTCAACCGCCAAATGGTACCAAAGTGTCACATTTATGGTCGCTAATAAAGAACTGAGTTAACTTTGATTTTATTTTTTACATGTTTTGAAAGTGGTGCATTCCACTCAAACAATAGTTTGTTATTCAATCAAATACAAACTTTGCAAACATTGAAAAGCACCAGGATGTCGGCTGCTGTAAAGCCGACCCACCACCAGTAGGTTAGATTTGACTTGGCCAGTTTTCATTACATCAGTCATTTCATAAAGTTGTTCGACATATATGTATATATTTTTTTAATTGTGATAAAAACTGGCCAAGTCAAATCTAATCTTCTTTAAGATCTCACATTTTTAAATAACAGTAATTGTTATAGGTATCCAATAAAGCAAAGAAATAGAGTTTAATACTTGTTCATAATGTTATTTTGTTCCTATAAATACATATTTGGATTTTGCATAGAACTTGGCACTCATTTAGATCTCCATTCTTTTTGCGGCGAAGCCCACAGCCAAGCATAATTTTTGTATTGAACTTGGCTCTCCTTTTTTACATTTATGTTTTTGGTGGGATATCATTACTTTTTGTAAAGAAAACTAGACAGGTATTGAGATTTAATGTTTTTTCTTGCGTTTCCGCTGCATGGTTTTTTTTAATTATTTTCTGTGTATAATTAATTTATGTGGTGCCGCGCGCCGCCGACGACACACCGTTGGCCGGTCGTTTAGCGCATATTACAAGTTTTTTGTATGGGGACACCACTTATTTTTTGACTTAACTTTATTTTTATATTTCTGTTATATAGCAAATATAATAATACATATATTGGGATAGTTTCAAATATCTGCTTGTAACGGTTCCAACGATACAATTAAAAATGTTTTTTTTTTGTATGGGGACCCCCCCTATTTCTTAACTTTTTTTTATTTTTAGATTTTTTCTTACGCTTACACACAATTACCGAGCTGGATTCCAAATTTCATCCTTCTAGGTCATCTGGAAGTAGGTTAGATTTAGGTACTATATGTCAGTCAGTCAGTGCTAAAATTTACGACTTTTTGACCTTCATATCTTTATAACCGCTTGAGCTAGCTTCATGAAATTTGGGCTTCTAGTTGTCCTTATGGATATAATTAAACACACGTAGTTTTATGTGTTTACGTTAAAGAAGTTTTGAGTTATAGAAGGGTCAAAAGTGGCATCAAGTGGTTCGTGTAATAATACACTCGGCGCTGGCTAGCCAGTTCCTTTGCTTGAACTTGGCTTGACACGCTGCCGCGTGTCTAGATATAGATCAAAATAAATGCAAAAAGATTTTTGAAGGCATTAAAAATTTCGTCGACTTAGTTACTTGAAACCCATAGCTTAATTGGTAAAGCGATCGAGCCCCGGCAAGGCGTATCGATGTAAGTTCAAGTCTTACTGGGTTGATTATTTTTTCAATGTGTCAAAGTTTGTATTTGATTTAATAACAAACTAAAACTTCTATTCTTCCTACTAATCGTTTTTCATTACTGTTACTATGCCTATGCGCATTTGTGCGTAAGCTTTAGAAAAGCAATTCCAACAGTTGTAAACTGTTTATTTATCGTGTATGCGAAGTGATTTACACCCATACGACGCCAGAACCATTTTGTCTGTTTACTGATAAATCCTGAACCTTATCGTGAACACATACGGCCTACCGCTGGTGAGACCAGCATAGCTGCTAATGCCATGACCACGTTCACTGAACACTTGTGAGCCGTAATGCACAAGACATAGGGTTGAAGTTTAGTTAAGATGTTAGTATCCACGGTTAGCGAGGCTTCGGCTAATTAAAGTAGGAAGATAAAGTATACTATAAGGAACTGCCACTGCTAGTAACGGGTAGGGCCATAAGCTTATTCCAATCAGATTTGCATCTCCAGCTCACTTACGCGTACAATACAAGTAACTTTACCAGTACTTTAAAGTACTTTGTCAGGTCTCTGTGCAGCGTGGACTGATCAAAGTAGGACTACATCTTCCTACCAATATAATATAATATTTTCTACTTTCCTAAATTTCAACGGCTTCCTTGCCTAGTTGGTTAGTGATCCTGCTACGAGTACGAAGCATAAGGTTCTGGGTTCGAATCCTGGTATTTCATTTCCGTTATTGTCACGGGTATGTCTATTCCTAAGTTATATGGATGTACATGTGGGTAAATAAAAATCCCCTAAGCTGATCCCACGATCAATTAAATTTGTGTAAGATTGTCCCGAAATATTTATTTATTTACCTATGTATTATTTCCACGCTCAGAGCCTTTCAGTCATCATACTGTGTTAAAGCCTACTAAATATACTTGTACTGTATAACCATCAAACTCAACCTGAACAGCCTCAACGAGTAAACTTAAACCTATTCAAGCGTTTTCAATTAATTAATCTGTATGCATATATTAACAGCAACACTCTCAACTGACATATACCTTAATATCATTCGAATAAGGGTTACGAATGGTCATGTATTTGCAATCATCGGAATCTATTGGGTTATCCTAAGGATTCCAGTTACTGTGAAATATTTTCCTGAGAAACCTAGACATTTTGATACATGCAAATCTTGGAATGTAGTTAGGTAGCTGAGCTTACCACGGGCTCTTTCGGGATGGAACCAGAAAAGCAAGAAAATGAGAAATTATTATTTTGATCCTTTTGCATGAAACATTTTAAAATCAGAGCCCAAGAGAAAATTTCTAGATCGCGTGTAACGTTGACACAGTTAACTGACTACTCATAAGCTTTATTGTAACCGGATAAAGTCTACCAATGGACAGGGACACTGTTTCAGGGACAGTTTAGATGCTTTTCCGTGGGCAGCCGGCAGCACGCACCTGCAGCGATCTGATATGAGCGATAGGATTATGGGAACTAATCGTCCATGGCCCGTTGAGAATTGAAGGACAAGAAAACGCTATACAAGAATGGTATTTGATAGCTGCTCTTTGGGATGGGGACTTTAAGTGCTTGTTTAATGATCTATTTATTTCGAACCCACCCCCCATCCCAAAGAGCAGATATCAAATACCATTATTTGTAACCCAGAGGGGTGTTATAAGTTTGACGTTTTAGAATGACAAAGATATTGCAAATGCGGGTCGATATTAAAATTTTCTTTATTTTTACTTTTATACCAAGGTTAACGGATAGATAATGCCTCTTGGAATTCCATCCTCCTTTTTTAGATACGTTAAGAAAAACCAAACGTACGTATTAAAGGGACTTATTGTGTAATCAAGTATAAATGAATAATAAGTCCCTGCCAGAAGTGCGAAGCCATCGCACTAATAAATATGCTCGTTTTTCATACTTGCTTACCTTCCGATGCTTTAAGTAAACCTACCTAAGTTGCGAGAAATAATTGTCACAGGGCATATATCTTTACTTTCCCACATAACCCTGTAACCTAGAAATTAGCACCGCACCAGGTTTCCCTTATCGCCTAATCAGAGTAAACAAGACACAAAGCGCAGGCGCGGGACGACATGCCGCTTTCTTCGAGTTTCCACAATTAGCGGCTTCTGTGCTCAATTATACTTAGCCATATGTACAGTCAACCAATATATTTCCAGGGTAGGTACTAGTAGAACCTTCTCATAATGGCAGTGCTGCCCAGAAATACGCATAAACTTAAGTATGCACTACTAATCTAGGTATTATATTACAAGGTTCTATAGTGAAGGTACAGATATGACCGTCAGATCGATCTGACGAATGTGTCGGAATTCTGCGCATCAGTGACAGAGCTTTATAGAACTCGATTCTCGCCGGCTTGTGGCAGGTGGTAGGCAGAGATAATAGGTGCCCAAGTGGCCTTAGATCCGGCTTCTAAGAAAATGTTCGACGCACCTTCTTGTGATTAACCTTCTCTATATATAGAGACCAAGGATGATCGAACGAGCGGAGCGTAAGCGAAGTGAAGTTCTTACAGACAACTTCGGACACAAGGAACTGTCAGCTGGCTACCTAGACGTCTGTGCATTTCAATGGCTTTTTGATATTGAATAGTTGTTCCGCGATAATAACTTTAGTAACGTTTTTCTGATCTATATGAAATTTGATGGAGTTGTAGCAGAGACCAATATAATTTGAGAGTTCGCTTATGAGCTGGATCGATCAAGAGGTAATGGAGCTAGAAGGCGCGGAAAAATCATCGTAATGGTCTTGTTATATTGGTCATGCGTTTGCAAGGAAATCGCGAGTTCTCAGACTAGCTAGAGACAAACAAGCCTAGACTATTTGAACTGCTATCCGGTTGGCAAACTCGTACTTTGCTCATTTAACTTATCGCACATGTAATTCGCACCCCGGCTTCCCATAACTCACATCACAGATTTCCCGATATATGCAATTAATAAAGATCTTGCGGCTACATCTACCATCCTCGAGTTCCTCGACATATTAAATTGATCATTTGTAGATTTTATCCCAAAGAGATAAGGTTGATTCGAGCTGTTGTTAGTACTTGTTTCCACGCCTCCTTAACCAATGACTTATGTGTTTTATAATCGAACGATAAATTGCTACACAGTCATTTGAAAACATGGAAATGTCCACGGGTTATATGCAGCCTTCTAAACTTGTTGATACACGGCATTATGATGTAGAAACTGGATGTATCGGTGAAGCCTACTGAATATTTCATGGATATATACATAGAAATGCGTATACGAGGGCAATATTCTAGATATCTTGTTATGATTACAAAATGTTCTCAATGTCTTTGGCCGTACATTTTCCATAGTTTCACGGTACGCCATACCAAAATTGTAATTTTCAATTATTATGAGTTTTAATGTAATTATATATCCTATTTTTATTTATTTATAATGTTAAGGAGAACCAACAGCTATCAAGTCACAGTTATACAATCAAATATACACAGAAAGCCAATTATGTGGCTCTTAGTTGCCTGAAAGTCATATTAATCAAAGTCAAATTATATCAATAATGCATATCATGTTATTCATGTTTTAAGCCTACAGGAGATTATAAGATTAGAAAACGTACAGAAATAATCGGGAGGCGTTACCCAAATATGAGATAAGAGGTACCTAACGAACAAGAGTATCCCGTCGCAAGATCACGAGATGCCATAGCAAGGTTGAAGATGCTTTAACACTTTTCCAAATCTACTTGAGTCTATACTACAGTTGCCGTTAATGAAAACCGAAATTATGTGTACCGCAGTTACATGAGGCGTTCGATATGATCAGCTGGTAGACGGAGGCTTCCAGCGCTCACTTTCTATTTGTTATCTCGATTGAGCCGGGATGACACCGCCGTGGGAGCGTGTTGAGCGAACCTAATCGCGCGCGGTTCGAGCGAACAAGCGAACCAGTGGAAGTGAGATCTTTGATTACTGATATTTATTTAGATCTTAGACACATCTCGTAAGATCCATTTCCAAACACAAACAAAATCGATTTGCGTGAGACACTGTTTGCCAAAGTTAGTGAAGACGACCGTGTTGAAGCTGTGTTTGGAATGCACGATAACATCTTCCCTTTTTTATAAACTGGGTGCTAAAGCATTTCCCCGGCATGAGCTAAAGCATTGACACGGGAGTTTTCCGGCTAACAGGCTGTTTCTCTGCGACGTCGGTAGACATGGATTGTACGCTGTCGTCACATGCGCGACTGACAGATGTCACCTAAATTCTGGAAAATGCAGGCAGATGCCGTTTTCTGTTCTCAGTTTGGCGAAAAAAAAAGGTTTTCTCTTGAAATCTTGAAATAAATAAATAAATATTATTATAGGACAATCTTACACAAACCGACCTAGTCCCACAGTAAGCTCAATAAGGCTTGTGTTGTGGGTACTAGACGACGATATATATAATAGATAGATATAGATAAATACTTAAATACATAGGAAATATCCATAACTCAGGTACAATTATCTGTGATAACCACACAAATAAATGCCCTGACCAGGATTCGAACCCGGGACCTCCTGCTTCGTAGGCAGGGTCACTACCGACTGGGCTAGGAGGCCGTTAAAAGGACAATAAAAGGCCGTGAAATAAAGGGACATATTTTTTGCAATGTACCTAAGTATAATGTTTGTAAAAAGTCAGTATAGAAAAAAGAGGTTTTAATCGAACAGCGTATTCTAGAAAAGGTATCTTTCACCTGTTAACGATTTCGAGGCCACAGTGTTGGCTGGCCAAGCTAGCGCCGGCGCTGCGTCGGAGTCGGGAACAGCGCAGACGCAGAGTCGCCAATTACTCGTTTTTACCGCTCTTACTGCGCTCGCGCACGATTAGCCGTTATTTATTTAATTCCGGGGAATGGGAACTTGACGATGTGTTACTATTCAGTGGCTTTCAACATTTCCAATCTTTAAACTATTTGAGTAGGTACCTGTACCTACCTATTTTGTAGCAAAAACCTTCAGGCTAAATACCTAACATGGTCTTCAAAATGTTAACGTTTTTCATGTCCCACTTCTGAACATAGATCTCATTCTTCTCAACTTGGCGCTATTATTATCTGCACAGTACATTATCTGTGCAGTTTTAAAGTGACCATTTTTAAATGCGGCCAAATCCTATCGCCATCACTTTTTCGGTCTAACCCTGCTCCTGTGGCCTTCTTGTCTAATTCATTTTGGATGCATCAACATTTGTAATTATTCGAAACTGAACACAAATTAGAGGAGACATAATCTACAGAGTACAGACAGCGACGCTTGTGTACGAGTTTCATCCGCCGGTTCATTTGTGTTAAGAATGTATGAAATAAAAATTCCTAGGAGTGATTTGGGGGCCTGGGGGCTAATCTCCTTATTCATAAACGGCCACTAAAGTTAAGAGATCGCTGATAATCCTTTGTCTCTTTCCCTCATATGGGTTGGACGGAAAGGGACAAACGATTATCAGAGGCCTCTAAACTTTAGTAGACGTTTATGAATAAGGGGGTAAGTGTTTTGTGAACTGTTTTCTCAATGACTGTCGTTGTCTGTGTAATTATTTTTCTAGTTAAAATTTAAAGATACTGGTTATTTTGGTTTGGATGTAATAATGTAATACGTCATTGTAGGTTTTAAGCTTAAGTTTAGTGTTAATTTGACTTGTTTGTATTATTTTGTATTTGTAATTATTGTATTTGACGTTGTAAAATTTTAATAAATCTGAAATAAATAAAACACAAAATTATTTGCTAATTGTGTTTTATCTATCATATTTCAAAATATGAATTTTACGAATTACGAGCAACTTTTATGTAATAAATTCTTAACACAAATGAATCGCCGGATGAAACTCTTGTGAAATTCACCGGAGATATTTCTCCAGAGTGTAAATCTACTTGACGTATTTGTGGCATTGATGGAAGTTCTAAAACGACAGAGTACTGTTGCGAACTCATGTTGATATGTTTTACTGACTCGGTTGGTTGAGAACCACTGCGTTACATCGACGATCGGTGAAAACGTCTTCAACATGGTAGTTATGTTTGTTTATACCAAACTCAATTCTGTCAATTAATGCAATTTACAGGCTAAAGGTATAAAAATTACATAGGAGGCGCAGGATGGACTTTTTATGTGTATATTCAAATTTGTTACGGCATTATATGTACATTTCCCTTGCTTCAATACATAATATATTGATTTCTAGAAAGGAAAATTATAAAAAAGTGTTTTTATTTTTAAATATTTCCACGTCAGCTAAACATGACAATACATTATATAATCAAGAGAACTACAAAGGTAGTAGAAGATTGATACTACTAGTAATCAACAGTTACATATTCAATACCCTCATTACAGTGTAAATCGCACGCTGAACTTTTCCAAATGTCTCGCACTGCATCTTGTGTGCTAATACTGCTAATGCTAATACAATCCGACTCGCAAAAATGTCAAGCACTAGAAGACCTATTCTGTCTTTAAAAACCTCTTTTTGATCTTTACTGATATGATTGAAAACTAGACAAATCTCAATAAGCCTGGGCCTAATCCCAAGAAGGCCTAATTTCCCCTAAGCTAATTTATGGTTATGGAATTGGGTTACAGGCTTGGGGCTCAATTGAGCCGAGGCAAAAAGCTGGGATAAATGCTAGGGGGATAATGATGATGATATAAAACTTGACACAACTCGCATTGAATCCCGCGCGAACCAATAAACGCAAGCACTGTGAGTTGTGTCAACTTATTATTCCAATAACAAGTCAAGTTGCGTTTTGTAAGGTTTAAATAGACCTCTACGTATTATATTGGCACATCCTAGTCCGGGATATGTTGCGTAGCGTATCTAATTAAAATTTATGCGTACATACGTTAAGTTATCTCTGACTGGTTTATATGTGCTGATAGTTTAGCGAAGCATATATTTAGATCATTGCGAGGCTTGTTGAAACTCTACACCGTTGGATTTAATATTTGCTGTGAATAGAGTTACGTATATCTTTGGATTTGTAACTGATTAAAGTGTTTACTACGGGTCAGGAAAGAGAGTTAAAATAAAATACTTATGGGTGCATTCTGCAGCGAAAGTTCGCGGTCAAAATGACATTTATTGTCAAGGGAATAAGAATGTGTGATGATCATTTTGAATACGTCAACCCGTGAAATCTTAAGATTTTTACAAACTTTTATTTAGTTTTACCAGGTTAAGTAAATAATCACTTGAACTTAGTGGTACGTCCAATTAGTAACAACAAAAGTAATGGCTTCATTGCGGAAATAGAAACAAGAAATGACAAATTCTCGGGTTTGGCGAAAAACCTATCGGTATTGCAGCAAGCTTCTGAATCTTAATGGTCGTTTTAAGTGGAATAAAAGGAAGCGAGCCAAACTAATTCGAGGACAATGGCTGTATTCTGCAGATGGAAAATAATGCATTTTCAGTGAAGAAATAGACCATTTCGAGGGATTTGGCTGCTTCTTTTAACTTGTTTTTGTGCAAATGTGTTTATTGTGTGTTAAAATACCTAAAAGGGAATTTTTATAAAACTCCGTGGAATGATACGCAAACAAATGTTGGCTTTCATAGGTAAGTTCAAAAAAAATCTACTTACTTCACAGAGGAGTTGGCATTGGTCGCTTTTTGCATAACTACGGTCACCTCTCCCGTTGTCTGTACCTTCATAGATCAAGACTAGGCCGTAGGCAACCCTACCTCCTAGATATTTAATACTATTGACTAGAAATAAGTTTTATTTCCAAGTTTTACCTCGCTCCTACTTAGCATACCTGCCTCGCTCTAACCCTCACAATATCATTCGTAATATCTGAAAATACTTCTAAATATATGCCACAAAAAGAAAAAATTACAAACTAACTCTTTGAAACTATTTCCTAACGGCTACTACTTTAGCAATCAAAATCATCTCGGCGCGCGCGGGCATGCGCGTTAAGTAATTCCAACTTCTCGATTGTCGTTTCCCCATCGCGACTAAACATTTTATCGCGACAAAATCGCCTGTCGTAAATCCGCCGCCATTGTTGCTCGCTTATATGGCAGCAAACGAAATAAATCACGATCGAACCATATCGGCGTACAGTTGTTACAACTTGTCGACTAAGAGTCGGGTGTTCATGTGACCAGTATAAGTGCTCTTTAGAGCTCGGGGACGTGAGTAGCGACTTTTATTTAGGCGTGACTCAGGAGGAATCGGGTAGGTAAATAAAATAGCCGCTGTTTAAATATTTTAACTACTACACATAATGTGAATATGAGTAGTTAACTGGCAACTGTACAAACAACATCTTGAATTCTTGATATATACCAAATTATGACATTATAAGTCTTCCTTGGTACGGACACGAGGTTCAAATAAGTTTTAAAAATGCACTTTTCGACTTAATGACTTTAGAATTAAAGTTATTAAGTTGAAAAAAATAAGTACATATGTGTATTTTTGTTGCTACATTATCGCATTGGGTTTAACCTGTAATGATATTTGTATGTGTGTGAAAATAAATAAAATAAAATAAAGAATTTACAAAACTGAGTGGATGACGATAAGGATTTTAGTAAGTATTGTAATTTTTAGTGAGGATTTTAGTAAGTATTTAAAGTCATAAAATAATGATAGTACAGGTTTTTTTTCACCCTAGGAGTTTCAAGTTCCCATAGGCTACCGTGACTGCTTATCAGCTTTTTTTTGCCACCGTTGTCTCCTTGTTTGCCACCGTCGTGGTATAAAAAAGTATTTACCAACACTAGCTCCAACTCGTGTTGGCTTCTCGAGGTCGCGTTACATTTGGCGTCCCAATACTTCGGTTGCCTGCGCGCGCGCATGTTACCAGAACACACGGCCAGAGACTATCGTCCGATCGCGGAGATTCGACATTGCCGGTGAATTAGCATTACCTCTGTCCCAGATCGATTGTTGAAAAAACAGTGGCCGATCCATGGATGGAGAACATAGATAGATTGTTGGGAGATTGATATGACATATTTTGATCGATTGGTCGATAGCATTGGATTGAAGATTGAGATGAGATACGATATAAACTATTTATTTTTGTATTTATGTACTCATTAGCTATATATTTTTGAGAGCACTTTTCTTTTTAGCTATCTTTAAATTTGACTAAGGGGCCGGAGCGCGTAACATAAATTAATGTGTGTTCGTTCTGTGGTTCGGGTTTTTGAGACAGTTACCTACAATTATTATACTCATACGTACAGTCAGCAGCAGAAGTAGATTAACGGGTGAGGTGTTCAAAATGACCTTCACGCGCTCTTATTACCTTAATAATAAAGTTGTGCCAAGCTCGTTTTGAACAATTCACCCGGTTAGCTACTTCGGCTGCTGACTGTATTAAAACTTTGGTAACATGATAAAATATATCAAATACATTTTTTTTCAAAATATTTCAAAAACTCCATGATCTAGACCTGTAAAAGGAGCTAAAACTACTATATTATATTTTCTAGAATAATCACTTTGTCGTTGTGATATAAATCTATAAATAATAGGTGTCGTACCCAGCTTAAAAAATACTCAAAGCATTCTTATCAAGCCTCACCATAACACCATATACGGACCGGCAGATTACAATCAACTCTATCGTCTCCACAAATGCCTCCGTCCGCGGAATGGTAAAAATTCGTCGCACAGAAGTCGCGGGTCGTGCGAGATGGCCAGATAAGTCGATTAGGGCCGTATCTTAGCGTCATGCGAGGCACGTGTGTTGTGGACATGCTTGTCACAGTGTATAGTATAAACGAGTAGTATTTCTTGAAATTATTCTATCTGATTACATCTTAATAGAGTTTGGTCAACTGTCAGGAATATGTAGACAATAGCTTTTGCCCGCGGCTTCGCTCGCGTTAAATTCGGGGTAATACGGTTCCCCTTTCCTGATTTAAAACACAGAAGAGAACTCGGAACAGAATATTATTAAAATTTCACCCCCTCTTTTAAGGGGTTGGGTGCAGATTTACAAAAAAAATGATGCACGATTCTTTTGTTAGTCACAAATAGTCCGCATACCAATTTTTAGCTTTCTACCTTGAAAATTGCGGAATGCTCCACACAAACTTCCACGGAAGTGGGGGGTTAGAAAGAGACAGAAAGAAGCCTATGTCACTCTCCATCTCTTCAACTATCTCCACTTAAAAATCACGTCAATTCGTCGCCCCGTTTTGCCATGAAAGACGGACAAACAAACAAACAAACACACACATACTTTCCCATTTATTTCTTTGTGTTGGTTGTTTGATATTGGGAGTTATAATGATAACATGACTTAAAATGAACCTGATGCTGGTGTTCATAATTCTGTTTTCACCAATATTTATAATATTTTTTTAGATGCTTATTCTTCATCATCATCATCCGCATCATCATCATCATCATATCAGCCGAAAGACGCCCACTGCTGAACATAGGCCTCCCCCAAAGAGTGCCACAACCGGTCCTGCGCCACCCGCATCCAGCGGACTCCCGCGACCTTTACCAGGTCATCAGTCAACCTTGTGAGGGGTCTACCGACGCTGCGCCTTCCGGTTCGTGGTCGCCACTCAAGAACCTTTCCGCCCCAACGGCCATCGGTTCTACGTGCAATGTGCCCCGCCCATTGCCACTTCAGTTTAGCAATTCGGAGGGCTACATCGGTTACTTTGGTTCTGCTGCGGATGACCTCATTTCTGATGCGATCACGCAGAGAGACTCCAAGCATAGCCCTCTCCATTGCCCTTTGGGTGACTTTGAGCCTTCTTATGAGGCCCATAGTAAGCTACCACGTTTCAGTGCCATATGTCATCACTGGCAACACACACTGGTCAAAGACTTTCGTCTTGAGACACTGCGGAATATTGGACAAAAAGATGTGTCGTAGCTTCCCTAACGCTGCCCAACCGAGTCGGATTCGTCGCTTAACCTCTTTCTCGAAGTTGGATCTACCTAACTGGACAGTCTGTCCTAGGTATAAATAATCGTCCACAACTGACTGAAGATGCTTATTAGAAAATACATTTTTGCATACCATTTGGTCACCCTACTCAATGTGACCTCTTTTTGTTTCCCATACAGTGTATGTCAAAAGTCATAGCCACCATAGCGGTCATAGTGACCATGATTTACTTAATTTGAGATTAATTTTACTTGAAAAATTAGAATACTTAAATTAATTCTCTTTTTAAAAAATATACTACCATACAATACTCGTAATGTTGATCAGTTACCGAGTCAGAAAAAGTGGTTTCGTATCACGATCCAGTAATCACCCTGCATGGGTTATGTTTTTTCTTATCTAGTTCTGGAAGAGGACACTGAAAACGCGTACTTTAGGTCGCGTTGCGTCGTTATAAAGATGAACGACTGTATTAGACTCTGGCCCGTGCCATGAGATTTCTCGTGCTCCTGCAGGTATTTCGTTGTCGCAAGGCTTCGTGCACGTGTTTGTACTGCGCGGTGCTTCCGAGTTGGGATTGCCACTCCTGAGGCTATTGGAGCTGTTGCGGAATTACAGAGCTTTTATATTGTACGTATACTTAGTTCACACGTGTAAACGCGTTGTAATAAATAAACATCGGTATCAACGTTCAAATTTCATGGCAAAATACGGTTTGCAGAAAAACAAATACAAACAAATACATCTAGTATATTGAACCTTTTTTTTATGGACAGAAAGAAAGACACTAAATAGTATTTTATACAATCGTGACATAAAGATAAGAGCTTTTCAGTCGAGTGCCGTATTTAGGCCACGAAGTTTTCTGAGTAAGGTACGAGTACTAGGTACTAAGTAAGGTACGAGATTGAAAAGATTTAATTATGTCTCTATTTTATACAATACTTTTTCCACAGGTACTCAAAATAGGCAAGCTGTAAGAATTGAGTTCGACGAATGTGTTACAACTTGCTGCCTCTATATAATTGAGTAACTTCAATCTCCCGGTGGATTGTGCTGTGCCGGTGCCACCCCCCCTGACGCCGTAAGACAGTTGGTTAATAATTTCTATGGTGTTATTATCAGGGTTTTCTTTTATTATTATTTAATTTTAGATAAAGTTGTCTGCCCTTTTAGTGTAATTTAAATTATTATTTTTCAACCAATAAATAGTGTTTATTGTACCTACAGGGCTCAGTTTTGGCTCTAAAAACAATTATACATCCTTAGAAATTGTACTAAAGTGTGTATCCACGAATAATAACTCAACATTTAACTTGCGGATGCGGATTTTTTTTTTACTTTAGCTATTGCACTTGCTTTACGGGGATACAAAGCTTCGATGACAAAATTGATTTGAGCATAAAGCCAGCCACACACGTTCAGTTATGCCTGCGCAAGCACAACCGAACGGCAAAAAATATCAATTTTCATATTTCAAATTTTGCTTGCGCGGGCAAGGAGTATGTAATTTATGGTATATATTTTATGTACTTATGTATTTTTTTTTGTATCTATTTATTATATTAGTGTGTATATGTGTTTATTTATTTTTAGGCACTACCCGTTCATTGTTTTATGTACTTAGTCTCCAGCTACCCAAAGGTTGTCTGGAAGAGATCGCTTTTAAGCGATAAGACCGCCTGTTGTTACCTAGTTTTTAATTTTGATTTTCTGTTTGTCTATTTCTACTTTATGGTGCACAATAAAGAATATATTATTATTATTATTATTATTATGTCATACACACGTTCAGTTTTACCTGCACAAAAGAACTGTGCAGGCATAACCATTGGTTATAACCTAGCGTGTGTGGCCGGCTTAATGTTTGTTATAAGTGATAATTGAGGAAGCATTTACCTCATGTACCCTATCTATTTAACACGGGCGGAAGATAAATACTTTCTCTCTCTCCAACTAATTTTGTGCTTGAAAGTCTGAAAGACAATCAAACTGCTTATGATAAAGATTTCGAAGTATTTCTGCGACTCGATTAAAGTATAAGTTAGCTACAGCATTATTAAATTTAAAATAAAATAAACCTCATTATTATTTAAATATTCGAAAGTATTTATTTTTTTGCTATCCCTACCGGGTGCCATGAAAATAGAACGTTGATACCGATGTTTAGTAATAAATAACAAACACAAACAACTGCGGCCCTATCGCGAACGTCGAACATCGAAATTTCATTATTTCCCTCTTAATCGGACTTGCGTAAGTTTACGAACGAAAGAAACGCAGATAACGAAAGAAAAAAAACATTTATTGAGAGTAAATTACGAACAGCACCACATCAATTAAAACATAAATTTATGTAAATACCTAATACAAATTTATATTATGATCGTCAAAGCAGTGAAAACAAACATTTTATTGATGATTATTGATGAGCACACCAACTACATAACACGAAAATTATTGCGCAGGCAAAAAATAAATCGACTGCTACTTGGCAAATTATTAATAATGCTCCTACTCACACGCAACCTAACATCATAACTGATATAAAAGCGGACCACACAACATTTACGGATCCCACTGAAATAGCTAAACTTTTTAACGATTTTTATGTAAACCAGACCTACCAAACAACGAATGATTATGACCTTAAAAACCATTTATCAGTGCCATTGAATCAAAAAACTATATTTCTCAAACCGTGTGATGAAACTGAAATATTTAAGCTTATCATGTCTCTAAGTAACAGTAATGCCGTAGGTGTGGACGGTTTAAGCACCAAAGCCATAAAGATTTGTGCAAAATATATCAGTGCACCTTTGGCACACATAATAAATCTCTTCTTTGATCAAGGCATTTTTCCGCAAGACATTAAATTATCTATTGTTAAACCTATGTACAAAAAAGATGATAAGACACAAATGAACAACTACCGACCCATCACTCTGATACCGATTTTTTCCAAAATAATAGAAAAAGCCATGCACAGTCGCTTATCATCATTTTTAAATTCCATCTTAAACACGAACCAATATGGCTTTCGTAAAGGTAGCTCACTCAACCACGTTAGCATGCTTTAACCTGATGAAGTTAGTAACAGATTCAATTAACCACAAAATCCGTGTCGCAGCTATATTCCTAGATTTGAGCAAGGCTTTCGATTTTGTCAACCATACAATCCTCTTAAATAAACTAGAGAAATATGGTGTCAGAGGGAACGCCTACAATTGGATAAACAGCTACCTGAAAGATCGCATGCAATGCACGGAAATACAAGCTATTGACAATGGAGAACTTATAACAAAGAGATCACAATACATCCACAACAGCTGTGGTGTGCCCCAAGGGAGTATTTTGGGGCCTCTGTTCTTTATTTTATATATTAATGACCTGCCACTGCATATTAAACAAAACTGTTTGTAATGTTTGCTGATGATACAACTCTAATAATTAAATCAGATGACCCAAATAATTTTAATAATGACATCAATAAAACTCTGAAAAAACTAATCTGAAAATAAATTTAGATAAGACTAGCAATATGCAATTTAGGACATATAAAAATACTGACATTGATCTTAATGTAAATTATAAAAATCACCAATTAGAAGAAGTAGATACAACAAAATTTCTTGGGATCTTTATTGACAAATTCTGTAGTTGGAAAACTCACATTGCGTATGTATGTGAGAGACTGGATAACTTTGTATTTGCTTTAAGAAGATTAAGTAGAGCCTCATCTAGGGAATTAGCACTAACTGCTTATCACGGGTATGTGTCCTCTATACTTACCTACGGCTTGATCATCTGGGAAAACTCCGTAGATATCGATTATGCATTTTTTGGTAAAAAATGCATAAGAGCCGTGTGTGACACTCACTATTTGGCACCATGTAGGCCCTTATTTAAACAAACAAAAGTCTTACCACTTCCATGCTTGTACATCAAACAAATGTGCATGTTTGTAAGAGAACACCCTGAGCTTTTTGAAAAGCATACCCTCCAACCAAGATTAATCCGGAATAGACATAGAGATAAATTAGTCCTACCAAGATGTTGGCTCAAGTTCCACAAATACAACTCGTACTGTATGGCTATCCAAATCTATAATCTGTTACCTAAATCCATTAAAGAATGTCCTACAAACCGGTTTAAGAGAACACTAACAGAATGGCTACTTGATAAATGTTTTTACACTGTCGAGGAGTATTTGGGAAACATATCAAATATCTAGACATTCATAACTAATATTCTAATTGCTGTTGTTTTGATTATAAACTTCCGTGTAGTGTAATATTTTGACATACCTAGGCTAATAATAATCTATTAATTAATTTATTGTACATACTGTATATATATGAATTGTTATTGTATAAAGAAATACTGTAAAAGTGATATTTTGCATTTCGCAATAAAGAAATTGAATTGAATTGAATTGATTGATTACTTAATTACATTTAAATGTCACAAAACTATAAAAACTAAGAATACATAACAAAATACAATATCAGATTAAAAATACACACATGTCAATTAGAGATATAACAATAATAAATACAATTTCAAAAGATATGTTCAAAGTCAGTTTCTACTATTGGATGTCAAAGTCATACAGAATATAATGGATTTTCCAATAAAAAGTCTCTCAATTGGCGTTCAAATGCTTCGTCAGATGGTTCAGTTCGCAACTCTGTAGGTAGACGCTAAATAAAAAGTTGGTCCAATTACCCTCGGATTTTTGAGTGAAAGTGCCTTGTGACGCGGCACTGTACTTAGTCTCCCCGTAGATCAGATTTGTATGTTCGTAACCTTGATACGTTTGAACATTGGTAAATTATTGCGTACAAACATCAGTACTTGAAATAAGTAAAGTGAGTAGTGCGTCATAATGCCATTTTGTTTAAACAGTTTTCTACATGGATGTCGGATATGGACTCCGGCCACTGTTCGAATCGCACGCTTTTGGAGTATCAAGGCTCGCTTTGCGTTTGTAGAATTTCCACAAATCAATGTTCCATAGGATAATAGGGAGTGAAAGTGGGAGAAGTATACGTCTTTCAGTGCTTTTCGCGATAGAAGGGGCTGTAGTTTTTTGAGAGCGAAGATGGCACTACTCAATCTTTTGCACTACTCGTTAATGTGGCACTTCCAGCTGAGGGTTGAATCAACTATAAAACCTAAGAATCTGCTCTCAGTACACAATGGCATTGGACTGTTTACAATACACGAAGGTACTGCAATCTTACGACCAGAAAAAAATATTTTGTTGGATTTCGCGACATTTAAGAGCAAACCATTTGATGAAAACCAAACTTGGAGCTGCTTACATGCCTCGTGGATTTTCCCAGCAAGCTGTTTATGGGTTTTGGCTTCCACGACGACTGTTGTATCCTCCGCAAAAAGTACGGAGGTGCCGCTCGTAATTGCAGACGGAAGATCATTTATAAATAATAGGAATAGGGTGTTTCCAGTTGCCGACCCCTGAGGGATGCCTAAGTTGATATGACCGGTATCCGAAGTGAGTGTCTTTCCATTAGTGGATATCTTTACTACCTGACTACGGTCAGACAAGAATGATGCAAATAGCTTGTGAGCGGAACCCATAATATCATAATGCCTTAACTTGGTTAATAACAATTTGTGGTTTATAACATCGAATGCCTTGGATAAGTCGCACAGTATCCCCGCCATCTTGCGGTCCTTATCGAGGCCCGTCAAAATAAGGTCAGTGATTTTGTGGGCTGCCATAGTAGTTGACCGCTTTTGTCTATACGCATACTGGTTGTCAGTAAGTAGACGGTTTGATTCCAAGTGGGTCATTAAACTAGATGATAAAATAGACTCCACTATCTTTGAGATAGTAGGTACAATAGTTATAGGGCGGTAGTTGTTCACATCATCCTTCTCTCCTTTACCCTTAAATACTGGGCATACTCTGGTATTCTTAAGCACCTTTGGGTACGTGCCACTTTGAAACATGGAGTTGACTAATACTACTAAGATGTCAGCAATGATTGGCCAAACACTTAAAATTATATTAATTGATATATCGTACACATCAACCGTTGTACGCTTTTTTAACATGGACTTTATTGTCTTATCCATAAGGTCACGTGTAACTATAGGGAGACTGAATTTTGGAATTGTAGCAAAATTTCTTAAATGCGTATCAACATACCGCTTGGACAGTGACTCATTGCTATTTATGACATACTTTGCCGCGACATTAAGAAAGTGCGAATTAAATGCATTTGGGATTTCTTCACGTGATAATACGGCATCTGTATCATGTTCTTTTAGCGATATTATTTGAGGCTTTGTTTTTGTTCCGATTTCTTCATTGACAACTTTCCACATTTCTTTAGACGGATTTGTACTTTGCCCCAGCCTTGATTCAATATATGACTGCCGAGCTCGTAGTGTCTCAGATTTTATAAGTTGAGAGTAATGTTCAATACAGTCAGATATTATCTGGTTTCCAGGATATTGCCGTCGTATCTCGTGAAGGTCCTTGTGCTTTTGTATGTATGCAGTCAGCTCATCAGTTACCCACGGAACGGATGATTTATTTTTAAGTCGTATTTTTTAAATTGGAAAGTGTAAATCCATGTAGTATGTCAATATGTTGAATAATTTATTGAATTTGTATCCAATGTCAATTGTAATATCATAAATAAAATCAAAATTATAATTAGAGATGGCTGAATAAAATGAATTTATGATTAAATAATCGGCGTTCTACTATATCGCTGTGTTTGGTGTAATGTAGTCCTCTTTCTACAGCAATGACAAACTGCTGCGCGTTGTGATCACTAATGGCGGTATCTACTGGCGAGACACTTAGATATTCGCGCTCACAATTTGTTATCCCGCAGTCAATGGATGTCGCAGAATCAGCTGTTACGCGAGTTGGGAACGTGACGGCCCAACTAGCAAAAATAAGTACTATAAAAGTTCGTAGAACGTTTTCAGAAACACCAATAAGTGTTTCATACATGTCCTATAACATTGATGTAAACGTTAACAAAGGCAGGTTTTGGCACAATTATATCGCAATTCCGTGACATAACGATGTTATTGCGGCTCCATAGATGACATATTAGTACTATAGTCGTACTATAATAGTTACTGTAACACTTTTCAAGGTTTTAACAGTGATTTTCGTGTCGCTTACATCACAAAAAAGCTACAAAAAAGTAATCACAGTGCTGTCAATGGTTTTTTTAGACCTGTAATGAAGATCAAGGAGCTACTATAGTTCATCAGTAAGCTTAAATGTGAGTTGTTTTGACAGTGAGTGGTACTCCCAACATAATAAAAATAAAAACAAGTTTCTGTGGTAAGTAAAGTGATTGAATTATTTAAAACATGATGGCCGCTCACTGTTTGTGAAGTTGGAGTGTTAATGTTCTACACAGCTGTTTTTACTTGCGATTGAAGTTCTATTGAAAAAGTATACTAGTATAATTAACAAAATTTTCATGCGCTCCCTTAATTATTAATATTTATTAAATTAGAACAATTAAAATTTATAAGTGTCTCATTCGCTGGTAAACAAGTGTTTTCGTGCTTATTATAGGCTTAGTATATGACTATTTGTCAGGTCAGCCATTTGCCGCCATGACAAAAATAGGGTTCCTTAACACCGAATAAACCGTATGAGAAACCTTTGATGTCATAGTTACAAACGTGTGCTTTTTTTTTAAATTGGTGTCGGTGAGTGAACTGTTATACTACATGAAGGGCAATCATCACGTAATTATGGTATAAATTGGAAGTACGGTTCCTACTCGTATTTATTCATCTAATTTGAAATGTATGTAATACATTCTATGCTATCCCTTTTCACAAGTCATTGTGACTGAAAAACTGGCTAAGAGCATGTCGGATTATGCTCAATGTAAGGTGCCATGGTTGTCGGCCCGTCACAAGACACTCTGTCAAAAGGTTGCTTTTTATAGGATATTTTACGGCACTTACGTCCCTTTACTATAAAATGACAACTCTTTGCGACAGCTAAAAAATGGCTCAACCGATTTTATTAAGTATGGTTTTTATTGAATGTATTTATTAGTCGTCACTTCATGAATTTTCCCATATTTTTTTCGACCCGCGATTCAAAAGTTAGATAGGGGGACACTTTTTTTTTAATTTTGGGAGCCATTACATATTTTCAAAATAACTGGATTTATTTAAATAATGTTATTGAAGCCTTCTATTCTTTTGGAAATAAGGTTGAAGCGATAAAAACATAACCCCCACTTCACTTGTACGCCTTCTATTCTTTTGGAAATAAGGTTGAAGCAATAAAAACATAACCCCCACTTCACTTGTACGGGAGGCACTCCAAAAAATATTTTATTTTATTTTACCGTTTTCTCGGCGTGGTTAATATACGTACTCATACCAAATTTTAGATTTCTAGCGCTAACGGTCACTGAGCTAGGCTGCGGACAGACAGACAGACAGACATGCTGGAATAATCGAACTATTATTTTGTACGGAACCCAGCCTTGCTGCGCTCTTACCATCTTGTTATATAAAAGATTTCAAGATTTCCGCTATTGGACATTTCGGTTGATTATAAGTAGTGAAATGCTACTTTTATGTATCAGAAAAGCTCATTAAAAGTAATACAAACTCTACAACTCAACTATGAGACATACTAGTCACCAAATAACCCATTTTAGAACCATTCAGTGTTAAAATAGTATTCTCACGGCTACTATAACAATCGTCCTATAGTAGCGATTAGGGAATACTTATACCGCAAATTTGAAACATAACAGTGTTTCAAAAATCAACAATAGGGCATTATTATCCTATAACTGAGTTTATGTAACAATTTTGACACTTGCACTATAATAATCATTTGGAAGCGACAATAACACAAGTGTGTCCTAAAGCGGTACTATCTAGAACTTTAATAGGACCAGGAAGCTCTATAGTGGTAAAACAGCATCTCTTATAGTGCTGCGTTAAAGGTGTGATTTAGGCATGTCATGTAAACGTTTACATCACTACTTAATAGTACTAAAGTGCTGTATAAAATTATACAGCTAAATAGTGATAAAAGATACTTTTATAGAACACATGGTCATAACGAATACCTTTATAACGCTTTAAAATGACTTTTTAGTGATAAACTGCTAAGTTAATGGACTATTTTGCTAGTTGGGGGTGTTTTTACAACCATAACATCTTAAAACGTCATCAACTTGTTGCCTTTAACTGTTGTCACAGCTAAAATTCACATTTTGATCGCCAACTATAAGAAACTTTTTATTTTCGTCAGAAAGCTTACTTACTAACTGAATAAACTATGTAAATGTGTATAAAAGTTAACCTTTTTTATATAGGTTAATTAGTTCCAGTTTTCACCACAGCTAGGCCACAGCGCAGACACAAAATAATGAATACCGGCTTCCGTGCATCCTTTCGGCCTTCGGTGCCATATAACTAATTAATGCTATGATTAAGACCTTTCATTTGAGATAAGGTTCAATTGTATACGCCAGTGGCAAAAGTTGTCCATTTTGCTGCCCAAGCACCATCTAGTGTTCAATAGAAGAATTAGGCCGTCGTTAATTACAGTTAATTAACGCATAAAATCGTTTTATTTGGTCTCTGCATACGTTAGAGTGCAAGTATCATTTACGAAAAATAGCTTATAAAAATACCTTTTAGCTGTTATAATATAAACGACTTTGTATTCACGTTAGCTTCGCTATGCTACATGTGTTTTTACATATTAGCAAATGTTTCATCTACTAATTCCAGCCCTATACGTATTTTGCCGATGGTGGTGGTAAATAAGCGTGAAGCATATCTCATATTCTTTCATATAAAATACGCTATAACTGGTTATAGAGCGGATATTTTATAAATTAACCGTTTATATGCGCAACCTTTGTTTTTAAATATCTCGGACCCTGCACGCTATCCAATGGTGGTGTGATACAATTAAATAATGCAATAGTTAAGACCTTTCAAATGAGATATGTCTCAATCGTATACACTCATGGTACAAAATGCCCATTCTCCTTTCCATTGCTTATTTCGACACATATTAATTTTACTCTCAGATTTTAACGTTACGATATATTGTACCTATAGTTTATATTAATTTTATGGACTCTTTATTTTTTTTCGTAGCTTTTTTAGCATTGTGATAACATAATATATCAAATTGCAATTTACGTAAATGTCACAAACTGGTTTTCCACAACAATAAATCCGTTCTGAATACAAAAGTTAGTAAAGCTTCTAGATGTTCTAAGTATATTTCAAAGTTACCATTACATGTCCGATACAATACAATAATAATCAATTTATAACATGGAATTTCAATAGCCGTAAATTCAATGTGATATTGAACACATAAGCTATGCAGGTCATTGCGTTTTTTATATTGCAACCCATCTCTAATAAACAGCGATACCCCACCATGGGCGTTTGCGCGCGTTCTACAGTAAGCGTTCGCGAGTGCATACCCACATAACCTCACGCGTTCAAGTTCATTTTTGCTACACCAAATTTCACTTAATCCTAGTATATCTGGTTTATTTTTATTCAATAATAGTTCTAATAATTAAGTTTTACCGCACACAGATCTAACATTTTGGTGAATAACAACAAGCTTATGTGTTACCTTGTTTTTAGTGCACTTTGTTGTTCCGTGGAGTTTTTTGGCTGTAATACATTGAAAAAACGTATTGTGACACCGTCTGGCCAATTTGATGCATTCCTGGCAACCTTCACCTTCTCAGCTGGCACGTCCAGGCGAAATAATGTATAATTGCCTCGGGAAACCACCAGCTGGTGGCACACCGGCGCCGTGATCCCCATCTGGGTCTGGACATGTCCAACGACGTTCTCAGCGGTGGTCTCCTCGCTGAGGTTATAGACGTGGAGGCTGACTATACGCGGAGCCGCTGCCCGCAGACCAAATGAGCATGGAGCACGGGATGTTGAGATGGTGTCGGGCTCTGGAGAGTGACGAGGCACGGCATCACATGTTTCAATAATAGCTGAACTCAGGGAGGGCTGAACTGAGGAAGTTATTGTACTTATCTCTTGCGATGACGGTTTCTTCTTTTTGGGTTTGGGGGGCGCGGTACGGCGGGGTTTTCGGGTTCGCCGTTTCTCAGGAGATTTGTGATCTTCCTCAGGATCCTCGGTGTTGAAGACTGGTGTTACGAGTGTAGTCACTGAGGCTTTTAGGGACAGCCCTACATCCACAGGGATATGGGGCTCGAGGGTCTATCAGACTCATTTATCCCGCTGCCCTCTGGCGTGGGACTCATTTGAGGGTTTACAGAGGGTTTCGGTGATATAGGTGGATTTGTACTCATGGCAGCTGACAGTGATTCGTCACGTATAAATATCATACCTTATCACATCTAAACATTTTAAACACAAAAAAGAAGGAACACTAAAATAACTGAAACAAAAGTTACATACGTAGGTAAAATATTGATGTCGTTGTAGTGGCTGCAAAAGGATATCTGCCATCTCCACTCAGCATATCTGCCATGTATGTAGGATGCCACGATGCTCGTCTTCCGTGGAGCCTATAAGCGGTCATAACATAACACTATAAGTAATAATGTCATTATGTCTGTACCCGTCCTTTCCGTCTGTTCGAAAACACATACCTAAACTTAGACTAGCAATACTATGGTCAGATATTACCAATTATCTTATGTTTTTTTCTAATACAAAAAGAGATGAATGTTCAGATATCTAATTTATCGAGTAAATTGCCTTCTTAGGAGTAACGAGTATAACTAAGTCTAACACAAACTAATGTTTATGATGAATGTTAACACTTGTTTCTTGTCTCGTAGTTTAACATAATGTCCATCTGTCTGATTATTTCTATGTTTATGTAGATTGCATTCTTGTGTGACCATTCGAGCCATTCATGTGTATGATTATCTGTTGCATTAATGTGGTAGGATCATTAACACCATTCATATGCGCGATTAGGTATGTTTATGACATAGACTAAACAAACATTGCATTATGTAAAGCTCCACTGGCTTCCCAATCGAGAGCGCAGAAGTCTTCAAATGTGCACACTGTTCTCCGTTTTATACGACCCAACTACGTCCCAGTAGAGTGATTATGATTATGCTAGTTTCCCGTTCGAGTTAAAGTTTAATACACACACTCTTTATATACTTTCACTTGATGTTCAAGACCATTTTCAATTGGGATTAAATAAATTTGTTGATATTTGGCCTCTGGCCCATCGGCTGTGTTTTGACGTATCTGTCATAGGTGACAGCTTAAGCGCTGTTCGAGCCAGTAGTTTCGCTGCGTCGAAGCGACGTCATTCAATGAGTGATATCTTTTCGTAAATTGTTGAATTTATATTTTTACCTTTTAAAAGGTTGAACTTAATTTAATTATTCGTATTTTTTAATAAGAGAATTTATGAGCACATAGTTCAAGTGTGTGTTTCATTCAAAGGTTTCATTCAAAATCTTACATTCGCTGGGATATCTCATTCACCGGGACGCCATTGCGTTCTTCATCGTGGTTGAGATAATGTCATCCAGCTAATTATGTGAAAGGAGATAATTTAATATAATGCCTCGTTAGGCGTGGTAGCATTTTTGCTCGCCGAACAAATGTCGGACCACGAGCGGACATAACCCATGTTTGCAGTCTCGGGCATGTCTTTGTCGGCCTAACCTCTACGGGTCCCGCCACATGGCGCGTCACAGGCGCAATTAAAAGAAAACCCAGTTAATTCTGGTAAGTGGATTACAAGGCATCTTGTTTATCTTGGGCCTTATTGTGGAAGAAATTAGAAATTAATTAATGTTTGAAAGATTTGATTTTTAACTGGAATATTTTAATTCCAGGGTTTTTTATTTATAAGGTTGTTTGTTAAACATTTAGAATTTTTGACACGGTTGTAGCCGATGATCATTTCTGGTTAAACACCAGGTACTTGAACTGTCTTTATGATTCAGGAGAGATGTGAATGTTAAATTTATAGTTCCCTAAGGATAGTACTAATTACTGTCTGAGCATAATAAATAAAAATAAGTTGTGTAATGGTTTGTTTTATTTGAACATGTCATACGTTTGTCGAGGGTCTAGGATCTAGGGCGTCCTAATTTAAATACTGGACCTAGACGCCTTGCTCCAAGGGAGGCCTACCCGCGATTTTGTTAAAGTTTCATTTTTAGCCGTGAGCACTTTGTAATATTTTTTTTTTGTAGTAGGGGATAATTGGGGGTTCTAGACCAATTTTCTGAGGTTTGTGGTAAATTAATTTACCAACCAATTTTTATTATTTAAACTCAAGTTGCACCCTCAGTCATCTCTACCCCAAGCATTACAGCACTATTATCAAACTGGTAAAACTCATTCATGTTGTAGAAAACTCTACTAATAAGCCAATTCTTTAAAGCAGTTTTAAAGGGTTTACCTTCGACAGATTTAATTTCAATAGGTAAGTTATTAAATACCCTTATTGCAGTAAGGTAGGCACTATCATACATAATTTGGCTGGTTTTTTTGAAGGTTGGCATAGAGTAGTTATATTTATATTGCATTCGCACTTTAGCATTTTTTGAGGACATTTTTTTGAAATACTCTTCATTGCATTTTACAAAGAGGCAGAGTTCGAGTATATAGATTCCAGTTAGGGTCAAAAGCTTCTTCTCCTCAAATACATTTCTAACAGATGGAACCAAGGCAAGTGATACATTGTTCGTAAGCACCTTTTTTGTAACAAGAGTGTAGTTGTGACGATCCATATTCAGGTTCGTCACTGCCCTTCCAGGCCCGTCCTCTGTGCGACCCATCGCCGTTCAGGCCCCAAGTCCACATCCTTTACCATACAAGCCGTCTGCCTTTGCATCTCCCTCTATGGCACTTGCATATTCGAGAGAGACGCAGATAACGAAATTTTGATTTTCGTTGTGGTAATACCTCTGCAGCCCTGGTGACACCCAGTAGTCTCATATGCTCCGTCTAGTTCTAGTTGGTATAGTATAGGTGGTCTGTCTTAGCACCACAGAGAACCTCCTAGCTGTGGTTAATCTACCATTCATATGCTCGATTAGGTATATTTATGTTGATGAAGTTTGTGCAGTATCATTCATTAGAATCTAAATGGTGATAATTCTGTGTTTTTGCAGGTGGCTCAGCGAGCTGAATGAACTACACATCGAGACCGCTTAAACGTAAGTTACATTTATAATTACTTTGGTAATGCTGGGTTTACATGAGCTTAGTGACAGTAATGCTCAGCAGTAAGTGGTTAGTACTAGGCGCTTTCTCATTAATTATGTAGCATGTATGTAAACAGTATTTAGTATTCTTGTTACAACATTTATTTTATAGTGGTATCGCACCGTAATAGAGGGCCACACACATAACACCATGTCATGTACATATAAGCGTGAAACTGGTAAAAACTTTTTTATTTCCATAGTTTCTTACCAGTGTCAGTTACAATACATTCTTTAATTCACCCCAATCATCGCAACAGAAAAAAACCGGCCAAGTGCGTGTCGGACCACGCATAGGAGGGTTCCGTACCTTCAATGGAATAAGAACCAAACTAATACCAAAAGGTCGTATCTGATGCCTATGGAAGAAGTTTTTTGGAGATAACTCAAAAATGGCTGAACCGATAATGTTCAAAACAATTTTCGTAGAAAGTATATGATAAGGCGCATCTTTTCAAATTTTTTCATATTTTTTGAACTTACGGTTCAAAAGTTACGGGGGGGGGGGGCTACACAACTTTTCTGACTTTCGAAGCGATTATTTCAGAAAATATTCACTTGAATCACAAAATAGTCAAAGAAACCTCAATGTTATTCTGAAAGACCTATCGATTGATGTTGTTGTTGAATGATGTTGATATTTGGTAAAAAAAAAATTTTTCAATTTAGTTACCTATATGGAGCGCCCCCCTAAAAATATTTTTTTTTTTCAAATTTAACTACATAATTAACCCTTACAGCACGAGAATTTTTTTTTTTTTTTTTTGTTTGAAGTTGCATTTTTCGGTGCATTTAAGGCCCATAAAAAGACAGAAAAATACAAAAAAAAATCTCCCCCCCCAAAAATTTTGTGAAAACCCATCCGCACGATCGTTTCATTTCGTTGCGACCCCTAGTAAAGTTGTTATTATTTTTTTTGAAATATAAGGGTAAATTACAGAGTTCAAAGGAGTTAATAAACAGTTATTAATAAAATTTTAGATTTCTTACATGTTTTACATGAAATGATTTAAAAAAAAACGCTTTTGATTGATCATATTTTCAATTTATCATAGTCAACACAATTTAAATCGGTCGACTTGCGTCCTGACCCGCACGATCGTGCGTTATAACTTTAGGCACAAAAAAATGACTAAAATTTCTGGTTAAACTATTAATTATCTACATTATACGACAGAAGAACGTTTAATTCAATAAAAAACGAATTTAACACATTTAAAAATTAAAAAATTTCGTGAATACCTACTTCTGACCTGGTCGTCCGTCTCGTACACGTACCTGCTTGACGCTCACCGCGCCGACGACTGGCCCCCTAACTAAACGCACGCGGGTTTAAAATGAGTAATAATCGAACGCACGATCGATCGATGCCGTACTGAAGCGGCAAACTTGATTATTTTTCAAACTAGATTTTTTTAAAGTTGAACGCACGATCGTATCTCGTACCGGTGCTGTAAGGGCTAAGTAGCTGCATACAAAATACACCTTATGTGTAAATTTTATTCAGATACGTCGTATAGTTTCCGAGTAAAATGCCTGTGACATACGGACGGACAGACAGACAGACAGACAGACAGACATGACGAATCCATAAAGGTTCCGTTTTTTGCCATTTGGCTACGGAACCTTAAAAATGCTGCACGGTAAATTGTTTGTTACAAAGTGAATTTAAAAATACCGACACCCATTTTTATTAATAGTAGTTTATGTAACTGTTACGTAATAAGGCCTAATTACGTACAGTTGCATACACTGCTTTATCTACACACATATTATAAATCCTAAATGATGTGTTCGGAAACCAGTAGAATGACCGCCATTGCAACGCCATGACCAACTCGATTGTGTTGGCGGTCGCGCGGGCGCGTGCCGGCGGTCGGGGAGAGCGCGGATCTTCGTAACGTTACCGTGGGTAATGGATTTTCATACGTTTTTACCACACTGTCAGAGATGTTACGTTACTGGTTGCAATAATGGCTGTAGTTACATACGGTTTCCGAACGCGGAATAGAGGATTTATGATATTGGTGTAGATAAAAGTGTATATTATGCTTGCTTATGAGTTTACTTGCTTGTAATAATTATTTTTTACTAAAATATTGTTTGTTTCTCGCTTAGGTAAGTAATTTGGAATCTTAATAATATAATGAAACTGAACTGAATTTCAACTTGATACCTCTACGCGTTTCTATTAAGAAAAAATCTTTAAAAAAAAGAAAATAGACTTCAAAAAGGCCAAAATAAAACATTTTTATTATGCGCTACCAACTAATATGTTTAAAGTTAGTGCTTATCGAATTAGCCAATGGGACACGTTTCGTCTGACTAATCTTGAGAAATACGTTTCGTCTGACTAATCTTGAGAAACACGTTTCGTCTGACTAATCTTGAGAACCAGTAGGCACCTCAAGGGTTCATCATCAGATCGTCGTTATCATCACCAGCACTTAGGTCCAAGTCAATAGTTGTGCTGAGCATAAATGTATAACAACCATATTAAACTAATCGCATCGCGTGTAATACTTATTATTATTGAATAGTTTACGTGACCTTCTGTGATCTTCATCATCAGCTCAACGTCATCAAGTTGCTTACGAAAACCATCGTAAGCAACTGCACCAATTACCTACTGTTAAATAAAAAATACTGAAATCGCTACAGGTGTGCCTATAATATTTGAAGAGTTGCCTCGATTGCTCCAGGATTCCATAATCAGGCATTTACCTGATCTAAATGGGACCAATTTGTAATGTAAAATCACTATATGCATGCCTTTAAGATTTGAGGAGTTCCCTCGATTCCTCATGGATCCCATCATCAGAACTGCGTTTCGACAAAAACAGGACCAACCTGTATATTATACTTACAATCAAAAAAATAATTTTCAAAATCGGGTCAGACATCACGGAGTTATGGAGTAACAAACACAAAAAAAACATACACGCCGAATTGAGAACCTCCTCTTTTGAAATCTTGAAGTCGGTTAAAAATACAGACTAATTGAGCACCCTACCCTTTTTTGGAAGTCGGTTAAAAGTGTCTGGACAGACAAACCGACAGACAGACGGATAATAAGAGTAATCTTATAAGGGTCCGTTTTTCCCTTTTGAGGTACGGAACCGTAAAAGTAAAAAATGTTACATATATTTATTTATTGTACCTACATTCGTACACGTAGTCATTCGACACTGTATAGCTGTGTATTAAAACAATCGGCATTAAAAGGTCATTGGCATTAAAATTAAGCATAATTATTCGAACTGGAATATTGTGCTTGTTTAGTTTTGTTAAAACTATTGAAGCAGTAAATTTGCTGCGATAAGGTATCAGAGACGTGAAATAAACGGTGACCTGAATGTTGGAAGTTGGACCAGATATCTTCACTCTGTTAACATGATACCTACTATTAAAGTTAACATTTTAATACACATAATATAGTTTTATACAGAAGTATAGTTTTCGCGAACTAATACTAAAACTCAGGTTTTGCGTATTAAACTTTCGTTAAGTTGAGTCCTCCATTGGTATGCTTACATTTACACTGCAGTCTCATCAGTCGATTCCCATCTCGGCTTGAAATACTCGTAGCTCCAACTGATCTCGCTGGAAACGCAAGCTCGGTAGGAGTATTCCAGAATAGCAAAATTATCATATCTGGTCGCGAAGGGGTCTGGTTTTCCCCACGGCTACCATCCTACCAAACAGTCCGCCGGCTTAATCGCTTCAAAAGCATAACGCCTAAGTCAGGATAAAAATCTGCTTACAATTGTTTCAGCCAGCAGCAGAAGTAGTAAGCGGGTGAGGTGTTCCAATTGATTGTCAAGTAAACAAGAATTTTCCATGGTCACTTCGATTTAACCTACTCGCTTAGCCCCTTTGCTGTGGACTGTACCTATAACATTGATGCTCTGACCTGCCTCAACTCAACTTTGGTTATCAGACTTATCAGTAATGAAATGCATTAGTTTTGCAATACTTTTGCGATTAATTACCTAGATTCACAAATCATCTCTAACAACATTTGGAAATATCCAGTGAAAGTAAACACAAAAAATATAACCACGAATATTGATTACAATACGTACCTACACAAGCAAAAATATCAAGCAAATCATTAATCTTTACGTTTGTCAGATAGATGCTAAGGTAACTATGATTAATAGTTCTTAGATTAATAGTTAGGTTAGATATTTTTACAATAGGAAATACCTTCTATTAATTCACGGAATTTACTTAACCAAAAATCAGCAGTATAGAAGTTGCTAAGCGGATAAGATGTTCAGAATTATCTGGAACCGCTCTTATCCAAACACCTTAACAAAATTGTGTTAGGGTCATTTTGAACACCTCACCCGCACCCGCTAAGCAACTTTTGCTACTACCTACTGAAGTTACGTGCTATAAAGGTTATCACCAAACCTTATATCAATTTCAAGTTGAGGTAGATCATAATGCTGTTCGGACTAAAGAGTATAGGAGGATAGCCTTTGAAAAATGGCCCCCAGCTTTTTTATTTCGAAACTATAACCAAACGATGCCTTTTGAAGGGGTAACACCCTGCACAAAGTTTCATCCTTCTGTTACTCCCTGGGGCTTCAAGTTACCCGATAAACTACAAAACTGTTTTACTTTTTCTATCCTAAACTATGAAAGTGACGAATATCAAATTTTGTACATATATTATTGTAGGTAACTAAAAGCTATATGTCAAAAAAATATTACCCTCCTAGGCATTTAAATTATTGTAAAAAATAAAAATATATTTTTTCATGATATCGCCATGAAAAGTAATTATCTTCATGACACGCACGAGTTATGTTAAACCAAACGGAATTCAACCTCCGCTTCATTCAACGAATTAACACCTTTATTCGATTATCCATCGATAACTTGCTTTATCGAATGATTAAGTGGCTCCAATCGACGCTCTATTGTATCGATCATGATTCTGATGTATCAATCGACGCCTCAGTATAGAGTTATTCAATTAGAGGTGATATGATTGTCACTTGACCGCGGGGGCACGAATCAAGTAGGACCTCTGTAAATAGCACAGATGGTGCGATGCATTGGGTAGCTAGCTAATGACAGTTACAGCATAATATTATATTGTCTTTAGTTACACCTTATGCGCGAAGTATTTTAGCTTCATATTGTCTATATGTTATGGTGGATCTGAACGCGTAAACGCTGAAACGTGCCGTTAAAAACGCTCGAAGGTTTGTCCAACGTGAAACGTTTAATTTCATAAATAGCCAATAAACGAACACAATGAAACCATCCACGATATTGAATAATAATTGGTGCAGCGGCCGTCACGAGGCAGATCGTATCTGCGAGCGTGCCGCATCCATCTCCCGTATCAGGCGTATCGGCCACGATAACCACGGCTCCGGGGCTATACGCCGTATCTGCGCTAGCGGTGGTGTTAGCCAAGCGAGGCCAAGCGGTGGACTAGCTTAGACGACCAGTCAATGTTTGTGTTTATGTGAGAAGTGCGCGGTGAGGAAAATTGTTCTGTCGTATCAGGTGATCAGACCACGATGATTGACCGATGACAGACCCTAGGCTGTACGCCGTATCTACACCAAAGTGGTCCATCAGTCGTATCAGACGTATCGGCCAGCGGGTACTCGAGGCCCGAGGCGTGGAAGTATCTACACAACCAGGAGACCACTGACACTGGCCCGTTGGAGTCAAACGACTTAGTAAAAGTGTATCATCTAAACTTTCTTCACAACAATAATAGTTGTTCCCGAAAGTTTAAGAGACACGAGTCTAATTTCTGGGTGCGACTATAAAATATACCGTATTGTTATAGTTATAGCTTATATCCTAAAAGTGGCATTAGTTTCTAACTTTTCGAGGATGCAAAAGATTCAAGATTACAAACTGTTATCCCGAGTCTTTTGCCATCCCGCGCTCTTTAACTCTCGACTCGACTAAGCGGCCTCAACATGTGACCTTCCAGTCCTACCGCCCTCATTGTCTTTCGTAGCGATTATATCGGCGAAACTTACGTCGATAGCGTTTGTCTTTTGCCGCAAATGAGCCGGAATGGCCAATGCCTTCTGCCGCGTCATGCGCCCGCGCCGTGGGAGCGACGGATAATGGAAAATTTGCTAAATTATAAATTAGATGGCCGAGATAATAGCGGGCATTTATAGCGCAATCGATCTTGCGATAACTAAACAGGGAAGTTTGAGAGATCTATTTAACTATAAAATCTCGTGAGACTCGAAAGCGAATGTTCTAGAAGATGATCAATATGATCATCGTTAATTAATCGAAATATGTCGAGCGAAATGCAACCTAAATTACATTAGTGAGTCGCTTTAAAGATTTAGTATGTTTGAGTAGGTACGTATGTAATAAGTATACAAATATTTTATTTAAACGTAGTTAAACGTAGTTTTTCAGTCTTTTTCATGAGCCGTTTGCGTTGGCTTAATTTTCAATAATATCTTTTCAGGGTCAGCCTAGTTTGGAGTTTGATACGAGTACCTAGATGTTTCGGCACGTATGTAATAATAATAATACTTGTTTTGTGTATTAGTAACGGACAATTTGATATTATTGACACATAAGTTCGGGGAATACATATATAATAGGCCTTGCACCTCTGACACTGTCTCGCAGTCTTATTTAAACACAATTTCGCAATTACAGATGCAAATACCGACACAACGGCAGGTTAATGACTTCCTGTTTGTGGCCGCCAGGCTACTCTCTGGCGTCAGTCTGCATCAGCGACAGCACAGTCTAAATATTTATTTATGCGGATACAGAGCATTCGCTGGTTCGGGATCCAATTCCTCCCACTGTGGAACGGGACTCTCAGTAATAACACTCACTGCACTTGGATTCTTATTTATTACTAAAACACAATCACTCGGTACACTTGGCTAACTATGGCTATTTACACTATTTACAACTTATATCCTAGAACAGGTACATATACCCTGTCCGAGGATAGGCACATTTACCCTACTTCGCACTGTCACTAACTTTACTTGAACTACTTAGTCCACGAACAGGTACATATACCCTGCCCGAGTACTGGCACGTTTACCCTAAGAGCACTAGGTACAAACTGAGACACTAACACTTTACTTATAACGCTTAGTCCATAAACAGGTACATATACCCTGTCATATGAACCCTAGGTACGCTAGACACTAAACTTTAACACTAGGCACATAGAAAGCCGGTACGCACACTGATATACTGATACTGTCGACTACTGGTCACTATTATCTCTTCTTCTTCTTATTTTTCTTGCTGGAACTGCTTGCTGAACTGAACTGAACTGAACTACGGCGGTGCGTGCCGGCTTTTATATGATTCGAAAATAGCGAGGGTGGAAATATCTAGAACAATCTGAAAGAGAGATCTATCTTCATCTCTTTTACGCTATGGAAAAATCTAGATATTTTAGACAAGGATATCTCTATCTTTTTCACGCATTCGATAAATCTAGAAGTTTTAGACAGAGAAGTCCTTTGTTTACATTGCTATCTCTTTCTTGCACTCGACTTAGGATATTTGCGTATTTATTTACATTTTTGCTTATATCTCGAAAACTACTGGACGGATTTCGATGATCCATACCTTGTTAGAAAGGTCTTTGCAAGATCTGTCTATCTAGGACAATATCTTTACAGAATTTCAATAAACTAAAAAGTTGCTTTTTCTTAATAGTAAATTTTGTATGGGAGTGAGCTTCTATCTACTCTAACTCCGGTATCCTAAGTCCGAGGCTTACAAAACTATTTTTACTAGATAGTTTACTAAAAACCCTATCTCTAGAGGTATGTATGACCTATGTGGGTTGCGGCATTTTCCGGGAAAATCAAAATGTTTTCGCGGCTCTCGCTTCGGTCAAGCCTTGCCACCTCAGTCGGGGCCCGCGGTCGTCGTATGGTAATCTCGGCTGCCTGGGTCATCATTCATACAAATACGCCGCTCCCCCTCTGCCCGCCCTCAGTCGGGCGCGTACCATCACAGAGGGCACACATACTGCTTTTCAGCGGTACAAACAAGTCTTGTTTCTGCACAGACATCAATCAATCTAGTTTTTACTTTAATAAAGTTGACCTGTGTGTACCACTTATTTATCACCTTACCTAAACCTTATAACTAACTAGGTAAAATACAATTTATTTAGGTAGGGATCTAGGCTGTCCGTAACACTGTTAATACCTTACGTTAATTTTCCACCCATTGTGCTGGTACCTCCACTTATCTATAGGTTACATGTGCTTGCAATCATTTCATGCGATTACGACCAAAGATCACTTGGATGCTATATCTACTTGATTAGCGTATGCGACGATTCGCGTTCATTATTCATCAGCGTTTTTCTTTTATTTTATTTTTTAATAATTTACTAGTTGTGCCAGGAATTCCGCTTGCGTGGAACTCTGTTTATGTCTTTCCTCCTTTCTTGCAAATATAGCCAAAGGATGTGCGCCGAATACATCTAAGTCATATACTCTTAGCGAGGCCCCTCTACAATTCCTTGGAGCTCGTGACCAAACTGTATGATATAGTGACATAATGTTATCGGCGTTAACGTCTTTTGCTTCTAAAAACTGTGTTCTAAAAACACATACTACAATTAGTCGCCTCTGATTCGCTTAATTTAGTAGCGTCAAGTAGTAAAGTCATTGGGTATGCTGATGACTTGGGATTATTGGCTCAGAACAAAAAGGACCTAGAGGCCATGGCGGTAATCGTTGAGCAAGAAGCAGAAAAGATCGGACTCAGAATTAACCACCAGAAAACTGAATATCTCCTAATGAAAAGGTATAAGAACATCAGAGTTAAAAGAGAAGACCTAGTAGTCGGAGCAACCACCTACAAAGGTGTGGATCGTTTTAAGTACCTCGGCTGCACAGTAACTGATACCAACCACAGGGAAGAGGAGATAGATGTTCGAGTCCAAAACGCCCTAAGATGCTCGGCAGCGCTTCATCGAGTTCTGGTGTCCAAGCTTATCAGTAAACCGACTAAGATTCGAGTATACAAGACAGTAATCAGACCAATCTTAATGTATGGGTGTGAAGCTTGGACATTGACACAGAAAGAAGAGAGCAAGCTCTTAGTGGCAGAGAGGAAAATCTGGCGGAAAATTCTGGGACCTATCAGGGGCGAAGATGGAAGCTGGAGGCGTAGGAAGAATAAGGAACTAGAGGAGCTAGTCGCTATGCCCAATATAATTGGCGAAATCAAAGCCACACGACTCCGCTGGCTTGGACACCTGGAGAGGATGGGAGAGGATCGAGCTGTGAGAAGGGCGTATGTGGGGCACCCGGGTGGAAAGCGTCCGTCTGGACGCCCCAGATACCGCTGGAGCGACGAAGCCCTGAAAGATATATCCGCCCTTGGAGTACCGGACTGGCGTGAAGTGGCGCAGAATAGGGCAGAGTGGCGGTCTCTTGTGTCAGAGGCCAAGATCCGTTTTGGGTCACTGAGCCAGTGAAGTAAGTAAGTAAGTAAGTAGCGTCAAGTCTCTCTAGCGTCGGCTCCAAAACATCTGACAGTTGTCGTGAATTCGGAGCTTATACGACTTTTTGTTTAGTAAAGCAAAGTAGAGCTGACTATGTTAATTAATTAGGGTTCCGTACCTCGAAAGGAAAAAAACCGGCCAAGAGCGTGTCGGGCCACGCTCAGTGTAGGGTTCCGCAGTTTTCCGTCCGTCACAGTAAGTGTCCCCACTTAAGAGTTTTTGATAAGCACGTCATTTCATAGTGATTTTGTAGAAATTACAGGTACAATAAACACCTGCTTATACGGCTAAAACAAACTTAGTTCAGAAATTATTTTATATTTTTTTTTTCAAAAACTATTCAACCTATCACGTTCAAAATAATTTTCCTAGAAAGTTTTTATAAAGTTCTACTTTTGAGATTTTTTTCATATTTTTAAAACTTATGGTTCAAAAGTTAGAGGGGGGGACACATTTTTTTTTATTTCTGGAGCGATTATTTTCGAAAATATTTACATTATCAAAAAAGTATTTTAGTAAACCCCTATTCATTTTTAAATACTCGTACCTATCCAACAATATATCACACGATAGGGTTGAAATGAAAAAAAAAAAACATTCCTCACTTTACGTATAGGGGAGGTACCTTAATAAAACATTTTTTTCCACTTTTTATTTTACCACTTTGTCAGCGTGATAGATCTACATATTAGTACCAAATTTCAGCTTTCTAGTGCTAACGGTCACTGAGATTATCCGCGGACGGACGGACGGACGGGCAGACATGGCGAAACTATAAGGGTTCCTAGTTGACTACGGAACCCTAAAAAACGGAACCCTTATAGGATCTGACTCTGTTGTCCGTCCGTCCGTCCGTCCGTCTGTCAAGACCCTTTTTCTCAGGAACGCGTGGAGGTATCAAGCTGAAATTGATATCAAATACTCAGGTCTACTGTCCCTTGGTGCTGTAAAAAAATCAAACTTCTATGCTAACGCAATCAAAAGATACAGCCGTTTATGCCGGAAAAATTGCGAAAACCTTAAATTTTTAGTTACATCATATAATAAAAATATTTATCTACACTCACATTGTAAGTTCTCTAAAACGTGTTCGAAAACGGTAGGCAATGGCTAGCATTACCACAACCGATTTTACTATGATAAGATTGATAAGCTTTTTATCTGTGGCAGTAACGTAATTTTAACTTTACATGCTCAAATATTGATGTGTTATGAGTTTTGATAACATAATGTATACCTGCACGCTTCCGCGCGGCCGCCGACACGCGCCCGCGCGACCGCCGGCACAATCGAGTTGGCCATGGCGGTGCAATGGCGGCCATTCTATGGTTTCCGAATACGGCGTTTAGAATAAATAATATGAGTGTAGATAAAGCAGTGTATGCAACTGTACGTAATTAGGCCTTAAAACACTCGTGTGATCTTATTATGAAAAACCACACTCATGTTATAAGGGCCCTTATTACGTAACAGTTACATAAACTACTATTTTAATAATTTTTAAGATACTACCCCTATATACACAGATTTGTACATAGATTTGTACGGAACCCTCGGTGCGCGACTTCGACTCGCACTCGGCCGGTTTTTAGGGTTCCGTAGTCAACTAGGAACCCTTATAGTTTCGCCATGTCTGCCCGTCCGTCCGTCCGTCCGTCCGCGGATAATCTCAGTGACCGTTAGCACTAGAAAGCTGAAATTTGGTACTAATATGTATATCAATCACGCCGACAAAGTGGTAAAATAAAAAGTGGATTTTTTTTATTTATTAGGGTACCTCCCCTATACGTAAAGTAGGGAGTGATTTTTTTTTTTCATTTCAACCCTAACGTGTGATATATTGTTGGATAGGTATTTAAAAATGAATAGGGGTTTGCTAAAATCATTTTTCGATAATGTAAATATTTTCGAAAATAATCGCTCCAGAAGTAAAAAAATATGCGTCCCCCCCCCCCTCTAACTTTTGAACCATAAGTTTTAAAAATATGAAAAAAATCTCAAAAGTAGAACTTTATAAAAACTTTCTGGGAAAATTATTTTGAACTTGATAGGATGAATAGTTTTTGAAAAAAAATTACAAAATAATTTCTGAACTAAGTTTGTAATTTAACCGTATAAGCAGGTGTTTATTGTACCTGTAATTTCTACAAAATTACAATGAAATGACGTGCTTTCAAATAAAGTAAAAACGGTGAAAATCGGTTCACGCAATAAAGAATTATTCCATAAAAATCATCTTCCATACTTTAAGCTCGCGCGCAATAGTTTACTTAATTTGCCGATAGATGTCGCTGTACGTGGAACTCTCATATCATATCCTACATGGCGGTGTTATTAACTCTTAAGTGGGGACGCTTACTGTGACGGACGGAAAACTACGGAACCCTCCACTGAGCGTGGCCCGACACGCTCTTGGCCGGTTTTTGTTTTTTCACTTAGATCCGTATGAATGATAACATAATATGGAATTATAGCAGAATCACGTATTTTATTATAACATTTTATTGAGTATTCACTACTGCTTATTCCGATACGTTCTTTTATCAGCTTCCATAATATTTTTTGTTTCTGACCTTTGGGTGGGCGAAATCTTAATTTGACGAAGTAGTCTACACCTGCAATAAAATATTATACAACAAAGGCCTTATAAATATCCAACGCGATCTTATATCTAGACTATCTAGAGCCATAAGAGCATGTGATGCTGCGACCACACTTCGCCTATGTGGACAAATATTCGTGTTGCGTCTCTTTCTTATTGTATAGAATAGGAAAGAGACGCAACACGAATGTTTGTCCGTATAGGCGAAGTGTGGTTTCACCATCAGATATTTTTTCGTCCTTTGACAGTACACAAGATGTTACGTGCAGTACAGCTCACGGACATGCAGGTATTTCTAATATGAAAATGTAACTCTATTATAGTGATCACGTCACGTCAAATCAAGTTCAAACATATTAATAGAGCAAGCAGTATCAAACGTTATTATAAAACAAGCAGTTTTATCACAGATTTATAAGGCCTAGACAGTCAGTTCTATAGCCCTAGCCTCTCCATAAGCGGCCAGTGCCATTGTCACGAATTTGTTCCCTGATGGCCAGAATGGCCACGAGGAGTTATGGCCGCCTCTCTGTGCGCGTTGTTCATTAAACGGACCGCGCCTGCAATGTGCACCAGAGTTCGGGACAGAAAAGTTACAAAAGTCTGAATTAAGAGAATTTATTGTTAGTATTATTTTTATGTCGTAATATGTCTTTTATTTGTTTTTTATTTATTTATGTATTCAATGTATTTATTTACCCATCTTAAAAACCACCTCACAGAAAACCACAGCGTGTAATAATTACTACGGCCGAAGAACAAGACAGTTTCTGATACCGCGTATTTTTAACGTTTTACCCTCCGAACACGAGTTCTTGTCCAAAAAAATGTTTAAGAAAAAAATCAAGGGTTTGTTATTAAATAGTTACTCAAATGTAAGTTAGTGATAGCACAAGTATATTAAATTTAACTCAATATGTAGGTATCTGCAGTGAAGACGGGTTACTTAAAAGTGTCCATAGTCTCCATACAAAGTGACCCGTTTTCATAGTGTTTGGATGTACATAAGTAGTAGTTAAGTTAGATAATGTAAGGAAATATATGAACAATGGGTGTATTCCATTCGCCAACAAACTGTTTCGCAGTTTGTTGGCGAAGTTTTGTAGTAGTTTTAAGTATTTTTATTACTGAGCAATAAAAAAAAAAGCACTAAATAGACCCATACTCATAGTGTTGTGTTCCTTCTGGTGAGTAACGTTGCCAAACAGCTCAAAGAGGACCCAGTGTGTTGACGATTGACGATGAGGGATCCACTTGTTCCTTTAGCCGTCAACACAGTGAGTCCTCCTTTTTGTAAAGGGTCGGCAACGCACATGTGACACCTCTGGAGCTGCAGGCGTCCATAGGCTACGGTAGCCGCTTACTACCAGGCGCGCCGTATGCTTGTGTGCCTCCGTCGTGGTATAAAAAAAAGAGAATACCTTATGAGTTTGTTTTATAACACTGCATTTAAGACTCTTGATTCGTGAGATTTTTAGGAGCGTGACTCAAAATGACTAGATTCCTGAAAACTACAGCATCCATTTTGAAGATTATAGGTATTTAAATAATAATGTTCAAGATTGTCGCTAATTGAATATATAAATAATGTAACCCATGAAGTGTATGTAGGCAGTAATTAACTAATTAACATATTAACTACTAGGTATTAAATAGAATACACGGTAAACACCCTGTTTCTAAGAATAGGTATAACATTTTTTTGATTCGAAAAATCTTATTGCCTAAGTACAAAAGGCTGTGCGGCAATTATAAACCTACAATGAATGGCCGGGTATTGGAGTTACGCGCTTCGGAGGTGCAGACAATGGATTAGTGCATTTAATATTTGTAATTCCAGCTCCATTTCGGGACACTTTATGACCTTATCGAATTTACTGCATGAGGCTGGAGAGAACAGGTTATTAGGTACCAGAGCTAGGATTGTAGTTTGCGATTATTTCCTGGATTAAGTGGCCATTCCGTTAATGTTTAAAAAAAATCTTTATTAATTTAATGTAATATATAGCTTACATATTTTTACTTATCTAGTGTAAGTCGTCGTCTATCTAGTAACCATAAGCTTTATTGAGGATAATGTGGGACTAGGTCGGTTTGTGTAAGGTTGTCCCATAATAGTTATTTATTAATTAAGTAGTTTATAAGTGATTGTTGCCGTGTATTTAGTCAATTTTACTAAATGAACAGAAGCTAGGCACTACCCGTGCTTAATACTAAAAGTGCAAACATAGATTTGACATCGTCTTTGCAATCGGTGTTGTTACACTGTTCCAGTAAATAAACCTGGTCCGTAATTATATGAACGACTAGCTTTTTCCCGCGGCTTCGCCCGCGTACTAAAAGTACTAAAAAAGGAGGTTCTCAGTTAGACTCGTATGTTTGTATGTAGGAATGTATGTTTGTCCGCGATCATCTTGCGTTTCGCTGAACTGATTTAGAAGCGGTTTTCGGAAAAGTATTCGTTACATTCTGGAGGTTTCGGTATACCACGTTTTGAAGACGGCGGTTCCCTCATTTTTTATTTTAAAGAAATTATTGCAATAATTGTTTAATTGTTACGTTATCAACGACTTACTACTGAGAGATTATGATTAATACAGATTTCTACTCTTGAATAGAAGCTTTTCCCCGCGACTTCATTTGCGTGGAATTAGTAATCCACCCTCCTTTTTACCCGCTTAAGGAATGACTTCTGGGATAACAACTATTATATATCCTTCCCCAGAACGCAAAATATCTCCATACCAAATCATCTAAATAGGTTCAACGGTTATTAATTTCCCATACAAACTTTCAACCCCCGTTTCACCCCCTAGAGTGTTGATTTTCGAGATAAAAACTATCCTATATTGTTTACCGCGACTCAATCTATATAATATGTACCAAGTTTCATTTCAATCGTCTGTTCAGCGGTTAATAATTCGCCATACAAACTACCAACATGTTTTCTACCCCTCTAAGATTGATTTTCAGCTTAAAAAATATTCTATATTGTTTCCTGGGACTCAAACTATATCCACAACAAAATTATCTAAATCGGTTCGCGGTAAAAAAATCTCCATACTAACCTCCAACCCCCATTTCACCCCCTTAAAGATTGATTTTCGAGATAAAAACTGTCCCATGTCGTTTCCCGGTACACAAACTATCTCTATACCAAGTTTCATCTAAATTGGTTCAACGTTTAAAAATTCCCCATACAAACTATCAACCCCCATTTAACCCCTTAAGTGTTGATTTCGTAATCAGCGACCCGATAAACCATAGAAACAATACCCATATTGATATTTAAATTTTGTCACCACATTTCCCCCTTATGGGTTGAATTCTCAAAAAAGCTGAAACACTTGTTTTCTCATTTATCGTTAGGAATACTCCTGTAAAGTTTCGGATAAAATAGTTGAACTAATCTCGTTTCCCATACAAACTTTGAACCCCAATTTGGAATCTCTAGAACCAGCGGTTTGGACTGTGCGTTGATAGATCACTATGTCAGTCAGTCAGTCAGTCAGTCGTCACCTTTGAGTTATATATATATAGATAACCAGCGAAATAGTTTCTGATGATAAATAATTAAATTAACTCTAATGTAAGCTTGCATTTGTCGGCTATTAGTTGTGTAGGTACAGAATGCAACTGCTGACCTACCTATTACATAATTGCTTAATCCCGTAACGCAGTTACACTCACTCAATTGCTAAATCGCTGCCTCGCCCCGGACAGCTGTACACCCATTTAACTTTATTTAAAACTTTACACGCCAGTTACACATTTATCCCCTGGACGCAAGGTTTAAAACGCCGTGATTGCACAAGGAGAGGAGCAATTCCTGTATTCCCATAAATTGCGCGCGCACGAGTTTGTCCACTTTTCGGACCTTCTGCACCTCAAGGACCTACCAACACTCCCAGAATATTCTAAACTGGTCCTCCAGAGCTTTCAACTCGCCCGAGCCCGACAAGCGATTGGAACGGGGTGCGCGTGCGCCGGCCGTCAATTAAGTCCAATTAGAGCAGCGCCTTTGATGTGCCGCCGCGCCAGACGCACGTCGGACTTCTGTGCACCACGCGCTGCAACCAAAAAACTTGTTCAATTGTGTGCTTTATTCTCATGCAGTAAAGTTCATGTTAAAACTATTTATCTAATCTAGGTGGTGGTGATATGGTGGTAACATGGTGGTGATATTATTTCTATATTTCACCAAGAACTGTGAGCAGTTTGAGTATTATCCTGAAACGATCATATGTTATCGGATACAAAACTTGAAGTGATTAGACAGACGCGAGGCGCCGCTTTTGCTGATGGAAATGACAGCCAAGCAAGGATTTCTTGATAATCAGTTATTGCCCAGGAATAGACCTTCTCCAGGAGGGTTTAGACTACCTACACAGTTCTCACGATAGCCTAATTATTATATAAGAATTTCTCACACTCACTTTTCTTTCTGCAAAAGGGTCTTCTCGGCTTGTTTTTGCTTCTACCTATATTAGACCAAAATATTTAAAGCCCTAACAAAGCCTACCAGACAAACCAAACAGTAATCAAACAAACCGACTGCACAACGAGAGATCAAGATTCGATGTTATCTCGTGCGTCAAACCTTACCGGGCAGGCTCTGAACCGGCAGCCCTTACTCTAATCTCTCCCAATACTCCCAATCTTTAAAGTTGTCAATTGACAAACCGTAAAAGGAACTCCAAATCTCTAAACTTGTCAATTGGCTAGCAATAGAGGGACACCGTTATTCGAATCGCTTCTTGATCAGTGATCACTAACTGGTCGCGATATGTTTACAACTATACTCGTAGTTGCTTGTTGTTGTGAACCATCTGATACATCGAAGGGACCAAAGTGCTAAAAATATCTACAAACAAATTAAGGTGCGACCACACCGCTGCTTAAAATACGGCTACGTTACGGAATCACACTGACGCATCGTATCCGCACCGTTTTAATCGCATGCCCCCCACACCGCTGCTTTAAATACGGCGACGTTACGGAATCGCAGTGACGCATCGTATCCGCACCGTTTTAATCGCATGCCCTGCACACCGCTGCTCAAAATACGCAGACAATTGAGCTACGTCAAAATATTTCGTATGGGGCACGTCACTGCGTACACGTTGCGTCTGCGTATTTCGAGCAGCGGTGTGGAGAGCATGCGTTTAAGTCGTGACGTTGTACGCAGTGACGTGCCCCATACGAAATATTTTGACGCAGCTCAATTGTCTGCGTATTTTGAGCAGCGGTGTGGAGGGCATGCGATTAAAACGGTGCGGATACGGCACGTCATTGCGATTCCGTACCGTCACCGTTTTTTAAGCAGCGGTGTGGTCGCACCTTTAAACTGCTTGACAAGAGTCATGTTATTTGTGAGCAGCTCTAATGTATCTGATCAACCGACTTGCTTATGTCGAGAGCACCTTATCCTACAGGTTTCGAAGATGAAGTAAACGTAAACCGAGGGCAACGGACACGGACGGACGCTTAGAGCTTACGCGCTCGATCCTTCGACATTGGACGAGCGTCAAGCCCGAAGTCTTTGTAGTTAGTGTGACTTTTGAGGCCGAGACGTAAAAATAATAATAAATGTAGCTGTGATTTTTCGCCTGGAGGCCAATTGTCGAACTAATACCATCGAGAAAGGCTCAATGACTGACGTGCCGCTATTGGGGATCCTTGTCACTCTACACGGCGGTATCAGGCTTTTAAAAGACTGTCTTATCAATGCAGCGGAATGCACAGTTGTAAATAAAAGGTAGGTAATAAATATGTCGTCAATGTTACACGACACGTTGTGGTTTGACAGTTGGTGGTCGCTATTTTTTACAGATTTCGAAGGAGGAGGTTCTCGATTTATCGGCGTCATTGTTTTATTTTAATGTTCCCCAATTTTTCGAAGATGGATCGACTGATTTGGAAGACTATTATTTTTATTGAAAGGGTATGCTTTGCAGTTGGTCCCATTCTAGAGAACAGGACACACATGCAGAAAAATAAAAGATGGTATTTAAAAAACTTTTAGACGAGTTGTTTAATCGTTATTATTTTTTTGTTAAATTCGTACCGTATTATCCACATCGCTATGACACACTTAGATCCACTTCATAATAAAAGTACAACCAGAAGTAGTATAAGCCAGAAGGCCAAAACCGATCGCAAAAAGGCAAAGAATTAAAGGATCTGTGATATCCTCGTTAAAGCTGCTGGTCATGTCGCGCTGTCATTAATACAAGTCAAATTAGCTTTTCGTTTCAAAACCCATTGATAATTGATAATCACTAACTTCTTAGAGGTACCTACTTACAACTATTAAGATAATAATCGTCTCGATTATGCAGAAACCTACAGGTCGTTTGTTGACTTAATAAGCGCCCATGGACAATAAGCGCCACTTCTCAATTGCTTTATCTTATCAATTGTTTAAAACCTACAGTCACTGCCATTGTAATGTCTTATGCTTTAAGATACTTGTTATATGTAGTAGCATTAACATGTGGTGACCACGACTATCACGAGTATTTGATCTATCTATTTACAAACCCATTGATAATTGACATCGCACTTATTTTCTAGGAAGTGCGATTATTAGTATAATCGCCCACTTAATTATGCAGATAGTTACTTGTTTGCGGGCACGATATGCGCCGATGGTATATTTCTTAATTGCTTATTGCACGATACTTTATCGGGGCTATTTCCAACATAATAAGCATTATCATAACAATAACAAGCTAGTAACTCGCGCAGTCCGAGATAACGAGTCTCGTTCCTCATCAGTCGGATGCTGTATTTTCAACAACTTACCGTTTTATTTATTTTTCCTCTTAAAAATATTGAGTGAAGTGTCAGTGTTCTATTTTTAAATAGATAAGTTTGTGTATGCTCTGAAGCGGAGACATTGGTTAAGGTACCTTGTATTTCTTTTAATAACTCACTGAGGAGAACGTTTTGATTTTCCGGGACAGATAAGATCGCTTTTCTATGCCTAGACGATAAAGAAGTAAAGCAAAGATTTTAGAGCAAATTCCTGATCAGCTTGAGAAGATTAACGCTTTGAAGTGTTTGAATTTAACGTATGTCGTTAATTCCTTCATTCTCAATTGAAGCAGTGACAAGCATATTTGCATAATTATACCTTTTTTGCGTTTATACAAACGGCCTCCTAGCCCAGTCCGTTAGTGACTGCCTACGAAGTAGGAGGTCCCGGGTTCGAATCCTGGTAAGGGCATTTATTTGTGTGTTTATCACAGATATTTGTACCTGAGTTATGGATGTTTTCTATGTATTTAAGTATTTCCATCCATATTTATCTATTATATATATCGTCTTCTAGTACCCACAACACAATCCTTATTGAGCTTACTGTGGGACTAGGTCGGTTTGTGTAAGATTGTCCTATAATATTTATTTATTTAAAAGAAAAAAAAAAACCGGCCAAGAGCGTGTCGGGCCACGCTCAGTGTAGGGTTCCGTAGTTTTTCGTCCGTCACAGTCAGTGTCCCCACTTAAGAGTTAAAATAACACCGCCATGTAGGATATGATATGAGCGTTCTACGTACAGCGACATCTATCGGCAAATTAAGTAAACTATTGCGCGCGAGCTTAAAGTATGGAAGATGATTTTTATGGGATAATTCTTTATTGCGTGAACCGATTTTCACCGTTTTTACTTTATTTGAAAGCAAGTCTTTTCATTGTAATTTTGTAGAAATTATAGGTGCAATACACACCTGCTTATACGGTTAAATTACAAACTTAGTTCAGAAATAATTTTGTATTTTTTTTTTCAAAAACTATTCAACCTATCATGTTCAAAATAATTTTCCTAGAAAGTTTTTATAAAGGTTTACTTTTCAGATATTTTTCATATTTTTAAAAGTTATGGTTCAAAATTTAGAGGGGGGGGGACACATTTTTTTTAACTTCTGGAGCGATTATTTCCGAAAATATTTACATTATCAAAAAATGATTTTAGTAAACCCCTATTCATTTTTAAATACCTATCCAACAATATATATATCACACGTTAGGGTTGAAATGAAAAAAAAAATCACTCCCCACTTTACGTATAGGGGAGGTACCCTAATAAAACATTTTTTTCCACTTTTTATTTTACCACTTTGTCGGCGTGATTGATATATTTGCATATTAGTACCAAATTTCAGCTTTCTAGTGCTAATGGTCACTGAGATTATCCGCGGACGGACGGACGGACGGACGGACGGGCAGACATGGCGAAACTATAAGGGTTCCTAGTTGACTACGGAACCCTAGAAACGGTTAAGGTTTCGTATATAAATAACTAGAAACAATTTAAGTAGTTTTTTGTTTTAATAAAGGCAGATCCGTTATAAGAAAGTACCCTGATCTGGTCTTACAAAGCTTAGGTACCCATATGTTAGGTGCTTAATACACATCACCATCACTCTTCTATTTGCGATAATATCTTAACATTGTAAGCAAAGTTTCATACTCTCAGCTTTTTATAAACTGATACTTTGTAGTTACCGTGATTGATGGAGCCAGTAATGGTCATTTATTTGTGGGCATATAATTAGCCTATTGTTGCCTTCAATGGTTTACCCAAGTTATTTTAGAGCGCAACGCGGCTCAATGTTGTTTAGGGTTCCGTAGCCAAAGAGTTCTACATTTTTTAACAAATTATGTTAAAACGTTCCGATAATCGTTATATTCATTTCAGTTATTTAAACATAAAAGTACTTTATAAATATTCTGATTTGATCAGGGAGAAGATATTATCGCCGCAAAACTTTTGTCATTGAACAAATAAAGTGTAGTAGTTTGACTTTTACCCCTAACAAATTTAAAAAATCTGGTCCCTTTCGGAAGAAAGCATGAAACTTTGCATGCACGTAGTTTATACAGGTACGAAATCGTCCATAGGCAATATTTTATCATTTAATGCCTGTCTTGCTAGGTTGATGTTTTCCTAGTCGCCCATACTATTTTGTATGACGGAGTAACATTGTTAGTTTCGAAATTGAAAACTATAAGTGCTAGCAACATAATTTAAAGACAGCTATTGTAGATAACGAAGAACATATTCTTTAACCTTTTTTATAAAATAAATAAGAACTACTACTGCAAATTGGGAAACAAGATTAGGGGGGAGGGGAAGCCTAACGTCCTATTTCTACTTCTAATTTTTTTCTTATTGTTGTAATCTACGTACATGCAAAGTTTCATGCCTTTTTCCGGATGGGACCCGACTTTATAACTTCGACTTACTATAAAATATCTATGTTCTTTTAATATTGACCGCAGTTATAATTATTTAGGAAGGTAACTGCAATTAGAAATACGTAAGTGTAAATATCTAAATTAAGTTGATATAAATACTTACTTCGATTAAACATCTGCAGCGTTACACGCCGCAATTCGTCATGTTTTAGATTAATACATACAAGAAAACAATTCTTTATTAATTAGAATAATTATATATACAATACATATTTATTGTCAGCTTCTAAACAATTTAAAAATAAAATAATTGATCAATAACTCTTTATTTTAATAATAAACTGCGCGTGCCTACTGTGCGTAACTGTTGCTCTTCACATGATAGTAATAATACTATTAATGGAACCCTTCACCGTGCGTGGTCCGACACGCGCCCGTCCGCGTTTTACGGGTCGTGTGCGTCTCAATTTCTCACAAGTAGTCCATTAATCATGCCTCGTTGTCGGACCAAGGACGTCCAACATTTGACTTGTAGAGCTATACAACTCTTTCGAGCTGCAGGTGGCATTGGCTTTCAAGAGCTCTGTGTGTGACGTCAACAACCAGTAGCGGTATTCTACAATGTTTTTAGGGTTCCGTAGTCAACTAGGAACCCTTATAGTTTCGCCATGTCTGCCCGTCCGTCCGTCCGTCCGTCCGTCCGTCCGTCCGTCCGTCCGTCCGCGGATAATCTCAGTGACCGTTAGCACTAGAAAGCTGAAATTTGGTACTAATATGTATATCAATCACGCCGACAAAGTGGTAAAATAAAAAGTGGAATTTTTTTTTAATTGGGTTACCTCCCCTATACGTAAAGTGGGGAGTGATTTTTTTTTTCATTTCAACCCTAACGTGTGATATATTATTGGATAGGTATTTAAAAATGAATAGGGGTTTCCTAAAATCATTTTTCGATAATGTAAATATTTTCGGAAATAATCGCTCCAGAAGTAAAAAAATATGCGTCCCCCCCTCTAACTTTTGAGCCATAAGTTTTAAAAATATGAAAAAAGTCTCAAAAGTAGAACTTTATAAAAACTTTCTAGGAAAATTATTTTGAACTTGATAGGATGAATAGTTTTTGAAAAAAAAATATAAAATAATTTCTGAACTAAGTTTGTAATTTAACCGTATAAGCAGGTGTTTATTGTACCTGTAATTTCTACAAAATTACAATGAAATGACGTGCTTTCAAATAAAGTAAAAACGGTGAAAATCGGTTCACGCAATAAAGAATTATCCCATAAAAATCATCTTCCATACTTTATGCTCGCGCGCAATAGTTTACTTAATTTGCCGATAGATGTCGCTGTACGTGGAACTCTCATATCATATCCTACATGGCGGTGTTATTAACTCTTAAGTGGGGACACTTACTGTGACGGACGGAAAACTACGGAACCCTACAGTGAGCGTGGCCCGACACGCTCTTGGCCGGTTTTTTTTAATACCACGACGGCGGCAAACAAGCACATGGCCCGCCTGATAGTAAGCAGCTACCGCAGCCTATTGCCGCCTGCAACTACAGAGGTGTCACATGCGCGTTGTCGACCCTTTACAGGGAGGATTCACTGTGTTGACGGCTAAAGGAACAAGCTCCCCTCGTCGTCAATCTTCAACACACTGGGTCCTCTTTAAGCTCTTTGGCAACCTTACTCACCAGCAGGAACACAACACTATGAGTAGGGTCTAGTGCTATTAGGCTTTGGTTTTCTTTAAGGTGGAGGTCGGTGACATTGTGATATTAATGATATTACTAGCAAGCTATCACGAAATTTGACAGACTTCGATTGTATTTTGAAGACTACGTTATACTCGTACGAGTTAGTGTTTTAAAATAATGTTTTAAAATTGGTAAGGACACTCCAGGTGGCCTTAGCTTAACCGAGCGAACTAAAAGAGAAATTTTGACACGTCACGAGCTTTTATAGATACTAGTCAAATTAGCCCGCTAGTATGAACTAGTTCTAATTTTACCTTCACCTTGAAGCCGAGGAGTCGACAAATCGAATCGGATTGTACATAAATACTTACCATCGGTGGAACGTTCCTAACACTAGTTTCTACCGGCTTGCCTAATTTTACCTAGCCAGTGCTATTGAATGAAAGGAAAACTGAGTTAGCTCCGGCTTCCCTACGAATATTTTATTATTTTCAATGCGACACCGACACCACTGATACACTGACATACCTATATAACTAGTAGTCCTCCTCGAACTCAGAACTCGTGATTTCCTTGCAAACGAGATGACCAATATAACAAGATCCTTATGATGATTTTTTCGCGCCTACTAGCTCCATGACCTATTGCCTATTGGTCGATCCTGCTCATATACGAACTCTCAAATTATATGTATCTCTACTACAACCCCAACAAATTTCATGAAGATCAGCAAAGCGTTACTAAAGTTATCGCGGAACAAACTCTCAAAATCAAAAAGCCATCGAAATACCGAGACGTCCCAGTAGCCAGAAGTTGTTTGTAAGAACTTGTTTCACTTACGCTCCGCTCGTTCGATTAGCGTACTTGCTCATCGCAGTGAAAGTATTCCACTTCAATTTAATTTTAATTGATTATCAATAGCTCCAAATGCAAATAAAATATGTAACATATTGACACGGCGGCAGAATACATCATTTCTTGCTACTTGTGAGGTCTCTACATTTTTTGCGCTTGAAATTGTAATTAAACTTGGCAATTGAGACAGGTATATAACTCATTAGATACCGCGTGTGCCACATCTTTTATAAAAAAGGTATACGTAGATGTTAAATGAAGTTGGCATCATCAAATTAGACAAGAAAGAAACCAAAACAAAATAAACAAATTCAAATATTAGAATAATTTGATTTGCTCTTCAGTTGAAGAAACAAACCTACCAAATGGGTGTGAAAGTCCCATAAAACAATTAATGTAAAAATAGGCCAAGTCTTTGACGCCCAAAAAAATAGTGATACCTGTCTGAAAAGGTGTCAAGTTTTGAACTCGGCTACAACTACTTTTTGTACGTTAAATAACTTAGTATGTTAATAAATAGGGAATTTTTAACATTTCTGTTTATGGTAGGATTTAATTTACTTCGAAATCGTTAACAAGTGACATTAAGACAAAGGAAAATTGACTTACAATAAACTCTGAACAACTCTTTATGTTGGAAAATATTAGAATTTTAGAAAATGTTAACCTACGTTTGCCGATTAGTAATTATGTACTAATACTTGAGTAGTCTACATAAACTCATTTGATATGTCTGTGGACGTTGACTTACCATTGCGATAAAAACTTAACTAGACTGTCATTAAAACATATAGTGATGTATCAGTATAGTTATATGATATACTATATTGTTATATACCTCACTAATATCGCACAGTAATCTCAAGGGTACTATGAACAGAATGGTTCACATATCTATAATGCAAGTAGTAAGTTGGCTAATTAATACTAGTAGTCCGCCTCGAACTGAGAACTCGCGATTTCCTTGCTAACGAGATGACCAATATAACAAGACACTTATGATGATTTTTTCCCGCCTTTTGGCTCCATGACCCCTTGGTCGATCCTGCTCATATACGAACTCTCAAATTATATGTATCTCTGCTACAACCCCAACAAATTTCATGAAGATCAGAAAACCGTTACTAAAGTTATCGCGGAACAAACTCTCAAAATCAAACAGCCATCGAAATGCCAGGACGTCCCACTAGCCAGAAGTTGTTTGTAAGAACTTACTTCGCTTACGCTCCGCTCGTTCGATCAATAAGTATACGTTGACAAAAAGACAAAAATATCTACACGCCCATAAGGGCGTGCATAAGCACTTGGTTATAAAGTTGTGTCCACTCCATTTCCAGTTAGATATTTTTAAAACTTGACTGTACCTATGTGGCAAGATTGTAAATACGTGTGTTGATTAGTAAATAGGTGAGTCGCAACGATTTCGCGAAAACCGATAACTAGTTATTATTATTATGTATGAGTCACATACTTAAAAACAACGTCGTTTATCGCGTTACCTTTGCGAGTAAACATCCTAATAGGGATGTAACTATTACTTGGAATTGTTTACCTGATTATTTTCTTGACTGAAAATAAAAATTAATATTTACTTTAAAAAAAACCCCTGACTTAATATAACACTAACTACTAGCCTTTTCCCACGGCTTCGCCCGCGTACTATGTTGATTTTCAGACTGTGACCACATTTGCCCCTTTTAAGGGTTGAATTTTCAAAAAACCTGAAACACGTGTTTACTCATTTATCCTGTGATGTTTCGAATAAAATAGTCTAACAAATCTTGATTCGCTATACAAACTTTGGACCCCCATTTTACCCCCTTAGGGGGTGAATTTTGAAAAATCCTTTCTTAGTGCATCCCTAGACCTTATAAGGAACCTACGTGCCAAATTTGGAATCTCTAGAACCAGCGGTTTGGGCTGTGCGTTGATATGTCAGTCAGTCAGTTAGTCAGTCAATCAGTCAGTCAGTCAGTCAGTCAGTCAGTTTCTTCTTTTATATATTTAGATAATTTATTTTATCTACACTCACATTGTAAGTCCTCTAAAACGTGTTCAAAAACGGTAGACAATGGCTAACATTTTACTATGATAAGCTTTTTATCTGTGGCAGTAACGTAATTTTAACTTTACATGCTCATATATTGATATTTTATGAGTTTCAAATTCCGAACATTGAATTTGATAACATAATGTAAATCCTGTCCTCCTTCCCGACCAACGGCACGCGCCCGCCCGACCGCCGGCACATGGCGGTGCAATGACGGTCATTCTATGGTTTCCGAACACTTCATTTAGGATAAATAATATGAGTGTAGATAAAGCAGTGTATGCAACTGTACGTAATTAGGCCTTAAAACACTCGTGTGACCTTATTATGAAACTCGCCTGCGGCTCGTTTCATAAAACCACACTCGTATTTTAAGGACTACTATTGAACTACAACCTGTATGTACCTTGTTGATTTTTGATTAAAAAACTTAAATAAAGTGTATTAAGTCACACAATCAATAAGATACGTCAATTATCGCCCTTTCATAGTTAATTTCTCCCCTTTTCATCCCCTTAAAGAATGATTACCGTCATAAACACTATCCTATAGGCTATAACCCTTCCCTAATTTTCAAACTAACTCCATGCCTAATTTCATCTAAATCGGTTCAGCTGTTTAAGCGTGATGGAGTATCCACCTACTTAACAGACAGACAGAGTTACTTTGACATTTATATGTTTACCTATAAAGTAGAATTTCCTTGAGGACTAAGAGCTGACTACGTCAGATATGACACAATAATGAGAGCAACAAAACCTGTCTGGTTAAATTGCTATACTATCCTTATTGCTAGATTCGGGCACCTGGCAGCTTTTAATGGGTGGAGGTCAGAGTGACAGACTAACAAAAATTTTTAATTGGAAAATAGTAATACCAAAATAGGTAAAAACTGTCGAAGTTGTCGTAGTTATAAAGTACAGGTTCTATATTTTTATGGAACTAAAAAGAGTGAATTAACGACAAACTATGAATTACTTTATACGTCGTCGTTTGGCGCTTTCTTTCAACAGATTTTCTTGGCAATGATATAATCTAATTTTTTATATAATTTTTCATAATATTGCATCAAACCCAGAACTCTTAGATTTGTTTTCTTGAAGTAGTTTGCATTCTTTGACCTCAACCGCGTTACATACGCAAACTGACTAGAGAGGTTTCGTTGCTCTCATTATTGTGTCATATCTGACGTGACTAGCTCTCCATCTATTATTATAGGTAAGTACACTACGTACCAATTCTTCAGTAAAGTTGACGTCAATACGTTTCTGTGGGCAGTAAATTCAGTTTAATCAATATTGACTAATGAATAGGCGATGATTTGTAAGTTATGGTCATTAAACAATATTATATATTCTTTCTGTTGTATGTTTCTTTGTTGTACAATAAAGTATTATACTCGTACTACTACTACTAAACAATCCAGGACAAGGACAAACAGAATATTTTAATCCAGTAAAGATACGGTCGCGCAAAACAATCATTTATAAGACTAGGGTTACACGATCAGTTTGGCGTCAGTTCAGTCCATCATTCTGGATGGATGGACTGACGAATATTTTCTATTTGTATTGAATTTTCATCAGTCCGGATCATTCTCTTATCATTCTGACCCAGAATGATGGACTGAACTGACGCCAAACTGATCGTGTAACCCTAGTCTTATAGCTTGATTTTTTTACATCTGCTTTTTGTGTTATTCTAAGTTGCTATATTTTTGAATCCTACTAACTTTCCTCTCGGAAGAAGGTACAACAATTAAGTTAAAAAAAAGCTATTTTTTCTCACTTTAAATAGTAATAATATGTTTATTTTGTAAGCTTGTCAATATTTTTGGAATTAGTGCGAATTAGCGATTTTGAAAAAGTCAACCCCTAAGGGTAAAATGGGGTTCAAAATTTTGTAAGGGCAAGGATTAAAATTTTAACACCGAGGCTTAAAACTTCGTACGTTTATTGCTAATAAAAAATAACAAGTGATTTCAGCGTTTTTTAAATTCATCCCCTAACGGGGTTTAAAAAAAAGGTTGAAAGTTTGTATAAAGAGTAACTTTTTTGTGACAGACTTTTACAGATCCGGGGATGAACAAACGAAAGTTCTAATACCAAACATCATATTTTATGAAGATAAAATTGTACTTGTACTCGAAAGTAGTTTTTATTTAAGTACCTGAGTCGCACCGTTGTCAGCTTTTTTGGAACGTCTATTTGACTCAATAAATGGTGATATTTTTATTATTATGATAACTTAAAATCTCTATAGGTAATACAGATAAATCTGCGCTGGTAACACGGCGCAGGTGAGAAGCGCGCCAAATTTAAAACATCGTTGTTGAGTGTTTGGAATTAAATAAGTAATAACTTATTTTAAAAAGGAGATTTATGCAAAATTGAGCTATAAAATGCGCATTGTGAAAATCCCAAGATATACTGACCTGTTTACAATTTTTATTAGTAAATAATTTACATCCCCATAAAACCCACCTTCCGGGATTAATTATGACGTGATTTGAAAACAATATGTTTCATTACTATATGTATATACTAGCTTTTGCCCGCGGTTTCGCTCGCGTTAAATTCGGGGTAACACGGTTCCCCTTTCCTGATTTAAAACACAGAAGAGAACTCGGAACAGAATAAACCGCACACAAATAGTCCGCATACCAATTTTTACCTTGAAAATTGCGGAATGCTCCATACAAACTTCCACCCCCCATTTTAGGGAAGTGGGGGGTTAGAAAGAGACAAAAAGTAGTCTATGTCAATCTTCATCCCTTCAACTATCTCCACTTAAAAAATCACGTCAATTCGTCGCCCCGTTTTGCCGTGAAAGACGGTCAAACAAACAAACACACACATACACTTTCCCATTTATAATATTAGTATGGATTATTAATAATAAAATTTGTGGCCAATTAAGATTTTAATGCACTGAAATAAACTCAATAATAAAAAAACTCTAGGTCTATCGACTATAAATGAAGAATCCATTTTGATTTTTTGTGCCATTTTTTTTATTTTTTATGTATTTAAGTAGAATTTTGAGGGGTTATGTGTCGATCTAATCACTAGATTTATGATACGTCTGCTACATCACAAAATCAGCTATTATTAATTATTTCCAATTCGCCATACTAGCCCACCGTAAAATGACTGTATTATTTATGATTGTTTGCTTTGATGACTTTACCATGGCTCTTCTTGGTGCTTTGGGGTAACTCCAAGATTTTTTAAATTAATTTTATTATTCAAAAATTCTTAGATTCGGTAGGTCTTGAATTAGATAGATACCGAATTTTGCTTACTACTCTTTTGAAATCTGCTATGGATATGAACAGGTCATACTACTAAAATTGTATTTTACATAGTCATCCACTGATAAAAATATATTGATTTGTAAATTGCCAGTGCCACTTAAATACATTAAAAAAAACTTACTGCTAGATAGTAGTCGCGGTAGAAAATACTGGTTGTGGTAAGTAGTCAGCTATATCATTACTACCTTATTTGACGAATCGTACGATTAGTTATTGCTGACACGCACGGTACGTGTTTTTCATAAACTACATTGCCTTAATATGTTAATAACTGAAGCCATCACCACCATAAGCCGCCATCTTGCGCTCCAAGACCAAAGTAGCCGACGTAGCCTCGACAGCTGCCGAGCTTAAGTGGGACTGGACGGGACACGTTCACCGTATGCCGGACGTGGTGTGGGCCAAGAGAGCTACTGAGTGGGCACCAAACGAGAAACAGCGGCGTGGAAAACCTAGGCGGAGATGGCGGGACGATCTTGACGTATTTCGTGGTGATTGGGATATTACCATAGACAGAGACACGTGGAAGAAAGTGAGGGAAGCCTTTGCCCAGCAGTGGGACACTACAGGCTATAAATAATAATAAATAATAACTGAAGCCGGGAAACTAACATTGAAGTACCCGCATCAATAAAAACGCTGGTACCAATCATAACTACCGGAATTATCCCAAACCGCCTTATTTGATCAGTCTCAGTCACCATATATATCTAGTAGCCATCACACGACCGCATCACTAGCGTATGACCGCTACCAACACGTATTTACGTAAAATCCCTCACAACGCTAATGTTTACAAAATTCTTGGACTTGAGACTATAAAACCGTATCAGTACAATAATAAAATCACCTTTAATCATTTTTATAATCCGACTACGACAAGTTTGCACAAGGGCTGCTTCAAATATGGTGCTCTCGTACCGAGTCAGTGCCTATGGTGTGCTAACTTAGCCTGCGTCGACTAAGTATATCAGTATCAATAATAATTCCTATCTGTAGTTTACTAATTTGTTTATCGCTTCATTAAACACGGAGTAGTGCATTATCGCTTGTTTAACTTATACGGTCTCATGTTATTAATAACTTAGATATAGTCGTCGTTAAAAGTGAGATAAAGACATGGTTTCCATGAACGTTGCAATGTGCTTGTGTGTGTTGGAGTGTGTGAGGAGGTAGGTACCTACTTTATTTGAATCATTTTCTTTGGACATGTACTGTTATCATGATGGGAAGATGGAAACCCAAAGTGCCATACAAGTGTGTACTTGGTACAGTCACCTCACCTACAATACAATAGTATCTTACTCAAGGAAGGCCGTGTGACAAATTGTGTCTGATACTTTTGTGGCCTTCGTTCAGGAAGATGCTATTACAGGTGCAGTGCAGGTGACTGTACACTAATATTATAGAAGAGTCATTGATAGTGTAACCTAGCGGAAGGCCCGGCATCTAAAGTTAGGGCCAGACGGCATACAACCACAGCCCTCTGCCACGAGACCTTGGCAGAAAACAGAGATTTTAAACCATGTAGCCCGTGGTTGATGTCAAATTCTACATGACCTTTAAACGCCCTTGGTGGCTAGGCGTGCTCTGCCAACCATTGGCAGAAGCGGTTGGTTGGTTGTCAGCCATGTGGACGCTCGCTTCAACAACTTGCTTCAACCAAGGTCTCGTGGCAGAATCTGCGGTTATCTGCCGTCTGGCCCCAACATAAAGCGGAAGTATTAGTTTGATCCGAAGATGTACAAAATATTATTTTTTGCTGTTTATCAGTTGCTTTTTGATGATTAATGAATCGTAAAGAAACCTGCGTACAAAAGTTAACAGGTGAATTAAGTGCGTGGGGAATACCTGGATCTAGTATTCTAAAATCTTTTAAATTGGGCGCCAGTGTGACGTAAACACATTCGGTAATGAAAAGTTTAGCATTTACTTGGCAGATTACACATACATGTGTAAAGTCGAGAATCGTTGAGCTTAATACACGAACGTACAGTTTTCCTCAAAGTTCGTTGGACATTAGTACGAGTAATTAGCATCTTGTTATTATTTTACTCAGATATAGTAAATAAATAAATAAATGTTTATTCACGAAACGGCTTACAATTTTTTACAACAGTTCTTCTGCCAAACCACAGTGTGGTTTGTTGGCAGACGAGGCTCCAGTTTACAAACTCTATAATAAGCTATATATATATTACATTATATTTCCACCACCACCAACAAAACAGTAACACCCGACTGACCATTGATAGACCCTATCCCAATGTAATAGTAGCCTGCCGTGTCATGCCAGAGCAACAGACATCTGAAGTTGTATACTTTTCTAAGCCGAAGACCATTTGGTGGGTTCCAGCTACCAAATAAAACACATTTAGTAGCAAGTTAACACAGTAAAGAATAGTTAACCGTGTGTGGGCGATGTAAATGAGGCTGGTAGCCGCGCCGTGTCACTCGCGCGACCCGCCGCCCGGCTGAATACATTACCTCGACAATTGAGCGTCAATCGACGACTATACGGTTTTCCTCATTGTCTACCTACAACTTGTACAATATGTGACTACGATGCGTTGTTAACAGGAGGGAGTTACATAACTTTTTACGCCCGCCATGTCATAAGCTGCGATTTAAATGAGTCGAATTATTATATAGATTTCAGACTCGAAGCTTGGGTAGCTCGAGCTGTCAATCATGCTTGTACCTAACTAGTCAAAACGCCTGTTGTTTCAAATGAAAACCTAAGTAGGTTATACGAGTATATTAATATTCAATTTTTAGTCTATGTTCATCAGGGCATTGGACTGTCAAAATATTTTGTTGTAAAGATAAACTAGCTTAGATTGAGCTAGGTACGATAGACAAGATGTTATCAAAAACAGCATAGAGTTATGTTTCATATTTTTTATCTACTTCGGAAATACTCGTTCCTATGGAAAGTTGTAGGTAAATACCTAGCTAGTACCTACAAAGTTCGTTCGTTCACCTCTAGCTTTGAAAGTAAAAGTGACAAGGATTGGAAGAAGGCTTGTCGTAACTTATTTATAAGATGCTCCGCATTTGCGTTGGTCCTTCTTGACGCTCTCGTCATTTGTCTCCATCGGTCACGATCTCTCGTAGCATTTCTAATACGAAGCTGTACATATTTACATACATCATCCATTTCAGATTATAGCTTTATCAACCGACTTCAAGATTTCGAAGGAGGAGGTTATCAATTCGTCGGGATCTTTGTTTTTGCTTTTTTTTTAATGTATTTTCACCGATTATTTCAAGACGGCTGGACCGATTTGGAAAATTATCAGTAGGTTCAATTGGAACTAGGTCAGGATCTGATGATGGGATCCTGGAGAAATCGAGGCACCTCTTCAACTATTATAGGCACACCTCTGATTTGAGTATTTTTTACAGCAGCTTGAGCATTTGCTTTAGCAAGTTGGAGGACAAGTGAAGTCGGTTCTTTTTTGTTTAAAAGATAAAAAGATAAAAGATATTTATTCTTCAATTTAGGCACATTACAATGCACTTATGAACGTCAGAGAGAAAAAAAACTACCACCGATTCTAACCCTACACCTCTGACCCGAGAAGTATTATTTATGACCGGCAAGAAACTCGGCGGGACTTATTTTTTCAAAACAGTAATACAGTAATATTATATCTTAAAGATACACAATAATGCGTAGTTCTATAAGAAGGCATATCAAAACAGCTTGAGAGACACACAATGTACGTATTGTTTAATTAAAATAAAATAATAATAATAAAATCCATTATTAAACAGGCGTTGAAGGAGCGCTTCTTCGGTCGGCTGACAAAAGTACTTAATAGTCTTCTGTCAGGTGGCAACAAGGTGCGCGCCTTCAATGCCTGGGTAATGCCCCTACTCACATACTCCTTTGGCAAACTAAGGTGGACACAGACCGAGCTGGATGCCCTGGATCGGAGAGTCCGTCTATTGCTCACCACATACTGTATGCCTCACCCACGCTCGTCTGTTATGAGATTGTACATCCCACGGAAGTGTGGAGGTCGCGGCTTTTTAAACGCCAAAAATCTCCACAACCGTGAGGTGTACAATCTCAGGAACTATTTCCTTAACAACGAGTGTGGGATGCATCGTGATGTGGTGGCAGTAGATAAGGGTCTCACGCCGCTCTCCTTGGCAAACGAGAACTGGCGCAAACCTGTGGTGCTAAGCACCGAGGATCGCAAGGCGGTATGGGAGAGCAAGAAGCTACACGGGCGGTTCTACAGGGCCCTCACGGGACCCGACGTAGACCTGCTCGCGTCGGTGAACTGGTTACGATTCGGGGACCTCTTCGGAGAAACCGAAGGTTTTGCCTGTGCAATTGCGGACGAAGTTATCATGACGAATAACTACCGGAAATATATCCTGAAGGACGGTACGGTCGACATTTGTCGGGCATGCCGCCGTCCCGGAGAGTCACTCAGGCATATCATCTCCGGTTGTTCTCATCTTGCTAACGGCGAGTACTTGCACAGACATAACCTCGTAGCCAGGATTATACACCAGCAGCTTGCTCTCCTATACGGTCTTGTGGACCACGAAGTGCCTTACTACAAGTACACACCTGCGCCAGTTCTCGAAAATGGTCGTGCCACGCTCTATTGGGATTGATCTATTATCACGGACAGGACTATTGTAGCCAATAAGCCTGATATCGTGGTAATAGATCGACCGTACCGCCGGGCCATGCTCGTCGACATCACCGTCCCATGTGACGAGAACCTCGTGAAAGCCGAGAAGGACAAGTCCAGCAAGTACCTAGACTTGGCTCACGAGGTAACCGCCATGTGGGAGGTTGATTCGGCGATCATTGTGCCGATAGTTGTTTCTGCGAACGGTCTCATAGCGAAGAATCTCGACCAACACCTAGAGAGACTTTCGCTACGGGGTTGTGGTTGGATCAAGGGTCAGATTCAGAAGGCAGTAATCCTGGACACGGCGCGCATAGTCCGAAGGTTCCTCACTCTGCGGCCCTAACCACCGGCAGCCTGGGCCTTGCCCCGTTGCCGGCGGCGGCACCCTAGGATAGGTTTTTTATAATGTTTTTATTGTTTTTGTATGTTTTAGATGTATTTTTATATTTTACTTTTATATAAATATTGTAAAAAACCTAATCCTAGAAGAAAAATGAATAAAGAGTATAAAATCCAAATCTGATTGCTTCACAAAACGTTTGACATGCTTTCCTATCTGAACTGTGTCCTCTAAATGTTAGATGATTTTGTAGTACATCATCCGTTTCAGTTTATAGCTTTACTAGCCTTTTCCCGCGGCTTCGCCCGCGTACTATAAGTACTCAAAAAGGATACGATACCCATGTTTATTTTCAGACTTTGTGACCACATTTGCCCCTTTTAGGGGTTGAATTTTCAAAAAACCTGAAACACGTGTTTACTCATTTATTGTTAGGAATACTCCTGTGAAGTTTCGAATAAAATAGTCTAACATATCTTGATTTGCCATACAAACTTTGGACCCCCATTTTACCCCCTTAGGGGGTGAATTTTGAAAAATCCTTTCTTAGTGCATCCCTAGACCTTATAATATAAGGAACCTACGTGCCAAATTTGGAATCTCTAGAACCAGCGGCTTGGGCTGTGCGTTGATATGTCAGTCAGTCAGTCAGTCAGTCAGTCAGTCAGTCAGTCAGTCAGTCAGTCAGTCAGTCAGTCAGTCAGTCAGTCAGTCAGTCAGTCAGTCAGTCAGTCAGTCAGTCAATCAGTCAGTCAGTCAGTTTCTTCTTTTATATATTTAGATTGAGTTTATAACCTCTGTTCCAGTGTCAGCATGGTGGTGGTGCTGAACGGGGTGTTGGCGGACGAGTGCCCGACGTCGGTGCGCGCGCTGCTGAGCGCCCACCCCGGCTACCGGGACGCGGCAGCACAGCTGCTGGCCGCCGCCCCCCGGGTCGTGGGCACGCCGGGCCTGCTGTACGTCGGTCAGCGGGAGCTCGCGGCCGTCGTGCCGCATGACAGTGAGTCACCACCACCCTACAACATGACCTCCTGCACTGAAAATAGATGTCATATACTTCAGAAAAAGTGACCAAACCCTCCGGTGTCCGAGGCCAGATTTGAACTGGCGTCTTCAGCTTTCGCGGCTGACGTCCTGACCACTAGACCACCCGGTCACACCACCGACCGGGACCGACGGTTGTGACCGGGTGGTCTAGTGGTCAGGACGTCAGCCGCGAAAGCTGAAGACGCCAGTTCAAATCTGGCCTCGGACACCGGAGGGTTTGGTCACTTTTTCTGAACTATTTTCAGTTTATATATATTGCAGTAAAACTCTTCTATAATTGCATTAACACGTTTAATTTTGAAGACAAAGTAAAATTATTTAAAATTAGCAACAATAGTCAGATTATTTAAAATTTAGCATTTCACGTAAAAATTACAATAACGGTATCTATATAAATATATTTCACATTCAATAACTTCCTTAGTGGTCAGAATGTAATTAAATTACAATAATAAAAATATTTAAAATTAGCACTTCACTTAAAAATGAAGATAACTGTACCTATATAAGGATATTTCACATTCAATAGTTACCTTAGTGGTTAGAATGTAATTAAATTACAATAATAAAAATATTTAAAATTAGCACTTCACTTAAAAATGAAGATAACTGTACCTATATAAGGATATTTCACATTCAATAGTTAGCAAAACTGGTAAGTAAAAATAAAGACTCGGCTGGTAATAATTTGGCTGCAGGAAAATAATGGGTTAATGAGGCGGGTGATATGGATGGTGACAGATGATTCGCTGGCTGAACGTAGCCTAAATTAAAGAGCCAAGTCTTTATACGCCCGTCAAACGAGGCAATTGGAATTTTGGGAATGGCAAAACAACAAAAAATACTATTATGGCACAAAAATACTGGATACAAAGAAAAGGAATCGGATTTATAACGTTTTTAAAAAAATGTAAATAATATGATATTCTCGAAAGCAGGATGGCTAAAGCTGTAGTTTTAAATTGAAAAGAGTTCGTGGGCAAGTGTCCGCTTTGATTTAGGCGGACCCAATAGCTCGCTGAACTCCTTTTCTCACTTGGAGAGCCCGCTGGATGCGGACTCTAATTGTCCGACGATGGTGGAGAAACCCGCGGAAAACGCGGCAGTTGCAGACCGTCTCGCCGGTCCGGCACCCACAAGTGCCTTCCGGAATCCTTCCGGCTCAGGCGGTCAAACTAGTTGCCTTTTCGCCCGGCAACGTATTTGGTTTTGTTTTTGCTCCAATAATGTATTAATAGCACTTGCTATATAATGTTTGAATGCAAAGATCTAGAGAAATAAATCGCACTTCACCACGATGCAACTAAGCAAATTATAGCAAAACCCCCAGACAAAACCAGAATATCTGTTTTTTTTTTTTTAAATCTCCCCGTAGCTCTGATAAAATCAAAAATCTACTTTTTTCTTTTTGACAATCTGGAATACCTCAAAAATTCACATTCAAAATTAGCGCGAGTATTATCTCAATTTTATAACTGCCAGTCGTATTACAAAATGCGGACTGATATAAGCGCCATCTACCTGTAATGCCGTGAATCACAATGTACGCTTTTTTATATATCAACAGCAACCTAGCCTTAGACCTTCCTTAGACACGAAAGTCGACAGATGTCGTACGGTAAACGTAGCGTCATGCTACAATATATAGTAGTGTAACTATTTAAAAAAATTGCAAATCAAAAAATATTGAACAAAAATAATTTGATTTGCTTCATGATTCATGACCTCCTGCAGTTGACAAAGGCGTTTAGGATGGCAGCAGCTGACCTGACTGCGTTTTATGAAGCTACATGTAGTTATTCTGTAGTGCTGCCGCTTTAGACTTGTCAAATTGTAACTCGTAGCTTGCGGAACTATGTAAAGTGCGGCCCTATAACGGCCTCGTCGATTCGTAGTATTCGAACCAGTCAAACTGCCCATTAACACGAGTTTTCTTGTCTCATCTCACCAAGCACAAGTAGGATCCGTCTAGTCTTCATGGTTGAAAAGGTCAAAGGCAGTCGCTTTCAGTAAAACGAGTAGATACTTTTCAGTAACAGGACGAATAAGGAAGCCAGCCAGTCCAATTGTCGTGTCGGGAAATTTTCTATTTAAATTTACCTTAACTTGTTATGAACTGATAATACTCCTCAGAATGCTATCTGGTAACCGACGCATTTTCGGAGCACGTATTATGAAGCATTCCAACAAGTTAAAGATAACACCGACCCCAATGAGTCGTTAAATATTATCACTGACAATGTTATTGCACTCTACAGTCTGAAACACCTACAAAAAATATGATTTTCTAGTTTATGACGAAAATTGTTTTTGTAGCTCATAGACAATTAATATTTTTATTTGTTTTTAGAAAACATAAACATCATCGGTTCAGATGACGCCACATCATGTATTATAGTCGTTGTGCGGCATTCAGGTAAGAAATAATACTCCACATGTGTTTCCACATAACCATTTTTAAAGAAAGCTATCCAGGTATAAACGTTATGGGACTATTCAGTTTCTCCTTGTAAGGAAACGTAATTTATTCATAGTCTGTAGGCCTAGCACATGAATGTAGCGACAGTATCTCGCGGTCGAGATAGACATCTGTCACTTTCTGATGAATACAGTTAGACAGTGACAGATGTCTATCTCGACCGCGAGATACTGTCGCTACACTCATGTGCTAGGCCTACTGCGCAGGTCTGCGTGTTTTTCTATGACACTTATAAACTTCGCACTCCGTATAGGACTATAGCTTCAATTGGTATTTATAAAGCGAAACGCGGTAAATAAATAGATCCAATTTTGACGAGAGAGCGATATTATCTTCACTATTCTTATTTTTGTAAGGATGCCAAAGAGCTCAAAGAGGACCCAGTGTGTTCACGACGAGGGACCCTCTTGTTCCTTTAGTCGCCACCACAGTGAATCCTCCTTTTTTGTAAAGGGCCGACAAGGCGCATGCGACTCCTCTGGAGCAGCTGTTTACTATCAAGCGGGCCGTTTGCCACCGTAGTGGTATAACCATTAAGACCCCTGCTTTTTAGCTCTTCAAGTAGTTTAATTAGACGTTTAGCTAAAAGCAGCTTTTTAATCCAGGCTCGGGGGCAGTAGCGCTAGCACACCTCGATGGCTCCGGCACCGCGGAGGCGGCGTCGGCTATGGTGGCACGGGTCCAGCAGCTGGCCGTGGGGTACCCGGAGGGCCGGCTGGAGCTTCAGCTGGTGGGAGGCTTCACCGACCCCCATCGGTACTCCGATGAGCTGTTCGCCAACATCATGTGTAAGTTTTCAATCTCTTGCTGTTGCAGCTTTTCTGACGACGGCTGGGAACGAAGGCGCACTGCTTCAGCCCTATACAGCGTGTATTTTTGATATAACCGCATACACTAGGGGTAGATAGTTTAGCATATACCCTAATAAACATTACTTTCATATGTTTTACTAACGTGCGAATGTGCTTTGGGTATAAGCACACACAGACAGCAGAGTGGCTAAACGCATCTTCCACTCAGAGCTGCAGAATGGCAAACGGAAACAGGGCGGCCAGCTTCTGCGCTACAAAGATGTGTTGAAGCGCCACATGCGAAGATCTGACATTGAGCCGTCGCACTGGGAGGCTTTGGCGCAAGACCGGCCAAAGTGGAGGCATACAGTGAGGTCAAACGTGCAAGCCTTCGAAGAATAGAGGCGAATTGAACTCGACGCTAAACGCGATGAGTTGAAGACCCGTCCACCTGCGGTCATCAACTATAATTTTGTCGGAGGGGTGCTGACCTGCAGTGAGTGTGGCCGCACGTTCACTGCAAAGATAGGCTACGTCAGTCACCTGGGAGCTCACGACCGACGCTCTACCTAGCCAGTACACTCAGTCGCCATGGCCGAAATCGGCCTGGATAAGATGATGATGATGTTTTACTAAAATTTGATGACATGTTTCCCCCTATGAAATACTCGTACTTCAGCACGCAATGTATCGCTACCTACATAATTACTTTGCCTTGAAATCGTGACAATTGATTATTGTACAAATTAGTGAATACGCAATACGTTGCTGCTCGAAAAAAAAAAACAATAATTAATAACTGAACGTCAGAGAGAAAAAAATACTACCCCGGTTCTAACCCTACACCTCTGACTCGAGGAGTATTATGACCGGCAATGCGTAGTTCTATCAAAACAGCTTGAGAGACAGACAATTGTTGAATATTGTTTAATTAATAATTTTAAACAAAAAAGAACCGACTTCACAGCCCCCACCCCTCCAAAAGCAAATGCTCGAGCTGCTGTAAAAAATACTCAAATCACTATAGGTGTGCCTATAATAGTTGAAGAGTTCCCTCGATTTTTCCAGGATTCCATAATTTATAATTAGATCCGGATCTGATGACAATGGAACCAACTGTGGAATATACTCTTTCAAATAAAAAAAAGAATTTTCCAAATCGGTCCAGCCGTCTTCGAATAATCGGTGAACATACATTTAAAAAAAAACTGGCCAAGTACGTGTCCGACCACGCATAATGGCGGGTTCCGTACCTTCAATGGAATAAGAAACAAACTAATATCAAAAGGTCGTATCTGATGCCTATGGAAGAAGTTTTTTGGAGATAACTCAAAAATTACTGAACCGATAATGTTCAAAATAATTTTTGTAGAAAGTATGTAACAAGGCGCATCTTTTCAATTTTTTTCATATTTTTGGACTCACGGTTCAAAAGTTACAGAGGCGGGACACAATTTTTCTGACTTTAGAAGCGATTATTTCTGAAAATATTCACTTAATCAAAAAATGTTCAAAGATACCTCATTGTTATTTTTAAAGACCTATCGATTAATACACAACATGATGATATTTGGTAATTTTTTTTTTAAAATCAGTTACATGTGTAGGGAGCGCAGCGCCACCTCTAAAAATTTTTTTTTCAGCTAATTAACTACATAACTAAATAGCGGCATACAAAATACACCTTATGTCTTATGAAGATACGTCTTATACTTTCCGAGTAAAATGGCTGTGACATACGGACGGACGGACGGACGGACGGACGGACAGACGGACATGACTGACGGTTCCGTTTTTGCCATTTTGGCTACGGAACCCTAAAAACAAGCAAAAACAAACATCCCGACCCGTCGAATTGAGAACCTCTTTGAAATCTTGAAGTCGGTTGAAAAGAAAAAATAAAGAATAAAATCCAAATCTGACTGCTTCACAAAACGTTTGATATGCTTTTCAGAACTGTGTCCTCTAAATGTTAGATGATTTTGTAATAGTTTCTGGTTTGGGCCATTCATCTTGGTCCGTCATATAGGCCTCGACCCTGTAATAACCCTGTAATAAGTCTGGTTTCCTTTTGCGGTTATATCAAAGATTCTCGCGTTATAAGTTCTACATGGCCAAAATAACGCGAGTGGACTCTTGATAATATATCAACAAGCGATCGCGTGACCGATTTGAATCTTTTTATGTGCATGAAAACTACAAATGTATTACAATCTTTTCTTTATACGTAATTGGCATTTATTTCGCCGGTTATTGACATGGTGCCAGCGCTGCAAACAATTTGCGCGCGTGGGCCGTGGGCGTTGCTGATTTGAATCGCTGACTAACCAAACTAATCATTAATTATTTTTGTCGCGTTTACCATGATTTGTACACCTATATTATAAAGCGATAGCAGAAATATAAATATCTATGTAGAACCCGATAATCTTTAAAATCAAGAAACCCGGATAAATTATAAACTTACACCTGCACCAAAAAAAGTTTTGCAAGATATTGATATGATATACGAGTATGTAATAGTTAAGCTTCTAACTGTACTGTTGACTAATGATAATGATAAGTCTTGTAAACCGGTAACACCGCAAAGTTTCCTTATCCATATTATAGCAGGTCTCCTTATAAGTTCCGTGATGATTAGAGCGCTCCTAATCCACCGGAGCGCCGATTCTCAAATGAATGTATTAATTCATTAAACTTACAAACACCTTACATAGAAAACCAAACTCGTTTGGCGATTACGTATAAGGCAGTATACCATAAGACGGCTGTACTAATTTTCAAAATGACTTTCACTATCAAAAAAGAAGCGTCGGGTTTTATGGAGTTACGCGAAGACGGGTTTTTACTGTGTCTTCGTTCGCTTGCTTAATTGAAATCCTTACTATTATATTGGAATGTAAAACCCTACATTTATGGATAGTTGGCTTTGGTTTTGGCCCTATGGTTTTATACTTTTTGGATGTGAAATAAAACTTAAATAAATAAATATTTTGCATTAAGTAGTATAGGTATTATTTATTCATGGCATGCTGGTGTAGGTATGGGTGGTGATGAGACCGACTGATAGGTACTTACTGAAAAACGTAGAATAATTTTTATACTTACGTTATTTTTATAATTAGGGATTGATTGATTTAAATAATTTAGTATAAATCAAATTACACCACAAAGAACGCTCCCAAAAGTTCCAAGACTTTCGGAAAACTTTTATTAGGTACAACACATATAATCGATATTGTGTTATTTATTACACTTTTATTAATTATTTTATGCAATAGCTTGCTGTTTAGCACCAAATAATTAAGGCTTTAGAGAATAGGAGTTTTGGAAACTTCTTTTCGTAATGGGTTATGTGACTGTCTGTTTTATCAACAAACCTTTTGATTAACACTTGCAGTATCATTCCACCGGCTGTCCGTGGAGATCGACCTAACCCTCGCGTGCTGCTGCGAGCTCAACACGGCGCTCGGCGGCGGCGCCCCGGCGCCCCTCGTCACCGGCGTCGGCGTCGACATCCGGCAGGGAGACCTGTTCCCCGCCACCTTCCCTGACAAGGTGAGAGTGAACCCTGGCCTGCTGCTGTCAACACCCTCGTCACCGGCGTCGGCGTCGACATCCGGCAGGGAGACCTGTTCCCCGCCACCTTCCCTGACAAGGTGAGAGTGAACCCTGGCCTGCTGCTGTCAACACCCTCGTCACCGGCGTCGGCGTCGACATCCGGCAGGGAGACCTGTTCCCCGCCACCTTCCCCGACAAGGTGAGAGTGAACCCTGGCCTGCTGCTGTCAACACCCTCGTCACCGGCGTCGGCGTCGACATCCGGCAGGGAGACCTGTTCCCCGCCACCTTCCCTGACAAGGTGAGAGTGAACCCTGGCCTGCTGCTGTCAACACCCTCGTCACCGGCGTCGGCGTCGACATCCGGCAGGGAGACCTGTTCCCCGCCACCTTCCCTGACAAGGTGAGAGTGAACCCTGGCCTGCTGCTGTCAACACCCTCGTCACCGGCGTCGGCGTCGACATCCGGCAGGGAGACCTGTTCCCCGCCGCCTTCCCCGACAAGGTGAGAGTGAACCCTGGCCTGCTGCTGTCAACACCCTCGTCACCGGCGTCGGCGTCGACATCCGGCAGGGAGACCTGTTCCCCGCCACCTTCCCCGACAAGGTGAGAGTTAACCCTGGCCTGCTGCTGTCAACACCCTCGTCACAGGCGTCGGCGTCGACATCCGGCAGGGAGACCTGTTCCCCGCCACCTTCCCTGACAAGGTGAGAGTGAACCCTGGCCTGCTGCTGTCAACACCCTCGTCACCGGCGTCGGCGTCGACATCCTGCAGGGAGACCTGTTCCCTGCCACCTTCCCCGACAAGGTGAGAGTTAACCCTGGCCTGCTGCTGTCAACACCCTCGTCACCGGCATCGGGGTCGACATCCGGCAGGGAGATCTGTTCCCCGCCACCTTCCCCGACAAGGTGAGAGTTAACCCTGGCCTGCTGCTGTCAACACCCTCGTCACCAGCGTCGGGGTCGACATCCGGCAGGGAGACCTGTTCCCCGCCACCTTCCCTGGCAAGGTGAGAGTGAACCCTGGCCTGCTGCTGTCAACACCCTCGTCACCGGCGTCGGCGTCGACATCCGGCAGGGAGACCTGTTCCCCGCCACCTTCCCTGACAAGGTGAGAGTGAACCCTGGCCTGCTGCTGTCAACACCCTCGTCACCGGCGTCGGCGTCGACATCCGGCAGGGAGACCTGTTCCCCGCCACCTTCCCTGACAAGGTGAGAGTGAACCCTGGCCTGCTGCTGTCAACACCCTCGTCACCGGCGTCGGCGTCGACATCCGGCAGGGAGACCTGTTCCCCGCCACCTTCCCTGACAAGGTGAGAGTGAACCCTGGCCTGCTGCTGTCAACACTCTCGTCACCGGCGTTGGCGTCGACATCCGGCAGGGAGACCTGTTCCCCGCCACCTTCCCTGACAAGGTGAGAGTGAACCCTGGCCTGCTGCTGTCAACACCGTCGTCACCGGCGTCGGCGTCGACATCCGGCAGGGAGACCTGTTCCCCGCCACCTTCCCTGGCAAGGTGAGAGTGAACCCTGGCCTGCTGCTGTCAACACCCTCGTCACCGGCGTCGGCGTCGACATCCGGCAGGGAGACCTGTTCCCCGCCACCTTCCCTGACAAGGTGAGAGTGAACCCTGGCCTGCTGCTGTCAACACCCTCGTCACCGGCGTCGGCGTCGACATCCGGCAGGGAGACCTGTTCCCCGCCACCTTCCCTGACAAGGTGAGAGTGAACCCTTGCCTGCTGCTGTCAACACCCTCGTCACCGGCGTCGGCGTCGACATCCGGCAGGGAGACCTGTTCCCCGCCACCTTCCCTGACAAGGTGAGAGTGAACCCTGGCCTGCTGCTGTCAACACCCTCGTCACCGGCGTCGGCGTCGACATCCGGCAGGGAGACCTGTTCCCCGCCACCTTCCCTGACAAGGTGAGAGTGAACCCTGGCCTGCTGCTGTCAACACCCTCGTCACCGGCGTCGGCGTCGACATCCGGCAGGGAGACCTGTTCCCCGCCACCTTCCCCGACAAGGTGAGAGTGAACCCTGGCCTGCTGCTGTCAACACCCTCGTCACCGGCGTCGGCGTCGACATCCGGCAGGGAGACCTGTTCCCCGCCACCTTCCCTGACAAGGTGAGAGTGAACCCTGGCCTGCTGCTGTCAACACCCTCGTCACCGGCGTCGGCGTCGACATCCGGCAGGGAGACCTGTTCCCCGCCACCTTCCCCGACAAGGTGAGAGTGAACCCTGGCCTGCTGCTGTCAACACCCTCGTCACCGGCGTCGGCGTCGACATCCGGCAGGGAGACCTGTTCCCCGCCACCTTCCCTGACAAGGTGAGAGTGAACCCTGGCCTGCTGCTGTCAACACCCTCGTCACCGGCGTCGGCGTCGACATCCGGCAGGGAGACCTGTTCCCCGCCACCTTCCCTGACAAGGTGAGAGTGAACCCTGGCCTGCTGCTGTCAACACCCTCGTCACCGGCGTCGGCGTCGACATCCGGCAGGGAGACCTGTTCCCCGCCGCCTTCCCCGACAAGGTGAGAGTGAACCCTGGCCTGCTGCTGTCAACACCCTTGTCACCGGCGTCGGCGTCGACATCCGGCAGGGAGACCTGTTCCCCGCCACCTTCCCCGACAAGGTGAGAGTTAACCCTGGCCTGCTGCTGTCAACACCCTCGTCACAGGCGTCGGCGTCGACATCCGGCAGGGAGACCAGTTCCCCGCCACCTTCCCTGACAAGGTGAGAGTGAACCCTGGCCTGCTGCTGTCAACACCCTCGTCACCGGCGTCGGCGTCGACATCCTGCAGGGAGACCTGTTCCCTGCCACCTTCCCCGACAAGGTGAGAGTTAACCCTGGCCTGCTGCTGTCAACACCCTCGTCACCGGCATCGGGGTCGACATCCGGCAGGGAGATCTGTTCCCCGCCACCTTCCCCGACAAGGTGAGAGTTAACCCTGGCCTGCTGCTGTCAACACCCTCGTCACCAGCGTCGGGGTCGACATCCGGCAGGGAGACCTGTTCCCCGCCACCTTCCCTGGCAAGGTGAGAGTGAACCCTGGCCTGCTGCTGTCAACACCCTCGTCACCGGCGTCGGCGTCGACATCCGGCAGGGAGACCTGTTCCCCGCCACCTTCCCTGACAAGGTGAGAGTGAACCCTGGCCTGCTGCTGTCAACACCCTCGTCACCGGCGTCGGCGTCGACATCCGGCAGGGAGACCTGTTCCCCGCCACCTTCCCTGACAAGGTGAGAGTGAACCCTGGCCTGCTGCTGTCAACACCCTCGTCACCGGCGTCGGCATCGACATCCGGCAGGGAGACCTGTTCCCCGCCACCTTCCCTGACAAGGTGAGAGTGAACCCTGGCCTGCTGCTGTCAACACCCTCGTCACCGGCGTCGGCGTCGACATCCGGCAGGGAGACCTGTTCCCCGCCACCTTCCCCGACAAGGTGAGAGTGAACCCTGGCCTGCTGCTGTCAACACCCTCGTCACCGGCGTCGGCGTCGACATCCGGCAGGGAGACCTGTTCCCCGCCACCTTCCCTGACAAGGTGAGAGTGAACCCTGGCCTGCTGCTGTCAACACCCTCGTCACCGGCGTCGGCGTCGACATCCGGCAGGGAGACCTGTTCCCCGCCACCTTCCCTGACAAGGTGAGAGTGAACCCTGGCCTGCTGCTGTCAACACCCTCGTCACCGGCGTCGGCGTTGACATCCGGCAGGGAGACCTGTTCCCCGCCACCTTCCCTGGCAAGGTGAGAGTGAACCCTGGCCTGCTGCTGTCAACACCCTCGTCACCGGCGTCGGCGTCGACATCCGGCAGGGAGACCTGTTCCCCGCCACCTTCCCTGACAAGGTGAGAGTGAACCCTGGCCTGCTGCTGTCAACACCCTCGTCACCGGCGTCGGCGTCGACATCCGGCAGGGAGACCTGTTCCCCGCCACCTTCCCTGACAAGGTGAGAGTGAACCCTGGCCTGCTGCTGTCAACACCCTCGTCACCGGCGTCGGCGTCGACATCCGGCAGGGAGACCTGTTCCCCGCCACCTTCCCTGACAAGGTGAGAGTGAACCCTGGCCTGCTGCTGTCAACACCCTCGTCACCGGCGTCGGCGTCGACATCCGGCAGGGAGACCTGTTCCCCGCCACCTTCCCTGACAAGGTGAGAGTGAACCCTGGCCTGCTGCTGTCAACACCCTCGTCACCGGCGTCGGCGTCGACATCCGGCAGGGAGACCTGTTCCCCGCCACCTTCCCCGACAAGGTGAGAGTGAACCCTGGCCTGCTGCTGTCAACACCCTCGTCACCGGCGTCGGCGTCGACATCCGGCAGGGAGACCTGTTCCCCGCCACCTTCCCTGACAAGGTGAGAGTGAACCCTGGCCTGCTGCTGTCAACACCCTCGTCACCGGCGTCGGCGTCGACATCCGGCAGGGAGACCTGTTCCCCGCCACCTTCCCTGACAAGGTGAGAGTGAACCCTGGCCTGCTGCTGTCAACACCCTCGTCACCGGCGTCGGCGTCGACATCCGGCAGGGAGACCTGTTCCCCGCCGCCTTCCCCGACAAGGTGAGAGTGAACCCTGGCCTGCTGCTGTCAACACCCTCGTCACCGGCGTCGGCGTCGACATCCGGCAGGGAGACCTGTTCCCCGCCACCTTCCCCGACAAGGTGAGAGTTAACCCTGGCCTGCTGCTGTCAACACCCTCGTCACAGGCGTCGGCGTCGACATCCGGCAGGGAGACCTGTTCCCCGCCACCTTCCCTGACAAGGTGAGAGTGAACCCTGGCCTGCTGCTGTCAACACCCTCGTCACCGGCGTCGGCGTCGACATCCTGCAGGGAGACCTGTTCCCTGCCACCTTCCCCGACAAGGTGAGAGTTAACCCTGGCCTGCTGCTGTCAACACCCTCGTCACCGGCATCGGGGTCGACATCCGGCAGGGAGATCTGTTCCCCGCCACCTTCCCCGACAAGGTGAGAGTTAACCCTGGCCTGCTGCTGTCAACACCCTCGTCACCAGCGTCGGGGTCGACATCCGGCAGGGAGACCTGTTCCCCGCCACCTTCCCTGGCAAGGTGAGAGTGAACCCTGGCCTGCTGCTGTCAACACCCTCGTCACCGGCGTCGGCGTCGACATCCGGCAGGGAGACCTGTTCCCCGCCACCTTCCCTGACAAGGTGAGAGTGAACCCTGGCCTGCTGCTGTCAACACCCTCGTCACCGGCGTCGGCGTCGACATCCGGCAGGGAGACCTGTTCCCCGCCACCTTCCCTGACAAGGTGAGAGTGAACCCTGGCCTGCTGCTGTCAACACCCTCGTCACCGGCGTCGGCGTCGACATCCGGCAGGGAGACCTGTTCCCCGCCACCTTCCCTGACAAGGTGAGAGTGAACCCTGGCCTGCTGCTGTCAACACTCTCGTCACCGGCGTTGGCGTCGACATCCGGCAGGGAGACCTGTTCCCCGCCACCTTCCCTGACAAGGTGAGAGTGAACCCTGGCCTGCTGCTGTCAACACCGTCGTCACCGGCGTCGGCGTCGACATCCGGCAGGGAGACCTGTTCCCCGCCACCTTCCCTGGCAAGGTGAGAGTGAACCCTGGCCTGCTGCTGTCAACACCCTCGTCACCGGCGTCGGCGTCGACATCCGGCAGGGAGACCTGTTCCCCGCCACCTTCCCTGACAAGGTGAGAGTGAACCCTGGCCTGCTGCTGTCAACACCCTCGTCACCGGCGTCGGCGTCGACATCCGGCAGGGAGACCTGTTCCCCGCCACCTTCCCTGACAAGGTGAGAGTGAACCCTTGCCTGCTGCTGTCAACACCCTCGTCACCGGCGTCGGCGTCGACATCCGGCAGGGAGACCTGTTCCCCGCCACCTTCCCTGACAAGGTGAGAGTGAACCCTGGCCTGCTGCTGTCAACACCCTCGTCACCGGCGTCGGCGTCGACATCCGGCAGGGAGACCTGTTCCCCGCCACCTTCCCTGACAAGGTGAGAGTGAACCCTGGCCTGCTGCTGTCAACACCCTCGTCACCGGCGTCGGCGTCGACATCCGGCAGGGAGACCTGTTCCCCGCCACCTTCCCCGACAAGGTGAGAGTGAACCCTGGCCTGCTGCTGTCAACACCCTCGTCACCGGCGTCGGCGTCGACATCCGGCAGGGAGACCTGTTCCCCGCCACCTTCCCTGACAAGGTGAGAGTGAACCCTGGCCTGCTGCTGTCAACACCCTCGTCACCGGCGTCGGCGTCGACATCCGGCAGGGAGACCTGTTCCCCGCCACCTTCCCCGACAAGGTGAGAGTGAACCCTGGCCTGCTGCTGTCAACACCCTCGTCACCGGCGTCGGCGTCGACATCCGGCAGGGAGACCTGTTCCCCGCCACCTTCCCTGACAAGGTGAGAGTGAACCCTGGCCTGCTGCTGTCAACACCCTCGTCACCGGCGTCGGCGTCGACATCCGGCAGGGAGACCTGTTCCCCGCCACCTTCCCTGACAAGGTGAGAGTGAACCCTGGCCTGCTGCTGTCAACACCCTCGTCACCGGCGTCGGCGTCGACATCCGGCAGGGAGACCTGTTCCCCGCCGCCTTCCCCGACAAGGTGAGAGTGAACCCTGGCCTGCTGCTGTCAACACCCTTGTCACCGGCGTCGGCGTCGACATCCGGCAGGGAGACCTGTTCCCCGCCACCTTCCCCGACAAGGTGAGAGTTAACCCTGGCCTGCTGCTGTCAACACCCTCGTCACAGGCGTCGGCGTCGACATCCGGCAGGGAGACCAGTTCCCCGCCACCTTCCCTGACAAGGTGAGAGTGAACCCTGGCCTGCTGCTGTCAACACCCTCGTCACCGGCGTCGGCGTCGACATCCTGCAGGGAGACCTGTTCCCTGCCACCTTCCCCGACAAGGTGAGAGTTAACCCTGGCCTGCTGCTGTCAACACCCTCGTCACCGGCATCGGGGTCGACATCCGGCAGGGAGATCTGTTCCCCGCCACCTTCCCCGACAAGGTGAGAGTTAACCCTGGCCTGCTGCTGTCAACACCCTCGTCACCAGCGTCGGGGTCGACATCCGGCAGGGAGACCTGTTCCCCGCCACCTTCCCTGGCAAGGTGAGAGTGAACCCTGGCCTGCTGCTGTCAACACCCTCGTCACCGGCGTCGGCGTCGACATCCGGCAGGGAGACCTGTTCCCCGCCACCTTCCCTGACAAGGTGAGAGTGAACCCTGGCCTGCTGCTGTCAACACCCTCGTCACCGGCGTCGGCGTCGACATCCGGCAGGGAGACCTGTTCCCCGCCACCTTCCCTGACAAGGTGAGAGTGAACCCTGGCCTGCTGCTGTCAACACCCTCGTCACCGGCGTCGGCATCGACATCCGGCAGGGAGACCTGTTCCCCGCCACCTTCCCTGACAAGGTGAGAGTGAACCCTGGCCTGCTGCTGTCAACACCCTCGTCACCGGCGTCGGCGTCGACATCCGGCAGGGAGACCTGTTCCCCGCCACCTTCCCCGACAAGGTGAGAGTGAACCCTGGCCTGCTGCTGTCAACACCCTCGTCACCGGCGTCGGCGTCGACATCCGGCAGGGAGACCTGTTCCCCGCCACCTTCCCTGACAAGGTGAGAGTGAACCCTGGCCTGCTGCTGTCAACACCCTCGTCACCGGCGTCGGCGTCGACATCCGGCAGGGAGACCTGTTCCCCGCCACCTTCCCTGACAAGGTGAGAGTGAACCCTGGTCTGCTGCTGTCAACACCCTCGTCACCGGCGTCGGCGTCGACATCCGGCAGGGAGACCTGTTCCCCGCCGCCTTCCCCGACAAGGTGAGAGTGAACCCTGGCCTGCTGCTGTCAACACCCTCGTCACCGGCGTCGGCGTCGACATCCGGCAGGGAGACCTGTTCCCCGCCACCTTCCCCGACAAGGTGAGAGTTAACCCTGGCCTGCTGCTGTCAACACCCTCGTCACAGGCGTCGGCGTCGACACCCGGCAGGGAGACCTGTTCCCCGCCACCTTCCCTGACAAGGTGAGAGTGAACCCTGGCCTGCTGCTGTCAACACCCTCGTCACCGGCGTCGGCGTCGACATCCGGCAGGGAGACCTGTTCCCTGCCACCTTCCCCGACAAGGTGAGAGTTAACCCTGGCCTGCTGCTGTCAACACCCTCGTCACCGGCATCGGGGTCGACATCCGGCAGGGAGATCTGTTCCCCGCCACCTTCCCCGACAAGGTGAGAGTTAACCCTGGCCTGCTGCTGTCAACACCCTCGTCACCAGCGTCGGGGTCGACATCCGGCAGGGAGATCTGTTCCCCGCCACCTTCCCTGACAAGGTGAGAGTTAACCCTGGCCTGCTGCTGTCATTACCCTCGTCACCGGCGTCGGCGTCGACATCCGGCAGGGAGACCTGTTCCCCGCCACCTTCCCCGACAAGGTGAGAGTTAACCCTGGCTTGCTGCTGTCAACACCCTCGTCACCGGCGTCGGGGTCGACATCCGGCAGGGAGACCTGTTCCCTGCCACCTTCCCCGACAAGGTGAGAGTTAACCCTGGCCTGCTGCTGTCAACACCCTCGTCACCGGCGTCGGGGTCGACATCCGGCAGGGAGACCTGTTCCCCGCCACCTTCCCCGACAAGGTGAGAGTTAACCCTGGCCTGCTGCTGTCAACACCCTCGTCACCGGCGTCGGCGTCGACATCCGGCAGGGAGACCTGTTCCCCGCCACCTTCCCTGACAAGGTGAGGTTGCTAGTTTGGAATAATTTTACTGTTAATCCGCATCCGACACTCCACTACAACACAAAAATTATTATAACCGGTTATAAGCAATGAAATTGAATATTTTTCAGCTCCTCAGCGTGTAATATTTTAATGAAAATTCTGCACATGTTCCGGTTTCATAAGAGTTCGAAGCGAAATTGAAATAACCCGGTATATTTTTAAACCGGTTCCGAGATTTGCTCAACCGAGAAATAGGAGTTGATATCATTCGATTGAGATTGTGACATTCCGAGGCGTCAATAGATCAGTTGTGTAAAACAGCTTTCTAAGTTTCACTTGCAGAATAAATAACTTTATTATGGTTTTTTAATTTGCAGGGTCCTGAACTGCCCCTGCGAGGAGCCAGGACCATCACCGGAGGTCCACATTCTGCTCAGGTAACTATATTTTAACTCGTTCTATCATTTCTTCAACTCTTGTCTTGTCAACTGTCTGCACTGTCAGTTTGATCTGACGGTCTGGCTTGATGCACACACTCAAGTCTTCAAATTCTGTTCCTCTAGTTTTATATCTAGTATATCAGTTTTACAAATAAGTTTGAATAACCTTTCCAGGTGCTAGATATATACGACAACGCGGTGGGCATGCTGCGCATCGGGCCCTTCAACTACGACCCGCTGCGCGGCGTCGACTTGTGGCTCGAGCAGTCCGACGACTTCATCCTGCAGCACCTCAGCACCACGCCGGCCGTGGAGCCGCCACACTTTGTACATCACGTGAGTCCTCCAACTTTATATACGACTAACTCGAGCGATAAGACGAGTTTAAAATGCATTAAAACCGTCATCCTCCTCTTAGCGTAATTTATCCTTTTTTGACACAGTTCAATTGAGCCGGGGTATATAACGACTGCAATATCAACCTTAATAGTAAATGGAACTGTCACTGCAAAGCAATCTTTTAAATTGACAATTTTAACGAATCCGGTTATTCCAAAAGTTACTTATTCCCACTACACAATGTAAACTTGTCATAAAATGAACTCATTAACCACAAACGGATGAAATGGCATTGTAAGGTTCCTAGACTTTTAAATTATGAAAAAGTATTACAATTATTAGTATTATTACATACAAATCATCACAAAGAATAAACATACAAAAATACTAAATTTGTTATTTATACCCTAGTCAAATAACGCACGTGATTCGCAGCGCAACCGACTATCGACTTCTCCCTGATCTTCTAGTAAGAAGTATTTATGAATATTCCAGATTCGTGCCACGCTGAAGTTCATCCAGCAGCACCCGTTCCCGGCCGTGACCGTGTTCGCCGACAACCGGCCGCACTACTACCGGCGCGACGAGCAGAGCGGCTGCTGGGCGCCGGTGCGGTTCTAACCGGTTTGCAACCTGCTGTGCCCCCGCCACCATCGCTGCGGTTACCGTCGCCGCGTCTCATCAAGACTAGCGCCGACGCTTTTGAACCCCGGTCTGATTTTTACCGGTTAACAACCGATTCTGACCAGTGGCGCTCGCAGACAACTGGCTATACTACAACCGCCATGACGAAAAGAGAGTTGCTTGCTAAGGTTAGGTTCTAACCGGTTAAGAACCGGTTCCGCCGGATGGCGGTGTCTACGGACAACAGGCAAGCTATGACAGGCTCCAATAGGCTGTATAATACTAACCGGTTCTGATACATACGACAGTTACGACATTTTAATCAATTTGATCTGAGCTGTGGAAAATAGTAAGTAGACTTGCATTAAGTCAGGATGGCAGAATGTTATGTTTCATAAATAATATAAAAGGCATAATAAAAAGTAAATCGCACAAATTGTATGTAAATGTATCTTTATTCACTTTAATATCTAGTGATCGATCATTTTTTAATGTAAATAGACAATAGAGACAGGAATACTAAACGTGTTTCAAACCTCATTAAACTAAACAATCAATTGTCCTTCCCAAGTAACACAGGAAGCATTATAACACATTATAACTTATTTCGAACTTAAGGACCGTATAAACTCTTATATACGTTCACCGAGCAACTTGTCGCATTATATGATGCTTTGAGCTGAATAACGGTTGTATAATGGCATATCTAAATGCTTTTGTAAAGCCTTTAGCTTTAGTGCAGCAAACCACAACGCAACTGTACAGCTTTCAACTGTTTAAAAGCACTTAAGTGCTTTAGGTCCTACAATAACATTATATAATGCTTTAAGATGTATAACGGTTGTATAATGGCATGTATAAATGCTTTTTTAAAGCCTTTAGTTTTAGTGCAGCGAACCAAAATGCAACTGTACAGCTGAATGCTGTACAGTTGCGTTTTGGTTTGCTACACTAATGCTTCGGTGTGGTTTAGTGCCTTAGGTTCTACAATAGCATAAATAAATGCTTAATGCTGTTTATGAGCATGAATATTAGCCATTATAATGCCACGTAAATCCGGTATACAGCTTTCAGCTGTTTTTAGTGCTTTAGGTTCTACAATAGCATTTTATGATGCTTTGAGCTGAATAACGGTTGTATAATGGCATATCTAAATGCTTTTGTAAAGCCTTTAGCTTTAGTGCAGCAAACCACAACGCAACTGTACAGCTTTCAACTGTTTAAAAGCACTTAAGTGCTTTAGGTCCTACAATAACATTATATAATGCTTTAAGCTGTATAACGGTTGTATAATGGCATGTATAAATGCTTTTTTAAAGCCTTTAGTTTTAGTGCAGCGAACCAAAATGCAACTGTACAGCTGAATGCTGTACAGTTGCGTTTTGGTTTGCTACACTAATGCTTCGGTGTGGTTTAGTGCCTTAGGTTCTACAATAGCATAAATAAATGCTTAATGCTGTTTATGAGCATGAATATTAGCCATTATAATGCCACGTAAATCCGGTATACAGCTTTCAGCTGTTTTTAGTGCTTTAGGTTCTACAATAGCATTTTATGATGCTTTACGCTGTATAACGGTTGTATAATGGTTGTTGCATATGTAAATGCTTTTGTTTAGCCATTAGTTTTAGTGCAGCGAACAACATGCAACTGTACAGCTGAATGCTGTATAGTTGCGTTTTGGTTTGCTACACTAATGCTTCGGTTTGGTTTAGTGCCTTAGGTTCTACAATAGCATAATCGAGATATTTGACATCAAAGTCGAACCGGTTTAGGCTAAAAAAGTGGTTTTATGGTCATAAATTTTGTTTTAATTAGTTAAAAATTAAAATCTCTACAGTTTTTAGAGACAACAAAGAGGAACCCTAATATGTAGATTACGTATATGTAAGATTCTTTACACCATTCGAATATCGATAAAAGTGTTTTTTTAGACCATATTTTAAAAATATCATAAAAAAATAACGGCTCATTTATTTCAAGATCCGGCTCTACAGAATGGAGATAAAAGATTCAAAAACCGATAGTCGTTTGCCTTATAATTCTACCTATAGTGAATATGTTGGAATATCGACTCAAAACTGGTCAAAAATCGATAAAAAAAACGTTAGACCAAAAAATATTGTGTATTATTACCATACATCGGAGTTTTCGGTGCGGGAATGTTTGACATTAGCCAAAGAGTAGGCATTAACTTAAAAAACAGAATGTACTCTAGCACGTTTCTACCTAATGAATAATTGATCGAAAAAATCATAGGTATATACAATTTATATGTAATAGCTGACTATTATGTATATCTATTGTAGGTACATATACCTATGATTTTTTCAAGTATTTTTTTATTAATTCATGTAATGACTGATCATTGTCAACCTCTTCAGTTAATCAAATAGTTCATAAATATCGGACGTCAAGATAATTATTTGACACTTTTTATACCGTGTCTTTGTCTTAGGTAGATCTAGTTAATAAATTTCGGATATGCAATTGCATTTTTAAAATACTAAGTATATAATAGTCAATACAAACATGCCTCTAAGAAAAAAAACTCGTATCATAGTGTGTAAGCTATTCACAGAGAGGTAGTTATTCATTAGGCATAATATGATATTTTCTCAGACTAACTCTCAACCTATCTGTTTATCTCTACTCTTTCTCAAATCGTTCCCGCACCGAAAACCCCGATGTATGATTATTACGGAAACAAAAACAGTAGGCGACAAACTATGAACTATATTTTATTATACATCGTTTGGCACTACTATCTCCCAACATAAACTTTTGTTTCTCTTAATATTGTATAGTATTTGTATAGTTTCTCATAATATTGCATCAAACCCAGATCTCTAGGATTTATTTTCTTGAAATGGTTTGCATTCTTTGACCTCCACCACTTTAAAGCTGCCAGATGTCCAGATCTAGAAATAAGCATAGTATACCAAACTGACTAGAGGGGTTTGGTTGCTCTCATTATTGTGTCATTTCCGACGTGGCTAGCTCTCCGTCTATATAGACCAACGCCATTGTGTAAATAATTTATAACCTAAAAATAAAATCAGGCCGACCTATTTATACAAGGAAAATACTTATATAATAATGAAATTACTTAATTTAAGACTGCTCAACCAACACTATTATGTCAATAATGCAAAACTCGTTCTATACGAGGATCACACAATTGTTTTGTTTATTTGACGCATATCTTTTTATAATATTTTATAGCAAAACCACAATAAATCAAAGGCGCGTGAAAATTTTCAATGAAACTTATATACACATTTACAGTAAACTACATTGCGCAGTAATATTTTAAGGATATAATGACGTAAAAGAGTCAAAAACTTTTATAAATTTTGTTAGGATGCAAACAAATATGACGTGTCACTCATTCAGTTTTTTGTACCGTCTTCGTCCATTTTATATTGCGAGACAAAGTAGTTAAATCACAACGTTCATTGTATTATAACATTTGTTCCGTCGGTGTTAGAGACGTTTTTGCATTGACGTAAGGTTTATTTTACTATACTCTTATGCTAGTATAATGCTTTTGTATTGCGATTGGCAAGTTAATCGAGAGTACTTATGCTTCTTTACTGCGATTAGCAAGTTTTTTGGCCGTATTAATGCTTCTTTAATGCAGTTGGCAACTTAATAGAGTGTACTAATGGTTATTTAATGCGATTGGCACTTTCCATGACAACGATAATGCTAATAGCGCAGACATATTGCGCCTGTAATGCTATTAAATGACCTCTATAGGATCTCAAGCTGGGTAATTCGTGCCCATTTAAGACCTATATCAGCACTATAAACGTTTATAATGCTACTATAAAACGAACTGAAAATGCTAAAAGCATACAGATATGCTGTAAGACGGCCGTTATACTGCTTTGATGTGTTACTTGGGTTATCTGTCATTTTGACTGTTGTGTTTGTTAGAAACAGACAACCATAATTTAACTAAATGAGGTTTGAAACACGTTTATGAATACGCGGGTAAATCTTATAATCTTAGGCGCGTACTCTGAATTCTAGAATATAAAAATATAGGCATATAATAATAAAGGCAGTACCTAGTCGATCTATGCTAGTTGTGTTGCGTCAAACTAAGTTTCGGAAAATAAACGTACAAGCGTCGCCAGCAGCCAGCCACGCGCAGCACACCAGCAACGGGGAGGGAGCTCATCTAAAAGAAATCAAAATTACCATTCTATATTTAAAATCCTGTCAAAATTACTCGAGCGCCATTTAGCGATTTAACAACTCAGAAATATTGTGTCCAAAATGAAACACTTAAACTGACCATACAATAATGTAATAAAATCATAATTCATAATTCATGACATTGACATATATTAATTTAAGGATTATATTATTATTACTTTATTTTTATACTTTTGCCTATATTACGTATATAAAATAATATGTATATAAAAAGCAGCTACCTATAGTTGATAGCGCCATTTTTGTAGACCAACCTTTAGTATATACAGTCCATTAAATCTGATATTCCTAATGTTTTATATTTACCAGCAGAAACTGACAGAAAATAGTTATTTTTATAAAGCAAAAAAAAAATTCTTGTTAAGATAACCTAAAACGACAATGTATTTAGTCGATGTCTGAACAAACTAGTTATTACTGTACTGTAATGTGATGTGACATTATATTATGTAGACGTCACTACTATTTATTATCTTATGATGAATGTATACAAATCTTAGATTACTATTGAATTGTGTGTGTATTTGATTTATGAATTTAACTAAATAGATAATACGAAACAAGTGAGCTAATACGTTAAAAATAACTTACCCCCCTATTCATAAACGTCTCTCAGGGCTCAAATAGTTAATTTATGTTTTGTCTGTTTCTGACGAACACAACAGTCAAAGTGACAGATAAGGAAAAAACATAAATTAACTGATAGAGGCCTAAGTGACGTTTATGAACAAGGGGGTTCATTTAAAAATGAGGAACGCAACGTTTAAATAAAAACATCTGTTTGGATATAATATATATTCATATGTCAATATCCTATACTCTATCGTAAACATTTAAAAAGTCTCTAAATATATGTTAAGGGTTAAGAAAGACAGTAGAAACCAATATGTGGGTTTTTTACCCCAAGGGACGGTACACACTTGAGCTGAATTCAGCATACAAAGAAAAAAATGCTGAAAAAGCACTGTACTGATTGTCTATGGGCTCCATAAAAAACCTGAACCCGTGGACAATTTTCAGCATATTTCTGATTTCTTTTTTCTGTATTTTTGCTGAATTCAGCTCAAGTCCAAATACATGACCACATGCGGCCCTAAAAGGCAGTTCTTTGTTGCTTCAGAATTATCTGACAATAGTGCTAAATACCGCACATTGTTAAATATTGTTTGTGATAGATAAACTAGTAGTGTGTAGTAATTATTGAGTGACGCCGTTTATATTACGGTTCAAAGTATATGATGGTCCACGTGTAACACGTGTAGCTCGTGTCGTCGCGCGGCTACTGATGTGCCGTCGAAAAGTTTTCGAAATTGCGAAATTTTCCATATATGAAAGTTTCGGAAAATTGACACATTTTTGTATGGGATTTGAAACTTTCCATTTCCTAAATTTCCTATTATTTGAAAAAGAATATTTCCAATTATTTTGAAAACTTTCCGAAGCTTAAACATCTGTACGCGCGGCTTTTATATTATTACAAGTCAAGTCGCGCTCGCTGTATGAAGTTGCGCGGCTTTTGACAAGATGTGCTAGATGCGTTGGTTTCTAATTGTACAGTCGCCATCAGATATATCGGAGCGGCCAAGGTGGTCACAAATATCTGAACAACGCCCCTATTGTCAAGGCGATAAAGTGCATGTTCAGATATTTTTGAGTACCTTGGCCGCTCCGATATATTTGATGGCGACTGTACCTAAGTAAAAAGTACCTACACGTTTTATAAAAGTTATATCCGAACAAAACGTTGAAAATTGCATAATTTACTCAGTACAATTTAAATGTATATGCAGGTAAGTTAAATCGATATACCTAATCTGATTTCAAAATTGTATTGTTTGGTAAACTAATGTTAGGTAGGTACATAAGATGCGGTTTTTGATTAAATTATAATGTGTTTTTTTTATGTGTCTGTAAATACATTGACATTAATTTTATGTACTATTTTGTTAAGTTAACTATTATTTTGTATATTTTGGCTTACCAAGACTGCAATGCAAGCTTCTTATGATTAATTGAATACAACAATACTTTGTACGGGAGGGGTCGAACAGTCGGCATGGCATGATCACGTGTAAAATTATAATCTGTAGCTTTATAAAATAGGCTCTCGATCTTACTTGGGTTATTATAAGATGAGTGTTTCACTTTACATTAGGGCATGCGACCAGATTTTTTTAGTATGTGAAAACCCGGGCAGCACCCGATAACCCAGATTTTATCATACTAAAAGAACCTGGGTTGCATTCTCTACTGTATAACGTAGCCGTACAGTCGATGGCAAAAATATAATTCTATATTTTTGCACTTACTATCTTTGTAATGATCTCTTCTCTCTATCTACAGTTCTACACCCATATCATAAATCCTCTATTCGGCGTTCGGAAACCATATATAATGATAATTATTGTTACCAGTAATGTAACATCAGGATATTATCTGTGCCAGTGTTGTAATAATCTATGAAAATTAATTACGACATCGATATCGGTAACGTTATAAAAATCTAGTCCTCCCCGACCGCCCGCACAATCGAGTTGGCCATGGCGGTGCAATGGCGGTCATTCTGATGGTTTCCGAACACGTCATTAAGGATTTATAATATGTGTGTAGATAAAGCAGTGTGTGTAACTGTATTTAATTAGACATGCCCTTCATTATGTAATAGTTATATAAACTACTGTTGAAATGGACTGACTGTACCTAGCCTGTTGTGTTTGATTCGAGTTCGAGTCAAAGATGTTTGCACTGCTACTTTAAATGATGTTGTATTTTATTAAGTTGCCAGTACTATTGTTTATTTGGGGCCGATTTTCCCATTGGCATTCACGTTGTCATTTGTTTGATATAAATATATATGGACACATGAAAAATCGGCCCCAGATAAGTCCGGAAGATGATTCTTGTAAATAATAATAGTGAACAATTAGTATGTAACTTAGATAATGTCGTTAATAGTTATTGTTTTGTGAATTATAATGAATATATTGAAAGTTCGAAAGTTTGCCGTGGCTTTTATTTAAAATCAGATGTCAAACTAAATAAAATGCCAAATATATTTTGTACTAAGACTACTAAGCAGAAACGTCTGCAAGAGAAATTTCAATTTTATAATTGAAAGAAAAATGGAAAAACTCACCGCGTCTAGCAAGATTCGAACTTGCGAATTTTGGAACACCGGGCCGATCGCTCTGACCAACTGCCATCGAAGCCTACTCGACCTCGGTGAATCTTTCTATCAGTTCCTTCATTGCTTACGTCAGAGGGTGACGTTTTAAATGCAAAAAAATGTTTTCGTTTTAAATGTAAAATAATGCCAAATAGGCTTTACTGCAGTAGTAAAATGAGTTTAGTGTAGCTTGCGCATGTTGCGGCACTTGGTATAACGATGCAACGATGCGACGTGTCTGAAGAACTATGCATGTCCATCTAGTCTAGAGTAATCTAGACCCACCCACTGCCTTTTAATAACCATTTGAACTTATCAAGACAAGTTTAATAACCAAGTACCTCGGGACCGGTTAGAGATTGAAAACCGGTTATTTTTAGTATGAAAATAACCCCGGCTTGGACCACTGAGTTTTTCGGAACTTATGTAAGGAATATCATTTGATATTTACCAGTTGCATTTCGCTGAAGGAAAACATCGTAAGGAAACTGGACCTAATCCCGATAAGGCCTAGTTTCCCCTCTGGGTTGGAAGGTCAGATGGCAGTCGCTTTCGTATATACTAGTGCATATGGCAATTCATGGGATTGGGTTGTCAAACGGACCCCAAGCCGAGGCAAACGCTAGGAGGATGAAGAAGCATCAGCGCGAGCTTACCTAAATCCGTGCAAGTAACCCGTCCTATTGGCGAATTAAAGGCGTAGGTTATAGACAGTACCGTTTGCGTAAAGTATAAAGTTAAAGCCTGACCAGAAATATATGATCACGCGCCATGTTGCGGAATTTCATTGGAACTAATTTCTTACATTGGCAATAATTTTAATGACAGAATGATTTGCATGTGTGCGTGCATGTGATGGCTGTCACAGTTGTCAGTGATATTGAGGCGGTTTACTTGAATAATAATAAACTGTTGAATATTAAATAATAAACGACAGAAAATACCCAAAATTATCCATAGTGAAGAGCGAAACATTGTAAATAGTGTATACAATAAACTGCTGTAAAAAATACGCTCGGTAAATGAAACTATTACGCTGTGAAACATTTTCAAATTAACATCAGAGCTGACAGGTAAACAAATAAAGATGTCACTATACCATAAAGAATAATACGCTCTATGACCATACTGAACTGTTGCCATATAAATGAGAATAATAGCGCCCTCTTGACTATAATCATATATTTCTAGTCAGGCTTTACTATTAGTACTGTTTACATGCACACGATAGTAGCAGATGCGTTAAACTTATAGTCTGGCCAGCCAACGAACGCAGTAGCAATGTACAGCGAACAAAAGTATGACAACACTAAGAATCAGTGAAAACAGCAGCAATGATCATCAAATTTTATGTTTTTAATTTTAGTTGGTATTTCCGCCCCTTTCATTAGGTGACATTTACGGTGTGTAAAAAGGAGAAGGATATATTTCGTCTAATCTGTCATCAACTGCAACAGATAATCTGGTTGAGGCAATTGACATATGGCTTAAAAATGAATTTAAATTTAATTGGGAACGATCTCACTCGCGCTTAAGATGAGAGAGTGAAATGCACTAGAAACAAATTCAATGTGAATTGAAATGTTCGTCATCAAATACTGTGTCTCATCACAAAGGGTTGCCATATGTACGTATTTTAAATTTGCCGCGCGTTTCTACTGACAGAAATGGTTTGCCAGACTATAAATTCAGTACTTACCCGCGTAACGTGCAAGTAGCAAGCGCCTTTATTCGGTCTTGCTAGCTACATGCGCCGTGTGCAAAAATCATACTTGAGCCATTAAGCATCCGTTAAGTGATAAACAGCGATATATACTCAAATTAATTAAACGGTGAGGAGAAACGTGAAAAGTAACACGTAGATGGCGCTTCATTCTCAAAATTTCGGATCTAAGGTATGTCAAATCTATTCACATCTATCACGGTAAATAGTAAAAATTTATAAAAGTATGTAGGGTTCCGAAAAATAAAAATAAAGTAGGAGTATTATAGTAGTACTACTTACTATTTGTGTATTTTAACCACTTTGAGTGCCAAGCTCCCTAAATCACGGTACAGTGTTCCTGGCAGTGAACCGGTTTTTTAAACGGCAACACAGCTGATAACTTTTTTGTTGTCGCTGTTTGAAGTTGAAGTGTTTGACTGACACTTGACTTGACAGCCACATGACAGCTGATTGTCTTGCGAGCGAGTCTCGTTTCTTGCTGAGTGTTACAAAGAAAGTTATTTTACAAACCAAAACTTTACGTGCAAGTGTTATAAAGTTTCTCAGCAAAAGGAATGATGGAGAAGCCAACAGTGACCGTTACGGACCAGCCTCCGCCGTACTCCGCGGCGGTGCCAGGTAAGCGCAACTTTATGAAGCCCTACAAATATCCGATCAGTGATTCATATGAGATAAGCGTTTATGTCTCCAAACTGCGCAACGATTGAGAAATTAGATTTGTTTACACGTAGACTAAATTCTTTTGACCTTATTGAATGCGTGATTATTGTAAAATTCTTAGCAGATGCTATAACAATCTGAGATCCTGGAAATGTTTGTAGCATACACAATTAGTTTATCGATGTATTTGTCAGCGCATCGAGTGCTCTTATCAAAACCGGTGTCAATTAGCATAGAACAACAATTGTTGCGGTTTTGTATCCATTGCAAATGAGAACACTGGATTGATAAAATTTATTAATTAATTACACAATAAAAATAAGTACAACACAAATATTCTCTAACATTCAATCATAGAGACAAATACAAAGTGCGGTTGGGGTGTATAAAAGGGGGCCGATTTTTGGGTAGGTTAGGTTGGTTAGGTTGGTTAGGTTTCTTCCATAAGGCGCATAGCGCCAAGATAACGCAAAGTAGCAGCTCCACAATAGCAGAGCTCCGTCAATTCTGCCTCTGTCGAAAATAAGTCTTGCCCAAACAAACCAAAGGGTCCTCCGACCCTTAATTAGATTTTGAAGCCCCGCCCTGCTGCCAGTGACCATATCAATCGGGCCAGATATAAGAGCTAATTCTTCTGTTAATTCCTTATAATGTAGTTGGGGCCTAGAGGTTTAAAGACCTCTGCTATAACAGTTCTCCTCCAGCTAATATCAAAAAATGTTGCCAAGTTTGGAATGCCATTAGGCACAATCATTCATAATGTACAAGTCGGTAATTTAATCATATTCAATATTGTATAGCCAATTTAAAATAAATTAGTTTCTTTGACATTTTAATTAATTCTAACTGTAATAGTCTTTCCTGTTTATTTGCCTACACCACAAAAGTGCCAATTACCTACTGCTACAACTAGTAAGTAATAATGAGTTAAAAAACAAATTATTTATGTAGTTATAAATATTTTTTTCAATAGCAAGACAAAATCACGCTTATCTATCTACGAGGGTTGCTACTTATATATCCGGAAACAAAAAAACAAACAAACTTACACGGCTGAAAATGGTTTTATTGTTTTTCAAAGTATTCCCCTTGATGATCTATGCACTTTTGCATTCGCGTGAACAAATTTTTAAAGCACTTCTGCCACTCCGCCTGAGGTACCTCCATAACGTGTTGTTTGAATGCGTCGACAGCATCTTCAGCGGTCGAAAATCGTTGACCGCGTAATTTATTCTTTATATTTGGAAATAAATAAAAATCGTTGGGTGCCAAGTCAGGGCTGTACGGCGGATGACCCGTTAATTCCACATTTTGACCCTCCAAAAATAGAGTTGTTTCGCGTGACGTATGACAGCTGGCATTGTCATGATGAAGAATGATTCTTCGTCGCTGGTTAGTTTTACGAATTTGTTCAAATACTTCCGGTAAGCAAATGGTCGTGTACCACTCTGAATTAACCGTTCTACGGTTTTCTAGTGGCACTGTAGCTACATGGCCATTAATACCGAAGAAGCAGGCCACCATTTGTTTCAATGTACTTTTTGCACGAGTAACTTTCGTAGGGTTCGGCTCATTTTGAAACACCCATACCGTTGATTGTTGCTTCGTTTCGGGATCGTATGCATAGATCCAGGATTCGTCACCTGTATAGATGTTGTAAACGGCTTTTGAGTCACCACGGTTATATTTTTTTAACATTTTATTGCACCATTCGACGCGAGCATCTTTTTGCTCTTTTGTTAAGTTGTGGGGTATCCAACGCGAACAAATTTTTTTTACAGCCAAATAATTATGTAATATGCTATTAATGCTGGTCATAGAAATACCCAGAGTCGCCTCTATCTCGCGGTACGTAACATGTCGGTCGTCCATTATAAGTTTTCGCACAGCCTCGATATTTTGTTGTACAACGACCGATTTCGGGCGACCTGCCTTAACTTCGTCCGTAAGCATACTACGTCCACGATTGAACTCACTAAGCCAGTGATACACAGTAGTTTTAGATGGGGCTTCATCACCAAAAGTTGAAGTTAGTTGATCTATGCACTGTTGTTGCGTTAAACCACGCCGAAAATCATAATAAATCATAGCACGAATATTTTCACGAGTGAGTTCCATTCTTGCTGCGAGATGACATTTAAGTGGCAAAAGCCGGGACAAACTCTAGGAGGATGAATATTGGTTTGTGTCAAATCGATTTGAATATGAATAAAAATTGTGTTTTTATTCTTATTCAAAATAATTATTGCCCATCTCATCAGTACGTGCGAACGATGCAAAAATAAACTGAACGTAAGACACATTTCTTTAACAGATTCTTTAATTGAAAGTTGTGTACGTGAGCAGAGGACTGGACTGTGAGTGTGACTTTTCCAGAATGAATAAACGACAGCAAATCTTATATTTACTCAATTTGTTCCGCCGCCACCTCTCCTGTTCCATTTCAAATGAGAAAGATAGAACCGCCTGCCTGCGTGGAAAAGAGACAGGAAAAGGGTAGCCCTATGATAGGGTAAGCGGTAAATATTAAAGCTATCTTTACCCCATTCGACACGGAAACCACATTGAAAAGGGTTAAGCCTATTCAAAATGATTTCCATATCGATAGGGTAACCCAATGATAGGGTAACCCTATCATTAGGGTAAGACTTTAATTACATAAAATACCCTATCGAAACGATTAATCAAATGAAGGGGTTTTCCGGTCCCTGGCTGGAACATATTTGAGTTTTGTTTACTATGAACGTCACTCATCTTCCTTTTTGTTTATGTCTATGCCCTGTGTAACATGTCTTGAAGGGAAGCAAAGTAGACTACCATTCCCGAAAAGGTCTTATACCAGAGCTACTGAGAAACTTGGTCTGATTCATAGTGATTTAATGGGATCTATGCCAGTTTCATCATTCAGTGGTTGTAGATATCTCTTGACTTTCATCAATGATTATTCTAGAATGACTTTGTTATTTTATTAAAAGTAAAGATGAAGTATTGTCTGTATTTAAAACATTTAAGAGTTTTGTGGAGAATGTATGTTTTTTTTTAAGTTGTCTCTTAGACAATAGCATAAAAAAGAAAACCATGCAGCGGAAACGCAAGAAAAAACATTAAATCTCAATACCTGCCTAGTTTTCTTTACAAAAAGTAATGATATCCCACCAAAAACATAAATGTAAAAAAGGAGAGCCAAGTTCAACACAAAAAATATGCTTGGCTGTGGGCTTCCCCGCAAAAAGAATGGAAATCTAAATGAGTGCCAAGTTCTATGCAAAATCCAAATATGTATTTATAGGAACAAAATAACATTATGAACAAGTATTAAACTCTATTTCTTTGCTTTATTGGATACCTATAACAATTTCTGTTATTTAAAAATGTGAGATCTTAAAGTAGGTTAGATTTGACTTGGCCAGTTTTTATGAGAATTAAAAAAAAAAATATATATATATATATGTTGAATAACTTTATAAAATGACTGATGTAATGAAAACTGGCCAAGTCAGTACTTTAAGATCTCACATTCTAGGACTATTCTGATTAAAACGCAAGGACGATTGAAACGTTTCAATCGTCCACAAGCAAGTTGTTTATATCGTCCCCAAACCACGTTTTTCATTTCAAGGTCAAATATTATATATAAAAAAGACTCGAACGCTAATCAACGGCCATTATAAACATTCGTTGATTCCTAACTATAACACCAAAATAATTTGATTAGTCAAAATACAAGAGTAAACGAAGTTATAAGAAAATATACGAGAGCGCAAATACTTACTTTTTACCGCGAAAAACTGGTTTGGCTCGTGGACAATCCCATCTTGCACCGGCGCTCGAGCGCTCCTGGCCAAGGATTCAAACATGGCCGACCGCGTGTTCCGAGTGTTGCGTCAGACGCGTAGGTATTCGTTATCAAGAAATTTTACTTGTTTCAATCATGACGTGTTTCTATTGTCCCCGGTCTACCCTACATCAAACAAAACTTAGTATTTTTTGGACGCCTGTCGCGCGCTTTGGTACGTCATTTCGAAAATTGTAATTCTGCATTGAATAATAAAATAATTGATAATTCTGATATATTTATGACTTTACAATGAAAAAGAAGGTGCGAAAAAATTAAAATACTTACAATGATTGCTAAAATCATAAGGCCAGTCGAGGGAAACGAGTAATTACCTATATATATCTACCAGAAAATACAACTTTTCAGTTTAGAATGGAACAGGATTAGCTTCATTATCTGAATGAACTCCTACTTATTTATTATGATTTCCTTTTATCATTTCGTTTGACGACTATTTTAGGTAGGCACTTATTTAATCTAAAGTACGAATTGTATAATTGAATAATCAATAAACGCACGTGAGGTTTAGGTGTTTATTTATTTTATACATAGCTTAGGTAGGTACATAAAGGAAAACATTTCAAAGGCTTGATAAAAGTCTGTTGTAGGTAGCGGGATGCTTCGTGCATAAACCTGTTAAATTGTAGTATTTTTTTGCTTTGTGACAATATGCAGCACTTGCTCCTATGCAACAAACAATCTTGGACTTCAATTAGCACTAGTTTTCGCTTCAATTATTCGATTTTACTTGAAATGATAATTCGATACAAAACTCTACATAACCTCAAAGTCACATATATCACGAAAAATGTATTACACCTGTCGTAAGTACCTACATAAATATCTCAGCTGGTCTTTGCGTTGATTTAATACATTTATTGAAAAGTGATGGCAGATATTTTATTAATAAATAATAAAAAAACGCAATCTGGAACTTAAAATATAAGTAAACAAAACTAACTTTTCAAAATTAAAAAGTTACTTGTCACAGATAAAACAAATACAATGCACAATTTTCGAATTATTCTGTGACAGGTAGTTAATCAATGGGGACGGCCGGTGAAAACTTTTTGTAGAGGGCGCTGTTCCAGATTCCATACAATGAGAGAAAGAGACTCGTACAATGAGAGAAAAATACAGAATATGAATGGTCCTTAACTAGTATGCAGTTAAAAAGCTTTTCTTAGGCAAAAACCTTCCCTATGGCGTTAATCTACAGCATTTTAATTTTAGTGTCTTTCAGAAACCGGTGGATTTCTATTATTTCGGAGCAATTCAAGATAAAACGTTGATTCATTGTCACGAAAATAAATAAAAACTACTTAAAAAACTATGTAAAATCCATAAATACACAATCCGCTGCTTGTTTTTTGCACTTGGCAACACACTGAATCGTAAACTCGAAAGTCGTCCTCCCATCCCTAGTAGTGCTGGAGCCCGCCTAACTGGAAATTTATCAAAATCCTAACCAATTTTCTTCCATATAGCGTTGTAGAGCCCATCTCGGAGATCATGAAAACATAAGTCTTAAAGGTCTTAAATGGCCATAAGTATGTATGGCGTCAAGTTGAAAATACAATTTTTTGGCCTAAATTTATCAACGAGCCTACCGCTCCAAATTTTGACACATGATTTAGCCCACGTCAAATAACCTACATACCAATTTTAAGACCATTCTGGTGGGCGCATAAGATTTTAAGACCATTTTAAGAAATAATCGATTTCATAAAAAAATAGCAAATTACTATAAATTCGTTAAAAAAAATATTTAGCTGGCATAAACACAACTGCATGTTTATATTTAAGTGTCTAATAGTAGTAATTAAAAATGCCTTAAAAGTATTCCGCAATAAGTCGAAAATTTATTTGAGGGTTATTTGAGGTGAGCTAAACCGTTTGTCAATATTTGGAATGGTAGGATTTAAAATAAATTTAGGTCATTTTTTTCAGTCACTTGACGCTTATCAGTTTAGAGTTATGAGTGACTGTTAGAAAACGCCTATAGGCATTACGTCTGGCTTTTCAAATCATACTTTGTTCCATTAATTTTAAAATGAATTATAATTTTAGTGATTTAAGACCCCCGTGACTAAAGTACTGCTATGACGAATTTCTCAAATTTTCGACTTATTGCGGGACACTTTTAGGGAATTTTTAATTACAAGACACTTATATAAGACTATGCAGTTGTGTTTGTGCCAGCAAAATATATTTTTTTAAGGAATTTATAGTAATTTGCTATTTTTTCTATGAAGTCGACTATTTCTTAAAATGGTCTTAAAATCTTATGTGCCCACCAGAATGGTCTTAAAATTGGGATTTGGTGTGTTGAATGGGTCCTTTAACTACTGTCAAAATTTGGAGCGGTAGGCTCGTTGATAAATTTAGGCCAAAAAATTGCAACTTCAACTGGTCTTAAAATCTTATGCGCCCACTCGATTGGTTTTAAAATTGGTATGTAGGTTATTTGATGTGGGCTAAGTCGTTTGTCAAAATTTGGAACGGTAGGATTTAAAATAAATTTACGTAATTTTTCAGTTAGTAATATATTCTCAGTGCACCTAACTTGACGCTTATCAGTTTAGACTTATGAGCGACTGGTAGAAAATATTTATAGGCATTACGTCTGGCTTTTCAAATCATATTTTGTGATATTAAGTTTAAAATAAATAATAATTTTAGTGATTTAAGACCCCCGTGACTAAAGTACTGCTATGACGAATTTCTCAAATTTTCGACTTATTGCGGAATACTTTTAGAGCATTTTTAATTACAAGACACTTATATATGAATATGCAGTTGTGTTTGTGTCAGCAAAATATTTTTTTTTAAGGAATTTATAGTAATTTGCTATTTTTTCTATAAAGTGGACTACTTTTTAAAATGGTCTTAAAATCTTATGTGCCCACCAGAATGGTCTTAAAATTGGGATTTGGTGCGTTGAATGGGTCCTTTAACTACTGTAAAAATTTGGAGCGGTAGGCTCTTTGATAAATTTAGGCCAAAAAATTGCAACTTCAACTGGTCTTAAAATCGTATGTGCCCACCAGAATGGTCTTAAAATTGGTATGTAGGTTATTTGACGTGGGCTAAATCATGTGTCAAAATTTGGAGCGGTAGGCTCGTTGATAAATTTAGGCCATAAAATAGTATTTTCAACTTGACGCCATACATACTTATGGCCATTTAAGACCTTTAAGACTTATGTTTTCATGATCTCCGAGATGGGCTCTACAACGCTATATGGAAGAAAATTGGTTAGGATTTTGATAAATTTCCAGTTAGGCGGGCTCCAGCACTATAGAGTTTCACTCTATGTGTCAAATATTTTTTATCTGTGAAAAGTGGTCGCCGATTATTGGGTCGTACATTCTCGGGCTGAGCAATCCGCGGTCGAGCAATCTCTGTACGGGCCGATAATCCGAAACCCATTAATCAGCGTCCACTACATGGACGCGGATTATTGGGTTGTGCATTATCGGGCTGAGCGTTCTCGGTCTGTGTAACCTAGGTCCGAGGCGATAATCGGAAGCCACTGTTTTTACAGGGCAATAATGCGCGACCCCATAATTCGCGTCCAAAAAAGTGGTCTCTGATTATCGGGTCGTACATTATCGGGTTGCGGGTTAACCGGACTCACATTTAAAACCCGTCAAAAACAAAACACGAGCGTTAATAAGAAAGAAAAAATATACCGACCAGTACTTAAAAAAGTTCAAATTTTACCATGGAGGTCAAATATGCTATTTAAGAAGATTGTAATCCCGGTTTCCGGATATATAAATAGCAGCCCTCGTATAACAATGATATTTCAGCATTTATTCATACATATCATTGGGATTCTGTCACATATTGTTTTTATCAGTATGAATCATTATTGATGAAGACATATATGCATAAATTGATTGATAAAGTATGAGTCATTTGTAGTAAGAATTTCTTTACCTAAAATAAGTGCTGCAGCAATATATATTAAATACTAGAAACCTGCCTAGGAGGCTGCCAGGACGCCGACGTTAGAATGACACAACGTTGATAGGTTAAAAGTCTTTTAAATGTGACTACTGATGTCAACAAGGCATTGCGGCCGAGGCACGGCTACATTAGCTGAGCTGCCTCACGCGGCTATTTCCTTGCAAGGCAGTGGGGTAGGTGTGGACAGCCCTATTAACTGTATTACAAATATTACGACATCGACATCCGGCTGTAATTAATAAGTTCATCATACTCCTAGCGTTTGTCCCGGCTTGGGGTCCGCTTGACAACCTAATCCCATGAATTGGCGTAGGCACTAGTGTTTACGAATGCGACTGCCATCTGACCTTCCAACCCAGAGGGGAAACTGTTTCCTTACGATATTTTCCTTCACTGAAAAGCGACTGTTAAAAATCTAATGATAATCCGTACATGAGTTCCAGTTTTATTTATACAATTTAATTACACAGCATGACAGTTATTACACTAAAGCTCTGTGAAATTACAATTTAAGGCTAAAGAACAAAACAATTTTACAAATCATAAGACCTAAAAACGAAAATCACATATAAACATGACACAATATGTCAAACAGGTACAGTTGAGGGCTGAACATCCATCAAGATCTTAAGCTTGTCAGTAGGTCAAGCATATTTAACAGGTGTACAAATCATTCTTTCTACAATCCAATAAGTTGATTACTATTATACTATTTACACTCTCTTAAATTTATTATGTTTAGATATTATAAGTCAAATCAAATTTTACTTACAAATACAATAAACAATTAACTACATATCAAATTCTAATCACTATTAAAGATATTCCTATTGATACTGTAAAAACACTTTTCTTGTAGCCATTTAGTTAATTTAAGTTTGAAGCAGTGGTTGTTCTGGAGTCTGGAGTTTTACCATTTCAGGTAGTTGATTAGTCCAGGGCCCGTAATTTTCATGCCGATGACATCAATTTGACGTCACGCTCCATATAGGGTGATCCCATATAGTTTTATTATAAATTATTAATCATTAGTCGTCAATCATTTTAATCATGTACAAATGACTTCATAAGTACTCTATTTACACATGGAATAAATAATACCTACTTGATACGTGAAACGTACATACAACTATTTGATTTGTTTTTATACATACATTTTATTAAATGGTATTGTTAACAACACATTACAATTGTTACGTAGAAAACAGAATTCCTCTCTAACGTAAAGCACGCCATCCTTCTTGCATTAATTCCCATGCAAAGAAAATCTAAGTCATCTTCGCGTTCATACGTACCTAACGCAATATTCATAAAAATCATTTTGTTTTGTAATCGTATTTTTGTTTTTGTTTGTTGTGTCACACATTTGGTTAATTATTTCAAATTCTCTGCTAAAAAGAAAATGTCAAAAAAAAAAAAAAAAATTCAAAATTATTTATTTCATAAATGCATACAGGGTTATGATACAGGGGATGGGGCCACCCGGTAAGCAAAATATTGCCTGTGTTTGGAGGCACCGCTCTTCCCTTAGGTTTATAAAAGTTAAAAGGGTAAAAGTTTTGTAGGTAATTAATGGTTTTTAGCTTAGGCACTACATACATGGGACATGCTTGAACATACTTAATATTAGAATAATAGTAGTATGTGAGTGTGAGTGTGTGTGTGTGTGTGTGTGTGTGTGTGTGTGTGTGTGTGTGTGTGTGTGTGTGTGTGTGTGTGTGTGTGTGTGTGTGTGTGTGTGTGTGTGTGTGTGTGTGTGTGGTGTGTGTACATGTGTGTGTGGTGCTTCCTAGTATAGCGGTCGCAACATACTCTCCGTATCCTCATAGGATTTCCTTTTGAGCCACTTTGTGATGAGCGATTTACACTCGTGGTATGGTTTTGAGTGTATGTCAAGTTCCCTGTTAATTTTGTTGTAATTTTGTATAATTGATGGACAATTTTTTTCTGATTTTAACAACTAATACAATTAGGAAATCAGTATTTTTATTTCTCAGTGGCACTTGTAACATTTTTGACAGAACGTTTTTTAATGAGCACGAATAAAAAAGGTTACATTTAAAAAGGTTTTATTACATATTGATTTATAAACAGCCAAGGAAATTGATTTGTGTAACATTACGTACTTTGTCATAGTGACAATCAACATCTAGACGCTAGAGATTTCATATTATTGTCACTGTGACCAGGTTCTAAATGGTATGCAAATCAAAGTCCTGGGCCATAACTACACGAATAACTAGATACTTAATGATATTATTTACAAACGAGGTTTTGTACATTATTATATACAGCCTTGGCCAGAAGTATTGAGTATCCTTGTGATTTTCATACAAAACTCGAAAGTTTAGACCGGTGTTTCTGACTTTTTTGAAGTTATTTTATCAATTAATTCAAACTGAACAGGCATGTTTTGTTGAAATGAGTAGTAACTGCATCGAATATTTGCAATTTTTCGCACCGACCTAAATTCGCATTTTTGGGACCTCCACTTTTCATATTTTATAGGTACCTTGAAAGTGTTATTAAGTGAAGTTTTCTAGATATATCAATAAAATATAACATTTTACGTCATTGTACATTGTTATGATAGGGAATAATTACTTAATATCAAAATTGCAAGCAAAAAAGAGCTATGCTCAACACTTCTGGCCAAGGCTGTACAAGTTAGTTTTGTACATACTCGTAATTATTTACAAATTAATTTAAAACATATTTACATTTCTACTTTTTTTGCCCCTTATATTTTGATTCGAAATTGATAATTAGAATTTGCGCAAGGTTTTTAGGGGTCATACTGCATCGCCGGTTTGTAAAAATCCATTTTAATATTAAAAAGGACCTTTCAACTTCTACAGATGTAATAGGGGCATACTTCTGGCCAAGGCTGTACAAGTTAGTTTTGTACATACTCGTAATTATTTACAAATTCATTTAAAACATATTTACATTTCTACTTTTTTTGCCCCTTATATTTTGATTCGAAATTAATAATTAGAATTTGCTCAAGGATTTTAGGGGTCATACTGCATCCCCGGTTTGTAAAAATCCATTTTAATATTAAAAAGGACCTTTCAACTTCTACAGATGTAATAGGGGCATACTTAAAATAAGACCATAAATCAATTTTCCCATTGCTTCCATCAAGACGAACTTCATTATTGTCGTTTAAGTCAGCCATTATTTGCATGGTTGGTAATTCCTTGTTTTTGTGTAAGACTGTTTTATGCTTTTTATAAATAAAATTTCCTTTTTCATGCAGACTAACCCTTGATAATTTGCCTGTCACAGTTTTAACTACTTGTAGCGACTCACTCAATGTCAGCGTAAAACTCTCCATTTGCTTGGTAGCTTTTACTAGAACTCTGCAGCTTTCAGGTATGAATTTTAAATGATTTTTCAGATGTTTCCCAATTGCTACATAGAGTCATGCTGCATAGAGTATGATTCCAATTAAATTCGTCATAATTAGTCATTTAACAACATTGATTTATACAAAAAGAGAGATACGGTACCAGGCGCTCGATTGTGTGCAATTAAATATAGGTTCCGGGACCTATATTGAATTAGTCGTGTGGCAGAGTCTCTCAGTTACACTTTGTGCAATACGTAAAATATGGAGGTCTCGCTTGCATAGCCGTGTTAACTATATAGGTTTATCTCTTTTGCCCTTGATACACATGTATTAACTGAGGCCACACAATCACGTAACTTTTTATTAATCATATTTAATTTTAGTTTAATTGGCTTTAGACACAACATTCGGTGCTTGATTATCCATATTTTTTTATTATTATATAGAATTTATAGATCAAGACACTTGGAGACCTTATACACACATACTTTTTTTAAAATTTAAATTCAATTTTTTTTTCTAACTGTTGATGATGGATTATTATAATTTGGAAATGTATGTAGAAGACACAGTTCAGGTAAGAAAGTATATCAAACTTGTATGTAATTCATTTTCAAATAGTCAGATTTAGACTCACCTCTTTTCTTTGGTATTTTTCTTAAACTATAACCTATTGTTGGTTAATCTAACCTTGGTTTGATATGTTTTCTTATAGAATAACGCACTTATATGTATTGTTTAGTTTTGATGTACTGTTGTTTTGAAAAAATAAGTCCCGCCGAGTTTCTTGCCGGACATAATTCTTCTCGGGTCAGAAGTGTAAGGTTAGAACCGGTGTAGTTTGATTTTTTTTCTCTCTTTTACTTTGACGTGTAAAAGTGCCCTTGTGGCCTACTTACTGAATAAATGTTTGAGTTTGAGTTTGAGTACAGCGGTGTGTAGCATTTTACAAGTGTGTAGGTGCTGGACCACATTTCAGTTTTGTTTACTATGAACGTCACTCATCTTCCTTTTTGTTTATGTCTATGTTGAACAACCTCTGCAGGTAACCGATATCGATACTTGAAATAATCAGTACCATGTCTAATTGACTTATATAGCTGTCAGCTTAAAATAATACATATTGTTGTGTTTTAATTATTGTTAATTTATTTGTTAGGTATTGTTGGATAAATGTAAATAGGTACAATGTCATCTTTACACCAGTTTTGCTACAGATATCCGTTTTTAATCGTATACGACGAAAACGTTTATGGTTCCTGTTGTGATCAATATATAACATCAAAAGTCAGCAATGTCACAGCACATTTGCAAACAACTAAACATATTGAAAGAGAAGAAGGAAAATTAACACAAAATGAGTTTAACCTGGATCTTACGAATTTTATGGTAGCGTCAAACATACCATGGTTTCAATTAGAAAATGAAAATTTCCGTAACTTCCTTCAAAAATGCATTGATGGCAAGTATGCGAAAACAGCAAAAGTTCCATCGGAGTCAAACTTAAGAGTACAGTATTTACCTAAAATGTTCAAAAAGGTTTTCGATTCTATCAGGAATGATATCGCGGATTCGTATATTTACGTAAGTGTTGACGAGACGAAAGATCAATTGGACCAAAATGTGGCCAATGTTATCGTTGGAGCACTCAGAAAGACTAACGCAAGTAAACCACACATAATAGCTTCCAAGGTCCTTGACAGGACTAATCATGCCACTGTAAACAATTTAGTAATCGAATCGTTGAAAAATCTTTATGGAAATGACAATTACAATGAAAGGGTGGTGTTATTTTTGACTGACGGGGCTCCCTATATGGTAAAAGCAGGTAAAACTCTACGGAATTCATTTCCAAATATGATACACGTGACATGCTTGGCCCATGGCTTCAACCGTGTTGCTGACACAGTTCGAGGTTTGTATGAGGATGTAAACGAGTTGATTTGTAGTATGAAAACGACATTTTTAAAATCCCCATCACGAACAAAAAAGTTAAAACAGTTATATCCTAATATGCCACAACCTTCCCGTCCAGTTATAACAAGATGGAATACGTGGATTGAGGCCTGTATTTACTACATGACTTACTTCGATGAAATCAAAAACGTTCTTAACAATCTCGATGACCAGAATACCGCAAAAGTAAGACGGGCTAAATTAGCAATTGGGAAACCTCATCTGAAAAAGCATTTAAAATTCATAACTGAAAGCTGCACAGTTTTAGTAAAAGCTACCAAGCAAATGGAGAGTTCTACGCTGACATTGAGTGAGTCGCTACAGGTAGTTAAAACTGTGACAGGCAAATTATCAAGGGTTAATCTGCATGAAAAAGGAAAATTTATTTATAAAAAGCATAACAAGGAATTACCAACCATGCAAATAATGGCCGACTTAAACGACAATAAAGAAGTTCGTCTTGATGGAAGCAATGAGAAAATAGATTTATGGCCTTATTTTAAGTATGCCCCTATTACATCTGTAGAAGTTGAAAGGTCCTATTCAATATTAAAATGGATTTTTACAAACCGGCGATGCAGCATGACCCCTAAAAACCTTGAGCAAATTCTAATTATTAACTTCGAATCAAAATATAAGGGGCAAATAAAGTAGAAATGTAAATATGTTTCAAATTAATTTGTAAATAATTATGTACAAAACTAACTTGTATATAATAATGTACAAAACCTCGTTTGTAAATAATATCATTAAGTATCTGGTTATTCGTGTAGGTATAGCCCAGGACTTTGATTTGCATACCATTTAGAACCTTGTCACAGTGACAATAATATGAAATCTCTAGCGTCTAGATGTTGATTGTCACTATGACAAAGTACGTAATGTTACACAAATCAATTTCCTTGGCTGTTTATAAATCAATATGTAATAAAACCTTTTTAAATGTAACCTTTTTTATTCGTTCTCATTAAAAAAACGTTCTGTCAAAAATGTTACAAGTGCCACTGAGAAATAAAAATACTGATTTCCTAATTTTAGTTGTTAAAATCAGAAAAAATGTGTCCATCAATTATACATGTTCATTTTAGCAGAGAAGTTGGAATAATTAACCACACAACAAACAAAAATACGATTACAAAAAAAAAAAGATTTTTATGAATATTGCTTTCCGTATGAACGCGAAGATGACTTAGATTTTCATTGCATGGGAGTTAATGCAAGAAGGATGGCGTGCTTTACGTTAGAGAGGAATTCTGTTTTCTAATGAATTGTAATGTGTTGTTAGCAATACCATGTAATAAAATGTATGTATAAAAACAAATCAAATAGTTTTATTTACGTTTCACGTATCAAGTAGTTATTATTTATATCATGTGTAAATAGAGTACTTTTGAAGTCATTTGTACATGATTAAAATGATTGACGACTAATGATTAATAATTTACAATAAAACTATTTGGGATCATCCTATATGGAGCGTGACGACGTCAAATTGATGTCATCGGCATGAAAATTACGGGCCCTGTTGATTACATAGCACTATACACATATTAAAATAATTGTTTTCATAGATTGAGGAGTTGCAACGAGGCTTCTATAATAGGTTTCTGTATTGAGCACATGTCTTGTGCTGGTCTCCGTGCGTCGAGCGAAAACTTTAGAGTTTTCTCTGACATGGAGACAAGCATCTTTTATATACATACATAGTAGCGGGAGCAAATTAAACTTCTTGAATATAGGTGTACAGTTTTACACACCTTTTCTGCATTAAAAATACTATTTCTGTCTATGGAATTTCCCCACAGTTAGTCCGTTCGTGATTCACTCTACTGAGTACTGACCATTTCCAGGAGCCCCGCCGCAGCCGTACCCGGCCCCCGGCGGCGCGCCGTACCCGCCGCCGCCGCCGCCGCCCGGCTACACGCCGTACGGCGCGGGGGCGGGGGCGGGGGCGGCGCCGCCCAGCACGGCCTACCTGCCCAACTACGGCGCCACCACCGTCATCATCCCGCCACAGGTACGAGTACACCTACATATCTCTCTCTTCCTCCTAGCGTTTGTCCCCTTTCTGCTCTATTGAGCCTGGGGTCCGCACGGCAACCTAATCCAAGGAATTGGCGTAGGCATTAATTTTAACGAAAGCGACTGCCATCTGACCTTAGTCTTGCCTAGTTAGGCCTTGTTGGGATTTGATCCGGTTTCTTCACGATGTTTTCTTTCACCGAAAAGCGACTGGTAAATATCAATTGATATTTCGTACCTACATAAGTACACACACTCACTTACAGATCATTTTACTGTAATGTATCCGACAACTGTAATCTGTAATCCCCTAAAAGTGCACGCGGAATGGCCGCTCAACGAATGAAAATGTTTTGAGAGGCCTCAGTGAACGCCGCTCAAATCCTTAGAACCTCGACACACTGAGTCGTGTTGCCAAATGCCAAACACGCCTCCATAGGCTTGCCACTGAAGCCGTTAGACTTATGATTTTATTGTTAAGATCCGATGATCGTCACTCAAACATATGTACTTCAAATTAGTTCCTTACAGCTTGCTGGCACTTACTCAAAACTCAAAATCTGACGATTATTTGAAAAACAATACCATTTTTTAAGCCTCATATTTCAAGAACTATTACAGTTGCTATTCTGTAAGTGGACTCAAATAGTTCCAAATCTAATGAACTTTAATCGCCGCTAAGCAACTTATGCCAAAAAACCTACAGCTTGAAAAATAACGTTTCACGTAGAGCACCACTTTTTTATTTATTTTGAAAAATACAGTTTCATATGCCACAAATAACTTAACCAAAATGCAGCTTTACATCGCGCCTTGCGTTTTGAATATACAATTTTACTGCTATACACTATAGTATACATAACGACTAAAACATTAGTATGACTTATATAGTCCGTGGTATGACCGTAAATATTTTATATTTACATATAAAACGACTCATGACATACTTTAAAATTAACTGTTAACAACCCTCTGCTGTATTTCACATCTGTTTAGCAAACATTAAATTCAGAATAATGACAGGAACGAATATCAAAGGCATTTTAGATTTAAATAAATAAATATTATGGGACAATCTTACACAAAGGGGAGTTTAGGTCTGTCTGCCTGCGACCACAAGCGTTACGGCACGCTCGAAACGTCAGGAAAATAATAAAAGTAAGTGTACGCCGGCGACTGAGATATATCATCAGTCGCCGATATACGCGATTGAGTCCCGTTTTTGTCAAAATAATGAGTGAAAATCGTCTGAGTTTAAATCAGTACAATCTTACAACAAATCGACCTAGCCCACAGCAAGCTCAATTTAGGCTTGTGTTGATTTGACAGTTGTTTATGAATATTGCCGTTATTCTCTATCTTTTAGTTTATTTTGTTATTCGGTTGAAACAGTTAATAATCATTTATTGACCCACTTTGTTGCATGTTGCAGATAATCGCCGTGAACGCGTGCCCGGCCTGCCGCGTGGGCATCCTGGAGGACGACTTCACGTGCCTCGGCATATTGTGCGCCATCTTCTTCTTCCCCCTCGGGATCCTGTGCTGTCTCGCTCTCAAGAACCGACGCTGCTCGAACTGCGGGGCCATGTTCGGGTAGACTGGAATTGGTTTGAGAATTTGACAGCTGTTGAGGTTAAACGTGAAAAATGCACTTTAGATGGCTCCGGTGAAACCTTCTAAGTGACAAGTGATATTTCGTGCCTTTATTATGACGTTACGAAATTATAAACATATTTCTGTTTTTTTTTTATTATCAACTTTAAGCTAACAGGGAAAATATTTTTTTTCTTGCTTATGTTTAAACACGTTTTGTTTATGCTGTTGAAAATTTGTGTTATATTTGGCTGAATTGAATTTAATTTATAAACAAAGAGTGGAAAACATATACCATAGACAAAAAGATAACAACCTGTCCTCACCTGTCATTTGGAACTTTTCTAAAGCGCCCTCCATAGTAAAAAGTTTTTAACCATATTTGATTTGAGATTGTACGTGTTGACGAAAATACAAAACTCTTTCATCTGTGACATTCGGGTTATTTTTTCAATTATCAAGAAATTGACAGCGTCTAGAAAGAGTTAAAGCTGATCCAAGCAAGGTCGATATAATATTACATCAATCACGTGTGCTTGTTGGCCACCGTCGTGGTTTAAAAAATAAATAAATTAATATACTTGTCATAAAGGTTCTGATAGGACTATTATCATGAACAATCATGATCCGTCCAGTGTTCCTTTGGTCAAAATATTATTAATTTTTTTAAAATTAAACTACAAACTTTTACTTAAGTATACTAATTTGACTTAAAAAGGAAGCAAATATAACCTACAAATGTTCATTCCACTAATGTAAATAGTTATTGGTGAAAAAATGTTTAATATTGAAAACTACAAATAGTATACATTCAAAGAGATTGAAATGTCTGTCAGATTTGAATGGGTTTACTTTTTGATAAAAAGAGCATTGATCAAAATAATATTTTTTTAAATGTTACAAATGTGTGAGGGTGCACTTTTTGACATAGTGACATGATTAAGCTTTTCAATCTAGTACATTACTTTAGCCACTGGGCAAGCTTCGTGGCCTAAACACGGTACTCGATTGAGAAGCTTTTTATTATGTTATGATTGTATAAAATACTATTATCTTAATGGCTGTTATGCCACGTATGCCTCGTGTGCTGTGGCAAATTACAGGAGCTGAAAACATGTTTAAAATAAAATAAAATAATTATATGAACTTAATTTGTGATTTCAGTTTGCCCTATGTTACAAAAATATTTTATACAATCTTAATTTTTTCTAAATCTTAAATTGTCTTTAGCTGTTATTTAAATATGTATAAATCTTATCTCATAGGTATTTTAGAATCTAGAAGTAAAAGCAATATTTTCAATTATTAGCAAGATAAGTTTGGATACGACAAAAATGTATCCAAGAAACTTTTCGTTAAGATAATCCAAGTTTATTAACATATACTTAGTTGTTTGAAACATTAAATGTGACACTTAAGGAAAAGGTACCACTTGGCGGAGAGCGCTTACGTCGTATGTTGTACAGATTCAATAATGTACTCGCATCAAAAGTGTAAGTGCCGGCGACCAAATGGTACTTTTTCCGAAAAAGTGTCACAAATGGCCAGTATCGTCACAAACATTAGGCCATTTGCGCAGAGACATTTAAATAACTATTGGTGATCTATACACGGTGTAACATGAGGAAACCGACTAATTTTAACAGCGTATTCCTGATCATAATTGGAGACTAAAATGTCGTATATACTTTTCTGGAATTCGCCTAGTTTCATAGTTACTACCAATTAAATAAAAAAAAACATTTTTTATTTTAACTCAGTGGATAACGCTTTTTTGATGGCGATTTCACCCTTTATGGGGTCTATAGTCTAGACATTCTTATTGACAGATATCAAAGTGCCAAGGAATACTTTACGTAAACTATTTTTTACGAAAAACAATGTGCTTATTTATTTTAATCGACAGTTTTACCAATAACATTTATGTTTTTATGTTCAAAAGCATTTAAAAAATCGAAAAAAAAAGCAAAAAAAATTTTTTTTTGGCGAAATTGACCTAAATTCATATAACATTTATTACTCCTTATGACCTCAGGAATTCGTGGTTAGAATCTCTCGCAATGCTCACGAGCACCGTGTATAGTTATAAAGTGCGTTCTTCATCATACTCATACCGGGTGGAACAAACATACTGGTGACCCGTTTAAGCGCATAATTGGTATCGTATTGAGACTAGAAAAAGTTGGAGAAAAAAAATACGCAAAAAAAAAATTGTATGGACACGTCGTCCCAGCCGGCCTACCCTCTATACAAAACCATTTTTTTTCACGTGAGAATTTTTTTTAGGATTTCTTAGAATACGATACCTTACCTAAATAAATAAATAATACGATACCAATTGAAAATATGTAGATGTCATATACTTCAGAAAAAGTGACCAAACCCCCCGGTGTCCGAGGCCAGATTTGAACTGGCATCTTCAGCTTTCGCGGCTGACGTCCTGACCACTAGAGCACCCGGTCACGGCGGAACTTGACTAATTTTCTCATGTATATGCAATCTCTGAATTTGAAACGGCTAGGCGCCGTTGACCATACTCTAAGGGCATGCGCAGTACGTGCTTGCAAAAAAAAAAAATATTGAACAAAATACCATCTCTCTCGCTATACCAGAATCACGTAAGAGATTCGGATAGGAGGTGCAAGCACGTACTGCGCATGCCCTTAGAGTATGGTCAACGGCGCCTAGCCGTTTCAAATTCAGAGATTGCATATACATGAGAAAATTAGTCAAGTTCCGCCGTGACCGGGTGGTCTAGTGGTCAGGACGTCAGCCGCGAAAGCTGAAGACGCCAGTTCAAATCTGGCCTCGGACACCGGAGGGTTTGGTCACTTTTTCTGAAGTATATGACATCTATTTTCAGTTTATATATAGTAGTGTAACTACTTAAAAAAATTGCAAAATCAAAAAAAATATTGAACAAAATAATTTGATTTGCTTCAAGATTAATTTGATACCAATTATGCCCTTAAACGGATCAGCAGTATTTTTGTTACCTTATATACAGTAGGTACATATATTATACTACACCTAAAGGCCCATTTACACATTGATTAGTGTTAAGTCCATACATTTTCTTGTGTTTAGTAACAAATGTATGAACTCGCACTTAACACTAATCACGTGTAAATGGGCGTTAGGCAAGCAAGTGAAAAATGGTGAGAAAAGCAGGTTTGTGTTGAATATTGCCTGTATATCTACATTTTCGTCTGCTTTATAGGTGTATCCCCATCTGTCCTCGTTTCGATCGCGTGTGGTAATACTAATAATGTATAAATGAGAATAATTCCTAAGAATCAATGTTACTCTGCGTCCGTAGGAAACACCTTAGACTACACGTGATCCCTGGGTGGTGCTAAAAGAGTAACAAACTTGGCAGCTGCACTGTCCCATCTGGACCTCGCAGCACTCACTGGATTTTCTTTATCATCTGCTTTCCCACTACTACTACCCCAGGGAAGAAACACCTATCTATATCCAGTGACATGTAGCCATACGATAAATCCTAAGAAAGTTACTTGTCTCATATTTCCCGGCGGGCACAGATGGGAACATTTTTAATTAAGGCTAGCAATATTAATGGTTTTCAGGTATATGTTAGGTTTTTGGAGTTTAACTTGCCATTTAATTTGCCTTCTACAGTATCCACCAAATTATAATGCCATTTATTTCGAAGTTGTAATTGTATAACTATCAAAGTACCATTTATTCTTTGTCTCGTCTTATGGTTTTTACTTTTTTGCATAACTACATATTATACTTAAATGCTTATAAACGGCAGGTAGAGTCCGACCACGTTCAATTTGCAGCGGTAAAATGAGGAGCTGCCATCATAAATGTAATTTCACATAAATTTGACGGTTTTTGCTGGTTCACCAAACTTTGCCACTTGCTAAGGAAGCATAGCTGGCGACGATTTTAAAGGCTAGTTATACCAGCCATACTTCACGGACTGATTAACGTTAATCATGGCGTTGCAGTTGCCCCCACAGAGAACTTTTAAATTTTAAAAGCAAGTAAATTTAAACACATTCAGTGCCACCTAGTGATACGAGCTACGTTCGTAGCCCATAGCCAAGTATTCGTCGCATGTAGCTCGTAGTAGCTACGAACAGAGAACCCGACAGTCGGGTTCTCGGCGTTGAATGTGTTAACGATGACGATCACGTTAACAGACAGTTTGGTGCAACAGGCCCTGTGGTCGGCAGGTGAGAGTTGTCAACTTCCGAGTTCAATCTATCAACTATGAGTATGTATCCTCAATTGTTTCGCCATAAATAATAAAATAGTAGTTTTCGATACAAGTGCGAGAAGTATGTCAAATTGCACGAGTACAGAGGTTACTTGACCCGAGCCGAGAGGCGAGGATCAAGACTCGGGACGAGTGAAAATGACACTTCCGCACGTGTGTCGAACAACGTTTTTTAATACAATTGCGAAAAAACTACAATAAAATAATAAAATTACATTTATATTCTGTCAGTGTACGAAAGACAGCTTCATTCAATCGCGCGTTGTTCAAGTAATACTATTGGGTCTCGCATAAATTCCTTTATGCCCAATCGCGCGTAATCCAGGTGGGTCATTTATAAGCGGGTCTCGCATAGTACTCACTTATTTAAAATTCTGATCTGCAAATCGTGCGTAAAATCAAACTTTACGCACGATTTGCAGATCATTACTTTTTAGCACTAGTGCATAAAATCAAACTTTACGCACGATTTGCAGCTACAGAAACTAAACTTTTTGAGCAATTGTATTAAAAAAATATTTTATCTACACTCACATTGTAAGTCCTCTAAAACGTGTTCAAAAACGGTAGGCAATGGCTAGCATTACCACAACCGATTTTACTATGATAAGCTTTTTATGTGTGGCAGTAACGTAATTTTAACTTTACATGCTCAACTATTGATGTGTTATGAGTTTTGATAACATAATGTACACCTGCACGCGCCCGCGCGGCCGCCGACACGCTCCCCCCCGACCGCCGGCACAATCGAGTTGGCCATGGCGGTGCAATGGCGGCCATTCTATGGTTTCGGAATACGGCATATAGGATAAATAATATGAGTGTAGATAAAGCAGTGTATGCAACTGTACGTAATTATGCCTTAAAACACTCGTGTGATCTTATTATGAAACTCACCTGCGGCTCGTTTCATAAAACCACACTCATGTTTTAAGGACCCTTATTACGTAACAGTTACATAAACTACTATTGTTTCATCGATGTAATAAAGTACGAGATACATAATCATTAATCAGCTCAAAAAAATGGCCCCACAATAGTGCTGTAAGAACGACTCTTACAGCAGTTTCTCTGACAGTCTTATTACGGTATAACACGGGCCGGTTACAAGTTTTCACGAACCATATTTTCGGTAAACCTTGTTTAAGACTGTACCTCTACTATACAGTGTGGAAAGATAAGTCGGGCCCTGGAGGGAAACTACCTTAAAACGTTGAGATAGCTCAATTCACTGGAAGGAAACATTCTTTATTTTTTTTAAAGGGGCATAACTACATTTACAATTTTTTGGAAAATAGTACAGTTTACAAAAAAACTATTTATTTTGTAATTTTTGCCATAAATATTTTTTATAACAATTGATGCTAATCGATCCTATTTCCAACAAGGATAAACACTTCTTAATACCAACCAAGTTTAGGACACAAGAGAACCCATAAATAATAATAATAATATTTTTCATACAATTAGTATGGAAGAAAGTGAAAATTGAGAAAAAAACTGTGAATGCAGTTTTAGTTTTTAGGAAAAATAAAAGAATGTTTCCTTTCAGCGAATTGAGCTATCTCAACGTTTTAAGGTAGTTTCCCTCCAGGGCCCGACTTATCTTTCCACACTGTATATCCTAACTCAATGCTTTGTTTGTATCCATTTTAATTTAGACTTAAGGTAGTAAATGAAAGTTATAGGTACTGGTTTATAAGTAGGCACTAGGTGAAATGTGTACTGGTATCTATGTATGAAAATATTATGTATAAGGCTATTGAATTTGTAAAGATTTATACAATAAAAGTTGAAATTCAATGAATTATTATTTTTAATTACAAACGGACTAATATTAAAGCCTAAGATCTATTAAGAGCGCATTGGTTCAGTAGCAACTTATTCACTCTTACTTTACTTTATCCTGTGCCCACTTGTATATGTGTTTACATGTTCCGTATTTCGTTTTTTATAGGAAGCAAGGATCTGTACTAGCTCAGATCGATATAAGTCAGACATCATACATCAATGCAGATATATATGATTTTGATACAAATGTCCTTTTTCGTAAATTTTACTAAACAGAAAAGAATTGTCGCATTTCCGATTGTTAAAAGGTAAAAAATAATTCATTATATTAGATAAAGTAATAATTTTTCGGATTTTAGGTAGGGCAGTGTTTCTCAACTCTGAGAAAGAAAAAAGTGTAAACGCCCAAGTTTCCAAGAACTGGGCCTGAATATTGGCTGTACTCGTATGTGTACTGTCCCGCGTTTATATGACACTGTACATCATTACATTATCATACAGTAGATAGATGGTTTTTATAATCTTGACCCACGAAAGTTCAATTTGTGTCACGCCGTGTGTTGTCATTGTCATCGTTTGTAGTTTTCCAACCACACATTTCGCAAGCTCGCACCGTAACTAATACATTATCAAACGCTAGTTGAGCGCGTCGTCTGCCGCTGGAAGATACCAGCAAACTCGGTGGGCTACATGACGTGGAAAATTAACGACTACATCACTTCTCACGGACCATGAAATGAAATGAAAAATATTTATTTGGTGCAAAGCGAAGATAAACATAACATAAAATATACAAAAAATATTTTTACGCTAAAATGGTTGCCACTCAGCATGAGTCATGGCAGGGTAGCCACAACGCTGCTTTTCAGGGCTACCAGAACTTAAAACTATACTTAACATTACTAGCGACAACAATATTTCCAGATGACATTCATGTCACTACTGGCACTCTTAACCATGTGATGATAGCTCCTTAATGCGTAGGTATACTCTCCAGTATCTAATAAATATGTCTACAATTTTAATATCTCGCAGCCTACACAAACTAGTAGTCGGCCTCGAACTGAGAACTCGATTATTCCTTGCAAACGAGATGACCAATATAACAAGACCCTTATGATGATTTTTTGCGCCTTCTAGCTCCATGACTCCTTGATCGATCCTGCTCATAAACGAACTCTCAAATTTTACGTAACTCTGCTACAACCCCAACAAATTTCATGAAGATCAGAAAAACGTTAGGTACCTACTTAAGTTATCGCGGAACAAACTCTCAAAATCAAAAAGCCATCGAAATGACGTCCCAGTAGCCAGAAGTTGTTTGTAAGAACTCGTTTCGCTTACGCTCCGCTCGTTCGATAACTAGCGGTGCATTTTTTTTTACTAAGAAGCGCTATCTTTCAATTTATTCTTAAGGAATCGAATGACTTAATATTAAGAATGAAAGTAAAAAAAACTTGAAATTTGAAACTTACTGTACGGCCTCAGTGCTGAGATCTTAACCGGTATTTTCAAAAAACCCTGAAATAATGTTATATACTTCATGTAGAAATCGATATTGTATTACCTATTGTCTTGGTGTTATAGCCCCGTTAAAATTGAAATAGGAAACAAAAGAACGAAATTAACCGGTATTTTAATATGGAGCAAACAACGGTTCATATTCATATTCATTTATTTTGTATTAAACTACATTGTCAAATTAAATGAGATCGATGTCAATATTTACATAGATAAAAAACAAGAATAATACTGACATTCGGCAAGTTATAGTGGTTTTACAAGAAACAAAAAAATTACATACATACATTTTAAAGCTTTTCAAGAAGAAATTCAGTTACAGAATAATAGGCCTTTTGGATTAAGAAAGATCTTAGTTTCAAAATAAACCCACGAGAGGAGGGAGCGTTTTTTATATTTAAGGGAATTTTATTGTAAACTAGCTGTGCCCGCGGCTCCGCCCGCGTGGAATTCGGTCTGTGTCAGTAAACGGCTAATTCACCCCTAATTTCTCTCCCGCTTCCCTGGAGGCGGAACTTGAAGTAAAGTTGACAGATGGATACGCTAGAGGACAGTAGTCCTAATAAAATATTTTACAATTACCACTAAATGAAACTACCCTCAAAAATTAATACTTTTTTTTATATATTCTTTTTGGCACGATTTAAACGACATAGAGTAGTAGGTGTATATCGGACGATACAGGACCACTTTTGTATTTATACGTTTATGTCCACGGCAAATGTCATCCAAATCGATCCTCCCGTCAAATCAGTCTAAGCATGAAAGGTAAGAAGAGGTGCGGTTGAAATTGGGGTAGGGGGGGGTCACAAATGCAGAAATGTTTTTTTGTCTATTTGTGGTGCACTTGGAGGGGGGGGTCCATGATTGTTACAAAGCAGCCGTTCAAATCGTCGTTTATTAAGGGATATTCATTTTACTATTCGGCACTTCCTTTCAATATGCTTTTTTGACTGATAATTCAAAAACGGCTGAACCGATTTTATTCAATATAGTTTATATTGAACCTTCTTATCAGGCCTCACCAAATTTCAGCTTTCTAGTGCGAACGGTAACTGAGCTAGACCGCGGAAAGACATGACGAAACTATAAGGGTTCCTAGTTAACTACGGAACCCTAAAAAGAGATAAATAGTAGTTTATGTAACTGTTACGTAATAAGGCCTAATTATGTACAGAAGCATACACCGCTTTACCTACACTCATATCCATTGAAAACATTAGAATGACCGCCATTACACCGCCATGACCAACCTTATTGCGCCGGCGGTCGGGGGGCGGATATTCATTACGTTACCGTAGGTAATGAATTTTCATACGTTTTTACCACAATGTCACAGATAATACACTGATGTTACGTTACTGGTTGCAATAATGGTGGTAATTACATACGGTTCCGATAGAGGATTTATGATATTGGTATAGATCAAGATATTTATTCTTCAATGTAAGCACATTACAATGCACTAATGAACGTCAGAGAAAAATAAAATACACGAGTGTCGTGAAACACGCGATTGGAACGAAGTTATGTTATTTTATTTTATATCATTATTTTTTTTTTTTTTTTTTTTTTTTAATTATAATAAATTATTTATTTATCAAACAATAATTATGTTTTTATATTTTTACAGTTGTATTTAGTTTATTTTTAATATTAACTGAATATGTCTCTATATTTTAAAAATAAATTACAACTCTTTAAAAAACTAAAACTCTATATTAAACTTAAAACTATCTCGAAACTAAATACTATTATAGAAAGAAAACCCCGTCTAATAGGTCGCCTTGCGGCATGGTCCCCATCACACTGGCGGCGTTACCTCTCTGAACTGCGATAGAAATTCGTTGCGAGAGGTAACTGCCAGCACGACGGTCTCCCGAGGTGTCAATCAACTTCGGCGACAGGGCCCCCATAAACTTCTTCATGTCGGCTGACCAGGGGCCCAAAGTTTCTATCGCAAGCGCCGCAAACTCATAGTCTTTAAGTAAAGACGAGTATTTGCGGCGCTTGAGAAACTGAGCCTGATCAGCCGCAGCGCCGGCCTGCGAGCGGGTTGCCTGGATATGAGACTGGGCGAACGTATCGACACAAGTAGCGTCCCATATCAAGGCTCTACCTAGCCTCCACGGCACCAACGTAGCTCCGTCGGGGCGCTTGCCGTCATCTCTTGCCAAACCAGTAGGCTCTAGGATGGCTGGTATTGAGGCAGTGGCAAGCGAGCGACGGATCAAATCGTTGATAGTGCCGTGACGGTATAGCCGGCCAGCGCTTTTGATGCATGAAAGACCGTGTCGCCCAAGCTGATCGACGCTCTTTCCACAGATGCAGGTGTGGGGGACGCAAATTCTGGACCCAAGCCTCAAGCATATTGCTATCCTTAAACAGCTTGGATCCAGAACGGTGCCTATTTGACGTGATGGGAGTGCATGCAGCCAGTGACCTGCTTCTGGAACTGATACCGCCAGAAGGCGGGCACGTTCCGAGTCGTCCTGACTATTATCGATGAGTGATGCGTGAACTGTCTTGAGGCGAGGGGCATCCCACGCTTTTTGAACATGTCGGGTGGCCGGGATATCCGATCCAGGGCACGAGCCGCACCACGCTTCCCTCGCCTCCCTTAGAGTCGCCACCTCATCGTCGACTATCTGAGTATGGTTTAGAATGATGCCGACAAGAGATAGCGAGCAATAAGCAGAGGACAGGAAAGCAGGCAGGGCTACGCTAGCCGAGGTTCGAATACCCAGCCCCCCGAACCTTATAGGGAGAACCGCTTGGGACCAGGTTCTGAAGTCAAAATTAATATTTAGGATTTTTGACAGTGTTGTCTGAAGGGAGGTATCAATGGATGACAAAATGGTCGAAAATTTCCAAATTGGGCAGCTCCGTAATAGATACATAAATTTAGGAGTAAATAGACAAAAACGTATAATAAAAAGGGCCATATGAGGATTGATTTGATAAAGAAGGTCGGATGTATTGTTGAATAAGTTTAATTTACAGTTGATCACAGGGTTAATAGATTCTTCGAAAATGGGTGAGCCTAAAAGAGTGAGGGATGAATTTGAAAGTACGGAAACGTCGGGCAGTATGGTGTTAAAATTTGTAAGTATGTCAGTTTTTTTATCTTGTGAAATGTGATTTGGAATAAAAATTTCACATTTTGAAAAGTTTAAAAGAAGGCCGATTTCCGAAAATTTTTGGATGACTGTCTGCAAATCCTGCAAAACAGTAGATGCATCATCTCCCAGTGAACCATCGTCTAAATACCATAAATTAAATTTTGAATTTAGAGACGAGATTATTGGCTGAATTGCTAAACTAAAAATTGCCGGACCAAGCGGATCTCCCTGTTGGCAGCCCACGCACGACGAAATGATTTTATCCCGAAAAACTAATTTTGATGGCGCTCCGTAGCACTGCCATAAGTAGCTGTAGAGATCCGGCAGCTCTTTTTTGGCCTCGGCTAACAGAGCGCCGCGATCCACCGAATTGAATGCGTTTTTTACATCGATCTTTACAAAAACTTCATAATCTGGACGACTCAGGAAGGTGCGCGCAGCATGTACTGCGGCCTCACAGCCGCCTTTGACACCAAACCCCAACTGTCGGGGCTTGAAACCTTTAGAAAGCCTCTCGCTGAATTGACGGCAACAGAGTTTAGACGCAAGGCGTCTAAGAGTGCAGCCCACGGCAATTGGACGAATTCCACCGTCTTTCTTTGCTAAAGCAATGAGATTGGCGCCGTACAGGACCGGAACAATCTCAGCGTTCACTTGTCCTGACAGCATTAAGTTAATCAAGCTTGTCAGTTGCTTTAGCAAAGTAGCCTTCTGCTCACCTAAAGACGTGGAGGTGAGGTCCTTAAGATGCTGGGGAGAGAGTCCGTCCAGCCCACCAGCGGACCCGTTGGGGAAGGATGTTATGGCTAGCTGGACTGCATCCTCGGACACCACAACTCTAGGTTCATCAGGAGTGGGGGGATCTGGTAATACAGAGGAGGCTGAAGGAACAGGGTGTTTTTCTCTCAAAGCGGCGTGGGTCTCAGCGGAGTATGCAGCAAGATCGTCACGGGAAAATAAAAGCCTGGCAGCACCACTAACATCCCCTTCGGAAAGCTTACTTTCTATTGTTCTTATTTTAGAATTTAAAGTATTTTTTGGCTTATTTGTAATGGTATGTTGATGATTTCGAGGAAAGATTGATAAATTATGTGCTTGAAGCGTATTCTGTTTAATTTGTGACGTAAGCGAGGCTTTATTAGATTTGTCTGCGTGTAAGACTTTGTAGGGGAATGTGAGTAAGCTCTCCCATGCTTGAGGGGTATTTTCCATGACGACCCTTGACACGCACTCCGAGAGGCAGGAAGCGACAGATGTGCGCGCACCGCGAGGTATTCTTTTTATAATATGATGATTTGCCTTTAACAGCCCTAGCCTTTCTGCAAGTGTTGCTGTAGGGCTCGCGGGAGCTGCTGTATCGTCCACGACAGATGGTAATGGCTGGGAAGCGCTGGGCGGTGGGGGGTCAATAACCATACGAACGCCATGGCGGCGAGCGGTATGGATAGCGAGTCCCCTCTGTCCTTTGTATTGTTTGTTGTCGCCGCAAGTTAGACAATACAGCACCTCCGCCGGGTTTACATTGGGCTGAGAAGGCATAAAATACTTAATATAAATGCTAGATTAGTTAAATTAATGTAGACAAATAGGTATAAGAAGTAAGAAAATTAAAGTACCTAACAAGAACAACGACTACATAGGGATAAAAAAGAAAAATATAGACTAAGATATTGAAGTAGCATAAATTCACCACGCACTAGAAGACACTTGGGGCAGGAAGCTTATGTGAACACAGAGAAGAACACGGATGCAGTAAATGAACTTATGTAAAAACATTATATGAGCACTGCACTACGTTTTTCATTATTAGATGGCACAATTTCTTGATAAAATAACAAATATTACGCCTTTTGTATTTTGACAACTGTCAAAACAGTCCTTTACGCCAGGTGTAAGTAGGCCGGGGCTCCGCTCTCTGTCGCAGAGCGGTGTAGGTGGCTGCGAGTTGTCTATTGTGAATAAAAATTAATACTCATAGGTCGGGAGTCTGATAAATAAAATTTACATAATTTATAAAGTAAGAGGAAAACAAATTTCCTTGTTTCCTGCGTTGCTAGGCAACATAGTGTTGAAAACTATCTTTTGTCCTTTCTCGACACCCATACTATCTCTATACCAATTATTGACTTTATCGTAAATTTTGTGGTTTTAATTATTTAGAAATTTTGGAAAGTTTTGAAATTGTGGAAATTTATTTATTTATGAAATTTTAAATTATATGAAATTTTTGACCTTTTTAAATTTTGGAAATTTTGGAAATTTTGGAAATTTGGAAAATTTTGGAAATTTTGGAAATTTTGGAAATTTTGGAAATTTTTGAAGTTTTTGAAATTTTTGTAATTTAGAAATTTTGCCATTTTTGACATTTTCGATATTTTTTACTTTTAGGTTCTCGACTTTTATCACTTTGTCACTTCTCACTTTCACCTTTCACTACACTTCACTTCACTTCACTTTATTCTATTTTATATATTTTTTATTTCATTCCATTTTACATGTTTCTCAATCGTATGGGTGTCGCGTTTTCGTGACGTGACGCTTTTTCGTGACGGTCACGTGACTTTTTTTCGCCTAGCCCCCCATCCGCGAACCGTCCAATAAGGAACTTCGTTCCAAAGCTACCACCAGTTCTAACCCTACACCCAAGAAGTCTTATGATCGAAAAGAAACTCGACGGGACTTATTTTTTTCAAAACAGTAATACATTATTAGATCTTAAAGATACAAAATAGTGCGTAGTTCTTCAAGAAGGCATATCAAAACATCTTGAGAGACAGATAATGTACCCATTGTTTAATTATAAATAAAAATAAATCCTAATCTGACTGCTTCACAAAACGTTTGATATGTTTTCCTACCTAAACGGTGTACTAAATAAATGTTAGATGATTTTGTAGTAGTTTATTGGTTTGGGCCATGCAACTTTGTCCGTCATATATAGTCCTCGAACCTGCAATAACCCTTTGACATTCATGACATTTTCAAATATTTCTTAAGAGCGGGTAAAGGTAAATTTAAAGCATCGACGGGTAACATGTTATAAATATGCAGTAGCAACAACATTCTGAGGATGATTGCCGGTAGATTTGATTGCCCGATAGTCTACGGGTTGATCAAACTGATAAAGTCCAATTTAGAATATAAGTTTTAGATGTTTTATGTTTTATTTTAAGTATGTTAATATGATTACTTACTAACAACTTAGAATGTATACTAACAAAATGGACCATGTTGTCTGACAGTACAGCGGTTATTTTTTGTTTCTTCCCCATGTAAACTTCCACCCCTTTTGCATCCGCTTAAGGGATAATTTCCGAGATAAAACTATTTTATTTCCTTTTCCAGAGCTCGAATTATCTCCATACCAAATTTTATCTAAATCGATTCTGCGGTTAATAATTCCCTATACAAATTTCCAACTCCCTTTTCACCCCTTTAGGGTTGATTTTCGGGTTGAAAACTATCTTTTGTCCTTTCTCGACACCCATACTATCTCTATACCAATTTTCATCTAAATCAGTTCAGCGGTAAAAAAAATCTCATACCAACTTCCAACCCCTTTTTCACCCCCACAAGGGTTTGAAAACTATCCTATGACGTTTCTCGAGACTCAAATCATCTCCATACTCATTTCTATCTAAATCGTTTCAGCGGTTAAAAATTCTCCATACAAACTTTCAACCCCATTTTCACCCCCACCAGGGTTGATTTTCGGGATTAAAACTATATATTATCCTTTCATGGGACTCAAACTATCTCTATACAAAATTTCATCAAAATCCGTTCAGCCGTTTTCACGTGATGCGCGGTCAAATAAACAGACAAACAGATAAACAGACAAAAATTCTAAAAATTGTTGGAACGTATTCTGTTATCGATTCTAAGTATCCCCAGCCAACTTTTTTTCGATTATCTTCCATGTACAGACTTTCGACCCTCTTCAGCTTTATTATATGTATAGATAGACATGTCTAATGAGAATACACATTATATAGTCTCTCTCGTAACGTCACTGATAGATAACGGTGATGACTATAGTACATACAAATACACACACACTACACACACACACACACACACACACACACACACACAAACACACTCAGGCATGCGTTCTTTACCTTTTTAGGGTTCCGTAGTCAACTAGGAACCCTTATAGTTTCGCCATGTCTGCCCGTCCGTCCGTCCGTCCGTCCGTCCGCGGATAATCTCAGTGACCGTTAGCACTAGAAAGCTGAAATTTGGTACTAATATGTATATCAATCACGCCGACAAAGTGGTAAAATAAAAAGTGGAAAAATTTTTTTTATTAGGGTACCTCCCCTATACGTAAAGTGGGGAGTGATTTTTTTTTTCATTTCAACCCTAACGTGTGATATATTTTTGGATAGGTATTTAAAAATAAATAGGGGTTTACTAAAATCATTTTTCGATAATGTAAATATTTTCGGAAATAATCGCTCCAGAAGTAAAAAAATAGCGTCCCCCCCCCTCTAACTTTTGAACCATAAGTTTTAAAAATATGAAAAAAATCTCAAAAGTAGAACTTTATAAAAACTTGCTAGGAAAATTATTTTGAACTTGATAGGATGAATAGTTTTTGAAAAAAAATTACAAAATAATTTCTGAACTAAGTTTATAATTTAACCGTATAAGCAGGTGTTTATTGTACCTGTAATTTCTGGGGGGGGAAGTAATGAATTTTCATACGTTTTTGACACACTGTCACAGATAATACACGGATGTTACGTTACTGGTTGCAATAATGGTGGTAATTATATACGGTTCCGAACGCGGAATAGAGGATTGATGATATTGGTGTAGATCAAGATATTTATTCTTCAATGTAAGCACATTACAATGCACTAATGAACGTCAGAGAAAAATTAAATACGTGAGTGTCGTGGAACACTCGGTTGGAACGAAGTTTTTTTGAAATTTTTGAAAAAAAAATTAAATTATTTAACTTTTTGAAGTATTTGAAATTTTTGAAATTTTGAAATTTTGAGATTTTTGACATTTTCTACATTTTTGACATTTTTTACTTTTAGGTTCTCGACTTTTTTCACTTTTATCACTTTGTCACTTCTCACTTTCACTTTTCCCTACACTTCACTTCACTTCACTTTATTCTATTTTATATATTTTTTATTTCTTTCCATTTTACATGTTTCTCAATCGTATGGGTGTCGCGTTATCGTGACGTGACGCTTTTTCGTGACGGTCACGTGACTTTTTTTCGCCTAACCGATAAATATATCCGATAAGGAACTTCGTTCCAAAACTACCACCGGTTCTAACCCTCTGGCCCAAGAAGTATTATGACCGAAAAGAAACTCGACGGGACTTATTTTTTCAAAACAGTAATACATTATTAGATCTTAAAGATACAAAATAATTCGTAGTTCTTTATAAGAAAACAGCTTGAGAGACAGATAATGTATTGTTTAATTATAAAGAAAAATAAATCCTAATCTGACTGCTTCACAAAACGTTTGATATGTTTTCCTACCTAAACGGTGTCCTATAAATGTTAGATGATTTTGTAGTAGTTTTTTGTTTTGGGCCATGCATCTTTGTCCGTCATATAATAGTCCTCGAACCTGCAATAACCCTTTGAAATTCATGACATTTTCAAATATTTCTTAAGAGCGGGTAAAGGTAAATTTTAAGCATCGACGGGTAGCATGTTATAAATATGAACACCTTGACCAAAAAATTACAAATTATTTCAATACCAAATTTCATCTAAATACGTACAGCGGTTATTGGTTCTTTCTTTCCCATGTAAACTTCCACCCCTTTTGCATCCGCTTAAGGGAATTTCCGAGATAAATTATTTTATTTCCTTTTCCAGAGCTCAAATTATCTCCATACCAAATTTTATCTTAATCGATTCTGCTGTTAATAATTCCCTATACAAATTTCCAACTCCCTTTTCACCCCTTTAGGATTGATTTTCGGGGTGAAAACTATCCTTTGTCCTTTCTTGAGACCCATACTATACCAAATTTCATCTTTATCAGTTCAGCGGTAAAAAAATCCTCATACCAACTTCCAGCCCCCTTTTCACCCCCACAAGGGTTTATTTTCGGGATGAAAACTATTCTGTCGTTTCTCGGGACTCTAATTATCTCCATACTAATTTCTATTAAAAATTCTCCATACAAACTTTCAACCCCCTTTTCACCCCCTCCAGGGTTGATTTTCGGGATGAAAACTACTTTTTGTCCTTTCCCGGGACTCAAACTATCTTTACACAAAATTTCATCAAAATCCATTCAGCCGTTTTCACGTGATGCGCGGTCAAATAAATAGACAAACAGATAAACAAACAAAAAAATCTAAAAATTGTTGGAACATGTTCTGTTATCGATTCTAAGTATCCCCAGCCAACTTTTTTTCGAATATATTCCATGAACAGACTTTCGACCCTCTTCAGCTTTATTATATGTATAGAAGGTATAGATAAATAGTTTTTATTGAAAGTACCTTTCAGGCTTCACTTCCATAATTTTTTTCACATTTTTTGGACCTACGGTTCTAAAGTACGATGGGGGGCGGGCTTTTTAGAAGATGAAACTATCCTTTGTCCTTTCTCGAGACCTATACTGTCTCTATACCAATTTTCATCTAAATCTGTTCAGCGGTAAAAAATTCCTCATACCAACTTCCAACCCCCTTTTCACCCCCACAAGGGTTTGAAAACTATCCTATGACGTTTCTCGAGACTCAAATTATCTCCATATTCATTTCTATCTAAATTGTTTCAGGGGTTAAAAATTCTCCATACAAACTTTCAACCCCATTTTCACCCCCACCAGGGTTGATTTTTGGGAGTAAAACTATATATTATCCTTTCCCGGGACTCAAACTATCTCTATACAACATTTCATCAAAATCCGTTCAGCCGTTTTTACGTGATGCGCGGTCAAATAAACAGACAAACAGATAAACAGATAAACAGACAAAAATTCTAAAAATGGTTGGAACGTGTTCTGTTATCGATTCTAAGTATCCCCAGCCAACTTTTTTTCGATTATCTTCCATGTACAGACTTTCGACCCTCTTCAGCTTTATTATATGTATAGATAGTTGGTCCCAAGACGTGTAATAAGTGGTCAGTTTTTGTTAACCTGTGCGTTGGCCACTCCAGATCATGCTTTCTCTGCTCTTGAAAGCGATTACTGTTCCAAGTTCTCTTAGGAAACAGATCTAAATGCTGCCGGATCTAAAGGGTTCCCGATCCCTGGTGTCTCAGTGTCATATCCATCCTTATTGCACCTTGTCCTTGTAGTGCACCAAAATTTAGCCGAAAACGTTTTCGTCGTAGGTGTCCTAGTTGTCAACTCCCGCTTCGCAAACATTCCAGTTTCGTTAGTTAAATTAATTATAAACCTGCTCGTTACAGTTGTGATGTACGTATAGAGGCAACTGGTCTAATTTAAACTCGCTACTAGCGTTACAACACGTTCTCTTGAATCCGAGAGTCTGCGTCGCTTACAAAGGTAAGCAGAAATACGTCACGTCACAGGTTTGTGACGCAATTAGAGCTGAGTTCTCCTGTATGTCAACAGAACATAACAAAATGAACTAAACTAACAAAAACGCATTAGTGCTATTATCGAAACTCCGTCATTTGACATAAGTCATTTAAGCGTGAAGATGTGTAACAGACAGACATAGAGACTTTCACATGGATAATATTAGTAGGGAGGGATATTCTATCTTCTCTTTTTTATTGGGTGCCGTCTGCTATTGCAGTTTGGTAATCATTATAGCAATTTCAAACTTCGACACTGCTTTTTCGGAATCACAGGCGCAGATTTTTCAGCCGAGACGTTCCTCTTTCTCCGAGACCTCTTTCCTTAAATATTTCCCTGTATGATTAGCTGAAATAATTCGTACTTCTGACTTCTCTATATCTATAAATAGTTTAAGAAAAAAGCACCTGTATTGTTCGACGTTTCTTTAAAGCGCTTTAGTCATTAATCGACTTTACGAGTCCCTCGCTATTTATAAGTTTCACGAATGCCCGCAACTCGCCAAGAAAAAGAGTTGAGATATTTAATTTATGCATTGAATTGTAGTAATACCTAGTTGGTTACTAAGTTCTGTTACCAGATTTCTGACTGATAAAATGTAAAATAAAGTTTGAAAATCAAAAATTTAAGTAATTATTTAATAGCCTAATTTCTAATGAACATAATATGGTATAATAATATTAATAATACACAAATCAGATGAGAAATTTATTCAAAATCTTTAATTATTCTTTAATTATTCTTTACAAGGGTAAAGAACAAGATTGCCTGAAGACGCAAACACGCGGTAAATTTAAGAAAATTACACTTTACAAAAGTGCATCAAATAAATATTGCACCTTTGTTTAGAAGGTTCCATTGCTTGTTTGTAAAAAACCTGTTTATTAGAGGTAATTGCGTGACCACCATTTAATTTTCTTGCGATTTTATCCCACAGATATTCCCATTTGAAATATTGCCTATTTTTAAGTTTTTCACAAAAGACATAGATTTAGACTGCTATGGAACAAGCAGACTTGCAACGTATAGTCTAGTATTTTATCGGATAGCCCCACGTGAACTATACATATACCAAATTGAAGCTAAAGAATATAGCTACCGAATTGTGTAAGACTGATGCGTCTTAAAGGTGATTAAAAATAAATAGGATTTAAACTCACCATGAACAAGGCGCGTAATTTTGACGTATATTTTTCACGCCTTTTTCCGAGTGTTATAAAGAATTCTGAAAAACTGCGACAATAATTTTCAATTCAATATATTGTAATCTATTGACTATTAAATAAGCTTTTAAATTATGTACGTGAATAATTAAAATGTTGCTACCTTTTCCTATTTATTTAGTGAAAACTCTAGTAACAGAACTTAGTAACCGACTAGGTAAACAAAAGATAATTGTTTGAGCTCAAGATGGCGACGACGTCTTCAGAATAGTTTTTTATTCATTTACGTATAGTAAGTATATTCAAAATAAAACAAAATGTATGGGAGGGGTAAAACAAACAAATTCCCAAAAAAATGAATTTTGATTTTTTAAATAAAGTACCTTATTGACAAATCCAAAACCTAAGGAAAATCTATGCACGTTTTAAACTAGTGGTCTGTCCGGAAAGAGAAGTGTCGTAGAATGTATACGCTCGCATATAAACCACGACACTTCTCTTTTCGGACAAACTCTATTTGGAGCATTATTTTGTATACTTACTATATCTCACATGACAAGTTTTTTTAAAGGGAAAGGCTTTTTAGTGTGGCTTTGTCAGGTTTGACATTAGGTATTTTAATCAGGAATTTTGCGTGTGTGCGGTTTTGCTTATTAGAATTAAGCATTTAAGATTCAGGGGAGTCTCTAAACGAAAAACATTTTCTTTGTTTAATAAGTACTTATATATTCCTCAATCTTCGTGTGAGACGAGTAATGATATAGTTATATATGCTACGCGAGATCATTTTCAATAACTTTAGAGTAAATATAACAGAGGCAGTCAAATTTCTTGGTGTACACATAGACGCTTCGTTGAATTGGAAATTAGAACTAGAATCTATCGAAAATGCAGTTGGCTCGGCTTGCTATGCTTTAAGAGCATTAAGAGAAGTTTTAACGTTTGAGCAGTTAAGACAAGTTTATTATTCACTTGTTGAGTCGAAACTGCGCTATAGTATAAAGTTTTGGGGCAATACTTACGCGCAAAACGTCAATACAGCGTTAAAAATTCAAAAAAGGGCCATAAGAGCAATGGTACGCATACCGCCATGGCTGTCTTGCAGAGAGCATTTCACCTGATCGGGCATTCTCTCAGTGCCCAGTCTGTACATTTTCGTGCTACTTTCGGACCTTGTAAAAAAATTGCCAAAGTACGAGACTGAGGCAGAAAGAGAAATTCGTTTGTCTTCAAGCAAAAAGAACCTTAAGACAACGATTAGTCCGCATCTCAAAGTAGTTAAACACTGTACGCAATACCAAGTTATTAAGGCGTTTAACAGACTGCCTACTAAATTGAAAATGATCACGGCACACGCGGAATTCAAAACTGAGCTGAAGGCTTTGCTTTTGGAAAGAACTTTGTACAGTATTAATGAATTATTTATAGAATACAATTCGTAAATGTTACAATTGATTATTAATTGACTAATGTTTTGGAATAAGTATTTATAACGTATTATAAGAACGACAATTTGAATCCTACGACTCCATGATTGTGTTCATAAGTTGTAAATCTATTTGACTTGTTATATAAATTGTTCTATTATTTTTAAGCTAGCTTGTAAGTTATACATTTCAAACACAATATTGTATTGTTAATGAATAAATGAATAATAATATAAATAAAAAGTAGTCATAAGAATGGGTCAAGCTTGAGTCCGTATTAGGAAATGTTACTCGCTTTTATAAGGTATCAGATGGTAAAATGCCCATTTTGCTTGGTAGCACCCGTCTACTTTCTTTAATAGACACTGCTGAAGTGGCGCCAATCCTCTACGAACAGGAAGTGATTCCTCTAGTATCGCAAGTGAAGAACCTGGGGCTAATTATTGACAGCGGGCTTACATGGGAACCTCAGGTGGCCGACGTGTCTCGTAGAGTAACTAATACTTTAAGCGCACTTTATTTCATTTCCAATTCATTTCCATTTCATTTCCGTTTCATTTCCGTTTCATTTCCGTTTCATTTCCGTTTCATTTCCGTTTCATTTCCGTTTCATTTCCGTTTCATTTCCGTTTCATTTCCGTTTCATTTCCGTTTCATTTCCGTTTCATTTCCGTTTCATTTCCGTTTCATTTCCGTTTCATTTCCGTTTCATTTCCGTTTCATTTCCGTTTCATTTCCGTTTCATTTCCGTTTCATTTCCGTTTCATTTCCGTTTCATTTCCGTTTCAATTCCGTTTCAATTCCGTTTCAATTCCGTTTCATTTCCGTTTCATTTCCGTTTCATTTCCGTTTCATTTCCGTTTCATTTCCGTTTCATTTCATTTTCATTTCATTTTCATTTCATTTTCATTTCATTTTCATTTCATTTTCATTTCATTTTCATTTCATTTTCATTTCATTTTCATTTCATTTTCATTTCATTTTCATTTCATTTTCATTTCATTTTCATTTCATTTTCATTTCATTTTCATTTCATTTTAATTTCATTTTAATTTCATTTTAATTTCATTTTAATTTCATTTTAATTTCATTTTCATTTCATTTTCATTTCATTTTCATTTCATTTTCATTTCATTTTCATTTCATTTTCATTTCATTTTCATTTCATTTTCATTTCATTTTCATTTCATTTTCATTTCATTTTCATTTCATTTTCATTTCATTTTCATTTCATTTTCATTTCATTTTCATTTCATTTTCATTTCATTTTCATTTCATTTTCATTTCATTTTCATTTCATTTTCATTTCATTTTCATTTCATTTTCATTTCATTTTCATTTCATTTTCATTTCATTTTCATTTCATTTTCATTTCATTTTCATTTCATTTTCATTTCATTTTCATTTCATTTTCATTTCATTTTCATTTCATTTTCATTTCATTTTCATTTCATTTTCATTTCATTTTCATTTCATTTTCATTTCATTTTCATTTCATTTTCATTTCATTTTCATTTCATTTTCATTTCATTTTCATTTCATTTTCATTTCATTTTCATTTCATTTTCATTTCATTTTCATTTCATTTTCATTTCATTTTCATTTCATTTTCATTTCATTTTCATTTCATTTTCATTTCATTTTCATTTCATTTTCATTTCATTTTCATTTCATTTTCATTTCATTTTCATTTCATTTTCATTTCATTTTCATTTCATTTTCATTTCATTTTCATTTCATTTTCATTTCATTTTCATTTCATTTTCATTTCATTTTCATTTCATTTTCATTTCATTTTCATTTCATTTTCATTTCATTTTCATTTCATTTTCATTTCATTTTCATTTCATTTTCATTTCATTTTCATTTCATTTTCATTTCATTTTCATTTCATTTTCATTTCATTTTCATTTCATTTTCATTTCATTTTCATTTCATTTTCATTTCATTTTCATTTCATTTTCATTTCATTTTCATTTCATTTTCATTTCATTTTCATTTCATTTTCATTTCATTTTCATTTCATTTTCATTTCATTTTCATTTCATTTTCATTTCATTTTCATTTCATTTTCATTTCATTTTCATTTCATTTTCATTTCATTTTCATTTCATTTTCATTTCATTTTCATTTCATTTTCATTTCATTTTCATTTCATTTTCATTTCATTTTCATTTCATTTTCATTTCATTTTCATTTCATTTTCATTTCATTTTCATTTCATTTTCATTTCATTTTCATTTCATTTTCATTTCATTTTCATTTCATTTTCATTTCATTTTCATTTCATTTTCATTTCATTTTCATTTCATTTTCATTTCATTTTCATTTCATTTTCATTTCATTTTCATTTCATTTTCATTTCATTTTCATTTCATTTTCATTTCATTTTCATTTCATTTTCATTTCATTTTCATTTCATTTTCATTTCATTTTCATTTCATTTTCATTTCATTTTCATTTCATTTTCATTTCATTTTCATTTCATTTTCATTTCATTTTCATTTCATTTTCATTTCATTTTCATTTCATTTTCATTTCATTTTCATTTCATTTTCATTTCATTTTCATTTCATTTTCATTTCATTTTCATTTCATTTTCATTTCATTTTCATTTCATTTTCATTTCATTTTCATTTCATTTTCATTTCATTTTCATTTCATTTTCATTTCATTTTCATTTCATTTTCATTTCATTTTCATTTCATTTTCATTTCATTTTCATTTCATTTTCATTTCATTTTCATTTCATTTTCATTTCATTTTCATTTCATTTTCATTTCATTTTCATTTCATTTTCATTTCATTTTCATTTCATTTTCATTTCATTTTCATTTCATTTTCATTTCATTTTCATTTCATTTTCATTTCATTTTCATTTCATTTTCATTTCATTTTCATTTCATTTTCATTTCATTTTCATTTCATTTTCATTTCATTTTCATTTCATTTTCATTTCATTTTCATTTCATTTTCATTTCATTTTCATTTCATTTTCATTTCATTTTCATTTCATTTTCATTTCATTTTCATTTCATTTTCATTTCATTTTCATTTCATTTTCATTTCATTTTCATTTCATTTTCATTTCATTTTCATTTCATTTTCATTTCATTTTCATTTCATTTTCATTTCATTTTCATTTCATTTTCATTTCATTTTCATTTCATTTTCATTTCATTTTCATTTCATTTTCATTTCATTTTCATTTCATTTTCATTTCATTTTCATTTCATTTTCATTTCATTTTCATTTCATTTTCATTTCATTTTCATTTCATTTTCATTTCATTTTCATTTCATTTTCATTTCATTTTCATTTCATTTTCATTTCATTTTCATTTCATTTTCATTTCATTTTCATTTCATTTTCATTTCATTTTCATTTCATTTTCATTTCATTTTCATTTCATTTTCATTTCATTTTCATTTCATTTTCATTTCATTTTCATTTCATTTTCATTTCATTTTCATTTCATTTTCATTTCATTTTCATTTCATTTTCATTTCATTTTCATTTCATTTTCATTTCATTTTCATTTCATTTTCATTTCATTTTCATTTCATTTTCATTTCATTTTCATTTCATTTTCATTTCATTTTCATTTCATTTTCATTTCATTTTCATTTCATTTTCATTTCATTTTCATTTCATTTTCATTTCATTTTCATTTCATTTTCATTTCATTTTCATTTCATTTTCATTTCATTTTCATTTCATTTTCATTTCATTTTCATTTCATTTTCATTTCATTTTCATTTCATTTTCATTTCATTTTCATTTCATTTTCATTTCATTTTCATTTCATTTTCATTTCATTTTCATTTCATTTTCATTTCATTTTCATTTCATTTTCATTTCATTTTCATTTCATTTTCATTTCATTTTCATTTCATTTTCATTTCATTTTCATTTCATTTTCATTTCATTTTCATTTCATTTTCATTTCATTTTCATTTCATTTTCATTTCATTTTCATTTCATTTTCATTTCATTTTCATTTCATTTTCATTTCATTTTCATTTCATTTTCATTTCATTTTCATTTCATTTTCATTTCATTTTCATTTCATTTTCATTTCATTTTCATTTCATTTTCATTTCATTTTCATTTCATTTTCATTTCATTTTCATTTCATTTTCATTTCATTTTCATTTCATTTTCATTTCATTTTCATTTCATTTTCATTTCATTTTCATTTCATTTTCATTTCATTTTCATTTCATTTTCATTTCATTTTCATTTCATTTTCATTTCATTTTCATTTCATTTTCATTTCATTTTCATTTCATTTTCATTTCATTTTCATTTCATTTTCATTTCATTTTCATTTCATTTTCATTTCATTTTCATTTCATTTTCATTTCATTTTCATTTCATTTTCATTTCATTTTCATTTCATTTTCATTTCATTTTCATTTCATTTTCATTTCATTTTCATTTCATTTTCATTTCATTTTCATTTCATTTTCATTTCATTTTCATTTCATTTTCATTTCATTTTCATTTCATTTTCATTTCATTTTCATTTCATTTTCATTTCATTTTCATTTCATTTTCATTTCATTTTCATTTCATTTTCATTTCATTTTCATTTCATTTTCATTTCATTTTCATTTCATTTTCATTTCATTTTCATTTCATTTTCATTTCATTTTCATTTCATTTTCATTTCATTTTCATTTCATTTTCATTTCATTTTCATTTCATTTTCATTTCATTTTCATTTCATTTTCATTTCATTTTCATTTCATTTTCATTTCATTTTCATTTCATTTTCATTTCATTTTCATTTCATTTTCATTTCATTTTCATTTCATTTTCATTTCATTTTCATTTCATTTTCATTTCATTTTCATTTCATTTTCATTTCATTTTCATTTCATTTTCATTTCATTTTCATTTCATTTTCATTTCATTTTCATTTCATTTTCATTTCATTTTCATTTCATTTTCATTTCATTTTCATTTCATTTTCATTTCATTTTCATTTCATTTTCATTTCATTTTCATTTCATTTTCATTTCATTTTCATTTCATTTTCATTTCATTTTCATTTCATTTTCATTTCATTTTCATTTCATTTTCATTTCATTTTCATTTCATTTTCATTTCATTTTCATTTCATTTTCATTTCATTTTCATTTCATTTTCATTTCATTTTCATTTCATTTTCATTTCATTTTCATTTCATTTTCATTTCATTTTCATTTCATTTTCATTTCATTTTCATTTCATTTTCATTTCATTTTCATTTCATTTTCATTTCATTTTCATTTCATTTTCATTTCATTTTCATTTCATTTTCATTTCATTTTCATTTCATTTTCATTTCATTTTCATTTCATTTTCATTTCATTTTCATTTCATTTTCATTTCATTTTCATTTCATTTTCATTTCATTTTCATTTCATTTTCATTTCATTTTCATTTCATTTTCATTTCATTTTCATTTCATTTTCATTTCATTTTCATTTCATTTTCATTTCATTTTCATTTCATTTTCATTTCATTTTCATTTCATTTTCATTTCATTTTCATTTCATTTTCATTTCATTTTCATTTCATTTTCATTTCATTTTCATTTCATTTTCATTTCATTTTCATTTCATTTTCATTTCATTTTCATTTCATTTTCATTTCATTTTCATTTCATTTTCATTTCATTTTCATTTCATTTTCATTTCATTTTCATTTCATTTTCATTTCATTTTCATTTCATTTTCATTTCATTTTCATTTCATTTTCATTTCATTTTCATTTCATTTTCATTTCATTTTCATTTCATTTTCATTTCATTTTCATTTCATTTTCATTTCATTTTCATTTCATTTTCATTTCATTTTCATTTCATTTTCATTTCATTTTCATTTCATTTTCATTTCATTTTCATTTCATTTTCATTTCATTTTCATTTCATTTTCATTTCATTTTCATTTCATTTTCATTTCATTTTCATTTCATTTTCATTTCATTTTCATTTCATTTTCATTTCATTTTCATTTCATTTTCATTTCATTTTCATTTCATTTTCATTTCATTTTCATTTCATTTTCATTTCATTTTCATTTCATTTTCATTTCATTTTCATTTCATTTTCATTTCATTTTCATTTCATTTTCATTTCATTTTCATTTCATTTTCATTTCATTTTCATTTCATTTTCATTTCATTTTCATTTCATTTTCATTTCATTTTCATTTCATTTTCATTTCATTTTCATTTCATTTTCATTTCATTTTCATTTCATTTTCATTTCATTTTCATTTCATTTTCATTTCATTTTCATTTCATTTTCATTTCATTTTCATTTCATTTTCATTTCATTTTCATTTCATTTTCATTTCATTTTCATTTCATTTTCATTTCATTTTCATTTCATCTTCATTTCATCTTCATTTCATCTTCATTTCATTTTCATTTCATTTTCATTTCATTTTCATTTCATTTTCATTTCATTTTCATTTCATTTTCATTTCATTTTCATTTCATTTTCATTTCATTTTCATTTCATTTTCATTTCATTTTCATTTCATTTTCATTTCATTTTCATTTCATTTTCATTTCATTTTCATTTCATTTTCATTTCATTTTCATTTCATTTTCATTTCATTTTCATTTCATTTTCATTTCATTTTCATTTCATTTTCATTTCATTTTCATTTCATTTTCATTTCATTTTCATTTCATTTTCATTTCATTTTCATTTCATTTTCATTTCATTTTCATTTCATTTTCATTTCATTTTCATTTCATTTTCATTTCATTTTCATTTCATTTTCATTTCATTTTCATTTCATTTTCATTTCATCTTCATTTCATTTTCATTTCATTTTCATTTCATCTTCATTTCTATTTCATTTTTATACCTATCTTTTTTATACCTGTATTTTATCTGCACATTTTGTACCTGTGGTTTACAATTTATTGTAAAAAAAATGATTATGATGATTATTAACAGAATTCACATTGCTTTACCTAAAGTTCTAAACATGCGTAATATGTATTCCATTAGTATTCAATTCTAAGTGACTTGGTGAAAACTTTAGACTTATTTGTAAATTAATCAATACATAAATCAATAAGTTAGGTAATTAAAATCATCTAGAACAATCCTATTTTTTACCAACTCAATATTAGTAATTGCTTTCAACTACTACTGCAGTACACGAACCGGAAGGCGCAGCGTGGGTAGACCCCCCGCAAGGTGGACTGATGTCCTGGTGAAGGTCGCGGGAGTCCGCTGGGTGCGGGTGGCGCAGGACCGGTCATTGTGGCACTCTTTGGGGGAGGCCTATGTCCAGCAGTGGACGTCTTTCGGCTGATATGATGATGATGATGACTACTGCAGTTATCAATTTATATTTTTATTAAGCAGTTTTTTTAACCATTACACTGAAATTACATGTACATGTCACGTATTTGATAGACTTAATATTCCATGTACAAATTGAAATTGTTAAAACTTATAAAAATTATCGCTATATATTCTATTCGTAACATTTTTATTTCATTCGAGTAACATGCAGAGAAGATCAAACCGCGACAGACGCTTGGACTATATCGCCCGTACTTATAACTCGCAGCGGTGAATCGCGAATAATACCTGCGGTGAAGCGGGGCCGGGGAGTGCGCAAACGCCGGATGCTCAAGGTTATCGAGGTAGGCACGCGTCTTAAACGTCAAACTCTCTAAGTTTTGTGCAAATAACTTATCCTTTTCTTTGTCGTCCTCCAATCCGAGAACGAAACGATCTCGTAGCATAGTGTCGAGTTCCGTTTTAAACCCGCAATACTCTGCTAATCGTTGCCCATTCGGCTATATCTTCCCCAGCGCGCTGTTTAGCCTTATAAAACTTATAACGCTCCGCAAACGAACTTTTCTTGGACTGGAAATGATCGTCAAAATGCTTTATAAGCGTCTTAAATTCCACATTGTCGAGCTCCTTCGGAAATAGCAAACTCCTTGCAACACGGTAGGTATCTTCCGCCAACGCCGTCAACAAGATTGCCCGTCGCTTGGCACCAGATTTGTCTGAATCTTCGTTTATATCGTTTGCTGTGCAAAATTGGCTCAAACGACTCTTAAAAATGGCCCATTCCTGTGTTCGATGGTCGAAAGTGAGATTGCCACCAAACATGTTTCCGTGACTCGCCATATTTGCTTCTTATCGCCTAGATTTCTTTTGCCTACGATCACAACACACTAAAACACACTAAACACACGAGTGAATTACTAAATCGTCGCCAAATTGTGGTATATAGGCTAAGAACGATATTGAAACAACGGAGCTCACGTTAACAGTTTATTCGCCTGTTACAATCTGACTCGAGGGTAGGGGGTAGAAAACCCAACTACCGGCTGTTGGAATTAGCAAAACTAAATCTATCTCACTTAAACTAGTATACTGTAATACTTTCTCTTTCAGTCATATGCACGTAACTGAACAGAAACAACAGCCCATTCATTATAATCTTAAGGACCTATACTTCACAAGCTTTGTAAGTTAGTACCTTGGTAGCCCAGACTAGGAACACACCTTACTCATATATTGCGATAATATATTCTAATACTTATAAATCGCCATGTGTCTTTTAATTAATAATTGCCCAAATCTAATAGGTTATGGGCCCAGTGATTTTTAATTAGACTATAGTGATCAGTGTTAAAAAAAAAAAATCGAGGCTCGTGGACCGTAACAGTTTTGTGTTAGTGAAAATGAACAATTTAAAACTAAAAAGGAACATTGAGCTATTCGATGGCAACAATTATTGTATATGGAAGTTTCGCGTTCGGAATTTATTAAGTGACCTAAAGGTGCTTTCGGTTATTGACGAAGTGACACCCCTAATTCCTAATAGAAATTGGATCAAGAAGGACAAGAAGGCAAAAAGTGCTATAATAGAATACATAGCAGATTCTTTGATTGGAATAACATACAACGAACAAACTGCAAAGTGCTTATTTGCAAAATTAGATTCGATATACCAAAGAAAAAGCATTGCAACACAGCTGGCCTTAAAAAAGCAACTATTAAATTTAAAACTCAAAGAGGACACGTCATTAACTCAACATTTTCAAGTGTTTGATGGCTTGATATATGAGTTGTTGGCAGCTGGTGCTAAATTGGAGGAGGCCGACAAAATCACATATTTATTAATGACACTGACAAAACGTTACGATGGTGTTGTAACTGCAATTGAAACATTTTCAGAGAATGATCAAAGTCTAGCATTTGTAAAGACTAGACTGCTAGATTATGAAGTGAAATTGCGTGAAAAAGACCAAGAAACTACTGTTAAAGTACTTCAGGCGCAAATTCGATACCCCATAAAAAAACCTACAAGAAATTTTAAATTAAAATATTCCAACATTAATAAAAATAGTTTTACCCGAAAGCAAGTTGGTCAGAATGTTTATGTCCCAAGTAGAATTGATAAGCGGTGTTACCACTGTGGAAAAAATGGACATCTCCTAAACGACTGCTGGTATTACATGAAGATGAGAAACAAAATGAAACAATAAACTCAAGAAAACTAAGCGATTACAACAATGTTACCTTTATCTCAAATAGCGAAGCTTGATATTACATAATCAACAGTGAAGATTAAGAACAACACTTTAAAACCCCATAGATATTAAAGTTGTGGACAGTGGACATTATAATTGAAACATCAACGAATCACAAAATAAAACTGAATGAAAAGGAAAGAAAAAGCAGCACATATAATATAATGAAAAGCTAATAAATTAAAAAAAAAACAAACAAAAATAGAGCTTTTGAACTACATGTAAGAGGGATACAGAAAACATATGAGGATTCACTATCAACCCGTTATTACAGAAAATAAAAAGGTTTTTACCACCAAGATTATCAGATAAAAGCTTTAGCTTTGAAGACCACCACCATTATGTGACAGAGTGGAAATGAAAGACAACTGTATATAATAAAATGGTTGGACGTCCTAGATGACAGGACGGGTTAGCCAATAGCGACCTAGAAACAGCACTTTTAAATAATAACATCCATGTCAGCACCTACAACAACACCTACTTGAGATTAGATTGCCGAGCGTACCCCGGGCTCTCTTAGTGAGACATGGAAATAAGTTAGGGTAACGCCAGTAAGTCGCTGATTCATGTCGGCGGATAAGTATCGAACGATTGGTACCTTACCTACTGACCTATTTAAAATAAGTTTGAAATATGGTACGTATTGGAAATATTTACTTATGTTTTTAATTTTCCGTTTTTACACTTGAGATAATTAAAGATACTAAAATTAAAATCGATAAGTTACTTCTACCTACATTAAACATATTAGCGAGTTTGGGCACTCTGCACTTACTTAGTTAGATAGGTACTAAATACGTTATTTATTTTAATCACATAGAAATATTATAAAACTAATGCTATAAAACAAGAATAAAAACAAGCATTAGTATTTATATTCCATATTGTATAACGAATTGCTAAATGTCAAAGCACACTGAATAAAAAGCAATAACCATAATTATTTTTTGCTGAGATAGGCGCAATGCCGCCGTGTGCCGCGAGATACTTAAAAGCCCATAAGTGTGAAGTTATTTTTTTAAAGTTTACTATAGAAGCGATTTTAATTAGATGTGTTGTGGGTGCTGTACTCTAAAAAAAAAAAGCCACTACAGAGAGATGCTGCAGATACGAGTACTTGTTCTATATCCTAGGAAAGTACAAAGTTAGATTTGATTGGAATAGCTAAAAAGCAAAAGGTGTAAGAAGTATAAGAAGAGTAATAATATAGTGTCCATTGTGGAGGTCAGAGATGAGACTTACTCGAGTCAGATATGATACGAGATGAAGTCGGGCCACTGGCCTTCGACCGCATTGCGGTGCAGGTCGGAATATACCTCTTGACTTAGGTACCTACTTATTTTAAAAACAATGGCAGTCAGAGATGAGACTTACTCGAGTCAGATATGATACGAGATGAAGTCGGGCCACTGGCCTTCGACCACATTGCGGTGCAGGTCGGAATATACCCCTTGACTTAGGTACCTACTTATTTTAAAACAATGGCGGTCAGAGATGAGACCTACTCGTTGCAGAAATGATACGAGATGAGGTCGGGCCACTGGCCTTAGACTGCATTGCGGTGCGAGTCTGATTATGCCTCTTGACTTAGGTACATATATAAAAATGGTAGCCAGGGATGAGACCTACTCGTGTAAGACATGATACGAGATGAGGTCGGGCCACTGGCCTTAGACAGCATTGCGGTGCGAGTCTGATTATGCCTCTGAATGACTAAATACTAAATATAAAAAAAAAGGAATCCGATTTCTACAAGGCTATGTAGTTCCAATTACAGCCGCTCCTGTATAAAAAAAAGGATGGGTTGTTTTCCAAGGGTGTTCAGGGCTGATGCGAACGCTACCGGTCAGAGTCCATAACGGTCCATCAGTTCTAACACTGTACGCTCAAATCGCGACTTGGGGAGGCACGACTGCGGAATTACGAGTGGTTTAGTCGTTAGCCAGGTGTGGGCTTATACTTATCGGATCACGGGCCCTGGGAGAATGGATATAATTAAAAGGATTTAAATATTCTGAGTTTAGGTCAAAGTTTTTTTTTTTAATCTGAGAAATCCATTCCGAATACTTGTACCTATATAAAATAAATAAGTCTGATCATGTTGAACCACAAAATAGCAAACTATTATATAGAAATATGTAAATCTGAGTGTGAAATCCAATCATACAATTTTTTTTAATGGTCTAATTCTAGGCCACATCTGTTGTGTCTGAGTTAATTCGAAATTCTGGTACCTAATGATGACAGAATCACAATATCGAAGTCTTTGTATAACTAGGCCGATTTGAATCTGAGGTAAATTGTAACAGTTTAGGTCACAAGTATGAAACTGTACCTAAATTTCGTTAGTTATATTTATTATTTACCTATTATGTACCTGATATATATTTATTGTGAAAACATTGGTATTTAAACTGCTGTAAGAACATAACTGATGCGTATTCAAAGAAATGGTCTGTCATGAGAGTATAAAAATTAACTCACTTTAATTTGTTTTGTGGTATAGTGTATAAATCTGATAACTAGTAGCAGTATTAAAAAAAAATACCTACTATTATAAAAGGTTTATTAGACAAATAACAGTAGTATTCTACTTCTGTAGGCCGTACGCCGTACGCTGGTTTCAACATCCATAAAAATGGGAACTGGAGCTATGGAAATCATGAATCGATTATGTCCGTAATTAATAATTATTTAAATATATACTGTTATAATTCATTGTAATATTAATGTTTACTTCTAAAATGTTACAATGACTTTAAGACCTATGTGAAACTATACACTAATTATTTCATTTGGAATGTAATATAAAGGTTCTCTGTAAAAATGATTTGTAATGTCTACTTAAACAAACTTAAGCTTTAATGTAAACAAAGTGGTGACTTTTGTTATAACTTTAACTAAGAGTTTCAAGAGTGACCAGGATTAAAGAATTTCTGAAGTGAACGCTCTCGTGCGGCAAGTGTACAAACTTAAAAATAAACGTGTGTGAAGTGGTTCGTCGGTTGTGAGTAAGGTACTGTGCTAACCAAAGTGATGAAGTTTTATATTTGTGAATACTTCACTAATCGGTTATAAGTTATGTTAAAAAAAAAAATAGGTAATGCAAAAGTCTCTTAATATGTGAAACAGCATTTATTCTGCAAGTTGGCCACTCGCAAAATGAATGTTTGAATTTTATTTAGATGTTATTTCGAATAATATTTTATGGTGGAGATATATAGTAAAATATTATTGTAATTAAGCGTTTACTTTGAAATAAATTAGGTTGAATCGATCTGATCAATCGATTCAATTTTGAAAATGGTACCATATTAATTAAATGTTATTGAAATGAGCTCATAGTATAAAGATTAAGTCTAATTCTTTATTTTAGAATTCAAATGAATTAGGTTAAGAGTATATATACGTATGATATAACAATAAGCCTAAGAGTTGGTTTTACCTGGGTTTTTCCCAACTCTTAGAAGAAATGTAACGCGGTCAAGATGTATCGTTTCCCAGGGAGTAAGGTGTGATATATTTATGTTGTATAAAGTATTTTTTTTATTGTAGATTTATTTTTGAGGGGGCGTGTTGGAATTAACAAAACTAAATCTATCTCACTTAAACTAGTATACTGTAATACTTTCTCTTTCAGTCATATGCACGTAACTGAACAGAAACAACAGCCCATTCATTATAATCTTAAGGACCTATACTTCACAAGCTTTGTAAGTTAGTACCTTGGTAGCCCAGAATAGGAACACACCTTACTCATATATTGCGATAATATATTCTAATACTTATAAATCGCCATGTGTCTTTTAATTAATAATTGCCCAAATCTAATACCGGCAACATATACTGTCTCATAGCTCTAGAATCATAAAAATTGGCAAAACGGTAGGCCTTACAGCATCTGTAAAGGAAAACATCCAAAAATTGTTTGTTTTCACTAACTATACCCTACCGCCGGCAGCGCGCGGTGCGTATAGCGTTAGTATTAAATCGAGGCCGAGAGTTTCGTAGGCCTGCTATGAGGTCAACAAAATTTAAATATCAAAAAGGCAGTTACCTACATCTCGAAATTTTCTATGAAACCGGTATTTTTAGGGTTCCGTACCTCGAAAGGAAAAAACGGAACCCTTATAGGATCACTTTGTTGTCCGTCCGTCCGTCCGTCCGTCCGTCCGTCTGTCAAGACCCCTTTTCTCAGAAACGCGTGGAGGTATCAAGCTGAAATTTAAATCAAATACTTAGGTCTACAGTCCCTTGGAGCTGTGAAAAAATCAAACTTCTAAGCCAACGCAATCAAAAGATACAGCCGTTTATGCCGCAAATTTTCGAAACTCGCAAGGGAATCAGGGTACTTCCCGTGAACTCAGAATCTTGAAATTTGGTACGAAGCAACGTCTTATATATAGCACAGATAAAGTATATCATATAGTAAAAAAAATAAAGTTACTACCCCTATATACCTACAGGTTTGTACGGAACCCTCGGTGCGTGAGACCGACTCGCACTTGGCCGGTCTTTTGTTATTCTAATTTCGTAAAAGTAGTTACAGAATATGACCTTCACCTAAATAAAGTACATAATTTATAGGCAGTAAAGTTTACTATCCCGCTTATCGGGGCTCGGGCGGATCGCGAAGGATCGTCACTTACCTTACTCCACTTTTACTTATACTTTTTTTTAATTTTTTTATCTTACTCCTTTAAAACCTAGTTTCCAGTTTGTCATCTTGGGAAAGTTTATTGCGGGTCATGTAGTGGAGTTAGGTACATTTATGTTTTGTACATAGACTTTGTTAAGAGATGAGATGAGACTCGAACTTGCGACTCTTGGATATAATTTTTGTGATGTTTCATTATTTCTAAATATTGTGGGATTTTTTCATAGCAGACGTCTTTGCTTGATGCAAAATTAATTTTGATGGTATTTTGTTGCTACTTTAATTCTTATACCTAAAGATAAAGATCCGTTCATGGGTCGACAGGCATTTCTTTTTACATTTTTTGATTTCTTTTGTACTTATTTGGTTGGCTTGAATGGAAAATAAAGGAAAACTAAATGTATCTGTGTCAACAAAAATGATGTCTATCGTTTACTTTTTATTAAAAAATCCTAGTTATTCTCTCTTCATTGTCAACCCCTTTGAGTAATAAACCCCTCTTTAGACTTGTTTTAATTTACAAGCTCAACCTTTCAAAGCCCGTCCCGTCAGTGGACTTGTTTGTCGCTGGACTTGTGATAAGAAAGCCGCAACAAATACAAACTTCTCTTTTAAATTCTAGACGTCTACTGGGACTTACTTAATCCGATCGGTGAAAAAAACGTGCGAGTCGAACGCTCACAAGTACCAGTAGATATAATATACAGATGTAGTGCATAATGTTTTTTCATCGGGAATACTCGGATCTCCATCGGAATACGAGGACACCCGATGTGTCAATCAATTATTGTATTTAATGAGTGACATTTTCACTTCCATTAATATGGAACTTTTACCGATGAAAAAACATAAGACAAAACAAAGAAGCGTATATATTTATACAACGTGTTACACTAGAAGTACCTGAACTTAGACTAAAAACCTGAAAATTGTTTGTTCAGAATCGAGAGTGGAAACGATTGCAGTGTATCTTAATATGGGTATAATTTTTCTTTAATTTTTTACGTGTCGAGTCTAAAAGTTCGAATACTACAGTTTACCATTCTATCGAGAGGTTAGGAAATACAGTTTTATTATTTAATAAAGGCTGGCAGCTCAGACAAATTTGTTTTTTCACTGTAAATAGTGTCATGTAGGTTGTCATTGTCAAAGTATATCATCTTATGTCATGTCATACAAATTGACAAAATAGGTTGATAGGTTGACATGACATGACACATGTAGAGATGTGACAACATCGAGTGTAGAGTTAACAATTGAATAGAATTGCAAGGTAAACTAAACATACGAATATCTTTCGAAATAATTAACTGATTGAAAAATAAATACTCTCGATTAAACAGCAATAATAAAAATCGATTGGGGTGTCTGAGGTTTTTAGTGGCTCAAGTAACACGTTGTATATGACCAGTTCAGAGATTGAATATAAATAAATAAGGAAGGTTTATTATCTATGGATTATGATTTGGCATTTTTGAAAATTACAGTATCTATAAAGTTCAGGTCATGTGATAAATAAAACTACCTCAATTGCCACCGCAAGTTCGTAGAAATATGAAAAATCTATCTATACATATAATAAAGCTGAAGAGGGTCGAAAGTCTGTACATGGAAGATAATCGAAAAAAAGTTGGCTGGGGATACTTAGAATCGATAACAGAACACGTTCCAACCATTTTTAGAATTTTTGTCTGTTTATCTGTTTATCTGTTTGTCTGTTTATTTGACCGCGCATCACGTAAAAACGGCTGAACGGATTTTGATGAAATGTTGTATAGAGATAGTTTGAGTCCCGGGAAAGGATAATATATAGTTTTACTCCCAAAAATCAACCCTGGTGGGGGTGAAAATGGGGTTGAAAGTTTGTATGGAGAATTTTTAACCCCTGAAACAATTTAGATAGAAATGAATATGGAGATAATTTGAGTCTCGAGAAACGTCATAGGATAGTTTTCAAACCCTTGTGGGGGTGAAAAGGGGGTTGGAAGTTGGTATGAGGAATTTTTTACCGCTGAACAGATTTAGATGAAAATTGGTATAGAGACAGTATAGGTCTCGAGAAAGGACAAAGGATAGTTTCATCTTCTAAAAAGCCCGCCCCCCATCGTACTTTAGAACCGTAGGTCCAAAAAATGTGAAAAAAATTATGGAAGTGAAGCCTGAAAGGTACTTTCAATAAAAACTATTTATCTATACCTTCTATACATATAATAAAGCTGAAGAGGGTCGAAAGTCTGTTCATGGAATATATTCGAAAAAAAGTTGGCTGGGGATACTTAGAATCGATAACAGAACATGTTCCAACAATTTTTAGATTTTTTTGTTTGTTTATCTGTTTGTCTATTTATTTGACCGCGCATCACGTGAAAACGGCTGAATGGATTTTGATGAAATTTTGTGTAAAGATAGTTTGAGTCCCGGGAAAGGACAAAAAGTAGTTTTCATCCCGAAAATCAACCCTGGAGGGGGTGAAAAGGGGGTTGAAAGTTTGTATGGAGAAATTTTAATAGAAATTAGTATGGAGATAATTAGAGTCCCGAGAAACGACAGAATAGTTTTCATCCCGAAAATAAACCCTTGTGGGGGTGAAAAGGGGGCTGGAAGTTGGTATGAGGATTTTTTTACCGCTGAACTGATAAAGATGAAATTTGGTATAGTATGGGTCTCAAGAAAGGACAAAGGATAGTTTTCACCCCGAAAATCAATCCTAAAGGGGTGAAAAGGGAGTTGGAAATTTGTATAGGGAATTATTAACAGCAGAATCGATTAAGATAAAATTTGGTATGGAGATAATTTGAGCTCTGGAAAAGGAAATAAAATAATTTATCTCGGAAATTCCCTTAAGCGGATGCAAAAGGGGTGGAAGTTTACATGGGAAAGAAAGAACCAATAACCGCTGTACGTATTTAGATGAAATTTGGTATTGAAATAATTTGTAATTTTTTGGTCAAGGTGTTCATATTTATAACATGCTACCCGTCGATGCTTAAAATTTACCTTTACCCGCTCTTAAGAAATATTTGAAAATGTCATGAATTTCAAAGGGTTATTGCAGGTTCGAGGACTATTATATGACGGACAAAGATGCATGGCCCAAAACAAAAAACTACTACAAAATCATCTAACATTTATAGGACACCGTTTAGGTAGGAAAACATATCAAACGTTTTGTGAAGCAGTCAGATTAGGATTTATTTTTCTTTATAATTAAACAATACATTATCTGTCTCTCAAGCTGTTTTCTTATGAAGAACTACGAATTATTTTGTATCTTTAAGATCTAATAATGTATTACTGTTTTGAAAAAATAAGTCCCGTCGAGTTTCTTTTCGGTCATAATACTTCTTGGGCCAGAGGGTTAGAACCGGTGGTAGTTTTGGAACGAAGTTCCTTATCGGATATATTTATCGGTTAGGCGAAAAAAAGTCACGTGACCGTCACGAAAAAGCGTCACGTCACGATAACGCGACACCCATACGATTGAGAAACATGTAAAATGGAAAGAAATAAAAAATATATAAAATAGAATAAAGTGAAGTGAAGTGAAGTGTAGGGAAAAGTGAAAGTGAGAAGTGACAAAGTGATAAAAGTGAAAAAAGTCGAGAACCTAAAAGTAAAAAATGTCAAAAATGTAGAAAATGTCAAAAATCTCAAAATTTCAAAATTTCAAAAATTTCAAATACTTCAAAAAGTTAAATAATTTAATTTTTTTTTCAAAAATTTCAAAAAAACTTCGTTCCAACCGAGTGTTCCACGACACTCACGTATTTAATTTTTCTCTGACGTTCATTAGTGCATTGTAATGTGCTTACATTGAAGAATAAATATCTTGATCTACACCAATATCATCAATCCTCTATTCCGCGTTCGGAACCGTATATAATTACCACCATTATTGCAACCAGTAACGTAACATCCGTGTATTATCTGTGACAGTGTGTCAAAAACGTATGAAAATTCATTACTTCCCCCCCCCCCCCCCCCCCCGCCCCTCCGACCGCCGGCGCAATAAGGTTGGTAATGGCGGTCATTCTAATGGTTTCAATGGATTTTTAATATGTGTGTAGGTAAAGCAGTGTTATGCTTCTGTACATAATTAGGCCTTATTACGTAACAGTTACATAAACTACTATTTATCTCTTTTTAGGGTTCCGTAGTCAACTAGGAACCCTTATAGTTTCGCCATGTCCGTCCGTCTGTCCGCGGTCTAGCTCAGTTACCGTTCGCACTAGAAAGCTGAAATTTGGTGAGGCCTGATAAGAACTTTCAATAAGAACTATATTGAATAAAATCGGTTCAGCCGTATTTGAATTATCAGTCAAAAACGCATAGTGAATGGAAGTGCCGGATATTAAAATGACGTAAACGCCGCCAAATATCCCTTAATAAACGACCTTTAGAACAGATGTTCGAGCATCGTCCGACATGCTCTTGGCCGGTTTTTGCATTGTTATCCCGGAAATCAACCCTTAACTTACTAATTCCAATTCAAGAAAATCCCCAGCCAGAGGGGGGGGGGGGGGGTAGCCACTACACTTTGCATGGTAAAAAAAGATAAAAGATATTTATTCTTCAAATTAGGCACATTATAATGCACTTATGAACGTCAGAGAGAAAATAAACTACCACCGGTTCATGGGTCATGGACCCGCCCCCCCTCCAAGTGACTTTGTGACCCCCCACCCCATCCCAATTTCAACCGCGCCTGTTCTTTACCTTTCATGCTAGACTGATTTGACGGGAGGATCGATTTGGATGATATTTGCCGTGGACATAAACGTATAAATACAAAAGTGGTCCTGTATCGTCCTACTACTCTATGTCGTTTAAATCATGGCAAAAAAAATTAATAGGGTAAAAAAAAGTATTCATTTTTGAGTGTAGTTTCATTTAGTGGTAATTGTAAAATATTTTATTAGGACTACTGTCCTCTAGCGTATCCATCTGTCAACTTTACTTCAAGTTCCGCCTCCAGGGGCTCCAGGGTAGCGGGAGAGAAATTAGGGGTGAATTAGCCGCTTACTGACACAGACCGAATTCCACGCGGGCGGAGCCGCGGGCACGGCTAGTACAGTTTATAAAGTAAACAGCATAGTATCTATAGAGTAGACAAGGATTCCCCCGTATTAGTAAAAACTTTATGACGGCAGGAAGCACCACCTCTCCTGGACAAAAGGTACCTTAAGTCTAGACGCGATTTACATAGCATTATTTCAGTATTTAGTTACTCTAATTAGTTATTTATTACTGACTAAATATTATTGACAAATCTTAGTACAGATTGTACCTAAAAAAAACATAAGAAACTAAAAGGCAATAAAATACACCTTTGTCGGAAACATAAATAAGAGAGAAAAAAAACCGGCCAAGAGCCTGTCGGGCCACGCTCAGTGTAGGGTTCCGTAGTTTTCCGTCCGTCACAGTAAGTGTCCCCACTTAAGAGTTAATAACACCGCCATGTAGGATATGATATGAGAGTTCCACGTACAGCGACATCTATCGGCAAATTAAGTAAACTATTGCGCGCGAGCTTAAAGTATGGAAGATGATTTTTATGGAATAATTCTTTATTGCGTGAACCGATTTTCACCGTTTTTACTTTATTTGAAAGCACGTCATTTCATTGTAATTTTGTAGAAATTACAGGTACAATAAACACCTGCTTATACGGTTAAATTATAAACTTAGTTCAGAAATTATTTTGTAATTTTTTTTCAAAAACTATTCATCCTATCAAGTTCAAAATAATTTTCCTAGCAAGTTTTTATAAAGTTCTACTTTTGAGATTTTTTTCATATTTTTAAAACTTATGGTTCAAAAGTTAGAGGGGGGGGGACGCTATTTTTTTACTTCTGGAGCGATTATTTCCGAAAATATTTACATTATCGAAAAATGATTTTAGTAAACCCCTATTTATTTTTAAATACCTATCCAAAAATATATCACACGTTAGGGTTGAAATGAAAAAAAAAAATCACTCCCCACTTTACGTATAGGGGAGGTACCCTAATAAAAAATTTTTTTCCACTTTTTATTTTACCACTTTGTCGGCGTGATTGATATACATATTAGTACCAAATTTCAGCTTTCTAGTGCTAACGGTCACTGAGATTATCCGCGGACGGACGGACGGACGGACGGACGGGCAGACATGGCGAAACTATAAGGGTTCCTAGTTGACTACGGAACCCTAAAAAGGTAAAGAACGCATGCCTGAGTGTGTTTGTGTGTGTGTGTGTGTGTGTGTGTGTGTGTGTGTGTGTATTTGTATGTACTATAGTCATCACCGTTATCTATCAGTGACGTTACGAGAGAGACTATATAATGTGTATTCTCATTAGACATGTCTATCTATACATATAATAAAGCTGAAGAGGGTCGAAAGTCTGTACATGGAAGATAATCGAAAAAAAGTTGGCTGGGGATACTTAGAATCGATAACAGAATACGTTCCAACAATTTTTAGAATTTTTGTCTGTTTATCTGTTTGTCTGTTTATTTGACCGCGCATCACGTGAAAACGGCTGAACGGATTTTGATGAAATTTTGTATAGAGATAGTTTGAGTCCCATGAAAGGATAATATATAGTTTTAATCCCGAAAATCAACCCTGGTGGGGGTGAAAATGGGGTTGAAAGTTTGTATGGAGAATTTTTAACCGCTGAAACGATTTAGATAGAAATGAGTATGGAGATGATTTGAGTCTCGAGAAACGTCATAGGATAGTTTTCAAACCCTTGTGGGGGTGAAAAAGGGGTTGGAAGTTGGTATGAGATTTTTTTTACCGCTGAACTGATTTAGATGAAAATTGGTATAGAGATAGTATGGGTGTCGAGAAAGGACAAAAGATAGTTTTCAACCCGAAAATCAACCCTAAAGGGGTGAAAAGGGAGTTGGAAATTTGTATAGGGAATTATTAACCGCAGAATCGATTTAGATAAAATTTGGTATGGAGATAATTCGAGCTCTGGAAAAGGAAATAAAATAGTTTTATCTCGGAAATTATCCCTTAAGCGGATGCAAAAGGGGTGGAAGTTTACATGGGGAAGAAACAAAAAATAACCGCTGTACTGTCAGACAACATGGTCCATTTTGTTAGTATACATTCTAAGTTGTTAGTAAGTAATCATATTAACATACTTAAAATAAAACATAAAACATCTAAAACTTATATTCTAAATTGGACTTTATCAGTTTGATCAACCCGTAGACTATCGGGCAATCAAATCTACCGGCAATCATCCTCAGAATGTTGTTGCTACTGCATATTTATAACATGTTACCCGTCGATGCTTTAAATTTACCTTTACCCGCTCTTAAGAAATATTTGAAAATGTCATGAATGTCAAAGGGTTATTGCAGGTTCGAGGACTATATATGACGGACAAAGTTGCATGGCCCAAACCAATAAACTACTACAAAATCATCTAACATTTATTTAGTACACCGTTTAGGTAGGAAAACATATCAAACGTTTTGTGAAGCAGTCAGATTAGGATTTATTTTTATTTATAATTAAACAATGGGTACATTATCTGTCTCTCAAGATGTTTTGATATGCCTTCTTGAAGAACTACGCACTATTTTGTATCTTTAAGATCTAATAATGTATTACTGTTTTGAAAAAAATAAGTCCCGTCGAGTTTCTTTTCGATCATAAGACTTCTTGGGTGTAGGGTTAGAACTGGTGGTAGCTTTGGAACGAAGTTCCTTATTGGACGGTTCGCGGATGGGGGGCTAGGCGAAAAAAAGTCACGTGACCGTCACGAAAAAGCGTCACGTCACGAAAACGCGACACCCATACGATTGAGAAACATGTAAAATGGAATGAAATAAAAAATATATAAAATAGAATAAAGTGAAGTGAAGTGAAGTGTAGTGAAAGGTGAAAGTGAGAAGTGACAAAGTGATAAAAGTCGAGAACCTAAAAGTAAAAAATATCGAAAATGTCAAAAATGGCAAAATTTCTAAATTACAAAAATTTCAAAAACTTCAAAAATTTCCAAAATTTCCAAAATTTCCAAAATTTCCAAAATTTTCCAAATTTCCAAAATTTCCAAATTTTCCAAAATTTCCAAAATTTAAAAAGGTCAAAAATTTCATATAATTTAAAATTTCATAAATAAATAAATTTCCACAATTTCAAAACTTTCCAAAATTTCTAAATAATTAAAACCACAAAATTTACGATAAAGTCAATAATGATATAAAATAAAATAACATAACTTCGTTCCAATCGCGTGTTTCACGACACTCGTGTATTTTATTTTTCTCTGACGTTCATTAGTGCATTGTAATGTGCTTACATTGAAGAATAAATATCTTGATCTATACCAATATCATAAATCCTCTATCGGAACCGTATGTAATTACCACCATTATTGCAACCAGTAACGTAACATCAGTGTATTATCTGTGACATTGTGGTAAAAACGTATGAAAATTCATTACCTACGGTAACGTAATGAATATCCGCCCCCCGACCGCCGGCGCAATAAGGTTGGTCATGGCGGTGTAATGGCGGTCATTCTAATGTTTTCAATGGATATGAGTGTAGGTAAAGCGGTGTATGCTTCTGTACATAATTAGGCCTTATTACGTAACAGTTACATAAACTACTATTTATCTCTTTTTAGGGTTCCGTAGTTAACTAGGAACCCTTATAGTTTCGTCATGTCTTTCCGCGGTCTAGCTCAGTTACCGTTCGCACTAGAAAGCTGAAATTTGGTGAGGCCTGATAAGAAGGTTCAATATAAACTATATTGAATAAAATCGGTTCAGCCGTTTTTGAATTATCAGTCAAAAAAGCATATTGAAAGGAAGTGCCGAATAGTAAAATGAATATCCCTTAATAAACGACGATTTGAACGGCTGCTTTGTAACAATCATGGACCCCCCCCCCCCCCCTCCAAGTGCACCACAAATAGACAAAAAAAAATTTCTGCATTTGTGACCCCCCCCTACCCCAATTTCAACCGCACCTCTTCTTACCTTTCATGCTTAGACTGATTTGACGGGAGGATCGATTTGGATGACATTTGCCGTGGACATAAACGTATAAATACAAAAGTGGTCCTGTATCGTCCGATATACACCTACTACTCTATGTCGTTTAAATCGTGCCAAAAAGAATATATAAAAAAAAGTATTAATTTTTGAGGGTAGTTTCATTTAGTGGTAATTGTAAAATATTTTATTAGGACTACTGTCCTCTAGCGTATCCATCTGTCAACTTTACTTCAAGTTCCGCCTCCAGGGAAGCGGGAGAGAAATTAGGGGTGAATTAGCCGTTTACTGACACAGACCGAATTCCACGCGGGCGGAGCCGCGGGCACAGCTAGTTATATATATCTTCGTCTAGTACCCACAACACAAGCCTTATTGATGGAGCTTACTGTGGGACTAGGTCGGTTTGTGTAAGAATGTCCCATAATATTTATATTTATTTATTTATTAGAACAAAGAAAGAAACACGCAACGTAAGAAGTATCAATTAAGAGGGTTTACAAATGAAATGAAAAATCTAGAAAAAGTATTGGTTACAAAATTTTAACTTAGATCTTGAGAAAATGTATACGACATACCGAGACTCAACAGTTATGGAATATATGACCCTGTATCATTTAGATTGTGATGTGTAAAAGTTTTTCAGTGTCATTGTAATCGCATGACTTCAAATAGTTCAAATATGATGTAACAGCCGCTTTACAGCGATTCATCGTTAGTTGAGATAAGTTAATATGTTTGGAGATCTTGTTTAACCCGAAATAAAGCTCAATGTTCAAGCAAAACCAAATTTATATTAAAATTAACTACATTATAACTAAATAAAAGCTATTGGACTAAAACAACTACGTGGATCCCAGCCCAGCCCAGTCACAGCTACTTCAAAGCGTTTTTATTGAATCATCCATCATAAAACTAAGTAAATCAGAAAGTTCTTATTAAATTGATTATTAAAAATATGTAAACAGTATTTCATAAACTGTAAACGTTTCTATGTGGGATAATTTATAAAAAAGTAAGAAAATGCGAAAACTGAGTTTTTACGCAGTGAACGCTCGTAAGACTTAACTCCTCAGAGCTAAGGCTTGACTAATCTGACGCGAGCAGAGTCACGGGCAGCGGCGATAAAGATCGCGGGCTCAGACGACTCGTTAAGTCCAAGGAGCTATTAAAACACTGGAGACTGGAGATTACTTGTAACAAAAAATTAAGGCTTCATTCACCTAAATACTTGTGCGCAAGTCGCACAGTTGCCAGAGGGCTTACCGATTTCGTTATCTGCATCTCTTTCGCACTGCGATAGATAACGCAATTCTAAGTGCGATAGAGAGCAAGATAACGGAATTTCGATTTTCGATGTTCGCGGTAGGCCTGTAATTCCGCCATATTTCATATTTATTACGCTTGGAATTTTCGTATTTCTTCGCAAGCGTTAAGAAAAATATTGTGTGTGACTCAATGCGCTATATAACTTGCCCCTTAGCACAGTTATGCTTTTGAGTGAGTCATCTTGAAGAATAAGACTAAACTAAGGTTGGTCTTAGTTTCGATGCCTCAAATAAGTCTACAGTGCAACCTTCACTGATATTGTAAGCTTCTTGGTGAAACCCCTAAAGTGCTTGCTTCAATGTAAGTTAATGGTCTGGCCATTTTGTATGCATATGGACGATATAAGCCGAGAATGTTAATATTTAATATTAGATGAGTCGTGGGAGATGAGGTGCTTGGTGTTGGGGTGGTTTAAAAGTATGAAAAAAATTAAATGAAGATAGAAGTGTAGTATGCTAAGTGTGTGGACTATCTTTTTGTAGTTTTCTGTAACCGTGGTGAAACATTCATGTGATAGTATAAAAAACTCACACAATATTTTTGGGCGTTCTGAATTCTTGGTGTAATATTTGGATTAAATTTCTTTAGCCTCCTGGTATTACATATTTGATGGATAAAAGAATTGACGAACGTATATAATGAGGGCATTTTAAAGGTACAGTCGGCAGAAATGATTGCCCCCTGCCCCTGTACGGAAGTTTGTACCTACTATCCATACTAATATTATAAATGGGAAAGTGTATGTGTCTGTCTGTTTGTTTGTTTGTTTGTCCGTCTTTCACGGCAAAACGGGGCAACGAATTGACGTGATTTTTTAAGTGGAGATAGTTGAAGGGGTTAGAGAGTGACATAGGCTACTTTTGTCTCTTTCTAACCTCCCATTTCCCTAAAATGGGGGGTGGAAGTTTGTATGGTTTGTTACCCCGAATTTAACGCGAGCGAAGCCGCGGGCAAAAGCTAGTACCCTATATAGGGGGGGGGAGGATCTCTTCAGCTGAGATAACATATTTGTGTTTGTAAGCGTTTGACCTCTTCACGTACGCACGTTATTCTCAAGACTATAACACCCATTCAATAATATTATGCATAGACTGAAATCCTCAATTTTTCTCGCTAGTAGGGTTCGCACAACGCCGCGGTCTCCACGACACAACTTCTCTGGTTTTCGAACTAATGTCAAGTTGACTCGTTAATGTGAGACACATTAGACCTTGGCCGCGATTCGAAAAATAAACACACACACTGGACAGACACAGCTCCAACCCAACTCAACTCAACGCTATAACGACATTGACATTTGCTATTCGAACAGATTTTCATTCAACATTGGTCTCACATTGGTCACACATTGGTCACACATTGTACCAATGTTGTGCCAATGTTGTGCCAATGTGTGACCAATGTGTGACCAATGTGAGACCAATGTTGAATGAAAATCTGTTCGAATAGGAAATGTCAATGTCGTTATAGCGTTGAGTTGAGTTGGGTTGAGTTGGGTTGGAGCTGTGTCTGTCCAGTGTGTGTGTTTATTTTTCGAATCGCGGCCCTTACCGTAGAAAATATAAATCCAAAGCACGGCGTGCTCCTGCCCTGCGTGAATTTGTGATAAAATCTGTTTTATTACTTCTAAAGTTCTAAATCATCAATCGTTATCTTAATTTTATCGTTATCTCGTTCGTTATCTTACGTTATCTTGATCGTCAAATCAAGTCAAATAAGAAACTTTTTACCGGTAGTAATGGTACAGGAATTACCGGTAAATCGAAACTACTTCATCGGTAATTTTAATATAGCGAGCGTTTGCCCGCGGCTTCGCTCGCGTTAAATTCGGGGTAACACGGTTCCCCTTTCCTGATTGCCCCCCGGAATGCTCCATACAAACTTCCACCCCCCATTTTAGGGAAGTGGGGGGTTAGAAAGAAACAAAAAGTAGGGTATGTCACTCTCCATCCCTTTAACTCGTCAATTCGTCGCCCCGTTTTGCCGTGAAAGACGGACAAACAAACAAACACATACATTTTCCCATTTATAATATTAGTATGGATATGGATACTAATTACTTACCATTTTGTAGAAGCTGATAACTCGCGATTTAAAGACACTTGTATCATAATATCTACCATTCACGAAGCGATATCGCTATTCGGTGAGGCCGTTGCGACCCGGTTGCGGCATATCCAAGGTGTTATTTGCCCAGACATATATTGTATACCTATATTTGTACACTATAACTTACATTTATTTTATAAAGAACATACTCGCATCTTTTAAATAAGGGATAATTTACACTCATACGCTAAACTGCTATACGTTTAGTGGCTTCAGGTAGTTCAGGTGTGACGCACCCCTGAAAAACAACCAGTTCCCCAATATGCCCTGAAAACTTTGCCTTCTGGTAACTTTACATGTAAATAACCTTGAAATGTGCCGGCGCGGGGCCCCGGGGGCCTCCAAATCTGTCCCGCGTAATTTCGTTTTACTGCGACTGAGCGTCGAGTATGGGTCAGGTTTATTGCTGGAAACCATAACCTGGCAATCTGGCGTTTTGTGCTAACCGAGAAGCCATCTGGATGCTAAGATGATGTTTAAGTACAGTCGAGGACAAAGAGATGTATACACTTTTGGACCTTATTACAACGCAATAAGGTCCAAAAGTGTATACATCTCTTTGTCCTCGACTGTACCTGTATAACACTTGGTATCGGCAACTAAAACATACCGTATTACTTTTAGATCTACAATTGTTTATTGCAAACACAGTTACAGTATGAAAAACATATAATGAATCCTACAATTCTCATAACACGATAAACCGCCAAAAGGAACTGAATCTTGACAGCTTAAACGTCAGATCCATGACAGCTAGTTTTTTTTAAAGTCCAAAACCAACTGTCTTGAAAACAGATAAAATTAACCAAGGTTATTATTAATTGTAATCGGTAAAAACAAACATACCTTCTAAATAAGTTATTTAAATTAATTAAATTACATATTATTGAATGATTTGTTCGACTAGAACCTTACACCTGGTTCAAGGCGGTTGTCGTGTTTTTCCTGAATGATTGCTCATGCAATGCATGTCAATATAGTGCACTTCACGAATTTGCGAGGGTCAAGGGCAAAATAGTGACAAAACTTTAAAGTGAATTTTATTACATACTTGGGGCGGGACAACCGTCGTGTTGAAATGTCACTGCACCGGGCAGCTGGTCTTCGTCAATAAGCCTGGGCAAATCGTTTTGTAAAAATTCCAAATAATTTGCCCCATTTAAATTATTTGGCAAAAAATGTGGCCCAATAAGGACTCTGCCGATGATTCCAGCCCACACATTGACGGAAAACCTTCTTTGGAAGGACACTTGCTTTTTCCAATGTGGATTGTTGTTTTTGTCAGCCCATTGGTGTAGGTTATGGAAATTTGTGATCCCCTCCCGGGAAAATTTCGATTCATCGGTCCAAAGAATGCTTCGCAAAAAACGTCGGTCTTCGATATCCGCATTGAGTAAAAATCGGCAGAAGTCCACTCGGCGTGCAGGATCTCCTTCGTCCAAACCTTGAACTCCGATGCCGCGAAAAGGATATTTTCCCTCACGATTCATTGTGGCCCATACTTTCCATGTGGACAAGTTCAGATTACGAGCTACCACTCTGATGCTCGTATTCGGATCCTCTGCAAATGCCTGTAGAACGTCTTCCTCCACTTCAGGGCGATTACGTCCTGGATTCCCTCCATGTTGCACAGCAATACCATTCTCACGTAGCCTTCGGAATGAATTGTAAAACACTCTCACATTAGGCAATCTCCGGTTTGGAAAACGCTCTTGGTACATCCGTCGGGCCATCGCTCCATTACTGTCAGCTTTGCAGTACATGTAGATAATGTCGGCGTATTCTTCGTTCGTAAACTCCATGTTTACAATGAAGAAGTCGTAATTACACGTGAAGGAGCGCCTACGGCAGCTACAACTTGACACGGTAAATTGAGATGAGAGCGGGAAATTAAACCACAATGAACGTCTAATCGCAACTGAAGTTGTAACTAGACTAAATTACTAGTTTTTGCACAAATACTCATGTAGCTAATCAGTTTATCTTTGTCAATAAAGCACAAAACCGATCATCTTTGTTTAACGCCGCTCACCGCCTGCCGCTATCAGTCTCTTTTGTCTCTCACCGCCGCAAGCCTTTGTTTGTTAAAATTGCATGTGGTAGTTTTGTCCAGTACACTTAACCCTTTTAAAACAAGTCAAATGTCAAGTCAACGCCAACTTAGTATTCAGAACCAATGTTTTATTGTAAAATCATAATGAGATTCGTCACCACAACTACCACAAGTATCACAAGTAGAGTGAAACATTTTAGCTACCCAGTTGGTTTAGGTGGCTTATTTTCAAGGATACAGTAGCTACAGTCGTGTTTGATAGCTTAAATAAAAGGGTAAAAGCCAAGCATGTTTTTAAAATGGTTTGAAAATTCGTGGCTATTTTAGTTTTTTTTTATCGTACTTTGAAATCACTTAAATCGTGTACATTTTCATGTAACTAAAATTTTAAATCGCTGTCAACTTGTTTTCTTTAGACACAGATGTTTGAAATCACTTTTCTAGTGTTTGATAGACATTGCACAATAAGAAATAAAACAAAAAAAAATCTACCTGCAGTAAAAAAAGTACTAATTATCGATTTAGTCTGAAGTTTTGCAGTTTTCTCCGACAAATCTTAAAATTTAAATTAAAAAAAAACTAATAACATTTGTCTTAGACAAGTATGGCTAAAAATGTTCTACATGACCTAGACTATCTCCTACTTTCGGCTTTGCATCCGGTTACCAAACACCCTGTATATGGGCAAAATTCGGATTGTCGCCTATTTTTTATATGAACAGGTAAAAAAGTAATTGCTTGCACTTAAATTATACGAAAATGATATCAAATTCGACCTAGCAGCTAATCGAAGGTAGAAATATAGCACAGACTGGACCTCAGAAGCCGACCATTCTCACGACTCACGGCTAGGGAGCTTAATACGCTTTGTTTGACCTAATACCCAATAGTATCCTTAACCATACATTTCTGAATCTAAGCGTCCCAAGTAATATGAGTTATTTTAGATTTATTTACGATTTAATCTAGAAAAATACTCCGAAGCTTCTAGAAAATATGTTCAGATAAATACTGTTTAAGGGCAAGATTTGTAGTAACGTAAGTGTAATAAATAAGCCCCTGGCTGACGCGGAGATCTAAAAAAAGTGGAATATGTAGGCGAGAGTAACCACGACAAATCTGTACATTCTGGAAGCTTATGTAGGATTTAGCGACCTTGGAAATATTTCATAAGTCTTGTTATAGAGTAGAATTTCGTCCCGTTTGACCGCTTATGCTGTATTTTTTTTTATTCGAAATTTGTTATGCAACAAAAACATGCCGTATGTTGAATTACGACTGCCGAAGGAGGGTAAAGTTTTCTGAGAGTATATGAATAAATAAGTCATTTGACAGATTACGACGTGTGAGGTGCCATTATATTTGCCTCGATTATGGGATTTTATGGGAGTGCGATTGGGTATATTAAAAAAAATTGCGTCAAAAATTAATACCGCAGAAAACGATTTTCAAAAATATAACAAGTTGTCATATCTATTGAATTTCATTGTTCTTCATCGAACTTCACAGTGGTTTACATAAAGGTAAAGGTAAAGGTAAGATAAAGGGGTTGTTTTTTCTCTCTTTCCCCGCCAATTGTTTTATCTCTTCTTTTACTGTTTGTAACTCGTATTTTGTGTGTTTATTGTGATAGGCAGATGCGCATATCTACACGTAGTAAGCGTAATGCACGTAAACCACGTAGTAGAGCGGCTTACAGAGCAAATAAAAGATAAAGCGCCTCTCCATAAGAGAAGGGATTTCCTCTCATGAGCACGTAGGGTCGTAGTATATATAGTGATGTATTGTAAGAATAGGGAGATTGGTTTTGGAGATTGGGGGTGACATAAACTATAGTCTGACAAGCTGTGTGTGTGTTGGTGCTAAAACTCCTCTACATCCCAACCCGGCGCTGTGCCTATTACATGGCGACCGTGACACCATGACACCGTGATTTCGCGAGTAGGGGAAGTCATCGAGGATGGATTGGAGAGCATATGAGGTCATCGAAGTGACCGTCGTCAATATATATCAGAACTGCTTCATTGGAATCGACGGAGGTCCAGATGGCAGAGTGTCTTCAGCTACACGTCCGGTTACGCGTGGCGGCCGGGTGCTGGGAGCGTTCGAGGAGGTGAAGTTTTTTTTTAGTGTATTTTGTGTGTTATGAAAAAGTATTTTTTTTTGTGTGAGTTATTTTATATAATTTTATATTTGGTTGACTTTATGGATTTGTTAGAAGTATTATGTGTTATAAGAATATAGATAAATTGTTAACAGGAGTTAGTGTAGGCATTTAGGAGTTTAAGATGTTTGTAAAGGAGTCGCAGCTGTAGAACTTAAAAGTTATGTTAAAAACGGCAAAACGGTTGAATATTCTAGGGATTAGAAAAGTTTGATACGGTATCGAAAATGGCTAATTTTACTTTTATTTTTATTTTTTATTTTTATGTCTGTGAGGAAGTTTTGTAGTAGCCATGGGAAAATAGGGATAGTGATAATGGGCGACAGTTTCATTCTCATAATGACGATAATAAATACGAATTTTGCTTACGCCAACTATAATAATAATGTGAGTTAACAAGGTCAGCAGCGTACAGCGACGGCGATTTCGCGAGTAGGCAGAAAAGCGCAATGTCAATGTTAATTAGCACATGACATAACAGATGTGGTGGATAAGAGTTTTTTATATGTATAATGAAGAGTAAGTGAAGGTTAAAGTGGAACGGTAGGTACTGTCCAATAATGTTGGTTATGGTGTGGAAAATGTTAAATTGAAGTGAATCAAGATTCTCCATGAACGAAGGCACGCTTAGACGTATCGTTACGAGACTTGGTTATGTTGTGGAAAATGTTAAATTGAAGCGAATCAAGATTCTCCATGAACGAAGGCACGCTTAGACGTATCGTTACGAGACTTGGTTATGTTGTGGAAAGATAGTAGAGTTAATATTTTTAGAGGATGACTTCGATAGGGAAAGAATATATATAAAAGACTGTCTCTTGCGCGAGCGAAAATGAATTACCTATTTAGGTTATGTATACAAGGAAAGGGAAAAATGACGATTAGGGAATAGGTGGAACGAACACAGGACTATGACTACAAACCAACCATTGTTAGTTTTAAGATATTTAGTATTAGTTTAGACCCGCACTATCAATGCAAACGAAACATTATTAATTGTGAAATGTTTAGTATTAATTAAGAACAAAGGTTAGAATAAGTTAATGACGTGTATTGAGCCCCATAGGATAAGTATAACATAAAATTAAAAATAATACAGATGATTTAGTACATAAGAATACAGTAAAGGTGTATCACCAATAGTATTCTTTTCAGGGGAGGGAACCCCTTACCTTTTCAGGGGAGGTGTGATAGGCAGATGCGCATATCTACACGTAGTAAGCGTAATGCACGTAAACCACGTAGTAGAGCGGCTTACAGAGCAAATAACAGATAAAGCGCCTCTCCATAAGAGAAGGGATTTCCTCTCATGAGCACGTAGGGTCGTAGTATATATAGTGATGTATTGTAAGAATAGGGAGATTGGTTTTGGAGATTGGAGGTGACATAAACTATAGTCTGACAAGCTGTGTGTGTGTTGGTGCTAAAACCCCTCTACATCCCAACCCGGCGCTGTGCCTATTACATTATTTATTTTGAGTTGTGCAATAAAAGTATTTATGTTTATGTGGTTGTGTCGCGTCAGAGAAAAAGCCCGGATATGCACGTGCAACGTGCAACAGACATCGTCACAATGGTCCGACCGCTATTCTCCCTCTATTTCACAGATTATAAATACCTATAGAGAGTTCACCTGTTTTCGCTTCGAAGGCCGTCGGGCCTAGCTAAGTTTCTTGCTTGAGTCTTCTCGGCTAAGCTAGCGTGAGCAAACCAGTGAAAATACTCCCATTAAGTACGAAAGGGTCCTGGATTTTCCTTAGACTACCTTTTAATCCACACAGCCCTATCGCTCCAAGAGCATAGAACTCAAGTCAAGATATTAAAAAAATACTTACGTTTCAAAACGTATCCATGTTAGTTCGACCCGATAACTAGACAAAGGTAGTCCTCATTATTGGGGATACGGAGCTACCGTTAGTTAGGATGGCCGTCTTGAGAGATACCTACCATAAAGAGCTGCTCACCAGGCACACCTCACACACACCTCATGCGTGGCATAAATATCGCTGAAGTGAATTGGTGGAGGCGTATCTGGTATTTTACTGAAATAAGTAAATATTATGAGAAAATAAGGGATAGTACATAAAATATACACATCAAAGCACACTTGTCTGACCACACTATAAAACATTGATCTATTAATTAAATTTGAGCAGTAAAACTCATCGATCTAACTATCTGGCAATAAGTAAGCTGTGACGAACGCATTACATAATCGGCTTACAGTGTGGAATGTAAAAGAAACGGGGTACTCTAGCTAAGCTACATATCTATCTACTTTCCTAGCTTAGTTTTCACTCGTGTATAGATAGATTATCCTCGTAGTCTTTTAGATTAAAAATCCGCAGAATCTACATAACTGGTTTCAGCTGTCTTTTGTTTTGGATTTATGTATTAATAATAATAATAATAATAATAATAAATATTATAGGACAATCTTACACAAACCGACCTAGTCCCACAGTAAGCTCAATAAGGCTTGTGTTGTGGGTACTAGACGACGATATATATAATAGATAGATATAGATAAATATTTAAATACATAGAAAACATCCATAACTCAGGTACAAATATCTGTGATAAACACACAACTAAATGCCCTTACCAGGATTCGAACCCGGGACCTCCTGCTTCGTAGGTAGTGTCACTACCGACTGGGCTAGGAGGCCGTTAAACGTTAAGTATATATGTTACTTACTTTAAATAATTGACTAAGTAATTGTTAGGGTTTCGTAGCCAAAATGGCAAAAACGGAACCCTTATAGTTTTGTCATGTACGTCTGTCCGTCCGTCCGTATGTCACAGCCATATTTACTGGGAAACTATAAGACGTATCTAAATCAAATTTTAACAAAAGGTGTATTTTGTATGCCGCTACTTAGTTATTGTAATTGTTGGTAAAAAAATATTTTTAGCCCACCCCCTAAAATTATTTTTTCAACAATTTTAATAAATTCCTGTTCATAATAACTTTTTAATTAACTAAGTAATAACCCTCCTTCGGCATCAGGTAAAAATGTTAGTTACCCGCATCAAATACACGTGTCACCAAGGTGGCAAGTTACAGGGTACCCCTACCCGCGATAATTAAGGAGCTCGGTACCCCGCCGCTGTTTACAACATTATTCATTCTGATTTATCACGCGAGTAGAAGGATTACATGCGAGATGCGGTCGTTAACAAGTAACTAAATACTCAATCTCAATGAATGCGGGTCTCTGCTAGTCACGTCAGATATGACATAATAATGAGAGCGACGAAACCCCTTTCGTTAATTTGCTATACTATGCTTATTTTTAGATTTAGACATCTGGCAGCTGTAAAGCGGTGTAGGTATAGGAATGAAAACCACTTTAAGATTACAAAATGTAGAGTTCTGGTTGTTAAGCAGTATTATGAGAAATTGTATAAATAATAAGATTATATCATTGCCAAAAATGTCTGATGGGGGAAAGTAGTCCAAAACAACGTATAATGTAATTCATAGTTTATCGCCTAATGTTTCTGTTTCCGAAATAATACGCAATGTTAATGTTCAAATATAGGCTCCGTCTTTTATAAATAAAACGACTTCGGCAGTTTTTATGTATTTTGGTATTGCTTTTTTCCAACTGAAAATTTTTGCTAGTCTGTCACTCTGACATCCACCCATTAAAAGCTTCCAGATGCCCGGATCTAGCAATAAGGATAGTATTGCAATAATACTAGACGGGTTTCGTTGCTCTCATTATTGTGTCATACCTGACGTGGCCAGCTCTTAGACCATTTGTACCAATTACCATTGTCACTAAGGAGGAAAGTCACAAACAAATCCCTTACTAAATAATACGCGATTGTTAAAAATCACAGGTGGTGCGGAACGCGACAGGCTGAAACAAAGAATTTCAATATAAAGTGACGTATACTTTTTGCTCTTTTGCGCGTAATTAAACCTGTAGAGTTGTAGATGTTAGGCGTAACATTTTATCGGCATTAAGAAGAATTATGTCCGGAGGAGGATTCAAAAGTTGGAACGCACCTGTTAAGTGTGTACCTAAGTGTGAGATGCGCTGTACATTGCCGAATTAATAAATAAAATAAGACTGAGATGTTTTGGACATTCTTTTCAAGCCTGACAGCCGTATATGTCAATGTTGGTAGGATGCAAGAGCCCATAAGCTTCTTTTTGAGTGGTACAGGCACTTTTGATTTTAACAGATGTTTTAACGACCAGTAGCGTTTCCAACTCGATGTTATTCTCCTTTCTATTTCTAATGTGTCTGTGTCCAGGAAAGATAGCAGCTTAAATATATATTCATTTACGTATTCAATATTTCTGTTTTCCTTTTCCAGAAGTTAGGAGTTAGCTTGGTTTTATCGTAATTAATTTCCAGTCCCGCTGATTCGCTTCTCTGATGAAGGCACTTTAACATGTCTGAGTTATTTGAAAATAATACAATTACTCAGAACTTATTACTTGTATATCTTATCTACAATGTAGCCCATCGGCAGCTGTGTATGCCGCGACATATATTTGCAAGAAGACCTATTAAATGTGGAATGCAATTAAACATACGTCCTAATGGTTGACGTGACGGGCTATTACGTAAATTCAGTTGATGTGATGACAATACAGACTGATTAATTCATGTTTCTGTATTGAAGTTATGCAAGATTATTCAATTGTGACGTTTTCAAGTCAAAGGTCTCTTCATGATCGGTTGTCAATTAGGCTTTACTGCCATACAAATTTATTTAGAATGAAACTCTATCAACAGACCGAAGTTTTTGTGGCAAAAACGACTATTAACTAGGGACTACCTTCCAATATCAAGTGTATCGATAACTTTTGAAGTGAGATTTCATAGCAAATATTAATTTTAAAGGGTAAAGTATACATTATCCCACCAAAAACATAAATGTAAAAAAAGAGAGCCAAGTTCAATACAAAAATTATGCTTGGCTGTGGGCTTCGCCGCAAAAAGAATGGAGATCTAAATGAGTGCCAAGTTCTATGCAAAATCCAAATATGTATTTATAGGAACAAAATAACATTATGAACAAGTATTAAACTATATTTCTTTGCTTTATTGGATACCTATAACAATTGCTGTTATTTAAAAATGTGAGATCTTAAAGTAGGTTAGATTTGACTTGGCCAGTTTTCATTACATCAGTCATTTTATAAAGTTATTCAACATATATATATATATAACATATATTTTAATTCTGATAAAAACTGGCCAAGTCAAATCTAACCTACTTTAAGATCTCACATTTTTAAATAACAGCAATTGTTATAGGATAGGTATCCAATAAAGCAAAGAAATAGAGTTTAATACTTGTTCATAATGTTATTTTGTTCCTATAAATACATATTTGGATTTTGCATAGAACTTGGCACTCACGGCGTCCCTTCGGGCTATCCGCGCGATTAATTTTGTTTACCAGCCAAGTTGCACGAGTTAGGGTAGATTAGATCATGGTTCGTCTACTTATAAATAGGTGGCGCCGATATCAAAATATGATGTGCCTTTTTTTATTTTGAAAGAAGCTGACGACTAAGAAAAGAGGATATTCGCATCAATTTTAAATTCAAATTTTGTAGGAGTTTGGAATAGTTTGTGTTTTAGTCGAGAAGAGATAGATTGTGAACCTCGAGCGGTGGAGTTGTCATAATCCATTTTGACATCCCTTTTTCCTATTTTAATCTGAGTTTGATTATTTGTTGGGCGTGATTGGAATTAGTATTTTGTGACATCCAACGCCAAGTGCGTGCGTTTACCGCGTCGGAGAGGCGTCAAGCTTTTGCGGCGGGACCCCGAGATACTGTCCAACGCAGATATTGGATATTGCCTGTCACGGTTGGGGTACAGCCGCCAGTCGCCTTTAAAGGACTTGAGCCCGCATCTGGCGTGGCTCACCAGGTGAAACCGGCGTATCGCCCTGGAATACGGCCGCCAGTCGCCTCTAAAGGACTCGAGCCCGCATTTCGCGTGGCTCACCAGGTGAAAGCGGCGTGTCGCTCCGTGAAGTGTTCTAGAGTTTAATTGGGGACTTCGTATTTTATTTGCCGTGCTTTAGTTCTATATTGTTGTTACCATTCTTACTTAGCTGCGATCCGCATTTTTATATTAACCCTAAATCCCCAAAATTCTAATTGCCTCATTTGACGGGCGTACAAAGACCTGGCTCTTGAATTTAGGCTACTCTCATCCAGCGAATCATCCGTCACCATCCATATCACTCGTCTCATTAATCCATTACTTTCCCCGCAGCCAAATTACCAGCCGAGTTTTTATTTGTACTTACTAGTTTTACTAGTACTCCCTCGTTTTATTTTCCTTTCGTGCGGAAAGTAGACGTTTACGATACTAAGGTAATTATTGAATGTTAAATATCTTTATATCTATATCATTATCGTCATTTTTATGTGAAGTGCTAATTTTAAATAATCTGATTATTGTAATTTAATTAAAGTCTATCCGGGTCTACGATACTAAGGAAATTATTGAATGTGTAATATCTTTATATCGATATCGTTATCGTCATTTTTATGTGAAGTGCTAATTTGAAATAATCTGATTATTGTAATTTAATTACATTCTATCCACTAAGGAAATTATTGAATATGAAATATCTTTATATCGATATCGTTATCGTCATTTTTATGTGAAGTACTAATTTTAAATAATCTGATTATTGTAATTTAATTACATTATATCCGGCTCGAAGGAACCAAATTGCTAATTTTAAATAATTTACTTAATCTGCAAAATTAAACGTGTTAATGCAAATTAAGAAGTGTTTTACTGCAGATATCATTACTTTTTGTAAAGAAAACTAGGCAGGTATTGAGATTTAATGTTTTTTCTCGCGTTTCCGCTGCATGGTTTTCTTTTTTATGCTATTGTCTACATTCTCTTTATTTCTGTTCTGTGTATAATTATGTGGTCCAGCGCGCCGCCGACGACACACCGTTGGCCGGTCGTTTAGTGGGTATTACAAGTTTTTTGTATGGGGACACCACTTATTTTTTAACTCAACTTTATTTTTATATTTTTGTTATATAGCAAATATAATAATACATATATTGGGATAGTTTCAAATATCTGCTTGTAAGGGTTCTAACGATACAATTAAAAAAATATTTTTTTGTATGGGGACCCCCCTATTTTTTAACTTTTTTTTATTTTTAGATTTTTTCCTACGCTTACACACAATTACCGAGCTGGATTCCAAATTTCATCCTTCTAGGTCATCTGGAAGTAGGTTAGGTTTAGGTACTATATGTCAGTCAGTCAGTGCTAAAATTTGCGACTTTTTGACCTTCATATCTTTATAACCGTTTGAGCTAGCTTCATGAAATTTGGGCTTCTAGATGACCTTATGGATATAATTAAACATACCTAGTTTTATGTGTTTACGTTAAAGAGGTTTTGAGTTATAGAAGGGTCAAAAGTGGCACCAAGTGGTTCGTGTAAATATACACTTGGCGCTGGATAGCTAGTTCCTTTGCTTGAACTTGGCTTGACACGCTGCCGCGTGTCTAGATCTATATGATGGTAACTATAGGTACCTATCGACGTTATGTAATGTTAAAAATACGGTTACATTTTAGCATTAATTAGAAATATAAAACAAAAAAATGTTTTAAACAACTAAAACAACGAATGAAAACTATTTCCTCAGACGATTTATAAGAACGTTATGCTGCGTGTTGTATAATGATATATGAAACTTGCAAATTTATCGCCAAGTCAAGCAAGACAAACAACAAAGGTCGTACAGTTTTGCGTACCATCCTTTTCCCCAAGGCATTCAGGCCATTTTCGACTCTCTCTAACTCTGTTGTGGGTAAAGAAAGGAGATCGTCAATTCTGGGCCACCTGATATAAACCGTATACAGTTTGTACTTTAATGTAAAATAAATACTCATTTTATTACTAAAGTAGACAAAATATTACAAAAAAATGAATCGGGAATTAGAAATACTAAATGAATAAACTTTATGTTGATTTTTCCGCGATTAAAAAACAGCTAGACAAGTCGTTAACGTCCTTATGGCATTGACATAAAGTTTAACTTCACCCTGGCCTGAAACGGATTGTTTTTTTGGTTTGACACTTTCAATGTCTACCGTTACATAATCTGCGTTTTGATACTGTTCGGTAAATGAGAACATTGTAATATTAAAATAGTATCTAAGTCTACGAATACGGAAGTTTAAAGTAGAAGTCGACTGTATTAAAACGCCTAAAGATTGAAAATGCGTATTTTTGCTTTTTTGATCGGAGTTTGAATATTAAAAGTGGGTTTCATAATGGCATAATATCATGCTCCTTCGATAACGAAACGCATCTTTTTTAGGGTTCCGTAGTCAACTAGGAACCCTTATAGTTTCGCCATGTCTGCCCGTCCGTCCGTCCGTCCGTCCGCGGATAATCTCAGTGACCGTTAGCACTAGAAAGCTGAAATTTGGTACTAATATGTATATCAATCACGCCGACAAAGTGGTAAAATAAAAAGTGGAATTTTTTTTTTTACTAGGGTACCTCCCCTATACGTAAAGTGGGGAGTGATTTTTTTTTTTCATTTCAACCCTAACGTGTGATATATTATTGGATAGGTATTTAAAAATAAATAGGGGTTTACTAAAATCATTTTTCGATAATGTAAATATTTTCGGAAATAATCGCTCCAGAAGTAAAAAAATATGCGTCCCCCCCCTCTAACTTTTGAACCATAAGTTTTAAAAATATGAAAAAAATCTCAAAAATAGAACTTTATAAAAACTTTTTAGGAAAATTATTTTGAACTTGAGAGGATGAATAGTTTTTGAAAAAAAAATACAAAATAATTTCTGAACTAAGTTTGTAATTTAACCGTATAAGCAGGTGTTTATTGTACCTGTAATTTCTACAAAATTACAATGAAATGACGTGCTTTCAAAAAAAGTAAAAACGGTGAAAATCGGTTCACGCAATAAAGAATTATCCCATAAAAATCATCTTCCATACTTTATGCTCGCGCGCAATAGTTTACTTAATTTGCCGATAGATGTCGCTGTACGTGGAACTCTCATATCATATCCTACATGGCGGTGTTATTAACTCTTAAGTGGGGACACTTACTGTGACGGACGGAAAACTACGGAACCCTACAGTGAGCGTGGCCCTACACGCTCTTGGCCGGTTTTTTCAATTTTGCAATGTCAGATACTAGTGGTATCGGCACTTAACGGTGGTAAACCTTATCCCTTCGCAATAGGTGTTAGGAATGTTCAGTTAATAGTATCAACGATGGTTTGACAGCCGTCTTTGTTTACCAAAATACAGGAACTATAAATAAGATCAAAATATGACTTTTTATTATTTCATCACGATTCCCGTTTTGTTTTTAAGTCCGTTTTTGTACATTATCTTTAAAAAAAACGGTACTTTTTTACATTAATATATAAATCATAGGCGAGCACGCTTTCAAATATTGTCCTTGTCAGATTCAAGTTTTAAAATTAAATGCATGATTTTTCAATTTTCCCATTAGATTTCGCCATAGTTTTACCACCGTCCTGATCTAGAAATTATGACTATTTTTTAAAGGTCAGATACATTCCTAAACGGTCCTAAATAATCTGGGCCAGATCACCTAACAAAAATTGACGATCTCCTTTCAGGGACTTAGAGGCCATAACACAAGGAAGATATATTTCCAAATTAATTTAGTTTTCACTTATAATTTAAGAATTATTGCAAGTCAAAGTTACTTAGTTTTGTCACTGACATGACAGATCATTATCATTCTAAAGGTACTTCTAGCTGACCCAAATTGTGAATAGATTAGGGGCTAGTATTAGGGGCTACAAAGCCACTGAAAACCTAAACATACCGCAATATCCGACAGGTTGTCTGTTTTTACAAACGGCATTGGCAAGTAACATTGCAATCCCATATAAATACATGAGATTACAAAGTTACTTTTTCAGTTGATAAAATTTTAATCTTTTATACCACGTAGTTCGATAGATAGATGAGTAAAGCGTGCTTATAGATAATACCCTCGGATGTGGGCATGCGTACGGGAAATAGGTATAGGAATGTGCACGTGCATGGGTATGAACGTGGAACGGAAAAAGGGAGCCACTACTTACAAAAAAGAATGAGATCCCATCAAAAACATTACATGTACAAAAATGCCCGTCTCGCAACGCAGTCAAGCCTGATAATGTGGATTCACGCTTAGAACGCGTCACTATCGTAGCTGTATTTTTGTATCGGCGGCCTTTTATCCTCGCGACCCCGGCTTCGTACCGACAGAGAAGTTTGAGGCACGTACCGTGTCTTATTAAAAAACTTGAGGCGCATCAACTTCCTTACGACCGCTTGGATTGTGGCGCCTACTCGTCATTCCATTACTCCGTGGATTTGTACCGATATCCGAAATAGAAATCTAGAAGCCTGATACTATCAATTCAAATTATGTCGAATCAAGGATCCATAGATTGTTAACACATACAGCTAGAGACTTTATATGTTACAGGTTAACGCGGGCTGTTTTCCGCAACTCGACGTTCAGCTAAAGACTTTTAAAGGTAGGGCTAGTGGCATAGAATTACAATTAAATAAATACGGCCAAACAGGTATCCATAGAGTGTTAGTAACAAACAAACAAAAATCTTAATATAGTGTTAGTCTAAATAATTTAACTTAATTACAATTATAAAATTTATATAAAAAATTTACACTTCAAATTGCGCTAAACTTTTTATCTGCCCAGTCCAATATTTTAGGATTGGACACTCAAACCTGTCGGCAATTTTCCTTAGAAAGCTATTATAATTGTGTTACCTATTAAATAAACATAAAACTAAAAAAACAAAAACAATCGGTACAGTATAATACCTACATAGCATTAAATAATAGTTATTTTAAGTAATCTAGATGCTCCATTTCTCAACATCTGACGCTGCCACATGTAGGATGTTCCAGTGGTTGAGTAATGGTGCATCCAACTTACCTGCCAACGTTTTCAAGGTACTATTGCCACTGCCACTCACTCTCCGCATAAGCGACGCCGATCTGTTGCGGTCCACACGCGATCTATAGATCCACGCTTAGTATATTTGCAGTTGTATTTGCGTACTTATCAGCGGTATTTTATCCAAGAGCACTCTGCTTTCATTGATAAAAGAGTTCAATGTACATACTAAAAAAATGCACCGGTGTATTAGGAATGTGTCCAAACTTTGCAAACTTGATTAATTATTGATATGGCAATTCTTGTCTGGTCGTCAAAATTAGTTCAATTAAAAAAAACCGTAGCTAAGATTTTTTGAAATAGGTACACCCAAGGTACAAAGAAAATGAAGCAATTAGTCATAAAAATGACTTGTTAACATTTAGGCCTGCAAACAAACAGGCGAAAGTAGCACTCGGACCAGTTGTCGAGTAGCCACGCGACTATGAATAGGTGATGCGCGCCACAGCCACTGCACACAGTAGGGCAACTACAAATACTAGGCCCACGTTCAAATACATTATGGGGTTTTGTCCTAGGTAAAAACAAAACAGATTAGTAGTCCGGGAAATAGATTATTAAAAATTACCTACATACCTACGGGACGTAAAAGTTAAGAAGTTGGAGTTTCTGACATTGCGCTGTTGGAAAAAAAACGTAGCTCCATCAGTAGTTGTTTCATTTAAAAAAAATGTGTCGTGTGTGTAATAGTTAGACCGGGACGAGGCCACGCCTTATAGTTTAATTTGGTGATTTGAACTGAGAATCATAATTCGCACACATATGGATTATTAACAAGGCATAACCCAATTTTCCTCCGAAATTTGGGTGCCAAAGTGGGATATATGTATTTTCTACTTAATTAAATTTTCCTCCTTCACCAACTTTTTGGCCCAATGGCTGACTGGTAGAGAATGCCATGTGTACATTTTAATTTGTTTAGTGCAATAAAGTCTATATAAATAATAATTAATTATATTGAAAATGAGGGTACTAAATGGAACCGATGGATTATAATTTTAATTACTTATTTATTTAGGAAAAAAATACCTACCTAATGATTAGCCATAAGTAGCCTATTTTGGTTATAGCTAGTGCAGTAAAACACTTCGTAATTTGCATTAACACGTTTAATTTTGCAGATTAAGTAAATTATTTAAAATTAGCAATTTAGTCCTTCGAGCCGGATAGACTGTAATTAAATTACAATAATCAGATTATTTAAAATTAGTACTTCACATAAAAATGACGATAACGATATCGATATAAAGATATTTCACATTCAATAATTTCCTTAGTGGATAGAATGTAATTAAATTACAATAATCAGATTATTTAAAATTAGCACTTCACATAAAAATGACGATAACGATATCGATATAAAGATATTTCACATTCAATAATTTCCTTAGTATCTTAGATCCGGATAGAATGTAATTAAATTACAATAATCAGATTATTTAAAATTAGCACTTCACATAAAAATGACGATAATGATATAGATATAAATATATTTAACATTCAATAATTACCTTAGTATCGTAAACGTCTACTTTCCGCACGAAAGGAAAATAAACTGCGGGGAAAGTAATGGATTAATGAGACGAGAGATATGGATGGTGACAGATGATTCGCTGGATGAAAGCAGCCTAAATTCAAGAGCCAGGTCTTTGTACGCCCGTCAAATGAGGCAATTAGAATTTTGGGGAAAGCAGGGTTAATATAAAGATGCGGATCGCAGATATGTAAGAATGGTAACAACAATATATAACTAAAGCACGGCAAATAAAATGCGAAGTCCCCAATTAAACTCTAGAGCACTTCACGGAGCGACACGCCGGTTTCACCTGGTGAGCCACCTACATGCGGGCTCAGGTCCTTTAGAGACGACTGGCGGCCGTATTCCAGGGCGATACGCCGGTTTCACCTGGTGAGCCACGCGAAATGCGGGCTCGAGTTCTTTAGAGGCGACTGGCGGCCGTATTCCAAGGCGATACGCCTGTTTCCAATATCTGCGTTGGACAGTATCGCAGTTCCGGCCGCAAACGCTTGACGCCCCTCCGACGCGGTACACGCACGCACTTGGCGTTAGATATCACAAAATACTAATTCCAATCACGCCCAACAAATAATCAAACTCAGATTAAAATAGGAAAAAAAGGGATGTCAAAATGGATTCTGACAACTGCTCCGCTCGAGGTTGACAATTTATCTCATCTTCTCGACTAAACAAAAGCTATTCCAAACTCCTTCAAAATTTGAATTTAAAATTTATGCGAATATCCTCTTTTTTAGTCGTCAGCTTCTTTCAAAATAAAAAAAGACCTCATGATATGGTGATCATATTTTGATATCGGCGCTACCTATCTATAAGTAGACGAACCACGATCTAATCTAGCCTGACTCGCGCAACTTGGCCGGTAAACAAACTAAGCCCAAGGGACGCCGCGAGATGTAGCTGGCGTTCTTTCGGCACGCTACAATAGTCATTAAGTAGGTATATTCTTTAACAAAGTCCTATTTGATTTCTGACACACAGATAAAAGCAAATAAAAACCTGTAATGTAAATAAAGAAATATAGACATTGTGCCTTTGTATGTTGAAAACAGGAAACTATAATGAATGTTGACCTACTGAGCGTTGTCGACTGTGCCAACCACATCCATTACTGCGAAAAACACTCCTAATGACGACATTCATATTTAAACTAAGTACTACTGTGTGGCTACACAGCCGGCCGCAGAGAAATAACAACAGTAGCGCTGTTATATGTAATGACCTATATATAATCAGCAGATTAGAAGGGTTAAGATAGGGCAGAGCTAATTCAATGATGAAAAAAAAAACCGGTCAAGTGCGAGTCGGACTCGCGCGCCAAGGGTTCCTAACAAACCTTTACAGCTTAAAGGTATTATAACTAGACCTGAGTATTTGATATGAATTTAAAATTAATACCTCTACGCGTTCATGAGAAAAGGGTAGTAACTTTAAAATTATTAAAAATATTTTTATTATATGATGTAACAAAAAAATTTCCTGTATCTGTGCTATAAGACAGTGCTTCGTACCAAATTTCAAGATTCTGAGTTCACGGGATGTACCCTGTATGTTTTGATTCCCTTGCGAGTTTCGAAAATTTGCGGAAATTTGCGGCATAAACGGCTGTATATTTTGATTGCGTTGGCTTAGAAGTTTGATTTTTTCACAGCTCCAAGGGACAGTAGACCTGAGTATTTGATATAAATTTCAGCTTGATACCTCCACGCGTTTTTGAGAAAAAGGGTTTTGACAGACGGACGGACGGACGGGCGGACAGACGTACGGACGGATAACAAAGTGATCCTATAAGGGTTCCGTTTTTTCCTGTCGGGGTACGGAACCCTAAAAGCAAAGTCCAACGTGGGTCAGTTCGGGTTGCACAGGGTGGTTCGACACCACTTCGGGAGCTCAACTACCGCGAGCCACCCGGTTGCCTCTCGGACACTGTAACTACGCGCCATTGCTTTAACTATATTCCTAAGACGCCCACGCTACCATGCGTCTCCAACGGAAGACGTCATCGTTGTAAAAGTTTGCTTGTATGAAAAGATTGACAGCTCCGCCGGCATATTTAACGTTAATCAGTTCGTTAATTGTGCGTTATGCAACCCGTTCTAAGCCCTGGTATTAGACGGAGACGAAAAAGATCATCAGTAATGAAATCGGAAATCATTTGGCCAGCCGTAGATACTTTTGATCTAGAGCGTTGGTGCGGCTCAGAGCTCTAACAAATGAAATAAATACGGTCCCGTCTGGAAAATCATACTTTATTTTTGAACAGAAACATTACAACGCAAAATAGTCTGTGCTATTTTAAAATTTGTATGAAATCAGAATGTTTCAAGACAATAAAAATCGCTACATAACATGATAGAAAAACTTTTACAAAATTAACATTTCCTACTTGAAAATAAATACTAAGTTTTTTTTACTTTATCTTAAAGTTCAGCGCACGACTAACTTTGAACGAAATATTATTTAGTTTGAGTAAATATTAATGCTCATTTCCTCTCACATTCCACAGCGTTGCACATGTAAAAGTAACCGTATACTGCTGAAAATAGAGTCCAAAACAGTCGATCCGCCGAATGTCCTGTAACTGTAACGGTAAACAACAGTTTGTTGATGCAACTTTTGACCTGATTGCCTTTTAACCTGCCTCATTCACAATCTTTTTAGCCAACTTGCAACTCGTTGTCCAACATAATAAGATGACGTACTGATGTTGTTCCCGTCAAGCATGTCAGAAAGAAACAAGCTTATATTCTTAAAATGAGAGTGACAAAGATGTAGGTATTGTAGGTACCGATTGCGAACATAAGCCTACAACATCACCGATCGAATTAGGGGGCGTGGACTTTAAATTAGTAACTCAGTTTAAGTACCTGGGGCATTAGGTCACCGCCTCGCAAAATAACGACTTGGACTTGGAGTGGGAGCGCGGGGCGCTATCAGTGATAGGTAACATGTTGATCTGCAGGTTTGCGAAATGCACAACAAGTGTTAAGCTAACCTTGTTCAGAGCTTACTGCTAATCTTTTTACACTTGCAGCCTGTGGATCAACTACACAGAGAAAGCTTTTAGCGCTCTGCATGTCCTCTACAAGAGCCGCGCTACTGCGGTGCGTCGGGGATGTGCGCAGACGCACAGTAGACGACTTCCATGCCATTATGCGGCGCGTACGCTGAGGCTAATAATAATAGCCCTATTGGGAATCAATGTTACTCTGCGTCCGTAGGAAACCCCTTAGACAACCCTACACATGATCCCTGGGTGGTGCTAAAAGAGTAACAAACTTGGCAGCTGCACTTTCCCATATGGACCTCGCAGCACTCACTGGATTTTCTTCATCATCTGCTGCGCCGCCGGCCCGCTCAAGTGCGTCAAGCTCGACCGTGCCAGGTACGCTACTAGACTACTACATATATCATGCGGGTACACCACTAGGCTGGGCCCGTCCGACTACTTCGGCGAGATCGCGCTGCTGCTGGACCGGCCGCGCGCCGCCACCGTGCGCGCCGCTGGCCCGCTCAAGTGCGTCAAGCTCGACCGTGCCAGGTACGCTACTAGACTACTACATATATCATGCGGGTACACCACTAGGCTGGGCCCGTCCGACTACTTCGGCGAGATCGCGCTGCTGCTGGACCGGCCGCGCGCCGCCACCGTGCGCGCCGCCGGCCCGCTCAAGTGCGTCAAGCTCGACCGTGCCAGGTACGCTACTAGACTACTACATATATCATGCGGGTACACCACTAGGCTGGGCCCGTCCGACTACTTCGGCGAGATCGCGCTGCTGCTGGACCGGCCGCGCGCCGCCACCGTGCGCGCCGCCGGCCCGCTCAAGTGCGTCAAGCTCGACCGTGCCAGGTACGCTACTAGACTACTACATATATCATGCGGGTACACCAGTAGGCTGGGCCCGTCCGACTACTTCGGCGAGATCGCGCTGCTGCTGGACCGGCCGCGCGCCGCCACCGTGCGCGCCGCCGGCCCGCTCAACTGCGTCAAGCTTGACCGCGCCAGGTACGCTACTAGACTACTACATATATCATGCGGGTACACCACTAGGCTGGGCCCGTCCGACTACTTCGGCGAGATCGCGCTGCTGCTGGACCGGCCGCGCGCCGCCACCGTGCGCGCCGCCGGCCCGCTCAACTGCGTCAAGCTCGACCGTGCCAGGTACGCTACTAGACTACTACATATATCATGCGGGTACACCACTAGGCTGGGCCCGTCCGACTACTTCGGCGAGATCGCGCTGCTGCTGGACCGGCCGCGCGCCGCCACCGTGCGCGCCGCCGGCCCGCTCAAGTGCGTCAAGCTTGACCGCGCCAGGTACGCTACTAGACTACTACATATATCATGCGGGTACACCACTAGGCTGGGCCCAGGGTTGGGCAAAATACAGGGTTCATTGTATTTGAAATACAAAATACAAACTACTCTGGCGACAGGTATTTGAAATACAAAATACAAACTACTTTGGCGACAGGTATTTGAAATACAAAATACAGTTTTCAAAATGATGTATTTCAAATACAAAATACATTTTATGAAAATACTTTTTAGGCGCGACATACATTTAGCGGAATTCAGCCCACAACTCGCTACCTACGTATCACAGCTCCATCGTGTTTGGGCTCATTAGACTTACCTTGATGAGCACTTCCGCTTGAGATGAGGTTCAGGGATCATGATGGAGTCAGAAGTTGGTCACCAGAACTCATTATCTACTTGTCACAACTTCATCGTGTTTGGACTCATTAGACTTACCTTGACGAGCACTTCCTAGCCGAAAATGATTATCATGACGATTTTTTAGAAAAAGTATATTCGCCATCTTGTATTTTAAAACAGACATAATTTACCACGAACGCTGCGGCTGTGGGATGACCTTCCTGCCGAGGTGAGTTAAAAAAGGAGTGTATGTTTCTAAAGGGAAGGCAACGCGCATGTGAATCATCTGGGGTTGCAGGCGTCCATAGGCTACGGTAACTGCTTACCATCAGGTGGGCCGTATGCTTATTTGCCACCATCGTGGTATTAAAACAAAAGTGAAATCTACACACTCGAAATAGTAGAAAAATATAATATTGACAATGAATACATACAAGTGTATTTCCACCATCTTTAATTTTAAAACAAACATAATTTTTGAAATCTACACCCCTAATTAGCCGAAAAACGACTACCATGACGATTTTTCAGAAAAAGAATATATTCGCCATCTTTTTTTTTAAACGGACATCTTTTTTGTAATCTACACACCCGAAATAGTCGACAATGACTACCATGATAATTTATACAAAAAAGTGTATTTCCACCATCTCGGATTTCAAACCAAACATCATTTTCGAAATCTACAACGCCTAATTAGCCGAAAATGACTACCACGACGATTTATCAGAAAAACTGGCCAAGTGCGTGTCGGACGCATAATGGAGGGTTCCGTAGCTTCAATGGAATAAGAACCAAACCAATGCCAAAAGGCCGTACCTGATGGCTATTTTCGAAAATATTTACTTAATCACAAAATGTTCAAAGAAATCTCAATGTTATTTTTAAAGACCTATCGATTTATGTGCAACATGTTGATATTTGGTATAATTTTTTTTTTTAAATTTAGTTGAAAATATTATTTCAGTAATTTCACTACATAACTAAATAGCGGCATACAAAATACACCTCATGTCAAAATTGTGTTAAGATACGTCTTATAGTTTCCGAGTAAAATGGCTGAAAATACGGATGGACGGACGGACGGACAGACGGACATGACGAAACTACAAGGGTTCCGTTTTTGCCATTTTGGCTACGGAACCCTAAAAAGAGTATATCCGCCATCTTGGATTACAAATCAAATATAATTTTCGAAATCTACACCCCTAATAAGCCGTAAAGGACTACCATGACGATTTTTCAGAATAAAGTATATAACTGCCATCTTGGATTTTAAACCAGACGTCATTTTCGAAATCTACACAACCGAAATAGTCGAAAATGGCTACCATGACCATTATACGAAAAAGTGTATTTCCGCCATATTGGAATTTAAAACAAACCTCCTTCTTCCTCCTAGCGTTTGTCCCAGCTTTTTGCTCTATTGAGCCTGGGGTCCGCTTGGAAACCTAATCCCAGGAATTGGCATAGGCACTAGTTTTTAAAACAAACCTTATTTTCGAAATTCGAAATTTATTATTTTTTTAATTCGAAAAGTACCTCCAACAGTCCCTCCTGATTACCCGTCGTGTGTTAGATGCGTATATCTCCTTTAAACATACTCTTGTTAGTAGTATTTTCCATATAAAAGAAAATAAAAAGTCTGTGTGTAACTTATGCCTAAAAATAATTTAATTTGTAATTGAAGTTGAAAACGATCAAGATCGTTCGATCGTCGATTATTGCCAGCGGTCGTGTATTGAGCGCTAACGCCATCTATCGAAAAAGATTTCGTGAAATTGAGGAACGTTCATGGGACTAAGGCCTCTTAATTAAGAATGAGGATAAAATCCACATATTACAAATGGTGCTTTTTAACCGCCGTTATGGAACCATTTCTGACGTTAAAGTTTAGGTCTAGAGACGTTACCATAGACTGTATGGATTTGACATGTCCAAACCGTAACCAACGAGATATTTCTTTCTTAGCGACGGCGACACCATCTGTGCATATTTTTGCGCGTTTATCCTCATTGTAGAGGGAATTTCATACAAACTAAATTCCTAAAAGTATTGTCGGATAAGCCTCACGTAGATGAACGAATGTAACCAGCCAATAAAAACAGTCTGTCGACTGGACCAGAAGGTCACAGGCTAGAATAAAATTTTATGAATACTTTCCTAATATTTGGTCTCTTTTGTTTCTATGCACCACCTACTGCTTATTGTTTTTCTCTAGTCTCCACTACCCAAAGGTTGTCTGGAAGAAATCGCTCATTAGCGATAAGACCGCCTGTTGTTACCTCTACCTAAATTTATCTAATTGTAAAATTTGTGCTTGTAACTGTATGAGGTGTGCAATAAATAGTATTTATTATTATTATTTATTTGTATGTCTTTCCCGACCACGGAACAATTGTGTTCCGGACCTTTGGGAGGCATATGCGGAGCCGAAGCCAACGCGCAGAGGCCCTTTTGACAACTTAATGAAAAGTGAGGGGTACACTAAGCGGATGCTGCCCCTACCCGTGTCATGGGACGCACGCAGAGACAGCACCCGCCATGGTGTAAAGACTATTGAGAGTTAATGGAGTCTAAAATGTACTAGGCTATTGGGTGAAAAGTATGGACTAACTACTGGGCTATTGGATGAAGAACCGGACGCCTGCCTAATAAAAGGTATGCAATTTTATTTCCGGCAGACGGTGACTTGCCCGCCGCAAGATGGGCCCCCGTAAAAAGCGACATCAAAGATGGCTCAAGGGCAACACCGGTGCGTGGGCTGTGAGGTTGTCGAGAGGTGAGTCTGCGGTAGCCAGATCCCGGTAATCCGTTCAGCAGGCCGCCGGCGTTATGACATTTTACACTTCCAACCTGGAGCATAGGTCTCGCTCTTGCGACTCCACTCTGGCCGGCCAGTTAAGGCAAGCACAGAGGCGAGGGCCAAATGGAAAGGGCCCTCTGGAATAGGGGTCCGCGGTGTCGCCACTCACCGTCAGCTCGCCACAAGCTGCCCCCGCGGGCTTATTATTATTATACTCTTTATTTATTTTTCTTCTTAGTTTAGGGTTTTTACAATATTTTTATAAAAGTAAAATATAAAAATACATCTAAAACATATAAAAACAATAAAAGCATTATAAAAAACCTAAACTAGGGTGCCGCCGGCAACGGAGCAGGGCCCAGGCTGCCGGTGGTTAGGGCCGCAGAGTGAGGAACCTTCGGACTATGCGCGCCGTGTCCAAGATTACCGCCTTCTGAATCTGACCCTTAATCCAACCACAACCCCGTAGCGAAAGTCTCTCAAGATGTTGGTCGAGACTCTTCGCTATGAGACCGTTCGCAGAGACAACTATCGGCACAATGATCGCCGAATCGACCTCCCACATGGCGGTTACCTCGTGAGCCAAGTCTAGGTACTTGCTGGACTTGTCCTTCTCGGCCTTCACGAGGTTCTCGTCACATGGGACGGTGATGTCGACGAGCATGGCCCGGCGTTGCGGTCGATCTATTACCACGATATCAGGCTTATTGGCTACAATAGTCCTGTCCGTGATAATAGATCGATCCCAATAGAGCATGGCACGACCATTTTCGAGAACTGGTGCAGGTGTGTACTTGTAGTACGGCACTTCGTGGTCCACAAGACCGTATAGGAGAGCAAGCTGCTGGTGTATAATCCTGGCTACGAGGTTATGTCTGTGCAAGTACTCGCCGTTAGCAAGATGAGAACAACCGGAGATGATATGCCTGAGTGACTCTCCGGGACGGCGGCATGCCCGACAAATGTCGACCGTACCGTCCTTCAGGATATATTTCCGGTAGTTATTCGTCATGATAACTTCGTCCGCAATTGCACAGGCAAAACCTTCGGTTTCTCCGAAGAGGTCCCCGAATCGTAACCAGTTCACCGACGCGAGCAGGTCTACGTCGGGTCCCGTGAGGGCCCTGTAGAACCGCCCGTGTAGCTCCTTGCTCTTCCATACCGCCTTGCGATCCTCGGTGCTTAGCACCACAGGTTTGCGCCAGTTCTTGTTTGCCAAGGAGAGCGGCGTGAGACCCTTATCTACTGCCACCACATCACGATGCATCCCACACTCGTTGTTAAGGAAATAATTCCTGAGATTGTACACCTCACGGTTGTGGAGATTTTTGGCGTTTAAAAAGCCGCGACCTCCACACTTCCGTGGGATGTACAATCTCATAACAGACGAGCGTGGGTGAAGCATACGGTGTGTGGTGAGCAATAGACGGACTCTCCGATCCAGGGCATCCAGCTCGGTCTGTATCCACCTTAGTATGCCAAAGGAGTATGTGAGTAGGGGCATTACCCAGGCATTGAAGGCGCGCACCTTGTTGCCACCTGACAGAAGACTATTAAGTACTTTTGTCAGCCGACCAAAGAAGCGCTCCCTCAACGCCTGTTTAATACCCACATCCTCAATGCCCAAAGACTGTGACATACCAAGGTATTTGTAGGTTTCTGATTCAGAGATAGATCTGAACGTCATTGTCTCAGAAAGCTGTATATTTGTTGAATTTACTACTTTCCCCCGCTGTACATGCATAACCGCACATTTATCAACACCAAACTCCATCTTGATGGAACTACTGAACACTTTAGTGGTCTTCAGTAGTTCCAACAAGTCTCGATTATTTGGTGCAAATAACTTGAGATCGTCCATGTACAGAAGGTGAGATATGACTTCACCCTCTCTCCGAAGCCGGCAACCTAGCCCTGAATCCTTCAGCAGATTGCTGAGCGGATTTAGAGCTAGGCAGAACCACAGGGGACTCAGACTGTCGCCCTGAAATATTCCTCGCTCGATCCTTATAAAGTCCTGCGGGCCAGGGGGGTCATCCCCGCCTCCTGGTTGACGAAGGACTGTGGTCCACTGCCTCATACACGCGCCAAGGAAGGATCTTAAAGCTGCATCAATTTTATACAGCTCTAAGATCCTCTCCAGCCATGAATGAGGCACCGAATCATAGGCCTTCTTGTAGTCAATCCAAGCGGCCGAGAGGGCCCCCCTGTTCCGCCGGACTCGTTGGCAAATGGTCATGTCTATGAGGAGGAGCTCTTTAGTACCACGGGACCCAACCCTACATCCATTTTGAGCGGAGACCAAAATGTTGTTTGCGACCATGTGCGCGTTTATTTTTGCTCTCAAAATGGATGTAAGAAGCTTGTAGAGCGTAGGCAAGCACGTGATGGGTCGGTAGTTCTTCGCTTCCGTGGTACTACCGGACTTATAGAGCAGGAAGGTTACACCAGTTGTTAAGGAAGGCGGGAGGGAGCCGAGTTCAAGGGCTTGTTGAAATTGCGTTGCCAGCCGCGAGTGCGAGCACCGAAACCATTTTAGCCAGAAGTTGTGCAACCCATCCGGGCCAGGACTTTTCCAGTTCTGGGCCGTACGGATCCCGCAACTTACGCCGTCGGGGCTGATGGTGATAGCCCCCATTGGTTCGATGGACTCGCACTCACGTTCAACAACACTCATCCACTCGCCCTCCGTGTGTTCAACGGGCGCTGACCAGATGCTACGCCAGAAATTAGTCATGGCAGTAGCATCCGGCAGTCGCACGTCGGACACACGGGGGTCGGTTTCCTCCCACCTTCGGTATACCTTCCTTTGGTCACTTTGAAAAAGACGATTCTGCTTGAATCGGTCCACACGCTCTCTGTAACGGCGAATACGGTTTGCCCATGCATAAACTTTCTGCTTCAGAAAGTCGATGCGCTCTACGACGTTGGCCATGTAGTCGCGGGGCTCGATATCCGTCCCCGCGAACGCCTGGTGCACAAAGCGCATTACTCGGGGGCGGTTATTGCCCCCCCTGAAGCAGATCAGCTTTGCAATGAGAGTCCTAAATGAGTTGATACGACGCTCGATCCGCACCTGCCATGCGGGGACACCCCCGGCGGTCCTAGGTGCACGTTCAGCGTCCGGAAACTTGACTCGAGCAACACGGCACGCCGCGATGGCTCCGCAGTACATTATCGAGTGCGTATCATCTAAGTCTTTACTAGTCCGCAGGAATGGATCTAGCAAATCATTTAGGACTGCCATTAACGCTAGATTGCGTCTATTCATAGGCAAGCGTGGTAATCGTGGCCTAGGGATGTTTGTGGAGCGATACTGCGTAATTGCCTCTTCCAAAGTCCTCCTCAGTTGCTCATTGGCTGAACTACTCACACTCTGATTCGCGATCCCCTCCTCATCGGCACTGGGATCAACCCGCGGTGCCCCAGATGCCAAGTCGGGTGCAGGCATCGGATCCGGCGATGTGGCGAGCGGATCCCGCGCCGAGGTGGTGGTCGCGCGAACAGAGAGAGTCTCCAGGCGAAGCCGATCAAGTGTCGCGTCATCCAACCGCTTTAGCCGCTGAATGACGCGCACCTGATCCGACAACCGCTGCGCAGTCGTGTCAATGGTTGGTTCAAGGGCCTGAAACAGAGGAAGTATCCGGTCACGATACGCGCACAGATTAGTTCCCCCCTCTGTAGCCCCATAATAGGCGCGCATGACGTTTTCATTCATGGATGAAGTCCATCTCATGCGACGCACTATACCACCGGCAGCGGGGGCCCTGGGCGGGACAGCTTGTCCCGCAGGCCCCAAGCGTGCCGGCAGCGGTGGCCGTCCTCGTCGCGCAGGTGGTCGTGGCGGCGGCGGCGGCGGCCCGCACTCGTCGCTCGACTCGCTGGCGTCGGGCACAGTAGCGAAGTCATTGCCCGACAACGATGGTGAGGAGACTGACGAGGCGGGCGAGGATGGTGGGCGTGCGTTTGGTGGGGACGCTTGCTGCTGTCGTGATTTACTTCTCGTAATCATTTCCTTTCCTTTTCCTCGTTGACGTTTAATGTCCGGGATTCTGTTTACGTGTTGTAACCATATTTGCGATTACATACGCCCTGCGCAACATTCATTTAAGTGGCGGGAAACTTTTCCGCAAATAATCGTATAAAAACATAATTTTATCAAAAATATTCGGAAATCAGAAAAATCACGACTGACTTTGACGGCGTCATTTTTTTTTTTTTTTTTTTTTTATTATTATACTCTTTATTCATTTTTATTCTTAGGATTAGGTTTTTTACAATATTTATATAAAAGTAAAATATAAAAATACATCTAAAACATACAAAAACAATAAAAACATTATAAAAAACCTATCCTAGGGTGCCGCCGGCAACGGAGCAAGGCCCAGGCTGCCGGTGGTCAGGGTCGCAGAGAGAGGAACCTTCGGACTATGCGCGCCGTGTCCAGGATAACCGCCTTCTGAATCTGACCCTTGATCCAACCACAACCCCGTAGCGAAAGTCTCTCTAGGTGTTGGTCGAGATTCTTCGCTATGAGACTGTTCGCAGAAACAACTATCGGCACAATGATCGCCGAATCAACCTCCCACATGGCGGTTACCTCGTGAGCCAAGTCTAGGTACTTGCTGGACTTGTCCTTCTCGGCCTTCACGAGGTTCTCGTCACATGGGACGGTGATGTCGACGAGCATGGCCCGGCGTTGCGGTCGATATAGATCGACCGCAACGCCGGTAATAGTACCACGATATCAGGCTTATTGGTTACAATAGTCCTGTCCGTGATAATAGATCGATCCCAATAGAGCGTGGCACGACCATTTTCGAGAACTGGCGCAGGTGTGTACTTGTAGTACGGCACTTCATGGTCCACAAGACCGTATAGGAGAGCAAGCTGCTGGTGTATAATCCTGGCTACGAGGTTATGTCTGTGCAAGTACTCGCCGTTAGCAAGATGAGAACAACCGGCGATGATATGCCTGAGTGACTCTCCGGGACGGCGGCATGCCCGACAAATGTCGACCGTACCGTCCTTCAGGATATATTTCCGGTAGTTATTCGTCATGATAACTTCGTCCGCAATTGCACAGGTAAAACCTTCGGTTTCTCCGAAGAGGTCCCCGAATCGTAACCAGTTCACCGACGCGAGCAGGTCTACGTCGGGTCCCGTGAGGGCCCTGTAGAACCGCCCGTGTAGCTCCTTGCTCTCCCATACCGCCCTGCGATCCTCGGTGCTTAGCACCACAGGTTTGCGCCAGTTCTCGTTTGCCAAGGAGAGTGGCGTGAGACCCTTATCTACTGCCACCACATCACGATGCATCCTACACTCGTTGTTAAGGAAATAGTTTCTGAGATTGTACACCTCACGGTTGTGGACATTTTTGGCGTTTAAAAAGCCGCGACCTCCACACTTCCGTGGGATGTACAATCTCATAACAGACGAGCGTGGGTGAAGCATACGGTGTGTGGTGAGCAATAGACGGACTCTCCGATCCAGGGCATCCAGCTCGGTCTGTGTCCATCTTAGTATGCCAAAGGAGTATGTGAGTAGGGGCATTACCCAGGCATTGAAGGCGCGCACCTTGTTGCCACCTGACAGAAGACTATTAAGTACTTTTGTCAGCCGACCGAAGAAGCGCTCCTTCAACGCCTGTTTAATACCCACATCCTCAATGCCCAAAGACTGTGACATACCAAGGTATTTGTAGGTTTCTGATTCAGAGATAGATCTGAACGTCATTGTCTCAGAAAGCTGTAGATTTGTTGAATTTACTACTTTCGCCCGCTGTACATGCATAACCGCACATTTATCAACACCAAACTCCATCTTGATGGAACTACTGAACACTTCAGTGGTCTTCAGTAGTTCCAACAAGTCTTGGTTATTTGGTGCAAATAATTTGAGATCGTCCATGTACAGAAGGTGAGATATGACTTCACCCTCTCTCCGAAGCCGGCAACCTAGCCCCGAATCCTTTAGCAGATTTGCTGAGCGGATTTAGAGCTAGGCAGAACCACAGGGGACTCAGACTGTCGCCCTGAAATATTCCTCGCTCGATCCTTATAAAGTCCTGCGGGCCAGGGGGGTCATCCCCGCCTCCTGGTTGACGAAGGACTGTGGTCCACTGCCTCATACACGCGCCAAGGAAGGATCTTAAAGCTGCATCAATTTTATACAGCTCTAAGATCCTCTCCAGCCATGAATGAGGCACCGAATCATAGGCCTTCTTGTAGTCAATCCAAGCGGCTGAGAGGGCCCCCCTATGCCGCCGGACTCGTTGGCAAATGGTCATGTCTATGAGGAGGAGCTCTTTAGTACCGCGGGACCCAACCCTACATCCATTTTGAGCGGAGGCCAAAATATTGTTTGCGACCATGTGCGCGTTTATTTTCGCTCTCAAAATGGATGTAAGGAGCTTGTAAAGTGTAGGCAAGCACGTGATGGGTCGGTAGTTCTTCGCTTCCGTGGTACTACCGGACTTATAGAGCAGGAAGGTTACACCAGTTGTTAACGAAGGCGGAAGGGAGCCAAGTTCGAGAGCTTGTTGAAATTGCGTTGCCAGCCGCGAGTGCGAGCATCGAAACCATTTTAGCCAGAAGTTGTGCAATCCATCCGGGCCAGGACTTTTCCAGTTCTGGGCCGTACGGATTGCACAACTTACGTCATCGGGGCTGATGGTGATAGCCCCCATAGGTTCGATGGACTCGCACTTACGCTCGACAACGCTCATCCACTCGCCCTCCGTGTGTTCAACGGGCGCTGACCAGATGCTACGCCAGAAGTCAGTCATGGCAGTAGCATCCGGCAGTCGCACGTCGGACACACGGGGGTCGGCTTCCTCCCACCTTCGGTATACCTTCCTTTGGTCACTTTGGAAAAGACGATTCTGCTTGAATCGGTCCACACGCTCTCTGTAGCGGCGAATACGGCTTGCCCATGCGTAAACTTTCTGCTTCAGAAAGTCGATGCGCTCTGTGACGTTGGCCATGTAGTCGCGGGGCTCGGTCTCCGTCTCCGCGAACGCCTGGTGCACAAAGCGCATTACTCGGGGGCGGTTGTTGCCCCCCCTGAAGCAGATCAGCTTTGCAATGAGAGTCTTAAATGAGTTGATACGGCGCTCGATCCGCACCTGCCATGCGGGGACACCCCCGGTGGTCCTAGGTGCACGTTCAGCGTCCGGAAACTTGACTCGAGCAACACGGCACGCCGCGATGGCTCCGCAGTACATGATCGAGTGCGTATCATCTAAGTCGCAGGAATGGATCTAGCAAATCATTTAGGGCACTCATTAACGCTAGATTGCGTCTATTCATAGGCAAGCGTGGTAATCGTGGCCTAGAGATGTTTGAGGAGCGATACTGCGTAATTGCCTCTTCCAAAGTCCTCCTCAATTGCTCATTGGCTGTACTACTCACACTCTGATTCGCGATCTCCTCATCGACACTGGGATCAACCCGCGGCGCCCCCGATGCCAAGTAGGGTGCGGGCATCGGATCCGGCGACGTGGCGAGCGGATCCCGCGCCGAGGTGGTGGTTGCGCGAGCAGAGAGAGCCTCCAGGCGAAGCCGATCAAGTGTCGCGTCATCCAACCGCTTTAGCCGCTGAATGACGCGCACCTGATCCGATAATCGTTGCGCAGTCGTGTCAATGGTTGGTTTAAGGGCCTGAAACAGAGGAAGTATCCGGACACGATACGCGCACAGATTAGTTCCCCCCTCTGTAGCCCCATAGTACGCGCGCATGACATTCTCGTTCATACTCTGAGACCATCTCATGCGACGCACTACACCACCGGCAGCGGGAGCTGTGGGCGGGGCGGAATGCCCCGCGAGCCCCAAGCGTGCCGGCAGCGGTGGCCGCCCGCGTCGCGCAGGTTGTTGTGGCGGCGGTGGCGGCGGCTCGCTTTCGTCACTGGATCCGTCTGTGTCGGGCGCTGTTTCGAAGTCGCCGCGCGGCGACGAAGTGGACGGAGAAGAGGACGAAGCGGGCGAGGGTGGTGGTCGTGCGTGGGTAGTATCCGCTCTTGCTTTACTCCTTGTAATCATGTTTTAAGATGTACGCGCTTTGCCGTAATTGATTTGAGTACTATCTGTCAACTGGTTGTCTATTTCTGATTTTGACCCGTCGTAATATTTAAAAACAATAACTGTATCAGTCTTCATATTGTCTGTATTTTTAGGGCTCACTGCGTAGTAAATACGATCAAATAGAGGCAAAAAACACGTATAAAAATAAATCTTTAGCAAAATAAATTAACAAGGCGTGTGTCAGTGTCAGCGGTTTTTTTTTTTTTAATTATTATTATTATTATTATTTGGGTAGCGTTCAAGGACACTTAGTTCTTTCCCATTGTCACTTAAAGATTTCTGATTCTATCCTAGCTGTCCCGGGCCTGACATGCGTAGAGTCAGCAAAGACGATGAACTCATTGTCACCATTCTTGCTCAAACTAGTACTACTCGTACTTCTACTTCTGGGATCTTGGTATTATAAACTATTGGTATGTTAAACCTATTTACCAATATTCTACTTACCCACAATATAATTTAATAATACTAATTTTGCTCTGCATACTGGTGGGTACATAGAATTAAGGTAGGTATGGCTCATGATTTCATTTCTTTTTGTTTCTTGTTATATGTATAAACATAAAATATATATTGTAAAAACAAATATCTACGGAAGCATAGTATGTTAACTTGTATGTATAGGTATTTATGAACCTCCAGGTCTGTTATAATTATTTTATTATGTTAAGTACATTGTACTTTTAATCTATTTATGTATGTGAATGTTTGTGTTCTAAATAAATTAAAAAATATATATATATATATATATTACCATGACAGGTCTATGGCTAGTATGTCTATGCGCGTCACAGGCGCGCCACATCAACGAAAGAAGAGTGTCGATCTTGAGGTATCGAAGCTATCAACATGGACTTTCCCACTACTATTATCCCATGGAAGAAATGCCTATCTATATCCAGTGACATCTAGCCATACCATACATTATAATAATAGCGTCGAGGACCTGAAAAGATACATTGACATTAAGCTGAGTGGAAACCATTTCAGTGACGCTTAACAATAATAAACTGATAGTGTTTTTCTTAAAATAATAATATGCTTAAAACTATGTTTAAATAGTAGTTAAGTGTTTCTGAATAAAGTTTCTTCTATTCTATTCTATTCTATCATAGGCCACTGGGCTCGGTCGTACCTATCACATGAGAATAAAAAAAAATCTGCAATATAATGTATCTAATCAACTAAATTACCTAAATTTCAATTTAATTGAATTTTGGACGACTAATATCGTATTTTTAATTTAAGACATTAATCTGACAGCTCTGTCCTACACTGTAAATAAATTTGTATGGAGAGTACTGTTAGATTTTTGAATAAAAAATACGATATTAGTGTGATTGTAATTACAATTTAAATTTAAATATAATCAAGCAAGGCTTGAAATTTTAAATACATGATTTAAGTATTTATTTAAGTATATGGAGATCGACATAACAGACTCATTACTAGGTTATGCAATAGACTTAAAAATGATTTTTTGTATTCAAGATGTTGGAGTATAACTAATCTTTAAAACAATGTCGCCAATTAGTGACACGTTTTATAGACTCATACATTTTATGACTGGATGTCAAGGAGTGATAAGCAAATACTTCGTAAATACTGTAGATTCAGGAAATGCATGAACTTGTACGTACGTATCGTACAAGTGCCGACCCTAATGTAAAATAGTAGTGTAGTCAACCCCTGTTACAGTTGCTTGCTTAAGTTCCAAGTTAACGTAACCAGTGGAGTGTTTTACAGAGATTCCATTTAGACCAAAGAAAATTCCTTACACCTGCTGTTTAAAAATCTTCTTCCTTCCTATGCCCACCGATATGTAACAAAGAACGGGATACACAATCGGCCAATCAATCAATCATTTAATCAATCATGAAATTGATTAAATGTATCTCTCTTTTTGTCAAAATAAAAAAAAAAACCAAAATAATGGCCCCACAATAGTGATGTAAGAACGACTCGTATCAGTTTCTCGGGCAGTTTATTAGACTTTAATAAGACTATAAGCCGGTTACAAATTTTGAGTAGCCAACTAGCCATAATATATTTTCGGAAAATCTTGTTTGAGACTGTATACAATCACCGGCAATAGTATCTTCCTACACGAAGGCTGCGAAAATATGTGACACGCTCTTATTTGTAGGGTCATAAGAGAGTGTCACATATTTTTGCGGCCTTCGTGTAGAAAGATACTATTGCCGGTGACTTTACCTCTACTAATATCGTAAGTCAATGTCTATGTCAGATAAAATAAATTTATTTAAACAGGTAGGTCGAGTAAAGCAACCTTAAAACGATATCATTTGTGTCATGTCATGTGATCATAACACATTTCAAGGGTTAAACTGTGTAGTACATTATGTATTAAGAATACTTAAATAGTGTACTTACAAAAATATATTATGGTACTTCAAATAACTGTTCGCAAGTAAGGATGTGTATGTGTAACGATGCCAAAAATTGTTTGAAGACGGAAAAGATTGCGCAAGAATATCAAACACGAAGCCGGCTGTGAAGCCACTTAAGTGTATTCTGCGAACTTATTACTTATTGAGTTGCCTATATATGTGTGATTTAGAAATGTAAGTATGTGGAAAGAATTTAATCTATTCCATTGTATGACAGAATGTTAACTTACAATAGTACCTAGTTTATGTAACTGTTACGTAATAAGGGTCCTTAAAACATGAGTGTGGTTTTATGAAACGAGCAGCAGGTGAGTTTCATAATAAGATCACACGAGTGTTTTAAGGCCTAATTACGTACAGTTGCATATACTGCTTTATCTACACTCATATTATTTATTCTAAATGCCGTACTCGGAAACCATAGAATGGCCGCCATTGCACCGCCATGGCCAACTCGATTGTGCCGGCGGTCGGGGAGGCGCGTGTCGGGCTGTCGGCGGTAGCGCGGGAGGGTGCAGGTGTACATCATAACATATTATCAAAACTCATAACACATCAATAGTTGAGCATGTAAAGTTAAAATTACGTTACTGCCACACATAAAAAGTTTATCATAGTAAAATCGGTCGTGGTAATGCTAGCCATTGCCTACCGTTTGCCTAGATGTAGAGTAGTACAGAGTAATCTGACAGCTCGTACCATACGCTGGCTTAACTTTCTATAGGAGCTGTCAGATTACTGTACTTAAATTAAAAATACTACTTTATTCATCGATACTCCGTTGGTACTTATATAAATGATGAATTATCGAACGAGCGGAGCGTAAGCGAAGTGAGTTCTTACAAACAACTTCTGGCTACTGGGACGTCTAGGTATTTTGAAGGCTTTTTGATTTTGAGAGTTTGTTCCGCGATAACTTAAGTAACGTTTTTCTGATCTTCATGAAATTTAATGGGGTTGTAGCAGAGATACATATAACTTGAGAGTTCGTATATGGACAGGATCGATCAAAGGGTCATGGAGCTAGAAGGCGCGAAAAAATCATCATAAGGGTCTTGTTATATTGGTCATCTCGTTTGCAAGGAAATTGCGAGTTCTCAGTTCGAGGCGGACTACTATTTATTTATAAAATGAGTATGCAAATCGGTGGGATTTATAATCGACTATCTGCTGATATATGTTTTCTGTCCATCGATTGTTAGATTACCTATTAATCGATTTGACCTGTTAAAATCTATTAATCGAATCGAATTTCCATACATAGGTGCATTATTTTCTATGAATTACTTATTGTAAATTCCGAGAGTAATCCTAATCGATCAGCCGATATATTTAGTTTCAATTAATCGTTTATTTGAGTAGGTACAGTACCTCTACCACGAGTCATACAAATAAGCCCAATTCGAGATTCGTTCACGAAATCGTCTAGCGGTCACTTATAGAACTAACAATTACTGCCATACCATAAGTTAACGGATCCGGATCAACGGATCCGTTGACGACTGCAGAAAGGTATTCAGAATTTTCTATAATGATTTACACTATACTCTATGTCTTTAGGTATTTAAATAAAAGTAAACAAACAATTTTTACATTTTCGGGTAGTTATAACTTTTATTGGTTAACCGATCAAATACAAAACTGCCTGAATCTGTCACTTAACGACCTGGCTTTAACCAATATTATTTGATCGTGTAATATTTTCATCTACCCTCAACTGGCTTAAGGAGCCATTTGAGGGTAGATCTTATTTACTTTTATTTAAATACCTAAAGATACAGAGTATAGTGGTACAGAACATCCCTAAAGCAGGCTCGTTCCAAGTCGATTATCGCCGGGCGACGGCAGTAATCACTCGCCGATGAGATTGTGCGTGACAGTGATAGCAGTTTGATTGCCTTCTCATGAGCCGGTAACTTGCAAAATGCAATCTACTTTGAACTGAACATGGTGCCGTATTCTAATTTTAAAATATATAAACAATAAGTACTTACTGAAAATAGATGTCATATACTTCTGAAGCCGCGAAAGCTGAAGACGCCAGTTCAAATCTGGCCTCGGACACCGGAGGGTTTGGTCACTTTTTCTGAAGTATATGACATCTATTTTCAGTTTATTTATATAGTAGTGTAACTACTTAAAAATTGCAAATCAAAAAAAAATATTGAACAAAATAATTTGATTTGCTTCAAGATTAATAAGTACTTACATTAAATACACAATCTATATACAGGGTGGAACAAAAATACTGGTGATCCGTTTAAGGGCTGATTGGTATCGTATTGCGACTAACAAAAAGTAGGATTTTTTTTTTAACGAGTAATTTTTTTTTGTATGGGACACGTGGTTCCAGCCGGCCAACCCTCCAAATAAAACTCCATACAATATTGGTTCATTATTTGTAGTGGGTTGGAGTTATGTTGGGGATATATTGTGTTTTTAATGTATTGTTTATGTATTTTAGAATTAGAATACTGAACCGTGTCTCAACGCATTTTAAAGTTAGAATACGGCCCTTGCTCGTAGCATTGCTCGAGTTTTAACAAAACCGGTTGGCGGTTACACCTTCAAATAACAAGAGAGGAAGAGTTAAGTAGGGCTCCGAAATATTGCTTACTTTGTTAGGGTATATTCACATAACTTTAGATTTTATTTTTTATTTAACTAGGATAATTATTTTATAATATAAGATAATTGTATTTACAATAGGTATCATCAAAATCATATTTTAACTTTATATTTTAACGTACGTGATTTACACTCAAAACAGACCGTTTTGTGGCACTCGTACCATAAAAAATAAGTAAACTTAGAGAGTACTCTGCAGAGTCAGCCTGAGTAAAGTAACACGGGTAATCTAATTGATATGGGGCGACGTTGCATGGGTTCAAATATTGGCAATTCCAGAGTGCAATTTTGAGAGTGCTTCACATATATATTATATACTCGTATAACCCGTAGATCAGATTAGATTTGTTTTATTTCACGAAAGACAATTACATTATAATTTTACATCAACAAGCGATATTGCATTATTTTCAAAGTTATAGGAATTTCTGTCATGATCGTCATATATAAAATTATAAAAAATAATAGCAATATGTACAATAATCTTATTAGTACCTCCCAATAAGGATCGTGAAAATACAATTAAAAGCAATAAAAATCAAAAATCAAGTATGGAAATACTTAAAAATTCATTACATGTAGGTACATAAAGTCGATTTAATAATGTAAAATACGAAAATAATATAAAATACAAATCGTGTTCTTGATAACGATCGTCATTACAATAACTAGAACTCTCAAAGTAAAACAAACAAAAACAAAGTAAAACAAACAAAAACAAAGTAAAACAAACAAAAACAAAGTAAAATAAACAAAAAAAGTTTACTCGGAAACTATAAAACGTATCCTAATAAAATTTACACATAAGGTGTATTTTGCATGCCGCTACTTAGTTATGTAGTTAAATTGCAGAAAAAAACAATTTTAGGGGGCGCTCCATACATCTAACTAAATTTAAAAAAATATATTGACCACAATCATAGGTCTTTGAAAATAACATTAAGGTTTCTTTAAAAATTTTTTGATTAAGTGATTTTTTTCTGAAATAATCGCTTCGAAAGTCAGAAAAATTGTGTCCCCCCCTGTAACGTTTGAACCGTAAGTCCAAAAAATAAGAAAAAATTTAGAAAATGCACCTTATTACATACTTTCTAAGAAAATTGTTTTGAACATTATCGGTTCAGCCATTTTTGAATTATTTCCAAAAACTTCATCCATAGGCATCAGATACGACCTTTTGGTATTAATTTGGTTACGAGGTACGGAAGTACGGAACCCTCCATTATGCGTAGACTGACACGCACTTGACCGGTTTTAATTAAAACTTCAGCTTATTTTTCCGACTGACGTAAAAGTTAGCCCGTCACTTGGTTTCAAAACCTAAAAGGGTAACAACACACACGTGATATCATTAGCATTTATAGGTTTATAAATACTAGTAGTCTGCCTCGAACTGGGAACTCGCGATTTACTTACAAATTAGAGATTATCAATATAATAACAAGACCCTTCTAAAGATTTTGTTTCGCCGTCTAGCTCCAGAACCCCTTGATCGATCCTGCTCATATACGAACTTTCAAATTGTATTGAGCTCTACTACAACCCCAACAAATTTCATATAGATCAGAAGAACCGTACTGATGTTATCGCGCGACGACTATTTAAAATCAAAAAACCATCGAAATGCACAGATGCCTAGGTAGCCGAAGTTGTTTGAAAGAACTTCACTTTGCTTACGCTCCGCTGGTTCTATAATAATACTTACAGCCTATACAAATATTTATATTTTTATTTATATTTTCAAACACTGTAATTTCTTTTATCTTGCTGTCACCCATTCTGTCAGACCAAACGTAAAATCAATGTCTTTTTTGCGTATCAACTAGAGGTTCATGTGCGACAGCCCTTAGGGTAACCAAACGAACAAAGTGAATAAAGGGTTGAAGGACAAAATTAAAGTAATAATTTACATAGTATTGTCGCAGGTTTTCAAGAGGCTTATTCATGAATGAAATTAAGGTTAAGAGTTTTAAATTTATGCTAAAAGCCACGCTTTGTCAGAGTTTGGGCTGGAGCCGATGGTAAATAAGGATATTGAATCTTAAAGTAAAACATACAAGGTGTATAATAGCATGCGGTTTATGGGGAATATGTTCTGTCATTACCCGAAGTTGTGTTGGAAACACCTTGTCTTAGAGCGTTACCACACTTGCGAATTGCGAGCGAGTTTTGTATGGGAGCGAACATGCCGCGAGTTCGCTGCGTACGAGTTTTGTATAGAAATCGCTTTCAAATCGCTCAAGTGTGATAAGGCCTTCAAAGTAAAAGGGTGTTTGATCGACGTACCTGAACTGCGGGCGAAAAGCCCAACTGCAAATTCTATGGGATCTTCAAGTCGATTGCTGTATGTACAGTTACCGGCAATAGTATCTTCCTACACGAAGACCGTAAAATATGTGACACGCTCTTATTATTAGGGCTATAAGAGCGTGTCACATATTTTTGCGGTCTTCGTGTAGGAAGATACTATTGCCGGTTACTGTATACTATGTACAGTCGCCTTCGGATGTATCGGCTAAGGTGGTCACAAATATCGAAATAACGCCTGTAATCTCAAGGCAATAAAGCGCATTGTTAATGCCGTTTTGTCAATCTTATATGTGTGTATGGCCCACGCACACATGCCTATCGTGTAAAATAATAATTTAACTCAGTCTTCAATAAATCGTAGAACAAGCAACACTCATTTGTTTATTTACAAAAACTGCAAGATCCAAAATCAACCTTAATACATTCAACATATGGTCCACGTCGAACCGGATAGCAACGAAGACACCTGGAGATCGCCGGAGTCTGAGAACAAAAGCACCGCATTCCAGAGCGATAAGAAGCCTGGCGAACTGTTTTTGACATTGGAAATGTCTTTTCGTTCGTTCCAGTATAGGCCCCGATTTCACGAAAAAGTGCGATCCCATTATACCTCGGAAAGTTGTAAAGATATGATATTCAAAAATAGCTCAAAAGACTCATATTTACGAGATCTGTAAGGTGTAAAAATAATTTTTCGAGAAAATCAAAAAAAAAAAGTTATGGCCGGAATAGTGAAAAAATAAATCAATTTTTTCCAAATTTTTGATTTTGGCGTTCGATATTTTGGAAACGAAGATTTGATCAAAAATTTGAGAAGAACTCCTCTGGACAATTTAGTCAGCTACAATTTAAGCCTAAAAAAATGACGATAGGGTTAAGGGTCTGCCCTGTAGCCTAACCTTTTTGAAAAAAGTCAGAACGATATTTTTCACATTAATTTTAACTGACTTCAAGATTTCAAAAGAGGAGGTTCACAATTCGGCGTGTATGTTTTTTTTTTTTGCAGATTTAATATTGAGCAATAAAAGCGTAAATGCCAGTTGCAAATGTTACCTTTACCAAAATATCGACAATTTTTTGTTAGTTTTTGGTATGAGTGTACAAATGAATGCTCCCATTGTGATGCAGCGCCATGAGCGCGCACACAAATGAGCTACGCACGCTGCGACGGAACGCCGCAGCGAGTGCACCGCATCGTGGCCGCCGGCCGACTGAAGCCGACCGCCCCCCCGCGCGTCCCCGCGCTCCGATCCGTATATAAGGCGCGCGCGCCGAGCATCGTGGCAGTGATTCTCGCAGCCGCCGCTCGGCTGCTAGGATTGCTGTACCCAGGCTATGGCGGTCGCGGTGTTCGTACAGGAGCAATGGCACGCCATAGTCCTGATCCCTTCCCCCTCGCCTGTTCCTCCGTATCCTGGTCTATAGCAGTCGCGGTGTTCGTATAGGAGCAATTGCACGCTGTAGTACCTACCGTCCATCCCGATTCCCGTATCCTGGTCTATAGTAGTCGCGGTGTTCGTACAGGAGCAATTGCACGCTATAGTACCTACCGTTTCCCGTTCATCCGTCACCCTTACCGTCCGCCGCCCGACCGACCCTGATCTCCGTACCGAGGGTCAAACAACCCCGCGTGGTTGTCGCGAGTAGACTAGGACCTCGCGCCCGTTTATACATCCCTAACTGGGAATCCCGTCCCGCGCTCTGTAGCATAGGTTAGCTTAAGTACTCTTAGTTAAGATAAATAAACCGGCATAAAAGCCCGCTGTATTTACCATTGTTAATCAGTGTTTCTCTACTTTCCCCTGTGTCCCTCTCATCCCTGAGCTAGTCCGAGAAAACCCGAGGTCCCGTACGGACCGACGGAGTTGTGAGCCGTCTCGCCCGTTCCGACGCGCGGGACGACATCACATCTGGCGCCCAACTCAAAAACTCGCGTAAGAGCTCATACGCTCGAGGGGACACAGGATAGGTCACTATCACAGACTAATATCGCGTTTTCCCTGCCCACCCGAAGTAGGTAATTACCGGCAGTCCCGACACGCGATAGTCAACAGAACTAACTACTTATTCCCGTCTTAAAATAAAATAGCAATAGACTATTTTCCCGCCATTCAAATAGTATTAAACTATTTTCCGCCTGTGTAATAACAGATTATTTACAGATTGTTCGAATATTAATTCGATTTAAACAGCAATACAAGACTCTCGTCAAGATATCATAGCAGCGCTAAATGCCAACAGCTTGGATATACCGTTTAAAGAAGCCGAAATAGCAGCAGCAGCAGCAGCAGCATGATGGAAGTAGCAGCAGAGCGAGGCATACCGACAGAAGGGTTAACCGTCGAAGAAATCCGCAAAGGATTAGTCGAAATCCTGAAGAAAGAAGAAACTACCCGGAACCAGAAAGAAGAAGACTCAAGTGCCATGTCCGAAAACAACGCGAAAACGATCACTAAACTCATCAGAGAATGGAACTTAAAATTCAAAATCACCGATTGCGCGGTAGATTTCGTAGAAAGGTTAGAAGAACTGGTAGCAGCAAGTGACATCGAGAAAGATGAAATACTACCAGCACTACCACGCATCCTGCAAGGAAAAGCACTCCTGTGGCACAGAAACAACGCAAAGCAATGGAAAACCTGGGAAGAGTTCGTAAATCTCTTCAAACTTTATTTCTTTCCGAGCAATTACGAAGAAGACTTACTCGTCAAAATAGTGGCAAGAAAGCAACAATTCCGAGAAAAGTTTGCGCACTACATAACAGACCTGCAAACACTTATAAGGAGGTATGGAAACCTTAACGAAGCAGAGCAGTTGCACCGCATCCATGAGAACATGCTAAAGAATTACAAGATATACATTAAAAAGCAGGACTTCAAGGATATCGCCGGATTATTAAAATTAGCTACAGAATATGAGAGCTTTGCACTACAAGACACTACACCAGGGAGATATGGAGACACACACTGGAGAACGACAAACCCGGAAGGAAACACACACACGACATATACCGCAGGCAGAAACAGACCGGAAGAGCCGAGCGGACAAAGAACACAAAGCTCCGATGAGAACCGCAAGATACACCCCAAATACGATTCAAAGATTTGTTGCTGGTCGTGCGGAAAGCCCGGACATGACGCGGAGGCATGCAGGGGCAAGCGACAGGTGTTCTGTAGTAGGTGTGGAAAGCTAGGTATACTCAGCAAGAACTGCTGTAGAAAACCAACCTGGGGAAAAAGCGAAGCTCTAGGCGCATCAGACAGTCCGAGAGAGGACAACCGCCCATACACAGAAATATATATAATGGGACACGAATACCGTGGATTGATAGATACCGGATCAACAAACACATACATTAATCAAAAAACATACGACGAGTGCAAGAAACAAGCCCTACTAGAAAGAGAAACAACAAGACCGATAATACTAGCAAACGGAAATAGAACCGAGTCAACAAAAAGCATTCTAGTGGAACTACAAGTGAAAAACATAAAAATAAAACACTGGCTACGAGTGTTACCGAAAGCAACCGATATAATAATCGGAATGGATGTGTTAAGAAGGCTGGGAGTGACCCTACAGTGGCCACAGGAAGAAATAACAAACACAGACAACGGGACACAACCACCCGAACAAGGAAAAGGAAACAGCCAAACAACAGAGCAAGCGCAGCAACAATCCGAAATAAATAACCAGGCGGCAGACACAGAACGACAGCCAGCAAACAAATCCGAACAAACGGAACCAGAAACCGACACAAAGGAAAGCCCAGAGCATACACAGCATGTTAAGACTGACCCGACGCTGGGGGTAATGCTCTCAGAAGCACAAAACAAAAAACTACAAGAAGTTTTACAACGAGAATTCGAACTGTGTGAGAAGAGCCCAAAGGGAAACACGTGGATAGAACACAAGATTAGACACAAACACACAGAACCAGTAAAACAAAAATATAATCCGCGGAACCCCAAACAGCAACAAATTATCGACACACACGTCAACGACATGCTGCAGCAAGGGGTAATCGAGAAGTTGCACAACCCGTACAGCTCACCCGTAGTATTGGTGAAAAAACCATCCGGACAATACCGTTTGTGTATAGATTTCCGGAAACTAAACGAAATCTCCGAAAAAGATACATACCCACTATCACAAATAGACGATATTTTAGAAAAGTTAAGACAAGCCCAATTCTTCTCCAAGTTCGACCTAAAGAACGGCTACGTCTACAGCTACTTCCACTCTAGTGGAGCCACCTTCCAAAAACTATTGGACATGGTAATCGGACCGGAACTCGAACCTCACGCATACGTTTACCTCGACGACATTATAGTGTGTAGCCCCACGTTCGAAGAACACATTATACACATGAAAGAGGTATTCCAACGAATCAGAGAAGCAAGACTACGCATCAACATGGAAAAATGTAAGTTCGCAAAGGCCGAGGTAGAATACCCGGGACACACGACAAGAGAGGGAATCAAAATGAACGCAGAAAAGATAAAAGCAATAACAGAACTAAAAGCGCCAGAAAACATAAAACAAACACGCACATTCATAAGCATGGCATCCTGGTATAGGAAAGTTATACCCAACTACGCCGACATAACCGCACCACTAGTCAAATTTTTGTAAAAAGGAGAGATAATCGTATGGGACACGCAACAAGAAACCGCCTTCGAAAAACTCAAAGGAAAAATAGCAACAGACCCTATCCTGACAAGGGCTGACTTCACAAATGTAAATGTAGAACGATAATTTCGCACTCGACACATCGGTCCAACAATCAACTAAAGCAGTCCTACTATATGGAAGAAACTACGGAACCCTAACGACCAAAATTCATTCCCGACACCACACATACAAGAATTCAAGAAAGTACAAGAAATATATAAAATTGTGCAAAAAAAAAAAAAAACAAAAAAAAAAAAACAAGAAATGGCATCAAGGGTACAAGAAACTTATTACGGCAAAAATAAACGACCATGGAACCTCAAAATAGAAAACCACGTACTAAAAAGAAATTTCACATTATCAAACGCAGAGAAAAGTTATTGCGCCAAATTAGCCCCAAGCCCCATACATTATTTTAGAAAAAATCACCAGTTATATAACTACTACAAGAAAAACTACAAACGCACAATTATAACAGCACACACAAAAGATTTGATACCGTATAATAATTGAAATAAAACACAAAATCCAACCCGAATCCAGGAAGGCAAGTCAAAATAACTTAAAATAAAACGGAACATAAACAACAAAGTGCAAGCCAGACGTAAACGCAACCGAAAACCAACAAAATTATTATTACAAATAAGGTTCACTTTCACACACACACAAATTACACAAAAACGAACCTAAAGCAGACGACATAAGGTCTAAACACAAATTTATCCCGAAAAATTATTCAAAACTAAAATAGCAACTAACACGCGTTAAACCAAGCTATCCCGAAAAATGTTGATAACCCAACCTAACAAAATATTAAAAAAAAAACCGTAGATAAATATTAATAACACGGTCATAAGAACCAAGAAAATAGATAATAGTCTTAAAAGTGTAAAAAAACATTTCAAGGGAAACACGGATCCCCAAAACGTCACACATGGACAGAGGGGACATTTTTTTTTATAACCGTGATTATACAGGTGATTTTTCCCCACAGGTAAAAATCTCCAGAGCCGGGACGGGACTGTGATGCAGCGCCATGAGCGCGCACACAAATGAGCTACGCACGCTGCGACGGAACGCCGCAGCGAGTGCACCGCATCGTGGCCGCCGGCCGACTGAAGCCGACCGCCCCCCCGCGCGTCCCCGCGCTCCCATCCGTATATAAGGCGCGCGCGCCGAGCATCGTGGCAGTGATTCTCGCAGCCGCCGCTCGGCTGCTAGGATTGCTGTACCCAGGCTATGGCGGTCGCGGTGTTCGTACAGGAGCAATGGCACGCCATAGTCCTGATCCCTTCCCCCTCGCCTGTTCCTCCGTATCCTGGTCTATAGCAGTCGCGGTGTTCGTATAGGAGCAATTGCACGCTGTAGTACCTACCGTCCATCCCGATTCCCGTATCCTGGTCTATAGTAGTCGCGGTGTTCGTACAGGAGCAATTGCACGCTATAGTACCTACCGTTTCCCGTTCATCCGTCACCCTTACCGTCCGCCGCCCGACCGACCCTGATCTCCGTACCGAGGGTCAAACAACCCCGCGTGGTTGTCGCGAGTAGACTAGGACCTCGCGCCCGTTTATACATCCCTAACTGGGAATCCCGTCCCGCGCTCTGTAGCATAGGTTAGCTTAAGTACTCTTAGTTAAGATAAATAAACCGGCATAAAAGCCCGCTGTATTTACCATTGTTAATCAGTGTTTCTCTACTTTCCCCTGTGTCCCTCTCATCCCTGAGCTAGTTTGAGAAAACCCGAGGTCCCGTACGGACCGACGGAGTTGTGAGCCGTCTCGCCCGTTCCGACGCGCGGGACGACATCACACCATTTAACTTTGAAACGGCCTGTTCGGTTTTATTGCGGTTTTCGGCTACAGTTAAGGCAGCTATCACACAGCTGCGGTTTCCACATGCGCTTTTCATTTTCAGTCTCATTCTCATTCGCGTTCTCGTTCTCGTTCTCGTTCTCGTTCGCATTCTCATTCCCATTCTAATTCTCATTCTCATTCTCATTCTAATTCTCATTCTCATTCTAATTCTAATTCTAATTCTAATTCTAATTCTCATTCTCTTTCTCTTTCTCTTTCTCTTTCTCTTTCTCTTTCTCTTTCTCTTTCTCTTTCTCTTTCTCTTTCTCTTTCTCTTTCTCTTTCTCTTTCTCTTTCTCTTTCTCTTTCTCTTTCTCTTTCTCTTTCTCTTTCTCTTTCTCTTTCTCTTTCTCTTTCTCTTTCTCTTTCTCTTTCTCTTTCTCTTTCTCATTCTCATTCTCATTCTCATTCTCATTCTCATTCTCATTCTCATTCTCATTCTCATTCTCATTCTAATTCTCATTCTCATTCTCATTCTCATTATCACTCTCACTCTCACTCTCACTCTCACTCTCGCTCTCACTCTCACTCTCACTCTCATTCTCATTCTCATTCTCATTCTCATTTTCATTTTCATTTAGGATAATGAAAATTTCTACATATGTATCTGGTTCAATATGTGAAATTCAGAACAAACGCCTTATTCAAGTAATAATATAAATCAGCTTAAGAACACTCTAATCATACATTCGTCAATCACATTGAACAAGTTAGTTGATTAGCGTTACTTTAGTTTCAATCAGCGCCCGTCGTTAATGATTTACTCATAGCGAAAAAACAATCATGTTTTGTGTTATGATTTAATCAGCGATTATTCAATCAGCGATGATTAGTAATCGATCACCGATTTTAATCAAGTGTGCCCAACTCTGCTGTGAACAAACAAATTGAAAAATTTCCACACGCATACCGAAGTTTGAATAATTGTCGCCGTGGCGCCTAAGTATACATATTTCATTTTTAGATTAATAAGCAGAATATAATAATGTTCAAAGTACAAGAAAATTATTAAATTACAAATCCGTAGTCAACTCGAGAAATGGTAGCCACATGGTGAACTATGCGTCGTTGAAGAATTCCTTTCTCATTTTACATTTCACATGTTTATGGCATCAGCCACAGTTCCACTTCATCAATATGTCACTGTTTTCAATGAAAATGCTTGATTTGTTGATTTAAATACAAAAATCACTCTATGTATGCCTTTAAGATTTGAGAAGTTTCCTCGATTCCTCATGGATCCCATCATCAGAACTTAGCTTGACGAAAATTTGTCCTGAGAATCTAACTTGCTTAACAAACATAGCGAAGAGGACAAATCGCCGAACGTGAATTATGCGTCATTGAAGAATTCCTTTCTCATTTTACATTTCACATGTTTATGGCATCAGCCGCAGTTCCACTTCATCAATATGTCACTGTTTTCAATGAAAATGCTTGATTTGTTGATTTAAATACAAAAATCACTTTATGTATGCCTTTAAGATTTGAGAAGTTTCCTCGATTCCTCCTGGATCCCATCATCAGAACTTAGCTTTGTGACGGATTGTCACTGGGTTTTATCTATATGCAATCAGAATTCAGTTGGGCTAGGTATTAAAAGATCACTTCAGAGTCACATATTTATTGGGGGTGCACCACTTACATTATGTATTAATTAAATTATAATTGTAGAACTCACATCATAGCGTCTGCTCTGTTCGGTCGTCGAAAGGAAAGAGGAATAGACAAGATAGACTTTGTCTATAGATTACAGAGGTTAGGGGTTGCCATATATATTGCTTAAGGCGTATACACACATTCCAACACTTCCCCTTACAGCAATAGCGTCAAGAAAAATAATTTATCTAAATAATTTAACATTTGTACTATATAATGCAAGTCAATATCACATAAGGCTAAACTTCTCTACATCATAGAGACGTAACATCCATATCAAAATTATACGTGTCAATATTATTTGTATAGGTACAATAATCTCTAAGTTAGAGACATTATCAATAAATTCCAAATAAAAATAAAAAAACTCTGCAATAAAGAGACATCATGTCAATAACATGTATAATTTATATTCACATGGAAATATATGTCAGGGCTACATATATAATAAAATTAAAAAAAAAACCTCATTAGGATATCGTCATGATACAGTTAAATTCAAACATTAACACATGTGACATGATAATACATTAAACTATAAAGAGATATCATGTTTCATAATAATATTCATGTCAGAAATGAAGCTACAATTTTTTTGCGTACACAATGGTTTGGTCAATACATCAGCTATCATGTTGTCAGTTGAAAGGTACTTAACCGAAATACAGTCTTTCCTAATTAAATCTTTAACAAAGTGATATCTTATATCAATATGCTTCGTTCGTTTATGGCAAAATTCTTTACATTCCAAAAGTCTTTGAGCACTCTGGTTGTCATTATAAACGGTACAAGCTATTTGTTTGTTTAATATTTCGGTAAGCAAATTTTTAATGAAACAGACATCTTTACATACATCGCCTATTGCCAAAAATTCGGCTTCAGTTGTCGACTGTGCAATACATTTTTGCTTACGTGATTCCCAGTTAATGGTGTTATTACCTAGCTTTATGACAAAACCTGTATACGATTTTCTGTCAATAAGGTCATTACCATAGTCTGCGTCAGTGTATGCCTCTAAATTCCAATTAACACTTTTTATATAATATAAACAGTAATCAATTGTACCAGCTAAATACCTAAGTACACGTTTTGCTGCCATCCAGTGTGACCTATCAAAGCTATTATTAAACTGGCTTAGCTGACTACAAGCAAAGGAGATGTCTGGTCTCGTACAAACAGATAAGTACATAAGACTACCTACAAGTTGCCTATAATCTCATTTAATATTTGAGCACTATCGTTATTAGGTACAGTCAGTCTACAATTTAAAGCCATAGGCGTTGCAATGGGTTTACAATCTTGCATCTTGAAACGAATTAAAAGTTCTTTAATATATTCTGTTTGATCTAGACACAAGGTACCTTTTGACTTATTTCTTGTAACTCTAATGCCTAAGCAATTCTTCACTGGACCCAAATTTTTAACGTTAAATTCTTTCTCTAAAATGTTCAATAACTGGACTTTAATTGCGCTATTTTTAGGGTAAAGGACATAAAAATCGTCTACATAAAGCGCAATAACGACAAAATCACGTTCAGACTTTTTAGTGTATATACATGGTTCACATATAGACTGGTTAAAGCCATTTTTTACAAGCACATTATTTACTTTTTCATTCCACATTTTACTAGCCTGTTTTAAACCGTATATACTTCTATGTAACAAACAAACCTATCATTGTTTCCATTACAGAATCCTTCAGGCTGTTCCATGTATATAACCTCATTTAGGTGTCCATTTAAGAATGCTGTGGCTACATCAAGATGATCAATTTCTAAGTCCATTTGATTGGCCAATGAAAACAATATTCTCATAGACGAGTGGCGAATGACGGGAGCTTATGTTTCATTATAGTCTACACCCTCTTTTTGTGTAAAGCCCCTGGCGACAAGCCTCGCCTTGTATCTATCGAAATTCCCATCGGCATCAACTTATACACCCACTTACATTTGACTATGTTTTTGTTAGTAGGTCTATCGACTAAAGTCCATACCTTATTTGAAACCAACGAATCATATTCACATTGCATTGCTTTCATCCAATCATTATGATATGGTGACGCAATGGCTTCGTGATACGACTGTGGTTCCTCAAATGAGGTAGGTTGAGCTAACATTGAAAAATCATAATCGCCCGGACACGGACAGGACGATCGGACGTACCAACTGAGGCTTCATCCTCCAGTAATGCTTCCCCTCCAGATGACGGCTGCTCAGACGATGTAAGGCGCTGCATGCGCTCATCGTCAGCAGAGCTGTCGCTGAAGTAGGGCTCACACTGCACCGCTTCCGCCTCACAGGACGTTGGCCGAGACGGTGTAGGTCGCTCCTCGCGCCCACCATCGGCCGAATCGTCAGAGTCGGGTTCGGTCAATGACTGGTACTCCTCGTCACCTCCATCAGATCCAACTGAAATTTCAGAAAGAGCATTGTTAGCTTCAAAACTATTATTAGAAATTTCAACATTATGATTTTCATGTGTCTCAATATTTTTATTATCATTTATCAAATTGTCAGATGAAAATAAATAATAATTATCATTAAAATGATTCGGTCGACTTCTATAATAAAATTTATTCTCTAAAAATGTCACAGAACGAGACAATATCACAGTCTTGGGACTAGAAGGTTCGCATAAGCGATAACCTTTTGTGGTCTCACTGTAGCCAACAAAAATAGCCTGTTTACTCTTGGCATCTAACTTTTGTCGCTTCTGTAATGGAGTTAGGTGATATGCAGTGCAACCAAACACACGCAGGTGGCGATGATCAACCTTGGATCCGGTCCAAACCTCTTCAGGCAAACGTCCTGCTAAAGCAGATGTTGGGGACCTATTTTTCAAATAAATAGCAGTCATAACTGCCTCCCCCCAAAAACGAATGCAGAGACCTGACTCACTAAGCATGCACCCAACTTTGTCCATAATAATTCTGTTATTTCTTTCACTTACGCCGTTCTGACTTTGGCAGTAAGGAACAGACTTTTGGTGTATGATTCCTTCCTTCATTAAATAATTAGAGAATTTTTTATTAACATATTCGCCACCACAATCCGACCTTAAAATTCGAATTGACTTCCCAAGTTGCTTTTCAACCTGTGATTTAAAAGTAATAAAATGTGACATTACTTCAGACTTTTCTTTCATTAGATAGCCAAAGGTTTTTCTTGGGTAGTCGTCGGTGAAACAGACAAGGTACCTCTTGCCTCCCCAGCTTGGCTCCTGCATAGGCCCCAGGACGTCACTGTGGATCAGCTGTAATGCTTCATCAGCCCGCTTCGCCTGTCCCATAGGGTAGGATGCGGCCGACATCTTCCCCTCAAGACAAGCAGTGCAGCTCTTGATGTCTTCATCCTGAAACATTATACCACATGCACTATCCCTCAAACCTTTTATGGACAGGTGCGCAAGTCTTGAATGCCAAAGCTGCTATAAAGTCGATGTAAAAATAAATGCAAAAAGATGATTGAAGGCATTGAGAATTTCGTCAACTCAGTAACTGAACCCATAGCTTAATTGGTAAAGCGATCGAGCCCCGGTAAGGCGTATCGATGCGAGGTTCAAATCCTGCTGGGTTGATTATTTTTTCAATGTTTTCAGTTTTTGTATTTGATTGAATAACATACTATTTATTGAGTGGAATGCCCCACTTTAAAAAAACATGTAAAATAATTAAGATAGACTTTGTCTATAGATTACAGAGGTTAGGGGTTGTCATATATATTGTTAAGGCACACATTCCAACATGCTTGACGAAAATTTGTCCTGAGAATCTAACTTGCTTAACAAACATAGCGAAGAGGACAAATCGCCAAACGTGAACTATGCGTCATTGAAGAGTTCCGCTCTGATCATCATCAGCAGTTCCACTTCATCAAATGTCACTCGTTTGAATGAAAATGCTTGATTTGTTGATAAAAATACAAAAATTACTATGTGTATGCCTTTAAGATTTGAGGAGTTCCCTCGATTTCTCATGTATCCCATCATCAGAACTTGAGCTTGACGAAAATTTGTCCTGACAATCTAACTTGCTAAAAAAACACACCGTAGAGGAGAAATCGCCAAACGTGAATTACGCGCCGTTGAAGAGTTCCGTTCTGATCATCATCAGCAGTTCCACTTCATCAAATGTCACTCTTTTGAATGAAAATGCTTGATTTGTTGATAAAAATACAAAAATCACTATGTGTTTGCCTTTAAGATTTGAGGAGTTCCCTCGATTCCTCATGGATCCCATCATCAGAACTTGAGCTTGACGAAAATTTGTCCTGACAATCTTACTTGCTTAACAAACACCGATGTGTCGCGATAAGAGGAGGAATCGCCAAACGTGAACTATGCGTCGTTGAAGAGTTCCCTTCTGATCATCATCAGCAGTTCCGCTTAATCAAATGTCACTATTTTGAATGAAAATGATTGATTTGTTGATAAAAATCACTACATGTATGCCATTAACATTTGAGGAGTTCCCTTGATTCCCCATGACGGAGTTATGGAGTAACAAACATAAAAAAAAAAACAAAAAAAAACAAATTAAAAAAGACATACACGCCGAATTGAGAACCTCCTCTTTTGAAATCTTGATCTTGAGTCAGTTAAAAAAAATTAACGTGAAAAATGTCGTTCTGACTTTTTTCAAAAAGGTTAGGCTACAGGGCAGACCCTTAACCCGATCGTCTTTTTTTAGGCTTAAATTGTAGCTGACTAAATTGTCTAGAGTAATTCTTCTCAAATTTTTGATATCATTCTTCGTTTCCAAAATATCGAACGCCAAAATCAAAAATTTGGAAAAAAAATTTTTTTTTCACTATTCCGGCCATAACTTTTTCTTTTTTATTTTCTCGAAAAATTCTTTTTGCATCTTACAGCTCTCGTAATATGAGTCTTTTGAGCTATTTTTGAATATCTTATCTATACAACTTTCCGAGTTATAAGGGGATCGGATTTTTCGTGAAATCGGGGCCTATACTGGAACGAACGAAAAGACATTTCCAATGTCAAAACATAGAACAGTACTGGAGTATATTTCATAATGCGCATCAAGACCTTCTTAAGTGTACGCCGGCAGAAAAGAGAATAGACATACCTTATTTAGTGAATGATGATTACTACATTTACGAAGATTTATATTTGTGCTTGAGTGGAGATATAAAAGACATGTTGTCGTCGTTTTCGAGTGGTCAATAACAGGAGACAAAGTGAAGTTACCGCGCGTGCAACCACCAGAATTCAGTGGCAGTTATGAAGACTGGCCATCCTTTCAAGACATATTTGAATGACTTATACATAACAACAACTCATTAACCGACGTCGTGAAGTTGCATTTTTTGAAAAATAGTGTCAGTGGTGAAGCACAAGCTTTACTTAAAAATATACAAGTAACAGGAGCCAATTACGAGGAAGCTTGGAAGACTTTGAAGAATCGTTATGGAAACAAAAGAATAATAGTTAATGCTATTATGAAAAGATTATTCTTGCAAAAAAAGATATACGAGCAAACTGCTAACCAAATAAAATCACTTTTAGACACGACTACAGAGTGTTTGAACAGTCTAACCAATCTTAAGGTAACCGTCGAATCCTGGGACCCCATGATAGTGCATTTGATTGTTACGAAACTTGATACAGAGACTCACAAGGACTGGGAAGAATACTCTTTTAAGAGTACACCTGATGACTTACCGAAGTGGTCTGAAATGAAGACTTTTCTTGAAACCAAATTCTGTACCTTGGAATATATTAACCAAACTACTTCGACCGCTCCTTCAGCTTCTAGACCAACTACGCAGAAAACCTTTCATGTAACCTCGCCAGCACCTTCTAATACTCAAAATGACTTTAGTACAACAACACCGGCACCTTCAAGTAGAACCTGTATCAAATGTAATGATAACCACACGCTGAGTCATTGCAAGGATTTTGCAAATTTGGATGTAACTGAGAGAACTGATTACGTAAAAATAAACAACTTAGTTACAACTGCCTCCTCAGCCGCCACTCAGTGTTTAAGTGTCGTTTACAAACTTCCTGCCAAATCTGTCACAAACGTCATCACTCTCTACTGCATCACACCAAAAACGAAAATTTAAAAACACACCTTAGTCACATGGAAGAAAACAACTATGATGACACACAAACAGAAGAAGTAGAAGAAGATATCACTGTACCAACGCATTTCATAACTAAAAGGTCGAGTGCTTTATTGGCCACAGCACTGGTTATGATAAAGGATGAGATGGGACAAGTGGTCACACTGCGAGATTTGATTGATCAGGGTTCAGAAGAGAACTTTATCTCGGAGAGAGCTGTACAGATATTGAAGCTAAGCAAGATAAGCTAAGTAAGGGGTTCAGTCACAGGACTCGAAGAAATGAAATCGACAGTCAACAGCATGGTGCAGTATGAGCTTCTGTCAAGATTTGACACTGATTTTAACCTAAACATCGAGGCGTTTGTTTTACCCACGCGAGTAACTACAGAACTCCCGTCAAGAACAATCACCAATACTCAACATACGTGGAAGCATATTCAGGGACTCGACCTGGCAGACCCGAACTACCATCAATCAGGCCGAGTTGACTTGCTTCTAGGCGTTAAGATTTATGCACACATTCTGCAGAATAATCTAATCAAGGGTCCTCCAGGCTCACCATGTGCACAATATACAAGCCTTGGATGGATTATATTCGGAGATTCTGCAGGACAAGCTTCACGAAATGTTATTGTAATGCATCACACTCTCAAATTAGATCTTCTGGTAAAAAACATGTGGGAACTGGACTCGGCAGAGAAACCAGAACTTAAAAAAGATGAGAAAAATTGTGAATCTATATACGAAAATACAACTACCAGAACAAAGGAAGGAAGACACGTAGTGAAACAAGCTACAAAAATAGAGAAAATACAAACAAAAGACAAAGGACTGAGAAGATTCAACCAACTAGAACAAAAATTTGAAAAGGACGAAGAATCAAAAAGCGAAGTCATAGAAGATTATTCAATATTAAAGCACATAGAAGAAGTTCAAGAAATAGACAACCCGTCGGGATACCTCCCACATCATCCCTTGATTAGGAATGACAACGACACATCTAAAGTAATAGTTGCCTGTAATGCTTCGTCTACAGGTACAAATAACACTGCACTCAATGAAGAACCACTAGTGGGTTCACAGATCCAAGAAGATTTGTGGAACATAATCATGAGATGGCGTATGAAGAAAATCTGCTTTGTGGTAGACACACAGAAAATGTATCGCCAAATCTTGGTTACAAAACAAGATGCAGATCTACAGCGAATACTTTGGCGCAAATCTACTGGAGATCCTATCAAAGAATACCGCCTGCTTCGTGTCACGTGTGGTACAGCATCTGCTCCCTACTTAGCTGTGATAACGTTACAGACAGTTGCAGAAGACGAAGGAAAAGATCATCCAGTAGCTGCTAAAATGATCAACGAAGATTTTTACGTGGATGACCAGCTGATGTCAGGTCAAGCTTGGGTAAAAAAGGTGGTAGATGTAGCGAAAAATGTAGATGTGATTTTAAAAAACGAAAGATTCGATCTGCAGAAATGGTCGTCTAACAGCACCAAGAGTTTAAAGCAATTCCCAGCACATGAGAGAAACTGTAACGTAAACATGGCCATTCAACTGGACGGCACGTTACGTACACTGGGCGTTTATTGGAACATAGCTGAAGACAGTTCTCAGTATAAGCTTGCACTACCCCAGCAGCCAACAATTACGAAAGGAAACATACTAGCAGAACCACAAAAACTCGTCGAACTGCAGACAAAAATGCTTATCCAGAAACTGTGGTTGCATGGATTCAGTTGGGATGATGAAGTAGAACCTGAAATTAAAAGAGAATGGTTAAAAATAAGACACAATGTTGAACACTTAAAAGAACTTATAACAACAATCTCATGCTGCAAACGAGCATTTGATGATGATACAACAAGATTACAAAATTACAAATATGTAAGATATCACAGTAAACTGAAATCATTAGTTCCTTACCTGGATGATGTCAATATACTCAGGGTGGGCGGTCAACTGACACAGCCGAATTTGAGTGAAGACAGTAAAAACTCTATAACTATAATAATACTTAACAATAAAAATAGACTTACCCTTTTACTCGTGGCTGATGGTCATCAAAGTACCCTCCATGATGGACAACAGTTGATGATGTGCTATCTAAGAAATAAATACCGGATTCTTAATGTGAAACAAACGGTTAGATCGTACAGTCACGTATGTTTGATATGTACAAGACAAGGCGCCATTGTTAAGAAGCAATTAATGGGAAGCCTGCCTGCTGCACGTCCATGTATGAACAGCGGCGTTGATTTCGCTGGTCCGTATCATACACTCACAGCAAAGGGAACAGGTGTAAGAACCATGAAATCGAACATAACTATCTATAAGTGTATGGTTATTATTCGTTATCAACACCTGCAAAAAATGTTGAATGATTTTTGGCACGCACGGCAACGAAACTATTAATCAATACCACCTAAATGTTGTAAAAATGTACAAGGAAGGAAACTGAATTTGATATTGGCCAAATAGTCGTTTGAAAAACCCTGAAAGTGACGGACTAATGCGAGTGGTACAGTGTTAAGAACAGTGAAAATATTGTTAAACGGAATACTTTCCGATTGACATTTCATAGTTAACATTGTTAACATATAATTTGATTATTAAGGAAAGTTATATTTAGTTATAACATTCAAAAATTCTATTCTATTTTAAAATAGATTTATTATTATTGTTGTAGTTTTAAAATGTAGACTTCTTTCCAAATTTGATAGTTATGCAAACCTGGTTAAGAATTCTTTTACATCATTTGGTCAATTGTATTGTTAAATTTTATCATACATTTTGCATGATCAAGTATTTTCGAAAAAGGATAATCAATATCCTTTTGGTGGGCGGTATGTTAAAGCCGTTTTGTCAATCTTATATGTGTGTATGGCCCACGCACACATGCCTATCGTGTAAAATAATAATTTAACTCAGTCTTCAATAAATCGTAGAACAAGCAACACTCATTTGTTTATTTACAAAAACTGCAAGATCCAAAATCAACCTCAACATCAACATTCAACACGCATGTTCCGATATTTTTGAGTATCTTGGTAGCTCTTATATTGATGACAACTGTATATTTAAACGCCAACTTTTGATACCAAAAAGGAACTAATATGAACCTCACTTGAAAGCATAAAGAAAGTCTATTCTAATAACTTTTATTTCTAATAGCTGGAACGCCGTAACGTGGCATTGCTAAGAGCACGACAACTCATACATAACGCTAACTACTCAGCTTTGTAGGCCTCGGCCAAGAAAACCACTCTTCGTGCGTTAACACTTTACGGCAACGCCGACTGTCATACATTTATTTTAACTAATGTACGGCGTTCCGCATCAGAGTAAGAGTCAAGTGAGTACTGTAGGAACGTTCTTGGCCCTCAAGTAAAGGTGCGACCACACCGCTGCTTAAAATACGGTGACGCTACGGAATCGCAGTGACGCATCGTATCCATACCGTTTTTATCGCATGCCCTGCACACCGCTGCTCAAAATACGCTGACGGTACGGAATCGCAATGACGTGCCGTAAACGTCACGACTTTAACGCATGCTCTCCCACCGCTGCTCAAAATACGCAGACGCAACGTGTACGTAGTGACGTGCCCCATACGAAATATTTTTGACGCGAACCTTCCAAACCGTATTTCGAGCAGCGGTGTGGAGGGCATGCGATAAAAACGGTACGGATACGATGCGTCACTGCGATTCCGTAACGTCACCGTATTTTAAGCAGCGGTGTGGGGGGCATGCGATTAAAACGGTGCGGATACGATGCATCACTGCGATTCCGTAACGTAGCCGTATTTTAAGCAGCGGTGTGGTCGCACCTTAAGGGTGCTTTGCGTTTAAAGGGTTAAAAGCTAATCCAGTATTACTATACTGCGATCGATGTTACAACACAAAAATAGAAAAACTTCCCTATATTAAATTATTAATTTACACTCGGATTGAACCGAACTAAGTCAAAACCAGGGACTCAGGAGTCATTGATTCCTCTAAGGAAGGTTACGAGGGTATATAAACTTAAAGGTACCCCGGATATACACGTACAAGTACACATGTAGAAGCATCCTCTGTGCCCCAAGCAAACAAAGCCTCGGTCTCAATCCAATTTGTAAGCTTTTACCGACTAATGCAGGCTGCGAGTCGTCTATAAGACAATCACTGACTTCCGGAAACTTCTTCTAGTAGCCCCCAACCGCGACTTTGTCTGCATACAAGTCGTAACAATAATAGGTAATTATTTAGCGAGCAAATAAAATATGTAGCGCTCAACATAATATTAAGCCGACTGTATGACAAATACCGTTATGCGTGATTGCGTATGTAACACACATTCAATTACTTATCTATATTTATATCTAAACATACTAATTGTGACATTTTCTAAATACTTGTGGATCAATGTTACTCTGCGTCCGTAGGAAACGCCTTAGGCGGTCGTCACACTGCTCCGCATCTCGCAGCGACGTCCGTTGATGCGTTTTTTAACTTTGTATGTAGAATCTTGATTTTGTATAGAAAAATCGCATGGTACGACACACTGGCTGCGCCTCGACGCGCAAAGGAGCGAGACGCACGACGACTCGCGCGCTCGGACGGAGACGCGTTGCGTGCCGCAGGGTATGTCACACCGAGCTCCGCAGTGCCGTACGGATTTTAGTGCAAGAAAGGACGTAGGCGCAATGGATGTCGACGTCTATAAGTTTATTTTTGAAATTGAAAGTCGTTCGTTTAATCATAATCTAGGAATTCTTATAAAAGTGTAATTGCAGATTGAAGTAGTAGATTATTACTTACTTGAATGTAAGCCAAGGCTTTTCTTTCGCTGTAATAGAACGTCGAAAATTTGTGTCCGCGGCAGTAATAATCGCTCCAATTTTGCTTAGCAAATAATCAAATGACGCGGTTGACATACGGGTGCAATTTAAAAAAATTCTTCGTGTTGCCTCAAATCTTGGTAATCTCTAGCAAAAGACCCATTTATAGGTCTGGCTTGTAAATAGGGATGTACCCAGTGTCTTCTGCGTTTTATGACTCGATTGGACAAAAACCAAACTGAAAGTATCACCGCAGCGTTCTGAATAAGTTCCGTGTCCATTTTATCGACAAATAGGAACTATTTTCATCTTAACGTTTGAATGTGAAATGAACGCGAGACGGAAGTAATGCGGGACGTCGCGCATCGCAGCTCCGGACGGAGATGCGGAGAAAACTCGGACGTTGGTGCGTTGTCTCCGCATGCGAGTCCGTTGCTCCGCGTCTCGCAACGAGACGCGGCGGCAGTGTGACAACCGCCTTAGACAACCCTACACGTGATCCCTGGGTGGTGTTAAAAGAGTAACAAACTTGGCAGCTGCACTATCCCACCTGGACCTCGCATCACTCTCTGGATTTTCTTTATCATCAGCTTTCCCACTATTAATGCCCTAAGGAAGAAATGCGTATCTTTATCCAGTGATATGTAGCCATACGATATATAAATAAATACTTGTATCAAACTTCAAAGTAGCGTTACCAAGACACTGACAGACAATATATATTTTAGCCAAACTAAACCGTCTACGGTTTGTGTTTTAGGAAGAACCGGGAAACTTAAAATATATACTTTTCGAACGCCATATATGAAGCTTCACTACCACTTAGTGGAGCTTCATGGCAGAAAAATATATATTTTTTTCAAGGTTCTTCCTCTAGATATAAAATGTAATTTTGATTTTTTCCTGGAATATATAAATTATTCAAATCTTCTTATACTTCAGTTTACTCTTAACTTACTACTAAACTTTAATATTAACAATCCATCGCTGCTTTATTTAATTACTAAATTGATAAATTATTTTAATTCCTCAGTCACCGCGCAATGTATGTTAAGTAAAGGAAACGTTTACTTTATCTGAGAGACGTTGAGTCTCGGTACCGGCCCGGAAACTCTCTTATCTCGGATCTCGGAGCATCGATTAGACGACGAGTACTCACTACACGAGGAAATTCCACTTCACTAATTAGTCAATTACTATCATGTATTATTTAAGGTAAAATGTGCCCAAATTTGTTGTTCTTAAGGTCGAAAATTGTAAACACGCGTAAATAATTAGATTCTAATTTGAAGCGACTTGGATAAACACCTATTTAACGTGTTTGATGCTAAAAGTGGTTTGTGATAATGATAATTCCGAAAATTGTACAGCAATTAAATTTTACTGGGACTATTTTTTTATCCAACAAAAATCTGTTTGTGTCATTATTCTGGTAAAGATACCATTTGGTGGTGCCTACACTTCCCAAATGTTACCTTGACCAAAATAATAAATGTGATATAATCGTGCAGAATTGTATAAACAACCCAAATATTGATGGAACCCACTAATTTGGCTTAGCTGCGGTTTACGAAATTTTTTTGTTTATCTAATATGTACAATTTTTGTACGTAATTAACTAGTCTACAATCTGCAAAAGCAAAACTTTATTCATTTGAAACACAAATGGAACTAGAGACGAAACCAAATATCGAATTTCATATTCCTACATTACTTATTAATTAAATTTCTTCGTTTCAGTTATTCAACAAGTAGCACTGCTTTTATTTATTCACCTGAATAAATTTACTATTTCAGATGATTTCAGTATAATAGAGTTGATATTTGATTGATTTGAGTGAGAGTCGTTAGGTGAGGATATACGTCGGCATCGTTATAAGTTTCGCAAGTTCGGCTTCGGCTGCATCAAACCGTCGAAAGGTCTCATTAGGAATAGGAGTTGTTTTGTTGTTCAGTTCAATGGCTTCATTTTTGGATCACTGACATTTTAATAGCAATTCAAGCTGTATTGTTCTCTAGTCTTATTGGCAGGAAAAAATAGAACACATAAATTGACTGAAAATATTTTAAATCTATTTGATCGCTTGCTTAGATGACATCAGTCACAACCAGATACATATTTATAGACAGCCAAAGTCCAAGAACTTTGAGGCTCCAAGTCTGAAGCGATATCTGAACGAGACCAACCCAAAGTTTCTGTGGTAATACCGTAGTAGTAGTAACGCTATCAATTACTAGATGGCGCTGAGGGGCAGAGAGTACTCTGCCCTACATTATTCGGCAGCTTTGGTCGGTCTCATTGGTTTATAATAAATAGAATGACTTGGCAATCGCACAGGACAATAAATCATCTAATAATATTACCACCATTTTTGGGCAACCAATATTATATCTTTTATACGGATTATAATCGAGGTTTTGGTTTCGAAGCCATGGTGTTTTCAATTTTGCGCGAGCGCCACGTGACATGACTATCGTGCTAGCCGAGCGGCAGCCCACTGCCATACGCCTGCCCGGGAGGCGCGCTGGCCTAATATGTTCCTAAACTGCGTAGTGACACCCCCCTGATATTACATTATATAATCCAATACAATATGTATAGTACATTGATAGGCCGGTTTGTGCTATACGTATGTTTAGCCTTGCGATGGTCAGGTCATTTTACTTATTATAAAAATATATACACCTAATATTCAAAGGATCACAATGACATGTTGTTAGTAAACTTCGGCTTGGTTTTACATTAGATCTCAATACTTTTTGAAGTAGGAGTTTGTGCATGGGATTTTTTAGTTTTTCAAAGATATAAGTGTACCTAGCCGTATATTGTAAAATATATTTTTGGTAGACAGGTGGACTCAAATTAAAGGGCCTTTAAAATCACCAAAGCAACCTTATTAATAAAACTTATAATTTGTAAAATAACTTGTCATTGTCTTCGAGTATAGGTATAATCGCAATAAGAAATAAGAAGAATAAGATTATAATATATGCCTACGCATTCTCATATAATATATCAAAATGTGAATACATTCGGCGTTATTAAGTATTATTGTGTTTATCCCTTTGTAGTATGGCGTAATATTCCATATTACATGCTCGAAGAAAAAGGATTACTTGTAAAGCTTTATGGCTTACTTCAAAGGATTCCATGGAAATCAGCCCTGGGGCCCAATTAACGTATGCGGAATGAAATCTGGACAAAGTTTTGAAGATGTAAAAAGTAAGTAAAGAAATAAACTCAAATTGTATATAAATGCCAATTGAAAGCTTATACATCTGTTAATTAATCCCGTACTTTTAATGGGCATTGGATTCTTTATCTTAAAATTATGGTTAATCGAGGAGAACAGCGTCGCGAAACAGTATGTAATTTCTACAGTATTAATTCCCTATAACTGAAAGCGAAGACCGTGGCAAATTTTGTGCAAATGGGATAGAGCTAAAAAGCTATTTATAATATTTTTGCGTCCTTTTTCTTTACAAGAATTGCCACAAAAAAGCCTGGTTCAGGGAAACATTCCAGCATTAGCCAGTTTGCTGAGAGAGATCGATTAAAGAAAATGACAGCCCGCTGAGTCACAAAATCTTACAGAGAACTCAGGAAGGCGTTCAAATGTGGCAGTAAAACCGTTTTAAAATATCTTGAAGACATAGCTATCAGTTAACAATTAAGAAAAGTTATGCCCATCGTCTCCAAAAATTAAAAAAAATAACCGAAAATACGGCCACGTCGTTTGGTCAAAAAATATAAAAACAGGTGTTTTTTCATTCTTGGATTTTTTTAATGACTAATATTATGTTGTTTAAAATGAAAATTCGTGGCAAGGTAACTATTATTTTGAGAACACCAATAATCTTACGGTCAAGAATGTGAAAAATTTCAAGTATACGAAGCTTCCTTAAAAAGTTATCCGATGGATTATAAATCTAGATCTTAAAAAATCTGTACATTGTTGTTGTCGACAGCGCGCACCGATGGACATCAAGTACCACAACTTTCGTTTGAAACCTCGCATTGGAGTAAACTTACTCTGGCGTTTAATTTGATTAAATACATTATTAAAAACCATGAAAGATTATAAAAAGAACTATGTTATATTTATTTTATAAGAAATTGAATGTTGTCCAGATTTCATTCCGCATACGTTACGATATCACACGTCTTTCCGATTTTGCAAAAATATAACCAAGTTGTGCTTGGTATGTTTGGCGGGCCGTATGCTTGTTTGCCACCGTCGTGAAATAAAAAAAACCAGCCAAGTGCGAGTCGGACTCGTGCACCGAGGGTTCCGTACAAACCTGTAGGTATATAGGGGTAGTAACTTTAAAATTATTAAAAATATTTTTATTATATTATGTGACTAAAAATTTACGGTTTTCGCAATTTTTCCTTTATCTGTGCTATAAGATGTTGCTTCGTACCAAATTTCAAGATTCTGAGTTCACGGAAAGTACCCTGTAGGTTTTGATTCCCTTGCGAGTTTCGAAAATTTGCGGGAATTTGCGGCATAAACGGCTGTAGGTAGCTTTTGATTGCGTTGGCTTAGAAGTTTGATTTTATCGCAGCTCCAAGGGACAGTAGACCTGAGTATCTGATATAAGTTTCAGCTTGATACCTCCACGCGTTCCTGAGAAAAAGGGTATTGACAGACGGACGGACGGACGGACGGACAACAAAGTGATCCTATAAGGGTTCCGTTTTTTCCTTCCGAGGTACAGAACCCTAAAAACCTACGTATGTACTTATATCAAAGTCGTATAGCATAAGTCTGTGTTCATTAATCTAAAGCCAACGGCGTGTCTTGGAGTGTTTTCGGATCGGACGAGAACGTTTTTACATCGTGATGGATGATCTGATGAAACCAGTCCACTACCTACGTACTTTGAGCGTGTATCGCTTATAAGTATTAGAGCTTATAAAGTTACTAATGTTAATCTTTAGTTAGTACATTTAAATTAAGTATTTAATACCTATGTCGTTTTTAGATTAGAATAAGTCAACTAACATACGGAAATTAACGGATATTGCGAATCTATAAAATTGACTTATACCTTAGCCCTGTGTCTGTGACTGGGGCCAACCCAAAAAAACAAATGACCATGAGTGGATTATTTTAGCAATTGTATGTCGTTTAAAGGCTGGTTGACGCTGTAACGTTCCGCGTCCTACATTTCATTTTGTATAGAAAGCGTCACGTGATTCTCGGAAGTCACGTGATGTTCTTAAATTCATGTCTATGTACTTATAATTATAACTAATAATATTTGCTCATAACTGTTTTTATATAATATACAAACACACAGCCTACAAGGTTTTATCCCCGGTTTAACAAGGTTTTTTGGACCCGGGGTATGTCCTTAAACTACGTCCGGACCTGGGTATGTCCTTAAACTACGCCAAAAAGAGAGGTATGGGCACTGCGAATGGCATCTCGCTAAGTGTGGTAGGGCACGTTCAGCGAATGTCATCGCTCAAATCTGGAGCAGAGCCCGACTGGGGAAGTACCTCCACCTTACAGAAAACCACAGCCAAATAGCACTAGACCCTACTCATAGTGTTGTGTTCCTGCTGGTGAGTAAGGTTGCCAAAGAGCTCAAAGAGGACCCAGTGTGTTGACGATGAGGGACATTCTTGTTCCTTTAGTCGTCAACACAGTGAATCCTCCTTTTTGTAAAGGGTCGGCAACGCGCATGTGACTCCTTTGGAGTTGCAGGCGTCCATAGGTTACGGTAGCTGCTTACCATCAGGCGGGCCGTATGCTTGTTTGCCACCGTCGTGGTATAAAAAAAAAAAAAAAAATCCTCCATAAATTCGCTTATTTTATAATAGTTATTACTTTTCTATGAGCATACTTTTGAGGTAGTTTACAAAAAGTGAGTCTGTTTGTTCAGATTTTATTAATTCCATTCGGTGTTTTTTACATCCTTGTGGTGCCTATGTCATTATTCCTTTAAAAGGTTCACACCTTTTGTTTTGGGTAAACTTCCAATTACAATTTCATATCTTGTGGAGATGAACATGTAAGACACGATGTTGAGTTTTTCCACCAGATTTTCACTGTTGTCTACAACGTCGAAGTTGTTGGTATGTATATAGAAGCCACTTCAAATCTTCAGATATTGTTAGGCAGTCAAATGTTGTTCAAAGTTTTGTAGAAAGCCAAGCTGTCATTGAATCGAAGTTAGCACAAATGAGTCTATTTCAATGTGAAGCCTCTGTTGGCTTCATTAATGGGTAATAATACTAGGTACAGGGCCGCGATTCGAAAAATAAACACACACACTGAATAGACACAGCTCCAACTCACCAATGTGAGACCAATGTTGAATGAAAATCTGTTCGAATAGCAAATGTCAATTATAACGACATTGAGTTGAGTTGGGTTGGGGATGTGTCTGTACAGTGTGTGTGTTTATTTTTCGAATCATCGCGGCCCAGTGCAGGTTAACTTAAATGGTTCCCTAGGCAAGTGACTAGGTACTTAGGTCGGAATGTGACTAAACTAGATTACACTCTAGAATATTTAAATAAAAACCGGCCAAGAGCGTGTCGGGCCACGCTCAGTGTAGGGTTCCGTAGTTTTCCGTCCGTCACAGTAAGTGTCCCCACTTAAGAGTTAAAATAACACCGCCATGTAGGATATGATATGAGCGTTCCACGTACAGCGACATCTATCGGCAAATTAAGTAAACTATTGCGCGCGAGCTTAAAGTATGGAAGATGATTTTTATGGGATAGTTCTTTATTGCGTGAACTGATTTTCACCGTTTTTACTTTATTTGAAAGCACGTCATTTCATTGTGATTTTGTAGAAATTACAGGTACAATAAACACCTGCTCATACGGTTACATTACATTTGTAATTTTTTTTCAAAAACTATTCAACCTATCAAGTTCAAAATAATTTTCCTAGAAAGTTTTTATAAAGTTCTACTTTTGAGATTTTTTTCATATTTTTAAAACTTATGGTTCAAAAGTTAGAGGGGGGGGGAGCACATTTTTTTTAACTTCTGGAGCGATTATTTCCGAAAATATTTACATTATCAAAAAATGATTTTAGTAAACCCCTATTCATTTTTAAATACCTATCCAACAATATATCACACGTTAGGGTTGAAATGAAAAAAAAATCACTTCCCACTTTACGTATAGGGGAGATAACCTAATAAAACCTTTTTTTTCACTTTTTATTTTACCACTTTGTCGGCGTGATTGATATACATATTAGTACCAAATTTCAGCTTTCTAGTGCTAACGGTCACTGAGGTTATCCGCGGACGGACGGACGGACGGGCAGACATGACGAAACTATAAGGGTTCCTAGTTGACTACGGAACCCTAAAAACGGGATTTAATTGCACAGGTACTCACTTTTCTTATTTCGCTTGACACTTCGAACGTGATGTTCATGGTCGCAGGCAGACTGGCGAGTAATTGTAGCAGCATCTTCTAGCCATAAGCATCACCATCACTGCAGTCATTACGAACACCACTTTGGTTCTCAAACTTTAAATTTTGGGGTAGTTTTGGGCTAAATTAGTGGACGTGTCTTAGTGGATTCTGCATACTCTGCAACTCTGGAGAACCAAAACCTGGCCCTACTCTGCAAAGTGGCTACATACACTAAGTAAGTAAAATTTTTTGAGATTCAACGTAGCGTGTGTGCCGTAGGGATGGTGATACCTTGTTTGCTTCTACCAGTTTCTAGCTACACGGGTTTTTCGAACCACCAGCGTTTGGTCTTGATAATGCATTGCTCGATACTACTCGATCACTAGATTTCCCTTAATCTCTCCGCTGACAAATCAGGCGTGTCAACGTAATGTGGAAGATAAAAACCAATTAAGCTGTGATTAAGAGCTCGCGACGCACCGCTCAACTCTAATTCCGATTAATTATCTAACTACAAGAGATAAGGAAGCATGGGTGGCATTCATGCACATTGCTTACACAGCGAGGGTGATTCAATCATGACTCTCCAATTACTGGTAGTTATCAAGGATCTCAAAGTCACGTTATGTTGGTCCTAACACTCTCGTCGGACGTCTTACAAATAACATAGCCATGGCCCTTGTTCACAACGCGTAAGAGAACCAGTGAAAGACTAAAGCCTGAAAACCCATAGGAGTTATGAATCGAGAGTTCAACTTATAAAGGACAATTTTACTGTACCCGTCACTTAGATAATATGTATGTTTTCAGGATTAGGGGAAAGACCTCCGCGACGAGGCGTGGACTTATACTAGACTTGACTGATTACGTGTTTGGAAATAGTTATTTGTGATAGACACAGACTACTCATCATTACACACCAACAAAACACGCCAACCTGCTACCATTCACTACCACTACCTGGCTGATGTCCTCACATGCCCTCAGTGTGCAGGGGGTTCATCTCGAAGATCGGCTACGTCAGCCATCTTCGGGCGCACGAGCGCCGAACAAATAACTAGGAGTTGAAGTGGTCGCCATGGTCAAAATCGGCCGGAAGGGATCAATCAATCACTCATCATTAAGCTTTTATCTATACAAGGAGCACGAGGTCACCACACATAAGCGTAAAAATTTTATTCGTAAATTTCTACGATTCGAACAGCACATCTCAATAGTAATCTACACCATTTTGAAGTATAACAATCCAGGTTAACCCCTATAATTTGATTTTTCTGGATATTTTGAATTTACATGAGTAATGATCAAAAACAATTCAAACAGTAATAAGCGGTTGCGCTCTCATACTAAATTAGTACGGGAGCGCTGATGTGTGGTGACTGGTGACCTCGAGTTGTGTTGTATTGATTGTACTTATGATCTATCTAGTGGTTGAGATTATCTGTGGTGATACATGTGTGGAAAGTTAATATCGAGTAAAATTGTAAAAGTTTGTGTGATGGAACCGCAGCTCTTAATAATATAAGGGTAAATTCACCTGTATTTTCTCCATTGAACAACTATTAATAAATAAACAAAGCAGTCAAAACAAGCGCCTTAATCAGCCTAGTCGCAGCCACTCGTGCTGCCGTCGAAAAAAATGTGTAACTTGATTGTGAGATATCTTGATTAAAACAACTCCAAATACAGATCACAGTTTTATTCCTTGAACTTCACTTCACAAAATCCAACACCATAATGATACAAAATGTCAAACTACCTCTTATATAAGAATATTGATACCGTCAAAGTTGTACAAAGGAAATCAATCAAATCACCTACGAATAAAATTAAATATAAATGGCTAACATGTGACTACATTTTTTGTATAGACCCCGATATTAAGAATAACTTTAAGCACTCACAGGTCAAAGGCCGCTGGCTCTTTCGAAGCGATGCGGTCGGTCAGACTTTGTGAATATATAGAATCCTTGAGATGCCTAAAATATGAAACCGGGCAATTTGTTACGTAAAATTAATGGTCAAGTTTGTTTAAACCCAGCTCGTTTGAGATAACAAACTCGCTAAAGTGAAATCAGTTTAATCAATGTCGTTTTTAAAACGGATAACATGATTTATTAGCAGTAGCATAAGGCTGGCGATGAGTAGGTAATCCAAATTTTTGTATTGATTATTTATTTTCGGTTTTTTTCTAAAACAGAAGATGGGAGTTATTTATTTTAATCAGTAAAACGCGCAAAAATGTATGACACAATCTCATTTGAAACAATACCTACCCGTAACGCCCTACCCATGAGTAAAAAAAACCGGCCAAGTGCGAGTTGGACTCGCGCACCGAGGGTTCCATACAAACCTATAACAAGCAAAAGTTGTAGTATGTTTATTACTAATTTCAATTTAATACCTCTACGCGTTTACGAGGAAATAGGTAGTAAGTTTAAAAAAAAAAAAATTGTATGATTTTAATAAAAATGTCTACTTTCCTAATTTTTCCTTTGTCTGTGCTATATGAAGTTTCTTCGTGCCAAATTTCAAGTTTCTGAGTTTACGGGAAGTACCCGGTTTTGAGTTTCTTTCGAGTACTCAGTTTCAAAATATGCGACTTAAATAGCTATTTCTTTTGATTGCGTTGACATAAATATTTGGTTTTGCTACATCTGAAAGGTCCTATAGCCCTGAGTATTTGACATGAATTTCAAATTAATACCTCCACGCGTTTACGAGGAAAAAGGTAGTAAGTTTAAAATTTAAAAAAATATTTTTTTGTATGATTTTACTAAAAATGTCTACTTTTTATAATTTTTCCATTGTCTATGCTATATGACGTTGCTTCGTGCCAAATTTCAAGTTTCTGAGTTCACGGAAAGTACCCCGTAGGTTTTGCGAGCGCCGAAAAACTCTAAAATTTGCAGCATAAACGACTGTATCATTTGATTGCGTTGGTTTTTAGGGTTCCGTAGTCAACTAGGAACCCTTATAGTTTCGCCATGTGTGCCCGTCCGTCCGTCCGTCCGCGGATAATCTCAGTGACCGTTAGCACTAGAAAGCTGAAATTTGGTACTAATATGTATATCAATCACGCCGACAAAGTGGTAAAATAAAAAGTAGAAAAAAATGTTTTATTAGGGTACCTCCCCTATACGTAAAGTGGGGAGTGATTTTTTTTTTTCATTTCAACCCTAACGTGTGATATATCGTTGGATAGGTATTTAAAAATGAATAGAGGTTTACTATATTCATTTTTCGATAATGTAAATATTTTCGGAAATAATCGCACCAGAAGTAAAAAAAAATGTGTCTCCCCCCTCTAACTTTTGAACGATAAGTTTAAAAAATATGAAAAAATCTCAAAAGTAGAACTTTATAAAAACTTTCTAGGAAAATTATTTTGAACTTGATAGGTTGAATAGTTTTTGAAAAAAATTACAAGAGAATTTCTGAACTAAGTTTGTAATTTAACCGTATAAACAGGTGGTTATTGTACCTGTAATTTCTACAAAATCACAATGAAAAGACATGCTTTCAAATAAAGTAAAAACGGTGAAAATCGGTTCACGCAATAAAAAATTATCCCATAAAAATCATCTTCCATACTTTAAGCTCGCGCGCAATAGTTTACTTAATTTGCCGATAGATGTCGCTGTACGTGGAACGCTCGTATCATATCCTACATGGCGGTGTTATTTTAACTCTTAAGTGGGGACACTTACTGTGACGAACGGAAAACTACGGAACCCTACACTGAGTGTGGCCCGACACGCTCTTGGCCGGTTTTTACAACTCCGAGGGACAATAGACTTGAGTATTTGATATAAATTTCAGCTTGATACCTCCACGCGTTCCTGAGAAAAATGGTCTTGACAGACAGACAGACAGACTGTAAGCATTATTATTGATAAATACTTTAACTTGAAAGGATAACTACTTTTTATTTAGCATCATCTTAAAAGACTGTCAATTGACTATTCCTTGTTGCTCATTCCCGGCATTTTGATGTTATAAAATGACGGGTATACAGCTGCGACCGCCATTCGGATCTTGACCAGATTGTTGTAAAGACGTCTTGAAAATATTATTGTCACATAGTGTAATTGATTCATATTTAAACCTTGTAACAAACAAATATAAGTGTAAATACTGGTAAAGTATTCGTTTATTTTATAATTCTAGTGATATCCCCAATATCTCAGCAGTGGGATCTAACAAAAATCGATCGGATTTTTGCCACGCCGCACAAAAACGTAAGGTTTTCATTTTTTTTAGATAATAAATTAGTTTGATTGGTGAAACTATATTTTCCGTAACGGAGTAATTCCGGATAGAGTCACATGTAGAGTCACATGTAGAGTCACATGCAGAGTCACATGTAGAGTCACATGTAGAGTCGATATGTAGAGTCGATACGTATGGTGTCGAAATATAAAATCACGTATAGGTCGAAATATAAAGTCACATTTGGAGTCGATGTAGACTCAACGTGTAGAGACGAAAAATGACATGTAGAGTCAAATGAAGAATAAAAACTTATATGATTCTTATGTGAAGCCAAATGTTTGAGGCGACACGTATGAAGTCTTCCACGCATATGGTGGGGTTAATGCAACAAAAGTGAACGGACATGTCAAACCTTTTTTCAGGCCTACCTAAATAGATCTATTTACCTATATAACCTAATTATGTGAAGCACGTGGATGAACGTGCATGCAGGGCTTATTCAGGCCTACCTTAAAAATCTAGTACCCATGAAACGCACGTGGATGAACGTGCGGTACTTTTAATCAAACTTACTTAAATGTATCTAGTACCTGCGCAACGCACGTGAATATTGTGGGAAACTTTCATTCAGTTTTACCTTAATATACCTAGCAATATTATTTATCACTTTTAGGGAAAGTAATCAATAAACTTTGAATATCATGCGATTATGAGAATGCACGATATACATCATCATACATTTTAGAGCTTGGTTCTTGTAGGTGTACGTAAAACACCAATATTTTTATTTGCAGTCATGTAAAGTATGGACAACTCAAATGAAATAAATCACAGATAATCTAATCAAATAAGACGTCAAAAAAGTGGTTTAAGTGGTCTCTGATTACATTTACAATTTTATTATTAAAGCTCATCAATGACCATTGTAATATTTTGTATGTATGCCTAATAAATATCGGACATTAATTTAATCGTTTGTGCAGTTTGAGAAATTTAATTTAATGAAGTGCAATACCTATTTCTATGAATTATCTACCTACATTTAACCTAATAGCTTTTAACCTAATAGCAGCAAAATTTTGCTGCTTACGGTAGATCACCATAATGGAATGTGCCGAGTGCTGTAATTTGATTAAAGCGTAGAGACGAGCTAATAAAATGTACAGCCAATATGTGCCTGTACCATTACTCCTGTGGTGGTATGACGGAAGCCGACTTCAAAAATATCCTACCAATGAACAAGTTAAAGTGGAAATGTCCTTCCTGTAAAAAAAACAAGAAGGGCACCAGTCATCTCTCCAGTAGCCCGGTGCCCGCTAAGGACGATGACTCCACCGGAGATAATCACTCTATTCTGAACGTGGAGGCTAAGTCAATTATGGCTCATATCGACTCAAGGCTCAACATCTTACAGACCACCATTGAATCATTTAAGTCAGTCCTAACCCAGCGGCTTGACAACTTATCTGTGACAGTGAACACGTGGGAGGGAAAATTCAAGGAGCTCGAGTCTTCCCTAAACACGGTGACAGACCAAATTAACGTCTTGGAATCTGAACGAGAAACCCTACTTTCCGATGTGGACAAACTGAAGAGCGAACTTCATTCTCTTAGAGCTGAAAGTACTCATAATGAACAATGGGTTCGCCGTTCTAATCTACAAATTAACGGAGTGCCACAAACCGAAGGCGAAAACTTATTCCAAGTGATACGGAACCTTGCAAATAAAAGCGCATTCGCTCTCAACACCGAAACAGACATAGACTTCATTTTCCGTGTCGCGGTGAAAAATGACTCTGATAATAAGAGACCTAAGCCAATAATAGTAAAATTTCAAGCTAGATACAAAAAAGATGAGTTTTTATCAACTACTCGCAAGATCAAAAACCTTAAGGCTGGAGACTTGGGATTCTCAGGAAGCAAGGCTCATGACCGTATTTATGTAAACGACCATTTATCTGCCTTCAACAAATCCTTACTTCAAAAGGCTAAGAATGTGGCGAGGGAGAAAAACTACGCTTACTGCTGGGTGAGAAACTGCACAATTATGGTTCGACGCTCGGATAAATCACCGGTTATTCACATCACATCGGAAGAAAGTCTAAAAAAAATTATCTAACATGCGCTATTTTTAGGGTTCCGTAGTCAACTAGGAACCCTTATAGTTTCGCCATGTCTGCCCGTCCGTCCGTCCGTCCGTCCGCGGATAATCTCAGTGACCGTTAGCACTAGAAAGCTAAAATTTGGTACTAATATGTATATCAATCACGCCGACAAAGTGGTAAAATAAAAAGTGGATTTTTTTTATTTATTAGGGTACCTCCCCTATACGTAAAGTGGGGAGTGATTTTTTTTTCATTTCAACCCTAACGTGTGATATATTGTTGGATAGGTATTTAAAAATGAATAGGGGTTTGCTAAAATCATTTTTCTATAATGTAAATATTTTCGGAAATAATCGCTCCAGAAGTAAAAAAATATGCGTCCCCCCCCCCTCTAACTTTTGAACCATAAGTTTTAAAAATATGAAAAAAATCTCAAAAGTAGAACTTTATAAAAACTTTCTAGGAAAATTATTTTGAACTTGATAGAATGAATAGTTTTTGAAAAAAAATTACAAAATAATTTCTGAACTAAGTTTGTAATTTAACCGTATAAGCAGGTGTTTATTGTACCTGTAATTTCTACAAAATTACAATGAAATGACGTGCTTTCAAATAAAGTAAAAACGGTGAAAATCGGTTCACGCAATAAAGAATTATTCCATAAAAATCATCTTCCATACTTTAAGCTCGCGCGCAATAGTTTACTTAATTTGCCGATAGATGTCGCTGTACGTGGAACTCTCATATCATATCCTACATGGCGGTGTTATTAACTCTTAAGTGGGGACGCTTACTGTGACGGACGGAAAACTACGGAACCCTACACTGAGCGTGGCCCGACACGCTCTTGGCCGGTTTTTTATTATACTATTTACAGCTGCCTTTTGAATATAACACCTTTGTTTGAATATATAAGTTTTAAAAGTGTAAACATTATACTCTTGCGAATTGCGCTTGCAACGCTTTTATTATTATTGTTCACTGTTGGTTACGATTGCGATTACATAACACTAACTTATCACAAGTTTTGTAAAATTATAATATTGGAGCCTGTATTACTCGCCACAAGTATAAACATTCGTTACGGCATTGACAAAATGTACATGGAACATCGGGAGGTGAATGGGAACCGACACGTTAGTGTGTATAGATTGGTGCGGTATCTAGTATTTACACGATCCTTGCTTAATATAGGAGCCGGGTTATCTACGTACAATCAGCAGTGGAACTACTCGCTTGGCACGTCTGTATACATTTTTTGTGCAGAGGTGTATGGTGGGTGGTTTTGCGGTCTGTACTTATTAAACATTATTTTTAGAACGAAATTATCATCTAAAAACAATATTTACACCTCTTGGAAATCCTTTATATGGAACTAAACGTTTATTATCAAAACGTCCGTGGTTTGCGAACAAAAACAAAAACCTTTCTTAGAAATGTATTGATCAATGGTTATGATGTGATTTGTTTGAGTGAGACTTGGTTGCTCCCCGGTATTTTTGACACCGAATTATTTGATAGCAGGTACAACGTGTATCGAACGGACCGCGACTATCAGCGCGTAGGGATGACCTTGGGAGGCGGCACACTTATAGCCGTGCGCCGACCTTTCATCGTGAATATGCAAAAATCGAGTCCTTTACCAACCTTTCCCGATGCTGACATTACTACTGTCACACTCTCTCTAAAACGAGGTCCTGTTATATTGTACGTGCACATATTTTGCTGTTATTTTCCTCAAAATTGTAATCAAAGCCAGTCACAGTTAACGTTTTTTGAACATTTATCTGACCAATATTTGGACAATCCAGATCACACATTTATTTTGATGGGAGACTTCAATATTAGGGATGCTGTCTGGGAGTCTGGATTGGCGGATGCGAAACTGGTTTTACAGAACCCATCTGTTGATGTTTTAACCTCTCAATTATTTACCTTTATGTGCTTTACGGGTTGGAACCAGTATAATGACACGCCGAACGCCAATAATAGATGGCTCGATTTGGTTTTTGCTAATAAGTCATGTTCAGTGTCACGAGTGGAACCACTATCAACCCCAGAAGACCCTCATCATCCATCATTAATGTTAAAAATAATACTCGGCTGCGCCGAATCTTTGCTCAATCCTGCACCGCGTGTGTCTCGACGTTTTCATTCGGCCGATTACAATGTTATCAATTTAGAACTATCCAAAATTGATTGGGACTCTCATCTAAAGGGTAAAGATATAGAAGAGGCCGTTAATGTTTTCTATCGCGTTATTGATGGCGTTATAAATAAACATGTTCCTTCAAAAATAATTCTAGATAATAATAACAAATACCCTGTTTGGTTTAGCAAACAACTAATTAAATTAATAAATAAAATACTTAAAGTCCACAAAAAATGGAAAACTTATAATAGACAAAGTGATTACAATTATTATTCATTACTGAGACGTGACGCTAAATATCTAGAAGAAACTTGTTATGACTTATTTATATCACGCGCAGAAAGTAATATAAAGCATAGTTCAAAACAATTCTGGTCGTTTATAAAATCCAAGCAGGGTAATAATACCATACCTGACTCCTTATACCTGGATAACCAAGTAGCATCAGATGGCCAGGGCATGGCAAATGTGTTTAATACATTTTTTCAATCCGTATTCGAAAAAGACACCATTCCCGGCAGCACATTATGCTTACCGGAAAGTGACTATATACTGATTAGCACGATAGACACCAGCCCCAGCACCGTTGGAAGGTACTTAGCGCGACTTGATATATCAAAGGGTGCCGGCCCTGATGGTCTTTATCCTGTTTTCCTTAAAAAAATGTTCCGACCAATTAGCTTTACCATTATCAATATTATTTACGGCGTCACTGAAGATTGGTATCTTACCGGACACATGAAAGAGGTCTCTGGTAGTGCCCATTCATAAAAATGGTGACAAACATAATGTCAAAAATTATCGCGGTATCTCAAAGTTATCTGTGATTCCCAAACTTTTTGAAAAAATTGTGTACGATCATGTTTTTCCAGCGATTAGACCTTTACTGACTTCCCATCAGCACGGGTTCGTAAGCGGTCGCTCGACAGAGACTAACCTGTGCGAGTTTCTTGACATTGTCCTTGAAGCTATGAGTAACGGTTATCAGGTGGACGCGGTCTATACCGACTACTCTAAAGCATTCGATAAAATTTCCCACTCGTTGTTAATAAAAAAGCTAGAAGTGGTTGGTATTCATGGGGACCTCCTGAGATGGTTCGAATTATACCTACGGAATAGAACCCAAGCTGTGACGGTAAAGGGTTACCTGTCTAGTTTTATTCCCATTACCTCCGGAGTCCCTCAGGGTTCCCACCTTGGACCCTTGCTGTTCAATATTTTCATTAATGACGTCACAGATTGTGTACGAAACTCCCACATATTACTTTACGCCGATGACACCAAAATTTTTAAAATAATAAAGCATGAACAAGACTGCTTAGAGCTTCAGCAAGACCTGGATCGCCTGAGTCAATATTGTGTTGACAATAAGCTAGTCTTAAATGTTGAAAAATGCTGCTTTATATCATATTCTCGGAAACTGAAACCTATACTGTGTGATTATAAATAACTTAATACAAAACTTGAAAAAGTACCCGAGATTAGGGACCGAGATTAGGATCCAGCTAGATCAGGGGCTGTTGTTCTCATCTCATATTCAGAATATTACTGCGAAAGCGTATACAATGATGGGATTCATGTTTAGGCAAGGAGGCGATTTTAAAAATATTAACACTTTTAAACTTTTATATAAAGCACTAGTACGCCCTCAGCTTGAATATGCATCGGCAACTTGGAATCCACAATATCACTGTTATATCGATTCTATAGAACGCATTCAACACAAATTTATAAAACTTAATTATAAATTTTAAAACGTTGCACTGAACGATATTGTTCCCCTGCAGAAACGTAGGGAACACAAGGACCAGATTTTACTATACAAAATTGTCAACAATGTTGTTGATTCTCCATACCTCCTGAGTAACATATCACTTAAGTGTTCGGGCCTACGTACTCGCTCCAAAAACACATTCGCCGTTAAATTTTGTAGCAATAAATATTCAAAAAATCGATTTGTTGTAAGAGCTTGTTCCACTTATAACAGTAATAATAATAAATAATAATAATAAATACTCTTTATTGCACACCTCATACAGTTACAAGCACAAATTTTACAATTAGATAAATTTAGGTAGAGGTAACAACAGGCGGTCTTATCGCTAATGAGCGATTTCTTCCAGACAACCTTTGGGTAGTGGAGACTAGAGAAAAACAATAAGCAGTAGGTGGTGCATAGAAACAAAAGAGACGAAATAGATAACACAGCACATTCATATGAATATACATACTTAAATAAATACAAAATAAACATAAATATACGTACATATATACATATATAATACACACAATAAGAAACAACAGTGTCAACTTAAAAACCTAAGGAAGAGATAAATAGTATTCCTTAAGTTGCGATTTAAAGCTACCAATAGATTGCGCGCGTTTAATGTTGAGAGGGAGAGAATTCCACAAACGAACGGCCTGGAACGTAAATGAGCAATTATAAAATTTGGAAGATGAAGATGGCACTTTTAGGAGCAATTTTTGAGAGGATCTAATAGAATTAAGATAAGAGAAACGCTCTTTGAGGTAGCGGGGAGCTGCAGGGTTAAAAAGTATAGAAAAGAGTAAAGAAAGTATGTGAGAGTTACGGCGGTGACGGATAGGGAGCCATTTGAGTTGAGAACGAAAACTAGAAACATGGTCGAATTTGCGTAATCCGAAAATGAACCGAATGCAGGCATTTTGAATACGCTCAAGCTTATTAAGTTGCTCCTCGGTTAGGTCTAAATAGGAGATATCTGCATAATCAAGAATGGGAAGAAGTAACGACTGAGCAAGCGCAATTTTAGTAGCATTTGGCAGGAAATTCCGGAGCCGTCTGAGAGACCCTATGGCAGCAAACATCTTCCTGCTCACTTCACTCACCTGAGGCACCCATGATAGACAACGATCCATGATTACGCCAAGATTTTTCACTTGGTTGGAAAAAGGAATTTGGATACCATCGAAGACTATCGGAGGGAGCCTGAGAAAGTCAATTTTGGAGATTTGTTTAGCGCTACCCATCACAATTACCTGTGACTTTAGGGGGTTTACTTTTAAACCGTAATTTTGACTCCAATTTGATATGCGGAGCAGATCAAGATTCGTGGCTTCTATAACTGAATTGAGATCGCTATGCATACCCTGCGAATATATTTGAAGGTCGTCGGCATAGAGGTGATACGAAGAGGAGAGATCAAGAGTTATGGAATGAATGAAGATAGAAAATAAAAGAGGAGACAGCACACCACCCTGTGGAACACCAGCTGATGTGCTGCACCAGGAAGAACACGAAGAATCTAGTTTAATTCTTTGCCGACGACCAACCAAATAGCTGCGGAACCAGTCAATCGCTGCAGCCGATATGTTAAGAGACTGTAAGAACGCGAGCAAAATGTCAAAATCGACCGTGTTAAAGGCATTACTGAAATCTAGAAGTGCAAGAACTGTAAGCTTCTGGTCATTCATACCCAAACGGATGTCATAGGTAACCTTGACAAGAGCCGAGGTAGTACTATGGCCCGGACGAAAACCAGATTGAAATGGGTTTAGGAGGTCATTTCTATTCAGGAAGGAAGTTAGTTGCTGATGCACTAGCCGTTCGAGGACTTTGGATAGGAAAGGAAGAATGGAGATGGGGCGATAGTCAGAGAAGGAACTGGGGTTGGATTTTTTGGGTAAAGGAATAATATTGGCATCCTTCCACAGACTGGGAAAAGTACTTGATGAAATGGAAAAATTCAGAATACCGGTGATAATAGGAACAAACAAATCAAGGAGAGGGAGTATCATATTTCGGCTAACACAGTCAACACCAACGGCGTTAGAAGTGATATTCAATATACCCTTCCTAACATCACTCTCACAGAAATGGCTAAAATAGAAAGAAGAGAAATCTAAGGCAGGAAGTGATGAAAGATGATGAAGTGAGTTAGATTTCTTAGGACCACTGAAACAGGTGGACGATGAAAAATGCTGGTTAAGCTGGTCAACGCTAATATTGTTTAAATTGGTTGCCTGTTGAGACTTGCCAACTCCGAGACCTTTCAAAAATTTCCACACTTTGGCTGGATTTCCATCTTCAACAGAACTGTGAATATGACGCCTCTGAGCATCTCGACATATAGTGCTACAGCGATTGCGCAGGGTATGATATTTAAGTTTATTTTTCTCAGAGTTGTTAGCCTTATACTTAGCACTATATATAAGCTTAACAGTATATATAATCATACCGACATCTTTCATCAAAATTACAGTAGTTATGTAACCACAGTGAGAACAACTTTATAGTTAGGTTGCGACTGTTTCTGCATGCATTATTGTAACTTTTATAAATCGTATATCTAATCTATCTGTTAAAAATTATGTCAATATCTGCTACTTACTCGTAAACTGTCGTGAGAGATTCAGACACTGATCTAAATTATATTTTAGGTTTTATACTCTTCATATTAATTCAATAACATCTTTATTTCATTGCTTTAAACTGTGTGCATATTTACCTTACGTACTAACATATTAGTGAAAACTTTGCTGGCTTATGATCTACCTATTTGTATTAACTTTATGTATGTTATATGCTATTTGTTTTCCTCAATAAAGAAAAATAAAAAAATAAAAAATAATAGTCAAGTTTAACGACATTTAACATGAAAGCTGGGTAACAGGCAAATCCCTTTTACTAAATGGGTGAATCCATCTCGGAAATGTACATTTTATAAATCTTTTTGAATTCAGTGTACTGAGCTAAACGTACAGTCAGTTAAACGAATATAGTAACAATAATAAACATAATAAGAGACTCTGCCGCGAATGCAGAAGACGCTGGTTCGATCCCAGCCCTGGGCACCGGAGGCCTAGGTCACTTTTTCCTTTGTATATGACATCTATATAAGTTTATGATTTATATAGTAGTGTGTCTACTTAAAATAAACAAATCAAAATATTTATTAAAAATAATTTGATTTGTTCTTCAGTTATAATAAGAGAAATTAAAGGAATTAAACTTCATATTTCATGTTATCCGTACAGTTAGTTAAAAGAATATAGTAGCAATAATAAACATTAGAAGATAAATAAATAAAGGTATTAAGGAGTGGTCCGGGAAAAAAGTAGCCGGGCCTTTTCTGATTTATCTTTTTATTTTGTGCCGATTTAGAAGCAGTGTTTATATTTAAATAATCTGTAGATACAATCATATTTAAATGAAACAGCGTTTGGAAGTTTTCGCCTTTTGTATTCCATCATACACATAGTTTTTTGAACAGCGTCTTCTGACAGAATTTTTGAGGTGTTTCTCAAAAACATGTTTTTTCTTATAGTTTGATTTGATCAGCTATTTTATACCTTAATAAATTGTCTTTCTTCAATTGTAAACTTTTTTATCTGGCTTCATTTTAAGGTGGTTACAGTAATTTTTAATTAAATGTATTTGTCTTTTTTTATAGAAAACTGTCTCCAATAGAAAAATCTTTGTCAGAGGTTAAATTAGAGCGTCTTCCTGACTATCCTAGCTAAAATACACTTAATGAATGTAGCTTCTTGGTAAGATGAAATTCTGAAAAGCATAAAACGGGTTGTGAAAATGGAAATACAATTGTGGCATTGTAGCGGATGTCGATTAAAGATTGTCAAATTATGTTGTTCAAAAAGTTACAAAGTATGTTGAATTAAAAACGCGAAAACTTATATATGCTCACATATTTTATTATGATTGTATTTTTATTTATTAGTATTGTATCTACGGATTAATAAAATAAATATACTGCTTCAAAATTAGCACTAAATTAAAAAATACACAAGATTGTACACGGCTACTTTATTTCAGGACCACTCTTTAATAGTTAATATTATTCGTTATCATGTTATGTCCTCCTGAGGTCAGTGACAAAAGGGCAAAATTTGGGTTGTTTCATTCATGTGTCCAGTTTTAAATTTCTGCGACTAGTGCAAATTGAGGTTCGTAAGGAACTTGCATAATAAATCTTTTCAAAACCACATACTTAGTACTGCTTATTTACATTAGTTAAATATTGGTGAAACGGGTTCAGTAATTATTTTATTTTTCAATTCTTTGGTTAAGGCCCTGACTTTTCTAGTACAAAATAGGATAATGACGACACTTGGTTTAGCTTGCTTTCATCGCTACTAAACAAGTTATTTATTATTATAATATAAGTATTACACATATTTATCAAAGTTCATAGTATCAGACCACTGACTGATTTATTATCACATTGGATAATGTTACGAATCCAGCAATACGAGATCATGTTAATCAATTAATTGAAAATATATCAAAGTTCATAGTACCAGACCACTAAGACTGATTTATTATAACATTGGATAATGTTACGAATCCAGCAATACAAGATCATTTTAATCAATTAATTGAAACATCGATACAAATATGATAATTAAATTCTGATTAATAAACTTGTATACAAAAATATCTTAGCGTGACTAAGTAATCGTGACAAAGTGCGTTAATTACGCAAAATAAACTGCCTATATGTTTTAAAAATCAAAATTAATAAGTTTGCGTTACATTAGCATTGCCTTATTGTACTTTTAGACAATTTTCGATAGATAACATTAAAACGTATATCATTATACTTATTAGGTAACTAACCACAGTAGAACACTTCGAAGTTCAACTTAAAATAAATAAAACTTAATTAAAACAACTCCGCGCTTGGAAATCATATATTTTAATCCAAAATGTTACTCTTTTCTTAAACTAGTACGAGCAATTACATGTATCTTATCATTTAATCACACGCGTCAAGTTGTATAAAAGCAAACGTTAATCAAACAAAAGTTCTTACTTAATAATCATAATCATTTATTTCTTGCAATACTTAATAGATAATAGGTAATAATATTTAATTCTTGAACTTATACTTTTAAAACGTAAATAAACAATTAAATAATTGCCATTATAATATTTAGGTAATCACACATGTTGAAATGTGTATATGTTGAAAATAAGACTAAATTATTCACGTTTCTAAAGAAAGTGTTACAAGTTTCAGACTGACGACCCAGGAGCGTCCAGGTGAAAGGGCCAGGGTTTGGTATTTCTTTACCACCCAGGAGTGCCCAGGTGAGAGGGTCGGGGTGTAGAACACTTCCGACCCAGGAGCGCCAAAGTGAGATGGCTAGGGTTATGATATGATATTCTTCTTCCTCAAGAAAGGCATCATCTTCACCTACATCTTCTCTGACGCTACGCTCTCGAAAGAATGATCATGGTCGTCACGTCATGTGTAGTGGTGTGGTTCAGAACGCTACTCCACTCTGCATGACTCTTCGCTGTCGTTATGTATTCAACTACGTTGTGAGTGTTAATAAAATTGGTCTGAATCAATCATGTGGTTATACATGTGGTGTTGTGCGATATTCATGTGAAAGTGATAAGTATTATGTTATTTGTATGTATTTTATGTTATAAAGGTTCCTTCTAATTTGAATTTTCAAATGCATTAAACAGTCTGATAATATTTTATTCAATAACGTAAATAATTATTGCGCTTACAAATCAACTATTGGTTTGATCTTTGCTGCTGTATAGAAATATATCAAACTTAATCACTATTGTTATTATTTAACCTTGATGATGAAATCATCTTAATTAAATATCATGAAAAATAACTTTTGGTTTGATCTTTGCTGTATTGATATATCAAACTCTATCATTATTCAATCATTTTAACGCCTGTGTTACACCTTATTGGTATTACTTAAGCTTGATGATAAAGTCATGTTAATTAAATATTCTGAAGAAGTATTATTATTTTGACCTTTGCTGTATTGATATATCAAACTCCATCACTATTCAATAATTTTAACTGTTATGATATATCTTATTCGTAATACTCAAACTTGATGATAGAGTGCTAATAATTAAATATTATGAAGTCGATAAGCAATAATATTATGAAGTTAAGAAGTCGATAGAATAATCATTTATTTCCTTTGTTGTTTGCACTGAATGAAATAAACTTTTACAATGAGCACTTAAGTACAAACTTAATCATAAAGATAATGGGTAATCAACTCTTTGTGAACTTCTTGTGAAGTTCTATATTTTATTATCGATGATAGTTCATTTTACATTGTATAATCATTTAATAATCATTTCTAATAATATACTACAATGATGTGAAACTGATAGTCAAGGGTTGACATGACCATGAGTAATATAAAAACATTATTTCATTAACTTATTACAAGAGAAAATCCGATGTGTTAAGATTCAAAACTCTAATTATGTTATTAATATGGGTATTTAAACAGTTTGTATTCATTACCTTTTATTGTCAGAATTTATTTGTAAATTATTTTATTAGTGCTATTATTTCATTAAGTTTTGGCGAAGGGTCTCGCCTCGAATAGGATGGCCGAGCTGTAAGCATTATTATTGATAAATACTTTAACTTGTAAGGATAACTACTTTTTATTTAGCATCATCTTAAAAGACTGTCAATTGACTATTCCTTGTTGCTCGTTCCCGCCATTTTGATGTTATAAAATGACGGGTATACAGCTGCGACCGCCATTCGGATCTTGACCAGATTATTGTAAAGACGTCTTGAAAACTTGTCACATAGTGTAATTGATTCATATTTAAACCTTGTAACAAACAAATATAAGTGTAAATACTGGTAAAGTATTCGTTTATTTTATAATTCTAGTGATATCCCCAATAAGACGGACAACAAAGTGATCCTATAAGGGTTCCGTTTTTTCCTTTCCAGGTACGGAACCCTAAAAAATAGAAAGATGTTTATATATTTGCGACTGACATAAATAAATCGATAATTAGAACATTTTCATAGGCACACTATTGTAAGGCGACTTCAGTTCATAAAGCTTACTTAAAAGTGTACTTTATATTTCCCCCCAGCAACCGGGATAAGATGAAGATGTTGTCAGTTCATAATATGAGGAATAACTGTCTTGCGGGTAGTTAACATAAATCGGAGGGTTAGTGAGCCGAGTTTTCCACTAATAGGTAACTTAATGTACCTAAACACAATACACTAAGAACATTACTAATAAGTCTCTAAGGAGACTTTAAAGTCATTGAATTCATTAAAAACCAAATGAAAAAAATTATAACTAAATAAATATATTATTATGGGACAATCTTACACAAATCATCCTAGTCCCACTGTAAGCTCAATAAGGCTTGTATTGTGGGTACTAGGCGACGATGTACATAATAGAAAGATAAATGTAGATAAACACTTAAACACATAGAAAACATCTATAACCCAGGAACAAATATACGTGATAAACACAAAAATAAACACACAATTCCCTGTGTATTTATTTATTTATTTGAATGAAATTATGTAGTTGGAATTTTACCCGTTCTCTGATGAACGCTTGATCTGATGTTTGGTAAACACCTGTATTTCTAATGACAAGATTTTAATTTCGCGCACCGATGGTTCCGTACAAACCTGTAGGTATATATATAGGGGTAGTAACTTTAAAATTATTAAAAATATTTTTATTACCTATATGATGTAACTGGAAATTAACGGTTTTTCGCAATTTTTCCTTAATCTGTGCTATATACTCGTAGCAGAGCTTGAAATTGAAAAAATTGTGCGCATTGAGAAAAAATTGTGAATTTTTGACCATGGAATGAAGGTCTGTAAAATTTTTGGACCTTCACGTCAAAATCAGGGGTCCCGTGCAATATGTTATTACTCTCTGGTTAAGGCTGCTAGGGGTTGTGTGGTATCATTTCCGTATAAAACAGACATGCAGAATTCATTTTTGATAACAAAAAAGTAAAAATCGAAACTAAAAAAAAAGCTCTGCGGAAAGGAAAAACACTCAAAAAAATATTATTTTTTAGAACGTTGTATAAGTAATCAATATCATAAATTTTTAAATAAAAAATAAGTCATGTCATGTCAAACATTTTGAAATTTGACAATTTCAACGATATGACTGTCGTCAAAATATTAGTTTTTTTGGTCCATGAAATTTCTGTAATATATCGGTATTAAAATGCCGGCTTGTGCCGTGCATTGGTGCAGGAGCCACACAGGCGCCAAAGATGGTGATATTTCTTTTCATCGGTAAGTAAATCACGCATAGATATTCTCATACATTACGGACTTGGTCGATGTTATGCAATATAAGTTTTGGAAAAGTAAACATAACTCATTTGAGGAAAAGTATAATGAATGTTCATTTATAAGTATTACCTAGTAGTAATAGCAGTTAGGTTTCCGTTGTTAACAAAGAATCTTTTCAGTTTGTTTTTTTCGATATGCAGTATGGGTCCTTGCAATAAATCTTTATCAATATTATACTACTTTGATAATATCGAAATGTCTCCCTTGTACTCATATATTGGGAATATGAGATACGTACTTAATAAACAATCTGAATATGCCACCTCAGTCGGTTCAAAATCTTTACTATTTTATGTTAATTTATGCTTATTTTGTAGTATGTAAGTCCCAATATTGTAATTAAGCACTTTTATTAAATAAATGAATGATGAATAGAAGGCATATTATTCCTTATACCAAGAACGATTAAATTTACGTATATTACATAAGTAATGAAAAATGCACTAAAAAATAAATTGATAGATTGCAATAAAAAAATTAATTGATTGCATTATTATTTATTACGTGAACCCATCCACGTCAAACTTAGGCGTATTTATTATACGTTAACTTGACATTTCAGTTATTTCATTTGAGTATCTCTTGTCCAATTAAACTTCATTGTCAAATCGATTTTGACCACTCACAACACGGCAACTTTTCTTATTAGTGAAATGGCATGAAACCTTTGCGGAATTAAGGTTAACACAAAAAATATGCTTAAAGAATCAGTACTTGATTGATTAATAAGACATAAGACATTTTAGTTTTGTAAACGTGAAAATGGGTCGTGTTTACACATAAACTTTGCTTGCCTTTACTCGTCTTGATTGTACTGAGAGAAAACCCTACTAATAAGACGTTGCTTCGTACTAAATTTCAAGATTCTGAGTTCACGGGCAGTACCCTGTAGGTTTTGATTCCCTTGCGAGTTTCGAAAATTTGCGGAAATTTGCGACATAAACGGCTGTATCTTTTGATTGCGTTGGCTTAGAAGTTTGATTTTTTCACAGCTCCAAGGAACAGTAGACTTGAGTATTTGATAGAAATTTCAGCTTGATACCTCCACGCGTTCCTGAGAAAAAGGGACTTGACAGACAGACAGACGGACGGACGGACGGACGGACGGACAGCAAAGTGATCCTATAAGGGTTCCGTTTTTTCCTTTCGAGGTACGAAACCCTAAAAAAGATTATTATAAAATAAGTATAAACTAAATTATGTACTAAATTACTATACTTTTGTTGATAAATCTTTGTATGACCCAAAAATTCAATAAATATTTGCATCGATTGTTGCGCTGTTTGTAGTAAGCGAGTTTTCCATTTTGTCCATTACGAGCTACAATGTATTGCATGTCCATTCGGAATCGTTAATTGGGGAACAAGGGAACAAAGCACAGGCCATTTGGAACGGCTCGACATTTGTAGCTAAATCAGGCTATTTAGACTACTAGGCCCGTGCAATAAAACATGATAAAGTTCTGGATTTTTGATATGTGGCTGGGTCAGATTAAGGCCATTTACACCTTTATTTATTACAACTAGTTACTTGTACTGACTAAGCAATATGTTAAAAACTATCGATTTATTTTTATTTTTAACCGACTTCAAAAAAACGAGAGGGTGCTCAATTCCTCTGTATTTTTTTCTATATGTGTTACCTCAGAATTCCGTCATTTTCAACCCGTTTTGAATTTTTTTTAATTGATAGGATATACAGATTGGTCCCATTGTCATCAGGTCAGTGTCTGATCATGGAAGCCAGGAGCAATCGAGGAAACTCATCAAATATTAAAGTCACAACTGTAGCGATTTCAGTATTTTTAGGGTTCGATAGCCAGAATGGCAAAAACGGAACCCTTATAGTTTTGGTCATGTCCGTCTGTCCGTCCGTCCGTATGTCACAGCCATTTTACTCGGAAACTATAAGACGTATTTTAATATAGACATAAGGTGTAGTTTGTATGCCGCTATTTAGTTATGTAGTGAAATTGCAGAAAAAAATATTTTCAGGGGGGGCGCTCCATACATGTAACTAAATAAGAAAAGTAAATTTGTTTTTACTAAATATCAACATGTGCACATCAATCTTAAGTACTTAATGTTTTTTTTGTTTCTTATTTAAAATAAATAGTACATAATATATATAGGTAGGTCGATAGGTCTTTAAAAATAACATTCTTCTTTGAACATTTTGTGATTAAGTGAATAGTTTCAGACATAATCGCTTCGAAAGTCGGTAAAAAACGTCCCCCCTGTAACTTTTGAACCGTAAGTCTAAAAAATATGAAGAGATGCGTGTATATACTTTCTACGAAAATTATTTTGAACATTATCGGTTCAGCCATTTTTGAGTTATTTCCAAAAAACTTCTTCCATGAGCATCAGATACGACCTTTTGGCATTAGTCTGGTTCTTATTCCATTGAAGCTACGGAACCCTCCATTATGCGTGTTACGACACGCACTTGGCCGGTTTTGTATAGTAACTGGGTGCAGTTGCTTACGAAAACCATCATTTGATGACGTGTAGTTGATGATGATGATCATAGAAGGTCACGGAAATTTAAATAATAAGTATTACACGCGATGCGATTAGTTTAATATAGTTGCTATACTTTTATGCTCAGCACAACTATTGACTTGGACCTGAGTGCTGGTGACGATGATATGACAATGAACCCTTGATGTGCCTTCAAACGACTTCAAACATATTAAATGGAAGCGTATAATAAAAAGAGTAATGTTTTATTTCATCCTTTTTGAAGTCGGTTTTATTATTTTTAGAGATATCTATTTTTCAAATCATAAGTTTTGTTAATAAGGTTGCTATAACAATTTTAATGACCATTTAATTTGCCACAATTTAAGTTTAAATTTTACGAGATACAGCCACTTATTTATTTGAAAAACTGATGGCCAGACACTGATGCGGCCATGTTCTACGAAATAGTGTTGCATATTTTCACTGACAAAGGTGACTCATGAAAAAGAATGTGAATACGAATTACGAAGTGAACGGCGGTATATAAGTTGTGTTGTGACTTACTTATACTAAGTAGAGATATATACACGGTGTAACATGAGGAAACCGAATAATTTTAACAGCGTATTCCTGATCATAATTGGAGACTAAAATGTCGTATAAACTTTTCTGGAATTCGCCTAGTCTCAGAGTTACTACCACTTAAATAAAAAAACATTTTATGATGGCGATTTCACCCTTTATAGGGTCTAATCTAGACATTCTTATTGATAGATATCAAAGTGGCAAGGAATACTTAATAAGCTTGAGCGTATTCAAAATGCCTGCATTCGGTTCATTTTCGGATTACGCAAATTCGACCATGTTTCTAGTTTTCGTTCTCAACTCAAATGGCTCCCTATCCGTCACCGCCGTAACTCTCACATACTTTCTTTACTCTTTTCTATACTTTTTAACCCTGCAACTCCCCGCTACCTCAAAGAGCGTTTCTCTTATCTTAATTCTATTAGATCCTCTCAAAAATTGCTCCTAAAAGTGCCATCTTCATCTTCCAAATTTTATAATTGCTCATTTACGTTCCAGGCCGTTCGTTTGTGGAATTCTCTCCCTCTCAACATTAAACGCGCGCAATCTATTGGTAGCTTTAAATCGCAACTTAAGGAATACTATTTATCTCTTCCTTAGGTTTTTAAGTTGACACTGTTGTTTCTTATTGCGTGTATTATATATGTATATATGTACGTATAATGTATGTTTATTTTGTATTTATTTAAGTATGTATATTCATATGAATGTGCTGTGTTATCTATTTCGTCTCTTTTGTTTCTATGCACCACCTACTGCTTATTGTTTTTCTCTAGTCTCCACTACCCAAAGGTTGTCTGGAAGAAATCGCTCATTAGCGATAAGACCGCCTGTTGTTACCTCTACCTAAATTTATCTAATTGTAAAATTTGTGCTTGTAACTGTATGAGGTGTGCAATAAAGAGTATTTATTATTATTATTATTATTATTCTTCCATAGGCATCAGATACGACTTTTTGGCATTAGTTTGAATTCTTATTCCATTGAAACTACGGAACCCTTCATTATGCGTGGTCCGACCCGCACTTGGCCGGTTTTTTGTATTAAAACTATTATTCGTAACGGGGTATTTACCATGTACTCGTACCTACATACATTGGAGTTTTTGAGCACCCGATATTTCGGCACAGAACGAACTCGAAAGAGGGTAGATCGCTACGGTGCACTGTGATTCCGCCCAAGGCCATAAATCGAAAAAAATCATAAGCGTATCCCGGTTTAAAAGGTAAGTAAAATGATTCACTAATAGACAATCTGTAGAAAACTATAAATTTCACCATAATACATTGCAATTATCATTTGCATTTGTGCAACGAAAGTGATAACATCTCAACCCTCATTAGCAGTACGCCGTTGACGCCGGAACTTAATCACTTTGTTATCGTGTATTATTATTACTATTTATTTATTAACACGTGGTGAAATCATGGAAATCCAAGAAGAAGGTATGTACTTTACTTTCTGATATATTTTATTTATATATGTGTGTGTTTGAATTTTATACATATTTTCTACGAGATGCTTATACTTTTGTAAAAATTATTCTTAACTTCGAAATCAATTTGTGTTATACTTTGATGCCGACTTGTGCCGAGGTAGAGGCATACGTCATATTGTAGATTTAACTGTAAGTTTCATTTGCGTCTGTTTGCTCCTTTTCTAGTTATATGTGTATCAGTATCAATGAACAAGTGTCGTTGGCCAAGAATAATGAGATTTTTTTCTAACATATTTATATGTTTGTTTTAGGTACTTTTATGAGATGTGCTATTTCAAGGCGTGCTATTTTTGATATATGGCACTCCAAAGAAGGCACGGAAAAAGAAAAATCTCAACATGTTCTTGTTACTCTGACTGAAATGTCACCTCTTTCTGAGCACATTGAAAATGTCGATATGAAGATTTTAAATGACGAAATTTGCAATTTGTGCAAACGATTTTCATGTTATTGGAAAAAAATGTATAGAAGTCAGTTTAAAGTAATAGAAAAATATGCAGATTGGCTTGCTGTAACGGAGTATATTGAAATAAATCGAAGTGTTGAGCCGCGTATTTTACAGCAGAATGATAACGTCGATTCGTTCCCTTCTTGTTCGCGTGGCCGTCCGAAAAAAGATTTTAATGAGTGTAGTAAACGTACTAAAAGGAGAAGACTCGCTGATCTATCCAACTTAGATACGTCTGCTGTTAGTACGTTGATCAATACTTCCGCTGATGCCAATTCAAGCTCTACAAAAATCGACGAATGTGATGCTTTGTCGCTTATTGCAGAAGCTAAGTTGACTAGGCACCAATATTTATTAATTAAGAATTTTATAGATACTAAGATATTAAAAGATTGTATGCCTTCCTACCAAAGTATTGTTCACGCTAAAAAACAGTGTTATCCTCCTATTATAACTGTAACCCAGTCATCCGCCGAAGTCGAACTTCAGAGTTTGTTAGACCACACTGCCACTCGGATTCTTGAGTCTCAAAAAGATGTTTTAAATAGAGTGCCATGCCAATCTCTAGATAAAATATCTTTAATAGGTAAATGGGGTTTCGATGGCAGTACTGGACATGGCGAATATAAGCAATGTTTTTCTGATCCCAACCTTAAAGATAGTAGCTTGTTTGTTACCTCGTATGTACAGTCAGCCTCAGAGAGACGTGACCCCCCTAATAGCAGTATAGAAACAGTACAATAATTTCGTCAACACACGTAATGATTGCGTAGCAGTTTGGTTTCATATGCGGACAAGTGATCCTAAGAGACCGCGTTCAAGACCGTCAAAATCATTTTCAATCTTTTTGCTTTTTTTTGTTAGCATACGTATATTATTAAGTTAAGAATGATTGAAAAATGGATACGGGTAATATCAAATATTATAGAAGAAATAAACAGGGCAAATAAAAATAAAAACAATCTTAAAAACACATTATTTTATTGGTATTTTATTAACGCTTAACGCCTAAAAATATTTTAAATATAGTCAAAATCCCTATACCGATATGGGTTTAGTTTGGCAGATATTTATTTGATATTTCTAGTTTACATTATATAAATTGAACATTTTTGTTACTTATCTATCAAGGTAACAGTTGCATTGAAGCATATTTAAATATCTTTTATGGGAAATAAACAACAATATTATAGTGCGAGTTAATTGAAATTGTGTTATGTTTCCTGGGCTGCGATTATAGCTGTCTTAATAATAGGAAGGGAACCGGAATGGAAATCCCCAGGATATTGTCTATTGAATATAAGCTAGCAGGTTGTCTTTTCCTTACAACATCAGAATGACTAAGTCATGAGAGTGCAGACAGGATATTTCTATACAACGCTGAATACATCACATTTTAAATGTGAATCTACCGCGTGATTAATAACTGCATAACAGATACTATATATAAATATTGGGTTTGATAAATAATGATTGTGTATAAAACGAGAAGATATTCTAACCTTGCGAGCCACTACGTTTCAGAGAGAAACAGCATGTTATCGGCCAGCGATAACAATATTCATCTCCTGTCACGTTACTACAATTTTAGGAAACACAACACTCACTACCTAGACCTCGTTTTTTTAGCATTAGAAAAAAGGTTAACTAACAATCTTAACATGTCTTTTTATGAAATAAGGCTTCTTGAGAAGCGAAGCTTCTAAAGTATAACTATTACTTATGAAATCAAAATAATGTAAATATATGTCCTTGTAAAACATAATTGTTACATATTTGCTACATCTTATTTTTCAAAAGTGTTTTTCAATGAAAAGACACGTTATTAAGCTTCCTTATCCTTTTTGTAATGCTAAAAAAAAACAAGGTATAATCTGAAACAATATCACTTTAAACTTTTGTATGCCCATCAAATAAGAATATAATATAATATTACACTATATTTCACTAGCTGTATTTTTTTTCTAATACCGGAGATTGCCGGAGAAGATAAACCTCATTCTCCTCTATATTTGTTTCAGCCTACTTTTCATGCTAGCTACCAAGTTTCAGCATATGTCAGTATTCCTCATAAGTTCCCAGGTTCTATAGTCTTCATCATCAAGGTTTTGTTTTGATTTAACCTGATCGGGGTCCCAGTTGAGCACCATTTGACCCCATCTACCTTCGTCCATCTTTATCGGATTTGAAGCATTTTTCATCCGAAAAAATTACGATCTGGTTCTCTCAGTCGAAATCTTCATATTTTTTGGCAAAACTAAGGCGATCGTAGCGATGCTAGTTGACAAACTTATTTTTTTCGTTGGTTTATAATGGTGTATCTGGGCAGCGTGCAAATGTCTTCTGACAGTGCTAAGAGATACCCCAAATGTCTCAGCTGTTGAGCGAGTTGTAGTAAATAAAGCGTCGGTATTCAGTAGCACAATATTCCGGTGCCGATGCCGCTGAGATTCCTCTGTGTAGGCAGAAGGACGAGGGCCTTGCCGATCATCTTTAACGTCACCCGGTTTTTCATACCGCCTTAGCCATTTGCGAACCGTGTTCGTCTGCAAATAAAAAAACACAATTTGAACTTAGTAGGTCTATCAACAAAACATAGCTCAATGAAATGGAGTAAACTCTAAGTAACTCACCGTTATATTCATTTCTTGTGCTTTTTTATATTCTGGTTTTGTTCCCGAAGCATTACAATATTCGATCTCATAAAAGAGTTTAATCGAACCATTTTAAAACTCAGTTGTTACACAAGTTTTCGGACAAGTCGAGAATAAAATAAAATAACGTTACTACTTCGGCACAACCAAGAATAGACGTAACGATGACGGTAATTATTTGCGGCGGATGTGAATTATTATATACAAAGTTACGCCAAAACTCAATTGTAATTATAAAAATGCGAAACGGTAAAATCATACTAAATTCAACCTAAATACGTTTAGTTAAAGACGTTATTACTCACTTTCGGATATATAATGGGAGTAGAGAAATAATAATAAACAAAGACAATACTATATTATCATTATCCATACAGGCCGGTTAGACAAGTACGCATAGACATATGTAAGTTAACCTCCATCTTTACGAGTTGACGATAGTGATTCATATTTTCGCAAGTAATAATATGTCATCGATGGCTCAATGGTATAAGTGACGGACTAATGTAAGAACATGAAGTCTTGATAACAGCCGCAAAGTCCCGAGGATCGATTCCCAATAACAGTCCGGAGCAAATAGGGAAAATTGACTTTTTGAAATAATATGATGCTCGATATAGCTGTGGCGATGTTGAACTAATGTTTCAGCGTTGCCTTCCGAGCTATAGTTTTAAAACCAGGGGGGTCACGTTTCTCTGACGCTGACTGTACCACTTCAACTTATTTTTACGCCTGAAAATGAGAAAAACCCTGTGGTTTTGTGGAAAAATCCTCGTCCATCGTCAACTCGTTACTGTAGGCCAATTCGTTTTCAGTTTTTAAAAGAAACCGCTGAGGTAACAGTTCAGGAAGAGACTTATTTTAAACAAAAAATACATGACTTACAGCCAACGATCTTCAAATATAATGATCGCGAATTTTGTATTACGCATAACTTACAACTTACTATGGTAGATGGTAAAGTCTGTAATACGAGTACCTTAAGTGAATTCTGTTCATCCTCTAGATGTTATGTTTGTAAAGCTAGTCCTAACGAGATGAATCAAATTGATCTTTGTATAAGTAAACCAGCTGATGCAAGCAAATATGAATTTGGTTTATCTCCTCTACATGCAATGATTCGTTTCTTTGAATATTTTATTCATATTGCATACAGGATGGATTTTAAGAACTGGCAAGCATCGAAAGAGTTTAAACCGTTGTACGAAAGTAGAAAAAAAGAAATTCAAAAACAATTTAGGGAAAGATTGGGCCTCATTGTCGATAAACCAAAAAGCGGCGGAAGCGGGACATCGAATGATGGTAATACTGCTAGACGTTTCTTCATGAACTCAGAAATTTCGGCTGAAATAACTGGTATCAAGAAGGAACTTCTAGATCGATGCTGGACTGTACTACAATATATGAACTCGGGATATAAAATTGATTCGCAAAAAATTCACGATTTCGCTGTAGAAACTGCTAAACAGTTGGTTCATGAGGATAACTACAAATGGTATAAAATGCCCCCTTCCGTCCACAAAATTTTAATTCACGGTGCTGATATTATTAATCACAGTTTGCTGTCTATAGGGGAGCTATCTGAAGAAGCAGCTGAGGCGACTAACAAACACATTAAAGCATATCGACGAGACCATACACGAAAGATGAATCGCGTTTTGACTAATACAGATTTGATTAACAGGCTTCTTCTTCATTCGGATCCCCTAATTTCAGGTCTAAGAAAGTTACCTAAAAAAAAAAATACTGTATTATCGAAATCTGTATTAAAATTGTTATCTTAAAATAAGTAGTTTTCTGATTAACTGTTATTTGCTTTATTATTTATAAGTTTACATTTATACTATTATTACAAATTATACTGTTTCTTATTTTAGTTTTTTTGGTTTTATTTGATGTTTATTATAAACAAGAAACATTAATACCACAATTTTTCCACTGAAAATCGCAGTATAAAATATTTAAAAAAATCATTGTCTCTAACATCATTTCTGGACATAAAAAATAAGTATGGGTTTAATATATATACATAAAAATGACACAAATATATCAATTCATATTACTTTCATGGTATTTTAACCTTTATCATAGATAAAAACATCTATTTCGCGATATAGGTATTTATGGCCACCCTTGTATGGGAGCGGAATCACCGTGCTCCGTGATGATGGCGCATGCAACTGTGCCGAAATATCGGCTGCTCAAAAACTCCAATGTACATGGTACAGTTAGCTGCAAAAATACGTATCGAAAAAATCGTCTCATAAATATGGTACTACGCACATATTACAACGGAATAAGATACTATGGGACATATTTTTGAGTAAGATGAGTACACCCATATTTTTACAGCTGACTGTACGAGTAAATAGCCCGTTACAAATAATAGTTATGATGTTAATGACCACGTGAGCTTGAAATAGTATATTGCTGATTTTGAGTTTCATATTATTTAAAAAAAATCACATTTATTTGTTGAATTAACCAAAGTTTGCAATGATAATCACAGAGTACTTAATTATATTGCACCCCATTTTTTGTAATGTGTCCTATGTCACTCCCACAATCGAGATGAATCTAATGACACCTCACACGTCGTAATATGTCCAACGATGTAGGCTGTTCGCGTGCCTAAGAAATAGACACACATACTTACCTCTATGATATATAATAATATTAATAATGACAGATGGGTTATGTACGCTCCAAAAGTGAAGCACCTAAAATGAGTGAATTCAAACAACTGTCGCCAGTCGCGCACCGGCCAGCGTGAGATACGGACGTGCCAATGAACTCCCGTTACCCGCGTGAGAAAGAGACAAACTGTAATTTTCTAACAATAAGGTTGACAAAGATGTAATGATTGTCAAAATAGATAAACATAATACAATCGTTGCGAGGTTATGAAATAACTGTGGAAGTATTGTGTTAGAGTATAACCCATCTGCAGGCGATAGTTCCTATTTACATTGCAAAAATAATTGTACCTATAGATTTAGTTAAGTCTGTTCCTAGAATATGAAGGCCGAAAATGTTCCTTTACTGTTAAATAGATTTCATAAGTCTCTGGCTACCCATTACCTATTTAATTAGTTATATTATAACATTAATTATAAAGATTTATTTCGTGCATACTAACTCCATCTGTTGAAGTTCACCTGCATATGCAAATAAAGTCTCAAGGGGGCGCTGGCGTGTACACCTAACCTATGACACATGTGCGATTTACCGTTACCTATCTGCTCACCACGCGACACGCGAGCACTCTCTCATATTTCACTTTAAAATTATACCATTTTCTACCTGCGTACCCAACACCATCCATAGTAAATATCATTGACTTACCTACATACTCTCGGAAAATACGAGTATAATCCTCCTTCGGCACTCGGTCGGCACTAGGGAATGCAAACCGGTAAATAATTGCATAGAAATTACCGGTTAACCGGTAAATTACCGGTAATTCTCATACAAAATATTAACCGGTTGCATTCTCTAGTCGGCACAAGTCATGCAGACTGACGACAAAGTGATCCTAGAAGGGTTCAGTTTTTTCCTTATGAGGTACGGAACTCTAAAACCATATGTAAAATCAATTAACACTGTAGCACCGGGGTCCCATGCCAGTTTCTGTTGGAGGCACGTCAGACGGAATAAGTGATATCGAGCGCCACAGGAAATTTATTCATTGAGAGCTAACTCGGTTTTCTCTGTTATAGCCAGCCTTGTATGGGAACTGGCAGATGTATTTACTGGATTACTTATTCATTGGATGATGTTAAATGTCGTCTTGTTCAGAATTTGCGAACTGATATGTAAGTGTAATCGACGTTTATCAAAGTAGCGTATGGCCAATTGGCCATAGGTAAGTATACTCCTTTCTCCTACCACGATTAAATTATTTTATTTAGTTTTGCTTTTATAATAATAATAATAACAAATACTCTTTATTGCACACCTCATACAGTTACAAGCACAAATTTTACAATTAGATACATTTAGGTAGAGGTAACAACAGGCGGTCTTATCGCTAATGAGCGATTTCTTCCAGACAACCTTTTCTTTGCTTGAATAATAATACGTTTTTCTTCTCAGCGATACATATTTATGGAAAATTAACTGTAAAATGGAAAAAGGCTAATCAATTAAAATATATACATATATTTTAGAAACCAAGAGGTTCGTGGGAAAACGCAGTCAGTAATTGATAACTAACTTTATTTTTGTTTTTCTCGAGCTTGACTCAAAATATAGTTTTGATCCGGGGTTCCGTACCTCAAGTGGAACGAACGGAACCCTCTCTTTCATTTCTAATCACTTTGTTGTCCGTCTGTCTGTCTGTCAAGACCCTTTTTCTCAAGAACGCGTAGAGCTATCAAGTTGAAATTTACATCGAATACGTATGTAGGTACGGTACCTTGAAGCTGTAAAAAACCAAGCTTCTAAGTCAACGCAATCCAAACATATGGCCAAATACCTAAGCCTTATTTTCTAACACTTCGTAGGGGACTCAAAATCTATAGGGTATTTCCCATAGACCTATAGGAATGGGATAGGAATGGAAAGTAGGTTAAACCCACAATCTGCATATTTTGGGTTCCGCAGCCTTAATACTTTCATGTTTAGATCGTAAGTCATACCTTTATACATTATAGTAATAAAATGACTAAAGTAAACATCAACTTTTCATCACAAATAACTATTTTCGGATTTTTGATTAAGGTCAATTCCTCGAAGCTCTAGAATTAGACCCAATGACGACCCAGAACAGAACAAGCTGGCGAAAAGCGATTAGGAGAGCCAACCCCAATTGAACATGGGATAAGGCCGGAGAAAGAGGAAGAAGTCAAGTGGGGTAAGTGAAACCCCTCGGTAAAGGGGAATAGAACACTTGTATGGAATTTATACACTGTTTCCCTTTCGCATAGGCCTAATAATGAAATGTGGCAAAAAGGACGGGCTTAGACTTGGCCAGTTTTTATCAGAATTAAAAAAAATATATATATATATATATATATATATATGTTGAATAACTTTATAAAATGACTGATGTAATGAAAACTGGCCAAGTCAAATCTAAACTACTTTAAGATCTCACAATTTTAAATAACAGCAGTTGTTATAGGTATCCAATAAAGCAAAAAAATAGAGTTTAATATTTGTTCATAATGTTATTTTGTTCCTATAAATACATATTTGGATTTTGCATAGAACTTGGCACTCATTTAGATCTCCATTCTTTTTGCGGCGAAGCCCACAGCCAGGCATATTTTTTGTATTGAACTTGGCTCTCCTTTTTTACATTTATGTTTTTGGTGGGATTACAGTTACAAGTGTATTTACGTGTTTAAATTTAGAAGTCGGGAATAGAGTAGCATGAAATTTGGCAAGAAGGAAAATTTTGCAGCACAAGTCAAGGAAATTATCCGATGTATACACACAACATTAACAACAATAACAGTTTTTCAACGGCAAAGCCATTGTGTGATATACTGAACCCTCACTCGAGTCCGATTCGCACTTGGCCGATTATTATTTTTTACCTTTATCAAATGACAGCCAGACTACTACAGAGTACTACAGGGCTGGAGCGATATCACGACTGCAAGTACGTGTAAGGGTATAGTAAGAAATTAGTTACCTTAAATATATATAGTTTTTGAACACACCTGCTCGTAACGAGGTTCTTATTCCACCGCTTTTATGCTCATAATCCTAGATATTAAACACGCGTGCATTTCACAATAATTATCCAACTAGTGGAATAATTTAATAATCCGATCAAGTGACGTTTGTACTCTAGTACCAAGTTGTACGTACGCAGACGTATCGTTGTAATTTAGTCGGGTATTACCTTTACTTTTTTTTAACTCTTTATGAGTTTACATTCTAAAAAAGTAAAAAAAAGTAAATATATTAAAAATATACACATTTACGATAGAATACAAATTATACAATCCTGATTGTGAATAAGAATCATTTCAACTCATTATATTACTCGTAATACACAATAAATTATGTTTTAAACACGAATTGTCTGTTTTAATATTGGCTGTTTGTCATTATACGTCTGCGCCTTTGCCTCAAGCTGCACGCACATCCAAAAAAGAAAATTGCGCGTCATTTATAATTTAACCTCAAATCATTGTTTATTTGTTAGATTTTTCTCGTCGTGTTTTATTAATTTAAACAAATTATATTTTCAATTAATAAGAAGACAACTTTAGCGTTAATTTAACCTCTTGATATATTTCTAAATTGTGATATATACTAGTAAAATGTCATCATAAAATTCTAGTGAGCAATACGTAAGAAAAAAATACTATAATTTATTGCACAATAAATGTGAAGTCTTTAATTTTATGAAATGATTTGAAAAAGAGTTCCAGATACTCAATAACATCACAAAAAAGGTTAGTTAAATTTAATTATCTTAGGTTCTTAAGTACCTCTATCCTGTAAACATTCTGACAGTTAATGTATTTATCAAAAGTTATTAATTATAACTATTCTGTTATTTCCTCGCAAGTGTGTTGCAAAACGTCGTATGAAACGCGTGTGCTTGATCATTACATAAGCTCAGCTTCCTTATGCGCACTCACATGCGTTCGTGCGCACAATATTGCATCGTATGTAATGATCAACTTAGCACACTTGTATCATAATGTACTATTTCAACACACCTGCTCGTAACGAGGTTCTTATTCCACCGCTTTTATGCTCATAATCCTAGATATTAAACACGCGTTCATTTCACAATAATTATCCAACTAGTGGAATAATTTAATAATCCGATCAAGTGACGTTTGTACTCTAGTACCAAGTTGTACGTACGCAGACGAATCGTTGTAATTTAGTCGGGTATTACCTTTACTTTTTTTTAACTCTTTATGAGTTTACATTCTAAAAAAGTAAAAAAAGTAAATATATTAAAAATATACACATTTACGATAGAATACAAATTATACAATCCTGATTGTTAATAAGAATCATTTCAACTTATTATATTACTCGTAATACACAATAAATTTTGTTTTAAACACGAATTGTCTGTTTTAATATTGGCTGTTTGGCATTATACGTCCGCGCCTTTGCCTCAAGCTGCACGCACATCCAAAAAAGAAAATTGCGCGCCATTTATAAGTTAACCTCAAATCATTGTTTATTTGTTAGATTTTTCTCGTCGTGTTTTATTAATTTAAACAAATTATATTTTCAATGAACAAGAAGACAACTTTAGCGTTAATTTAACCTCGGGATAAATTTCAAAATTGTGATACATACTAGTAAAATGTCATCATAAAAATCTAGTGAGCAATACGTAAGAAAAAAATACTATAATTTATTGCACAATAAATGTAAAAGTCTTTAATTTTATGAAATGATTTGAAAAAGAGTTCCAAATACTCAATAACATCAAAAAAGGTTAGTTAAATTTAGTTATTTTAGGTTCGTAAGTACCTCTATCCTGTAAACATTCTGACAATTAATGTATTTATCAAAAGTTATTAATTATACTATTCTGTTATTTCCTCGCAAGTGTGTTGAAAAACGTCGTATGAAACGCGTGTGCTAGATCATTACATAAGCTCAGCTTCCTTATGCGCACTCACATGCGTTCGTGCGCACAATATCGCTTCGTATGTAATGATCAACTTAGCACACTTGTATCATAATGTACTATTAGATGTTATATAACCTATTTATTGATGCTTAACTGATAGGCAATAATAGACGGAGAGCTAGCCACATTAGATATGACACAATAATGAGAGCGACGAAACCCCTATCGTTAATTTGCTATAGTATGCTTATTTCTAGATCCGGACATCTGGCAGCTATAAAGTGGTGGAGGTCAAAGAATGCAAACCACTTTAAGAATACAAATTATAGAGTTCTGGTTTTGATGCAGTATTATGAGAAATTATATAAATAATTAGGTTAGTTTAGTTTAGTTTAGTTTTATTATCTCATTATACAAATTTCATATAATACATTAAAGTTTATACTAGTGTTCGTATAGCGATCGTCTAAATGTAAATAATATTCATATTAAAAATAATAATTACAATGACAGACACAAATTACAAATATAGGGTTTGTAACATTACCAACATTTTTTGTAAAGAAAGAAGGAAATCGATAAAAACAAATTATATACCTACCTGAATGTAGGTTCTAATAAATGTCAAATAAAATTAATAATAATGTCAGAAGTAATATTTTTTTTTTCTTTTTAAATACAGTACTATGTAGTACGTCATCATTATAAAGTCACTAATACAATGTCAAAAATAGTAATTAATTAGTACAAACAAATATAATTAATAAATAATTATTTAATAACTTGATAATATTCGGTTACTGAGTAAAATTCCTTTTCCAATAAATGGTTCTTTAATCGACGCCTAAATGTTTCATCGCAACGCTCGTTCTTTAGCTCGTCTGGTAGGTTTTCATAGTACGTCGGTCCTATTACGCGTGGATTTTTTGAGTGCAGCACTGTGCGACGGGGTACTGAGCGCAGTCTTCCTGTACTACGGAGGCACTTGCCTACTACTTCCACTCGCTTAAACTCTGACAAATGTCTACGTGTGAACATAATGACTTCGAAGAGGTAATGTTATATCATTGATTGAATAATACGCAATGTCTTTTGTTGTAATGTTAAAATATAGGCCCCGTCCTTTATAAATAAGACAACATCGGTAGTTGCTACCTATTTTGGTATTACTTTTTTCCAACTGAAAATTTTTGCTAGTCTGTCACTCTGATCTCCACTCATTAAAAGCTGCCAGATGCGCGGATCTAGCAATAAGGAAAGTATTCCAATCTCACTAGACGGGTTTCGTTGCTCTCATTATTGTGTCATGTCTGACGTGGCCAGCTCTTAATAGTCCATAAGGTACTCGGGAAATTCCGAACATCGGATAATTCTGAAAATCATTTAAGTATCACACGTATAGGTACCATTTTCATAAGAGTTGAATCTCGGAATTATCCCCCACTATTGTCCTTTCCAAACTACCCGAATACTTACGAGTACATGCTTGTTAGAATCGTGCTTATGTTTCCTATAACACTAACCTTCATTGTTTTATCTATTTATCAATTTGACAGTGGTATTATCATAATAATTCAAATCGCAGACTGTGTGACTAATGGGAAGATGTCCTAGAGAAGTTCAGCCCAGATAATCTATCAAACTGGGAACTGCATTAGCGAAGCGAGGCTTCAGATTTTCAGATGTCTCGCGAACTGATTTCAGCGCCCTTCAGATATATATTAAGGTACCTATCCGTAACTGGAAGAAGACGGCATGTACAGTCACCGGCAATAGTATCTTCCTACACGAAGGCCGCAAAAATGTGACACGCTCCTACATAAAAGCGTGTCACATATTTTTGCGGCCTTCGTGTAGGAAGATACTATTGCCGGTGACTGTACATGTGCTGATGTGAAGCACTTTTGAAAGAACATATATTGTTTACGGTGCGTTACTTATTTTTTTAGGTATTACAGGATTTACAGGCCACGAATAATACCTGCATGGCAACATGGAGTTATGTTGGCTAAGTTCCTATTTTAAATTGTGTCGCAAAAACGAACTGGTTTAAATCGACTGCTTTAGCCGCCTCGGCACTGGTAACGTATTAACTCGTAACGTTAAACACAATCGTTACTTGTTAATCGCAACTCGTTATAATAGTTTATGTAACTGTTACGTAATAAGGCCTTATTACGTACAGTTGCATACACTGCTTTATCTACACACATATTATAAATCCTAAATGAAGTGTTCGGAAACCATCAGAATGACCGACATTGCACCGCCATGACCAACTCGATTGTGCCGGCGGTCGGGCGAGCGCGTGCCACCGGTCTGAGAGGAAGGCATATTACCGTAGGTAATGAAGTTTCATACGTTTTAACCACACTGTCACTGATATTACGTTACTGGTTGCAGTAATAATGGTAATTACATGCGGTTTCCGAACGCGGAATAGAGGATTTATGATATTAGTGTAGATAAAGAATTTAACAAAACTTTTCTGTTATCTCTGACAGAGATGTCATTTAATTAAATTGAAAATGAATAACTACGACAATTTCTTAAAAATGTCTTTTCTTACAAGTTTCTGAGCGAAAGTAGGATTCCTTATATAAATCGGCATCATTAATCACAGTAACTGATCGCCGTCTGGGAGTTCCATCTAAGTTTCTGTTCTGATAACGTGCCGGTCGCTCGCTTAGAAAAACCAGTAGAAAGGGATCTTTACTCAAACTATTTTGTCTCAATTTTACCTCATTTAACATTACTCATAGCGTGTACCTGGCACCAACAGAAGAAGTGTTTCGAGGTAGGAATCTCAAAAAAAGGTCGCATTAAAATCAAACGCTGTTGGAATGTCAATAAGGTATTTAACTTTTTTTCTGAATGGTGTTTCATTTTATATTTGGTATTAACTACCCTTTAGAATATTGTGTTCTAATAAAGGCTTTTACCTATAAACTTACCAGTTTAACCGAGAATACACTAGCAGTTTTGTTGATGACTTATCGCATCAAGATTCGTAACAACCAGTGATCAGAGATCGTATACTGGGGCCGTAATCTAACTTATAACACGTATAGACACGATCCAACTTCAATACAACTCCAATCCAACTACGCAATACAGCTAGCGCCGAAACGTCTGAATCAGAAAAAAATCGGAGTTTGCTTGTAAATTAGATATTCCGATACAACTTCAATATTAGTTGATTATTTGTTGTGTGTTGGAGTTATGTTTGAGATAGATTGTGTATTGAATGTATTTATTGTTTTTGTATTTTAAAACTAGAATACGCACCTGGTTTCTCGAGGCGTGTACTCGGTGGGTGACAACAGTGTAATTTTTAGGGATCAGCGGAGCGCAGCTGCATTTTTGCAGTCCAGCGGAAACTGGGTGCAAGATTGCATGGCTATTACTGCATGTTCCAACCATCTGGCTTTAGGGCCACACTAGTATTAGTCACAGGTAGGGCTCGGAAAACGGTATTTGCTCTATACTAAAATACCGTTTTTTTGTTCTTTTGTTTATTATTTCATATTTAATCGAAAAATGTATGGAAAAATATAAAATTTCAAAACTCATAATGGTATCAAAAGTTATGTAAAAATAAGTACGTAGATTACGATTCTATAATAAAAGTTTAATTTTTAGTCCTCTACCAGCCGTCAAAGAAAACACGATGGGGGCAAATTAAAAAAAAAGGTATTGGATTGCCTTTGTCATTAACGTACAGCATCACTAAACTATTAATTATAATTATTCTCCTAATTTTAACTAATATCATAATAAATATACCTCAACATTTCAAGTAAAATACAATTATGACTCTATCGAGTGAAAAACGAGAACCGAAGATAGTACAACAAATTTTTAGTTTGTATCTAACGTGAAAGTACAACTGCTAATGTAATACATTAAGGTAATTTTCATGCATATAATATAAATAGTAAAAACTATTTCAATCTTTTAAAGCATGGTCAAAGTTCAAATTATGCCAATTTGAGCCTATTTCGATGTGCTTTTACTAAATATTTTGGTATTAACAGTATGTTTTTTTATGAACAATTTTATTTTATTGTTTATTAATGGTTCTAGTGCAAGATTCAAATAAAAGTAGAGGCAGATAAGACATATCAAAAAGCTTATTAAAAAAAAACCTATTTACATGGATTTATTGGACTTGAGAAAAAAATGTTAAAGATATTAATTTAGTAAAATAAAAATCATACCTGATAGGCATTGTTTTAAATATACAAGAAATAAATAAATATAAGAATAACAAAAAAAACAAAAAAAAAACACGTCGCCTAGTAACCACAACACAAGCGTTGTTGTTTTCAAAATAAATAAAAATGGAAATATGGATTTCTCAACCATTTTAAGTAGCCTAAGTGAGATTATATGCCACTGTGAGGCCCTGTGAATGTTGGCAGCGTGCAGGGAGCTGAATCCCCTTTGCAGTGTGCGAAAATTTTTATTGACACCGCCGATTGACAAGATTGACAAATCGCCATCACACGGATACCTATTGCCACAAGCAATAAGCATCTCTACGTGCAAAGCGCCGGCGTGAGACGTCCCGCACTTAATCCGTATTGGTTGAGCAAGGCCTGATATTGTCACGGTGACAAACTTCACATGCGCATTGAGTTTCTACCGTTTTTACCGTCGAACTGAAGTTGAACTGTCACAAGCAGTTTTCTATTTTATGTTTAGGTTTAGATTTAGATATCCTATATTTAACTGTTTTTTCTACTTCCAAGTGGTTTTTAGTAGTTTTTATACGGCGTGTGTACGAGTATATAAAATTAGTATTTTTAATGCCTGTTGTCTCTAAATGGAATGTTGTGTGTGCCAAAGGACTTTTCCAACACCGAAAGGTCTGCACATCCACCAGGCACGTATCCACCAGGTTCGTATTTCTCCTCTTCCTCCTGTTTTACCAAATGTCCCAAATCCCAGCTTCTCTCCTCTCCTCCCATCTCCAACACCTATCACTCCACTACATACTCTCCTCGGCCAACTCAAACATTCTACCTCAATCATAAAACGCATACCACGGGGCGCCCGTTCCGCTGTATCTGAAGAACTAGCAAACTTAATCAATAATTGTGTCAAAAATAATAATAGTAACTCTTGGCAGGAACTTCTAACATTTTCATTCAAAATTCTCCATGTCTCAGACGAATCACATAGCAATATATCCCTGACACAAAAGGTCAAAAATAACGCTTCACATCCGACCTTACCAAATATAACTTCCCATATTTCTAAAACGACCAGAAAGAAGTACGATCTGTTTGGGAAGGTAGAGGAAAAAATTCACGATGGAGACCTAAAAGGTGCAACGCGTCTTTTATTTTCTAATGACACGTTAGCACCCGACACACCGGAGACCGCAGCCGCATTACAGTCTAAGCACCCCCCAAGGCCCTTCCACCCCCATTTTTGTTGACCCTCCGTCTGACCCTCTAGCCTGCCTACATGCCACCGAAACAGACATACTAACAGCTCTGGCCTCTTTCCCTAAGGGGTCGGCGTCGGGTCTGGACGGCATCTCACCTCAACATCTGATTGATCTCACCAGTTACGGAACAGGAGTGGCTGGTGAACAGCTGACCACCAGCATTACAAAACTGGTCAACCTCATGCTGCTGGGGGATGTTTGTCCGGACGTGACGCCGATAATCTACGGGGCTAATCTTATTGCCTTGACAAAGAAAGATGGCGGTGTGCGCCCTATCGCTGTAGGCTCGACATTCCGACGTTTAGCAGCTAAGATCTGCGTCCGGCTCACTAGAAAAAAATTACAGACCCTTTTTGAACCCGCACAAGTCGGGTTTGGTACCCGTGGAGGCTGCGAGGCGGCGGTACATGCCGTACGCACCTTCGCACAAGGTAACTCCTGCGAGGTTCTCCTAAAATTAGACGTAAAGAACGCATTTAATTCGGTCAATAGGGACACCCTGCTAAACGAAATAAAAATACATGTTCCGGAAATTTATAACTTTCTTCTCCAGTGTTACCATTGTCCCTCAAAACTAGTACACAAAAGTAATGAAATCCTTTCGGCCGTAGGTTGTCAGCAGGGTGATCCTCTCGGTCCAGCTATATTTAGTTTGGCTATTAATCCGATAATCCACAATCTAAATTCTAAATTAAATGTGTGGTATTTCGACGATGGGACCTTAGGCGGAGACGCGCAGACGGTCCTAGCAGATTTAATTCAGATTAAACAAAAATTCACCAATATTAGTTTGGAATTAAATTCTGACAAGTGCGAATTATATATATCTGAACAAGTAAACACGGACACTGCATTTCAAATTATCAAAAGTTTCAATAACGTTGCCCTAAATATAAAAATAGTCCCTAAAGTCTACACCGTCTCGGCTCTCCCATCTTCGACGAGGCAATCCCCCTTCTTCTAAATAAATCGTCCACAAAATTTAGCAACTATTCGGACCGCCTTGTCAAAATTAGTAGTCACTCTGCTTTATTTATTTTTAAAATTTTTTTATTTGTTTCTAAATTTACTTACCTGCTCCGCTGCTGTCCAATCTGGAAATTCCCCCATTTGATCCACCCTATTGATAACCTTATGAAATGCCAAATTGAATCTATTTTGAACTTACAACTAAGCGAGCAGGCATGGACCCAAGCCGCTTTACCAATAAGGCACGGCGGTTTGGGAACCCGCAAAATTTCAAGTATCGCTTTGCCGGCATTCCTGTCCTCCATCCACAGCACGTCAGATCTGGCAGGTAAAATACTAAAAGTCCCTACGGGCATAAACTGCCAGATCGCGTGTTTAGATGAGGCCACGAATGCCTGGCTAGCTGGACCAAGCCCAAATTTTCCAAGCAGACCAAAAAGACAAAGGGCCTGGGATACTTTAACCTCCGTCGCCATACTTAAATCACTCACGGACACATCGTCAGGCAGGGATCTGGCTAGGTTACTAGCAGCGTCTAAGCCAGAGTCAGGCCACAGTTCAGTCAGGTCATAGCTCTCCGGCTTGGAGCTGGAATTTGCACAGGCCACAGTTGCGCCTCTTGTGGAGCCCCTGTGGACCGACTTGGCCACCACGGCCTCTCATGCTCCTCGGGCGCCGGCCGTCTATCCCGCCACGTCGCTCTTAACGACATCCTCCGAAGGGCGCTCGTCAGTGCCAACGTCCCCGCTGCTCTGGAGCCCCAGATTGTGCGGGGCGATGGCAAGCGCCCCGACGGGATGTCATTGATTCCGTGGAAGATGGGCCGCGCGCTGGTGTGGGACGCCACTTGCACTGATACGCTGACGGCGTCCTACCTCCCAGCAACCTGTAAGCGAGCGGGAGCGGCGGCGGACGCCCGGGAGCGCCTCAAGGTCACTAAGTATAGTTGTCTCGGCGCCCAGTACGACTTCACACCATTTGGCGTCGAGACACTCGGACCTTGGGGCAAGGGTGCACTCGGGCTCCACAAGGAGCTCAGTAAACGCCTAAGGGAGGCAACAGGCGACCCTCGCGCGGGCAGCTTTCTCGCACAAAGGATTGCTATTGCAATACAGCGCGGGAATGCTGCCTGCGTGATGGGAACCCTGCCAAAGGGTCCCGGTTTAACAGCCATATTCATAAAAAGTTAGGAGCTCACTGATCGGTCGCTCAGAGGTAGGTACCAAAATTCTTGATGCATAAACGCGTATTAACGTTAATCTGTCTACGATCGACCTCCTATAAAAGCCAAAAGTTACGAGCCCGTGGACCCTCCTTTATTCGCATATTAAGTGACAAGATGGCCGACACAACATTGAACAGCTGATTTTGAATTTTGATAGGAGCTACACAGTACAGAAATCGAAGAGATTTCTAACAGATGGAGACTTCTGTTTATAAGTTTCTGTGTTTCGATTTAATTGTTAATTAAGTAAATAATTGTAATATCAATAAATAGTCCAGCGACATCGGAAATGGGTAGGAAACAAATATCTAGATTTTCGACGAGTAACCATCGTAATTAAATGCAAGTAATGTCAGTAATTCAGGTTATCAAACAAGTGAATCGCCGGCGTCTGAAGTTTCAGGTTTCAGTGCGTGTGTCTTAAAATAATAATCTGCCCTATCCTATGAGGACCTCGTCACTTACAGAAATCAAGTAGAAGAAGTGCTGCAATAAAAGTAGTAAGTTCCTACCTATAAGCATATTAGTTAGCTACTTATCGTTCGAGGCGGTACCTATCTTAGGTTACCTACGTATTTTTTTTACCTACTTGTGTTAATAACCATATACACACACACATTAAATAGTCGAATATTGCTCGACATGTTTCGCTCCATAACGAGAGCGTATTCATGTGTCATGAGCCATTCGCGTGGCCCTCCGCGGCCGAGCGCTCTGCGCGGCGGCCGAGGAGGCGAGAAATACACTAATTTTCAGCATCATTGTCAAATGTAGTTGGTGTAATGGCTCATGAATAAGCTTCTTGTTATGGAGCAAAACATGTCGAGCAATATTCGACTTAAAAAACCACTGTTACCCGTTATTTAATATAGGTACTTATCTGAGTCTCACGAAAGTTTTGTGTTTAAAATTATATTAAATAGTATATTTGGCCAGACAAGGGAAGTAGATATAGGTGACATACTATTATCGAAATGAAAGTTTTGCATAATATTGCAATCAATTAAAACAACTTTAGGTACTTGATTCCAAGTAAAAGACTGTAGTAAAATTTCACAAGTCATATGTTTAGATTGCAATAAGAATCAAATAAAATAATGGTAGCATGGTGATTTTTTGGGAATTAGCTCATATTGAACCAGTCTGAATAGAAGATGATGATCTTACTTAATTACTTTTTACACACCGTCTTAGGGCTTCAGGGGTAGATCTCTACACCTGCAGTATCTATGTATATGTACTTACTAACTTTCAATCCTTAAAACTAAACATAAGTTTCTATATTCTAAAATAATAATGTGGCCTATCTGGGTCAGACATAGACCCCTTGATAGCAAAAAACCCAGTACAACACTACTATTATATCCAGATGCTGAAAAGATTATGCAGTAGTGACGGATGAAGAAGTGGTTGCAGCATTAGTCAACAGGGCAGTAAACAATGCACATCTTCAAGGTTTTATCCAACGCCACTCACAAGGAAGGTAACTATTTCCACTAACTGATCAACTCAAACCTACAGCATACCTCACTCAAAGTGTCAAACAAAGATTGCCTGGCTTGCACCTAATGCAGCTATGGTGAAAAATGTAATAGTAACAATATATGATATTGAACTTTGTCGCAGCATTTGTATACATTTTTCATGACTTACAAAAAGGTATAGGTACTATCGGGTTCATAATTGCATACCCAAATAATGAATTAATTCATTGATAAATTGGGTATCCAATTATGAACCCGATGGTACATATAAGATATGTCAACACTTTCACTGCTATGAACCCGATGGTACATATAAGATATGTCAACACTTTCACTGCTATTTCATTGTAATCGGTTAAATTCAAACCTAACACCTTACCGGCTTAGTTAATTATTCTGCTGACTGTACACATCTTTAACACCAACGTTACAGTCATGATCTCTGAGTAGTCATAACATGTTCTGATTTCTGATATACAATATATGTCAATGATCACAAACAGCTGCTGAAGTTTCCAGTAAAAGGAGAATAAAACATCAATACAAAATTTTTATTGAGATAAAATAAGATAATTTATTCAGTAAAATCAAATGTCCCGTTTAATAAGAAAACACAAAGCCGGAGCATTTTGGGTTTCTCTGTCTCATTTCCTTTTGTTTCAGTGTGATTGCTGAGGTGGTCAGGCTGGCTGCTGGGGCATGCTGGCCCATAGTGACAGTTCCTTGAAGGAAGTGTGTAGGTGGTGCTTGTCCATGAGTAACTTGGCCTTTCAGAATCTGGAAATAAAATAACAATTTTGATTAAAGATATTTTCAAATATTTTATGTAATTTAATTTTAGTGTACTGCGGTGACCATATAAGTTATTATAATTTTGTTCATTGTCTTTTTACCTACCTTTGCAAATAGAGAGTATTAACCGACACCAATATTCATCAGGCTGTACAAATTGAAAAAGAGCAGATCTGAAAACCACATTTAAATCTGGTTGTATCTAAATGCTGGTAGACAGAGCTAAAGACCCAACTATGGTTATTCTGACAGGCAGTTGTAGGCCTTTCATAAAATAATAAATATAATAATGTATATTTTGCACTTATAAAACTATGGTTTTGGCACTATTAAAATATTTAAAATATTTACATAATGTATAGGTAACCAATGTACAGGTATGTTGTAATAGGCATCAATTTCAAATACTACCTACCTTCACTAGTAGTGCAGTCCTGTTATTTGTGTCTATATGAAACTCTGCGCCAACCAAGTAAATCCACAATACACAACTTGTGGCAGCAGCTGTCAGGCTTCAATTGATCAGTGACCACTCTTATTTCTTCTCGTTTCTGTTTCTTGAGCTATACAACCATTCTCTGAACGCCGGTATGCATGACATCGACACTGTAAGCAGTAAGAAATGGGGGAAGGGCTTTAGAATGTCTGGCATGGCCAAATGATGCCATTTTTTTTTTGTGGGTAGAGGAGGCTGTATACAGTGTATTTTTGAAATCAAAAAAGTGCGGAAATGCGTCAAAAATGCGATTTTTTTTTTTCAACTTTTTGACATAATTTATGAAAATGTGCATATTGTAGGGCAATTTTAGGTCAGAGTATAGGATTATAGGAGAGTCGGGGGAGGGGGTGATGGGGGAGATGGGGGAAAGAGGGAGATGGGGGAGAGTGATAGGGAAAGGGGGATATGGGGGAATGGGGTTGATGGGAGAATGGGGAGATAGGTGAAGGGTGGTGGAGGAATGGGGGTGAGGAGATGGGGGAAAGGGGAAGTTGGGGGAAAGGGGGGAAAGGGGGGAAATAACCATAACCTACCTATCTCTGGGAGCAGTTTAGTTTTTAGGGTAAAAAAAAAATAACCATAACCTACCTATCTCTGGGAGCCGTTCCGTTTTTAGGGTAAAAAAAATAACCATAACCTACCTATCTCTGGGAGCCGTTCCGTTTTTAGGGTAAAAAAAAAATAACCAGGTCCGCCTAAAGCAAAGGGGGCGCCATTTATAACACCTATTTTTTATGATGTTATCCTTGAGACAACGCTAAAATAAGCATGTTTTGTAGAAAAAACTTTTTCTCTAAAATCAAAAATGGCCGAGATAATTGACTTCAAAGTTGGCAAATTTCTAGCACTTGTAAATTTTTTAATGTCAACTCAATAGTGACTTTCCGTATCTCCGGCGCTGCGGGAACAGCAGCCCTTCCGCCCTTGCATGACGGCGCACGGTCACTTCGCTCGGCTCCGCAGCTTCGGCTTGTTGGTCGCCTTCGGCGACCAGCCTCAGCCGCTCGCCTCACTCGTTCCCGCGCTTCGTCATGGCGGGCGAGGGCTGCTCTCCCTCCGCGCCTCCGGCTCTATAAAAACACTCTAGGGCGCGCTGTGTCGGCACGCGTCCTAACCAGCGAGAGCCCTAGATTCGGACTTTCTATACCTTTGCTATACCCCAACTAAATTTTTAAGAGATTCTCTTCCAATGGGTACCTACTGGAAGAGAGAAACTTAATATTTATACAATTAGGCAAAGTTTTGGGCTTATATAAAAAAAACCTCGAAGACTAAAGTGGGAGCTTCGTTTCGCTTCAGCTCCCACCTTAGTCTTCCAACATAACCATGACAGAGTTGATTCCGTCCCGACAGGTCTTTATCACTTGCTTATTTAGAAAAAGAAGGTAATATTCAATAAAACAAGTATGTCATTTATTATTATTTCCTTTATTTATTTTTCTACTTAGTTTAGGGTTTTTACAATATTTTTATAAAAGTAAAATATAAAAATACATCTAAAACATATGAAAACAATAAAAGCATTATAAAAAACCTAAACTAGGGTGCCGCCGGCAACGGAGCAGGGCCCAGGCTGCCGGTGGTTAGGGCCGCAGAGTGAGGAACCTTCGGACTATGCGCGCCGTGTCCAAGATTACCGCCTTCTGAATCTGACCCTTGATCCAACCACAACCTCGTAGCGAAAGTCTCTCAAGATGTTGGTCGAGACTCTTCGCTATGAGACCGTTCGCAGAGACAACTATCGGCACAATGATCGCCGAATCAACCTCCCACATGGCGGTTACCTCGTGAGCCAAGTCTAGGTACTTGCTGGACTTGCATTATTATTATTATTATTATATCGTTTTAGACAGGCAGCTTGAGCTGATAAGTCTAAATCAAAGTTCACTATACACTAATTCACAACTTTAGATAGTTTGTCGAGTCTATTTTTGAACTGATTAACACTGTTGGAGTTCACAACTTGGGAGGGTAACTTGTTCCAAGTATTCACTATTCGGTTCGCAATAAAGTTTTTGCCGATATTTGTATTATGTATTGTTGTTGTTAGTTTAAAGTTATGTCCTCTTGCGCGCGTGTTTAGATGTCGAGTGAACAAGTCGGTCAGTTCTGGACAGTCGTAATAGCCATTTAGTATTTTAAAAGTCTCAATCATGTCTCCACGTTCGCGCCTCTTTTGCAGTGTTGTTATGCCTAGCTTTTTTAATCTATCCTCATATGATAGTGCCTTTAGCTGTGCGGGAATTTTGGTGAATTTGCGCTGCACTCGTTCAATCATTTCAATGTCTTTTTTGAAGTATGGATTCCATACTATAAAGCCATACATTTATACATTTATTTGTAAACATACACAATACATTTCAATAATTCTTCAAAAGGATCTAATTTCTGTAACTTAATTCTACGCCTCCACGAAAATTCCAATAGCCAATCTGTAAAATTTCCCTTATAATTATCTTTCTGGAAGATCCTTTTAAGTCCCCGCCAGTGACTCTCAATTCTCTGAGTGTGCGTCCCATCTAGTGCCACAAAACGATTCTCTGGATCACTGTGATTCACTTTCTTATGAACATATCCATGTTCAGGAAGGCAGTCATATGCTCTCCAAAAATCTGTATGTATCGTGGAGCCTTCCTGAACATGTTTTTTAATAAGTGGCACCAATACATCAGCAGACCTTATATTGTCGGGACACACTTCTATTCTCAAATCATCACTGCCATCTTCAATCATTCCTAGGACCCAATGACCCTCCACTTGCCTTCCTCTATTATATTTTCTCTTTCCGAATTTGGATTCATCTATCTGTACAATTTTTCCAGGGCCACCAATTTTCGGTTGCTCGTCCTCATGTTCTAACATATAAACACATATTACCTCACGACAATAATTGTACCAGTCTGATATTGTACTAGTGGAGACGACGTCTTCCCTCAAAGTCTCCCGTTGCACCTGCTCATAACTGTAGCCACTGGTAAACATATACATCAACTCGAATACCAGCGGTAGATACAGGTGCACATTTTCAAACCATGTATCTTTTGCCCTGCTCACTGACTTACTGCGGCAGTTGCCCTTCCGACAGCGAAAAATTCCCAGCTGTCCTTGGCCCGATGTCTCCAGTAGCATTGGCTTTTTATGATAATTGCACATTTTTGTGCGCGGGAGCAATTGCCTTTCCACAGCAAATGCAATTGTCGATTCCAAACTATTAAATGTTTCAAAGATTTTTCTTAAATTCCACTGTCCTTTTATTTCCTCCGCATAGAGATGCACACGCCTGCCTGATGAACCAGAAGCTCCTGGTGGTGCAGGGGTGCTCTCCGATGCTTCCGTAAAGGTGGGGGATTCACACTGCTCCGTAAAGGTGAGTGATTCAGGCATAAGCTCCGACACACCTTGAGGAACCTACAACAAAAAAAAAAGTTGATATAAGTTATTTTCACCATTAGATCTGAAAAGAAGCATGAGACTAAATATGAGTTTGTTGCCATCAAGTAGTACAAGCTTTGTCTAGTTAATTTGGGACTAGGTATGTGTCAAATTCTACAAGGCTAATTTCATTCATCCTTAAAGGTATGAGTTCGCCTTTGTACATAATTATGTAATTTATTTTTTTATTTTCATTGTAACATGTTTCTTTTTTATGTACAATAAAGTGTTTACATAACTGTAAACCCTAATTAGCATGAGTTTAACTTTATCAACATCCTATTTAACTTTTCTTCACATTACAACAAATGCTATATAAAATAATGGAAATATGTTGTTTTACAAAGTACATACGTTAAGAACTCCATCCCAAGTAGAGCAGCCAGGTACGGGAGAAACCGAACACGTTAGCGACTCAGTGTAGGTGGAATCCAGAGCCTCAACGACCTGTACATCGGTTGAAGACATGGTGGTGGCTGTGGACACAAGTGGCTCACTAGAGTCCAACACTTGCACACACGAAACAAACGGCTCACTAGAGTCCAACACTTGCACAATTGGAATCGGCGCTGAAGAGGAGCTCGGATCAAGGGACTCAGAGTCCACTTGTCCTACTCTCAACTCTTCAGGCGATGAAATGGCGGATGACGAGGGCTTGGGCTTCGGTAGCACCATGGTAGTCGTATATAAGTATCACAGGATCACGATAAACGCTCTCAACTGGGAGTACAAATAACAACTGACATAACAAAATGTCGCCCAGTCCATCGGCGTCATTCCTTTCTCCCCACATCCATTACGTTTCGTTTTACACGTATAATTTATTTGTAATTATTTTAGTACAGAAATTTACTGAAAGTGTCTTTCAAAGTTAAACAAAACAATGACTAAAGACAAAAATAAAATACAGAAATGATTTGTAAAAAAAAAACCCTAAAGTTGTGTAAAAATTTAACTTAAAAAATAAAACATGATGTCAGCCTATGTTAACGCGTGCAACGAAACGCACAATATGCGTCTCGCTATCGTAGAATTATTTTCTTATGAGATTTTTTAACATTTTTTTCCTCGGAAACCAAGCGTTTCCGCAACTTGAAACTTGGCAAGGGATCGTCTTTTGGCGAGTACTATCTATATTAAAACTACTTTGAACTAACCTAAAAAGTTCCTACAAAGTGTCATGTCGTATCACCCGCCGCAGACCCCGCCAATTCTATTTGCGTTTTGTTTAACGCGTTTTAGTAAAATCGTACCATTTTTGATAATTATTAATCAACAAATTTCCATCAAATAATACTTATAAATTAAAAAAATCATTGAATAAATATCATGTAACTATTATTGTACACAAATTAGTCAAAAAAACTGTATTTATGTAAAAACTGAACATAACACAAATCATCACGTTTTAGTTTTTCTCAACACGTTTAACGAAACGCAAAATATTGTGTCATGGCAGTGTAAAATCGGGATTTTATATGGAACTTTGATTATTTTTTATCTCGCAAACCAAGCGTTTCCGCAACTTAAAATTTGGCGAAGAGTTGTCTTTTGACGAGTAGAAGCTACAAAAAAAATATGAAGCCTGAACTCGATGCCAGACATTCTAAAGCTGAGCCTTGTAAATGGTCCGAAACTAGTTATAAGTCAATTAATTAACTGATTTTCTTACCTTATTTTGATTACTAGTCCAGTGATTCATCGTAGGTAACAACACATTCCTACTATTACATTTCAATTGTTTACTATCTCTCTTCTTCACTATAGGTAGGTACATTAATTTTATTCATGTTTCTCGACACATTACACAGTCATTAATCTAAAATTAGTTACAAAAGTATTTATCCAAACCGTAGTAACATGCAAAATACGTAATAAAATTTAACGCATTTCCCGCTACTACCGCTGTCATGTGTCATGTTCTGTCAAACTTTTTTTTTAATTGCGATGAAACCGGGTTTTTGTCTATGATTTTGCCAAAAGTGCCAACATAACGCGTCTAATCTTTCAATAAGCGGTGGATCAGATATGAGCAGGATAATATGTGTTTATAAATCAAGCATTTTTAAAAACCTCAATTAAGGCTAATCGGCGTATCACCGGGTTCGACGATCAGACGCCGATTAAGGTTTTTTTATGAATATGGCCGTAAGTTTTTAGTGTTTTATTTATAAGTTAGGTTTTTTTTTTAGTATTAGTTCGTTTATTTTAATAGTAGTTTTAGTTTGACATAGTACTTAATCATCATTGTGTTATTTAAGGTTTTTTTATGAATAAATGTCATTGTCTTTAAAGTTAAATGAATGTTAAATATTTTATATTTAATCGTTGGTAGCGGACTCAAAAAAAATAGTTAAATTTTTTAAATTCTTTTTCTCGTTATCTACATAAAATTACGCATATTTTGAGTGGTATTACATTGTTTATTTCAAGAGTTTTATTTCAAAGCCCACCGGTAAAGATTTATATCATTGATATATGTAATAGTAATGTTTAATGCTGTTTGTTTGTTTGTTGTTTTGTTATGTTATGTGATTTTTAATAATGTTTACCCAAAAGACAAGTTATTCCAAAACGAATGAACTACGCGAAGTTCGCTGTATCGCATCACAAGACCTCTTAATTAAGCCAAGTTCGAACTCCCCACCAAGACGCTGGCGACACTACCAAACTAGATGTTTTAAATTGGGAAGAAACTTCCTTTTGATTAAATACTGCTACATTGTTTACCAATTCAATGTCTACGGCTAAATCTTTGAGGTCACACGCCTTACAAAAGCTTTATGCCTGAAGTATTATTATGTTCGCAAGTTTAACGCTCAACTAAGGCCTTGGTTCGGTATGTCAACTTTAAAATCAAGATTTGTTATCAAAATAATCTTTTTTAGTCACCAAGATTAATACGTCACGAAATGTTACTAAAATGTTTGACTTATAGTACATTTCAAGTATATATAGTACCTAGAACCAACGTATACCGGTTGCGGTAGAGACTGCAGGGTCTTGGGGTGCGGAGGCCAAGGAGTTTGTTAGGGACTTGGGTTTTCGACTCAGAGAGAGGGGTTGCGATCCTCGCTTCGGATCGTACCTGGTTCAACAGATTTCCTTGGCAATTCAGCGTGGCAACGCTGCTAGTGTCATGGGGGCTTTAGAGCCGGCTATGGCCCGGCTATTATTGACAAAGCCTGTGGCGCATTTCATCTTGTAAATTTTGATTGTTATGTGACGAAGCCTGTGGTTGATCTGTTTTTGTATCTAGCTGACGAAGCCTGCGGCGTGGATTTTAAAATTGTGGATAAAATAATTATTAATTAAGTACACATTAAAGCACTTTATAGTACCTATTGACATAAAGGAATGCAAACCGGTTATTTTTAGTATGAAAATTATCCGGCTAGATTCCCTAAAAGCGGTCTTGGTTCGATCTATTAACAATGATATTTACTATGGATGGGTTATACTCTAACACAATGAGCAGAAAAAATACTTCCAGAGTTATTTAATAACCTAGCAACGATTCTGTTATGTTTATCTATTTTGACAGTCATTACATCTTTGTCACTCATTGTTAGAAAATTACAGTTTGTCTCTTTCTCACGCGGGTGACGGGAGCTCATTGGCACGTCCGCATCTCAGGCTGGCCGGTGCACGACTAGCAGCAATTGTTTGAAATCACTCATTTTAAGTGCTTCACTTTTGGAGCGTGCATAACCCATCTGTCATTATTATATATCATAGTCTATTAATGACATGAACTTGATAACCAATTGATCACAAGAAAAGTTTAATACTCAAATCACATTATACTGCCGCAGTTTTTAAACGTTAGAGTTTAGAAAATATTCCCATTTAAACATAATCGTACCGGTAGCAAGTCAAACCCACCCAAGCATGCCAGTGCTGCACTGCCGGTCTGGAACAATAGCAAACTTTGCAGCGTGCAGCGTGAATGTTGTCGTAAACAGTCGCCTTGAATAGTTGCACATGCTCACGCTCCGGAGAATAACTAACCAGTGTAATATGACCTGTATATCCGTCACAACAATAAGTGAGAAAATCACAGGCGAACTGGCTCGTGCATTGCATTCAGCCGTGTTCGCGACGGGAATGACGCAGAACAAGAACTAAGGTGCACGTAAGCGGTTGAGAAGTGGGCTGTGTGTCACAACGTTGTGAATGCGGAGATTATCTCAGCTCGACGCAAGAGGAGCTAAGAAACAGGAGACTGTGAGGGGCTACGTGTCACAACGGAGAGAAATACAACAATTATTTTGAGTATGAGTGTTGCAAACACTCAGGCAATAGAAGATAAATTGCCTACAGGAAGCTGACGTAATTAAGGCGATGGCTGTACGGCTCATAGCCTTTTTTATTTCTTTCCCTTTCTGTAAAAATCCATATTTTTAAGCACATCCTTTTTTGCATTTATAGGACCGATAATGGACAGAAATACCACGTGCCCCCGTGTTTAGATGTAAAAAATATTAAAATGGCCGCCATTTAGTTACCGTTCACACAAAAAAATCACATAGCGATTTATTGATAAAATCGATTGTACTACACATCCTAAAAGCTCCGACATCGAGCATCAGACACACTGTAATATGACACAATAATGAGACCCCTCTAGTCAGTTTTCTATACTATACATATTTCCAGATCGGGACATCTGGCAGCTGTAAAGTGGTGGAGGTCAAATAATGCAAACCAAGAAAACTAATTCTAGAGTTCTGGGTTTTAGATTAGACTCAAATTCACGTTTCATCTAATATTATAAACCACATAGTAAATATTTCATACAGTGATGGACAGTGTGGTGTAAACGCGGCCGCTGATGCTTCACCGTTTAATTTACCGGAACGTCGCTCTACGTGTTCTACATATAGGTACAACCGGCAAGATACGCCTAAGACGAAACTCGATCCCACGTCAAGCCATTGTTACAGAATTCCCAATTACATCAAAAGGGATGCTACCCCTCCCCCCCACCCCCCGAGTCTCAGATAATGGCTTTTGAACTGGAGAATAGTTGATGCGATCTGTCGGTAATCAGTAATCGCGGTAAACCGTTATCGCGGACTGATCCGTGGCTCGTTGGGTGGAGCTATTTGAACATGGAAAAACAACTTTGCCTTAACGTCTTTTGATATGAGACATTGCCATCATTAAGCCTTAATAATTACTAAAATGAATTATGTACCTACCTCTGCCGAACAAACTATCCGAAATATTAAAATACTTAGGGCCTGTTTCACAATCTCCAGATAAACTTATCTGCCAGTTAAAATTATTGCTATCCTTTTCTCCATTCATATAAAAGAAAAGGACAGCAAACATTTTTTTGACAGATATGCTTTAACTGGAGATTGTGAAACAGGCCATTAGTCTAAACTACTAGGGACGATATGCTTATATAGATAGACATTTCGTTTTAGTGACATGTAGCCATACGATAACTAAATACCTAAATAAACTAACAAATGACCTAATTTGGCTAGTTCAACTTCTATAAGCTTCAAATTCACTAAATCAGACTGAAGAAGTGGTAAATAAATAATTGTAGAGAATAAGTGAGAAATATAAATCAAATTCGTCCAATGGTTGAACAGTAGTGAATAATTTGAAGCATTAAATACGTCATTTGTCCTTTTTAGGGTTCCGTAGTCAACTAGGAACCCTTATAGTTTCGCCATGTCTATCCGTCCGTCCGTCCGCGGATAATCTCAGTGACCGTTAGCACTAGAAAGCTGAAATTTGGTACTAATATGTATATCAATCACGCCGACAAAGTGGTAAATTAAAAAGTGGAAAAAAATGTTTTATTAGGGTACCTCCCCTATACGTAAAGTGGGGAGTGATTTTTTTATCATCTCAAACCTAACGTGTGATATATTGTTGGATAGGTATTTAAAAATGAATAGGGGTTTAGTAAAATCATTTTTGATAATATAAATATTTTCGGAAATAATCGCTCCAGAAGTAAAAAAAAATGTGCCCCCCCCTCTAACTTTTGAATCATAAGTTTTAAAAATATGAAAAAAATCTGAAAAGTAGAACTTTATAAAAACTTTCTAGGAAAATTATTTTGAACTTGATACGTTGAATAGTTTTTGAAAAAAAAATTACAAAATAATTTCTGAACTAAGTTTGTAATTTAACCGTATAAGCAGGTGTTTATTAGGGTTTTAGGGTTCTGTACTTAAAATGTCAACTCAATGTAACAAATAGCCCATTTTTTTAACTCTTAAGTGGGACACTTACTGTGACGGACCGAAAACTAAGGAACCCTACACTGAGCGTGGCCCGACACGCTCTTGGCCGGGTTTGTTACCTTGTGTTGTTAAATGTCGTTGCTTTTTTTCTGTGCATTAAGAGGCTGACAACACCCGATGACCTTCAAATTAGTGTTTTAGCTATAACTCCTTGTTTTGAGAAAGTAAAAAAAATATATGTTATTCTTCGTTATATTTGGAAGAACTTCGTTGATTCTGATACACGATTGGACGAAATAGTATGGGTCTTAAGTGCACAACCTCAAATTTTGATGCACAAGTATAAAATTTGGCACAGTTGTTTCTTGTCCCCAGACAATCGGTACCCCAAGGTACCCCTCCTTCTGGCGCCGGTGAGGGGGGGTTAAAATACCACTCCACCCGGCTTCATTCAAAAAATTCTAACTGTTCACGGTTAGCTAATAGGTCAAGTTTGGTATCAATTTCGGATAAAACGACCACGTAGAATTCGTTTCTGGTATTAAAAAATGCAATTTAATCAGTAATATTTAAAAAACATACGAAAATCGAAAATCTCAACTAAATTTTTCATATTCCAGTCATTATATATATTAATTTGCTAGTTATGTTAATACACAAAAAATACAATATTAAAGCATATTTTATGTAGATTCAAAAAAATATAACATTTGAGAACCTTTACTAACAGTAAATGGCATTAAAAAAAAAATTGCGTCGTGCGTCGTGAAATTATTTATACCGCCGTCGGCATCCGCGGTCAAAATATCCAAATAACGCACTGTGGATAGATACCATGTCTTCTTTCTCCGTGCCTCTTCCCATTTCAATTGGGGTCGGCCCTCCGAATATTTTTCCGCCAGTCGGCTCTGTCACAAGGGTTTGCTGGAATTTTTTCAGATAGTCTTTGAAGGTTTCTCCACCAAGTAGCCTTTGGGCGTCCTTGGGGTTGTTTTCCTGTGTCAATATTTAAAGCGATTTTAACTGGGTGATCGTTGTCCCGGCGCATGACATGTCCATACCAACGCAATTGGGTTTCGCGTAGTTTTTCTGGGATTGGTGCGACTTTAAAGCTGCCTCTTACAAACTCGTTCCTGATTCTGTCCAATCTGGTCACCCCCCCTGCCCACCTCAACATTTTCATCTCCGTAGAGTGAAGTTTGGCTTCATGTATTTGCTTAGAGGTCCAGCACTCTGCTCCGTAGAGCATGACGGGTCTGACGCAAGTCTTATAGACTTTCCCTTTAGTTTTGATCGGCACTCTACGGTCGCAAAGAACTCCTGATAACGATCGCCATTTTAGCCAGCCAGCATTCACTCTATGCGTTATGTCTGCATCGCAACAGGCATTTTCATCCAAGATAGAGCCAAGATATTTGAACTTATTTACTAAGGGTACCGGAGTATTATCTATGAAGAGTGTCGAGTCGCAGGGGCTTCCAAATTGGAATCTCATATACTCTGACTTTGTTCGACTGATTTTTAAGCCGTTGTCTTCAAGAGCATGCCTCCAACGATTTGTGGTTTGTTGTAGATCCTCGAGTGATTCGGCCACCAGCACAATGTCGTCGGCGTACATTAGGCACCACGGCACTTTTCCCTGGATGCTTCGGGTAAGATAGTCCATCACGGTAATAAATATGAGAGGACTTAATGCAGAGCCCTGTTGCACGCCTACTTTCACTGGGATAGGTTTGCTAGTGCCTGCTGGACTACGAATTGAGGTTTTGACATCAGTATACATGTCCTGTATTAGGTTTATGTACAATTCAGGTACGTTTTGGCTTCTTAAAGCTTGCCATACTAGACGACGTGGAACTCTATCAAAAGCCTTTTCTAGGTCCAAAAATGTCATAAACAAGTTCTTTTTAAGAGATCTGTATTTTTCCGTCAAAATTCAAATTTCCGTCAAAAGTGGATAGATACCATGTAAACTTATTATTTATTGAAATCGATTATTTATATAACAAAGATAAAAACCGTACCTGAAGGAATGTGGTATTCCGTCAGAAAAGGGACTTTTAGTATAGGTTTTGAGTGCGCAACCTTTTTTCCTTGTGCTAAAATAAGACAATTTATATTATAATAAGAATAAGAAACCGTTACTTATTTAAGTTTAAGAAATGCGGACTTCCGTTAAAAAGGTAACGTAGAAAGATTGGTGCTTATATTTGTATAATAGTATTGCTTAGCGTCAGTCATTATATATTTTCCGCGTATTCTCAAGAAACGTATTCTTCTTCTTGGTCGCATCCATCATGACAGATGATCGTGTTTGGTTGGTTTTGTTCGGGCACGGTTGGCACGAACACACTCTCGCCATCGATTTCGGTCCATCGCTTTCCTTACAACATCGTAGAACTTCTGAGAGGGTTCCTCACCTTTGAGTTGGTCAGTCCATCGTGCTGGTGAACGGCCCCGTGACCTTTTGCCTTCAGTATTGCTAACAACGATTAATCTTTCCAAACTTTCGTCGTCGCTTCTCATTATATGGCCAAAGTAACTCCGGAAGCGTCGTTCACAGATTGTGGACAGTCACACTTTAACAAGAAACGCAAAATAAAGCATAAAAATAATGAGAGAGTTAACTACAATTTAATTATTTAATTATACATTTTGTGTTTCATCAATTACATCATAGTGCCCTCCACAAAGACATACGAGTAGCTGGGTACATTTATTTAAATTTACACTACGCGTAGTAATTGCTGATATAGGGCTGTTTCTGTTGGTGGTATATTCTCCAGCTGACGATCTTTTTTCGTAAAAAAGTATTTCCGGCATTAGGCCACTTTACATGGCATTTCTTGACCTGCAAAATGCTTTCGATTGCATCCCTTGTCAGATGATCTGGTGGGCACTAAAGGTGAAGAACGTGCCACAAGTCTATGTTGACATTATCCGGGATATGTACCGTAACTCGGTTTCTCTAGTGAGGACCGCTGTTGGCGACACTAAACCCTTCCCGATCACAGTTGGCGTGCACCAAGGCTCGGCCCTTAGTCCTTTTCTGTTTAGTGTTGTGCTTGATGCTGTTACGGCGGAAATCCAGGACCCGCCGCCGTTGCTGCTCATGTATGCAGATGACATTGCACTGACGGACGAGGACAAACAGGAACTAGAGCGAAAGATGAACCTATAGAAGGGATCGCTAGAGAACGGTGGTCTAAAGCTAAATGTCTCGAAGACCGAATACATGGCCTGGGTCTAGGGAACGAACTCGCCGTGAAAACGGACAAGTTTAAGTACCTGGGATCCGTACTGCATGAGTCCGAGTCCATTGACCAAGACATCCGAGCCCGAATCAGCGCAGCTTGGTCTAAATAGCGAGAGGTCACAGGAGTCATCTGCGATCGCAGAATTCCGCTAAGACTGAAGGGGCTAGTGTACAAGTGCATCATCGGACCGGTCTTAATATACGGAAGTGAGACGTGACCGGTTCGTGGAAGGCATATTCAGGAGCTTTGCGTTACAGAAATGAAGATGCTGCGGTGGATGTGCTACGTTACGAGTACACGTGCTGATCGCATTCGTAATGAGTACATACGCGACAGCCTCGCAGTTCGTGACGTAGCGGAGAAGCTCCAAGAATGTCGCCTTTGTTGGTTTGGTCACATCTCTCGCAGGCCACCAGACTACATAGGGATCATATGCCTTGATCTAGCCCTGGACAGCCCGCGACGCGGTTGCGGAAGACCAAAGAAGCGCTGGCTGAATGTCGTGGAGGCCGACATGAGTGAAAACGGGCTCGTAAAAGAAGATGCCCAGGACCGCGCAAAGTGGAGGAAAGCGAGCAGGAAAGTGGACCCTGGCAATAGCCGGGATAATGCTAGGTAGAAGAAGAAGAAGAAGTACTTCCGGCATTCATTTAGTGTTGAGCAGAGACTCGGCCTGCAATAATATGAGGAAAATTAAAAACGTTTAAATTTCAACTACATGTTGAAACCTGAACTCTTCAATAGGTCGCTTACTTCAACTATAGGAATTGTAGGTTCATATTGGCACAGGGAAAAACTACAATTTTATCGCATGCCACTCTATATTAGGTAAGAGTATTTTGTTATAATAGCCATACATTATTTTATAGTTTATACATTCCGCAAACTAAACTCTATTTAGTTTCTGAGAGGCCCTGACAAAGCGTCAGTCTTGCCCGTGTTCCATGCCTTCACTGGATGCGACACAGTATCCTTATTTAATGGAAGAGTTAAGAAAAGTGCCTTTGAAGCTCGGAACGCCTTTAACCCGGCCACACAGGTATTTAAACTACTTCAAGATGGAGCAATAGCAGAAGCCAATAGCATTCTCCAAAAATATGTGATGATTTTGTATGACAGGTAAGCGACTTATTGAAGATATATAATGACTGACGCTAAGCAATGCTATTATACAAATATAAGCATCAATCTTTCTACATTACCTTTTTAACCACAGACTACTTAGTAGATATTACGTATCTTTTTAACAGAAGTCCACATTTCTTAAATTTAAATAAGTAACGGTTTTTTATTCTTATTACAAATTGGCTTATTTTAGCACAAGGAAAAGAGGTTGCGCACTCAAATCCTATACTAAAAGTCCTTTTTCTGACGGAATGCTACATTCCTTCAGGTACTTACGGTTTTTATCTTTGTTATATATATAATCGATTTCAATAAATAACAAGTTTACATGGTACCTATCTACAATGCGTTATTTGGATATTTGGACCGCGGATGCCGACGGCGGTAAAAATAATTTCACGACGCACGACGCAATTTTTTTTTAATGCCATTTGCTGTTAGTAATGGTTATTCATGTTATATTTTCTTTAATCTACATGAAATATGCTTTAATATTGTATTTTTAGTGTATGAAAAAGACTAGCAAATTAATATTTATGATGACTGGAATATAAAAATTTTAGTTCAGATTTTCGATTTTCGTATGTTTTTTAAATATTACTGATTAAATTGCATTTTTTAATACCAGAAACGAATTCTACGTGGTCGTTTTATCCGAAATTGATACCAAACTTGACCTATTAGCTAACCGTGAACAGTTAGAATTTTTTGAATGAAGCCGGGTGGAGTGGTATTTTAACCCCCCCTCCCCGGCGCCAGAAGGGGGAGGGGGGGGGGGGGGGGTACCTTGGGGTACCGATCTGAATCAGCTTGTCTAGAGACAAGAAACAACTGTGCCAAATTTTATACTTGTGCATCAAAATTTGAGGTTCGACGTTTTTATGTCGCTAAAAAACCCCACTAAAATCGGCTCGATAGAAAATAATTCCAAGGTTACATCTTAAAATTTGCTTTAAACAGTCGTATGTCTTTAGTTTCTTAACTTATACGTCTGTAACTAAGGACAAAATTCCACCACACTAATACTTAAAACTTCGTTGTTTTATATTTCTCAATTAATGCTTAGTTTTTTTTTAATTCATCATTTTGCTAAATTTGCAATGAGCTGAAATAAAACAACTATAAACGGATAATATAATGGGTCGACCCGTTGACCACGAACGCTGTAAAGTGTTCGAAACGTCGGGATGTAATTAATGGACGTAGTTTAGCGAAAAGGATCCATCCTCAAAAATTTGTCATTGAAATGAATGCTTACGGTATTGACATAAAGAATACATTTTATTGGCAGATTTTTGTGGACTGGATCCTTTTCCCTAAACTACGTCCTTAAGCTCAGTACACGCGATATAATCCGTTTTTAGTTGTTTTATTTCATGAATAACTATCGCGGCAACCGAAGACAATATTTTGCAATGAGCTCCCATACTAATCGTAACACAGTGTTTCTCTTTCACTCGCGCTGAAAAAGATAGGGAGGGAATTTAGCTGTTGTCAGCCCCTATAAATAAGTAAACTAATCAAAATGTTAGTGTCGCACTGAAAAACTTAGCTCCTATAATAATATTTTCTCAAACATGCTCGGAAATGTTCCTGTTACGTTAGTAATTAGAGACCAGTAGGGACTCTATTCCAAGGCAGGTTCAGCGCGACGTACGTAAAGGATTTTCATACAACATTAAATCACTCAGCCAGTAACTGAAGCACTAAACAAGTAATTTTATTTCCTTACATGTTTGAGAAAAGCACTATACATGCTTCGACCGTAATCAGCTTACCTGGCTTCGTATTGTAGCCTCCTCGTCTTCGACTCGGACGGCTACTAAATACTCAGCCAGGAAAGCTTACTTACTGGTCTCTGCAGTAATGTACTATTACAGTAGTAAATATATTTTTGTAGGTAAGTATTACATACTGTGTCTTATTAAATGATTCTCTCTTTGTACAAAAGTAATTATAATATAATTCTAAATGAAATTAAGATTCATAATTGTTATATATGTAGATACATATTCTTGTGGGACAGTCAGTCGGAATAAATCTATCAACTGAGCGGGTGTTTTACTTAGCCCCAAAATCCTGTATACTACAATAATATACAAGGAAACAGAATTAATTATCGTTTCCGTATAATTAATTTGTACTCCCTGTTTTAGTTTCTGGAATGGATATATTTCGCTCCAAACACGAATTTAATTTAGTAGCATGTGTATTTAATATAATTAACGGAGCTTTACATTGCGATGTAATGGCAATATCTTGTTGATTAATTAAGTTAAGTGTTTACTATTATTGTATAACCTTAATTGTAGATGTTGAGCAAAATAGTCAAAAACATAACAGGTAAATTACATATATATTTTAAGATTAAAAACAACCAAAGCAAAATTCGGAGTTCTAGACTAACTTAAGACCTATGCAAATTAAGCACTTTAAGGTTTAACTCTTTATTTTCTACTAGCTTTTGCCCGCGGCTTCGCTCGCGTTAAATTCGGGTTAACACGGTTCCCCTTTGCCCCCCGTAATGCTCCATACAAACTTCCACCCCCCATTTTGGGGAAGTGGGGGGTTAGAAAGTGACAAAAAGTAGCCTATGTCACTCTCCATCCCTTCAACTATCTCCACTTAAAAAATCACGTCAATTCGTCGCCCCGTTTTGCCGTGAAAGACGGACAAACAAACAAACACACACACTTTCCCATTTATAATATTAGTATAGATTGCAACTGAATTTAAATAACTCATCGATTTAAGCTAAATATTTGTTTTATTCTACATTCATGGGTGACTAAGCTTGTTGTGTGCAGACCGGATTACCACGTCGAACCAAGCAGCGCTGACCCGCTGTACCATTTACCAGGTCATGTAGGGAGATGAATAAAAACACTTATTTAGCTTTGTAAAACATTTGAGCAGTGTAGTTGCAGGTGTTTCCCCGCTGGGAGTTGTTGTAGAAGTGAGCAACGAGTACGAGTGCTGGCCTCTTTTATGGGTTTTTTAGCGTGCTCGTACTAGTGGCTGGTATGTGCCGTGTAAATTAGATATTTATTCACGAATAAGCTTACAGTATTACATGTTGGTAGGAGGGTTAAAATTGATATTTATATGGGACATTTCTTCATAAATTAGTACAAAATTCTTATAATCTAGACATTTTGCGTATTATGACATGATATCAATAAAATTAAGACATAACTAGACATGAAAACACGAATTTATACACTTTATTAAATTACAAAAATAAACAAATTGGTATAAATCGAGAAAATGATTAACTTAGATCTAGTTACACAAAAACAACAGTAATTTTAAGCTACCTGCGACAATTCTCCCCCACGTGCGTCAGCACCGTCGATTGGTGTGGAGCAGATGAGAATGAGTCTGGAAACCAGGCGGCGGACTTCTCCTGCGCGAGTACGTACAGTGGCTACTCTTATGTGGCCATCAGGACCTGGAAAGAGCTGTGCGATCACGCCTCTAGGCCAAGTACCTCGTGGCATCGTACCGTCGGCTATAATTACTACATCTCCTACGTGTAGTTTTGTCGCGTTCTGGTGTGCACTGGATCGTGGCATCAGGTTTGGACGATATTCTTTCAGCCAGCGTTTCCAGAAGTTGTCAGCTAGTGCTTGAGCTGTTTTCCAGGACGAAAGGCTCATATTTTCGTCGGAGAAGACTCCCAGCGGGGACATAGCGTTCGATCGGCCGATGAGAAAGTGGTTCGGCGTGAGCGCTTCAGCCTCTAAGTCAGGATTCACTAGGGTCAGCGGTCTGGAGTTTACCAGGTTACCAGGCAGCTTCCAGCAGTAGCGTATGGAGAACTTCTTCACGGGGTGCTCTGTCTTTTAGCGTGACTTTCAGAGCTGTTTTCACGCTTCTGACTAGACGGTCCCAAGCCCCGCCGGCGGAGGGGTTGCCAGGCGGGATCTTCTTCCAGATCATGCGTCGTTCGGTCATAAATTGTTTGAGACTATCGGGCAGAGAGTTTTTGGCCTCTGATAGCTCGCGTTCTGCGCCGTAAAAGTTTGTGGCGTTATCTGAGTACAGAACGGTGGGTGCGCCGCGTCGAGACATCATTCTTCGTAGCGATAGGATCATAGAGGCTGCCGATAAGGAGGCGGCTAGCTCTAGGTGCACGGCTCTAGTGGTGAGGCACGTGTAAAGGTCGCCCCATCGCTTTTCTCGGCGGCGGCCTATGACAATTTGCATAGGACCGAACAAATCTACGGCTGCTGCGGTAAATGGCGGTTGATTCGCCTTGAGCCTCTCTGGCGGTAGGTCGCCTACAGGAACCTTGAGGGTAGCTCCTTTATAGGTCCGACACCATTGGCACTTATTCGTCAGATAAAGAATTGTACCGCGCAGTCCGACTATGTAATATCTTTGCTTCAATTCGTTGATCACCGTCGCATGATTTCCGTGGTTGAAAAGTGCGTGGAAATGATGGATCAACAGCTTGGTAAATGCCTCCTTAGAGTGCAAGACAGGTATATGGGCTTCGTCTCTGTCTATTCGGGCATCTAGCACAATTATTCCGTTCTTATCAAGCTTCATAGCAACTCGATGTAATGCAGACTTCTTCGGCAGCGCGCGCCCGGCTTCCAGTAGTCGTATCTCTTCAGCATACGACACATTTTGGCTCCGTTTAATCAGCAGTATCTCCGCTAAACTTATGTGTCTGTTATTCATTTCTGTTTCTGGATTTCTATTGACAGACAATCTGGCTTTGAATACCTCGGCAGCAACCAAAACTCTGGCCGTAGTGCGAACCAGCCTAGTGAACTTCGAGAACCTACATATCTCGGGCAAGTATGCGAACTTGTTTTGAACGGTATTTACGGAGCAAACCGGTTTTATGACGCGCTCTTCGCACGTTTCTACGACGGGCTCTACTGTTTTCTCGCGCGGCCAATGCTCCTCGGCTTGCCGTATAAAATCAGGCCCTATAAACCACCGGTGGTTAGCTCCGAACTGGGCCGGGACGCCCTTAGTAGCGTCGTCGGCGACGTTTAACGCGCTAGGTACCCAACGCCAATCGGTAGGTTTAGTTGTGTTTTCTATTTCGGCTACTCTATGTGCGACAAAGCTTTTGTACCGACGTGGATCCGACCTTATCCAGGATAACGCTGTCCGAGCGTCGCTCCAGAAATACCTATGTTTAATGACATAATCGGACTCCTTTACTACTGTGTCGGCTAGCCGTGTCGCTAGCACACAACCTTGCAATTCTAACCTAGGAATGCTGACAATACGCAACGGTGCGACTCGCGCCTTGGCGGCTACTAAGGCTGCGGACTTTTGTCCGTCCGGGCCTTCGCTAACTAAGTATATCGCGGCGGCGTATATCTTTTCGCTAGCGTCGCAAAAAACGTGCATGTCGGCCTCTCTATTTCTCGCGGGTACGTATCGCGGTATTAACTCCCTAAGTTGCTGAATATTACTCACGAATGAATTCCACGCGGGTGCGAGCGAGGTGGGTATAACGGTATCCCAGCCTATCCCTGTACGCCAGACTTCCTGCATCAATGCCTTCCCTAAGACAGAGATCGGGCTTACGTAGCCTATGGGATCGAATATCGACATCGTGCTACTCGTCACCTGTCGTTTAGTGGGTAATTTCGTACCGTTGAGCACGTCTTCGGGCGTGTTGCGTAAATTTACGTTAAACCCTAACGTGTCGCGTTTATGGTTCCATTTTAAGCCTAATGTGCGCTCGCTTTCGCCTCCCCCGATGAGGGACGTATCCTCTTTGCTAGGAACTACGTCAGAAATTACGTTTGGGTTGTTAGAGGCGAACCCGCGGAGCTCGAACGACGCGCGTAAATTAAGCGCGTAAATTTCGTTTACTATGCGCCTAACGTCGCTCTCACACTGGTCAAAAGCTACGACTAAGTCGTCCATATACGTGCTTTTTATAGTTTTCTCAGCGGCGATCGGAAATTCTTACGCATGTTCGTATGCGTTTTTGTTTTTGACGTACAATGCCGTCGTCGGCGAAGCCGCGGACCCGAATATCAGTCTTTTCATCCTATATTCTTGCGGTGAGGCTGAGCGGTCCTCCCCCCGCCAAACAAAACGTAACGAATCTCGATCGCGTTCTACAATCTCTATCTGCAGGAACATTTCTTTAATGTCGGCTATTACCGCGGTCCTGCCTTCCCTAAAACGGACTAACACGCCGAATAAGGATTCTAACAGATCAGGACCCGCTAGAAGAGCACTATTTAGCGACCTACCGTACGCGGTAGCGGCTGCGTCCCAAACTACGCGCATTTTTCCGCGCTGCGGATGAAACGTTGCGAAATGCGCCAAGTACCATGCCCTAGGCGCGTCCTGCGGGGGCGGCGAGTCTACTTTTTCCGCGTAACCTTTGTCTAACAGGTTATTTATGTGCTTAGTATACTCGATTTTCAGAATAGGGTCGCGATCTAACTTGTTTTCCAGGCTGTACAGCCGCCGTAACGCGTGCGCTTTATTATTTGGCAATTCTTCGTTATCGGTACGCCATAACAAACCCGCTCGGAACCTATCTTCCCCGGGGATTTTTTCACATGTCGCTTCTAGTAAATCTATTGCTCTTTGATCGGGATCGGCCCGAGGTAACTTTTTAACTACCCCTAGTGACTCGATATCGAAATGTTCCTTCATGAGAGCTAAAGCTTCATCGTCGGCCGTTTGTGGCCCCATGTGGCCTACAAACGCTACGGTTGCCTCCGATGACCTATGTGGTCCGTGCAGTGACCATCCTAGCCGCGTCAAACTAGCTACCGGGAGGTGCGATTTACCGCTGATAATTTGGCGCGTCACTATCAAATGCCAATTATCTTGACCTATAATTATTGAAGGCGCGGCAGAATCGTAACACAGCTCCTCGGCTATGTCGGCTAAATGGTCGCACTGCGCGACTATGTTTTTGGAGACGCCTTGCGCTCCTACGTTCAATCGATTGATGGTAAGCGCTTCCATCATTTCTAGATGCCTACTGCAAAAGCCGCGGATTGCGAATCGCACGTTACAAGAGTCCGGATCGCTCACGCTCCCACCTATACCTTCTATGTCGAGCGTTTCTCCCCGCTCTCGGGGCATTATACGATCGGCTGTTTCGTGTGAAATCAAACTAAGGACCGCCCCTTCATCTAACAGGGCTAAGGCTTGCGTAGTACCTAGTGGGCCCGTAACCTCTACGGGCATCATTTTCAAAAACGTGGGCGCTATTCTAATCGCGTGAACGTTACTGACTTTTTTGTCTTCCACGGGCGCTTTAGATGCGTTCAAACCGTGTAGTAACCTGTGATGCCCGGCTTCGCACTGTTGCACTCCGCAAGCCACATACCTGCATTTGAAGCGACCACGGTGCGCCGCGCCTAGACATTTATAGCACAGCTTTTCGTTTTTCGCCCAATCCCAACGTTCGGTTACCGATGCATTCAAAAATTTTGTACAAGCTTCCACTTTGTATTCATGATTATGACATATTAGACACTTATCACGTGACGTAAATCGTGCTGGTACCGAATGTTGTTTGGGCTTGGTCCCCGTATACGCGGGCCTTTTAGCCTCGCGGGGCTTCGTTTGAGCTACCGTCGGCGACCTATACTCCCCCGTGTGAGCTCTATCTACTCTATTTCGCGGGCAAGTGCTCTGGTAGCTGTCATTGGAGTCGCTCGAATAGTCGCGGGAGAACACGGGGGCGGGAGTACGGGTGGGGGCGGTATGACGCCCTGACCTATTGTCCAGCTCAAAGGAAACCGTGTTCACGGCATTTTTCGGCTTCGCCCAAGTAACACAGGAAGCATTATAACATATGAATAGTTAACTTATTTCGAACTTAAGGATCGTATAAACTCTTATATACGTTCACCGAGCAACTTGTCGCATTATATGATGCTTTGAGCTGTATAACGGTTGTATAATGGCATATCTGAATGCTTTTGTAAAGCCTTTAGATTTAGTGCAGCAAACCACAACGCAACTGTACAGCTTTCGACTGTTTAAAAGCACTTAAGTGCTTTAGGTTCTACAATAGCATTATATAATGATTTAAGCTATATAACGGTTGTATAATGGCATGTATAAATGCTTTTTTAAAGCCTTTAGTTTTAGTGCAGCGAACCAAAATGCAACTGTACAGCTGAATGCTGTACAGTTGCGTTTTGGTTTGCTACACTAATGCTTCGGTGTGGTTTAGTGCCTTAGGTTCTACAATAGCATAAATAAATGCTTAATGCTGTTTATGAGCATGAATATTAGCCATTATAATGCCACGTAAATCCGGTATACAGCTTTCAGCTGTTTTTAGTGCTTTAGGTTCTTTAATAGCATTCTATGATGCTTTACGCTGTATAACGGTGTTATAATGGCATATGTAAATGCTTTTGATTAGCCATTAGTTTTAGTGCAGCGAACAACATGCAACTGTACAGCTGAATGCTGTATAGTTGCGTTTTGGTTTGCTACACTAATGCTTGGGTTTGGTTTAGTGCCTTAGGTTCTACAATAGCATAAATAAATGCTTAATGCTGTTTAAGAGCATGAATATTAGCCATTATAATGCCACGTAAATTCGCTATACAGCTTTCAGCTATTTTTAATGCCTTAGGGTGTACAATAGCATTTATAAGTAGGTAATACGTTCCTAATGCAGTCTAATAGCAAGAATATAAACCATTATATAGCCAAGTAATTCACTATAAGGGGCTGTTCATAAATTACGTCATTTCAAATGGGGGGGGGGGGGGGGTTTGGACATCGGATGATGGTAGCATGACGTAGGAGGGGGGGCGGTCATTTATCACATCATCAATGTGTAAAAAAAGGAATGAAAGTCGTGTTTCTATAAACTTTTAATGCTATAAAATATTATCTACTACATAGTTTTTTATTTTACAATTAAGCTTAAAACGCATTTTTTTTAATGACGTCACTTTATTTGGTAGGGGGAGGGTTGGATGATTTTTAAGGGAGGGGGGGTAAAAATCATCAAAAATTGATGACGTAATTTATGAACAGCCCCTATACAGCTTTTAGCGGTTTTAGTGCCTTAGGTTCTACAATAGCATACATAAATGCTTAATGTTGTTTAATAGCATAATTATTCACGTGTAATGCTGTAGGCATAAATAAGGCATTTTTTAAGGGTCACTGAGCTGCTATTGGACTAAGAGCTAGCCACGTCAGATATGACACAATAATGAGAGCAACAAAACCCGTCTGGTTAGATTGCTATACTATTCTTATTGCTAGATCCTGGTATCTGGCAGCTTTTAATGGGTGGAGGTCACAGTGACAGACTAGCAAAATGTATTAATTGGAAAATAGTAATAAAAATTGCCGAAGTTGTCTCAGTTATAAAAGACAGGGCCTATATTTTAAGGGGTCCCTGGCGCCAACGACCTTAGATCTGATTCCCTTAGTTTTCTAATGATTTATATAGCTTATCATATTTATCAGTAACGGCTTTAAACAATATAGTATCCTATATTTACTTCAATATTCATTGTATTCGAGATATTTGACATCAAAGTCGAACCGGTTTAGGCTAAAAAAGTGGTTTTATGGTCATAAATATTGTGTTAATTAGTTAAAAATTAAAATCTCTCTACAGTTTTTAGAGACATCAAAGATGAACCCTAATATGTAGATTACGTATATGTATGATTCTTTACACCATTCGAATATCGATAAAAGTGTTTTTTAGACCATATTTTAAAAATATCATAAAAAAATAACGGCTCATTTATTTCAAGATCCGGCTCTACAGAATGGAAATAAAAGATTCAAAAACCGATAGTCGTTTGCCTTATAATTCTATTTATAGTGAATATGTTGGAATATCGACTCAAAACTGGTCAAAAATCGATAAAAAAAAAACGTTAGACCAAAAAATATTGTGTAATCTTACCATACATCGGGGTTTTCGGTGCGGGAATGTTTGACATTAGCCAAAGAGTAGGCATTAACTTAAAAAACAGAATGTACTCTAGCACGTTTCTACCTAATGAATAATTGATCGAAAAAATCATAGGTATATACAATTTATATGTAATAGCTGACTATAATATATACATATATATTGTAGGTACATATATTTTTTCGAGTATTTTTTTATTAATTCATGTAATGACTGATCATTGTCAACCTCTTCAGTTACTCAAATAGTTCATAAATATCGGACGTCAAGATTAATATTTGACACTTATTATACCGTGTCTTTGTCTTAGGTAGATCTAATTAATAAATTTCGGATATGCAATTGCATTTTTAAAATACTAAGTATATAATAGTTAATACAAACATGCCTCTAAGAAAAAAAGCTCGTATCATAGTGTGTAAGCTATTCACAGAGAGGTAGTTATTCATTAGGCATAATATGATATTTTCTCAGACTAACCTATCTGTTTATCTCTACTCTTTCTCAAATCGTTCCCGCACCGAAAACCCCGATGTATGATTATTACGGAAACAAAAACAGTAGGCGACAAACTATGAACTATATTTTATTATACATCGTTTGGCACTACTTTCTCCCAACATAAACTTTTGTATAACTTCTCTTAATATTGTATAGTATTTGTATAGTTTCTCATAATATTGCATCAAACCCAGATCTCTAGGATTTATTTTTTGGAAATGGTTTGCATTCTTTGACCTCCACCACTTTAAAGCTGCCAGATGTCCAGATCTAGAAATAAGCATAGTATACCAAACTGACTAGAGGGGTTTGGTTGCTCTCATTATTGTGTCATATCTGACGTGGCTAGCTCTCCGTCTGTATAGACCAACGCCATTTTGTAAATAATTTATAACCTAAAAATGAAATCATGCGGACCTATTTATACAAGGAAAATACCTATATAATAATGAAATTACTTAATTTAAGACTGCTCAACCAACACTATTATGTTAATAATGCAAAACTCGTTCTATACGAGGATTACACAATTGTTTTGTTTATTTGACGCATATCTTTTTATAATTTTTTATAGCAAAACCACAATAAATCAAAGGCGCGTGAAAATTTTCAATGAAACTTATATACACATTTACAGTAAACTACATTGCGCAGTAATATTTGAAGGATATAATAACGTAAAAGAGTCAAAAACTTTTTATACATTTTGTTACGCAAACAAATATGACGTGTCACTCATTCAGTTTTTTGTACCGTCTTCGTCCATTTTATATTGCGAGACAAAGTAGTTAAATCACAACGTTCATTGTATTATAACATTTGTTCCGTCGGTGTTAGAGACGTTTTTGCATTGACGTAAGGTTTATTTTACTACACTCTTATGCTAGTATAATGCTTTTGTATTGCGATTGGCAAGTTAATCGAGAGTACTTATGCTTCTTTACTGCGATTAGGAAGTTTTTTGGCCGTATTAATGCTTCTTTAATGCAGTTGGCAACTTAATAGAGCGTACTAATGATTCTTTAATGCGATTGGCACTTTCCATGACAACGATAATGCTAATAGCTCAGACATATTACGCCTGTAATGCTATTAAATGACCTGTATAGGATCTCAAGCTGGGTAATTCGTGCCCATTTAAGACCTATATCAGCACTATAAACGTTTATAATGCTACTAAAAAACGAACTGAAAATGCTAAAAGCATACAGATATGCTGTAAGACGGCCGTTATACTGCTTTGATGTGTTACTTGGGCAGACCTCGATGACGACTCGTTCTTTTAGCCGCTGAACTAATTTCTAGCAGAAATTCTGATATCGCGACTAAATCGGGCGAGTTCAAATTAGCTTGTTTGAACTTGCCCCATTCGTACCTAACAATAAGGTTCAACTTATCGACGATCTTGTTGACTAGCTCTGGCGCGTACAAGTATTTTTCTTGCTTTAGTGATTTTATTGTCGCTACTGCATTTGCGACGTGCGCGGCAAAAGACACGATATTACTGTTATCTTCGGCTAGGCGCGGCATGCGTTTAACATTATGTAGCTCAGTCAACACGATCTCTTCAGGGTCCCCGAACTGCCTCTCTAAGGCCTCCATTATCTCGTATGGATCCTGGACGGTATACATTATGGATTTCACCGCGGTACGCGCTTCACCTTTCAACGCGCGCCTAATTCGACTGACGTTATTTACGTAACTAAACATGGGCGCGGTATCGTTAAATTCGGCACGGAATGCGATCCATTCTGTGATATTACCGTCGAAAGCGGGTAATTCGGGTGGCCTATGCATAATGGGCGCATACTGACTAGACACATCTCGCGGCGGGCGATGAGTACTCATATGCGGCTCGCGGGGCGCGGGGGCGCTGGGCGCCGGCGCGCTAGAGGCGAAATTACGTATTGTGTGTAACGCGGACGCTTCATTTTTAGTTACGTAATTGCTCTGATCTAGCTGGGACTGTCGTTCTACCCAATTCCTCACGCGTTGCTCGTCTTTTTCGACAAGAGTTTCGGACTTACCGCTAACAGATTGCGCCTCATGCTGGGCAATCGTAGCCTTAACTTGGCAGTTTCCGTCTCTTTATTAGCAACGGCGAGGGCGGCTTTATGAACCTCGAGTTCCGCTAGCAACAGAGCTAACTTTTCGTCGCACTTTTCACTATACACACTTCGATTTTCGCGCACTTTTTTACTACCGCGGTCGCCGCACTGAGAAAAGCGGTCTTTTTCCCCGGCGGACGTGTTAGGTTTACACGATGTCCCCGGTGGACTTTTAACTAACGTCTTTTCCGCCTCGTCTTCCGATATTTCCGAATAAGCGGGCGCCGGCGCTATTGCCGGCGGCGGCTGTAGACGCGGTTCGACACTAGGACCATCGCCAAGAGTGCTGCTGGTGCCTTTGTCCCATGTATTGGTATCGCCGGAGGTTGTTTCACCAGACGGCGGGGTAACGGCTCTGGAGGGTTGTCCCTTGTGTGAGCGAAGAGACATCTTGAGCGTATGATCGGACATCTTCTTCTTTCTTCTTGCTTCTTGACGCACGTGGGGTTCCCTAACCTTACCTACCTAAAACCTAATGGCTGACACTGCCTAGTGCAGTGAAAGCGGCCCTACGTTCACTTTACTTACTCGTGGGCGTTAATCCCTGATGCACTGAATCTCGCGCAAAGGCTAAGTGCAAGTGCCAGAGCGTCCGAAAGCAGTGTGAAGACGTCAACCATGTGACGTTGCAACGAAAGTTGCCAGGACACGAACGTGGAGTATGGCCTCTACACGAGCGGTCCGTCCAGCAAGCTGGTAAATAGCACAGGGCTCTTCCGCGAAAGCGGGCAGGTGTATCAGCGGTTAGGCCGGACACCGTATGAAGATTCTGAGCGAAATTAATCCAGCTCAGCGCGTACTTGTTTCTTTCTTCAATTGGCCGCAGTTTTCTTATATCCGGAGCTCGAAGGACCAGCTGTTGTGTGCAGACCGGATTACCACGTCGAACCAAGCAGCGCTGACCCGCTGTACCATTTACCAGGTCATGTAGGGAGATGAATAAAAACACTTATTTAGCTTTGTAAAACATTTGAGCAGTGTAGTTGCAGGTGTTTCCCCGCTGGGAGTTGTTGTAGAAGTGAGCAACGAGTACGAGTGCTGGCCTCTTTTATGGGTTTTTTAGCGTGCTCGTACTAGTGGCTGGTATGTGCCGTGTAAATTAGATATTTATTCACGAATAAGCTTACAGTATTACATGTTGGTAGGAGGGTTAAAATTGATATTTATATGGGACATTTCTTCATAAATTAGTACAAAATTCTTATAATCTAGACATTTTGCGTATTATGACATGATATCAATAAAATTAAGACATAAATCAGTACTTAAGAACTAGACATGTAAACACGAATTTATACACTTTATTAAATTACAAAAATAAACAAGTTGGTATAAATCGAGAAAATGATTAACTTAGATCTAGTTACACAAAAACAACAGTAATTTTAAGATATCTGCGACAAAGCTAATAAAAGTCCTTGTTTGTATAGCGCGTCGTATAGGCTAAGCCCTCGCAAGTCCTGTCAAAAGATATGGAAAAGGTTCCGAATAGGGTTAGCGCCGAACTCAAACAATTGGCTCTATGGGGCGCGGCGCGCCCTTTAGGTTTATCAATCTTCTTGGTAGGAAAAGGTTTTGTCGAACTACTTTTGTTTTAATAGACCTACACTTGCGCGAAGGTTTCTTGGAAAATGTTAGCGTTATTTTGCTGTGTTAATTCTATCATGAAATTAAATAAATACCAATAGTATTTTTAAGTGAAAGTATTGTTTCCCATGAATAGCTTTCCCCATTAATTTAAGCTAATTATATCAATCTGCAAAGCAGCTGGAAGCTTTAACTAAGCTCGTCTTTGATGACATTTAATGAAGACGTATAGCAGTATACAGACGTGTTACACGCTCCTATATATTTAGACGGATACGTAGTCTTCAGACGTATTCTCGGCGCTCAACCGCGGGTGCAACGCGATTTGAGGCGGTTCAGAGTAGGTTTTGATTTCAGAATTAGGAACTAATATCAGTCAGGATTTTAAAATTTTAAAAGTGACTTAAAGATAGGTCAAGGTGCGTTTATTCTTCTTAATTTGTATATTAATCAGACGTAAGTTGATACTAGGGTTCCTACCGAAGGCTCAACCATATGAAAAATCCTTTATTATTATTTTTTTTTATTTCTCCATCCCTACATTTATTACATGTTATGATTCGGATTTAGAAAAAATATTTTTTGTTTTCCATCAAGACTCAAAAACTCACAGTTTAATCAATTTTAGATAAAGTCCTTCTAAGCGTTATACTACATCAGAGAGTGAAATTGAATAGTGGTCGATAAACCATTCGACTCCTCCGCTTTCAGTATGCGATTGTAATATCACTCCAGGCTTCAGAATAGTTTAGAGGAAATATTACACAAAATGGATCTTAAGACAAAAGGCGTATACGACCTTTTCAGCTGTCTTGTTAGTGATTCGTGTGTGCTTCGTGCTTTAAAAGGCCTAAGCGCTCGCAGCCTTCGGTCGAGTTTACTGTGAATGGGGTAATGTATGCAGAATGCTTGAAGTCTAAGGATAGTTCGAGATAGCCGTGAGATTGAGGTATTAGTTTTGATACTAATATTGTGCTACGCGTGTTTGATGGAAGCCGGGAAATATAAGTAGTATTTGGAAACTATATAGGTACTAATAAAGACTTGTTTGTCACCATCGTGGTATAAAAAAGAAAGAAACAGCGGAAAAATGGATAATGGATAATGGAAATGGAAATGGAAAATATCACGCAAAATAGGCGTTAGACGTCTAGTTGTGGAAACCGGCCCGTATAAGAAAAAGACGTTTGACTATTAATCATTTTAATTTCAAAGTACTACTCAGGAGGGTTTAGGCTGTGCGTTGCATGTTGTCTGTCAGTCTGAACACTCTGAACATAATGCGTTTGTTTCATATATTTAGGTATACTTATATTATTTCGATCATTAAATTAAATTAAGCAAGACCATTAACAAATCGTACCTTATACGTTCCTATCTGATCTGTTCAGGTAGGGTTCAGGTAACCTCTTTTAATTGGTCTGGTTTATGCAACATATCATTCATTTATTTTGTAAAACTATTAAGTACTTTAAGTAATAATTGTATAATACCATTATGAACTCCAGAAAGTTCCAATAACAAACATTTTAAACAACCAGTTATTATATAGCCCGCCTAATTTGAGTTAGGCGCCATTTGGGAATGCGTGTAGAAACTGGGCATTTTCAGAAAAAAAATCCAAATCAAAAAGAAGTGGACCATTTACTTTTTTGTAAAACCTAACGAATTTGAAATATTTCTACTCAGAATCATGAGGACTCGATTTCAATAATTAAAATGTCCCAACTTTTTGTCAGCTTTGTAATGAATTTTGACATGCAATCTACACACCGTTTTCAACAAGACCGGCACAAAACTGACTAAATTTTTCATTTAGAACTAGTACATTTTTTCTGAATACCCCCAGAGCAATGCAATAATTAAAATAAAAACTTGCGTTCATTTAAAATAATATTTTTAAAGAGATATGTCAACCAAGAAGACCTCTAGGGCCGCGGGCGGAAAAGATAAATAGTATAAGTAACCACAACTAGTCATTAAATGTTAGTAAATCATTGCTATCTGACCTTTCTTCACTTATTTGTTATTCACGGACTTTTCGAAGTCACGAGTAGGTCAAGCAGCACCCTTCAAGTAGGACGGTCGCATGCACCGAGCACCATCCAGATTCTTCACTTTAAAGTTGTCCACACGGGAGAATTGATGATACCGTCCGGTATTAATTAAAATAAGCTATAAATAATCAGTGTAATGTGACTTTTTCTGACACTGATTGTTAATATATACTTACGTACTTAAATACTCTTCATTTTCGGACGTCGCGAGTCGTGAAGTTATTATTAGGTCAAGCAGAACCCTTTCCCTAGGATGGTTGTATGAACTAAGCACTATTCAGATAGTTAAGAGCGCTTTAAATTAGTCTACACCGGGCCGGTTAGGTGAAGGGGACGGTGGTATACCATATGGTTAATAGTTATTTGTGAAACAAGAGAGGAAAGTTGGTTTTTCTTGCGAGGGACTCAAAAACACGAGATGTAAAATAACTTTACTCTCGTGTGACACATACAACTTTTCACCTCAGTAGTGAGAACATATTAAAGGTTAAAAATATGTATTTCGAATTTGTAATAGACCCCGAAGTATGAAGTGGCTTGAACATAATGTAATAGTAAAAAACGCTAAGGACTTGTTATTTGTCTTCACTCCTCAATGAAGTGCTTTCGATCAACTCACTCTAGTCCGTGGATCAACTATTTTCACAAAATTTCGTAATGGCGATTGCTAAAGTGTTATTTTCAAGGCGTTAAAACTTTTTGGAATTAAACGCAATCTAGTTTAAATGTATTACACAATAAGAAGGTCTTTGATGGATATGTAGACAATTTAAGGACACAAACAGCCAAGCAAGTGAAACAGCCGGTAGAAAGACAGAAGACAGGAAAAATTCTGGTCAGCTAGAACTATTACAATACTTAAAATCGTGAGATTGCGAGTTTAGAGGAAGATTTCCGCTGGTTTAGAAAATCTATTGCCGATCTGAACATTTTGAGGAGATCCGTACGTGATACTTTGGAGGTGCACCTTGGATGTCATAGCTACAACAAACGTGAACTTCATGGTTTTTCCGTAGCAATCAAGAAAATTTGAGTACATAATCCAACTCAATACATTCCTGGCACACAGGAATGAGTTGAGCTTAATTAAAAACCCTTTGAATTCAAACAGCCTCACAATGCTCAAAACGGTCGTTTGTGAGCAGCAAGTATAAAAACATCGTACACCATGAGCTTAATGTTTGCAGACTCCAGAGGGAACCATTGCTGGTGGTGTGGGGTTGAATTAAAATGTGGGGCAAAATTTCCTTATATTTCTCAATAAAGTCGTGAATTAATAATGAATACTATAAATCAGAGGTTTTCGTAGACGAACTGTAAACGATACTGAAAATTTGAAAACTGTGTTTGAGATTAAAATAAAAATATTTTCAAACAAAACGGAGCTCAAAACAGTGCAAATGTTGTTCAAGCTTTGAGAAAAGCAAACACTGATTATTTTGGCAAAAGTAAACGGCCACACCGTTTCCCAGATTTGCGTTTATTATGGTCTAAGAGCTGGCCACGTCAGATGTGACACAATAATGAGAGCAATGAAATCTATCTAGTTAGACTGATTTACTATCCTTATTGCTAGATCCGGGCATCTGGCAGCTTTTAATGGGTGGATGTCAGAGTGACAGACCAACAAAGTTTTTAAGTTGGAAAAAAGTAATACCAAAATAGGTAAAAAATGCCAAAGTTGTGTAACTTATAGAGGACAGGGCCTATACTTAAACATTAGATTAAAAACCATTGTCTACTATTGCGGAAACAAAAACAGTAGGCGACTAACTAAAAATTGCATTTTACATCATTTGGCACTACTTTTCCCCAACAGAACCTTCTGGATATGATATATATATAACCTAATGAATTACATAATTTCCCATAATATTTCAATAAACCCAGAACTCTAGGATTTGTTTTCTTCAAGTTACTTGCATTCTTTGAGCTCCACCACTTTACAGCTACCAGATGTCCGGATCTAGAAATAAGCATAGTATAGCAAACTAACTACATGGTTTCGTTGCTCTCATTATTGTGTCATATCTAACGTGGCCAGCTCTCCGTCTTAATTTGTATGTTTTTACATGCTTTGAAGCCTACATTATTATAAAATAGCAAATCTGGACAGTAAAGAAAGATATCGAGCATATTTGAGACGAAATAACCATGGAAGCGGTGCGTGCTGCGTGAGACCGAGTTGAAAAATGTAGTACCTAAGTTAGAGGAGTTAATCCAAAATATTTGTAGCACATTTTGTATATTAGTCTAGCTTTAATAAAATACAGATTTCATTACATTAACTATTCGTACAAATAAGTTATAAGACTTCTAAAGTGTATTCGAACTTTATTGACACCGTGTTCAATTTATCTGCCTCACAACTGAATTTTCAAAATGTAATCGATTTCTATGGTAGGTATCTAACTAATATCTGTTCAACACCCGTGAACGTGTGCACATTATTCAGTGGAGCCAGCCGTTGATGGCATCGGCATTCATATTGCGGGAGGAAAAAAGGGATCTCCAATAAGACGCATTCCGTCGGGTCGAAACAAAGCCGCGATTGCGATGAAGACATTCTTGAAAACGGCGCGACCGCGTGACTGACGCGCAATGAAAGGATATTTCACCAATGCCTACAATGCGTATACTTTCGATCAGGGTTGGGCAGTATTTCAATTACATGTATATTTGAAATATGTATTTTAAATACAAATACGTATTTTGTATTTGTATTTCAAATACTACTTGGAAAAGTATTTTGAACTAGCTTTTGCCCGCGGCTTCGCTCGCGTTAAATTCGGGGTAATACGGTTCCCCTTTCCTGATTTAAAACACAGAAGAGAACTCGGAACAGAATATTATTTTAATACGCTACTGTAGACAATATTATATGTCTTTCCATTTGGGGATAGAATGTAAAGATTCTGGGCATTGACATTTTGATTTTTAGCTTTCTACCTTGAAAATTGCGAAATGCTCCATACAAACTTCCACCCCCCATTTTAGGGAAGTGGGGAGTTAGAAAGAGTCAAAAAGTAGCCTATGTCACTCTCCATCTCTTCAACTATCTCCACTTAAAAAATCACGTCAATTCGTCGCCCCGTTTTGCCGTGAAAGACGGACAAAAAAACAAACAAACACACACATACAATTTCCCATTTATAATATTAGTATGGATTTCAAATACCACACTTACATGTATTTATTGTATTTCAAATATTTTAAGCCTTAAAATACATTTGCACAAAAATACATTTTACTAAATCCCTTAGGGGTATGTGCTCTTCCGGTCCAGTCGAGAGACTGTTTTCATTGGTTGGTTACATTTACATTCATTACCTACCTACTAGATGGAACTCATCCGACAATACTTTTAGGAGCTTAGGTTTAATAAATGAAAACAAATTACGTTAACAATTCGTAAACACCTTTAAGGCGCAACACACGATTAGCGGAATTCAGTCGACCATAGACAATATTCAGCCGGAAAGCGGAACATTCACTATGGGTTCTGGTTTTCTGTGCGGAGGCCATAGAAAATATTCAGCCAGATGGCGACAAATTATCTGTCTCTTCTACAATTTTTAAACATGTTTTAAACAACTTCCTGCAAGGCGCAAAACATGCTTGTCTACAGGTTCTGTTTCATATATGGAGAGGGTATAGACAATTTTCTGCCATCAGGCTGAATATTGTCTCTGGTTGACTGGATCCCGCTGAGATCTGGGCTGGATTCCACTAAATGTGTGTCTCGCCTAAAAAGTATTTCATAAAATGTATTTTGTATTTGAAATACATTATTTTGAACGTTGTATCTTGTGTTTCGTATTTCAAATACCTGTCCACCATAGTAGTTTGTAATTTGTATTTGAAATACAATGAACCCAGTATTAAGTTCAACCCTGCTTTTAATCTTTAACGCCCTAAACATGTTTAACCTTTAAATAAGTAAAAAAAATCTGCCAAGTACGAGTCGGACTCGCGTTCTGAGGGTTCCGTACATCACACTGCCTTTTTTAAGAATAATCGAACATTGCTGTATGTAACGAAAAGAAAAAAAAATGGATTACGGTCAAATTATTTTTTCGCAAAAATAGTTTTTTTTGTGATGGAACCACAAATATACGATTTTTGGACTTTTTCCTTTTCTTATGCTAAATTACCTTGCTTCTAACTAAATATCATGATTCTAGGTCTATGGGAAGTACCCTATAGGTTTTGGGTCCCCTGCGAAATGTTAGTAAATAAGGCATAAATGGTCGTATCTTTGGACTGACTTGACATAGAAGCTTGATATTTTTAGAGCTTCAACGGACCGCAGATATACGTATTTGATGTAAATTTAAACTTGATACCTCCACCCATTCTTGACAAAACGGGTCTTGACGGACCGACGGACAGACAGCCAGACGGACAAGTGATCCTATAAGAGTTCCGTTTTTTCCTTTTGAGGTACGGAACTCTAAAAACAAACCTTTTTTTAAAGAAACCGATTAGGAATATTCCATGTACATTAATAAATAATTAATAGGTTAATATTACTCTTACATTTCCACAGACGTGATAGCAAATTGATGAATGATCAGTCTTCATTAATGCTGAGTTTCTACGAGAGATGTGTAAGGATGCGTACGGAGGGGTGTGAGTGTTAAGAATCTATAATCATTTCAATTACTTATTTTCGGTCAAATGGAGTGATTCTACTAATTCCTAAGAAATATATCCCTGAATAAATATGCATGCTCGCACATCTCAGCTGGAAACGCAGCCTAAAATATCTAGATGTGCCAATTACGATTTATACTTTTTGTGAATTTCTTTGAAATCACATCACACGCTTCAACGCGATTTATTCATCCACATTATTTCATAGATATTTTCAAAGTATTTTAAAAACAACTTTTTTATGTCAGATACTACATTAAGGGTTACCTATCATAATGTCGAAATTCGTTACTCCGAATATTATTAGCCCGAAAACGTTTCCCTTTTTTCCACTTCGCGTAATTATTGTTTGCCCGAAATTACGTTTCCCATATTATTATGTCCCCTATTTTTATTTCGTCGCAATTTCATTTCGCTTATGATTCGAATCGCCACTTATTGAAATCCCGAAGTTTCATTTGCCAACTAATTTATTTGGCGTAAAGTTTTACTTCCGAAATATTACTTTTCCGCTGTGTCAAAACATCGAATCGCATGAGTTTGCAATGTAATTTGCGTAGGCGTTAATGTTATTAATTGGGTGGGTAAGTTAATAAAATTGTCAACCCAATCTTGTCATTTGTTTATTTTATCAGAAAGGTTACAATTGCAGTGTGGGTTTATATAAAATGGCACATAAATACGGGGAGCTATTTAAATCTAATAGGGGAGGGTTGAAACTATATTTCGAGGGTTATACTTTTGAAAGGAACAAAATCAATAACAATCGTTTTTATTGGGTTTGTGAGTTTCGACGGGATAAGATTTACAAGTGCAAAGTTTCAACAGTGAGTACACCAAACGTAGCTAATGACAAATTGCATGATATTCAAAAATTGCCAGATGAACACAACCACGAGCCAAATCCATTGCGCAAGGAAATGTCAGAATTCATGCAAAGCGTTAAGGAAGATGCCAAAAAAACGGGATTAAAAGTGTGTCAAATACTACATAACCAACAAAGTTCATGCAGTGACGAAGTTTTGGACAATTTACCATCTAAATCAGCATTGAAGCAAGTGATTTACAGAGCTAAGGCGAAACTTCCTAAAATTAAGGAACCAAGTGATATATTATTTGAAATTGACATAAAAAATACCCAAATTAAAAACAATAACTTTGTCTTAAAAGATCAAATTTATGATGGAGATCACCGTATTCTACTATTGTCAACTAATAACATGATGAAACTATTACAGGACGCTGATTTTTGGATTATGGACGGCACATTCAAAATTGTGCCTTCCATTTTTCAGCAATTATATACCATCCATGGAAACATATCCATTACAAATAATAAATACAAGACATATCCTTTGTTGTTCGCATTATGCATGCACAAAAACAAAAGGTCATACGATGTTATGTTTGAGTTATTAAACGAATATGGCACGGAAAACGATTTAACTTTTAATCCAAAAGTATGTATACTGGACTTTGAAAAGGCGGCTATTAAAAGCTTACGGTGTAATTATGAACATGTTCAGCTTCATGGATGCCATTTCCATCTTGGCCAAATTATATACCGGCAAGTTCAAGAACACGGCTTCGCCAAGCGATACGCAAGGGACATCGTATTCAAAAATGAAGTAAAATGTTTACTTGCATTAAGTTTCCTGCCTGATACAGAAATTCCTCTGTACTTTTACAAGCTGTTAGAAACGTTACAAGGTTAGTACTTTAATAACTTACTTAAAATGCTACACAATGGTTTTTTTATAACATGTGTCTAATAAAACCCTTTTTTTATAGGTGATGCAAAAACAATAGCCACTTGGTTCGAGGAAAACTACGTAAGTGGTACGTGCACTAGCCCTGCAAAGTACATGCCAGAATATTGGAGTTGCGATACCGTCAATCAATTAGGGTTCCCGAGAACTCAGAACTCAGCTGAAGCTTGGCACCACCATATAAATCAAATCATAGATAAGAAAAAACCAGGTTTTTATTTACTTGTCAATGAATTGATCAAAGAAACTATTATTAATGCTTCCGATATTGATAAAATGATATGCGGGACCCCACCAGAGAAGAAACGAAAGAAATACTTGTGCAAAGAAGAGAAAATCCAAATAATTATGGAGAAAAAAAAAGATTTAAGTGAGGTTAAATTCCTGAAAGAAATGAGTAAAATTATTTAAATATAATTGATTTCTTAATTTAACAATCAGCATAATATTGATTTTGCTAATAAAATTTAAAAAATGCACTTATAGTTTTATTTACCCATCTACTAGAGTAACAGTTTTTTCCGCAGGGTCGCAGTTCTAACCTAACCTAACCCACTTTTCTAGCGCCAGTTTGTCTCCGCGGGGTCGCAGTTCTAACCTAACCTACCCCACTTTTCTAGCGCCAGTTTGTCTCCGCGGGGTCGCAGTTCTAACCTAACCTAACCCACTTTTCTAGTGCCAGTTTGTTTCCGCGGGGTCGCAGTTCTAACCTAACCTAACCCACTTTTCTAGCGCCAGTTTGTTTCCGCGGGGTCGCAGTTCTAACCTAACCTAACCCACTTTTCTAGCGCCAGTTTGTCTCCGCGGGGTCGCAATTCTAACCTAACCTAACCCACTTTTCTAGTGCCAGTTTGTTTCCGCGGGGTCGCAGTTCTAACCTAACCTAACCCACTTTTCTAGCGCCAGTTTGTTTCCGCGGGGTCGCAGTTCTAACCTAACCTAACCCACTTTTCTAGTGCCAGTTTGTTTCCGCGGGGTCGCAGTTCTAACCTAACCTAACCCACTTTTCTAGCGCCAGTTTGTTTCCGCGGGGTCGCAGTTCTAACCTAACCTAACCCACTTTTCGTGCCAGTTTTTTTCCGCGGAGTCGCAGTTGTAACCTACTTAACCCACTGTTCTAGCACGAGAGTCGCAAAAACCAAATCATAACACAAAAAAGCGACAAGCAACAAATTTCCAAATGCCGGGAATAATTAATAAAATCTGTTGCAATTTTTTTATGGCATTCGGTGTAATGATATTAGGGGAAATGAAATTTAGGTGTAACGTAGCATCGGAATTATGAAAAGTGGGGTAACAAATCAGTTGTCAAACAATAAAGTTGGCAAACGTTCTTCGGGCTATTGAGTTTCGGGAAAACGTTAATTCGGGGAAACAAACCAGCGGCGTTTCGTAAGTATGGTGAACAAAGCAGATGGATTTTAAAAATTCGGGGAACTGTTTTCGGACAAGTGAAAATCGGACAAGTCAGTTTCGGAAGATCGATAGGTTACCTACATTAAGCCGTCGAACGATGAGAGGAAGGGAAAGCAACATTGGAAAGTTATTAAGGGCTAGCCTGCACTCATGCCAGGTGAGGGCCTCAAGGGCCAATCCACCGACACAATCGGTCCATCCACGTCAACGGACACGAGTGCTGTTCAGTTGCAATAAGGGTCAAAGAGGAGGTAACTGACGTCAAGTGCTACTACGTATAGGCGTGACAGTTCGGAACCACGCGAACGCCGACCGCTCCAGTGCAGTATCATTTGACTGTTGTTATAGCTAAGGATGCACATACACTACGTACATTTCTTGCTGTCCAATCTGTCTGCCGCATGAGTCCAGCGGACAAATCCGCCAATGTATCCACGAACTTCGGAATACTTCGGACAGATCTCAAAGATCTGTATGTATCCCTAATAATACATACAGATCATACATAGCAAAGTCAGAGAAGTCCGTCTATTGTCTCAGTCCCGCCGTGTATAATCGCTTACTTGATTTTATTAGTGATGCAACTTCCATCACCGCATTTAAAACTCATTTAAAAAAGTGGTTACTTAAAAATATGTATTACAATTATAACGAATTTTTTGACCTGCCACTTACCTTATAGAATACAAGTAATTGTATTAAATTGTAAATAAATAGTATAATAATAATATACATTTATAATTATTGTAATATTGGTAATTATTGTAATCTATATAGGTATATAAATGTATGTCCTGACTGACTGACTGACTGACTGATCCACGCAGAGCCGAAACTACTGAAGCTAGAAAGTTGAAAATTTCAGGTCGGGTTACGTTTGTAATGTGTACAAGTAATAAGAAGCGATTTTGAAAAATTCAACCCCTAAGGGGGTAAAAAGGGGGTTGAAAGTTTGTATGGATGGGGCTTAAATATTAAAGTTAGAGATCTGAAACTTCGTCCATTTATTGATAATTTAAAAAAAATAAAAGCGATTTTAGCGTTTTTCAAAATTCAACCTCTAACGGGGTTAAAAAAGGGTTGAAAGTTTGTATGGTGATTATTTTTTTTTGTGACAGACTTGAATTTTCTTTTGCAAGCTAAGAACTTAAAAGGAAAAAAAAACAATTTCAGCGTTTTTCAAAATTCCACCCCAGAGGAGTTGAAACGGGGTTAAAAAGTTGGAATTAAAGCGAGGCCGTAACAACTGAAGCTAGAAAGTTGTAATTTGCAGGTCGGGTTACATTTATAACGTGTTCAAATAATAAGAAGCGATTTTGAAATATTCATGCCCTAAGGGGGTAAAAAAGGGGTTGAAAATTTGTATGGATGGGGCTTAAAATTTAAGGTTAGAGGTTTGAAACTTTGTACGCATACTGATAATTAAAAATAATAAAAATAGTTTCAGCGTATTTTGAAATTCAACCTCTAACGGGGTAAAAAGGGGGTTGAAAGTTTTTATAGAGATTACAATTTTTTTGTGACAGACTTGAAATTTCGTTTGCAGGCTACTAACTTAAAAGAAAAAAAAAATTCAGGATTTTTGACAATTCCACCCAAGAGGAGTTGAAACGGGGTTGAAAAGTTTGTATTAAAGCGAGGCCGTAACAACTGAAGCTAGAAAGTTGTAATTTGCAGGTCGGGTTACATTTATAACGTGTTCAAATGATAAGAAGCGATTTTTAAAAATTCATCCCCTGAGGGGGTAAAAAAGGGGTTGAAATGTTGTATGGATGGGGCTTAAAATTTAAGGTTAGAGGTTTGAAACTTTGTACGCTTACTGATAATTAAAAATAATAAAAATAGTTTCAGCGTATTTTGAAATTCAACCTCTACCAGGGTAAAAATGGGGTTGAAAGTTTGTATAGAGATTACAATTTTTTTGTGACAGACTTGAAATTTCGTTTGCAGGCTACTAATTTCAAGCAAAAAAACTGATTTCAGCGTTTTTGAAAATTCCACCCGAGAGGAGTTGAAACGGGGTTGAAAAGTTTGTATTAAAGCGAGGCCGTAACAACTGAAGCTAGAAAGTTGTAATTTGCAGGTCGGGTTACATTTATAACGTGTTCAAATAACAAGAAGCAATTTTGAAATATTCAACCCATAAGGGGGTAAAAAGGGGGTTAAGAGTTTTTATGTGAATTATTTTAAATTTTAAGTTAGAGACTTGAAACTTCATACGTTCGCTGATATTTATAAAAAATACAAAATTAATTACAGCGTTTTGAATAGTTCCGCCCCTGAGGGGGTTAAATAGGGGTGCAAAGTTTGTATGCGGAAAACTGCTTTCTTTGAGCTTGTAGGAATATTACTTATTAGAATACACAAAAGTACTTTCAGCATTTAGGATAATTTCACCTCTGAGGGGGTTAAAAAGGGGTGCAAAGTTTGTATCGGGGAAATTTATTTTTTTGAGCTAGAAACTTTTAACTTTGTAGGGTGATTTGATTACTTATTCAAATACAATAAAAATACTTTCAGCGTTTTGGATAATTCCACCCCTGAGGGAGTTACAAAGGGGTTCAAAGTTTTTATGAGGAAAAATTATTTTTATGAGCTAGAGACTTTTAACTTTATTTATTTAATCTTTATTGCACAAAAAGAAAACTTATCGTACAAAAGGCGAACTTAATGCCACGCGACATTCTCTACCAGTCAACCTTACTGTCAGTCTGTGCTATTATACGCGGACGAAGTCGCGGGGCGGAAAGCTAGTATGACATAATGATGTATGATTTATTTTATAGTATAAACAATCAATGTTGGTTACAAAACGACCTGTAACTATACTGTTAACAATAAAAGTTTCATTTTCATTTACAAGGTGTAACAAAACTGTTGGTGGTTCGTTTAAGGACATAATTGGTATCGTATGCTTAGAATACATAATACATTAATAATTAATAATAAATAAACAATAATTAGAATAGTATTCTAATTAAGAAAAAGGAAGGAAAACATTTTTCACGCGAAAAAAAAATTGGTTTTGTATGGAGGCCATAGAGGGTCGGCCGGCTGTGATGATGACTCCAAACAATACAAAAATAGTACATTACTTACCAAGGGCTGTAAAAGAAAGAAAGCCCGAAATCGCAGGTATTTGTGACCCGAGCCGCAGGTGAGGGTTATAAATATGCGATAGAGGGCTTTCTGTTTTACTGCCCGTGGTGAGTACACGATTTTACGTCTCCACCTGGCCACAATGCGAGTTTTGCCGTACGCGTAGCGTGCGTAGCGTACATTATGCCCTTAAACGGGTCACCACTATTTTTGTGACACTCTGTAGAAGTCACTTCGTGGATTGTTATCGTATTGCGTCGATGTGTCACTTTTTGATCGTTATAGGTTAACGTGCGTGTGCGCTGATGTTAATACCTATTTAAGTGTAAAGCGAAGTGTTGTTTTGTCTCGGATTTTTTTTATGCAGATTCGAAATTGCATGGACACATTATGAATGAATTCAATAATACATTTTTCATGCAACTTTAAATCTCATCGTACAAAAATATTTATATCATCGCATATGGTAATATTGGTCATACTTACACACGTGAACGGCCCCAAGTGATATTCAATTATTCGGCTGCAGCAGTAGGGTGCACGAGGAAGTAACTGACATGAAATGAACCTGCCGCTTCCGTTTATTCAAAATTCAAATTATTTATTGAAAGACAACAAGGTCCACACATTACATAATAATATACAATCAAAATAAATGTCAAGTAAAATTTTATCTAAATAAATATAAATTAATTAATTAAAAATAAACAAACAAATAAAAACTAAGGTACTGGCAGCCACATTTGAACAGTGATGAAGTGGTTCACATAGCGGCAATCCAGCCGGTCCGCGATCAAGGCCAGGACGCTGAAAAAATAATAAAAAAACCTATTGAATCCATGGTTATGAAATTCTCTAGTTAATAAGTAAATAAGCCTTAAAGACACAACCCGCGATAAAATTCAACTCATCATCAGTGGCTATTCTGATTTCGCAAATGGGTTATACACAGCAATCAGGTTGACATCTCTCCCTTCCCAAAGTTAAGGGACTACGAGAAGGTAATGCGCAATTTTCTGATTGAATCCTTATCTACACAAAGGGGTACATGTTTACTATTAGCCGTGTGTGTAGCCGTTAATTGTAGCCCACAGAAGTGTCAATTTTCGTTGTAAAATCTGTGAACGAGTATGATCAAAATAAATAGAGGTCACGCACGATATTAGTTAGTATTTGCAACACGCTTACTGAACTTCTATTGAAACACTGGATGTGTTTCCGAGAATCAATTTCATTTGAAGATGGCTTGTAAGTAACTTGTAACGTAATAATGTTTACACTTGGTCGAACAACTTGTCAATAAATACCGTTTCGTCGAAAATATTGAAAATATATATGATTTTCAGCTACCGTATTGAACTCGGCTATTATGGGTACTTTTGTGTTAATTGAACATCTATTCTGCTCCACCACGCATAACTCAAGTAACAGTATAATTTTATAAAATAATTGTATTATTGGAATGTTTTTTAAGTAGGTATGTACCTAAATAATATGTAGGGGAGAGCAAAGCTAAAGACGAAGGTACAATTTAGAATTTTGCAACTCAAGAAATAATATTCAATACTGCCCCAAGCTTGGGTAGCTTTGAATTTACTTGAGGAAGATTTGAAATATGGGTTTTAAGGCAACAACATCGAGATACACGTGTTTTTTTTACAGTTAGTCACTAGAAATGGTCGTATTAACATTTTACTCGTATAATTTGCAGTTATAACTAAGTGGGGGTAGTTTTGTACAGAAATGTTTTTTATAGTGTTCAAAGGTGCCTCAGGACCTTTGAACACTATAAAGTATTGAAATCCTACTAAAGCTGCCCCCTTGAGGCAGTTTTGCACACACTATTGTTCAAAAATACCCCAACAATGTAACAGGGGATAATAATTCAGTATAATGTTTTGGCTGTTGTTAAATAAAAATACATAAAATGTTTTTATTATTTTATCATATAAACGAAAGAAAAACAAACAATAGAATTGAAAATCTTCTGGAATCATACGATTTTACAAAAATATGGCTCCAATATTATAAATATGTAATGTAGCACTATATTATTATGGCACACCCAACTCTTATACTTACCTCTAGATGAACTATGTGAGCATAACAAAACATAAAGACGAAAATCAGATATAATTTCTAAAATAAAACTAAAATGAGATCGATTTCAATACTCTTGACTTCGTTTGATTCGGATTCTCTTTTTTTTTGTAATTCCTTACGATTTTTACCTGCAAACAAATAAATCAATAAATTGAAACGATTTAATTATTACCTACACAAACCTATACAAATTAAATTTAGATATAGTAATATTGTATATAAAAAAATTAATAAATATTATACCAAACAAGACTAAACGTAATAAGTACAAAACTAATTAATTCAGGTAAATGCATTATGAGCGTTTACTAAAATAACTAAGATATTATTTTAGTTTACGTACCAACATGTCAGTTTATATCGGGGCAGATATGAACATTTCTTATGGCCGGGGTAGTTTTGACCAGACTGCTAATCAAACCGGCCTCCTAATTTTTTTTCATAACTACCCCAACACCTATTTAAAAAAATAAACATCGATATCTTCCAAAACAATAGCAAATTCTGATTGTTTATTCTTCGTCACTAAAGCTAATAGATGGTACTATCGAATAAATTAAGTTTCACTTACCGCTTCCTTCAAATACAGCCTGAAAATCCTTAGACACGGGGAACAAAACCGCTAACGGATGACATCGAAATCAAAATATGCTACTGGTTCGTTCATGTTCTGTCAAACGTCAAATCTGTCAAGTGACGTGTGGGTCAGTGTTGCGAGCCCAAAAAATGGATTTGGACCATAATCGCACTAAAATTACGTCTTTGATCGCATTTGTTCTAAGCTGCCTCCAGTGATAACTGCCCCCCTCTCCCCTAAATTATCAAACCAACAACGACTCTTGTCAGCTGCTACGTAAAGTCAAGCCAGTGGCTACAACACAAACCCATCTAATTATTCACCTATGGGGCATCAAAATAAAGCGTTCAGAAACAGATTATTTATGTGTTATTGTTTGTAAGTACTCCAAACCGAAGTAGTTAACTATTCTTTTACCACACTTAGTTGATGAAACGAAATAATAATGACACAGTTAAGTGTTTGTAATAGCACCATCTCTCCCAGACACTCACAATAGACAAGGAGATCGCTTTTCCGTAGAACTCAAATAGATTTTCACCATCATTTTAAACTGAATCTTAAATTATGAAAGCTAAGGTTGGGTTTAACAGCGACGTTATAGTAGAAATAAGTCAGTCTGCAAAGTAACACAGATAAGTTGACAGTACAATATCTGAATGTTATCTATGCATACAATCGCATTGAACTGTTTGAATACGCCTCGCGGTTTGTGCTATTTTAATGCAAAATATCAGAAATATTCATAGCACTGACCGAAGTGTTTTTTTTGACATTCATAATTTTATTTCACACAGAATTTGCTCATAATTCATTCATATGGTACTTTTTGCCTTACATCAAATCAGAGGTAGCTGATTTTTTTATATGTTAAAAGTGGTGAAAAAATATTGTGTACACGCATTTGCAAATATAGTGTACTTTAAAGGATGATGCACGCCGTTCCGTTTCGCGTCTTACACGACACTTCCGACACTCCATTTTGTATAGAAAGCGTCACGTGATCCTCGGAGATCATTGGTCATGTGGGAAAAAATTTTAGAAAAGAAAAATTATTCAAAAACTTCAGTGTTTTTCGACAATTTGAAGATGACCTGGGTCGATTTCGATGTCGGAAACCAGTGTTGGCCGAACGTTAGTGTAATTGAAAATTAAAAATTGAATATTGAAACACGTTAGTTAAAATTGAACACTAATAGTTTAGTGCAAATTAATTTCAATTAGAATTGAAATTAATTGTAACTAACGTGTTAATCCTTTGCGAATAACTAATAATTGAAGATATTTAATTTTTTGTCTTTCTCAAGAATTGAAACATTAATTTAATTTTTAGTGTAGATTGAATTGGTAATTGACATTAATAATTTACCTAACTAAACGCGAATTTAGGTTAAGCTACGAGGTTTTGATTTTTGTTTCGATTTTGACTCTGGACTCGGGGGCTTGTATTAATAAGCAATGGGACCGGTATCCTAAGAAAGAGGTCATGCTGGACCCTGGGATCCCTACTGGATCTCGGGTTTGGTGCATCATGGACTCATGCTGTTTGGGCTCATTCGACTTGTACTGATGAGCAGATGGTACCGGTATCAAAATCTGGAGCTCATGCTGGACCCTGGGGATCCCTACTGGATCTCGGGTTTGGTGCATCATGGACTCATGCTGTTTGGGCTCATTCGACTTGTACTGATGAGCAGATGGTACCGGTATCAAAATCTGGAGCTCATGCTGGACCCTGGGGATCCCTACTGGATCTCGGGTTTGGCGCATCATAGACTCATGCTGTTTGGGCTCATTCGACTTATACTGATGAGCAGATGGTACCGGTATCAAAATCTGGAGCTCATGCTGAACCCTGGGGATCCCTACTGGATCTTGGGTTTGGCGCATCATAGACTCATGCTGTTTGGGCACATTCGACTTGTACTGATGAGCAGATGGTACCGGGATCAAAATCTGGAGCTCATGCTTGACCCTGGGGATCCCTACTGGATCTCGGAATTGGCGCATCATAGACTCATGCTGTTTGGGCTCATTCGACTTGTACTGATAATAATAATAATAATAATAATAAATACTCTTTATTGCACACCTCATACAGTTACAAGCACAAATTTTACAATTAGATAAATTTAGGTAGAGGTAACAACAGGCGGTCTTATCGCTAATGAGCGATTTCTTCCAGACAACCTTTGGGTAGTGGAGACTAGAGAAAAACAATAAGCAGTAGGTGGTGCATAGAAACAAAAGAGACGAAATAGATAACACAGCACATTCATATGAATATACATACTTAAATAAATACAAAATAAACATACATATACGTACATATATACATATATAATACACACAGTAAGAAACAACAGTGTCAACTTAAAAACCTAAGGAAGAGATAAATAGTATTCCTTAAGTTGCGATTTAAAGCTACCAATAGATTGCGCGCGTTTTATGTTGAGAGGGAGAGAATTCCACAAACGAACGGCCTGGAACGTAAATGAGCAATTATAAAATTTGGAAGATGAAGATGGCACTTTTAGGAGCAATTTTTGAGAGGATCTAATAGAATTAAGATAAGAGAAACGCTCTTTGAGGTAGCGGGGAGTTGCAGGGTTAAAAAGTATAGAAAAGAGTAAAGAAAGTATGTGAGAGTTACGGCGGTGACGGATAGGGAGCCATTTGAGTTGAGAACGAAAACTAGAAACATGATCGAATTTGCGTAATCCGAAAATGAACCGAATGCAGGCATTTTGAATACGCTCAAGCTTATTAAGTTGCTCCTCGGTTAGGTCTAAATAGGAGATATCTGCATAATCAAGAATGGGGAGAAGTAACGACTGAGCAAGCGCAATTTTAGTAGCATTTGGCAGGAAATTCCGGAGCCGTCTGAGAGACCCTATGGCAGCAAACATCTTCCTGCTCACTTCACTCACCTGAGGCACCCATGATAGACAACGATCCATGATTACGCCAAGATTTTTCACTTGGTTGGAAAAAGGAATTTGGATACCATCGAAGACTATCGGAGGGAGCCTGAGAAAGTCAATTTTGGAGTTTTGTTTAGCGCTACCCATCACAATTACCTGTGACTTTAGGGGGTTTACTTTTAAATCGTAATTTTGACTCCAATTTGATATGCGGAGCAGATTAAGATTCGTGGCTTCTATAACTGAATTGAGATCGCTATGCAAACCCTGCGAATATATTTGAAGGTCGTCGGCATAGAGGTGATACGAAGAGGAGAGATCAAGAGTTATGGAATTAATGAAGATAGAAAATAAAAGAGGAGACAGCACACCACCCTGTGGAACACCAGCTGATGTGCTGCACCAGGAAGAACACGAAGAATCTAGTTTTATTCTTTGCCGACGACCAACCAAATAGCTGCGGAACCAGTCAATCGCTGCAGCCGATATGTTAAGAGACTGTAAGAACGCGAGCAAAATGTCAAAATCGACCGTGTTAAAGGCATTACTGGAATCTAGAAGTGCAAGAACTGTAAGCTTCTGGTCATTCATACCCAAACGGATGTCATCGGTAACCTTGACAAGAGCCGAGGTAGTACTGTGGCCCGGACGAAAACCAGATTGAAATGGGTGTAGGAGGTCATTTCTATTCAGGAAGGAAGTTAGTTGCTGATGCACTAGCTGTTCGAGGACTTTGGATAGGAAAGGAAGAATGGAGATGGGGCGACAGTCAGAGAAGGAACTGGGGTTGGATTTTTTGGGTAAAGAAATAATATTGGCATCCTTCCACAGACTGGGAAAAGTACTTGATGAAATGGAAAAATTCAGAATACCGGTGATAATAGGAACAAACAAATCAAGGAGAGGGAGTATCATATTTCGGCTAACACAGTCAACACCAACGGCGTTAGAAGTGATATTCAATATACCCTTACTAACATCACTCTCACAGAAAGGGCTAAAATAGAAAGAAGAGAAATCTAAGGCAGGAAGTGATGAAAGATGATGAAGTGAGTTAGATTTCTTAGGACCACTGAAACAGGTGGACGATGAAAAATGCTGGTTAAGCTGGTCAACGCTAATATTGTTTAAATTGGTTGCCTGTTGAGATTTGCCAACTCCGAGACCTTTCAAAAATTTCCACACTTTGGCTGGATTTCCATCTTCAACAGAACTGTGAATATGACGCCTCTGAGCATCTCGACATATAGTGCTACAGCGATTGCGCAGGGTATGATATTTAAGTTTATTTTTCTCAGAGTTGTTAGCCTTATACTTAGATTTAGATTGATTCTTCCTCTCTATAAGGGCTTTAATATCCTCAGTGAGCCAAGGAGCAGGGAGATGCTTGACTTTTATTGCACGAACAGGAGCATGAGCGTCATAAAGTTGTATGAGGAGCGAATTAAAGAGAGAAACTTGATCGTCTACCGAACCCGCTCGAGCGATACTGCTCCAATCGATTGTTAAAGCGTCATCTCGAAGCTTTTCCACATTTAATCCACTAAAATTGCGCTGCAAAAGAATTTTTGATTTAGATTTGGGAGGACGAATTTTGTAAGAGAGATAGAGCAGATCATGATATGAGAAGGCATCCGCGGAGTATTGTCCAAATTTAGACACATGTGAAGTCGAAGAAACTAAAGTTAAATCAAGAAGAGAAGGCGAGCAATTTGGAAAATAGTGTGTGGCGTCTGAAGGGAGAATAGTTAGATTGCATGCATCTACCAGGGATTTAAGGCGCCGGGATCGACTGTCATCCTTCAGAAGACACGTATTTAGATCTCCCATAAGAATGTGATGATTATAAGAAGACATAAGGTCTTCGAGAAGTTTCTCAAGAGAATCAAAGTAATTAACGTGAAGGGAGGGGGAATAAAAAACGCCAAGTAAAAGTTTGGAATGAGAGAGGGAAACGTCGAGAAACATATACTCTGCGGCATCAGAAGTAGAAGAACTGGCAGATACATTAACAATTGAATAGGGGATGTAAGAACGAAGGTAAATCGCAACTCCACCGCCACCTCTTCCAAAGCGGTCGTGCCGAATTAAATTGAAACCAGGTAAAGAGTAAGACGTTGAAGGCAAAGCTGGTCTGAGCCACGATTCGGAAATTAAAATAGCATGAATGTTCTTAATGTCAAAAGAGAGTAACATATCGCTGTAATGTGCAGGAATACTTTGCGCATTTAAATGCACAACGTTAAAATTTTTAGGGCACTGATGAGCAGATGGTACCGGTATCAAAATCTGGAGCTCATGCTGGACCCTGGGGATCCCTACTGGATCTCGGGTTTGGCGCATCATAGACTCATGCTGTTTGGGCTCATTCAACTTGTACTGATGAGCAGATGGAACCGGTATCAAAATCTGGAGCTCATGCTGGTCCCTGGGGATCCCTACTGGATCTCGGGTTTGGCGCATCATAGACTCATGCTGTTTGGGCTCATTCGACTTCTACTGATGAGCAGATGGTACCGGTATCAAAATCTGGAGCTCATGCTGGACCCTTGGGATCCCTACTGGATTTCGGGTTTGGCGCATCATAGACTCATGCTGTTTGGGCTCATTCGACTTGTACTGATAAGCAGATGGTACCGGGATCAAAATCTGGAGCTCATGCTGGACCCTGGGGATCCCTACTGGATCTCGGGTTTGGCGCATCATAGACTCATGCTGTTTGGGCTCATTCGACTTGTACTGATGAGCAGATGGTACCGGTATCAAAATCTGGAGATCATGCTGGACCCTGGGGATCCCTACTGGATCTCGGGTTTGGCGCATCATAGACTCATGCTGTTTGGGCTCATTCGACTTTTACTGATGAGCAGATGGTACCGGTATCAAAATCTGGAGCTCATGCTGGACCCTGGGGATCCCTACTGGATCTCGGGTTTGGCGCATCATAGACACATGTTGTTTGGGCTCATTCGACTTGTACTGATGAGCAGATGGTACCGGGATCAAAATCTGGAGCTCATGCTGGACCCTGGGGATCCCTACTGGATCTCGGGTTTGGCGCATCATAGACTCATGCTGTTTGGGCTCATTCGACTTCTACTGATGAGCAGATGGTACCGGTATCAAAATCTGGAGCTCATGCTGGACCCTGGGGATTCCTACTGGATCTCGGGTTTGGCGCATCATAGACTCATGCTGTTTGGGCTCATTCGACTTGTACTGATGAGCAGATGGTACCGGTATCAAAATCTGAAACTCATGCTGGACCCTGGGGATCCCTACTGGATCTAGGGTTTGGAGCATCATAGACTCATGCTGTTTGGGCTCATTCGACTTGTACTGATGAGCAGATGGCACCGGTATCAAAATCTGGAGCTCATACTGGACCCGGGGGATCCCTACTGGATCTCGGGTTTGGAGCATCATAGACTCATGCTGTTTGGGCTCATTCGACTTGCACTGATGAGCAGATGGTATCGGTATCAAAATCTGGAGCTCATGCTGGACCCTGGGGATCCCTAAGGGATCTCGGGTTTGGAGCATCATAGACTCATGCTGTTTGGGCTCATTCGACTTGTAAAAAAAAAAAAAAAAATAATAAAAAATTAATAAAAATTATATAAAAATTAAATAAAAATTAAATAAAAATTAAATAAAAATTAAATAATAATTAAATAAGGAATAAATAAGAATAAAATAAGAATGAAATAAGAATTAAATAAGAATTAAATAAGAATCAAATAAGAATTAAATATTAATAAAAAAAAATAAAAAAATTACAATAGATTGTTATTAAATCAAATACAAACATTGAAAACATTGAAAAAATAATCAACCCAGCAGGACTTGAACCTGCATCGATACGCCTTACCGGGGCTCGATCGCTTTTTTTTTCAATGTTTTTAATGTTTGTATTTGATTTAATAACAACCTATTGTATGAGTGGAATGCCCCATTTTAAAATATGCAAAAATAATTATGAGTTGATAGCAGCGCCCTCTATATTTCCGTTGTGACACTTGCGATAGTGTCGGCGGGAAGGGTATCTAACTCTAATAGTTAGTACCTAGATGTCGCTTACGGCTGCTGTAAAGCCGAAGTAGATCAAAATTAATGCAAAAGGATGATTGAAGGCATTGAAAATTTCGTCAACTTAGTAACCTAATTGGTAAAGCGATCGAGCCCCGGTAAGGCGTCTCGATGCAGGTTCAAGTCCTGCTGGGTTGATTATTTTTTCAATGTTTGTATTTGATTTAATAACAATCTATTGTAAGAGTGGAACGCCCCATTCTAAAATATGCAAACATTATTATGAACTAAAAATTAAATAAAAATTAAATAAAAGTTTAATATAAATTTAATAAAAAATTAATAAAAAATCATAAAAAATTAGTAAAAATTTAATAAAAATTTATTATAAATTGAATAAAAATGAAATAAAGATTTAATAAGAATTAAATAAAAATGAAAAAAATAAAAATATGGGGATGGGGATGGGGATAGAGATAGAGATAAAGATAAAGAGTTGTTCAACAAGCTAATAAATTATATATTTTTAATATCTCCCTATGTATTTATAAATCGGTATATTAACAATTTCACCTTAATACAATTCTACACCTATCAAATACATTTATATTTAAGTACATTTTCATATTATCTTTATCCCCCTTATTATTTTATGTTGTTCCCTGCCGACACAAATCGAAAAAAGAGTTATTGTATATCTACTCGTATAATTTGAATTTTCACCCATATTTATTATTTTTGATTTTACTCGTGTACCTGTTTAGGTTTTATGTCACTCCGCAAGGTTGAGACAGAATAACAGCGTTGCAAATTTCTCACCTGCAATTTGCAACATTATGCTGAGTCTTTGCCTGTTCTTGATTGTACACATTGTGAAACTTTAATGAAACACCAGCATTTCCCATATTTATATTTAAGCTTCTTTTTTTTCTGTATTTAATGTGTTACTTTTTCAACTTTTTAATGTTTCTGTTTTGTGTTTTAGTTTTGTAATCTTTTCGTTTTTTGTTCTGTAATGTGTACTTTTTGAGAATAAAATGTTTTTTTCTTTCTTTCCCTCTCTCTAAAGATAAAGATAAAGATAGACAAAGAGATAGAGATAGAGATAAAGATAGAGATAGAGACAGAGACAGAGACAGAGACAGAGACAGAGACAGAGACAGGTACAGAGACAGAGACAGAGACAGACAGATACAGATACAGAGACAGAGACAGAGACAGAGACAGAGACAGAGACAGAGACAGGGACAGAAAACAGAGACAGAGACAGAGACAGAGATAGAGATAAAAATAAAAATAAACAAACAGCGTGAGTTTATGACGCGCCAAACCCGAGATCCAGTAGGGATCCCCGGGGTCCAGCATGAGCTCCAGATTGTGATACCGGTACCATCTGCTCATCAGTACAAGTCGAATGAGCCCAAACAGCATGAGTCTATGATGCGCCAAACCCGAGATCCAGTAGGGATCCCCAGGGTCCAGCATGAGCTCCAGATTTTAATACCGCTGCCATCTGCTCGTCAGTACAAGTCGAATGAGCCCAAACAGCATGAGTCTATGATGCGCCAAACCCGAGATCCAGTAGGGATCCCCAGGGTCCAGCATGAGCTCCAGATTTTGATCCCGGTACCATCTGCTCATCAGTACAAGTCGAATGAGCCCAAAAAGCATGAGTCTATGGTGCTCCAAACCCGAGATCCAGTAAGGATCCCCAGGGTCCAGCATGAGCTCCAGATTTTGATACCGGTACCATCTGCTCATCAGTACAAGTCGAATGAGCCCAAACAGCATGAGTCTATGAAGCTCCAAACCCGAGATCCAGTAGGGATCCCCAGGGTCCAGCATGAGCTCCAGATTTTAATACCGGTACCATCTGCTCATCAGTACAAGTCGAATGAGCCCAAACAGCATGAGTCTATGATGCGCCAAACCCGAGATCCAGTAGGGATCCCCAGGGTCCAGCATGAGGTCCAGGTTTTGATACTGGTGCCATCTGTTCATCAGTACAAGTCGAATGAGCCCAAACAGCATGAGTCTATGATGCGCCAAACCGGAGATCCAGTAGGGATCCCCAGGGTCCAGCATGAGCTCCAGATTTTGATACCGGTACCATCTACTCATCAGTACAAGTCGAATGAGCCCAAACAGCATGAGTCTATGATGCTTCAAACCCGAGATCCAGTAGGGATCCCCAGGGTCCAGCACGAGCTCCAGATTTTGATACCGGTACCATCTGATCATCAGTACAGGTCGAATGAGCCCAAACAGCATGAGTCTATGATGAGCCAAACCCGAGATCCAGTAGGGATCCCCAGGGTCTAGCATGAGCTCTAGATTTTGATACCGGTACCATCTGCTCATCAGTACAAGACGAATGAGCCCAAACAACATGAGTCTATGATGCTCCAAACCCGAGATCCAGTAGGGATCCCCAGGGTCCAGCATGAGCTGCAGATTTTTATATCGGTACCATCTGCTTATCAGTACAAGTCGAATGAGCCCAAACAGCATGTCTATGATGCGCCAAACCCGAGATCCAGTAGGGATCCCCAGGGTCCAGCATGAGCTCCAGATTTTGATACCGGTACCATCTGCTCATCAGTACAAGTCGAATGAGCCCAAACAGCATGAGTCTATGATGCGCCAAAACCGAGATCCAGTAGGGATCCCCAGGGTCCAGCATGAGCTCCAGATTTTGATACCGGTACCATCTGCTCATCAGTACAAGTCGAATGAGCCCAAACAGCATGAGTCTATGTTGCGCCAAAACCCGAGATCCAGTAGGGATCCCCAGGGTCCAGCATGAGCTCCAGATTTTGATACCGGTGCCATCTGCTCATCAGTACAAGTCGAATGAGCCCAAACAGTATGAGTCTATAATGCGCCAAACCGGAGATCCAGTAGGGATCCCTAGGGTCCAGCATGAGCTCCAGATTTTGATACCTGTACCATCTGCTCATCAGTACAAGTAAAATGAGCTCAAACAGCAATAGTCTATGATGCGCCATACCCGAGATCCAGTAGGGATCCCCAGGGTCCAGCATGAGCTCCAGATTTTGATACCGGTACCATCTGTTTATCAGTACAAGTCGAATGAGCCCAAACAGCATGAGTCTAAGATGCGCCAAACCCGAGATCCAGTAGGTAGCCCTAGGGTCCAGCATGAGCTCCATCTTGTGATATTGGTCCCGACTTCCGAACCCGAGATGCAGTTTTAAAATTAATTATTAGTGTAAGACAGGATTAATTTAGTTACACTAACGTTAATCTAATTAACTGTAATTCTTATTAAATTTTCGAGACGTTAGTGTAACTAATAGGTTAATTCTAATTGACGGTTAGTGTAATTGACGACGTCACAAAATCAATGCGAACTAACGTTAGTAAAAATTTATGTTAGTGTAATTGATTAGTTACGGAATTAATCTTCAATCTTATTGATCAATTTTCAATTCTAATTGAAATTAACGGCCAACACTGTCGGAAACGCGTGTCCACAGTGTATTGTATTTTATTATGCGTGTATTTGTGTATTATGTATGTGCGCGTGTATTTTATCCCAAATAACATAAAAAATCCATTCATACCTGATTAAGGTAAGTAAGGCAACATCCCTTAACAATTACATTTCTATGAATCATCATGATTATGATGATGATACTGTAGATAAAGTTAATATGATTGCATTTATCAAAGGTTTTTTTTATACTTTTTAGTTCGGTCCAGTCCCCGCGAATTTACGGGCGTGGCGGCTGGATGCGTATTCCCTGTAGTTCATTTATCAAAGGTAGGTAATTAAATATTTTGTACTAATGTTGATAATAATGGATATTTATATTTCTCAGGTAGGTTCCTAATTAATTCTCTTAATTAAACATGGCGATGGCGCCAGAAAACATAGTAGGTACTTACATAACATAACATAAATAACATAAATACTCTTTTCACGCTACTGTTCGGAAATGTGACAAAAGATGGTCAAAATCCAAGCTGGAAAATAAACATTTGCTGTAGCACCTGAACCACCACTACAGCAATGTTATTGTAGCGATGAAATGTCATTAGTTGGAAAGTAAGTTGTCCAGTTATGTCATTACATTCATTAAAAACATTAAAAGGTCTTTTTTTGGCACAACTTTATGTTACAAAAATAAAATAAGGTTGTTTATCGGGCCAACTACCCGTTTTCAAAAAAAAAAGAAACGTCAAAACCATTTATTCACCCTTAAGGCGTTTTAACATTTTTAGCCGTTTGAAGTTTTCTATCAAAAACGCCTCCAAGTAATGAGTCGGTTTGAAGCAAACAACAGAAAAACGCTTCTTGAAAGTGAAAAAAAAGTAAAAAGGCTGGAATGGTATACTGAATTGGATATTGTTTCACCGAAAAACTAGAAAATTGTATCAACGCGGTGAAAATGACTTCATCTAGTGAAGAAAATGATTTATTTCCTCACAGTAGTCGTGAAAAGCACTATGTAATATCTCGGCCGAAAGCGCTATAGGTGGACTCGTATCTTCGAGGGCCTCCACTGGCGGGTCGGCCCTCGAACTAACTCGATCCACCTATAGCTTACTTTCAAGCCTCTACAACAATGTACTATTATTGCACACCTCAAAATAAAGAAACACATAAAATACAAGTTACAAACAGAATAATCAGAAGTAAAACAATTACCTAAGTAAGTGGTAAGTACAAGTAACATCTAATTACTATATAAATATCTCTCTTTTGTAGGGGATATCACTAGGATTATAAAATAAACCAGTACTTTACCAGTATTTACACTTGTATTCGTTTGTTACAAGGTTTAAATATGAATAAATTACACTTTATGACAATAATATTTTCAAGACGTATTTACAACAATCTGGTCAAGATCCAAATGGCGGCCGCAGCTGTATACCCGTCATTTTATAACATCAAAATGGCGGGAACGAGCAACAAGGAATAGTCAATTGACAGTCTTTTAAAATGATGCTAAATAAAAAGTAGTTATCCTTACAAGTTAAAGTAAGTATTAATAATAATGCTTACAGCTCGGCCATCCTATTCGAGGCGACACCCTTCGCCAAAACTTAATGAAATAATAGCTCAAATAAAATAATTTACAGATCAATAATGACAATAAAAAGGTAATGAATACAAACTGTTTAAATACCCATATTAATAACATAATTAGAGTTTTGGATCTTAACACATCGAATTTAATACATTTTCTCTTGTAGTAAGTTAATGAAATAATGTTTTTATGTTATTCATGGTCATTTTAACCCTTGACTATCAGTTTGACATCATTGTAGTATATTATTATAAAAGATTATACATTGTAAAATGAACTATCATCGATAATAAAGTATAGAACTTCACAAGAAGTTCACAAAGAGTTGATTACTCATTATCTTTATGATTAAGTTGGCCCTCTGTACATAAGTGCTCATTGTAAAAGTAGTACAAGTTTATTTCATTCAGTGCAAACAACAAAGGAAATAAATGATTATTCTATCGACTTCTTAACTTCATTATATATTGCTTATCGACTTCATAATATTTAATTATTAGGACTTTATCATCAAGTTTGAGTATTACGAATAAGATATATCATAATAGTTAAAATTATTGAATAGTAATGGAGTTTGATATATCAATACAGCAAAGGTCAAAATAATAATTCTTCTTCATAATATTTAATTACCATGACTTCATCATCAAGCTTAAGTAATACCAATAAAGTGTAACACAGTCGTTATGATTGAATAATGATAGAGTTTGATATATCAGCAGATATACAGCAAAGATCAAACCAGTGTTGGCCGTTAATTTCAATTAGAATTGAAAATTGATCAATAAGATTGAAGATTAATTCCGTAACTAATCAATTACACTAACATCAATTTTTACTAACGTTAGTTCGCATTGATTTTGTGACGTCGTCAATTACACTAACCGTCAATTAGAATTAACCTATTAGTTACACTAACGTCTCGAAAATTTAATAAGAATTACAGTCAATTAGATTAACGTTAGTGTAACTAAATTAATCCTGTCTTACACTAATAATTAATTTTAAAACTGCATCTCGGGTTCGGAAGTCGGGACCAATATCACATGATGGAGCTCATGCTGGACCCTAGGGCTACCTACTGGATCTCGGGTTTGGCGCAACATAGACTCATGCTGTTTGGGCTCATTCGACTTGTACTGATGAGCAGATGGTACCGGTATCAAAATCTGGAGCTCATGCTGGACCCTGGGGATCCCTACTGGATCTCGGGTTTGGCGCATCATAGACTCATGCTGTTTGAGCTCATTCGACTTGTACTGATGAGCAGAGGGTACAAGTATCAAAATCTGGAGCCAATGCTGGACCCTGGGGATCCCTACTGGATCTCGGGTTTGGCGCATCATAGACTCATGCTGTTTGGGCTCATTCGACTTGTACTGATGAGCAGATGGTACCGGTATCAAAATCTGGAGGTCATGCTGGACCCTGGGGATCCCTACTGGATCTCGGGTTTGGCGCATCATAGACTCGTGCTATTTGGGCTCATTCGACTTGTACTGATGAGCAGATGGTACCGGTATCAAAATCTGGAGCTCCTTTTAACTTTTACTTTCTTAGTAAAAGTCAAAGTGAAAGTGAAAGTGAAAGTGAAAGTGAAAGAGAAAGTGAAAGTGAAAGTCATAGTGAAAGTCAACGTGAAAGTGAAAGTGAAAGTGAAAGTGAAAGTGAAAGTGAAAGTGAAAGTGAAAGTGAAAGTGAAAGTGAAAGTGAAAGTCAAAGTCAAAGTCAAAGTCAAAGTCAAAGTCAAAGTCAAAGTCAAAGTCAAAGTCAAAGTCAAAGTCAAAGTCAAAGTCAAAGTCAAAGTCAAAGTCAAAGTCAAAGTCAAAGTCAAAGTCAAAGTCAAAGTCAAAGTCAAAGTCAAAGTCAAAGTCAAAGTCAGTCAAAGTGAAAGTGAAAGTGAAAGTGAAAGTGAAAGTGAAAGTGAAAGTGAAAGTGAAAGTGAAAGTGAAAGTCAAAGTCAGTCAAAGTGAAAGTGAAAGTGAAAGTCAAAGTCAAAGTCAAAGTCAAAGTCAAAGTCAAAGTCAAAGTCAAAGTCAAAGTCAAAGTCAAAGTCAAAGTCAAAGTCAAAGTCAAAGTCAAAGTCAAAGTCAAAGTCAAAGTCAAAGTCAAAGTCAAAGTCAAAGTCAAAGTCAAAGTCAAAGTCAAAGTCAAAGTCAAAGTCAAAGTCAAAGTCAAAGTCAAAGTCAAAGTCAAAGTCAAAGTCAAAGTCAAAGTCAAAGTCAAAGTCAAAGTCAAAGTCAAAGTCAAAGTCAAAGTCAAAGTCAAAGTCAAAGTCAAAGTCAAAGTCAAAGTCAAAGTCAAAGTCAAAGTCAAAGTCACAGTCACAGTCAAAGTCAAAGTCAAAGTCAAAGTCAAAGTCAAAGTCAAAGTCAAAGTCAAAGTCAAAGTCAAAGTCAAAGTCACAGTCAAAGTCAAAGTCAAAGTCAAAGTCAAAGTCAAAGTCAAAGTCAAAGTCAAAGTCAAAGTCAAAGTCAAAGTCACAGTCAAAGTCAAAGTCAAAGTCAAAGTCAAAGTCAAAGTCAAGGTCAAGGTCAAGGTCAAGGTCAAGGTCAAGGTCAAGGTCAAGGTCAAGGTCAAGGTCAAAGGTCAAAAGTAAAAGTAAAAGTAAAAAGGAGCTATACCGGTACCATCTGCTCATCAGTACAGGTCGAATGAGCCCAAATAGCATGAGTCTATGATGCGCCAAACCCGAGATCCAGTAAGGATCCCCAGGGTCCAGCATGAGCTCCAGATTTTGATACCGGTACCATCTGCTCATCAGTACATGTGGAATGAGCCCAAACAGCATGAGTCTATGATGCGCCAAACCCGAGATCCAGTAGGGATCCCCAGGGTCCAGCATGAGCTCCAGATTTTGATCCCGGTACCATCTGCTCATCAGTACAAGTCGAATGAGCCCAAACAGCATGAGTCTATGATGCGCCAAACCCGAGATCCAGTAGGGATACCCAGGGTCCAGCATGAGCTTCAGATTTTGATCCCGGTACCATCTGCTCATCAGTACAAGTCGAATGAGCCCAAACAGCATGAGTCTATGATGCGCCAAACCCGAGATCCAGTAGGGATCCCCAGGGTCCAGCATGAGCTCCAGATTTTGATCCCGGTACCATCTGCTTATCAGTACAAGTCGAATGAGCCCACACAGCATGAGTCTATGATGCACCAAACCCGAGATCCAGTAGGGATCCCCAGGGTCCAGCATGACTTCCATCTTAGGATACCGGTCCCATTGCTTATTAATACAAGCCCCCGAGTCCAGAGTCAAAATCGAAACAAAAATCAAAACCTCGTAGCTTAACCTAAATTCGCGTTTAGTTAGGTAAATTATTAATGTCAATTACCAATTCAATCTACACTAAAAATTAAATTAATGTTTAAATTTTTGAGAAAGACTAAAAATTAAATATCTTCAATTATTAGTTATTCGCAAAGGATTAGCACGTTAGTTACAATTAATTTCAATTTTAATTGAAATCAATTTGCACTAAACTATTAGTGTTCAATTTTAACTAACGTGTTTCAATCTTCAATTTTTAATTTTCAATTACACTAACGTTCGGCCAACACTGGATCAAACCAATAGTTATTTTCCATGACATTTAATTAAGATGACTTCATCATCAAGGTTAAATAATAACAATAGTGATTAATAGAGGGCGGAGTACCGGTGGCAAATTTCACACAAAAGGTATGGAGTCGTTTTTATAATTATTATTTTAGGCTTGAATAATAAAATTATTCATTTACCTAATGTACTTAGTATGGTACCTACTCGTAAATTGGAAGTAAGTACTTAACATTTATTTTCATAAATCGATTTCAGGAACACCTAAATGTTATGTCGTAAATGTTTTGGGTTATTTTTCAATTTCTTTTAACAAAGTCACCATTCATCGATATAATATTTTTTACCATATGCAACCTTTTTTTTCAAAAAGTTACTAATTTACAAATTTATGAGACATTTAGAAACTAATTATTTGACATTGTCAATTTAGACAGCTGCTTTACATCTATATTATCTGAATTATTATTGCGTCGGCTAAATATTTAAAACCGAAAAATATCAAGATGAATAAGCCATGTGAAGCAACAATTCTGCGGATGATAGAACCGTACGAAAATCTTATATATAATGAAGAAGACTGTAGCATTCACTGTATTTCTTGCTCAGTGGATTTAAAGCAGTTGAAAAAATATAATGTCGAAAAACACGTTAACAGTAAACAACACCAAATTAACTGTGGAAACCAAAATAGCACCTTTGCCTATGATTTATGCGTTTTCCTTACAGCGTGTAACATCCCATGGAAAAGAGTTAACCATCCAGAATTTAAAAAGTTCTTTGGAAAATACTTAGATAAAGGCGTAAAACTTCCCGAAGAAAGTGTTTTGAGAAAATACTATCTTACCAGAATATACAATGCGACCGTCAAGCAAATACGAAATACATTTTTCGATTCCAATTTATGGCTTGCGGTGGATGAGACTCTTGATAATTTCGGTAATTGCGTAGTAAATGTAATTATAAAATCACTTGATGATGCTTTACAAAGGCCATATTTGTTAGCGTGTAAAGTCGTTAGTACTGTAAACGCGAACTCAATTGCAGCGGTGGTTGACGAAAGCTTGAATTTTTTTGTGGGAGGATAATTTTACAGATAATATGAACAAATTTTTAATATTCTGTTCGGATAGCGCAGCGTACATGCTTGCTGCCGGCAAGATTTTGAAGAAAAAATACACTAAAGTACGACACGTAACTTGTTTCGCTCATGGACTACACACAGAGTCGCGGAGCAGATAAGATCTGAACATAAATTGGTCAATTCTTTAATATCTAATGTCAAGAAGATTTTTTTTTTAAATCACCACACCGCGTCCGATTTTTCAGGGACCATGCGCAGAATGTGCCTTTACCGCCGGAACCCATTATCACTCGTTGGGGCACCTGGTTAAATGCAAGTTTTTACTACGATAGACATTTTGACGTGATTAAAAATGTTGTGATGCAATTGAACAGTAAAGAAGCTATTGCCATTAGAAAAGCCCAGAAGTTGTTTGAAAATGAAAATTTAAAAAACGAGTTAAGCTTTATAAAAAATTGTTACGAAATTATACCTGAATCGATAGAAAAATTAGAATGCACTAAAATTCCGATAGAAGAAAGTTTTCTGGTAATAGATATAAACTCGCGATCAAAAAAATCGACTCAAACTAATTTTTAATTTCATCGTTTAATATCTCAGGAACCAATCATGAGATCAAAAAAGCAACGGTACCATTTTAGAGCTAACAGTGTCAGCTTTCAATACGAGCATGTTTTTCAGGCGAAAAATTTCAGTTCATGAAAAACAAGCTAGCATACCAAGGAGGTGTAAAATTTGGGTGCAAAAATGACCTTAACAACGAAAGAAAAAACATTTTCATGAACGAATAACAATTTATTTTTATCTTTAATACCTGGTGTTACCACCAAAAACCTTTTTCACACATGCCATGCGTCTCTTCATTGACCTTATCAGCTTCCTGATGGTATCCTGGGGGCATGCTTCCCACTCTTCGACCAAAGCTTCTTTCAGGGCCAAAATTGTCTCCGGAGCAGGATTGCGAGCTCGAACCTTGCGTTTCAGGTAATCCCATAAGTGCTCGATAGGATTTAAATCAGGACTCAGAGGTAGCCACTTCAGAGTCGGGATGCCAACTGCGTCAAGGTACTCCTTTGTGACGCGGGCGGTATGACAAGGGGCGTTGTCTTGCATGAAATGGAACCCCTCGTCAAAGAACCCGGCGTAGGGGACGACATGGTCTTGCAGGATGTCGGTGATGTACCTGTCTGCATTCAAACCACCGCCTCGACCCCCGCCATCAACAAAAACCAGCTCGGTCCGCCCCTCCATGGAAATCCCCGCCCACATCATGACGGAACCTCCACCGTAGGCGACTGTTTCAGCGAAGCAACACTGGGCGAACCTCTCTCCAGGTCTTCGGTACACCCGTCCTCTTCTGTCGCTGCCATGGAGACACACTCTGCACTCGTCGCTGAAGAGTACGCGGCTCCATTGGTCGTAGGTCCAATTTTCGTAGGTCGCCACGAATTCCTTCCGAGCGTCCCGATGCTTCTGAGTCAGTTTGGGCCCAGTAGCAGGTCTTCTTGGGGTAAGGTTGGCTTCCTTGAGTCTCCGCCGAACTGTTGAGGTGCTAACAGGCACAACCCGGTTCCGCATCAGGTCTTGCTGGATGGCAACAGCGGTACGGTGGCGATTACGAAGACTGGAGGTGGCGATGAAGCGGTCATCCCTCTCCGATGTGCACCGCTGACGGCCAGATCCTTGTTTCCGTTTCAAGGTTCCAAACCGACAAAACCGACGATAAACTCTGGAGACAGCAGACTGGCTTAAATTCAGCTGCTCAGCAACAGAACGCTGCGAGAATCCTCGATTCACCAAGGTGACGACTTCGGTGGCTTCAGCTTCGGTGGTATCCATTTTTCGAAGGTGATTCCGGTGTAAGATTGCGAGGAGATGTGCACTGGTCAACTTCTGATAAGCGAATGATAAGAAATAACCGGTTACACCGGTTTTTATTGGTCTCCAGAGGGCACAACTCGTGCATATCATAACCATGTAAAATGCCATTTTGTACAAAAACTGCGATAACCTAAAAACTACGCAACTGAGATCGATGTCTTTTACTGTTTTTTGTAGCTGAATAAATTCGTAATAAAATTGCATTCAAAGTTTTATTAAAATATTTCCCGCTTTCCGGAAATACGACCAAAAGTAAAAAATGTTGCTTGAGTCGATTTTTTTGATCGCGAGTGTAGTTAGGAGTATTTTAAGCCTCCAAGGAAGTTAAACCGTGCGAAATAAACTCCAATTGGTTCTAGATAGAAACCCAGATGCTGACGAATTAAGGAATATGATTACAATGGAAAATTATAAACAAGTCCTTAAACATGCAACCATGACATCGGTAGATGTAGAGCGATCGTTTTCCACTCATAAATGGATCTTCAATCAATTAGGAAACCGATTCACTCCGAAAAACCAGGAACATGTGGCCATAGTCCATTCATTTTATAACATGGATACGCACTTAAGTGTAGGTTGTGAGGAGGACCTCGAACACATAATTCCAGTCCTCAATTGTAATTGAATGGTCTTGAAAATAATATATCGTTTGGCAGGTATAACTTCTTTGTCTAGTATTTAGTACCTAATGATAATGTTTTGATAAGAAAACATATTGTAGGGGCAGTTTATTCATTGACAACTCACCTGAAATCCAGCGGCGCTCGTGTCCACGTGCCTGGGTTAGGTAGAAATCCAAGTTTGTTGTCACTTTCACGGGCTCCCGACACTTTCTCCAAGAGGTACTGGTTGTGGACTGTTCACTGAGTGATTTTGGGTGTAGTTGCAGCGACGGAGATATGTAATTTTAATTTTATTTCGCGTGCGCGGCGCGGTACGCGTGCATTCATTTGCAACGGCGAAAACGGAATTCCTCCGCTAGGTGGCGCGGAGAGCGCAGGAAGCGCTTTGGGATATCAATGTAAGTTGCCATAACAAAAAAACTGCTACAAAGTAAATGTATTCTTTACCCAATTATGCTGTCTTGTATGTAAGGAAAAATACCTATTCATCCTATATAAAAAATTAAGAAATAAACTTAACTCTAATCTGTTCCACGTCGGAACATGCCGCTCGCCTTGAAAGAACCTAGTGTCTTTCAAAAGAACATGCGAAAGCTTAGCAACTACATTGAAATTATGTCTAACTTACATGCTAACATTACGAGTCGTAACGATTCTGTACACTAATTATTCTATGGGTAAGGGACAGACCTTGACTACGGGTCGTTTGTATAGTGTGTCCCCACTTTTTAAAGTTACGACGCGAATGACTTGATCCGCACCCGGATGGACAGCGTGAATACGCGCGAGTTTCCACTGTAACGGTGGCAAGTGGTCGTCACAAACCACAACAACAGTGCCTTCCCGGATGGCAGGACCGCGATCTTGGAGCCATTTGGTACTTTGTTGTAAATGATGAAGATATTCGCGACTCCATCTTTTCCAGATATGCTGGACAGCTTGCTGTATCCAGCGCCAGCGAGTAAGACGATTAGGATTTTCGTCGGTCAATGAAACGTCAGGTAGGACCGTCAAAGGTTCTCCGATCAAGAAATGGGCCGGTGTAAGGGGTAGTGGGTCGGATGAATCCGAGCTGATCACGCAAAGCGGACGTGAATTTAAAGTACCTTCCAGCTGACACGTCAGGGTATGCATCTCATCATAGGTAAGCGTCCGAGTACCTATCACGCGATGTAAATGAGTTTTAAAGCTTTTGACGGCCGCTTCGAATAGTCCACCGAAATGACTGGCATAAGGTGGCTGAAAATGCCAAGTTAATCCTTGTTGTAAAGTTTGTTGATTGAGTTCTCTCATCACTGAATCGTTGCGTAGGAACGAGTACAAATCTTTAAGGTAATTATTACAACCAACGAAGTTTCGGCCACAATCGGTATATATGTCTGTGCAATATCCTCGACGGGACGTGAAACGTCGCAACGCGGCTAAAAACCCTTCTGTAGAAAGTTCGGAAACTATTTCGAGGTGTACGGCCTTAACGCTCATACAAACAAAAACTGCAACATAACATTTAATTATTTTTGCATTGCGCACCTTATTTGCGCGTACGTAAAATGGTCCACAAAAGTCGCACGCAGTTTTAATAAAAACGCGAGCGGGACGCAATCGAACCGCGGGAAGCATACCCATCCTAGGTTGTACGCGAGTCGGACGCGCACGAAAACATGAAACACAACAGTGTATGCGTAAACGTATAATATCGCGACCCGATATAATCCAATACCGCTGTAACAAAGCATTTTGCACGCTTTGCGGACCAGCGTGCATTTCCTTAATGTGAGCATCGTCAATAATAAGATTTGTGAGTGGATGTCGTTTAGGTAAAATCAATTGATGTTTCGACTCATAAGGTAAAAATGATTTATGAATACGTCCGCCGACGCGTAACAAACCGTCATTATCTAACATGGGCGATAGACGCCGCAAGCGCAAGGAAGGTAACTTATTAGACGAAATATTTTTAATATCTTCCTCGAAAACTTTTTGTTGCGTTATAAATATGAGTCGAGTTAATGCAAATTGATACTCTGGTACGGTGATGTACTCAGGGAACGTTTGTTTATGTTTTCTACATTTGTTAGAGAAACGAAATATTAATGCCGTGACGCGAACTAATTTACCTAGCGACGAAAATCGCGTAACAAGGCTGTCGTCGTCCGGGGATGGAGGCGATGTGGACACACACGCGCAACTATTGTTTAAGATTTCAATTTTATTGCGTTTTTCCTCTGTCGTGTTTGATACCGGGTTTTGTATAGGCCAGGAGTCCTGACTTTGTTGGAGCCATGTCGGACCTTGGCACCACAAGTCGCTTTGTACCAGCGCGGCGGGCAGGAGACCACGTGACGCCGGGTCGGCGCTGTTGTCGGCCGACGGGACGTGACGCCAGCAGCCCGCCGGGACGCGGGACAAAATTTCACTGGTGCGATTAGAGACGAATGTTTTCCATTCGTGCGGGGGTGACTTAAGCCACGCTAACACGACGGAACTATCCGACCACGCATACACTTGGTCGGTACGAATGTGACCACCGTAAATATGCATTACCCTTTCTATTAGTTTTGACAATATCAAACATCCCATTAATTCTAACCTAGGTATCGTAAGACAAACACGTAAAGGAGCTACGCGTGTTTTTGCCATGACTAAATAAGTTTGAACCTTACCGGTTTTGTCCGTAAGACGTATGTAAACACAACCTGCATATGCAATTTGACTTGCGTCTGAAAATCCGTGAATTTGGATTGAATCGAAGTTATCAGTATTAAAAATATGACGCGGAAACGACATTTGAGATAAGAGCGGTAGCTCGTTAACGAAATTAGTCCATGAATTGACTATGTCGATGGGAGGTTGCGAGTCCCAGGGGACCTTAGCTATCCACAGCAGCTGAATCAAGTGCTTGGCAAACAACGTGACCGGAGATAGTAACCCGAGCGGGTCGTAAATTTTGGCAACTTCTGATAAAATGGCCCGTTTCGTACATACCTTAGAAGTACTTTGTACTTTGAAACTGAATGTGTCAGATCCCGGATTCCATTGAAGTCCAAGGACCTTGACTCCTTTGTCATTTTCCATGTCAGCGAAGTGAACACTTTCGCGCCGCTCGCCATGAGAATCCTGCGGTCGCGTAGCAGCGAGAATCGCGGGCGAGTTGCTCTGCCATTTGCGTAACTCGAACCCGGCTGTGGCGCAAATACCTACCAGCTCCTGCTGTAGAACGAGGGCTGCGGCTGTAGTCTGCGCGCCTGTAACGACGTCATCAACGAAGACGTCATTAAGTAGCACCGGCGATGCAAGCGGGAACTGCTCAGCTTCATCATGAGCTAGCTGTTGGATCGTTCTCAGGGCTAAAAAGGGCGAACTACTTACCCCAAAAGTGACAGTACGAAGTCTGTAGTCACGCAGAGGCTCCTCGGGCGACTGCCGCCAAAGGATGCGCTGAAAATCTCTATCAGCCTCACGAACAAGTATATTGCGATACATCTGTTTTATATCGGCACAGAATGCAACATTATGCACTCTAAATTTTAGAAGAACATCGACGATGTCTAAGTGTAACTTAGGACCCGTCAGCAAGGTGTCGTTTAGCGAGTAGCCACTCGTAGAGCGGCAACTAGCATCATAGACGACCCGAGTACGTGAAGTTTCACTCGAATTTTTGACCACACAATGATGCGGTATAGTGTAACTCGCGCCAGTGGGGGGGTTATCGTCCGCGAGCTCCATGTGGTTAAGGTCCATGTACTCTTGGAGGCAAGCGTGATAATCCGCCTTCAACTGGGGGTTGCGTTCTAGACGATATTCCAATTTATGGAATCGTGCTAGGGCAGTTTGCCGCGACTCGCCGAGCGGCGGTGCGTCGAGCTTGAATGGCAGAGCGACCACATATCGCCCTGTCTCATCACGCGTATGCGTCTTTTGAAAAAAGGATTCGCATAGCTTTTCTTCGGGAGTGTAACTCCGCAACTCTGGAACTGACTCCAGCTCCCAAAACCTTTGAAGGTTGTCGTTGTCGAACGACGTAAAACACGCATGAAGTGGAGTCGCAACATTCGAAGTAAAATTTACTTTTCCGCCTAACAAATAACCGAACATACTATTTATTGCGGTGGGTGTTCCCGGTTCGCCCCTAATAATACCGTCAAGCAAAATATCGGCTAAAATATCCGAACCGAGTATCATATCGACAGGTTGTGGTTTATGAAAGTCAGGGTCCGCTAGGGCTAATCCCTGCAAATGAGGCCAGTCGGCCAGCGGAGCTAGTGGTACACTAGGCATTTGACGGGTTAACTTTGAGAGAATGGCAGCTTCAATGGGAATAACTGGCCCTTGTTTGCCCTTGGGCGTAATTGAGCACAAAAATGTACCCCTAGGTTCAAGCGGTAGTTCGCTAACACCTACTAGCGGCTCGCTATAGCGAATTCGCGGCAGATTCAATCGTTGCATGCATTCCTCCGTGATCAGTGTCGCCTGAGATCCGCCGTCGAACATACATCGTATAGTTGCCATTTTATTGCATTCTAAATGAATATCAACTAAGGCTGTTGACAATAAAACCGTGCGCGATTGAATACCTACACTTTTTTCTTTCCGAACTCCATGCACAGAAGATGGGTTAATTAACTTAGGCATTGATGCCTCCGCGCCGCACTGCTCCGTGGGAGCGAGCGAGACGGCAGCTACTTCCGCAGCTTCGCTTATCACCGATGACGTAAAATTTTTTTCTAAATGAATCAAAGTATGATGCTTTTTATTGCACTTTTGACATTTAAAATTCGATTTACAACTTCTTAAGTCATGCCCGGGAGATAAGCAGTTAAAGCACACTTTATTTGATTGAACAAATGTAAATCTATCCTGTGGTGATAAGTCTAAAAAATGTAAACATTTCCCGAGGGTGTGGTTACCTTTACACTTCAAGCAAGAATGAACCTTATGTCCATTGTCAAAAGGTCGACTTTGGGTTGGAGCGGTAGTTGCAGCGAACACATGTTTTGTAACCGATTGACCTATATTCGCACCTGCATGAACTTTATTACTTGAATAATTATTTTTATTGGATTGCGTCTTTGAGACGGCAATTATCTGTTCCGCTGCAACTTCAGTTTCTAAAAATGTAACTAAAGTGTCCACACTCGGAATTGTTTGCGGGTTAGCCAACGAACGTTCAAACTGTCTCCGCGTATTTATGGGAATTTTGCGTAATAATAAATTTAAAAGAATAAAATCCCACTCCTTGATCGGAAAACTCATGACCTCGAGTGCCATAACGTTTTCTTGAAAAACATTTAATAACTTCCTTACAGAACCAGAAGTCCCTATCACACAGGTTTCAAGGTCAAGCAGTTTGTCCAGATGTTGTGTTGCAATAACGCGTTTATTGTCATAACGGGATTTTAAAATATCGAGCGCAACTGAATAATTATCTTCTGTTATGGGAATTGATTTAATTAAATTATGCGGTTCATCTTTAACAGAAAGAAGTAGGTATCTAAACTTCTCGGCGTCTGTATAGGCATTGTTGTTGTGAACAAGTGATCGAAATAAATCGAAAAAGGATGGCCAAGCAGTGGGTTGACCGTGAAATTCTGGCAGCGATAGTTTAGGCAAATTCCGACGATCGTGGATAAATGCGTCGTGGTGGGTAGGAATTTTACTCGCGCGACGAGTTTCTACGTCTGCCTGCTTTAACTGATTTACATGCGTAACTATCGCGTAATACAAATCATTAAAATCGTTACGAATCTTAATGTTCGCTTCTTTATTGAAATTTTGCGCTTTAATTAAAGCCTTTTCGATTCTAGTTTGAATTTTGGTAAACTTCCGCTGATGTACCGTTAAATCTGTTGTTCTTGAACGAAATTGTTCTAGATTTGTCGCTGCGAACTGTAAGGTTCTTTTTAATTCATCGAGAATTAAATCACGTTCGAAGATGTCTTGTGTGATACACGACGTATCGGTTTCGGCATTGCCGTCACTCGGATTAGGAACCATTTTGCGAAACAAAGATGGCAGAAATGACAATACGAAAATTAATTACGCGTGTATGAAAAATGGGTACGTAATACCACAACAAACAAGACAACAAAACGTGGCAAAGAAATATCCGGATCGAACGGATCAAAAAATTATGTAGGGGCAGTTTATTCATTGACAACTCACCTGAAATCCAGCGGCGCTCGTGTCCACGTGCCTGGGTTAGGTAGAAATCCAAGTTTGTTGTCACTTTCACGGGCTCCCGACACTTTCTCCAAGAGGTACTGGTTGTGGACTGTTCACTGAGTGATTTTGGGTGTAGTTGCAGCGACGGAGATATGTAATTTTAATTTTATTTCGCGTGCGCGGCGCGGTACGCGTGCATTCATTTGCAACGGCGAAAACGGAATTCCTCCGCTAGGTGGCGCGGAGAGCGCAGGAAGCGCTTTGGGATATCAATGTAAGTTGCCATAACAAAAAAACTGCTACAAAGTAAATGTATTCTTTACCCAATTATGCTGTCTTGTATGTAAGGAAAAATACCTATTCATCCTATATAAAAAATTAAGAAATAAACTTAACTCTAATCTGTTCCACGTCGGAACACATATTATTATGTATTATAGATATTAACAACATATTACATTATATTTGTATGCTCGTAAGATAATTTCTATAAGTTCCTAAAAATTATTATGCAAAATTAATCATTTATTCGTTATTTATTTAATCATAAGAATACTTAGGCGACTCCATACATTTAGTGTGAAATTTTCCACCGGTACTCCGCCCTCTAGTGATTAAGTTTGATACATTTCTATACAGCAGCAAAGATCAAAATTTGTAAGCGCAATTATTGTTTACGTTATTAAATAAAATATTATTAGACTGTTTAATGCATTTTAAAATTCAAATTAGACGGAAACTTTATAACATAAAATACATACAAATAACATAATACTTATCACTTTCACATGAATATCGCACAACACTACATGTATAACCACATGATTGATTCAGACCTATTTTATTAACACTCACAACGTAGTTGAATACATAACGACAGCGGAGAGTCATGCAGAGTGGCGTGGCGTTCTGAACCACACCACTACACATGCCGTGACGACCATTATCATTCTTTCGAGAGCGTAGCGTCAGAGAAGATGTAGGTGAAGATGATGCCTTTCTTAAAGAAGAAGAATATCATAACCCTAGCCATCTCACTTTGGCGCTCCTGGGTCGGAAGTGTTCTACACCCCGACCCTCTCACCTGGGCACTCCTGGGTGGTAAAGAAATACCAAACCCTGGCCCTTTCACCTGGACGCTCCTGGGTCATCAGTCTGAAACTTGTAACACTTTCTTTAGAAACGTGAATAATTTAGTCTTGTTATTTTCAACATATACACATTTCAACATGTGTGATTACCTAAATATTATAATGACAATTACGTAATTGTTTATGTACGTTTTAAAAGTATAAGTTTAAGAATCAAATATTATTACCTATCTATTAAGTATTGCAAGAAATAAATGATTATATTATGGTGTAAGTAACTTTTGTTTGATTAACGTTTGCTAATATACAACTTGACGCGTTAAGAAAAGAGTAACATTTTGGATTAAAATATATTTTTTTCAGGCGCGGAGTTGTTTTAATTTATTTTAATTTGGTTTCATTAATTTTAAGTTGAACTTCGAAGTGTTCTATTGTGGTTAGTTATCTAATAAGTATAGTGATATACGTTTTAATGTTATCTACCGATAATTGTCTAAAAGTACAATAAGGCAATGCTAATGTAACGCAAACTTATTCTTTTGTAAGTATATTATTGACTTTGATTTTTAAAACATATAGGCAATTTATGTTGCGTTAATTTTACTTTGTCACGATTATTTAGCCGCGCTAAGATATTTTTTGTACAAGTTTATTTATCATAATTTTACTATCATATTTGTATCGATGTTTCAATTAATTGATTAAAATGATCTTGTATTGCTGGATTCGTAACATTATCCAATGTGATAATAAATCAGTCTTAGTGGTCTGGTACTATGAACTTTAATATATTTTCAATTAATTAATTAAAATGATCTCGTATTGCTGGATTCCTAACATTATCCAATGTGATAATAAATCAGTCTTAGTGGTCTGGTACTATGAACTTATATATATATATGTGAAATACTTATATTATAATAATAAATAACTAGTTTATAGCGAGCTAGCGATGAAAGCAAGCTAAACATAGTGTCGTCATTATTCTATTTTTACTAGAAAAATCAGGGCCTTAACCAATGAATTGAATTATAAAATAATTACTGAACCAGTTTCACCAATATTTAACTAATGTAAATAAGCAGTAATAAGTATGTGGTTTTGCAAAGTTTTTATTATGCAAGTCCATTACGAACCTCAATTTGCACTCTGCAGTAGTCGCAGAAAGTTAAAACTGGATACATGAATTTAACAAACCTAATTTTGCCCTTTTGTCACTGACCTCAGGACATAACATGATAACGAATAATATTAACTATAATGTTTAATTCCTTTATTTATTCTTCTTATGTTTATTATTGGTACTATACAGGGTGTTTGGTAACCGGATGCAAAGCCGAAAGTAGGAGATAGTCTAGGTCATGTAGAACATTTTTAGCCATACTTGTCTTAGACAAATGTTATTAGTTTTTTTTTTATTTAAATTTTAAGATTTGTCGGAGAAAACTGCAAAACTTCAGACTAAATCGATAATTAGTACTTTTTTTACTGCAGGTAGATTTTTTTTTGTTTTATTTCGTATTGTGCAATGTCTATCAAACACTAAAAAAGTGATTTCAAACATCTGTGTCTAAAGAAAACAAGTTGACAGCCATTTAAAATTTTAGTTACATGAAAATGTAAACGATTTAAGTGATTTCAAAGTACGATAAAAAAAAACTAAAATAGCCACGAATTTTTAAACCATTTTAAAAACATGCTTGGCTTTTACCCTTTTATTTAAGCTATCAAACACGACTGTAGCTACTGTATCCTTGAAAATAAGCCACCTAAACCAACTGGGTAGCTAAAATGTTTCACTCTACTTGTGATACTTGTGGTAGTTGTGGTGACGAATCTCATTATGATTTTACAATAAAACATTGGTTCTGAATACTAAGTTGGCGTTGACTTGACATTTGACTTGTTTTAAAAGGGTTAAGTGTACTGGACAAAACTACCACATGCAATTTTAACAAACAAAGGCTTGCGGCGGTGAGAGACAAAAGGGACTGATAGCGGCAGGCGGCGGGCGATAAGACAATCATGTCTCAAGCCATTTTATCTTTGAAAATAGGCTACCTGTACTAATAAGAGGGAATGTTTAGGGTAAATTAAAACAAAAGCATAAAAGATAAGTTATTTATTTTTACGATCAACACATTAAAATTACACATCATCGCTCGTTTTCAAAATGTGACCCGCCGTTTCGAATACAAGCACGAGCCCGTCTTCTTACTTCTGTGGTGGTTGTTCCGAATATCATTTCTTCCCTCATCCTTTCGAACGCCGCTTCTATCCTCTCCCTCAGCTCTTCTACGGTATTAATGACCTCTTGTGTGTAGACTAGCTCCTTAGCTCGGCCCCAAACGAAAAAATCCAATGGTGTCAAATCAGGTGACCGAGCGGGCCAAGGGATTCGTCCGCCTCTGCCGATCCAACCGTCCGGGAAACAGTTATCCAGATGCTCCCTTACAGCCAGAGAGTAATGGGCGGGACAACCGTCGTGTTGAAATGTCACTGCACCGGGCAGCTGGTCTTCGTCAATAAGCCTGGGCAAATCGTTTTGTAAAAATTCCAAATAATTTGCCCCGTTTAAATTATTTGGCAAAAAATGTGGCCCAATAAGGACTCTGCCGATGATTCCAGCCCACACATTGACGGAAAACTTTCTTTGGAAGGACACTTGCTTTTTCCAATGTGGATTGTTGTTTTTGTCAGCCCATTGGTGTAGGTTATGGAAATTTGTGATCCCCTCCCGGGAAAATTTCGATTCATCGGTCCAAAGAATGCTTCGCAAAAAACGTCGGTCTTCGATATCCGCATTGAGTAAAAATCGGCAGAAGTCCACTCGGCGTGCAGGATCTCCTTCGTCCAAACCTTGAACTCCGATGCCGCGAAAAGGATATTTTCCCTCACGATTCATTGTGGCCCATACTTTCCATGTGGACAAGTTCAGATTACGAGCTACCACTCTGATGCTCGTATTCGGATCCTCTGCAAATGCCTGTAGAACGTCTTCCTCCACTTCAGGGCGATTACGTCCTGGATTCCCTCCATGTTGCACAGCAATACCATTCTCACGTAGCCTTCGGAATGAATTGTAAAACACTCTCACATCAGGCAATCTCCGGTTTGGAAAACGCTCTTGGTACATCCGTCGGGCCATCGCTCCATTACTGTCAGCTTTGCAGTACATGTAGATAATGTCGGCGTATTCTTCGTTCGTAAACTCCATGTTTACAATGAAGAAGTCGTAATTACACGTGAAGGAGCGCCTACGGCAGCTACAACTTGACACGGTAAATTGAGATGAGAGCGGGAAATTAAACCACAATGAACGTCTAATCGCAACTGAAGTTGTAACTAGACTAAATTACTAGTTTTTGCACAAATACTCATGTAGCTAATCAGTTTATCTTTGTCAATAAAGCACATAACCGATCATCTTTGTTTAACGCCGCTCACCGCCTGCCGCTATCAGTCTCTTTTGTCTCTCACCGCCGCAAGCCTTTGTTTGTTAAAATTGCATGTGGTAGTTTTGTCCAGTACACTTAACCCTTTTAAAACAAGTCAAATGTCAAGTCAATGCCAACTTAGTATTCAGAACCAATGTTTTATTGTAAAATCATAATGAGATTCGTCACCACAACTACCACAAGTATCACAAGTAGAGTGAAACATTTTAGCTACCCAGTTGGTTTAGGTGGCTTATTTTCAAGGATACAGTAGCTACAGTCGTGTTTGATAGCTTAAATAAAAGGGTAAAAGCCAAGCATGTTTTTAAAATGGTTTGAAAATTCGTGGCTATTTTAGTTTTTTTTATCGTACTTTGAAATCACTTAAATCGTTTACATTTTCATGTAACTAAAATTTTAAATCGCTGTCAACTTGTTTTCTTTAGACACAGATGTTTGAAATCACTTTTCTAGTGTTTGATAGACATTGCACAATACGAAATAAAACAAAAAAAAATCTACCTGCAGTAAAAAAAGTTCTAATTATCGATTTAGTCTGAAGTTTTGCAGTTTTCTCCGACAAATCTTAAAATTTAAATTAAAAAAAAACTAATAACATTTGTCTAAGACAAGTATGGCTAAAAATGTTCTACATGACCTAGACTATCTCCTACTTTCGGCTTTGCATCCGGTTACCAAACACCCTGTATTATTTTAACCAGTGTTGGCCGAACGTTAGTGTAATTGAAAATTAAAAATTGAAGATTGAAACACGTTAGTAAAAATTGAACACTAATAGTTTAGTGCAAATTGATTTCAATTAGAATTGAAATTAATTGTAACTAACGTGTTAATCCTTTGCAAATAACTAATAATTGAAGATATTTAATTTTTAGTATTTCTCAAAAATTGAAAGATTGATTTAATTTTTAGTGTAGATTGAATTGGTAATTGACATTAATAATTTACCTAACTAAACGCGAATTTAGGTTAAGCTACGAGGTTTTGATTTTTGTTTCGATTTTGACTCTGGGCTCGGGGGCTTGTATTAATAAGCAATGGGACCGGTATCCTAAGATGGATGTCATGCTGGACCCTGGGGATCCCTACTGGATCTCGGGTTTGGCGCATCATAGACTCATGCTGTTTGGGCTCATTCGACGTGTACTGATGAGCAGATGGTACCGGTATCAAAATCTGGAGGTCATGCTGGACCCTGGGGATCCCTACTGGATCTCGGGTTTGGCGCATCGTAGACTCATGCTGTTTGGGCTCATTCGACTTGTGCTGATGAGCAGACGGCACCGGTATCAAAACCTGGAGCTCATGCTGGACCCTGGAGATCCCTACTGGATCTCGGGTTTGGCGCATCATAGACTCATGCTGTTT